>LR990130.1:5010000-10010000 GCA_905147285.1 Hypena proboscidalis
AGTTTACTTATTTTGCCTGGAAGTTTTCATTTATTTATACTTTAAATCAACATCTACCAAAATAATAAAAATATATATAAAACAAAATAGACTTAAGAATGATACCTTGATTGTGGGAAGGGGTAGAGATAATCCCAAAGGAGAGCATAGAGAGCCACACCAACCGCCAATGCACACAGGAACAGTCTACCGTCTATGAGAGCAAAGCTTTCCTTGCATTTTAGATCACCTGTCAGGACCTGCAAAATATTTTGAGGTATAGAAATGCAATAATTCAAGGAGATTAGTTATTTAGTTATTATAGTTGTTGATTTCTTATTGTAAAGAGAATTTGATGTTCCAGAACTATTTTGTTTCAAACATCTATGAAACTGCATTTACCTATAATATTTTTTTGGTTGATTGCATAGGTTTTAAGTTTGCAATTCTCTAGACAGATTAAGCTAACTGGTCTGAACTATTTACTGCTTCTTGATATTTACCAGGTATGATGTTATGGAAATAAACAGTTCATAAGAACATTTACCTCTCTGATGGCATCATCTATGGCATTTTTAGCGGCAGCTCCATCCCACTTATTGATTTTAACATTCTGAAAACAGGCAGTGTTATCATTAGCAAGTTAAATTATATATTAGTGCTAGTGTTCAATTAAAATACACATACTCAACAAATACATCAGCAAAGTATTGAAACAATATCCAAAACGTGACGTGTCTTTCCTCGTCGAAACTTTGATGGTTAGTTACACCGACAAGAATAAATGAAACAGGACAAAAATTTACCTCAGCAGTTTCAGCCATTGTAGAAAATGTTTGCCTCAGATCGAATATACGCAAATATATTTATTAAATTCGGCTAATATAACATAAATCGGCAATCCTCGGCTTGGTTGATAAAAAAAATTGACAATTGACAACCCAGACAACTGTGAAAATTTGACACTTTTGTTGTGATTATTGAAACGTCACAAAGACGCGTTCAAAATAAATATTTATGTATTATTTTATTTTTCATAGATTTTAATGATTATATTGATTATCTTCTAATTAAAACAGTACTAAAATATTAATTTAATCGTTTTCAAATATAACGCGATTGAACTTAGATTACGTACTGTCTATTGGGTAATTTCGAACGTTTTTGGCAGTTTTTTCAAAATAAAGTCATTGTCAAAGTCTTGGCTTTGTTGGAGAGAATAAATAAAAGAGTGGACTGTACTACTTAAATTTGTAATGGCTAGATTATTAAATACAGCGAGTGTCGCGGGTGGGTTTGCGATGCCGAGTGAGTTCTCGATGCCTCGAAGCGCGCCGCTCGCCGCGTTGAATGGGACCGGCTTACCGCCGCCCCCCCACGTCTCCTCCCGTGCGTCGGTGAGGCGATGATGGTCGGAATTTGCTCCGACAGTCATAATAATAATTTATTTAGATTTGGGCTTGGCGCATGAGATTTTCGACATGTGGGGGGGGGGGACCTGATCTAAGATGTATGTACCGATAGTCATATAAATATTTTAAGGGTGTAAAATCCTATATTTTTCAAATATTTTAAAGTGAAGGTACATTTTAATGGCGCATTATTATTTAATAATCCTGACCCATAACAGTTCACGCTCAATTATTAAGTCTTTATTTAATTACAATTCTAAACCAGAGCAACAAACACTGGTAAAAACATCACCTTGGAAAAAACGAGTAAGTTAGCATGACATAAATTATTATTTGCATAATTATTATGAAAATAATAATTTATGTTATGCATTCGTTGGCTGACGTTGGTTGACCCCTACCAGCTGGACTGACCACCTAAAGAAGATCGCTGGACCGGGTGTTGTGGCGCAAATTGAGAGAGGCCTATGTCCGTGCAGTGGACTGCAAGGCTAAATGATGATGAAAAATGATTTCGTTGGCAACAAAACATATTATCAATTAAATTTATACTGCTATGATTAAAATGTCGATAATTTTTATCAAATAAATTAACGAGTCTTTTTCACAACTATGTTCAAATTGTATGTATTGTTTTTTGTATTTAATTTTCAAAGTGTTTGTTTGATTTTTTAAAATCTGTATTCTATAAAAAATAAAAAGCAAACATTTTGTCTGTGATTATTTTTTTTGTCTATGGCAAACAGGCAAAATCCCAACAAAAAAGCAAATGAAATATTAGAAAAATGAAATTACGCTTGTTAAATGTTTCATTTATTTTGTGAAAGAGTATAGTAGATTTGTAAAAATACCTATATTTGCTCAAATGCAAGGAATAATAATATATACGGCAAGTAATGGTATGTAGTCAGATATTATCATAATATGTTATTACTGCTCCATCAACTCCAACCGGTGGCTTCACTCATTGAATTCGTGGTATTAATTAAAACGATGCTTTTATGCTTTTAAAATCCAGCGCTTAAATGTTGATAAACATTATTTGCTAGATGCTATCCTTATTTTATAATACAACCATGTGGCATTGACAGTAACATGAAACAACAATGATCGAAAGAGGTCACTCTAGGTCCAACCATGTTCTGAATCAGTGATTTACAAAAATTTGCATTTCTAGGTTGTATATTGCTGCATTGACAAACTAGAATGGCTAAGAGAAAGAAGGCAGCAACAAAACCCACGGCCCTGCGTCGGACGACTCGCCGCGGCAAGCAGCAAGCGGAAACGGAGCCCTCGGCCTCTGCCGACGGTGAAACATCCACGGCCGCTGAACCTACAACCTCTGAAACATCCGAAACTACCCAAAACAACCCTGAGAGTGCTCCAACTGAAGAATCAAGTGTAACAGACCCTCAAACATCAGATTTAAATGCTCTTAGTAAATCCAGTGTAGTGCCCACCATAGCATTACACAAGAAGTTCGGCAAATATCGCTGTTTGTTCAACAATGATGACACATTCAGCAGGAAATATGACTTAGGCAGTGACAGTGAAACTAATAGTAGTGTAGAAATAAGAGTTGCTGATCCATGTGCAAGTTCTGAGTCAGACTCTAATGCTGCTTTAGAAACAAGGTTTGATCCTAACAGCGGAGCTAATAGCAGCCCTAGAAATAGTACATTAAATACACAGAGTGTTTCTAGAGACTTATCCCCTGTATTGACTATAAATGTAGAAACACCCTGTAGTGAAATTCCTTTGCCTCCTGACTCTAAAGTAGTTGAAGACAAGTCAATAGCAATAATTAATGTTGATTTAACTGAAAGTGATACTAATCCTAGTGATTCTAGCTCTAAACCAATGTCTCAAACTGAAGAGCAGCCAAGCATGGAAGCAACAGAATTAATTAGCAAAGAGGTCAAAGAAGATGCATTGACTGACTATGACATTCCATATGATCCAGAACAGTTGGAATTTATTGGTGATGATGATGAGGTCATCACCATTGTTCAGATTGTTGAAGATGACAATCCAGACATGTATTATAACATCAAGATTGATAGTCCTAAAGATGGTGATGAGGAAAGTGAGAGCAACTCTCATCACAATGATTTCCAGTCTCACTTTGAGAAGTTGAATCTTACATCAACAGCAGAGCCTCGGTCTCCAATGGATTGTACTGAGACACATGACTTGGTAACACCACCTTGTGTAACTCCAGATCCACATTTTAGTAAAGAAGGTGGTCATGATACTCTAATCAGGCCAGATCCTAGTATAACTCCAAGCTCTACACTGTCTGATGATAGCAACTCATCAAGAATGATAGAACAACATCCAAATAATTCCAATGACTCATCTGAGTCATCTCCAAGTGGTGTGAGGCGGTCAAGTAGAATCAAAACAATTAGTAACTTAAAGCAAAAGACCAAAGGTTATGGTTTAGTCAAAACACCACTCAAAAAGGCTTTGATAACTCAGGCTAAGTTAAAACTAGAAGAAATTGGGTCTGATAGTCAAGAAAAGAGTTCTGATACATTACCAAATACAACACCAAACTCTCCATCATTCCCTGTGCCTTCTGAGATGCCTGTTAAGGTGAAGTCTCGTTGGCGGAGGTCTTCTGAGTTGGAGATGGGTGCTAGTTCGCCTGCTAACTCACCATTAGCTAGTCCAAGTCTTCCACAACAGCGTTTACCATCAGTGGCTGAAAGTCCAACCCTCCCTGAAGAAGAGGTGGTGCCATTGAGTAAGGAGGCGTATGACAAGATAATTCAGGACCGAATGGATCAGTATCAGCATTTGGATGAGAATGAGTACTTGTGTGAGAGAATGATCAGTAAAGAGACTAAGAAGATGATCTGTGACTGCTTTATGACCAAAGAGGAGTTGGAGAGAGGAGAATTGGCTTGTGGGGAGGATTGCCTCAATAGGCTGCTTATGATTGAATGGTGAAGTATTGTTCTATGTTAATTATAATAATCTGTTGTGTAATATAATGAATTCTACCTATACCACAACTCCTCAAGTCTAAGAGTAGTGGTGTTTGATGTCCACATTTCACAAATAATATTTTCACAGTACTATGTAGCAGAGGCCTATTGCCTTTTATTTAGGACAGTACCAAATTCTGTTGCTACTGTTAATATCTTATAGGAAAATTCATCATTGATTTAATTTTTTTTTGT
The DNA here is from genome assembly GCA_905147285.1 of Hypena proboscidalis. Taxonomy (NCBI): domain Eukaryota; kingdom Metazoa; phylum Arthropoda; class Insecta; order Lepidoptera; family Erebidae; genus Hypena; species Hypena proboscidalis. The sequence goes on from LR990130.1 coordinate 5,014,580, forward strand.
TAGTTTTTTTTAAAATTTGGCTTAATCTATCTAATATAAATAAAATTGAATAAAACTGTTATTTACACTAATATCTGACTGATCTACTGTATTTATGTTTCAGTAATTCTCGGTGTCCAGTAGGTGACCGCTGTACTAACAGAAGGTTCCAGAAGAGAGAGAATGGTTCTTTAAAAGTTTTCTATGCTGATAAAAAGGGCTGTGGAGTGGAAGCCAGTGCAGATATCCCTGTGTGAGTCCTTTATGTTTGGTTCAATAGCTTTGCAATGTGTTAAATATGTTACTTTTACTGATATTACATTATGAGGAGATACTACGCTAAATATATACACCCTCTCTAATGAGCAGTAGCAGTAACAACTATTATTCACATATTTATGGTATTCATGTAAAAATCAAAGCAGTAAATTGCAATGCCGGAGTAAAATTATCACCTCCATATTTGTAGTCCATTTGCAAATTATTGTGTGAAAACAACATGGAATATGCTATTTGAATATTTGAATTAATATACTGCCTATGTACTAATATTGGATATAATACTATCACTAAATAAAAAGGTAGGCAATGATGATGCTAACTTTGAAATTTCATATTTTTTTTTATTTTTAAATTAAACATAGTGGCCATTTGAAATGAAATGAAATATATTTATTCCTTAGACTTCACAGATCACTTAGAATCATTTTAAACAATACAATACAATTACTTTTAATATATATTAAGACTATCCATTGGCAGCAGCACACCATATTAGTTAGTAGAATATTTATAATAATAATATAATCAAATTGGAATTATGCTTCATTACATAATGCTTTATATCAAATTGGCATTATGTGCTATTTTATTAATGTTTGTTATTTTCATATAATAACAGTTTTTTTTTCATATAATTATAATTTAATTGCTAATTTATGCACTTATTGATTAATTTTAGAAATTTAAATTTTATTATTAATTCATGGCTATTGAATATTAATCCATATTGTGAATTTTGTTGCATTTGGTTTTACACTGTAAGCAATAAAATGATAATTGTGTAATAATAAATAAATAAATTTCCAGAGGCGAGTTTCTAATGGAATATGTTGGGGAAGTGCTTGACTATGAGCAATTCTACAAACGTGCGCAAGCATATTCTGATGAAAACAACCTCCACCACTACTTCATGTCACTGAAAGGTGACACAGTCATTGATGCAACTCTCAAAGGCAACATCTCAAGGTTCATCAACCACTCCTGTGATCCAAATGCTGAGACGCAGAAGTGGACCGTCAATGGAGAGCTAAGGATTGGATTCTTTAGCAAAAGAGATATTGTGTCTGGGGAGGAGCTTACATTTGATTACCAGTTCCAGAGGTTTGGGTAAGCATTACATTAGTAATTACACAATTTGACTCCTTAACTGTTTGATACCCATTTTTGATTTAATTGTTAAGACAGCTAACTCAAAAATGGGTATCAAACATAAGGCCAAAGTATTTTTATTGATCTCCAAAATTACCTTTATAGTGGAGACTTCAATATCATCACCAGATAATTCTTAATTTTATTTAAAAACCTATTATTTCGATTATGAACAGTTTTATCCTCATGGTATTCTCCCTTAAGATTAGTGTTATACTTGCAGCAAGGTCGCGCAACGATGTTACTGCGGTGCCAGCAACTGTCGCGGGTGGATCGGTGGAGAACCTGACAGCGAAGACGAGGAAGATGAAGAGGTATTTTCATTGAGATTTACACAAAATCTAGTTAAAAACTCCAGTAGAACTGGAATCTATAAATCGGCATGTGATGCTATGAGATAACATATTTAATTAATTATTTAATAAAATACTAGGGCTTTCAAACAAGGCCTGTCAACAACAGAAAAAAAATTGAATTATATTAATGGGTAAAATATAGTATGGTAAAATTATTAACATATTTCATTATTTTCTCAGGAGGAAGATGTATCCACCTCAAAGACTGACACCTCCGGGTCCACAGAGGAGTCCCTAACCACTCCCACGGAGGCTCCACGGCCCAAGATACGTCGTCCAAAGAGGGACCGCACCTACAAACCTAAAGCACCTGATCTTGTACAAGATGCTGATGTAAGGGAAACACACATCTTATTTATGATTACTATTACTATAGCAAGTCAACATTTTGGATAGCTTCCAAAGTAGAAGAAAAGTACTAATGAGTTTACTCATCAGTGTTATTAAATATTGTCTCTCTTTATTTAAACTCTATATTACATGGAATCTAAAAATGAAATTTGGATTGGAACTATTTAGCCATTGAAGTGTTCTAAACATCAGTTCTGAAATAAATATATTCAGTCAGCGCAATATGTGTTGTCCTTCCAAAGTTTACATCTAGTTACATCCTTGCCATCTTTCAAATAATCAATTCATCTTTTCTTAAGCCATATCTCTTTTAGTACAGATATAAATACAGAGATAGAACCATCTTTTCTCATAATTAAATGGTGTTATCCAATTTTATAGATCGAGGAGGATCTCGAAGCTCTATCCCGCACGGGCGTGAAGAACCAGAGCCACACGCTCCGCCTGTCGCGGACCGTGGTGCGAGCGAAGACGCGCCGCGCTCAGTGCGCCTTGCTGCGGCTGCTGCGTGACGCTGACCTGCCGTGCCGACGACTGTTCCTGGACTACCGCGGACTGCGGCTCCTGGCGCCTTGGTGCACCGATGCGCCGCTTGATTTCAAGTATGTATTGTGATTGCTGATGAAATATATGAACGATGTTATGGACCACTCATCTCACCGCGGGGTGTAGGGTTCGATTCCCGATGGTCAGGCAAAGTGTTATTTGTGAACTTGAGGCAATTCACAATAGCAGCACGGAGTTGAAATTGTGTCCGGTGGAAGGCGATAGGCTCACCCCCTTTCCAATGGGACCAGACAATCTTGCCAAATAAAAATCGATTTCGAAGTTTAGTAGTGCATCTTGATGATTTTATTGTAATAATAATTGCAGGTTGGAAATGCTGTTGACCGTGGACCGTCTGCCGATTCCAAACAAGACCATGGTGCAAGAGAGTCGGTTCTTCACGATCGTGGAGCGATGGCTCAGCGCTGCCGACGCACCTGTGGATAATGTATTCATTGATGAAGCTTCTGGTGAGTCACTACTATTCATGCTACAGTCATTTATTTTATTATAACTACATTTATATTTGATAGATTTGCTTCGGCACTGCCTGGTATACCAAATTGTTTTTATGCTCTATGATCTTTGATTAATGTGGATAATAACCTAACAATTTGTCTTGGGAAAGCATTTAGTCTGCCCAGGCATATTGCTATGTCGATAAAAATTTCGTTGTGGTAGAGTAATGGATGCTGAAATACTACTACGACATCAATACGATCAACAGTTCATGAAAAAAAAACCAAAAAGATATTTGCGACCCTGCCAGGATTCGAACCTGGAATCTTCTGATCCGTAGTCAGACGCGTTATCCATTGCGCCACAGGGCCATGCGAATGTTAGTCAAAAGTAACTACCTTAAGAGTAGATAAATATTTAACGCCAATACGTCCTCGAAAAGTGAAATTTAATTAAGTAATTACAGTTTTTTTAAATGCTGGTGTTGATGATGTTATTTTTTAGAAATAAAGGTTTATTTTCTCTTATTTTAACAATGATTAACGTCTGTCTTAAATTCGCCAGTATCATAAAAATAGTTTAGGACATATAGGATTTTAAAATAAATGCATGGACATATTGGACTTTAAGAAAGAAACGTGGTTGGATCTATTGGCTTTGATTAGAAATTTTTAACTGACGTATTATTATTTATAATAACTGACGTAATCATAACAATACAGAGGCGGGTATGTAATGCAGTTACCACCGGTATTATAGAACCCTTGGGTATATTAACCCCGTTTTAAGCCAAATTTAAATTACTTCTTGATCACAAAAGCTGGCTTATAATTAATTTAACCTAAAAGTAACAATATCTAAACAAACTTAAAATCGAATTTTCTCGAGTACATCCTTAGATCTTATTTTTTACCCCCAAACTGCACATAATCTGAAAGTTTCATCAAAATTCTCAAGAGCCGTTTTCGAGAATGTCCGTACAAATATGTATATATATATATATATATATATACCTACATAATTATTTTATATACCAGAATTGCTCGTTTAATATAATGGGATTAACAATTTTAGTCGTCACTGCTTATAAGTATAGTTTTTGTGTACTAACATAGTTTTTAAGTCATTTTCTGTTACTAACATTATAATATATGAATCCAATGTGTTTCGAATTAAAATATATTTTATTTTTTATAATTAAAAAAAAAACAATTGCATGCTGATCTAAATAAAACATTATAAAATGAAATGCTAAGCTAAACTTATATTCATCTAAATTTTGAATCACGCGCCAAATGATTGCATTTGGCGGCAAAATCTGTCAAATCTTAAAAGTGGTTACTATGAGAGTTTCACATTCAATTTTCGCCTTTTCGCCGCGTTTTCCTGCTGCGTCATTATATTACTACTTTTCCTGGCTTTATCAGGTGTAACATATTGTACACTTATGTCTATTTTCTTTTAAAATAACGAATTAAATTAATTTTGAATACAGAGGTAAATCACAGGTTGGCAGTAACCAAAATTGTAATGGCCGCCATCATGGCCGAACGCATCTTTGATTGGTCGGTTTTGACGTATTGGTTTTTAATTCGAATGTCTGCTGAGGACGTAAAATAATTTGTAATAAATTGATACTTTTAATCACTCTGTTTAAATTTGATACATGGACGTACTTCAAATTGAAAATAATAGAAATATGTATTTTTTGTGCACTATGCGTGGATTTAAGAAGTAATTTTTGGTCTATGGTGGACATAGTTCGAAATTTTTCTACACAAATACCCAGAACAAGATCGTAATATATATTTTATTTTCAGGTTTACCAATAAGTTTACCAAATAGCGTTAATCAGGAGAATGTTCCTAGTCCAGAGAAAGAGAAGGATAATGCTTCAATTATGGAGAAGATAAAGAATCTTTCGAGCCAGCTGTTAGAGAGATGGTCCAGCTTGAAGGTACAGTTTTACGATTTTATTTTAGATTTATTATAATCTTTTACTAAATTAGAGAATTTAATCAATTATTTTCTTGGACTCTCTACTATTTTCTCTATTTGGAAGAGCTTTGGACTATTTAATCGGACTAGTAACTGCCATAGAAAAAAATGTTTCGGATATGTTTGTTTATACACATCAAAACGAAGTAAACACCTTTGTTATGCTAATCAAGTATTACAATATATACCCAAACCAGAAATCAAAAGCACCTGACATAGAGGCGCCTCTATGTCGGGTGTTTTTAGTTGCTAGTTCGCATATACAATACATTACTTTATGTTTTTAGGAAGTATTCAAAATACCAAAGAAGGAGCGTATCCAGCAGATGAAGGAACACGAACGTCAGGCCAACGTCGAACGCCGAGCGGCTGACTCCAGCGGCTCCAGGGACAGAGACAGAGACCGACGCGACGACAGGGAGAGACGGGACGACCGCGACCGCGACCGAGACAAAGAACGGGAGAGGGACAGGGACCGCGAAAGAGATCGTGATAGAGACAGAGACCGCGATAGGGGGGAACGGGATAGGGATCGGTATAGAGAACGTGAGAGGGAGAGAGATAGAGATAGGGATCGGGACGACAGGGATAGGAGAAAAAGAAGAACCAGCCCGGAAGGAAGACGTAGTATACGGTGAGTTTTAATGCTCAAATATATTTTTATCATTCTAGTTAACAAGGTTTGGATATTCAATAAAACATTTACGTGAAAAAAATTCAACAATTTTTTGCGTCTGTTAAAAATTGAATCGGAAAATGTAGTAGTTGTTGTATAGCTTTTATATTAGGAAATATAGAATGATAGTTTAACTTTACACAATAATTTTACCTAAATGTTAACATATTTTATTTACGAATGTACATCGATATTTTCATGGTGTAGGTTAAACGAGCGCGTGCTGGCGTCCGTGCCGCCGATGTCGAAGGAGGAGCGGCGCCGCGCCTTCGCGGAGGCGGCGGCGGCGGCCGACGAGTCCCGCCGCCAGCGCAGCCGCGACCTGCCGCCCGGCTGGCCCTACTGGCCGCAGCACGACGGCTTCCCGCAGGTGGGCAGGGGTCCATTGATAGAATTATTACATAGCTACAATCCGCGTGCAGCTTCGCTCATGTGATACCTCAATTAAATAAAGCCTGTGCTCCTCAGAAATAATCTATCATCCAATGGTGAAAGAATAATTTGAAACTGGTCCTGGACATTTTGAAGTAAATCGTAGCAAACAGATTTAGTTTAAATAGGTGCTTGTAGCCAACTATGTGCTGATTGACTAAGAGATAATTCATGGTACTTCGAGCCGGATCCTCAGCCAATTCGTTTTTTATTAAATTTGTTGCAAAAGCTTGAAAGTAAATGTCACTTTTTGCTCAACCAAAGATTCAAAGTTAATTCAAAGTAAACTTTGACAGATTGTACTGGCAAAAATATATGAATCCAGTTAGACAAGTAGCGTCAAAGGTGCGCGCATTCAATATGATTCCAAAATGGTATGACACTTGTTGATTTATTTCTTAAATTGTACACATTTGTTTTTTCAATATATTATTAAACGAGTTTCTTTTTTTTTTTTAAATATCACCCAACTTACACACAACCCCATCTAGTCTCAAACTAAGCAGAGTTTGTACTATGGGAATAGTACAAACGTAGAAGTAAAGTAGAATAACTGATACTAATAGGTATATATATGTATATATTTATTTACAAAAGAAAAGTATATTTTCTTTTGTAAATACATAAAAATGTTATAAAAAGTAAAATGTCCATATTTTTTTTTAAAAATAGATCTTGGAATTTTCAAATATTTTTCTAATAACTGTCATACCATATTACCTGATTTCGGCATCTTGACATCCTAAGCTGAGAAACTGTATATTGGTAAAGACAACAAAAAGTACAGTAACACACGTCAAGTTGTTCTCCCACAGCAAATGTTCCCGGGCAGCATGGTGGGCGGAGTAGTTTGCGGGGTGCCAGGCTTGGACATGCCCACGGACTGGATGCCCCCCCACCCCGGTCACGCCCCCCACGACTTCCAGGGCCCGCCCTTCTGTCCGACGTTCCCTGGACCACAGCCCTTCTGTATGCCTCAACCTAAGTAAGTTAAATAATAGCCTTTTTGGACCCACAGCCTAGTATAGCTGCAGATAGTATGATACCCGGCCTGGAATAAATGAAATATTCATTGATTGATTTAAGTTGTGGATGTGGTGGTACAATCTCCTGTCACAAGATATTTAAATTATAGGTAAAAATAATTATCTAGGCAGTAGTAAGGTTGGCTGCCCTGCTCTTCATTGACTAATTGACGGGTACCGTACTACAGCGTGGCCAATCAGAGCAAGCGCGTGAGCCGTGACATTTTTTTACTTCACTACTGCCTAGCTAGATATATAATTTTACCTATATATATAAATAATAGCAGCCCTGTATCTAATACATGTCCTACTGCTGGGCTCGGGCCTCTTCTCATGATGAGAAGGGTAAGGCCATAGTCACCCACGCTGGCCAAGTGCGAATTAGTAGACTTCACACACCCTAGAGTACTTTTTGGCACTTTCAGACATGCAGGTTTCCTCACGATGTTTCCTACACCGTTAGCGAGCGATAATTTATATGATAAATACACACATATCATCGAAACGACGAATCTGAACAATTTATTGTCAGAGGTGTGTGCCATTGGTTTGAACCCAAGACCTTTATTAGCAGTGCTACGGTCTCCCAATTGACTATCGCTGCTTAATTTTACCTATACCTGATGTATAATTATAATAGATACATCCAGCAGTCTGTATGTATATCAGTTCAGTTTGACATGATATTTATACTCTTATTTAATTTTTCTTTCTTCATGTATTATTATTATTCTTTAATGATTATATAATTATGTAGGCATTTGTGTGTATATATATTTATTATATATATATAATTATATTATTCATAAATCATATTATGGATGTACTTATATTTATCTTTTGTATTTTCTACTTAAGTTGTACACTTATCTTGCCCTCTATGGCATCATCATCTCCTCTATTGCTCTAGGTTTGCTGGAAGAAAACTCAAGCACTGAGTTAAGTTCGCCGTTTGTATACTCTTACTTTAATATGTTTATTTATGCGTAATCTTTTGTACAATGAAGTTTTAAATAAACAAAAGTGAATAATATTTGACTTAACCTATGTCATTGTATTTGTTTGTATAGCATGATGGGCATGGCGGGCTTCGGCATGGGAGGGTTCATGTTCGGGCAGCAAATGGCGGGCGGACCTCCCTTCCAACCGCAGCCGCAACCTGACGGTGCTCAACACGTATGTGACGATTTATTAAAATCAACCTTTTATATGTTTCTAATAATAAATAATAACCATCGGCAGCTTGGTCTCTGCACCTGATGTCGGTGGGACACTGTTTTTTATATTTTTAAATGTTTTTTTTGTATTTTTTATAAATCATATTTAAAAATATAAAATAAGATAAAAAATATCACAACTCTTACACAACATCATCTAGTCCCAAACTAAGCAGAGCTTGAACTATGGGTACCAGTATAACTGATATTAATAGGTATATACTTTTCTTTTGTAAATACATACTTATTACACATAGAAACACCCAGACCAATACAAACCTCAATGTTCATGCACACAAAGATTTGTCTTGAGCGGGAATCAAACCCGCGACCTCAGCGTAGCAGGCAGTTGCACTACCGACTCCGCTATCCGGTCGTCATTAGATGATTAATTAATGTATTTGTCACTCATTAAATTTATTCAGTAAGTTAATATAATAATAAACTTCGCGTCAAATTTCTAGGGGGTAGTAAGTTAGCTGCAATTAGGTGTGCTGCTTTAATTTACCTATCGACGAGCACCGCGCTTGAGCGTGGCCAATCAGAGCAACACTGCTTTCATTTGTGGCCAACTTTATATTTGATTCTATCTATGTTTATTTTACCGTGTGTCAAGTAACGAGCAATCGAAATTTAGAAGATTGTGACATCGTTTTATTGCTGCTGATACTTCAAGTACCATTTTCCAGAAACACATTGTTATCTAGTGTGATTGAGACGCGCCCTCATCTAATCTAGTGGTGGTAGAGCTCTTGTGAATGAGCTCGAGGGTGACAGCACCACCGTCTCACCTTTAACCTGCCGCCAAATAGTAGTGCTTCCATTACTGTGGTCTGGTTTGGTGGTGAGATCAGGCCCTGAAATTACTGGCACATGAGGCATAACACCGTAGTCCTCAGCTGCAGCGACGCATCTATAATCTGCTTTTGTGGATTTTTGATGTCCATGGGCTGTACTCCACTTACCATCAGGTGGACTACACGTTCGTTCGCTGTGGGCGTAGTATATAAAAAAAAAAAATCTAGTCAATATACAAGCTCACCCTTTATTCAGATAAAATCTGTGTAAAATATTAAATATTCTGTCGGGTAATTGGCTGCAAATGAAGCTGCTCTGATTGGCTACGTTTTCTCATTCAGTACAAAGTGCAGCACAATTTTCTGTAGCTAACTTAACAATAAAAGCTTAAAAGTTTGATTAAATTTATAGTAATTTGTTTTTGGATTGATTCACCAGCCTCCAGGCGTAGGGGCAGTCCCGCTGGACCCCAAAACAGTGGTCCTGCCTTCGCTGTGGCGCTCGGCCTCGGACCCCCGCGGCCGCACCTACTACTACCACGTCAAGCTCAGGCAGCCGCAGTGGTTGCCTCCGCCTGCTCCCACGGAAGCTGGTAAATATATTCATTACCTAAACTGCCATTCATTTGGTATATTATTTGTTTAAGACTGTCTCGATGGTGTAGTGGTTAGCGTATGCTCTCACAGCGAGGTTTCGGGTTCGATTCCCGGTTCGGAAAAAGTGTACCCGGTGGATGGCGATAGGCTCACCGCCTATTCCATGGGACCTAAATATAACATGTGAATTGTGGGTGCTGTGCACTTCTGCCATAGCCTTCTGGCTAATATAGGCGTGTTATGTTATTTTGAGTAAAAATATTCGAGTTATCAACGAATTTCACTGTAAGTTGTTACGTTATTTATTAAGATATTATTATATACTTTTCTTCTCAATATTGCTCAGGGTATGATTGACTGTCCTGAGCTTCTCTCAAAGATTAAGTTGCGAATACCACAAAGAAATTTACGCAAAAATCTCTTGTTATACAGACCTCCGAGCCGTTCAAACTTTAGAATAAATAGCTTTATGCCTAGAGTGTTTTGTGAATTTAACAAATTGAATGTTGACAGTCATTTTGATCTCTTTACTACTAGTAAACATTCTGCTAGAACCCATCTAACGAATTACTTTGTTAAAAATGTATAAATTAGTAATTACTAAATTTAATTTTAGATACTGTTGTGTGTGTAACCTTTTTTTCATTTTTCGTTTTAATATTAAGTTTTAAGGTGTCAGTTGGGTGCTCTTTTCTTTTAACAACTATATAGTGATTTAATTTAAAATTTTGTAATGTTACCATTATGTTGCTGACTGTATGTGGAAGCTTGTAATTGGCGTTTGCTGACTTTTTCAACTATTTGTGTGTGGCTGTTAGCTCCCCTAATAAAATTAAATAAAATAAAATAAGATATCTGATACCGACTAACAAAAAATGTACCATTATAAATAGTGCCTTTTTCTAGCACTAATATTGAGCGCTAAATTGATGACTTGATGCGCTGCAGATCCTGCTGGGTTTTACAAGAATTAGTTTCACATAATATTATTTGTGTTTATCTGATCATTTTAATCTCAGCAATGATAAATACTTTCTTTTTACAGAAGAGAGTTCATCTGATGAGGAAGAAGAACAAATCAACGCAGGATTAGACAGTCCTTTGATCAGGCGACAGAGCAAAGGCAAAGTTGTTGAGGGTGTCAACGGAATCTATGAAGGTTTGTATAGATAGTTTTTAGGCATAACTGCCTAAGCATTCAAGTATATTACAGCAGGCATGTTGTGTTGGTGCTTTCAGCATCAGCCACCATACGAAAGTGCCACGATGTTTAATGTATCTCTTACTACACAGTCGACAGTGGATGGGTCACCATCGTTAACTTAACAAATTTTCCTTCGTGCCTTGAAAAGCACGATAAGCCATTGGTCCCGGTTGCCATTTGAACATCTATGGCAGTCGTTACGGGTATCAGAAAGTCTGAATACTAGTCGAACAAACAGTATAGTAATACCACGTACTGGGTTGTGAAAGTTTGATGGCAGTCGCTCCACGTAAAATAATGATATTCAGCTAAATCCGTTAGACACTGTCCGTTAGTTAGTATTCAGTATTCAGTCTTTATTGCACTTTATAATGTTACATATAGATCTTAAATATATGTACAGCATCAATTATGGATCCTGACGGGCACGGCATAAATAGGAGAGAGGAGGAGCTCTTTGTATTTAGAAGCCGATCCTTATGTACTTGGGAAAAGGCTCGGAAAATGATGGCGGCAATTCGTCGAGCCAAAGCGATTTAGACGATATATCCATATGCTTTTTACACGCGTTCTATAATTCGTTCTCATTCAACTTGTTTGATGGCGACGGTTTGTAAACTGTAAATGTTTACCTCTGTTTGTGTACACTATTACTATTTATCAGTTAATTACGTTGGCCGCCGCCAGAGGGTCGAAAAGAAACCAAATTGACTTAAAATAAGACTATAATTAAAAATACAATTAAAATGTAAATGTCTACTATTCTAAGATAGGTGACTAACGCTCGATGTTAGAAACGAAAGTGCACCAATCCGGTAAAAATGGTTGTATGGCGCGACGTCCACCGCTCGTATTGCTGACGCCAGCCACGGCTCATGTAGCTCCATCGGTATGCCTGACGCATACGTAACACGTTCCTTTTCGTTAATTATGTTATTTTTTGTGTTTACAGTTATAAAAGACGATACTCACAATGGGCTAATACCGGATCACGCGTTGGTCAGCTTGAAGCCGAGGAAGCGAAGGCCAGGATTGGTTTCTGAACGACCTATTAGTGTGAGTTACATATTAATATAAAGTTTTTATGCGTTCACTACCCGCCTTGATTTATCGTGTATAGTATTTAATTTTTTTTTAATTGCAAATTATTTATTACGGATTAAAATAAAAATAAAAATTTTACTAACCTAAAAATAATTGTCTTAAAAGCTAAAGTAAATAACTATGTACAAACCTAATCTATATATAAATAATGTATTAAATCCCTAAAAATAAACTTTATTTTAACGCGAATTTTATAGAAACACATGTGTTAACACAAATATGTGTTTCTATGGCATTCGCTTTTACGACATGTACTCAATCATTTAAAGAACTTATTTTTCTAGTTACTTTTTAACGAAATAAAAAAATATTTGATCAATCAATTAATTTTATTTGCTCAAAATACCATATTTTGATATTACATTATCATTTTTCATTTTCCTATGGCTAAGTTAAGTGAGTCTCCAATGTTGTTGAATGAGACCCGTCTGTATTCCAGCCTCGGACTGAGGAAGATAAGCTGGCTGGCAGATTAGAAGTAAAACGGTACAAGCAGACTAAAGAGAAGCTGAGGAGACGAAGAGAGAAAATCATACAGAAGGTGCGACTGCTCGCTGCTAACAAACATCGAAAGATCAAGGGCAGTGTACTTGATCTCAAGGTAAATATAATATTCCTGTCAGATGGAGAAAACACTCCTGTCTGAAACGTTCTCTAATGTTTTGATTTCTAACAATTAATTATGCACTTAAATTAACAGTTTTATGACTTTTTGAACATGTGACTAAAATTTTCGGTTAGAAACACGTAAAATAAGGGGGTGCTAATTAAACAAACTTCTTTCTAATTACATTATTTGGCGTTAAAAATACACACATATACATACATCGCCTTATAAATTACTTAGCCATTTTTTTTTTTTTTTTTTAACGTGGGGAACTGCTTTTCGCATACCTCTCAGCGTAGGGGTACTGAAGAGGTTATGTCGAACTCGCCATAAGCCGGCCTACTGACTAAAACCACCACGATGTCCTCCTCCCGCATGATGGCAGGAACGTGGGAACGCTTCCGCATACTTCCACGAACCCGCCGCGGACGGTCACTTGGTAACCCCCCCCCGCGGATGAGAACTCTCCGGTGCCCTTCTGCATATTACCCTAGCACGTCCCTGGGGCGGCTCTCCCGCCCCGTCGGCTCGTGGTTCGCGACAGTACATGACACTGTGTACCGCGACGGTACACAGTGCACGTCTCTGAATCCGTATACTGGCCAGCTAGAGCCCTCTCTCCAGCTGGCCCCGACACTGGAGGTCCCCTGCATAACAGGGGATACCGCAAACAGGGGGCACCTAACCTAACATAACCAGTGGCTGACTTAGTAATTTTGTGATTTATAAATTTTGACGCTGCTCATATGTTTAAATAAAATAATTACGATGTGTACATCAAATGTACATAAAAATGTTTTGTCTATTAAAGAGCAACCATAATAATATCAGGAACACCGGAAATTGAGAATATCCTGTGAATAATGTGTATTTTCTATCATTCTACAAGAAAACTAAAACAGCAATATGTCCTCTGTGTTTTTTCTGTTGCGTCGCACATTTTATTTTATAAAGCATTCATCTATTTTAATAATGTTCATTTTAACATTTGTCTCAAATGAAGCCGCCCCAACCGGAAAAGAAAGTAGAAGACGAGAAAGAGAGAAAAGATGAAGTATGTATTGTAAATCTATTTGAGTAGATTTTGAAAGAATATAACTTAGTAGATGTTACCAAACTGTATTTCTAGTTCTGTAGCATGAGTCTGGTCGAGTATTTTGATGCATATAAATAATTAATCTGATACTTCTACATCACTTTCAATCACAGTAAATTTTCAGGAATTTACTCATTTTCCTCTGGGAATGCGTAGTTTGAAAACTTATATCGGATTGATTATTTATTCAGTTAGTATTCCGTTATAAGACAAGGAAACGTACAAAGAATGCATATTTTGGTGTATATTGCATGCATCTAAACTTTTTTCAAGAAACCATTTATTCTTACTTTAGTTTCAATTATTATATTCAACATTACAGCAAATGGTGGACCTAGTAGATTCAGAAACGGACTCCGAAGAGGATTCAGTTGAGGAGTTACCAGTAGAGAAGCCACCAAGTCCTGTAGCGCCTCCCTCTCCTGAGCCTGAAGAAGAGCCTGACAACATCATGTGTACTGAGGAGACTGCCAGGAAGATCAAGGAACAGTTCCGGTGCAGCATGGCTAGGGTCATGGTGCAGCATCTCAATCCGTATAGGAGCTCCAGTGCTACGACTGCTAGAATAACCTGTACTGCTGATTTCAAGCATTTGGCTAGAAAGGTATGTCTAATTTTAAGATTGGAATAGGTGAAATAATTTCTTATTGATTATTTTATAGCATTTAGCTATGCTTAAAAGCCGGTTGGTTAAAGCGACTGCCCGGTGTGCAGGAGGTCGCAGGTTCAAATCCTGCCGGTCCCATAATTTTTCAACTGTTTCTTAGGTGACATAATGTTTGTTGAAGATAATATTATAATCAGTACTATTATGTTCCCAATTTTGATTTCGATGACTAAGTTGAATGTACATTAACTGAAGACTATTGCATTTTACTTGATTTGCCAGTAATAAATATAGATGTTTGTATTAACCAGTAAAACTATGATTTCTAAAAAAACATATGACTTGTGGATTTATAATAAGGCCTATTATTCTAAATAACATTTTTTTATAAAATGTTTTTAAATCGCGAAGGTTTAAAAACATATATTGAAATCTTTTTATATCGCTATTACAACCATAATTTTATGTTTCACAGCTCACCCACTTCGTGATGCTAAAAGAGCTGAAACACTGTCGATCAGTCGACGAGCTAGTCGTGACGGACTCTGTGCGGTCCAAAGCGAAGATGTTCGTGAAGAAGTACATGGCGAAGTTCGGTCCTGTCTACAACAGACCGCCGGAGGAAGCTGACTAACGAATAGCCCGGCGAAGGCGAATCCCTACCTTACAGCTGTGAACAGTGAGTTACCCATCGGGGTTCCAATAAACTATCTTCAGTGCCTCAAAAACATCAGTAGACATGCTCATGAGTCATCTAGAATGGTCAAGATGGGACAAGCAAATAGACATGTCACCATATAAAAGGGCAAATGAAGCCTACAAATATCATCATATGCACGTCCTAAAGGCAATACAGAGTCCAATATCATGAAGTCATGTCATGTTATGATGTCCAAAAGAATGATTAAATAATGCAGCCTAGAGACTGTTAAAATATTTGCAAGTCAAAAGTACCAGAATAAGAAAAATACACCTTTTTTTTTTAAACTGGGTAATCCCTGACGTACCTATACCATCGACCCGGGCAGAGTCGCTGGTTATGTCCGAGTTGCACGGATTAAAACCCAGTGTGTGCCGTCAACGTGATATGACCGGGGTGCCAGGTATCGCTCGCGCACGGACGCTAGCAAAGAAAAATACACCTATCAAATAAGTTATAAAGTGACTCTAGTGTTAAGTGAGATCATAATAGACCCTGTACACTGCTGTGCAATTGGAACTTAAAAGTAAGTTGTTGCAATAGACTTATTTTTGCATCATGTAATTTTATATGGATTAGCTGGGATCATCCTCAGTGGTACCCGACACAGCAATAATGTAGGTGTGATAGATGAAATAGTTTTATTGTTCTTTTATAAAACGACAACTAAACAGTACAGGATTGCTTAATAGAGTCTCAGTTACGAAATGTTTGTACAAGTGAAAAAAATCGGACATCACATCAAATTCAGAGTGAATTTGTTAAAATATCTGTATATCATCCTATATCCATCCATGAGTAGTCGACCAACATGCTGGGTAAGTAGTAGGGCATGCAGAATCAGATACCTGATTTCTGATACCCAGTTCTAGAACGGCACCAAAACCAGGTAGAACCGGTCTTGATAACAAATTGTAAATAATACATACAAGATAATTTGATCAGGTAAACAATTATAAAAAAGAATATGAAAAACAAAATTAGTGTAGAGTAGTGCCTCCCACTAGGCAGTAGATTTTCGATTTGAATTGATTTTTGTTCAAATATGATATTTCCATTAAAAAATATAAGTGATCAAGCAAATGGCATTGTAAGAAAGCTGCTTACCAGTAATTCAATAACATGATTGTGAGAACCCGTGTGCAAAAAAAAAATCCTTAGCAATTTCCACACATCAGAATATTGGTCTTGGAAAACTTTTACACCATAAGTTACTTCAAAAGCATATCAAATCTAAATAGTTAAACAAAGTACAATTAAACATAATATTATGTATCTTTAGACAGCAAATGCTGTTTTAAATTCAAGAATCGGGCGAACCAGTTCTACATAAACAGTAAAATATACCAGGTACTTTAATGCCTTAGTAGGTAGTATGCTATTTTGAACATTTTCGTAAAATAAGTTATCAGATGTTTAATGGTTTAAATATTCTTACTGGTAGTTGTCGTTTTGTAAAAGCCAACGCAGTAACCACTCAACTATAGAATATTTGCGACATTTTATATGAATGTTGTAGACAAGATATATTTCAAATACATATAGCATCTCTGTAAGCATGGCCACAGCGTTATCATCGAAAATGGTTGTTATTTATGTACTGATTAGGGCTGTTTCCTGATTACTCGGCGTGGGAGTGGTGCAGTAAAATTTTCTCATAGAAATATCAAGCGCTCATTGAGAGTTTAACAGTACAGCTGCCGCGCCGAGTAATCAGGAAACAAACTAAGGGCCAATTTCACCAAACACTGTGAACCGAGTCCTATTGTTCAATGTGGAGTTTTTCTGTAAAACTTGTTGGGAAGTCGGCACTAAGATAAGAATTCTTCATTTCTATTACTGTTGACTTTACCGTGAATACTAATTAAGAAATAAGACAATTTATGACGCATTATTTAATGAAGTAAAGGACTTTGAGAGTTTAAATAAACTAAAACTGAAATTGTAAATATAGTTTGTAAGATAGCTTTATATTATAAGTCACTCCTCTATACAATAGATGTATTATAGTAGATGGTTGAATGTTTAGTCATGATTCAAGTTAGTCAGATACATTTCTGTGATGGGGTGACGAGGTGTTGTTAAATTGTAATTATACTAAAGATGATCTGATTGTACTGGAGTTACATTATCTACTGACGGTATGTGAACCCCTATAATGCTAGCGTATTAAATGGCAATGACATCTAAGGTGGCATCATCCCGTTAGCATTTTGTGTTTGTAATTCAATAATCAACACCATTTCTGTGATCTATTTGGCACGCCACGTCATATCCCTACGGATTGTGTAACTGTCTTTTGGTTCGGTATTCTTTGTAACCCTAAGTTGATATTTTTAAACAGATCACATAACCTGATATCACTATGTCATCTGTATCTCTTTTAAAAATATATACCCTCACCTCTTTAGTGGATACTGTATCATAGACAATGACTACGGGGTTATTGCAAAGTATTTATTACGTAATATGATCTCTAGGCAAGAGTTTATAAATATCGATCGTAACTCAAATATGAACTGCAGATTTAAGTACACAGTATTATAAATAGATTATATTGTATGTGCAGTTTTTACCTCGAAGGGATGAACTGGCTTGTTACTTTGACGAAGATTTTGAAGCAATCAAATATAGCGTTAATATACAAAATTTGTTCTAGTAATTCGTTATACTAGTTTTTGTATGCGTGTGTAGATTAGAGCATCAATGAGGTATTACTGACATCAAAAAGCATATAGAAGTAACTCGATTACTGCTTGCGCTAGTCGCACTGCACGGATAAATACATCGAGATGAAATCCTTTGTGTGTGCGAAATAAAAGCTTTTACCAAATTACAGATTTAGTAACAAGTCTATTTATACCCTTTTATCTCAGCGGTAAGACTTAGAACAATTTGTCAGGAGTCAGCTCGATTCGATAGATGCTACGATCCAATCGAGCTTGTATATGAAATTAGGTTTTATGATGTGTACAGTAAGGTTGAAATCTGTTGTTTTAAGCGTAATGTACGAAACATGTGTTCATAGCTCTCCTATCTATATTATCTATGCAATACTTCTGCATTTAATGTTTACAGATTTCAGCCTGAACTTAGCTCTTATGATTTACTCAATTATGTTTAATAGGCGACTAAATTAAATTTATACGCCGATATGTTATTTTCGATTTATATTAATACAATCTATGTGACGAAAAGTTGTTGCTATTAGTAAGCAAAGAATATTATTATAGTAGTTGACGCTTTGACTTGCTGTAAGTGCTTTTGCTGGGCAAACATATTTTTCATGAATATTTGACTATCTGTTTAAGTAAGAATAGGGTTGAGTCGGCTATGTATGCTGCATATGTATATGAAAAGTTCATCAGTGTAGTACATTTTTATAGTAATATGTGAAATAAGTTCAAAATGTATGAGTATTTATTATAAAGTCCGATAATTTTGGTTTTACGTATACATACTATTTATCATATAAATTGTTACTTGCTAACGGTAAAGGAAAACATCTTGAGGAAACCTGCATGCCGGAGAGTACCTAAAAAGTGCTCGAATGTGTGACAAGTCTACCGATCCGGACTCGGCCAGCGTGGTGGACTATGGCTTAACCCTTCTCATCATGAAAAGAGGCTGGAGCCCAGCAGTGGGACATGTATTAGATACAGGGCTGCTATTATTATACACTCTCAACATGCTATTTGCAGGTCTGTTTGGTTAGCCATAACTAGAAGTTTGCCATTTACAGTATCTAAGGTTTTACACGAACATAGATTGATTTTCACTGATAAACTTGTCATATACAACGTTGTATGTGTGGTCACTAAATCGCCATCAGCACATCGACACTTCTGCACATGGTGTCTAACCGATTCGAGTCTTTTAATACTTTATGGCCAGAGTTGACAGCTTGAGCATCCTGTAATTTTCAAATACATCTCGTCGCACCCTCCTCGAATCTATCCTTGACAAATATCATTGCTATCCTTTTTCATATTTATTCGTGATTAAAAAATTAAAAAATAATTAAAAAAATTTATTAAATTAATTATACATTCATTACACCATGACATTTACTTGATTTCACATAAATATATGTGCTAGAGTCGATGTGTGCGTGGCGGAAGGGCACGTTTACGGAGAAGCTGTGCTTCGGTTGTTCATTATACATGGGCTTATAATGGGTCGACTACATTTCAATCGGCCATATAACTTTGACTTGCAGGCAATAACATAAGAAAATGGTCTAACAATCCTATGAGCATGCATTAAAGGAGCCTCCCCGAGTGACGTACACAACTATTCCCTACGTCCGGCGCACCCTGGGCAATTCGCGAGTTCTTAAAAGTGAATTGGCTAATCCTTTCACCACGATGGCAAGTCAAAATAAAATTTGACTCAGCCATCGACACGACGAAGAAGAATCCTATGAGAATGTTCGAAGCGTCTTTGTAAACGCGCCCTGAAAACTAGCATCAATAGTGCGCTACCAAACCAAACAGTTTGATCCTTATTTAAGCTGATAATTATGTTTGTAAATCTAATGATTTTATGTGATGTGTAAATAGTTGTACATAGCGTGTCATAGCATATTGGCTGAGTTGAAAGTGAGCGATTTTATTTTTATGCAGAAGTGTGCGCCGTAGCGCTGTGTGTGGTTTCATATTTGGACGATCAGAACGAAGCCGTCGGAACAAATAAAATGTTATTTCTTTTAACTTGTCTTTTTATTTATGACTAGTTTTTGGCCGGCTTTATCCGCTTCGTCTATAAAAATGTCTATGTTTTACGGCTCGAAGGACCAAAATGTAGAGCCTAACGATAAGGTCCACAAATGAAACACGTAAATTTGTACTTAACCGTGTAATAATCGACAAAAGAACTACGCGCGCAGTTTGGTGGAGCCGTGTCTTTAGCCGATGCGGAAAGATCGCGAACTGACGTAAATGCTTAGGTAAAAACACATGCCCACTGCCCGCGCGCATGTAAATGCTGAGATTGCTTATGGTGTACGGTTTCTCCGTACATGCTGCGGTTTTGAGCTATCTTTATATCATTTTTCATCAAATCAAATCAAATCATTTATTTCCATGGGCCCCAAGGGGCGCTTGAACACGTCAAAACAAACATCAAAACACAAAAAATATAAAATTAAAATAAAACTTATCTAACTAAATTATAATACCTACTTATTGTAATAAAATGATTTGACACCGGAGCTTAGATTGACTTTAATTCAACTTAGAGAATTGAATTAAAATCAATCCAAGTACCAGCTCCGATGGGTATTGCATCATGAGAAGAGCTGGTGAGAAACTCATGTGCACCATCTTTTCAAATAATTCATACAATATTTGTTTGTTTTTTGACAATAATTCTATGTGTAAGTTATAGCAACCAAAACAACATTATAGCTAAATATGGTTATAAAGAGAAAAAAACTTAATTAGAGAAATGCAATTTAATTATTATAAATAAATCCATAGTATATAAGGTTGCAATATCTTACACTTCAAGCAGAAAATAAAGGAGTAAAAACAATGTGTGTATACTACTGTATATATAAGGGTTTTAGAACAGGCCTACACATAAAAAACATTTATATACTAATAACAAAAACTATTTACACTACAAAATATAAAAATTAAAAAAAAATGTACACACAGATTGCCTTTACTTAACAATATTTGAAATAACATGAAATGAGGTTATACAAATCAAATTTAGTGAGTTAATAAAGAAACTATATAATTATGTATTAATTTTCATTAATCATCATAATAATAAAATAATGTATCAATTGATATTCATTATAATGTCAAAAGTTGAAACTTAAGTCAATAATATGATGTCAAAAATAAATTATGTCAATCTCAATATAGAATATAATATGTCAAAATAATCATAATCAATCATAATTATAAATAGGATAAAACAATGTCTAACTTGGCAATTCATTTGAAATATAATAACCATAATAATTGTAAATAATAAATACATTACTGTAATAAATACATTAGATAAATTAATATTATTTCCAAGGCGTAGTGTCGGTTAAGAAATCGTTTATTTTATAATAGCCCCTTTCCATGAGACGATTCTTAACGATACTCTTAAACTTTAGTAGGGGCAAGTTCAAGATTTCGACAGGAATTTTGTTATAAAAACGCACTCCAAGTCCCTCAAATGAGTTGTGGACTTTGTTTAAGCGATAATATTGGCCTACCAATTTATGCTTATTCCTCGTGTTTAATGAATGAACATCGCTTTTCTTGGTATATGTTCCTATGTTTTTTCGTATAAACATAATATTAGTAAATATATATTGCGATGCTACTGTTAAAATACCTATTTCCTTAAATCGTTCTTTCAGAGAATCTCGAGCTTTGAGTTTGTAAATCGCACGAATTGCCCGTTTTTGAATTACAAAAATGTTTTGAATATCAGCTGCCTTGCCCCATAGCAGAATACCGTAGGACATGACACTGTGAAAATAACTAAAATAAACTAGTCGCGCAGTTTCAATATCAGTTAACTGACGAACTTTCCAAACAGCGAATGCCGCGGAGCTGAGTTTCCCTGCTAGCCACGATATATGGGCGCCCCACTGAAGCTTATGATCCAAGGTTATTCCTAAAAACATAGTTGATTCTACAAGACTAATAATTTCGTTATTTAGTATTATACTCATGTTCTGTTTCTTGACATTAGGCAAAGTGAACTTTATACATTTAGTTTTATTCGAGTTCAATAATAAATTGTTGCTAGTAAACCAGTCTTGGACTAGTGCAAGTGACCTGTTAATATCATCAATACTATCCTGATTACGATTAACTTTAAAAATAAGCGAAGTATCATCTGCAAAAAGTACTATATCACAAAAGTTTTGCACATAGAATGGTAAATCGTTAATGTACACTAAAAAGAGAAACGGACCGAGAATTGAGCCCTGTGGCACGCCCATTGAGACAGGTAATCCGGAGGATCTAATTCCATTTATATCAACTCGTTGAACTCTGTCACCAAGGTAAGAGGCAACCAGATCAAGTGCAATATCCCTGACTCCATAGTGCCTGAGTTTTCGCAAAAGCGTTTTATGTTCAACGCAGTCGAATGCTTTGGATAAGTCACAGAAAACGCCAATTGCATCTTGCGCGTTTTCCCAGGCATTAAATATATGTTTTATAAGTGTAGAACCTGCATCTATGGTTGAGCGACCCTTTGTGAAACCATACTGCTCTTTGTGAAATAAATTATTAATATTAAAATGGCTTTCTAACTGCTGCAAAATAAGCTTTTCAAAGACTTCAAAAGAGAAGATTACTAGACCGTATTTACTAAGGCTATTGGGTACAAACAAACAAATATCCTCTTTATAATATTCGTATAGAGGATAATAATCGATTCCTACATGATTCTTCAATAATGTTTTTTCATGATCACGACGCGGTGTTATTGAATGACTAATAATGGAGGATTTCTGTAACTGCCTATGGACCTTATATGCCCGCCGCCGCATTAAAAACAAACATTATTTTTTTAAAACATGGTTTATTCAAAAATATATTTTTCACCTCAGCAGCTTGATAAGGTGCGAAAAATCAGTAAGCAAAACTCGATTATGCTTTGAGTTTTTCTCACACTCGAAGCAAAGTTAAGTTTTGCTCACTCAAAAATGGCACTTGAAGAGAATAAGAACTTAGCTCTCTTGTTGTACAAATAACTATATCATGGAGTGTTCTTTGTTATGATTGTTTGATGAGGTCTATCATTTTTGTCTCACTCAATGTTTGTTATTAAGGGCGCCACTAAGTTAATACGTTTTATAGAGGCATAGTTCTTAAGGGCGTTTTGAGGACAAACATTTTGGGAAAATAAATTCAGGCATACGGAATTTTGGTTCGAATTTTAAGTCGGGACGTTAGAACATCCATCTCGCTTGCTCACATACCTACGTGCCTTATTCACAAGTGCGTTCTCTGTCGCTCGTAAAAAGTTCGTCTTCAGAACGCCCTAAGGTACTGCGCCTCTATAGACATGTATAAATTCAATGGCAGCGAAGCCAACCCGCAAACAGTAACATTTGACATTTCGGAGACCTCACGATACACAAGTACCCCTGGCGGTGAATTCATACGGGATAGCCCTCATTTCTTTTCTTTCTTTGATTAAATATAGAGATTTGTTTGCGAGATAATTTACTTTGAATAGCAAATTTTCTCTAAAAGCTAAGTCAGCTTAAAAAATCAGAAAAAAATCATGACGGTAGTATATGAAGTGAACTTTCAAGGAATAATAGCGACTACGTTAACTTCATTAATACCTACAAGAGTAAAAGGGGTCCAACCAAAGTGTGAAATGCAGCATTACTTAAAGTATTTCGTACACAATACAAACCTGTACCTTTGAAAATGTGTATGAAGTTTATGTTTTTAAACTTTCGCGATTTGAGAACATTTTTCAAAAATGTTATCAAATCGCGTTGTCTAATTTTTGGGAAAAGTGTATGAAGTTGTTAATGTTCAAGATTAAATCTTTTTTGAGTCCATAATTATGTTGTAAAGGCTGACTACGGCACTCTATTGCGCGTGGCCGGCACGCACATGGCCGGTTTTTATTTAAATTACGTACTTACCGACCGAAATAAAATAAAAACTATAATAGAATTGATAATATTTAAGAACTTATACATCTTGCCGCCATAGCTATCTATATTACTTATGTATTTCTACCTTTTTATTTAAACTAAAAGTTTTAATAAAAAGGTAGAAATAAATAATATTTTCGTTATTTAGATAACTACTGAATTAAATAAACGAATCTACTTTATGGCACATGCAAAGCAAATGTATTGAATACAAATTATTTGTAGTAAACATAAAAATTATTTGTTTTTAATGGCTATCACTATTTTGGTCACGAAACGTCAATAAAACAGTTCGTGGCACGACTTGGTGAAGGTACCTAAGTCAAAGAGCTCTTGGCTTAGTCGAAGTCGCGCGTACCGATCGATCTTGCAGGTTAAGCAATGCTAACCACGGTCGGCCGTGGATGGGTGACCATCTTTACCATAACGAGTTTTCCTCCCTACCTTGGAGAGCACGCACCGTCGCGTCGCGTCGGTTGCCATTTGAACATCTATGGCTATTGCTACGGCGGTACTCAAAGGCCGAAAAGTCCGACAACTAGTCCTGAGCCGTCTTAAGTCTATTCTGCGCCGGGGTGTGCGACTCAGCCTGCGCCCTCGTTTTTTTTTTACTTTTAGTGTAGTAATTCGATACGACAAGCGCCGAAAGCGTAATAAAAGAAAAAAATATTATTGTTGATGACTATTTTTTTTTTGCTTGCGCAAACATATTTGGCGTAAGTAACTAGTATATAAAACTGCAATTGGAAGTATCCAAAAATTCAGCGCTTTAAAGGCGCCCCCGGTCGCTCGGCACCCGGGTGCAGCGCACCCCTTGCATCCCCTGATAAAGACTGCCCTGAACTAGTCTAACAAAGAGTATCGTACTACCTCGTACTGGTTGAGGAGGTCTGATGGCAGTCGCTCCACGTAAAATATATTCAATAAAATATATAAAAACTAATTGGGTAAAGACTCAAGAGATGGATGGGACGACTTGTTAAAAAAAATGTAGTTATAGGTCCTAATCTTCTAGCAGAAAATAATATTCATAATACTGAAAATGTAAAATATAACAAATGAAAATGTATCGCAAAAAAATGTGGTTCGCTCACAACTCGAGTACAGCTAAACCAAATGGAATGTTCACAACTGGGTTTACAAAACTACAAAGGGTAGATATTAATAAGTAAGGATTAAAAAAAACAAGACGCGTCGGTTCGGTAAGAACTAATTTATTAGCTAAGTATTAGATCTTATAGTAAATTATATTACACTTTCTAAACTACTTATTCCATAAATACTAAATACCTACTACCAGTGCCGGATTAACCCAGCGCGGGGCCTGTAGCAAAATCTGTCAAGGGGCCCTTCAATCATTTTTGTATATTATGGCGCCTTTTGCCTGCTTTATTTTCTAAAGTTTATGGTATTAAATAAACATAACTATTAACAATTAATTATAAAACAACTTTTTTTGATTTAATGTAGGCAAATTTAGACATAACGTTTTCCATATCTAGTTCTTTAAGCAAATCAAGCTGGCTCATTTATATCAGTCAGTATGGGCAAGTCTGTATTTACAAAACATACACAAATTTGTTCTTACAAGCAAGATATTTTACGCTACTATTTAAATTTAATTATTTTGACGGTCAGACAGGCGTTGGAGCGCGGGGCCCTTCAATTCGCGGGGCCCCCGTAGCATTTGCTTCTCCTGCTATATGGCTAATCCGGCACTGCTTCTACGCGGTCGCTTAGAGTTAGCCAAATTTGCTCGTCCCAATTCTCCATACATCACTTCTTATGACTGCTTTTGACCGTGCCATTTAGACATGTTAGGAGCTCACAAGAAGAGAGGTACAGAAATACGGGACAGAGAAATTAAGCCATCTTGAAACAAACGGATAGTCTACAAACATGAATGCTAATTACAGGTGCTAAGCTCGTGGGTTCTCATACTAAAAAAGATGCGCGGTCAGTCGCGGCGATTGCGCGCGAATTTTTCTTGTATGAAACATTTTTACGGTCGGCTTGCGACTGACGTGACCAACGAACTAGCAACTTAAATTGTAGATGGGACCAAGCCGATCATGAATAATAAGCTAACAATGGAACAATAAAACTGAGAACTGTTACTACGTCCCGATTCACCACACTAAATCCATATACGGCTTTTTTAAACCCGTATTTATATCCTCTCTGTCATTCTGTTTGTACGAGACAGAGAGATCGAACATTTGAACTTAGCGTCAAACGTTTAACACGTTGCAAGTGCGTGAAATCGCCACTTAATCGTATGTTTGAACAAAGCAAGCAATTTAATTCGCATTTATTGTTGCTGCCTCCAAAACTCTTCCCGGTTCTCCAGAAACCTGATTGCTTCTTCAGCTTGCTTCATAACGATGTCATTTTTCTTGTCAGCTATCGCCAGGTCTGGGTTCTTGAGCAGGTTCTCAAGGTAGACCTTATCGGAGTTCAACTGTCCTAGGACTGGGCGCGCCGATTTTGATCTCTGTTTTCCTTGCTTTTTTACTACTTTCACTGATCCAATTGTGTTTTCTATGGCTTCCTGAAAATTAATTAAAAAAATATTGCAATGTCAGCTATGCTGGGGTATGACAATAGATGGCGCTGGGGATTTCAAAGACTTAACGGTTTTAATTTTTTTTTAAATTAGTCTTTGTCACGAATGGTGTTAAAAAATCTTTTGGGTGTTGGTTTGTTGTATAATCAAAAACGTACCTGGGCTTTCTGTACTCCAAGTCTGAAGTCGTTCAGGTCTGGTCTCGCCCGCAGTCCTCGATGATAGTGCACAAGGCTCATCTCGAATTCCCCGCAATAGTACAATGCTTCGGCTTTGCGAAGCAGAGACTTTGCGTCCTTCGGGTCCAGCTTGAGGGCAGCTTCTGCATCACCCAGCGCAGACCGAGGCTCACCGAGGAGTAAGTAGCATTTGCTTCGGGCGATGTAAGCTGCTTTCTCGTCAGGAGCTAGCTCAATAGCCTGGAGTTCAAGAGAAAATATATTTAAAATAAATCTTAACCAATACTTGTAAATTTTTTAGGCCCTGTGACATATTGAGAAGCATTTTCACGACACCTTAGAAGACATACATATGGTAACGTGTTTCTTGAACATGTGGTTATGTATCCCCATACATAAACACATGTTTAAAACTACATATATGTGAAATGTAAGCTACTGGCAATACCTTATTAACAAACAGAACAGCAGTACGATATCTCTCCCTCATCATCTCAGCTCTCGCCAACGCCAGAAGAGTTCCAGCATCAGCTTCCACCGGCAATTGTAGCGCGCTGCTCCTCTCGGCTTTGTCCTTTAGGTTCAAAGAATGCTTTATATCTTTGGATCCCATCACCACAGCCGCTGCTCGATCCTTATCTGTGTACAGTTCTTCCTCCCGTCTTCTTCTCTCACGTTTCGGCTTTCGTTTAAACTTCCTCCGTGGCTTAGACTCCTTTCTCTCTTTACCAGTGGGCTTGTCATCCAGCGTTTCTTCTTCATGATCCTTACCAGCAGACGCCGGCGCTCTCTTGCTGATAGAGGCTTTTTGGACTGGGATTTCTTCTTCCTCATCTCCTACGCCGACTCTGACGAAGCTGGCGAGGAATTCTGCATCTTTGGTAGGTCCGAGAATGGAGCGAGCTTGGGCTTGGATGTCCATCGCGGTAGAAGTACTGGTGGCGCGTTGGTTACGTAACCCGTAGGTGTGTGAAGAGGCGTGAGTATCGACGCCTCGGCTGTCGTCGTCATGGTGACTGGATGTGTTTTCGCACCCTCTTTTGACACACTAGTGCCGTGTGGGTCGTTCCGCAAAACGGCTGTGCCGCAGAATCGATGCCATGCATTTTATGTACGACCATTTGTTTTGCATACGTAATGGGTAAACAAATTTACTACCCACTTATTTTAAGCTTATTCTAAAATATAAAGCATGTATTTACTATCTACCACAAACGACCATTTGATAGACTTCAAAATAAGTAAATTTTACCTAAATATGTACAGACTTCTTAGATCATTTTAGGCCTTTTTATACATGAATGTACCGATTGCTCCCTAAGTTAAACACACAAAATGCAACAAAAAAGAATAGCTGCAACATGCTATGTCTATAAAATTCGAGGACCATCATGCTGACATATACATTAACAAATAACACTAAAATATTGCCGCACCAAGCCTTAAGTATAACAATTAAATAGCAAACATAACATAACATCACGCCTATATTACCCAGAACGGTGTGACAGAGGTGTACAACACCCACACTTCACCAGCTATGTTTAGGTCTCATAGGACAAGGGGTGAGCCTATCGTCATCTAGCGGGCACAATACCAACTTCGTGCTGCTATTGAGAATTTCCTGACGGAAAGTTCACAAATAACACTATGTAATACTCAATTAAGTAAGTACCGTGTTTATTATAACTTTAATATAATATAAGTACTTAGATATAATATTGAATATTTTGCATACCGATTATTATTAAATTGTACCATCTTTTTGTCACCATGTTTTAGGCAAATAAACGTCTCTTTCTTTCTTTATGGCCATCCCGGGCATCGACAAAAAACCTCGCGAGAGGCACATACTCTAACCACTATAATATTATTATGATTTTTTTGAGATTACATGTAAAAAATCGTTTGTTGTATCGCATGTTTTACACTTTTTGATGTAGCACGCGAATATATAGAGATAAATCCAGTAAGTTCGTTCAACTGTTTAAAAACCAAGCGTGTAAATGTTTACTAACAAATCAATTGAACAATGAGACGTCTCGCGAACATTTTGTACAAGGAATGTTAAGGCTATTTGGCTAACCGTTGTCACGCGAATGAGGTAAACTCACCGGCTCTAGCTGTATTACAGGTCAGTAGGTGAATGCAACAATAATGGAATCAACACTGACCACTTCTAGAATCTTTGATATCCATAAATAACGCATTGTCGTCTTTTTTTTTTATACTACGCCCACAGCGAACGAACGTGTAGTCCACCTGATGGTAAGTGGAGTACAGCCTATGGACATCAACAATCCACTAAAGCAGATTATAGATGCGTCGCTGCAGCTGAGAACTACGGTGTTATGCCTCATGTGCCAGTAATTTCAGGGCCTGATCTCACCACCTAACCGGAACACAGTAATGAAAGCACTACTATTTGGCGGCAGGTTAAAGGTGAGACGGTGGTGCTGCTGCCCTCGAGCTCCTTCACAAGAGCTCTACCACCCCATATTGAGTTTTCTCAAATAATTTAGAGCACAGCACACGAGCGCAAAACATTTACAAAAACAATAACACCAATATGTAAGTATTGTTACACGTAATTATCGTTATTTGCGATTGTAACATCACCCTAAATAATTATAAAGTTTTAACAATTTAACATAACATCAGGCCGATATTACGCAGAAATTGGGGCGTACACAACACCCACACTTCACCTGTTATGATGAGATCCCATGGGTAGTTCACACCGGGCACAATTCCAACTCCGTGCTGCTATTGTGAATATCCTGACGGAAAGTTCACAATTAACACTTTGTTCGACCCGGGAATCGAACCCGAGACCTTGCAGTGAGAGGCGTACACGCTAAACACCATCGAGGTAGGTAGTTTTAACAATTTATTCTATGTTATTTATTTTACCAACTCGTTCCCTCTACACTTTGTCACGATTTTTGCACTTCTGCATTTTATTCAGTCACGACACGACCGCCAAGTATATAATTATGTTAATTTTGACAAAGTTACTTCCGTGACAGCGTGATGCACACTAGAAATTAAATTATAGGTAAAATAAGTAATAAAAGTTAGAGGTAGCCGAAGTAGGTCACCATTTTACCTCACCTTGAAGATATCAAGTTGATTTGGCTGAACGTGCCAAGTTTTTTTGCAATGCAGAAGTAGAAAGTAAAGACAGGTATGAATTTCTGACATCGGTCATGTAATCGTATTCGAAATGCAAGAAACCACAACTTTAAAGTAGTTTTAGGATGTTATTTTAACATTCAACAATTTCAAAAGAAATGGCGTATAGCCACAGCGCCCACAGCGCAATTTAGCAAGACTTTTGTTTTGTAAGAATATGAAAATATTCTGTTTTTTGAGTCAAGCGTACGCTCGGATACCCGATTAGACAACCGAAAGCGTAAGATAGATGTCAGTCAGTTTACCTATTGCCAGAAACAATTACTTAAACGTCCTACAATATCCAATTTATGACATTATATACGTTTACATACTCAAGTGCATCCAGAATCCAGAAACACTTACCATAAGGTGGGCTATAGGTTAACTTTACGACACTAGAATAAATAAAATCGAACATTGGATTGGGATCGTCAGTTCTGGGGTTCGATCCCGGATCCAGCAAGTGTTCAGATGGATTTGTACCGGCGAGGCGTGGCCTGGCAGATTGAAATTTGTTTGCCAAGATTGCCATCCTCCCCGTTGCGTGGATGTGCGAGGCGAGAATTGAAATATTTGTTTGTACAATATTGAACTTTATTAATTAAAGAATAGAGTATTTATCAGCTTTTAATGCGTGACGTCACAAGCTGGCACAAGCCGGCGTAAATTAAAATACTTGTTAGTGCGATATTGAAATTTATTGCTTGGTGAATAGAGTATTTATTTACATCGCTAGCTGGATGACGACGCGGTGTAAAAGATGCAGCATGTTTTCAATTACACCCTGCCCATCCACTCCTCGCTTCGCCGGCATGAAACCACCTTAATTTGGGATTTGTTAGGAATATAACAGTAACTGTGCCTACTGAATCGTGTCCTCTAGGTGACGAACCTACTCAAACCCTGTCACATGGGACCTAAATATAGCAGGTGAAGTGCGGGTGCTATACACAGTGCCGGATTAGCCATATTATAGCAAGAGTAGCACATGCTACGGGCCCCGCGAATTGAAGAGCCCCGCGCTCCAACGCCTGTCTGACCGTAAAATTAATTAAATTTAAATAGTAGCGTAAAATATCTTGCTTGTAAGAACAAATTTGTGTATGTTTTGTAAATACAGACTTGCCCATACTGACCGATATAAATGAGCCAGCTTGTAGAGCATGATTTCCTTCAAGAACTAGATATGGAAAACGTTATATCTAAATTTGCCCACATTAAATCAAAAACAGTTGTTTTATAATTAATTGTTAATAGTTATGTTTTATTTAAGCAGGCCAAAGGCCCCATAATATATAAAAATTATTGAAGGGCCCCCTGACAGATTTTGCTACAGGCCCCGCGCTGGCTTAATCCGGCACTGGATATACACCTCTGCCACACCTGTCTGGGTAATAAAGGCGTGTTGTATGTTAGGTGTTAAATACATTAGAGCTCACCTTAGCTAATGAATTAAGAGCGCGGTCGTAGTTCCCATTCTTGAGATGGCCTGATGCTTCATCACGATGTTTCTTGGCTTCCACGGGGTTGGTGATCGGAAGCTCTGGCTCCTTGTTACGGCCCATTGTGGAGATGTACTTGGTTTAAAACTGGAATTTGACATAAATACACTTGTAATTATCGTTGTAACATTATCATTAGGTTCAATTTTGAAAAAATAATACCCCCAGAAGGAATTTACGCTTGCAATGGTCCCAATGACAAGGCCAAATACACACAAGCACACCCAGTCTCAGGAAAAATACTCCTAGACTTCGTCACTCACATGGCTCTAAAAGCCTGTTATTTGTGGGGCTAAAATATGATATCGTAATTGTGGAGACTCCCTCATAAACTGCAACCACAACCATTCCAGTAGCTGCCAGTTATTAGTCAAACACATATTTTTAGTTTTTTACATTTTACATAAGATAGAACGCCAGAAGCAATTACACTATCCAATGGTCCCAATGACAAGGCACATTCACTCACATAAAAGCACACCCAGTCTCAGAACAAATCTTTGCGAATCACACAAAGATTTGTCCCATGTGGGGATCGAACCCACAACACCAGAGCAGTGGAGAGCGGCGAGGCGACCGCTTAAACCACTACACCACACATGCAGAATGAGTTTTTAGGGTTCCTACAAAGTTAATTTCTTCACTACAAAACTTGACAGGCATATCTGATACCAGGACTGCCCAACCCAGACTAAAGTTGCTAAAACAAATAACAAATTGATTGATTTTGTTGATCCAATGTCACTTTCATACACAAAGGTCGACAGTATCGCTTTCACAAAATATATTTAAGTGCCCAAAGTACCTGTCAAAATATTGACTATGCCGTGTAATAGATTAGGCAAATATTTATGTATTTACAGACTATGATGGATAGCGCAGTTACCCCCGAAGCTATGGGCTATAAATCTGTCTATTCCTACCCCTATTTGCTCTAATCTGATAATTTTTGAAGGCGGGGTCACGAGGGACGCGAGTTAGCTGCATGCTACGAGTAGTAACCGTTACGATTGCTACGGCCTAGAGGTTGGTTAAACAACAGAGCTATCATAATCTGTGATTCTGTCGCTACATTGTAAACCTTTTTTTGAATTTTAAGCTTTAAAGAAAATTTAAGCGGCCGTGGCGCAATGGATAAGGCATCGGTCTTACGATCAAGAGGTCGTGGGTTCGAATCCTGGCCATTACACCACGGACGTGAACTTCCTCCGTGAACTTCCTTCCTCCTAACACAAGCGAATTATGCTTAGCTGGAGGGGGTTAACAAGAATACTAGTAATTTGTATTTGCAAATTACTAGTAAGCTTTTTTTTAAAAAAAATAAATGTAGATTATACTTCGTTAGCCACTTAAACAAAGGTCAGTTACCTTTGTTATATTATTTTCTACACGTATCAATCAGCTGCCTTGTTGATCTAGCTAATACTTCCATTAAACGCAGTAGAATTATCGATAGGTAAATTTAAGAAATATATTAAAATCAGATTATCTCAAAAAGCTTATTACAGTATTTTAGACTACTTATATGATTATAGTATTTGGAAATGAACTGCTCTCTTTATGTGACTTTCAATATGTATATCTTTCATTTGAAAAGATGGTGCACATAAGTTTCTCACCAGCTCTTCTCATAATGCAATACCCATCGGAGCTGGTACTTAGTTTGATTTTAATCTGATTGTAAGCAGTTGGATTAAAATTAATCTAAGCCCCGGTTATTTAAATCATTGTAATTAGTATTAATTCAGTTTTACTTATAATTTATTTTTATATCATTTGTTTGTAATATTTTGACGAGTTCAAGCGCCTCCTGGGGCCTATGAAAATAAATGATTTGAATTTGAATTCGAATTTAATGGTTGGCATATACAGCCTCTCACTGCGAGGTCTCGGGTTCGATTCCCGGGGTGGGAATTTTTTCCGTCAGAAATTTCTTAATAGCAGCACGTATTTCACATGGGACCTAAATATAATTGGAAGCATCTCTACTACACTCTGGGTAATACATGCGTAATGATATACAGGGTGTATTTTTGAAACGGGGCAGTAAGGGCAAGTACCTTAACCGTTGCAGTTACAGCAAAACGTTCTTAAAAGACCTTCCCTAACTTTTTGGGACATTTTGAACTGCATTCACAGATTTTGTAAAAAACTTACAGTTAGCAAAAAAAATGCAAAAAGTTCATATTTTTTTTTTTATGCCAATCGATTCTATTTCATGTGGGGATTAAAAAACTCTATGGGACCATTTTAGCTTTCAGTACTAGAAAAGACAAAAATCGCCAAAAACGTTTCCCATACATACGCTTCTAATAAGTCAATTTTTTCACGATTAGAAGACATTTTAGCGAAAATCCTTAATTAATAACTCATACGAAGTTTCTCAGCTGAAACTAAGTATAACACACAGATTTTCGAATCAAATTCGAAATTTGAGGGTAAAAATTCTTTTTATTTACTTTACAGTCAATTCTACCCACTTCCAGGCCATAACAAAAAGTTAGACCATCGTAGAAATTCGTTACTGTTGCCGAAATGTATGGGAAACGTTTTTGGCGATTTCTGTCTTTTCTAGTACTGAAAGCTAAAATGGTCCCATAGAGTTTTTTGATCCCCACATGAAATAGAATCGATTGGCATAAAAAAAAAAATTGAACTTTTTGCATTTTTTTTGCTAACTGTAAGTTTTTTACAAAATCTGTGAATGCAGTTCAAAATGTCCCAAAAAGTTAGGGAAGGTCTTTTAAGAACGTTTTGCTGTAATTGCAACGGTTAAGGTACTTGCCCTTACTGCCCCGTTTCAAAAATACACCCTGTATACTATAGCCAAGCTTACTTATGTAACTGTGCTAATTGTAAATGGGGATTTGCCGTATTTTCTATTTATAATAAATAATAATAATAAATATGGGACAAATCAATGGGACAAATCTTTGTGTAATTCGCAAAAATTTGTTCTGACTCTGAGTGTGCTCTGTGTATGTGAAATGTATGTTTGTGAAAACACCCGCGACACAGGAGTTATTCCTAGTGCGGGCGCCTCTTAAAAAAAAAAAAAAATTCACAACTCACACACAACGCCATCTAGTCCCAAACTAAGCAGATCTTGTAATATGGGTACTAGAATAAGTGATACTAATACATATATATATATTTACTTTTCTATTGTAAATACATACTTATCATACATAGAAACACCCAGACTAAGACAAACCCCCATGTTCATGCACACAAAGATTTGTCTTAAGTGGGAATCGAACCCACGACCTCGGCGTCGCAGGCAGGTACACTACCCACTCCGCCATCCGGTCGTCTGTTTTTATATTTATCACTTGTATATTTCTCTTGTATCGCGCCTCTCGTGACGGCTTTGAACCATGGGGACAATATCGTACTTTGGCATCGGTGCCGTGATGGGAGACCATTTCTCTCTGGTATCGCCCCATCTCTTCAATGTCATCATCGTCGTTTATTCAACGACCATCGACAATCAACCTTATTGGTTTACTTTTATAAGCATTTGTATAAGTTTTTATGGTACAGTGGGCCAACAAGTTAGCTATGCAGGGCAAAAACTTCTAAGTCATAGTAAAGACTTACTACACCGGTTATAGATAAGTGAGTTACATATCTAAATAGTGGGTGTATTACACTTATTACATATGTAAGTATATATATATACATACATATCTATTGCAGTCAGTTTGCATTAAATATACTATGGCATAGAAGTTTTTGCCCTGCATACCTAATTACTTGGCCCACTGTACACGAACGTTCGGCAATGTACGGGATATTTTTTCTTGTCTTGGCAGCAATAAAATGGACAAGGAATATTAAAAGGTTAGTTTCTGATTGCTGAGTTTTATGTAATCGTATGAAGGCAAATGTACAAATAAACTAAACTTTTCGCTGTAGTACATATTTTGGAGACACATCGTTGTTTTGTAAGATATTATACCTACCTACATCAAAATGTAATATAGAAACATAACATAACATCACGCCTATATTACCCAAAAGGCTGTGGCAGAGGTGTATAACACCCACATTTCACCAGTTATATATATATAGAGGGTGAGCCTATCACCATCCACCGGGCATGATTCCAACACGGTGCTGCTATTGAGAATTTCCTGACAGAAAGTTCACAAATAACACTTCGCCCGACCCGGGCATCAAACCCAAGACCTTGCGGTGAGAGGCGCATACGCTAACCGCTAGACCAACAAGGCAGCTTGTAGAATCATTGAATCATAAAAAATGCAATCTCAAATAAATAGAGATATTTTTTTTTATATTGTCTCCCCGAGGAGCAGTTTATTGTGCTCTGCTATTTGATACAGAGTTTTTTACAGTTTAAGTTACAATTGATACAGGGTTTACAAAGTTATTAGTACATTATTGATTTCTTAATCTATTCGGTTATTTATGTATAAATATTTATGTATGTGTGATATATATTGTGTGTGTCAATAAATAAGTGTACAGTGTTGCATGTGGTGAATACTTGGTGTTGTTGAATTTTTTGAGCGTGTCTACTGTGTGTGAGATGTATTTGTAAATGTTAATTTATCAACAAAATGGCGTAGGTAGGTAAAAGGGACAACTCACTATAACACAGTCTAAAGTTAGTTTTTTACAAACTAAACTCGTTCAGTCACTTGGTTTTTTCGCTGTCTGAAACGAATTAGCGTGATATCTTCCAATTATCCAACCAAAAACCGACGGACTGGGAGAATTTTTACAAAATAACTGTAATTTCTCTTTATTTTTAAAACTTGCACGAACTAAGGCGGGCAACCTGCAGTTAGCTTAGAATGTAGTTTTGATTTAATAATAAGACCATAACTTATTTACAAGGTTTTGTTGACATTGATAATTCGCTTCATGCGATGCTTTTATCGGTAAAATGTTAGTCAGTGGGATTTTTAAATAACATAACATGACGCATATATGTATTATAGTGTTTTAGTTTTATTTTTTACAAAACAATTTACATTTATTACGCATCTACTTTTAATTTCTACCTATAGTAGAATTTACCAATGCTTTTGTAAAGTGCTGTTGTAAAATTCTAGAATATCAGCGTGGATAATATGATTGCTTAGGTACTATTTATCCAATGAAATGTTTTACAGAATCTTTCTATAAGATTCGAGTAATGTACTCTTGCCGATGCTTACATAACCTTTACCATAAATAATTGTGTACAGCGGAGGGCTGTCATAACTTCGGCATCGGCTCTCATTATCGAGAAAATTATTCATGCTAGCTGTATCACGACATCATAGACTGTAATGCAGTACTGCAATGATACTTAAATTGTTAGGATTGTCGTATAAAGGTGCTCCTAGACCGCAGGCATTCGCCTATAATGTAATGTTTAATTCGATTATTACAACAGTGTAGGAAAACCTAGCATAACAGTGACCGTGCTTAAAATTGATTTTGTAATGTAACGACATTACAAGCGAATACTTGCGGTCTTGGACAGCCTTTAGGCAAAATTAACTGTTATTTTCGTGAAGAAAAACTGTGAGCATGGCTTGATTGGCACGAAGTTCCTTATCGCGCGTTGCGTAAGGGGGCTAGACGAAAAAAATTGGGACGAAAAGTTGTAACGACACATTTCGTAGCAATTCTCGTAGCGACGTAGTAATTACATACTACGTTACAGCTACGGTGCTACATCATCAGACACACAGAGAAAAATTCGCACACCGCAAATTAATCGAAAGGAACTTCGTTCCATCCGGGTGTCCCTTGACACCTCAGTAGTTTTTTTATTATTACAGTTTTTATTCAAATTAATGAGAAGTTAAATTATACATAAATAAACAACAAACAACATTTCTCCTTCCTTTTCTTAATGTATCACGACGACAAGTAAAAGATGGGTAAGGTAATAAAAATATACGGTATTATTGTAAATTGAGCTCGAAACGACGTCTAATCTACCTTTTATGTAATAACGAAGAGCGTTTTTTTCATTATTTCTACAATCAGAAATTGGATATTCGGAATAAAGAATTAATGACACAAGCCATTTGATTTGTCTATGCGATCCACCATCGCGAACACGCAAGCCCACGATACGCCAGCGTTTACGACCACAAAAATAATGAAATTAGAGATTATTTGCCTTGTAAACTGGTTTACTGCGTCCGTCGGCAAGCTCTAGGGCAGGGGTTGTCAACTTGGTTAGTCTTAAATCGACCGAATATTAACGAAAACACGTGTTTAATTAAATCTTCGTGACTTTTCCCATTTTTTTTTAAATAAAGCTTACTAGTAATTTCCAAATACAAATTAGTAGTATTCTTGTTAACCTCCTCCAGCTTTGCTTAATTACTCGTAGCTTGTGTTAGAAAAGACGAAACTCTGTACGATCTACCAAGTAGATGATGAACAAGTAGATCCATGACCTTAATACTTTTTTTGTCAAGACATTTCAAAACACTGAATTTGCTTGTTTTATCAACAAATGATCAACTTTGACAATTTCAAAGGAAATATCTGTCAAATGGGACATGAATAAATTTTTCTGGTAGTACATAATTTAAAATGAAACAGTGGGTATATTTAGTTACTATTCATGTAATCAGTGAACACTAGATTACGGACATTCTATTTTTTTTTAAATTTATCTATTTAAAAAATCGACGCACGCACTAGAAATAACTACTAAATCGCAGAGGTGTTTACAATCATTCATTTCACACACACAAAGCACACCCATTCTACGTATTCATTTATATTCTGGACTGGTTGGCCATCCCTGCCCTAGCGGATCGTAATAGATATCTGTAGTTGATAAGAGATGGTATACGCTTTTGGTTGAAGTGAATGGACGGTATCTTCGATTCGACATGACGGGATTGCTATTTGTTTCTTGTTTTATCGACGGTTAAGGCAAGCAAAGGCTTATGTTTGTTTCAAGGCGTATTCCAACTACCGTTGTACCAATTATCATTAAGATCGAATCAGTGGCATCATTGTAAGGCCCTTTATTGGTTTGTCGATGTGGGGTCGGCGCGGTAATTTTTTTATTACCAAATAGGCGTTTGCTTTTTTTTTAACCGAGCGCCTGATAGTTCTATGAGAATATTTTACTGCGCCGCTTTCACACCGATAAATCAGCAAAGAGCCTTACATAACCGAACAAACTATCATTCGAATTTTATAATTTTAGTTAGGATTCTACAAGAGAGAGACGATCAAGGCCAAATTAGACAACTTTCTGATTGAAAATTAACGTGATCTAATAATTTTGATTATGAAAGCCTCTCTGAAAATATGAAAATGAGATATTATGTTTTTTTTTTAACTTGAATGTAATGTCAGTCCAATTCATTCAAACCTGACCAAGTTAGTTTTATCTTTTATCTGTACTAAGTAAAAGGAAGAGGTTGGTGTACTTCACTTTCGACAAGTTAGAAATGTTCTGTAATTTAGTTTGATACTTAATAAACTTGTTTTTTTTTTATTCAATTAAAAGAAGCCTAAAACATTTTTCTCGTTATGATACTAACTCAAATATAATATACCAACCACTAGAAGTATTTTCTAAAAACATTACATAATATAACATTACGCCCATATTACCTAGAAGGGTGTGGCGGTGGTACAACACCCACACTTCACCTGTTATGTGTGTTATGAGCCTATCGCCATCTACCGGGCACAATTCTTCTACTTGCTGGTAATATCTTGACGAAAAGTTCGCAAATAACATTTTGCCCGGGCCGGGAATTGAACTCAAGATCTGACGGTGAGAGGCGCTACGCGATACGCTAATCACGAGACTATCAAAATATTAGAAATAGTGATGTCTACGGAGATACTCCATCGAAGGTAAGATCAAGTGCACACATCTGTAGCAAGCTACGACGCCTACGTCGTAGCACACGTAGCACTTTATAACTGCCAGGTAAGGGATTCAGGAGTTTCAGATCATTTTAAATATAAAAAAGAAAAAAACATAATACTAAAAAACTAAAGAAAAAGAAGTTTAAAAAATTTACCTGTTATTGAAAACTCCGTTCACATGTAATCACTTTTGGACATACTTAAATGAGAGGATTTTAACGAACTTTCGTAATTGTGGTAAGAACCACTATGAATGGTAGTCGGTGGCGAACTGAGTCAGTACCACTAGTTGATCGGCTCGGGTTACCCCTAATGAAAGGGTTGCTTACACCACACGATACGGCACGATATCAAGGCATTTATTCTGATGATCCATTTTTTGTTGATTTTTCATGAAATAAGGCGAGTTGGAACTAGAGGTAAAAAAGAAAATAAGCTCGCATAGTTTATTTATTTTGCCAGATTTACAACAAAGGAAAATTTGAAATCGCTTATAGACAGTTTGTATTTTAGCATTGTCTAAGCACCCCATCTGCAACATGAAAAGCTTCATAATAAATAGTTCGTTGCACAAGTATATTATTATAATAACTTAAAAATGTTGTTTGTTTTCGTGTTTTTATCGATTACCAGACAATTTCGCTATTTGAGCAAAATGGGATCGAGTGATGTAAATGTGTTGAATATGTTATTAGATCTTTTTATTGATTATTTTTATAGCATTTAGCTATGCTTAGCAAATTATATATACTAAGAAACAGTTGAAAAATTTAAATCCCGCCTGTCCCATTACATACAGTTGAGAAATTTATGGTCCTGGCAAGAGGCGACCGTAGCTGGATGGTTAAAGCGGCTGCTCGGTGTGCAGCAGGTCGCAGATTCAAATCCTGCCAGTACCATATTTTTTCAACTGTTTCTTAGTATGTTACTAGATTTCAATTTTTTCAGATGAAAGCATTACAACTAAAGGTCCAATTTTCCTAGTTGTAAAAGACCCTTGCCAAACTATAGCAAGAAAAAATAAAAAATGAAATAGATAATTATATTTTCGTTTCAAATAAAGCGTAACTTTGAAACCTTTTACTAACCTCCTTAATTTACAAAAGTTTCCTTAGCAAGAAAAAATAAAAAAAATTAAATAGATAATTATATGACTACCGTCAGTGTCTATAATTCCCAAATATTTTCGTTATAAATAAAGCGTAACTTTGAAACCTTTTACTAACCTCCTAATTTATGAAAGTTTCTCAAAACGAGGCCTTTGTTTACTTTTTGTACATTACGAGTTAGCTCTGTACGTGTTTGTTTCAATAAAGAAATGAGGCAGCACACGCGATATCAATAATGAGCTCTGTAATCGGCTACCTTCAGCATATCATGGAACTTTTTGTTTGGGAAAATAAAATTGCCCGCAGTACGGTTCAATATCTCAATAGTTAGAATAGTTTTGTTTATTGAATAGTAATGTCGCCGCAATCGTTGTGTGACTCAATTCAATTGATAGAGTCGGTGACACGTATCGATTTGGAGTGCACGGTTAAAGCGGTTCGCCTCACCGCTTTCAACTGCGCTGGTGTTGTGGGTTCGATTCCCACACGGGTTGTCCCGTTGTGTGATCCGCAAAAAATAGTTCTGACTCTGGATGTGCCTTTGTGTGTGTTTGTGAACATCCCACGACACAGGAGTTATTCCTAGTGCGGACGTCGTATTACTAATAAAAAAATATATGTATATTTTGTCACTGCATAGAATAAATTGATATAAATTACCTACATATTTCACAACAGCTTTCGTGAAAAGGCACTTTGTCAAGAAGTTAGATCTTCTTCGTCGTGTCGATGGCTGAGTCAAATTTTATTTTGACTTGCCATCGTGGTGAAAGGATTAGCCAATTCGCTTTGGAGAACTCGCGAATTGCCCAGGGTGCGCCGGACGTAGGGAATCGTTGTGTGCGTCACTCGGGGAGGCTCCTTTCATGCACCCCAAGAAGTTAGATAGGGTTTGTATACTAATATCTATCTACAAAGGTTTGCAGAGAAATCTCACATAGTTATGCACAACAATGGGTGAGATAACTCTGGAGCTGACTGTACATCATTTGCCGGAGGTAGGTTAACAGCCGGATACAGATGCTAATAGTTTTCTAATGCTGAGTACACACCTAACGAACGAAGGCCATTGAACGGATTTGCTGGTCTTTCCTTCCTTCCTTTGATGTTACCGCAACGCTTCGATCGATGGCGTCCGCTTAGCCGTCTAAAGTACTTCAAACAGGAACCAACAAGCGTGTCGTTGGCCTTTGTTTGTCAGGTCTGTACCCGGCATAAATGGCATGAGTGCGTGCAGGTACGCTCTCGGCCATGAAAACAATTCCTGACAACATTTCATTTCTTTAACATATATAAATTATTATTTTAATTGAAACTAGATGTAAAATAAACGGACCCGTATTTTTTCTTTTTGCGAAATTTTATTATTTTCATTAATTATTTCCTTTTTGAAAGTTAGTGCATTCTAAATAGACGTAAGCGCCAAATGACGTCACATATACGGTGGAATAATGATATGCCTTTGCTTAATTTTATTTTTTTTAAAGTGACAAAATGTCATAATTGTCATACTTGTCTACAACTTAGCGTCAATTGTGATTTTGTTTGTTTACATTTATTTTCTTGCATAAAAATCGTATTATTCTCTCTATTCTGCTACTTCATTCGTCAATCATGAAGGTATCGGATGGATTTCAAGTTGCTGATAGCAAGAATTTGCTAAAAGTTAACTACGTTATGCTTTTGGAATATAATAATATGGTAGAAAACGACTGCTACAATGCCGCCGAAACGCGTAATGCCAAAGCATTATTAGCTTCCAGCGATGTTTACGTAGACACAGCTGTAGGATATGTGTGGAAGTAAAGCTTGATACCAACTTGATACCTCGTGCACCGTTAAATGTAGGGTGACACCTGAACTTAAAGTATGAGCCAAGTTGTACATGGTAATTGCTGAAATTGGCGAGTCTAAGAAAAATATAATTTCTGTTCAGTGTCATGATTGTGCTGCGTCTGTAGGAGGGTGCAAACACGCTATCTGCTTTGCCATGTGGCTAATAAATCGGTCAGATGAACCTTCTGTCACATCTACTGAGTGTTAATGGGGTAAACCAAGAGAAGCTAGTGCTGGCCACCAGCAAAAAATATAGGCAAAAGGAAAATTACCCCTGACAATGTAAATGTGAATATAAGTTTATCCATGTTTTCTGAAGAGTGTAAGAGGCAGAAGATGAGCACAGGAAATGAGGTACTGGGGTAAACGTCAACCTACTTTGAACTTAATGCTGCAGTTTGTTCACATCCAACAGGACAATACTTACAATAATTTTATATGATTCTGCCTGGAAAGCTCAGTGAAGAAGTAATTAACAGTGTCGCTAAAGCTACAACAAATCAAGTGCATTCCAAACCTTGGCATTCAATGTGTCAAGGTTGAGTGACAGGGTCTAGAATACATGAAGCTGTCCATTGCAAAACAGAACAAGGTGTATTAGTGCAAAGCATTTTAGATTTTTTGTTTGTTCATTTTAGGTTACAAGGTGCCTGAAACAAAAGCCATAAGACGGGGTAAAACATTAAAAAACACATCATTTATATTTTAGAAAAAGATTTTGGAGTTATTGAAAGCACAGGTCTAATTCTTATACCCCCTATTATTGGTGTTTCACAAGATGGGCTTTGTGCAGACTTTGTTATAGAAATAAAATGCCCTATTAGCAAAATCACTATCAAACATTACATCAAGGTAACAAACTTAAAGAAAAATGTAAAGCTCAAATAATGGTACAAAAGCATGCTGCAAACAAACCTATGGTCTTATTTTGTATTGCTGATCCAGATTATGAGAAGAACAAGCTAATCCACAAATACTAGGTTGAGTATGATAAATATTATACAGCTAAGATTGTGCAAGAAGCTGAACAGTTTGGAAGCAATTTATATTTGAAAATATTTTATAAGTGCTAAATAAATTTTGATTATTTATTTATGTTTATTTTTGTGTGCTTTAATGCACACAATTGTATTTTAGTTATACAGTGTATGTGGAGCTATGTAACTGCTTC
Source organism: Hypena proboscidalis (assembly GCA_905147285.1). NCBI lineage: Eukaryota > Metazoa > Arthropoda > Insecta > Lepidoptera > Erebidae > Hypena > Hypena proboscidalis. The sequence continues at coordinate 5,057,815 of LR990130.1, forward strand.
GCTTACACATGTTATAACTTTTTCTCTCATGTTAAAAACAAATAAATACTTTTATTCCAATCAGTCCAGTATATCCAATCCAGTGATAGGCTGACCCCTTATCACATCAGATGTAACATAACAGAAGAAGTGTGGGTGTTTAATACTTCTTTTTTCATTCTGGGTGATATGGAGTTGATGTTATGTTATATTACATGTGTGTTAGTTTTTATAAACAAAATATGAAACAGCAATCATAAAATAATAAAAAGATACTTGTACAATATTTTAAATAATTTATTTTCATATTGCCCAGGTCTTGTCCACATCTTAACATTACTGATGAGAACATAAAAGTAAATCAAATTATTTTAATAACATTATATCATTAAACTAACTGATCCCCAAGGTTTTACTTTTCCAGTCCCATTTCTGAAATCCGTTCCTTAAAGTTGTAGTGTAATGTTATTAGTCTATATATAGCTTCTTCACATACATATAGAACTCGTTTCGAACAAACTACATCCACTGCATTACACTATTCTTTCTTGTTTGAGTTGCCGTCTTTAGATTTGTTTTTACATGTTCGTACAAAACAATATTTTAAATCCATCGTAGGTATATGTGCCTCACTTGGATTCAGTTCGATTTAGAAAGAATAATAGTTGCAATCAATAAATAATGCAAATATTTTTATTATTGCAAAATATGTGTTTATCGTTGTTGTCAGGCAACTGACAATACTGACATTACAACTGTCATTTTCGATTACTTTTCTTTCTGTCATAGTAGCATGGGCAAAGGTCATACTTTATTAAGCCGTATATGTGACGTCACGACGCATTTTTTAGTTTTTATTTTTTTTCTCCAAAACTACTGATCCAAAAAAAATAAAAAAAATGTTTTTGTACTCCGGATAGGATAATAAAGAAACGGTATTTTTGTTTTGGACACTTTCAAATTTTGAAATGTTGTCAATTAGATAGTAGATAGGTACTTGATAACCCGACTGAACGATGAAAGGTCGATAGTCAATACGATACGTACCCAAGCATTTCATCGCGATTTGATTGCTAAAGATAATTGCTTAGCAATAACTGTTCGTGCGTATCGAAAGATATAAATTTTCGATATTGATATAGTTTATTCGTTACGGTCTTAGACAAAATACAGCGGTGTTTTGCCTTTGCTTGGGCACTTTGGGTAGTTGAGGCGCATTTTGACGGCTCATTATGTTCGCCAAAATATTTACATATATTCTAATTATCAATGTATCTTCTTACTACAGACTCGCATCAACAATCAAAGAGAAAAATTAACTGCGTCTTGATTTTGAAACTTTAATACAACTCACATTTTTTGCTTTAAAAATATCTATTTTGTAATAAATAATAACTATTTTAAGAATTAATTAGATTGTGTGTAGTTGATAATTTTTAAGACGCAAAGGAACTAAGATAAACAAATTCTTTACCTACCTACCTACCTATACCACCAAACAATGAAAACATGGACAGATATGCATCTATACAATGTCGACTTTTCTATGTGCCATACTATTTACTTCAATAAATTACAGACCTGAATTCAATCCACCGTAAAGATTAAATCCAAAGAAAGGTAAATAAAAATGCCGAGTAATACTGGATACTGCACCAGCGAACGTTACTTTCTTATAACTTTTTACAGGCTTACCTTTCTCATAGACAACACCTTATTTCAAGGCAGTAGATATCAAATTGCTATGCTTTTGTAAATGTAGTGTTTGGAAGGTTTTTTAGTTGTCACCAGTCTGATTGCACGCAATCGCGACATAATATAGAACAGTTAATCAGTTTGTAAGGAAGTCCGCGTTTAAGTTAATGATTGCTTGCCGAATGAAGAAAAATACGACCAATTTTGTGGGGAAACACTAATTATACCGATTGGTTGCGTTTCATTCTAAAAGCGGAGCAACCTGCAATGTCATTTAAGCAAAATTATGGCGATAACATGGCACGGAGTTACTTGGATGTAGTAACTATTGTGTTTTTTTTTTATAAATTTAAAACACGCAGTGCTACCTGATGTTTCGAATATGTAATAGATACTCTTGATCTTTAATTATACGGTGTGGATGGAACATTTTACCGAAACCACAGCTTCTAAAGACATGATCAGTGTTCATTTTTATCGCTTACACCGAACCAATTAATACTCTCAATGTTTAATTTGTTAGATATAGGTGAATCTTATATTTCGAATAATTTGATTTGTATTGAGTATTAATTGAAGCGAAGCAATTGGCCAATGCGCCAATCACAATGTTCGCAATAGCTGGGCTTAGCGCACTTTCAAATAAAACAAATGAACACGTGGAACTGAGCTGTCTAGAGCAGAGGCGAGCAGAGCGGGTTTAGCGCATTTTCAAGTTAAATATAATTTCGTTCCATAAAACACCGTTCAACCAATCATTTAACCCCTTTAAGGGTGGTATTTTCAAAAATACCCTTCTTAGTGCACGCCTACGTCATGTAAGTAACTTCTGTGCATAACTGAATTTAGGTCCAGTGGTTTAGGCTCTGCGTTGATGAATCAGTTAGGTGTATATATAGACTATGAACAAGCGGCTTCGCTCCACTCCACTCTATCACTTCATATTCAGTGGAAAAGTAGCCTAAAGCCGGAACATTTTCAACTTTTTTTTTTGTAGTAACATAATGAAAAGCAATTTGTTTTCAGCAAATTTATATTTAATGCCAGTAATATATTTTCTCATTAAAAAATGTTTTCCGAAATTTCAATTAAAAAAATATATATTGCCTAACACACAAGAAGGTAAATTTTGAGCCAGCCAAATTGAAGTTGGACACCAATACATGTCTTAAAATACAATATAAATTCAAATTCACGTCAAAACATTACAAACAACTTATACTTATTATAATGATATGCATTACCGTAGCTTAGATTAATTTGGATCAAACAGATTAAAATCAATCTAAGTACCAGTTCCGATGGGTATTGCATTATGAGAAGAGCTATATTCAAGGCATATATATATTCAAATATATTCACACAATCGTACGTAGTACCAGAAAAGTTTCAGCATGCTTAGTTTTTAAATATATCCCTATATAGCGACTAGGAACATACACCACGCCACAAGAGTGATGCCACGCAAAAGGTGAGTATGCAAAAAACAGAGCGTAGAAGCCTACATACATTCGTACATTCAATCACACCTTTTTTTTTAAAATTAGCTCATCTTCAACCTTCCTACACGTTGATATACAAATCTCAGTACAGTAACACTGGAAACATAAACATTATAAAACTTATCTAACATCTTAAGCACGCTGCACGGCTCTTCACATAATATATGACGTTTCTACTTATCAACATAGAAACAAAAATATATTCTATTCTTTTGACGTTTCCATGTTGATAATAACGTCGAACCGAAATGTCAAGCGCAGCAAGCCGTGCTAAGGGATATGATAAAATTTAATCCAAGACCCAATTTAGTGTTTATAATTATGTAGGTATTACAGCAAGTTAAGTACACTTTTGATAAATGCAGCTGCAAAGGTATATTTGTGTAGTTTAAATATAAGAGTTCCCGTATACTTTAGGTAGTTGATGAATTCAATCTCTTAATAGATAGGTGGTTCAATCCTCGGATAGTACAATCTTGGGCACTGGAGTTCTATCCCGGCTGCAAGCTGATGCTATGGATGGCCGCGAGCTATACGGCCGCTGTGGATGAAAATCATTGTATGTATAAAGAATAATTTAGATGAACTATATTTTGATTGGTAATATATGATTTCAAGCTCCGTGGCATGCGGTTGAACTATTGACGTAGCCGATTCTTTTTATGTTATTTAATCTTAAATCATCTAGTCCGTATAAAGTTGGGGTGTTGAAAACTGGAGATGCAATAGTAAATACCGGATCTATCTCGGAGACCAAAGAAAGTTTTCTATTCGACATCGCACTAGCGGACCGTTGTCTCCTGTCTTCTGTACTCAAGCTATACCCCGACACAGCAGACAATCGTCTTCTAAATTCATCTTCTAGAATAGTGCTTCTTTCTTCTGCTTTGATGCGATTTTTCTCCGATCTCTCGGCGTTTTCTCGAATGATCTGGTCAGCCCGAATCCGGAGGATCTTGGATGCTTCTTTGTGATGTTCCAACGCTGCATCGAGGTCATTCTTGGATAGCGCGAAGAGACTGGAGTAGCCTCGAGACCTGGTAAACGAAACTTTTGATTTTCTTACACAAATTCTCAATGAGTCCCATGTTGGGTGCCAATTAGTAATGGGTAACGGTTAGATTTGGTGCCCTACTTTTTATAAAAAATAGAATTGCAGGTGATATTCTAGGTTATGGGTATTTTTTGTTTCAATTTGGAGACACTTTTAACCTCAGCCATTGTTTCTTTAGGTAAAATAGTTATTACCTGACTGTTGCAGTCCGTCGTCTCAACCCTTCGATTCCAAGCAAGCTGACCTCACCAAAGACGGAACCTTCTTGCAAAGTCGCTAGCACTTCAGTCTCGTCTTGAGACATCACCTGTGAAACATTAATTATTTTCCATGTGAAAAAGAAATCAAATCAATTAAAAAGAAAACTTATATTCAAAGATTAACATATAGGCATTTTTGGGCAGTCTACTTAATATATATTATATATTTACTTTGACGACCGAATGGCGGAGTGGCAGGTACACTACACCTGCCTGCGACGCCGAGGTCGCGGGTTCGATTCCCGCTTAAGACAAATCTTTGTGTGCATGAATGAACATGGGGGTTTGTCTTAAACTGGGTGTTTCTATGTATAATAAGTATGTATTTACAAAAGAAGAGTATATATGTATTAGTATCAGTTATTCTAGTACCCATAGTACACGCTCTGCTTAGTTTGGGACTCGATTGCGTTGAGTGTAAGTTGTGAGATATTAATTTATTTATTTATATTTACTTAATCTCCGTGTGTCCACATACAGAACACTCACGAAGAAGGAAGAATTACTCACACAGCATTCTCCAGAGCTGATGATGTACATCTGATGTCCGACATCACCACTCCTCACGACGAGATCTCCTGGCAGGAAGGATACGGGTCGTAGCTGTAACACCAAGTCGCGGAGTAAGCTGTCTGAACAGTCGCGGAATAGTTGCACCTGCAGACAAGCGTGAAAATACTGTGAAAAGAATGCTCTCAGAAGACGTATCACAATGACTTGCGTGGTAATGTTTAGGAAGGAAATAAATAAATACATACATACATATACAATCGACATACAAAAAAATAAAAGTTAATTGTTTGTTTTTTACTGCCAAAAAAAAATTTTTTGATTAAAATAACAATATTTCTTAATGTGGTATTGTATTTGGCTCGATACATATTGCTAAACACCAGTTTTTTTTCAAAATTTTGTCTATCTGTCTGTATATTTGTATCGGCTAATTCTTTAAACGGGTGGATTTTGATAAAATATTAAAAGTAAGTAATTGTCTACAAGGCGCGTAAATTAGGCTACTTTTTATCGACGTCTCTACCACGCAGACGAAACCGCTGGAGAAGTTAGTTTGCTTGTTTGATCAAGCTAATCTCGGGCACTACTGATGGGCTTTTTATAAATCCTTTTTGCATTGATAGTCTTATAATCAAGAAAAGTTTTTAGATATTTAACATTACGCTAAACGCCACAGAAGCGATGCATTAAGGTTTAACGCAGGTCAAAGTTAAGAAGCAGCTTTTACTTAAAAAAAGATGTCCACGGGGACAACGTCGCCGAAAATCTAGTAAGTATATAAGTTCTAGCGGCAAGATTCGAGTAGTTCAACTCTAGTTCCACTCAAATCTTTTGTTACAGTTACTCACCTTACTAAGCGTATTCATATGCACAGCAAGAGCAACGTCACGTTTCATGTTGAAAGGCAAAGTGTTCAAAATTTTTGATTCATCTGAAAATAAAAAAAATCTGAAATAAGTATTATAATTTTTTTATAATATATAGTATTATAATAGTTTGAACGGTCAACATTAATGTGTTAGAGTAAAATGAAATAAATAGAAGTGCCTGGATTGCTTAATCAATAAACGAATATCATACCGAATGACCGTTGTTTACTCCACGTGTAGTCGAACCAGAGCGCAACTCTCCTCTGTAGAGAATGCGGCATGTTCAAACGACGAAGATATCGGGAACTGCCATCCAGGGTCTTGCGGTACTCCGTCTGCATCAGAGTAAAGTTATAGTTATGCTATATTTTTACGTTATATTTTTAGCTAATGGACACAATCTTTTGAAAGTAGTATATATTAGTATGGGGTGCATGAAAGGAGCCTCCCTGAGTGACGTACACAACGATTTCCTACGTCCGGCGCACCCTGGGCAATTCGCGAGTTCTCCAAATCCTAATGACAATGACACGACGAAGAAAAAGAAGAAGTATGCTGCGAAAAACACTTAGTAGTTACAAGGTGTCTCTTGCCGTTAGATCCCTCACAGGACACTGCAAGCTAAAAAGACACTATGGGCTTTGCGGACAATGATAACTGCAGATTCTGTAAAAATAAACCAGGAACACCGCTGCACCTCTTTTGCGACTGTGAGCCACTGATCCATAGGCGAAGCATAATTCTGGGACACTATATCTTGGATCCGGATGATGTCAAGTCACTCCCGATCGGCCGACTGCTCCAAAGTATGGAGACTATTGGCCTAAATGAGAGTCTATAATGAGGCTAAATTAACTATAGACCCACGGAGGTCGTCGGGAACACCGAAAGCCTCGTACCAACAATAATAATAATGCTGCGAAAGAATCGGATATAAGCGTTGCCTTAGTTTTTACTTTACCGATGCGACTGGTGAAGAAAAACAATAGAACTAGAAAAAGAATTACAAACCTCAACAATATGTGGAACTGTGGCCTTTTAGGTACCAACATAGGATAGCAAGTCTGAGTCATATGAACTCAGTTGCAACTTGTATAATGTAGTATAAAGGCACTGTATTATTGTAATTATTCTGTATTTATTTTTATTATCTAGTTCCAAAATTTACAACATTTGGTGTTCTAATAAATAATTTTTACTTTTTACTTTTACTTTAAACCAAATAAGGTACTAACCCTTGCTCTAGTAGCGCTGGCGATGATATCTCTGATCTGTCCAATCAGCACCGCAAACACGAAGACTCCCATCAACCAAGCGGCTGTCATATAAATGTATTCCTTCATAGCTTCGGGCTTAGGGTTCTTTCCTATAGAAGTAGCAGTTTTGGTCGCAAAGTAGAAGCATCGTATGTAAGCGTTTCCTTTATTGTCGTATACCCAGCCGTTCGAGGCGAGGCCGATGTGAGCACTCATGGCGTAGTACGCGCAGGCGTTCAGATGGATCAAGTAGAAGATGTAGAACAGAGTCTTACCGATTCGGACCTGAAAGAAGAATATGAAAATTGTTTTAAGAACATGCGATATAAAAAAACGTCTGATTCAAAAATATGGCGAGTTTAATTTATTTACGTTTCTGTGTTTCGTAAAGTTAATTACGAAAAGTAGCATTACAGTCTTACCGCATAAGGAGAAGAAAGCACTCTGTCCATTGCCTGGTGGAACTCCCAGAAGGTCTGCAGTTTTAGCACTCTAGGGAACCGAAGGATCACGCGCTGAGGGCCAAAATAGAAGTACAACACGTCCAGGGGAAGTAAGGAGATCACGTCAAACTGAAAAATATGACAACTTTTTTATGAGTAGATATCAAATTGTGATAAAATGATGTGCATAAATTAAGCAATTTATTCTATCAATCTAAGATTATTTAAATTATTCTAACCAATACAGTTTTTTAGAAAATATAATAGTTTACCTGTAAAAAAATACTATTCACTTTTCAATCAGCAGTTAGTTTACTAAATGAGAAATGTTGGTAACGTTTTGCTAACCTTATACTGAAGCTTTTTCCGATAATTCTTCCTGGTCTCCCTAGGATCGTTGACCCAAAAACCATCATGTAAGAACATGAGCCTAGGTTTAACCAGTGCTACATCTATCAGATACACGATGTCACAAAGGTAGTCAGCCGTCATCCAAAGAGGAGTATTCTCAGGAGTTTGGTACGGGAAGGTGGCGCGGAGAGCGATGCACCAAGCGTTGTAGCTGTAGCAAAATGTTACGAGGAAAAGCCAGCTGATATAGGCTCGACCTACAAGAGAAGTGGTTCTTTGAATATGCTTAAAAGTTATTTTATAAATTATCTTGAGATATCACTTAAGTTCTACATAATTATCATCAAAACAAACATTGAAACTACGATGGCGTTGCTTATATAGGTCAATTATCCCAATTTAATTCCTACAGATTTAGTTTGATTAGAAAAACGGCAGGCAAACCATCCAAAATGACATTTTATAATTCGACAAAGTTAATCCAAGAAGTATTTCGTTGTATTTTAGCATTGACCTAAGTGACCAATAAAGATATCCGCAAACAATTCAGTCTCAATAACAACCCCCAGTGGCATTTAATTACTGGAGCCAACCTAATACTCCTTAAACTACTGTTTCTTCAGTTAATTGGCGCCCACCGAGGAGCGGCCATTATGTCAATTTAAACACCATTCACTCTCACCTTGAGGGTCGATCGGCAAGATGGGGTCGAAGAAAGAGTAAGATTTTAGAAATCCTTTGCATTTTTTGAACCGTGTTGGTGATACCGGCACTGGGCTCTGTGGCGTTTCCTGTATTGAGTCTGATTGAGCACCTGATATTGAATGCCTGAAATGGAACATTTTGATCGTTTGATAAATGATGTATGATTTTTTGTTGTTTGATGAATGTTGAGGATGCGAAAGAAGTATGAATGTAAGGAACGAAGCACATGGCGTTCGATCGTCTATGCGTGGGATAAAGGCATGATTCATGATGGAGACGACGCTGAGCTTCACCAGTCGGCTCGTGACTAGTCGTGACCAAGAATGATGCAAGTCATTCGAAACGTCGAGCATAGGTATTTATTTACATTTATAATAATTACGCGATTTAGACCCATTTTTGAAAAATGTTCTCAAATCGCGTAACTTATAAAAACATATAAAGGCATGATTTTATGTATGTATGTATGAGTGAGAAACTATTAAGTTCTTAGTTACCTGTCCGGTGAAGTGTTTCCAGACTTTGGTGTTTTTAATTCTAGGAGTTCAGTATCTGCTTGTTGTATATCGTCGTAGGATTTGTACAGAGGCAACGGGCTAGAGGATAGCAGCTCAACATGGTGCTGGTGATAAGCGATACTGAAATTAGATTTAAATAATTTAGATTCCGAAAAAAATACCAACCTAATAAAAAACCAAAAAGTCCTGTAAAGTATTTAAATAAATACGTGCCTTTCTTGTCGTCGGATATCTTCCGTTAGCTGAGATATTGTTTCGATATAAGAGTTTGTTTTTGTTAATCTGTAATCAAAATAAAATTCTCGCATAAATTATTTGTAGGTAAACAATATTTTCAATATTATTCAACAACTATAAATTGTGTCTACAAATTTTATAAAGACGCAAGCACAGAAACTCTAATTTACGAGTAAGGGAATAAGTGCTACACTATAACTACGTTACTGTCTAGAAACCCTAAGATCTAGAAGCTGTTGGCAGGTGGCAAAGTATTTTATTTCTTCTATGTTGTGAATACTATCTAAATACCATAAGCATGCATGGATGTTTCTAGGATGTTATTAACTATTACTCGGCTTGTTAAAAGTAACGATATATCAATATTTATAATTCGATACATTGATACAAATTATTCTAGATCGAAAATTATATCAAAAAGATTTTTTTATTAGTATGATTTTCTTGTGACATATTTTTTTTAAGTATCGTTTTTTTGATGCGTGAAAATTTTCGATGAAAAACCCAAATGGGACTTAGAATCAAGTCAATCACTTGTTTAATGGCTTCATCACCATGTCATATATACACTCGTTTTATATCAGTAAGTTTCGTTTAAAAAATAAAAACGATATATCGATATATTTTACTCGATATATCGACGCCGATATTAATTAATATTTTATAAATATCAATACATCGATTTATCGATGTTTTTCTTACTCCCGACATCCTTTCTCTTTGGTACCATAGAAGGATCTTACAGCGTCCAGGAATACATTATATATTCGCTCCATGCTCCTAAGTAAACAGTAGTAAAACTTTACAATAGTAGATAGATGTGAATTTCCTTACACATTATGAGCTGGTGTTGATTCGGGCGTGCACCAAGAGCCACAACGTCCTGTCGTCAACGGCGCTTTCTTTACGCCAGAACACGAGGGGTGGACTGTGTGCTGGAAAAGAGAAGCAGAAATAAAAAGTAAGATAAAATTATATTTAATTACAGTTACGCTTTTGTAAATGACCGGAAGGGCTTATCAGGAATACACATCAGATCCTAAATTGGCAGAGGTAGACAAGGTCGCGACCGCCCCTGGGCAAATAAGACATCGGTCTTAAAAACGAGGTTTTCCTACACGATTTTGCCGCAACTTGCTGCCTCTAAACGTGTCTTCTTTGCCTAAAACTTTAGACACTAGGCCTCTACTATGTTTATTAGGGAATGATGTTAAACTTATATAAGCTATAATAAGCTTACCATGAAAATTACACTCCGTACACATTTCAAGGCATTATCGATTTCGTTTCGAAGAGACAGCTGCAATTGGATACTCGTGAAAATCGATCGACTATTAATCTTTATTACCACTTAGCTATTAGTAATTACTTTAGAGGTATTGGTTTCGTACACATTACTTTAAGGTATGGTATTGAACGTTATAGAACTTTTACCATCACTTATTGGGATCTAGGTTAGAAAACACATAGGTACATTTTCCCAAGTCTAGCCACAAAATAGTACCTACTAGATAAATACCAAATCTCCATAAATATCGTATTATGTTTCTTAATACAAAAATAACATCTTATTGATTATTTTATTAAAGCATATAGCTATGCTTAGCTAATTATACAATGAAATAGAATAATTTAGTATTATTTATGTTATATTTTTATTTATATGATTTGAATTTGAATTTGAATTTGAATATAATTTTTTGTAATGTTTTGTCGTGTTCAAGCGCCTACTGGGGCGGCTTATGAAAATAAATGATTTGAATTTGAAACAGTTTAAAAAATAATCAATAAAAAATAAAAATAAAATTATTTTAATTTTAATATTAAAATGTAGTCAAGAATTAACGTGTACCCTATTTTAACTTCAATAGGGTACACGTTAATTCTTGACAACATTTGTGCTGCATGTAACTTCGCCATGTTGGTTTGTACCCTACATAAGATGGATAAACGAACATACAGTTGAGGAATTTAGGGTACTGGCAAGTACGTACTGATTGGAGAAAAATAACACTCTTAAAATTTCTGCTGTAACCTGTTGGCTACCCGCTCAACTACAATAGTATCCGCTTTGACTAGATAAAGCCAGGTAATATGCTGCCATGGCTGGCCATTCCAAACTGGAACCAAACGTTTTTATTTTTTAAAAATATACAAATTTTATAAAAGTTAAGACTAAACATGGTCATTTTCTTAAGAAAAATAAGATATCACGAGATACCATTACCATACCCATATAGCCATTTTTGGTCGCAGATTTATAAAGATGTAACAAGTCGCATCAGTTTCGTTACTGATACGACACCTTGCGACTGTGTGAGGGTTCGCTTCCATGTGTCGTAACCGTTTAGTAACAAAGTGACAGAAAGTAGTTTTAGTAACTTTGTGTTGTAGCTGTGTCGACTTGTTACAGAAAAAAATGCGTACACACGTTTTACACACGTAATGTACTATATGTAACTAGTGTACAATATTGGTAACAATGCGTAGTAACTGGGTGGTTACATGTGTAGTAACGTTACGTCAATGTTCCGGCATACTTATAACACTAACTTGGATAAATGAAAATCACCAGATCCAGTCATTCTAAAACTGTATCTTGTGTTAATTGCCAGTTTATCGTTTAATTAAAATAAAAAATGAGTAAACTACCCAAAATATCACGTAAATTCCGATGTACTTCAACATTTTACAGGAGAGTGAACGAATTAACGAAACAAAAGAATACAAGTACAGGTAAGTTAATCCTATTCTACTAATAGTACAAATACTAAAGTTTGTGAGGATGAATATTTGTTGGTCTTTCACGCAAAAAAAACTCAACAGATTTTGATGAATGTTTACAATAATGTAGCTAATACATCAGAATAACACATAGGCTTTCATCCCAACGCACGGGTCCATCGCGATGTATCTAAATCTTACGCGGACGAAGTCGCGGGCAGAGCTAGTCTATACTAATATTATAAAGAGGTAAAGTTTGTGTGTTTGTTTAATTGTCAGGGCTAATCTCGGAATCTACTGCACCGATTTTAAAAATTCTTTCACTAATAGAAAGCCACATTATCGCTGAGTGTCATAGGCTATATAAAAAACCGAAAAATTTAAAGGTTTTTACGTGGTAGTCCGTTTTGTAAAGAGAATCGGAGAAAAACTCATCGTTATACGTGAAGGCCACAGCAGCTGCAGCGGCGCGCGATGGTTTCGGCTTATTTCGGTTCGCGTTCGTGCTCACTTCGGAAGAAGGAGGCGTGACCTTCCTTTTACATCTGAGAGGTAGGTACCCGCGCGGCTCATTCGCGCGGTGGGCTCTTTACGCAGCGGACGTCGCCAAAATTGAATTTTTCGTAACACACTTTCGACATTCATTAATTTTATTTTCGGTACATTAAAAAAAAAATCTTTTATGTTTATATAGTTTTCATTTAATTTAGGTTATAGATAGGCATTAAGTTTGTTTCATGTACCTAGATATTAAATTAGGTTATAGGTATTAAGTTAGTTTCATGTAGATATTAATTTAGGTTATAGGTAGGTATTAAGTTTGTTTTGTGTAGATATTAATTTAGGTTATAGGTAGGTATTAAGTTAGTTTCATGTAGATATTAATTTAGGTTATAGGTATTATACATATAAAAAACCGAAAAATAAAAAGGCTTTTACATGGTAGTCCGTTTTGCAAAGTGAATCGGAGAAAAAACATTCGAATGAAAACGTTTCTTACGAACGCTGCCTTAACTATGAAAGATATATATTTTTGAACATTATGCCCAACGAAGTGGGCACGGGTCAGCTAGTAATTAATAATATTGTTGGTTGTTTCTATTGTTGACAGACACTTACTCATCATTTTGTTGAACTTTTCAGCGTTTTCTCTACCAAATCCAGAAAATAGTGCTGATTTATCTCGTACTGAAGAGCTTAGTGCCGAAGTATCAAATTTCGAGCACCAGAACTCTGTTGCGTCTTCTTATGGTATAAATCACACCACTGAAATACCACAAACTTCCAAATACGCAGCAGAAGCCGAAGAATGTGACACAAATACACTTGATTATGGATCATCTGATTCTGATAATGAAACACATGCCATAAACGTGAGATACCAAATTCAGCAATGGGCATTGAAGTACCAAATTCCTCATAATGCTTTGAACGAATTAATTGGTATTCTAAGAGATCATCCAAACACAGATTTCAATATGTTTTTACCAAAAGATAGTAGAAGTCTTTTAAAAACGCCCAGATCTAACAATATTTTGCCATTGGGCAATGGAAAATATTGGTACTATGGATTAGAAAATTGTTTAAAAGATGTTTTACCCAAAAGTACGTCAAAATTACCAAGTTGTATATTTTTGACATTTAATATAGATGGTTTACCTATAGCCAATAGTACGAAAAATCAATTTTGGCCAATTTTGTGCAAAATAGATTGCATGGATATACCTCCATTAGTTGTATCAATATACTTTGGAAGTACCAAACCGCCTCTAGAAATGTTTTTGCGTCCATTTGTAAACGAGCTATTAAAATTACTGCAAGATGGATTACAAATTAAAAAGCAACTAATTATTTTAAAAATTCGTTGCTTTATATGTGATACACCTGCAAGATGCTTTATAAAAGGTTAGTTCAAAAGTACATAATCAAAAAACGATTACCTAATTTCAGTACTAATTATGAAGATCTATTGTGGGTAATAGCTAATTATAAAATGCAACTGTTGGTTATCATATCAGGTCAGATTAATTAATAATACTATATTGCTCTTTTTACTGCAGGTACTGTGGGGTTTAATAGTTACCATGGATGTATGAAATGCACAATAATTGGTGAATTCGACAGAAGAGGTCAACATATGAGTTTTCCCAGAACGGATATGCCTTTACGTACCGACAATTCATTCAGAAAACGACTTGATCCTGATCACCACAAAGAAAAAAGTGCAATTGAAGATTTACCTATAGATTTAGTAAATGATTTTACGATTGCAGATGCTCTTCATCTGCTAGATTTGGGTGTGATGAAAAGATGTTTACTGGGGTGGACTAAAGGGAGCTTTAATTTTCAAACGAAATGGTCAGCAAGGGAAATTCAAGATGTTTCAAGAAAAATGAAGGAAATAAAATTAAGAACTCCAACTGAAATACAACAAGGACGGATGAGAGAACTAGACACCCTTCACTTTTGGAAAGCCGCTGAATTCAGAAACTTTTTATTGTACTTCGGTCCAGTTGTGCTTAAGGAACATTTGTCATTTGAAGTATATCAACATTTTTTGACATTATTTTGTGCTACCACCATATGTTATTCTGATGCTTATATATCTTACCGGCACATGGCTGAAAAACTTTTTAATAATTACATCAAAAAATTTGCAGAAATTTATGGTCTAGACTCTGTAAGCAGTAACATTCACAATTTATGTCATATTGTTAATGATGTCTCAAGATTTGGTTCTTTACCTTCTCTAAGTGCATATCCGTTTGAAAGCTGGCTATTTAGAATAAAAAACATGTTACGTAAAGGCAATCAACCATTAGAACAAGTAGCGAATCGTATACAGGAGCTTTCACAATTAAATATAGCAAACCAAAAATGTAACCAATGCTATCCCGTCGCTAAATATGAGAGTTTCCTGGCAACAGGTGAAAAAGTATTTACAACTGTCAAAATTAATGAGAATTACCAGTTGTCCGGAAACATAAAAGATAAATGGTTTTTAAGTGTACATAATGATATTGTTGAAATGAAGTACGCAATTTCTGCGAATGACAAAATTAAAATCGTTGGAAGGAATAAAAAAAACAAATTTGATTTTTTTGAGCGACCATTCAATTCTTCGCATATCAATATATATGCGACATCACTTGAAAGCGAAGAAGAAGAATCAAGAGAATATAATTTGGAAGATGTGAAATGTAAGCTTTTATGTATGCTTTGCAACTCCCAAATGGTATTTATTCCTGTATTGACAACGTTAGGGGTAATAATAAAATGAAAACATAAGAAAGAACGATTTTTATTTCACTATATTTAAGTCACAAAACCATCACTGACACTTGTACTATATCTAGCATTAGCTACTTGCCACTAATAATCTACAGGTCATTTTAAGGACCTGCATCAATCTTAAAGAGCTACCTTCCTTACAATCAGTCTTCCTAATCACTTTAATATTAATAGAATCATAATAACAATAAAGTTTTATAATTTAACATGTCGTCTCCATCATCTTTATCAAGATAATTTGTCAGTATCTTCTTAGTTAATCACTGTTAGTACTTTTGCTGCACAGTACATTAAATAAGTTATCAGAACTGATATTCATAATTTTGGTCTCGTTTTAAATCCAAAATCTTGTTTTTTATTTTCACGTCAGATAGTACAGTCACTATTTTCGATGCTTTGATGGAATATTTTTTTATGTCTGGCGTATCATCGTCTGCGAAAGAATAATTAATGTTACTTAAATAATAATTATAATGTAAGTACCTATTAATTTCGTTTGAATAAAGAATTTTATTGTCTTCTCTACAAAGTTAGCAAAGCATCGGCTCTTCATACCATACTTTCGTGTAAATATAACTTGAGTGTTTGTGTCTGTGTTTTGTGCGTATGCACGTGTACATTACATTATGAGCGTATAGGGGAGTGTGTGTATATGTAAAAGTAATTTAAATAAGTTATATAAGTACCGCTTTCATTTTCTTGTTCATCTAGCTGATCTTCTGTTTCAGATTCATATTTTCTTGGGTTCTTTTGCATCTTCGGATTTGTATTCATCACTTCCTGTTCTTTTTCTTCATCCTGTATATTTCGCGTTTCCAGGTTAATATTCTTCACTTCCTCAACTTTATCTTCATCAACTATATTTGGCGTTTCCAGATTTATATTCATGATTTCCTCTTTTTCTTGATCTGATTCTACACTTTTATTATTTGTAGTAGTATTTTTTCTAGTTTCGCTCCTCTTTTTTTTCGATGAACTTGTGTTCATTACACCTCTGAAATGAAGCACGTTGTATGATGGCAACTTCTACGCATTAAATTTATATACCTAATCGTAATCTATGGTAACTTAAAAGTCTTGAATAGAACAATAAGGTAATAGTTACAAGATTATAAAACTAGTAAAATCCTCGTTCTCAGATATTTCTACAAACAGCTCACCAAGCGTAGCAAACACTATAGCACCTTGTCCTTGTCATTATGATAGGTGTGCCTTTACAAGAAATGTGTTACACTTGATATGCTTTTGTCCGTAATGATTAAAGCATAGTTGATTACTATACTTACATAAATTCTTCATACTTACGATTTTCTTTTGATTCTTTGGCCACTATGCTTAATGGCACTATTTTGGAGAAATGAATCCGCTTCTAAAGATGTACAAGCGCTATCAGCAAGATTTACAATCTTGTAAAAACAATTTCTTATATTTATATATTGCATGAAAGGAGGTTTAGAACAACCTTTTATACCTTTCCAAGTAAAATGGTTCAGAAGTTCGTCAGTAAAAAGAGATTTGGTTATTTGCAGTCCAATCTTGCCAATTTTGTGAGTGCCGCTTGTGCCAGAAATTTTTGAAAATTGTTTGACCTGCAACACCGTAATATATATGTACATTCTTGAATTTATTTATTTATTCAGCCAAATAATATAAACATTAAATATTTATTTTGCCAAACAATGTTAGGTACTTAGTTAACATTTAATATTAGTAAACATACTAATGCTTTTTCGAAATCTGCATTCATGAGTTCGTTTTCCAGTAAGTCTAGCTGCTCTACAGAATTTATAGGGAATGTGATATTTCTTTGGGTTATTTCGTCATCTGTCTTTTTTGTGTTTGCTTCCACAGTAAAATCGTTGCTAGAGAAGCTTTTAGATTTCAATAAATCAAATATTTTATCTAACTGAATTTGCATTACAGCAAATCCTCGTTTTGTTTCATGTTCAACTAAAAAAAAAATACATCCACATTAACAATTTCAAACTATAGGTACATTAAGTATGAATGAATATTAGGATGCCCCATGAAATAAATGTTAAAAGTTTCATCAGCTACATACTGGCACGGAGTTAAATCAAATCCTATTGATCATCGTTTCTATTATGCTGTATCATCATCAATACTAATATATATAACTCTACATCGGCAAAAAATATTATTCTACAAGATTTACATAGTTAGGTTATTAGACAAGCCAACATAAAAAGTGTAAAACTCTTACGATTTTGAAAGCGTTGAATTGTTTCCTTAAGAACCGTGTTTTCGCTTGACAGAGCACTATTTTGTGATAGGAGTTCGTTGAAGTGATCTAATTTTATAGTAACTAAGTTCTTGTCATTATACTCCGGGACGGGGTCTGGATTCGTTGTCATATTATTGTCATTCGTTATTGTTGTAACGTTGTTGGATCCGATATTTTCAAAAACAATGTAACTTGTTGATGGGTCATTTTCAATAATTTTATCTTCGTCCAAATGATTGTTAGTTTTCATCTCTTCTGTAATTGTTTCATATTTTTCCATTGATTCGTTTTGTTTTTCCATAATTAAATCGAAATCTGTGTTCAAATCTAATAAATCGGCTGTTACAGACTTTAAAATAGGATGCTTTCTGTTAGTTTCTCGATTTTTGTGATATCTGTTAAAGGTAATTTTAAATTAGACAATCATCACAAATAATCATCAAATATTTTTGGTGATCGTACCAGATATATCTTAGCATCGAGGGTCATCATATCCGATATACATAAATTAAATTTTATCTACGCAACCAGAGTAATGATATTTTTGTTAGCACCCAAAGTATAATTAGTCACCCACGTGACTGGACGGGCTACTTAACTCCATTTATCAATGGAGTTCAGACATCCTGGTAGGTTACTTTCTAAAGTAATTCCAATATCAATGCAATTTCAATCCAAATTCATTGTTGATTTTAACGTCATTTAAATCCGTACTATTACACCTAATTTCGTCAACACTAAGCTCCTGCAATATTCGTACAATATTGAGCCATAATTGAACAACAACGGCTTTGGATGACGTTAAAATCAATAATAAATTTGGATTGGAATTTTAATGATTTTAAATTTAATTTTATATTATAAAGCGCCGTTTTAACAAACAAATAACATACCGGTAGCGGGGGCGCTGCGCTGCTCACCTGCCCACGAAAGATCGAATAAAGAGCGAGTGCGTGCGTGCTGGTCAACTAAATGAAACGAACTGACCGTCTCCGTAAGTGGAGTGAGTAAATAGGTAGGTAGTATTGCCAGCTGCATCACCGCCCGCACCACCCGCCGTCGCTGCTATCCATCTATTTTTATCACTCTTGACTTACTTACCTTATTATAGCCTTAAGAATCCAGCCTAGATTGCTGACTAGAAGTAATTTAAGACCTGAGTGTGTCAAAAACCAAAAACATTTTAGAACAGAGGATTAGTGTTAATTTAACTTACCTCTCCTCGTCTTCAGTATCTTCAAAGTTGGAATAAAGTTCTTCTAATTTGAGTCCTTCTGCAAAAGACGCGATTTCGTTGGCCTTTACTTTGCATTTTATTTTTTTCCAGTTTTCGGCGGGCACACTGTTTTCATTTCGTCTTAAGAGCTCCAAATCGCTGTTTTTTTTTGATCGCGGCCAATGTAGGACATTGTCTTTCACCCACGTACTTGGTACAAGGGATATTAATTGAGAAGAGCCTTCTTTTGTTAAAACAATGCAATATGGCATTTTGCTTGGCACAGTTTGAGAAACTGTGAACAGAAAATCAAGGAGAGACCATTTTAAAATTCAGTAACTTTGTGACGACTTTACGTAACATGTCCACACAATATCGACACATTATCGTAACTTTATAATTAGTTGTGACCAGAATATATTTTCACATAACAAAATATATTTTTCATATTTATCGATTGTACGGTTTATTACTGCTAAATTAGTTTGCTATTAAATATTCAACTTTATTATTGCATATAAATATAAGCTTTTGAGAAAAGAAAATAAAAATATTATTAAAAATAAACAACGTGTATTTTCGTGTAAATGGTTAAATTAAGATAATAATGTGGCGCGTTGGTGAATTTCGACCTATCCCACTAAATTACATGATGAATTTAATTTCCCACTAAGATTTGAGTATTAAAAACCATAATAATCAATATAAACAAAATCTTTGTTTACTTACCTAGGTGATATGATGGCGGTTTCTTATTTTTATTTTAATAATTCACGTCACTTCACGAATCAATGTCAACGAATGAGCGGTTATGAACGATTGAATGAATGATTTTTGGGAACTCTGGTCAAAATATGGTAACAATGTTACGACAAGGCGACGTAAATTAGAAACCGTATGTTACTGTGTCGACTCTTCCCCAATTTTAGTTGCAGCGACTACTCTAACACGATACGGCGACGAGATTATGTGTCGAGAATAAATCAGTGTAGACACTAGGTGTCGAAACCGTTACGTCAAGTTCCCTAAAATGGCTTGTATTTTGTCGTAGACAGTTTGCCGATATTTCGCAGCTGTTGCATGCCACAGTGCCACTTACAACCTAATACCTACAAGGTAAATATCCCGTGATAACTAATATTTTATAAAAAAAAATATTGCCATTAACTAAAGTAAAATACATCTAAGAAAATCTTAGAATTCTTATCTAGTTTTCAATATCAAAACTATAGTAATAATAATTTCGCGGCATTTATTATTTCCGCGGCAGTCATGGCGCTGGCTTTTAACGGTCAAGTTTATTGTGACATAAACGATGCGATGGCCAGACATGTCCACTCCTCATGCCGAAGCAATAAGTCATGTTTAATATCTAATTCGCAAATATATTTGTTGATGTATTGTTTGTACATTTTGAGGATATCAATACAATAGGCAAAAAGATAGGCAATATCTTTACGGTAGAGCAGAGGGAGATTTTTAAATATTTAAATGTCATGTTAATCTAATTCTCGATACTGCCTCGATGGTCTAGTGGTTAGCGTATGTGCCTCTCATCGCGAGGTTACGGATTCGATTTCCGGGTCGAGCATAATGTTATTTGAAAACTTTCTGTCAGGCAATTCACAATAGCAGCACGGATTTGAAATTGTGCCCGTTAAATGGCGATAGACTCACCTCCCATCCCATGGGACCTGAACATAACAGGTGAAATGTGGGCGTTGTACACCTCTGCACCCCTTCTGGATAATATAGGCGTGATGTTATGTTTCTTAATATAATTCATCATCAACATCTCATGATATTTTATTAATATTTACCTAAGGGCTACTTTTATCTATCAGAAGTAAATGTCGATTTATATGTCCAGTTTGTTTCGAAAATAATAATACGAATGCTTTTATACTTCTCTGACCATGTCGAAGTGTACCCAAATAGAAGTACACATACCTACAACTACCTACTTCCTATACTAGATATGGAAGCATCATTTACGACCGCAGTTAAGATCGCCTGACTCTAAATAGTTCGTATCCAATACAATAAAGCCATTAGTTCTTTACTAACGACGTCTCGGCCATAATGTACAGGTGTCATTGTTTACAGCAGCAAGAAAGCACTTAATAGGCGTTTTGTATTCAAATCACAGCATTGAGAGGTGAGCTCAGGATAATGGCAGGCGGCGCGGCGGCCGGCGGCCTCGCTTCATCGACACCTCGACACTTCTATCGGACACAGATCTCAATGCGGGACTTGAATTTTAACTTATTAGGACCTTACGAAATGTTTTTCAAGGCATAATATAAATGAGAATTTATAGACGTAGGATATACGTTATGATCGTGTTAGGCTTAGGATAAACAATTTTAAGAAAGGGTAAGTCAATCCCAGTTGCCTGTCGAAGATACCACCTATAAACATGTTGTAAAATTCTCTAATACTCGGGCTCGTCATAACAATTACGAATAGCAGAGATGAGGAGATAGATGCTCGCGCTTAAAACAGCTTAATGTAGTGCCGCTCTTCAAAAAGTTTTAGTGTCCAAGTTTCTTAGTGTGGAAACGAAAATAAGGGTAAACAAAACCGTTATAAAGTCTGAAACGTCTGTTAACCGAAATAAAAGTTTTAGCAGAATCCTCACAAACACCTGAAGGAAGCTTGAGGATTAGACCGAACGCAGAACTCGAAGACCAAGTAGCTGTCCCTCATAGCAGGAAAGACGACAGCACACGGACTCCGCTGGCTTGGCCCCGTCGAGAGAATGGGAGAAGATCGAAGGTCAACCATTCGGCCGTCATCACCATCGGCCCTCGACCCTAGATATTGCTTGAAAAATGTGGTGGAGGCAGACTTTCGGGATCTAAATACCAGTGGCTGGCGCGAAACTGCCAAGGATAACCAAATTATGACGAGGTCTCGTGTCATTTAAGTCAAGTCAAGCGATCCACTTCAGGTCGCTGAGCCAGCGAAGTAAGTAAGCAAGCTATGTTGCCAACATTACAGGTAAAAAAACTCATTACATGAGAAGGAGTATTGCTACTACTAGATTACTAGAAATAGGTAATATAGTTAAGTAGTAAAGTAATTGGAGGTGTGGTGAATTAGCTAAGTCATCGAATACCGCTCGGTCGGCCTAATATTACGTTGTAAAACTGATATTATTTGTAATAAAATACTGGTACGGTCGAGGACATAAGATTCGATGAAAGCTCAAAAATGGAGTAAAGGTATAAGTTCGTTTAAAATCACTATTGAAAGAAAATTCATTTCACTAAATTGCATATTTTAGCCTTTTAAAAACTAAGGAAAAATGCCTAGTCATACTGTTCTCTTACTATAGTAAGTATGGTTATAATTAGTCATGACATCATTAAATAATTTGGAAGTATAATACTGAATTTTTTTACGATAAAATTATTTGAGAAAAGCCTTTAACAAAAGTGTCACAACATTTTCGTGGCCCTGGGTTTTCTTTCAAGCTAATGCATTGGAATTAGGGGAGACAACCCTTCAGCTGTAAATATAAAGCTCATTCATATATATTCTATCATAAATACTGTGATGCATCGAACAGAGAGATTATCACAGACTGAGATAGAAAAGGAAAAGTGCGGTAACACATAATTTGTCAAATTAGAAAACCCTAAATACTTGTGGATGAAACAGGCAGGATCAGACAGATACTGAGGGCATTCCATAAGGGTATCATGTATCATTGTTTTTACTTCCGATCAATCGAAGGTTTTACAAGTTCTAATCATATGAACATGAATCACAAGAACTTTGTCTTTGAAATATTACTTTATTTAGATACACATTGTCGAATGTTGCAATTTGTTCAAGTATCAATGTTTTAAGTAATTTTGCTTTTTTTAAATCATGTACCTTTTTCAAATGTAACACATTTTATTATTATTAACTTTGATTAAATTCAATTGCATGTTAGTTAGTTAAAACAGTCAATATAATTATAATGTTATCGCAGAATAAACTGTAAGTGCTGTGCACACCTTTAAGTGACAAGTTCACCTAGCATATGAATGCATAAGATTATCTTACTAAAATGTACATGTGAATTGTCGTTGGAATGCCATAAATAAATAAATAAATATAGAAGTTATGGTGTAAGTGTCATCATTTAGACCACTTAGAATTATGATTCGCAAATGGGCTCTACTATTTCTGAAAGGACTTATGTGATTGCTGTGATAAATTAATATATTTTTATGTATAAGCTAAGATATCAGAATTAAATAAATGTATTTTTTTCTAAACGATAAGTTTATTTTTAATTAAAAAGAATTTTGCTCAACACAAGCAAACAACAAAAACATTAAAACCGATTTATAAGACATAAATATATATATTTTTAATAAAAAAAAACTTTCTAGCAATTTGCAAACACAAAATACAAGTATTCTTGTTAACACTCTCCAGCAAAGCTCATTGCTGTACTCAACCCAAAAAGCGAACTGTAATTTTCTGCTGCTAAGACGTAATTTTTGCCAAATATATCAAATCTATATTACCTATTGTTTTCCTATTCCGGTGGAGTTATAAAGTACGAGGTATCATGTCGTAGTCAAAGGCGCATTTATCCTTCAACAAAATTTCGCAGTTGATTACGAGTTAAAAAAGTTAATATACTTACTTATTACACTGAATAATAGACGATTGCCTATTAATTAATGTGTAAAAAATAACTTGTTACAGAAAGGGCCAATTAATATTTCGTACTTGAACATAGCGACAGAAGCAATTATTTATTGAAATATGGTAGTTAATTATAAAATAATGTTTACTTAACTTCCTTTGAATCTTCATCGCACAAAAGCTCTTATGTAAATTGGTTTCGGTAATGGTTTCATTAATTATTCTCTGTTTATTCAAGTTCGAGTAAATAAAACCGAAAACCTAACGCTCTTAAAATACGACATCAACAAATAGTTTAAGAACTTTTTACTCACCACATCAACCTTTATTTCCATTTGACAATCCATTGAAACGAACCACAAACTAACCTCACATTTTTAATTTTATTCCAAATTTGCTAACGTGCCGATGTAGGTTCGTTGGAAAATCGAAGGGAATTTTCCGGTCAACGATACATGCGGCCGCCGCGAAGGTGTTTAAGCGACTGTGGGCTGATTAAACACGCGTGGAGTTCGTCCTAAATAATAACTATGATGGGAACCAAATCTATCATTTGGGGCAGTGGAGCGCCTAAGTTCCAGTTTTCCATATTTATAGCTAGATTTTGACTTTCGAGTTTCAGTGAAAATCTCTAATGCTTGAATTTATGGTTACTGGTAATCCTGATAGATTAATTATAATAATTATTTAAATCATGGACAGGCGAATGATTCGAACCCGAGACTTTTTCGAGTCATGTATGGGATTTATAAAGATTAAGCTTACAGCCAAGTTCTATCGCGCTCTATCAGTTTTTAAACTAACTTTTTGTGGACATACAAAAACAAAACATGCAAATAATAATCATAACTGAACATTGGAAGTAGAATTTAGTAGAAAGCCTAGACCTATGAATTGAACCATTAAGATATGTTTGCTATGGTGGTTAAGGGGTTTTGCGTAAGTGTCAATAAATTGTATATGGAAGATTGCAATCTTCTGTATATGAGGCTATCACTTATGCGAGTCATGCGTTACATGGTTACCAACCCGGAATCCTTTATGTTACTGTTACAAAAGCATTACATCATAGTCCGCATCTCCAAGAACAGTGGTGGGACTGTGAGATACTGGGGGCCTCCACGCGGCCAGGTGAGTAGAGATATTTTCCCATCACCACCGAGGTGAGGTCGTGGGTGGAGAGAAGCGTTTTTCCAGAGAGCGGCTGACCGGAGCCATGAAAGCACCATGTCATTGGACACCTCTCGCCTCGAGGTGAGTCAGCTTACAGTCTTAGCCGCGGTGATCGCTGATGATGTGATGACGTATTCGCGGTTCCAGTAGCATAACTTAATCACAATGTACCCCACAACGTAATCCTAAAATAAGCCGTATTTATCATACATGTTTTAAAAGGTTCATTTCATTTGATGTGTTTTTAATCCATCAATTTAGGACCATTCCCTGGCATTAATTACCAAGGTAATAATTACGCTGTTAATTTATTGCGTGCGGATATTACCTACAATCCTACATGAATGATAGCCTATTTTAAACACGCACATGTACAATTTTTGAAGGTTTTTTGATCGATCAATAAATAGAGCGTCAGGAGTTCGCACTAAGCCTAGTTTAGTCTAGATTGAACTTTCAATAGACATTGTACGTATTTGTTAATACTTATTTCATATTCAGTGAGGTTCTGCAAATTTCTTCGTTAGTAAAACTTTCAAACAGGTTTTATTTATATGGCCGTAGGAACCTATTAAATACACATGGTGACTTCTGTGTGAGTTTGTTTTGTGTACATATCCTTTTAATTAGACTTTGAGACAAAATAAGTCAGTCTTTTATGGCGCTTTCTTCTTTTGTGAGTAACTGATGCTCAACTTAATTATTTTGAACCCTCTCGTCAATATTACGCCGTGGATCATAATTCGTGAGCGATAGTATGGAATTCTATTGCATAAAAGTGTTTGAAGGGGATGAGATTTCGCTGCAGCCCTACAGTGCCTACCTATGTGTTGCTGCGATCTGATCCATAATGCAACATACATACATTTATACATTTATGAAGTGTGGACGGAGTCAGTATATAACGTAAAGTGTGAGTCCAAACATTGTGGTCGAAAGATACCATAGCATCGCTGGTAATTTTATATTGGACGTCCCAGTTTTGGGCATTAAAAAAATAAAGAAAGCACCCTGTGACGGAGTTTTCGCTCCTGTCACTACAGATATATACTTTTTATATTTTTTTGTTATGTTTGCCGGAAAACAGCCGCTTTATATCTGGTAAAATGACTTAAGTCAAATGCGCCAGCTTAAAAGTAAATTACACTTAATTTCTTAGCCAAGATTTGACCGGCCAAACTGAAAAACAAAGCACTGGGCTAGTTTGGCAAGTAGCATCAAAAGTAGCCTCTTCATTTTTCTAATAATTATCATGGTTTATTTTATTACCCGATTTCAGCTTGACGTCCTAAATTATAAAAAATATGTATTAATAAGCTCGATTTAAATAATAATAACAACAAAACAGGTTGTTACCATAACACACTTTTACCCACATAATATAAAATATAATATGCGAGAAACAGTTACCTCGTTATTAAAATCGATAAAATTAATTAGGCAGAAAGAAACCTACTATCCTATAAATAGATTACACGTATCTATATTCATTATGAACTGGGCGGCTTTTATTTTATTTTGGGATTTAAAACTTTTACAAATAGAGCCACAGATGTAAAACACGATATTCAAACTAAAAAACTAAAGCGAAAAATTACCATAATAATATTATGTTTTGAAAATAACACATTATATTTTTACAAAACACGAGCATCTGTAAGTAATTAAAAACAACAGAACTTACCCTTCGCCGAATCCCGAATCCTATCCATTCCAATACCATTTCGTGTCAATTTAAGTCGTTATTATATAAATTTTATTACCATTTTCATTGTCATTTGAGCTTTTTAGAAATTACTTCTGAAGAAAACGTGAAATTTAGGAACCTTCGTCGATAATCACTTGTCATTTTACGACCTGAAAGATTTACAAGCGAACAAATGAAATAGACCACAGTTCATTATCACTTTGCTAAAGTGGAATACATTCGTATTTTAGTAGGGTTGTCCTGTATTTGGGCGGGAAGTAAATATTTATCTAGATGACATTGCCGTGCATCGCCGGTAAGCTCAGCGTTTCCAGCGCTTTTGGTAGAATTTCAGTTTCCCTTACACGCAATTAGTAAAAAAAGTGAAAAAGCATGGAAACAAAAATAAAAAATCTTGGCAAGCAAAAATAGTTCCGCCACAATCTCATCGTACCTACTATCCTTACTTAATATTATAAATAAGAAAGTCTGTCTATCTGTCTGTAACGCTTTCGCGGCCAAACATCTGAACTGATTTTAATGAAAAGTGGGATGGAGATAGTTCAAAGCCTGAGGAAAGACATAGGCTCAATATACCTAGCACGCGCAAGAACTTGTTGGAGGGTTTGTATAATATTGTTTTACGTCTTAACGCTGATGTACCGATGTTGATGCAATTTGACATACGTGTTACTTATAGCCTGGATTTACTTATCTATAGCATGCTTAATGCCGGGTACACATCTGTCAAAAGGAGGCCATCGAACGCGTTTGTTGGTGCCTGTTTGGAATACTTTGGATGGCTAAGCCTGCCTTTGATGCGAACGCCCATCATTATCGTTCGCTAAGCCATACAAAATAGGACCAAAAAATCCGTTCGTTGGCCTTCGGTTCGTAGGCGGCAGCTACAACAGAAATACAATTTGAAGATAATTGGATCATGGGAACTCTTGGTATTAAATTTAAAATACAGTGCCCCAAAAATCCTTGTCAATGAAAGATACCGTTGTCTTAAAAATCGATTCATGATCGATCAATCTAAAAATATACGTCGCACCTCTAATTTACAACTGTGAACTGTCAACTCATCTGTCAAAAGTTCATGAGGTCATGACCTCATAACATTTAGCTCCTAAAAGTGGAGTCATTTTAATAGGTAACATTTGACAGTTCATTTATGCAAAGAAAAATATACCTTACGCTAAAGGAATAAAACTCAAGAAAACAACATAATTTTTTTTAATACAATTATTTATTTAGAAAATTAGACTCTACTCCTGATGTACATAAGTAGCACTTTGCTTTGCATAAAAGAACTGTCAAATGTTACCTATTAAAATGACTTCACTTTTAATTTTATTACTTTTGTTTAAGTTTACAAACACTGATAAAGAAAAAAAACAGAATAATACTCACTTAATTTATCGTGATTTATGATGATGTTTATGATAGAAGCGCTGAATGGGAGAGAAACCAAATAAATCTATTGAAAATGCGCGCGCAATCTCGTTCTCGTTTAGCTCTTGTGGCGTGTCGATAAAACAGTGTCCGACTGGAAAATGTTATATCGTGTTGGTCGATGTGAATAGCGAGACGACAATAAAACGATATTTTAAGAATTTAACTTCAATATTTATTTTGTCATTCATTTATTCTTATAGTGACTAGTGAATTTTAGAACAGAAAAAGTTGTGCTCTACTTGGATAATCAATCAATGTACAATTTTATTCAAAATGGATGCAGGCAAGTATTTTTGTGTTCCTTTCTTCGTTTGTTTGAATAAACCCATTAGTGTACTCGGTAGACTTGGTAATATAAATGAAAATAATGGTCAATTTATAACTTACAATTACCGCTGAAGATAAATTACTAAATTCCTCAAGAGATAATTCAATATTCAACCAAAATGAAACAAAACAAAAGCATAACTTTCAATCAAATTTAAAATAATATGTTCATTTATTTTATTCTTTTTTTGTATTTAAATTCTAAACTTGACAGGATCTAGTTTGTTTTTAAATCACAAATATAAACAAAACAAAACTTTTTTTTTCAGATGGCAAAGTAAAAAGACAAGTCAGCCTAGATCAGCTGACTGGTCTATTAGAATTTCTTAAAGAGCACCAAGAGTTGGCAAAAGGTCTTACTAGAGGCAGAAGAGGCAAGTTCCATACTTTGAAGACTTGGAACCTTTGTGCTAAGAAACTTAATACTGTGAAGGATGGAGCTGTCAAAGATGGAAAAGGATGGTCAAAGGTACATTTTCAAAGTATTCATTTTAAACTTTCCTATTAATCAGTAATATCTATCCAAGGCTACCTAAAACTTGTAAGTAAAAACACAGTCACATACATTATAAATACTTTACTCTTATATCTTGGGCTCGCTCCAAGTTTCAATAATTTTATTTTAGTAAGAAGCAAATTCCAGATCTTTCCTTTAAGTATTTTATATTAGGATTATCAAAAGGTCATGAAGTTTTCATAACTAGATTTAATATCATAAAAACTAGTAGATAAAAATCTAAAATTGATGAATTAAAGTAGATTTTCAATTAAGCTTTTTGTTAATACACTCTCACCATTTAATTTCAGTATTGGTGTGATTGGAAGTATAGAGTCCGGAGACGTGCCTTAGAGCTAAAAGCAGCCAAGCAGAACAACAAAGCACCACCTGATGGGATTATACCGCTGTCCCCCATGGAAGAAACCATTCTCAGTATTATTGGGGAGAATGCCATTGATGGAGTAGTCATTAAAAGTGATCCACTTGGAGAAACAGTATGTTTAATATTTATAAAATTTAATTAGCTAAATCAGAAGAAGCCTTATTTGCTTACAGCTTGCTTAAAAAGAGTTAAAAATAATGGGAGCAACACTGCCGTTTGTACAGCATCGGTCATTAGTTTAAAGGAAGTAGTTCCTACGATTATCAGCTCAGCAATATGAAATGATGGCTGTCTGACGCAAATATTTTGATAGATTCAGAAAATAATTGAATAACACTCTTATTTCCTATTTCATTCGAGAGATTCCTTCAATTTCCCTGCAAATCCATCACCAGACCTAGACGTTGAATAATGATTTATCTAAAAAAATGTTGATTTGAGAAAATTTACTATGTATCTTTCGTTGCTTGAAAAAATATGTTTTGATTCTAGTCAAGACTATTTTAATTAGCTGTATACAGTTTTTTATTGATTTCATTTAGGTATCATTATTCAAATTCTTGATTATGAGAGCTTTAAAGTTTCTATTTTCGGTTTGTTGCCTAAAAGTGTGAATGAAAGCTTACCCCTTTAAGTTTAAATATGTTGATTCTTCTTTTAAACTAATAACATAGCCTTAAATTAAAAAAAAAATATCTGAACATGAGTGAAGGGAAATAAATATGTATTGATATTTTATAATAGTAGTTTTTCAGAAATTGGTAATTTTTAGCCATAATTTTTTTAATGATTATTTTTAATTTTTGTTACAGAATTCGGATGAAGAGAATCAAGACAATAATGACCATTTTGATGATGTTGCTGCTAATCAGTATTATGGTGGGTTGACATGTTAAAGATTCTTAATTAACAAAAAAAACATAAAAAAAGGAAACAACATAGTAGATAATAATTTATTTTGTCAGCAAAACTCTCTAAATAAGCCTTTGCTAGATGTATGCTGAATAAATTCCTTTCTTAAATTTAAAACTTACTAATAGCCGTGGCTGTTGATCATTCTCACCTATGTTAGAGGCACACTCAGAAACTTTCAGCTTTTATAATATGACGTAAGTCGGGCGGTCGCTGGCTCTTATGCTCTAATAATAATATTATTTAAACATTTGCAGGTAGGCAGTCTCGGCTGAAACGCCGGCATTCGTCTAAGGATATATTGGACACGGATGACCTGGGCGGGCCCAGTAGTCCAGTGCAGAAAATACATAAGGGATTTAAGAAAAATGGACATTTTGACGACTCAGGTAAATAAAAAATATAGGCCTAATATTATGTATCTCACTATTGGGTGGTATTATATTCTTCGTTTGACCACTGATAGTATTTCTGATATATTACAATTTGAATTCTGATCGACACGGACGGAACAACACTTTTTCAGCATTGAAGAGTCATTCATCCACGGGTCCATTTCATCACACTCACCGAAGCTGATGATACAAATCATAGTTATAACAATTTTAATTCGTTTATTTTTCAGACCACGACGACGAGGCATCAGAGTTCCTGCGCCTAGAGCGAGAAAAGCTGGACAACAGTAAAATAATGACTGAATCGCTTCAGAGCATACGCTCGGAGATTACAAGGCTAGCTGATATTATGGGCCATATTAGAGATATACTAACCAATAATAGAATACATTTATAGAGATTTCGTATGTGTTTTATTTTCAATCTATAAATGCAAATTAGCCACCGACCACCACATGTTCGCTCAGATGATGAGTTGAAACATACAGCCTTTTTAGTAGAAAAGACTACAGATGTCAAAATCAGCTCCTAGATGTCGGTAAGATGTTTAATTGTATGGAAATTTGTATGTTAGTCTCTAAAACCATCTGACTGTAAACTTCTCCAATAATTAGTTGGACAACAGCAAACTGTAATCATGTTTGAATCGCATCATGGGACCATTAGAGACATACTATCCAATAAATGAAAGATACATACTAATTAGAGTGCACGGTTGGCGTAGCGGTTAAAGCGGTCGCCTCGCCGCTTACAACTACGCTGGTGTTGTGGGTTCGATACCCACATGGGACAAATCTTTGTGTGATTCGCAAAGATTTGTTCTGACTCTGGGTGTGCTTTGTGTGTTAAATTTATGTTCGTGAACGCCCCCGCGACACAGGAGTTATTCCTAGTGCGGGCGTTGTTTTGAAAGACTTTTATAGTCTTTAATTTATTTCTTTTTTACGTATTTGTTTATAAGACAGATATTTAGAATGATTTCAATGTCCCTCTGTGTAAAGTAGAGATGCGCGCAACAAACTACCGTTTTAATAGAAAAAAAAGAAAAAAAAATGAAGTCTACCTGAACAGCCTTGTCGCAGTCTTGCCAGTCTTGTCAGAAATGTGGACTCCCACAGGGACATCTCTTGTTAGGTAATGCCTTTCTTTTGTATTCACTATAGACTTCAGATATACTATTTGGCCAACTGCCTATATTTGTTATACCTATTAGTTTTTATTTATTTATTGTGGTACAAGAATCATTTTTGATTAAACATCTTATATTTACAACTGTGTAGTTTTGCCAACTGTCGAACCGTCAAATATTCATCGAAGGGTCATATTACAGATGTATTACAGTGACATCACAGAAGAGAAATAGATGCCTACTAGTTTTATTACAAATAATCTAATACGACTATTTTTACATTATCTATCATCATTGTTAGTTATTTTTAATTACCTATTAAAAATTAGATCACGTTAGCGGATAGTTAAAATCTCTAAGTAAAACGTGACCCTTCGCTATATTAAACAGTCACTCGATATTTTATCTTTTAAATTTGTTGTTTGTCATTTTTGTTTCTCAGTATACTTGTACGATAAAGTTGTGGAATGAGCTCTCTACCGATGTATTATCGACAGACTAAAGCATGGAGTTCTTCAAAAATAATACAAATTTACAGCGATTCTTGCTCATGGTTCTACATGGGACAGAGCAAAATGCACAGCAGAAGCAGCTCTATCCAGAGTGATGCAATGGCTCATCACTAACCAGCTCACTCTGAACCTCACCAAGACGGTATACATACCTTTTGCTATTCGGCACAACACCACTCCACCTGATCACTTTTCTATAACTGCACACTCTTGCGCGCGCCATACCAATCCTTGTAACTGTACTTCACTCAAAAGAACACGTAGTGTAAAATACCTTGGCGTACATATCGATGAAGGGCTAAAATGGGACAAGCAGATAGACGCCGTAACAACAAGAACGATGCGTCTTATACATATCTTTAAGTCCCTCAGAAATTCAGCTAACCTCGATACACTGAGGATGGTGTATTACGCACTGTGCCAATCAGTCATTGGCTACTGCATCACGGTATGGGTTGGAGCTGTTAAAACTAACTTCCTCAGGGTGGAGAGAGCACATAGAGCTGTACTCAAAGTGATGACTAGAAAGCCTTTTCGGTATCCAACAACTGACCTATACTCGGAATGCAAAGTACTGACAGTCCGTCAGCTCTTTGTGCTTCGATCTACCCTGAGAAAACATACTCGCTTGCCAAAAATAGATCCTAGTAAAAGATCAACTCGCCTACCACATACCCAGCATAAAACCACATTTGCAGCACACCAATATTATGTACTGAGCACAACATTATACCATAAAATACACAAACAGACACAAATCTTACATCTAACTACACATAAATTAAAACATACAATAACTGAGTGGCTTCTACATCTAGATTACAAATCGACTGAAACACTAATCACTTAGCTTAGTAAATGGGAGAGGAACCAAATACACACACACACACACACACAAACACGTCACGTTAACATTTCATTTAGTTCTATAAGTTTAAATAAATTTAAATCTCCATAACGCAGAACGATGTAACATAGTCTACTAATGACTAGTTAGGTAGGCAGAATAAATAGAAACAATCGATAGATTAACAAAGGTATTATTATTCTATATATTTATATCTATTAAATACAAGGTAGTCTCAAGGCGTAGGTTGGTAGGTAGGTAAGTGGTTTGGTAAGTCCTGGTGCAGCTAAGTGAGGAACACTTAACTCGGCGCTGGTGACCGCAGGCAAGAAGGGCGCGACGCGCACGCAGGTCCTTTATATACCCCACAGGGGTCTGCAGTGGGGGGCGCATCTTGAGGTTGCGGTGGCCGTGCGGTTGCGACGTCACACACCCCCTCCGTTAGGGCAGAATTTTTCTTAAAAAATTCGGCTCCTGGCTGACATGGAAGACCTCAGGAAGCAGTTCTTAAGCAGCACCGGCAGCTCGATCCGGCTTTACTGAAATCAGAACAATAAGTGTATATAAAAAAAAATAACTAGATAAAATATGAAGTTACGATACCTAAATAAAATTGAAAAGAACCGGAGTGATCGAGCCAAACGTATTCAATACAATAACAATGTCATGATGTCATTCAAAAATAACACTACGTGCAACCTATTAAGATTGAATTTTTACTAATTAAACAAGATTATTGAAACTCATTCTTATCTAACGGAACTAAATATAACTAAAAATGTAAGTATAACAACTTGTTTACCAAGTAGCGCGTTAGCGAAGTAGTATTGGGTGTGCGCGTCTACACAGAAGGCATGACACATTTCAAGATGAATGAATGAACAACATCGTATAGTTGAAAATAATAAAATTCGACATCATTAGTAGATGTGATTCTAAAGGAATTATGAGCGTGAAGAATATTAGCGAACAAAATGGTATACCCGATTCGACAATGAGAATTTTAACCACTGAACCATAGGGTAAAATTTTTTTTTTTTTTTTTTTTTGTTTTTATACCATTATTGTTTATAGTTTATTTGTTTAATATCCTTTATATGCCATTCGCCAAGTGGCTTATCAGACATATCTGCTAGTTTGTACACTAATGGAGACTTTTTTGCTACGATTTTACATTTAATAAATTTAGGAGCGAGTTTTTTACAAAAATATTTATCCTTATCGCTCAAGTAAAAGGTACGTTTCCAAACAATATCACCAATATTGAATTCTGCCGTTTTACGGCGAAGATTATAAGAATGACAATTACGCTTGTGTGCACCTATTAGCGCTGCCTGTACTCTCTCGAAAATAGAGGATAAGTAGCCTAGTGACTCAGCATAACTATCACGTGGCTCATGAATTATATTAGTATCAGATTTACTAGAAACATAATGAGAACCACAGGTTACCATTTCACGCCCGAATACGATCATAGATGGTGTAAAACCGGTTACTTCGTTTACTGCACAATTCATTGCGAACTGAATTTTAGGTATAAGTGTATCCCATATGCGTTGATCGTTTGAAATGAACGTAGAAACAGCTGTTATTATAGTTTTATTATATCTTTCTACCGTATTTACATGAGGTGCATAAAACGGTGTGTAATGTAAATTTGGAATTTTATATTTATTTAACAAGTTTTTAAAAGTTGCGCTTATAAATTGTTTGCCATTGTCTAGTACTACGGTAGATGGAATACCATGTACCAGAAAAACTTTTTCCTCTAAGATTCTAGTTATTACGTCAGCAGTCGCACGTTTAATAGGGAAAAGTAAACAATATTTTGAGAAACAACAACAAACGACAAAAATAAAATTGTTCTGTTGCCTTGTAGGAGGCAAGGGACCAATCAAATCAATACTTATCATTTGAAAAGGTTTAGAACAAGACTTAGGTTCACCCATAAGACCCAAAGTTGCATGATTCTGATGCTTATGTGCGATGCAACTATCACAAGAATTTACCGCTTTTACAACATCGGAATACATTCCAGGCCAATAATAATTGAGGGCTAAACGTTTGAAAGTTTTGAAAATACCCATATGACCCGCCGTAGGGGAGGAATGGCTCTGAAGTATTACTTCGTTTCTCCGTTCAGATGGAACTACTTCCTTCCACTGAAATTCTCTGGTAAGAGGATTAAGACTCTTTTTGAAACGATATAATTTATTACTGATCACTTGATAGTCAACAAAGGATGTAGGAGACTGCGAACAACCATTAAAAATATTCAAATACCAAGTGTCATTAGTAGATAAGGAACTACCATCTGGGAGGAGATTACTATCGATATCCATAATATTAGGTGATCGAGAAAGAAAATCTGGTACAATATTATCTGAACCACGACGGTGTCTTATTTCAAAGTTATAAGAGGAAAGACGAACTCCCCACCTGGCTAATCGCCCTGTAGGGTTGTTCAGTTTTAAAAACCATTTCAAAGCAGCATGATCGGTGTACACAATAAATTGTTTTCCGTTTTCAATATAACACCGCCAATGTTCGATAGCAGATAAGACAGCAAGCGCTTCGCGCTCAGTAGCACTGTAATTTTTTTCCTGGTCCGATAAGGATTTACTATAAAAGGCTATGACTCTTTCCTGTCCCTCCTTGACCTGGCAAAGTACAGCTCCAATGCCGTAATCACTAGCATCGGCGTGTATTTCAAAAGGCTGATCAAAATCGGGACAACATAAGACCGAGGAAGAAGATAAACATTTTTTTAATTTATTAAAAGCTACATCCGCCTCTTGCGACCATGCGAACAGTGGAGCCTTTTTGCCGTTAGAAGTTAATTTATTTAAGGGAGCCGCTAAAGTACTAAAATCGGGTATGAACCTTCTATACCACGATGCAGCACCCAGAAAACGACGTACCTCTTTTTTATTTGTCGGAGTGGAATAACTTGTAATTGATTTTACCTTCTCAGGATCTGCATGAAGACCTTCTGAATCCACTATATAGCCCAAATATTTAAGTTTGTCTTTGAAAAAATTACATTTTTCTAAATTTATAGTTAAGTTTGCATATTTTAATTTGTTAAGTATTTTAATTAGAAGTGAAATGTGATTTTCAAAGGAATTTGTCACACATACGATGTCATCAACGAAACAAAAGACCTTGTTTTCAAATTCGGGCCCGTAAAATAAAATATCTGCTAAACGCTGTTGTGTCGCAGGAGCATTTGTTAAACCAAAAGGCATGGATTTAAATTGAAAAGTTCCACGTGACGGAATGTAAAAAGCAGTTTTACAACGGTCCTCTGCCCTTATTGACGTCTGCCAGAAACATTTAGATATATCTAAACTAGTTAGGTACTTAGCGTCTCTCAAGTTATCCAGAATCTCAGAGATATAAGGCAAATTGTACGCGTCTTTTTTTGTTACCGAATTTAGTTTACGGCTGTCGAGACAAAAACGCAATTCACCATTTTTTTTAGGCGTTAAAATGACGGGATTAGACCAAGGGCTTTCAGATGGTTCAATGACATCTTCTGCCAACATTGCATCGACATGTTTTAACAAAATACGCTGTTTATCGGGAGACATACGATAGTATCGCTGACGAATAGGTGGACTATCACCTGTATCAATCGAATGAGTAATGAGTGAAGTTCGGCCGAGCCCTCGCCGTTCATAAGATATATCGGTGAATTGGGCGATGATGTCGTTAGCAGTAGCTCTCTGCTCATCAGACAAATGATCAAAAGATACCAAGTGACTGGTAGAACTAGGCTGTAGTTCCGAAACAACAACGTCGTTATTATTTTTCGTGAGTAAAATAGATTCCAATTGATCAGGGAACAACCCAAAACCCCTCCAGAAATCCATACCAAGGATTAAAGTTTTCTTAATACCCGGTACAATATGAGTAACAAGAGAAATAATTTTATTTTGAAATTCAAAAGGAAGTACCACTGAGCCAAGTGAAGAATATTTGTCGCCACCAGCGGTGATAAAATCCAGAGGTTTAGAATGTAATAATTTAGATTTATCCAAAAAAAGTTTGTGGGAATTATTACCCAAAATAGTTACACATGAACCAGTGTCTAGTAAACCAACAGTGTTCTTCCCGTTAACCGTAACGGGGATAAATGGAGTATAATTAATGTTAGAATTAACGATTGAGG
Source organism: Hypena proboscidalis (assembly GCA_905147285.1). NCBI lineage: Eukaryota > Metazoa > Arthropoda > Insecta > Lepidoptera > Erebidae > Hypena > Hypena proboscidalis. Next base: position 5,094,824 of record LR990130.1, read on the forward strand.
AAAGTTGATATGAATTGAAAAATTTAGATACATAATTTAGCCAATTATGCCATTCATTTTTACATGTTTTCACAATTACTTTTGATTTTCCCCAACCGTATTTTTTACGTTTTTTGAATTTTTATTAGTTTTATTGTTACAACTAGGACAGTCTAAAACTCGATAGCCAGGTAATCCGCATTTAAAACAAACCAAAAAACGAGGTTGACGACAATATTTTAAAGAATGTGAATCTGTTCTGCATCTCGGACAGTATAATTTAGGTATAGCAGTACTAGTGACAGAAACAGCATTGACGCTCGGTTCAGCAGAATTACTATTTTCTGTCGAACATTGATCTGTATTTAAAACATTGTAAGTAGGTTTAAAGTACTTATGTTTTTTGTAAGAATTATTGCTATAAGAAGTTTTTTTCGAATTCGTATCATTGGGATATCTATAAGCAAAATCTGGCGCTAGAGTATTGGCAGTAATTTTAGGTGGTTCCGAAAATTCCTTGCTACGACTGTCATACTTCTCAAAATTTCTACAAACACTAATTAAAGAAGGAATATCCACAATATTGCCAGTTAAGAGTGAATTTGTATAACACGGCCTGATATTATTTAATAGTATTTCTAATTTAATAGACTCGCTGATGGGTACGTCCAGACAGGAAAATAACCCTTGCATTTTAGATACATAGATGGTTATGTTCTCTTTTTCACCTTGAGTACGAGCCCTAATTTCCGACATTAATTTAAAGTCATAGTTATGAGGACTGAAATCGCGTTTTAACAAAATACACAAATCCTTCCAGGAACGAACACTATCTTTAATTGAACGAAACCAATGCAAAGCATCATCACAAAATACCTCAAAAGCAAAAGAAAATATTCTATCTTCGGGTATACCTCGACACGACATGAACTCGTCAACCTTCTGAATAAACGCCCTCACACAGGTTCGACCGCTATATTTAAACTTGCAGATTTCAGAAAACATTTTGCGTTCATTTATAAAATCCACGTGTTGAACTTCACGTGGTAATGAACACGTTGGCTCGACCACATGACACGGTACATTGGTAGGAACCGACCACGTGGTAAAAGATGCTAAGATTTTATAATTAGCGTGAAACATATCCCATACAACTTGAATTGATGATTTATCAGTAAGCAACGAAGTATCTATTCTTGATAATCTATGAAAAACATGATGCATAATAGATTCCGATCTAACAAACAGGTTTTTATCATAATGAGTTTGCAAAGTCAAAAGGTTATTTGAAACGCGCAACAATGAGCCATTACATGCGGTAATATCAACATCTGGCGAAAAGCACGACGATATTATTTCATCAAATGCCAGGTCTGACAATTTAGCAATTTGTTTACGCAATTCCTCAACCGTAATTGATTTTTCAGGCACAACACCACCTCTTACAAGCACTTCATATTCGAGCTCAGCCTTACTTAAATGATTAAATTTGATAGCATAAGCCATATTTAAAAAAAAATTGATTGGGAATTACGCATACAAAGATACACAATTATTTGAAAAAAAATGAATCCGTCCAAAAGGTGATAAGAATGTGTTTCTTTTTTTTTTTTTTTTTTTAAATCAAAAACATAAGCACATAAAAGCAGAAGTTTTTGTAGGTTATTTAAAACACGAGGTGAAATAAGTGAGATAATAGAATAAAAAAAAACACCGTACGCACCTTTCGGACTAAGAAAAGAAATATACACAGAAATAACACACAATTAAATAACTGCCAAGACTTAACCAAACCATGTACCATATAACCTCTATTGTTGGGCGCCGCTGTAACATAGTCTACTAATGACTAGTTAGGTAGGCAGAATAAATAGAAACAATCGATAGATTAACAAAGGTATTATTATTCTATATATTTATATCTATTAAATACAAGGTAGTCTCAAGGCGTAGGTTGGTAGGTAGGTAAGTGGTTTGGTAAGTCCTGGTGCAGCTAAGTGAGGAACACTTAACTCGGCGCTGGTGACCGCAGGCAAGAAGGGCGCGACGCGCACGCAGGTCCTTTATATACCCCACAGGGGTCTGCAGTGGGGGGCGCATCTTGAGGTTGCGGTGGCCGTGCGGTTGCGACGTCACAACGATAAACTGATGCAACGTCTAACTCTGCTATTATCCCTAACTTGGGCCGTTTCGCTGTCTCTTGAGATACAGGAATACCTAGTTCAAGAGGCAGGGACACCACTTGATATTGTATACAGATATTGAATATGCTAATTTCCTTTTGTTACTGTATTTAATACTAAATGTACACCATTGTACTTTTGCATTGTAGTAGTTGTAACTCTGTATTCTTCTTCTTTATGGCAAATAAATAAATTATTATTATTATTAATAAATAGTTTTTATAAATAAATAAGTTTTGATTTTTTTTATTAACATTTAAAATTACACTATATTATTAGGAAGTGAAAACTAAATATATGCCTAACTATATATACATGAAAAAAAAATATATCTAATACAAATTTATTAAATAAAATACATCTAATAAAAAGTTCAGGTGTCAAAAAATACGTCCGCATCAATGTCGACCGAGGGTAACGTGCCCAAAAGGCTGGCGGCATTGCCACGTTGTATGGCAATGCTGATCCATTGTCCAAAGTAGAAACCAGCCTTCTGGTCGCGTGAAGAGTCAACTAGTCTTCTACTTATCTCATTAAAAAGAGAACGGGCGCGAGGACCCCACGGACCCAGCGTCTCGACCCCAAACGGCTCAAAACGGTTTTTATAAAGGTTCGGCAACTCTTAGTGATACGGCTTGGTGTCGCAAGTGTCCAATGAATAAATCATAACATACATAAAATAACATTACGCCTTTACCCAGAAGGATGTGGCAGAGTATAACACCCACACTTCACCTGTTATGTTTAGATCCCAAGGGATAGATGGTGAGCCTATAACCTGCCACAAGGCACAATTCCAACTCCGTGCTGCTTTTGTAAAATATACTGACTGACACTTTGCCCAACCCAATAATCGAACCAAGACCTCACGGAATGAATATGATTGGTCAATACTTGGATTTCAAACGCATCCAAAGCGACATAGCGCATCTTTATCGGAAAAGCAACCTAAGAGCGGTGCAGCCGTGGATCTTCACCCTAGCAGACCTCCAGGAATATAGCTACGTAGCGTAGTCATGATGCCTTATGACGCACATGTTTATAGTTTCAAATAGAGTACCGGGAACTAAAACTGACCCGAAGTACAAAAGTAACCTTATGTTTTGTATACTGATAAGTCCCAAGATATGTGAGGCGTAGACAAGCGAATTTGAATGGCCATATCGGAGCTTGGGATCAAATAGTTCAAGTGATAATGACACGAAGACATGTGGTAGTATAGAGACATCAGTACTTAGCGAGACATGTACCAAGGGTACACTTAATCTAGTTAATTTTGTTTCTGATAATGAAGTATGTGTGTTTCTTTATTCTGTGCGTAATAAGGTATGTGATAACTTTTTCTTATGTGCTTCCTTTTATATCTTTCCTTTCAATATACTAGGTCGATTGGTATATTAGTGATAATACTGATATCAAAATCGTATTGCTTTTAAATAGTTCTCATTTTTACTAAAAATTCTTAAGGTAGATTCGCTTTAATATTTAAGGAAGTAAAAACACCTGGCCCGAGTCTGTATTTAGTACTGTATTTGGTCCAAAGTATTAGAAAATACCTATTTTCTAATACTTTGAAGAGATACGCATCGGCATCACTCACAGATAAGCATACTCCAACGTAGTCCGCATCATCACTTACCATCAGGAGAGATCGTGGTCAAACACATACCTATCCACAATGAAAAAACATATATATTTTTCACTTTAAATGTGGCAATTGTTGTGGACTTTATATTAGAACAAAAGTTTTTGATAATACTTAGTGTCTCGAAATTGATTTATGAACTAAGCCTTTTTGTCTGATCCTTGCTTTGGTGCTTAGTCTTTTACAGACCCACAAATAATATCTTTTGTACAATACAATTACGTTAATCGAGGTACATAGTTGTTATCTACAAGTTAATTTTATAATGAACTACGTAGGTCTAAAATTGTATTACAATACTGTTAATTTTAGCTATGATTTCATCATTGATTTAAATTGTTAGATAAGGACGAATACATCTTACTAGTTACTCGTATATTTATAGCAATTATCATGAATTAAATTCGTCGTTATTTCGGATTCAAAATCTGAGAGCGAGCTATTTGCATATCGTGTTATGTTAGGGTTAGTTAGTTTATTTATGTTATTACATCAGGTATTTATTATGCTTAGATACCTTAGGTTACAGCAGGATTCCATTCTTTGAGTAGAGTCGGGTGCCCGGTCAGAGGTCGAACTGGGCACGGTCGCCGCGGCGAGCCCTGTGGATATAATATCGATCCGGGGCTCGCCGACCACCATCTTTCGGCGACGAGGGCACACCGCGGGGTTTTAGTGGGTATTCTGCGCCGTTTAACATCGTAGGCACGGGAGTCCCACATAGCCACTCTGCCCGTCCCCCCACGGGTGGGGTGGTATGCGTAAAAGCATTTCCCCGCGAAAAAAAAAAAAAAAAAAAAAGGATTCCATTCTTTAATTTAATTGAATTTCGTTTTCGATTTTTTTTAGCTCTTATCTAATATCGTCTTTAGGGTTGATTCCTGAAATGTAGGTTCTTGCGAGGCAACTTTGATAGAGAATTGTTTTATTCTGTTTAATGATATAACGTTAGCACATAGAGTGTGAAAGTTGAGAAGGACTAGATACACCGATTACACCCCACTTAAACTACAACTGTCTTTACTTTTTCATAAATACATTATTTTTATAACATACCGTTGTTTCCAGTGTGAATTGTCGAGTCGCCGTCGACGAACACGAAGATGAAGTTAGTAACTCAATAGTAGAAGATATTAAACCAGTAACAACTGAACGAATAGTCGTAAATCCCACTGAAAGGACTGATAGTAGTGATAACTTAATAAATGTTATCAATGTTAGTGTGCCAAACAAAACACTAGATGTCCCAGAGGTGAAAACACCTTGTATTACAACGAAAGAGTTATTAGATAACTTAGTAAAAGCAAATTTCAACGTATCAGCAGTATCGGTAAATAACATCTGCAGATCTGAGCCTAAAGAGCCTCAAGTTAGAGCTGAGAATGGAACAGCACTGCTGTTAACGAAGTATATCAAAGATGGAAAGACGAAAGAAGCAAGGACCGCTAGTATAGTGGACCGAAGCTTGTTCCTTGGAATCGAAAGTTACTCCGGCTTCTTCACGGTGAATGAGACGTATAACTCGAATATTTTCTTCTGGTACTTCCCTGTAATGAACAAGCCGGTGAACGAGAGTCCGTGGATCATCTGGCTGCAGGGTGGACCTGGAGCATCAAGTCTTACAGGTCTTTTTGACGAAATCGGACCATTTACTTATGCGAACAACTCTTTGAAACGTAAGTATATTATAATGCGATATGGTACTTGCCGAAAAAGTTGTCTGTGTTAACATTCAGCTGAAACTCATGGTCTGGTTTCAAAGAAAAACTATTAAAACTATTTGGAACTGTGACATTAAAATATTAGTCGGGTTTTTACGCGGACAAATAACCTTATTTTCCCTGTAGAAAATTGGCCCTAAGTATATACATCTCATATGGGTGTTATAGAAATTATTATCTTATGCAGAATTACTGTTGGGTATTGAAGGTTATGAGTCACACAGAAAAATATGATTTGTTTGGAAATATACAATCCCCATTTACAAATGAATGAAAATATAAAAATATTATTCGGGGACCTTTTAAAACAATTCCATACCAGTACTAAAATAAAATACCAGGTAATTAAAACCAGGAAATATGAAACATTTGTACATACAGAACATTCAGATTTGGTACTTATAGCGATTCTGATAAAAACTATAGTTAGTCATAATTAGTATTCTTCGATAGTATTGTTGTTGAAAGGTCATTTGGAATCTATTAGTCAGTTTTAGAAGATTTTATCCGTATGCCTCAATTCCGCAACACAGTCACGATATTCCCAATTTTAGATTGCCGTTTATCTTTACAAAACTATATTAGACTTATATAGTTGTAGATAATTACCTAGGTGTGTTAAAAGTTCTACTCTTATGTTAAAAAAGGTGCTCAGTCATTTTACTGTGAAACGGTAAAGTAAAAATAATAGTTTAAAAAAACTAAAAAACACGCTTTTAAAGTACTTCTAACTAAAAAGTGAAAAATAATTCCTTATATAAGCTGAAAATGGTAATGAACAAAAAATACTAGTAGGTATTATTGTGAAAAAGCGTGGGGCGCTCTGAGCCATATTTTTCGTCTATCGAGCAACCCACGCTTTTTCACAATAATACTAGTATTTTTTGTTCATTACCATTTTCAGCAATTATTTTTCACTTTTAGTTAGAAGTACTTTAAAAGCGTATTTTTTTAGATTTTTTTAAACTATTATTTATTTTTTACTTTTTAGTTTGGTTTATTTATATGAGCGTTTTTTTTAATTTTTTATTTTTAATTGTTTTAATTTTTTTTATCGAATTATTGCATTGTCATCGATCTTTGACAGGTGTGCAAAATTTTAATGAAATCTGTCCGTTTAAAGTGGGTCAAAATCGAGTCTAAAGGAGTCGGTTACATACATACAGGTGAAGCTAATATAAGCGTGTTAAAAAGAGCCATTGGGCCAGCTAACACTATCGGTCGGCGTATAGTGCTAGGCTAGCTATCACTACTCGCGGGCATTAAGTATTTCAGCTGTGCTAATCTAATTCAATACTCCAACACAGTGTCATAGTATAAAAGCCTTTTATGCGCCTAGTGCGCGCGTTCTACAACTGCGCAACCCTAAAAGTTTATCCCTCGCCATCGATTTTTATCTTCTTCAAAAGATAAAAATCACGGAAGGCGCCGACTTTTATAAAAATATTTTATTGTGGACCGTAGACTTAAGCTCATAGAACAAGGAGGATATTTTATGGGATACGTAGAAAGTATGCATCTTACCCATATACATGTTTAGATACGATATACAATGAGATCACACAATTAAAATTGTCTCGTCACCATCACTCGTATCTATTACATTGACTTATTAATGGCATCCTGCGTTGTGTATAGTCTATCTAATCAATGATATAAGACTAACAGTGCCATAAAATATACAATAAACCGCATCAAATTGATAATTAAGACGATATTGCATAATTCAAGTTCGTACGGATAGTTTGAAGTAGTAATTATAGCGAATAGCTTACAAAAATATGTGCCATTTGCATATTCATATAAACAATAATAGCCAGTGGTTACGAAAAAAATACGATTCTTATTGATTGAATCACACGACCTCGAGTACTTTTTAGGCACTCTTAGGCATGCAGGTTTCATCACGATGTTTTCCTTCACCGTTAGCAAGCGAAAATTTATATTATAAATACACACATATCTTCGAAAAGACGAATCTTAACGATTTTTGACAGAGGTGTGTGCCGTGGGTTCGAACCCGAGACCTTTGACTTCGCAGTCCTACGGTCTCCCACTCGGCTATCGCTGCCTAAATTACTTAATAATAATTATTAAATAAATACGAAACTGAAACTGAAATTTTCATAAATTTTAATAGGGTCTACCCAAGTACTGCTTGAGACGAAAATATTTGAACGGTGAGCGGTTATTTAAACTACCGCAAGATCATCTAGGTCTTGCATAAATAAACTTGTATTCTGAGACCTCAAGTTCAGAGAATCAAAGAATCGTGCGCCATTGACTATTACATTTTTAAAGGACATTTTCCTGCTTGGATTCCTTCATCAAAATAAGGCCAAAACTGCGAGATTTTGTCCTTGTTATAAATCATTGACTTCTGTATCATGTCATGGCGTGAGAAAGAAATGCACCGATAGGGTGTCGTACAGCAATTGCGATTATTCAATTGTACCAATCGGAGAGATTGACGCCACTACTTTCTAATGTGACTTGTTTGATCGATTTGTTTTCTAACCGATTTCAAAAAAGGGTACCTCGTCTTTATAGATGATACTTAAAACATTACGAAATATAGGTAAAGTTTGATATTATGTTATGAATAGACTTCTATCTACCGACTGCCTGCGGCAAGGATTGCTTAACCTGACGAGTGATTCGATTGACAATTGATCAATTGATCGTGACAGCGTGACATTTATTTAACCACAAAGTCCTCAGTTAACCAAAATAGCATTGTAAAATACGTATGAGGCCTTATTAGGTAATTCAAGCGTACAAGTTCGGAACCTTGGCATCGATAATGCTCGGCTTTATCAGTTGACGTGCTTATTTTAGGCCGGACACATAACATGTTATTTCTGACTGAAGACAAAATAATTATTGGGGTGATAAATTAGGTCTGAGAATGCATTAGATACGCGATACCTATTATTAGTACCAAGTATAAGGTACCTACTCTGTATGCGTACCTATGCGATATTATAAGCACTATTTTTGTTTCAGCAAATCCATACACATGGCTGCAGAACCACTCACTGTTGTTCATCGACAACCCTGTGGGTACAGGCTACAGTTTCACAGAGCACGCCGATGGATACGTCACAGATATGGCTACAGTAAGAAACTATTTTCTTTTTTCTACAAAGTTATTCTCTTAATGTGCTATCTTACATAAATCATGTTTGCAATTACATTAGATAGATACTTAAATCAGCTTCCAATGGAAATAAATAAACTCTTGGTAATTTATTATAACAAACTCCTGAAACTGAAAAGATGGACCATTTAAAGATGCAATTGAGTTCATTTGAAAAAATATTATCCGAGTAATAATGTTTTCTGAGATCAACTATTCAAAATGTAACTAATTCCTTTAACCTGTAGATCCAAACATAAACTAGAACACCTTTATTTTTTAAGTACTCCAGCCATCTCTACATCACATTGAAGCAGTTCCTCCAAGTGTTTCCTGAGCTGAAGACAGTACCGCTATACCTGGCAGGAGAGTCCTACGCTGGTAAATATGTACCTGCTATGGCGATGGAGATACACAAGCGAAGAGAAAGCAAGGAAGAAGTTGGTATAAACCTTCAGGTAAATAACCATAACATTTTGGTCCTTCCGAAGACTGATAAACTGTTAGGCTGTAAAGAAAAGTAGTAAAGAACAGTACGTTATATTGCCACGATGTGGTCAACAAGTGGCACCAAAATGTCTGATCAGAACCGTAGCTATTTAGTCATCTCAATTTTTGTCGATCAAAATGATTTGCAAGAAACTTACATGACGTAATATAATTTTTCATTCTGAAATATGAGCACTGGGTACTGGATCTTTGAATTAACAAACAAGCCCAGACTGGTTAGAGATTGTAAATGAGACTGTTTAATGTGTAAGCAAGTGTGAAAATATTGTAAATTAAATATCTACCTAACTTATTATTATACCTACCTGTGTTATTTTTGTTTTTAGTAAAATCCGAATGTTTGTTGTGAATGCCGTGTTTGCCGATGGATTTTGTGCAACCATACCTTATTGATCATGCATGAATTAGTTGTTAGAATTTTGTAACAATTGTAGGTAAATCTATAAATAAATAAATAAGCAGTGTAAGTAATGTGGATGATTTTCCAGGGTCTGATGATTGGCAATGCATACGTAGACCCAGACATGATATCACATTTGGTGTGGCCGTTCTACTACTTCGGTCTACTATCCAAGGAGCAATTTGAGCTTGTAAAGCCACTGGTCGACTCTTTCCATAATGATATTAAAGCTAACAGGAGCGTGGAAGCTAAGAACGTACGTTTTCTTTTATTTTTTCAAGTAGTAACGAGGTTTTACGAAGCGTAACATTTGTTGACTTTTAACAGAAAGTTTTGGAAAACTTCGTAGCAGTGCCCTATATAGCCTTTTATACGCCCTGCGCGAGTTTCTACAACTGCATACCACACAAAAAGGTAAAATGATACCCTGAAGCGTACCTATATTAAATAAGTTCTTTGGAGTTTTCAAGACAACAAAGTAACAAGGCAATTAGATACTACATATTTTATAGCCATTTGTGACATTCTATAGATAGATAATAGTGATACATTCTCTAATAATGGTGTAACACGAACGATGCTTTCTATTTAAGAATAAAGAAGAACTATTTTATCCTTCTAATAAATTCTAGTAGACCATTCACAAATGGTGAGATGTGTTAACGTTAGTAAATTTTTCACCAAAAAATTTTGATTAAATTTGGCACAAATGTAGTTTATAGCCTTCTTAGATTAAGTCTGTTTTATCGACGTACTAAGCGGTTGGAGCCGCGGGCGGAAGTAATTCTGCAATAAAGAGCAATAATTAATTCAAATAATTAATAAGCATGACATAATTTTATCTTACTTTACAGAAATGGAACAGCTTAATCACAGTGCTCCTCTACCTGACGAACCAGAGGCACGCCTACAACTTCCTTCGAGATGACCTTTCCGTGGGCAGATACATCAGCTTCTTAAAGACCACAGAAGTAAAGAAAGCTATACACGTAGGGGACATCAACTTTGGCTTCGTGAACATGACCGTTAATTCAAAGCTCGCGCCGGACTTTTTGAGCACGACCAAACCTATGTTTGAGAGGTTATTGGACCATTATAGGGTGCTCGCTTATTGGTAAGTATTTTAAGGAGATTGTATCTAAATTGCTCTAAAATTTGATTCCTATCATATAAAAAAAAGCTACAGTATTATACAATGTTTACACATATTTTGCCTGCCCTTATCCCATCTCTTGTCTCTCTTGTCTTCGGTGCTGGTGTCTGAAAATAAAAAAAGAAAATTAATAGAGATTAATAAGCTGACTATTTAGATAATAAAGATAGATAGATAAAACTTTATTTGCACATCGAATTTGTAACAAAAAAAAAGGTGCTTGAAACTATATCGTACTAAGGGCGGCCTTCTCGCTTGACGCGATTTCTTTCAGGCAACCTTAGGATGGACATAATAGAATGGATATTTGCGGTAGTTCATTGCATTGGATTTGTTGCTTTTTTTAAATTTTGATTAAAGCTTGTCAAGATATTAGGCTATTAAGATATTATTTAGGTGTAGTATAGGTATCTTTTTATACTAATGAGTGACTAATGATAATAATAATTTTAATTAATTTTAATATTGCGACCTTTTTCTCTAATGTTTACTACACCTATCCTTTTTAATAGAAGCGCTGTGTTAAAACAAATTAATTCCTATAATCCTGGTATATTTTCTCTCACGTACATTCGTATAAAGATTCTCGTCTACTTCCTCGAACTAAAACAATGCCAAACCAATTACAATTACTTCCATTCATTGTATACAAATGACACCGATCAATCTAATGGAGATGCAACTACAAGGGAATAAACAGTTGATATTGCCAGTAAATGTTTATATTTTATCATACAATACACGTCTTGTATGTAAATGATTTGTTTTATAGCAGTTAGTTATCACATTGAAGTAGGTAGTACCTTTGCCATAAGGCAGTTAGTAGTTACAGGTATCATTATCTAAGCTTCGCAATTTGAAGCGATAGATAGATAGATATTCTATAAAAAAATATTTGTGCGTACAACATAAGATATACAGCGATCTTTTTTGTTTGTAGTTTTGACCGATATGTCGACAAAGCCATACTACTACTGATAAAACATAGCGCCAGCCAAATTCGAACATTACTGAAAAATGATGTTGTTGTACCTATAATTTTGTATGTTTTTCCTTGAACTCAGCTTAATATAATTTTACGTTACTATCATCTTTTTATGTTACTGTACCTGTTTTCTGTTTGTGCCGTCAACCGTGGTCTTTGCTGAAAAACAGCGCTGTGGAAGTTTTGTAGAAATGCAAGACTCCACAGCATTAAAGCTGAGCAACCGCCACTGTTCTCTTACATAATTAGTAAATTTTTATAATACTTACTTTTTCATGTGTTCGTTATGTAAGAAAATAAAAAATAATTTTCTTTCTTTTTTTTCTCTTTCTATGAATTTACAGCGAACTTTTTAACCATATTCATAGCATTAAAATTCGTTTATATATAAACTGAATCTGCCACCTTATTACGATTAATGTCGATAGTGATTGAATCAGATTCATGTGTCAAAACTTGTACCAAAAATTGACATTTAAATCTTATTCATTCACAACCAACATCAATCGTAAAAACAAGTTTGGTTATCCTATTTTTTTTGCGACTGCATAACAGCTACAAGAAATGCCTAATTATATAGGATTCAGAAACCTTGCAACTTGAAAAATGTTGGTAAAAATTCCTGATTACGTATGCACCAATCTTTATTATTAGAAGCATTTCACGAGTCAGTACTCAAAATAAATTAGTGTTATATTCATGGATAATGAGGTTTAATCCTGCCCTTGGCAATGAGATAACTACGTATTCACAACAATAGCATTTTTATTTGACCCCGCATCAGGAAGTTAATGATATAGATATTATGTTTCATAGCGTAAAAAAACACTAACGTTAACCATTTAATATGTATTGTTTTTGACAGATAAAATGATATTTATCAAGTAATTAACATAAATTAACTATTTTAGTAGGAATAAATTCGAATCAGTTGACATTGAGTTAAAACATATTAGTTGTTGATCACCCTCTTCTACTGCTGACAAGTTAAAACTTGCATGAAAAATACCAACTTTTTTTTCTTTTGTAGTGGCCAGCTAGACCAGATGCTGCCATGTGTGTTCACATCTGAGAACTACAGGACGTGGAAGTGGAACGGGACGGACGAGTTCCTCCGCGCTACAAGATATCCTTACTACTATCGGAACAGGTTGTCTGGGTGAGTTCATTGTTTATTTTTCAATCAACTTCAACAAAAGAAACTAAAAATAGTTTATAAGGGCGGTGCATTTTTTTTTAAATTAACCTTTTCTACTACGAATTTTGTAATCTAGCCATTATATAGCTGCTAAGATGTATCTGGAATTAAGATATTTACAAAAATCTGTGTCTAAAATGTGCAAAAATTTCATGCTAAAAAACACGATATTACATTTTAAAGGAGCTTATTTGTAGGAGCTCGTGAAATAAGTTTGATGGAGAAGTTGCAAGCAATAGTGACTAAAACCAGGATGCTACATGAATCCGTTTGCTACATAGGCATGTGTCGTATAAAAAATAGAGATTGTTCTGAACTGATCTAGATAAAGTTAATATTGGTATAGTTGTAAATCTAGGCAAGGACATAGCCTTTTTTGACACGGATAATGTCACGGGTGGATGCCGCATCACAATAAATACCTGTGTGTATAAATTAATTAATGTTGACAAGCGATTCTCACGCGCCAATGCTTGAATGTTTATGTATCGTTTCTCAGAAATAAACGGAGATAAAAATAAGTCCATGTCGTTGCTTGTTAAGTTGTCACGTTTTTATAAATTACTTAATAAGACAACTTATTAGGAATGGTTTTGTTAAGTAGATATACGGAATGATTATCCTAATGAATACCCTGAGCAATTCGCGAGTTCTTAAAAGCGAATTGGCTAATCCTTTCACCACGATGGCAAGTCAGAATAAAATTTGACTCAGTCATCGACACGACGAAGAAGACGGAATGTTGATTATATTTAACCTTACAAAAGAGAAAATATACTTTTACTAGCTTACGCCCGCGGGTTTCTTTGCTTCGTCCATCAATAAAAGTAGCCTGTATGGTAATCTAGGATCTATGCTACATGTGTGTAAAATTTCATCAAAATCGATCAGTTAGTTTTTAAATGAAATCGGTGATTTGTAAGGATTAAGTAAAGAACGATTATGATTTCGGATTTGCGATGGTAAAGTCTCTATCCAATTGAAGTCACTACAATTGGATAGAGATTGTCTTAGGATACTGCATCATTTTTTTTTTTTAAATATCGCTTACTAGTAATTTGCAAATACAAATTACAAGTATTCTTGTTAACCCTCTTCAGCTAAGCTTAATTCGCTTGTGTTAGGAGGAAGTTCACGTCCGTGGTGTAATGGCCGGGATTGTAACCCACTACCTCTCGATCGTAAGACCGATGCCTTATCCATTGTGCCACGACCGCTTTGTTTGGATCTAACATCTTCTATAGCGTTAGGTAAGGAGTACACACGGGTAGTATACAAGGAAAATCAGCTTAGTTTTGTTTTTAGTTGAGATGTTAACAAGAAAATTAGTCATTTGCATCACTAATTACAGCAAGCTTCAAAACAATTGCATAAACAAGTTTCTACTATGCATCTTTCATACTCCATCAATCTGCCAAGCCTTTTACCAATTGCATTGGGGTCGGCTTCTAGACCAACGTATTTAGCCAAATATCAGTATTTTACGTGGATCGACTGCCATCACACCTGTACAACCCAGTTCAGACTTTCTGGCCTCTGACTCTCCGTAACGATCATCTTCAAATGGCAACCGTGACCGACGGCTTAACGTGCTCTCTGAGGATCGGAGGAAACTCATTATGTTTAGATGGTCCCATCCACGGCCGACCACGGTTAGCATTGCTTAACCTGCAGGATCGATAGGTGCGCGCGGGTTCGACTTATCCACGAGCTCCTAGATCTTCAATACTATCAAGTAGATTGACCCATACTTTTAAACTAGGCCTTACATTGTGTTATGTTTGTTATCTGGGTATAGAACATAGATAATGTTAGACTATGCTTAAGAGACATATAGGTGTTATCTGAAAATCAGCGCTGTAGTATTTAAACTGCAGCAATTGCTGAGAGAGTCTCCTTTTTGGTCTCATACAGGAGTGTTCCACTTGTTGACCATGCCTTATTTGTGCTTATTCTTAATTTTTCTATTTTGTTTAAGTTTACTTTGTCATGCCTTATTTTTACAATTGTACTCCTTTTATGAGTCTAATTAAATGCTTTTTCTTTTCTTTTTTTTCAATCATTCTTTGAAACTATTCCCAATAACATTGTGGTAAGCTTCTAGCTTTCAGGAGTCAGCTAAATATCAGCAGGTCTGTATATTCCTTAGAGACATTCATCAGATTGCCACAACAATACTCGGCAATACGATACTCTTTGTAAGACTCAATAAACTTGTTATCATAGTGATGGCCACCCATCCCTGGGCCGATCGCGTTAGGCATTGCTTAACTTAACCATCAATCGCCCACGTCCCTTGAATAAACCAACAGCTCTTTAATAGAAACTCCTTTATTTACAGTTACCACAAAACTGGAGGTCGCTTCACTGAAGTGGTGCTCCGAGGAGCAGGTCACATGGTGCCTCTCGACGCCCCAGCCCCCACACAGAACCTCATCACGAGCTGGACGCATGAGAAACCCCTCAGCATGAGGCATCGGTTCTTGGACACCACATTTGTGCAGGAGTTTGTGAAGAACAACTCTTTAACTTACTACCTCTAGTTAATATATTTGTTAGTTATATATTAATATATGTTGTTTTTACTGTTGTTTAGTCTTTTTTCTTGGTGATGAATTCTTCTTGCTACATAATACAGGATGGCCATTTTATATCAATCAATTTCATATAAAGATATTTTATTTGTTCTGTTACAAGACATTAAACATGGTTTAAAATTAAAAAAAATCTCTCAATTTGAATAACTTCCATTAATAAATGAAAACTTTTAATGATTTTTCATATACATAATGTGTAGACCTGACAAATATGAATAGTATGTAGAGCAAGCCAATTTACAACTTTTCCAGTACAACATAATGTAAAAAGGAAACAAATAATAAATAGTACCTACATGTTCAAAATGCACTATCCTGATAACCTACACAAGTCACCTAAAGATTACACATTGAAAAACTCAGATATTGATGATTCAGGTTGTTTAAGTTGGTCAACTGAAACCGGCACAGATATTCCTTAAATGGAATCACACGAAATTCGAGTTTCTGTCAATCAAATATCGACCGTATTTATATTAGAGTAAGGATGCACTAAATTAGCGCAACCAACAGTTTCCCTTACAGAACCGCGAAAGGCGTAACAGAGAAATAGGCTAGGATTTTGCCTTGTATATAGCCGTTAGATATTAGTAAGCTGCACGAAAATAAAAAAAAAAAAACAGAATAACACAATAATCAGTAAGTGACGAACTGTTCTTATAGGCTTATGAAACAAAACAGTAACATTTTTGTTATGATTATTTCTTCACAACTGGTAAAGCCGGTTCTTTGACAACTGTAACACGTAGGACACATAATGCTATACCTACATTGCCAGTATAATGATGGTCTGGCATAGGCTTGTCGTGCAACGCGAGACCAGCTTATCCTGGAAATGTATAGCTTCATGATAAGCCGTGTGTACAGTGGACCAAGCAGTTAGATATGCAGGGCAAAAACCACAACGTATTAGTGAAAACTGACTACAACAGTTATAGATATGTGTAATACATGTGGGTATATTACACTTCTTAAATATGTAACTCACACATGCTTATCTAGTGTAGTCAGTCGTCATTGTGGGTAGAAAGTTTTTTGACCTGCATACCTAATTGCTTTGCCCACTGTACCAGTTATCTCAAACATATTGGAAGGTTGTACGTTGCAGTACGTTATTTCCTAGAAATAGCTTCGAGTAGCTTGTTGCCAGGAAAGTCATGAGAAACGCCGGGTTTTCTCGCTAAAACTATAAATATTACAAGTAATTTTAAACGGGTGTACTTAAAATATCATAGCAGTTAAATACCTTACATTGCGCTATGGATTGTTGACGAAGTATTGCAGTTGCGTAAACTAAAATACCACATCCGACATCGTGGTAGAAGTATGATTTAATTACACATGTATATATTATTAAACTTTATTATTATTATTATTATATATGCTTGGGTATTTGAGAAATTTTAAGCTTAATGGAGACATATCTTGAGTATAAATAAATTATACAGGGTGGTACGACATAGCAATTGTATTGATACCACAGGATCTTTACATGGTTAGTATTCGTGTGCACAGGCACAGATAATATAATACTAGTAGCACAGGTTAATTTTATCTAATAATATAGAAACTTCGATCATCCTATTTGTACGTCAAACATGAAAAAAACAAAAATCATATAAAACATAGAGATTACTTGGGGATGACTGTAAGTTCGGCCGACTAGTCGGCGGTGGAATGGCCGACTGGTTAGCGACTGCAAATGTGGCGGGCCGATCATTAGATTCGATAAATTTGCATTATATCTTTAAAACTTAGTTATAATTCGTATTGTTCGTCGCACCACCACAGTATGTATATAACAAAGCGACACAAGTTATGTAGCGATTCTATTATTGGCATGAATCGGGTGCATGCTAGGAGCCTCCCCGAGTGACGTACAGAACGAGTTCGCGAGTTCTCCAAAGCGAATTGGCTAATGCTTTCACCACGATTGCAAGTCAAAATAAAATTTAACTCAGCTATCGACACGAGAAAGAAGAAGAATTGGCAAATAAGTATAGCAACGCCGACTATTCGGCACATCTCTAATAAAAATATATGATATATAATAATATATGCTCACCCTCTATCCCATGGGACCTAAACATAGCAGGTGTAATGTGGGTGTTGTACAACTCTGCCACACCCTTCTGGGTAATATAGGAGTGAAGATATTTTTTTTTAAAAAAAGCTTATCATTAATTTGCTGATACAAATTACTAGTATCCTTGTAAACCTCCTTAGCTAAGCTTATATTCGCTCGTGTTAGAAGGAAGTTCACGTCCGTGGTGTAATAGCCAGGATGCGAACCCACGACCTCTCGATCGTAAGACTTTTCCATTGCGCCACGGCCGCTTTCGTTATGTTATGTTGTATTTTGATAGATAGAATAAATAAGAATTTTATAAAGGCACATCTCGCATTCCACTACATCGAATGTTTTATAACCTATGCCTTACTTAGGTAATGTTGTTAGAAAAGTCTTATTGGATCTAAATAAAACGAGTTTCGGCCTTAGCATTGTTTTATTTTTATTTAAGTTCGCATGCCTCATCAGGGTCTGAAACGAACTTAGAAATTTATAATGATATTTTAATCAAACTTAGAAGCTAGAACAATAACCTCTTTTGAGAAACAATTAAATTTAATATTAAAATTAAAATTCCCTGCTCATAACTCATAATTGTTTTATACATTTTAACCAATTGTTTTATGGATTTTAACCAATTCTTTAATTTTATTTTGTCATAATTTTTTTTTTTTTTTTTTTTTATAATTATTTTGTATCGTCACTTAAAGGAATTTTGGACTATAATAAAATATATGATTGAATGTTATTTATTAAAATTTACAATATTTTTAAATAAATTGTAAGACTGAGACTTTTAAATTATTTTTAGCTTAATTTATTTTAACTTTTATACCTAATTTATTCTGATTAGTATTGTAATTTTTCTGTTTTATTTTTGGTTATTGTGCTATGTATAATGAAATATGTTATAAGCCATGATTTTAGTGTAACTGAATTGTGATATTGGGACCTTGTACCCTGAAAATAAAGAAAAATAAAAAAAAAAAAAAAAAAATAACAACAGGCCGTTTCTAGTCAACACTCAGATGCGAAATATTCTTTGGGTGTGGGTATTTTGATCCATAACTTTTATAGACTACCTTCCTTTATGAAAGTGATATGATTTACTGATAAGCCATTGTAATCAGTTGATTTCTGGTATTTTGTTAGCATGAAAAGTGCAACAAGTGTGTTTTAAATTTTGCGGCATTCTTGTGCGCCGAACAATATACGTTAATGTTTACGTTTCCATGTAAGTGATTTGTTTTCTTATGGAAATAAATAAGCTCAAACCTCTAACTTGGGTTGTTATAAGATCCGTGTTAACGACTGTTGCGTTTAACAAGAATAATAAATGTGTTATACGACGGATTTAGAAATTCCTTCAACGCCTTTGGATGAGTGTATTGGTGGTCCCTTACAACATCTCATTGGGTACATATTGGGTAGCATATTTGTATCAACATCTACTGTCTTTCGTTCTATGAGTGTGTATCTTTAAGACAGTCAAGAGATTATTTTTTGTATTGTAGACTAGCTTTTAGCCCGCGATTTCGACCGCGTGGAATTCGATATTTCCTACAAAATTGAGGAACTTCCCAATTCCTTTATACACTTTCAAACTAAATTTACCCTTTCGCGGAGCGGAATTTTCAAAAAATCTATCTTATTGTTAATTTAGGTCCTGTAGGAGAGAACCTTTGAACAGAATTTTCAAAATTGACTAACTTAACATAATATACTTACAACTCCTAATTAACCTCCTCGGGGATTGATAATTCCAAAAAAAATATCTTATTCATTTACGTCATCAAAGAACGATGTGCACAATTGCGTGCATTTTCCTTTAAAATTGACTAAACTATGTCACATGTTTAGGGATAAATGCAAAGATAAAATATACACCAGTTTTTGAGTTAGATCTCCAGCTCAACAATTGTGAAAACTGTTGTTTTTACGTGACGTGCGTATTAACATACAGACGGACAAACAGATGTTTTGGCTTCTAATGCTGTTGTGAAAATTGAATGTACAGACATGGCGTTACAATTTTATTATATGTTGTTCCATGTTTGTCCACAATCTCACCTGGTGGTAAGTGATGATGCGTTATTCGGTGAATGATCGTACAATAAGGTAACTTGTATAATTTTATTAATCTTGGAATCAAGTTGCAACATTACGTAGTTCTTCTCAACTGACCCGAGATGACCTACATACAGCAAGGAAATCCTCAGGTGTTTGTTAGGAAACATTTTGTTATTATATAAACAATGGATCAATATTATGATGATAACATTCAAGCAGCAATATTCTTGATAACATAAAGAATTATGTTACATATCGTAACACAATCCGCGTCCGTATTACATTCAGTCCGGTTTGCGAACGGTGCGGGTGCGCACGCGCCAGTCAAAGTTCCTACAAAAATAGTTTCTATACGCGTAATATAATTTTATGAATAAAACTAAAGTTGTTTGTGATACAAAATGAAAGTGATAGTTGGATTGTTTTTAACTGTGAGGTAATCATGAAATATTTAATTAAATTATAACATTACGGTCATTTCACAAAAATAATTAGGAATTGTTTGGTTTGTTTCGTATTTATATCTTCTATGCTGTAAATATTTCACAATAAGCAAAATGTAATATTACTTAGGTGTGAGAATATCTGTGCAATACAATGCAACTAACTGGTGTCAATGCACTTGTAAACTGCTTGAGTTTTATTGATAGTGCTTTCAATCGGGAAGGAATAGCCTATAAATAGATATTGTGATTTAACCTAACATTTCACCTGCTACGTTTAGTTCCCATGTGATACGGGATGAGCCTATCGTCATCTAATGGGCACAAATCCAACTCCGCACGGAGTTGGAGTTAGATTCCCGAACCGGGAATCGAACCCTGCAGTAAGAGGTGTATACGCAAACCAAAACACCAAATATGCATGAAATAAAGTAATCCGAAAAAAGTATGAAAAATAATTATAAATAACATTTCAATACATAAGTATGACGTTATTCGGTCGATGCGCTGAATGTGATCTGGCCTTTCTATTTCAAAAACGTTAAATAGCTAACATTGCACAAATATTATGATATAATTAGTATTATATTGTACACATATCACTACTCATGTAGATATTGCCCATATAAGATGGTCTCACATTGTTGGCTTCCCGTGTGCAATGCAAGATCAGCTTATATTCGTACTACCCGTGTATACTTTATTTAATGCTCTTGCTGAATACCAAATTAGGTACCTACTGAATCGAATCATAATACATATACAGAAATAGTTTTCTAGCATTTACAAAAATAAAAATTAATTGCGAAGCTAATTGTGTGTTTTGATACTTTAATGTTACTAGGTATAAAAAACAAATCCAGTAAGAAAAAGTAATGTTTTAAGTTATCATGCCTGACTTCTACAATAAAGTAGGACATTTTAATCAATAAGACAACATTTCCTACAGTCTACAGGGAGTATGATATCGTGACAAAACCGCGAAAAACAAAAAAGATCTCCGAAAAATTCAAAAAAATTTCGTTGAAAATATTTTGTATCCTGTGTCTTATAGAATCATGTAATAATAAGGAATTTGTCACGATGTAATTAACACCCTGTATAGACAGTTTTTTACATACATAGCATGAATCTCGCTCATTGGTAACCAAATAACGTAGCAGGAGAAATTATATGTTCAACAGGTGTGCTTAGAAATGAACGAGTCCCTACGCGTAATGAAAGAAAGGAAATATAACAAAGGAACAATAGCTTCACTATTCTTCTATTTCCGTGACTGGTTAAAGTTTAGTATATGGACCGTTGAATTGGAGGGGGCGGAGGGGTGGAGGGGGGGAGGGGAGGGGTAGGTAATCTCCCCCCAAAAGGGGGGGTGCGGAGCCCCCCCATTTTTGAGAAAAATGTAAAAATATGTTTGGAGGTTAGGCTAACTTAAAATATATAACGGTCCATATACTAAACTTTAACCATAATATCATTTTTCATGCTAAAACTACAGTATGTAAATTTTTGATAAAATTAAATGAATTAAAGTCGATTCAGAAAGGGGTCAGAGTATCACACAGATAGATTCTAGCATGTGTTATGGTCGCAGTTCTAACCTAACCTAACCTACTAATTTGAATAATGAATTTTTGATAAAATTAAATGATGCTTATATGAATAAAAGTCGATTCACAAACAATGACTGAAGTTGACATTTGACAATACTCATGTAGTGACAAAACAAAATGGCGTCGCGATTTGCGCGTTTCGTTACTTCCCAATTTCACTTTTTCATTTATTTAAAACACATTAATATACTTTTTATTATTATAAACTCGCATTATTTCATATTAACACCACTTTGTGTATTTATTAAACAGGAATATACAATAAAAATAAACATTATTAAATAAATTTATTGTTCTTAGTATGAAAGTTATGAAACTAAACGTAGGAAAGTCAAACGTCACCGCAAATGACATTTTAGTAGTGAAAATTTTCGGATATTTAATTATTTTTTTTAAAAAAACTAAGAATCTCCGCAGCCTGAAACTTTGCAGAAAGACTCCATAGGCCTAGGCCTTTCTGCAAGAAAAATTTGGTTGCCCAACTCGACGGTCCATATACTAAACTTTAGCCCCGTGACTATTAATGGTTGTTTCATAAACATTATTTTATAATGAATTTATATTAGTTCACAACTAGCTATGCTTTTGTTGGTATCATTTTACGAGTGGTAAATAATAGATATATTAGTTATTTTTATTTGTAGCCTCAAATATCTGGTAGTGTTATAGGATGAGGGACCCAATAGGACTTAGAGATTTACCATTTTTAACCGACTTCAAAAAAAGGAATAGGTTCTCAATAAGATTGTAGTTTATTGGTGGTAGAGCTCTTGTGAATGAGCTCGAGGGCGGCAGCACCACCGTCTCACCTTTAACCTGCCGCCAAATAGTAGTGCTTCCATTACTGTGTTCCGGTTTGGTGGTGAGATCAGGCCCTGAAATTACTGGCACATGAGGCATAACACCGTAGTCCTCAGCTGCAGCGACGCATCTATAATCTGCTTTTGTGGATTGTTGATGTCCATGGGCTGTACTCCACTTACCATCAGGTGGACTACACGTTTGTTCGCTGTGGGCGTAGTATAAAAAAAATTGTATTTGTATTTTTTTATTTTTTCTATGTTTATTCGCCGATTACTCTAAGACACCTAGACCGATTTGAGAAATTCTATTATTTTGTCTTAAAGAGTAAACTTGTCACGTCGTCACATTTTCATCAGGTCGCGATCTGAGGATGGGGTCCTTGATAAATTGAGGGCAACCCTCAATTTAAAGGCTTCTATATTGTTTGCCGTATATTACCTAAAGCTACTTGGATATTTGTATCTAGCAGTCTTTCTGAGCTAATGCTGAAAGGTGCAACTCCTCAACGTTTAGGAGTACGGGCAATTCTTGAAATATAGACACCTTAAGCACCTTAAGGTCTTGAGATGAGACAAGACTTTGAATATTACTTAAGTATTTCTTGCATTTTTTGTATTTGAGGTCAGTTTTTTTTGGAAAATTATCCTAAAACAACGGTCTATTAGTGTAATTTTATTGTATTAGTCGTAAATTTTTCTTCTAAACAGTGAAATGACGTCGAATCTTCGGCAGTCCCTCCGCCGATCGACGCGGACTAATCAACCGATTAATGTAATATACAATGAAAGTGAAATGTATAATGAGGTCAAAGCTAAAGGCGGTGACTAATTTATAGCAAAGATTTGATAACAAGTAATGAAGATAATCAGCAAGCTCTCGTATATTAAGCGTAAATATAATTACGTATACGCGTCTATAAAACTACTCCTTGCACGGCTGACTTTACTGTACCATTAATTAGCAGTAAAAAACTAAAAATAAACATTACAATAACCTAAACTAACCTAAAAGGATAATAACCGGATGGCGGAGTGGGTAGTGTACCTGCCTGCGACGCCGAGGTCGCGGGTCCGATTCCCGCTTAGGACAAGTCTTTGTGTTCATGAACATGGAGGTTTGTCTTAGTCTGTATGTTTCTATGTATTATAAGTATGTATTTACAAAAATAAAGAAAAATAAAGAAAAGTATATTATGTATTAGTATCAGTTATTCTAGTAACCATAGTACAAGCTCTGCTTAGTTTGGGACTAGATGGCGCTGTGTGTAATTTGTGTGATATTTATTGTTATTTACTATTATTAACTAATATACTAGGTGCTAATCTAAGAGATCGCAGCCAGAGGCAATGTTTCACAAATGCTGGCATTTGTATAAATAACTGGCTTTCATCAGGTAGTCAGGCTGCGTTGCGTTAATTCCAAGCACTTAAAAACTAAGTAAGTTTTTCTACTGGTCTAATATTGAGTATATTCTTATGTTTTTACGAATGTTACACATATGAACTCAGTATTTTAAGGATTTTATGTTGATTTTCGCTTACCTTCGTTTTACAACGTTTCGGATTCTTTGCAGCGTCAGTAGTCGCTAAAAGACAAACGCTGTAAAAATAAAAAAAAACATGGCCTCCGCTCTCCGCTGGCCAGCCTGTATCGCGAAAAAGTAATAAACGATAAATGCCGTAATTTATTATTATGAAGCCTTTATTGCTGATATTAACATATTCATTCAATTACATTACATTGAAAAAATTCAATTAACTATAACCAATATAATTAAATAATACAAGATTCTAGCGTGATCCAGTTTCCTTTGTAAATGCCGTGAAACTTACTGTTAATTAGGTCTAACATTCCTCTCATTTCCCTACAGCCTTACATCAATATTGGCGAGCTCCCCAGCCCTAATACTCACACGCCTTATCAAGAACAATTTACTAGAACAAGCACGGCAGTTGTCTGCCGTCACCCCATCTCTCTTCTTGAACCGAACAAGTTACTCCGGCTTCTTCAACGTGGACGAAAAGCTGAACTCAAATATATTCTTCTGGTATATTAAAGCGGAGAACCATACACCAGATACTCCATGGATAATTTGGCTTCAAGGAGGCCCTGGAGCTACCAGCCTTGCGGGGCTGTTCGATGAAATTGGACCCTTCGAGTGTGTGGATTCACAATTGAAAGGTATGTTGCAATATAATGCTATAACAATTTAATAATAATTTTAAAAGGTTCTAAGAAACACTACGGGCAAGATAGAAAGACAAAAAAAATACTACAATCCGTAAAAAATGCAAGCAGATGTGATCTGTTTTCTGGTTTTGTACCGTAGTTAAAAATAACTATTGTTAGCCAGACGTGGGCGTAGGCTGCGTTGCAATTATTCAGGCATTTATAAACTGAAGCGTGTAACTCCGCGTTAAATAACATTTAAAATGATTTCCACGGCTGTGTTTAATTTGTTGACTTATTTTAAATAATGGATTGGTTTATCCAATTTGGATAGAATTAGGATATAATAATACTAAGTAGAAAGTTAGATCCATCATCAATCTATATTGTATACCAATATTACAACGATATTTTTTAACAGTATGAAGCAGTTTTATGACATACTGTTTGTCAATTATAAATAAACCCCAAGATGATGTTCTGGTGCTAACTAACTACAAAAACAATACTTTTAAACCCAATTCGTTCATATTATAAATATTTTTTTTATTATTTACATTATTACGTTGAAACTTATTAAGGATACAACTTACGATACGAATGTATTTTACTGTGTACCTAAGTAAGGAACTCATCGCTATTCAGTTCGAACAATCAGATAATAAGGTCGAGTAATGCAATCATAGAAAAAACATTATTATCCTTACAATTACAACGCAATATTCTTGGAAAACCAGTAAAATTATACACAAGCAGCTGAAGTTATTTGCGTGTGTCGATTATAGGCCAAAACTGTGCGGATTCCATTGACATTGAAGTATTTGTTATAATTATGGCGTCACTGTCACGGTAACTAGGAAATCCCACATATTGATAACATATCCGATGTTCTGATGTTTTAATTAGACATTTATATTAGCTCGAGGGCCATTTTCTGAGATGCTGGATAGATGTTATCCAACCCATAAAATATAACCTAACCGAATTTAAAAGTGACACAAGTAACACTTGAAAAAGAACACAGCTGTCACTTTCATTTATGAGTGTTATATATTTATCCTGCCAATAAGGTTTATGTAACACCTGTGAAATTGGGGCCTAGATTATTAAATTAAACCATGTAATAAAGATTTAATCGAAACGTAAAATACCGGTAACATAAAAATAATAATATAAATAATATCTAATCTTATAAAATAGAGTAATATGTTAATTTTCAATAGTTTTACTTTGGCAGGCGGTATGATACTGTGTTCTTTTGTTTGCAAATTGATTCATTCTATTACCGCAATGATTACGTAAACAGTAAAAACGTATCATAATCAATCAATGACACATTGAATTAGGCAGCTTATGTTCGTGTTTTTGAATATACGTGTATTCCCGTTCGTCCCCTTGACTTCGTCCCCCGAGGGGGACGAACGGGAATTCGTTATTTATTTTCCCGATGGTCCCCTAATTTTTTGGGAGGGACGAACGGGAATATATATTACATAGCTAAAACATAAACCAGTTGGTTTAGTTTATTGTTTTAATTTCTAATTTTGGAAGGTATTTACAAGAATTTATTATTTCCTCTGAGGTAGGTACAATATTGATTCACATATCTATTTAGCCGTCTCTCATCTATATACTTATAATAAATCTGTAGAAGTAAAATTTCTGTACATTGAAAATATCTAAAAAATAAATGTCTTATTAAACCGACAACGAACCCAAAAATGTGATTAAACATTTTTTGTCTGTCTGTCTGTCTGTTGTTGTAATATCCTGGGCACCACACTGGGTACTTTTTATCCTGGAAAAATACCCAGTATATGATATACAATATAAAACAAACTTAATTTTGCGGTTCGGGATTGAACCGCAAAATTGCCTGCGACGCCGAGGTCGTGGGTTCGATTCCCACTTAAGACAAATCTTTGTGTGCATGAACATGGGAGTTTGTCTTAGTCGGGGTGTTTCTTTGTATAATAAGTATGTATTTACAAAGTAAAGTATATATATGTATTAGTATCAGTTATTCTAGTACCCATAGTAAAAGCTCTGCTTAGCTTGGGACTAGGCCATGAAATCCGGATATCGGAATATCCGAAAAATTCGGATATCCGTCAATTTTACTATCCGGATTTCATTAGGTCACTATTCGGATAATCCGAATAATTGCGCTATCGTGATTTTATTTACAAAAAGAACAGTATTTGAATAAAAACTAAACTTAACTACTGTCAAAACTATATAACTATTATCTTCTTATTAACTGTTTATTTATTTTATAATTCATGAATTCATTTCTCTTTCGTTAAAAGTTGTATAAGTTGCAGACAACCTAAAATGGTTGGTACTCCTTAATATCTTTATAACCCGGCAAATTCTTATGCAGAAACTCCTAGTGATATATTTCCAAATCCCTCACTCGATGACGTCCTAGAATTACTTAAAAAATTATAAAAAAATACTTTCGCCCGGAGGTAACAGCAGTTTTGTCTAACGAAACCAATGAAGATGACGTCGCACTAATTCATTATCAGCAGCAAAAAGGATATGAAAGATTTTTAACTTTTAAGAACCAATTATACAAAGAGATCACAAAATCTTTGTCAAATAGTCCATCAACATCATCCAAAGTAATCATCATCTATTTTATTATTTAGTTTACTTAGTGATTTTTAAAAAGTAAAAGTAGTAAAAGGGTTAATTGAAATTCATGTCCTAAAAATGAAACAATGTTATATTGATCTCATTGTAATATTTTTTTTTTATGCGGACTGTTTTTTCTTTTTAAATAACTGATGATAACAGTTTGTTAACCTAATATTCTAATAAAAATGTTGATTCAATACGTTATGTTTGTTTTATTTACATTTTATAACGGTTTTGTCAATTATTCGGATAATCCGGATTATCCGAATAGTTCTGAGGCAGAATTCGGATTATCCGGATAGTAAAATTTGACGGATAATTG
The DNA here is from genome assembly GCA_905147285.1 of Hypena proboscidalis. Lineage (NCBI taxonomy): Eukaryota > Metazoa > Arthropoda > Insecta > Lepidoptera > Erebidae > Hypena > Hypena proboscidalis. The sequence continues at coordinate 5,122,469 of LR990130.1, forward strand.
CATGCCCTACTTGGGACTACATGGCGTTGTGTGTGAGTTGTGAAATATTTATTTTATTTATTATTATTTATTTGGTGAAGATCTACCAACAGAATTGTAGGACATCCAACAGTAATTAATTTGCAGCAGCTTATATCCAAAAAAACTAGTCCAAAAAACATGTTCAAAATACTTAGACCGGTGGTTTCAATTTAAATCGTGCCTCTCGATTTGTTGAACGCAATCAAAAGCATTTAATATTCAATTAAATAATTGATTCTTAATTGTTTCCTTGGCTCCTAGAGTAGATAACATCAATACAATCGAATTCCGTCGCCAATACACCAATCTGATGTTTCAAGGTGATATCTCGTCTCTGATTGATAACCGGTTGGTGACTGCTGAATTTTAATGAAACGGGCATTTGTGAACTCGTTCATATGAACGAGTATCTATATATATAACAATTATATACTTGTTTGACCTTTGCCAGTAATTAACATCGTGAAATTCAAGGCTTTTTGTGACTTTTGTGGAAACGAGGATAAATAAACAAAGCAATTCTCATACACACTTTTCGCCATGTGGTAGAGAAATTATTTCATGCCCGACAATGTGTGAATTGTGTGAAAAAAGATCCTAATCTAAGTTTGCATAAAACAATATAAAGAGATTTTACTAACTGTTTGTATTTACCCTCTTTTAATGATTTTTTATATACTAGATACCGCTGCTGCGAGCGAACGTGTAGTCCACTTGATGGTAAGTGGAGTACAGCCCATGGACAACAATCAACAGAAGCAAATTGTAGATGCGTCGCTGCAGCTGATGACTATGGTGTTATGCCTCATATGCTATTAATTTCAGTGCCTTATCTCACCACCATACCGACACGTACGTAACGTAACGTACGTACGCACGCACTGCTATTTGGCGGCAGGTTAAAGGTGAGGTGTGGTGCTGCCGTCCGCGAGCTCCACAAGAGCTCTACCAGTAAACAAATAGTGTTATTAAACAATTTTTTCCTTAGTATATAAATAATTATGAAGGAGGGAATCTAAGTCTACTTATACCTAGAGCATAACTTACATAACGGAAGAAATGAGTTACTTAATTTAAAAACACACACGTCCTTTTAATTTGAAATAATAGATACATATTTTATACATTAATAATGTTTTTGTTGTATTTTAAATAAAATGTGTTAAAATTAATACTCCGAGAGAAACAAAACACGAGAAAAAGAAAAGAAAAGTTCTCATAAAGCAAGATTAGTCATTTGTGCAATAAGAAAGCAATGTAAGTATTAGCTTCGCGGGCTAATTTTGAGTCCCGAATAAGCGAAAATTCTATAGTAGAATAGCGAGGCAGAACTATAAGGTGAGTTACAATTTTTGGTTGGGCAAAAAGTGTAGTTTAATTTTAAATGCCGCATCTGATATAAAAATGTTGAGCAGAGTTTAAAGAAACAGTGTTCAGGAATACATAACATAAAAAATAATTTTAAAAAGTAAATATCTCTAGTAGAAGGAGTTAAAACTTCGTCACGGGTGTAAATTTTCTCGTTTTTTTTAAATGTCCATAGGGTTCCAAATATAGAACTTTTTTTATATTTTTCGGATAACTATCATTACTTATCCTTTTACCCGATTTCGGCTTGATGTCCTAAACTAGGACACCCTGTATTTAAAAGAAAACGCGATAGAATAATTAGTATCAGTTACGGGCCATTGAACTATGGAGGCAGTTGAAGGACAAGGACAAATAGCTTAGATACGTCTGGTCACTGGACCAGTCTTGACATGCTCAGGGCTCTTGCCCCAGAAGGTTAAGAAATCCAGTTCTATAAATAAAAAGTAAAAATAAAACCAAATTGAAGTTTCATGCCAAAACTTTAGTTAGTATGTACTGGTGGTGTTTTACTGGTGGTAGAGCTCTTGTGAATGAGCTCGAGGGCGGCAGCACCACCGTCTCACCTTTAACCTGCCGCCAAATAGTAGTGCTTCCATTACTGTGTTCCGGTTTGGTGGTGAGATCAGGCCCTGAAATTACTGGCACATGAGGCATACCACCGTAGTCCTCAGCTGCAGCGACGCATCTATAATCTGCTTTTGTGGATTGTTGATGTCCATGGGCTGTACTCCACTTACCATCAGGTGGACTACACGTTCGTTCGCTGTGGGCGTAGTATAAAAAAAAAAAAAAAAATGTATGAGCACTAAGCAGCATAATCTTAGTACAGCTTTCAAATGAAATTCTGTAGTAATTACTATAATAATAATGTACTATAATAATACTGGATTCTTAATTTTCAAACTTAAAATTGTCCTGTAAATCCTGTTAATCTGTATTATGTTTTTAGGGTTCAGTACCTACAAGGAACCCTTATAATTTTACCATGTCCGTCTGTCCGTTTTGCCGAGGCATAGCGTCGAAATCTTTAGTGCAGTGAACTTTGTCAAGAAACTGGTAGAATAAAGTTATTTTTTTTTCCGGATACCTCTCCTTAGACGTGTGCGCCGCGCCATACAATTTCGCCTGCCGAAAAACAATAGCCTGCCTGCAAGTGTTATCTTTACCTACGCGCATCAACATCATCAAACGATAATTGCAGAACATAAATTGAACAACAATTTTTCTTTAGTTATTGAAAGACGAATTTAACATCAATGTATTTCTTTCCAGCCCGCAACTGGACGTGGGCGAAGGACCATTCTCTGGTGTTTATCGACAACCCAGTGGGTACCGGGTTTAGCTTCACTGACAGTCCCAAAGGATACATCCAGGATATGTCCACGGTAAGATACATTTTGTTTTTACCGCGAGAGACCCCGATCGTAATACTGGAGTTGACTAACTATATCAAAGAAATGTTATGTTCTCTGCTCTGACAGTCCGTTGGCGTTATTTAGGATTATTCAGTCAGTCCAACAGCATTGTGTTGGATTTGTGCCCGAATAACCTTATCCATGCACTACAATAAATTTGCCCACATCAAATTTTATGCTGCCTAGCGAGGCGAAAAAAAATAGAAGTTAAGGGAATACGTTGCGACGTATTCTTACGAGTGATCTAGTGCAAGTAGTTTTGTAGACGTTCTAAAGTACTTTTTTTAAAATTTTACTGCCCACGTACGGATGGTTTAAAATTCATTTGTTAGATATATTTCATAAAAATAAAAATACTGAGATTCAATTAATAAAGAATCGTGGATTTGTTACAGCTCCTTTGAAGATTTGATTGAAATGAAACGAGTAGGTAGTTCTCTCACTTTTTTGCGCCTGAGCTATTCAAGCGTGGCGAAAAGCATCCGGGTTCGTATCAGATTCGCATAAATCGAGAATTTAGCCCATTTATTTAAAAAAATAATAACATTTATACATATCACTATTTAAACTTACGTGAGATGACATTACTAGTAGAGAATAAACGGGATTAACATTTATACTTCACTAACGAGAAAGTACCTTATTGCAGTTATCTTATACGGAGAATAATCTATATTTTTTTTAGCATAAATACCATTGTTTGGCATAATAATCATTTAACATATAGTAGGGGAGCCCAAGCGGGGATTTCGGGATTTACTAAAGTGCGGCAGATTAATATACAGAGGGATGCCTTGTACCCGTTTAAGTACCTCCACCAAACATGTGGCCCATATAATAATTGTCTTTTGGCATACTATTTTAATAATATCCAAATATTTTTCGTATGTTAAATAAACAAGTGGCGGCAACACCGCCGCACCCTAACCTATTTTTTCACTTTGATACCCATTCAAAATTATGCCAATAAATATCATGCGAAATGATAGTTATTCGAAGTATTATTATGCGATTAAAAGGGATCCCCAATTTTTCATGTTATTAAATTATAATTTTATTATCTTCTAACTCTTGACTGTCATTAATTTCACAAAACCAGTTAAAAGGTCAACGACTTAAGAACTTGATGTGAATTTAGGTATAACCTAACTTTAAAGTATAAGTATTTTAACAAATTATAACATTTATAACTAATGTCAACTGTTGACAAAGATAAGTAGATAATACCAGTATAGGTTAGTATATTCAATCATTGTTACAATTTATCTGTTGTTATGTATCGCAATAATATTAATTTAATTATTTGTCACTCTGATTATGAGTGTAGTTTGGACGGTGTGCTAATTAATTCCCTTTTCTTTTCTTTTTTAATTATAAAGCTTGTCTATGCCACAAATTGGTTTTAATGTGCCATCAAGAACCCGATCTAATCCACCTATATGTGTACCGTTTGCGACGACTAACTATAGGCAAAACTCTTTCTTGATCCGTGCAAGCAGAAGCTTCAATAATATGTGTAAACAGCATGATATTGATCCTTTCAATAGTAGTGTGTCAAAAGTGCGAAGGTGTTTGAGCCTTGACTTTTTTAAGGGTGCAGTGGAGGAGTGATTGGTCGGTATATGGTAACATTAGTGTGTGGTAAGTGTTTATATAGGTACTTACAAATTTAGCTTTAGATTTATTTTGTTCTGATTTTTTTACTGTTTACGTTTGTTTTTATTCTGTTTTATATAAGTGAAGACTTGTAATTGGCTGCCAGATTTCTTTACTACTACATACAATACTGTAAATTTAGCTGTAAGTCTTCCATATATCTTAAATAAGTAAAATAAATAAATAACTACTTCTACATTCCATTCTTGATAAAATCTCAAAGTGTACACATAGTCATTGACCTGAACGAAAGTCGACAGAATTGACCTCACCAAATCAATCATCTTGTCAGATATATTTCTGGAGCCAATTTATATAGAGACACGAATTCATTTTCGTGTCCTCAAAGGAGACTTGATCGGTAAAATAATCGTTCACACTAAATAAAAGAGTCAATATTATCAGTATTACAACGTGTTATATTATACTATTGACAAAACGTTCCTTAAAAGCTTATGAACTGAAATGACGACTCACAATAGCTAAACAGTGATTTGCCTTCTTTATTTAAGGTATTTTAACGCATTTTGTAATTCGTAAGAGATTGACAAAGAAAGTGAAGTAGTATCTAGTATTTTGTATTAATTAGTATTTATTTAATTTTTCGAACCGGCCCTTAGCGTAAAACTCTCACGAGAATTTTCTTCTTTCAATTCTCATTGTTATCCCAAGAGCTATACGTATATTTTTATTAAAACTGACATGAGTTTGTATAATTATTCAAATTATGGAATACGGGTGTTACCACTCTATTTAGTGGACCGTGCAAGACTGGCTGCGACTCAGATGCGACGTGTCGCACTCTCTTGAAAATGCCTAAAAGTATAGGCGAAACCGCGGTCGACCAAATAGTTGGTCTATTTGGTCGACCGCGGTTACGTGAGTAACACCCGTATTTCATAATTTGAATAAAGCTAAAGGTATGTTGACCAAACAGAGCACTTTCCCTAAACATGGCTACTAGCAATTCCTTTTAACTAACTGGTTTAGGATGTACGAGAATGTAGACGGAATACACCAGGAACCTTGTCATCGTTAGTTTGGTCGGTTTTCCTAATTTTATTTTAAAGTGTGAATGTTGTTACAACTATAACCTCATTAGTCTCATTACGATACTTATTAGTCAACTTAACTGACACTATAATTCGTTTGTAAAAGTGAATGTCAGAAGTCTCAATTATGCAACGGTATATGACTAATGGTAATGGTAAAGTGTGTGGTAAATGGCTATGTCATATGCATTGGCTTCGGCTAGCAAAATAACAATGTTAAGGACGAATAAATTGAACAATCTTGCTACTTAATAACCATATTTTTAAAGCATTAAATACTTGATACCTGAAGAGGAAAGATTTTTTTATTTGTGCCGAATAGGCTTCGCAACTACTGGATTGATTTTGATAAAAAGGCGTGATGATAGTTCAAGTCTCCAGAAATATCAGACTACTTTTGCGACACTTTTTTTTTTTTTTAATAGCGACGGACAATACATAACAGAAGCAGTTATAATATTTAGGGACGGACAATGCAGAACGGAAGCAGTTATAATAATACATTTGTAGGATTTACAGCAGATTGAAGTTTTACAAAAGCTCTATTTTCTTGAAGTGCGACGTTTCCTTATTGTTCTGTAAAGAAACCATAAACTTTTTAAATTACTATAAACATTTCTTTTTTCAATTAAGTTATGTGTCTTCAAATCAATGTTAGTACTTAATATAATGTTAGTACATAGATATAACATTATATATTTTGCACACCGATTATCCGGTAAAACGTGTCGTGTGTAATTGTACCATATTTTTGTTACCATGCTTTTGGCTCATAAACGTTTCTTTTTCTATTTCTAAACATTTATCGGTTAGTGCATCTTCGTATAAATTATTTGAAATACAATACAAAAGATAGACATAAATTTAAAATGACGAGATAATTTGCAAGATGCTTATTATTCATGTATACATGTGCGAATCTCGCATAATATTTATAAATCAATATAGGTACAGACGGCTCATCGAGTAAACTATTAAGTCACATACCATCATGGATGGTAAAAAATAAATTGTCTAAGTAAAACATATTAAAGTAAAGATAAAAGTATACAACTTTCCCGCATAAGAAACGATCAAACTCGTTGATGTCTTTTATAGGGGAAGGGGTTAGGTAAAGTTTACGACCATCCATTTCTAACCTGCCAAATTTAAAAATCAATATGTAAGTATCATAGCCAGAATTAAGTTTTAATAGAGAAAAAGAAATAGTATGGTAAGCAGAGTAGTAGCAAGTATTATTGTAAATAAATAAGACCGGCCACTCAACCCGACTGAATCGTTACGCTACAATACACTTTTCCTTATTCTTTTGGAATATACGGGCATACTATTAAGGGCCCGATTGCACTAAACTTCTTAATCTTTGGTTTTATTAAACTGTATTTTCTTCTCTATCTCCCCCTTTCTCTCTCTCTCTCTCTCTCTCTCTCTCTCTCTCTCTCTCTCTCTCATTCAATGTTAGTAAGCTTGAGTTTAACACGTTTTATTAAATAAAATTGACGATTTTACAAATTTTGTAAAATCGTCACTCGCATACGGATAGTTCGAGTACAAAAATCGGGGGGTACATAAGTGAGCTCGTGTCTTTTTAAGGGCAAGCTTCTTTTTAAGTGCACGGCGTGACGTATTGGTTAAAGCGGTCACCTCGTCGTTGCCAACTGCGCTGGTGTTATGGGTTCGATCCTCACACGGGACAAATCGTTGTGTGATGCGCAAAGGACGAGTAGCTTTTTTTAAAAAAAAAGAAATTTACGTAATTATTTGAACTAGGTATATCCACATTCTGATTATTCAACTTTTCATTTCAACCTATCGCCAACAGATTGTAAATATAATCGAGAAAATGTAGGTGTACACAATACGGCTCAATATCTTCCAGATATCAATAAGGACCTTCCGTACCTTACCGTGAAAATGAGAACTCTCCTAACACTATAATTGCGTACCACGTGTTTTCCTGCAGATTATTTTGCTAAAAATGACTCGGGACTTGGGAATAACCATGAAGGTAAATAAGGCATATCCCATATTATCATGGGGGTTTACAAACGCACAAATTGCAGGTACACCATTATAAATTTTAGAAATTTATGATGAATATAGATCTTATTGTTTACGTCAGATTTTATTTAGATCAGATGGGAAAGAATAAAAGAGGTAAACTTTCTTGGGTCTAACTTTTTGTCATGAATGTTGTTGACTTATTTTATACAACCTAATAAGCAAAATGTTTTGGAATAAATATTAACTTTTATTTAATTATTATTATTTACGAGTAAATGCGTAGCAACAGGGTCAAAGGCCAATGTTATTCGTTTTATTTATTATTTTGATGGTTGTTTTTCCACATTCATTTGCTTATACAATAACGGTGCGAGATAATTGTCGAATGGTTATTTAATCTTAATGAATTAAGTTGTTATTTTATTCTATTCTTTTTTTAAATAAAATTATTTTTTGTGTTATCATTCCAGTGTGCAAATCATCTATACAGCGCTCTACGACAGTTTCTGATGGTGTTTCCTGCACTGCGCAAGGCTCCTTTATATATCGCTGGAGAATCGTATGCTGGAAGATACATCCCTGCTCTCGGAGTCAAGATCTTGGAGCAAGACAGGAGTATTGGCCTCATGGAGGTTAATTTACAGGTATGGTCGTTTTTAGGGTTCCGTAGTACCTACAAGGAACCCTTATAGTTTCGCCATGTCCGTCTGTCCGTCCGTCTGTCCAAGGCATAGCGACGAAACCGTTAGTGCTAGAAAACTGAAATTTTGCATAAACATGTATGTTAACTATACAAAAAAAGTCGTAGAATAAAATTTGGAAAAATATTTTTTTTTCGGGTAGCTCCCGTACATGTAAAGTAGGAATGTTTTTTTTTTTTGTCGCCTACCCCATAGTGTGGGGTATTGTTAGATAGGACTTTTAAAAACGTTTAGGGGTTGCTAACACAGTTTTTTGATTTAGAGATCCGTTTGCGAGATAATTAACTTTAAAGAGCAAATTTTTGTTCGAGTAGAGCGTCCCCCCCCCTCTAAAAGCTAAACTACTGGATCCCAAAATCTGAAAAAAATTGTGTCGGTAGTACATGTAATGAACTTTAAAGGAAAACTATAGCGGATAAGTTAACTTCATTAGTTCAAGAGGAATAGGGGTCCGAAATGTCAGATGCAGTTACTGAGAATATTTCGTTCAAAATTCTTGAAACATAAATAAACATACATAATACATATATAAAATCACGCCTTTATCCCACGGGGGTAGGCAAAGACGATGGAACGCCATGTGCTTCGCTCCTTACATACTTCTTTCGCTTCCTCAACATTCATACATCCTTTGAAAGTAATGACTTATATGAAGATGTTACTTGTTTAATACAGATAGTAAATCCCTTTTAAGTCGAAATATGTTGTTACGACTAGCTACGGAACCCTACTGCGCGTGGCCCGACACGCACTTGGCCGGTTTTATATCTTTTTTTGACAATTTAACGACCAATGGCGAATGTTATTGCCAAATGTTTTTTTAGCCTGTAGGTACAGTGTATATTTTATTATGTTAACATAAACATAGATTTAAATGTAAACAAACTAGCGACGTGGCTGCGCCCACCACTTAAGTCAGTCGTGAATACAAACAGTTTGCGTGAACACGTATCATCTATTATTTATATTCCAATTACCTTACCTCAACAAAATACCAAAGTAAAACCTATATTGGTGACCCCTGTAAACTGTGCTATTTAATAATAGTTAGTTTTTGGAATTTTGGGCAATGGCTACTCCAGTATACTCAGAAGTGAACACACCAGTGATACAAGCACAGGCGCCGAACAACGAGCCACATATCGAGGATATGTCGGCGTTGGCTAGTATTACGGTTTCCTCGCGTGTTCCTGATTTTTGGGCGGACCAACCGCGACTCTGGTTCGTTCAATTTGAGGCAGTTGTAGCAAATCAGAGATTGAGTGAGGCTGCAAAACAAAACTTGGTCATAACGAAGCTGAACAAAAGTGCTATACAACAAGTAAGTGATTTACTTTTGGCCCCAGCGGAGACTAAAAAGTACGACACGCTGAAAGACAGACTACTACAAGTTTTCGAAGAATCAGAGACTCGCCAGTTCCAGAAACTACTTGACGAAATGGAGCTGGGAAATCAAAAGCCATCACAACTCTTAAGGCGAATGAGAGATTTGGCACGTGCAAAAATGCCAGACTCGACCCTGCAAATTATGTGGAACAGTCACCTGCCGGCGGCAGTTCAGGCGGTACTGGCGGTCACAGAAGTCAAGGAGTTGGACAATCTGGCGGTGGTAGCTGACAAGGTGATGGAGGCGACCCGTCCAGCGGAAGTGGCGGCGGTGACGTCAAACCCCACACCCAGGGACAACAGCGTAACGTCGGATTTAGCAGCGGCAGTAGAAAAACTTAGCCTCGAAGTTGCAGAGCTACGACGTGGTAGGCAATTTCAACGTCGTACCGGGAATATACAATCAAGTTCACACTCTAGAAATAATGTAAGTAGAAGTCGGAAAGATCCTAATTGGCTGTGTTATTATCACTATAAATTTAGATCCAAATCTACTAAGTGTGTGGAGCCGTGTAATTGGAAAACGACGACAACAAATGAAAATGCGAAGCCGACGGAAAACTAGCGGCGATACAGCCTGTGGCGGAGGTTTGTATCAATAACTATAATCGCCTATGTGTGTTAGATAGTAATTTACAGTTTAAACAATTTTATTTACCAGGTTGTGATAAACAAGTATATTGTGAAATTTCATCGAATAGAATTAGGCCATATTTAACTGAAAATTTTAGATTAATCGCATTCCATTCAATTCATGACCTTAGCCACCCTGGAATTAAATGTACTAAACAGATGGTTAAACAAAAGTTCTTTTGGCCGAATATGGATAGAGATGTTACCAAATGGGCTAGAACTTGTCCTATTTGTCAGAAAGTAAAAATCAATAGACATACTGTTTCCGGTGTAGGTAGTTTTGAACGGGCTGAACGTTTTCAGCACCTACACATTGACATAGTCGGACCTTTAACGATATCACCTGATGGTTATAGATATTGCGTAACTCTTATAGATCGGACAACGGGTTGGCCAGAGGCGGTTCCTGTTAAAAATATTACAGCGGAAACCGTGGCTAGAGTAGTTTTTGAGTGCTGGATCTCACGTTTTGGATGCCCTTCAAAGCTAACAAGCGACCAGGGTAGACAATTTGAGAGTGATATGTTTAAAAACCTTATGAAATATTTAGGTATACATAAAATACGCACAAGTCCGTATAATCCAAAAAGCAACGGCGTCATTGAGCGTTGGCATAGAGCACTAAAAGTATCCCTTATGGCACGTTTACAAGATGACAAGTCTTGGGTGGACGAGCTTCCGATCGCATTATTAGGACTGCGTGCAGCTATCAGAAGTGATAGCGGAGTAAGCGCAGCGGAATTGACCTACGGTAAAACGATTCGATTGCCGGGCGATTTTTATGATGAAAGTAAAATATGTATGTCAGACTCTGAATATTTACAGGTACTTAGAGATTCTATAAATAAATTGAAACCACGACCAACATGTCATAGTAATTCACGTTCGCTATTCATATCCAACGATCTTAATACGTGTAAAAGTGTGTTCGTTAGAATTGATTTAATGCGTAAGTGTCTTCAACCACCTTATGACGGTCCATACAATGTCGTAAAAAGACAAGGAAAGACTTTCACTATCAAGGTAGGCGATAAAGAAAAGTGTATTTCCATAGACAGACTGAAACCTGCCTATGTAATTGATAGCGATTGTAAAAACTCTACCGACAATAGTTTTAATTTAGATTGTAACATAAACGATAAACAAAGCGCAGCGGCAAAGGTTAGTCATAACAAAACAACGCGTTTTGGCCGAGTAATCAAAACACCATTGAGATTCGTAGAATAAGCAACATAAGTAGCGTTTGACACAAAGGAATTATTATAACACTTTTAGTTATAAACACTTTTATTGTTTTGTTTAAATATACTTTTGTGTAAGCTATTCATAGGTATCGAAATGTTTATTGTTTATTTTAAATATACTTTTGTATAAGCTAATCATAGGTTAAGACATTTTTACTGTTTATTTATATAATAAAAACTTATGTGTATTTCTTTTTTTGTGAACAAGACTTTCGTTGAGTAGCAGTTTGTTTAGCTCTCACAAAGCGCTTGAGATTAAGCAGGCGGCAACCGCATTTATCTACAAGTAAAGTGTTTTAAGAAAATATGTTAGCTTAACCCTTTAATTACTTATTAAATATTTGTTATTTTTTTTGTTTTAAAAAAGGGGGGAATGGTGTAGGTACAGTGTATATTTTATTATGTTAACATAAACATAGATTTAAATGTAAACAAACTAGCGACGTGGCTGCGCCCACCACTTAAGTCAGTCGTGAATACAAACAGTTTGCGTGAACACGTATCATCTATTATTTATATTCCAATTACCTTACCTCAACAAAATACCAAAGTAAAACCTATATAGCCCAATATGCTTTTTCATTTTGGTTGAGCTTTCAGTATGATTCTCTATTAATAGTTTACTTTTTAAAACTCGCTTCTGTAATTAAACTTATAGTAAATGAGCTTTAAAATAAGTATTGAAGAGTCCAGCTGTTGTGGATTGGGTTAAGACAAAGAAACCAGGAATAAAGAGAGTAAATTAAATTAGAAAAATAAACTAAAGAAAACACTGAACTTAGTAAGATAAACCCTAAAGACTGACAAGAAACTTAATTGTCAAAAACATAAATTTAAAAAAAATAATTAAATAATGTTTTTTTATAAAAAGCAAATTCTGATAAAAAACTAAAAAACAAATAATATACAAAAAGGTCCGATTGGGCACACCAGCTTTTAGTAACTATATCAACTTGATAGATCCAAATACATTACAATATTATGTGTGTTGACATTGTGAACACTGTTTTAAATCGATAACATCATTATTCAGGTATAAAATAACTTCTGAGCTCCAATTTCACCAACACGTGTTAAACCAACCGAATCGTTAACCGCAGATCAAGAAGTTTGGTGAAATCGAGGCTAAGATATATGTTTACTATCAAATTTACATACTTATGTTACACGTGACGTGTGTTTAAAATAGAAATCAAGTTTTTAATAAATTTGAGAATGTTCTTAAATGTAAAAAATCTTAGAACTGATCCATAAATATTAGTAGGTTTGCTAGTTGATAAACACGTGATATAAAAAAAACATTCCTAATTAAATAATCTTTTTATTTCATTCGCTCAACTTGTTTAATTATTTTATTACGTATTTAGATAAGAATTTGTATTAATTAACTCATCTACACAAATGCTTGCTAAGCTGGTACACAATTTTAAGATTATGTTTAGATAGATATTTTGACTGTTGGTAAAGCTCTTGCGAACGAGCTCGACCAGCACCGCCATCTCACCTTTAACCTGACGCCAAATAGTAGTGCTTGCATTACTATGTTCCGATTTGGTAATGAGATTAGGCCCTGAAATTACTAGCTTAGAAGGCATAACACCATTACATAGTCCTCAGCTGCAGCGACGCATCTACAATTTGCTTTGCTCATTTGTGGTAAACAATAAATTAATTTGTATTTGTATTTGTGGATGTATAATGTCCATGGGCTGTACTCCACTTACCATCAGGTGCACTAAACGTTCGTTCGCTGCATGCGTGGTATTAAAATAAATATATTTATTTTTTAGTTTTTTTCCATACTGTTTCATATGGAGGCTTAGTAGTAGATATTATGTGTTGGTAGTTACAACATACATCCTCACAAACTTTAGCATTTCTAATTTAACTACCAAAGATTAAATCTGCAGATAGATTAATTTTGAAATTCTTTAATTAATCGCATATAGACGTATAGATTCAAATGCCAAAATGGATTGACAAGGTTACCTAAAGGACACCACAATAATTTCGTAGTTTGAATGCGTGAAATTGCCCTTGATTACATATATTATAGCAACCGCCAATGTGTGCAACTATTCAATTATAAAGTCGATAGAGACCTATTCAGTATCTACCTGGTATTTACTAAAAACTGGTTGTTATTTTGTATAATTGTCTAGAATTTGGTAACTGTGGTTTTTATTAAAATTGACTCTGCAATCTTTAACTTTAGTTCATAGTTTTTAACGAAAAACAAAAAAGTATCTATCTTTTATGTGTTAACAGGTGAAACGAAGTTGAAATGAAGGTATTGTACACCTCTGCCAGACCCTTCTGGGTAATATAGGCGTGATGGTAACATAAGTTATGTCATATATAATATATGTTTTGGTAGAGGCATGCCGCTTTTCGACTATAATTTACAATCACGTTTTTAAATTAAAGAAAACAAATTTCGAAATACTTTTAAGATGAATATAATGTAATAGTAACCTATTTCTTTTTTGTCTTTGGTAAGATTCCTTGATTTTTAAAAAAAACCGTTGTGCAAACCGTTAATGTATGGCATCTCTACTAATTTAAAGGGGAAAGATTTTTTTGTTTGTTTGTACCCAAAACTCTTCTAATCTACTGGACCGATCCTATTGAAATTTTTTGGAACTTCCACGCGGGCGGAGCTGCCAACGAAAGCTAGTATGTTATAATAAAATAATTTACACTTACGATAAGTAGGATTAAATCATGGCTCACCTTGTCGCTGTACTCGTTAGGTTAGTGATATATTACTTCATCATAATACATGTTACATATTATGTGAAACCATTGAAAATTATGATACAGTCTAGTTTGCTAATAAAATATGATTATGATAATTAAGATTTTATACACTGGGCTGCCTAGTGCGAGTAGTAGTGTTATAATAGATAAGTATGTCATAATATTTTATAGCTATATTATGGTAATATTTAATAATAAGATTATTATAATAAATACCATTAATGTTACGTAATCCATACCAATAGCAACTCAATTTATTAGTTTTATAATTTTTACTTATAATAAGACTGTTAAGGGTCCATGTCTGTACATTAAAGAATGTATTATATATGTATGTATGTGTATGCTATCGTAGCTATATAGGTCAGACAGGTAAGGTAGAGACATAGATACAGATTTCTTATATGGTTTGTTAACAAAAGGCAATAAAGCGACATTCCCATAAACTGTTGAAACCTTGTGTGTTGACAGATGACAAGTTGTTTCAATTGATACTCGATCGATAGCCAAATAGAAATGATCAATCAAGGAGGTCGAGCTCAATGTCGATACCAATCTATGAATAACTCATATAATTTTACTATATTCATATAATATAATAAGACAGAGAACGTAACTATTGAACGTTTATACAAGTTTCGGAGAATTAACTGCTAGCTTTTTCCATTAATTCCAAAAAAAAATACAAATCGTCTCTCTCTTTCCCGCTCGTCAAAACAATTGCTTAACAGGATAGGCAGATATAATCTCACATATTAAACAATTAAAAAAAAAGGAAGTGATTCAGAACATATATTATGTTCTCTAAGGGCCAGTTTCATAAGTGTCGGCTAAGTCCCCTAATGATTTGTAAAATTCCTTTAGGATTTTTTTTAGATTAAGCTGGCATGGTTATTACATTCAATAGATATCACTATTCACCATATCTCGCATTCATTTTCAGGGTATTATCCTTGGCAACCCCGTGCTGAGCCGCGAGAGCATAGCAGACTACAGCACCATATACTACCAGTGGGGACTGGTGGACAGCCAAGGCGTGCTGGCAGTCAAACCGCTGCAGGACGAGTATGACAAGGCACTGAATGACTTGGACTCCAGTAAAGCATCTGTAGTGAGTAACATTTTAAAGCTGTAGTAGATGTAAAAGATACTATATTCTATGTAGGTTAATTAGTAGAGAGAAGACAACGCAGTCACTCTTTTCTGGACGTCGAAATAGCCACTAGGGCCTAGAAAGCTAGCTACTACCAGCTAGACATAAGCGCCGCGTCAAACGATGAGAGCAATATAAAGACTCGAAATCGGCTGGCACCTCTACATTTCAGCGTAAGTACTAAAATCGGCTGGAACGGCGCACATGTCTACAGCAGGGGCCTGGTGGACGGGGAAGGCTTGCTGGTCAAACCGCTGCAGGATGTGTATAACAAGGTAGTAAAGCATCTGTGGTAAGTAAGTAGTACTCTAGTTTTGAAGATGTTAATTGTAAAGCCACCGACAATGTGTCATTCTTCAGCTCACCAAGGTACTTATGTGGTTATGTATACACTTACACACCTTGGAGATCTACCAAATATAATATTCTCCACAGAGATTGCAGATAGGTCTCTATCAAAAATATTGTACATGCGTTGAAACACACAAAAAAAATAGATATTGAACTTCTTGCGCCAGTGATTTAATAAAAGTGATCGTTATATCGTTATCGTTTACAAATGCTGAGCTTCCTTTAATTTCATTTCATAACAGATTTTATTTGAATGCCTATCCTTTTAGAGTCCAGCATGCGGCTATTGTTTGGAATTTTGGAAAAGACAAGAGGGTTCTCCTTGCTAACTTCCTAATTCAGTTACAATGTTGTACTACATTTTAAACCTTTCTAAACATTTAATTACAGCTTCGAGAAGAGCTTCTAACCCGGCTGGACGATATGTCAATGCAGCAACAAAGCTTTAACGTCCTTCTCGACAATATTTCAAACCTGGACGACTTCGTCAGCTACATCGACTTACCAGAAGTGAGGGAAGCACTACATGTCGGCAGCATTAAGTTCAACTTCTTCAATAAAACCGTGCACGCAAAACTGACTCCCGACTTCTTGAGCGAAATCAGGTCAAAGATTGAAATGCTGCTGGATAACTACAGAGTTCTTATTTACTGGTGAGTTAGCTATTGGGTAATATTAAACCATTACCCAATTACGATTTAATGGGAGAATATTTGCCACACCCAAAAGGGTTTTCTTTATTATCATTATAGAATGATTCTTTCGAATTGTGCATCTGCAAGGAACCTTATTTGATTTCGACTATTGAACCCTAAAATGATTAACTTTTAAACTTACGAAAATCTAACATGCATTAGCATGATCGCCTAAAATTATTGTTGCATACTGTATTCTGTTCTGCAAATAATATTTAATTCCGATGCAAATAATGTGTTTCAAGGCTCCTATCCAGCTTTTAAATTGTTGGAAAGACCTTATAACATCGTTATTTTCAGTGGGCAAATGGATCTGACTGCGCCGTGCGTGCCAAACGCGCTGGCAAGAAGAAAGCATTGGCACTGGAACTATCGCGAACAGTTCCTCAGCGCCTTCAGGAAGCCCTGGTGGCACGGCAACAGGGTCGCTGGGTAAGTGGCTTTTTATTGCTTTTCTTACTTTGGTTAAAGATATGCATGTTTATAATACATATATTTAAGTCTTCAACAGAATGTGAACCGAGTTCTCTTTATAATTTGATTACTGGGCCAACTGTCCATAATAATTATTTCTGACTAACTAAGGCAGTTACATCTAGCTAATGAACTTTTGATTCATTGCGCAAATATAAATTGCTATAAGTAAATTAGAAGGCGCCACAATAATAAAATCCACATTTGACATGTTCACAGATACGTAAAAAGCGGTGGTGGTCTCACGGAGGTCTTGGTTCGCGGCGCAGGTCACCTGGTTCCAATGGACAAGCCAGAGGAGGCGACCGAGCTGATTAGTTACTTCATACGAGGCTTGGACCTGAAACTGCCTCCTAACTACCAAGTATTAGCCCAAGATACTCCTAAATACGTCAATGATGACCTTGAAGGGATTTCAAAGACGATTTACCAGTTTCCTGGTGAATCTTCTAATTCTGGAACGAAAGCGGCAATGGTTATTAGTATTGTGCTTAATGTACTGCTGGTTTTCGGGATTGTCTGTGGTCTTGTTTATACTCTCCGATGGAAGAGGCGGACTGACTCGTTTTTGTACAACACTATGGAAGAAAACAATGTTGGTTCTACTATGTTCTAATAAGATCTTTTGTGTGTCACCATAAGATGAACTGTAAATAGCAAATTATAAGTATTACGTGAGTCGATCTCTGATTAATGGTTGTGCTCAGCATTTTTTTCACACCAGTGAACATTTTTTAGAAGTAAGAATCTTTCACTGCCGCGAAACAGTATCAAATTCTTTTCAACCGGCTCTCTGCTCTTTTTGATTCGATAACATTTAGAACAAAGTACTTTTTGAACAAAATCTGAAGAATAAGGATGGCACCAACAGTCATACCCTCGAAACAAAACATGAAATTGTTTAAATATTATAGTATCGTTGACTTCGAAATTCAGATATCATTGCTCATCCCAGTGGACTCCTTAAGCACATAAAAGGTGGATGCATAATTGCATAAAATTTAAAAACGTACTCTGATCAGTCGGTTTGTTTAAAAAAATATGTGTTTTATCGCTTTTATATAATAAACTTTTTAATAAATGAATACTGACCAAGTCTACATTTGCTTCCAGCTTGTTTAGTGTTATGAAATATCTTGAGCTGTAAATCTTGGCAAAGATGTTTTGAGAACGTTGAAACCGTTCTGCCTTGTCTGACCAGTCACATGAACAATCAGTGTTCTTGTTCAAAAAAAAATCATAAATAAAGGAAAGAAAACTCTTATTAGGTTATTAGGTGCCGTATCAAACTAGTTCAGCTTATTTTTAATACCTAGTCTAATTGGCTAAGAACTGTGAGATTTGTGCCTTATACACTTATGTAAATATAGTAATAAATAAATATACTTAAGTAACAAAAAATTATGTATTTTATTTAAAAAATATTTGTCCATCTAAGTATTAAACTTAGATCGCACGTACCGAGTGACTGGTTGAGGCAATGCTTTGGTTTATACATATCAATTATTGAGCCAAAAACACTGTCTCGCTTGTTAATTACACTTTTTACGCGTGACGTCAGTAATTGGCGCAGGCCAGCGGGAATTGAAATATTTGTTAGTACGACATTGAATTTTAATTTACGCGAATACTTTTTTACGCGTGACATCGCCAGCCGAATGATGAAGCGGTGTAATTTCAATTCACGCTCTGCCCAACTACGCCTCATGTCGTCGGTATAAACCAACCTGTATGCTTTCAAATTAAGCATTATTATATTTGGTAAGATATTCTGTACATATATTATTAATTAAAACAGTTTATGTTTGCAAAAACAGCGCGAGCCTATTTAAAATCTTCTATAAACGTGTCCATGATGAATTTGGCGACCTCTGGCTGGTCTGCGGGCACGGAGTGTCCAGCTCCACGAACAAGAATCTCCACGAAGTTACCGCCAGCCTTTTTATACCTGTAATAGTATACTTTAAATTAAACTACTGCATGCATTTCTCAATGTCTCCTGATTAAATGTTGATAATCCCATTAACTACATTTAAAAAGGGCTATCCATTCCAACATAAAAGTCCTGATTATTCTAAGCAATTACATCTAGACTAACCATAGTTTACCAAGCTTAGTTTAAAGAAAGGCTTTTTTTAATGATGTACTTATGAAGCGAAGAAAGTAAATATATTTTAAGAACTAAGGTCTAAGGGAGTGCAACGGTTGCCTATACGCTAGTGCAGCTGCAGGTAAACTCTAGCAGGAACACAATAATTGTATCATTATATTCTACTAATATTATAAATACAAAAGTTTGTGAGGATATTTGGATGTCTAGATGTTTGTTTCTCTTCCATCCAAAACAACGGGTTGATTTTGATGAAATTTAGCAGCCGGCAGCTTATAGCCTGAATTAACTTATAGGCTACTTTTAATAGACGTCCCAAGCGAGCGAAGTTAGTATTATGGTAAAATCGTACCCAACAACGCATCCATTTTCGTGGTTGCGCAAGCGTCGGCGATGTTCCCTGTCATACTCTTGACGTCGCGACCACTTCAGTGTTGCATACATGTATTTTGCTAAACTGTGAGGCAAAATCACGTCTAACTGTCCGCTGAAATGAATAAACAAGAAACAATTAATACAATATCATAACGAAGTACCAATTATATCTAAGGGGAAAAATAATTATTTCCTGCCTCTTATGATTTTGCAGCTGAACTGTCTGGATAAAGAGAGAGAAACCGCCAGCGAAAGCTTATAGCAGCAGCGAAGTTATGAGTTCAGTCTCACCTATAACTCATCACACCATAATGTTCCAGCAGTTCTTCAACAAAGGGTTTGGTGCTATTGGCGAAGTCCGGCAGCATCTTGTAGTATACGTGCTGGTTGTTGTAGTCAAAGGAGGAATTCCCTACGTGGATGAGTCGCCGCACTTCAGGCTTTGTGATGTAGGCCTCGAACGCCGGGGCCGAAGTTGATGGGTCTTGCATGAAGTTGTACACGCTTATGCCGCTCTGCTTCTTGATGTATTCGATGGTTTGGTTGAATTTCTGCAATGTAGAGGCGATTTTAAGAAACGGAACAAAGTTGTCTTTAGCCAGAGCATTTCGGGGATTCTTCTAACCATCATAAAAACTTTGTCACTATGAGATTTCCAGTGACGTATCTGACTTATTCGATGAGGGGCCGATGCATGTCTAATCAGAACGACATAATTACATCTTTGAGCATCATTATGATCAAAATTCATCTCAATGACGAAGTATCATGTTGGCGGCTATTGATCGCCAGTCTGTTGCCTGATCCATTCTGACACTAAATAAATGTCCTATTTAAAACTTACGTTAGCAGCATCCACTAGTTGCTTCTTATCGATCAGGCGCACGGTTTCCTCTTCCAAACTTTTCACCCTCTCCAGCTCTTCGCCATCGAGAATGCCCAGTGACCGACAAAGTTCACTGTAGTGCATAACGTTTCTTAGCTCCATTAGGCCGTTGCCAATCGATAAACCCTAAAAAACGGTTTTATAATATTATTACATCACAGGAGATGAATATGTATAATTTATAATAATATACTGATAGTAGCTTCGCAAGTTTTACAATTTCTATACGATGTACATCCAAATCTAGACATTCGTAGTCGTCAATCTTATGGTTAGTTGCTAATATATAGATTATAAATATACACGGTGCAACAAATATTGACTTTTATGTTGACAGTTAATTTTAGAACCTAAGATTACTGTCAAAAGGCTGTGTTGACAACAGGTTAACAATGAGATGTCAATTAATCTCCAATATCACTCTCAAAAACTACCAGGAATGCAAGCAAACAAACGCGAGATAGAGTTAGTCACGTTTTTGTCATTTTTTAAATGAGCATACATGACAAAAACGCGACATAATCTATCTTGCGCTCGTATGCTTGCCCGGCAGGACTACTTGATTATAACTTGGGTAGAAATTCAATAACAGCTGCAATGTGAAAATTATTTGACTATAAAATAGATAATTCATTAACTTACTTTTAAGTTAATAGCATTTCCCTTGTGCTTGTTATTATATCTGTGTATCTGGATGCCCAGGGCAGGCACGTACTTGCCGGCGTACGACTGTCCTGCGATAAACAACGGAGCTGATCGTAGCTCTGGGAACATCTTCAGGAATTGCTGCACGAATTCCAGCATCTGAGCACCGATCTGCGATGGGAACAATAGAATTTAGATGTAGTTATGTAGCGAAAGCGCATGTCATCCAGATTCAACTTTGACGTAGTTATCAACACAGAGAGGTCAAAAACGAAAAAATAAGTTATGACTATGATTATGTGGGTTATTTTTATTTATTTAAGCAACACCTCCATTCAACGGACATGGTCAAGGAAAACTATGGGTGCGACCATGGCTCTATCTTGACCATTTTTATATTAATGCATTTCTGGATTTCTATCTGAAATATTTTCTTGTGTCCTCCCTTTACGCAGTCGAGTTATAGCATTATTTTTTTTTTATTATTTATTATTTCTAGCATAACATATAACACTTGTAATGTGCACGTGAAGACCTTTCATTTGATACCAATCACGTCATAATTATTTAGTTTTTTTTTGAGGATGGAATCTGACGTTTAACTTCCGTTAAATAAAATGTTGATAAAATATAATAATATATATCCTGTGTTACCCGGCCTATTCTTACAAATCTATCGACACCTCAATTATTTTAAATAAATAATACATAAATATTCCACAACTCACACACAACGCCACCTAGTCCCAAACTAAGCCCTAAGCCTAAGTTAAAACAATGATCCGTGGTCGGCCTAGGTCTGCTCGACGCCTTAAAACAGAGCCAGTCTCTCTGAGTCGCCGGTAAGCGCCGTCAAAGACAGTGACATCCGGTATTCGGCGGCCGGGATAACGTGCAATGTATTCGTCACGAGCTCGTGCAGAAACACCATTGCAGTACCCATAACAAAGTAGAATATCCGCGTATTCCTCGTTCGTGAAGGTTGCCATCTTCAACAGTTCCAATTCAGAAGCACAATTCAAAGTCCAGTTAACAAGCACAGTCACAATTTGTAGGAAACAGTCCAGAAATACAAGCCAAGTCGGGTAAGAAATGAAGAGCACTAAATATCGCATCTACTACGGACGAATCACGGAAGCAGACTAAAACGAAACAATAACAACAAATTGGCCGGGATTATTTTATCTCGCTTGCACCTGGTCAGTTTGTCCCGCTCGCACGCACCACAGCTCCGTGGAAGAACAATAGGACCAAAGAACCCAAATTTGTACTGCTACCTGAGAGCCTTTTATCGATTTTTTTTCTATGAATTGTGATAAGACCCTAGCTTGTGATACCTTGTTGGATAGCTAATGGAACGTAGATATTATTTAAAACATCTGCAGAACTAACGCCATAGATTTTTTTTTAAATATTACTAAAAGAAACAATTTTTTTTTCAAATTAATTACTTTTTTACGGTATCAATCGTCTACTACGATCCCATTGGTTCAGATACTTGCACTTTTTGGGTTGAGAATTATAAACAAACTTATCTGGCACACAAAAATCAGAATTAAAAAAAATAAAAGGCATAGGATACAAAAAAAATAGGCTATAGTTAAGAAATCGGGATATTTTTTAAAAAAACCTTCTAAGTCCAATATCTCGAAAACGGTTAGGTTTAGGGTGGGGTGTTTCATAGTCAGATCAGTCAGAAATGATGGGAACTACCACCTCTTAACGGATCTAGGTCGACTTACCCAATAACCCAAAAAATATATATATATATATATATATTTATTTTTTTTTTTTCTTTTGTAAATACATACTTATTATACATAGAAACACCCAGACTAAGACAAACCCCCATGTTCATGCACACAAAGATTTGTCTTAAGTTGGAATCGAACCCACGACCTCGGCGTCGCAGGCAGGTACACTACCCACTCCACCATCCGGTCGTCGAATTAAAATCCCTTCAGTCGTTTAGGAGTTACGGTGCAACATATACCTACACATACATACAATAGACTGCCAGAATTCCTTCTTTTTGGCAATCTATGTAACGGCGGTCAATCCTTTGCCGTAGTTGGATAGTAAATGATGACTACGTCATAGTCGAATCTATATGTCATGGAGTGGCAAGCTGCACTAAGGGCGCTGATTCATATAAAATTGCAGTTACGTGCTACTTGTAAGACAAAAAATGGTATGCTTCATGTGTCAGTAAATTCAGGACCTAATGAAATAAATAAAATAAGCCTTTATTGCCGTTAGTTTTTTAACTCGTACAAATCATTTAACAATGTTTATAATAAAATAAAAGAGAAAACTAAATCTTCTTACTCTCGGCATTCGGTTAATCTCCCCTCTTAACGGCTTGTCTTTCGACAAAGGCCTCCTCTAAGGCTTTTCATTCATTTCTGTCCTTTGCTTTAAAGCACTGATTCCCAAAGTGGTCCAGGTGGACCCCCAGGGGTCCACGGGAGACTCGTTGGGGGTCTACGTAGGTGTAAACAAAAAATGGGGGTCCATAAGATGTTAATGGGGGTCCACGAAACTGTATCTGCTTTTGATAGTGAAGAGCAAAAATGAAAGCATAGTTTTTATAAATGTAGGTATGCCGTAGGGCCTACATACATTGTTTTAAGTACCTAACTAAGCAGATAATATTTTAATAAGACAAGCGACTGTTACTTGTCCAAACTTGCGTATTCGATATTACGTACAATTCGTGTACAGACTTGCAAAGTGCAATCCGCCGCGCAAAGCGCAAGCGCAATGCTTGTTAAGACATGAACTTGATCACCACTATAAATACTTAATGTCATAAGCAAACACATTCATTTGTTTCCGAAATTTCAAAAAAAGGTGTGAGATAATTTACTTATATCAGTGTTTGCTAGTGCCGGAGAAAAGTAAGTACCTACCTATACCTACCTTTGTTATAGTATTTAAGTACCTATTTTGTTTACGTGTAGTAGCGACGATGTAAGAAGTTGTAAGTATGTGATCTCATAATCACAACTGCTAGTATAGATATGTAACTTAGTAAATTATAGATAATTTAATTGTCCTCTATCGTTTTCAAGACAAACACAGCACGTTTTATTCAATTGTTTTTTCACGAGACAAGCGCTGCCTCTCTTAAAAGGCCGAATAAGCAATACTGCAGGGCAATTAATTTTGTATTTTTTCTTGCAAACGACTAATTTTACAGAATAGTAATTTAACTATTTTATCAAAATGTTCGATTTGTTAATTGCACACAAGTCCGAAAGTAAAATTACATTATTTTTTGTTTGTTTATTTTGCCCTTTTCGGAAAGAGCGAGCGGTGCGCGGGCGACGGGATTTGATGAAATGTTAGTTATCATTTTTATGCACAGTTTTGGGATTTTGACTTTTGTTTTTTCTACACAAATATCGCACCTTCAATAACGTTTTTTGAGATGAAAGTGCGTGAATATTTGTTATAATTAACAATTAGTGGTTTAGTAGGTACTTTAAAATTGATACCGTTTTGTGAAAATGTATGTATTTGTCTTAGCGGTTTATTAGTTGGTCCCTTTACAAGCCGTTATTCCATTTCCGCATGCTGACAAGATACTTATACTCAGAAATCTAGGTATATCCAGAAAATAACTTGGTTTCTTAAAATTTTTTTTACAGGTAAGGCAACTGACACGAAACATGGCTACAGCAAAGAAAAAATGTCGACAATATAGTGTCGATTATTTGAAATATGGTTTTATTCCACCAGAGGCAGACAAACAATTGCCCATGTGCTTATTATGCAACAAAGTTTTGAGCAATGACTTTATGAAACCATCAAAGCTCGAAGATCATTTAAGAATCGCCGTTACAAATTTATTAACAAAAAAAAGAAGCAAATTAAACATCGCAGAGCGGGGGGCTTTGCGGTTATTACTCACAAAAATAAAGCCAAACATTGATCGTTTGTTGACTGACACTCCATCCAAATACATCCTTCCCATTAAAAAAAATTATGACTTGAAACTAAAGCTATGTTACCTTATTAAGTTTTCTTGTAATTCTATTCTTTTAATAAATAAGTGTTTTAAAAATGTACCATTTTTTGCTTTTATTTTACCTATCGAAATATAGGGACAGAACTTAGAAGCGAACTAATTTTTATTTTTGGCGACTTTAAGAATGTGGTAGAAATGTAGCAGCAGGGGGTCCACCGAAACCAGTAAAATTTTGAAAGTGGTCCACGAGAAAAATAAGTTTGGGAACTACTGCTTTAAAGAAAAGTTGCTGGTTCTAAATGGTTACGCCTAGCAAAGGACAGAAATGAACAGGACCTAATACTCATCACTAAACCGAAACTAGCACTACAAGTATTGCAAGCACTACTATTTGGCGGCAGTTTAAATTTGATGGATTTCTTTTTCTCCCTCCTTTATTTTCTTCGTCAGCATTTTATTTTTAATAGGTTCATTGGTTACCCAGTATAAACTCAAGGTCATTGCACTGTGAACTATAAGGCTGCACATTTTATAGACAGAAGATTACTGGACAGGTTTTTTTGCATTTAAATCTTTATTATAACAGAAGTTAATGACGTTAGGACTCTATACGACATTTGCATAAACTGTTCTGGTTGTTACATTGGCGCCATAGTGCCACTGATTAAGAGTCATCTGTATTAAGTGTGTCGTAAAAATATATTATGATGCTGTTTAGATAGCCTAGCCTAGGCTAGAGGCCATCGTCAAACAAACAATCTAGGCTCTAGGTGGTTCGTTTTTTATGAACTAAATTGGTATTAAATTTAAGCGTGTATATATCTTATAAGCACTCTTTCTCTTTTAACCGTAAAAACAATTGTTTACTGTAAAAGATCTGGCAAATGGCCCTACGGATCTGATGACGAGGCTATATACTTTATTTGCAAGAACAATACTGGGTGACGAAGATTTGTTGCACGCAGGGGCTTAGAATCATGTGCTGAACCGTGGGTCAAGCGGCTTCGTCACGATGTCATTACCAGCCAGTATAAAACTATTATGAATTCAACATCAGCGATTAATTTTGAGGCAAACTGTCGATATAGGCAGGTATTATTTCCTTTCTTATGCGGAATGCAACTTATCTATTGAATTTAATGTCCAATATACTCACATCATCTTCATTGTTTGGATATCCGTCTTCGTCATCAGTAAAACTGTACCCGGCTCCAACAGGGTTATCCAGGAAGACCAGCGAATAGTCAGACCAGGACAGATTTCTTTCTTTTACTGCAAAATCAACAAAAGTGTTTCAGATCTAAAATGTTCCATCTTGTCCTTATAAATGCAGTCATCAGGCAAATTTTCAACTTACTAGCACTAACACCCTTGTCGCTAGGCCTCAAATAAACAAACATATGGACTTGGACATGGACTACCTTGAGAACCCACCCTTATAAACTCAAAACTACTTTGCTTTAACCATGTACCCCAAATCTCTCCCAAACCAGGCCAGAGACTAAAACGAAGGACCAAACTCATACTAACCTTTTCCATTCTCCATTTTGATAGGCCCGATCAAGTTGAAGAGTCCCACCATAGACGATGCTCCCGGGCCTCCCTGAAGCCATATTATCCATGGTGTTTCAGCCAATAGGCTCTTCGCAGGGAAGAACCAAAAGAACAAATTGTTGTTATACTTCTTCTGCACCGTCATGAAGCCAGAATAGCTTTTGTGACCGAGGAACTCTGTAGAATTGACTTCTGCGAGTTGTTTCGCGAGACTGGCGTTTCCATTTTCGATGTAAGGGGTTAGGATAAGGCAGTCGTCGCAAGAACTTGCTGTGGCGTACTGGCTGAATACAGCACTGAAAAAGCATATAAGATAATAATAAAAATCATTTTTATTGCTAATAAAAGAGAGTATAGTGCACGGTTGGGTAGTGGTTTAAGCGGTCGGCATGCCGCTCTCCACTGTGCTGATGTTGTGGGTTCGATAAAGGCACGGGACACGGAACAATTCTTTTAGTGATCCGCAAAGATTTGTTCCGACTCTAAGTGTGCTTTGTTTGTGTGGAATGTATATTTGTTAACTACCCAGCGATTCAGGAATTATTCGAAGTGAATTCGAAGCCATTTCAAAAAAAAAAATAAAAACGAGTAGGATATAAAATATGTTTCATGTGATTAAAATCTTTCATCCATTTTTCTAATAAAATGTGATTTTATTCTTTGATATTTGTTTTATGAATCTAAGCAATGTATCAAATCTGACGATACCACATACCACATAACCATACTGCATGGCTTTAAATAAACAAAATAGTAAGATTGTTCCCAAAAAACATTAATGGCCGATTACTCAAAACTACCTAGATGTGGGTTAACACACGAATGCTATACCTATTATTGAAATGATAAGGACTTGATGAATGACGTCACACAATAATTTTAAATTTAAACGACGTTAATATACTGTGAATTTAAATATCATTATCTCACTAAATCGACTACCATCACCATTGATTAGGTACATTATTTATAGTTTTAATATCGCAACGTACTTAAGGCCAGGCTGTTCGAAATCTGTCGAAAAGCCAGACGTTTGAGCTTGCAGCGTGAAGAAAACTATGAAGGATGATACTACACAACAAATACTGTAAACAGAAAGACAATAATCGAACAGAATAATTGAAAAATGCCTTAGTAATTCAGGAAAAAAACCTAAATATCACCATCAGAACGAACTTCTTTGCTACTTATTTCGTCGTTTTCAGCAAGAGGTTAATATAATAGAATGTTTTTAGAATAATGGATAGCTTATTTAAAGTTCAAAACAATAATCAATCAAATTTTGAATAAATTACTCGGTATGGCAAAACTATATTAAAATGTACCAAAAAGACACACTATTATCACTATTACAGAAGACTATTATCAATGAATATTAATATTTCTACCATACAAATAATAGTCTAAGGATGCGACGTAAACAAAACCTTTTCAAATCTTTTATTCTAAGAAACCAAACATCTGTTTTTTTATGATAGTATTACACGGACCAAACAATAGTTTTATAGACAAAAGTACGTAGTTAGACCGTCGCCGTCAGTGCGTTATAATAACAAACTAGATAGTATTAAATATAGATAGAGAGAATATATATAATAGAGATAGAAAGACTTAAGCAACAGATATCAATAAAAAATATTTTTTGTAGAATTGCCTCGCCTTAAATAGTTTTCTATAGGTAAAGTTAATGTTTTACTAACATGAACAAGATTAGAGTAGTGAGCAAGTGAACTGTAAAAGTTGTATACATCAAAAGAAATAACTGGCAGCTGCCACTTATCTAACTATGATCTCTACTCGCAAACATATCAAAATCAACTGCCACTATCTGTAGACATAATCAATCGTATAAAATTGGCCAAAAGGCTGTTGCTGCCAGCAGCTTTGACAACTGTCCTACTACTTATGTATATACTAGTATGTCTTCCTTATGAATTACAAAGTCTATCTACTTATTTAATAATCAAAACATAGCGATAGATTCACATGGCCTATGAACTCGTTAACAACTACCCCATTACAAATTTGAACTGCTGTAGACATAAATTTCACAATATTAAAAAGTATTATTAAAATCACTGAAATCTGAGTGTACCAACTACCCCATTACAACTTTGAACTGCTGTAGACATAAACTTCACAATATTAAAAAGTAATATTAAAATCACTGAAATCAGAGTGTACTAACCATAACACTAGGAAGTAAATAGCGGCCTCCATGACCGTCAGCAAAGAACACAGATACTGAAGTGAACTACTGAATGTACTTCCTTTACTAATAACAAAACGCGTAGAACATCTATGACTAATATATATGACATAATAACAGACGTAAGTTATAATGTACTTTCTTGTATAAACCACAGATGGCCGTGATGACCGTACTAATTTGCCTATTCACGAACTATTTCCCGTACTTACCTGATTAGCATATTTACAACTTCTTTAACACAAAGACGTCGCGACATAGATTTTAGCAAGTGATTTCCACAGCGCTCGGCTATGAGCCGCCTAAATAAAATATCTCCAATGTAGGATGATAAACAAAAGCTTATTCATATCATCTAATGTGTACTTTCCTAGGTTTTGCATACGAAGTAGTGAACGGATGTGTAGGACTACACGTCTGTCTGATCTGATGGTAAGCGTCATCAGCCCATGAAGACTCACGAAGTCACGATGCAGAAAAGCAGATCGCAGATGAAGTATCAGTATACACTTATCTAAACCAATAATTTCAGGATCTAATTGCACCACTACACTGCTAGTTAGTGCTACTTCGCGGCAGGTATGGAGACGGTTACCTTCAAGCTAAAACCTTAGCTTATGGTGGTCTCTACCACCAGAGTGAATGATAATTCATTCCTGTATAGTATATTTAGCAATATACAGGTTGTAAATTACATCATGATGGAGCTGCTTACCAGTGATTCAGTACATGATTCTGTCACCACGGACGCAAAGAAATAGCAATAGACTATCCCAATACATTTGTAATTTCACGGTCATCTTTGTTTTTTTTAAGATTTTGGTTCTTTCATGTTTTTTTCCCTATTAGCAGATATTTCCAATCGGAAATTTAACACCTAGAACTTCAAAATGATGTTCACATCTAGATTTTAATTACTGGAAAATCGTCAGCTAATTCTCAAAATCTTTTTTTTAAGTACGTTTTTCCGATGTGTGGCAATTTCCGGTGAAATTCTTAAGCACCCAAAGTCTCAGAATCGGAACGGAATAACTGGTAAGCAGCTTCATCATGATATTATTTACACCTTGTATCCTGTATACAGGGTGTAAATACAAAAATATACTATAGTATATTTTTGTGCATTTATTAATGAGTTACTGAGGCAAATGATTTCCCTGTAACATTACAACGAAATCGCTTAACGATGGTAAGCCGTATTCGATTATTACCCCATCCGATCAAAAGAGTGTTGAAGTATACATATTTCCACTTGGCATGTATGATTTAGAGGAAAACCTACTACTTTGATTACTCATATAAAATATTACTTCTATGTCTTGACCTTGAATCTCCAGTAAAATTTATAACGGCAATA
Organism: Hypena proboscidalis; assembly: GCA_905147285.1. NCBI lineage: Eukaryota > Metazoa > Arthropoda > Insecta > Lepidoptera > Erebidae > Hypena > Hypena proboscidalis. The sequence continues at coordinate 5,152,494 of LR990130.1, forward strand.
AAAATTTGTATGGGGAAAATTATATTATTCCCTTTATTAATTATGACGACAGCTTACGTAAGCAAATTTCCTTAAGGAGATTTGCATAAGGCAGTCTACTGGCTCTACCCACATTTTCCTTTCGTCACCATGTTTTGAGTCCACGTCATATTATTAAATTCTATTTGGTTATGTGTATCAATTTTATACAAGAGATGTTCAATAAGTTATTAGAATGGCTATGTTAGATAGGAGCTAGGCATAGTGTAACTTTATTTGTCGATAGCATAACCTTTCAGATAAACATATCAATCATATTTTTTATAGTTTTTATTTTTGATAGTTATATTTTTATTTTTTTATAGTTTTTTTTATAGTTGATTTTTTATAGTAACAGTTATATTTTTATAGTTTTTTTTCAGGGCGCAACATCTTAATCATCTGTGGGTTTTAATGTTACATCTTGATATCTATTATCTCTGATTAGGATGAATAACAACTATAGAGATAGCATTTTTTTCGGTACCTAGGTAATTATTAATTAATTTCACAACTGTAACTAACAAACAACTAAAAAACAACAAACATAAAATCAAACACAACTGTAACTTCAATTTGTGTAGTATTTTAACATTTGAGTAACGTTAACTTGACCATTCTGTAAAACGTAGTAGGGAGGCAACGATAATTTTCAGGGGTTAACCTCACCACCAAATCGGATCACTACAGTGTAAGTACTACTATTCGATGGCAGATAATTGATCCTTGCTTGAAGAAGAGAGGGTACATGGAACATGAAACATACAATGGAAAAGCAGCTAACGATTATTTAAATTTACCATCAGACTAGATGTCTGATGGTAAATTTAAATAATCGTTCATAGACCTTGAACGCCGAAGGCAAAGCTATGCTGGCTTTGCCATATTAGCCATTATTAAAGTGTTATAATAAGTCTTATAGTGGTAGAGCTCTTGCGAACAACGTTGAGGGCGGCAGCACCACCTGTCTCACTTTTAACCTGCCGCTAAATAGTAATTTGCACTACTGTGTTTCGGGCCCTGTAATCACTGGCACAAGGGTATAACACCATAGTCCTATGATGGAGCAACGCATCTACAACTTGCTTTTGTGGATTGTTGATATTCATGCGCCATAGTTACCACTTACCATCTTACACTAGTCGTATAAAAAAAGAAACGTAGACGTGCGTGACAAATGGGACAGGCCGGTATGAAAACTGTTAGGATTAAATAGGGAGATGTATAAAAAATAAAAGTAGCAAATGGAAAAGGTTGGAAAGAAAACTGTTGGGACGAAATAAGGTGTTGCGAAAGAGAAACTTATCTGAATAACATCTTTTTTTAACCGACTTCAAAAAAAGGAGGAGGTTCTCAATTCGGTTGTATTTTTTTTTTTTTTTTTTTTTTTTTGTTTGTTCACCGATTACTCCAAGACGCCTGGACCGATTTGAGAAATTCTTTTTTTGTTTGAGAGGATATACTCGTCATGTGGTCCCATTTTTTTCAAGTCACGTTCTGATGATGGAATCTTAGAGAAATCGAGGGCAACCCTCAAATTTAAAAGGCTTCTATATTGTTTTTTGTATATTATCTAAAACTACTTGGATATTTGCATCTAGTAATCAGCATTTTATGTTGCTGAGCTGATGCTGGAAGGTACAACTCCTCAACGGTTAGGAGTACGGGGATAATTCTTTAAATATAGGCTCCTTGGGGCCGTTTACTGTATTCTTTCAAGTTAGACACAGATGAGGCGAGACGTTGAATATTACTTATGTATATTCATAATATGAGGTCAAGATTTGATGATGGGATCCTAGAGAAATCATGAGTAAGCCTCAAATTTCAAAGGCTTCTATATTGTTTTTCGTATATTTCCTAAAACTACTTGGATATTTGCATTTTAAGTTGCTGAGCTGATGCTGGAAGGTACAACTCCTCAACGGTTAGAAGTATGGGGATTATTATTAATAAGTTTTCCGTCTCAAGTAACCGTCGTCTCCTCATTCGAGAAACATTCTTGCTCGGTCTACCCATCACTTAAAATTGTAAAATAAAATAATTTTTAACAAAAAAAAAACCGACTTCAAAAAGTAGGTAAACTAAAAAGCAAAAAATAAATTTACTTCGCACAAAATAATACGTTTTTTCATTTAGTTAAATAGAAATTATTAAATAATTATTTTATAATTCTGAAGTCGGTGCCAAATAAACAATAACTCTGTATAGATAATATCAATCTTTCTAACAACTATTTTCTGACTGAATATTAGTTCTTAATTATCCGATTTACTTGGCACCGACTTCAGAATTATAAAATAATTATTTAATAATTTCTATTTAACTAAATGAAAAAACGTATTATTTTGTGCGAAGTAAATTTATTTTTTGCTTTTTAGTTTTTATTATAAGAAAGGCAGGTTATTGACTGCAAAATATTCTTTTTGTTACTCACGGAAGAATGCATATTTGAAATACATTTTTTTGCCAGTTTCCTTGTATCTTGTGCACTTTACAGGTCATTGACGTACTGGATTACCGGCCCTAAATAATTTCAATTGTTCGGGCCGTAATCCTCCTTTTATGTTGGTAGGAAATCACACACATAACACCCAGTTCCTTCACAGTTCTTGTCATTTACGTGTGTAGGCACGCGTGGGAAAATAATCTGGATCATTTACCTAACATAGTATGATCCGAACCATCGATGAGTCATCCAACCCGACCCATAGCACATTAACGTAGGCTTAATAAACCAATCTTATTTTTTTTTACAAAAAAGATCGCGTTCAAAATTAATAGTGTTGGGAAAAAACCCTGCGAAACGTAACCAGTTTTACGATCGTGAGAAAATCAGTTATCAGCGCCGTATCAGGGACTTCATAATACGCCATTACGTATTATCTCCACGTTTTTAAATGTATATCGATGTTTGTTTTACTACGAACATCCTTAATATAGAGCAAATCACTGCGGAGAGCGTGCAAGAATCTATCGCCAATACTCGAGCGTGGGAGCGCGTTTATGCTAAGCAGGTCATTGGTACCCAACAGTGGTACGCTGGTTATACAGGCAGTTCCGATATTCATGCGGAACAATAACATTGATTTTATTTATCATATTTCTTGAACATATATAACAATTTTAAATCCAATAACGCTAACAGTCGGGGTTACCAAAATGTGTTTAGCAGAAGGTGAGTTTAAGCGAAAGCTCCTTCCACACCCTAATAATATATGTTTAAATAAGTATGTTAATTAATAAATTAATAAATAAATATATACATTTATTTCATATTTAAGTTTACATTAGATTTAAGTAAATTTAAATAATCTTTTATTATAAAATTGTATTATTGTAGTATTATAATTTTGGCTCAACTTAGTAATTATATTATATATTATACTACATTATAAGTATATTGTGTTAGTTTTAAGTCAGTAATTATCCGTCCTTCAAATGTAGAAAACGATGTGTACGTCTGTAATAGATATATATATATATATATATAAGAACTTGATATCATAATGCATGTACAGTAAAATTTCCATATATTGTATATTGTTGATGAACCAATAAATAAATAAATAAATAAGGTGACGTTTAGCAATGGATATAGTTTTTAAGTATTAAGTGCAAACACATTTAAAATCTGGAAATAATACATATGAATAAAATATATATATAAGACGTCGCTAAACGTTTAGTTGAGTCAACCCGTTCCCGAAGTGCTGGCATTTTTTTCGGTCAACGAATAAGCATTGCCATACAGCGTGGCAATGCTGCCAGCATTTCGGGAACGATGCCCACTGGTAGCGGTTTGCTTGATTAGTGTATATAGTTTTAGTTTTAGTTATTTTTATTATAGGTTTAATTATTTTATTTTTGTGATTAACAGAAATGTATTTTGGTTAAAAATAAAAAAATACAGTGTTCGGTGTGTTTATAAAGTCATTAATGATGTTACAATTAAAGCAATATCGCCTGGAAATAATTAGATTTGATATTATTATGATTTATTTACACATTGAAATAAACAATCTTACTTAGTTAACTCAGCAACAGACACGTATTGTTTTCCTGATGATATGAGGATCAACGAAATAAAATTTTCCACAAGACATTACCTCATTTCAATAAGGTAAAATGTTAAACACAATTAAGGCAAAGGCCCTTTTCCTTTAAAAAGGAATTGCCTACGGTCATGGTCCACAAAAACAAAGACTAATGACCAAGTGCTAAAAGAAAATGTGCTTCCAGTAAAAAAATGGTTTTCGCTATGAAAATACATGTATCCGATGAAATCTAAACATAACAGGATATCTGTAAAAAATATATCTGAAAAAAAGACTCTGTTGCAGCTTCAGGAGTTACACCTTTTATGTCGTCTTAAAAACTCTTTGCAAAATATTTCTAATCCCATTGAAAACGAAAAGAGCAGTTCATAAAACAGAAGTCACACGTCTCGACAGAAAAATGAACAACAAATTGACCTGTAAACTCGAAATCGAGCACACCCTGTGTAACAGATTGAGATAAATCCAAGTTCAAGAGGCAAGTGCACGATGAGAAGTGGCTGAGTACAAGGTCCCGGCTAGGCTTCGCGTTCGGCATTCGGCTGCGAAGGGGCAGACGCGAAGCACCCTCCTGGATATCACTAGTGATAGAAGAAGAGATAGAAAAATGATTGTGTGTTGGACCTTACTGTTGTGCCTGTGAGTCTTTTTGCTTTTGTTGTGGTAGTGGTGGAAATATAAAAAAAAAAAAATGGTCTTAATTTATCTTGGGAAGAAATCAGAATCCCGTTTTAGACCTTATCTAACTATTTAATAGCTTAGTTAATTTATTTTTTTTTGGAAATCCGAAATATTAAATAAAAATATTGATTTTTTTAATGTCTATTAAGTATAATATTATAAAAGTTTCCTCAAATATGGTTAGATATCATTTTGTAGTTTTTTCGTTTTTTTTAAATCGACTTTTAAAGCTTTTAAGCCAAGTCTTATGACAAAATACAGATTACATATTAAAAAAAATCTTGTTCTTACTACCATTTTTTTCATTAGCTACATTTTATTGCGAAAATTATAAAAATAAATAGAGAAAAGCTTCGCCTTATCCTGTACCTAACAGAAGACTAAATGTATTTTTTATTTTCCCTAACAATGCAGAAAGTAGGTACTTTCTACTCATCTTGCATTTCTTGAGTCGTACCTGTGAATAATATAAATAATTTTCCTATACTCATGCGTCATACTCGTAATATCCCATGAGGAAATTGCATTTAATAGCCAATGTCAACTAAAGCCGATATTTATACCCGACTAAGGAATTCCAACTTTTGAGATACAACATTCTTGACGGAGTATCTTCATATTGATGTAAAGCTAGTCTGTCACCTAGATCAGCGAAATCGTCTACACGTGTTTCCGCATGAGCACAACCTGGGTTTCTTTAAATCTAGAGTAAATAAGTCTAATAAATCTCATAAGTAAGCGTGGTCCACCGCAGACCGCAACATCATCTACCATCATATGAGATCGTGGTCAAACGCGTGCCTATCTACCATAAAAATACTACCAAGTTATGAAAAAAAAACATTGATAGTAAGTTAAGCAAAAACCACCTTTAATTACCTACTAAAAAATACCAAGGAACAACTGTTAAACTACACCTCATTTAAGTGAAAGATGCCGGTTACGTTCCATGTCTCTGGTCAGTTGGAATAATGATAATTTGCCGAGTAAAGTCAAGTCAGGTCTTGACGCACACATGGGTATATTGAGTCGTCGTCGGTGCCTATCAGACCGCGGGAAAGCCCTCTCGCTCTCATCTACATTTTCCCTGTACCTATCGAACGAGTAAAAGATCTAGGGGTGATTATGCTGGTCACGATATTACTCAATCGTGACGAAGCTGAAAGTAATATGCGTTTTTCCCTTTTGTAGCATCTAGACTACTGCGGAATCTAGCTTGTAGTCTTGTTGACCACTTCAGCCCGAATCGTTGTAAGACGTCAATTATAATTTCAGGGTCTAATATCTCCACCAAATCGAAACTGCTATTAATTACAAGCACCACTATTTACCTGCAGTGCAGATAAAGCTGTATTCTCTCTCAAAAGTTAATTCAGAAAATATCTTTTGAAATTGATTGACCACAATTAATGCAACAATTGATTGGTGTAATAGATAAATTGACAGTTTTTCTTCGCTTAAATGGTCAAATGACGTCGAGTAATAAAACCCAACACTTTATTTTCCTGTTTTTAAACTTACCATTATCTTTCCAGCTGTGCCTATGAAGCGATATGTGCCGACCGTTCACCCCTGCCAGATCTCCCACCAGGAGAGGCTCCAGAGCCGATCCTTACCTTCATGGAGAGGACGTACAAGACTGGTCGAGCCAGGAGCACTTTTGACGCTGGCTCTCCTTTGCTCCTCACGCCATATATCGAGGAGAAGAGACTGGAAGACGCTAGAAAGGCTGCATACGTTGACCCCGCGTATATGCTGCCAGGTATTGACAGCTACGCTGGATATTTGACGGTAAGCGTCTCTTAATATTTAAAAGACAGCTATCAAGTTGTTAAATACAGTCATCCCTTAAAATAAAACGTAATTTATTATAGGATATAACTTGTTGGTCTACAAGTTTCAAGATTGATTAAGACTTTAATTATCCGATATGTATTTAAGTTTCAATTGTTTGATTCTCAATTTTTTTTTTAATTTTCGTTTGTGTTAATTAGATTGTCCAAAACATGATTTTAATATACTAATTTAATACGAACTGGAAACGACGTCTTTTTAAGATCAAAATAATAATACTGATTTCCAAACTTGATGTGAATCATCGTATCTACAAATTAAAATGCTAAAAGTGTAGGTATTATTCAGATCACGAACTGCTACTGCTCTGCAAATATCAACCGAAATACGTGAGCTGATTTAATTAGTATTATCTATAAGATTTTTCTCAAATAACTAATAAAAACTATTATTATGTAAGAAGTCGCTCAAATATATTAATAACATGAAGTTTTCATCTATTTTTAAAGATAAAGCATATCTTAAACACTAATATGTATGTTAGTTCGTGGCCTGTCAATATTGTTTAAATCATTAATTGAGTTACATACAAAATAAAAAATAAATAATAATAGTTTTGAACAAATGAGCTCTAACAAACATGCATATTAGTTTTTTAAATATGATTAGTCTGTTAAAATTGATAAAAAAAATTAGAATATTTAAGTTAAACCCATATAAATTTTGTATGGAAAATAGACAAGAAATTGTTCTCCCTTAACTTTTGCTAAATACAGCGATCAGTCAGATGTTTCCATTGTAATTTCCGATATTCAGAAAAACCACACACGTGCGTTTTCTCAGAATAATGACATTCCAGCTTATCAGTAAAGGGTATTAAGTATGTCGTTTTATTTTAGGTAAATAAAGAATACAATGCCAATCTTTGGTTCTGGTACTTTCCGGTAATGGGTAAATCTGTGGAAGATACTCCTTGGATCATCTGGCTCCAAGGTGGACCTGGTGCCTCATCCCTGTATGGTCTGTTTACGGAAATAGGACCCTTTATTGTCACTGATGATAATAATTTAGAAGGTGAGCACGCCGACAGAAAAATTGTATCGTAAAAATCATATCAACAATCATCATGGCTTGTCATTTTGTCCCTAATAAATTCTCCACCTTTACAGAAATGCAATATTCTTGGGGCAAAAACCACTCGCTGTTGTTCATTGACAACCCCGTGGGCACTGGATTTAGTTTCACTGATGACGACAGAGGATACGCCACTAACCAAACTACGGTAAGTCAGCTCACTAATGCTGCTCCTTAGGTTTCTGCGCCATTTGCATTTGCAGAACAGTAACTAACAATTTGCCATTGATCGGGTCGAAGGGTATATTAACTAAATAGAAATATAAGTCACGCAACAAACTTCAAAATCTTTGCGCCATCACACCTCGCAAGCACATGAAGTTTCTACGAGTTCATTTTATTTAATTATATAGTTTATACTTTTCTTTTGTTATATGTATATATATATATATATATAGCTAGGTATTTCATTTATTAGATTTCTTAAGTTTAGATTGTAAGTACTGTTTTATAATGTATGTTATATTGTGAATAAAGTTAATATACCTAAAAAATATCTGCTTTGGTAGCTAATGATTTAAATAAAAAAATCAAATACGCTGATACATATTGCCTCTGTTCTAAGGTATTATTATTCAAACCATCCATGTCTACTTATTTTAACTAAATACCCGCTTTTAATTTTACAGATTGGAGAGAATCTCTACACAGCTCTCCAGCAATTCTTGACTCTATTCCCCGAGCTTCGCAAGGCACCTCTAACGATTGCTGGAGAGTCCTACGCTGGAAAGCACATTCCATCGCTGGGAGTTCAAATCCATTGGCACAGACACGAGAGCGAGCCTATTAATTTGCATGTAAGTTCCTAATTATAAGAACTAATCCAGTGTCTTAACTCTTTTGGTGGTATTCCGTATTAGAATCCTTATTTATGCAATTTAAAAAGGTTTCAAGACTGCAAACTTTTCTTCTTCAAAACTATGATACAGAGAAGAACCTATAGAGCAAGCTTTCGCCGATAAATGGAAAATTTTTGTAATGTTTCGGCATTTGGATTGTATTATTACAGGTTTAGCACTTGTAATGCTCAGTTCTTCACCCACATTATTGGTGTAATATTCGAATCTCTAACGTTACGTAAAGTGTGAATGCTCGCACACTGAGAGCATATTTAAGTAAATAGGTGGAAAGGCAATGTTATTTTATCAAAATGTCAAATTTCATACTACAGTAACCGCTGTGCTCATGTTCACTTCTTACAATCTCAAAAGTCATACGTTTTCATGATTTTTTCCATAACAGGGCGTGGCGATTGGCAATGGCTTCATCGACCCCCTGACGCTGCAGAAATACAGCTACTTCGTGCGGGAGACAGGCTTGGTGGATGATGGCGTGGCTAACTTCATGAACCACCTGGAACAGGCCGTCACGCAGTTCATCAATGATGGTGAAATGGTCAAAGCTTATGCTGTAAGTAAATAACAAAACATCACGCCTATATTACCCAGAAGGGTGTGGCTGTGGTGTGTAACATCTGTTATGTATAATAAGGTCCAATGTGATAGGGCGTCAGCTCATCGCCATCTACGGAGCACCATTCCGACTCTGTGCGGCTATTGAGATTTTTTAGGGAAATCCTGAATAACACTTTGACCCGACCCGCGGCAATCGAACCTAAGTCCTCGTGGTGAGGCAGAGGCGCTGTAGTAAATATGCAGTAGTGACAGGGACACCAGTCTTTACTAGACACTGAACAATTTTGTGCTTGTGTGTCCTTATGTCTACTTTAGAATCTCTTGTTTTATATAAGATCTGTGTTAATGCATACCTATCATTTGTTTTCAGTATTACAACTACCTCCTCCAGGTGTTCCTATCTCAATCGCACCTCTCAAATCTTTACAACTATTTGAACGACGACATCAGCCTGGACGGCGTCTTCATGGACTTCATCCAAAGCAGCGATGCTAGGAAAGCACTACACGTCGGCAACACCAACTTTACCTCCATCGGAGTAGTGTATAGGAAGCTGGTGCCGGACTTCATGGGCACTGCCAAGATGTGGCTAGAGGAACTTCTTGAGAACTATAAAGTTATGCTTTACAAGTAAGTACTTTTTCTGAGCGAATTATAAGAAGTAAATTGAGTATTTTTTTGGTTTTTTAAGCGCTATAAATTGAAACTAAATAATATAGGTAAAGAAGAATGTAATAATTAATAATAATAATTATTTATTTATTAAGACAACATAGGTCCATAATTCTTCATACATCGAAAAAAAAACATAAATAATAATAATCAAAATTAAAAACACAAAACAAACATTCACTAACTTCATGCCATTCATTAAATTACATAACAAATAAAAACTTAACCTAATTTATTAAAATTAAAGTAATGGTAAAGAAGTATCTCAATGACTTGAAAATATTAGTAATTATTAATTATTAAGATTTATAATAAAATATGTTAATTTATAATAATTAGCATTATTTGCATGACCGAAACACTAACCAACTAATTGTGCTTCTGTTTTAAAATCTATTATACTCATAAAATACAGAGCAGTGATCTGAAATAACATTGACGTTTAGTAGGCAGATAAATGGTCTTTCGTTTAATATATTTCCCTGATTCTTCACTCCATTAGTCACGATGCTATGGACAATAAAGTAAAATAAATATTTAATAGTTTTTTTTTTACTTTATCGTCCATGGTATCATGCATAATATAATAGCATAGCAACAATTTTTTATCAGATTAACTTTTAAACTTACGTGTTGCATGATTAAGTAAAATCTAACGGGAATTATCACTATCATCATTCTTCTATGGAATGCGCTTCCCCTCGATATCAGGATGGCGACAAGCCGCGACGTTTTTCGAACCAGAGTATGGCAGCTATACAACAATTATCTGGCGGAACCATCAGAATAATGTATCTCCCTTAAGTTTTGTATATGTATATATATATAATATATATATATATTGTATCTTTATCTATATAATATATGGGTATAGGAATATATTAATATTAATATGTATTGTATGTATATATTGTAATATACATTTCTTTATTTTATTTTAGTTAATATTTAATTTATTTATTTTATAATCATTTTTACCGACAATCTATTAATATTATCATTTATATAGTATTAGCAGTGTAGTTTTGTATAAGTTTTATTTAAAAATCATTTAATTTTCGATACTTATGCACCTACCCAAACATATTTCTGCACCACCTTAAGGTTGACTGGTAGAAAATGCCTTTGGCATTAAGTCCGCCTTCGACACATGTATCTGTGCGAAAAGTTAAATAAATAAATAAAATAAAAAAAATATCATGCATAATTTAACTTTTAGGCTTGACGTTTTAACAGACAGATTACACTGGCCGTGGTCGCAAGCAGACTGAAACGTCAAGCCTAAAAGGTAAATAATGCAAGATTGCGTTAATTCCCGTTAGATTTCACTTGACTATCTCTAAAACTATCGGCGAGTCAAGTTCATTGGTGTCTAGAAATAGAAAAGTTATTATTGAGGTTCCAAGTCTGAATTCTTTGAATGATTGTTTCAGTGGTCACTTGGATATCATCGTGGCATACCATCCTTCAGTGAATACCTACGATTCATTGTCATTCTCTGGGACTTCAGAATTCAAGACAGTGAAACGAATGCCCTGGCACCACGACGGCAAATTAGCAGGGTGAGTATGAAATACCGATATTCAATCGTCAGTATACATACATACCATAGGTACATAAAATTACGCCTTTATCTTACGGGGGTACATACGCTCCTTACATACTTATTTCGCTTATTTAATACTCAGAATTAGATCGTCAAAGTAGGACCAGCAGCATTACGAGTAATTCAATTCAATTCAATTCAATTCAATTTATTTATTTGCGAATATGGGTTTTACAATGTTGTTACATAATAGATGAGTATCACCATAATCAGCCTGTCAGCATGCAAATTGATATATTAATCATTTTAAAAAACCATTGAAATACAATCACTACATTCAAGCAAATGTCACAAAATCATAATTACATGTCAAATATATAAATTAAGAAGTATAATATAATATAATAATAATAATAACAATCAATTAAATGCAATAATAATTAAATCAAAGATAATACATTTCATTCTATATTAATTTATCAGCTAGGTATTCTTTGACTGAGTAGTAACATTTTGCCACAAGCAACTAAAAATCTGCTTTCTAATTACTCGTAAATGCTACAAGATTATTTCACTATCATGTCAATGGAAAACAATGACTGTACGTGTAAAGAGAAACAATCATTACTATGAAATATCCTAACCACTATCAATATCCACAGGTACTACAAAGTAGCAGCGAATCTCACGGAAGTCATGATCCGAGGAGCAGGTCACATGGTGCCTACCGACAAGCCCGCTCCCTCCCTGGGTCTGATATCGGCCTTCGCCCGTGGTATTTCTCTCAAAGACGACACAGCCAGCCTCGTAAACTCAGAAAAAAACTCAGCGCGACGACGTCAACTGCCTCTACAATAGACAAAATGATTTTATTCATAATTTCCACTTGTATTCTCGGATTGATGCCTGAGTGATTGGCTATTTCGGACCTTAATAAAATGTGTTCGATATTTTGGTGTTTCTATTACTTTTTATATTTTCTAACCATATACACAATTTGATCTTTATATTATTATCAAAAATCTTTCAAGACGGTGTTAAAACTAAACCACAGTTCATTTATAAAGGTTCTAGCCTTGTATACCCAAAACAACAAAAATACCTGTTAAAGAGACGGTTATCACTAAAATATACAGGGTGTATTTTTGAAACGGGGCAGTAAGGGCAAGTACCTTAACCGTTGCAGTTACAGCAAAACGTTCTTAAAAGACCTTCCCTAACTTTTTGGGACATTTTGAACTGCATTCACAGATTTTGTAAAAAACTTACAGTTAGCAAAAAAAATGCAAAAAGTTCAATTTTTTTTTTTTATGCCAATCGATTCTATTTCATGTGGGGATCAAAAAACTTTATGGGACCATTTTAGCTTTCAGTACTAGAAAAGACAGAAATCGCCAAAAACGTTTCCCATACATTTCGGCAACAGAAACGAATTTCAACGATGGTCTAACTTTTTGTTATGGCCTGGAAGTGGGTAGAATTGACTTACTTGACTTAAGGTCCTGTGTCCCTTAGATGGGGCAGAGGGCATCCACAGTGCGCCGCCATCCCGCTCGGTCTTGAGCTTCGCGCTTTATTTCGCTCCAGGTTTTGCCGGTATTCTTCGCCTCCGCGATGATTGTCCGTCGCCAGGTCTGCTTTAGTAAGCGTATTTTGAAAGAACCCTGCAATTCCAGGTTTTTCAAAAGATTTGTAATAACCTTACTTGTTGGCATATGCCGCAACGGATACTTATTGCGGTACCACACTAATGCAGCTCCCGCATTTCGATTATTGACAAAATACGCTTCTAATAAGTCAATTTTTTCACGATTAGAAGACATTTTAGCGAAAATCCTTAATTAATAACTCATACGAAGTTTCTCAGCTGAAACTAAGTATAACACACAGATTTTCGAATCAAATTCGAAATTTGAGGGTAAAAATTCTTTTTATTTACTTTACAGTCAATTCTACCCACTTCCAGGCCATAACAAAAAGTTAGACCATCGTTGAAATTCGTTTCTGTTGCCGAAATGTATGGGAAACGTTTTTGGCGATTTCTGTCTTTTCTAGTACTGAAAGCTAAAATGGTCCCATAGAGTTTTTTGATCCCCACATGAATTAGAATCGATTGGCATAAAAAAAAAATTGAACTTTTTGCATTTTTTTTGCTAACTGTAAGTTTTTTACAAAATCTGTGAATGCAGTTCAAAATGTCCCAAAAAGTTAGGGAAGGTCTTTTAAGAACGTTTTGCTGTAACTGCAACGGTTAAGGTACTTGCCCTTACTGCCCCGTTTCAAAAATACACCCTGTATAAATCAATATGAACCTTCACAGTGTGATAAAAATAATTAGGTAGTTAGATATAGCTATAGCTTATTATGCCAAAAATAATTAGGCTAAAATGCGATTTTTATATTTTGATTAAAATAATGACCAATTGGACCAATAAACAGAATTAAATAGGGCTCATTTTAAATTGATTATATATTCGATAATCCTAATTAATGATAAGCATAACGATGTTTTTCCTATTAATTAAAACATTTTTTTATCAAATCCTATGTCAATTAACGATTCAATTTAAATAACATAACATTACGTCTATTGTTCAAAAGATCTAGGCAGAGGTTCATCGACCTGTAATGTTTAAGTCCAATGTGATATAGGTGGAGCTTACCGCCTTCGATAGAGCAACATTCCAAATAGCCCTATTGCTCTACTCGAAAAACGCACGTCTGAACCTAGTACTTAATAAAAAGTGAGAAGAATGCTGTTAATCATTATTAATATTTTTAAGTAATTAAGAAATTTATTTACCTATATTGTTTAGTTTTAATTTATAGTGGTTAAAAAATAAAATAATTCGCAGAGAAAAAGTACTTACTAAGCATAGCTTTATAGTTCTCAAGGAGTTCCTCTAGCCTCATCTTGGCAGTGCCCAAGAAATCCGGCACCAGCTTCCTATACACTACTCCGATGGACGTAAAGTTGGTGTTGCCGACGTGTAGTGCTTTCCTAGCACCGCTGCTTTGGATGAAGTCACTGAAGACGCCGTCCAGGCTGATGTCGTCGTTCAAATAGTTGTAAAGATTCGAGAGGTGGGATTGAGATAGGAACACCTGGAGGAGGTAGTTGTAATACTGAAAATAAATGATAGGTATGCATTAACACAGATCTTATTTAAAACAAGAGATTCTAAAATAGACATAAGGACACACAAGCACAAAATTATTCTGTGTCTAGTAAACACTGGTGTCCCTGTCACTACTGCATATTTACTACAGCGCCTCTGCCTCATTGTAGAGTGGTTAGCGTATGCAACCTCTCATCACGAGGTTTTAGGTTCGATTCCCGCGGACCGGCCAAAAGTGTTTGGGATTTTCTTGAAAATTCTCAATAGCAGCACGGAGTTGGAATTATGCTCCGTAGATGGCAATGAGCTCACCCCCTATTACACTATACATAACAGATTTTACCCACCACAGCAACACCCTTCGGGGTTATATAGGCGTGATGTTTTGTTATTTACTTGCAGCATAAGCTTTGACCATTTCGCCATCATTGATGAACTGCGTGACAGCCTGTTCCAAGTGGTTCATGAAGTTAGCCACGCCATCATCCACCAAGCCTATCTCCCGCACGAAGTAGCTGTATTTCTGCAGCGTCAGGGGGTCGATGAAGCCATTGCCAATCGCAGCGCCCTGCTATGGAAAAAAATAATGAAAACGTATGACTTTAAAGATTGTAAGAAGTGATCATGAGCACAGCGCTAGAAATACATTTTGATAAAATAACATTGCCATTCCACCTATTTACTTAAATATGCTCTCAGTGTGCAAGCATTCACACGTAATGTAATGTTACAGATTGGAATATTACACCAATAATGTGGGTAGAGAACCGAGCATTACAAGTGCTCAACCTGTAATAATACAATTCAAATGCCGAAACATTACAAAAATGTTCCATTGCCAGCGAATGCTTGCTCTATAGGTTCTTCTCAGTGTCATAGTTTTGAAGAAGAGTTCCAGAAAGTTTGCAGTCTTGAAACGTTTTTAAATTGCATCACCAAAAGAATTAAGGCACTGGATTAGTTCTTATAATTAGGAACTTACATGCAAATTAATAGGCTCGCTCTCGTGTCTGTGCCAATGTGTTTTCCAGCGTAGGACCTTCCAGCAATCGTTAGAAGTACCTTGCGAAGCTCAGGGAATAGGGTCAAGAATTACTGCAGTACTGTGTAGAGATTGGATAACGGCGATGCAATGGCGATAGACGGGGTGGCGAATTTCCTGTTGCGTTATCGCCGTATCTAGTGAATTGGAAAAACGCGCATAAAAATACAATTTCTTTTAATACCCACCGGCGCCGTCCCGTCGCCGTTGACGTGCCGTCTAGAGGTAAAGTGCCCTATTTGGCCATGTCGGCAGTAAGCACCGGCCCCCTTATTGATAAAAAAAAAAGTATAAAAGTCCAGTTTTGCAGCGATCAGCACATTTCGCAAAACGCGACCACCCGCGGCACTTGAGACACCGGGACTCCGTCATGGCTAGGTTTTGGACCTTGCTCCTGCTTCTGTAAGTTATTTATTTCTATTGTGTAATCTATATTTATACTAATAATAAAAAATACAGTTACGAGTTTCACCAGCAAAAGTTCAACACTGAAAAAACGATTTCAATTTCTCTGTCACGTTTAATTATTGATGAAAGAAAGCACTCTCCTGACTCTTTTGCACGAAATATCTTACTAGTAAACTATATTAATTATGTTTGTAGAACTTATTGACCCCTTTTACTTATTTTAATTATATATTGTCTATAAGGTGCACTTACGAAGCGATATGTGCTGCTCGCTCGCACAAACCTCGCTCTTTAACAAAAGAGTCAGACGTCCTTCTAACATTTATGCAGAAGATATATAAATCTAAAGAAGTACCTCCAACTTCTGACCCTGGTACTCCCTTGATCCTCACATCTTACGTCGAAAACAACCAGCTGGATGAAGGCAGAAGAGCTGCTTATGTCGATTCAACGCCTTTCCTGAACAATATCACGAGTTATGCTGGATTTTTTACGGTAAGAGACTTATAAAACTTTCCATACACTTGCAGAAAATGCTGCGAGTACAGTCGCCAAATTAATACAGTGACATTTTATGAATCATAACTGTATAGCAATGATGAAGAGGTATTTTTTAATTGATGAGCGATTTCTAAATGGCTGTTTTTTTTTCAGGTTAACAAAAAGTGCAATGCCAATCTCTTCTTCTGGTACTTCCCTGTATCCGGTCAACCCGTTGAAGATACGCCCTGGATCATTTGGCTTCAAGGTGGACCTGGAGGCTCATCGCTATTTGGTCTGTTTACAGAAATAGGACCATTTACAGTAATAGACCAAAAGTTACAAGGTAAAATCTCGTCCATAATTTGTTGATTGCGCAACTTGGTCAGTAGGTACATGGATCCTTTGTTTAGGAATCAGATGACGAAGTGATTTTTTTTCAGAAATGCCCTATTCTTGGAGCAAGAACCACTCGCTGTTGTTTATTGACAATCCCGTTGGCACTGGATTCAGTTACACTGATGACGAAGAAGGATACGCCACAAACCAAACTACGGTACATAAAGCTTCATATACATTCCTGTCTGATAAACATCGCAAGAGTACAAATAACATTGATTGAAATGTCTGAAGTTTGGCTTAAAATTCATCCTTTTTTCAGGTTGGTGAAAATCTTTACACCGCTCTTCAGCAGTTCTTGACTTTGTTCCCTGAACTTCGCAAGGCTCCTCTAACCATTGCTGGCGAGTCTTACGCTGGTAAATACATTCCAGCCATTGGTATCCAAATCCATTGGAACAAAGACAAAGGCCAGCCTATTAATCTTCACGTAAGTATTAGATCTAATACTTGAAAATACTTAAGACCGCCTCAATAGTTATTTATTAAAAAGAGGAAATTACGTAAATATGTACATACTTTGCTGTCTTGTTGAATTCAAAATTAGCATTCAAAGCAAAAGTTAATTTTCATTCAACGCAGTTTAATTCAAGTAACAAAAATAGAATATTAACAAAAATTTTGTCACAAGCGGTCTTAAAACAATTCACTGATAACGTATATAAAATAGTTAGTAACGTACACAAAAAGCCTTTTCCACAGCATAAAAAGTTATTCTTACATTGTGCCTTGAAAAGCTACCTTTAGAAAAGTAAGATTTTCAGCAGCATTCTGAAGGTGCCGTACTTGCGCTAAAACGTCCGGCTCTCTTGACCTGAAGCTGAAAAGTAGGATAAGGTGACTGTATTTAATTGCAGTAACTTAGTATTATGCTCAGCTGTTGGCCTTTTGGTACATTCGTAAATAGCTTGTTTTTCCTGTATTGATTTTTGAATTTGAACGATATATTCACCAATAAAATTAAGAGAAAATTTAATTACACGTCATATTCATAAGTATGTAAATTTTGAAATTATATATTCCAGGGACTTTCTATAGGCAATGGTTTAATAGATCCAATATCAATGCTGCGATACAGTTATTTTGTGCGAGAAGTGGGACTGGTCGACGACAAAACCGCCGATGAAGTCAAAGAAGTAGAAATAGAGGCCATAAAAATTATCGGTAACGAAGACTATTTTGGTGGTTTTATGGTAAGACAGTTTACTAGTACCATAGTTTTGTTAAACAAGTAGAATAAATTGTAATAATACAGGGTGGCCCGTTTATAGTAGTCCAAAGAATTTTCACAGATGTAGGGCCGGCCAATCAATAGTTTAAAAGTTATGATTTTTTTAAATTTTTCGTAAAATCGCCAATCATGTAAACCATGTGTAAACCTCTCTAAATTGAAAATGATTTGAAAAAATTTAATCAAATTTGCTGAGTAAGTAGCTTAGACATATAGCTAAATCCTAAAGCATGGATCTCGTGCTAAAATAAATCAATCACATGGAACAGTTTCAATAAAACTTTACGTAGGCCCATAGGCTCAATGTGTAGCCTTTTCAGAATAAAGAATTGTGGCTCTTAACAAGTTGCACTGTTAGCTACGGGCCTCTCCTCGCCTTATCGAAAAGAGTTTTAAAGCCCACAGCAAAATGAAGCTAACCTTGATTATCGTACTATTCTCTCAGAATACTAATAAAATATTATATTTCCCAGGCACACAATACCATACTGAATATAATCCAATATTATTCAAAGCAAGAAAATTTGTACAACTATTTAACAGACCATGTTGATATGGGAGAATCGTTTGCCGGCTTCATCCAATTGAGTGAAGTTCGGAAGGCATTGCATGTTGGCAACGCCAGCTACGCCGCTCTCAATCACGAGGTTTACGGACACCTGGTAGAGGATATAATGAAGAGCGTCAAACCTTGGCTTGAAGAACTACTCGAACATTACAAGGTTTTGGTTTATAAGTAAGTTTAACAATATTAGAACAAGCTTTGAAAAGCTGTGAAACCTTTACTTTTTCATTGCACAAAGTCATTTTTATTTTCTTTTTACGTAAAATATGATATTTTTCAATTAATTAACTGGCCAATAGACTGTTTAACATTGCATAAATGCGAAGAATGGTTTTTCTCGACCAAGTGAGCTAATCTCTGATATAACCACTACATAATTATATTATACAGGGTCTTTGGTTGGTACATCCTTGGCCTAATAAAATTGACTTAATGGTATCCTTAGCTATAGTTTAAGCACCACTTCACCAAATATAAAAACTGGTATTACCAGTTTTTATATTTTAATGATTAAGATTTTTCAAAAAATACCATATTCAGCTTTTGAATTGAAATTTTAAAAAACAATATCTGATATAACTTCGAATTTTTGTACTAGTTTTAAAGTTTTCGGTTGGTTCTCAATAAAATGAAGAATTACTTTTAAATAACATATACTCTCCTTTATATTTACGGACAAACTTTTGAAAACGTAAACAGATAAATACGGGTCAATTTTATATCGTGATTAAAATAAGAAACTGGTGAGTTAAAAATTGGGTTAGGGGTCCTACATCTACATATAACGAAACTTACCACCTTATAGCCAATTCAATTTGGCAATCGATGTGCCAAACACGCTGTTTTATTTGCGTTGCTTGAGGTTATCTGCAGGTGCAGCAGCAGCTCTAGCAAAAAAAACCATATCACGTGGGTATTGATCGATGGGGGTTGCGTCACACACCAGACTACCCATATTCCGTAATAATAATACTCCACCCTCAAAAGTTCAAGACCAACGAGGTCTGTTATATTGATGTTAAAATATTTATTTCAGTGGTCACCTGGACATCATCGTTGCATACCATCCTTCAGTGAATACCTACATGTCCTTCTCATTCTCCGGAGCAGATGATTACAAAACAGCAAAACGGTCACCCTGGTACCACGATGAAAAATTAGCAGGGTAAGGTTTACAAAGACAAAAATACCGTATAAATTTACTTACTTCATTTTTGATATCTGTTACGGACTATAGGACAGTACAAAAATAAATTGAGCCTGATTAGACAGACAGACAGGTACCCTGATGGTAATGTTTAGTGTAAGTTAGTATGAGGTGTGGAATCCATCAGGGGGTTGCCAAACCATCAGTGAGAGGTGTTCTTACGGACTGAACAGAATGTTAGTTACTATTTTACTTACAGGTACTACAAAAGAGGAGGGAATCTCACGGAGGTGATGGTCCGAGGCGCAGGTCACATGGTGCCGGCTGACAAACCAGAGGCAGCGCTCGGTCTCATCACGGCCTTCGCTCGTGGACTTCCACTGGATGCCACCACCAGCTTTGTGTAACCTTATGTACATCAGCATCGTCTGCTGCTACATGTCAACAAATAATCGAAACGACCAATATATTGCTAGTGACATAATAAAACTAGGTGTTAATGACTTCGTGGCGGAGTAAAGTTGCTTACTAGTGATTCAGAACATGATTTTCGAGAAAAAAAAGGCTTCAGAAGTTGCCACATATTGAGCAATATTTTCATCAGAAAATGCCAAAGTTGACGGGTAAATTGCATTATATTAGGATAGTCTAAACACTAAATTTATTATGTACTCTAATAATAATAATAATAATAATAATCATTTATTTGTGAATCATAGGTAACATAATGGTCTTATAAATGTATTGACGTGCGCTATGTTCTACCATAATGGTGTACAAATTTATTTAATGTCTTGCATGCAGAATATAAATCTAATTACATGAGAATGTCAAACAGGCAACAAATTATAACAACAAAAAATAGCAATGTCAAAGAATTGAATAAGAAAATTTATTATAATAATGTCAATTGTATAGTTAAATTGAATTAAATTAAATTAAATTAGCCAATGTCGAATATAAGAATTAAATTATGAATAATAATAAATTAATAAATTATGTGTGATGTGGTAATAACAGTGGCAATGCAATATAAGTTATAACAATTTGTCGGCCAAAAAATCTGATATATTATAATAACATTTCTCCAGCAGTAGCTTTTTCAGATGAGCCTTAAACATATTTAAGTTTAAATCTTTAATTAACTTTGGCAATTTATTGTAGATCACAGGTGCCATATGAAAAATACTTTTGTGCATCAGTGTCGTTTTAGTTTTTACCATGCAAAGTCTACTTCTATCTCTCTGAGATCGATTAGATGCTTCTGTTGCTAGAGTAAAAAGACTAGGGTTGGTTTTAACAAACATAGCAACTTCATAGATATAAAGTGATGGCAGTGTGAGAATGTTGTATTTCTTAAAGAAAGGTACACAACTTTCGATAGTCTTTAATCCAAACATCGCTCGCAAGCAGCGTTTCTGGGCCTTAAAGACCATGTCTTTGTCTGTCGAATTCCCCCAAAAAATTATGCCATATCTGATAACTGACGCCACCATGCCATGGTACGCCGTTACAAGTGTACTAGTATTAACTATTTGGGCCAGTTCATGTAACGCATAAACAGACTTACTTATCCTTTTACGTAATTGTTCTATATGCTGTTTCCATGTAAGTTTATTGTCAATTATAAGGCCAAGAAATTTTGTGGTATCAACTTCCTCAACTTTTTCGTTATCAAAATGTACGCTCAGATCTTTTATATTTGTTGTACGCTGGCTAAATTGCATAAAGTTCGTTTTTTTCAAGTTAGCCCGTAAGTTATTTCTTTGTAACCATGCCATAACCGTGCTTAGTGAGTTATTGATATCCTCTTCATAGGTATTCAGATCTTTACATTTTACGGTTACCGTGCTATCGTCCGCAAACAAAGCTATTGGATCATCAGTCGCACTAGGTAGATCATTAATATATAGAATGAAGAGAAGAGGACCCAATACGCTACCCTGTGGTACTCCATAGCACGCCATTCGCTGCTTAGAGAGGTAAACCTCTTCTATTGTACTAGCGTTATTGATTCGCCTAATTTCAGTGTGCTGTATTCGATTTTTTATATAAGATTCAAGGAGTTTTAATATGTTTCCTCTAATCCCATATGCACTAAGTTTCGAAAGGAGTATTTGATGGTCCACGTAGTCAAAAGCCTTAATGTGACGTTACACTTCCATATACAGTCGGAAAAACTAACTGACTCCCGCTTCGTGACGATGTCATTTCATTGCCCCCTGTATTATTATTGCTGATCACTGATACCAAATTTGATACCAAATAAAATGTGTTTAAGAAACATTTGTTTTATTTTCGCAGTACTAAGTAACTAGTTCTTTAATCATTCCAAAATATTTAAATAGAGACAATGCAGAAAAATAAATAAAGGTCTTTTATTCAGTCTAGGTACTTTACTCACGTTACACATGTGTAATTATTTTTTAAATGTTTAGCGATTAATTGTAGTTTCGACGACATTTTTAAATATTAGTCACATGAAATATAGGTGTATAGCTTAGCATGTTTAGTATTATTAATTATTACAAATTCTATAAAATTATAATATTAGGATGAGAGCTGAATATGATTAAATTGTGGTATTAATTAACAAAGTATTATACTTAGTTTATTAAATTCATAGCCAACATTATGTATTTACAAATATTTCTATGAAGTGATTTTTACGTATAAGCAGGGTAAATTCTTTTTAGCACTCGAACCGTTTACATTTCGCTACTCGCTTGAATATTTAAGATTTTTCTGTTTTGCGGTCAAAGTAACAAATTAATTGATACTTGTACTCCTTAGAAGATTTTAACGATTCTATGAATCCTGCTACAAATACTACTACATTAATATAATGTCGGTCGTCAACTCAAAATTGCAAACCTGAATCCGATCATTGATTATCACTTACATAATTATTGTTGCCAATATAATATCGATTAGAGCTCACAACAAGAAGATATTGTTTAAGCGAAGCTTTTTACGAAAGTTCTTGATTAGTTGGAACGCCATATGAGTTAGGCACGAGAAACTTAAAAGATATGGCGACAGTGAGTGCACGCCCTTATTCATAAAATACAATAGTATAAATCGTCCTTACATGGAAGGCCGCTAGCAGTGGCGTAACTATAGGGTGGCAGGGGTGGCAAAATGCCACGGGCTCCCGGACCTAGGAGGGCCCCGTGCCCAAGATGCCAGGACCTCGAAAATAACTAAACACTATCAGAACAAAACTAGATTTAAACGCATTCATCTAAAAATAATAATTATAAAACGCATCCATTGGTTGCTTTTTTTTCACTGTACTAAAGTAGCGCGGACGAGCTTGCAATTTACAGTAAATCGCGTAAGATATTTTTTCTTCCTAAAAATTTGGCATTCTAAGGTGAAAAATTGGTGCATTCCAGTACTGAATCATTGATAATTAAGCGCCTTCAACGTAATGATTTTTACTAGGGCCCACCCAATATTTTTGCCACGGGCCCCCAATGGTATAGTTACGCCACTGGCCGCTAGGACTCCTGGGCAATTCGCGAGTTCCAAAACGAATTGGCTAATCCTTTGTATGTAATTGGGTAAAGGCTCAGAAGATGATGCCTAATTTTGTTTTTTTTTTACAGGTACTACAAAATGGGAGGCAATCTCTTGGAGGTGATGGTTCGAGGCGCAGGTCACATGGTGCCATCGGATCAACCAGCAGCGGCGCTCGGTCTCATCACAGCCTTCGCTCGTGGTCTTCCACTGAATGACACCACCAGTTTCGTGGCACCGTAGGTAGTTTTAGGTGCCGTCTCGCACATGCAACTGACAAATTCAACGAAATGACGAATACCATTATGGTTGTTTGACCACAAAATAAAATGTTTGTTCAAGATATGCTTTCAATTCACATTTGTGGTTTTTAACGTTTTATTTTAATAATGTACTATCAGCAAAGTTGAATCATGACCCTTTTGACAAACATTTCCTTTTAAATTGTCAGTCAATAAGGTTGACATTTGTGGTAGAACAAGCGAATTTAGACTGTAGTGTTTTGAAATGTCCATACAAAAATAGTATAATGGAGGTTTATTAATCTGCTTTGTTGATAGTACAAAAGTGAATTATATTCTTAGTACTTGTTTTTCACCACCAAAAAAGAAAACACATGTTTGTAAGGGGAGAAATGTCTATTAAAAAAAACCGGCCATGTGCGTGTCGGGCCACGCGCAATAGGGTTCCGTAGCTATAGGCTGACCGTTTAACTCGCGTATCGCCCGCGGGGTGAGAAGGGGGCGGGGCGAGATGTTACCGGGTGGGTGAGAGGGGTGCGCGGTGCAAAAAGCTCACGTCAAGCGCGGCAGTGCGCTGGCAGTGCTCGCAGCGCACGGTTGGTATTTTTGTTACGGACGCTTGGACATTAACGCACAAGGTAAACGGTTTACCAAGATTAATCCCAAGATGAATCGCTCTTCCTGTTTTGCAAAAAAAATCAACAACACGGACTTTTGGACACGGCAAGCATCCTGAGGAGGTTCCTCTCTCTATGGAGCCCTAACCTCGGCAGCTTGGTCCTTGCACCTGAAGTCGGTGGGACACTTTTTTATATTTGAAATGTTTTTTTGTATTTTTTATAAATCATATTTAAAAATATATAAAATAAGTTAAGAAATATATAAATAAAATAATAATAATTAAAAGTAAAATTTTTAAAATGTTGTTTTTTTCTTTAATAAGTTATTTTTTTCTTAAAACGTTCATTTTTTCTTTAAAAATACAGATACTACAATTATATTTTTTACTTTGCCTACAATGTCTATCTCGAGATAAATCTTTGGATCAATGACTCCGTGTATAGCCGTAGTAGTCCGTTACCTTCCCCCGCTCACTTCTTACGTCGCAGGCGATACGCGTGTTAAACGGTCGGTCTATAGTCGTAACAACATTAAACGTACTGATTATCGACAAATAGCCAAAATACCAAAATTTTTTGCCTGCAAAAATAACTTTGTTTTTCATAGCGAACACGCCGCACATTCCCGGGTCGGGCAGTGTTTTTTGTAAAGTTCAGGAAATTCACAATAGAACACGGAGTTGGAATTGTGCCCGTGTGATGACAATAGGCTCACCCCCTATCCCATAGGACCTAAACATAACAGGTGAAGTGTGGGTGTTGTACAGCTCTGCCACACCCTTCTGGGTAATATAGGCGTGATGTCGTGTTATATTAAATATTTAAGAATCCTTTTGTCTGTACTTTATCAAAGCTACTCAAAGTAACCTACTGCCTAAAATGAGTAATAATGCTTTTTTAAACAAAATAATAATATACCACATCAATTCCTTTTAATATCTATATTTCTCATTTATTTACGCTTTCGAATTCGTATTGACGTCATAATATTATATTCTCAAGAAGGTAAAAAAATATGACTAAGAAATTATTCATGAGGAAAATGTATCTAAAATATTTAATTATCCTGTTTAAATATACAATGGATAATGCGGAACGATTTAGGTTGTAAACAATTCCTAAAATGGAATTGTTTCCCCTAATATTGTTTTTGTTTAGTAGTCAGGATTACTCGGAAATCTTTGATTAGACATTATTTCCTCTGAGTCGGAAATATTTGAAATTAATAAGGAAATAATATCAAACCCTGGTTTTTATTTGACATAATTATGTAACGACCCAAAGTTCACCTAGTCCCCTTAATGGTAAATGGTAGATAACTACAGCCCCCAAAAGATTTCCAATACATAGCTACGTCTGATAACTACCTATTTTTTTTTTTTTTTTTTAATATTTCACAACTCACACAACGCCATCTAGTCCCAAACTAAGCAGAGCTTGTAATATGGGTACTAGAATAACTGATACTAATACATATATATACTTTTCTTTTGTAAATACATACTTATTATACATAGAAACACCCAGACTAAGACAAACCCCCATGTTCATGCACACAAAGATTTGTCTTAAGTGGGAATCGAACCCACGACCTCGGCGTTGCAGGACTTGCAGGCAGGTGCACTATCCACTCCGCCATCCGGTCGTCTAAATCTAGTAAGTACGTAGGTCCTACCTCAATCTCTATTCTCTAATCTCAATTCTAATCTCACTACAAAACTGGAACTCAGTGGCAATAGCAACTACTATTTCACAGCAGGACAAGGGTGCTTTTCCACCAGACATGGGCTTTACTGACTATCCAGCTATGCTACGAGGATATGCAAGCTAATCTAAGAACCAATGTCACAGCCCGTGTGGCAGATGTAAACTATGTAAAGGCGAGTAAAATCTGCTATGAAGGTGCACCGCTGCGTCACGAGTTATCGGTGCGGGCAAGATGCGCAATGTGCATGCAATGTGCAATGTATCAACAGTAAGGTAGGCACGGAAAATATTTAAAATTTTGTAAAATTTAGTCAAGTGTCAAATTTTAACTCTAGACATAAAGATAAATTAGTAATACCTAATCTGAGGAAGGAGATTTTCAGTAGAAATAGTTATCCAATGGCAATTAAAGTGTACAATAAACTATCAAACGATATAAAATCATTGCAATCTTCTTTATTATTTAAGAGAAAATTATTTGATCGGTTGGTGAACAAATGTTTTTATAGTATTAATGAATATCTTAATAATAAGAACTGACATTAACAAATTCATTATTTCAATTGACACAATCAATTTATTTATTATAATAATCCTATTGACATTTTCATTTTCTTTATTAATAATTCAATTCAATACTTATTAAATTGCTATTCATTAATTACTATAGTACTTAATTTATTTAAATTGTTTTTAGAATATTAATTATGATTATAAATTTAATTTAATCTACTAAATTTTTGCACGCTCTCAACTAAAGGGCAAAACATGCTGTACCTGCCCGATAATTATAACAACATTTTGTAACCATGTTTTATGCAAATAAAGTTCTTGATTCTTGATTCCTGGAGATTAGTTGTATAGACGGCATCCGTAGCACATATCCATGGAACACATCCTCCCATACACAAAACATCTTGTCACACCGCATATCACATCGAATCTCTTGTGGAAAAGCACCCTAAAAGAGAGACGGTACCGCGCTTCTATATAAGTAAACAAATAATCTATACCTGGCGCAATGGATAAGGCATTGGTCTTACGATCAAGAGGTCGTTGGGTCGAATCCTGGCCATTACACCACGGATGGGAACTTCCTCCTAACACAAGCGAATTTTGCTTAGCTGAAGGAGGTTAAAGATAGTTAATTTATATTTGCAAATTACTAGTAAACTTTATATTAATTAAAGATAACGAAAAACATGTACTTACATATATAATAATTAAAATTGTTTTGTAAAAAATGATCTATTGTGAAAAAGATAAAGATGAAAAATTCAGAAAATCTATGGTGCGACCTGGCAAGTACCAATTGGTTCTAAAATACTTACTAATTCTGGACTCAGAGGTTCCATAAATAAACCCGTCGAAAATATATATTTTTATTTTATTTATTTACCCATTGTTGGGCAAAAGTCTCCCCCATTTTCTTCTACTTGTCTCTCCTTGTAGCCTTCTTTTCCTGCCCATCTTTCTGGATGCATCCGACTAACGTGCTCAGCCCAGTCCTTCTTTAACCTGGTAGACTTATTGCCCACGTCGGTGATGCCAGTCCTATACGAATAGTCCGAAATAGAACAGCAATTCGAGGGCTAGTCATTGTATTTTCCCTAAACGTAATAAATACCGTCCGTAATGTTGAAATATTCAAGATGTCGTCAATACTTTAGATAAAATAATTGTATAAATAAGTGTGTTATAGAGCACATAGCACATTTCACAATTCGCGATCACACGTGAAACACCTTCAGGACTTCATAATGGCGGTGCTTGAGGCCGCCGTCCTGCATTTTCTACTTGTGTATGTTAATATTGTATGTTTTTTTAACAAATTAAAAGCAGCCATTGTTATTATATACCAGTTCCATTAGGATTGATAGAAAATATTAACGTCTTTATTTCCAAAGTTGTGTTGTGACTATTTATATTTTCTTAGATGCTCCTACGAAGTGATACATGCAGCTCACTCACCCGTCTCTTTAGAAAAAGGCACAAACGTCCATCTTAACTTTATGAAGAATATTTACAAGTCGAAAGAAGTACCTCCACTTTCTGACGCTGGCTCACCCCTGATCCTCACACCTTACATCGAGAACAATAAACTAGAAGAAGGAAGAAGAGCTGCTTACGTTGATCCTGGGCCTTTCCTGAATATCACAAGTTATGCTGGATATTTCACGGTAAATAAAATCTAATTTTAATGTAGCAATAAAACTCTATTGGGCACTATCTGAATGACTGTGTTTTCAGGTAAACCAAGAGTGCAATGCCAACCTCTTTTTCTGGTACTTCCCAGTGTCCGGCAAACCCATTAAAAGTACTCCGTGGATAATTTGGCTTCAAGGTGGACCTGGAGCCTCTTCGTTGTTTGGTCTGTTTTCAGAAATAGGACCATTAACTGTTATAGACCAAAAGTTACAAGGTAATGCTAAATCTTTTAACTAAAAGGAATAATTTACTCATTGAAATGGACAAATAAAAGAACACACTCCAAATGGCAATTAAATTTGAAGACAAAAACGATGACAAAAGAAAAAAAAAATATAACTCAGCTCCATTTTTAACACGCATATTAGCTTCACCTGTATGTTTGTTTGTTTGTTTGTTTGTTTGTTTGTTTGTATGTAACCGACTCCTTTGGACTCGATTTTGACCCACTTTAAACGGACAGATTTAATTCAAACTTTCTACACTTGTAAAGAATCAGCGACAATATAATAATTTCATAAATTTATCTCATTATCCTGATTAGGATCGCCAGGATTAAAAAAAAACTAAAAAACACGCTTTTAAATAACATCAAACTAAAAAGTGAAAAATAAATATAGTTTAAAAAAACTAAAAAAACACGCTTTTAAAGCACATCAAACTAAAAAGTGAAAAATAATTCTTATTATAACCTGAAAATAATAATAAACGAAAAATACTAGTACTATTGTGAAAAAAAGCGTGGGTCGCTCGATAGACGAAAAATATGGCACAGAGCGCCCCACGCTTTTTTTCACAATAGTACTAGTATTTTTCGTTTATTATTATTTTCAGGTTATAATAAGAATTATTTTTCACTTTTTAGTTTGATGTGCTTTAAAAGCGTGTTTTTTTAGTTTTTTTAAACTATATTTATTTTTCACTTTTTAGTTTGATGTTATATATAAGCGTGTTTTTTAGTTTTTTTTTAATCCTGGCGATCCTAATCAGGATAATGAGATAAATTTATGAAATTATTATATTGTCGCTGATTCTTTACAAGTGTAGAAAGTTTGAATTAAATCTGTCCGTTTAAAGTGGGTCAAAATCGAGTCCAAAGGAGTCGGTTACATACAAACAAACACTTTTCACTTTTTAGTTTGATGTGCTTTAAAAGCGTGTTTTTTTAGTTTTTTTAAACTATATTTATTACTTGTCCATTCAGATTTTCAGATACTTGGAACATTTTTTTTGTTCCTGACCTTATCCCATTTCATATGGAGTCAGCGCAGTTCTATCTGCCATCTCGCGTTCTGCACATGGGTTTAATTATGATCAAATTTAATCCTTAAAAATACAAACGGGCTTTAAAAATAGTGTTTCTTTCTCAGAAATGCCTTACTCTTGGGGTAAAGACCACTCGCTGCTGTTCATTGACAATCCCGTGGGCTCCGGATTCAGTTTCACTGATGACAACCAAGGATACGCCACAAACCAAACAACGGTACACAGAGTTACTACCTACTTCTATTCTAAAGGAGCTTTGTTGAAAGATTTCAAGCTTTGCTAATTTATTGAAACTTTTTCAGATAGGAGAAAATCTTTATACAGCTCTTCAGCAGTTCTTAACCTTGTTCCCTGAGCTTCGCAAGGCACCTCTAACAATAGCTGGAGAGTCCTACGCTGGCAAACACATTCCATCCATTGGTATCCAAATTCATCGGAATAAAAACAAAGTCGAACCTATTAATCTGCATGTAAGTTTTACTAATACATTATTTTTCACAACTTCTGAATCGGTATTGAAAAAAAACTCGAGTTAGTAGCGTTCCTAAGATAGATCCCTGATGTGCCTACTACAAAATATTGAAACATTTTATTCATCCTTCGCAGTTTTTACGGTTTAATTAAACAATATCACAGCATTTTAAGTAGTTACCACCGATTTCTAAAAATGTATAGTATATTTAGAAGTAGGTATAATAATTCTTGTTAAATATAAAATGCACATAATTTATTTATTTAAAAACTTTATGCACAAAAAATGGTACATGGGCGGACTTAATGCCATAAGCATTATCTACCAGTCAACCTTTAGTTGATGCAGAGACGACAAGTGGTAGGTAAGGTATGTCTAATGATCTAAGCAAAAACTACCGCTTTATTTTCTCTTTCCAAAATGTTAGGTTGCCTGGAAGAAATCGTTTTGTACATTTTTCCTGCTATTTTACTTTTTGTTATCTCTTAAGTTTTTCATGTGAAATTATGTACAAATAAAGTATTTTCTATCTATCTATTTATCTTACCTACTGTTTATAACGATTATTATGAAAATGAAATGTTGCAGGGTCTTGCTATAGGCAACGGTTTTATAGACCCGGTGTCTTTGCTGCGATACAGTTACTTTGTGAGGGAAGTGGGACTGGTAGATGACAGAGCAGCAGATGAAATGAAAACATTGGAAGCCAGAGCCGCACAAATCATCAATGACGGAGACTATACCAAAGGCTTTTTAGTAAGTATGGCAATTATTACAGCCGCAATCCTACTTATTAAATAAATATGCCAAAGACCATGAAGCCAACGGTTTAAATAAATAAAATAATTAATAATATTTATCATTTACAGGTATATAATTCTATACTCAATATCTTCGAATATAATTCAAAACAACATAATTTATACAACTATTTAAAAGATGACGTTGACATGGGCGAATCGTTTATCGATTTTGTTCAATCCAGTGAAGTTCGGAAGGCATTGCATGTTGGTTCTACAAGTTACTCAACTTTAAATTCTAAGGTTTACAGACTCCTTATAAAAGACTTCATGAAGAGCGCCAAACCGTGGCTTGAAGAACTATTGGAAAATTATAAAGTTATGGTTTACAAGTAAGTGTAAAAAATAGGCGGCTTTTAACTCACCCAACGAATCATATGAAACTGCAATTTTATTGTATTAACTAAACATTTACTCGAACTTTAATTACTTGAATAACTATAGTCGGTCAGTGCCTTACTGTGTAGAGTTTACACTGATAAAAAAAAGAGATAATGAAGAATAAAGCAGTCCTAGTATGTTTAAAGATGGATTAACTTTATGGTGTATGTGACTCTAAATTTTTAAAGATATTGTGCTTACATTATTTCACATGTTTAACATTCTTTCTTTCAGTGGTCACCTGGATATCATCTGTGCGTATCATCCTTCAGTAAATACTTACAATTCTTTCTCATTCTCCGGCGCTGCTGAATTCAAAACAGCACAACGGTATCCCTGGCACCATGATAAAAAACTAGCTGGGTAAGTTGTACATATCAAAATACTTTGAAAATGTATTGAAAGCTGTACTTTCTTACATAGTTTTTAGATTATTTTTCTAATAAATAAATGATGACCGCATTTTTCGAATCCATCGAGCTATTCGATTCCCAAAGTTATTTTTATTTTTTATGCCCTACATATACATACATATATGATCTTTATATTAGTTGGCGTGTCTTGTCCCAGGGTCATTAAAGTCGGACTTCAGGTCGGTTTGACCTCTTTAAACGGCCTCATTATTATTTTTGTTATTATTTACAGATACTACAAAAGAGGAGGGAATCTCATGGAGGTGATGGTCCGAGGCGCAGGTCACATGGTGCCATCGGATCAACCAGCAGCAGCGCTCGGTCTTATCACAGCCTTCGCTCGTGGTCTTCCACTCAATGACACCAGTTTGGTGGCACCATAAGTAGACCGTCATCGCCTTGTAATATAGTATCTGTGAGAAATAATTATGTGTTGATGGCTGTACCTTCTTCTCCTTCTTTATTGTTTATGCGTTTTTGTTTTATAAAATTGTCACCCAGAAAGCAGCAACGTTCACTCCCTTTTAAGTGGCCTGCATTAAGTATTGAACTGTACTATTGGCAAGGTTTTGGCACGATAGTTGGTGAGCCATATTTTACATACGGAACAAAATCACAATCATTGATGTTGTGTCTGATAAACATAAAAAGAAATAAAAAGTGTGTTCAAAATATTTTGTTTTTTTAAAGAGTGTATTAAGTTCCTATTAGAGTTAAGTGTGTTTGTAACCTACTCCTTCCCCTCCACTCCTCCTGAATACTTAGGCTGAGGAAATTTTGCGACTCACGACTCACAAAATTACGCTTGTTTGGCTTCACCCTTAATTTGAAAAATCAAAAGAATGTATTCTACTAAGCGCACATAACTTACATTACACGTGTAATTACTATCTAATTGTTTAAAAAATGTTCAGCGTTTTAATTTATTTATGTCATCGTATCATTTTTCAAATTCACATAAAGTGTGACAAGCAGCATATTCATTATAAATTTATAAAATAATAAAACTGGAGTGTTAAGGAAGGTATAAATTGGGTAGTTTTTCAATAGAATATGGAACACTAGTTGTTGCCCATGACGTCATCCGTGTAGATTTCGTTAAAATTAACATAAACTACCTCGGTGGTTAGCGTATGTCATCAGGTCTCACCACGAGGTCTCTGGTCCGATTTTTGGGTCGAACAAAATGTGATTTGGGAATTTTCCGTCATGATGCTGGCAGGTACCACTCCTCAACATATGGTACGGCGATAATTCTTAAAATAAAGGCACGTTAAGACCATTTGCTCTATTCTTTCAACTTGCGAAGTTGTAAATATTGGAAAGTAGTTTGAAATGAGAACGTTTAATGGCAAACGTTACTACTACTACTAACAACACCAAATTCAAGAACCATTTAACCCACTTTTTGCGGTATTTAGACATTTGTAGAGTTTTTGGTTATATTATTTAACTAGCTGCCCCGCGCGGCTTCGCCCTCGATAAAATTTTTCCTGCAAAATATTTTAAAAGTATCCTATGTCCTTCTCCCGGTTCTAAGCTACCTCCCCACCAATTTTCAGTCAAATCGGTTCAGCCGTTCTTGAGTTATAAATGGTGTAACTAATACGACTTTCTTTTATACCTTTAGATAGATTATATCTAAATAATTTCATTATGTTTAATTAAGATTAACTTAAATATGTGGCCATACATAGCGTTTTGCGCAGCTATTATTATCAGGCGTTTAAATAAGTCTTCCTCGAAGTATTGACAGTGCCGGATTAAGCCAGCGCGGGGCCTGTAGCAAAATCTGTCAGGTCCCTTCAATATTTGTTATATAATTATGGGGCCTTTGGCCTGCTTTAGGTTTAAAAGTTTTATTAACAATTAATTTTAAAACAACTTTTTTTGATTTAATGTGGGAAAATTTAGATAATATAACGTTTTCCATATCTAGTTCTTTAATCAAATCATGCTCTACAAGCTGGCTCATTTATATCGGTCAGTATGGGCAAGTCTGTATTTACAAAACATACACAAATTTGTTCTTACAAGCAAGATATTTAACGCTACTATTTAAATTTAATTATTTTTACGGTCAGACAGGCGTTGGAGGGCGGGGCTCTCCAATTCGCGGGACCCAATTCCAACCAATCTCCAATTAGCCATATAGCAAGAGTAGTAAATGCTACATTTGCTACTTTTGCTATATGGCTAATCCGGCACTGATTATTGAGACAAGGGTTTAACATAACCATTAGCCAGATTGCGAAAATACAGACTGAGTAGCTTTTGCCCGCGTCTTCGTTCGCATGGAATTCATTGTATTAAGTAGTAGCTGCTCTCGCGCTTTGAATCTTACTGCTCCGCTCCGGTCTAGTTTAGCGTAATGTTAAATATCTAAAGACCTTAATTGAGAGTTAATCTAATAATTATTGAGATTCGACCGAGATTAGCTATCAAACAAACAAACTTACCAATTGTCTGCGTGGTAGGTACATCGACAAAAGTAGCCTATGTTACGCGTGTTGTAGTTACCTGCATCATAAATTTTATTAAAATTGGTCCAGTGTATAGAAGATTAGCCGGTACAAACAGACATTACCATACCATTTCGTACGTTGCTCGTAAGTTTGAAATGAACTTGTGCAGGCAAATCACTATACCTACTCATTGTTTTGGACACGAAATGAATATCTGCAAAATTTGTTCATAAAACGCTAACTCGCGGCATTTCAAACCACGTTTCAAACAGCATTATCCATATCTGCTAGCAAATATTTTAGGTGTTATTTTTGTGGTGACGCCATAATAATAGCAAATGGGGAGGAAGCGGTTCAAAAACCTACTCTTAGTCGTACTCTTAGTCCCAAACCAGGCCCCAGGTAGGGTCATAACATCCACGACCCCCTCCTTCTCCGGAACCCGCCATACACCGCCACAGAGGACAACCTCTGAGATTGTTAAAATCTCAACACTTTTCCTATAGTTCGCTCTAAACAGCAGCACTATCACTCAAATGCGCAATTTGCTTTTAGTTAAACAAAGCACGTTTTCACAACGAAGCATGCAACACTGCTTGTCAATTTCTGATATAGCAACATTTTTAGTGGTGACGTTTCCGAGTGCGCAGGCAAAAGAAATACCGAATGAAATTTAATTGGAATTTCCAAATAAACGTCTCTGATCCTTAAAAGGGATTTCAGTAAATCATGATTATGTAGTTTTCAGCTATCTAATTCCTACTTTAATACTGATTAGTGTAAAGTTTTAGCAACGGAAGTCGTGTAATAACATCTCATCATGTTCTCGTTATTGGTGTGTGTGGTTTGCGCATTGCTGGTTTTAACGCCTGGTATCGCGTTTTATTTACCCGGCTTAGCTCCTGTGAACTACTGTATAGCCAGCGATGACCAAGCAAGCAAGTCGTGCAAGGTAACTTATGAATATTTTCCTGAAAGTGTATTGTTTTCTTAAGTACACGGTGCCGACATTACCACTGCATTCCATCGTCATCGTTATCGAAAGATCCAATGAACATTTCTAATCCATTACTACCATTAATATCGAACTAATAATTGCTTGGGACGGATATCCGTTCTTCAAACCACTGGGTAATAGCTAATCACATAGTTTAAACATCATAAAGTGTGATAACGAATTCGTAATAACTCCTAGCTATGATGATAAAACATGAGTTTTTTTTTAAATTTCAGACGGAAATCCCTCTCTATGTAAATAGACTGAATACAGAAGAATCGGTAATTCCATTTGAGTACCACCACTTTGATTTCTGTACTACTGATGAGAGTCAATCGCCGGTCGAGAATCTTGGCCAGGTGGTCTTTGGCGAACGAATACGACCGAGTCCGTACAAGCTCGAGTTCCGCAAAAATGTGGACTGTAAGAAAGTGTGTACAAAGACATACTCAGGCTCGGACACAGACTCAAGCAAACGGTTGAATCTACTGAAGATGGGTATGGCTCTCTCTTATCAACACCATTGGATCTTGGACAACATGCCTGTGACATGGTGCTATTTGGTTAGCGAGGGAGGAAAGACATACTGCAGTACAGGCTTCCCGATGGGCTGTCAAGTGCGCAAGGATATGGTAAGATCATTTTTATTTTTGTGAATGTTTTGGATGTTTTTTTTGGCATCCTGGACATCTAAATGATTTTTTGTGTATACATGTGTACTATTTTTTTTATTTACTTTACAAAGCTATTATCTAATATCTATATAAATATATTACTGATAAAATTAATGAATTAGACACAATTTAGTCAGACTACCTTATAAATTACAATACCTAGTTTGTTTGGTTTTATCAATTTCATATGGATATTTTTTATCATGAACAATGTTGTACCTATATACCAAATTCATTACCATTCATGCATCTCTAGGTAAATTGCAAGTGAAAGTTTAGTGATTAGGTCAAAACAATTATTTCTATGTAAATTATATTGTAAATTGCCATCAGCTGACCATTTGAGTTAATATTTATTACTTTATCTTCTACCATTATAAGTTAGTTGAAATGAAATAAATTCAAACATGCAATGAATGAGAATGCAATTAATGTAGCCACCTACTGAGCCGGGGTGGTAAAAAAACATAGACTGTTGACTTGAAAGAAGAAGAATTCTAACATTTCAGAACATGCATGAATCATGGATAGCTTTACATGAAATTAAGTAATATTGTGGCACAAAAATAATAGTGTTTTCAGGCATATTAGAGAACCTTTTATCATATCTTAAGCTGCATATCACTAACTCCTAAGGTTGCCAGAACTGATCAGGCAAAATCCTTTTTTTCTGGTGCCAATTTGGGGATCAATCATAGGCGGGAGATGAGTAGGTTTAGACTATATTTCATACAAAGCTAGGTTTTGGATGCTGGGATGATCTTGGCTACCTTCAACCCTTCTCCGACCCACTAGTAGACCAACAAATATAAGGTACCTGCTACATTCTTCATCATACACTGTTTCTGCAAGTAAGATGGAGCAGTAGCCGGTACCTAACACATTGCAAAATCTATCAGTTAACAGAATTTAAAATTTTACATTGGTTCATGGATTGAACAGTACTTTTCTTTCTGGCAAATTCACATGTCAATAAACCACTAGTATTAACCAAATATGTGTGCTTGCTTGCAATAATTTATTTTTTTTACAATTTTGTGATTTGTAAAATTACATTTAATAAATAATGTTATAATAATTATGATAAAATTCTATCCATATAAAAGCTGATCACACAAAATTCAATACAATCTATATTTGGATTGTAATATCTATTATATTCAAGGTTCTACCTTTTTAGGAGCTGTCAAATTACATTGTACTTCTTAATAATGAAGTTATTACATAGGTGGCGTATTCAACCTTTAACCCCGAGGTTGATGGCGATAGGTACACCCTAGACATGTGCGCCGACGACGATTTTGGCCATGCCGCCGCCGCCGCCGCCGCCGCCGGCTTTTGTATCGGCGTCAAGTTAAAACATGTTACTGTCCTACCTTTAGGCGCACTTTGTCCACAATATTCAAGCTAAAACCAAGCCCATGCTGTTAAAAAATAATCAGTCCTTTATTTCTTTTCAAAGAGATTGTTTTGTACTGTATGTAGGTTTGCAACATCGGTCTAAATTACATCAATGTTTTCTAAGATAAAAATCTATATACCATATTTCTTAAACTACCGAGTGTATTTTAATCATGCTAACCAGTGGTTAGCATGATTAATGTGAAAAAGTTCGAAAATCCGGTTAGCGTGGTTAGTAACCACGCTAACCGGATTTTCGAACTTTTTCACATTCAAGTCACACAAGTATTTATAATTTTAATATCCCGTCGATTTGATTTCTACCATCTATGCCGATTACTCCGATGACGCACACCTCTTGTACACCCTAAACATACCTATCATGTAAAGTGAGAGTGTTAAACTCCTTTGCCACACCCTTCTAGGTTATATATGTGTAATGTTATGTTATAGATTATAAACCATTTGTTTCTATTCAATTTGGACGTAGGACTTCCTATTCGCCAACAATTTTCTATATTTAACTTTGCAGATGGATATTTCTTGTTTTCGTGGCATTAACGGTTTATCAGTACACTTATTGCTTATTAGAAACCACTTAATTCTTATCGCACTTACCAATATAACGCGTTTGTTAACAGTGAGGATGCCCATGACTAATCAATAATCATACACTAGTTCAAGATTGCTTTAATTTCATAATACCTATTAAGTAGTTATTATCCCTGAAACGAAGGGATAGCTCGTGACAAAGATAAAGACCGGTGACATATAGGTCGCATAAATAAATCGAAAAATACAAAAATAGCTAATATGTGCAATGAAAAACGCGTAAAAAATGCATTATTTAGGTAATTCTACGCGCAGCTTCTTGGCAGTGTGACAAATGCTTTTATAATGTCTATTATATTTTAAAAGGCATTTATGTTTTTGATAAAAATATGGCAACCGACTGCCCAAAATAGCGTCATAATTGTATTTTATCCACATCAGCTATGTGCAATGTGATGCAAGCTGTTACGCTCCCACTATAATAATGTTTACTTATCTATCGATTAAATTAAACAAGTCCACATACACTCGATTAATTAGAAGTAATGCTGTCTACACTCATACAGTTATGCGAGCATTAGGTACCTGGCAATTTATTCAACTATTGATTATTTTTGTCAACTATTAACAATTTGGTTGAAAGAGTGAATAGTAATACTAAGTTTTTACTGAATATGTCGTTAAGCTTTGCCCTTTGACACATCACATGTGACGTACTTAATCGATTAAAATAAATATCTTAGTACCTTATCTATAACAAAATGGATATGGATGGTCTTCTTCGGGACTTTGGTATACGCATATAAATGCTATAGTTTTCTTGGGACTGCTTATAAAAGAATTGCAAAAATAAATTAAGACGTACGTAAGATTAAAAAAAAACCGACTTCAAAAAGTAGGTAAACTAAAAAGCATAAAATAAATTTACTTCGCACAAATAATACGTTTTTTCATTTAGTTAAATAGAAATTATTAAATAATTATTTTATAATTCTGAAGTCGGTGCCAAGTAAATCGGATAATATTCAGTCAGAAAATAGTTGTTAGAAAGATTTATACTTATTATCTAGTTATTGGTTACTTGGCACCGACTTCAGAATTATAAAATAATTATTTAATAATTTCTATTTAACTAAATGAAAAAACGTATTATTTGTGCGAAGTAAATTTATTTTATGCTTTTTAGTTTACCTACTTTTTGAAGTCGGTTTTTTTTTTGTTAAAAATTATTTTATTTTACGATTTTAAGTGATGGGTAGACCGAGAAAGAATGTTTCTCGAATGAGGAGACGACGGTTACTTGAGACGGAAAACTTATTAATAATAATCCCCGTACTCCTAACCGTTGAGGAGTTGTACCTTCCAGCATCAGCTCTGCAACTTAAAATGCAAATATCCAAGTAGTTTTAGGTAATATACGAAACACAATACAGAAGCTTGATTGACCCATGATTTCTCTAGGATCCCATCATTAAATCATGACCTCATATTATGAATATACATAAGTAATATTCAACGTCTCGCCTCATCTGTGTATAACTTGAAAGAATACAGTAAACGGCCTCAAGGAGCCTATATTTAAAGAATTATCCCCGTACTCCTAACCGTTGAGGAGTTGTACCTTCCAGCATCAGCTCAGCAACATAAAATGCTGGCTACTAGATGCAAATATCAAAGTAGCTTTAGATAATATACAAAAAACAATATAGAAGCCTTTTAAATTTGAGGGTTGCCCTCGATTTCTCTAGGATCCCATCATCAGAACGTGACTGGAAAAAAATGGGACCACATGACAAGTATATCCTATCAAACAAAAAAATAATTTCTCAAATCGGTCCAGGCGTCTTCGAGTAATCGGTGAACCGGTGAACGAATTGAGAACCTCCTCCTTTTTTTGAAGTCGGTTAAAAATGATCTTTATTCTCTACCCTAAATTACATTCTGCCAACAGTCCTAAATTTATCAACGCAGGAGGTAAACGATAGCCCATCAAAACTCACTACTTACGCAGCTGCTAATAATTCTAAAACAAACATTCAGAACTAAAACTGTACCTATACCTAAGCTTCACGTATTCAGCTAGTTGTGTAACTATAATATAGTTAATGTACGCGCAAAACTTATCACTTCCTGTTAAATACATATCACAAACGGAAAAGTGATATTATCGAGGTAAAATATGTGCTTTTGCTGTTAATATATCACATTTGCTCTAATAGTGTATAGAAAAATGGATTAAGTGAGATAACTTCTGCCCCGGCTCTCTATACCATTTTTACCAGCCCATAGACATCAACAAAATGAGATGCGCCGCTTCATCTGAGTTTCATTGCCATGAAAATTGGCACAGCAGTTAAATCGAGAAAGCGTTACAGACAGGGACAGACACGCAATTTTTTTGTCAAACTTAATCCCTTTTTCCGCATAGCATTTTTGACTTGAGAAGTCTCAACTGACCTTTCGCTCGCACCCAGCGTTGCGTTATATTCTTACTAAACGCTGCACTGCCGCTACCGCTTGTCTAAGGCCCCGCTAAAGTAAATTTAAATGTTCTCAACTCTAGAAAGCATGTAAGCCTTATTGGCCCATATAGCCATAGCCATATCTGTCTATTATCACTGATAATAACTGTATTAAATAAAAATGTAACCCATTAACAAGATAACACCAAATGTACTTATTTCGGTAAGTGAACATAACTTCACGCCTATGTTTCCTAGAAAGGTATGGCAAAGATGTATAAACTGTTATCTTTAGGTCCCATGTGATAGGGAGTGAGCCTATCACCATCCACGGGGCACAATTCTGGATTCCGTGATGTTATGAAAAGCATCGTTAAGCGATATTTTCTAAAGTATCGTATTTTATGAAAGGCGTTGTTCTTTTTTTTTCATGTATCCTGCTAGGCCCAGCAATCTGTCATAGACATTTAGCCGTTTCTTTGTCTGAGTTAGGTCTGACTTAATATTGTTATATTAGGCAAGGAGAGTTGTCCATTGACCACTCTCACATTCTTTGGCGAATCTAACAGTTAGATTTGAAACGCTTGAAAGGCGTAGTTAATAAATAAAATATTATTAAAGTGCCTACATATTAGTACTCAAGGTTACATGTCCGAAAATAGGTGATTGATTTTTGTCAATGACACATGGAACACCTAGTTGTATATAAAAACGCGTGTTCAACATATTGTCCAACAATCATATAACTTGCTGCTCCTCTCATCTCCTAATTATCAGTCAGCTAATTAAATTCTGTGCATCAATTCAATTCAATTCAATTTATTTATTCATTAAACAAGTTTTAAGTTGTGTTTGAATATTACATAGAAGGTAAAATAAAAATAAAAATAGAATAAATTAGAACATAATATTAAAGAAACAATTTGACTCAAACATATCATACGAGTTTACATGCAATTAAACAACATATACAACATTTAATTGAACTTACTGACTAAATTTAAACCTAGATTAGAATGTCCACACTATGCCTAATATTGTCCACAGAATTAATTTAATGTTAAATGTCAAGTTGCAATACCATACATCATTATGATTAATATAATAAAATTGTTGGTCATAAAAGCTTATTGAATTACAAAAATACAATACAAATAAAATGAATAAAATGTTCACAGATCATGGATGGAATATAAGCACCTATGCAGCAGAAAAGCCTTCAAATCATCCTTGAAGTTGCCTTTGTACAAAAAACCCTTTAATTCTATTGGCAACTTATTGAATATTTTCAATGACATATAATTACTGCTGTGTTTAACTATGTTGAGGTGTGGTACCCCGTTACTCTGAAAGTCCTTTCTGCGGGAGCTTTCTCTTTTCTCTCGTTCATCAGCATTTTCATATGTGTGAATATTTTTTTTAAAATTCGTTAATAAGACCCGAATGTAAAGACTCGGCACCGTTAATATACCGAGCTCTTGAAAATAAGGTTTACAAGATACCTCCTGTCTTATACCGACTATTGTTCTTAATGCTCTTTTCTGTATAATGAATGCAGTCGATATGTTGTATTCATAACTTCCCCCCCAGAATAAAATGCTGAATCTCAGTTTTGACTCCACCATGGAATAATACACCATTTTTAAATATTGTCTATTCACTACATTCCGAAGGCTTCTAAGAACATAGCAAGCAGAACTGATGGCACTCTCTAAGTGACTCAGTTCCTGCTTCCAATTTAGGTATTCGTCCACGTAAACCCCTAGAAACTTGGTACTTACTACTGATTTTATAATCTCTTGATTTAAGCTGCAGTGTAATTCCTCTTTATTTTTTGCAGTGGATCTAAATAAGATTATATTTGTTTTAGTGCAGTTTAATTTTGAACTATTTACCGTAAACCAATTATGAAACATTTTTAAAGCATCATTTACCTTCGAACAGAGACAGCTAATGTTATCTGCAGATATAATAGCGTTGGTATCGTAGACAGAGAATAGTATAGACGACTGATAGCTTCGATCTCCCTCACACAAGACAAAGATAAACTAACGCCAATTTTGTGTAAAAAAACAAGACAGGTGATAAGATTTTTTGTTTCGCCATGCGTGTCTGGTTTTTGAGCAAACCTTGAGGTTTGCTCAAAACTTTATCAATCAAACTTGACATATTTGACAACGCTGGCAAAATAATTTGGTATTTTTAAATTTTAGTTAGTTTAAATCTATAAAAGTTACGTGAAACCTGAAAAATATTAGCAATTTTTTAACAATAGTGTCTTTATTAAGCATTATTGTAGGAAATATGGTGCGGTGTAGTGTTTTAGGATGTAAAAGTGATAGTAGAAGAAAACTGCCTGAATTATCGTTCCACTCGTAAGTATAACACATTTTGGCCTTTGAATCATATGCCAGGTTATATTTTCAATGATTTTATCTTGTGTGAACTATGTTTGTTTATAATTTGATCGACAAAATCATCTAAAATATGAAATTTTAGTATTCTTATCCTACTATAAAATATTGTTAGATGTTGTCAAGACTTCCATATTTTTTTCCCCAAAATTGTGGGTAAAATTTTATGTTGCATTTCTTATGATAAATATATCATGTAGTATTTTAGCCAGTTTCAATATCTTAATTGCATAACAGTATCCCGGAAAATATTGATTTAAACCCATTAACGCCCAAAATGAAACTGCAGTATATTTTTCTATTGTTTTTCTATTTATTAGTCCATAAGGGATAACATATGCTATATAAGAAGATAAAATGAAAAAAAAAATTGTACAAATCAAGTTTTAGGGGTGTACTCAGCCGTGTACAGTGGGCGCTTTAGGAGTGAAATTGTTTGAAACAAGGTCGTTCAACACATAGCGTTTTCAAACATATTTCGCAACGCCAGCGAATTCTTTGGTGACAGATAACACATCGCAGTGGGTTTTCCATCCGTTCAGGATTATGACCATTATTGTTCCGACCCCCTAGTGCTGCTGAGGATGACGGACGGCTCTTAGTTTTCGTTGGACGTAAATAAGTCCGTGCAATAGTTCGTCTGAAAGATAACTGGTCCATGTAAGTTATCTCTTGTTTAGTTTTACTGAGCAAAACTTGTAGTCGCCAAGCATTTGATATCGCCATATCTAGCAAATAGGTAAATATAACCCACCACCACTTTTTTCCTTTTATTGAAATCCGATAAAGGCTGATAGACTGATCCATTTGGTCAACTCCACCCATTCCTTTATTATAGTTGACAAACATTTTAGGTATACGGGGTGGATGCGACATAGCGACATTTATTGAAACCACAGCTTCTATACATGGTAGGTATCAATTTCCACCGGATAAAAATTCTCTGGCGAAAAAAAAAAAAACACGTTCTCCGAACAATTTGAACATTGCGATCGTGCAATTTGTTCGGAAGACGTGGATTTTTTTTTTCGCCAGAGAATTTTTTATCCGGTGGAAATGCATACTGGCCATGTATAGAAGCTGTGGTTTCAATAAATGTGGCTATGTCGCATCCACCCTGTATTTACGTCAACCTTTTGCTTTCTGATGTTACACCAGCGTTTGACTTTGCCCAGAGGCTCTATGTCATCAAAATTAGTTCCCATTGTAACGACATTATTGTCCTTCCAACGTACCATAGTTATCTCATTCTTTGTATCAAAACTATAATCATATTCCGCCCTAGGCTTCTTCTTCATATTTTCAACTTATAAGTAATACTGTAAACAAAACGAAATTTTAGTACGAATCTGCCCGCTGTACCCGTCTGTGTACAACAAATGAAACAAACCCTACTTTACAAGTTTTGTAATAAACTTTCATTCTTATGTTATTATTACAAACACAAATAAATAGTCTCCATAAAAATAAAATCAAAAGTTGAAATATTTCACTATTTTTGATAAAAACCAACAAAATAATCTTACCTTGTATGTCGTGTCTGGACTCCGTATTTTATTACAAAATAAGTGACATTTGTTTTCGCGCCACCGCCTATTTTTATTTATTATGTGGTAACTAGTGTCATCTAGATTTGTAATTTCTAATTACCTTCAACACTTACCACAGATAAAATACATAATTTATTGATTAAGTAGTTGTACCTGTGCAGGTACTGAGGGCGGTAATGGGTTAAATCCGAAGTGGATTGAAGCTACAGGACGAACAAATTGGGCTCCGAGTAAATTCTCTTAAGTTTGTAGCAGACATTTTGGACGACATGAATTATTAAAAAAAGAGAGTAACTCTTTTGTTAATGAATGCTGTGCCACACAGGTAAATTAATATTTAACCTGTAGAATACATTATATACAGCGTGTATATATAATATTAATTATTATTTGAGTATTTTCAGTTGAGTATTATAGGGGGCTATTTATTTATATATATTACAATATTTGGGTATAGTCAAGTTGAGATACTTTGAATTGATGCGCAACACTGAAAGGAAATCTACGTTTTTTACGGTCCTAAGGATTTTACGTGCAACATAGACTTGAATATTTGATTTCGTTTTAATAAAACTAGCTATGGTCCGTGACTTTTGCTCTGTGGGATTCGTTGATCCTCACGTTTTTACCTTTGGCAGCCGTAACTGCCCGTCCCCGTGCGTGAGTTAGAAAGTATGTTACACGCCATCT
This sequence comes from Hypena proboscidalis, assembly GCA_905147285.1. Taxonomy (NCBI): domain Eukaryota; kingdom Metazoa; phylum Arthropoda; class Insecta; order Lepidoptera; family Erebidae; genus Hypena; species Hypena proboscidalis. The sequence continues at coordinate 5,197,039 of LR990130.1, forward strand.
ATTTAAACATTTGCGTAAAGTTACTATTAAAAATTTTACAGTTTTAGGCAAAAGAAGCAGTGGATGAGCTAGCATAGTAATGCCGTCAACGAGTAGCCAAGAGTATGTGTCTACTAAACTCAATACTATGATGCCAGCAGTGACTGTTCAAAAACACGCAGCTGAAACGCCAGATGTGAAACTTCCAACATTGGTTGATCGACTTAAATTCAGTCATTACTTATGCAGTATTATTAACATAACAGTACATCACGCAATATGTTCAATTAACCGAACAATTGTTCTTTATATCTGTTTTATTTTCATAAAATAAATACATTTTTCATTTTGGAATTAGTAAATAATATATCTTAATATTTTGGCAAATTTATCCAAAAACTAGGGTAATTTAATTTGCACTGTCGCCACACTGTGCCGAGATTCTCTGTCTCGCTGTTGACCACGCCATTCCCTTATCCAGTACTATCCTTCATCCAAGGTTGGTATCATCGGCAAACATCACCAATCGAATATCGTCTTTTGTTATTTTGGTTACATAATTTATTAGATCGTTAATGAAAACTATGAAAAAGATGGGACCTAATATGGATCCCTGAGGAATGCCTGTCTTAATTGGAATCATCTTTGAATTAAAGTTTTCCTCGCAATCAGTTCTCTTCCTAAGATTTGACTTTGACTCTGAGTCACGGCCTGGATTTGAACAAACATTTTTCGGTTTTGTAAATAAGATTTTAGCAGCCTTGCCTCTTTATCTCTTACACCGTAGTAGTCTAATTTTTTCATTAATAAGTCATGGTTTACAGTATCAAAAGCAGAACTCAAGTCCAGGAAGAGCCCAGCCACTCTTTTCTTCTTATTCATCTCATTTACAACATCCATGACTAGTGATTCTATTGCATCCTGTGTGCCAATACTTTTTTGGTAGCCAAATTGTCTTTGGTTTAAAACTTTATTTAAATTAAGATGTTTTACTAGCCTAACCTTAATTATTTTCTCAAAAATCTTAGAAAGAGTTGGTAACAATGAAATTGGCCTGTACATAGCAGGATCCGTTTTTGGACCTTTTTTATAAACTGGTATGATTTTAGCAATTTTAAATTGGTCTGGAAAGACACCTTGTTCAAAGCATTCATTAAAAATATTACTAAGAGGCTCGGCTAAAATGTCAATATTGTTTTTAATCGGCATTATGGGTAATTCGTCATAGCCACACGAGCCTTTGTTATCCATTTGGATAACTAATTTGAAGACTTCGTTTGGCGTAACCAGATCCCATTTTATTTGATTATCAACTCTGGTGGTGTTGTTCTCTAATATTTCAATCGCTTTTTGTGAGTAACCATTACTCCGAGTATAATTTCGGCCAAATTCATTTGCAAAGATGTTAACAATGTCAGGTGGATTCGAGACCATTTTATTATTACTCTTTAGAATAAATTTCTCCTTGACATTTTGTTGTTTATTTCTTTGTCGATTTATGACTTTCCAAATGTTTCTTGACAAGTTTTTGTACTTGGTTATCTCTGTCTGAACTGCCATCTTTTTAGCCATTTTAACCACCTTTCTATATACTGCTGCATATGTTTGTCTAAATTTTATTATACTGGGGTCGTCTGTGCCTTTTTTTCCAACCATTAAAAAGCGTTTCATAGTGCTAGATACTTTGATTCCCTTTGTGACCCAGCGCAATTTTACCAAGTGATTTAACCGAATTTGTTTTTTTTGTTTTTTGAAATTCTGTTTGTAAAATGTATCCATTTGTTTTATAAAGCCATTGACACCAACATTACACCAGTTCTGAGAGACTAATTGTTGTCTGTATACTCTTTTATTCCTTGTACTATGAGTTCTTTTCATGATGTAAGTAATTGTTGATTTTCTAGGCTTATTGCTTTTAATATTCACGTGACAAAAAAGCCCCGCGTGCCCATCAGCTAATCCATTATGATCGACAGCATGATTTGACATACAGTGAGCTGGCAGATTAGTCAAAAAATTATCAATGCACGACTTAGCGTTATTACGAATAAAAGTAACAGAGTCAATCATGGGTTTAAAATCATAGCAAGTCAACAAGTTAATAAAATTTTTACTCTCTTCGTTGTCTAGTAACAAATCAATGTTAAAGTCACCACAAACATAACAACTACTATCGAAGAGGTGCTCTAGCATTGTTTCCAATCTACTCATAAAACAGTCCAAGTTGTTATCATATGGACTTCGATAGCAACAACATACACAAACGCCAGTCAAAACATCTTTAATACCACATATCTCAAAACCATCCATTTTATAGAGTTTATTTACAGCAATCAACTCTTCACAATCTCTGTCTCTACGAGCCAAAATAATTGAACCACCTCTTGTTTTGTTTTTTCTGACATTAAACGATACTACCCTATAATTAGTTAAATTAAGTAATAATGCCTGTTTTTCGTTAAGAAAATGTTCAGTTATACATAAATAATGAATATTATTATTAAATAGGTTATTTTCTATATAAACCTCCAGCTCATCTATTTTATTATTTATACCACATAAATTCTGGTGATAAATGAGTAATGGTTCCTGAATAAGACTATTGCAACTATCTTCCTTTGTATGTACAGCTAATGACTGCTGATTATTACTGCAAATACTTTGGTTTGCTATATTAAAAATAAAGCCATTATTGGCGAAAAAAAATGGAATTTTGATTTGATTGCGAACTGGGTGAATTGTCTTGCATTTCAGTCTGAGTAGATTTATTAATTAAAAGAGGAGGACACATTGGATCAGATTTGTTCTTACAATAGGCATTAAATTTCATCTTGTAGTCAATACGAAGAATTTCCTTAAGAAGTAATTGGCTTTTGTATATAGCCGAGACTTTATGTCTAGGTCTGAAATTGTAGTAATTCATATCAGCAAAAGTTACGTAACCAAACATAGAACACAAAAATTTTAGTTCATAATTAAGTTTACATTCGTTTAATGTTCCATTGAATGGTACTTCAGACACAATTATATTACATTCACACATATTAGTCAGAAAAAGTCTTAAGGAGAATAATGTCTCATTTGGATTGTTGTCATTAATCCCTCCATTAACAATGAAAAAGTCTTTCTTCGTTAAATTACAAATTTCCGATTTACATGACTTCAACAAGTCTTGCAAAGGTGCGCCCGGTTTCCAGTGACAAATAACAAGAAATTCCTCACCAACCAGTAACTGGAGAGCCTGTTGCATTTGAAGTCCTTGGTCATCGGCCAGAATGATAATTTTACGTTTTTCCTCTACCGGTTTTGTTTCCTTCCTGCCGTGGGGTAGGATGCTGTTACTTTCTTCACTCGTTGCTTGGGTGGGTAATATTTGCATACTTTCATCAACGTTAAGCTCATTGTAGCTGTCATTTAGATTAATTGGTTTTGCTACTCTCAGACTGGATGCTGAGCTACGTGTTTTTTTCTTGGAAGTGACTATACTTTTGTGGTTAGACTTCGTGCATATAAGTTTCAATTGATCTATTGTATTTTGTTGAGTAGAAATAACTTTTTGAAGGGTACAGTTCTCCTCATTCAGACTATCGACTTCATTTTGTGTTTTTTCTAATTCCAATTTTACCTGCATTAACTCACTCCTTAATTCAGCTACTTCGTTATTTAGCAACGCTCTGGAAAGGTCAGGCAGACTCTGGGCTAAATCCATTGAGTGATTCAATACCGGAGTTCTATTAACGGTATCTTCGTAGCAACTGCCTGATGACGACAATATTCTTGTCTATTGCGTCGACGTGTAACAAAATTAGAGCAATCAGGAGTAACTTCTAACTCGTCGCTATCCATTATCGTAAAAGTAGAAAACAATATAAATAAAAACCAAAGTCCAAAAAGATGATCTTCGTTGGGGTTCGAACTCGCATCAAAGTAAAACTGCAGGCGCCTAGCTTGCACGCATAGCTATCGATGCTCTTGCTTTAAGCGTTGAAATAATGGTTCAAAATCTATATCTTTGTAGCCAAGTGCAATGTTGTAGGCGGAGCCTAGGAGTGTGGATGTATAGTGGGGGCTCGGTGAGTCAAGCTTGAGCGACACATATCAACACAGAACGCGACTCTTTCCAACTACGCAACACAGAGTTCGGCCGTTATTTAAAATTTCGGATATAAATATGCTTATAAAAACTAAACTATCAATTGTTTTTTAGTTTTGTTTTCGCACTTATGTAATACTTCCGTTTAGTCACAATGTACACTGTTTTTAAGTTCGGTTTTTGCACTTTTTACCCACTCACTGAATTAAAATTGACGCAACAGATTTACACACTTCTTATTCACACACGAGTTTCGCTTCAACTCGAATCTCTAAAGAACTCGTTTACAACATATCTTCGCCCAGGGATATTGGCAGAAAGATATTGATTGATATTTTTCTCTGCTCTGCTTTGATTTATTGGTTATCGTATGCAACGTCTAGTCGGGTTCGACTTTTGCCCAACCCCCAGATTGGGAAAAATTGTTATTAGGGATTCTTAAATTGTCACTAGCAGCACGGATGGTATTGTACCCCGTGGAAGGCAATATAAACATAAACATTTATTTATTTCTCTCATAAAGGGATGTACAATTCATATTATTGGTGATGCCCGAAGCTCAGCCAGCGCTGACACCGCCCTACTTGCAACTTGTAGTTATTCAATGAGATGAATTAAACAAATAATAATATTTAAGTACCTAATAATGAAATAAAGCAGGGCGCCTCAACGCTAGCCTGATCCCGGGCACCACAAGCAAAATAACAGCTGAAACTTGTTCCTTTGTGAGAGCTGGAGTCTGTAATAGGTTCAAGACCTGTATGACAGATCTCCAGGCTCCCTCCTTCTATATCAATTGTGTTTTATACAGCTTCTAATAAACGCATATTTATAAATTTATGGTACATGCCAAGATAAATAGGCTCACTCGGAAAAGAAAATAACGGAAAAATGTACAAAGGGCAGCCTTATCGCTTAAGCGATTTCTTCCAGGCAACCTTAGGATGGACATTTTGGAAAGAAAAAATAAAGCGGTAGTTTTTGCTTAGATAATAAGAAATTATTTGCATTTAACAAGGATTGATATATAATATATTACATATATCAATAAATTAATTTCTAATATATTATTTTACTCGAATGCTAAAGAATGGTTTTGTTTTACCTTGAATTCCCTTAGCAAAGACCGTTTTTTTTTTTCAAATCTCTGTCTATAGTGATTTACTTGTTTATCCAATTTCAGGATACATGCACACCAATAGTGAACGGTCACTCGAACCGCATCGGCGCCTACTACTTATTCAACCACGTGGACCTGGAGATCACCTACCACAGTGGTGGCGAACAAGGAGAGGACTGGGGTGTCGCCTTCGGAGAAAATGGCGGACGTATCATCTCCGCTAAGGTAAATAAATGACTCATTTGTAAATCGTGAATATTAAAATTATGAAATACGGGTGTTACTCACGTAATGTTGGTCTATTTAGTCTACCGCGGTTTCGCCTATACGTCTAGGCATTATCAAGTGAGTGCGATACGTCGCGCCTGAATCGCAGCCAGTCTTGCACAGTGCAAGACTGGCTGCGACTCAGGCGCGATCTCGCTGCGATTTCGCCTAGACGTATAGGCGAAACCGCGGTCGACTAAATAGACCAACATTACGTGAGTAACACCCGTATTTCATAATTTTAATAATGTTACAAACTCACATCAGTTTTAATAAAAAAAAATCGTGAATATCGTGACTATATTATATCGATCGTTCATTGTGACGTGTTCTGAACCACGATTACTCTTGCTGTGTTGTCCGATACACGGCTTGACGTCAAATTATACACTTCCAGTATACGCTGGTCTTGTATTGCACGGGAAACCTTTACAATGCGGGACAATTAATGACGACCGGATGGCGGAGTGGGTAGTGTTCCTGCCTGCGACGCCGAGGTCGTGGGTTCGATTCCCACTTAAGACAAATCTTTGTGTGCATGAACATGGGGGTTTGTCTTAGTCTGGGTGTTTCTATGTATAATAAGTATATATTTACAAAAGAAAAGTATATATGTATTAGTATTAGTTATTTTAGTGCCCATAGTACAAGCTCTGCTTAGTTTGGGACTAGATGGCGTTGTGTGTGAGTTGTGGAATATATATATATATATATATATTATAATGGAAATGTATAGCTTGATGGTAGCTGTGTGTACTCATAGATTTACTAATTGTTGCTCAACCCAAACTAACGTATCGCCTTGTAGATAAGATGGTGATAGGATAACTCTTTCGTCGACGCTAAACTTTCCCTCAACGTCAAGATTTGTATGTTCGATTACGATCGTATACTGCCTCGACATTTCAGATAATGCGTTTTAATAAAATGCCTACTCTCAATAGGCGATAACACAGTTAACAATGCTTAAATTTATATTTTTCCTTAGGTGAAACCAGCGAGTATAAAACACGTCAATGAAAATAACCTCGACTGCAGCGCCCGTGGGGCCGAATTGGAAATCCCTATGCAAATCGACGCCGGGAAACATTTCAACATCACCTATACATACCGCGTGACTTTTATAAAAAACAACACAATTAAATGGTCCTCGCGATGGGACTATATTCTCGAGTCTATGCCGCAGACGAATATCCAATGGTTCTCGATATTGAACTCCTTGGTGATAGTTCTGTTTTTGAGCGGCATGGTCGCTATGATTCTGCTGAGAACCCTGTACAAAGATATTGCCAGATATAACCAGATGGAGTGTGGTGAAGATGCACAGGTAAAATGTTGTACTGTTAATTTTAAATGAATGATTTGTTAAGGATTACCTAGTCAGATTAATAATAGTAACACAAATTAATAAGGGAATTCTGTCAATTAATCAATTTGGCTGTTAAACTAAAAAGCCAGGATTCAGCTAGTAGCGTGTTATGTCAGTACCCCCAGATACTACATAAAATGGAGGTATGATTATATAAACATAAATGTTGGTATTAATTATTAATTTGAATTATTGTTCTTTGTTTAATTTGTTTCTTATATGATATTTATATTTGATAGATAACATGTCCTATTTGTACCTATTGTAATTAATGTAATTGGCTATAAGCTGTTATTATTAACTATAAATAAATAAATTAATTAAATACATGATTGTGGTTGTATGCAATGTTTTTATTGATATGGAATTATGTATTCCAGGAGGAATTTGGTTGGAAGTTAGTCCACGGTGATGTGTTCCGACCTCCGCGTCGAGGCATGCTGCTTGCTGTATATCTTGGATCTGGATCTCAGGTATACCTTGGATTTGTATTTTTTTACTTTAGGTACAATGTCCAGTCTCAAATAAATCTATTTTTTGTTACTAAACGCATTCAGTCCAAAATCTCTCGTGTTAGATAGCCCTCCTATCGGGCTAAAGGAGTGAATGAATAGAGAGTGCACCTGTGTTTCGACCAGCTTTGAATGTATATCTCTTGCACTGTCGGCTAAACTACGTTGAGATTGCCGCTGTGATGTCAGAGAGTCGTGTGGTCAGAAGACAAGTTTCTTTAAAATGTTCTGTAATGTGTTTTTCTCGAAATAATTGAAATATTCTTCTATCCAGGTATTCGGCATGACCCTAGTGACGCTCGCCTTCGCTTGCCTCGGGTTCCTGTCCCCCGCCAACCGCGGAGCCCTCATGACGTGTGCACTGGTGGCGTGGGTGCTGCTAGGAGCGGCCGCGGGGTACGTCAGCGCCAGGATATACAAGAGCTTCGGTGGAAGGAGATGGAAGAGCAATATTCTGCTGACTTCTATGGTGTGCCCTGGGTAAGTCATTATTTTTATAAAATCGCGTGTTCCATTGCCCACTAACCGATTTTTGTCATGTGATGTGCATGGTTACCCACTACAACTTGATTTTTTTTTTTTTTTATATACTTCGCCCACTGCGACCGAACGTGTAGTCCACCTGATGGTAAGTGGAGTACAGCCCATGGACATCAACAATCCACAAAAGCAGATTATAGATGCGTCGCTGCAGCTGAGGACTACGGTGTTATGCCTCATGTGCCAGTAATTTCAGGACCTAATCTCACCACCAAACCGGAACACAGTAATGGAAGCACTACTATTTGGCGGCAGGTTAAAGGTGAGACGGTGGTGCTGCCGCCCTCGAGCTCATTCACAAGAGCTCTACCACCAGTAAATGTGTGTGTTGATAAAGGAAATAGAACATAATAATAAGAAATACTCGAAGATATCGAGTTGCAGCAATCTCTACGTCATGCGTCTCAATATTACGTGCATAAATAAATAAGTCGAGGCGCAAACAGTAAAGGAAGCGTCGAGACAAAATCTGCCTACCTGAGAGAACTAGATCTATCCAATAAATGGTGTGGAATCTATGACAGCTTAAATTCTATAATTGGTGACGTAACATTATCAAAATGTGAAGGGCATAGTGCCTTGATGGGCTAATTTATTCCCCATGTAGACAGCAATATTGTCTCTCATTCTTAAATACTCTGTTTTTTGCAGTGTGGTATTCGGTTTGTTCTTCGTGATGAACCTGGTGCTGTGGGGCAAGGGGTCGTCGGCAGCTGTTCCGTTCTCCACGCTCGTGGCTCTGCTGGCGCTCTGGTTCGGCGTCTCCGTGCCTCTCACCTTCATCGGCGCTTACTTTGGATTTAGGAAGAGGGTATGTAATATCAAGCTTTGTATGGATCTATGTCATGAAGGCAGCGTCGCGCACGCTTTTTGCAAATTTCAGTGTGAAGGCGTCCTTAAACATTATTTTCTTGTGAATTTTTAACCGACTTCTAAAAAAGGAGGAGGTTCTCAATTCGATTCGTATATATGTTACTTTTTTTTTTTTTTTTAATGTTTGTTCACGGATATCTCCGTCGTTTATGAACTGATTTTGATGATTCTTTTTTTGTTGGACAGGAGATGATTCCAAGGGGGTCCCATCGTCAGCATGACGTGATCTGATGATGGGATCTCAGAGAAATCGAGGGCAACCCTCGAATTTTATAGGCACATGTAATGTTTTTAGTGTGTTTTTCAAAGCTACATCAGTATTTACGTATTTTTATGTGGATGAGCTGATGATGGAAGGTCAACTCCTCAATGGTTAGGAGTTAAAGGATAATTCTTTCACTAATGTACACATATTCAGACTGCTAGTTATGATGTCAAGTGAGCTGTTGGAACGGAGATATTTCAAAGGTGGTACCATTGTCAGCATGTCATGATCTGATGATGGGACCCCAGAGAAATCGGGGGCAACCCTCATATTTTATTAATCGAGGCCAGGATTTACGCTTGGTCGCAATAATTTTATGTGGTTGAGCTGATGATGGAAGGTCAACTCCTCAATAGTTAGGAGTTAAAGGATATTTCTTTCACTACTGTACGGATATTCCTACTGCTAGTTATTGTATTTTCTAAGGTTTACGCGAATGTTATACATGACTAACACTTCAATTTTCGGATTTTATCGCGATATTTCACTTAAATTTCACTTACTTACCCGCGACCATGAATGCTGAAATAGCATTTGAAACGTCGGGAAATCAAAGTAAGTGAAATTTAAGTGAAATATCGCGATAAAATCCGAAAATTGAAGTAAAAAAACTAGATATATTTAAAAACGATTAACATTTCATTTCAAATTAATTATTTAAAATATTTTTATAACAATAACTTTAATAATTAATTATCTCTTTTAAATTCGAGAATTTTTTAGTCATGCTAGTTATTGTGTCAAATGAACTGATGATGGAAGGTCGTGACCCTCAATAGTCAGGAGAAAGGATTTAATTCTTGTTTATTATAATAAGTTTTCCGTCTCAAGTAACCGTCGTCTCCTCATTCGAGAAACATTCTTGCTCAGTCTACCCATCACTTAAAATCGTAAAATAAAATAATTTTTAATAAAAAAAAAACCGACTTCAAAAAGTAGGTAAACTAAAAAGCAAAAAATAAATGTACTTCGCACAAAATAATACGTTTTTTCATTTAGTTAAATAGAAATTATTAAATAATTATTTTATAATTCTGAAGTCGGTGCCAAGTAAACAATTAATAACTCTGTATATAGATAATATCAATCGTTCTAACAACTTTTTTCTGACTGAATTTTATTTATATTTCTGTGGTAAGTACCAATACTGGGCGACCGCGCACTAGCACAACTACGCGTCCCTTTTTGTGTGAACTGTAATTTGATATTGTAGAAAGGTTGTTTTTACTTGGCACCGACTTCAGAATTATAAAATAATTATTTAATAATTTCTATTTAACTAAATGAAAAAACGTATTATTTTGTGTGAAGTACATTTATTTTTTGCTTTTTAGTTTACCTACTTTTTGAAGTCGGTTTTTTTTTACTATGGACTATGAGTGGAATGAACATACTTTCCATGCGAGTCATTTAAAATTCGATTCAATACTAGATATCACATGGTTCCTTAAGGATATGATTATGACTAGTTTAGTTCCGTTTCTAGACTTTCTTGCTATGCTGTAACACTATAGATGAACTTTTCCATTTTTGTGGTATGTTGTGACCCTCCCAGATTACGTTCCCGTTTTTACGTCATCTAATTACACTACTTATGTTATTCATAATTTTCCAGATCTTGGATCACCCAGTGCGCACAAACCAGATTCCCCGTCAGATCCCGGAGCAGTCGTTGTACACACAACCCGTGCCCGGTATCATCATGGGAGGAGTGCTGCCCTTCGGATGCATCTTCATTCAGTTGTTCTTCATCCTCAACTCGCTCTGGTCTAGCCAGGTATGGATCTATACTTGCACTGAAGTACCATTGACGATATAAATATGCACCCTCAATGAATACAATATCCTTACTTATATTATAAATTAGAAAGTAACCCTTTCTGTCCGTCTGTTACGCTTTCGCGATTAAACTACTGAACCGATCTTGATGGAAATCTAAATGGAGATAGTTCAAAACCTGAGAAAAGACATGCAACTTTTTATCGACATAAAACGCGGGTGGAGCCGTGTGCAGTATTTAGTGTCTTTTATACTTTAAGCTAATAAGTACTGGTAAGGGACACAATGTTTAAAATAACTATTCACGTTCCAGATGTACTACATGTTTGGTTTCCTGTTCCTCGTATTCGTGATCCTGGTGATCACCTGTTCCGAGACAACGATCCTGCTATGCTACTTCCACCTCTGCGCCGAGGACTACCATTGGTGGTGGAGAGCCTTCCTCAGCTCAGGGTCCACCGCCGTGTACCTGTTCATCTACTGCTGCCATTACTTCGTCACGAAGCTCAACATAGAAGACGCTACTTCCACCTTCCTCTACTTCGGCTACACCCTCATCATGGTCTTCTTATTCTTCCTCTTAACTGGCACCATCGGCTTCATGGCGTGCTTCTGGTTCGTAAGAAAAATATACAGCGTCGTCAAAGTAGACTAGTTAGGCTAAGTGTGGTACAGCGGTCGGTTTGTCCGTTGATGGCTATTGTTACGTAGGGAAATTACTGTTACACCAAAAACATGCTATGTTGCGTCAGATCTGCCGAGTTCGTTCCTATACAAATTGAGAGGTCTTCTAGCCACCAGGCGGCGCTACTAGTCATTCAGTTGAGTAGAGAGACGCTGGCAGTCTTGCACTGTCTTGACTGGCAAGTGTCGCCACCTGTTAGGCGTCATCCCCATTGGGCGCCCGCGATTCTCGGGCGTGTGAGTGCACTCCGTAAGCGTCACGTGTCGCCGTGTGACGTGTGTGCTGCGAGCGCGCGGTGTTATTACCCTGCCGAAGGTGGTTGAACGTCAAGCCGAATGTGAGCGTCGCGCGCTCGCTGCACACACGTCATACGCCAGCAAATCCGAGACGCTCTCTGACGCCTAATGTGGGGTCACCCTTAGTACTAATAAATTGTTAACTCTCGTGAATAATACACGCGGATCTACCCAATCGCAGTATCTATGAATTGTGGTCGTTATAGAATAGTATTTCGTCGTTGTCAAACCAAAATCTGCTATGTGCACTTTTGTGAGATTTCTACTTTAAACCTCTGCGTATAGTTCGCTGCTATATCCTACCATATAGAAAAACTGTCATGTGCTTATGACCATTATATGACGATCTACGACCTCTTATTGACGACCTCTTACCTACAATCCCTTGAATGCAGGAGACCTTTTTTTGTCAATTTCTTAAAACTATTATTTCTGCACATAGCAGATTTTGGTTTGACAACGACTTTGTATTCTAATGGACACTAGATGAAAGCCTGCCAATAATTTAATTGCGCCAGCATCGATAATCTGCAAGAGCTCAGGCGTTGTAGCTAGTTTTCGTTGACGTATCGTACTATTATATGACATTTCATGACTTGGAATGTGTATCTGAGTAAGTAGCAGTGCGCTTGAGTCTTGATACTACCAATCCATTGCAGGGCAAGAGTTGAGCACTGTGGCAGCGTCTAAAAAAGGGCTATTACTGGAATATAATCCTTCACAAACTTTCACCAATGTGTTGCCAGTCGGGCAAGCAAATTTTGTCGTGTTTTTGTCATGGTTCCCCATATAAGAATATGACAAAAACGCTACTAAATCTATCTCGCGCTCGTATGCTTGCCCCAGAGAACGGTAAAATTGTCTTTGGACCCACAACGAAATCTAAAGTAAATAAAAGTGGTTTTGAATAATATAGTAATCAAAAACTGTGTACGGTATTTTCGGCATAATTCAATTGCATCAAAATTGAATCAAATTATAAACATCACGGACATAGGAACCGTTATAAATAATAAGATTCGTCTAATAAAGTATTGCAGAAACGCTTATCTGCACAGAAATTCATTCCAATAATATACCAAAAACCGACATACCCACTATGGGTTGGTGGCTTAATACACTGGCAGTGTTAACATGAGAGACTGCTGTACACTATGTGATTAATTTTATTAAACATTATCGCAATAATTGAGTCTTGTGCGTCTTTTAATTAATCATTTTGCTTATATATTTTTAGAAATTAATTTAATGTCTAAGTCAGTATAGATTGACTGAAGAATTTTATTTACACCGGCTCAATTATGATTATGAAAAAGATATTGATTCAGATGTTCTTAATGGGTTTGCAAAGTTTAGGGGCCTTATTGACACTGGAGATTATTCGCTCGTGCGGTATTACATGTTTTAATTCAATTTTACAGTCATTTACAAAATTTTATTTTATGTTAATGATGTCGTGTTTTTTTTTATACCAAACATGAAGACGAATCGACGAACGTATGCGTCAATGAACATATCTTCATAATGACCCGGTGTAAATCAAGTTTTACAACATATTGTGTAATTAATACACATTTTATTATTGTGTCGTTTATTTTCAAAATACGTGGTTTTTCTCCAGTGTGTATGCGCTTTAGTCGCTAGCTGTGTAAGTCTCTTGTTGGAAAGCGCTTATTTATTGTTTGCTATCAGCTATATTTATCAAACTGCACAACTAGCGTTAGAAAAGCAACATAAAGATTGGCTACCTACCTAAAATAGTACTTAATGTCGTACTCGCATTGAATAGAAATGGATTATTTGAAATTATAAATATTGTGATAATAAGTGATTTGATGCCTCGTATCACTTAGCAATTTAAAGGTTTGAAATTTAGTGAGATATATGCATTTTTACAAAGAGTATTGAGGATTTATTTGTTTCGGATCTCGCAGAGAAGTATTTTATAATTTCCCGCGTATAAATTGTGAACCTCTATCCTTTATCATTATTATTATTAATATCATGCTTCTACACCAATAGATAGTCGGAGGGATTGAAAATAAATTTGGATTTAGGTATAGTATGTAATTCAAATTTTGTACAGGTAATGTATTGTCCTATGTGAGCAACATTGTAAAATGAGATTCAAAGAGCAGAAGTCATGTAGTAACTATTGAAATATACTCCTTAGTCCTTACCCATTGTTGCTGGCTTAGGACAATGTGTAAGCAAAAAAGTAGTTGTATCTTTATAAAAAAATACTGATTTATGGTAACACCTATAATCACTTCGAGTAACTACGTAGTTCATACTTAGTGTCTAAACACACCATCGCTGAAAAAAACCCGACCGAAGTTCAGCGTCTTTTCACCAGCAATGCTATTTCTAACACATTTTCTATTGGCCGAAATTATGTCGCGTATTTGCGTTTAAAAATCAACCGACGATATTCGGTCGCAATTTAGTTCAATTTAGGTTTGGTTTGGTGTTTAGACACTTACATTTTTTATTAAACAAGTTTTACATTTCACTTTTTTTTTAGAAAATTTCTAAATATTCATAGTGTGTGCTCATATTATGCAAACCTAACGTTATTGTAACTTGATTTATGATTATTTTATAACTGTGCTTAGTTATTTGAAACAGTTGAATGTAAATAATAAAATTACTATTTTATAAATGCATTTTATTTTTTTGTAGAGAATAAATTAAATAAAAAACTAATAAATTAATCACTATCACTTTCAGAGAGTTCAGCCTTTTCTTTTGGTTTCAAACCTTTTCGTTTGACCGTTTTCTTTTTCTTATCTAACTGGGTTTTTCTAAATAACTCTATTGCTTTAAGTTTGTTTTGCAGGAGGCCTTGCTTGTCTTTCTCCCTTTGTGGAATGATTTCTTGGTAACGATCGGATTTTTGTATTCTTATTTCAAATTCTGATTTTCCATTCTCATTGGGTACTGATACTACTTTTACACCTTGCTTTAATAATACACCATCTTCGTTATTTTTCTTCTCTTTAGGAGCAGATGGGCCAGCTTGATTTTTAGTGCTCGATTTTGCCTTCCTTTTTGTACCGGGTTTTACTTTATCATCAGTATTTTCAATAGCCGCCTCAGTGTTTTCAATTCTTGTGCCATCAGGACCCATTTTTTGGACTGCCGCTTTGACCCTTTTACTCATTTGATCCTCTAATGATTGATATTCAATCTTTCTTTTGAAGAAATCCTGCATAGTCTTTTGTGATTTTCGTTCGACTATGCGTTTTAATACTGGTTTTATGATTTCATCTAATTTATTTTGATTCCAACCGAATTTTGCTCTGGCGTAATCTCTCAATATTGTGATGTCTAATTCGCCCCATGTGAATTTAGCCTCACTTTTTTCTACATTTGGATCTAAATATGCTTGGACAACCTGCAAAGGTAAGAGATAGGTGAGATAGGTTTAATTCATTTATTCTCATAAAAGAGACAAAAGCCACTTACACGAGAATATAAATATCATTTTGTAAACTTATCAAGATAACCGCCACCAAAGAATAAGTTTAATTATTATATTATAGGTATGTATTACAGTAGCGCTCATTCCACAGTTAAATGCCCAACTATTTTGCTAATTTTGAATAATTTATTCAAGGTAGTTTTCAGATAAGTGTTTTGATAGCCGAGACTTTAAACTACCGAGTAAGTTAACATGTTTTATATCAGCGGGTAGACTGTTAAAAAGTTTTTAGCGTAATTATTGCGTAGACAAAACAAGTAAATTTGGTCGACGAAGGCTATGTTTAGAGATTTGAGAAATTTTGGTAAATTTTTAATTAGTGTGGATGGATTTAACTACAATTTTCCTAATTGGAACACAAGTATTAAATGTATAAAGTCGTTTAATATTCATTAGTTTTGTTTCCTCAAATATGTTACTAATTGGTGTCAAATATGAATAGCGAAACATTATTTTTATGACCTTATTTTGCATTCTTTGCAATTCCTGTAATTTAGTTTTGCCTCAATTTTTTATATGATATAATAGGTGCAACATATCAAGTGAATTATAAATAGTGTAACGAATGTGTTAAGGTATGCATTGATTTATACTATGCAGTGATCCTATAAGTGCTGATAGTTTATTTTTAGATTAGAGATTTACTTGACCAGTGCAGTAATTTACATTAGGGTTGTAACGGAACTTCGCCTCCGCCTCCGTTACTGCGGAAGTTCCGCAAGAAATCGTACCTTCGCCTCCGCTTCCGCCTCCGCACAATTTTTGCGTAGTTGTAACGGAGTTTTATTTACGTAATTATATAGCAATACCGCGCGAGCGACGCTCGCCTCCAACAGCTGTGCGCTCGCGTCGTGGTCGCGATTTAACGAGTGCGCGGCGGGAACACGGTTGGGGTGGGGGTGCGGGCAAATTAGACGATGATCCATTATTGTGGTGGAGAAATAACAATAAATATAAAGCTTTTTCTCCCATCGTTCGCACGTACTTATCGGCGCCGCCAAGTTCAGTGCCAAGTGAACAATTATTTAGTTCAGCTGGAATAATTTATGAATCCCTAAAGCCGGGTACACATTGGTGCAATGTAACATGTAATGCAACATGCAATGCAAGAATTTGACGTCCACATTGCTGCAATGTATCATGTAATGTAACAGAATTCCCATAGTGTGGACGCCTCGCGCGCACGAACTGCGCCTGGGTCGCGCACGAACAGATTGTTGCAACTCTTGCGCGTAGCGACCCGAGATTTGTCGGTTTTTGGTACGAACACAAAGGGGCGCGCAGTATGCGCGGAGCGTCAGTGTGGACAGGTTGTGTGGTGTGTACGGCTAGACGCGCGCGAACATGGAACAAGACGACGCTACTGCGATCCGTTCGCGCGCATCTCGGAAACAGATGTGAGTAGGTACATGCGCGGTTCGTGCGCACGTTGTGCGCGCCCCGCGTCTACACTGATGCAATGCTCGTTTCGTGTTGCATTGCATGTTGCGTTGCAGCAGTCTGTACCCGCCTTTAGAAATAGTTTGGAAGGTGATAACGCCGCAAAACTATTGTTTGTCAAATTTAATTTACCTCTCCTTAATTTTGATTACTAATTTTGATTACAAAAAAGTTAACTTAAAATTTTTACTTTATGTTTCGAATGTTTACTTAAATGTTAAGTATTTAATATAAAAACTTTTGAACCTTAAATTACTATTTTATTTACATCCACTTTCACCTTCGCCTCCGCCTCCGTTAACCTCCGCATCCGCGGAAGTTAAACTCATCGCCTTCGCATCCGCCTCCGCCTCCGTTAAGAAGGCCTCCGTTACAACCCTAATTTACATTGTGAGATTTTTTGCAATACAGTGCTCTAGTCAGATTAAAAGAGTCGAGAGTACACCAGCCGACATTATAACGTACGTCATGAGGATTGTATTGCCTGGTTATGATTACTTACCCTTACACTGGGGAAATCTTCAGTTAACGAGACATTCTTCAACTTTTTCTTTAGACTAGTGTTATCAGTCCTCTTGCCGGCTTTCACCCATTGCTTGAACTCCTGCAGTCCTTTAATAATGTGCGCGGTACGTGCTTGCTTGCTGGTTTCGTTGAGCAGTTGCCTCTTGTTGTAAGGGAAAGAGGCGAGGATTTCCACAGCCGTTACAGGACCGACGCCGGTGACTCCTGTTGTGTAATCGCTGCCAACTAACAACGCTAACAGGACTAGTTGTTCCCTACATAAATCTGAAACAATATTTAGCTCAACTTAGCGGATTTGGGTATGCATACGAAAAAGTAAGTTGGCATTGTTAACAAACAGACACTTTAAAATTAGGAGGTACTATTTGCAATATGCCAGACGATTAGCAATGCAAGCAAAAATAGGTGTCTAAAGATGTCTGAGAAGTATTAATAAAGATGTGAAGACAATGTTTAAATTAAATGGCAACAGTTGATGAAATTTTTGATGTAATGCAGACATAAGTTAACAACATGGCGATTTTGAACCAAACATCCGAACCAATTACTAAAAGAACTACTTACTAAAAGAAGTTTCAATTCTCTCAGCCTGAAACTGCAACACATGTTTTTTCTGGTTAAAAAAGTTTTTATAGACGGTCCTGCCGCCAAAGAGCCAAATATCACTATCGTCCGTAATAGTACCATCAGTTAAATTAGCACTTTCTAGAAAGGCGCACTGAGCTTCAGCTTCTGTGGGAGCGACAATGTATGGAATACCGAATATTTGCAGCAATTCCTGAGCTTCCTTTGTCATCTGCTCTGTAATATTGCGTCCAACGCGATCTAAACGACCTTTTTCTTTAAGCAAATCTTGCTCTTGTTCCTGAATTTCTTCAACCATAGTGTTTAATGTTTCTGCACTTAAAATTTCTTTAGGAGGATAAGTGTCGCTTTTAGAAGCATTTATTAATTCTAAAGACTGTTTGTTAATAGAAATTGGTTCCTTAGATGGTTCTGTACTTTTTGTTGACTTATGCATTTCAGTTTCTTTAGCATTGTTAGTTTGATCTACATCCACATGTATCACATTATTAGTTACTATTATATCTGTCTGTTGGATTCCTGCCCCTTTTTCATGTGTTTCAGTATGGTTAAGTTTATTCTCAGGTAATATTTCTTTTATTTTTTCGGGAATTGCAGTAACTGTCTGAGGAACTTTATAAACTTCCATAGGTTTAGTAATTTCAGAATTAACTTTCACATTTTTATTTATTATATTTTCTTTATTTACTTTAACATCCTCCTTACGATCTTCAGTAAATATATCTGCAAATATATCGTCATCTGGTGCTTCACCTACATTTAGGGTTAATTCTACTACTGGCTTATTAACTATATTATCTACTTCAGGTACTTCTTCAAAATCACTATCACTGGAGTCTGTATCCTCTTTACCTATACTACTGCCAACTTCTTCAAATTCATTTTCACTTAGATCAACTTCTTTTTTAACTTCAATTATTTCTGTTTTCTCACCAGTAACATTTTTAACTTCTTCAGTGCTGCTATCAAGGTATATGGTTTCTGGAACTGGATTCTCAATACAAACTACTGATGCTTGAGTTGCGTCCATACTTTCCTCAAGTGCCTCATGGTCATTGATTACATTTAATTCAGCATCCTTTTGTTCACCTGTTTCTACAGTTGGTGATTCTGTATCTTCCTGAATAAGTTCATCTTCACTTGACGATAGCTCTACATTATCAATGATAACCAATTTTTCTTTATTAATTTCTTCTATTATTTCATCCACTTTAGGTAATTTATTTAAGTTTTTATCTTTTCTTTTTACAGTTACAAGATTATCAATGGCTTTATGAGTAAAATCGCTGTATTGCATGATGTAAGATTTGGCGCAAGATAAATCTGGTTGTTCATAGCCATCGCCTTCTTCAGAATCAGTTCCAGAGTACTCAGAATCAGTATCTGTCATACATGATGTCCATGAATCATCAGTTTTAGATACATTACTGGTGTTTGGTTCATCTACACACTCCAGTGACATTTTGATTGCTTTTTGTAAATCATCTTCTAGTTCATCTGCTTTTTGTGGCTTCTCTTCTGTCTCAGTTTCAATTTCTCTGATTTTAACACTACTAGGGATTGGCTTATTCTCTTCTTTATCCTGTTTCTTTTTTGCATCAGCCAGAGCTTGTTTGATGTCTTTGATGAGTAAAAATCGTGAGCTGACATTAGATGCAATTCTTCTGGTAGGCAATGAATCAACTTTGGTTTCTATGCCTTCCTCATTTAACAAACATTCCAGGTCATTTAAAGACATTCCTGAATCTCCCATTTCCTTCTCTGTTTCTTCTAAACATTCTTGAACTTTTCGCCTTTTCAGTAATCTTTGCATCTGTAAAACATTATTATCTATTAAATTCTAATTTTCCAATCAGATTATCAAGAAATAACTATGTTGTAACAGAATACCAACTTGAAAATTAGAAAAGTTGTCACTCTTTTTAGGCAACTCCTGAAGCTTTCCCCAAGAATTTTGTTTTCTTGTCTCTTTCAAGTCTAAGAGGATATCATACTTCTCCTTGGTGGGTAAATTTTTAAATTGGTCTGATTCAAGATCCACTGAATGAAGATCAATGCTAGAGCTGCTTGAATCTCTTTCATCTTCAGACCTAAAATAGAGATATGAATGCTGGAGACTGTTGCTGACTTGTTTCCCAAAGGGAAATGTACAAGAAAAATTACACATTTTAGCGGCTGGCAAAATTTAATTCTGGTCTGTCATATTAATTTATGGTTAATCATTGTTTACTGAATGAATTACTGCACTAAGCACTTTCACATCAGTCTGATATATATTTGAGTCAACCATGGACTTCCCCCATCACCTTTTCTGCTAATACTACTTACTCTGACTCACTTTCTTCCTCCCTTTGTGGCAATGCAGGCAGTTTAAACAAATCATCATTATTAGAAGATGTGGTTGCTTGCTGTTTACTAGGAGATATTTGTTTACCCAACAAATTGGTCACAGCGGTTTTCTTGCCCAGCAATAAAGCTAGTTCCCGCTTAATTCTTTCAGATTCTGAGTTAAACTTGGCTTTATGGTCCTGCCGCTTGGCCTGAAAAATTTTAGATTTTTATAAAATGTTGTAAGATAAACCATCTGCATTCACTAAGAAATCCAGCAAGAAAGTTTATTAAACTCAATTAACATTTTGGTCAATAAAAAATACTTACAATAGTATCTTTTTTTAGTTCTGGAAAGCTGCCATCAAAAACAAAAACCGGTTTTATTCGAAAATACAATAATTTGCAAAGGCGCTGGAAGAGTCCCATAAGGTGAGCGTTTGGAAGTGGAGCTCCTTTAGCATCTTGGTAGCCTTTCACCATCTGATGCAACCATATTGAAATATCTGGCAAACATAACAACAATTCAGTAATTAGAGCTCAAGTGAGTTATGATTATTGATTGATTAATTAATAATGTGATTAATCTCACCGACAGCTAAGACTTTGTTTTCTAAAGTCTCGACCGGCACAGGTTTGCCTGCCGGCTCTATTAGTCGCCACAGTCCAGTGACTCCCATCGCGTGTGATTAAATTCCAGAATAGATTTTTTTGTTTATACTAATATGTATATCGGTGTACATAACAAAGGTCGTTTCCCACGAGATCTCCGGTCAATCGTCGGTCTCTTCCCCACACATCGCAACCATTTCGCTCGATGGATAAGCTCAATGTACTTGCTACGCACACATGCACAGATAGAATCGTTGCTACTGGCAGGCACACCGCGTAGCGCGTACGTAAATATGTGTTCGGTACACTACAACATTATCAAATGTTTTACTACGCCGCGAACGCCCACTCTTTCCCACACTTTATTTTCTCACGCCCCATGCGTAACCCCACATCCTATGACCGGCCGTCTGTCAGTTCAGTTTAGTCGGCGCTTCGCAGGTCGGGCGATCCCTCATCGACTCGACTCGATTCTGTCGATTCGCGCGCGTGTAGTCGACAACACGCCTGCAAATAGCTCCGTTTGAGCTGCGTGTCTATGGTCAATTTTGACAGCTCGCGCATCTGGCGTTGTCGTATTTATACTCGATTAAACAGAAGTTAAGTTTACATTTTGCAAATTAAATCACGAACTAAAAATTACTAGATTGAGAGCGAGAATGAGCGTAACACGGTTTCTCTTAGTATCCGAAAAAACAGTGCCTGGTCCTGTCTGAAAATTCCATCAACGAACAGGTGTCTCGAACGAAATGTGTGCCAGTTCCCAGCGTAATTAACTGACGAGGGGCGTGAATAATACAAAAGTGTATCGATCCACGAGATAATCGCCCCAGGGGTGACAGTTTCTCGTTGTTACTTAGACAAGGGGCACGCGCCCACTGATCGGTAGTCCAGGACAACGCTTGAGTCGTGGTCAGCACGGCCGGCGATGCCCCAGCGAGCCTGCGGCCACAGCTTCACGAAGTGACTGGGACCCAGCACGAGCGCACGCTATGCGGGCGGCGACGAGGTGAGGCGGAGCCGTGGCGAGCATGCCGCACCAGTTCGGCGGCGCGGCGGGCGCGGGCGCGCTGGCGGGAGGTGCTTCGCCGCCGGCGCAGCATGCAGCACTGTTCCCGCGGTATGCGGGCGCTGCCGGGCCCGGCGCCGGCGCCTACCGCCCCGACGAACGCCGCTTGACGCGGGAAGCCATGGAGCGATACCTAAGGGACCGCAGTGACATGGTTGTAGTCATATTGCACGCGAAAGTTGCTCAAAAGTCGTACGGAAACGAAAAGAGGTTCTTCTGCCCACCACCTTGCATTTACCTATTTGGTGATGGCTGGCGGCTGCGACGGGAGCGAATGCTCCGAGAGGGTGAGACTGAGCAAGCAGCCCAGCTGTGTGCATTTATTGGGATTGGCAACTCAGATCAAGATATGCAGCAACTTGACCTAAACAATGGAAAACAGTACTGTGCTGCAAAGACTCTGTATATATCTGACTCGGATAAGAGAAAGCATTTCATGTTGTCAGTTAAAATGTTTTATGGCAATGGTCATGATATTGGTATTTTCAATAGTAAAAGGATTAAGGTGATATCTAAGCCCTCCAAAAAGAAACAGTCTCTGAAGAATGCAGATTTGTGTATAGCTAGTGGAACAAAAGTGGCTCTGTTTAACAGGTTGAGGTCACAGACTGTATCTACCAGGTACCTCCATGTGGAGAATGGAAACTTCCATGCATCTTCCACACAGTGGGGGGCATTCACTATTCATTTGCTGGATGACAATGAGAGTGAGTCGGAAGAGTTTGCAGTGAGAGATGGATATGTTCACTACGGGTCCACCGTAAAGCTAGTTTGCTCAGTGACTGGAATGGCACTGCCTAGACTGATAATAAGAAAGGTGAGTACTAAATCACACATTGTCACAATCCACTTCAGATGTTCCTTTTACAATTTGGACCAAGTTATGTTAAAAAAAATTGCTTTAATTGTTTCTGTGCTAGTAGATAATAGGTAAGTAAATAAACAAAGTCATTAGTTAATGGTAATTTTTGTGTACATTCTATTAGAAACAAAGACTATATTCTAAATATTAGACAAAAAATCTTAAAATTACTATGATATTCGTCAGGTACAGTCAAGTTCATAAATATATTGACAGTTTGGACACTGTTATCTTAAACCAAAGATTAAAAATGGTAACATATTACTGAATTGAACAAAAAATAATCACATTCAGCTCAAAATATAAAATATAGTTATAATAATAATAATAATAAAGCCTTTTAATCCATGAAAAAAAAAAAAAATTACATTATAAATGATATTAGTTATTTTCTTATTACTATGATAGTTTAGTTTAATTTTTTATTTTTATTTTTAATGGATGGAATGGAAAGATAGTTAGGCCAGTATTATCAGTTTTGTATAAGTCCCTGATATTATATTCAGAACTTTTTTGACAGATGAATTTTTGTATAAATTTATAGAAATAACCAGTAGTGTACTTAAAAATAAAAATGTATAACTATAAAAACGGTACAGTAAGAAAATAACTTACTTACTAACATTTAAAAGCTCATATATAAAACATTTCAACGTCTAAAACACATTATTCAAAAAAATTATCAAATCAATACTAACTTTAAGGTTTCTAAATATTACAAAATTCATGTACATATCAAAAATTTAATAATCTCATATTTCACTTTAATAGTACAAAAAATCAAACGAAAAAAAATTATGCTTGTCATAATATTGACCGCTGGTGTTGCGCATCCCACCACAAAGGCAAAACTGGACACACTAATTATGTAACCAGAAAAAAAAGTTAAGATTGTTCCTTTCGCATGCATAAAATAACTTCTAATATATAAAATGAATCTATCTCCTATAAACAATATAAAATAATATTTGCCTTTTTATTTTACCTATGTTTATATTTTCAATTTATTTTCCTAATCTTTAATGTAACTTTATTATTGCGCAACTGTCTGAACTTTCAATAAAACTTGAAGAAATAGAATGATAAAACTTATTTATAATTGATTGTGAAAAATATACCATTCATTATTTTATATATTGATAAAATATGAACTTGACCAAAGATTAAAAACTTGTTAAACCAATTTTTATTCATTACAAAAAATAGGCATTTATATCATCATTCTTATACTCATGCACGCAACAACCAAGTAACCCCAATATAATCTTCAGGTGGACAAACAAATGGCACTCCTAGAGGCAGATGACCCGGTGTCCCAACTGCACAAATGTGCATTCTACATGAAAGACACGGAGCGGATGTATCTGTGCCTTTCCCAGGAACGCATCATACAGTTCCAAGCCACCCCATGCCCGAAGGAGCCTAATAAGGAAATGATAAACGATGGTGCCTGCTGGACTATTATTTCTACAGATAAAGCAGAGTATCAGTTTTATGAGGGAATGGGACCAGTCAGGTAAAATATTTTTCTCTTACAAAATATAATAATAAATAAATAATAATAGCAGCCCTATATATAATACAAGTCCCACTGTTGGGTTCAGGCCTCTTGTCATGATGAGAAGGGTTAGGCCATAGTCTACCACGCTGGCGCATCACAAAATATAATGAACATCCTTAATTTGACATTAGGCAAATATTGTATTTTAGCTACCCTCTTAAATGCCCTGCCTTGCTCAAGTAAGCTATAATTTTGCAAAACAGAAACAATAATAAAAAATCAAGCTTAAAACATTACATTGTTTGAGCAAAACGCAAGTACATAAAATTTTCTAAAGGATTTATATTTGCACAACCTGATAGCATTGCTGCTATAAATTGCTTACCAAATTATCTTTCACTCTGTGTGTAGCATTCATGATTGCCTCGAGAGGGGCCATACTATAGTATATTAATACATGAATAGCATTTGATCAATCCTTGCCATGCATCCTGCAAAAATCTTAGCAAGGTCTAATAACTAGTTATAGGGATTTAATTCTAACTATTTACCCCAAAATACTTACAACCTATTCTGTCTTTGTCTAGATCACCGGTAACGCCAGTTCCTTTAGTACACTCTTTAAACCTGAACGGTGGCGGTGACGTGGCCATGCTCGAGCTGGCGGGAGACAACTTCACACCTTCCTTACAAGTGTGGTTCGGTGATGTGGAAGCTGAGACCATGTACCGATGCGCCGAGTCCATGCTGTGCGTAGTGCCCGATATCTCGCAGTTCCGAGGACAGTGGCTTTGGGTGCGACAGCCCACGCAGGTAAATAGATCTATAGTGTTATCGGTTTAAGGTACTAGGGTGGTCTATTACCACACATCATTCTAATTTAGGTATGAACTGCGTCAACAGAAATGGTATACGGGAGGTACAAAGGCATAATATAAAACGGGCATCTAGTGCCAAGTATATTCGAAAAATTACAGATTCATTGTTGTTACAAGATGCACTGTCTAGCTTGCAGACACAACATTTCCACAGATGTGAATAGAACCTTATACTGTGTCGTTTTTTCATCGGCACGAAAGGATAAGAAGAACGCCCACCTCTGAGACTGCTGTGTTACCAGGATCAACAGCGGTAGCCAACACTACGAACAAGTATATTGACCTATGTTGACTACATTTCCGCGGGCGGCAGCTGGTACTATAATAATTCTGGTTCTCAGCCTCTGACTAGGTTGTATTATTTTATTTTATTTTATTTTATTTAATAGGTACAGATACAGACAACAGATTACATTAATTCTTAAAATAAATAATGCAAAATACAATTTATAAACCTGCAGTCCTATGACATCTATACACAACACATGCAATAATATAGCTTCAAAAGTAATTGAACTTTAATTTTTCAGTGCGTGGTGCCCTAATAACGCGTTATGGGCATTCATTAGCGCTTCCTTTGTGCTGGTGGGGTACGTAGGACAGATCATGAGATGGGCCATAGTTTGTATAACACCACACTCGAAATGCAGTTTGCACTTCGTCGGCAAAACCATAGCTATTCACATTCGAATAATAAAATGATTCACTCAATTGTCAAAGCTCTCATCTATCATCAACTCATTGATATTGCCGTATCCTGTATCTCAACAGCTGTGGATTATAAAACAATCGACATAATATACAAACAATGTAGTCATGTAGAATTGTCTAGGTACTCAACAAAGTATTTATTTATAGTCATCCTTAATATGTCCTATTTAATTGTTCTGCCGATACTATTTGCATAGAAACAGAGGTGTAGCTTGCCTTGGCGGGGTCCTGTATAAAAAATATTTCGGAGCCCTTATGAAGGGTAAAGATTTCTCACAGAAGAAAAAAATGTTTGCATAAAATTATATTTATTCAACATGATTATCTATCTGTCACCTTTACCTACTAATTTTTTTACAAACAATTCAAACTAAATATACACTCTCCTTGCCTTTTTTTCGGTAAACTGATTTGTTAAACCGTTCATAGCTGATGATAACTTAAACTTTTCTAAAATTTCGGCTTATTTGGCCAATACTGAGTAGTTTGACAGGCGTTCATGACCCATCAAAGTTTTTAGGTAATTTTTACTTTCTTACTTACGCACTTTAGGGGCCCTCGTATGCCGGGGGCCCGTATAATTGATACGGCAGATTTTTTTAGCCTTTTGTAGCCTTTTGCAGTTACGATTAAACTTAAAATATAAAATACAATTGTAGTCTTAGAGATCGTACCCAAAATATTGTTATCGTTGTCACAAAAAAATAATAGAAACATAACTGTGTTAAATAATTGTGAGCGTCCGTTCTCACGGTTCATGAAGTCTCATGAAATGTTTAAACATAGGTATGTATCTAATAATAGTGGACAGCTAAATATTGTGGTGTTTCTACGACTTCGTTTGAATTTAATCTGATCTCTCGGAATAAGTATATCGAGCTAGGTATATCCTCAATTAATTTATAAAAATTACATTTTATGTTCGGATTATTGATTTAGCCGTATTTTATTTAAATCAGCAGGTTATGGCAAACCTTTTCGGGAATAAGCTTTTACGAAAATACTAATGCTTCCCAAAACGTGAATTATTTTGAAAAACATAGTATAAATGATGCAAATTTTAAATGGCTTGTTTGGTAGTTTGTACTCGAAACTGAAAATCTCCTTTGGTTAGGTGACAAAATGATACTCTAAGTTATTTATTTGCTTGGCGTTTTGTTAAGTAGTAGCTGCTCCCGCTCTTGGACCCGTTAAACGTTACTACCCCGCTTCCATAGAGTTCAGCGTAATGTTAAATATAAAAAATCTTTAACGGATAGATAAACTATTAAACAAAAAAGAATAATTAAAATACGATCATTAGTTTCCGAGATTAGCGCTAACAAACAAACAAACTAACTTTCGCCCGCGGTTTCGTCTGCGTGGTAGAGTACATCAATAAAAAGTAGCCTATGTTTCGCGCCTTGTAGTCAGTTACTTGCATATAAAATTATTAAAATCGCTTACTGCTTCGCTCCCATGAAGATCAGCGTAATGTGAAATATAAAAATCCTTAATTGATAGTTAGACTATTAAACACAAAAATAATTTCTAAAATCAAATCAGTAGTGCCTGAGGTTAGCACTAACAAACAAGCAAACAAATTTCCCACCGCGGTTTTGTCTTCGTGGTAGATACACCAACAAAATGTAGCCTATGTGATGCGCCTTGTAGCCAGTTACCTGCACCTAAAATTTTATCAAAATCAGTTCAGCCGTATAGAAGATAAGCCGATACAAACAGACGAACCAAAATGTTTAAAACTGTATTTTAGGCATAGGTCAACTAAACAAACATTGTTATTTTGACATTAAAAACAGATACTTACTTCAATTTTATTTATTTGTATTGATTAATACGGTGTAGTAGTCACACTTGCAACAAAATCCATAGTAATCTATATTGCATCGTACACAGAACCAATAAAATGGCACCTAATACGCCCCATTTTAAATATGCATCTCCTAACTACAGAGTAGACATCTTCACTAACAAGTTCTCTATAATTACTGACAGACAAGTCGTTGTCGTGTTGTCGTCTGTTAAAGCAAAAAAATTGTCATTGAGACTACAAATAGAAAATTGTGTCGATCCTGTATAACTGTAAAAACTCTTTTTAAGAAAATGACGTTATGTTATTGGAGAACCCTGGTTGATCCATTCTTCTTCTTCGTCGCGTCGATGGCCGAGTCAAATTTTATTTTGACTTATCATCGTGGTGAAAAGATTAGCCAATTCGCGTTGGAGAACTCGCGAATTGCCCGGGTGCGCCGAACGTAGGTAATCGTCTTTGGTTGATCCATAAATCCACAAGACTTTTCTATGGTCACATTTTGGACAAACCGTGAATTTTGCAACGGAATTGGTATTTGCAACTATATTTAATACTAAAAACAGTAAGAACTTGAAGCGGGATTTGAACCCGCCACTATAGGATTCCAGCCTATCTCTTAAATACTCAGCCATCCAAAGCCACGAATCTACTGACTGTATGCATCGTCTTTCCGAACGCCTCGCGTCATTAATTGTACATATTAGTAGGTAGTAACCAACATGACTGATGTTACAATCTATACAAATGCTTTATCGATGAACACGATCGGTTTTTTTAATTTCTAATTTATTTATAGGTATAATATAGCATTTAGCCATTATTAGCAATCTAATACTAAAACCAGCCGAAAAAAATGTCGGACTTAAAACTGTATATTTATCTTCCACGTCGAAACGGTCTACCTATCTTGTGGAGACCTGGAATCGTCAATCTAATAGAAGTCTCCTTTTCTTCAGGTCCCGGTGTCGCTGGTGAGGAACGACGGCATAATCTACGCGACGGGCCTGACGTTCACGTACACGCCGGAGCCCGGGCCGCGGCCCGTGTGTCCGCCCGTGGACGACGTGATGCGGCCCGACCCGGCCGGCAACTGGCACCACGAGCACAGCGGGCACCGTTTGCCCGACAACACCCTGCAATAGCCCACGGACTGCAGACTGGAACACGCAGTCTGCAGTCCCACCCTCCTCTGTGGCAACTCATAAACTTTGTGATGTAAGTGACTCCAAAGAAGCCGTCAAGTGACTTTCCAAAAGACGTTTGGTGAGTGATTCAAAGACATTAATTGTATAATTTCGATAGTGCCTAATGTCTATTCGTCGTAGCATGACATCTGGGATTTCTGCTGCAGATCTAACGGATGAGTAGAGAGTATTTTTGCAACTATTAATAAGTCGTTTAAGAAGACGGGTTCGCTATTTGAAATAGCTAAATGAAAAAAGTGTTTAGATTCAAATGCTTCACACCGAAATGTCTGCTCTAAAATGCCCTGAAATCGGGGACGGAAACACTGATGGAATGTTAAAATCAGGGAACCTTTCAGGAAATTGATAATTTCGACACTAAACGTAAGACGGGCACTTAATATATTATTATTCAGGTCGTATTTTCACAAGCGATAAATCGATCGTACTATGCGCTGCTAGTTTGTGCAATATCTATAAAAAAGGAATGAGAGCCTGACGTTTGTGGGTTTCGTTTCATAGACAATGTGATACAATTCCATTTTCGGGCAGATATTCTCGTTTGTGCAAATTCGGCTTTATTTGACTTTTTAAAGATCATGTTAGGATCTATAGAGTATAGAAAGCTTTATTATATTTAAAGTGCCAGCTAGTGAGTCGATTGCTTTGCTTGACAAGCTTGAGACAGCGTGGCGCTACCAGACACGACGTCGTGTGCCTAAATATACATATTATAAAGTATACATGTTTGTATATCTACGAGATTATGACACCAAAACTATAGTTAAGATAAAAATTGCAACAATTAAAATAAATTGAATGATACAAAACTGCGGACTATACAGGGTGGAATATAAGTGATATAATAATTATAGCTCTCCTAGTATTTTATTGCAATTTTATTATAATTATAACATAAACCTATTTGAGATTAATTAAAACACTGTAGGGCTGTAAAATATCAGGAACTATTTCACCCTGTACTGTAATCGCCTGTAGTTGACACAGTAGGCCGGTTGAAAGTGAGTCGATTGGATTATGTACCTATTTATAAAAATAAAGGCAATAGTAGACAGGGTTTTAAGTAAGACTAGGTAGTCCAATGCCGTTCTTAGATATTAAGACTAGACGCGATTCACAGTTAGGAACGTCAATAAACATTGACTTCTGAAGAAAACAAACAATACTTTTATTCTTGTTGATTTTTTTATAGCATTTAGCTATGCTTAGCAAATTATGCTAAGAAACAGTTGAAAAAGATATGGGACCGGCAGGATTTGAACCTGCAACCTTCTGCACACCTCGGTTACGGTCACCTCTTGCCAGAACCCTGTATGTTACGTCATTTCGTGACGTCATGTTAATCCATTTGTTCCTATCTTAATTACATTTAATACACAATTATTGGTCCTGGCAAGAGTTGACCGTAGTTGGTTGGTAAAGCGACTGTCCGGTGCGCAGAAGATAGCAGGTTCAAATCCTGCCGGTCCCATATCTTTTTCAACTGTTTCTTAGTAATTCTTATATTCTTTCACTTCTGTTTAAATTTTGTCAAATATTCCTTAACCGAATGAGCAACTGAGATTACTAAGATTTTAGAGTAGTTCTCTTTTCAACCAGCCCGCTTGTTGCACTTGCCAACATTTCTTCATTACCTTTGGTAATTCCTAGTCCTTAATTATGGTTTCACACATTTCTCGAACTAATTATACGCTGCAAAAGCGCTTATAATGCACTACACGTACGAATACTACTTGCAATAATTGCCAACGATGTTCATAAGAATTAACTTTTTTCAAACTTTTGTATACCGACACAGATATACAGGAAGGTAGTTCCTACTCCGGCATTTAATATACACCAATATAAAAATAGTTCGCTCATTAGAAATCG
This sequence comes from Hypena proboscidalis, assembly GCA_905147285.1. Taxonomy (NCBI): domain Eukaryota; kingdom Metazoa; phylum Arthropoda; class Insecta; order Lepidoptera; family Erebidae; genus Hypena; species Hypena proboscidalis. The sequence goes on from LR990130.1 coordinate 5,227,702, forward strand.
TCATAAAATGAGATCTCTCTGCTCTTAGATTTGTTTCTTTGGGGCCAAATAGATATAATATCCATGACAAGTCATTGCGTTTATACTATAAAGCTATTCTTAATAAATAAGTTTCATTACTTCGGGTAAAGGAAATTCAACTCTATGAGATTGTTTTAGGAGTGATTTTATGTAATTAGGTTTACAATCGAATTAGAGAAGAGCCAAATAAGTCCATTTATATCTGAATACTTATTGTATTTCTCTTTTACCTACCTTACTTTAGTGTTTATACGTATACTTACTACTGTAGAATCCGTTTATTATGACTCCGCCTATATTGACCAACCGATTATTATGACGTAATTACACTACAAATTTTGTTTTTATATAAAATTCTTTATAAAAAAGTCGGATATAATGATTATTACTTACAGTGACAATTCGCTTATTATGACCCATTTTTAATCAATTATGTCCGGTTACAATGACCGACACGATTCTTTACACCTTCGGTAATGTTCGTTGATTCCCGGCACGTGGCTCGATTTTGTTTTGATAATTAGACCATAGCGATGTCTTCTATACACTATCTATTTCGAGTTACTATGTTTCTCTATTAAAATACTTAAGTACATAAAAAAGGGTTTTTTTTTTACAAAACGCTTTGTATGACGTCCGCTTATTATGACGTGTTTGTCAATTCCTTTCGATGTCATTATAAACGGATTCTACTGTACTTTATTTGCTTCTGCGAGTGAAAGTCATTCGATCAATGTGTATGCACAATTTATCTAATCTACACTTTGTTGACGATCATAATAATAATTCCTTATAGACACTTAGCTGTCACTGTACGTATGTATATTTACGGAGATTTTATACGAACAATACACGTAGTAGTAAGTAGCTAGACTTAGTCCATAGATCAGTTTAGGAGCTGTACTACAACGAGCGCGATGCGACGTGTCGCTATAGATATAATATATGTAGAAAAAAAAACAAGTGGAAATATCAGAGCAAGCACGTTGTTGAGTGCAGGGAAATTTCTTCAAACAAATGATCCGTGAATGCTTAGCGCTTCATCGCACCGCGATCGGCGTACAGATCTCCTGCAAATTATCTTAAATAGAAATTGAAATTATAAATTTTAAATTTATTTATTTTTGCCATTATATCTTTTTTAGAAAATGTATTGTTTGAAAATGGATTTGATGTGTATTTTTAATAAAAATGTGTGATTTCGAACATTCCATGTGGAAAGTGTAATAAGAAGTACAAAAAATATCAATATTTTTGTAGCAAAACGTTGAATTACGATATAATATTAATGGAATTGGTAAAGTTACAGTATTACAAGGAAATTAGTATTAAACGCGATGAATGAATAGACACTAATATCGTCAATTTTGTAAAAAGATAAGTAAATGATTTGTAATTTAAAAGCTGTTTACTCCTTTTTATCATTTTACATTTGGTATTTCTATATTTGGAAATGGTCATATTGAGGCGGTGACTGCTCGGAACTGTGAGCCTAGCGTACAACATGTAAATGATATTCGGAGCAGTGATTCTGCAATATGAGTAAATATTTTTTAATAAAATTGAAATTAAATAACAAAGTTTTTCAATTCCACAACAACCTATCCAAAAGTGTTAAACACATAATGAGTACCCCTGTATACGTGATCTGAAAAAAGAAATGTTCTCACACTAGAGCAGTTTTGCGCAAAGCTGATTTCATTATCTTTTTCATTGTTTTAATTAAGCGAGGGGTCAAGTGTAATTATCTACTTATGAATCAGTGTTAATCGAGGAATCAGTGCTGGTCTGTGGGAACGTCTTCAAAAACTCTTCACATGATAATAACGAGCGTCTTCCCCTACATACCGTTCCGCACCGCTGGCTCTGACCTCAGATAATTATCACAAGTTTATACGGATTCCGCCATTGTTGTCGAGATTCAATACAAACAGCATTAAATGGCTCATATTTATGACATGTGGGCTGGAACTCTGTCACAATATAAATTGGGAAGTAATTGAGGCAATTGATCTTCGATTCAAAGGGCATGTCGGCAACGCTGTCTTGTCACTCCTTACAAAGATAATATAATAGAATTTACTTATGTATAGATAGGACACCTCTCTGACGATCTCTCTATCGATTGATCCTATACAATTAATCATTAATAGAAAAAAAGGACGCTTGCTACGATATAAGGCTTATTCTGCGTGGGATCCAAAAACAACCTAACATCTAACAAACCATTTGATTACCTATCAAATCGCTTAATTTCTTCATCAGAATTGCTATCATTTTGGTAGATTTTTGGTCGCTATAACTTAACATGGTCATCCCCTGCGGATCACAAGCAAGCCTTAATCTGCAGTTAGTATTTGAAAACTCGTAAGGGACTTCCTTGAAACATAGATAATTACTGAGTAATTAACAAGTCATGAATGAACCGCTGTGTCCTTCACTCTATTTTCGTCATAGAATTATAATCGTCACAATGATGAGGATCTTGTATTCCAAGAAATGATGCAATTACAATCATGCAATGAGTGACGTCGCTCGTCGTAACAAATGACTACTTAATGATGTCGCGGACAGGGAAAATGATTGAAAAACTAATGATTTGATGATTTCAATAATCTCTGGGTTTACCCGCATCCTGTTCGTTTCCGTCTCTGATTACCTCTTATAATACAAAATGCTAATTTTTATCTCTAACGGCATCGGCTTAATTATAATTATAAAATACCAACAGGATCCTCGTAATTCAATTAATCATTCTTTTGTTTTTTATTCTTAAGTTAATTGTTTTAGTTAGCGATATAAATAAAGTAGGTGCCTATTTATCCTATAATATTATTCTTTAGAGGACAAAACAAAATAATTCAGCGGATATTTAAACAAAAGAATGGAAGATATCGATTTTTTTTTTAAATCGTAACATGTTTTAGGCTTAGCAAAATAGACGATATTAACTTATCCACCATACATTTCGAATTAAGATATACATATAATATAATACATACTACAAAACTTGAAACTGTAAGGACGTTCAGTCCTTGTAGTGTTAATAAGAAACTGTACACAGTTAAAGTTTAGTCTGAAAAATCCAAATTATACCGTTACGCGTTTGTTAATTATTAGATATCCAAATCATGTGAGGCACTCGATGGAAATACTAACTTTGCTCTCTTGTTGCACAAATAAACTTTCCACCCTAAGTGTTCGTTGTTGTGAGTAATCTCAGCAAATTCGAGTTTTGCTCACTGAAAGGACTCGAAGCAAAAATGTTTTTCGCTTACTGTTTTTATACAACAAAGATCGACTTGCCGAGCTGCTAAGGTGAAAATGAACTTTGCAAGAATTTAAATTGATTAGATAAATTAGAGAGATATATAAAAGAGAACGGTTTGTTTGAGGAAAACATCCGATAATGAGTTATAAATTCTTCTCTATACTTTCCAGATGTCTAAGACGCAGAAAAGCTTACTTAATTGCATTTTTCGTCACGAATAGAAGCACAAATGTCTTGAACTGGCCATTGCTAAAAAAATATTCTTCGCAATGTAACATGTAACATGTTTGCACAGCCTATCGCGTGACTGCCGGCATTATTTCCCAATCGGTGACGTGCACAAGAAATTATGACGTTATACACTGCCTGCTGCACGTAACCATTCATTCGTCGAGCAAAAAATGTCATTGTATTGGAAATTATAAGGCGCTTGCACATCCTGCTCGGTAATTGGGGGAAACTACTACAGTTCTTCAGTGTAGCTTCATTGGAACATTGCCTAGATTGACATCCTTTTTGGTGTTTCTTGGTACTTCTTGGTGCTTCTAGCCGGCACATGGGTTGGTCATTTACCTGCACCAATTAACCGTATGACGATTACATCTATGCGGGACTGTGAGAAACCTGTGCACACAATTGAATCATTGTCTGCGTTTTTACATTTTGCCAGGTTGATCTATGGTGCCAAGATATGCAGAGTGTGGGAACGAATGCGGTACCGCTGCTCCAGTGTTTTCCAACATGTCATCTCCGACCGTGGGAAACAAACCACGAAACACACGAATTTTACTGTAATTAAAAATATATTTTATTTTTCAATTGTTTTGAATTATGGGCTATAAAAAGTTATGAATGATGTATCTTTAAGATAATTAATTTAAATTAGATATTGTTGGTATGACAAAAACAAGATAACAACAGGCTTAAGGCGGATTTAATTAAGCTTAATAGAATTTTACTTTAATTTCGAAACTTTGTACTTGAATATTGTTTACTCGTTTTAATGAACCAAGATCCGGTACTGAATTCTGGCGTCGCTGATATTTTGGATATGTAGGTATGGTATAACCAATCTCAACACAACAGTCTGATAATTGATAATGATATGGTAGGGTCAGCTCCAAACTAAAATGCACGCAGCCCTTGGTCTGGATTTTCAAATAGTCAATCTGTAGGCCGGCAACCCATGATTAGCTGGGCCATGCCATGCCAGCCATGTTGTTAGCTAAAGGTGGCTTGTCGGTTAAAAAGATCTATTTAACCAGATTCTACTGTCGCCCCCTAATATCCTCTTCCATTCTTTCAAATCTAACCGCCAACACAAAACTAAATCACACACAATTTCGTCTTGAGCTTTGATGCAACACATGGGACAAAATCAAAAACTGCGTCATTATCAAAATTACGTCTTCATCATCACTAAAGTTACTTATAATTCCTAAATATTCAGAATAACAACAATCAGCATAAATAGCTCATGAGCGGACTTCCTAGCGATCCGTCTTACCATGGAAGCTGTAAGTCATTCCGCTGTCAGATTATAATGCAGCCGTGATTAGCCGAGGACTGAGAGATCATTGTGATGTAATTGCTGTCTTGTGTGACGCACATCTTATTTATGCATTAGTATTATGTGTACGGAAGTATGCAACTATTATTAGTTCAGTTGAACTTTGGTCAGTAGTTTTGGTTCCATGTTGAAGGTAAGCTTCTTTGCTTTAAGCAGACATTTTGATTGGTAATCGTTTTTTACAACTACAACAAAATCTAGTCCCAAACTAAGCAGCGCTTGTACTATGGGTACTAGAATATCAGGTATTAATGCATATCATACCTACATAGAAACACCCAGACCAAGACAAACCTCCATATTCATGCACACCAACATTTGACTTGAGCGAGAATTGAACGTAGCAGTTGCACTACCGTCTCCGACTTATGTTTGATATATTGGATCAAAATGTAAAGCGCCCGTTGGAAGGAAGGTGAGATAATTATGCTGGTCGATGTGATACACGGTATGCTGGTCGTGAAAATGCGGTAAGATGGTTTTGTATCGATTGTAAAGCGGTCTCGCAAAGCCGTGAGTGAGTGACACGTCGCCCACACCTAGCTACGCCACTGTTCTTTCATAATGTGCTTAGTAAGAGTTCGATTTCAGAAGCAATACCTAATCTTTGAAATAAAGCTGTTACTATGACCATCATATTTCAATATTAGGTATACACAAAATGATTGTAGATACAAATTTTGAATGATAACGATATTTAAAGGAGGCGTCTTATTCCAGTACGTTTACAATAGTTCTACTACTATCTTTAATTATATTAATTAACAATGGACTATTTTTAAAGACTAATTGGAAAAGCGCTTTATGATAACAAAATTGTCAATATTTTTAAAATACCAACGGAAAGCTTGATGATTATGTAGGTACTTGCCGTGGATTTGTATATTTCCAATCATAGAATGAGATTATCTTTTTGTTAGAAAAAGCAAATGTTTTAAAACCTGAACGTAGTTAAATAAATAGCTACATTCTTTTAATGTTCTGTACAAAGGGATCATTAGGTACGTTAGTTCTCATAATCATTGTAGATTCATATCTGCTTCAGAGAAAAGCAGGCATCTTGGCCAAGTGGATCTGTGCCAGTGCCTACTCATGATGCACATAGAATATTGTCGACCTAATCTAAATGTAATTACTCGATTTTACCATTGAATTGTGCACACTTATGTTAAATGTGGTTTCATGTCACAAACATGAAACGCCACTTAACATACAGCTATTCAAAAAATAATAAGATATTTCAATTTAATTATTCGCTAAATAATAGCTACAATTTGTTTATGTGACCATAACTCAAAAGCTAGCTTCCAACTCCAACTATTTCTGTTTAAATTCGTTGCGGGTTCCAAGACAATTTTAACTCTCCCTGGGATTGCCCGTGTGTCATGCACGGTGCCTTTCAGTTGGTTACCGCTGTAGATCCTGGCGTCACAGGAGTCACAGTGGTGGGCGTGTAGGTGGGATTATATCCCAACTCAAAAGCTAGATCCGACGTTGATCTGGATACTCGCGCCGCTTGCCTAAATACAAAAATAAGACTCATCTCCTCTCCGCTTGATCCATTTCCTTGATACATAGGAGATATGAAAATAACGAAATCTGATTGGTTATTTAAAACACAGCTTAGTTATTAGATTATTTTAATTTAAGATCCAATATGTATATTTTTCTGTAAATAAAGGTATAAATTTGAATTTAAAAAAAATACACAGCTCCTCTCCTCTGCGGTAGGTAATGTATTATGTCCTTGTATACCTACTGTGTTACTATGTATAGTATATACATACAGTCGGCTCCTTATATTATAGTCACAGTCAAAATATCCAGATATATAGGAACGCCTAAACTGATCAATGATATCAGTACAACCAAAGTATTCTAATTATATAAATCACCCATCTTGCACAAATATATCGGAACATGGACACTGAGTGTATTCAAAGTATCGAAATCATAGTAACAAACACTGTGCCAATGGATTCAAAGCTGTCAAAGTATTCAAAAATATGAAGCAATAAATGAAAACGAACTCTTTACTTATGTATTTAAAGGGCTTTTTGAAATGCTTAAAAATACGCAAGCCAAAATCATTTGACATCATTTGAAATTGGATTTGACAGGTAAGTGAAGACAGTATTTACGGTAGAAATTATCAGACTATGGCTCTATGAAAAGTACCCAATAAATATAGCGATTGAGTTCATTTTCATTTACTGCTTCATATTTATTATACTTTGTATGCTTCGAAGCCATTGTCGCTGTGTTTGGTACTATAATTTAGAGACTTTGAATGCACTCATATATTTGATGATATGATATTTGATATTATATGATATCTGATCCGATCTACGTTCGGATATATTTGTGCATGATGGGTGATTTATATAACATGAAGACTTTGGTTGTACTGATATCATTGATCAGTTTAGGCGGTACTATATATCTGGTTATTTTGTCTGTAACTATATATAAGGAGCCGACTGTACATACGTACAAACTCATGGAGTTAGACCTGGCTCGTTGATAGGGAGGATAACATTACCAATCGCCTATTTCGTAATTTATTTGTGTTTGCCTGTTTTGCAATGCTAAGAAGTTCGTGGTTCGAATCGTCCTTCATCCATCGAATTTTATCAAGCTTATGGTTAAATTACGAGTAATAAAAAAAAACTGCACTGTATGTAACTCTTATTTTTACCCACTCAGTGTAAAGATTCAGTAACCAAATCAATTCCACTAGTTTTTAGGCTTTAAGGTATTTTAGAAGTAAGAAAAATTGGGCCCAATAATTGTATTGCCTAGGAGGTCTTCAAGAAAACATGATGGCCCTAAATTATTTTTAGATCCTAGTATTCATGTCTTTATAGCACTCTACAATATTAAAATGGTCTAATAAATAGTTCCAGTGTCAATTATGAACCCTGACGGGCACGGCAAAAGTAGAAGAGAGGAAGAAAGAGCTCTTTGTGATGATAACAAAATATATATATTATTAAATTGTATCTACAATTTTATTTTATATTCTATCATTTTTTGGCTTAAACACATAAAATAGTAGATAGGTACCTATACTACCTATTGCCAAATAATGAAGATGAAGAATTAGCTTTTTATTTTACTTAGGTATCTACTTATGAGTGATATCAAGATAATTTACATACACACAATAGGTTAATATTTCGCTTAGATGGCGTTTGTGGGCGTGGACTGAAACGCTTTACTTCTTTACTTCGTTCTGATTGGCCCAAACCTAGTTCGTATGTTAGCTGGATCCAAACATTGAATCAATGTGGGTAGAATATACAGGGTGTCTCACGGACATGCAACATGGAGGGGAAATATCTTAAATATTGTAGGTAGAAGATTTTACTGAAAGGAGACTGCTTTATTTAAAAAAGAACAATATAAACTAAATTCAAAGATTTTAATATGCTAACTCAACTAGGAATCGAACCAGCTTCAATCCGAATAAAAGGCATCCTGTATTTTTTTGGGGCAACAATTAAGATCAATTGTTTTTAACAATCGAGGAAAACCATGAAATCAAAGAATTTGTAAATAAATATCTACTAGACAAAATTTCTATTCAATCAGTAAATTTTTATAGTTATCACAGCTTATTATTTTAATTTACTTGAAATTAAAATCTTAAAATAATAATTTGGGTGCTCATCAAATTAAAAAAACAACAAAATTCATGTCACCCTTTCATTTAAATTACCATGTTTCATCATGTTTGTTGAAGGTATTTAATTCGTCTGATTGACGCTATCGATTGATAGAATGAAAATACAGAATGTTATTTTTTTCAGATTTGAACTTAAAATCATAGAATGCAGTTTAAATTGTTTTAAATAAAATGAAAGTGTTTTGTCAGTATAATCTTCTATTATCCATATTTAAGATACTTCCCCTTCATGTGGCATGTCCGTGGGACACCCGATATATCTTTTGCGATAGGTGTAACGAAGCGATAACCGCATAAGTTTTTTTTTTTAAATATAATTGGTCACCCGGGCATAGACGACTAAAATCCGACAGAATAGCATTCTGTATAAATTGTGTTATACCTATGTTGCTTAGATATAGTCAAAATATAAAAAATATCGTAATAAAACCAAAATTTACTTAGGTTTATTCTGAAACATTTTTCTCTTAGCACCGGATTTGAAAATAGCGTAACTCCGAGCTCGCGTAGTGGAGTCTCAGTTTCTAGTTAAATTGGCTTTTATATGAGTAATTATTGCAAGCAGACTGTTACTTTAATCACCATTGATTGGTAGCAGGAATGTGGCCATTGTTTTATAGAGTCTGGGCAGCAATCTGCGTGTTTACAGCATTTCTCCCCGTTAACGACATAAACAATACATACTGGGTGTAAATGACATCGTGACGAGACCGTTTACCAGTGATTACTAGTACGTACATGATTCTGAGACCCAGAATGCATTTTTTCTTCCATATTTTGATTCACGAGTTTGTATCCGATTATTGCCATAATCGGTTGAGCAGAGTAACGGTCACTCTTATCAAATTTGTAATATTTTCCAAACAAATATCTTCGCATTCAAAATCATGTGCTTAATCGTAACGTATTTACCGAATTGGCACTAAGTACCTGACTTAAAGATCAGTATTCTTCAGTAATAACAATAGTAACAAAAGATTAAAAACAACGAACGCTTAGAAGCTACCAGAAACATCTAAACACATCCAAATCATGCTTAGTCACCGATGGAGTTGCTTGACATCTCGCGGCGGTATCGCTGCGTCACCAAAATTGCACACTTTAGGATGAGAAATCAGACACGAAATTGCTCTAAACACTCATATTCTTGATGTTAGATAAATGACTTCCTGCTGCTGCCACAATGGAGGCATCATTATTCCTCGGGCCCCGTGAATAGGCCCCTGTCGTGGGAGACTCTCACGACTTTATTGCGGATACATATTTTTTGTTTGTTCTAATTAACAGTTTTTCTAATAGTCGGCTTTTACTTTAATTGTTCTTGTTCATTCAGAACCGCGTTTGAGCAATTTTCGGTACATTTTTACCGTTTAATGACAGCAAATGGACTTCTGAGATAATGGTAATCAGAACAACAGTTCTTGCTCCAGCCATGACATGAGACATTTTAGCGTGATTATCAAAATTGCTCATGATAATCACTCGAAATTATGTACGTTTATATAACTTTGTCATTATCTATTTTTTAGATATAGATTATCAGTTAAACGAAATACATTTAAGTGTAATATCAAATAGATAGATAGATAGATAGAGATAGCGAAAACTTTATTTGCACATCAAATTTGTAACAAACGAACAAAGAAAGAGGTACTTAAAACTATAACGTACAAAGGGCGGCCTTATCGCTTGACGCGATCTCTTCCAGGCAACCTTAGGATGGACATAATAGAATGGATATTTGCGGTAGTAAATTGCATTGGATTTGTTGTTTCTTCTCGTTTTTTTAACAGCATAGATACAATCCAGACTTGCCTTCAGAAAAGCAAACTTAACTTCAATCATTTTCAACCACGGTAACATACACTTTATTAGTTTCTCTCAGCCGCATCCTCTGGTTTAATGTCCTTTATTTTACAGTGTACTCTGCGCTTCACCGTTGAAGATCCATTCTTTTTTAGCGGAAGTTACATTACGATTGGTTCAGCCGCTTTCAAGTTAACCTCGTCAACTTCACGTTGAAAACATAACGCATAATAACTTTAATGGTAAGATGAGCTTTATACAATTTTCTCATATAAATACTATGAATTTCTCCAGGATATTTAGGCAGGTTGAAAAATTATTGTGTGAGAACAATTTAAAATCAGATAACGGAAGAAGGAAGCTAAACGGAATGGGGCCGTTGTCCTATAGTAACAGAGGTGACTGTGAGACTGTCTATTTACGCGCTCTGTAATACTAATAGATAAATTATGCTGTTAAGGTCACGGATCCTGTCATATGTAATGTGCCACAGATCAACTGTGGGAATATATTACGGCACAACACGACGGCTTTTCGCACGGTTCAAAATTAAAGCTTTTTCTTAAAATCCAGAAGGCAGTTTTGGTAACAAAAAAAAAATGATATCGATACATAAAATATAGTAGTAAAACTAACCTAACCATTGATTTACATATAAAAAGGTCTGGGCGATCAAATTGACTTACGAATTCGTTACCTTAATAAGGTTCGCAAATTTAAGACTTAGCGGTGATATGAAATATCAAAGTATTATTTGTTGCGTCTCCTTTGGTGGTTTCTGCGAGCTTTTGATGTGTTGGACCGCTCACGGTGACAGCCAACGTCGTACAAAATCAATACGCACCATTGTACCACCAATAAGTATTACCTGTCCTTATCTTTATAGGTCTATGTGTACCTCACCAAATTTATAGGCGGTTCTGGAGTAAGCTGCGAAAACTCGGCTACTGATCTTTTGTAGATGTTCATAACTCCTGCGAATTACTACAACTAAGCTAAAATTTTGCTGGTTTGATCTACAAAAAAAATCTGCTACTAATCTCCAAAGTCGATTTTAGAAGGTTCAAATCTGAGATCATTATCACGGCTTTACTGCTCTCTACTTTTGACCAATTGTGTCTTATTATCTTAATAATCCGGTCAATTGTTTGACATCGTCATTAACGGGACTTGATTGTTGACTCTACGACAGCAATTTGTGGTACAAAAGAAACTATTTTGTGATTGCCATGACTTTATCTTAGTACCTATTACTTTTATTGACGTTTTGTGATTTTATTTAGGCAATAAACTGATATCGATCTTCAGGATACAAATGACATCGCGACGAAGTTGCTTACCAGTGATTCAGTACATGATTCTGAGACCTTGACGCGAGAAGAGAGTACCCGAGAGAGAGAGAGAGAGAGCAAAATCGTTCATCGGCAATTTTCTCACATGGCAAATGTGTGAAAATAAGCTTGCAAAACACTTTTCAGTAATTAACAACTTGATTTTGAAGCTCTATTTGTGAAAATTCCTGATCGGAAATTTAAAAAATGGGAAATATTTTCTTCGGGACAATCCCAAAGTTGTCTGTATAATTGCAAATGTATTGGAATAGTCTAGAGTAATATATCATTTCTCTTCAATAATACAATCGGTCTGAAAAAATATGTAATAATACGATTACTTCATAATACGAAATTTTTCTCGGGATCGTGAATTACCTGTATCTAACATTTGATGTTACCCAGAGTTTTAGAATCGAGTACTGACTGGTAAGTGGATTCGTTACGATGTCAGACACTCTTTCCATGTGTACACTGGCGATTGGCGATGACTAGTGACGGGATAGTTTTATCGTAACGAATTATTTAATTATTGTAACTGATATTACAGACGATATCTTTATTGATAGGTAGATAGCCTTACACAATATGTGGGGAGCGAAGCCGTGTGCGGGGACAGATCGACAACGGAGATTGATAAACCCGCACACGTCCCCGCGTTTGGGTGTTAATGGCCAGTAGGCCAGTAATACTTTGGGTGGAGGAGGGCTTTCGGCTGATAGGTAGATACGACATCATAAATTAGCTAATTAATTACTTATTAAATAAGTTAATTATATTTCTGCAGACAATTTACTTGTAATGTAATAGGGATATAAACTCAAATAAGTCGTTAATATTATGATTTGGTCATCGGTATGTTTTGATCTTTTGACTGGAAACCGGTTACCTAGATGTGTATGGAATTGATATGGTATTGAGTAATAGTTTAGGGATTTCGAGTAAATAAAACACTGGATATCATTGTGACTCATGTTTACAACCACTCACAAATGCAACTTTTAACTTTAAAGCGAAATTAATATAACAAACATTATGTAATTGTCACCGAACTCATGGCATTACTGACAATATTACACATTACCTACAATACTCCTTTACCTCGTAAATAAATACATTGATGTTAGCTATGTACTGAGTTATATAGCTGTTACACTAAACGGTTATTTATAAAATATAAACATTACATGCCCAGTCTACAGATTGCTCGAGTTTTATCAATTTTAGTATTGTCGCACAGCGAGTATTAAAAACTATAATTTAATTTATAAAAATAAGTATGTATTTTTGAAAGCCAATAAAAATCGAGCAACTCTACAGATGTTTAGTTAATATTATTATCTCGTTTTATATCGAAGCATTTTCCGGTATAAAATAATACATAGTGCTTTATAACTTTATGATTCGAGAAATAGTTATTTTTATATATTATTTAGATATCTTGCTTTTGTGCACTGCAAGCAGTAGACACTTTTAGTAATATTTAGTTCCATTTTATAACATGCTATTTTACCAATCACTTAACTGTAACTTAATATATACCACAACAGATCTTTTATTAAGTTTTTAACCAAACAAAGTTAAGAAAATGTTATAAAATACTTTCGGAAAAAGATTGAAATATAATTTTAATAAATATATCTTACAACTAGGTTATTTCATAGTATCTTAGAAAATACGTATTCAATTATCAGTGTTTACTGAAGAGCACGATTGGAGTAAAAATACATAGATCGTTGTACTTAATAACTAGATATAACAGAAGATTTGGAATAGCAGTAACATCGTTCAACATATTTATATTTAATATAATATTTTGTTTTCTGAATCTTATTAATTGGACGGATAGGTACATTTAACTATAATAGAATTTCAATACTTGATGTTGGCGTTAACTAAAGACCCCACTACATTGACTGTATGATTGCTTAATCGAGCAAATATAGGACGCAGAATCACGCAATATCGCAAAAAAATTGATGTGTTGAGGCCATTATGTAATGATAGTTAATACATCAAGTTTTTACTCATATTGTTCAAATATTTATTTCGTTATTATTTTTAAAAGCTTTATCAATATAATGTTAAGTTAAATATACCGCTGGGAGGCGTGCGAACTTAACAATAAGCAGATAAAAATATAATTGGTTCTATGAAAGTCATTCCTATGTAAACTATCGAACATGATATTAAAATTATGCTGCAAAAGAGATTTTAATACGATTGTTAAATTAGTTAGTTTCCCCATCCCTAGCAAAAAACACACTGTATTATTGGGACTTTACAGGGACAGTGTATGTTATTATAATATGTAACCATATTATTGTATAATTTTGGTTAAGTATTTTGTTTTGTGGGATAATTGACAATTTATTTGTTTTTTTTCCGCCTATAAGTACTAAATTAAGTAGATACATATCCAACAGGCCAAACATCTCTTTTGCAACAATCTCAACAACACTTTACTCTACAATAAGTTTGACTAAGTTACCTATATCCGAGGGTCATTTGACGCGCACGGAGCGCTGCTTGTTCATATTGGTGAGCATGAGCGAGATGTATGACGTCAGCAGGTCGTCCATCTTGTATCCCAGGGAAGTCTCGCATAGAAGCTTGGAGCCTCGTACTAAGTTGCCGATCGTCATGTGGAAGTACGTGTTCCCGGAGGACCAGTTTGATATTCTTGTGAAGGGATGCGTTACTAGGATATCCTGGAATATGAGAAGAGACAAGGTTATTAATGTTGTGAACTTCTTCTTCTAGGATACAACGATACAAGTGAAAAAAGACGTTTATAAGTGGTCCATTGCATTAATATTATTCGCCCACTGGCCTATACTTTTTTTTTCTAAAATACTTACTAGTAATTTGCAAAACCCCATCCCGTTAAGCTTAATTCCCTTGTGTTGGAAGGAAATTCACGTCTGTGGTGTAATGGCCAGGATTCGAACCCATGACTTCTGGATCGTAGGCTGATGCCTTATCCTTTTGCGCCACGTCCGCTTTATATACTATATACTTATAGATACCAACCCTAATAGAAGACCAAGATCATGTCGTCTTAACTAGAATTTCGACCACTGTAGCCAACCTCAAACTACCAATCCTCAAAGCCATTTATGCAGAAAACGGTTGTACCCGGGTCCACAATATGAACACACACTAATACAATTCACTTATAGAGACAAGTCAACGAACAAACTGTATAATTATCTCTGGTAAGTGCCTACATAATAATTAGCTTACCTTTGATTGAGGATGTATCAAACTAACGCCATGCTTATTAATAGCGATGAGCAAAAGTTCAGGATAGTTTGGTTCCGTGGTCTGCTTGACCTCGAAGAAGGCGGAGCCAAAGGTGGGCCACCGGTAGATGACCTTCAGGAAGGTAATCTTGGCGTCTTCAGGAGTCATGCCCGCGTCCTGGTTGTATGAAGCCACGATAGCTCGCTTCCAGTCCGCTGAGCTTTGAAGCTTGATGAGGTCGGCTGGAATTAGCTCTCGGAGCATTTGGCTGGAAATGGTTAATGTAAAAATTGTTTTACTGTGTAAAGTGTAAGGAAGTATAGGGAGTGTGGACTAAATTTTTATTTGGACAACTTCGATCTGCAAGTAATCTTAAATTTGATTAAGTCACAAGGTAAATTTGACTATTATTTACTTTAAATGCTTACCTTACTTTAAGTTTTTAAATAGGCCAATGTTATGGTATATTGCAGGATGCAAATCTTTATATTTCATAGCGATTTAAAAATGTTATATAAAATACGGGTAGCTAATACTCACGGTATAGCTTGCAGCTCCTGCTTGTTATCCCCGAACCGAGCTCTGTACGCCAGCGCGGCCAGCCGGGCGGCCTCGTCCCTGCCGCAGCGGTGGTATCCTCGCAGCAGCTTGGGCAGTTCCTGGTGGAAGTGGAAGATCACGTCCGCCGCGCGGTCCTTGCCAGGCACTGTGTTTGTCCACAGCTTCTTCATGAAGAACACCTAAAGAAAACCACTTAATAAGTCGGACAAAGCTGTAGGAAATATGTGAATGTATTTAGTGTATTTTTTTTGTCTTTTATCTTTCCATATTTTCGTTAAATATTGTGCGATTTTAAAAGAAATACTCCAACAAATAAATAAATCGCCTATAGAGAGGAGTTATCCGTGCCGGAAGCCTAGTTTCAACATCCTGTTTATCTGATAGGATTCTTCAGTGGTTAACCACAATTCCCGTGTTGCGGTTACAAAAAACATATGCTCAGGAACTAAGAGATAATTTAAAAGATAACAGGATACAATTAAATATTTGTAACATAATGTCTCGTAATAAGTGTCTAACCTGGTAAGTAAACTGCGGTGTGATTCCATCCCTCGTCGGCCGCGCCTTCTTGATCCAGTCCGTGAGGTGTCGAACGAAGTCGAAGAAGAAATCACCCTCAGGAACAGATATCACCTTATCAGCTATCTTAACGAATAAACTAAAACCTTCACTAGATCTGAGATTCAGTCTCTGAGCGATATTTTGACAGAAGTCCTTTGCACGAGTAGACGAATCCACTTCAAAAGCTTCATCGGTGTCGTCAGGGAAATACACCTTATGGAATATCTGTGTAGTCTTATGTTGTATAGCTTCCACCTCTACTTGATGAGGAGGATACTTTCTTTGACCGTTCCGTAAAGTCTTTTGCAGTCTCTGTAGCGAATCCTGTGCTATTGGATACCTTCTAGTCCTAAGGAATAATGTTAATTCTCTAAGCAAGCCTTGGCTACACGCAAATAAACCAGTAGCCAACCACATTAGCTCCCAGCCTCGTTCCTCCGACATTCGGTTCCTATTATCAGTCAGCTGCTTCATGACTTGGCAATAAATCTCGTCACGCAATATTTCATGTTTTAAAGGCCCGTCGAAAATGTGATCTGTGTATTCATTGCCTATTCGAGGACGCTTTGAAGGAAGATCACCCATGTATTTAACAATGGCAGTGAATGCGAAACAAGCTTCCTCCGCTAGTTCTTCCTTCGCTTGGAGCTTTTTCAACAGTGGTTGTTTTATTGGCTCTCTAGAATGTCGCCATAACTCCTCAGTACCACCTCTTTTAGCTGTAGATAGTGTTAGCGCTTTAGACACGGTTCGCTTTGGTGGTAATCGGAAATGATCCATAGCATACTCTAACAATGTATGAGGTTTGTCCCTTGTCTCAGTTCCATTGTAAGTGGCAGTAGGAGGTCGACGACCATGTTGTGCACCTTCTTGGCAAAATAGAGTTAGTATATCGGGCGGTGGCTTTGTTAATGCCGGTAAAACGTATACAGTCTCCGCTGGGAAGTCACCTCTTTCCATAGTCCTTTCACAACGTCCGATACACCAACCGTTATTCAACACAGACTCTCCTGTACTATCTTCTTCTAGAATAATCAGATCTCCTTTTTGGAATGTCAGAAAACTAGAGCCCTCTCCAGGCGCCTTGTAGTCTTGTAATGCTATAACAAATTTTGACCTCTTCTTTAATCCTTCTAGGAAGTACACCACAAGGTCTCGAATGTCTTCCGCGTTTGGACTCTGGAATGTAAACTCTTCTCCCCGAACAGTCGAGAGACTAAATGTTTGTGTGAACACTTTGTTGGTTTTTTGACTCGAGACTGTTGTAATTTCTGGGAATGATAATTCTAATAGCACTTGTTCCTGATCATCCACAACATACACACCGGTCCAGTTAACCGCAATGATAACATCGTTTTTAGGCAGATTAGGTCCCGAGTTTCTGTAAGCTTCATAGAATCTAGAGAATAACAGTGGCCACTTGAATTTTGCGTAACTTACGACGTCTTCTTTCACTCTATAAGCAGGAACTTTTTCTTTTACATAATAACTCTTTTTATATGCTTGCACCACTAAAGCACCCCACCGATCGACTGCTTTTTCAACACCTGTTAAGCAATAGTCCGGTATGTAATTTGGCAACAATGTATACAACCGTTCTGTGTTCATATCTTGGCCATATTCGATGTAATACTGTTGAGCGGCTATCATAGCTAAGTCTTCTTCTTTGTCACATCTATATTCACCAAACTTCACACCTCTGACCACTTGTTGGTAGATAAGGTTTGTGGCTACTTGGTCTTCTGTTGGATCGTGCCACGGCGCGAATATCTCTTTTCTGAAGAAGAGTCTCCAAGGAGCATTTCGTTCCTGAGCACCTTGTTCTTTAGCGTACTGTTCACATTG
Organism: Hypena proboscidalis; assembly: GCA_905147285.1. NCBI lineage: Eukaryota > Metazoa > Arthropoda > Insecta > Lepidoptera > Erebidae > Hypena > Hypena proboscidalis. The sequence goes on from LR990130.1 coordinate 5,245,602, forward strand.
TGATATTGCATCCATGACATGATCTCCACCACTTCCAAGCGAGCTCACCTTATCAAACAACGCAATGTATAACGAGAATCCAAATTGGTCACGCAAACCAATTTTATCTGACAACTGGTTACATAGTTCTCTTGCGGTGGTTGCTGAGTCTGCTAGCAAAGTCTTTGTATTACCATCCATAAATGTGATGGGTAACATTATAGGCTTTTTAGACTTTGTAGCTTGTAGTTCCAACCATGATGGCGGTTGGTTTCTTGTGCCATTGTTGAATGTCCGTTTCAAACGATCTTCGCAGTACGGTGCGTAGCCAGGTGGTCCCTCCCTTATAAAAGCACGTAGGTAGTTGACGAACTTCTCACTGGGGGCGAAGCACCCGACACACAACGACAGCAAGATCCATCCTCTAGCGTGAGAGGATTTGGAAGGATTGTTAGTCAGTTGCTTGCAAATCTGACAATATATTTCATCTCTGAGTTCAGCGCGCAGGATACCGTGTCCGATAATGAAGTGTAATTTTTCCAAGTTTGAGGTCGGACGTGATTCTAACCACGACTGGTAGCTATCAGCCGTGTATTCTTCATCCTGGAAAGACAAAAATGGTTTATAGGAAATCGTCTTATCAAAAATTTCGTAGATAGTGAATAATTAATAAATAATAGTTTAAAAAAAAATAAAAAACACGCTTTTAAAGTACTTCTAACTAAAAAGTGAAAAATAGGTACTTTAAAAGCGTGTTTTTTATTTTTTTTTAACTATTATTTTTTTCTACTTTTTAGTTTGGTTTAGGTATTTATAAGAGCGTTTTTTTATTTTTTTTATTTTTTTATCGAATTATTGCATTGTCATCGATCTTTGACAGGTGTGCAAAATTTTAATGAAATCTGTCCGTTTAAAGTGGGTCAAAATCGAGTCCAAATGAGTCGGTTACATACATACATACATCCATACATACATACATACATACATACATACATACATACATACATACATACATACATACATACATACATACATATATACATACATACATACATACATACAGGTGAAGCTAATATAAGCGTGTTAAATAAAAAAGAATAGAAACAAACCTGCAGCTTTCTTCTAACATCTTCTCCCAGTTTGTTTTTTCTTTTTAACGTTAAAGATACCAGCTTGTGTCTTATTGACCTTGGCTTCTGCTTATTGAGATACGCATCAGGGTCTACTCCCATCATCTGAGCCTCCTGGAACTCCTTGGACCTGATGAAGTTCCTTCCCAGAGTGGCCGTCACTTTGGACATGACTGAGGTGTTATCTCGGTCCATTGTCTGGTATCTTGGTTCTGGAAGGTCTCCAGTAAACCGGAGTATTGTGATCCATAGTGCTTGCGCGGCCTAGAATACAATAATAGGACATTATTACGATATTCTTAAATCCATACGATTGGATGGTCTTTTAAGCAATTTATCCTGTCAAAAGTTACTGTTATTCGAGGCCTAATGAAGAAATAAAATTAACGACTGAGATATTTCTGGTAATCCCTTTGAAATTTATATAACTATGAGTTATTTTCAGGTAATTTGTTGTTTAAAAAATATTATTTTCTTACCAGCTGGTCTCCTTGAGTGTGTAGTGGCAGCAGTGGATGCTTGAGTGGTTTCCTGGAGTTCTGATGAGTGACGTTCCCTTGGAAGTAGGTGGCCGCAAACTTCTGGAACTTGAACTCTGACAAGTCTTCCTCGTCCTCCGACGTAGTTTGCATTGGTGTCACCATCTGCGAAAAAATTAATTATTGGTAAATAAGTGGTAATTAAGTTTAATATTGTTATATTAATTCATAAAAGTTATGTAGTGTACCTACTGCCAACCTGAGTATTTTTATAATTATATAATAAAAATTCAATTTTTCTCCAGAAGGCACGGCAATATTAAAGTAACGAGAATAAATAAAAGTAAGAAGTATTATAGCGCTGCAAGCAATAATGCAGTATGACTGTTCAAAGCGTAATGGACCTACAAAATAATTAAGTATTTTTAATCAATAATACCTTTCCATTATAACGCCAGCTAATTGACAAATCCTGTACAAAGATCATTTTCCAAAATTAAATTAACACTACTAATGCATATTGACCAGTCACATGACAAGATAATAATCTGCGAGATACAATCTATTTGTGATCATAGATTATACATCACTGATGTGTCACTGATATATTATTCAGCTGTTTCATGATTTTCTTAACGATAAAGCAGTTCTGTCAGTTCGATCACGACAAGATAACGATAATTGTAAATATGACAGTAAAAGGTGCAATAGTTTTGTAAACAAAGGTAAGTAGATTTGCGAACTTTGTTTACGCTTTTATCGGTCAGACTGAGATTAGATATGGTGTCAACGTTTAGTCTGTCTTCTTGCAAACATAACTCTTAAAATAATTTGTGCTCGAAGACTTAAAAGATTTACAAAATGCACCATGGAATTTCCTAATTATGCAATTTTTGTATGATCTTACCATTTGTCTTTTTTGGAATTGTTATGACAATTCTGACACAGTTCAAACGAACTGTAAAATGTTTGGTAAGCTTTTTAGACAATCTCCCTTTGCTGGACGTCTGTAACATGCTTCTATTGATTAAATCAAAACGCACCTAATTCTACATAGAGTGCAGTTTCAGGGCATAAAGCAAGCAACATTGACGATTTAATTATGTACACAGTACGATTCCGGTACCACGATCGAACTGTTGCTGTGGAAACTGTCAATTGTTTAAAACAATGGAGGTCGGGACTCGAACAAAATTTACGAAAATAATATCATTATGTCAACCTACATAAATGTAGATTGCATGTTATGAAGTATTAAGTTATTTAACTGTCAAATTTTATGTCAATACTTTAATGTTCTTTAGGTTGTATGTACCAAATTGAATGACTTTTAGCCTTCTGGGGCACTTTAAGTATGGACGTTTGTCTAAGCGCAGAACCGAAATGAACACTTGTTTAACGTCAATTGTATGTGCTATGGCTCTCTCTATATATCGAAATAATTACCTCTTGTTGATCAGCTCTACCTTGCGGCAGATCACTGAAGACAGACGTGTCTTTGGGCACGGGAGCTTCGCTGCTGGAGTCAGGTAAGAAGTCGAACATGGCTTCCACCAGCTTGCTGTCGTCCACCGGTTCATCTTGCTTGCGGGCCGCCTCCTGAACAAGCGTCCTCTTGGCCTCGAGCTGCCGTTTCTCTTCCAAAGCCAACTCTGCATCGCGGCGCTCCAGTTCAAACATGCGTTCCTGGAAGAAGAAAATTTAATTTATTCTGTTTGGTGTCTTTTTATTCGTACGCATTCAAATAAGTTATTTACTTACTGAAACATTATTTGCTATGTTTTTAATACTTATATCCATTGCAAAGTCAGTCTTAGAAAAGACTAATAATTTGGATATAGACGTAAATTGTTTCGATATTATATCGACGAAACAATTTACGGTTTGTACAGAATAGAACAATAAATAAATAAGTCTATGTGCTACATAAATGCATTGAATATTTCCACTGAATAACCGAACCTGTGCAATGTGCTTTGCAACATTTAATTGTTGCCATTGACAAACCCTACGTTTATGAAAGAATGTATTTACATTTAATTTCATTAAGAAACCGGATTTACGCAATCAAATTGCAGTCTTTCTGAATGCCAATTGCTCAAATTAACTACTGCAATTCTAATTTACTTTTGGTAGTAGATACTTATTGCAACTTTCATTCAAAGAGTAGACCTAAATGATATTCCGTAAAGTTTATTAACCCTTATTCAAATATTCGGCAATTATTTCCCACTTGACTGTAATATTTTTTTAATATTTCTTTATTGGCAACTCTAATCAGATCTAATCAAATTGAAAAACCCACATTTCAAAAATAAGGAGTTTTTTTTCGAAATCTATAAAACCCTCTTACCTAAAAACCGTGACAAAATTTCAAGTTTATTCAAAAAAAAATCCAATTGATTAAGGGTTAAGTTATATTTTTCAATACATTGTAAAAAAGTACACGATAAAATTTCATCCACATTTCATTTGTCATATTTAGGGCCGATATGATAGTTGAGCCTATCGCCATCTACCGAACAAAATTTCAAACTACGTAGTTACTTCTATTAAGAATTTTCTGGCGGTAATCCCGAATAACACTAGCGTTGACCCGGGAATCGTACTAGAGACCTCGCAGCGAGACTAACGAACCAGTTTTTTTTTGTATAAAAATGTCACAACTTACAACAAAACCACCGCGATATTTGTAGTCAATATATCTCAAGTCTAACACTAAGTTGTTGCAAACGCACTCGAACCAGAAATTCATGATGGCGCACTAAACACCGCGGCTCATACATCACACGTCTGTTCACTGTGAAGAATTACTCTTTATTACAGTTGGTTACATGGATTGGTTATTCAAGATGTACTTACTGGTTCACTACTGCATGTGAGGTCGTGGTTCAGCAAGTTTTCACGCGTTTACAATAAACGGTTACTAGGTTTCTTCGCTATAAAAATAACGTAAGTTTATGCAACTATGTAGTTATTTGTTTTGATACTTGATTTAAATTATTTTTGGTTTTTTTTAAACAATCTAGCCTATCAAGACTTATAAGTAATATTAAGCTAACCTAAATTGCTACCTTATAATATAATCTAAGAATGCGTCCATTAACACTTTACTTAGTTTTTGTGGCACTTTATTCATGTGTTCTTTATAACGATTCTTATCGAAATCTAAATCATTGTTGATGACGCATTTAGTGTAACCAACGTACTTGTTGTTCACCTGATGATTAATAGTAACATCACATGAACATACACACAATCAACTACACACAAATTTGCAGATGCGTCGTGACGTGATATCTGTCAAATTTCACCACCACAGCGTTGGTGCAATTCTGTAAGGGAAACTGCCACTTTCGAAAATGTAGTGCCATTATTTAAATACGGTCGATATTTGATTGACAGACATCCAAATTTCGTTTGATTCTATTTATTAAATACGCAGGCCGAACACAGCAGTGCAAGCAGTATTATTTGACAGCAAATTTAAATAAAACAGTTTTTTATCCTACCTCGTGCACAGAAGTTAGACCACTAATAAAAATTAACTTTACTTTTTTATTTTGTCGTAACTAGTTTAAAAAACCGGTTACGTTAAATAACACCCAATCCTAGTAGTGAATAGTAGTCGCTACTCAGTTGCAGGGCATTGTGTAACTTGTACGCTCCATTGGACGATATGCCTATTGAATTGCGCAAAAACACCATTACCAAAACATGTATATACTAGCTAATGACCCGTGGTGTTAACCGTAACTGTTACCCAAAAAAGTAAGACAGCTTATCAAGAGTCAAGTCTTTATGTAAGGTCTATAGGTATTACGAAACTGACTCGTTAGTTTGAATACACTAAGTCCTGAAGTTTCTCTTTCTCTTCAGTTTTTCTCGCAAATCTGCCTCGATGGTCTTGTGGTTATCGTATGCGCCTCTCACCGCGAGGTCGTGGGTTTGATTCCCGAAATTTTCCGTCAGGCAACTCACAATAGCACGGAGTTGTACACCTAGTCTGAGACTTCCGGTCCATAAGCATCTCATCTCATCTCATCTCAGCTTGTACTATGGGTACTAGAATAACTGATACTAATACATATATACTTTTTCTTTTTGTAAATACATACTTATTATAGATAGAAACACCCAGACTAAGACAAACCCCCATGTTCATGCACACAAAGATTTGTCTTAAGTGGGAATCGAACCCACGACCTCGGCATAGCAGGCAGGTACACTACCCACTCCGCCATCCGGTCGTCAAATAGGCGTGATGTTATGTGTATGTATAACGAAAACTTGACACTTTCAAAAAATAGTAACTTAATAATATGTAGCTTAAGAACTTGCATACAGGTGAATATATTAAGGAGGCTATAAAAGCTGTTCTTGAAGAAAACCAGTAGGATTTGGATATCGTACAAAACACAGATGAAATGTAAGCTACCAAACAAATCATTTGCATCAAGTCATAAAAAAATAGCATCCCGGTGATACAGAAAGTGTCGTAGGATATAGTTACGGTTATATTGTACTAGTTCGCGCGAACGTTGAAAGGAACACATCAACTGCTATTAATTGCTATTTATAAATAAATTTAAAAGCCTCGATATTTTAATAATATTAAACATTAACCTACACTTACCAACATAAAATAATTTTTAACAAAAAAAAACTGACTTCAAAAAGTAGGTAAACTAAAAAGCAAAAAATAAATTTACTTCGCACAAAATAATACGTTTTTTCATTTAGTAAAATAGAAATTATTAAATAATTATTTTATAATTCTGAAGTCGGTGCAAAGTAAACAATAACTCTGTATAGATCATATCAATCTTTCTAACAACTATTTTCTGACTGAATATTAGTTCTTAATTATCCGATTTACTCTACCCACATCAAACCTGCTGCACTGATCAGCTGTGAGGATGAAGTGTTGATAAGCGTTTCAGTACCCCCAATAGAATATCGTCATACAATGCATTTGTGAAAGTTGAAACTAACTGGGAAAACAGCAAAATAAACTAACCTTATAGCGAATTTGGCCTTCTACGAAACTGGTCAACTTCTGGACACTCGGGAGAATCAAGCCTCGGTTGAAACATTCACTCACTTTATCATTCTCCATTTTTTAAGTTTAAAAAAGTAGGCCAAAACTGTTACTAATTATTTTATTATTGACTATCGTGCCCTTTAATATCGTTAAACTCAACATAAAATTATTCATTAATTCATAATTTTTCAAAAGATGAATTTGCGAGAGGTTTCCGTAAGCCGTTTGTGTCACACTAAAATTGAAACTGTATTCAAATCAGTTGATACCATAATTTGATCTGATTTACGATAACCCCTAATACCCTTATTAGATATTAGATATAACGAATATCATAATAGCGGCTATTGATTGTGATTTATTATGTGATTAATTTGGCTATCTTTTATCGCTTTTGATATAACTTACTTTATCGGACTTAGGTAAATAGTAATATTATTAAAACCGACGTGAGGTGAAGACATTATTATTGAAAATACGGGTTACTCACGTTACTTTAGCCGGGATATGCCGACTAGTTTCGAATCTAATACGTAGATTCATCAACTGGGCTGTTATTCGCGCGACGTCTAGTGCTAGACGTCGCGCGGAGGTGACGATAGGTAAATAGTGTTGAGTGAGTGCGCTAATAGTTAAGGAACCGGTTACACGCTCAGTCTTACTTGCTCAAACACTTTGTGCAAACAGGTTGTACCGGATACCGGCTATACGCTCAATCTTAAACCGGTCCGAACTTTAAATTGGTTGAAGTTTATTATAAAAATTTACCAATCAATGAACATTGTTAAAGTTTTAGGCTGTGTGTTTTTAAATACGTAGTATCGCAACGCAGTGCAGCTCTGGTGTAAACGCAGCCTTAACGTATTAGGTAAATTTGATTAATGGATAGACGTCACAGTGTGAATGTGAAATCACATGTAATAAATCATTTCGTACCGTACATAACGTTATCTAAATTCTTACATAAAAGAGTCTTTCGTGCAAAGCGCATGTTTTCATATTTGAGTGATAAAATGCCGTTCAAAAAACAAAGATAGAGAACCAATTAAAAAGGTGTTCGGAAAACCATGGATTAGCCATTAAATAGAAAAAGGGCGGCCTTTTTTCTATTTCCATTGTACCTTTGCCGTAAATATATAACCCAAGTAATTCAAACTACAATTTTATTATAGAATTACCTATCTGCATTCTCTTTGATATTAACTTTGAGAGGCATAGACAAAATACTGGCATTACCTATAGCAATAGACGGTCCGCCTGGAAGACTGTAAGATTAACTCATAACATCACGCCTATATTACACAGAAGGGTGTCGCAGAGGTGTACAACACCAACATTTCACCTGTTATGCTTTGGTCCCATTAAGGTTCTGGGTGAGCAATATCCTGACGGAATTATTCCAAAATGTTGCTCGACCTGGAAATCGAACCCGAGACCTCAATGACACCAACAATGCCGCAAGACCAATGATTAGAAGATTAACATAATTAAGAGTACCTATGAAATCTCACTCACCCGATAATTCTGCTCGGCGATCTCTTTAGCCCTGGAATTGCCCTGGTGATGCAACCGCAGTTCCTCCTGACTCCTCAACCGCAGCGCTTCAGTGATGGCCCTGGTCTCCTGCTTCAAGCGCTTGACTCTTCGAATGGCGATCAGACGACGCACGTGCGCTTGGATCTTCACGATGGCCCACATTTTGTGTCCGTATGAACGTCGGACTAGGTAGCCACGAGCTGCTGCCTGGAATTTTGAACAGGTTAATATTGAACTCTTTTGTAAGTACGATTCGATTATACTGCTTTCGTCAATTAAGAACGGCTAAGAAAGATATTTTAAATACTTATTAACTTAGTAGCTTTTTTATTTTTCTCCTAAGAGTTCGTTTTCAACATAACAATTTAGAAAAAAGTAACTACACTAGTTCTATCAGATATTAGTTTAAATAAATATTAAATAATAAACAAAAATGCTCTGGAAAAAAAGCGCTCTGTGCCATATTTTTCGTCTATCGAGCAACCCACGCTTTTTCACAATAATACTAGTATTTTTGGTTCATTACCATTTTCAGCTTATATTAGGAACTATTTTTCACTTTTTAGTTAGAAGTACTTTAAAAGCGTGTTTTTTAGTTTTTTTAAACTATTATTTATTTTCTACTTTTTAGTTTGGTTTATTTATTTATTTATTTATTTATTGGAAGACCAACAGCAGTAACAATTAATATTAATAAAAATATTATGCAACATTCAGCCAATTACAGGTCCTCACGAATAAGTAACAATATATTAAAAAATTAAGAACTGCGAATGTACTATAACAAATCATTACAGAGCCTTATACAAATCAATTGCTCAAAATATTACTAAACACCTTGATATTGAAAAAAGAAATCACGGCTTAGCACCTGTCTCATCGACTCCAGGTTTGCATTAAATATATCAACATCATGTAATTTGCTTGCATCATTAAGGGTGTTATTTATTAGAGCGTTCTTTTTTTTTAATTTTTTTTAACGAATTATTGCATTGTCATCGATCTTCGACAGGTGTGCAAAATTTTAATGAAATCTGTCCGTTTAAAGTGGGTCAAAGGAGTCGGTTACATACATACATATATACAGGTGAAGCTAATATAAACGTGTTTAAAAAGCATAGTTATAGAAACCATCACTATTTTAGCGTATATAAGAAATCTGATAATTTACCTGTAAAGCAACGATATGTCCTCGCAGGTGTCTAAACCTATGCGCCAACACTCTTGCACGAATCAAAGCTTGCAGTCTTGCGTATCCCACCTTCATCTTGTTGTATCGAATCCTCTGCAACTTGCCTCGCCAGTGACGTTGGATCAAAATGGCAGCTGCTCGCATCTTCAAGAATCTTCTACGGTACACCCAACCTCGAATGGACCGTTGTAGAATCAATATCTTTCTTGTTAGTACTCTATCCCGCTCTTGCTCAAGGAATAAGTCGTGAGCGTCTTTCAGAAAAACTTTGGTATGTCCTAATTGGTAATCAGATTTACCAAGAACTTGAGCACAAATTTTGGCAGTAGCAGCACGACAGTCAGTCTTATGAGCTGGAGGAACCCCAGAGATTAAAAATCTATATCTCTCTACGAATTCTTTAAAGCTATGTCTGATCGGATATCCGGCTCTTCTGATTCTGATTGTTTCCATCATTCCAGAATACCTGAGCTGTCTGCAACAGAGACCACGATCGAACAACATGGGTTTCTTGAACTCGTTAGGTTTGATACAACGTATAAAGAATGGCTGACACGTTCCTAGGGTCCTCATCAACAGATCCAAGGACTTTTTGAACTGTGTCGAGAGTGTTGGAGTACGTTTCCGTGTTTCGGATCCCATCGCAATATCCTCCTGGAAGATATGCTGTAAGAACTTGTTTGTTGAGATATGGATGAGCTGCAATAAATCTGCGCTGAATGTATCACGATTCTTCTCAAGGAATCCTCGTGTATCATAGAAAACGATACCAGCGAAGTGATTCAAGCCGAAACTGGTGTTTATATCTGATTTTGGTTTGAGGTAGTTTCTATGTAAACCGTGAGTCTTGTGTAATTTCGCTAACATAGTTTGATCAGTACCCTTGGGAAACTTCGACTCTTCATCTATTAAAGCCATTATGTTTAACTGTTTTAGGGCAATCAGATCTAAAGCATCCTGATTATCAACGAATTCGATATGCTGCCAATTTATTCCTTCATGATTATACTCTTCTTGTTCCAATTTGAAGATGTGTCTAACGAAGAACTGTTGTAAGTTTTCGTTAGCAAAATTAATACAGAACTGTTCGAAGCTGTTTTGGTCAAAGTTTTCAAAGCCGAATATATCTAGAACACCTATAGCAGTACGCATGGTAGCCTTTGGTTTGTAAATCGCAGTGTTGATTTTCCTTACGATGGTAACGAAAAGTCTTCCATAAATTCCTTTTACGAACGCATCTCTAATGTCTACAGATTGGGTTTTGCTAAGAGTGGATATGACAGTTTCTCCATGAGCGAATAACGTTTTTCTGGTGAGAGCATAGATGAGCGACTGTACAGGAACACCGAGTAAATTCGCTACTCTTTTTACGTTGGCCTGTTCAATAATTTCTGTTGCGTCCAAATTATCCACAACTGTAGCTTCATATTTGATGTTACCACAATGTAGAACTGCTGCCAGTAGTTTTAATATTTCCCATATTTCAGGTTCAGTGAATAGTAAAACTTTCATGGCTGATCGTATGTCTGCAAATTCAGCAGCGTCATCTCTGCCTTCACACGAGAAACTTCCTCCCTAAAACAAATTAAAATCGTAAAATTATTTTACTAAATACTACGACATGATATCAAGTAAAACTTTAATTAAGTCTGTTAATCTTAACATTAATAATTTTAAAGGATTACTAAATAAACATAATAGTTATTAATAATAGTAAAGAATATCAACAATTATGTGAATCATGAATTCTACTTTATTATCAATTTAGAAATGTGTAGATAAAATTATGAAAATCTATTTGATTGCTAGGATAGTGATAGTCTAAGCGCCTTTTAATATGATAATAATATATGATTAAATATGACATTTAAAAGATAGCGGTATTTATGAAAATTTAAAAGTGAGCTCTGGCGCCTATCTGCCGACTTTTATCATGGAAAATCAAATATAGTCGGCTATTATGAACATGGAAATCCATTTTGAAATATAACAAAAAAAAAACGAACTGCTTTTCATGGGCTTCTTGAAAAACTCTTAGAATACAGCTGTGTTTCTACATTCATTTTTCAAAACGTACTAATATTAGAGGTAATTTCAAGAAAGACTATCACTTCATGAACAATGGAAATGGTGCCTACTTATTCAGTGATAATACAACTTCATATTAAATGAACCTGCTAACAAAACAAACATACCGCAGACAAATATCGGTACTCCGACGGCTCAGTAAGCTCCAACTTCTTCTTCTCCTCTTTTGACAGTCCAGCCAGAAGACAATAGAACACATGGTAGTTCCTCTCTTCAGCTCCTTGAGACACGATCCTGGACTTTTCTAAAAGGTACTGCTCAATCTTAGCTCCTTCAATGACGCCACTGTTGTTGAAATGAATGTCTATGTATTTGCCGAAACGTGAAGAATTGTCATTCCTAACTGTCTTCGCGTTACCAAATGCTTCCAGGATTGGATTAGCTTCTAGAATCTGAAAAATGAAATATGGATGATTAGTTATTGCTACTACGGCAATGATAGCATTGTTGCCATCATTTATGATTGATCATGGTTATAATGAAATGATAATCAAGTCGATAGCCGGATATAATCTGCCACAAATCACTTCTCACGGATGTTGTGAGTGATGTAGTGTTTATCCATTAAGTTAGCACCGAAAGAAACATCATACTAGAAGTCCGTTTAGTAAGAGTTATTGTCTACGTGGGAAGGTTTAAGAAAATTAAAAATAACAATATTTTTCAAGGATTTGGTTCTGAAAAAGGGCCATGGCACAAAATAAAAATGTAAATAACTATTACTGGCAATCCCATTAACTGTACACAAGTATCTTATCGTATTTGTATTATGTTCTTAATTAGTGAAACATGTGTACTGATTGTAGATATGAATTGTATTTGTAAATAGACTAAAATATCAGAAACAAAATCAAATAATAAGATAACAATAAATAAACTCTTTAAAAAGTGTAACACCTATATATTTAGGTAGGAATGGTCACGTAAAGCAGGCATTAATACATAAATTAAAAAAATGCTATTGCATGAACCAACCTGTTGTTCAATCCAAGAATGCTTCCCACTGATTGCCGCCAAATACTGAAGAATGAGCTTCGTAGACTCCGTCTTCCCCGCCCCTGACTCTCCACTGATGACGATGCACTGATCCTGCTTGTACCTGCGCATATGCGCGTACGCATTGTCCCCTATCGCGAATATGTGGGGAGGCAGCTCGCCTATCTTTCTCTCCTTGTACAACTTGATCTGGTCCGCCGTGTAGATCGGCAGGATCTGGTATGGATTCACCGCCACTAAAATCGATCCCGTGTACGTCTGGAAAGTGCAAAAGTTTATTTTAGAGTAGAGTGGACTTATTTTGTCTTCTTCCCCCGTTAACCTTTTTAAAATAGTGGTATTATATATCTAATAATGTTAGTTCTATACAAAGAATTGAAAAGCGAAAAACATTAATTCTTGAAAAAAATATTGTTTAAGTTGAGTGGGAGACCGTAGGACTGCGAATTCAAAGGCCACGGCACCCACCTCTGTCAATAAATCGTTAAGATTCGTTTCTTCGAAGATATATATATATATATATATATATATGTATTTATCATATAAATTATCACTAGCTAACGGTGAAGGAAAACATCGCGTGAGGAAACCTGCATGGCTAAGAGTGCCTAAAAAGTATTTGAGGTCATGTGAAGTCTACCAATCCGCACTTGGCCAGCGTGGTGGACTATGGCCTATGGCCTTCTCATCATAAGAAGAGGCCCGAGCCCAGCAGTGGGACATGTATAAGATACAGGGCTGCTATTATAAGGATGTGGCACTCGGTATAATTATTAAGCTTTTAATGACTGCGCACCTAGTAATTTTGTAAAAGAACAGACCTCCTAAAAATAGATGTATACGTAGTTATATACAATACCAAGACAGCTGTAATGATTGCTGGCACTGTTATTTATAAGGGATATTTAGACAGTATTAAATATATGTCAAGCTCTTAAAGGTTGTATTTAATAATAGAGTAGTTTCAGAACGACTGATAAATAGTAAAAAACCTCGCCGCACCATTTTATTAACAACAAGAGGCGTAAAAACAACATGAACAAAATTTTGCTGTGTAATGTTTACATTGATGCAATGATGGTTTAGGATACCGCTTTTTCTGTAATTAAAATTACGAGGTATAACCAATTTGAAAGGTCATCTTTGGTAGTGAAAGCCAAATAGCTACTCAAGTGTTTAATTTTAAGTAGAAATTAAAAATCATGGTTTCATATTTCTGGGTATAATTATGGTGGGTAACTTAGATGAAGGTGAATCTTTTATCTAAGCTTACTGTTGTTTTAATGTTGCGACGTCTTAGTGATAAAAAAAGAAGGAAAATGGCCTTGTTTGCTGAGAAGAGAAGTTTTGTTTCTCCAGGACGAAGCGTGAGTTCACAATGCATCAGAGTGCCTTGAATTGCTTCCCTACCTCCGGTTATGACCTGATCTAGCTACATCAGACTTTTATCCATTACCAAAGCTTAGAAACCAATTAGGAATTCAAACATAAACATAAATATATTAAATAGGTCAATGCGCATTCTTAGAGGGTTTTAGTAGATTTTTTATGCTTGTATAGAAGTGTTACCCGACTGCAGAAAAAGGGTAGTCATTAGCATTACTGTCGGATTAGATTATGTTTGAAGATAAAATATCTCGAAAAATATAGCTCATCCTTTTTCTGGTCAGGCCGCGGACTTTTTAAACGCCCGCGCCCCTTGTAATGTATAAGGATCTTTCTATTGATAACAAGATTCAGAAGATGACTGTTATTATGTCTAAATACCAGTAAAAAGGAAAACCGTGATCAATACTCACATAAATAAGATTTTCATTATATCTGATAAGGAGATTCCTCAATATGCCGGCTTCATGCAGATCACCTAGAGAGATCATATCCTCGACGCCATGCACGGAGGTGGCGTGCATGGCCTTGATGCGGCGCTCCGGAGGCAGCCATTGCTCCTGGCCGTCGTCGTCGCGGACCCGGATCCTGCGACCCTCGGCCGCCAGCACCCGGGCTCCGATCGCCACATCGAACTCCCGACCTGACACCGGCTCGATCCATATGTAATCGCCCTGGAATGTGCATTATAAATTGGTTATTATTAATGGCAAAAGTTGTTTAAAATGTTAACTAAAGACTAAAATCGACAATCCAAACCCAATTCCAGTCATAGCTGATAACCTCGACGGGAGTATACATACGGTTATACCACTGGTTAGAAATCAGTCTTTGCGAGGAAATTCAGAGATGTAGATGGTAAATCCAACCCGAGATTCAGTTAAGGAATCAAGTCCTATTCATCAGTCGCCGCATTTCGTTTCGCATATTTTTAGAAAACTCAACAAAATTCTTACTCAATACAAGATTGTTACTATGTTATAATGTCCGCCTAAGAAAGTTTGTGAGATCTCTCATCTGATTATTATTAGATAATGCCAACGAGAACCAGCATTATTTTAGTGTGATTGTTCATTATACACACAATGGGTTTTTATAAATATCGTTAATACCTTTTATCTGATAACAAAATGAACATTAATGTTAATTTTCGCAGAAAAGAATGGCTTCTATATATTCTGTGGCCAAAATAATCGTTCTGTCAGCTAAATAGATGACACCGTTCGTCGGTCTATTATGTTTGATCTATTAATTTGCTGACAAATCTAATATTTAGCTAACAAAGCCCTTATTTTGCAGACAAATCTATTATTTTGCTGACATAACAATTTTTTTCTGACAGATCTACTATTTCACTGACGAAAAATATAGATCGACAAAATCTATTATACAACAATTTGCGACAAAATTCTTTTGCTGATGGATAAAATAACATCCCAAAAGAATTACTTATACGCTCATCATTCCTTACAAGTGATTGAATACCTAATTGTACCTAAGTATGTAGTACGTAAGCGTTCATAGTCCACGGCAGAGGTCATACAAATTATTTATCTTCGATAGATTGCAACGTCATTCGTGGATTAAAAATGTGTTACGATGTAATGGGTACAAAAATACATTGAGTATAGCGACCGTTATTTATTAGATAACGAGCTGATTCAGCCAACTTCGTTTCGCCTTAGGCTGTTTCCTAATTTTTCTGTACAGAATTGTGTCAGTTATTTTTTTACATAGAAATTTAGGAGTTTAGTTTTTGTTTCGGTTACCAGCTTAAATCGTGAACGTGGAAAGATGATTATTTCACAGATTTTCATTCCACTTGTCGTACTTTTGTAAAAATTGTTGGTTTTAACCATCGATATATAACATACCAATGTTAGACTCGTACACTGCTCTGTCAGTTAAAACTACTCGCTAAGATACCCAAATGTATGTGCCATTAGGCAATGCATATCCCACAAAAAAGCCTAACCCAAGACAAGTTTAGATACCACATAAAAGCTTAAACCTAATGAACGTTCAGCTAAAACTAGACTATTTCCTTTGTGAAAACCTCCTGCAACACATTATCATAACTAAAGTCTATATTCTAGGACCTAAAACATTAAAGTCTTTAGGATTGTAATAGATAGTTGAGTAAACACTAGCTATGTTTACTGACCTCAGTATTTTTGTATTCACAATGCACTTATTACTGTGATTGTTTCTTGACAATGAATACTGTCATTGTTTACTAGCACGAGAATAAACACTATAAATGCCGAGGTGATTTGTTTGTGTCCATTTCGATGTTATAATAACAAATACGTAGTGATTCTTGGACAGGAATAGTTGGAGAACTGAACAGTAAATTAGGTGTAAAGAGCGGCAGTTTTAAATAAGCAGGCCCTAATATTCAAAAAATACAAGACATAAAAATCAACAAGTACGTCTCCATACATCGTCCAATATACAGAAAAATTTGTTTTCCTAAACATTATACTGTCGGTTAATAATATTATTGTGTTCAATTATTTTTTATCTTGAATGCAATTTATTTCCACGCATTCGAATGGGGATGTGCAGGAAGCCCTTATTTTATATCTTGCTTCATTCATAATTATTTAACAATTAAAATATATCGTTTTGTTCGCGTTGTCACACTACGTTAAATATTAGACTAGTATTATATTGTCTGTGATATTAGTCACTTTGATCAGGGGACATTTAAGAGGTGAAGCCTTGAATTAACGTTGTACCATATAATGTGTCAAACGGGAGTTGGTAAGTAGCAGCTCTAACGGGCTAACCGAGTCCACAATAAATGAAGAGAGTAATCGTTGTACCCGGAACCGATACAAAAACAATGGAATGTAGGTACCACACTATTAAAGTTATAGAAAGTTGGTCGCCTCACACGCGTCCCCCCGTAGCTTCTATGCCGCGAATCTTAGGGCTTGTTCAGACAAACTGCAATACAAACGCTCAAAAAATTAGTGGCGTAAAGTTGCATACAGTATCAAAGCTATGCTAGGCTATACAGTAGCAAAGCTCAACCAGGCTATGAAACTCAATTACGAAAATATGTATGAGTCAGTTGCCTGCCAAACTGCGAAAAATTGTTTGTTTGTGTACTCTTATTCTAATCTATCCTTACATACATACTTAAACCCAGTTTCTGAGGTTCCGGATAGATCTTAACCCACCCATAAAGTATAAACCAACCGAATTTTAAAGTGCCACAAGTTAAATTTGAAAAAAGTACACAGCTGTCTGTCAGTCTAAGCATACCCTTATAATTTTATTATTAAATGCGCACTTAGTTAAACGTGAAAGTAGACATTAAATTAATTAATAATGTATCTGACGCAGCAATGATTTTGAAACTTTTTATGGGTATTACTGTAACGTATGGGACGTGGAAACAATGTGACTAAATTCATTAAAAAGCCTAAATCAATATACTGTAAAATACGTGTCAACCTTGTAAAATAATTATCTTGAAAAAAAAACAGGACACGATGAAGTGTGATGTATTTAGTACTTAGTACTACAACTATGTATTTCAGTTGTCGTAAGTACTAATCGTTATGTAAAAAAGCCTTAAATATATTATGTATTAAGGTTACCTGAAACTACAATATACGGCAAAAACTACTCTCAAGATAAAACACACAGGATCTGCTTTAATTATAAAATAATTTACTTAAAATATCATTAGTTAAAATAACCACTGAACTGTAAATTGTAATTAATTGTAAATTCGAGATAACCAAACTGTAAAAAAAATTGATTTAAGATAACTTTATTTAACGATTATTGCACAAAACTATTATTATTTCGATTAAAATGATAATACACTTAATAATTGGTTACATTTACCTCAAAATAAACAGTTTCCATGGCAACACATTACAGCCAGTATCACAGAAAACACAAAACAAGCAGTATGTAATAGTAGTATGTGAATATAAAAGTGTTTTATCACTAAGTTAATCACAGACACTGACTGAGATGCTCTGGGGTCTCGTCTCGGGTCGCTCAGCTGTCACTTTGTTATCAAACCACATTTATGTTCATTCATTAACTGAATTGAGTTACATAATATTATTATTATCTTTTACATAATAATTATTTAAATGTGAGAAATTACGAATGCAATGGTTTCTAATCTTTATAATATTTTAATAAAAAGCGGAGTAGAACTTTATCTTGTTCGTTCTAGATAAAACTGTCTGTTATGATTATGATTAAGATCCACGAAAAAAATTATCAGTTGAAACATCTTAGTACGTGATTAATAAGAACTGCTAAAGGCACTAGTAAAATTTTAACTCAATACGCCATGTGGATAACAAAACAAATGAGTACTACATAATTTTTATTCTTAATTTGTTTTTAATTTTAAATTCGCGCAGGTTGCATGATAATAATATCTATTAGGTATAATACCTCCTTTGTAAAATACTAACCCAAAATATAAAGTTTGTTCTAAATTCAAATGACGTAGGTAGATTTTTGTAAAATGTTCATAGTGTTATGATTTTCCTATTATTTATCTTTTAAAACATGCACAGAGACATTATTTTACCTACTACGATTTTGGTGTCATCCAATGATATTATATAAAAACAAAAGCAGATATGTTATAAGCGCTCGCGCTGTGAATACTCAAATACGTCCCAATTGGGACGTCTTGTGTTTAGTTTGCGTGTGGCCTGCGACGAGCGCAGTCACGTGCGTACCACACCGTAAGTTCTATAAAACTATAGCTATCTCTTTCATTTGCGTGCTATTTCGTATCTTTTGTTTTACTTAGATATCAGTTACATTTGTCAATGTGTGCAATTTGGAATAGCTCGGAACGGATTTAAATCGTAATTTCTATGAACGTAACATATCTATAGTTCTATAATATCATTGGTGTCATCATTATCTGCATTGATTTTATACGAGTTTAGCTTTCGATTATTTAAGCAACTATTAATTTAATTCAAGATAAGGTACACTGAAGTATCGGAACTGGAAATTGGTCTAATTTGTAATGACAGGAATTAAGAGTGTTGCTTTAATGATATCAACTTCCGTAGTTATATCTAATTAAAAATGGCAAGATTAGGCAACGACTGATTGACAGATATCAACGCAGAAACTAAACCACTAGAGCTAGGAACTCGAAACCTTAAACGGCGTAGGGGCGCAGTAAAAAATGTTTTGATGAACGCACGAAATTTCGTTATTATTTATATTATGCAAGTACTCGTATATACCGGGGTTTTTAGTTCGGAGTGAGTTTACAGAAAAGTTCAAAAAATTGCGTTGTGAATATTTTTAACTTGCTGGCACCGGCCAGAAAAACGTTTGGCGCTGGTAAAACCGTGCGGGTCATATAGAACATCATATAGGTACAAATCAATACATTTTTAAGTGTCTGCCTAATATTAACATTTTTAAGCATTTTCACGTAGCTATAACTATATCATTCACTTTTTAAATTGTTTGCCTCTCTGTCTGTTTATATAGGCTAGTCTTCTAATCAGCTGGATAGATTTTGATAAGAAAGAAAGAAAGAAGAAAGAAAATTTTTATTGGCACAAAACATAAAATAAACAATACAGGAAATACGATCAAATACAGTTATACAGTCTGTACCAAAAGGCCAGCAGCTCAGCATAATGCTAAGCGACTGCAATGAAATACAGTCACCTAACGCTGATTTTCAGCTGCAGCCCACGAGTGCCGTACGCTCAGAACTACTAAAATAAATTTAACTATAATTAATATCCGTTGAATTTAAAACAATTTAAGAGCAGCGTAAATCGCCACAAGGCGCGTAACATAAACTTTTTTTTTGATGTACCTACCATACCAAGCACACGAAACCGCTGTATAAATGTAGTTTGTTTGTTTGATCGCGCTAATCTCATGAATTACTGGTCGGATATTAATAAATAAATCAATTTAGACTATCAAACACAACATTTTAAATTTAAATTAAATTGAAATTTAAACCGTTGTGTTTGATAGTTTGAGACTCTTAAATGGTTTTAAGATATTTAACACTACGCAAAACCCAACGACCCAACAAACCTTACACTAACAGATCCGCTCGATCTGTTAGTGATAGGTTTTCGGAAACGGGTCAATGCGCGGGAGGAACTACTAATTAACCCAATTAATTCCACGCGAACAAAGTCGCGGGCTTAGTATAATCATAATATAGTATCATATAACCCCAACAATTTGACAACAACGTTTGTGAAATCCTACCACTCCTCTATTTCACATGTAAAGTGCAGACCCATATGGCAGATTTCTGCAACAAAATATTAACATCACGTGAAACCGAGAATAAAAATAAAAACAACACATAACTATAAATTTAGTTGTATAACACACGTCACTTTAATAATTATTTACATATATATTTGCAATTCAAACAAGTTTATGAACGTCTAATGTAAATTCACTCGTTCTTATTTTGGGATACTTTCTGTACCGGTTGAAATGCTTTCTAAACGTATAACCATGATGGTGGATGGATGAAAGCGTAATTTTAATGTAAATATGAAGAAAGAAAACACGTTTTCATAAACATAAATATTATGAGTTTTGTCTGCCGTGTGAATAAGCTAAAGGTCAAGTATGAATTGTTAGAAATATTCATCTTAGAGATAAACGATGTCTAGCCAAGGACGTTTTTTAAATAATGAAAGAGAATGGATAAATATTGAGATATAAATTAACTTATTCTACGACTAAGCTGGCTGGCAGTCAATTCTGCCAAGTTCTGTGTATACTCTTGCATTTTGAATGACCATACACTATGCATGCACCGAGTCATGTAGTTGATGGCAGTCTTGACTCGTGTGTTTTGTCCAATAAGAGATTTTCCCACTACCATTTGCCTAGTTGATACTAGATGGCAGATAAAATTTGTACGTAAAATAAATTTCGATTTCGAGGACTTATCGAATAGGCGAATAACATTCGAAAAGTAGAACACGGAAGTTTGGATGTTAATGTAGTAATAGTCTACTGGTAGACTCAGCTAATCTCTACCTGTTATCGTAACAACATATCATAACATAACATCACGCCTATATTACACAGAAGGGTGTGGCAGAGGTGTACAACACCTACATTTCACCTGTTATGTTTAGGTCCCATGGGATAGGGGGTGAGCCGACAACTACCCACCGGGAACAATTCCAACTACGTGCTGCCTCCTGACGGAAAGTTCACAAATAAGATAATAATATGATATAACCTGACCGAATATAAAAGTGAAACAAGTAACACTTAAATAAAGAACACAGTTGTAATTTTTACTGATGTGTGTTATTGGCTTATCCTGCCAATAAGGCTTATCGTTAACACTTGAGAAATTGGGGTCCTAACAGTGCGGGATCTCACTCTAGTTGTCAAAATAAACTACATATTAAAAAAAATTACAACTGATAAAGTTATTATGGACCATTTAGTAGTTCCTATTACCTATATGGACCGTATCAAATTGCCAAGTATTTTATTATCTCATCGCTTCTGTACTTTTACTGCGAACCCTAACTGGTTTGATCAAGAATCCATTATGGAAGATCATTAATCGAAATTATCTACGTATAAAAATCTAGTTCTATAAAACATCCTATTATAATCGAGTTTATTTCTTGTCCGCCCACCGGCATGTCCAAAACTAAAACGAGTTGGTAAAAAGCCAGCTAGTTATAATAACGTTTATTTATCGCATCATGGTTTTGAAACTGAAGTTACATTGAGTGTAGTTTCCTTCGTTAGCTACGCAGTAAATATTTCGTAAATAATCATAGGATTTCACTAATAGTTACGACTTCACAATATAATATTTTGTTTTTATTTTTTGGCACATATCAGCCTCGCCTTCAACAAACTCGTTAGCACTATCCATGATAAAAAAAATGGTTGTGATTATAAAATCTAACGCTAATATTTCGGAACTTGATTCTGTGCTGTGTCATCGAAACATCGACGTTATCAACAAAACCGTTACAAGAAATGCAGCTATTGTAAGATGACAGTTTCAAACACATTAGTCAAGTTTTGAAATTCTAAATAAACACCAAACTCTGTCATTGCGTCAAATTTTCAGGGCCTTTAAACCCAATAGTGAATTAATGGGTTTTATTTATAGCATGTATGTTGCGTATTTTTAAATATAACTCAAAGTTCACGCCCGATCCGCAACGCGTTGATGTCTTATATTACAGCCATTATTTTCTTACGTAAGTTTCGTCATTTTCGTCGGTTTTAAAACGCCATTTTGCGAAATGTGTGTCAATGAGAGCTTTTGATAACGCTCAGGTTCTCGGATCAAACTTAGAATAGAATAGAATAGAATAATCTTTATTGTACACCAATATTAACAAAGAAATTTATGCTGTAAATAAATGCACTTAAAAATTATGTTGCACAATGGGCGGCCTTATCGCTATAAGCAATTTCTTACAGGCAACCTTAGGATGGACAAGTAAGTAATGAGCAAAATTATGGGCAGTCGTTGGTGCGTTAATGAAAGAAAAAAGAAAAGAAAAATACAGTAAAAAGAAACGTCATGATAATGACAATGGAGATTTTAAATATAAATAATACAGAAATTACTATAAACTACTAATTTATCACCAATATCTCTTAACATAGATAGATAAGTTTATTCATTGTGCACATAGCCAAGATAACGAACAAAGGACCCAAGAATGTGGTTTAATTCAATAATTTTGTAATTTATTACCCCAGTAAATCTAGAATATTTGGTTAGGGTCGATAACTCGTTGGTTTTGTAACTCAGTTCCCAGAGCCCCTCCCACTCGTGGCTGTTTACGACTCATTGTGCGCAAGCGCAGGCGTCCACTCTCGCTCTCATTTTGGCTATCGCGGCCATAGGCAAACTTCACACTGACAGATCTTTTTGCAGCTACCGACCTTGTGCCTCATCTAATAATATGTGACTAATTAAAAACAAGAGCTGCCGAAAAAGATTACATGATTGCTACATTGAAATACTGAAATAATTTAAATTATCTCAGTATTATTCAATTAATTGGGTGCTAATAATTTCAGGTCCTTCTCTTCTTATAAAACTGATACCAAGGAGAGCAACCGGCAATTATAGGTGGAGTGACGCTTCCTTCTTAAATTAGTTTACTACTTAAAAGCTTCTGACACTGCCTTGAAACTTTAGTACACAAAACGAATTTCTTATTCTTCGATCCAAATTTGCCGACATAATAGATTGTGTAGGTGTAATCGTCATTGGCAAAATGGAAATGCAAAGGCGGTTAGTGCCAGAAGTCGTTTCATTTTAACGGAGGTGCTATTAGCAAATTCAGACAATTATCTACCAATAACACGCAGAACCAGATTAAATTGTATCGGATCAGTGACTCAAGTTATGAAGTTTGATTTATGTTTTTAATTATAGTGAGTGCTAAGCATGATGCATTTATAACTGAATCGATGTGGTTCTAATTAAAACGGACGACTGAAATATGGACGACTATTAAACTAGCTGGCGTAGGTATTTTACAGATTTTATCTTAGGACCAATTTGTATCTCGAAAGTTTAAATGTAATTTTATTTTCTTATCACCTTGTCAAATTGTTTGACCTTTTCTGGTTGTTAAGGAACACTTAAATTAATAACAAATTCTCTCTCGCCTCTAAGCGATTAAGTTATAATCCCACAAATGATCTCGTTACAAAGTGTATGTGTATGCATGTATTGGTCAGCGAGGTGAATGCCCTCAATGCTGGATTCTGTAGCGCTGACGGAATGTGTTGCCAAACGCACTGATCGGAACCCGCCGAGAATGTACCGCTTTGGGAACAAGTAGGTAGCTCACTGGTGCTCACTGGCCACTGCCATGCCACTGCGTCATCGGCGATCACAGACAAACACCACGTTTTTTATTTCGTACGCGGAAATTGCAGTTTTTGACACCAACCTCTTTTTACTAACTTCTTTGAATTTAACTATTTATTGAATGTTTTATTCGATTTTGCGATTGCAAAAGTTTTTTTTGTTAATACTTATTCGTATTCAGGTTCCTAATGGATTACGGTTTTAGGTCGTGCGTATAAAATGTTTTTGTGGTAATCGGAATTGCATTTTGGAAGGCTTGAGAATTAGAATTGAATTTACTTGACCATTGTGAATATCGCTACATCTATCTCCAATCTCTTTGATAACTACGATAAATGATTAACTTAAATGTAATGATGCAAAACGAATATTCATTTAGCAACAAATCATCCATGCAGTTTAATTTACACAATTTAAAATAACAAATCAAACTCGTAAAACATTTTAATGATATGAAGAACTACGATTGTGATCATACATATATCATTCTGTTGATTCACTACAAAATTTGCTCATTTAGTAAAACAACACAACAACACTTTAATAACTTTATAAGTCATCTAAAAGACATTCTCCATGTAAATATTGGTTTAAGTGCCTCAGTCCCTCCTGTAGGGCGACTGAGACATCTAAACATAATAAGAATCATGCTTAAATGGTCATCCATCTATTGAAACCGCGTTCCTCATTACTATTAGTTGTTAGAGCTTTTTAATCTTATCTACTGTATATTATTATGAGTGTAATGTGTTTTGTGCGCCTTATAAATAAATAATATAAAATGACTATGCGATTAATTAGCGGAATAGGTATGACCTGCATTTTATAAGAATTTGTAATCTAGTTATCGTTTTGTTTTTGTAATAGGGGTTTGTGATTTTGTACTATAGTTTCTTGACTAATCAAAGTCTCAGACCCTGCAATGGAGAAGTTAACAGAGAGACAGTCCAAAGACAAACATCCTCATTTAATTGCATTTTGGCTCATCATCTGAACGAGATCTGGTGGCTGAGCTTACAATAATCTCGTCCATTACAGACACAAGAGCACTTGATCTAGTAGTTTTTAGTAGCTAGATGTTCATAAGATATTACGTATCATTAAACGCATTGCAAGCTCATGGAAACATCTCCTGCGTCCCAAAATAGCACACCCGACTGACAATCTCCTTTATATGAAATCAGTGTCATTCACTAACACCACTACCATTTCCACTATTTCCAATAAACCATGTGTTATTCATGACAAGCATTAAGTAAAGCCTTGAACTTCAAACGGTAGAATTTATGCAAGTTCCAGCGGCATCCGGTTCGTCTCTTACACCTATATTTATAAATGCGAGCCACCAAACTAGAGGCTGTGCGGCTTTCTAAACTTTTAAACTGAACACCATAATTTGTGAGCGAGGTGTGTATTTATAAGTATTTGCTGAGGGAAACACTGGTATTGGCGTTTCTTGGAATGGCTGCTGCTGCTGTGTTTACACTGTTGAGTTGTTGATATGTTGATAAATTTTGATTTTAGTCGGTCGTTATTATTTTATCAGGTTTTATACGACTTTATGTAGAATAGTAGTTTGATGTTTAGAGCCAACTACTCTACAGAGGAGTCACTGTTTCATAATTTAGAAGTTTACCTCTTTTTATATGTTTATTTATTTATTTATTTAACAATTTATGTACACACACAAGAATGGTTAAAAGGACAAACACAATATAAACAACAACAAGTACAAGGTTGTTAAATTTAAATGCATACCATTGAATAGATCGATCATTTGATGGAAGGAATGACGGGCCCACAAAATTTAAACAAACGTGTTTTTGGTGGGACACAAATCTTTTTCAGTCGCGAAAGTTTTGAGACTAAGTTCGTAGTGATGTTCGAAATCACTACCATTTTAAAGTTAATCTTTCATTTCGTACGAAACTTATTTGAGCAATACTTTACAAATAAAAAAATCAAAGTATCTCACGGGAACGGGCGCAAACGCGGAGTTATTTGAGATTGCGTGCGACCTTTGGTGAAAGCGAAACTTATGCTAAATATCTCAGCTTTAACGTTTCGAAAAAAAGAAAAATCGACTCTTTATAAAATCTCAGAATCTAGCATAAATTATTTAAACGATTTGGATTATTATATTATCAGCTTAAAACGAAGAGTGATTACTCTTAGAACTTAACGCAATTATTGATTTAAACCCAACATAATATTATATGCCGCGAAAACGAGTAGTTTAAAAGTTATGATTTTTCGAGGTTTTTTCCTTTTGAACTTTTGAATAACCCAAAGTGAACATTTTCACATCTCAAGGTACTTTTACGATAATTAGCAAGTATCGTGTAATTGTTTTTTTCACTAGATTTTTTGTAAATAAGGTCTGATACCTTACAATTTACGTGAAAGCTAAACGTAAAATCGAAAATAGCTCATTGCATAAATGCTATATGTCTGTAGTAGGTACCTACACACCGAATATAATTCGAACTTTGCAATCACCTTTAATTTAGAGAGGATTACATGACCCAAAGTGGAGATTTTAAGACATAACTAATTAAATCATAACCTTTAAACTACTATATTTCGCGGATCATAATATATGTTGGTTTTAAATCAATCAATAGGATGTTCTACATCTAAGAAAAACTAACAGATCTTTTGTTGGCTATATAACATAGTCATATAATATCTGAAAAGATACATACCCTGGTAACGATCACCATGATGACGACGGCATGTGGTCACCGCTCCGATCTGTAACAACACATTTAAGCCATTACACACTTGCCATCCTCGTAATAACAGTCATCAACAAGTGGATGGTACAAATAAACAATGGTACAATGGCAGACGATGGTAACTGATAAAACTGTTTGTTCAAGCCTCACCTATATTATTAACCCCATTTTTCTTGAGTACGTTGAGATACAACTGAGTTATGATTTTAGTTGTGATTTTGAGTGCTAATGTTTTTTGTTTTGCTACTTGCGTTGACACTTTGGCGCCGTCACATCTCCCGGGGACCCATGATAGGCCTGGTGCGGCGGCAGAATCAGCCGAAAACCTCAAGAGGCGCAAATATAGTCTCCTCGATAGTGGTTATATGTTTGCGCCTTTTGGGGTTGAGACGCTTGGGCCGTGGGGACCAGGGGCCCATTCTTTATTTAAAGAAATATCAACGCGACTGGTTGATACGACACGTTGCCGAAATGCTGGTTTTTATTTTGGACAGCGAATAAGCATTGCCATCCAGTGTGGCAATGCTGCCAGCATTTTGGAAACGTTGCCCACTGGCTGCGATTTGTTAGATTAGGTTAGGTAGTCTTTTATCGCTAGTTTTTAAGTAGTTTATTTTAGGTTAGTTTATTTAGTTTTTTTATTGTGTTTCGTTTTCTTTGTTTGAGAAATAATAAAATTTAATTTTAATGTTTGACAAATGTTAAAATTGTGAAAAGTGTCAAGTTTTAACAAATTTATAGCAGTTTTTTATTTTCGAAAGTGACACTAAAAAATAACATTTGTCAAATGGGTCATGAATCAATTAGTCTGATAGTCCATATTTAGTTCAGCGTTTATCACTTTAGCAATGAGGATTGAATTATTTGAATTTTTATACAATTAAACTAGAAAATAACACATCCTTAAATAGTTGTACCTATAGGAAGTCTCGCAACGCATCCGATCTTTTTTGGCTAAGCTATGAGTATGCAAGCACTTACAAATAATTCATCACTTAGCAATTGCAGTGCTGCAATATGCAACGAAGCGGACCATTGCGTCATTGACTGTCGATACGGAGATACTTCTTCACAGAATATTAGTCATTGGTATAATTACTATATGAATAATTTTGTAGCGTTGACTTATCTAAATAAAGGAAATCTTTTTATTAAGATAGACATACAATTTATTTCGTGATGTAGCTGGTAATCTAGCTTAAAGTGTTTCAAATGATCTAACATCTATCTATTTCATATTAAAGTATGCATACAACTGCTTAGACTATCCAATGAGTTTATCGAGATTCGTCTGATGAAGCCTTATATGAGAGCCCATTACCAAAAAGATTTAATATATAAACGTTTTATTAAGAATTATTATCGATATCGCCACGCAGTCAAGCACATTCACCTACTGGTTGGTTATATCAGATTACATAAGCCAACCTTTAAGGACTTGTAATTTTACATAAATACGCAAACGTGTTTGTTATATAACTGACAAGAGGCGCGGTTAGGCTTTGGCACAGCCGTATTACCTGTATCACATCCACATTTCGACATTTATGTACCTACCTACGCTTTCGTTGTCAACGCTCGCTTTACATCGCCTCTGGTGGCAAATTGGGTTCCGCGACTACCCAGCAAGCTATACAGTATATTAAGCTGGTTTAACATTGTATTGGCTGCCGCCAGGGCAATGCTAGATCATCTTATACTTAGGAAATGGCTTATTGAAGAATGTTATTATTCGCTCGATGAGTTTATAAAGAAAAATGCCCATCGATCATACAAATTTAAAAATGCTCTTCAAGTTTAATTTCATTATATTGTTGTAATATGGTCAGGTAATTTTTCATATTTTTTTATTATTCCCTTTAGTTATTATATTTGTCCTTATATTAAGTGTTATTTAAATTTGAATTTAATTGCTGTTATTTTGTTGTGTTTTAGATATAAGTAATTGTTGATAATAAGAAGATTACAGTTTGTAACTTTTCTTACTTTAACCAAAGAATAAGAATACAACTTTAACATTGTATTTGCATGCTGTTTAATGGCTTAATATGCTAGGCTTATTATACCATTGTACCATCTCAATGTACCATATTCTTGGCAAATAAATATTTCATTTCATTTACTGGAAAATCTGGAAATGTATAGCTTGAAGTGTCTTGTGTGATATAATCGTGTGTACAGTGTACAACGTAGATCATTTATTTACTCTGTAGATAAAGGCGCGCTTATGTAGAACACAATCATGATTGCGGAGAGCTGCCACTTCTTTTGCAATGTCGTAATCTATATTCAAGAATTAATAATTTTTTGAGAATTTCATGTACTTTAAATATAAATACGTAAAAGGTGAAAAAACAAACAATTAAAAAAGTGAAGTGTTCATAGAAGCAAAATGATCAAATTTGTCAATAAAAAAATCAATGAAGTAGATATCAAAACACTTGTACAAAAATATGTCGAACCTCAAAAACAATACAGTACAATGCATATTGGAAGTCCTCCACTCTTATCAGTGATCCTCAAGTAAGTCACGAGTGGAATTCCTCTTATTCTGCAATCTTCCATTGTGTGATGTGCTATCGAGCGCTTATTGAGTGCATTGTTCTACAGCCTTTTTGCATACATCTGTGTTGAGAGCCGCGATTGAGACGAAGGCAGGTAGGTATAACGACCGGTTTAAAGGCATAGGGGCAAAGTACATTTTGATTATTCTATTTCTAGACTGATTATAATCTTGAGTTGGTATTAATAACTACTACAGTTATGTTACGTACAGTGTTTGCTAAAATTATGTGTAACACAATTTGGAGCACTCACGTATAGTTTCCGTGGTGTAGCGGTTATCACATCTGCCTAACACGTAGAAGGCCCCCGGTTCGATCCCGGGCGGAAACATACTTTTTGTTAGATTACGTCTTTTTTTAATTAGGTATTAGGTATCAGAATAACTAAATTCTTCATATTGAAGTTTTTTTAACGAAGAAGATAAAATGACTGACATCAGATTGATTGATTTTTCGAAAGTACGACCGGTGCCGCGGTGATCCATGGAACATCATGATAATATCATTAGAATTATCAACCCGCATTGGTTAAATGGTTATTGCTTGTTGAGAAGTCACGTCCTATAACGAAATAACAGGTCAGACAGAACTAGTTTTGTACTGCTCTTTAATTTCATTCAATTGACAAAATAAATTAAAAAGGCTACACCCACCTTAGTGATTGAAAGTAATTTTAGAACGATAAAAGGCAGGTGTGTGGATACCCATTGTTCTGGTATTAGTACATTATGTATTGTTAACTCTGGCTGGCTGCAAAGACTATTGAGTTTTATGCCCTCAAATTGGAGAGGCGTTGATGTTACCAACAGTCGGACGTGTTCACGAAGGCTGGCCATAATGCTTATCAAATGTCAAAAAATTTCAGAAACGAAAAATATTTAATGACCTTATTTAAAGAAAATAAAAGTAACCGATTACATTTTTCTTAGTTCGTTAAGAGTCTTGGCAAATTTAAGAAGACTTTGAGATAGTCTAAGTAAAATTTACGTAGCGTGTCTTAAAACTTTAGTTAATGAATAGTTTTTTTAGTAATGATTTTGCATAGATAGAGAATCCGGTACTTTTAGAGGACGAAGGGATTTTCGATGATAGCAGCCCTACGGCTTAGTCCTAGACCGGTTTAGCGGGTAATGTGTGAGCTGTGAGACTGAGCATGACTGAGTTCGAACAAATAACGTTTCTATTAACACCCAAAAATGAAACGGCGAAAATAAAACTCGTTTTGTGAACTCGGGTTTTAAGTTCTAAGACAGAGAATTGAGGAAAAGTAGAGAAACGTAGTGATATGGCATGTAGGTATTTTGTTAAAAACCACAATAATCAAAGGACAATAAAAAAAAGATTACATCATATCAAAAAGTATGGATCAAGTGATAAAGTTTGATCGAAAGGATTAGTTGACTCTACTTTTTCCTTATGGCAGGCTGCCCAAATAATAAAAATACACAAAAATTTCTATGTACAACTTACAAGTACTATCGACTTGCAGTTTAGTTGAATACCTATCAACACATTGCATACCTGGCGATAGGTAAGAATCATTACGTAATATATGTTTTCTCAGGATCAATAAAATTGCTTACTGTAAGAAAGATGCCCGTCCGTATACTGTAATAAACTGATAACGCATATAGTAGATTACTCATCTACTATGTTTGCAAAAAGCCAACTCAAAAACTTAGTTTATATTTTGATTTTATGTTCGAAATTGTGAAAAGAAGAATGAAGCCAGATGAATGAAGTTTACCAGCCACATTCGTTGGGCCAGCGTGACCATGACCTAACTTTTCTCATCATAAGGGGAGGCCCGTACCCAGCAGTGGGACATTTAGATATTTATACAGGGCTACAATCATAGATAGATGCTAGATAGCTCCAACCAAACTTATGCCTACTGCCTCAATTGCATAACTTTGTTGACAGACAATAAATGAGTGCAGCTGACTGTATCTAATTAGTAGTCTAGTGCCCCCGGTAACTAGTGTTTGTTGGCAAAGACAAAGAATACTAATTGCTTATTACTGGTAGGTAGTAGAATGCTACCATAATAGACGTTACGTGTGTCGTTTATCTTTAAAATAGATGTTTGTAGTAGAAAGTTATCATCTACTAAAATCTGCTTGCCATTATAACCTAAATTTTATTTCTGAAAATCACCATACGTCTGTATATGCGATTTCACAGCTAAACCAGTAAAATAATCTTTAAGAAAATTATATAGTTATTATATAGTTCTATACCCTATACATATAGTATATATATACCGTATACATATAGTTATATACCCTAGAAACGACATAGGCTACTTTTCTGGCGAAGTCGCTTTTGGGTGCTAGTTATAATTTAGGAAGAATACATATATTATATCAACTAGTCTGTGCCGAGAAGTGAATAACTTAAGTACCCACGGGTCACGTCCCTCCCTACCTACTATCACGAAAACAAACAAAGAGCCCTCTCACACACAAATAATTACAGTTTAAAAGCACAAGATGGCATTATAATACGAGGATCGTGATCGACTCCCGCACAGCTTACAACACGGTGCCGCGTGCGTGCGCATCTTTTAGCTGAACCAAATAAATGAAGCAGAAGAACCACTGAGTACTGAGTTAGAAATATCGGGATGTAGCTCAACTCAAAAGCAGGCAAGCACATGCAAAACTCAAGCATACAGAAAGAAAAGAATAGAATATCTTCAATTTGCATAGAATGTTGGTACATAAGATTAGGTGTTAACATAACTGTCAAAGCCGAGTACATTCTGTTTTAAATAAGTATTAAAAAAAAAACTTGTTTACCCCTTAATACTGTATCTAATATAAAGAGACTACTCCATTGACGAAGGTGATTTTAAGTAGGAAACGTTTTGCAAAAATTTCATCCGACTCCAGACAAATAGGAAGCCCTATTGTCCAATTTTATTCGCGTAAAATGAGGATGGCAGTACAAAAGACATCAACGCGTTACTCGGGAAAATTCCAAACTTGTTGATGTCTTTTTAAAGGCAAATTGTAAAAAGTATGTTATGAGTAATTAGTCACATAGTTGACAGACGTCTGTTATTCTCCATCTACAGGGTTATAGTCGTTTTTTAAGGTAACAACCCATTTTTCCTTTAAAACATAGATTTTCCTTTTTGAAACAAACCTAGGCTAAATAGCAATTAAATCCTTCAAAATGTAACGCCTGTAAACTGCTAGTTATGCTTCTGTGTTATATTAATTTCAGTGACAACTAAACGCACCGCTCACACTCGTACGTCGCGCGTCGCACGTGTAAACAAGTGAGCAGTGGAACTAAACGGCGGAAGCGCTTTATCTGGCGGCCGTTCATCTCTGCCACAATGCCATTGACAATGCAAAGCTTTACTGTTTCAACGAATTTTCGGGAATTTTTGGGAAATTTATTGGGAAAAGTAGTGACCTATCGAGGACGTATTAAATGTGTCACGCGGACATTCAAACCTATGGATTCATGACCCCACTTGACAAATGTTTCGTTTTAAATTGTCACTTTCGATTCAGCTATATGTTTGTTTAAACTTGATAGATAACGCAAATTTAGACTTCAATGCTTTGGATTGAATTGAATGCCTGTTCGATTTTCGTAGTATGTGGCGAACGAACGTGTGAACTACACGTTCGTTCGCCACATACTACCCAATGTTAAGTGGCGAACGGGCGTGTAGTCTACCCAATAGTAAGTGGGAACTACAGCCATCATCACTTCATCTTTTGCTTCATGTTCCACCACCAAACTGAACCAGCAGTACAGGCACTAATATTGGGCGACAGGTCAAAGATGCTATATTTATGTGTGTTGCATGAAGAACAATGGGCTCTATTTTTTCGGTGTTATTAAACCTACCATGTATCGCCGCTATCAAAAAGTAAAGGATCCAATTATGAGCATCTCTTCAGTATTAACGTTACTGTCTTACTACACTCAATTGTTGGATTGGAAGATCTCTATCCACACTGAATCCGAGAATCTCTACACTTCACAAACACTCCTTAAAGTAACCAGTTTCTAGTGCGATTTCTAGGAAAGTACACTTAGAGTAAAACACCCGTGTGCACCATATTTGTCGCACACCCGCTATGCAGACATAACGGGTACTAAGAGTGGCCGATCCAAATACACTTCAGACTACGCAGCCGGTGGTACTGGCATCAAACTATCAGTAAGTACTTGAGATAGCAATTGATTAGTAATAAATTCTGAATTGATTCAAGTGGTTTCGTTAAAGGCACGAGAGCGTTTTATTTTATTGGTATTTGATGGCGTTCAATACGATATCTAGCTTATTGGAATAATAGCTTTGATTGATATATAGCTTCTTTTATATAAAATACGCATTTTTTACATTAATTAAATCCAAAATGATAGACCAGTTGTTAACTGAACCAAGAAAATTAGTTTGAAGATAGTCCAGCAATGTATTTGTCGTTTGTCTGTCGGTATATTAACCGCTTTTAACGCCGAAAGTCCTAAAAGTATAAATAGCGATTGATTGTAAAAGAAACAAATATGTTAGATATACTCCTTTTTAATTATATAAATCAGCTATAATCGCATTTAACACAAAGCAAACCACTTTAATTTATTGTAAAACCGTTGCACATCACAAAACTTATATCTTACGTATTAATTCACAATTAGTAGATTTTGAATATAAAACACACTGCACAATTAAATTGGAACGATACTCCAACACTAATTTCACTTTAATTTTTCGTGTTGACTCGACGAATTCAGCGGCAAAAGTGAGTGCCGGCCGTAACCGTTCCGTTTTATGCCGATATCGAAGGATGTGACGCCACTTCCGTCTTGATTTTTAAATTTTTGTAGGGAAGTCAATTGAGTGCGACAACATCCGGCCGTCCTGCTGACGCGTTCGTCCTCGAACAGCGTTTAAGTCTAATGTGGGGCTGAAAACATATAAACAAAATTAAGATTTTATTTATTTAGGATGATGACATTTGGTAACCAAAACAACAATGGTCTCAAACAGGGCTGTTCATAGGGTGCCTGCATCAAGGCAGAGTACTGTCATCCCTTCGTCGGACAACATACTCCTCACCTGCGGCGTAAACTAGTTGATGTTCATTAAGAATCAATCTAGTCGTGTATTGCCATTTTCACTACAACAGCGTTCACCACGGATTCCTGTTGTAGCGGTTTGCCAACACCCTAGGAACACCCAGATGTTTTAAGCCAAAACATTAGACACCACTGCTATGATTAATAATAATGTCATCAGTTCTATGTAAAATACATTGTTTTAACCATTTTAAGATAATTATGCGTATATATCTGCATATATTCACATATATATATATACATACAAACACACATACATACGCTTATATTTATTATTAAAGTAGAATAAATAGCATCAGTAAATGTACTAAACGGTACCTGTATTATTTTAATAGCTTACATCCGGACAACATCCGGTCTTACTCATCAATGTGGATCCAGGGCTTCATGTTTTCCACACATGTAACACCATCATAACGCTTTGAAGACCTTTCAGCACCTCTCATGTCAGCTACCTGATATCTATCATGGCCCAAGACCTTAGTCACTTGGAACGGTCCCTTATATAGTGGCATCAACTTAGTGCTTTGTCCATCGTTCGAGTGGCTTGGGATCTTAAGTACCACCAGATCACCAACAGCATAATTAGGAGCATCTTTCCTTTTGGCATCGAAAGATGCTTTTTGTTTCAAAGCATCTTTTTTTATGTTTGCGTCGACCATATTTCTCAACGCAGTGACGTCTACCAAGCCTTCCGTATTATCATCATCAGTGACCATATCGTTGTTCATGCGAATTCTATACCCGAAAAATACCTCACTGGGCACAGCAGAAGTAGTTTTATTAATAGTACTGTTTATGCCTTGTTGAACCTTTTCAATGTGCTGGTCCCATTTGTTATTATCAGTATCGGCACCCATGCTACGTAATGCTTCTAATATAGTCTGATTATAACGCTCTACTTGACCATTTGAGCGTGGTACAGCAGTGGCGATAATGTGTGCTCTAATATGCCGATCCTTACAATAACTTGTAAAAAGCTTGGATGTAAATGCGCTACCAGCATCACATACCAAACGCTTAGGGTTACCGAATACTTTAAATATTTTATTCAGTTCGTTAATAACTACCTTACTTTTAGTATTTTTAACAGCAGAAATAAAAATAAACTTAGTGAATGAATCAACCAATACTAATAGATAACTATTTTGCCGAGTAGTTTTGACAAATGGACCAAGGTGATCTACATGGAGTGTGTGGAACGGTCTAGCATATTTTGGAATAGGATAGAGCTTTCCCGGTTTTTTGCCGTGAATATTTTTGTAATAAATACAGTTTAAACAATTTTTGATGTATTTGCTAACCGTTTTCTTTAAACGAGGAAACCAGTACTTGGACTTTATTCGTTCAACTGTTTTGTCAACCGCAAAATGACCCACAAGATTTATTAACTAGAAGCGCTGGACTTGCATATGGTGAATTACTGTTCTGAATAATCCCATTCTTTAAAAGATCATCTATTATTTCGCGTGTTGTTGCTCTTTCTGACTCAGACATTCTGTACGGCCGTTGAAAAATTGGTTTATTAGAGGTTAATTGTATTTCTAGTTCTACACAAGAGGTTTTTCCTAAGCGTGACATATCTTCTGAAAAAGACTGAGGATATTTCGCTAAAAGATTGTTCAATGCATTTCTATATTGACAAGGTACATTTTTAACTTCAATAATTGTACACACATTAAAATTTTGAACTGGCTGAAATATTAAGCTATCTCCCATACGCATATACATAATACTTCGATCTTCTGTAAAATTTCTGCCGACCAAAATGTCACAGTCAGATAATACATCAATGACATAAAGCGTCACAATCAATTCTACAGAATCTACTTTTAGCTTGGCTGCAATAGCCTTTGTTACTTGAGCAGATAATTCGTTAGTAAATCCGACTAAATTAATAGGATTATTCAAAACAAAAGGTTGCAACCGGCATTGATTCACTAAATCAGTTGTTATTAATGAGCATTCACTACCCATGTCAAAAAATGCATTACATTTAAAGTCGTTCAGTAACACAGATTTAAAAAACTTTTGTTTGGTTAGAGCATCAGAAATCATTTTAACTTCTACCTCCTTATCAGCTTTAAGTTTCAGCTTAGATTTACAAGCTGCTTCCAGATGACCTAACTTATTGCACGAAGAACATTTCACATTATCCCTAACAGTACAAATATTCCTCCTGTGACCTACTTCGCCGCAACGATAACATGTAACATTCGTGTTTAATATATTATTATTATTGGCACTTGTAGAAGGTTCTAATCTGCTTTCCGGTTTATTAACAGTATATGTCAGGCTAGAATGCAACTGACGCGCGGCTTTCGGTTGTGATTGAAGCTTTAAATTATTTTCCTTTTCATTAAGAAAATAAGTTTTACCGTGTAAAAACGCAGCTAAATTGTCACAATACCGAAAACTACCTGCCTCAGCTGCTACGCTAATATTCGCGTCACCAATAGATCCTACAATAACAGAAATAATATCTTGTTCACGGAAACCTAATTGCAATCGGTCTATTTTCGCTTTTTGTTGAAAAAAAAATTCGTATAATGACTGGTTAATTAACGGTTTAGCATTTATTAAGTCTTTGAGACAGTTAAACATATTACGTTTTACTTGAAAAGTATCGGATAACATATCACGCCATTGCTTCCACTTCCATGTAGTCCACATAGTCTCATTCCTTTGAAAAGAATCTAGCCAAGTTTTTGCTGTATTTCGTAATTTTTGAAGTGCCTGATATTTAGTCATATTGTCAGACCAACCGAACGCACGAGAATTAGCTTCTATTACATTAAGCCACATGTCTACATAATCGAAAAGCGGGTTGAATTCGGGTATCACTGATGATAATATTACATTTTGACTCACGGTTGGCGATCCTTTACGACGACGTTTACTTTTACGCCGTCGATTGTACTCGCTGCTGGCACTGGAGCTGCTACTTGACGTGGATGAACTCGAGCTGGTTGAAATTGCCCGCTTACTTCGCCGCCTGCGACTCCTCCGTGGCATAATGCTGGAACGTTTGTTCAATCCCACTTCTGATAAAAGAAACAAATATGTTAGATATACTCCTTTTTAATTATATAAATCAGCTATAATCGCATTTAACACAAAGCAAACCACTTTAATTTATTGTAAAACCGTTGCACATCACAAAACTTATATCTTACGTATTAATTCACAATTAGTAGATTTTGAATATAAAACACACTGCACAATTAAATTGGAACGATACTCCAACACTAATTTCACTTTAATTTTTCGTGTTGACTCGACGAATTCAGCGGCAAAAGTGAGTGCCGGCCGTAACCGTTCCGTTTTATGCCGATATCGAAGGATGTGACGCCACTTCCGTCTTGATTTTTAAATTTTTGTAGGGAAGTCAATTGAGTGCGACAACAATTGGTAAATAAATAGAGGATCAAGTGGACTCGTGATAGACAAGTTTTACTTTTAATGACAATTGATGGTATTTTTGTATGTAATTGAAACACCTCTCGATATTAGAAACCCTTAAAAAATATCGTGACATATATTTTTCTGAGATACAATTCACATTAATATTAGACTCCCCCAAACGCTCTAAACAAACTGCTACAATGTCATGACGTCACGCTTGAATATTTTTTATGTGAAGTAATGAATTTTGTTTTAAAAGCTATACGAAATATTGCGTTTTTGAAAATGGGTTTATTACAAAAGTTGCTTTAAATTGTGCGGGTAGTTAAATGATAAAATTATGATATTTTTTTTTACTTTAAAAATGGACTCGCCTATGAAACTTTGAATGAACATAAAATGAGTTAGATTTGTAGTATGTGATTAAAAATTCTTGCATTTGGTTTATGTTTACCTATATTTTGATAAGGTATCCATTTTATTACTACCTCGGGAGTCCGAGCTTCACATAAGCTTGTATTGTTAATTTATTTATTATTATTATTTTATATTTTACCTGTCTATTATCAATATATCTAATTTGTATCGTATCGCCTGTTCCTTTGAGTTTGAATAAAGAGATACTTTAAAGAGGAATATGGAATGCATGTATTAAAGAGTAATCAATCCGGAGAGTACGCGACGCACAAGTACACTATAATTTGATTCAAGCACTTCGAGATGTCAACTGCATTCCGACAGATAGCG
This sequence comes from Hypena proboscidalis, assembly GCA_905147285.1. NCBI lineage: Eukaryota > Metazoa > Arthropoda > Insecta > Lepidoptera > Erebidae > Hypena > Hypena proboscidalis. Next base: position 5,283,872 of record LR990130.1, read on the forward strand.
ATGTATTGATCCTTACTAATATTATAAAGGCGAAAGTTTGTAAGTATGGATGTATGGATGTATGGATGTTTGTTACTCTTTCACGCCAAAACTACCGGGTCGATTTCGATGAAATTTTGCACACATGTAGCTTATAGTCTGGATTAACATATAGGCTACTTTTAATTGACATACCACGCGGGCGGAGCCGCGGGCGGAAGCTAGTTGGTAATAAATTCCAAATTGACTCAAGAGGCTATTGTCTCAAATAAGAGAGCGTTTTGATACCTATTGACAGTAATTATATAATATGCATAGTAGATAAGTGTCTATACTTTACACACTATGTTTGTTTTTTCAACGCGGTAACGCTGCCAGCATTTTGAATACAAGGCCTATTGACAGTGACTAAGTTATAAGACTAGTTTAATTTAAGATCCAATATGTATATTTTTCTGTAAATAAAGACTTATTGACATTTAAAATCACCTTAAACATTTTATATAATATTAAATTTGAAAAATTAAGAATCCAGCAGGACTCGAACCTGCACCCCCTGGGTATACGCCCCAAGTGCTTTGCCAATTCAGCTATGGTTTCGTATGCTACTAGACTCGAAATTTCTCAACTCTTTTGTGCCAGCTTCATAGGTATATATAATATACCTTAGCTAGACGAACCTTACTTGGTTTTAGCGCCACCTATGAGATGAGTGATAAGTCATCACCTTAAACAGTTAAAACTCTTTTATTTATATTTATTTTTGTAAATTATTTAGGCTATACGATTTACATCCTGATCACACACTTGCATTTATTTTAATGACCGCCATCATTAGCTAAAACACTACCTGCATTACCCAGATCAGTCTAACGGTACCGATTAGAACTGAACAAGATCTTTAAGCTTACCCTTATCTCATCGTAATCAATTAAAAAATAATAATGCAGAAGCTAGCTGCTACTGTTACTATCTATGCTGGCTTTCATTCCACACTGACGATAAGCGGTTACTAAAGCTCAAAACATTGATAAAAGAATGTACAGACGTTGTTACACCGGCAATGTACGAGTTGATGCCTTTTGAAGTAAACATTTCCATGTCTAAATATTGATATGTGGTGTAGCCGATCCGCGTTTGAAAATCTTAAAATTGCACACAAATTAAAGTTTATGATCTTAACTCTAAACTAGAGTAGGCTCCAGTCTTTTATCAAAACAAACGCAAATAGGTCAAATGAGCAAAGAATCCTCCCCTCCTCTTATCTAAATCTTTGCTTACCAAAAACTAAATTCTGGATCCATTCCTGCTCCTTTGGAAATAATGTCAGAACTAATTAGTTTCAATTTTAACCCTTGTTGACCTATTCAGTTCCTAGGTTCATAAAAACTCATAAAGTCATAAACTTATTTATTGGTAATTATAATTACACGTCATTACAGTAAAAATCAATAGAAAAATTTCAACAATTGAATTTCAAAACAATAATAGAAATAAATAAAATAGAATAAAAAAATAAATATCAATTAATAAATAATAATAATCATAATTATATATATATATCCCCATGCCGATTTCGGCTACGGTGACTGCATCTAGTGGACTGTGTGATTAGACCTTTCGTGTGCCCGTATATGGCTGCAGTAGCCAACTTTGTGAGTGAACGTGCGCAAACACTGTTGACACGTTAGGACACCATTCACGAAGTTATATGTTATGGCCTTCGGTAGTTTGGCCTTTAAAGCTTCACGCTTTTGATCCATATCGGACCTCCTCCGCTCCTCAAAATCATCCACCCTCATCCGTATAAAGCGTCTCCACTTTGGTCGGTCAGTTGCGTATTCCTCCCATTTTTTAGGGTCGATATCGCATCGCTTCATATGTCTTTTCTGAACATCTTTATAGCGTAGGAACGGGCCACCCAGTTTTCGCTTTCCGTTCTCGAGTTCAGAAAAGAATATGCGCTTAGCTATTCTATCTTCAGACATACGCGAAACATGACCGCACCATCGGAGTTGACGCCGCATTAGATAGGCCTCAATGCCGCACACATTAGCTCGTCTAAGTACATCGGTGTTTCTCACCCGATCCGACCACTTTATGTTTAATATGTCACGTAGGCATTTTATGTGAAACCTATCCAAAGTACGGATATGTTTTCTGTATAATACCCATGTTTCCGAAGAGTATAGTAGGTTGGGCAAAACAATAGACACGTACACAGAGACCTTCGTAGTCAGCTTTAAATCGTGTGACCGGAATACCTTTGCTCGAAGCTTACCAAATGCAGCAGCTGCCGCTCCAATTCGGTGGTTGATTTCGGCTTCAAGGTCATTCTTGGATGTGATCGTGCTCCCCAGGTACTTGAACTTCTCAACCTGATCTAATTGTGTGTCATTTATGTGAACCAACAGTGGTTCATTTACACCATGTTGATTTGTTGCCATAACCTCGGTCTTTTTTACATTAATTTTGAGACCAAAAGCACAACAAACTTCATGTAGATTGCAAATTAAGTATTGAAGTTCTTGAGCTGTATCAGCCACAAAACAAAGGTCATCAGCATACATTATTTCCGTAACTACGGCATAGGACACTTTTGTATTAGCTTATAGCCTAGCGAGGTTAAATATGCCACCATCTGTCCGAAAACGTATTTTGATGCCAGTAGTAGATCTTTCTAGTGTTTGCCGAATCACAACTGCAAAATATAGGGCGAACAGAGTAGGAGCAAGAACACAGCCTTGCTTAACGCCACAGGTGACAGGAAAAGACTTGGACTGTTCACCGTTAACGGTAACACAGCACGTCATTTCATCATGCAGAAGTCGGATCAAACGAATAAATTTTGATGGGCATCCTAGTTTTGCCAGTATTACCCACAAGGCTTCACGTGGCACAGAGTCAAAGGCCTTTTCCAGGTCAACGAAACACATGTATAGTGGTTGGCCTTGTTCACGACTCTTTTCTTGCAGTTGGCGTATAGAAAAAATAGCCTCACATGTGCCTCTTTCTGGGCGAAAGCCAAATTGGGATTCTGGCAACAACGCTTCGGACAGTGGCATTAGACGATTGAGGAGAACTCTGGCAAATATCTTTCCAGGTACAGACAGCAGCGATATACCTCTATAGTTACCACACTCCGAGCGATCACCCTTGTTTTTGAACAACGTTTGTATACGAGAGACTTTAAAATCTGCAGGCACATTTTCTTCACGCCATATACGCTCAAACATTTGCCAGATAAGGGTGTGTATTAGGGCATGCAATTCCGGAATTCCGGAATTCCGTAATTCCGGAATTCTGGACCATTTTACTGATTTTTCCAGTTCCGGAATTGAGAGGAAAAATTCCGGAATTCCGATATTTTTGTCTTTTGTATTTTGATGATTATTTTCTTCTAAACGCACGCAATCTAACGTCTGTGGATTATGCCACAAACTGCAAGTCGAATGGGCAACACGCGCGCGTTACACCGAGCACGGTGCACTAATACTTACCACTCCGGTACTGTGCAAAGTCGTTCGCAACTGATATCGCTCAGTCTCGGTCTTCGATCCCCAACGAACTAGGTTATTCGTTTAGTTTGTCCGTCCCCACTATCCACAGTGTCATCCCACACTCACCATGACCAAAGAAAGGCAGATCGTTTGGTCGTTCTGATATTGCTCCCGTTGCTTGTTACAAAATTATGAGATGGTTTACTTTTATCCACAGTTTTTGGTTTCTTACTACTTTAACGCAAATAGATTATTGTAAATAATACCTATGTATGTTTACTGGTGCAATTAAAACACTTTGTGTTTGATGTAAAAAAAACTGGTTCTTAATATAAAAATAATAAAAAATAATTAAAAATAGCTTTAACATACAGATTATTAACAACAACCGCATGAGACAGATGAGACGCTAATTGGATGCATGTACAGTATAATAATGTGTGAGTGGCAGTAGATAAAACAAAACATAGAAGGTAGTTCACGTCGTTTATCCGTAGGAGCGCTCTTTCGAACTAGTTCGTTCGCGAACGTTTAATTGTTTACTAGCTTCTGCACGCGACCCATGCGCGTGGTATGTCGATAAAAAGTAGCCTATGTCCTTTCTCAGGTTTTGAACTATCTCCATACTAGAGATGATTAATATAGCTATCGACCAATAAATTTAACGAATATTTAAAATCAACCATCTTATTCAATAAACAAATTAAACGATTATAGAATAATAATATCATTATCAAATTTAACTGTTCGATGACTTCTCCTCCCGAAGATCGCAAACTAACTTAATTAAAAACATTCAAATTTAAACTTTAATAATAATGTTTTAAAAAACATTTTCTTGTCTTGGTACATTATCTATACGATACGATCGAATGCAATTAAGCGTCAACTGATATATCAAGAGGTGAAAATAGCGACATTGACTTCATTCTATTATTTGTAACTTGTAAAATGATTAAGACTGATTAACAATAATTGTAGACAGAAAGGACTATTCAGAGTATATTTTTTATATGTTTTGTTATTGTTGAGTTACATTTTGTTTTATGTATACCTTGTTGATTTTACTACTGTGAGAAAGTTTAATTATAAGAGAAAATAATGGCCAAATAATTTGTAGCTCAAATGATTATTACAAGGCTGATTTATTACATTTTATTTGATTTGAAATATTGTTTTTTTATTTTCCTAGATAGAGAAAGGACCCTGAAACAAATATAAACCAAAAGAGTGAGAAATAAAAAAAAATAAAAAAATGACAATTCCGGAACCAGTTCCGGAATTCCGGAATTAGCCGGAAATATCGGATCTCAGTTCCGGAATTGAGATCCTTCCGATATTGCATGCCCTAGTGTGTATCTGTTCTCCGCCATATTTAAGCAGTTCTCCAGCAATGTTGTCAACTCCAACTGCTTTCTTGCTTTTCTGGTCTTGAATGGCTTTTGTAACTTCTTCTAGGGTAGGAGGTGTATCTAAGGTAACATTTTCCGGTAAAACTGGCATAAGTTGAATTTGTTCCAGGTCAACTACACGATCAACATTGAGCAGAATGTTGAAATGTTCCGCCCAACGGGCCAGCTTATCCTGTTTGGCAGTTAAAAGCTGGCAACCATCATGTGATTTAAGCGGCACGTCATTGTGAACGGTACTGCCAATCAGCTTACGTATCTCCTCGTAAAATGCACCCAGCTGATAAGTATCTGCAAGCCATTGAATTTTTACAGCTTTTTCGAGCCACCATTTATCCTTCAGCTCCCGGGTGAGTCTTCTTAATTCGGCTCCACTTCGCTTAATTTCAACGGACAGGTTTTGTCTAACATCATGACTTGACCTTAAAAGCTTGCGGTGTTCTTCCAGTGCTGCAACTAAAATCCGATCATTTTGGTCAAACCAATCTTCGCAGATTCTTTTGTGTGGACCAAGTTCCTCTGCGGCCACTTTGTGCAAAGTGCACTTTAGATGTTGCCATGCAGGTTCCATGTCGATGTTATTTATGTTAAAAGTTGCCAGCTTATCAGTTAAGGATCGGATGTAGGATTCACGTTGTTCGGGCAAATTTAGTTTTTCTAAATTATATGCTACTGGTTTAGGCCGACAGACCCTGCGTGGTAAGCGAAGGCGAAGTTTCAGTTTAGTTATTATAAGCCTGTGGTCGGTCCAGCAATTAGCGCCGCGCATTACACGGGTGATATGCACTTGGGAGATGTCTCGACGTCTAGTAATAGCATAATCAATCAAATGCCAATGTTTGGATCTAGGGTGCATCCAGGTCGTCTTGTATTTATGCGGTAACCTAAACAGTGTATTGGTAATGGTGAGATCATATTGAGCACATAAAGTTAGGAGCATCCGCCCATTTTCATTCATTTTGCCCACACCATGTCTACCAAGCACCCCTAGCCACGCATCGTAATCTTGACCTACTCTCGCATTAAAATCGCCAAGCAACAAAATCTGTTCATTAGGATGGACCTTGTTAAGGCATTGCTCAAGCTGTTGATAAAATTGTTCTTTGATGCTCTCTTCGTTTCCCATTGTTGGCGCATACACACTGATGACGTTCAGAAAGTTACAGTTGTCCAGGTGAAGGCGCAATGAAATAATGCGGTCCGAGATACATTCAGGACATTCTGCCAATTTCTTGACAATGCTGTTTTTAATAGCAAACCCTACGCCTGCTCTCCTCGGTTCAGCTAGGGAGCTCCCTTTCCAATAGAATGTGTAGCCACCACCATGTTCTACTATCTCGCCTTCATCAGCTAAACGTGTTTCACTTAGCGCCGCAATATCAACATTATAGCGTCCAAGTTCTCGAGCTACCACAGCTGTTTTCCTTTCTGGGCATAAATTTCCAGCATTGTCAATTAGAGTACGCACATTCCACGCGCCAAATATCATGTCCGGTGTTTTTTTGTTTTTCTTCTTATTATTGTAACTTCGACCGCGAGTTTGGGGTGCTTGAGCAGCCGCGGTTGCTACTCCCCCATTATTGTAATGCGAACAATTTTTAGGACACCTTTTCTAGTCCCTTCCCCGGCTGAGCGGGGGAAGCAGTGCCTCCCTAAATAGGGCTGCTTCGTCACCTAAAGTGCTGCCCAATCCACACCGTCGCATGTAATGCGATGTGGAAACGACCACTTATCTTTAGGTCGCCTACGTGCAGGCTTTGGACAAAGCCGAGCATGCACCATTACCCGACCTCTCTACCGCCACCCATCGCCGTAGGACTTTAAAATGCTCGAAATCCAGGGAACAGAAGCAGTCTTATGCGCGAGAAACGTTGTTTTAATGCACAAGCGGTTGCGCAGGCGCAGGTACATTCTCTCGTCCTTACCTATCTAGACCCAATGGAACGGAATATCGCTACGATTGGAGACAGGTTTGGATGCAGTTTCTGACCGGTAATATCCTTGACCTCTATTACCGCCCTAAGCCTTCAACAATGCTTTGCTGACCCGCCGTTTACGCCAAGATCCATTGCTTATCAGCGCGGCTTGCCTCGACGCCGAGCCAGTCTTTTTGCACTTCACGGGAGGTTTCCGTGTACAGACCTAGCCAACAATTGTCGGATAGGCCCCCCTCAACCAGGTTTAGCCCACGAGTTGACGTGGTTTTCCAGGGTGTGGCCGCTGCGTGCACAACAGCTACTTGGAGCCACTGGCGAGAGTTGTGGGCCGTCCACTGTCTAACGGAATGTCACCTTCACATGTAAAGTCAACTGACAACACCTAATCGATCAGAAGTCGCCCCACTACACCCTAAATCATAATTATTGTCTCAATAAAGTCATTGTTATTTAAAATATATATATATATATAAATCAAATAAATGTCATTTAAAAATTATTTTTTTAAAAATAAAGTTTCTACTTGTTGTGTAGTCTCTAAAGCATACCTTTCTATGGAAAGCTATGCTTTTATATTAATATACAACGACAGCTGCAGCTTGCATGCAGTCACGGTTCAGCGCGGGTACGTAACTGAGAAATGCGCCTCGGCGATCTGTGTGTGGCTACCTGCGCGTGCGCATTCTACCACATTTGCTTATTAGATACGTTAACGTGTTTGTTTTCTGTTGAAAGACTGTTATGGTATGAAGCTGGTGCCATTATTGAAAATGTTGGCAAATCATATAGATGAGAAGAGGTCGGGTTTATCCACATTGAGAAGCCTGCATCGGCAAAATTAGTGAAAACTCCTTCAAAACTGAAATATTTTAATTAGAGGAACATGTGTAATTATTCATGTCCATATTAATTTAATAATGTTCAAAATACGTTATGCATACCATCATGTATAATGTTAAAAACTTTACTAAAACGATTTAAAAGTCGTTGACGTATGTGGTTCATAATGGCTAATATACAGATGTTTAACATAATATATGTGCTGTTATAGTTATAGTTATAGTGTGTGTAATGTTTACCTACAGCCACGTTCGTATAGCCGTGACCCGCAGCGCCACCTGCCGACACGGGTGACCGACTCCGCCCGTTGTAATACTACCTTAATAGAGATGGGCAAAAGCAGGCAGACTTGGATATTTTATGGGATACTTGATATTCTAATACTTACAATTTACGTATGTGGGTATGTAAACTAAAGTCAATTATTTAGCATTCGGGTAGCCCGGATATTTGTGCTATTATCCATTTTTCTTAGAACCTAGGTTTCCTTTGCATGATTTTTTTGGATCCCTAAATAAACAAGTAAATATCCCGCATCCTGAACAGAAGAAACTGTATAGTGGAACTTAAGATTCGAATACATACTCAATTTAAGTAGTACTCAACTGAAGTATACGAATACCAAAACCTACGTACTCAATACCTCTCTATGTTAGGGTGGGTCCAGACGGATGTAATGCCAGGAGACAATGCCTACCGTGCAATATAATTACATTACTGGTCATTGGGACTCTGTGGCGCCAAGTTGGCTTTTACTTTTTATGGGAATCCAAAGGCGGTCTTGTATTTTCTCATCAAGACTAATTATTTAATTAATGTTGCAGTTATGTTACACTGTTGTCTAGTATTTATTGAGTGCTTAACGTTTTTTGGTTGGTTAACTGCTTTTTCTTTAAAGGTCTCCAACGGCATCATATCCCTATAGAGAAGAGAATTCACAGAACCATTAAAATAAAGGACAGGTACACAGGTTAACAAGTTTATCATTTCAATTAAAATTTCACCTTATACGGTATACATAGAAAAATATTACGAATTTTAAATAACAACTGAACTGAAATTACAGCCAGCAGTTAATCGTGCCGGTATTTTTTTACAGAGATCAAATTATGTCTGTCTGCATAGAATTAGTAGAGCATATAAAACATGACACATTGGATCAAAACTTTTTTGTAATAACGTCGACAAGCGCAATCACCTCTTGCATAGCCGGAAATTACTTGTACGGATTCCGTCAACCCTCTCTTCAAAATTTCTAATGGGCTATCGGGGTCACGTCAAGCAAAGTGCAATAAGTGCATAATAAATGCATTCTCTGTATACCTAACCCTATCGATACTAGATACGTACCTACTTGAATGTAAGCATAAATAGAAATAGTAGGTAAGTATTATGTCGCACTATACATTAAACCATAAATACTAATCTAACTAATCGTAGTAGAATGTAATAAAAAATCTTCGCACAGTGATATAAAGGACAAAGTGTCACATAACTAATGTAAATATTTTGTGAAAGTTAGAAATCGTAAATATTAAGACGTGTCCTTTGAGTTGTGGTAAATTTAACACACGATTAAAAAAAACCTAAATACTTGAGTATAAGTATAATATCGAGATTCATCAGACCTCAGAAAACCTGTAAACGCGTCGATCCTAGTTTAAGATACAGCAACAGACACTGGTTATTAATCCCAATTATCTTAACAATTAAATAGCGACATATCAAATTGGTACTATTCCGGATAAGCCACTAACCATCAAGGAACCGTTAAGTTGAAGAAATACCCTATACGGAGAAAAAAAACAAACGTATTAAATCAATATTCGCAATAGTGTTGCCTCAACGTAGATATTATGTAAACAACGAGTGCGTTGAATGGTCGGAAGGCATGCCAGCAGCTTCCTGTCCCGACACCGGCCGCTAGGAAACGCGTGCGATCATGCGTGCGACTGACGGTACCCAGCCCTCCGTGCGATGGTGCAATCGATTACTAAATGTTACATCGATTAATTGGAGGTAAATGTACACTGTTTGCTTGGATAAATATATTGCGGAATGTAGGCCTCTAAAGTACTTTAAAGGATCGGTCACACCTGCGCGACCAAAGCGACTGCGAAGCGGGAGCGTCTGCCGCGCGGCGGACGCTACCCATACTTTATCTATGGCGCTTTGCACACCTGCGCGACCACAACGCGGGACGGCCGCGTTGGCAGAGCGGGATGCACGCGTCTAATGGTTAGACGTGTGTCACGTACGTACGAGAAAGCTATTAGCTACCTGCCTCATTATTAATTATTTAGTTTCACGATGACTACAACAGATGATAATACAGAGCTGTTTATAGAAACAGTGAGAGGATATCCTATTTTATATGATTTGAAAAACAAAGACTATAAGGTTTGTTCCGCAAGAGCAAGTAATAAAAGATCTTCCTCATCGGAGTCAGATTCTGATGTTAAGTACGAGGACGTCATCACCACAACAAATAAGTAGTTATACGAGTCAAAGACGTGCAGCTTTAGCGACCAAATGAAGTTCGCGGTTCGCACTGCAGTCGCGCAGGTGTGCACGTTAAGTTTCGCGTTGCAGACGCTCCCGCATCGCGTCCCGCTGCCCGCGTTATTGACGCGCAAGTTTGGCCGGACCTTAAAGATTCGAGGCAGGTGTAACACTTCCTTATTCAGACTCATATTATATTGCCAAAGCTATTTTGGAATATTTACCATATAAAATGTGTGAAAAGCTAACTGTAAAACCAATTATTCTGCAGATAGAGTTTATAATAATATGTGTATATAAGATAGGCCGGGGTAAAAAGCAAACTCAATTCTAGCTTGATAAACTGCTACTCAATAAATCCTCCAATGAAAGCAACCTTCAGCAAATGCAATCTAATCTTAGTTTGGAGTCCATTTTATTTTTTAATTTCAATCCTTTTAATTTCAATTCTAATAGATTCGTGCGTGATATAGGACAAAAAACAAAACACGACTTATTTAAACATTACGATCAAGTCATCGTACGTGGTAGATACAAAAAAAATTGTGAATGAAATTGTTCGATATTGTTTTGTCTTTCAGCACGTGTCAGTCTACAGATGTGAATCGCCATTGAAACATTCAATTGAATATGTGATACATTACATTGAATGGAGCGATGTTCTTTCATGATAGACATAACAAAATTAAGGTGACTGTCTACAGACTTTCTAATCCGTTTTTTTTGTATCAAAACATTTCGAAGAAAATTAACTAGGAGCAGCACTAACTGAATCTAATCTTGACTTCTATCGCGACTTTTGTTATTTTTCAGATTCATGTTTATATTTCATAAAAAGAGTCAATATACAGGTATTTAAAGATACTGAAGGTCCCACGAAAGTCTAATAAGTGGTCTAACTAACTATATAACCGTTCCCGTTAAGTTCCCGTGCTGCGATATTCTTTGACGTAACACTAGGTTGAAGAGGGCAATAAACGGACTAGCGGCCTAACCTGGCTACAATCCTGGTACTATTTAGTATTTACAATAGTATACATGTTTTATACATAGAAATCTTCGTTATGAATCATTAAAAAAACCCGTAGTGTAGTTTTAAAGATCTAAGCATACAAAAGGACAGACAAAAAGCTGGCAGCGACTTTGTTTGTGATGTAGTGATGGGTTTGTATATTTTTTAAAAGAATATTTCACGAAACTAATCATTATTACCTTTTAAAAACTATCTTGATAACAAACGCTATGCAAATGAAGATGATAATATAAGTAATTCTAGCTGTTTGTTCTAAATTAGGTAGACAAAAATTCAAAATATGAAGATTTAAGTTATCTTTTAGATAAGACTGTTAATAACAATTAAATGTAGGTTAACAGTGTATGACGTTCTCATCAAGCATAATTCTAATTCATTCAGATTTGAATTTGAATAACTTAGTCCTTTCTGTTGAGTCAGATATTTATTTAAGCTGGCATAATAATAAAATATTAAAACAGCTGCGGTGTTAGATGACGAAAGGTGTCAGAAATTTCTAAAATACAAGGAAATAACCAAAGTATAGCGGGAGAAAGATTTTGGCGAGTCTTCAATTTCATATTCATGTCATTTAAATATCATTATAGTAGTTCGTGTTCTAAACGATTGGTTAATGAACATTTCTTGTTCAAAAGAACAAGAAAGGAAATAATAACAAATTAGTGTTTTTGATGTTGGAAATTTTTATATATTCAGCTATATTATTACAACAACTCTTTAGGATATGCTGTCTGATGTGTGAATAGACTAGTCAAACGAGATGCCTAATGAATATTAAAAAAATACTACTTTAAATAATAAAAATTATCTAGATATTTTTTTTGTGAAACAATCCGAGTTTTGAAACGACTGTCTCCACGGGTGGTGATGTCATGATGAGATAGCTAAGTATTGGAATAGCAAAGCTCCTATACTTAGATATACAAAAGTAGGAAAAGTATCCATTACGTAATTTGTATAACCTTATCTTTTTCCTTTAAATTGTTGTGTCATAAAAGAAGAGAACATTTTTATAAGTTTTTTGTCTGCACGTGTGGTGTAGTGGTTTAAGCGGTTACCTCGCCGTTCTCCACTGCACTGGTGTTGTGGGTTCGATCCCCACATGGGACAAATCTTTGTGTGATTTGCAAAGATTTGTTCTGAGACTGGGAGTGCTTGAGTGAGTGAATGTATGTATTTGGCCTTGTCATTGGGACCATTGGATAGTGTAATTGCTTCTGGCGTTCTATCTAATATAAAAAAAATCTAATTTATAAGTAAAATTATGCTATGAAATATGTGACAAGTACAACACTTAAATTGGATTCTCGAATTGACATTCGTCTTGCAGTTGCTTTGCAATGTGCAAATATTAAAATTATGCACTTCTTTCTACACGTAATCGCGTGCTTTTAGCAAAGATGTTAATAAGTACATACTCATTTGAGATTTATTACCAAATCAATCATTGCAGACTTCATATCAAACGAACACATGTATATTTCTAAAGTGGTTGTTACGAATTTTACAACCACTAAGTTTCATTTATGAAACTGCTAACAATTAAATTGAACTTGGCTCTACAAATTAATCATTTTAATGGGGCCATTTAAACATGTCCAAAAAAATATGAAAATTAAAGAACTTCACATAAATATTAATCAGCATTCCTAAATACCTGCCTCGAAACTCTAAAATCGAGACCACACAAGGCTATAGATCTGATAAGCGCCCAAAACTCGCTATAAAAGCAGCGCACGCGCAGAGAAAAGTGCTCGAATGGAGACACAATGGACACTAGTGATGCAACGAATTCGTATAGACAAATACTCCTCATTCCCCGAATATTAGCGATTGCACAAATATTCGTACAACAATGTTTCAGTAAAATGAGACGCACGTTGATGGTTAAATAGAGATTAAATTAGCTAACTATCTATGTTCATTATACACTCCAATTTCTTTCCGTCAAATATCCCTACACCTTTACCATTCGTGAAATAAATTTCCTTGTCCAAGTATTCGTATTCGCTGAATGTTATATTTACTTACGTATTAGTAATAAAAGTAATATTCGTTGCGTCACATATGACCACCGAACCACACGGACCACACCCACTCTGTATGCGACGCACATAACATGACCCAGATATAATCGCAATTGCATTCAAAAACTCACTAAATTGTATTTTTCTCACAACTTTACGACCGGAAGAGAGACAGAGACAGGCAGTACAGGCTTGTTTACAAATCAGCCTTACTTAATCCTTTTTATTTAATTTCACTTTCATTTGTACCTGTTTGGAGTAACAAGTCGAATGTTTCCGCTATTCACATGTTACTATTCCTACGTTATCGCAAAAACTAACAAAGATTTCTAGTGCACACTTGAATATTGTTGATAGTAAATTAATGCGTTAAAGTGAAACCTTTTCTGTACAGAATCAGTATGCGGCACACACCTACAGAACGAAGGTAATTAAACAACAACAAAGATCTTCGTATATTTTACAAGCAGAGCGTCTCTTGTCTGAGCATTTCTTATCGCCGCGCGAAGTGCAGAGAATGGGTTGTGTCAACAATGCCAACTCAAGATGTCTCGTCGCACTGGCATGAGTGACGCGTCGACCAGCGCAACATAGGCAGCCTTCAAAGTGACATGTTATGAAAAAAAATGTACACGACCGCAAGATTCAGACGTTCTTTTCAACACACTCCAGCCATATGACGATTAAAGCCTGTCCTCTGAACTGCTCGTTCTGAGAAGTTTGCTATACAAAGTGCAAATGACAGCCAGGCTGGTAAATTATTACTCGGAATGTCACCGAGCAGGCTTAGTACTTACTGCACGATCTTCGTGAGACATTTATAAATGGAGCACTTGGCAGAAATATTTAAATATGTCACTCACGCTTTCTTAACACCACAAAGACATGATTTTTGACATGATAAATAGCTGGTCCAAAGCACGTTGTATCTCAAAATTACTGTTTCATACTGATAAAACAAATAATTATTCGATTGAAGAGGAAGCAAAGTATTTAGTGACCATTTTGTATAATGAAGGTACTTATAGCATTTGAATTCCGTAACAGATATTAAGATAATTATTCAATTGTGTAGCCCTTGGCCCTCGCTTTCATAGGATTATTTCGTAACGTTGCAATATCAGATTTATTTCTATTATAACTTGTATTATGCAGTCATGCTTTGTGACAGTCTACAACCTATCGATTAGAGTGTTAGTGAGTTGTGAGCATGACAGTCGTAGGGCTTCGCTCCCTTGAAATACACTCGTGAATTATACAATGTTTCGTCAAACTCAGGCATAATATTTCTTGCAGAAACTCTTCAAAATGTCCCAATTGTTCCTTATTTATTTATTTATTTTTTGGAAGACCAACAGCAGTAACAATTAATATTAATAAAAATATTATGCAACATTCAGCCAATTACAGGTCCTCACGAATAAGTAACAATATATTATAAAATTAAGAACTGCGAATGTACTACGACAAATCATTACAGAGGCTTATACAAATCATGCTTAAATAATACTAAACACCTTGATATTGAAAAAAGAAATCACGGCTTAGACCATGCTTAGACAGACTTATCGAGGTAAATAAAAGAGGTGTTGCTTGCCAAACCTAATCATCTGTTTATAACGTAGAAAAAGACTTGGCATATCAATTCTTGGATATTGCATTACAAGCCAAGCAATATTAAAATTGTTCAAGAAACATGTTTTCAAAAGTTACATGCATTTAACAAATATAGCAAGGAGTTTAAATATAAGTCACGTCGCGAGCAGTAGAACAAAACAAAACCATCGTCCTGTGGCCTGTCGGGGCATGGCATGGCGACCATAGCAAGTTTCAGTGAAAGTCGAAACATAAACAAAAACTTATTTGACGATGCCGGCCGCGTGCTGCCCTCTGTTTGTAAATTAGGACATTTTAACCGACATTCCTGCAGGTACGGCGGGCTACTGTTTCCTGTGGACAATGCCAAAAGGTATTTTATGACTTTCTAAGGACTTCACTTTCGACTACATTATAATAATGTAGAAAATATTGTATTGTCTGGTAATTTTAAAAATAAACTGTCCAAGATTTTTCCCTAGTAATATTGGTTTGTGGTAAAACCCCCAACGTCTTTAACGTTGGTGGTTTTACCACAAAGGACTTTACATTATTGAAAAAGACAGAGTAGGATCACGGATGTAGTAGTGTAGTATGTAGTGTAGTAAATAATAAGATAATCCATCATATAATAAGATGCTTACTTTGTCCAGCAACTGGCCCAACTATTGCCATTCAACTGTCAAAATACTGGTATTTTTAAAAATATTGCTATAGAAGTCTTTTTAAATTAATTGCCAGAAAACATTGCTGTCTACTTTCTTTTGAAGCCTTGTACAAGAATCTGGACCTCTTTCCAGATCGTTTGAAGGTGGCCCTTTAAAATAAAAAAAAATACTAAAAGGAAAAAACATTGCAATAGATCGTCGACTTTATCCTGCATGGTCAGTAAATATTACCATTTTAAAATAAATCTTGCACTCTAGAATTCCGTAAATCTTTGCTACTCCAGCTATTAAACCTTCGTATGGACCGATTAACTAAAGCCCTTTTCTTTTATTTCACTACGACAATTATAGAGCAATCAGAGTCTCGCAGGAGACATTTTATTAGTGTAATTTACGTCAGTGTCGCCCTAGGAGGCTGGGAGTACAAATTACTAGCCTTGAAGGAACATTTTGTCATCCCTACAATCACGGCTCTGGGCTATGCATTTGGAAGACATAAATATATACTCTAGTTGCAAAAGTTTGAGCTGTGCCATTTATGGCACTGAATAAGTAGTAGCAAATGGTTGTAATTGTATATTTTTTATATTCACCAATTTCAAAATGTTTTTTAACTAAAGGCGAGAAGTAGGTACATTATTCATAGATTTTACTTAATACTGTTCATTATGTGGCCACCGTTTGATCTTTCGTGGGTAGATAGCAAATAATGTTTTTAATTTTGCTTCATCTCCATATGTTTTATTTACGGGCTAGAGTCAATGTCGTTTATAGGCCTGACTTTTTAATTAAAGTGCAAAGTTGAATAAAGTTGAATTTAACGCTCAATCAAATTTTACGTCTCAATTTCAATAAAACCTACCATTCATCGCGAGCAATTTTACACACTTTAATACATAACAAAAGATGATTTATACCATCAATGATACAGGCGATGTGACATTTCGGACGATGTTACATATCGTGATAGGTCTCTTTTTTTCTTTTTTTTCTGTCATGTTGTTTATTCCGATTAATAAAAGTAACCTTAAGTGAACTCACTAAAAAAGTTAATTTATGTTCGAGTTTTAAATTATTTAAAGAAGTCAAAGGTTAAAAGAAAGAAAATAAAATATCTTGTTTTTAATTCATGTTTTTTTTTCTTAACAAGCTAATGCTAGCTTACAACAGATAAAAGAAACATAACAATTAGGTCCATTAAAAGTTACGATATCTATATATAGATTCTAGTCAATCATTTCATATGTCATTGATTATAATAGGTAATATAATTTTAATTAGAAGTAAAGTAACCACAAAATGATTGTATTTTATGGTTACTTCAGAGAAATACTAAATATTGTATTTTACCGAGAGGTATACGATGAATAGCTAGCTACTTTTTGTTTAAAATGTAAAAAAATAAAACATGAAACTAAATGATTATATTCAAAATAATAGCTTTCTTAAAATTCTATTAGATATAAATGCGGCAGGATATTAAAATAAGATATTATATAATTCATAAAATGTAAGCAAAGATTACATCACAACTCGTTGAAGTCTTTTGTAAGTACGTGACGTAATAACCGAAGGACAACTACAAAGTTCAAAAAAGTTTTTATTGAGTATCTTTAGTAAAACGTGCCTATACATGTCATATACCTAATTTTTAAATGCTCTACCCGTAGACAGAGAATAGTATAGACGACTGATAGCTTCGATCTCCCTCACACAAGACAAAGATAAACTTACGCCAATTTTGTGTAAAAAAACAAGACAGGTGATAAGATTTTTTGTTTCGCCATGCGTGTCGGGTTTTTTGAGCAAACCTTGAGGTTTGCTCAAAACTTTATCAATCAAACTTGACATATTTGACAACGCTGGCAAAATAATTTGGTATTTTTAAATTTTAGTTAGTTTAAAGCTATAAAAGTTACGTGAAACCTGAAAAATATTAGCAATTTTTTAACAATAGTGTCTTTATTAAGCATTATTGTAGGAAATATGGTGCGGTGTAGTGTTTTAGGATGTAAAAGTGATAGTAGAAGAAAACTGCCTGAATTATCGTTCCACTCGTAAGTATAACACATTTTGGCCTTTGAATCATATGCCAGGTTGTATTTTCAATGATTTTATCTTGTGTGAACTATGTTTGTTTATAATTTGATCGACAAAATCATCTAAAATATGAAATTTTAGTATTCATAACCTACTATAAAATATTGTAAGATGTTGTCAAGATTTCCATATTTTTTTCCCCAAAATTGTGGGTAAAATTTTATGTTGCATTTCTTATGATAAATATATCATTTAGTATTTTAGTCAGTTTCAATATCTTAATTGCATAACAGTTTCCCGGAAAATATTGATTTAAATCCGAAGTGGATTGAAGCTACAGGACGAACAAATTGGGCTCCGAGTAAATTCTCTTAAGTTTGTAGCAGACATTTTGGACGACATAAATTATTAAAAAAAGAGAGTAACTCTTTTGTTAATGAATGCTGTGCCCCACAGGTAAATTAATATTTAACCTGTAGGATACATTATATACAGCGTGTATATATAATATTAATTATTATTTGAGTATTTTCAGTTGAGTATTATAGGGGGCTATTTATTTATATATATTACAATATTTGGGTATAGTCAAGTTGAGATACTTTGAATTGATGCGCAACACTGAAAGGAAATCTACGTTTTCTACGGTCCTAAGGATTTTACGTGCAATATAGACTTTAATATTTGATTTCGTTTTAATAAAACTAGCTATGGTCCGTGACTTTTGCTCTGTGGGATTCGTTGATCCTCACGTTTTTACCTGTGGCAGCCGTAACTGCCCGTCCCCGTGCGTGAGTTAGAAAGTATTTTAAACGCCATCTATTTAAACTTTTGCGTAAAGTTACTATTAAAAATTTTACAGTTTCAGGCAAAAGAAGCAGTGGATGAGCTAGCATAGTAATGCCGTCAACGAGTAGCCAAGAGTATGTGTCTACTAAACTCAATACTATGATGCCAGCAGTGACTGTTCAAAAACACGCAGCTGAAACGCCAGATGTGAAACTTCCAACATTGGTTGATCGACCTAAATTCAGTCATTACCTATGCAGTATTAACATAACAGTACATCACGCAATATGTTCAATAAACCGAACAATTGTTCTTTATATCTGTTTAATTTTCATAAAATAAATACATTTTTCATTTTGGAATTAGTAAATAATATATCTTAATATTTTGGCAAATTTATCCAAAAACTAGGGTAATTTAATTTGCACTGTCGCCACACTGTGCCGAGATTCTCTGTCTCGCTGTTGACCACGCCATTCCCTTATCCAGTACTATCCTTCATCCAAGGCTCTACCATATTTCCATATGTCATTGTAATTTTATTTGCTGAATATAAACCTATTCTTGCGTGACCATAGACAACATTATGTTGCGTATTTTTCTTTTATGTTTCGCATTCTTTCTCAATTTTTATGATCCTTATTTTATCTGTATTTCCCACATTTTATTTCATAATGAGTTTATATTTCATGCGTCATTTGTCTTGATACAACAAAATATTTTAAATTATTGCTTCGTTGCATTAACAGCTGTCGAGGGGTCAAACAAACCTTGGCCTATACGGGGCAGATTTATACGATTGGTGAAAGTGTGTAACCAATTATAAATATATTATATATTATATATACATACTTATATATGTATGTGTATTTGAAGTTTACGACAGGCTCTACGTGCTCGGAAAGGTGCGAATACGTGACATTTTAGAGGGATATTGAATTCGTGTACAAGAATATATTTTTATGTGTTTACCTTCGAGATTTTTAGCACATATATCACTAACGTTTCTGCTTGCCGCGTTTAAATATTGTAATTTTTTTATGACTTCAGTTTTCTTTTTACTCACTTCATCAATGTAAATATCACCTTCTCAAAATTTACTACTCAATTTGTCATTTCAATGTCCGACTACGAATGATATATGCTATTGTTTGTTTCAAACAATTGGAAAGTTGTCGTTGTCTCTTCCTGCTTCAACTGTTTACGACTACCAAATGTTTGATGTCAATTAGCAAAGACTTAGCGAAAACTTATTGCTGGGAAATCGTCAACATTAAGATTAAATGGAGACATAACATTGAACGATTATTTTAAATTAAATGCTTGTTTCATTGTCAGTAATAATATTTGAGAACTTATTGCAACGGTCACATTTTATGGTTTCCTGAAAGATAATAATTTAAGTCGTTTTAAATGCTATCCCCATAACGTGGATGGATCTTGGATGATAGAGGCTGAAGGTTTATGCCAATTCATCAATTCGATTCGTTATCTTGATATCCTGCAGAAGGCTGCGGTTGAAATCAAGTTATAAAGCGTTTTCCTTATGTAAAAGTTATTGAACGATCATTATTTTCGATAATGAAGCAAAAATGTTTATCGTAATTTTCGACAGTTTAAAAAAACTAGTTAAATATCACGATGTTTGCTAAAACCCACATTATCTACTCATGTGCTTAGATTGTGTAAATACCTAAACTCAATGACATAAATAACAGTAGGTATATAAAATTCATACTTTTATGTAACGTCACTCTAGAGGCTAATATAATGTATGCTGTGTACACAAACATGTGCCTTTTTAAATACGACGCGGTGGCAAATAGTTATAGTCAATAATATGCCCACGATCGTGCCTTACAAGTTACCACTAATGTGGTAATGGTATCAATTAATTACCATTGCTAGTGAAGGTGTCCTCTGATGTTATTGTACATGTGATCGTGATGGTAGTTTTAAGAATTAGATAGTTTTATTATTATAACACACTGCTTTGTCGTATAGGATAATCGTGAGGGATTAATAAGATACGTGGTAAAATTGCAGATTAAACTCAATGTTTTGCAAATTTTCTTTAAAATTGTACACGGTAATCAAATTCGGATTCTAGCTTCCTTAAAATGTTGGTACTAGCTATTATTTTATGCGCCAGCCCGATTATTGTTGTTTATATCAATAATACTGTTTATTTCAAATAACTACACGTACTCGCCATTTTAATCGTTTTAAATATTAACGTACGATTATTTTATCGATCTCCTATTGGTTGACAAACATAATTATTATAGTACTGACGTCATCTGCATGAGTTTTAAACTGGTTTTCAGTGATCAATCCTATTCGATTACTCATAAAACTTCAGTAGATAAAAGATCTGAGAATAATCATTCTCTGAATTTTTATTTACTGAAGTTTTTCCCAGAAACAAACTTTCGTCAGTAAATGCTGAGCTCTGTTGGGCGTTGTTTTTAATGAAACCATGTTTATGTATATTCATAACAACATAAAACGCAGGGAAACTGCCCACCTGT
Source organism: Hypena proboscidalis (assembly GCA_905147285.1). Taxonomy (NCBI): domain Eukaryota; kingdom Metazoa; phylum Arthropoda; class Insecta; order Lepidoptera; family Erebidae; genus Hypena; species Hypena proboscidalis. The sequence goes on from LR990130.1 coordinate 5,304,723, forward strand.
CGTAAACTCATGCTTATATTGTTGCCATGCCATCGCATAAATAGACATCTGATGCATATTAGAGATCAATACTGTTTAACTTTCTATGGGAACCTTTTCCATTGTTTCTCTGAGATTGTTTATCGACGACTAGTAAAAAGTAGGTATACACTTATATCTATGTATGTGACAAGTTTCATTTTCAATTCAGATGCTTAAACGAATATTGTATGTAGTTTTTTCAGTAGGTCGGATATCGCTGATCAAGTGATCACTCAGTCACGAACACGGAATAAAAATATTCTTTCGACGAGATGCACACTTCTGCTTCGTGATTATAACGGTCATAAAACTCATTTTGAGTTTCAAATCAAGTTTTCAAGTCTTCCAAATATGCGTCGTCTCACGTCTGTCTGGCGGATGCATCACGACTGTGCAATTTAAAAATCCATCTTCAACGCAATCGGCTCGTAATGAATGTGAATCTCTAACGCATAAAACGACAATTACCCACTATTAATTAGCCCAACTCATAACTTAAGTCTATATAATCCAATAAGAATCTCGCGATTGATTGCGAAGACGTTACCTACATTTTCGTAGATCCTACTTTCTTCTGCAACGGTAAAATTGTTAAATTAAGTGTTAATACACAACTAACAAGACTTTCTTCTCAGAAAATGTGTATAACGAGACGGTTAGTGTCGGAACACGGACTCATCCGATACAGGTGTCATAATTCACGTGTAAACACCGCTACGGCTACGTGGAACAAACCCAGCGAGTTCTCGCGCTCCGAATGTGGAACAATGCGCAAGCGGCTCTGCTCTGACCGATTCATTAACAATCAATTTACCAAATAACGTGTCAAATTAGTATCTGCATCCTCCACCTGACTAGTAAACACACAGGTCGTACTGTCACGTTTGACAAAATTTACCGTTAAGATCCGCTGCTGAGTGGTGCTCGGTCAAACTCCGGAGCTGGTCCTCGTCATATCACAGACACAAGCACTAGTTATTGAACTATCACTTAAAGGCTCACTAGTCACGATCACCGATGGTCCCCGTACATTTCGTCGGTCGCGGTTCGAGTGCTGCTTGCGAGGGCCGCGTCGTGCGCATAGGACCAGCAAATGCGACGGACCGTGAATCTTAACCTACCTGTTGCGCTTGCGTGTCGCTGGTGACGGCCCGCCGCCCGCCGGCTCGGGCCCTGCTGCACCGACGGGAGTCGCCGCCATCTTTTATACAACCTCTTTTCAACATTATTCGTCGATAAAACCTTTTCTATCCCATTCAAATCGCCCATGTTCAGCTACTCTAACAAAAACATCTTTAAATTATTTTATTATCTGCTGTAATAGCTCCTAATTCAATATAGAGATAGCCGTAAAAGCCTTAATCTGCTTTATCGACCTACAGCGCTGCCATCTGCTCGCATCATCCTGAAGTGTTTTATTCTTATGTCAACCATGTAATCACGAGATATTATTGTTGATTGATTGAGGAAAATGAAAAATTAAAATTCAATGACGCTGAAGTACTTAAGCAATGGGAAAATTATTAATTTGTTTGAATAAGCCTTATTAAAGTCTGCATTATTTTTAATGACATCAGCTGAGCTAGTTACGTACGTCACTGGTTGCGTTAGTTTGGGACTATAGCCACAGATGGAGCTACGTTACTTTTAAAGCCTTATTCAGGCTTTGTATTTCTATTATTTTTGTTTTGCGGATACGGAGCTGTGAGAAATATCAAAGGTAATATTATGTAAGCACACGAACTCGTTCCTTAAATTAATTGAAGATGTTATCGATGTGATTTCGCATTTTGATGTCATAAAAACCTTAACTATATTATTTACGGATGTAGGTTGAGATTTATATCAGTGGAGTAATAATAAGTAATATTTTTTCTAAAGTTAAAATTGATCAAAATTATAATTTATGATCAAAAATAAAAAAACACCGTTGATCATGATGACACGTCATAATATGAATATCGTAGACAGCATACGCTGAATTAAATTGCGTCTAGCCTCCAGTAACTCCAGAATTATTTCTGTTTCTACATACTGAATAAAATCTATATCGTAGTCGTCGATTGAGTGCCAATACCACCTATCTTCTATGTTTATAACTTTTTACTTTCAGCGGTGAAGTTTGAGGTCGAAAGATAAGTTTGTTTTAAAATTGTCAGATAGGAGGTATTTATCTATGGAGGTATCAGCACTTAATCGACGATATGCTTAAAGAAGTTCGCAAATACTAGAAGAGATATTAAGAGAAGGTTTTTACAGAGAGATGTTTTCTGTAGACATTTTTAATGAATGTTTTCGGTTACCAAACGATGTGTTTTTAAAATGACACGCAGTGCCATGTACCATCAGTACCATACATGGTGGATGTTAAGTAGGGGCAATTATTGAAAACAGATTATCTAGTTGTTGATTTCCACAAGTGACAAATAAAATTACGAGTAAAAACACGTTGCCGAACAAATTGAATGATCATAATGTGAAAATTCGTTCGATGAATGTGAAATCGAATCTGTGTTTTTAATAAAAACCACTATTTCATCCACCCTAAATAAAAATATTAAGGATACTTTATACACTTTCTCTTCTTTTCAATTGGTAATTTAATTTTAGAGTAGATACGATCAAGCTAGGAGTTGAGATGAACTCCTCCTATGACCTTATACACAGGGTTCGAGAAATGTCGCTATGTTGCATCCACCCTGCATGTTTATAAACACGCGAATAAATAAGTGTATTTGGGTCCAAAAGCCAAAAGATTGCGGAATGGTCTCTGCGAGTAACATGCGGACCACCGTACGCGTTTGGCAATTCAGTGATATTATATTGTATAAAACATCAAGGATTTTTGATGTCCACATTAAGCACAGGCCCCTAATAATTCGCATATAAAGTTGAGTCATAAATTTACCTTTCGTGCAGACCGCCCGGCGACCGTTATGACACCAAAACTGGTATAATAATACATGAATATACAAAGGTAACTTGATAGTCGAAAACATGACGCAAACAAAAAATATTACCTTATATTTAATGCTTCTCGAACTATAATCGAGGCAATAGATTTAGTCTTTTCTTTTTATAACGGATATAGGTAACAAGATAGCAGTTTACTTGTTGTTTACTCAAACTATGGTAGGTACAAAGGATAGTATAGTAATTAATAACCTATGTTGTTCCTAGGGGCGAACCCTGTCGCCTCACTTCTTTTCTACTCTTACATACTCCGTCTCATTCATCAGCTGTTCATTCAGCTGTTATGACGAATCATTCACAGTACAAGCAGCGTGTCTTTTCAACTCTTGTCCACACTTGATGTGCATGTGGAATTTTATAGAAGTCGTCCTGTAGACTTATTGCTCGGAGCAGACGTGTACTCTCTCATCATGTTGGGTGGTATAATAAAAGATTTAAATACAGCATCACCTTTAGCACAGCAAACGCAGCTTGGGTGGATATTGTGCGGTGGTGTTAATACTTTTCACTGTAACGTTGTCTTAAACAATACAGAGGATATTCAGCAATTCTGGCAGATTGAGGATATTCAGCAACAAAATGAACAACTGTCAACCGAAGATCAGCATTGTGTTGACAATTACACCTCAACTACAGATGAGATGAGATGGTTTCAAGAATGATGTTAAGGAACATTTACTCTCTATTTATCCTAGTAGATTTATATTTATATTAAATGCATTTGTCATATCATAGCATCACATGCTATGTATGTCCGCATGCTATGTATATGTATATATTTATTGATGTATGTTTATTTAAGTATATAATATTTATCATTCAATAATATTAAATTAACTAAGTATGTAGTAAGTTAATTAACTCTTGAGCTAGACAAAGTTGCAACGATGCCACAGTGGAGAACAAGGTTCTTTCCGGTAGCGCATTTCCCATAGTTGACTATAAATAAATGATGATCCGAGTCCAAATGAGATTAGTCCAAATAAATCAATAATGCATATAAGCAAACATTTTGCGGTTATAATATGAGGACCCTAGAAAAGATCTAAAGATGATACCAATATCAATTTATTTGTTTCATGAGAGGCATTTACTGATTTTTTGTACCATTATCAGACTACGACTGATACCGAGTTAGATCCGTAAACGTTCATACAGTTTTCGCACGGAACACTAAAAGTTCATTACTCTCCGATAGATAAACTCGTGATCATGAAATAACTTATAAACGTTTACGCTCGCGGCGTTACAAACAGAAACAATATCCTAGAAGTTACTATTATAAGTAACTGTTTATAAAGTTCAAGTTCATAAGCAAATAGACGCTTCATTCATGCAACTAGTCCAAGTTGTTATTGACTTAGAATTAATTGTGCTGTTATATATTCATGATGTCGTAACTCACTGTTGTCAATGTCAACGATATTCTTCTTCACGGTAAATGGGTATAATGTCGCTTTGTAATCCGATTTGTTTCAAGCAATCTTTAATTTATCAACAGGAGCCTGCAATCATTCATGATTTTGCCACTTAAATGCAATTTAAACTTGTAGTTTTGTCTTTTGTGCGATACAATGTCCAATGAATAAAAAATGTACGCGTTGTAAAAAGCACTTGACATTTAACTGTACAAAAATCGAAGAAAGATCCCAGGATCTTTAAGATTAAGGTAAAGATGGTGCGGCGTCGAGTTCACATTTTGTCCACATAATTGATCTGCAGTAATTATAGGCATTGTAAGGATAATAAGAACATCCCAGTAAAAAATAAACCACTGGCATACTACTCCCAAACTTTAGAAGTCACAAATTTTAATAAAATAAACAAATTTTGCTTGTTTGTGCATTATGCCTGCCCAAATAACTGTGATGATTGCATTAAAATTACAAATTTACGAAGGTTTCTATCCGTAATTTACTATCACACGAGCATGGAATAGATTTTAATCCGTTTTTATCATGTTACCCAAAAATATGACACAAACGTGACAAAATCTATCTCGCACTCGTTAACTAGCTCTTCAGAAGTACACAAAAACGGATGTACTCGCATGTACCGTCGGTAATAGCAGTAAAACAAGCACTTTGCTATTCTGCCGCTAGTCGTTACTTAGGATTGCGTGTCTGTGGCTATAATAACATAAAATAAGCGTGAAAAAAGCAATCACCTTTATTATACCGTGCCCTAGTATTTAAAAAGACGGATACTCGTTCACATTTAATAAAACAGTTTGTTTACAATAAGCACAAGGTTCAGAAAACTAATGTTTATATTATCAGAATTATCATAATAATTATGTCTGGTATGTCAAACACATCGTGATGTTCCCGTGTAGTCAGATCAAATTATAAGTAGGTAGGTACTTGTTGGCATTTAATAACTATTACATTTTTTTTACAAGAAGTAAACGGTTCAGAAAAGTAATTATTTAAAAGTAAGGATTATCATATATGTATATAAATATATATATAATTATGTCTGGTATGACAAACACATCGTTATGCCACAGTACAGGTTATGCTCCCTTATGGTCAGTTATAATATGAACTGACTGAGTGTATGTACAATTTATTATAAATTTTCATAGAGAACCAGAGTTACACCGTTATTTAATTTGGATCAAAAATAAATACTAAAACAAATAAATTCTCTTTTCATCTTTATCGAGGGAGATAAGAAATATTATCATTCTAATGGTAAACTGTTTTGGAAAATGCTGAAACAACAGGTCTTGGAACATAATACATTATAGTCGCTATATATTTTTACGGGACCCTCTATTTTCATTATCTCAAACGTATAGACTCCATCATGGTGGACTCTGCACGTGTGGTGTAGTGGTTTAAGCGGTCACCACGCCGCTCTCCACTGCACTGGTGTTGTGGGTTCGATCCCCACACACATGGGACAAATCTTTGTGTAATTTGCAAATATTTGTTCTGAGACTGGGTGTGCTTGAGTGAGTGAATGTGTGTATTTGGCCTTGTCATTGGGACCATTGGATAGTGTAATTGCTTCTGGCGTTCTATCTAATGTAAAAAATCCAAATTTATTTTTATCTTTATCTTTATCATACCTAACTACATAATTAAGTATATTTTATATAAGATACATAATTAAGGTACTTTTGATCCATAACGAGTTCAATTCTAGTCGAAACATTTTTTACTAACGCACATCCAAATAAACAAATTAAATTATAAATTAACTATCATTAATTAACTAGGTACATATAATTACGTTTATAAATCTGTTTATAAATTTCAAAAACTGGTATACAAATATATACATACTTAAATAATAAAATATTTGTATCCAATAATAAATTCAATCTTAGACTGCAGTTTGAGGTCATGTGAATCTACTTCAAAATAATATGATTCTATTTGTAATCAACTTGAACACATATATCTAACAAGTCACCTGATTTGGGAAAATACTCTAAGTACCAGACTAGATAAAGAAGAAATTTCCTCAAAGAAAATTTTGCATCTGGTAGGAAAATTTTTGGTTCCAAGCATTTAAACTTGACTGTCGAGCACCGGTTAATGACTTTCATTATTTTCTCATTTGATAAAAAATACACAGTATGTACTATTTTTTCCACTAAATGATCACGCAACGCAAATTTCGCTACGATAGATATCTGTAAAGCAAAAAGTTATGCGTAGTCTAACATAAAAAATAAACACGTTGACTTGAGAACCTCCACCGTTTTTTCGTCGGTTAAAAAATGAAAACAATAGAAAAGTCACTATACATTTTTTCCAAACACTTATCTAAAAAATAATAGTTTTTTTTACGTTTATCTTGCTCACTGCTTCAGCTGATGTTTAAAATTGAGAAACATAAATAATATCTAATGGCTTACAGCCTCATTTTGCATATTAAGTAGTTGCATAAAACGATAATATTATGTTTGCCGAAAATACAACGCAGTCTATATAACACCTGTTTGTGAATTTTTGCAACACATCTGGTGTTAGTCAGCAAGTAATAAATTAAGACGCTATTATTGCTTATAATGCACATCATATAATATAATATAAATAAAAAATATTTAATATGTACCGATATAACTTTAGATTGCAATCTAATATTAATTTGAGGTTCTCGCGGTGATCGCATCTCACTTAATTACTTATTTTTAGAGACAACACCTCAATTCTCGATCGACTCTCTTTTAACCTGACTACGTCGAAGGGTATTGATTTTTGCAGTCTATATATGTAAGTTTCTATGTATGTTTGTATATTCCACCGTAGCGCCTAAACTACTAAACGGATTTTAACTAAATTTTATTAACCTTTTATATAACAGAATTTAAACGTCCAATTTTATACCCTAAAATATATTTTTTTTACATGAAAGTTTTTAAAATGTCCTTTACTGTTTTAATAACATTGATATTTAAATTAAAATTATCGTTAGTGGTAAATCTAAGTTAGTAATACCAGTTTCATTGTACTTAGGCATGTGCTAAGCTGAGGTCACATAACAGTGTCAAGAGCAAGCCTTATTAAACATAACATTGTATGAACCTCCATTACTGCAGTATGCCAATCATATGCAAAACGGAACTAGATAATAATGCTACATTGTGACCTACTCATAAGATTCTCGTGGCTTATGTGTAAACAACAATATTTATATGGTAAATTGAAGAATGTAAAAAACTGATCCGTAGTTTCGAACCGGACACGACGAAGCCCAGATTGGGGAAGTTGGAAACTTGTTGTCAATATTTTCCTACTTATTTATAATTTTTTAACGAGTTTTGTTGTGTTATTGGCAACACACTTTTTTATTCGATAATCACGATGTTAAATTAAAAAATAGTTAATAGTTTTATAACTTAAATTACTTTCTTAGAACTTTAAAAACCAGATTCATTTCTTAAGTATTTAAGGTCAGGTAGATAGCTGATAACAATGCCTTTATTGTACGTGGTAAATATATTTGCTTGTTTTCAATATGAAAAAACATCGGTCCCGTTAGACAGATGATAAAAACACATAGGTACCTAACGCTTATGGACCCGTTACTTGGCAGTACAATTATCTATTGTTATCTCTTGTAGGTATTTAACCGACAGCTAGAAACTGCCACCTTGGTCTAGTGGTTAGCGTATACAGATTCTTATCGCGAGGTCTCGAGTTCGATTTTCAGGTCAGGCGAGTGTTATTTGAGATGTTCTCGTCAGGATATTCTAAATAGCTGCACGGAGTTGGAATTGTGCTCGGTGGCTGACGATAGGCTCACCCTCACCCATAAGTATTATACACCTCTGTCATACCCTTGGGAATATATGCGTTATATTATGTTAAGCTATGAAAGCTCTGCGGACCAGATATATAATAATAAATGGTAAATACAGCCTATGAACATATAAACTGCAGATGCATCTGGCTAAGACATATGCCTCTTCTCCTAATAAGCTAACTGGACCACAATGATGTAAGTACTACAATTTGATTGCTGATTATGGTGGTGAGCACAAGCGCTCGCCCACAAAAGCAACTATATATTTTACAAAATACAATCACGCTAAATGTCTGCCATTATTGTCTACTTACTATTTATTCTCGTCAACACATCCGGCTCTTATATACTACGGATACGGGATATGAGTCAGTTACAAGTTAAATTAATTTTGATTATTAAATTCCTATATCATAAATGTGTCAAGTAGTGACTAGAAAAAATATCTAGATCTATAATAATATACGTACGCTATAGGTATAGATTTGCAGGTACATTGTTCTACATATCGGGACATGACGGTCGTTGACCGAAGTCTTGAATGACCAGAATGACCTATCTTTTTTGTCAGTCAAAATTCCTAACAGACTGTTCGACCGTACGATGTTGTTGTGACCGCAAGTGCCACAAGTAGGGACGGGACAGGGACCATCTCTGGGCAACCACAAAATCGTAATATGATATCAAGACATGAATTATTTTAGGAAATAGTGCTGGCATACTGACTTGAGCAACGACCCAGACCACAATTTTTCTATGGCGTTCAGTGAGTTATTTGTACAAATTAGCCTAGTTAGATAACAAGAGCCGAGGTGAAAATGGGGTAAAGAAAGAGAAAGTGTAAAATTTTGTCACATAGGAAAGAGATGGTACTATAAAATAGCACTAGAAGGGATCGCATTTATGTCTTATAAATGACAGTCATTTCAGCGAGTTACTAGCCTAGTTAGAAGCAAGAACTGAAGTGAAAATGGGGTAGGGAATAATATCAGTACCAACCAATAAGTAAGTCCCTACTATAAAATAGCACCATAAGGCAGCACGTTGATGTCTTTAATATGGAAGATATTTATTCACAAGAGTACGCTCAGCAATTGATCTGTTATTCACCTTCTGTTGGTTATATAGCCGTTGGATATAAACCTACCGATCTACCTTTGCTTAGTCATAATCGTTACTGATTTGGTAGTCTGAAAGTCACCGTTGCTATACTTTATTGAATTTATTCACCGCCTTTAATTTAATTTTAACGTTAAAAGGATGTTAGCACTAATTTATATCGAAAATTACAAGTGTTTGCCGATCTTATTAACATATCTGTCACATTATCGTAACTAAGCACATACGGATGTTCTTAATTGTATCCAATATTTATATTAGTGGGAATTTAAATAAGCGACATTTCTCACAAAGTTTGTCTCAACCATCACCAAGTTGCTACGGTTGCGTGAAGGAATTCGCAATCGAGAAGTAGTCAAGAGTCAATGTAGAATACCCATTCTTCGAAGCGGCTTTGTTTAGAGCATATCCTTAACAAACAGAACCGATAGATAAAAAGCACGATATTCGCGAGACCTTGAACGCTTTTACTAGTTTTAACCCGGATAAGTTTAGTTAAGTTAGGCATTAAAGCCAGTGCCTCATTGAACAAAGTTATTGCAGCTGATTAGATGGCAACAATAACCATACAACCCAGGTGGCGAATAAATGTAGTTCATTGAAATTAATTGACAGATAACCGAAGTAAGCATAAAAGAAGGAGAATCCTAGGGTAGGAAAAAAAGGTAGGAACAAAAGACATCAACGCGCACGGTTCAAAGCGTTTCTAAATTTCTATAACTTGCTTTGCAAGCGTTTTAAACTTTCTGTAAGTACTACGCTTTGCAATATATAGGTTTACTTTCATTCTTATACGTTATTAGAAAAAAATATAAAATAATTAGATAAACACGGTGGGCGTAATGATTAAAGCGGTCACAAATCTTTGGGCGATCCGTAAGGATTTGACTCTGGGTGTGCTTTGTGTGTGTGAAATGTATGTTTGTGATCACCCCCGCGACACAGGAGAATTATTCTTAGTGCGGGAGTCGTTCTATAAAATCATTTTCCTGTTGACTTGGTCATAGTAGCTTCTTGAAACTATATTTGGCTGTCTAGGCTGTACAATTTAAAAATCAAATTATTCTAGTCAGCGACAAATTCTTTGCCTAATAAGGAAACTAACACGGTTCTCATGTTAATTATGCGTGAGGAATGCGCACAAAGCACAAGATCCGCGAGAACACAATCATCTAGATAAGCTAATAAGATAATTTATTTATTTATTTAAGAGATATGGAAGACTTACAGCTAAATTAACAGTTTTGAATATAGTAGTAGAGGAATCTGGCAGCCAATGACAAGTCTTCGCTTATATAAAACTTAATAATAACAAACGTAAACACTAAAAAGTCAGAACAAAGTAAAACTAAAGTTAAATTCATAAGTACCAAAATAATGTTGAGATAAGTCTGAATATATTATGAAATCATTCCACGATATAGTGCGGCGTAGGTCAGGGATATTGAACTGACGACACACGGGACATGATTGGCAAGAAATATAAGTTTTAATTTCATAATGGCAAAATATATAGAATTATTGGTAATTCGACGTATTCCTTTGTGTTCTAGTAGGGCCTAAATGCAATAATCTTAGCCCATAATTGGCCTACCCAAATTCAGTAGCTTTTGAGATATTTTTTTTTGGTTTTTACTGAAATGCCCCTGATTCAGCCAATAAAAAATAATTTTAAAGAAATCGGCACTTCGTATACTACACTAAATGTTACTACAATCAATAGTGCATAGTTAAACACAATATTACTACAGGTATGTACCTACCGACTTTTTATGTATTATATTTTTAAAATAATTATAATTAATGCTAAGTTTTTTAGAGGCGATAAAGCCTGGTGGAAACAATAAGTTACATTTATCGTAATTAGCATAACAATGTTATTCTAAATTGTATACCTTGTCTTATGTTAATAAAGAATTTTTAAAACTCAAAACTCAAACTCAAACTTCGTATGTATGTATTAAAATTGCCATTTATATAACAGATAAAACCTTAGTTTATCTTTATAAATAATGAAAAGATCAATTATACAATAAACTTACGCATAAGACACTAATGATATAAAATATTTTATTCAATTTATTTAGTAGTTCATAGAAAACGACGCGTAGCTTAAAAAATATAAACGAGCAATTTATAAGAATAATATCTTAGTTTTGACTCTGTGGGTTCTGCCATAGACAAAAGATCGTTCCTCCATGAAGAATGAGATCTACTCACAGACTTTGTAAAGTAGATCCATAAAGTACATAAAAAAAGCTTTATTTAGTCAATGAGTAGATCTACAACGAAACCCGAATAAAATGAATAATTTTCTATCTCTATGTTTTTTCTTTTAGAGTGAAAGAGATATAATAGAACCAAATTATTTCTTATTTTGTGTAAGACCCTGAAATAACATTAATGACTTCCAAAATACGATGTCATTTTTCTTACGTTGGAAGCAAAATAAAGTTTTGCTCACTGTTTTTCCACAAAGAAAGCCTTTTCGAGATGCGCTGAGGTGAACATATTATTATTTATTTAGGAGCGGGTTTATGCAAACTTGTTGAATAAGCACTTGTTAATCATAAAGTTTTTGCTAATTTCTTTACGTGCGTATCTAATCAAATAATCTTATGGTTTTTATACAACTTCATATTTGGATTGCTGGAAAATCTTACGCAATTTTTATATAGGTACTTTAAAAGACTACTAATTTGCTTATTTCTCTAGTGCTGAAACATATTTAAAGCGGAACCCCTTCGCCAAGTTAAAGTAGATATCAATCATTTGTCGTATTAATAGTTATATTTTATTAATAACTTAGCTTTGCAACTACACACAAAAAATAATAATCAGTGTGCTTATTACACGTGTCCGTATATTTTAACGGCATATAATTGCAAGCAATCAATGCATTAAATGCAATAACAAACAGAGAATAGTAGTTAATCATTAAGTACAATAATAATAATATGGTAATACATAAAGAGACGATTAAATAAATATTGAATCCTTCATCGTTAGTTGCGTCAACTTGTTCTAATCCAACATCCGGATGGTTCGTCCATCGTAGGTACCTTTATACTAAGCTATTTCGCATACCACAGATTTCATACACATATATTTTGTCATTAAAAAATCAACGACCAAAAAAATCGGTCATTTAAATAAAATGTAATAGATATCTATCTATCTTTAGATAGGTAGGTAGGTTTCAAATTCTTTTTATCGGAGTCAATCGTTGTATTTGGTATTAAGGTATCGTGGGTTCCGTACCCACGGTAAAGGCTAAAATAAATTGGAACACAGTAATAGTGGAAACACTATTTGACGACATGGCTAAGGTGAGAGTTGTCAGCTTTCGAGTTCGTTCGCAAGAAAAAAGAAAACAAAACAAATCAACACTAGAAAATATATTCATTATATTTGATTGTGAAATAATTTTTCAGTGTTCATGCAAACCTGAGTGCCCCCGGTCATTCTGGGATTATTAAAGTGGTACCGGAGCTAACGTTTCGTAAGTAATTACATTGCTAATATTTGCAGTAGCAATTTGAGTTTTATTTTAAGAAATGGTAAAGACTTTAGTAATATGTTAGTAAATAGTTAGAATATTGTATAATTGTCTAATTTGTAGTCATTTAGAATTTACAGCTATGATATGGAAACCTCATGAAGCTAAATATAGCCAAATGATCGAAAAAATCAAAATTAATTTACCAGATTTTTATATTTTCAGGAATATGGCGTGTACCCATTTTACCCCCATATGTACGGCTGAGAATGCGGCGTGACGTGCCAGAGTTGAGCCTGTGCGCTTAATTCTAACGGTGGCGTGGGCGTGTGGTCCTAACACCCTCAGAATATGAATAGGTTATAATGAATAGACTTAACAATCTTGCTAATGATGACATTATATCTTGTGGTTAGGTCAAAAAATGTGGAAATGTTTCTCAGAACCCCATTCAAAGTAAGGGTTTTATGATCCTATTTCAGCTATTCATGGTTAGTATAGTAAAGCTCAATTTGGGCTATTTTTGGGTACACGAGTAGTAACGTACGTAAACGTAGAGCTCACGTAGAATACTGATATTCAGCCACAGCCGTTAGGTAAAAGGCCAATCTTACGTAATTCGGCATTTTTGTCTCATTATGTTTTCTTAGGTACAGAGGCAACTCGATTTGTTTGGAATGGTAGCCCATCCCAGGACCGACCAGGTAAGCGTAGCTTAACTTGACAAAAAGTAATATTAATTTAGAATTTTATCATTTGGAAGACAGTTACTACTTATTTTTCTTAATTAAATGCATTTTTTATGTAATATAAAAAGTGCATTTGGATGACGCTATTATAAAATGAGTATGTTGCCAAAAAAATAATTAATAAAACGTGGTCAGGTTATAGCATTTTGAAATTATGATAAAATGCGCAAACTTTGAATAATACTTGCCAGCGCAATTCAGTATATTCATTTTTTTCCAGAACTTGGAGTCAAAATCAGGTGACAGAAAATTCGTTAATTTATTTAACATTTGCAATTTTTAATAATGTAACGTTAATAAATAACTCGTTTTTTTTGTGATGTTAAAACAGTTAAAAAAATATAAAAACACCAAAGTTAGTCACAGTGTCGAAAATTATAACTCAGGCGTATTTCTAACCTTCTTAGAGACGGTTTTTAAAAAAAATGGCGGTAAATATTTTTTTTTATTTCTGGTGCTCCTCATGACTGGGCCTTTCTCCAGTTGCCGGATAATCGTTGAGTTTTGGGACTTCCTGTATACTGTTTTATGTGCTGAACCGTGACTGACGTGACAAAATGTTATTAGAACGGAAAAAAGAAAATCATTAGCTTAAATTTTGTCACGGTGTACATGAAGTCAAGGTCAACTGAAGTGAAATACCAACAATTCTATTCTTACGCGCTGGATTACCCAACACTCGACACTTTTCAGTAGCGACGTCATTATTGATAATAGCTATGTTCCATGCTTAATGTTTTTATGAGCATATTTATGAATCTAAAGATCCGCCAGTCGCTGTGTCTTCACGCAATTAAAGCCACTTCAAAAATACCAACCACACGTCAACTTTATCAGGCCTTCACCGTTTTTGTGTGACAATCTGTGGTTTTGAAGCACTATACATAGTGATAAGTGCTTAACCACATTATTAGTGGTGTTGGTAATATTCCGGTCACTTCATCTAAAGTTTCAAAAAAAAAATATGAAGTCCGTCCAGGTCCATTTGACCAAGCAGAAGGAGATAAGGGTACAGAGACGTTAATAGACAATATTCTTTGTTACTATTTCTGACAGAAAAAATGGCTTTTCTAGACATGTGTTCATGACATTCGGGTAAAAGAACTTTCTTGCTTTTCTAGTTTTATGATTTCATAAAACCGATCGGGTTTTGAAAGATATATAACTGACAGATAGATACTATGAATATAATTACAATAACTTGTAAATATAATAAGCGATCACAAACAACATTGTTGATCAACCAGCCGAAGAGTATACGGAACTAAGCTCGAGGCTATGTTTATTGTAATTGATGCTCGATAATAATGATTAAAGTTAAATGATTAGAAATCTCGGAAATATCACATACCGTACCTATACGGCTTCATGGAAAAAGGGCAGATGTCACTAAGGACTCGAAATAGTACCTAATATATGATATTGTTATGTCGGTAACGTAAGCAAGATATTAAATTTAATAGTGATATTAACAAGAAAATCATTCAAATGAGGTACGTTTTAAATAGGTGAGTAATATTCACAATTACATATTTTTATATTTTTTTTTTTGTCGTTTTCTTATTGTCTAGACCTATCTGGTCAGTATGGCCACCGAGCCTTTGGCTCGGTGGCCATACTGACCAGATAGGTCCAGATAGGCACCACTGAAAAGCCTAATTTTAAGTGGTGTACCTACACTCCTTGTATTACCTTCTTTATGGCGGTAATCATTGGTGTTGGTCTCTACGGGCCAGTTTCTGAGGTTCCGGATAGAACTTATTCGACCCATATAATATAACCTGAACAAATTTAAAAGTGACACATGTTAATCTTGAGAAAAGAACACAGCTGACGCTTTAATTTATGTGTGTTATATGAATATGCTTATCAATTAATAAGGTTTTTTTTACGTGAAATTAGAGCTAAGTAAATATAGTAGATATCCTGAGGACGAGACGGTGCCAGCGAAAGAATATCTACACAAAAAGAATGACTGAAATCTCCAAAAGCATACCCAAGTAGCATCCCAAGTAGCATTACAAGCTGTATAAAAGCTGTAATAGCCATGACACTGACTGGTCAAGTTTATTTATCGAGCATTATTTTCATTACTTTACTGAAAAGCCAAGTTCATCTAATATAAGAGATGTTCTTCGAAATTGATGAGTAGTGTCAAGTGTGTATGGCACATTATAGTAATATCGGTTGCCCCCCGCGGCGGACGACCCGCGGAGTACAGCACCCGTCACACTCGTCGATGACATTCCGCACATTCTTGCTCCGACAGCCTTAACACGTTTGTGCCACTGCCATCGCCACGGATCATAGAAACGTGATGAGATGTATTAATAACTTTGAATGCTTTACAAACATCATCAAAGATCCTATCTTGACTGACCCTGTCTATCTATTGGTAAAGCTTCCTACCATCCTGTGTCATCCACGTGTCAACAAGTCGACCCAGCTCACTGCCTATATTACCTATACGAAGGTCGCTATTGAAAATATAAAAGCATTTTCCTTTTTCTTGATTAGTTCTGGCTGCTAAAAGTATGTTAATAAATTTTAAGAGAAACGTACCTACCTAATTTCGATGGATGTCCTTTTTTCATGACAGCTAATCGTGTCCACCTCACTCATCTATTATAGTACCCAAGATCAAGGCTTTCACAAGATTTCTTTGTGGCATCTACACAAAAATTTACTTCAGATTTCAGAGGTTTATTTATTTATTTAAACTGTATGCACTTAAATGTACAAAGGCGGACTTAATACTAAAAGTATTCTCTACCAGTCAACCTTTGGGTGATGCAGAGATGTAGATAGTAGGTGCAGTTTTAAACACGTGTGAGGCAGACACTTAGGTAATAAATTAATAGCTATATAAAAAACATTAATATATATAATACTGATACTTACATAATTATTAAGATCTCAACCGTAAAATGGACTACAGGCAGAGGTTCCTGTAGTCCATTTTACGGTTGAGATCTCAGATTGATCAATGTGTAGTGATAATTGCCCACATGACAGACTGAAGAAGTATTTTGTGGTTTGTAATGTCCGATGCGCCTAGATGAGTTGCTGTAAATAAGAACCTAGAGGAAGAAGTCACCTGACCAATTACCATATTGATCACCTATCGTAATGTAAATTTAACCATACATTATCCTTGAATGGCAGTCAATGACGAGTCACTCGTATGCCTATGCGGATTCTCGGAGATTCCGGCTCACTACCGAGTATTTATTACGTTTCGACACGATCTATGTCGTTTTTTCTGAGCCGTTTTTATCATAATTTCCCACGGGTACAACGGCAGAATAGCGATTCATCTGCTGATTATACACAAACCATGATTGTGAACAAAACATTGGATGTGGCCAAATAAACAATCCTTCAACCATTTTTGAAATGTGGGTAATTTTTGTACGGAGATTATTATAACATCGTAAGTAATTAATTACAATACTGATATCTTTCATAAAACAAGTAACTTAATACCTGAAGAACCTTTGCTAAGAAATACTTAGAGTGAGTTAGTTACTATAATGTACGAGAAGTACCTATAATATTGTGGGTACCGTACGCGCTAATAAGGCCTTTGCAGTAGTTCGGTTCATTCATCCGATATTTTTCATTGTCGTTACATAAGAAGACAAAGTTCACGGCCGGTGAGCTCGATCGTCGGTCATTTTCACTCGAGCATCAGGCGCTCGATAAACAAGGCGTGTCTAGATTCTTAACTCGGAGGCTGCATCCGGGCCACCGCACCGCAGGGATCGAGTTACGGCGGGGGCGTGCGAATGTCAAGGAACCCTCCGAGTAGCGCCTCTCCGAGCGAGAGTCTGTGCTCTCGCCGCCGCGGTCTCAGTCCGAACTCTAGCGCACTGACAGCTAGTCGCCTCCGATATGAGAGCGCGCGCGCCCGCACTTGCGCTTTGCGCAATCTTCGTCGTCAAACACATCGCTAGTGAGTACCAAACTAATCGCATCCATAAATTAAAAACCGTAAAAGGTTGTATGCAGACTTTATCTTAAGCAATAACAGGATGTAGAGCAAAAAAACTCGGTCATCTAGATATTGTGAAAGATGTCATTTGGACTCCATAAATAGTTACATTTGTAAATGCAGGAAATAAAGACGAGAGAGAATAAGTTCGTATTTAATTTAATTTGGGACTTCTTAATTTACAGGTGTAAGAGCATACGAGTGTCACAAGAATGGGCTTTATGCTGACTATGAAAGCGACTGTCAGGCATATGTGCGGTGCAGCACAGGCAGAGTATCCAAGCGGTACCTGTGTCCACCGGAGAGGGTATTCAGTGAGCCCGAGGGAGCGTGCGTACCCCGCGGGCGGCGCCCTTGTATCCGACGGGAATGTGCACCCAACGATATATCCGCGTACTCAACCCCCGGCACCGCCTGTCGTCACTACTATCGCTGCGAAAACGGTACAGCTATAGATCATGGCTGCCCTCCCGGTACCTGGTTTGAACTAGAGAGGCGGGCATGTACCCGTGGCGCCGGCACCTGCTTCGAGCCCGTCTGTGCAGGACTACCTGATGGGGACTATCCAGACGCGTCTCACGAGTGTCGCAGAGTCCTGAAATGTCGAGGTGGAGAGCTGCGCAGTGTGGCATCATGCGGGATTGCCTGTACTGCCACTTGCTCGCCACCACGCGCTGCTGCCGTGCCTCTTCCAGCGGGAGATGCAGATTTCTGTTCCGACGAGACGTGCTCGTCGTTGTGCCGCGACGCACCTGACGGTGCATACGCAGACCGCACAACCGGGTGCCGGGAATACTTCGTTTGTGAGGCACATCATGTTATACGTCGGGGAGTGTGCGAACCGGGAATGTTATTTTCTAATGGTGTGTGTGAACTGGCCTCACATGCTACGTGCCCTCCACCTGCGCTGAGTCCGTGCTTTAACCGCCACGATGGAGTACACCGTGACTGGCGAAACTGTGCTGCCTGGTTCGAGTGCAGACGCGAACGAGTGGTGTCTCGGGGTACATGTGCACCGGGACTGACGTTCGATGGAAATAATTGTGTGCCAGCATCAGATTTTCTGTGTGATGGACCAGCGATCGCCCGCGAGTGCGAGGGCCTCCCGAGTGGCACGTATCAAGACCTGGGATCGAACTGTACACGCTACTTCCATTGTGATGGTGCCCTCCGCACGATGCTGGCCTGTCCACCGGGCCGGATATTCGACGGCGTTCGATGTACACCGTCGGCGCTTTACCTGTGCCCGAGTTTGGACCGCGAGTCATGCTTTGGGCGTCCGGACGGTCGTTACCGCGCCGCTGACACGGGATGTCGAGGATACTACGAGTGCATGCGCGGTGTGAAGGCGATATACGCGTGTCCGGTGGGACGAGTGTTCGACGGTGAATCGTGTGTGCTTTCAAAACCTGGCCTGTGTCTGCGAGAAGACTACTCATGTGAGGGACTCTCTGACGGCTATCACCCCGAGATAGAGTCGGGATGCCGAAGGTATAACATTAATTTATTCTTATAAGGTATATCAGACTAATTAAATTAATGTTTCTTGGCGGGATTATTTTGACGAATGTTTGTTTTCGTTTGCAGGTATTTTTACTGTCAGCGTGGTGACCGTCTCACAACACTGACCTGCCAGGGTGGTAAGATATTTGACGGGCGCACCTGCATGAAGGCTTCGCTGTACCAGTGCGGAGCTCCGCCACAGGACACGGTGGAGAACGACGGCAAGCGATGCGAGCGCGATGGTTTCTACGTACAGCAAGGTACTGAATGCAAGCGGTACTACTTCTGTGTGAGCGGGATGAGGACTTACCTGACGTGTCCACCGGATCAGATGTTCAACGGGCAGGTCTGCGTATCGAGAACACTGTACACTTGCCCGGGCTGAAGCGACACACGCACGCAATAGAGAACGGAATAACTTCCGCGGGACAATCACTGCCGGAGGAAGGAAGGGCTGGAGAAACACGAAGTACCTGATTACTTTTAACATTAATGAGGCTGTGAATTCATCGTAACTGTACCACTGTTCATCAGTAACTATGCTTGCTGTGCGCACTGTGTACTGTTGATATTCTGTTTAATCTACCTCCTACACAATAATACACGATTACTTCTTACAGTTTATTGGCATAGAAACGTTCAAGCGACCTAAATATGTCTAATAGTAATTACACATTGACTAAATCTTACAGTATTTCTTTACAAATGAACGATAAGCTCCATGAATAGAAAAATAAAATCTCTTTTAACGACATAAAAGAATAGTTAATTTATTTATTTATATTAGTATAGATAATATTTTTTCGGCCTTAAATTAAATACAAGTAATAAGTAAAACAGTTCACCAACTGAATTTATGATAATACTTGTCATATAATGTGTAATATACAAATTACCTGAAATGTTTATTTCAAGATTATGAATATAACAAATATTATCATTACAAAGATTTCCATTTAAAAGGTAAATTTATAATACAAAAAAACTGTAACCAATGTATTCGTAAATAACGTGCAGTATCTTTTAAAATCGATAAATACAAACGTCTAAACAATTTGGCATTATTGATAACTAGTAAAGCAGGACATGTCTAAATAATTTACATATATTTACGTATTCAATAAACGCTCCAAGTAATTTAATTTCGTGTATTTTTATTTATAAGTTGTCTGAGTCAGAGATAGTGACAGTTTTTTTTTCTTTTTTTTTATTCCACTGAGGTGGCAAACAAGCATACGGCCCGCCTGATGGTAAGCAAGTACCGTAGCCTTTTGGCGTGGGGCAGGAAAAGCAAACAAATTACGTTAAAACTATGATCGCTATGGTCTATAACCGAGGAGTAAGTGGATACGGTCACATTTATACGAGAAAATATTCTACCTTTTTAAATTAAATTTAAAATTACAAAAAAATGTTATAAGTCGAAATGTTATTGTATTAAATTTAATTGCATCGTTATTAAAAGTGTGAACACTGTCATACGTTAAGGTGGAAAATTTAATATTCTTATCTCACACTAACATATGAGTGCGTCTTTCTCACACAAGATTGACAAAGGAAAGCAATTTTTAACCGACTTAAAAAAAGGGGGAGGTTCTCAATTCGTTTGTTTTTTTTACAATTAATAATTTGTTTTATTTGTTAACTTTATAGCCTATAAAAAATAGAATATATTTAGCTATAAAACTGAATTAATAAATGCGAAAGGATACCACCAAAACTAATTATACAGATAAACGTCTTTAAAAAAATAATGTAGCAAGATTCAACGATTGTAACAAGTTGCCTTTTCATATCCAAAAATAAAAAGTTTACAAACAAAACAGAGATTTATAATCACGGCAACACTTTCACACTGGAACGGACCGAAAATACACTAAATAGGCAAATAGTTATTTACCAAACAGATTATGTATAAGGTAACCCTTATACATAACTTTCGACTGGGCAAAGCGATATTATTTTTTTTTTATTTTAAAGCTGGTGCTTCCCGTCTCATTTCAATTTGGGCAAGTTCTGACAATGGCACCCATGAGAAAACCATATAAGTCTAAAAATATTGTAATTGAAGTCAGTTTTTTTTTTAATATTATCTATATAGGATTTACACTTCTCAAAACAGATCCTGTCACTATCTCTTCTTCACAAACTCTATATAGTACCTCTAATTTGGTTTATACATTTTATACAACATCTGATTACAGAATTAAAAACAGACTACCGGACACACGCACGACATAATACTAGATTCATACAAAGATTTAACATTAATTCTCATTGGTCCACGCCGAAATGTCAAGTTACGGTAATATCGATATAAATGTGTACATAACCTCCTTTTATGAAGTCGGTTAGAAATTAATGATACCAACGGGCGCGGCCAATCGTTTGTCTGGAAGCGAGGCATTGAGACAAGCAGGTAGAAAGACATATGTTATTATTTGATCGACAACTGCGTATTACCATAGATAGCAGAGATGAGCAAAAAGTAAATTACTTTTTTTCATGTAACCACCTATTTGGTTATCTAGACACTTCTACCCAACGAGTAACTTACTTACAGTGTAACATACTATTTAAGTTTACGGTAAGCCTCAAAACTGGTTACTGCGCAAAAATGTAACTCCACAATCAAGTTACAGGTTGGCAATTTTAAATTACATTTTGCCCACCACTGAACCATATGATGAAACAACGTTTCGAAACAGCACCTTTTATACAAAACCTCAGATTCCCGATTATATCGATACAAATCGAAAAGGTGACAATGGACATCACTAGTAATGGAATACATAGCATATGAATAACATATTTATTGTCAGATTCTATACGTAATGTAAGTATCGCAAAAAGAAAATAATTTCAGTACTTAGTTTAGGCGGCTACCGCTGTGAAAGTGCTGCTATAATTTTAATAATTTGTTTTATTTGTTAACTTTATAGCCTATAAAAAATAGAATATATTTAGCTATAAAACTGAATTAATAAATGCGAAAGGATACCATCAAAACAAATAATACAGTTACACGTCTTTAAAAAATAATGTAGCAAGATTCAACGATTGTAACAAGTTGCCTTTTCATATCCAAAAATAAAAAGTTTACAAACAAAACGGAGATTTATAATCACGGCAACACTTTCACACTGGAACGGACCGAAAATACACTAAATAGGCAAATAGTTATTTACCAAACAGATTAAAAAGAACTTATGCCCTTAATAAATAAAATTTAATCATAATATAAAATAACATTAAAGATTATTTTTCGATATACATGCATTGGAAGCAAACACTTTAGGCATTTTATTCACCAGATTAGAATATAAAATGTAATAATTTGTTACATAATGTGACTAATATATTTTTATATTTAACACAATACTCGTAAAAACTGTTATTCTAACAGATTTTTCACCAAAGGTACACTTTAGAAACAACATAGACATATACCCCTATTTTTGGAATATTTTTGTATGTTATAATAATATATGTTATATATAATTACCTTTGGTGTAATCTGAATTTAGTTGTTACACGTCGAACAAATATTGTATGAATTATTTAAAAAGATGGTGCACATGAGTTTCTCACCAGCTCTTCTCATGATGCAATACCCATCGGAGCTGGTACTTGGATTGATTTTAATTCAAATTTCTAAGTTGAATTAAAGTCAATCTAAGCTCCGGGGTCAAATCATTTTATTGCAAGAAGTATTACAATTTAATAAGTTAAGTTTTATTTTAATTTTATATTTTTTTGTATTTTGATGTTAGTTTTGACGTGTTCAAGCGCCCCTTGGGGTCCATGGAAATAAATGATTTGATTTGAACACAAAGCAGAATTAAAATGAAGATATAAGTTATGATTATCAGTCACTACATATAGAGCAATACATGGATATCAGGTAAATAAGAACTTTTCTCTCTAAAAGCGGTTCAACGCGTAACAACTTTGTATACCTACCCTATGCTCACGGTCGAAATTAATAATATCTCTAATCAATATAGATATAAATTTTAAAAAGACAGATAACTTTTTAACGTTACAATAAGAACATATATTTTTTTAATATACTAAAAAAAATATGATTATTGTCACCTAAGTCATAGAATAAAGAGAAGAAGAAGGATTTATTAGCATAAGTATTAAAAGAAATATCAAATTAATATCCTCAAAAATATGGTGCTATTCAGCTTGCCTTCAAACTTCAGACATCCATTATAAGCAAATTTCATTCTTATTTCTCTGCATTACGATTCAAGATACTCTAAACCTATTCAGTGAGCAGTGCATATGTGGCGCCATAGGGTTAACAAGCCACAAGAAGATACTATCGCCATCTAGCGAACAGCACTAGCGTTTACTCATCCGCGGTAGCACACGGCCAATAGCAGCGCCACAATACGAATAGTCAAAAAGCGCGCGTGCGTCACTGCTCGCTCACAGGTAAATGAATCAACTCCCGGGAGTGGTGGTCGCGCGTAGGTATGTTTTGGATGCCGATTTATAGAATAGAAATGATAGTTTCGTTAATAAAACCTAAATTAACATTGCCTTATATTTTTTCTAACAGTCATCAGATATACACTTAAAGGAGTCGTCGTTCAGAATATATTCCAATCCAACTTCTGAACAGTAAATTCCAGATAGTTAATCATTCGTTTATTAATTTCGACCGTTAGCGACAATCTCAGAATATAATACCATGAACACAATAATCAACCGATACCTCAATCACTCACCAATGACTATAGTTCCATCTTATCGCTTACAATTCAAAGCATAGAAGAGGTGGTAAATTGATGAGAAGGACGAGTAATATTATTACACAAATCGCGCGAGACAAACTGAGAATCGTAGAGCGCGGACGCGTCGAAGACGAGGCGTAATTTCATGAATATTCAAATAAAATTAATTAAAGCGTCGCGACCCAAAGCATACAGAAAAGACGGGGCAAGGACAAGACACGGGCACGATGCTTTGACGACTGCACCCTATTCGAAAACATTCAGAAAAGACAGGGCGCAGACAAGCGCAGCTGAAAGAGGTGCCCGTGCTGTTGTTCGAGCCTCGTTCTCTCTATATAGTCCACGCGTCCTAGTCCCACGTCTTTTCTGTAAGTCCCGCGCCTTATAACAATATCAAAGAATTTACGGTTTATCTTTATCAAAAAAGTTATATTGTCTACACTTCTAAAGTAATTTTTTACCATACCTATCTATCAACTAACTATAGTATATTTGAATTATAAGTTACTGCATGGGGATATGCTAGATGCAAAATAAAAATGTCCCTCTCGTCAATGAATCACCCCCTTCTTAGTAAAGATGAAAGAAATAGCAACTGCACAAATAATATTTATGCCAAGCAACCCTACAAGGTCCTTCCACACAAGTGTAACTCTGAGCACTCTTCACTACAAAAACAGTTACATGTCTATATTTTCTTTTAATTACATTCCACCAACATTAAAAGAATTACCTTTACATCTTTAAAAGAAAACTTAAGTGTTGGTTACTTGAAAAGTGCTTTTATAAGCTAAATGAATTTTATAAAAATAAGTTATTCTGTTTGTTAGTGCTACTTTTTAATCCATGTTAACTACTCTAAAAAAAGCATGCCTTTTAAAGGTAAATATGTCGGGCTGCTTAAACATGTATACTGTACCATATTCCTGCGAATAAATAAATCTTGAATCTTGAATCTTCAATGATAACGTAATAATAATTATTTTCAAAGAATATAAACCTACGTTATCAGTTTAGCGTCTTCAAATCGTTTGAGTAAAATGTTTCATCTGTTTGTTAGTACCATTAGATTATATTTATAAGATTATCTTGGCGTAATATTATATAAAAAAATATAATAATATTACACTTGTGTGGATGAGCCTTACGCTAAGTATATAAAAGTGCTCGATGAACATTACAAAGTATAAACCACACATATAAAATATCTCTGAGATCCATATCTCATTATTTAAACGATCATGCCACAAAAACTATTCAATATCCAGCGATATTTAGTTTCGAAAAGGAAAGTTTCAGACTTACTCCACATTAGTGATAGAAAGCAAAACTTTCGTTGGACTAACAACAACAAATATATTAGATACATTAAATAATATAACGACTATCTACCCTTACTCACATTTATAATTAGCCTATCGCTATTGTCGTCTCTTTCAAGCTTATTACTTTCGTTCTAAGTGCGAAAAAGACAGCAATAGAGATAACAGTAAGGGACTAAAAAGTGCAAACAGCCCGATGACGTCGATTTCCTTTTAAACCTCTTTAACGGTTCGCCTAACATTGGAAGCTGTCTGGATAGGTATACGGATACATACAACTTGCCAGCATAAGATTATATGTTGAGATTATTATTTTAATATTGGCAACATTTTATTCTGGTTATTAGCTATTATAGGAACAATCGTATGATGCCGCGACTCATTTATTTTTATTTACGAGTGACAGTGAACTGTGACACGGTTGCTGAGCAATAGTAACGAGTAATATTACTGAAAACTCAACCACCAGATGTCGCTCAGATAATGAGGCAAAATGGGCGGCTCTGATTGCTCGAGAAACAAACTCATGCACCAGATCTACGAGTAACGAAGATGGTTAGTCAATACTTATTGAAATAATCATGCTTGTCTATAGAATCATTTGACTGTAAATTTCGCCATTTACAAGACCTTTTCATGGCCAGCAAGATAGGCGATCAAAATGAGACATGGGATGAAATGTAACCTTAGCACAGACAGCTTCCCACTCCTCAGACCACTACTGGTCGCTAGGTGCTGGCTGCGGTTGCGGCTGCAGCAGCACTCCCACGTCCCACACCTTGATGACTCGGTCCTTGCCCGCCGAGCACATGCGGCCCGTCGCCTCGTCCATGTACAGAGATACTACTGCATGCTTCATGTCGTGGAATGATGCCAGGGACTCACGCCTGCAAATAAATTAATAATATATAATATTCACACACGCCAGCTAATTCCTAACTAAGCAGAGCTTCTATTATAGGTACTGGAATAACTAAACTGGATAAATGAACTGTCCTAAGTTATTGAAAGACCTGCAAATGCCTAATAACCTTTATTTTGTTGAAGTTAACTCAAGTTGAAAGTAATAGCTAAAGAATCAGTTAACTTTGGCTTGAAGTGGATTCGAATATAATTGCAGTCAAAGGTGAACTCAGTAAGTGTGACAGACAGCCCAGAGTGGTCCTGAAAATCATAACTGGAACTTTGAAACAAAATGTGAAGGAATACATACAATATATTAGGCATGGCAAGCTATCCGAATTGGTTTATTTATTTTAGCATAATTATTATAACATATCATCACACCTATGTTACCCAGAAGAATGTGGCAGAGGTGTACAACACCCACATTTCACCTGTTATGTTTAGGTCACATGGGATAGGGGGTGAGCTTATCTCCATCCACCGGGCACAATTCCAACTCCATACTAATAATATGAATTTGCTGACGGAAAGTTCACAAATAACACTTTGCACGATCCGGGATTCGTACACGTCGCGGTGAGAAATGTATAGGCTTACCACTAGACCATCGAAACAGTCAATTATTTTAACATGTACATACAAGAATAATACCATATTTTTGTATTACTGCTTAGAGTTGCTGGCACGGACCTTGTTCAGCTATAATAATAAATAATATAATAAAATCTATTTATTTGAGTGACCAATGACTCATAATGTTAGTAGAGCTTATATAATATGTTAGTAAAAGATACAATTAAGAACTTAATATTATAAAAAGCGAGATGAACACATAGTTCATCGCCTCGCCGCCATCCCATGAGAAATGGCGTCGCAGCGACCCACGTACGGGCAGTCTTCTCTGCTTGATATCATTTCCAGGATGCTGTTTGAGCTACTGCTATGCACTGCAATCACTCCGTTACTCAGCAAGTCACTTAGGTAGAGCTGTATTGGGAATAGTGGAGAGTTGAGTACTCACGGCTCGTGGCGCAGCGTGTCGTAGCAGGCGGTGCACACGCGCTGCGGGAACTCGAAGCCCATGACGGGCAGCGGCAGGCGGTGCGGCGAGCACGCCGCGCACACGGCCGCGCCGCACCAGCGGCAGTGGTGCTGGCGGAGGCCTGGCAACGGACATCGCATTATACTACAAATAGATAACGGGTCTAAATCGCGTAATTATTATAATAGTTATTTATGGTACAAGTGAGAAAAAGTTTATATTTCTGTTGTGAGTGCCAATTTTAAATCTTGAGCTTGCGAAGTAGTATTAAATTGAATCACGAGCATAGCGAGTGATTCCAATAAAGACTACTTCGCAAGCGAAAGATTTTAAGAGGTCACAAACTGGAAATTAAATTTTTCTCACGCGTTACAATACAAAACTTTTCACCTCTTCCAGTGAGAAAATATTAAGATTTAAATAAACTCGTACTCGATTGCTTAACCTGAAATAATTCCATGAATTACGACAGTACCTAATACCGATTCATAATGCGTTAAGGGCCTTTTGAAAGTCGCCACTTATTAAATATGTCGTACGCTTTCAAATACTTTTCACGCGAATTTTCTGGTAAAAAAGCAAACTTCTGTGTTAGAAGCAAGTTGTCGCAACTCTTTTGGAGTTCCACAAAGTTCTTCATCACTGGATTCACTATTTTTTTGTTAAAAAGTTCCAGTAAACAATTAAACATAAACTGAAAAGAATTTATAGTTGCCCGCGATGACTGACACAGACACAGACTTTTTTTTTTAATTCGTGCGTTCGGAAATTCGTTCCGTAACATTTATTTATAGAGTCTAATATTAAGTACCCGATTTTAATTAATTTAATGGTTAATCACGAATATTAAACCATGAAAATACTAAGCGTGTATTTATATAATTTAAAATAATTAAAACGTATCGTTTGTAGTTTTAAATAAAATTGATGTCAATGTTTATTACTAACCTACATGGTGGCTGTATTGTTTTTTTTTTTGCGCTATTCATTGAAAGGATTTAGTGTTTCGAAATTTGAATCACTTTGCCTCACTAGTGAGTAAAAAGCGTTTTTACTCACTGAATTCTCGCAAGCAAACGATCTTTTTCGTGCTGGTGTGGTGAAAAGGTAATCAATATCTCGCCCCGTAAAGGGATGTGAACTCTGATGGCAGTCGCTCTATACCTAGAGCGACTGCACTGAATACAGCTTAATTTATAAGACTAGAACCTAGCTGAGTCAGCTTGTGACCACGAATGATGCAAGTCATTTCGATACGTCGAACAGAGGTATTTATTTACCTTTATAATAATTACGCGATTTAGACCCGTTGTCTATCTAAATAGCGAGAGTTTAAAAACATATATCTCATTATTCTTCGAATCTTTCTCCAATTTCATCATTGGGGTCAGCTTCTGATCATACGCATTAAGATGTGTTTATTTATTTATTTATTTATTTATTTTACACTCAGCTGCTCACTGTGCTTACAGTTGCCTAATGCGCACAGTGAGCCACACAAGTAGATTAAAATTTTACACACAGATTAGGTACATAGATTATCACTTAAAAATAACAAACAAAAACATACAAATTGGCAAAATTTGGTACAGAACAAGTCTACTTCTGAGTAATTACTTGTTAGACCATTCAGGAGTGAAATTGCCTGGTTAGTAGGTGCAAATTTGGCAGTACAGGTTCGTACTGCAGGTACCGCCAACAGGCGCCGCGAACGCAGTCGCGTGTACTGGTCCGGCACCGACAAGGCACAACGTGATAAGGCACAAGAGTTATCAATTTTATTGTTTAATAACATGTAATAATGTACCATTATCGCACATTTCCTTCGCAGCTCCAGAGTGTTTATATTAACCATACCTGAGCGAATGTGTTGTACCTAGAGCGAATGCTTTCAGACCTCACATCCCTTTTCTGGGCGATTCACTGTTTTTTTTTGTTAGACTAGTTGTTAGACTCTCTGGCCTCAACAAATAACACCTTCACCAAGTTTAATAGGTTTTTTATTTGTCTATGAATAATACCCAAAATTTCTGGTATGCAGACTAGATTCTTGATTCTGTTTTACTAATTTATTAGATTAAACCAACAACCCCATTTATTACATTTAAAACAAATTGATGTAAAATTAGGACAGACACAGTGCAACCGGCGCATATGTATTTAAGTGGATCCTTAACCCAAGAAGCACAATAAGCATTTTATCTAACCAATCGTGAACTTATGCAGAACTTGAGGTCTTTCTAAGCTTTTATAAAAGTTCACACAACAGTCTAACGCTCTATATAGGCATTTCAAACCCACTATAGTACTATACACTGTATAAAGGTTTGATAATGATGAAGCAAAATGCTTTTTTATGACCTTCAGTTTTAGGGCGGCCCACCGCAAGACCGCTGTACAGTTTTCAGCTGTTTTTAGTGCTTCAAGATTTATAAAAGCATTTTAAAGTAGTAGGTAAATGCCTCATGCTGTTTAATAGCATGAACGTTAACCAATATAATGCACTGCAAAACCGCTGTACAGCATTCAGCTGTCTGCAGTACCATTGGTTGTATAATAGCATTTTTAAGTAGTCCGTAATACCTAGTGCCACTTAATAGCATGAACTTGAACCATTATAATGCTTCAAAATCTGCTGTACGGCTTTCAACTGTTTTCAGGATCTCTGGTTGTTAAACAGCATTACAAAATGTTTATTACAAGCCTTGTGCTGCTGAGCAGCATAGAATTGTGTTAATGTATTGCTTGCATTTTTAAAGATTTACTGAGTGCTGTTGTACAACCAACAGTTTTTTGATCAAATATATGTGAGGTTTTGTAATGCGTAAAGCCGCACATACATTCACTTTGTTGTTTGTAAAGCCATACACAACAATTTTAATGGTAAACGGAGTTATTACCTTAATTCAACTGTGTTTTCCGTGTAACTGTAACTACAACAATAACAGTTTGATATTGATAATAAATACATTGTAAATGCAATTGAACATTTTAGGTTATCAATAAGATTTTATATTTTGTATGAAAAAATGTTGAAAAAAACGTGGAAAATTAAAGCAAGAACTGGAAGAGTAAGGCGAAAAATAACAAAGGAATATACAAGGATTATGAAGACTTCGAATGAAGACAAATTAATGCACAACAAAACGATTCTTGCAAAGTGAGTTGTAGTGATATCAGAGAAGGTTCCGTAGATACTGATAGATATACAATGTAAATTAGTATGTATGGATCATCACGAATACTTGTATTTTATACCACTATTGCATACGTTTCAATAAAAGTCAGTTATTTGAAATATTTCTCATTTTTAACCGACTTCAAAAAAGGAGGAGGTTCTCAATTCGGTAGTATTTTTTTTTTAATGTTTGTTCGCCGATTACTCGAAGACGCCTAGACCGAATTGAGAAATTCTTCTTTTGCTTGAAAGAGTATACTTTGTCATATGGTCACGATCTGATGATGGAATCCTAGAGGAATCGAGAGCAACCCTCAAATTTTATAGGCTTTTATATTGATTTTCGTATATTACCTAAAGTTAATCGGATATTTGCTTCTAGAAATCTGCATCTTATGTTGTAGAGCTGATGCTGGAAGGTACATATCCTCAACGGTTAGGAGTACAAACATAATTATTCAATTATAAGTACCTCATGTTCGTTTTATTTATTTTAAAGTTATACACGGATGTGGCAAGACGTTGAATATTACTTAAGTAGGTATATCCATTAAAGAAGTTAGAGTAACAAATTAATCTACATAGAATATATTACTATCTCGTTTTTCATACCCATCTTTCTAACTGCTGGACAAGCCGTCTTTAACGAGAATGACTCATGGTAAAAATACTTCACGAAAAAGAGATAAATAAAAAAAAAATTGAAAAAAAAAACCATCTTCAAAATACCTTGAAAAAGCATTAAATAACGCAAAAAGTCGAATAAATAGTTCTTGAAGTCTGTGCTGATCATTTGCGTTATTAAATGCTTTTTCAAGGTATTTTGAAGATGGTTTTTTTTTGTCAAAAAGTTGTTATTTAGTTATATCGTTTTAACTAACTAACTTTGTCAAAAAGAGATTACACAAATTAAAATCAGATAGTATAAAATCAATAGTATAGTATTTTATTATAATAAGAAACAATTAAACATAATTATACAATAATTAAACACTTCTTAAAACTAATTATAATAATACCTAACTATGCACATAATAAAAGGAAAAATAAATGAAGAAAATAGAACTAAGACTACTAACTATTTACTAATTACTTCGAATTATTTTGTGTTGAAACATAATGTGCAAATAATAAGCACTTATTTGAATATTTTTTTTAAGATACTTTGAAAATCAACACAAATAGAATTCGCTCTCATCATCACTAATATTATTTAAAGGAATATTTTCTTTTCCGATGGCTTGTTCTTGATTCGAGATACTTTCTTCTTCAGCTTCTTTGGCGACAGTTTGTTCTTCAAGTTGCATATTTTCTCCTTCGGTTTCTTTGGCGATATTATCTGTTTCTTGTCCTTTCTCAGTTTTTTGCCGTTTGTTCATGCGACATCTCTAAGAAGACATTCTAATGTTTTTCATGGCTTTCCTTTGCATTGAATTTTTCGTAATAACCTTAAAAAAAAAATCAAATTTTTAAAAGAAAATGAGTTTTGTTGTTTTCTACAAGGATCCCTAAAATAGTAATGACACTTATTTAGTTCACACGAAGTCTACTGGCATATATGTGAACACATAGAAAACCACTTTAAAGCCGATGGCACTACAGTGGTTCATCTAAAGTCTTTTCTTTGGCCTTTGGCATGTTAATTGTTCATGTGTGAATATTTGTACAGCAGACGGTATTAATAAGCGCTTTTAATGGTTCACCAAGCTATTTTAAACTGGACACCATTTTGAGAATATTCCATATAACCAAAAAATATTATTGTTTCGACATAAGTAAGAATCTAAGAAACCTATAATAAAGTAGAAGCTTAATTTAATGCTGCTAAACTATTACTATTATGTTATTCATGCAAAAATGTCGTTCTATACTTAAAATACCCATTTGTTATTTTTATTTCACGCACATATTAAAAAAAAATACAGCAAAACCTTCATATATTCATGGCGCGTGAAAATTTACAATGAAACCTATATAGACATTGACAGTAAAATTCCTTTCGCAATAATATTTGAAGGCAAGAAATAGAAAAAAAAGAGTAAAACACTTACCTAGAATATGTCACGAATAATAATCTCAATTTGGACTGCCTTTCGTCACCATCAGTCATAGTACTGGATTGCGAGGCGATGAGTTTATATTACGATGTTCCTTCTTTTAAAACTTCTGTACTGTGACATAAGGTTGATATTTCAATAATATAGAATTTATTTATGTTCTAACTGTGAACCCTTACAGGACTCTAATAATTCTTTTACCTGTTCATTCTAATTTTAACGCTAGTATAATGCTTTTGTAATGCTCCTAACAACTTTATTATCAATTGCAATGCTATTTTAATGCTTCTGTAATGCGATTTCAACTTCTTTTACCATAATAATGCTAGTATAATGCTTCTGTAATGCGATTAATCACTTCATTGACCATAATAATGCTTGTATGATGCTTTTGTAATGCCATTAAATAACCTATTGTGAACAAATTAAGAACCTATGGTTATTTAATTTGTGCCCAAATTAGCATTACAGTAGCCTTATAAACGTTTCTAAAACCATTTAAGAACCAGTGTTAAAATGCTAAAACAACACAGAAAAGCCGTTAGTTGGCCATTATACGGCTTTACTGTGTTACTTGGGAAGTTTAGTCGCCCGGTTCGCCAGTCGCCTTCCCGTATCGCTAGAGATAGGCTGTAGTTAAGTTAGAATTATGTAGTCAATAAGTTTATTATATAATATTTACTCTGGTACCAGTTAATTAAAACATTTAGTATAGTGACCTATTGTTTCAATCAATTCAACATACCAATGCTACACAAGTTGTGTAACACAACAACAAAGCAACCCCACAGAGACCATCCTTATTTTCCGTCTGACTTACTTACATTACAATTTTATAACTAACCCAACGCGACACGCACCCAGTGATGTGTGCAGAGAAAATCAAACACCTGTTGCTACTCGAGTGTCGAGACGTCCTATACAAAAAGGTCACGTAAGGACATGTCACGGCCGTCACGTTATGTTAGCATATAGTGTTCATTGTAACATGTTGCGTTGAAATAAAATATTTAGATTGCTTTAAAAGGCAATGCCCAAAAACTGTATCGCCAAAACCCTTGTGTCACGAATATAAGATAGTAAATAATTTCTAGTTTTGTGTATGACGATTATCTAGTAATAAGAGACATGAAGGGTGAATTAGAATCTAATTTTGTTTTGATAGAATTATCACATTTTTTGCACTTGTTTATAACTTTTAGCTTACTATGAAAATATCCGGCTTAAAATTAAACTTTCATATTATTCCACAAACAATACAGCAGCATCTTGACAAAGCCACGGAATAGATAGCACAGCAGCGATAAACAATCCCATAGTCGATTGGACATACCCCTTTCCTTCTGCTTTGTAAGGTTAGTTCTGCTTTGTTAGTTCTGATATTATGTTATCTGTCTAAAACGATTCGGCAGAACCATCAGAAATTATTTACGCTTCACTTATAAATCTATTTACTAACTAAAACTATCGATAGGGAAACAATACAACGGAAAAAATGTGTTACAATAGAAAACCATCAACGTTAATTAATGATACTTCTAACAATTGAATGATATTGAATTAATGAATGGTCATAATCAATAAGTTATTATAGCTGTTTAATAGTTAAGACAACAATTTTTCACTTATAGAGGCATTCGTTATTTGTCATTATAAAGAAGAAAACAATATTTAAATAAGCGGACTATTTAAGAGCGTAGTCAGGGTCAACACCTCTCGACGTACAATCCTGGCTACGCCCGTGGAACTATTTAAAGAACTCACCAAGCTGTTTCTTTTCCATCATCGCCCTGACGTTCCATATGAAGGGCGCGCGACATATCTGGCATAGATCTGACTCCTTCCAAGTGGGGGTTTCTCTGCGTCGGACTCCCATATCCCACACACCTAGGGCGCCGTCCTCACCGGCCGAGATGAGGCGTTCACTACTACCCACGTACCAGAGGCCTGTGACTTTGTTACTGGAAAAGTTGAGTTGCCTAATTATTCTGGGTAGTAGCGGTGCTTTATATTATTCTTATAGAAATATAGACGCTCGGAACGAAAGATGAATATTATACTGCACCACTCCTTCAACAAGTAATCATGCAATGTTAACGCTACGTCATTAGCAATATATTATATTCTCTATCTCATGGGTTGACTAAGAGGACTTGTTTTTTGAGTTTTGTACCCACAGTTTAGTTGCATGTTATTTTAAATTTGGCAGAATATTATTTTGGCGACGTAATTGGGCATTGTGAAAGTGTATCGATCGGGGTGGTTACTCGCCAATTTTTTTTTTTTTTTTAAAGCTTACTAGCAATTTGCAAACAAAAATTACTAGTATTCTTGATAACCCCCTCCAGCTAAGCTTAATTCGCTTGTGTTAGGAGGAAGCTTACGTCCGTGGTGTAATGGCCAGGATTCGAACCCACGACCTCTCGATCGTAAGACCGATGCCTTATCCATTGCGCCACGGCCTATGAATGAAAGATATTTAAACAAACGTAACAGGTTTTAAAAATTAAAACCAGTCTTTATTTATCACGTATTTTTATCAAATTATGTACAACATGTTCTCTAATAGCTGTATGAGGTGATACAAATTATTAACATTGTATACTATTTTTAAATATGGCAATATACCT
This sequence comes from Hypena proboscidalis, assembly GCA_905147285.1. NCBI lineage: Eukaryota > Metazoa > Arthropoda > Insecta > Lepidoptera > Erebidae > Hypena > Hypena proboscidalis. Next base: position 5,339,726 of record LR990130.1, read on the forward strand.
AAATTAAAAAAGGTAAAAAAAAAATATCACATACCTGTGTCCTTGTAGTTCGTAAGCTGTACCTTTTTGCCCACCTATATCCCACACTATTATCGTTTGGTCAAAAGACCCGCTGAACAACAGCTGTGGTAATGGCGCCCAGTTAAGTACGCGCACAGACCTGAAAATAATTAATAGCACTTGAAAAATACGCTTATAACTTATGTCAAGCAATGATTGCGTAAACAGTTGTTTGACCTAACATACAGTTGAGAAATTTAGGGTACCGGCTGCCCGGTGTGAAGGTCGCAGGTTCAAATTCTGCCGGTCCCCTTATTTTTTCAACTGTTTCTTAGTATAATTTGCTAAGCATAGCAAAATTCTAAAAAAATAATCATTAAGAAGTCGTAGGACTAATTCTAAGGACAGCAATTTTTTATTGTACTTTATCTCTCCCCCTGCTAAGACTATATAGTATATAGTATTGGATTGCTAAGCATGGCTAAATGCTATAATAAAATAAAATAGAAGTAGTATGACTTTCCATTGACGTTACTAGTTTCACTCACAGATACTTATTAAACAACTCCAACACGACGACATGAGTTTGTAACATTATTCACAAGACTTCGTGCAAGACTGGCTACGACTCAGGCGCGACGTATCGCACTCTCTTGAAAATGCCCAAAAATATAGGTGAAACCGCGGTCGACTAAATAGACCAACATTACGTGAGTAACACCCGTATTTCATAATTTGTAAAACTCCAACACTGTTTTTAGTGTAAATAAAGTTATGAATGTGTCAAAATTAACACCCTTCTCACAAGTCTTGTACAGAACATTTTCTTTAAGTATATTATGATACGGAAGGAGAGGACAATTTTATGTACATTTTGCACTCCATTTCGCATATTAATCTTGATTATGATAAGACATATCAAGCTCACAGGAATAGTTATAAAATGCGAAAACTGTTGTTTTGGCTTTAGACATTATTTAAATAACGAACTTAATTTATAGAAAGACTGTTTGTTCTCCTAGTTTAATAAACATGACATAACATAACACCTATATTACCTTCAAGGGTGTGTCAAACGTGTACAATACCCACATTTCACCTGTTATGTTTTGGCCTCATGGGATATTCCAACTCCGTGCTGATATAGAGAATTTCTTCACTTAAAAATATTAAATAGCACTTTTGCCCAATCCAGGTATAAATCTGCTGGCCTTGTGGTGAGTGATACACAAATTACACCGCTCAAAGAGGCAGCAATAAGCAATAAAATAAAATATTAAATCTGCTTACCCAGTATGTCCCTTTAGTGTGGTGACGAGTGCAGCTCCGTTATTATCTAACTTGAGCATAGTTATCTGGCCGCTATAATCACCCACAAACGCGTACTTCGATTGTGAGTCGAATCTGACGTTATCCATTCAGGAAATTAGTAAATGATAGTGTCCTACTTATCTCTAAACTTGTTTGGTCAATTTCAGTTACATCATATAAATAATCAAGTTATTTTTTTTGTAATAATCTGTCTAAAACTTTGACACCTCTCACACTGAACCTTTTTAAAACTGTAGCACTTATGTTCAGTATCAAAGCACTTATCAACAGAGAATCACTTAAGCCACTTGAACCTAAATATACCACATACTGCTCAATATTCTTAAGAGATTGTAACCATAACCAACCATTGTAAAATATTATCAATCTCAGGTGAATAGGAGACTGTTGACAGTCATATAGTTAAGATTGCTGTGTGCTTTGTTAGACTCAAGGAAGTTTACTTACTAAAGATTCTGGAAATAATCTAAACTAAAGGAAAGATTAGATTTTTTAAGTTTTAGTTTCTATTTAATTCAAATATCATGCCATATTATTCTTGAGTAAAATCCTCACAATTATGATATTACAAAAACGACAGTATCAATTTCTGTCTCTGAGCATGTCAGTCTGTCTGATCTTGATGGAAATTGGTATGGAGATAAAACAAGACCTGAGAAAGGCGATAGGCTACTTTTTATCAATATACCACGCAGGAGGAGCCGCTAGCAGGTTATATTATCGATGTACTGCGGGGGTGCTAGAAAACCATAAAATACTTTTAATTTCAAAGGATACTGCAGTGATGTACACCAAGCTTCAAATGAGTATCCTCCAATCCTGCGGCCAGTTTCGCTACAATGATACGAGAATAGCTTGTCTCGACTCACTGATAGCACCCATTCACAACTCAATGAGAAGTTTACTGCAGTGACACGCGCTGTATGTGCTAGGTACTCCCGTGTCTATAATAAAATGACATGCTTATAAAATGACAATGAAATTAACTTTATACCTAAGTTTATACAAAATTATAATAGTCACCTCTACATATAAAATACATCCACTAACATCTAACATGCACAAGAAACTTATTTACATACTTTGTCTGTAGTAGTTTTTAAGCAATGTAAGAATAATAAATAATTGTTGAATTGTGGTAAAATCAATGACAATATAAAGAAAATTATTTTGGTACACTCACAGGATTTATTCTATTACAGTCTTGTGCCAATGTGAATTCGGAGACTGTGCCATTTTCTTGACCAATGAAAAGCTGCCTTGTCTCAGGTGTGTAGAACATTGAGGTGCAGCCAGATGGCATGTATTGGCAGATAGATGGCCAATATTGACCTGAGTCTCTCTTCAACCATACTCGCACTGTCCTAAAATTAAAGTTAAAAATATAAGATTGAATACTATTTAAGAACAAAAAAAATAAAAAAAGGAATAACTACTAAATAAAATTTTATGTCAGTAATAAAATTATAAGTGAGAGATGTACAATGCAGATGTGGCTGGAAGTATTGTAAGAAGACATACTGGGACCAAATAAGTGGCATCCTTCAGAAAGGACAACTATGTTGCACACAATACCATCAAGCATGTTTGTGTTGACATGTATTAATGTTGAGGAAGTGAAAGAAGTATGCATTCCAATGTCTCTGCCTACCCAGGCGGAGCCGCACAACGAAGCTAGTATGTAATACAGTTATAATTTCTGTTATTGAATAAATAAGTCCTTTTGCAAATTTAATATTATGAAGTACTATATATCCAAAATTATCATTTACAATTTATGCTTTATAGAATAACACACTATTAAAACATCACATTTGTAATCAAGCTATATTTAAAGTTATTCAGAATAAATAATGTAAAACTATATTCCATTATCCTATTAATTTCATGGTTTAGGTTTTATGATGTGATAGAACTAAGTTAGTGACAACTATTTATAAGCTGGTATACCTACTACTTGCTACAAGTATGAGTAACAATCATGATATACAATGTAAACATTTTAAGCAGCTGTTTCACAGTTTATTAAAGGTCTTTTGATTTTTTAATACATGTCATATACTATAAATGCTCTAGAATAAACAATGCAAACATTGTAATTGGTAAATATTTAAATTACAATGTACAGCCCACTTATGGGCAGATGATTTGTAACATATTGACAGATCACCGAGGGTACATTTGGTACAATATTTTCGCCAAATAATATTAAGTAATAAGTGCTGTTATCAAACAATGGCCGAAATATGAGTCAGTAGCCTTACTTATCATCACAAACGCTAATTACACCATCCTCGCCAGGTATAACGACCGCTGCATTTACGTCGTCAGTGCAACCTTCCAATTTGCTCAAAAGTGCAGGTTTCTTAGTTGTAGAAAACCTATCGTTAGGTGTCCTAGGTGCAGGCTTTATTTCAGCAGCCATATTTTTAATAATTTTACAGCAAAAATTCTAAATAAACACGATTCGACACTATTACTTTCAGCGAAAAGAAAAACGTCATAATAATTTTGACATTTCAGTTTAGATCGCGGGGTCCTATTACTTGGTCTGTGAGTTAAGTGACATACACATAAGTCGTGAAGCACTTTCCACAATAATGTAATGAAATTTAAATAAAATGAAATCAACTCTTCAAGAAAATAAAAATTATGTGTAATATGATTCAGATATATTAATTTGAATGTTCCGTAAAAATATATGACTTGTAATTTATCATCGATCCATTGAAATTCAAAGCGATATATTTCAGAAACGAAACGGAAAATGAAAAATATGAGAATATACCCCGGAAGATTCATTTTACGCAGTTTTAGCGCTACCAAACGTGAAACAGGCGCGTAAACCGAAACGTAAGAGATAGATAGTGCAATTTTTTGTTCAACAATTTTCAAACTAGCGAAACGACCATACTAAATATTTCGTGATATTTCCTTACTTTTCCATAAATCCTTATCCTTACTAATATTAGAAACAAGCTTTTGACTCTGACTTCGCGTGGAATAAGAGCACGGTTGGCGTAGCGGATAAAGCGGTCACCTCGCCGCTTTCAACTACGCTGGTGTTGTGGGTTCGATCCCCACATGGGACAAATCTTTGTGTGATTCGCAAAGATTTGTTCTGACTGGGTGTGCTTTGTGTGTGTAAAATGTATGTTTGTGAACACCCCCGTGACACAGGAGTTATTCCTAGTGCGGGCCGTCGTTTTTTAAAAGAAAAAAAAAACATTGTATAAAGTAATAGCTGTTCTCGAGCCGTGGCTTGCGTTAAACTATACCGCTCTGCTCCCGTGGAGTTGAGCGCAATGTAAAATATATTAAAACCTTCCTTAAGGATTAGAATATTAAACACAGAAAGAATTATCAAAATCCAATCAGTACTTCCCGAACTTAGCGCTATCAAATAAACAAACTAACTATTGTTACGCACCTTATCGTCCATAATAATTTAAATCGGCCTAGCCAATTAGAAGATAAATAGATACAAAAAAGACCGTCAGACAGACTTTTTTTTAAACTGTATTATTTTGTAACTTGGGCATTCAAATCAGACATTTCAACTTTATTTATATTTCATTTGTATTGATGATGATGATGAGAAAATAACTCTGTCTATCTGCCAGTCTGTAAACCGATCTTGATGAATATTGGTATGGAGATAGTTCAAGACCTGAGGAATGACATTGGTTTTTATCGACATACCAAGAACAGCTTTTGCGTGCATGCAGAAGCTAGTCATAAATACTTCTTTATTTACACATTATTTCTACCAAGTCTACCAACCAGACTGATCTGACCTTTCGTGACATTGACTAATATTAAAAAAAATAACCTAGTGTTCTAACAGCTTAAAACACAATATTGGTAGGATATTGCAACCAATTTTTCAATATTGGTGAAGAAAGTAACGTGTTAGCAATAAACCCATACAATAATACATAGTTAAAGATTTTAAAAAAAAATGTGGTGGCACTTTCAAAAAGTGATATAAAGATTTAGTTCTAAATGCAAAAGTAAAATAAGTAAATTAAAATTAGAAGAGATACCAAAAGCTATAAAACGTGAGAACACTAATATAAGATTAAAATGTATAATTTTGACATTTGGTTACAGTGTTGCAATATTTTACTAGCTTACCCGTATTCCAAGTAAATTAATCCATATTTTTAAATTAATAACTTAGTTTATTTTAATATTTGTATATCATAAGAATATTTTGGAAGTAACGAAAAAAACATTTTTTCTAAAAATAATGACATCTTAATACAAAATAACACGTTTGCGTTATAATTATCAGTGTCTAATTAAGGGCTTTAGTAATTTGTAGGAATTTTGAAGTTTTCTGTAGATAACCCTTCTTTATACCAATTTTATCGACACCTTGCAACAAAGGCCGAGTGTCTGACTTATTGAAGTTCAATTTTTTAGTTTAATAAATTGTAGTCGGTGGCTACTGACGGACTGGTTAAAAATGGCACCGGCATTAAAAAAACTTGCTGTTCAAGTGCTAAAAAACAATAATGTGGCTGTGATCACCAATAATTTTATCAGAGCAAACAGGTAAACCGGCGAACTGACATTTTTACGTAATACAACTAAATAATAGTAATTCCAACATCAATATTAATAGGTATCCAAGTAAACTTGCTGACATTGATTAAAGAGACCACGTTGTATCTTTTAAATCGGTGATTTTCTTGGCGAAAATTCGCACATTGTATGACACAAAGTAGCCATCAGCTGACTTATAATGTGCACAATTTTTGTGCATTCATGTTTACTAAACCAGAGTGTATACCAATTTTATATTATTATGCTGCCCTAAATCTTTCTTAATATTAATATTCAATCATTGATAATATTATTTTATGGTCTACATTTAGGGGGTAGTTTATGTGGCTTTGCTAAGATGTTTGATTTGTTATTATTTAGTTATTGATTGATATATAACTTCCAACTTGTGTGCTTATGATCTATAAGCAAAGTTGATTCATGACCCATGACAAATATTTTGTTTGAAATTGTCAAAGTTAAAAAATAATAAGCAAATTTATCCCTAGGTGTTTTGAAAAGTATATATAAAAATAGTATCATGATGGATCATGAATCTCCTTTGTTCATGGTACATTTAAAATTTTAGTCCTTTTTATATTTACATATTGAAACATAAATTTTACTTTTTTTTAGATATGAAACTGTCTGTGACAAAGAAATAACCAGAAGGTTTAAGAAATAACTTTGCAATATTTAGTATTTATTTTAGATAATATTTAAAACAAACATTATTTGATTTACTGGTAACATTACATATTCCTTGCAACAATGTGAACTCTAAAGATTCAGATCTGTTAAAAATTAAAGTTGTTAAACACCAACTTATGAATTTTTCATGTTTTGAAATTTCTACTTAGCTTCACAAACTTGTTGTAGAATGTTAATATTAAAATAAAGCCTCCTCATGCTACATGATATGAAAAGACATTCACAAAAGCTTTGTTATTTTGACCAACTAAAAAAAAACAAATTTTTAGAACCTTATTCAAAATAATATCTCAAAAACTACAAGTTTTAGTAGATCATTTAAACAATAACAAATATTAGAACCATATCATCAGGGAAGTTCTAACAGGAACCTGCAAGGAATGTCACTTACCTTAACTACATAATTTAGTACTACCAGGGTATTCAACCCTGATGTTTTTGTCTTTTGGATTGTAGCGATTGTAGACATTTTTGTTTTCCATAGTTATTAAATCTATAGTTAAAATTAAACATTGGAAGGTAGTTTTTTAGATGGAAGGTATTCTTTGAGTGAAAAAGTAGAATTATAGAAAGTATCTTGGTAGAAAAACAGGATATTTATAGTTGTTTTTTTTTTGCATTAAAATAGATGTAGGTATGTAATAGTTTGATATCCCGTACCATTATTATTAACATAACATAACATCACTGCTATATTACCCAGAAGGGTGTGGCAGAGGTCTACAACACCATCAATTCACCTGTTATGTTTAGGTCCCATGGGATATGGTGTGAGCCTATCTCCATCCACCAGGAACAATTCTAATTCAAATAACACATTGCCTGGGAATTAAATTGTACCTAAAGCACAAAACCCGCAGACCCGAGACCTGGCGGTGGAAGGCGCATACCACTAGACCATTGACGCAACATAACATATCATTCTAATTAGTTGTATAAGAACTAAATGTATGTCTAGTCAAATTCTTAGTAGATATTTATTCTTATCTGGTTCTTATACTACAAAATTCATCACTATGCTAATTCAAGTATGTAGTCACTTATGTTTTGTTTTTAAAACAGCACATGGTGGAGTAATGTGCCTATGGGCCCTCCTGACGTGATCCTTGGGATATCCGAGGCTTTCAAGAGGGACACAGACCCCAAAAAAGTCAACCTCGGAGTAGGTGCGTACAGAGATGACAACGGCAAACCCTTCATTCTACCATCGGTTAAAAAGGTTAGCAAAGATTGTCTATGCTTTATGACCCACTGCTTGTTAACATTGCAGAGTGGAAATTAAAATTTTCTAGTGCAATATTACTGATAACATGATAAGCATGTACTAAAGAGCTTTAGTAGGAAATGTATGATTTTAAAAGCAATAATGGTTATGTTCAGAAAAAAACTAACACTATCTTACTATTAGTATTTTTGTAATCTATTCAGGTTTCCACAGTTTTGACCTAGTTTCTAACATTATCAAGTCTCAAGTACACTTAAAATACTAAGATTAAAGTAAAATCAGCACATGTCATGTTTCATCGTAATGTTTACTTGAATTCCTTATTGATATTTCCCTGCACTGTAAACTAATGTTAGTAATAGTATTTCTAAATGTCTATTCTCTTCGTTCAAGTCTGATCTGGGTTGGGATAAATAATTAAGTTATCTAAATAAGTTTTTAAAAATATGTGAAAAAGGACATGTTAGCATATTTTTATCCACAGGCTGAAGAAGTAGTATACTGCGCTGGTTTGAACCACGAATACGCGCCGATCGGCGGTGAGGCAGATTACACAGATGCTGTTGCCAAGCTCGCCTTCGGTGACGACAGCCCTGTCCTTCAGAACAAGTCCAACTGCACTGTACAGGTAATATAATTTATTTAACTTATATAATTAGAGAGTGACTCTTGAGTTGCATTGAGCCTGAAATTCAAGTCAAAAAAGTTGCATAACTTGCCAGTGTCATAGGAGAATTTAGTGTGTATAAAACTTTACGCATTATAGACTCCATGTATATGTAATGTAACTCATCTTCTGTGTTGAAGTGATATAGGTTAGAGCAAGAAATAATTGAAACTTAAGTATAACTGGGACCCTCATAGCGTCGTTGCAAATTTAAAATCTCCTATGTGACAATTTTGTCAAAAATGAGTTATGCATATATTTTTAAAGCGATTTTCAATACCTATACATTGCAAAATCTCTTATGTGGAAATCATAATATTCCGTTGAGATATTCGCAAAATTTAAAAAATCCTAAGTGACTCTGTACATTTTATTGCCCATCAAAATCTCCTATGTGCCCGATGTGTCACATAAGAGATTTTAGTATTAATTACATTACAAAATATTTGAAAATTAAAATATCCTATGTGTCACTAATTGTGTACGGCGGATAGTTTCGCGCCTAATTTTTGCTAGAAAGTGACCGCAATATTACGGAACAAATGCATTGGAGTGAAATATAATTATATTACGTGGCTAGTGACTAGGTCTAGACCAGTGTTTTAGTGCAGGATGCAACTTGTCGCGCGTAAGCACGCGTAAACAGAAGTCAATTATATACAGTTAATTCTTGTTATTTGGGCTTGTGTTACTAGTAATTATGTCTAAAAATTATAAAACAATACTCGGGGTCATCGTATAATAAGTTTAGTACTCCAATCGGCGATTATTGACGACCATATCGATGAAAATTCCACCGATATTACTCGTGCCTCTGTCGCCGCATCGATGGAACCTGCAGATACCGTCAATTCATTAATTATGCCAGAAGATTTAGGATTCAATGCGGAACTTAAAACCAGGATATTGAAACCACCTTTTTCGTTGCTCCTACCGTCAATCCCTGCAAATATTGAGCCAGTCTTGTTCGATAGTGACGATGAAGAGTCGCCGCCGCCTTCAGTGATATCTACTCAGGCTATCATACATTGCAATTTGGAAGCTAGTGAACTAACCCATAGCGCAGGCCACCATGATTTGAGCCATGTCGTCGTTGCATCACAATAAAAACCTGCAAGACTACCGTGTTCAGACTTAGATGCAATTCTGAGATATGAATGCTGATGATATTTGTGCAAGACCTACCCTGGACTCCACCCACTAAAAAAAGACCGCAGTTGCCATCTGACAGTGAAGATGATGTTCCCTTGCTGTCATTACAGACTAATGAGCCCAGCTCTTTGGAAAATATGCTACCTACAAATGAGGATATTAAACATCTATTACCTTTAACTGTATCCGAAAGAAAATGTTGTCCAATTAAATAAATAGGCTAGAATTTTTGGCAAGTCTTGTCTGGGATTTAAGAGAATCGATGATGACAAAGATAAGCCTTCTGTTCATAAGCTTAAAAGAGAAATAAAATCACGTTGCTCTCATTCAAAAGTAAACCCAGACTCAAAACATAAAAACTCTTACTTGTGTGCATGCATTACCGAAGAAGATCGTGAAGCCATCCATCGTTATTTCTGGAGTCTTAATACGTGGGCTGAAAAGAAAGCGTTTGTAAAAGCTGCTGCTGTTCATAGAGGTATTCAAAGACGTCACCATAATGATCAGGTTTTATCTGGATACTGGTTGCAGTTATCAAGCTGGTAATATTACACAAAAAGAATAAAATGATCATCAAATACTTAAGAAGAATGAAGCTCGTCAAGCTAAAAAAGATGCCATAGAATCGGCAAACGAGAAGGTTGTAGGGATTACAGTTGATGTTCAGGGCGTATTACTTGCACCTAAGCTTTTGGCCAGTTCTTTATATTATAAACTTAAGTTACAGTGTCACAATATTACAGTTTTTGACTGCAGGACGAAGAAAGTAACCATTTATTTTTGGCATGAAGTTGATGGTAGCGTATCTGCTAATGAATTTAACTCTTGCTTAATCGATTACTTATCAAACATGATGGCGGATACCAAACGAGTAATCATAATTTCTGATGAAGCAAGTCTCTTCATATCAAGCATTTGTACTTAGAAAAAGGCCATACCATGATGGAAGTGGACAGTGTCCACTCAACAATTGAACAATACATTAAGCCTCTAATTTATGCACGCATTGACTAAGTTGCAAGTATGCAGCAAGCTCGGCCTAGAAATCCAAGTCAAGTCAAGAAATGTTAAGTCTATACACAACGACTTCTTTCTTAATTATGAAGAACTTGAGTCGAACTTTAAGTCCGTAAGACCTGGTAAGAAAAAGGGGATCCAGTTGTAGTTGACATACGAGGGCTTAAATATTTGCCAAATGGAACGGTGTCATATAGATTGCGTCATAATGACAATTTGTCCATATTACCTCAGCGAAGAACTAGTCGTGAACGTTTACAACCAAGACCACTGTATCAAACACTGCTTAAAATCACAGAAAATAAATATAAACATTTGCAAGAGTTGAAAAGCGTAATTGATAAAGATTATCATCCATTTTTTGATTACATCACATTTAATCCTGGCACTTAAAATATTTAATATTTTACTTATTTGTTTGTTTCAGTTTCCAATATTTTAATAATAATATTAATAATTGAATAATAACAAAAAAAAATGTCTTATTGTAAATTTTTGAATGAATATGAAAGAAAAATACTATATTTTTTATTTGTGCTTATAACATTTAAAACTCTTATGTGTCAAAAAGTTGCAATGAAAATCTCCTATGTGCAGAAAAATAATTAAATTTATATATATTTTCTAATTGAGACATTGAGATAATACAAATTCTATGCCAATACATTACAATTCCTTTATATTTTATTATATATAAAGGATTAAAAATGTTTTCTAAGATTTTTTTTCAGCATGCAGTTTTTATCGTTTTTCTCCAAAAACTGAATTTTACACATAGAAGGTTTTAAATTTGCAACGACGATAGTTTACTTAAATAAAACTGAAATTAAAAAAGTCGTTTTTTTTAGTTATACTGGGTGGCGCAAAAGTACAGGCACTAAAGAATGTACTTTTTTTTTTTTTATATGACATTTTCTGTCATTCTGTTGTTGAAAATTGTGTAGTGAACAAATGTAAAATACACTGAAAATAAACATGGACCGTTTTACTCCCCAAGAACGTGGAATAATTGTGTCAATGTTCTTACGGAATAATTCATCAGTGATAAGAACACAACGTGAATTTCGTCGACGATTTCCCCACCGTCCGGCACCGATTGGTCGCACAATTCGACGCTTTGCCACACGCCTTGAAGCAACTGGCTCAACATTGGATAGACCTAAGTCTGGGAGACCAAGAACAGGCCGTTCAGCTGAAAATATCGATGCTGTGCGCGAAGATGTGGAAGAGTGTCCAGAAACATCAACGAGGCGACGTGCCACGCAATTGGGCATTTCCAGACGGACCCTGCAGCGTATTTTGGTGAAAGACTTAAAGATGTTCCCGTATAAAACTCAAATGACTCATCAGCTGCTGCCTGCTGACCACCGAGCTCGTCTAGATTACTGCCAGCGCGTCATAAACCTCAACCTTGAAGAGGATGATTTTCCTTCAAAATTGGTTATGAGTGACGAAGCGCATTTCCATCTCTCAGGGCATGTCAATAAGCAGAATACTCGGTTCTGGGGCACTGATAATCCGCGCATTATTCAAGAAACACCTCTACACCCACTAAAAGTTACTGTATGGTGTGGCATCTGTGTTGACAGAGTGATCGGACCCTATTTTTTCGAAGACGCTGGAGGCAATGCGATAACTGTCACTGGAGAACGCTACAGAACCATGTTACGTGAGTTTTTGATACCCAGTTTGGACGAATTGGGGCTGGAGCACATCTGGTTTCAACAAGACGGCGCTACGGCACACACAGCGCGCGACACTATGGACTTAGTGAGGGACGCTTTTCCAGACCGAGTTATCTCTCGTTTTGGCGATTTGCCTTGGCCTGCAAGATCACCCGATCTGACCAGTCCAGACTTCTTTCTTTGGGGTTTTTTGAAATCTCGGGTGTATGTGAACAAGCCACAGACTCTCGCAGCTCTAAAAGAAAACATTCGTCAAGAAATAACGAACATATCGCAGGAAGTGTTACGGCAAGTTATGCAAAATGTCATAAATAGGGCTCAAATGTGTATCAACTCTGGAGGTCACCATTTAAAAGACATCATCTTTAAATCCTAATGGTACGAAATTTAATGGCACAAATATACATTTAAAAAAATCTAAATCTAGTTTTCTAATTTAGAAAAAATGTTATAGCTGAACCAAATAGGGTCTTTACTTTTGCGCCACCCGGTATTATGTTCGATACTCATTTCAGTGATTTATAGAGTTTAAATCTAAAAGTCCTAAAATTTTAACTTTTCTCGACGTTCATGGTCCAGGTCATGCACTAGACATAAGGTTAAACTACCTCTTGTATTCTAGACACTATCCGGTACCGGAGCCCTTCGTCTCGGCCTGGAGTTCATCACCAAGCACTACGCTAAAAGCAAGGAGATTTGGATGCCCAACCCCACATGGGGCAACCACCCGCAAATCTGCAACATGCTCAGTTTGCCCGTCAAGAAGTACCGTTACTTCGACCCCAAGACCATTGGCTTTGACCTGAAAGGCGCCATTGAAGATATCGGCGTAAGTATAATAATTTATTAACCTTATCTTGTCTAACGTAATAGATAATTGTCGCAGGTGTAATTTGTCTTATCAATGGTTAATGTTTGTTCTATTGCACCTATCTATGCCACCTAAGGCGAGGTTACTTTTTATGACTTCTTTTTGTAAAAGAACTAGCGACCCGCCCCGGCTTCGCACGGGTACAATGCTGATACTAAATACACTACAGAAAAACTGTGAACGTTGTATATTAAAACACAGCTGCCCGCTCCGGATTCGCACGGGTATAAAATATATAGCCTATGTAACTCACTGAAAAAATGATTAAAATCGATCCAGTAGTTTTGATAGTAAAGTATGAAGACTCAATTTTTTTTTAATTCAACACAATTGTTTGTTTTACCGAAAGCTACTTAATCGTGTTTTAACATTGATACCGACTTTAATTCAAGTTATTTGAAAGGATATTCATTCTATCGTATAATAGTGCTGAAACATGCAACTTTTAAACCTTGGCAAACACTGAAGAATTTTATAGGTACCTTTTATTATTGTAGCTTTTTATATTTTACTAAAAATAAATAGGTATTCGATCAATATTCTGAACTACTAAAGTACACTTAATAGAACTGTTTATTTCTCGTGTTGATGCGAAATGACGGACGGCCTCAGAAAGCGCGGCCTTGCAACTACTAGATATAAATAGTAACAGCTGATAGTTACAGTGTTTCAGCCACTGAACGCCCGGACGTAAGAGTTTTGCTCTATTTCTATAGAAAATAATCAAAGAATGCCATATTTAATAATAGTATCATTTTGTTGAAAAACATATTATATTTTAAAATTCGTTTAAAAGAGGCTTTTTATAGTCAGATAGAAGGTAAGGTTATATTAAAGGACCTACAGAAAAATCTGTAAAATACCTAGAAAATACTGTCAAATATTAAGCATCTCTATCTGGCCATAATCTGTTTGGCACATTGCCCTGTTAAAATTTATGAAAAAACAGTTATGTACTAAACAATATCTTAAAATAACGTTTTCAGCATAGAAATCTTAATACTATTAAGATTTCTATGGTTTTCAGCCATCCAGTTGTATCAATAGCTACAACTCAGTATTGGCCTGATTGTGTAATAAATTGTCATAATTTTAGTTGTACAATTATCATGTGGCTCAGGCTCATAAAGAAGTTAACAATCGCTTATTGACTATCAATTGACAAGTCAACAATTTTCTTCTGTGTGTATATTTATCACAGTATTGTTAAGTTTTACTACAAGTGCAAATAAATGTCTAAAATGTCTAAACACTCTTCAACAAACAAATTCAGTTTATCTACATAGTGGCATTTTGGTGGCTTTATTATAACATATTACACATTCGTCAGGGACCCATATATAATCATTACTTAATACATAACATTTCATATTATTTTGATTACATGGTAATAGATACGGCCGGTGCATTTTCGTTCCATTTCTCAATTTAGACAAGCAAGCGTACTGTTGGTCCTCCTCCGTCAGTCGTATTCTTTATGTCTGAGGGTCGTGACCTCCTCCATCCATAATACTTGATCTCACGATCTTATGCCATCTTGACCTATCTTCAGTCACTCGGAGAGCATCGTAGACAGTGAGATTTGGATTTGGATTTAGAGTAGTGCGTATTTGGTCCGACCAACGCATCGGGCTACGGCCTCACGTTCTATTTAACAGTGACCACTTGTTTTTAACCGACTTCCAAAAAAGGAGGAGGTTCTTCAAGGATGTCTCCATCTTTCCTGACTAACATGTACTGTTCGAAGAAATTAAAAATAAGGTTTGGAAATACTTTAGTTACATTACATTGTCTGTAAACCACTTTAAATCACAACATTTCAAATAATAAGTTGCTCAAATTAGGCTGAGTAAATGAGGTCATCGGCCTTATTAGTAGATCGTAGTATGTTTCAATAATCTTATCAAACAAAATGGCACAAGCAATGCGTATCTAATAAAGGATCAAGAAATATAGATGGATCATTAACATAACACTTCTGTCCATGTTGAATCACTCGCAAAACACGTATTTTATGCGTGATATCTACTCCATTATCAGTGACTTTATCAATAAGATGTATGGAGTTTTACATTTTTACCACCAGCCTATCTGGCTATAACCAGTTACCAGTTAGGTAATGCGATAAGTCTACGCCGTGGATAACCTATGCTTTGTAATATTAAATTGCCATGTCGCCACTCGTCGAAAGTGTCGAATGATGAATGCAATACGCAAACACACTATGGAAAATGATGTTTTTGAATATGGATCGTGCAGTATTAATGCCTTGCTCAAAGGTAGCGAGTGACCGTGAGATATAGACAAAACCATAAATCAGTTGTCAACAACATATAATACTACACTATTTAGCAATACTATGTTTTGTATGGCATCCAGAGTTTAACACAAACTACCCAAGTCATTTTTTGAAATAAGTCCACTTGATAAATTTAATATTAATCTGAAAAAATGTTTATTAGTAAAGCTTATTACAGTGTTAAAGAATACTTAGAAGATAATATTTGTGGCAATATCAGTAGTAAATAGAAAAAAATAGTTTAAATTTGTAATTAATCTTACTTTGTGTTTATTATTTTAATTTTGTAATTCATGTCTAAATTGGTGATAATTTGTTAATAAATAGTTCCTAAACAAAAGTATCTTAAAAGTGTAATAAGTACCTATAATACTTATAGATTTAAGTATGACCTGTATACAGCCAGCCTTAGGGTGGCCAAGGCATGTAGCACAGATATAGATCTACATAGATAACGCAAGTATCACGATTTGTATTGAAACGAAGCGTGCCGACTTTTTAATACCTTTTGTGACGTCACAGCCGAAATTTAGTGACGGGAAATCCAAACCGATTCAAAGACACCGATGCCGCCGATGCCAATCCGCCCAGTAAGTTCAACTGGAGCCGTCCGCTATGATTTTATCTGTCAAAAGACGCGCGTGGACTGAAGTTAGAGGCGACCAACCTCGACGCTTGGTCGGGGTTGAGACACGCGAAGTACATGCATCTGCGTTATCTATGTAGATCTATATCTGTGGCATGTAGCCTAAGTGCCTTTTCACACGTCCCGGTTGCCGGCTAACCGGCGCCGGGTTCCCGGTGGTGAAGTGTATGGGCATGGTACGTAGCTTTCACATGTACCGGCGTAATTCATCCGGCAGGCGCTAAGATTTAACACCGGGTACCCGGCGCCGACTACCCGGCAACCGGGACGTGTGAAAAGGCACTTAGGGTAAAATATTTACTACTTTGTAACATCAATGTATACCCATATTTGCAATAAAAATATTGAAGTTTGATATTAAAAAATATAGTAAGAACTCGGTGCGTATAAACGGGCTGCCCGTTTATACTCGGTCGAGTCCCTACGTGTTACAAGATAGAATACATCGGGGCATTTACCTCTCGCACGCTACAAGTGGATGGGGACGACAAATTGATGCAGTCAGGCCACTAATTTGCATTCTGTATGACGGACGATTTGCAAGTTGCAACACATACTTTTAAAGTATTCTGAACATGTATTGTATAAAGTCAACATTTCAAACGAAGAAATTTTGTGTGTTACACTCGTGACATGCCGCGATGTTCGTCGTAAATTACAATGATCAAAATGTTGCCACAAATAACGTTAATTTACAATAGGTCTATAAATAGTTCTGTCTTATCTTAGTTCTTGCAATTATTATATAATACCATATTATTATGTTATCAATTATTTATCTATAAATGAGACAGAATCTTCACAGCGACCCTGACCGAGATAGAGGTACTTATAACAATAGAAAAGTCTGAATAGTTATCATTATTATTTAACTACAAAATAAGACATAACTATCTACGTGTGCCTATCCCATCCCTTAAATACATTGCAAGGAATTTGGCTCATCTTTAGTCATGTGGAGATTAGGGGATCTAACCCATACAGACTCGGATCCAGGGTGGGGCAATGGGTACAATTATCCTCCTGACCCACAACCAGATAATGTCAGCAGGTTTATTCTTATAGCGAAACTAGATCAAGCAGGTCGAATTAGTTCAGATTGCACGACAAATCCTACCTTGCTTGTACCATGCGAGGTAAAATTTGTCGCTATATCTTTTAGGCATTATCTTAGCACTAGCACTCTATTCATAAAAGTAACAGTCTATAATTTTGTTTACAGCAAATCCCTGAGGGATCCATTATTCTACTGCATGCGTGTGCGCACAACCCCACGGGTGTCGACCCCAAGCTCGAAGAATGGAAGCAACTGTCCGAGGTAAGGAAATACATATAAATATCATTGGTAACTTTCCTTATCCACATATTGAATAATATATTATGTCAGATAGCCGTCGAATCGATATTACTTGTAGATCGTCGAAAACTATATCAAATTTCTGATAAATTTACCATGATGATCCCCGACGCCACATGTTTTAAAAAATGTCCTCCGCCAAGTTTATATTTGCGGTAAACTCAAAAACTACACAATGGAAACATGCGGTTTTTAACAATAGATAGTGATTAGTTCTTGCTCAAACTCAACATACTATTTGAATTACAGGTGATCAAGCAAAGAAAGCTCCTGCCATTCTTCGACATGGCGTACCAGGGTTTCGCTACGGGCAATGTGGATGGTGACGCCTCCGCCGTACGACACTTTGTCAAAGAGGGACACCAAGTCATCCTAGCACAGAGCTTCGCCAAGAATATGGGTATGTTTATCAGACCAAATAAAGTCATACACACACACTTAGCTTCACTCCGCTATATAATCTTAGCCGGAAGGGAAGTCTTGGAGGAATCTCGTTTATTTTTCTCTACTGCTAAGGTGGAAAAATCATTCAACTGCACCTGAAGAAAAATTGAGTACATTATACTAAGAAACAGTTGAAAAAGATATGGGACCGGCAGGATTTGAAATGAAAAATATCATACAGTTGAGAAATTTAGGGTTCTGGTAAGAGGCGACCGTAGCTGGATGGCTAAAGCGGCTGCCCGATGAGCGTGATTTGAACCTGCCGGTTCCATATATTTTTCAACTGTTTCTTAGTATAACTTGCACTTCTTTCATCTACCTATATTTGAAGAAACTTTTCCTTATAGAAAGAAGGCCCTTGCCACTAAAATAAAATAATTACATCAGACGAATCATTGGCACGTCTAAGATAAAATAAGCTCTTATCTACATGACAGACTCAGAAACATGACATATACAAAAAGTCTCGGTTTTTTCATGCATTCATTATCTTTCTGTCTCTATTACTGTCGTCATAACATTGTTTACAAGTTGACCTATATATTTACTCGGCTGACCCTACTATCTTATTTACGTCAAATACGATTATATGGTTCATGTGCCAAAACTGGATTTATTTACTCCGTAAAAATATTATTCCGTCATGACATCATTTATGATTTCACTTATCTGAAAGAATTCTATCTTAAGATTATATCACATATTTTAACACGCGCAAACTGCATGATTGTATGGTAAACATCAACAATATAAGAATGAAATACTATCATCTTTTGTATATGTTACTGTACCTGTTTTCAGTTTGTGCCGTCAACCGTGGTGGTTGCTGAAAATCAGCGCTGTGGAAGTTTTGCAGAAATGCAAGACTCCACAGCATTAAAGCTGAGCAACCGCCACTGTTTTCTTACATATTTATTACATTTATACTTACTTACCTGTTTTTGCATGTGTTAGTTATGTAAGAAAATAAAAATAATTTTCAATATATATGATCCCAGCTCAACGGATACTATATATAGCTACAACACCGATTTTCAGCAGCCGCCTTTAGTGTCCAGTGAATGCTTGATAGTTCATACACGTTGGACTGGTTATCACTCATACTCACTGTTATTGTAGTCTGTATACTGCATTGTATTGTTATTCATCCTGTATCAATCGCACTTTAAAATAAATAAACCTTATTTCAGTTGTTAAAAAGACAATTTATCAACTTTTCTAGAGCAGGACTTTTGCTCGGTGTGGGGAATGATTTCCATAACTTGTAGCTAAAAATAAGAGTAAGCGCTACTTTTTGAAATGAAATGAAAATATCTTTATTACTTGACTTCAAAGCGAAGCGCTTAACATCGTCATACAAAGATAATTCTACTTTAAATTCGCGGCGCTTAAACTCACATTCTATTGAATGTGAAAGTGATTTTAAGTGCCATTTCCTTAGATTTCCAGTTCTTCTCAAGAAGACCTTTCTTGAGAACTGGCAAGAAACCCAAGGCTGACTGTTTTCAAAATCGTGTTTGAAAAGAAAACATTGTGATTTTCTCTTGAACCATATTTAAATGTCCACCTTATAATTCCAGGATTGTACGGCGAACGTGCCGGAGCCCTGACGTTCCTGTGCGGCGACAAGGAGACGGCCGACAAGATGATGTCTCAAGTCAAGATCATGATCCGCACCGTGTACTCCAACCCCCCGCTCTACGGCGCCAGGCTCGTCAAGACCATCCTCAACACGCCTGAGCTTAAGCAACTATGGTGAGTACAATATAAGGTTAAACAGTCAGGCTAGCATAAATTGTTTTGTATTTTGTTTGTGAATAGGCATGGTGACTGATCTATAGATAGTAAAATATAGGATACCTTATCAAACTATAGGTAAACATAAACCAATTGAAATCATTTTTGTTACATACTATAAATCTAACTCATTTTATGATCATTCAAAGTTTCATGGACGAGTTCATTTTTAAAATACGAAATTAATCGATTTTTTTTTTATCATTAAATTACCCACACAATTTATAGCAATATTTGTAATAAAACCATTTTTATAAACGCAATATTTCGTATAGCTATCAAACAAAATTCATAACTTCACATACAAAATACTCAAGCGTGACGTCACGCTTGAGTAGCCTTTTGTTTGGAGCGTTTGGCCGAGTCTATTATTAATGTGAATTTGAAATTGTATTATCTCAGGAAGTTTATGTTAGGTCAAAGTAATTCTTGTAATGATGTTTCTTATATCAAGAGGTGTTTCAATTACATACAAAAATAAAAATTAGTCATCATGCCTATTGGCTTTGTCGCATATTCATTTATTTGTGTAAGAATATGAAAAAAACCGCTACAGAATCTATCTCACGCTTACTATAAATAGCTCCTCTTGGCCTAGAATTTAAATTGAAATAAAACCGTTACTACAAATTTTGTATTTTTGTGTTTGACTTGTGTTGTCTTTTCAACCAATCAGAGCCAACTATTTCGCCCGTTCAAAAGAGCGTCATCAGGTGATTAAACTTCAGAGAAGCCATTGCCTGATAGAAAAATCACAAACGCCGCTTGCCCGATATAAAAATTTAAAGAGATCTTACGCACGGTATAATAAGCTGACCACTAGAAGAAAAATAAATATAATTGTGTATGTGATCCTTCTAAAAACGGTATTGTGTTGAATATACTTTCAGGTTACAAGACGTAAAGCTGATGGCTGACCGCATCATCTCCATGCGTACAAAACTGCGCTCTGGTATTGAAGGCGCCGGCAACAAGAACTCGTGGAAGCACATCACCGACCAGATTGGAATGTTCTGCTTTACGGGACTCAAGCCTGAACAGGTAACTCATTTATATGAAAGTTATACCATGCAGAGAGTGCCACTGTCTTAGGGTGATATTACACTGAAATTGATGGGCGCTCTTAACCTATAGCTTAAGAGCCTATAACTACCAATATAATCATTTATCAATAATGGCATCCAAGGCATTAATGACTAAACCGGTAACTGTGATACAGACAGAGGGCGCTACTCAGTGACGTGCATAGATATTTTTAGCAGGGTAGACAAAAAGCTTAGCGAAAGCCGCCACTTGAAGTAAAAGACTGTTTTCTTGTTTCCATGATGTGTCAGATGGGCCACCACACATATCCATAAATTAATTGATTTAATGAACATATTAATTTAGGAATACACGAGGTAGTCTTGAAAAGGACCGTTTTCTTAGTATTTATAAACAAAAAGCAAGTGGGAGTAAGTACTAAAATCCTAACTAGCTAATAACAACATAAATAGTGTAAGCTACGGCGATATCGGAAGTGGGCGTGAATATCAATACAAATAAGTGAAATTGCGGTCTCTCTTTTAACTTCAAAACATAGAAGTCTAATTCTTACGGAAGGTTATACATACATATTTATATATTAAATCAATCCGTCTGTCCTTCTCCAAAAAAAACTTTAAAACATCATCGTAAAAAGTAGGGGAACCTGGGGAACGTTTTAATTCTACGAGAAGACCTTTTTTTATTGCAATCATAGATAAATCTGTCAAACGTTTTTGCCTTTGCGTTTTTCCTAAATACGTGTGAATGAGTTTGAAAGAAGAAAACGATCTTTCGGTCGAGGCGCTGCTTACGGGTATTGTAACTATCAGTTTGGCAAATCGCAAAACTTAAAATTATAGACATCCACGTACCCGGTGTCAGTCCAAACATTTTTATAAGTTGCAAACAATAAACAGACAAAACAATAAAGCTTTTTTGTATGCTTACACCTTGTAAGCCAATTAAAACAGTCGTATTCCTTTATATTAAACTTGCGACTGCGAGTACCTTTGTCGTATAATTGTACAATAGTTAAAACCGGTAAGCAGCGGCCAAAAGATATTACACGTTTCTTGTTATCATTATGAAAGTTTAGCAAACTCACCGTCCTTTAACTTTTGTAAGCATAAACTACCGCAAAGCTCACAGCCCACACACTCCATGATAAAGTTTAATTAAAATTATCAATTAAATTCCACTCTAGAAATAAACAATTACAAATGGAAATTATATTACAAACACTAAACAAAACACTTCCAATTCACCTGTTGTCAACAAACTCGAAAATAAGTAAGTGAAAAGAGTGAGTGAGAGGCAAATAAAACAAAATGCAAAATAAAAACGACAAAAAAAATGTTTTGGTATTCATTACATAATTTCATCAAATAGTGCATTTTTAAAATGGTCGCATTACATTAATCAAACCGAGAAACCAACCAATAAGAGCGCCTCATACCACCACCCAAATTTAGACGTTGTCTATCCTGTGACGTATTTGGTGATACTTTACGCTTGTGTGTGTCAAAAATTGCGTGTAATACGAAGACGCAGTACAATCGATTTTAATTGTGTGCGTAGCTTTCCGTAGACTCGATATGCAGCAATCTACCCTGATGACGTAACACAGGCGAGTTTGCTCGGTGAATCGCGGAAGGTCACGCCAGCGCGTCCGGAGTCATTTTAGCGCGGTAATTTCGAAAACATTTACGTCTAACATAGAGGGTAAAAGCTTTGCTTACTTTTGCTGACAAGGGGGATGGGGGGGGGTAAATAATTGTAATAAATCTGCTTACGTAATATTTGAACGGCCCCTAGGTAAATTTAAAAAATATGTTAAAATTAGATTATGTCAAAAAGTTTAGTACAGTATTTCGGACTACATAAATGATAATAGTATTTGGAAATGAATTGCTCTTCTTATGTGACTTTTATTATGTATACCTACTTACTGTTATAGTTTTCAGTTTAAAAGATGGTGCACATGAGTTTCTCACCAGCTCTTCTCATAATGCAATACCCATCGGAGCTGGTACTTGGATTGATTTTAATTTTAATTTAAACAGTTTGATTAAAATAAATCTAAGCTCCGGTTATTCAAATCATTGTAATTAGTATAATTTAGTATTATTTATTTTATATCATTTTTTGTAATGTTTTGACGTGTTCAAGCGCCTCCTGGGGCCTATGAAAATAAATGATTTGAATTTGAATTTAAGTGGACTGCTTCATTATAATTCTGAATGCCACATAACAAAGTCTCAACTGTCATCCTAAACAAAAATGACCGAACATTACAGTTAAAGGGTGTTATTACACTGATATCATTCGATGCATCGATCTATTGGTGTAATATATTTGTTAACAGTTTTTCGCCACTATAACCGAATGACGTCAATTTTTCTGCCATTCGGCCTTTGATCGACGGATAATTGATTGGTGTTGTAACCTTCCAATTTATTCCGTCAACGAATTGAAGTCTACGACTCTACCTTTGACTGTAACTACTTTTAAGATTTTTTAACAGAATGAAAAATGTATTACAGGTCGAGCGATTGACCAAGGAGTTCCACATCTACCTGACCAAGGACGGCCGCATCTCCGTCGCTGGCATTTCCTCCAAGAACGTCGACTACATCGCCGAAGCCATCCACAAGGTCTCTTCGTAAACGCACACTTTATACAAACTATTACTGACTTCAGCACTGCATAGAGCTTCTTATAAATTAAGTCAAATGTACCGAGAGATAAAGTATTTATTCTACCAGTCTGTTTTTAAGTATATTAATGTATTTACTAAAACATCGAGAAGTGATAGTTTTTTTTTATGTTATTCGTTCGTATGTATGACATACAACGTTGTATGTTTTTATTATTATAGAATTAAAACGTATTTTTAATAAATATTGTATTTTTTATGCTTCTTAAATCTATTGTTCACATTGCCCTTGAGTAAATAACATCTGAATAAGTAGAAAAAAAACAACTTTATTATGATTTAAATTTTATTCGTTAAAATAAGTAGATAAAATAAACTTGCCAAAACACAGAAAATTGTATCAACATGTTTTGATTCTACCACGGTACTAGGTATTTCTACGCAAAATATTTACAGCTGACAAAACAAATGAACATCTTATTCTATGTTTATAAAAAACCG
This sequence comes from Hypena proboscidalis, assembly GCA_905147285.1. Taxonomy (NCBI): domain Eukaryota; kingdom Metazoa; phylum Arthropoda; class Insecta; order Lepidoptera; family Erebidae; genus Hypena; species Hypena proboscidalis. The sequence goes on from LR990130.1 coordinate 5,363,663, forward strand.
ATGCAGGTCAATCGTTAACATTGCCTTAAAATTTTAACATTAATTTTATACAATAGATAATTCCTTTTAGGATACCTTACCTTTAAAAGAACACATTTTATCTGCAATGGGGCAGCAACAATCTTAAACATATTCACCTGCATCCAATCGTTCTAGCCTATTCACATTCCACTAAACTAATTCAGTTACTGTAGGACATTCATAAGACATCCAAAAATGCTTTTCCGTACATTATTATGGTATAAAATATACTAATACATTTTTATGAGTTGACCGTTCGTCAATGATATTTTCAATAAAAATAGAGAAATGTTTATTAATATATGTACAAATTTGTCATAGAACAACTAATGGCTACTCATGGCACTATTTCTTTAGAATGAACATTCTGTTTAAGGCAAGAAATATGTACCATTTAAATATACATGTTGATGGAGGTAAGATCCCGTTTTAAAGTTATTCAAGTTTGTTTCAATCTTTGTGGATGTAATAAAATCTATTAAAAAAATATGTAATATTGAGAGAAGCTGTCTATTGAGTAAACAAATCTGCATATTTGACTGATATGATATTTTACAATCGTTTTCTAATATTGCGGGATTCTCCTTAATTTTATTAGAGGCAAGAAAAACATATGACCTCTTAAACAATTCTAATACTTAAGTAGTGCCTGTTAGAAGGGCACTAAATATACAACATAACATTTTTGTATAAAAACAACACAACGTCTTACACAATACCCGAATGCTTCGATAATAGAAGGAAGCTTTAGTATCATGTAGCACCACCTTTATAATACAACCTTTATTCGCGGCTACAATATCTCTATACACATACACAATACTTCTGTACATATCCTTTTTTATCTATCCTGTTCAATTTCTATTGCGTTCATCGTACCACAAAGTTTTTTTATCTAATACCTACAAGAAGACAGATATATTATGTGATACATGGAGGGTCTTTACCTCCATGTAGCATCATACAGAATTCTTAACCTTTAAAAGTCAGAGCGAAAACGAATCAGCGGCGTGTCCCTCACACCAAGCCACAAAAATAATTTAAATGCAGTTTTTATATCTAATTGATTTTTATATAGCATTTAGCCGTGCTTAGGAATCTAATACGAAGAAATAGACGATTTTTTTTTTGGACTTGAGGCGGGGTTTGAATGCGTGACCTTAGGATTCCATCTCATCGCTCTCGAGATGAGACGTCCGGAAAGGTGTGAATCATACAGTGAAAAGATTCCTGGGATTTGGAATACAATCCTTTGTCTTTGATAGCTCAGATGGGAGAGCTATAGGACGGAATCCTAAGGTCACGGGTTCAATACCAGCTTCAAGTCCAAAAAAAAAATTCGACTGTTTGTTAGTAACAGTTTATATTGTTTTTTTTAAATCATAATGTCTTCTTTCAGTAAAATATTTTATCTATTTCCCTTCTTCCTTATAGTTTCCTTGTATCTGGCATTGCCGTGGAAAAAAAGCATTTATTTATGTGATGGTGATTGGTGACTTAGCGTGAAATAAACACATACTAAACATTGAAGAGTTTTTGAACTTAGGCCTATAAAGTAAATGTTTTTTTACACTGGTAATATTTGACAAACATTGATTAATTTGCTTTTATCTCTCACTCAAAGGGGTTCTGGTAAGCCCAAATATCTGGTGGGTAAAAATTTATGTGTTTGTTAAGTCTATTATAGTATATACTATTATTCAAATTAAATAAATTAAGCTAGTAAAAATGTAAATATATATCATAACAGCTATAAATATAATTAGCTAAATATAATGAAAACTAGCTATAGCTTTTAAACTATTCTGCAAAATAAAGATGGCGCCTGAAACTTAGGCGAATGCAAGCTTCATGGTGAAAAGATTGTACTCTTTAGTACCAGTTTAATGTAGGTTCTATTATAGGATTATTGTTATTACATTATTCCGGATCGTGTACATTGGACGCACTCATATCTAAACAATGGAACGCGGAATTTATATAAATCCGTTTGATTCAAATCAGCAAAATCTTCAGGTCCGGCTTCCCCAATCCCCCTCCCCTCCAAAATAACATAAAACAGCAAAGATATTGTTGCAGCCAAACCAAAGAAATTGTTGTAAAGTTGTAAGTAGCCGAGTTCTGTTTGATAGTGTCACTTCAATATTGTGAGTTTTTGTGCGGTGCAAATCTTTAAGTAAACTATATATTTTAAGAAGAAGAATATTGCTTACCCATGAGATGGCCACACAAAAATCGTGGAATGCTGAGACCTCAACAAATGGGCGGCATCGAAATATCGGTTACTTACGACCATGCAAAACTCAATCATCGATAACATGATCAAATTAAGTAGCAAATTTACTGACGGGCTAATTATATTCACCCATACGTTCTTATTTACCATATATTGGCGGTCGTCAAAGGACTCGCAGGTATAGATTTTAGTTTTTTTTATACAGGGTGGCCCATGAAAATTAGAAACAGCTTACTAAAAGATCTTTAAATACTTGCGGTACATTTATGTTGCCTTTAAATAATGGCAAATAGCGACAATATAGCAATGTTTGATTGTATTATCACTATTTGTTTTCCTATGTACTGTGTATGTGCAAGAACAAAATTAAAGATTGTATCTAAAAAAAATCTTTAGACTACTATAGATGGGCTACCTTGTATTATAAAACTGTTCACTCATAAACTTCCATCCTGAATTTAGATAACACTGAACACGACATAATTTCCCCACCAGTTTGAATTCTTTGCAAACAACCAAATAAGTAGAAGGCTTTTGTTTGTTTAGACCTAATTTAACTTACATTATCCGCTAAATATAGGCTTGTTGTGTACCTACCTCGGTAAAGATGGTCTAAATTAAATTCTGAATTAAGATCCGCCCAGAATGTGTCGAAAATAGAAGTAAAACAGAAATTAAACACTTCTATAGAAACTTAATGAACTATATGTACAAGATGGCGTAAAATTATATTTTGATCCATTTTTGTTTTTAAATAACTAAGTTAAAAAGTTTTTGAAAGATGGCAATCTTTATTTTTTCTGATAAAGGGACAAGACCATATCGGGATCATAAACCAAACGGGTTGATTTATGGCATTTTTCATCAACTTCCGGCGATAGGTTTGACGAATACTCTCTTTGAGAGCTTCAAGACTTTCAAAGAGTCTAAATATTTACCTACATTAAAAAAAAATACATCTTTGGATAGGTTGATTATTTTTGCGCAACCTTGTACAATAGACTATACAAACTGATAGAAATGAATCTGTAAGGTTAACTTGTTGCTTATAAGTACACAAATAAACTCAAAATATTTTTTATAACTAGACGAAACTATTTACAAAACGATGTATTATTGATGACTCTTGGAATGTGTATAGCAAAGCCAAAATTAAACTTAACAGTTTAAGAAAACAGATAGTAAGAAATATATTGATGTCCTACGCCCGGATAGCTGTCTCTTGAAGGTCAATTAATTAATCTAGAAAGCGTTCGAAGTTTTGAAAGCATAATTGCCGCTATAATCTTTCAATAGAAACATTTTTAGAGCGGTATTTTAACTACTGGCAAAATCAATCGGTAGTAGTGAACGTTTACACTTTTCCAGCGATCGAATTACTGTGTTCGACGCCAATATTCAGAATAATATTTCAGTATTTTTTATTAATTACGAATATTTTCAGTACATACGAATATGTACATATACAAGCCAAGGACAGCTTATACTAACAATATATAGCTTGTTGTAGCCATGTATACTCGGTCTTGATAGGTAATTTTACCTTGATTAGATTGTTATTATTGACTTTGTTATACACAACAAGCGTCCTGTAAACATAAACAAGATAATCATAGTAGTACAAACTAAGGTTTTGGATGAAATAAATAGTACGATGTAAAATGTCAAAGTCTTGCATTGAGTATGATAAAACTGGACCGTAATAATTATATGAAACGATTCAAGGCGCTGCCGCGCTGTTACATAACAGTTATCGACGATAATATACACATTGTTGCTTATCGTGAATATTTTTATGTTACTTTTAAGAATATTTCTTAACTGATTAATAAAATCAGGATAAACATAATCATAAAACAAAACGTTAGTTCATACAGGTATTTGGCGCACGAATCGTCTTTTTTGGGATTAGGGGATGTTTCTAGACAGTTTTACATATAGAACCAGAGTACTAGGAAACACATATTTAATTTTTTTTAAATTACCAGTAAATGTAAATATTTTTTTTAAACAAATATTCATATGGTACAAAAAACATAAAAACGTTTATTGTATTTTAACTTTATGTCAGATCGAAAAAATTATATCTCACGTAGTGAGACTTTGGACCTAACTTACCTGCTATGGGACGATACTAGTACATGGCACCCCTGAATAATCCGATTAGAGCCAGATACTCCGTATAAACAAATAAAATTAATTAAGATGATATTTGCAGAGTTATTGCATTCAGAATCATTGGTAAGTAACATTTAGTTATATATAAATAAAATCCATAATTACTTAACTAAATATCTAGAAACTTGTGCGTTAAAATGTAAGTAGGTACTTCATGACAAAGTTGCCTTAATAACTAAAAACTATGAGAAGGTATCACTACTGTAAGGTTTTCTATTTTTATAATCACTGGGACCACCCTGATGCACCAATATTCATTTTGAACTCGCTGCAACAGGCGGTCCCATGTATCACTAATATGTATTAAAATTAACCCCAGACTTGCACTCAATAAACATAATTATACACTACTGAAACCTAAAATATAAATGAAGTATGCATTGAAGTTACGTAATAGTATAATGTACGTAAATATTATAATGCATGCACAGTTGTGAGTGCAGGTGACGACCCTCAGTCGTGCACACAAAATCCAACTATTTACTGTATTATAGTATATACAGGGTTATTGGGTAAGTCGACCTAGATCCGTTAAGAGGTGGTAGTTCCCATCATTTCTGACTGATCTGACTATGAAACACCCCACCCTAAACCTAACCGTTTTCGAGATATTGGACTTAGAAGGTTTTTTTAAAAAATATCCTGATTTCTTAACTATAGCCTATTTTTTTTGTATCCTATGCCTTTTATTTTTTTTTAATTCTGATTTTTGTGTGCCAGATAAGTTTGTTTATAATTCTCAACCCAAAAAGTGCAAGTATCTGAACCAATGGGATCGTAGTAGACGATTGATACCGTAAAAAAGTAATTAATTTGAAAAAAAAAAATTGTTTCTTTTAGTAATATTTAAAAAAAAATCTATGGCGTTAGTTCTGCAGATGTTTTAAATAATATCTACGTTCCATTAGCTATCCAACAAGGTATCACAAGCTAGGGTCTTATCACAATTCATAGAAAAAAAATCGATAAAAGGCTCTCAGGTAGCAGTACAAATTTGGGTTCTTTGGTCCTATTGTTCTTCCACGGAGCTGTGGTGCGTGCGAGCGGGACAAACTGACCAGGTGCAAGCGAGATAAAATAATCCCGGCCAATTTGTTGTTATTGTTTCGTTTTAGTCTGCTTCCGTGATTCGTCCGTAGTAGATGCGATATTTAGTGCTCTTCATTTCTTACCCGACTTGGCTTGTATTTCTGGACTGTTTCCTACAAATTGTGACTGTGCTTGTTAACTGGACTTTGAATTGTGCTTCTGAATTGGAACTGTTGAAGATGGCAACCTTCACGAACGAGGAATACGCGGATATTCTACTTTGTTATGGGTACTGCAATGGTGTTTCTGCACGAGCTCGTGACGAATACATTGCACGTTATCCCGGCCGCCGAATACCGGATGTCACTGTCTTTGACGGCGCTTACCGGCGACTCAGAGAGACTGGCTCTGTTTTAAGGCGTCGAGCAGACCTAGGCCGACCACGGATCATTGTTGATGATGAAGATGAAGATAATCAAATAGTTCAACGGTTTAGAGCGGATCCAACTACTTCAACTAATGCTGTTGCCCGAGAACTTGGACTCTCGCAGTGGAAAGTGTGGTTTACGGTGAATACTGCAGGCCTCTACACCCAGCATTTTTAAAACAAATCTTGTGGACAGATGAATCAAAATTTGATAAAGATGGAATTACAAATTACCACAACGCTCATTATTGGGCCCCAAAAGCGCAAAAAAATCCTAACCAGAAGAGGACAAAAGCCGCACAAAGAAGATTTAGTTTAAATGTCTGGATGGGAATCATAGCAAACAAATTAATTGGGCCCTTCTTTCTACCTGATAATTTAAACGGAGAATTTTACGAACATTTTCTAAGAGAAGAGTTACCAAATTTATTAGAGGATTTACCCCTAAATCTGATTAGAAACATGAAGTTCCAACACGACGGTTGCCCTGCACATTACAGAAGAGGGGTCAGGGAATGGCTAGACAACGAGTATCCTAATAGGTGGATCGGAAGAGGTGGACCCATACCGTGGCCAGCAAGAAGTCCTGACCTGACTCCCATGGATTTTTATGTGTGGGGACACATGAAGACATTAGTCTACAATGAGAATAATCCAATTGAAACTATTGACATATTAAGACAGAAGATTATTGAGGCTGCTGACGAAATTCGAAGAGACTTAACGACTGTAGTAGTTAAAAGCGGACTAAGACACCGAATGAGAGTGTGTGTGCGAAACAGAGGCGGCCATGTAGAACAAGATTTATAAATTTAAATAAATGTTGTTTAATAATTATTTGTATTGTTTTATTTCGTTTCCTGGCCCAAAAGAGAAGTTTAATCTTAAGTACCATTGTTTTTTTTTACTACCTGGGAGCCTTTTATCGATTTTTTTTCTATGAATTGTGATAAGACCCTAGCTTGTGATACCTTGTTGGATAGCTAATGGAACGTAGATATTATTTAAAATATCTGCAGAACTAACGCCATAGATTTTTTTTTAAATATTACTAAAAGAAACAATTTTTTTTTTCAAATTAATTACTTTTTTACGGTATCAATCGTCTACTACGATCCCATTGGTTCAGATACTTGCACTTTTTGGGTTGAGAATTATTAACAAACTTATCTGGCACACAAAAATCAGAATTAAAAAAAAATAAAAGGCATAGGATACAAAAAAAATAGGCTATAGTTAAGAAATCGGGATATTTTTTAAAAAAACCTTCTAAGTCCAATATCTCGAAAACGGTTAGGTTTAGGGTGGGGTGTTTCATAGTCAGATCAGTCAGAAATGATGGGAACTACCACCTCTTAACGGATCTAGGTCGACTTACCCAATAACCCTGTATAATGTCACCTTGATTTTGCTTGCAACTACAAATAAATGCTGTACATTTACACGACCCTTTAAATATTCATGACGCTTAAATCTAGCACTTTAAAATCTCTTACTTGAGCATCATTTATTTGTATAATTTGAAAGAATAAATAGATTCAAATTGATAATTTCAAAGGCATGGTATTGTTGATCTATGAGGTATTATGATTATTTGCTTACAAATGAGAATTCAATAAAACAGCTAATATGAATTGTAATTAGTGTATATGAGAATTAAATGGCCCCACATTACTATGCTGTTTAAATCGGTTAGCCTCTTTATTATGAAGAAAAATATGTAACACATTATATAGCATACAAACAACTTACAAAAACTGTATATTCAACAGAACAAACGCAACAGCAATATGAACACGCCTTCTCGAGGCAACTGACACCACTTTACACTTCACATTTTATGTCCGCGCTTAACCTAACTTCATAACAATTTAATCATCATCCACAGGCTGTCATTAAAACTAGTTTATTGCTCATTTATTTAAAGGCATACTTTCACTTACAGTTTGTGAGTCAGTCGAGTTGGCCGAGTCCTCGCCAAGCAATCGGCTCAGCTGATCGTCGAGCGTGTCTGGGCGCCGCGACTCGCGCTTCGCCTCTTCCGCGGCGAACACATCGTCGCCCACCATCATCGCCTCATCCAGATACGAGAATGAGTCCAAGTTGATATCAGACGTTGTGATGGCGGTGCTGTAAATATCTATTCTCTTCTGTTGCGATTTCGCTTCGGCCACCTTTTCCGAAAGCTTCTCTTTCGCTTTCGTCAGAGCGTCTGACTCGGACTTGTCCAATTTGGCTTCACCCCCTTTTAATTTCTCGGTGATTTTAGTTTTGAGAGCGAAAGAAGAGTCGTTGCTCGACGACCCATCGTCCTGCAGTTGACTGAGCAATGTTCGCGCCGCGAGGGTCATGGCGCTCGAACTGCAGTACACCTCGCTGGCCTCACCTGAACAAATATTTAGGTTTTCTTACTATCTAACCGAAGAAACAAAATAAAAAAAAATGGTATCAAAAGCAAAGTTTACCGCTTGGTGTCGCTCGCTGCATGCTTGTCTGTGACGAGTGCTTGTTTTTCGACTTGTGACTGGAGGACATGTACTCACTGTCGCTGTCACTGGACATACCTAGATCTAAGTGTAGTGAATTCAATTTGTCCTCATCCTTTCCTTTTCTGGACACAGTGTCCAGTTCCATCTCCCAGTCTGTGACACTCGACGAGTCTTTGACACCTACAGATTCTTTAGTAAAATTTTTACTGTCATCTTTTTCTATCAATGATAAACTGGCTTCTTCCATGGGAACCATTTCTCCTATACTCTCAGCGGTAGAATCTAAACTGCTTGCATTACAAGTTTCTGCCGTTATTTGGCTCTCAAATAATACTGGTGTGTCAGGAGTGATTTGCGACAACTTTTTGTTGTCTTCAGGTACGCGCGCTACATTGCTACCGCGACTATCCAATATTTCCGAAATTGTTGTGGGGCGCCCAGTCTGTTCATTATTTAGATCTAAAACAATTACATTTCCTGCGCACTTAGCTGCATCGCCCTGTTCCAATTTCGATGCTTGAAGTAGTTGATTTACATTTTTACCCATTATTACTTTAGACATGTCATTACCGTTTTTTGTAAACGTTAAAGCTTTGCCTATCGTCGTCCCCTTCTGTACTACAATAACGCTGCCCTTAGCACTAGACGGTCGTACGATAGGATTTGTGATTTTAGGTGTTGAAACTGGAGTTAATCCCTTCACAGGCACTATATCGGCTAAGTTCGCCGTTTTAATTGGTTCTACGCCAACTATCCTGGCATTGGATGGAATCGAACTAACTGTCGTGGGTTTGGATACGACGGTCATGGCGGGAGATTTTGGGACGTGTGTCATCGCGTGGGAGTGGGAACTAACAGGCACTAATTTCATTGCAGTGGGTATACCTTTGAAATGTATTAACGGTATCTGCCCCTCCGGTTTCGTTCGCGCTTTAGCCGGTAAGACAACCATCTTTTGTCCTGATTTAGGATTCAGAACTACTGCTTTAGCAGACACTTTTAAGTCGGTAGCAGGAATACCCTTAGGCGTGAGGGTTTCTGTTAGTTTGTTTGATATGCTGTTTGCATTGGCCGGCGTGTTTTCTCTGTGGGGTGTGTTGGCCGCTGACGTGACTATCATTTTAGCGTTATTCATGATTTTATTTTCAGAAGAGGGTTTTGAGACTACGATCATTTTGTCAGACATTAGCGGTGTGTTAGGATGACGCGTCTTCGGTATTGACCCTATCACTTTAGTTGTCACAAGTTTGGTTGGAGTGTTCAACACTTTCTGAGCGGATCCAGGGGCGACAACTACCTGTCTGTTGGATATAAGCTTAATGCCCTCTTTAGGTTTTTGTAGTATTTTGAGCTCAGACATAGGTACTTTTTTGTCAGTAGTGACGTCACCTCGGTTCTTTATTATGAGTTGACAAGGTTTGCCTGAGACGGATTGTTTGTTGCCTGGCGTGCTTTGCGCCTGCAGCGAGGCAGGGTCGTCGGCATGAGCGTGATCGGACACGCCCAGCTCGTGCGGCACTGTGGCGGGCTGCGTTAATAGCTGCATGCTGGGAGAGTCTGTCACCATGCCCGGTGAAGACATCACTTTAGGTTTCTCATCCATATATTCTGGCTTTGATTTACTACCTAATATTGATTGAGCATAGGTAGCCTGGAAAGTGTTTGGAGGGCCCGCATACTCCATTTGTGAAGTACTTGAGTTATATTGTTTGTTGGGGGACATTGGCATTTCTTGATGCTTTTTCATTTGTGATTTGGAGACCCCACCATGTGAGCCTCGAGAGCTCTTGTGTGAGCGACTCTTGTGTGGTGTGGACCGCAGATGGCTTTGACTTGGTTTACTAGTTGACACTTTGCTTACTTGATTATATGAATGCTTTGACTGTCCTGAAGGTTTACCTGTGTAAAATAATCTTATTAAAATTTACATTGAAATTGAAATTTTAAAATGTATCAATTTTTTTTTATGTTTTCAAACTAATACTTTAATTTTTTGTAGTAAATTTTTCTTAAGAGAATAATAACAAAATTAAAAATGCTGTGTATGAATAGTAAAATCAAGGTCAATCTTTTGATTTTGTATTTGATGCTTGATCAAAGAAGTAAATATGCACATAGTCACATTAATTAACATATTTTTTTATTACTGTCACTACACACATAGGTGAGCCAGCATATTTTATATGTCATTGCAGCATCCTCAACTGTCACTTGACAGAGATTGATGATGTATTGGATGTGTTGGACTGTATCTAGCAACCCTTGGTTTACTTACTTGTAGGTGGTTGTGAGAATTTAGAATATATCTGAGAAAGATTGAGATGTTTCTGATTGGTATTGGCGGGTATATTTCTCATGTTCTTGACAGGAGTGGTGGCATCATCAGGTATTGCACCTCCTTCCGGAACTTTCCTCTTTCGACTTATTAGTTCAGTCTCCCATATCTAAAAAAATTATATACATGGGCACATTTACACTGCACACTATGAAAATAGCCATTGAAGATTATTAAGTTATTTTTTTATGGATATAAAACACTAATGTAGTTTTTTAACAAGAATTCAAAGTAAGTAAACTTTGCAAATGAATAATATTAACTATTAAATAACTTTCTTTGCCTTTTCTATTATCATAAGGCAGATGAGAACTAATGTGCACTATGTTATTTGGACAATTTTTTTTAATATATACTATAATCATCATCAACTGCGAAAAACCTATCATAGCAAGAACTTGTAACTACAACTACGGAAATTACAACTAAAATAAAAGCCACCACTCACTTTAGTGGTTTGATCTTCAGTAGCCAGGGGAGGGTAGGCAGACTCATCTACTGTCTCATTAGTACTGAGGACACTCTCTGCTGTTTCACCTTCCGCATCGGGCATTTCCTCCTCATTAGACTTGGGGGCTACCAGCTTTTCAGCTTCAAGCCGCTTCTGAAGCTCCTTGTTTTCAGCTGCTGCTGCTTCAGCTGCTTTATCCGCTATCTCTGTGTACATGGTCTGTGCTATGCCACGGGGCATCAGAGGCACCCGTCTCCGACCCTCGCTGATCCATGCTAGCCCAGTGTTTGGACCTGATAACCTGTGTCACAGTATTGTAGTGTATAATAAAAAAGTTTTAAAAACTGAGTAACAAATACTCTCTTAGGATTTTTTTTTGTAGTTTATGGAGTTGTGATTCTATAGGCACAAAAAAGGCATTACATTAAAAGCCAATTTCAGATATAGTATTTCAGATACATTTAGTTAAGAAGTCCAATTTGAATAAAAAATAGTATAATCAAGCCTATTTTATATTACCTTATAAAAAAATAATAATTAAAAATACTAACACTGCACACCAAACCTCATTTTAAAGTTTGATAAAAAATATTAAAAATAATTTGACATTACAAAAATGGTTAGGTTATCTGTCAAAATTTTATTCAATGGAAATTACTTTCATAATCATTAAACTGCACAAAATCGCTCAAAAGAACTAAAATATAACAATAGCCATATCACATTGACAAATCAAACACACATCTACAAGGCTAAGCCTGCATTTTAAACAAAACAATTATTTTAAAGTAATTATTAACTGCAAGTTTTCTAACCATCTAGTTAGAATATAGAGCCCACAAATCATTATAAATGCTAATAAAGAGACCAAATATGTTAATATCTTTGACTTTCAGTTACTCTCAGCCATCTTTGACTTTGTACAATAGTGTTTAAAAATAAATCAACAACCCTACTAAGAAATAATAAAAGTTCAACTTACTGTTCTGCAATAGTTGCTAATAGTTCATCATTAGACACGCGGCGCGCTTCGGCACTATGCCGATCATTGCTTATATGCAAAACGGCGCGCAGTTCCTCCAATAGCTTTTTTCTGTTGTCTTCTAATGCTCCCTGTGCTCTGAACACACTGATCATATTCGAGTAGGCTTCTAATTCTATAAACAAACGAATACACTATGAATTACTGTATATATTTATCACATAATTATTGTCAACAAATTAGCCAAGATGCATGGAGTATAATTTAGGAAAACCATAGGAGGGAAAATGTAAGCCATTTATAGGACTAAATATATACCGAGTCTACGAAGTTTAAGGCGACATTCGTCGCGTGTCATGTTCAGTAGCATAGGCCACATTTTGACTGTTTTTATTAAACACTAAAAACTAACTCTTGATTATATGATTTTGAACATATTTTATAAAATAGTCAATTGGCAAATATCCATACTGTTTACTTCAAACGACAATTCGTTCATTTTGACACTTCAAATAAGAGAAGCGAAAATACACAGCGTCTTGTCTCTGCTTTTTAGGGATACCAGATTCTGACTAGAAATCTACCTAATCTCTCTAAATCTAATAGAACGAACTTTCACCGAAGCTCTCTGTAAATCATCAGCAATTAGCACATACCAGAAAATCTGTTTTAATGATCTTTGATTGCAAAATGTAACAAAAGGGGTATAATTTACATTATCAATGTTGATGATAGTTGATTAAAACTGTGGCGCAGCTAGCATCGCCCAAATATATTTTTTTTATTAATTGCACATTATTTTAGAAAACCTACAAAGGATCATTTTTTTGTACATTAAAAAGATATATTATGGTAGTAAACAAATTTAGTTAAAATCAGTGAACTTGACAATAACTGTGAAAAAATACACACATTTTCAATAATTAATCAGCTATATTCTAGACTGCTTTTTAAGCAACCTTCTTGTAAATATTTAAAAAAAATATTTCACATCCAGAATGCAGTTCGGGAAAGATTGTTAGTTTAGGTTAGGTTAGTTACTTAAAATAAAAATAACACATTTTCAATCAGTTATATTCTTTAGCTAAGCGGATATCATCCATCGTTTGTTGGCGTTCTTAGGCTATCCAAATTGTGGCCAACCAATGCATTCGTTGGCCTTCGTTCGTAAGCTGTATAATTATCTGGCATAAATATCATACACGTTACTATTTTGTTCTATAGCCATGTTACAAGGCGATATAAATATCTTGTTTCCACACATTGTAGGAATAATCTAAACTTTGCAACATTCATTAAAACCACCATAGACAAACCAGCTTTTAAAAATATTTTATGGAGTGAGCTACAATCAAAACTTGATTTGTTATTTATTGAATGTCAACGAAGACCGCTTTTTACAAAAATGTATATAAGTTTTCAATGACGCCTTATATTTTTAAGTAAGATCAAATTTCTTGAATCATATACATTTCTAATTTGGGAGCATTATTACAGGGGTAGCTTCCTGTTATAAAACAAAATTAATAAAAAAAAGATATTTACAACGTAGCTCGTAAAAGCTTTAACTATCTAGCTCATCTAGCTAGATGATCTGATATTGCTAACTGATTGATCGTGTAACTCGCATTTAACTCATGGACTTTGTATAATATTTAACTATTAGAGAGAAATATAAGTTTTTAAATGACATTATTTCGATTAGATTAGATAAAGCAGTGCAGCGCGTTCCAGTTAAAATTATCGTCAAAGTTTAGAAATGTATGGGTTTTGACAGCAAATGGGAAATTTAAAACTAATATTTTTTTGGTGCGCGCCTACGTCATACAAAGGATCTTTTTAGGACGTTTTTCATTTTTAGTCCCAGTAAACCTGAATCTGTATAAAGCTTTATAGATAAATTATCATTATGATCCGTAAAGGTTAACCCTTTACCGCATATCGTCACAAATTTGGAACATTCAGCTTTTGGTATAATATATTTATTCCTGCGACATCTGTGATCTTTTCTTGGAACTAATTCGTATGTAGGGAGTGTAACTCACCTAATATGCGCCAGTGGCGCCTCTACAGAGGTGCCTAGGAAACTAAAATCGACTATTTCGTCAGTTGGTTTCCAAAATTTGACAGATTGTCAATTCGCTGGTTTTCAATACGATTTTTTATTGGTTTTTTGTTAATATCTGAAGAAAATTAGTGATTCACCTGATACAACAATGGACCCACAGGCTTTTTACGGCAAAAGAATTAAGTTCAAACCATAATTAGTAGTGAATATTATCATTTTTTTAATGTTCCGAATTTGGAACACCATGCAGTTGTTATGTTTTTTGAAGTACCAAATATGGAACTTTATGCACTCCAGTCAATAGTTTGAATGTTCCAAAACCGGAACATTATGCAGTGTTAGACCACAATACTTTATCACTAAATATGGAACAATATGCGCTCCAATCAATCATTTACAATTTCCGAATCGGGAACATTATGCAGCGTAAGATTATTATGTAATATTATGTAAACTGGAAGGATGCAAACAGAAATCCCAAGTGATGTGCGAAAAGTGTGGTTGATATCTTTGTTTCAACAAAGATCGCAATTGTTTTAAAAACTTTCACACATAATTTCTTTAATTAAATAGCATCATAGTTTCACGTTGTTTCTTTTAATTCCTGTTTTTCAATGTTATACATAATTCGATCACACCGCATGTTGTACCAAATTTGGAACGTCTGAGTTTTAGAACTAGAACGCATGGCGTTCCATATTTGGAACAATTACTTTTACCTATGTATCTTTTTTACATGGTCTTCTATATATTTTTTTATATTTTTTTGGGGACCTATAAATGCCCTATACTGACATATATTTTTTTCAAAGGATTTAAAAAATCCATGCGGTAAAGGGTTAATTAAAATGTAATCATTAATAGATAAATCATACTAAAATATCAAAGGTAATGAATACTTTAAAAATAGTTTATCTATTAAACTAAAACTTGTCACTGTACTGCAGGTTCTCCAAAACTAAAACAACGTATAAACTACCAAAACTACCGTCACTATATATGGTAGTCTTCCTACCGTTTTGGTAGTCTACAGTAAGTAGTACGGTGATAGAATAATTAAGTATTAACCTGAGTGGAGTAGATTCTTTTTTATACTACGCCCACAGCGAACGAACGTGTAGTCCACCTGATGGTAAGTGGAGTACAGCCCATGGACATCCACAATCCACAAAAGCAGATTATAGATGCGTCGCTGAAGCTGAGAACTACGGTTTTATGCCTCATGTGCCAGTAATTTCAGGGCCTGATCTCACCACCAAACCGGAACACAGTAATGGAAGCAGTACTATTTGGCGGCAGGTTAAAGGTAAGACGGTGGTGCTGCCGCCCTCGAGCTCATTCACAAGAGCTCTATCATCAGTAAAGTAGATGTAAAACTTCTAATAGTTTAGATATTTTTCCTCTGTATAAATAGAGTTTATTTATTGATAATTTTGACAGGAAATTTTCTCTCATAATACTTGTTCGATTTATGTCCATATCCAGAACGATATTTTTTATAGTAATATATTAACGCATTATAAAAAAAAATCAGTTGATGATAATGATCTCTCACATTTTAGAACTTGTGTGCGATTCAAATAAGTACAGATTTTGCGGCCATATTGAATGTGTTAGTACAGTTAGCCAACAATAGCAATAAATTTTTATCTATGCAGATGCTACTAATTTAATATAGAGGAAAATAAGTACTTTTTATGTAAATAAAAAATGGTTACAAAGGTCCAAACCTCTCCAGTCTCCAAATCTACTGCACCTTTGTAACCATTTTTTACCAACAGGAACTTAATTATCGGTACAACAGAAACTTAATTATATGCTGCGACTAAGACATTTGTAAGGTTAGAATTATTTATTTATTATACTAACTAATATCATCTTCAAGGAGCGCCTAAGATGTGAATGATCTCAGAAATACCAAGCAGTCTTACATTTTAATCATGGCATCATACGGGGACATCTCTAGTAAGCGTCATTTCTCTCTCTTGTCGTCCCTTGTTGTCTCTGGTCTGTGTACCCTAATTATTACTATACCAGGGGGGGAACAATGCCGAAGAAACCATAGGCGCTCAATTTGTGACGTTTCATGACGTTTGGCACTAAGTCCATCTCTAAACATAACCGCAAAAACCAGTAGCATGTAGTACTTAAGAAAACTGTTAGATGACGCTAAAATCAGTAGTCTTTGTGTACTATTATTACAAAAGCTTTTTATACTGAATATTTAAAAATAAAGGTAATTTATTTTAAACATAGATTGTTATGTGTATAAAATATTATTAAAATTTTATTAATTCATATTTAATAAAAAAAAAATTTAACAAGCTGGCATTTTGTAGCTTGGCAACATTACTTTCAGCCGTCAATCATACTTCTTTCATTATGGCGGCTAGTTTGTAATTTTCGTTTTCTTTTCTCGTTTCTGTGATATTCTGGTTGTACTAAAGCTGCAATAAATTAGGTTGAGTTGAGCAAACCACATTTTGTCGTTCTGTTGTGTTGTGCGATAAAGACGCTTAATTTTATACTTTGTTACCTTATTTTGTTAAAATGCCGAGGCGCTGTGCTATTGGATGTACACCTACTAGTAAGTATAATTAAGCACATGTCTTTAATCTATAATAATTACAGTAAATATATTATCATTGCTACTACACGAGCGCAATTACACGAGACTTGCGCTACCCATCCAAACTGAAAATACAGGGTTATTGCGTACGGCGTACGGCTTACAAAATAATTTTAAATTAGCTATCATGCTGTACTGTAACGGTGTTACACGGTCTTCATGTATCACCCTATCTGTTGCTATAAACCGTGTTAAAATACGTTTCGTAGTTTCGTCTCACTGCCTGCTGTCCGCTGCTAACCCGTCCCGCTTGTCTTAGCTGTGTACGGCACGGCATACTTAGCTGCACTGCTCCCGCTTTCTAAATATCATTAATCTTCTAAGATATTCTTTTGACTTTGGCTAGTCTAGATTTGATCTCCACTTTATTTTTTCAGAGGGTGTGTACTTCACACGTTTTCTAACCCTAAAAAAATTCCGGAGTAATTCGAAGCTTGGGTTCGAGTTGTTTGTGGTACAGATGAATGCGATTTCAATTATAAGGAGAAGAGAGTGTGACAGACATTTTACTGAAAGGGATCGGAACCGCAACAACCGTCTGAATGTACTAGCAGTTCCATCACTCTTTCTGCGTGGTAAGTTAAAATATTATTTTATCTATTATGTATACAGGGCCAGCTCGTTCATAGGGCGAATGGAGAAGCCGCTCCAGGCGCTAAGGGTCAGGAGACGCCCCTTTAAAACTTTGTTTTTGTTCGAAAAACTGAGCTCTGCGTGCACATAGCTTTTTTTTTAACGAACCAAAACATACATACTAACCGCTAAGTGCCGCTTCGTAGTTATGTCGAAGCTAAATTGATGAATAAGCTCATAATAGCTAGCTTCTATGCATAATAGCTAAGTTGCTTAGTCAAACTAATAAATTAATCACTTTGACAAGTTAATTAATCGTGTATAAAATACCTCACAATCGACTACAATGAGTTTAGTTTGGCAACATTAGTTATAGCAAGTAGCAGTTAAATTCAGTTTATGATACAATCATTTAATTTTTAGGAGAACCTGAAGATTCCTGCAGCATTTTGCTCGAGCACAGTTACTGCCAACTGTCTATGGGTCATCATAAAATAAAAGGTAAGCATATTATATCCCATTATTTTTGTTCAAATGTAATAATTATAATTAAACACAAAAATACTTGTTTGTGATATCATACCAGCATCAATAGTTACTTTTAAAATTCATCATAATAATATAATAATATTAAGCTACTATATAAATGTTGATATTTGTTTCTCTGATAATGACTTTATTTTTTTCAGGTTGGAAGAGTATGCCTTCAGTAGAAACAGCATCAAAATTCAGGATCTACCAACGAAGCATCAAGAATTTAAGAAGACAGATATACCGCTTGAGAAATCGAGGCAAGGGTTTGCAGTCACGGTTTCAAAATGCAGAAAAAAATTATAATAAATCAGCCTTTCAAGAACTTGTCCTAAATATGACACCAGCAGCGAAAATGTTTGCAAACATGCAATATTACCAGGTTAGGAAAAAGCCTACTGGTCGGCGGTTTACCATCCAAGAAAAGTTTTATCACTTAGTTATAAACAATTAAAGATGAACAAAAAATGGCATTTAGTTTTTTGCCAATATTTCATAACCTATGAATATTTAAGAAATTTCAAAAAAAGATTCTGAAAGAGGAAGAAATTTCAACTTAAAAATCCAAGTAATGTTGTTCAAGTAAAAAAATTGTTATAAACGAAGTATAAATATTTTTTTAACTTTTATGGCTCGATCTTGTTGTTGGTACTGAGAAAATGCCTCAAAAATATTATTAATAACTGCAAAATATGCAGAAAATGTGTATATTATCTTCGATAGAAACCGATAAAATGTTAACGTAAAAGCAAAAGAATATCACTCAGATAAAAAAATATTATATTATCCGTCGGCGCAAATAATAGAATGCTTTATAGATATCCAAAATATATGTTTCACATTTAAAAAAGAATGTACCTAAATCCGGCTTAAAAATGTCGATAAAAATGCACGTCGAAATATTTGTAGGATTTCCATTTCAATAAATGTGAAACCAAATGAAAAAATTAAAAGAATATTTTATTGATGTTTCTTCAAATATAATAAATTACAGTTGGAGTAGATTAACCGAATTCTAGCCGGCAAAATTACATACGATGGTGATGATGAAATAAAATTATATGCTCAAAAATATTTCAATAAACACAGGCATTATAAAAATAATAAATGATTTAATGAAAGACTTGATTTATTATTTTATTTTAAATAAATGTAAGCCACCTGGAATATGAAGAGTTAAAAAGATTTCAGCATTCTTAACAACAACAAAAGTTTGCAGAACACTTCAAAATATTTATATTTCCATACAACTCGAAATAATTACGATTGAAATAAGTATAAGAAATAAGTGACTTTAAAAGTTTGTTCATATGTAGCTACTCCTGTTGCTGACTGCATAAGCTAACTTCTTGTCTTGAATAAAATTAATACATTCATTATAATACATTTGCATTATATTTCGAGCTTTCATTTACATGAAAGTTAAGACATATATTTTAAGTATTTCACATAAATTATCAACTTGTATGCATTGCCAATGTTTACCTACAATATTATAAGCAGTTGTTTGCTTTGTTTACAAGCTATGTAGCACTGTTAAATTAACATAAATCAGCTTTAAATCTATTGAATTGTAAGTGTATATAATATTTCTGTAAGATTGATAAGACATGTAATTTTTATTAATTACACATCAGCAAACTTATGAAAATGTTGTTAAAATTCTGAGGTGTTTTTAAAACATGTCGCTATTTAAAAACGCTACCCAAATATAAAAATATAGCAATAGCGTAAATACAATATAGGTATGTGAGTGTGTACGCACACATACAGAGTTTAGTTCTGTATGTGGGTGTGTACGCACACATACAGAGATTAGTTCTGTGGATTTGTTATCAGATAGCGCCACCATTCAATTTTGGGTGTCAAAATTATACGGAAGCAGGCTCTCTATTCCCCAATATATTAGTATACTCTTTGTACTATACTCTATGTGGTCTGTGTCTCTGCCTGCTGTCAACAACAAAAGCAACGTATTTTGAGTTTGAATTCTGTTGAATTATTTTGATGTGAATTTTAGATTGACTGACACTGTTGTTTTTATTAATCACTTAAGATGACGGATGTAGACGAGATAATTGATTATTTAAAGTCTCTTAAAAGAGGATTTGACAAAGACTTATTTCAAAACAAAATCGACGAATTGGCATACGCAGTTGATAGCACTGGGATACAATACAATGACTTTCATACTTTGTTTAAAGTTTGGTTGAATATTGCTCTGCGTAAGTTATTAACAGTGTTTATTCAAATAATTCTTTGTAATGCTGTTGAAGCAATATTATGATACTTAATGTTTTTAGCCATAACCAAATGGGTGAGTTTGGGCTCCTGTTTGGTGCCTCAGGACAGTGTCGAGGAGCGCACTGTGTTATATGCACTGCGTTGGATAATCTCCAATTATGAAGATCAGACTACCTTCTCCAAGATAGCATTTGTGCTAGACTGGTTTACAGGTATGATATATATCATATCAAAACATTGATAAACAATCTTTCAAAACAATGTTTGTGGAGTTAACAATATAATTTGACATTTTATTTTCATCCAGTCTTAATCTACTATTGAATGTAAATGAGATTTACTGTACTCATTACTCTTGGAAAACTGTTGACGTAACGTTAACTGAACTGTAACATAGTAAATTATGTAGAAACAATGATTAATAATAGTACTCGACTATATTTATTTATTTTAAAACTTAATGTACATTATCGCACATAGGCGGACTTAATGCCATAGGCATTCTCTACCAGTCAACCTTTGGGTGATGCTGAGAGTAGGGTAGTAGGTGCAAAATTTATTTAAACTATACATCTAGCTATATCAGTGGCGGATTTACCAGTAGGCTGAGTAGGCTGGAGCCTAGGGAGGCAGATTTTTGGAAATTCCTGCATTATTCACGTTTAATTTTTGGATGGTAAAAATAATCTACGACTTTACAATTGTAGAAGCAAGGGCGACAAAAACTTTCCAGCCTACCTTAAAATTTGTAAATCCGGCAACTGAGCCAAACATATACAATAAAAGCTGGGCTTGCATTGGAGACAAACATGAACATTACAAGACAATCTCGTTCTGACAAAGTATAGCTTAATGTGTTAATAAATATTGCTGATAGATGAAGTTTATGATGGGACATAACCCATTCTAAATGTTATTTGTTCTTTAATTCCAGCTGCCATGGAAAGTGAAAGCATTGAAATGGATAAATTAGACCTGGGATATGATGTGTTCTACGTCAGCCTGACATATGAAACTCTGGTAAGTATATCATCAGCATTTCATGAATTATTACAAGCTTCCACAATATTCATTGAATATTAAAAATAAGAAATAGATCTATACATTTTGGAGGAGTTTTCATACAAACACGGTGACACAAGAGTCTAATTACGTTAGTCTTGCCTTGTCTAACGTTAGTTAGTTAGTTACTATTGGAGATCTATCTTAATTTTCAAGTGACTAGAACTATATTTAACCCAGATTGAGGAGATATCTTGCAATAACTATCCTTTTCCTTCTATGTGGCAATGAGTAAACTTATGCATCATAATGTTATGGCTATTTTTTTTCTCAGACTCCACATGCAATGAAGCTAGTGTATACTTTGACAAAGCCCTGTGATGTGACTCGAAGGAGGGTAGTCGAGTTGCTAGACTATGCCAAGAAAAGGGAGGCTAAAAAGGTAAAATTTATTTTATTTTTACTTTGGTTATAAGCTATGTTTTGTTCAAAAGGGTCCAGCCATTGAGCTTTTGAATGGTGGGAGTTAGTTTTATGTTCTTTGGGAAGTGCCCAAGTTTGGCAGCCATTCTGGCAGTTTATTCTGGGTTTTTCATTATTTTTTTGAGGCCTCAGAAGCTTTTCCTTGTTTTCCTAATTCTTGAGTCTGTTTCCTTCAACATCATAATGGTTGAGAATAGCTAACCAACGTAGGTGTACTTTTTAACATACTCTATTGGCTCTCTGGTGATAGTTATTGTACCTGTACATACAATAACCATGAGGCTTTGGTTTTGGAGAGGTTCACTGTAAGCCCTTTACAACTTTCTCTTGCCAGATCTGAAAGCATATTTAGATGATAATAGACTCAGATCAATTTGAATTTAAAGTGTAAGTACATAATTGTATTCAATGACATATTTGTGCCTTTCAGAACATGTACAGACAGTTGCAAGTCCTCCTAGGACTGTTCAAGTCATACAAACCTGAGTGTGTACCAGAAGATGTACCCGCCATCTCCATACACACAGCCTTCAAAAAGATTAACGCCAATCTTGCTGCTAGATTTAAAAGATGTCAGGTATGAGTTTATGTATATTTCATTTATGTACTGGAAATTTGACTAGCGCTGAAATAAATAAATTAATTGAATGGTTGCATGCATTTATTTATTTTAGACATGGTCCAATGCATATAAATCAGATAAAATATTGATACTCAATACAAATAAATTAAATGTAAGTGTCTATTTGTAATGTCAAAATAACAAGATTTTTTAAGCAGTTATAGTTATTTGCACTATACCTAAAATCCACTTTATAAAAATTTAGTCTGTCTATTGACCAAGTTTGATGAAATTTTAGGAGCAGGTATCTGACTACAAGATGCCTAAGATTAGCTCATTTTTATTGGTGTACAGTCGGCTAATGAGTTGGGTATGCAGGGCAAAAACTTCTAAAGCCCGGTTTACACTTTGTTTAGTGCGAGTGCAAGTGATTAGTGCGAGTGCAGGTGTGTAGTGCGAGTAGTGTCCAATTCATTGCGAGTGCAAGTGATTAGTGCGAGTGCAGGTGTGTAGTGCGAGTAGTGTCCAATTCATTGCGAGTGCAAGTGATTAGTGCGAGTGCAGGTGTGTAGTGCGAGTAGTGTCCAATTTTGATTAGTGCATAGTAATGTCCAAGTGGCTCTGTTTCCGAGGTCATGGGTTCGATTCCCACTTAAGACAAATCTTTGTGTGCATGAACATGGGGGTTTGTCTTAGTCTGGGTGTTTCTATGTATAATATGTATGTATTTACAAAAGATTACATTTTTTTTTATTATTATTATTTTTTTTATTTACATTTTTTTAATTTTTTTTTTACATTTTTCTTTTAATTTGTTTTTTTTTTTTTATATATGTATTAGTATCAGTTATTCTAGTACCCATAGTACGAGCTCTGCTTAGTTTGGGACTAGATTGCGTTGTGTGTGAGTTGTGAAATATTTATTTTATTTATTTATTTATTCATTCCTGCACAAATTTATAAGTTACGTCTTCGGTCCACTTTGCCATTTTGTACAACAAGCGCACTAAACGCTAAACACTAAACACTCCTGTCCAAACGTGCTTAGTGCAGGCAGGCTGCGAGTGAGGGGGAAGGGAGGGCGCGCGGGACGTGGCTACTACGCAGTCCACTCGCAAAAAAATAGAACACGCTTCTATTCACTTTACTACACAGCCAACTAAGCACTCACACTAATCAGTCGCTGTCCACACCTTGTCACTAAACACCTGCACTAATCACTCGCACTCGCACTAAGCAAAGTGTATACCGGGCTTAAAGCCCGGTTTACACTTTGTTTAGTGCGAGTGCAAGTGATTAGTGCGAGTGCAGGTGTGTAGTGCGAGTAGTGTCCAATTCATTGCAAGTGCAGGTGATTAGTGCGAATGCAGGTGTGTAGTGCGAGTAGTGTCCAATTCATTGCGAGTGCAAGTGATTAGTGCGAGTGCAGGTGTGTAGTGCGAGTAGTGTCCAATTTTGATTAGTGCGAGTGCAGGTGTGTAGTGCGAGTAGTGTCCAAGTGGCTTTGTTTCCGAGGTCGTGGGTTCGATTCCCACTTAAGACAAATCTTTGTGTGCACGAACATAGGAGTTTGTCTTAGTCTGGGTGTTTCTATGTATAATATGTATGTATTTACAAAAGATAACATTTTTTTTTTTTTTTTTTTAAATTTTTTTTTAATTTGTTTTTTTTTCTATATGTATTAGTATCAGTTATTCTAGTACCCATAGTACAAGCTCTGCTTAGTTTGGGACTAGATGGCGTTGTGTGTGAGTTGTGAAATATTTATTTTATTTATTTATGTTTCAAATACTCCTGCACAAATTTATAAATTACGTCTTCGGTCCACTTTGACATTTTGTACAACAAGCGCCCGACGCTACGGACTAAACGCTAAACACTAAACACTCCTGTCCAAACGTACTTAGTGCAGGCACGCTGCGAGTGAGGGGGAAGGGAGGGCGCGCGGGACGTGGCTACTACGCAGTCCACTCGCAAAAAAATAGAACACGCTTCTATTCACTTTACTACACAGCCAACTAAGCACTCGCACTAATCAGTCGCTGTCCACACCTTGTCACTAAACACCTGCACTAATCACTCGCACTCGCACTAAACAAAGTGGATACCGGGCTTAAGTCATAGTAAAGACTTACGACACCAGTTATGGATAAGTGAGTTATATATCTAAATAGTGGGTATATTACACTTAATAAATATGAAATACAAACTTGCATACCTATTGCAGTCAGTTTTTACTATGGCGTAGAAGTTTTTGCCCTGCATACCCAACTCATTGGCTGACTGTACATACTACACAGACAAAACCATGGGATAAAGATTATTTGTTTGATAGCGCTAATCACAAAAACTAATGCTGGGATTTTAATATTTCTTTTTGTGTTTTATATTATTATTCTCAAGAAAGGTTTTAAAGCAATAATACAGATAAATTAGATAGCCCATAGACTAATAAGTTATTTGAGCACCATTATAGCATATATATATTAAGATATTTTACTTCTCAGGAACACAGAAATACCATGAGCAAGGAAAAGATTCATTTAACGTGGATAAATCCAATTAACTCTGTAAGTGTTCCTATTTTTGTTATTCTTTTGAATGTATTACATTACATAACATATTACTAAAATAATATAAATATGAATTGCAGGAGCGTGGCAGAAATTCAAAGGCAGATCCATTAGTACCTAACATGGAGTTTCTCAAAATTGGCTCCAGGCAGAATGATGACAAAGAACCTCAGAAGAATTTCCTTGATTTTACTGAGTATGTTATAGTTTATTTCAGCAGTTTCATAAGTACCTATGCTCGCGCGACGTTTCGAAATGACTTGCATCATTCGTGGTCACGAGCCGACTTATTTACCTTTATAATAAATACGCGATTTAGACCCGCTGTCTAATTTTTGAAAAATGTTTTCAAATCGCGAATGTTTAAAAACATATGCAGTTTCATATAGTTTTTAAAATGTCTGTTATACAATGCATGTATACTTTTTAATCATAACAAGCGTAAATCGCGCTAAAAGTATAAGTAGTATTAGGGTTTTAGTAAACCAACGACGTCAATGAATAGCAGAAAATCGACATTTACTAATCCATTCTATCATCGATCGACAAGCGATTCCTTGCTGTTAATGACACCATAAAATCTCTTTTATTGCTGTTTCTTGTGGTGACATTTAATTTTTATTACATAACATATACATTATATCACACCTATATTACGAAGGATGTGGCAGAGGTGTACAACACCCACATTTCACCTGTAATGTTTAGGTCCCATTGGATAGGGGGTGAGCCTATCGCCATCCACCAGGCACAATTTTAACTCCATGCTCCTAGAATTTACCATAAAATCTAGTCTTCGTGGTTAGAGGCGCATACGCTAACAACTAGACCATCGAGGCAGTCTAGACATCGAAATAAACTATTAAGAGCAGCAGTTATTTATCTGTATGTTCTAACATACTAGCATAGTATACGTTTGCTTGCAGCCCTGCCTCAGTAGTGGCGTGCGGTCTCCAGAAGTCGTCGTCCCGTCCCGCCCGCCTCCGTGCCTTGCTGTGTAACGCCACGGGAGTGGCGCTGCTGGCCGTGGCGTCACACGAGGAACAGACATTCCTGTCACATGACCTACATCATCTGCTTAATACCTGTAAGTATTTGTACTCAAACAGTATTTTTTTTTTTAAAACCATTTCCGCACTAGTAATAACGCTTGTGTCGCGGAGGTGTTTACAAACATACAATTCACACACACACAAAGCGCACCCAGAGTCAAAATTTTTGTGGATCACACAAAGATTAGTTCCGTGTGGGGATCGAAACCACAACACCAGGGCAGTAGAAAGTGGCGGAGCATGCCCATCCTAATGCATTTCTGTTTGCTTTTACCGCGCCCGATTGTACAAGCATATTAGCGCTGTCGCACATGAGAGTAATAAAACAATACATGCATGCAAATACATTTACAACCGGATAGCGAAGTCGGTAATGCAACTGCCTGCGGAGACGTTGCGGGTTCGTTTCCCGCTGTAGACAAATCTTTGTGTGCATGCACATGGTTGTTTGTTTTGGTATGGGTGTTACTATGTATAATAAGTATGTATTTACAAAAAAAAAATTAAAAAATAATTAGTATCAGTTATTCTAGTACCTAAGTACAAAGCTCTGCTTAGTTTGGGACTAGATGACGTTGTGTGAAATATAAAGAGGAATTATTTCTCTCATGCCTTTGCCTAGCATTGGGATATCACAAGTAAGTAAAAAAATCTTTAGGCATCGATATAATAATATGCCTTCTATCATACAACCTTTTTAGTAACATTTCTAAACCATTTGCCGTGCAGGTTTCCTAGACATATCGCCCCACAGCTACATGGAGAAGCAGGACTTGCTGCATCGCCTGGCAGTACTGCAGCACACTCTGATGCAAGGCATTCCTGTCATCACCCTGTTCTTGGCGCAGTACCTGCCTCTGTGGAATGAGAAGGACTATTTTGCTGAAGTAAGCTGTATAATGCAATTACATTTACAATACAATTATACTATTAAATAATACAAATACAATTATACTGCCTCGATGGTCCAGCGGTTAGCGTATGCGTCTATCACCGCGAGGTTTCGGATTCGATTCCTGGGTCGGGCAAGAAATTCACAATAGCAGTACGGAGTTGGAATTGTTCTTGGTGGATGGCGATAGGCTCACCGCCTATCCCATAAGACCTTTTATTTTTTATTTTATCGCAAGAAGTATTACAATTTAATTAGTTGAGTTTTATTTTAATTTTATATTTTTTGTATTTTGATGTTTGTTTTGACGTGTTCAAGCGCCCTTTGGGACCCATGGAAATAAATGATTTGATTTGATTTGACCTAAACACCACACCGACACCCTAATGGGTAATATAGGCGTGATGTTTTGTTATGTTATGTATGATATGTTATGTATGTTATTACATACACTTCATATTACTAACATATTGGTCAACAATTTTGCTTGTAAATTTCCTGTGATAAATTCAAATTCAAATTCAAAATATTTTATTTCATAGAATACAATTGATTATTTGAAAACGACAAAAAAATAAATAAATAACATAACATAACATAATAATTTAAATTGGATTAAAATAATACAGAATAATGTCATAAAGCATAAAATAACAATAAATCTATATAAATAAAAATGAATTGTTGTTCGTTAGTCTGATTAAAACTCGAGAACGGCTGGGCCGATTGAGCTGATTTTGGTTTTAAAATGTTTGTCGTAGTCCAGGGTAGGTCTAAACGGTGAGCAAATAAGGAAAAATTGCGAGTAAGATAGAGTAAGACGACAATTCCATTTTCCCATATAATGAAATTTCCGTTGTCACGACTTGGCATGAAAACGGCTTGACCGATTCGGCTGATATTTTTTTTTGTAGTTTTCTAATACTCTGTACAAGGTTGTTACGGCAAAAAAAATTAAAAAAAAAAAAAAAAAAGTATTCATTTTTATATGGGGGTTGTTATAGATTTCAGTTCAAATTGAATAGGTACGCATACATAAGATAGGTCAGCTATACGAAATAAAGTAGTGCATCAAATTTACGCTAAGGCGGTACGAAGTTCGCCGGGTCAGCTAGTGAGCAATAAATGTCCCAGTCTTGTCCTCCATAAAGTCTTTTACACTGTAGTACGCCTTACTATACAATTTAGTTTTAATAAATGTTTTAAATTGATATTAGTTTCGCCTTATCAGCAGTCCTTTTTTTACTGTAATCATAATATTTATTCCAGATAATGGAGCTAGTCCAGTGGGTGAGCGTTGATTCTCCAGAGCACGCAATGTTGCTAGTGCAGCCTTTGACGCGGATGTACCACAGAGCTGAACCCATCGAACAGTGCGATATACTCAAGAGCTTGAACAACATGTACTCTAATCTTGTGAGTATAATTATACATACATACATGCACAAAATCACGCCTTTATCCCACGTAGGTAGGTAGAACGCCATTTGATCGCTCCTTACATACTTCTTTCGCTTCCTCAACAAACATACATCTCGTCATACATGCTCACCGGTTTCGTGTACATTCCTTTACTAGGCCGCTATTTATCTGGTCTCTATTGTGGCGATACCTTGCCGTTACCTCAGAAGTTAGGGATAACAATACGAAACAACGTAACTTTATAAGAATCACCTTCTATGCCATAAATTAGACTTAATGCACTTATCACTTTAACACGTGTTTAACTGTTAACACGTGTTACTTCTTGCAATACTAACATTATAATAAACACTCTTATCACTTCTAAATGTCTTTACTTTTTGACATCCAGGCAGCGAATGACCCTTGCCACCGCCTCAATACCTTCCTAAACCCACTTTACCGCGGTTTTACTACTGTGATCTCATTGGATAGCTTAATGGCGCGCGACCAAAATGAGAACACAGAAGTCAAATTAAATACTCTTTTAAATTACAAACTAATTAAAATAAGAAAATGACTAAATAACGACAATTTGCAATAGTTTTTAGGAATTATAAGCTAATGATAAAGTTAGAATCATAACACTATATAATAACCTTATGACATCAAAATCGGAGTGTGATCTATTTGCTTCGTCTTGGATAGATGTATACGTAGTGAAATATTGTCGTTGTGAAACCTTGGATAAAATTTAGCCATTGTTGTTATTAATTGTATAGTTTGTGTCGTATGTAATTGTTTTTATTGTTTGTATTTTCTTCTATCAGATTATTGTCAAATATTATTTTTACGTGTTTTTTTTTCTTTTTTTTTTCTTCTATATATAACGTCTTGGTCTAAAACTGTAATGTTGTACATATGTATAAAGTAAATAAATAAATAAATAAAATAAAAATAAATATATGTCTTTCGAGTACGACAGCAGTTGCAAACTATTGTTGTATTTCCAGCTACAACTGCATTTTATATCTCCTTTACTAATCTACTTTTATTAATTCTTTCATCGTGACCAAAAAATAATTTTATGTTATTTAATATTTATAAAGTGACACGCAAATCTGTCGGCATCGCACGTATCGAACGCGCTTAACTGAATTAGTTAATTTCACCTTAGAAATTCTTTTTCTAGATTTGCACTCTTTGAAATGCTGAATATAATTATGCGCATACAACTGCAATGAAAATAATTATGTATATCGAATGATACTGATAAAATACTTTATTGTTTAGATGTACTGCAGTACCAGGACTCGGCAGCACTTCATGGGCGCTCCGCCTCGTGTTAACTACGACATCGTGCTGCCCACGGTGGCTGAAGCTATCACTGACTTGTGCAACAAGGCGCTGCAGGTTCAGCCAGGTAAGAGTTTATTTCATTATCTAAGTGTGATATAAAGACGTAGGTACCCCCCAGATTAGGTAGAACCCCATAACACAAGGTAAGTGCACTATACGGATGAACCGGCCGTGTTTTTTTCTGAGGTCACGCTAGCTTGAGCGACGCGTCTTGCTTCTCCGGCTAGCGAAAAGTTGTAGTGCTTATACCGAAGCATTCACTCGTACGCGATCACTGAGATGAATCGGAAAAGGTCTAGGAATGCAATAGTAACTGCTTAAATTGTCCAAGTGCATCAGAATGTAACATAATACTACATAATGCTCTTCTCCACAGATGACATGCGAGTCCTCCACAGCGCAGTGTCGAGCAGTCAGCTCCGAGCGCGCAGCTCCGTGCGCTGCGGGGCGGCGGGCGGCGTGGAGCGCGTGTGTCCGCTGGCGCTGGCGCTGCCGCTCGTCAATGTGTCTGCTGCCTTGCTGGACAGCGTGGCCGAGCTGCTGATACTGTAAGTGTATTTCTACATCTTTGTCCTTAACATCTGTTACCAAAGTAATTAGAGAACGCGCGATTTATCCATCTGAAATGCAAAGGGCAACTACCATTAACATTAATACTCCACAAAAACACGCTCAACCGTACGTCGCTACATATGAGTATTAATACTCACTTTTCCAAAACTTATTCTTATCAAAATTAACAGGTACAGAAAAATATTCTCCATACTGAAAGCAGCGAACAAACTTCAGATAGAAGACAGTGTATATGCCGAACAGATGCAAATCTTACAAGCATACACATCGGACCTGATCAACTGCCTATACTCGGAAGAAGCATTAACCGCCAGGACATCAGGCTTCATCTTTGAAAAACTACATCCAAAACTTGTCGACAAACTAGGATCCCTAATGCCTGACGTTAACTCTAAGCTAAGTATAAGAAATAGTATAGCACTGTCACCGTACACCTACATACAGTTGGTGGCCATAGATCACAGAGACGCGGACAACAAACTCTGGTTTAATGCAGTAATAGAACAGGAGTTTATGAATCTGGGCAGGTTTTTGAAGAAAGCATTGCCGGAGTTACGTTATCAGTAGTGTTTTGACATAAGTGCCTTTATATTTTAACCTAGGTTTAGTTTTGTGATTATGTTACATTTTATTCCGTCTAAAAGAGTAAATGTACACTGACAGCTTTAAATATATGGCTCCTTAACCCTCACTGGATTCGATATTAAGAAGAAAGGTCTACCTATGTACATGCAGATGTCAAGATATATCCTATTCTTACTTATCCTGGAAAGATCATGATAAATTATGCTTGTGTTAAGAGTAATTTTACTAAAGCAGTGCATTATGGCCTAATCATCGCATTACACATACAATTTTTAAATACAGATTGTGATGACAATAATACTAAGCTATTGTATTTTATCAAATGATGTAATTTTACATTGGACATTGTTGTCCAAATCATGTATGTTAGTCATTTCTCAAAGGTTTTACCTATTTGCTTGCAAAAGAAATGCTACGCAGGCTATAAATAAATACCAAAATGTATCAATAAATAAGTATCAAGTTAATATCATACAAATAATTGAAATTAAGGGTCCTGATTATGATGATGATGATGTAGCTAGCGAGGGTAGTAGATGTCTCTTACATATAAAACTTTATTTTTACTTTACCAGAAATCTGAAAGCCATTTGTTCAGAATCAGTAACCAAATACATATTTACGAGAAAAAACGAAACGACAAATTTCACGTTTTCCCTACATTCTGACTATTTGGAATGATCAATTTGTATCGAAAATGTGTTATTTTTTATATTCTTGTAAAAAATAGTGGAATGAATTTGGGTACTGATTTTGAAAAACGGGGTTTTGGTTTCTGGTAAGTATAAATAGGATTTTGAAATTTTGTTTATAATTTTAATGGAGTAGAGTTAGATACTTATCATGGGTTGATTTTCTAAAACATTTAGATTATTTATCTTTATTGTAATTTTAAATGCTTAATTGTAATTATATTCATTCATTAATTCAGACCATTTTGTTGTTTGTTTGTTTTATCATGGACGAACCGTCTAGGTATTGTGACTAGGCATTGCTGTCTAATAATAATAAACGAAAAATAGAATAATAATTATGGAACAAAAACATCCCACCATTTATATTTTAATAAAATATTAATGATAATTATCGATTTTCATTTCTATTTATTTGTCCTTTTCGTCGTAAAATGATTTTGTAGTAGATACATACTACTAAATTATTGTTGACGACAATTTTAGATTTAGTATTAATTTCTAGTGTTACAGTACGGCGGCGGCGCGTCTTCGACCGTGTGGTAACTAGAGCAAATATAGCCTATGTTATTCGGTAAAGATATTATTATAGCTAATGATAAACGACTTTTTTTTAATCGATGCAGTAGTTTTTGAGTTTAATCGTAACAAATACAAACATTTTTTTTATACTACGCCCACAGCGAACGAACGTGTAGTCCACCTGATGGTAAGTGGAGTACAGCCCATGGACATCAACAATCCACAAAAGCAGATTATAGATACGTCGCTGCAGCTGAGGACTACGGTGTTATGCCTCATGTGCCAGTAATTTCAGGGCCTGATCTCACCACCAAACCGGAACACAGTGATGGAAGCACTACTATTTGACGGCAGGTTAAAGGTGAGACGGTGGTGCTACCGCCCTCGAGCTCATTCACAAGAGCTCTACCACCAGTGAATTGCATTATGATGAGATATAGCAGACTACACTTTTACCCTCCGATCTTAAACATTCAGTATAAATAAAAAGATAAAACACCGGTAGTTTACGACACTGCTACATTGCTACCATGGTCAACAGAGGGGAAAATGGTCCCGTAAGCAATGGTCAACTCCGTTTTACGGCTCCTCGTAGTCGTATATGAGTCACGCTTGGTACACACGGAATAGCAGACTGAAAAAGGGTCTCTGTACACAAACGCATAGCTTTCGAACCTGTGACTTCGCGTTGCCTAGTGATGTAATTAGTTTTTTACTTTAATTACAACGATTGTAACACCAATGAAGTACAATAAATTAAAAACAGATTAAAGACAGATTCATAATTAAATTGAGCATACAGATCATGCAATATAATTTATAAGAATATAGAAACATGAATAATTAATTCATTATCAATAAAAACAAATAGTTATAATGATATTATGGCGTTTATCAAAAACTAAGTAACGATTGCGAGTTTTGAAATGGCTTTCCTTTGATTTAGGTCTGTGAACCTAGTAAAGAAAGACTACACATTTTTTGGTGAATAAAATCGTTTTCAATTAATATTCAGCCTTTTTAGGGTTCCGTAGCCGAATGGCAAAAAACGGAACCCTTATGGATTCGTCATGTCTGTCCGTCCGTATGTGATAGCCACTTTTTTCCGCAACTATAAGAGCTATACTGTGGAAACATGGTAAGTAATTCGTTGAACCGCATTAAGATTTTCATACAAAAATAAAAAAAACAATATTTTTTTGGGGTTCCCCATACTTAGAACTGAAACTCATTTTTTTTTTCATCAAACCCATACGTGTGGGATCTATGGAAAGGTCTTCAAAAATTATATTGAGGTTTCAATTTTTTTTTCTAAACTGAATAGTTTGCGCGAGAGACGGTTCCAAATGTAAAAATGTGTGGCCCTTCCCTCATAACTTCTAAAATAAGGGAATGATAAATGTAAAAATAATATTATATAATCATTATCATGCAAACTTTCACCGAAAATTGGTTTGAACGAGATCTAATAATTAGTTTTTTTTAATACGTTATAAATCGTAAACCGTATTTTACCTTTCATTCAATCTACATTCAATCAACTCAAATAAATAAATAATTAAGAAAAGCATTTAATTTTATAAACATTAACCTTATGCATAAACCTTGAACCATTATTTTCTATAATACGAGTAACAAATCGGTTAGCATTTTACCTTTCATTCAATCAACGCCAATTTAATAAAGAATAAAGAAAAACATTTATTTAGATTACAGTGGTACGGAACCGAGCGAGCTACATGACCTGCGCGATTTTATCAGTTAGGTTTCAGTTTTATGTGATTGAACATATCACCATTGTTCTTTTGAATATGAACTAATATTGACTAATATACAATTGAGCTTTGATTTTTTGAAACTTAGTTATTATTGTTCAGCGCTTTATCTACGCACCGTATCTTCAGTGATATACATTTCTTTTTTGCCCCTTGGTCTTCTTCAAATGGGTACTGTTTAACTATATGGCAGAATAAGTACACTATATTGCCTGGTGCTCGCGTCGTAAGTACCCTAATAACCAAAGATAATGTAATACTACCGTAGATTAATAACGAAGGCCAGGCAGTTCGAAACCTGTTGAAAAGACAGATGTTTGAGTTCCCAGTGTGAAGAAAACTATGAAGGATGCTACTTCACAACAAATTCTGTATACAGAAGAAGTAACAAAAAACAATAAAAAATTACTCATAAATCCTTAATTTCACCATCAAACTGAACTTCTATGTTAGAAGAGATAGAAGAAGATAGAATAGATAGCTTCTATAGAGATCTAAAACAATAATTTAAAAAAATGTATCAAAAGTGACGATTTTGCTCGTAAACTTCCATATTAACGGAGCAGCAAGCATTGGAATTCAATAAATGATAAATTTTGTGGCATTGCCTTGCCTTAATAGTCTTAATACATTATTATGAATAGGTGACCTACAAATCTAAGTGTTCTTATAAAAGCGGACTGGTAGGTACAACCCATAGAAATCTTAATAATAAGGCAATAGAAATGTCAAAGACGCGTGACCTTGTCGCCGCGCATCTGTCAAGTCAAACACAAGTGCGAGTTGAGGAATTGTCGTCTTAATGTCATCGCAAAAAGAATAATTTTGTTTGCAGGAATACAAGCGCATTTGTCTAATCGAACACAAGTGCGAGTTGAGGAATTGTCGTCTTAATGTCATCGCCAAAAAGAATAATTTTGTTTGCAGGAATACAAAAAGTGGTATTTGAAAACCGGCGACATGCGTCCCAGTGTTAAAAGATAGTCGATAGCATTTCTAGACTAGTTATTAAGATTTCTATGGTACAACCTGATAAATATGCCTCTTATTTTTGATCTATCATATTGAACGGAGCAGACGTAACAAAATATAAAAACGTCGGCCAGTCTGATCTGACGTACCTATTTTCATATAACAGGGTAAAAGTCCCGTAACTGAATCAATTTGCAAACGGCCGTGGCATCTGACAGGTGAATGAAGTGCTGACATGCCTGTAGCCAGGAATATCGGGATGGATCTGTGTAAGTATAATAAAGTGTCTGTAATATCCATTATACACGTACCTTATATTATAATATTGCAAATGTCATTATGATTCGTTATCCTTACGAAAATAAACTGCTGAAATGAACACATTTAGCTGATGTCTCGGGTAGCATAATTATATGATAATTAGGGTTCCGTAGTTTCTACAAGGAACCCTTATAGTCTCGCCATATCTGTCTGTCCGAGGCATAGCGTCGAAACCTTTAATCCTCTTAAACTACTTTAAAATTCTGAAAAAAAATATTTGTTCGTACATGTAATAAACTTTAAAGGCAAACTAAAGCGAGAACGTTTACTACGTTAGTTCAATAGTAATAGAGGTCCAAAATGTAAAATGCAGTTACTTGGAATATATCGATCAAAATACACAAAATTTGAAAACAATTACTTGTATGATGTTGTAATTTATTCAATACGGGCAGTAGACTATTTTAAGTCCCTATGGTGCAACGGGTGACTAACGGAACTCTACATTGCGCGTGGCCCGACAACCACTTGCCTGGTTTTTAGGGTTCCGTAGTACCTACAAGGAACCCTTATAGTTTCGCCATGTCCGTCTGTCTGTCCACGGCATAGCGACGAAACCGTTGGTGCTAGAAAACTGAAATTTTGCACGAACATGTATGTTAACAAAACAAAGAAAGTCGTAGAATAAAATTTGGAAAAATATTTTTTTTTCAGATAGCTCCCCTACATGTAAAGTAGGGATGTTTTTTTTTTTGTCGCCTACCCCATAGTGTGGGGTATTGTTAGATAGGCCTTTTAAAAACATTTAGGAGTTGCTAAGACAGTTTTTTGATTTAGAGATTTGTTTGCGAGATAATTAACTTTAATGAGCAAATTTTTGTTCGAGTAGGGCGTCCCCCCCCCTCTAAAAGCTAAACTACTGGATCCCAAAATCTGAAAAAAATTGTGTCGGTAGTACATGTAATGAACTTTAAAGGAAAACTATAGCGGATAAGTTCACTTCATTAGTTCAAGAGGAATAGGGGTCCGAAATGTCAGATGCAGTTACTCAGAATATTTCGTTCAAAATTCTTGAAACATAAATAAACATACATAATACATATATAAAATCACGTCTTTATCCCACGGGGGTAGGCAGAGACGATGGAACGCCATGTGCTTCGCTCCTTACATACTTCTTTCGCTTCCTCAACATTCATACATCTCGTCATACGTGCTAGCTGGTTTCGTGTACTACAAACATTTCCTTTCTGAAGGACGCCATTTAGTTAAAAAGTAAAATTAAAAATATTTTTCTACGGAACCCTACTGCGCGTGGCCCGTCACGCACTTGGCCGGTTTTTAAGATGAAAAGAACGCAGAATTAAATAACACAAAGCTTATAATAATAGTCAAGACAGTATGAAATAAACCCAGAAAGTTTTAAAAAGTAATCTGCAAGACGCCTTGACACAATAAAAACGTTATAACATGTCCCGATGCGATTGTACCCATACCTATGTCAATCCACGCTCGTCAGCGTGCATCGACCTTCGCCGACGTTCGGCGCGCATCGCCTCGCAAACGCCCGCGCAAAAGTAGTCCGATTACTCCGATTGAACCATTGACGTCGTAATATATGGACTTGAAACGTTTGATTATTCCTAGCGTCATTGAAATACCTATATGCGGCCGGTCGCCATTTTACCCTCTCGCTGTTTGGTACCAAAGTTGGGTACGTCAACTGTCAAATGCTCTTGAGCTGTGGCTAAAATTTGTGAATTATGGAGTAATTTGATGTGTTATTGTGTTTGAACTCGGTTCTTTATTGGATATCGTCAATAGCAAGATGCCCAATTGCAATATAATCGGATGTGGCATCAAAAGAAGCAGAAATCATCCGAACATAACTTTGCACCAGTAAGTACTTAATTTCGCCTGAAATATCTTTGAAGATTCTGCATTCGTTGAAGAGTTTCAACAGTAAAGCATTCATTATTTCCCTTTTGCCTTTATTTTCTACAGTATTTTTAACATGAACTCATTTTCTTGTTATGTTGTTATTGAAGGGATAGAGTAGTGCATTAGGCATTTTTTATATTTATCGATAATGCTATTTTATGTTTCTATAATGGTTTTATGTTTTACTTTCAAGGCTGCCTGCTAATAAAGGAAAAAAGAAAATTTGGCTGGAAACAATCGGTGTTGAAAATTTAAAAATGTCAACAAAATTAATTCATATTTGTTCTACTATGCCGAACCAAATAATTTATTTGATTCTGGGAACTGTGAACATGATACAAATCATTAATATTTATTAATTAAAAGTGTAATAGAGGTATACATGAATTTGAGATACAAATATTATGGGAAGAAATCTACTGAAACAATAACACACCGAAATTACTTGAACAAAATTGTATTGTTCAGAAATGAATGAGAACAATTTGTTTGTTTTTTTTTTTGTTTAAATATATTATAATTTATTATTGCTGAGTTTTAATTAAAGTCCACTATCATCTGTATGTTAGAAAAGGTAGACGTTGGAATCTTAACATCAAAAATATTAATTATGGTGGTTCCGTCAATAAAGCCCGTGAAATTCAAATTTTTCATACGTTTTTTGCAAATTGTAGCTCTGTGTATGTCGTTAGGTTGATCATTCCGTGATAAGCGACAACAATTTAATTAATACAATTCAGTTACTATCAGCAGCCCATTGACGGAAACCATTGTCCGCAGCCGACTGTGAGTATATTGTAGTGACAACACACTACGTAATAGCTTATAGTCGGTTCGGTGTGAACGAGAAGTTAAATATATAATTATGAAAAAGCGATAAACTGGCTCACAGTCAGCTGTCGACAATACGTTTGGTCCGAACACGGCCGAAAGGTTGAATGTTTTATCATATAATTGTCTATTCTGGCGTTACGCGACTGATAATAAGCGACGCATTTTCCGTCAGATGTGTCTCTAAGGCATTGTTCAGACAAAACGTATTGTCGGCCGTTGACTGTGAGCCAGTTAATCACTTTTCCATATATATTTAACATCTCGTTCACACCGAACCGACTACAAGTTATTACGTATTGCATTGGCACTACACTATACTCACAGTCGGCGGCGGAAAATATGTTTGGTGTGAACGAAGCCTTCGCCTTCAACCGATGATGCGTTATGCAATAAATAGACGCAATCGCAGTACTACCCGACGTATTTTCCGTCAGATGTGAACCGACCCTTATTTGCTGGAGACACTAACGCATCATCGGTTGAGTGTGAAAGGTTGAATGTTTTATCATAATATCTGTTTTGGCGTTACGCGACCGATAATATGCGATGCATTTTCCGTCAGATGTGAACTCTAAGAAAACATTCTCACAATCTTTTATCGATGTTATTTTATAGAAATATCGATCGTTAGGGGCTGCTCTAATAGCCGCCATTTTATCCGCTCAGGAATGTGTAGGCATACACGTTTTTTTTGTAGGTATGCCAAGTCCATATGATTTAATAAGTCATTGGATTGAACCCGTCACATAAGCCGCATGCGCGCCGTGCGTTTCCGAGAGTCGCTTAATAATTATTGTTAATAGTTTAAGTATATTTTTAATAACGCCATCAAATATACTTTTTTTTACAAATCACAGTGTTTCAATATTAATAATAGATAACACCACCACTATAACGTTTTAATTTATTTCGTTACTAAAACTCGTGCATACTAAGAGTTTTACAAAGACGTAAGTTACTTTTCCATTTCCTCTTGTTACTGCGCTCATTTATTTTTCGTGGTCCGCTCAAAAGCATAAATTATGGACACCGTGGCTAGAGACTGCTACGTGGCGGGGGGTCGCGCGCGGAGCAGGGGGTAGCCTAACCCTCGTGCCCAACGCCTCAATGAGAAATGTTTCAGGGCCTTTTGTCCCCTTATGCCCCTTTTTGCGAGCGACATCTTCAAGGATACTGTGTTAATCGGACCCTGCGATATTTTTTGTGAATTCCGCTAACGGAAGTCGACTGGAAAAACTGTTTTTTTCTCGACCTCGTTTGCTTTTGATTGTTGTTTTGCTTGCTTCAGATAACCTTCATTAGAATTATTTAATTTTTTTTTTCCCTTTGTCCCCAATCATACAAACGAAATCATCTTTATGTTAGTGTGTCCGACAATATTCTAATTGTGTACTCCTGTAGGCAATTCGCTAGGTCAATGATTTCATTTCAGCTTTGTAGCGTCATAAACTTGGGGAAGGGTTTCTGTTTTGTTATCATAAGTTTGGACTCTGCAGCATCAGGGATAATTCTGAGAGCTGGTTTTATGCTTTAGTACCTACGTATTTTGTGACAACATACAAAGTGGCCTTTACGCATAATATCTACGTTATGGTAAGACATTTTAGCAAAATATGAGATTGTTAATATTTTCCTAAAGTGTCTCATGCGTTTCGTTAATGCTAATAAATATTTATTCAAAACGAGGAAACTGTTATATAAGTCTTGAAAGCGAATATTCTCGTGTGATTTAGCGCAAAACACGGCGCTGTCTCACGGTTCCCGGCGGGTTGTTTTTGCGGGTAAAAATATGCGCAACTGGTAACAATTGATAGGGGTGGTGGCGCGAAGGGTGCACTAGTTCATATCTCGGGTTGAGAACCCTTTGGAACCCCACTTTCCTTTTTATCCCTACTCAAAAATCGCTTCGGGAGACACGTTGCGTTGCGAAGTAACTACTGCTCTCATTTTTGCCAAATTGTTGTTGGGGTGAAATGGATTCTGTAGTTAGTTACGTTGTTTTATTTGGATACGGGTAAAACTATCCTTCAAGATTGCATTTGTCTTTGAAGAGATTTGACGGTGACGGGGGTGGTGAATAATTTATATTTATGTAGGTACGCCTCGAATCATACCGTATCGCTGAATATAGAGTGTACAGTATCTACCAAAAGTACCTGGCAAAATTATTAGATTTGCCCAATGTTATCGAAACAAAACAAGTGTTTTGGATTTTAATTGGCATCTTTTAATGAGCTAATTAGCAAGAAAGGCGACTCGTTTAAAACCAGCTCTGGTTTTTGATGACCTCTTAATTAAAATTAGATCCACTTAAATAAATTATCGACGTCGTAATTTAGATGGAAAACTCAGGTAGACATAATTTTACCTAGAACCATCAAACACATCAATATGGTTTTACGATGGTCCAAGAGTTTGTGTAGCACGTACGTAGATACATCCCTCTTTCCTCACACTTTAGTTAGAGCATTTATCCTTTAAGGCACGTAGGTACAGAAGCGATTTGTGGTGTGTGCGGACTACTGCGGCTGCCGCATACATCGGTACACAAACAACGTACGTGTTTCCAAATGTCAAAGCCCTTATAAACCTCTGAGATCTGCAAACACGGGTGTTGAATCGTGTTAGTGTAGGCGAAAGCTCACCCGGCTGCTGTCTGTACCCGAATCGATAAAATTCGGGTCCGCGCCCCCGTTGGTCGCCATGGCAACGCGCCCCGAGTCCCTGCCGAGCCCGGCCACCCCGCCGCATCTCCGAGAACACCGATGTTGACTTAGACGGATAGGGTAAGAGGCTTATTAATGGTTTTATGTTACTTCAATGTTGTACAACTCCTACCTACTTAAAAAGTTCCACTTTTCAAATCGTTTTTTTAGTCTTAAAGTGTTTGGAGTATTCATTGGTAATCTAATTTATATCAGTCGAAGGAGGTGGGAGGATGGAAGCGTAGCCGGCAAATAATAATGGTAGATTTGGAGCGGGCCGCCATCTTGGCAGACCGCGTGCCGCCATTACAAATGGAGTACGTTCACGTCGCGCCCGGTTTCGCGGCCTCGTCTGCTTATTTTCAGTTCGCTTCACATTGCCACTATCTACATATTTAATGGGTCACTATTAATGTTGTCATCACTTTGCAGATAGTTTAGATGTTCGATAGAGATGATAGAGCTTTTACGGTTGAGCTTCTTCAGTATGATAGTAGTTATTTCGAATCAAGTATATTGTATTGAGACTATTGAGGTTTGCCAATATTTTTGAACGTTTAATATCATTTATTACTAGAGATCAAAACTACTACTAGAGATTAAATGCATTTAATACCTAATCTCGTATTTTTCGTCGCACTATCCCATGCAGTAGGCTCACCTGCATTACAAAGCGGCACAAGTTATATGGTGCTTCTAATTTAAGATTATTGGCATTTATATTAAAGCCTACTAGACAGCGGCTCCAAAAGTGTTTAACAAGTCAGTTTACCGACTATTCGGCACATCTCTATTTATTACTGAATCAATTAAATTCATCAGTTGGAATGCATTCGCTACGTGATAAAAATGCTAAAACATTGATTACCTAAGTTACGAAGAAATTCAATGCACACTTAAATTCGTGTCACCAGTCCAGAATGTGTGGATCAAATGATTACCCAAATAAGTTGGTGGCACGATTCCGCATTACGAGTGGTGACTGCGAGCAGTGTAATGTGGGGCGCTCCCCCGGCTCCGGCATCCGGCACCCGATGCCCGGCGGAGCACCCGGCAGGCTCCTCGGTAGCCGACGCTTTGTCCACTGCGCGAGGGTGTGCAAACTTTCTCTCCACAAAACTCTGTTTGCTCACGAGCTTAAACATTTCTTCGCGGGTCAGGATTACTTAGCAATGAATAAGTAAATTGCATTTAAAGCAAAATCGTTTTCATACTTACCGTTTCTTTGTGGATCGTGCGTCGCGCCGTGGCTTTATGAATTTTAAAATGAAGGCGGACTGCAGATACTTACGGCGCGAGATAAATTCTTATTAATATTCCCGAGGCGCAGTTTTAGTTCTTTTGTCTCTCGGCTCGGGCAGGCAATAAAGAGGTAGACGGCTGGAAATGTGCTGCATTTATCCAGGTTTCAGACGCCGCGCCCCGACGCTTGTACTTTATTTGTTCGCCCGGCGTTCCTTTGCGAGGCTCTCTTATTGCTCGCAGCTAAGACTAATAAGGTTTTTAATTATTTCCTTTAATGCCACTTTCAGCGACGTTACATACGGCTCTTTGTTGTGCTAACGTTCTACATACTGCT
Organism: Hypena proboscidalis; assembly: GCA_905147285.1. NCBI lineage: Eukaryota > Metazoa > Arthropoda > Insecta > Lepidoptera > Erebidae > Hypena > Hypena proboscidalis. Next base: position 5,405,619 of record LR990130.1, read on the forward strand.
ACCGGAGCGCCTGCCTCTTGTATGAGAACAAAGCTTTACGCTACGCAGATTTTCAATAGCGTTCAGCACTAATTGAGATTCGTTTTTGCTTAACAATTTTAATACTTTTATGTTCTTGCGAGGAAAGCTTTGACGACTGAAGCCCGTAAATACATCTCTTGAAAACTGGTGGGACGGGCTTGGCTGTTTTGGCTTTAATACAAATGTTTGGAAAGTGGGTAGATACGTTTTCGAAAGCTGTTTGAATTTGATTCTTACTTGATTATAAAATACGACATGTTTTGAATTTAAGTTAAAATGTTTAAAACCGTGAAAATCCTTGAAATGTAGGATTAATTTTCTGCAAGATTAAATAAAATGCACGCCGCTAAATTTTCCCTATTTCCATATGAAAATCCATCAGGAAAATGTGTCTGCTCCGCTGCACACAGCGTCTAGCGAATCAGAAATATGTAGTATGACCTCCACTCTTTTAAATGGGTTCTCTTAAACTAACATGTTGCACTAAGTTCACGTCGACTTTGGACGTATTTTAAAACTCCCTCTGGCACTGATGTCGAACTTAAGTACGTTACGTGGTCTCAAAGGTTGTTTATTTGTATTTTATTTTACTTTTCGTATCGTTCTTTTAAATATTCTTTTATTTAGGAAACCCTGTGTCGGGAGAAACCTTTATGAGATACTGAGAAATGTATGTAATGAAACAATATTGTTTACTTGGAGAATATAAGGTGAGATCCTTTTGTATTTATCATTTCATATATTCAATGTTTTCATTTCTAATAAAATTGGTTTACGTAACTTTCTATTTACAAGTGAGCTTCGGATACAAAGTAGGACTTGTTTGTTTTCCAAATTCAGCACCCATTTTATGGAAAAATGTTAAATCAGTGGTAAAGTAGTAAAGTCTGTGTTCCTACCAGCAATCTATCATTCCGAGACGGCACTTATAAAATAAACGCCCCCAACGTACTACTACGTTCCCCAAACCTACGAGTTACGACCCACTTTCTCTCGCAACACATTACCATATTCTGGTGAAAATCCCACTTTATTTAGTTATAACACTGGTTTAAAACGCAGAGAGCAATTGTTTTCCTCGGCGGTTCGCCAAAAGCATCAGACTCATTTACATGCACACTACATTTAACATATTTGTGGCGGTTACAGTGTTACATGCTCTTGCCAAGTCTTATCTTGTGATTGAATTTGCTATTGCTATTTGTAACTTTAATTCATTTGGAAGTAGATGTTTGGCACGACTGCTAATAGGCAATTAATGGTTTGTATGAGCCACAACATATTGAACTTAGTATGTTTTTTTATGGTTTCGCCGTATTAATGAGGGGAATAGTATTTTTTATTAAAACTAGCTACATACTCGGATTAGGAATCTGTGGTAAACACTTAAAAGATGTGGCGTAAGCTCCTTTCCAGAGATACGAAGGCGGCTACATCGGTCGCACTTTGGTCTACGTACCTATAATATCACCTATCCACCATCACCAACTAACTTTACCATGAAAGGTGACAAAGACTTTTTACCTCTTACTTTTCTATAAATTTTATTCCTAGCGTTACACAATGTATGAATAATTTTAGACATCATCAATCTAATAAAACCTCCATGTGGGCGTAACAAAGCAACTCGCCAAAATAAGTAACAAAAGCTTGCGCCGAGGCTGACAAAGGATTTTTCCATATTTACGTGGCACGGTTTTTGTGATATAGTTTCAGGTACGTCATACCACCCTCCCATCTTGCCTTTAATCCGACCCGCATAATGTATGGCCTACGTGTTCCAGTTATGCCTCGGCGTAGTGGAGAAAATACGTAGCGTACTGCCGAGGCGGATGGACAATGCCCGTTGTTCTATAAAATACCTGAAACTTTGCCGCCGACACCACCAAGAATTTTGATGTCAAAGGGTTGAATATTTTAGCCGCATATGGTGCGATAGTGCGATTCTTATTCAAGAACTTTAGTAGAATAATGTAAAGATAATGTAGTTGGTATTAGTTCAGCCATACCTTTCTAATGTTGTTTTAGTAAGCCATCTGTGAACATACTTAAGAATTCAATCAGTAGATGGTTTTGCCTGATAGCGTAGCAAACAGCCACATAAACATGAAAATTCCATGTACGTGCGTTGATGTAAATTGATCTTCAGCATCACTAATACGTAGTACACATTAGTTAAATCACGATCTCATGTCCCTGGACGTCGCATCCAGTCGTCAGTTACGTTCGTCGCGTCCCGTCATGTCGCCGTGAAATATTGTCGTCGTAAAACAACCGTGTCATGAGCTACGGATGATTTATTGCACGGGATTTTGATGCTAGTCCAGAACGATGTACGGACTAAGTATCATGGCGATTTCTCAACTAGCTGGCAGGAAAAAGCTACGGAAATAGAGAGTGGTGTTCAGTTTAGAGTTTTGACCAACAATGGGAAAACATTCAAAAGTACGAAATAAAAAGAAAAGCTGTCAGTCTTCCCATACAAATTTCGGTCGGGTCTCACTCCTCTATTTGGAATTGTATATCAACAATTAAACAAAGTATCGTTTTGGTTTACCACAAAAAAAATCTGTAAGGATACGAAATTGTAAAATAAATAGCTAGTAAAGAGTAATAAACCCATAAACATTCCATTTTTAGGGTTCCGTAGTACCTACAAGGAACCCGTCCGTCCGAGGCATAGCGACGAAACCGTTGGTGCTAGAAAACTGAAATTTTGCATAAACATGTATGTTAACTATACAAAAAAAATCGTAGAATAAAATTTGGAAAAATATTTTTTTTCGGGTAGCTCCCCTACATGTAAAGTAGGGATGTTATTTTTTTTTGTCGCCTACCCCATAGTGTGGGGTATTGTTGATAGGACTTTTAAAAACGTTCAGGGGTTGCTAAGACAGTTTTTTGATTTAGAGATCCGTTTGCGAGATAATTAACTTTAAAGAGCAAATTTTTGTTCGAGTAGAGCGTCCCCCCCCCCTCTAAAAGCTAAACTACTGGATCCCAAAATCTGAAAATAATTGTGTCGGTAGTACATGTAATGAACTTTAAAGGAAAACTATAGCGGATAAGTTCACTTCATTAGTTCAAGAGGAATAGGGGTCCAAAGTGTAAAATGCAGTTACTTAGAATAATTCGTGCAAATTACAAAAACCTTTGAAAGTAATGACTTGTATGAAGATGTTACTTGTTTATTACAGATAGTAAATCCCTTTTAAGTCGAAATATGTCGTTACGACTAGCTACGGAACCCTAATGCACGTGGCCCGACACGCACTTGGCCGGTTTTTTGTTACTTATTTTAACTAAACTTTGAGTATAAAAAGTAATATGAAATGTTTAAAATCTCCAAAATCAAAACCGTGGGCTGAGGGAAGGGGCTCAGGCGTGTATGGTGGCGCTTGGAACTATCAGACACGGAGTCAAAACACTAGATTGTCCCTCTCTAGAGCTGTAGTCGCTCTATAGTTCTATATCTGTCACAGAATAACGACATACAATTTAAAGACAGATATTTACATTGTTATTTGGGACTTTTTTAGACCTAATAATATAAAAAGCACTACCGTTATATAGCTGTCCGCCATCATAGACAAGTAACAGGATTTATTTTTAAAAAGTCGGCGGTATACTAACTAACTGCCTCGAGGTATTTACCGAACGGACTGGTATGGTAAATGGGAACTACAAGCCATCAAAATGCAAAAAATATTGCAAGTATGTGGTTAAAAGGAGGACTAAGATATTATGCTCTCGAGTCAGTATCCAGGGCCAAGTCTCACCAAGAACTCAACAGCATGCAAGTATGATACAAAGCGTAACAAATAATGTTAGCTTCTTTTTGGGATAGAACGCTACAGCCGCGATTCTGCTCCAAAAATAATGGCCCTTGTCAGTTTGACAGATGAGGCCATCGCAGTTTAACGATTAAAATTGTTACAAAAATGTTCGAGATTGTTATTATGATTTATTCATTACTAGCTGACCCGGCGAACTTCGTACCGCCTTAGCGTAAATTTGATGCACTACTTTATTTTGTATAGCTGACCTACTTATGTATGCGTACCTATTCAATTTGAACTGGAATCTATAATATCCTCCATATAAAAATGAATACCTATTTCCCTGATGCAAAATTAAATGTATTTTTTACAATCTTTTTGAGAGATTTTCTAAATATTTTTTTTCGTAAGAACCTTGTACAGAGTATTAGAAAACTACAAAAAAAAATCAGCCATATCTGTCAACGGGTTTCATTTTTATATATATAGATGATAGAAGTATTTTCTAAGACGTTGCAAAATAGGTACCATGCTGCGATTTCATGACGATATCGAATTTTCAAGATATTTGCTTAATGCTTATGTTGCTAAAATATTTGTCACATTTGTCTGATCTGAATAACGGCCAATATCACTCATACCCTCATTTAAATAAAGGCATAAACGTAATGCTCGTAGCAATCGTAGCATCTCTCGACAAACAAAATTGATTTATATCTACGATTGCTACGACATATACAATTGCTACGGCATTTTGTAGCATCAACAAATTGATGCCTTTGAGTAACAACTCGTTATAAAATCCAACTGCCTGTATGATATTGATGACACGTTTGATCGAGTTTCAAAAGGACTTCATTATTGTCACGTCACAACCATGCATGACTGAATCAAAAACAAATTACATTCGCAATCTATCTGTCCTCTGTGAGCTTAACAATGCGAACAGATATACTTGTTAATAAACAGGGGCGCGCAACCCTTTATGAAATTCTACCATTTCAATATTGAACACGATCTCGAATACTTAGTAAATACACGCATCAAATTGTTTATTACGGACATATCACAGCCTCCCTTTATGGCCTCAGACAAAACGAAACCATTTTGAAAATCCCTTAATTAGTGTTCAGTCCCCCTGTCTGTCCGTCGGGCCCGAATGTGGAATTTCTATCACAAAGGTAGCATTAATTAACGAATCCAATATTGAATCCTGTTTGATACACACGACGTATCTGCGTGGTTGTGCGGTGTGGGTGTGTGTATACATGTAGGTTAGGTGTCTAGTTCCAATGTAATTACTCGTCAGCGACGTCATGTGCACGTTGAATGTACTTATTTAGGGGTACAAAGTTGCAATGGCTGTTCAAATGTCATGGCGAGTCACAGCCTGCGAACTGGCGCTATAATTGGCACGCTGAATTTTTAATGCTGCATCAACGATGAGCTGATATTTTCGGGCGAAACGTGCAGATCTAATTGAAACTGATTGCTGAAATTAGCTGGTGTCTCGTGATAAGAATAGAACAGGGAGAAATAATGAAAAAGATTTGGGAAATATTTACTTTGTTTTAACTTTCTAAGTAGCTGGACTAACAGTAAAATGGCTAACCGGAGCAAGTTAAATTGTTCTTATTTCGACAATCAAACTAATACATTTTAGTTCAACCACATCGAAAAACCAAGTTGTGCAGGACTACGTTAATTACCCAGTTAATTAAAAGATAACTTAAATCAGGTATTTCATATTCATTTTTGTGAAATGTTTCTAACAAAGGAATCGATACAGCTATAAATCTTTGTCCTACCGTGAACGTCCCTACTGTGGTTAAGTCCTCCCCCCCGAGTACCGAGAATCAGGTGGCAGGAGATGCAATTCACCTACAAACGGCTCCGGCATTTAGCAAGCAATTATAGACCGTATTCCTGACTGTTTTATAGCTGTAATTGTTTGAAAGCCCCGTCGCCCGGGCAGAGCTGGTGCAAGTGAGCCGGTCGGTTGCCAATGGTTACATTCGGACCGCTCGTCCTCATACGCGTTATACACGGTTAATATTTGACTAGGGATGTTGGCAATATTTATATTGCATGGCTAGCTCCCGACTATCCCCGGGGACGACCGAATCAATAATCTTATGTACTGAATCATACCGAGGCTAGGTGCGTTTTATTTCATTCAAAGCTTTTAAAACTTTGCGAGTGGCGATGGCTGGATGAAAATTTAATTTGGTTTTGCAACGGTCTTTGTGCTGTTTGTGAATTGGAATTAATAATGTTAAGGGTGTTGGATATCAGTTTTGTTTTCTTTGTTAGGGTAACAAAGAGATGGAAAATCGGATTTTCGTAATACTGTTACATCTGTTTATCGACGAAAGTAAGCTGACATATCGTTGACGAGGGATGATGGTGAGATATTACGTGTACACGTGAAGGAAAACGTAGTTCTAGTTACTGACATCGAAGTTCAGACAAGTATTATGGTCTTGTCAATCATATTTTTTAGGGAAATAGTGGTGTTTTAATTACCTACTGTTTTGGTGGTGAGTTCAGGAGAGTATCTGAAAACGACATTGTCAAAAAGTAAGTAATACTTTATTATTATTTTATTTTATTTATTAATAATCGTCCACGTAACTTACATTTTAACTTAGGTAATACAAATATGATTACATCATTGTTTTGGCTCTAATGAAGTAACATTTATAGACAACTACGACATGAGTGTTGGAAGCACTTAATTATAATATAATTTAATTGTGTTAAGAGGATGTTCACGTCCGTGGTGTAAGACCGATGTCTTATTAATTGCGCCTCGACCGCATATATATTTTCATAATCCTCCGGTGTTGGACCATTCTATTCAAGAGATATTTCAAGAGTCTATTACCTATGGAATCTCATAAAAAGCTATGGTACATAGTCTCTTTTGTTAAATTCTCGTCGTGATGTCTATTCATATCTGCACAAAAATATCAGTATCTCTGTGTTATACATGTATATGTATACTGTATCGCTTCGTGCGATCAATTGTGAATGCATGTGCAGTATGCCACCCCTTGTCAGTGGACTATTCGAAGAATTTGCTGAATGCGAGCTATGCTTTGTGAAGTTGGACTAGTTTGGTCGGCACCCACTTGTTACTTTTTAAAAAAGACACGCTGATTAACTAGTAAGCAAAAGTACTGGCATTTAATAAATTAAAGGGTCTAAAAATTAGCTCCCGCTCGCGATTTCGCCTGTGTGGTATGTCAATAAAAAGTAGCCTATATGTTAATCCTGACTTTTATCTATATTCGTGCATAATCCATTTAAATTTACCTGGAAGTTTTTTTTTGTAACAGTGATAACTATCCATACTTACAAACTTTCGCGTCTATAATTTTTTGTCTGCATGTGTGGTGTAGTGGTTTAAGCGGTTGCCTTGCTGCTTTCCACTGCACTGGTGTTGTGGGTTCGTATGCTTTTTTCACCGCGAGGTCTCGGGTTTGATTCCCGGGTCGGGCTAATTATTATTGGTACAGCACGGAGTTGGAATTGTGTCCGGTAGAGGACGATAGGCCCTGTGACCTAAAAATAACTGGTGAAATGTGGGTGTTGCCAATATTTATATGATATTATAGACGGCATGTTATGTTACGTTAAATAAATCGTCATGCTTTAATAGGGCGAATAAAATGTTATCTACTCCTTAACACAGATTATATAATAATCTAGTTAAAAGGATCGTGCACTCCACTCACTCGATTGTAGACATAATTGACGACCGGGTGGCGGAGTGGGTAGTGTACCTGCCTGCGACGCCGAGGTCTCGGGTTCGATTCCCGCTTAAGACAAATCTCTGTGTGCATGAACATGGGGGTTTGTCTTAGTCTGGGTGTTTCTATGTATAAAAAGTATGTATTTACAAAATAAAAGTATATAATAATATGTATTAGTATCAGTTATTCTAGTACCCATAGTACAAGCTCTGCTTAGTTTGGGACTAGATGGCGTTTGTAAATATTTATTATTATTTAAAATATTTAAATATTTAATTGCTTTGTATGCTTATATTGTAACTATGTAATATAATTACAAATATATATCTAAGTCTGTGAATGAATACACAAAACAGGTTATATTCATCACGTAGCATTGTATATTTACTTCTCGTATAAAAAACATAAAGGGACAAAAAATTAAGATCTGCAGTCAATTAATACGTATTAAAATAACAATTATATTTTAGAAAGCGACAGTTTCCTGACGATAAAAATTCATATTCTAACGATTAAAAGACTATTGAAAAACATGGTGGTAAATTAAATTATTTCTACCTTTTAATAAATTAATTAGATACCTTCCCACCTTCCGTCAAATTGCGTAACATGAAGAAATTATGAGCATGTGCATCTGCGTCACTGGGTAACTGGTAAGACACCCTTTTATCTGGTAATAATATTTGTAATTAATAATTTTTGATCCATCATCCATGTAAAATTGTCTACCAAAATAACAATCAGCTGAAACTATTAATCAATTCCAGCAGTTTTAGAATTCTTTGTATGCAATGAATAACAAATGTAATGTTGACTAACAAGTTCTATACAACAGCATCTAATCGTAAAGAACTGAGAAAGTAGGTCCCAATGTCCATAAAAGAAAAATACAAATCCAAAGACACAGTTGTGAGTAACTGCTTGATTCAAAACCCGAGCAATATTACCTGCAAAGTATTTTCCGATAACGGCACAAGAAAAAAACATATTTCCTTTATTCTGTGACAAAAAACGGGCGGTATTACACTCTGCTCAATAAATCTGCTGCCTGAAGGCTACGGGAGAGGAACGTCAAAGAGAAAATATTCAATCATGTTTATGGCGACGATCCCTCTCGGCAACACGAGCGACGGAGCTCTACAGTAATGAAAAATAACATTAAGTAAAACTATCGAACTGAAATACACCATGTTATTTTTCAATTATATGTATATTCTTCGATGGTGGCTGGCTGAGTTTTTACCTGCCGCCAATAATAGTGTACTGTGTTTTAGTTGCCAGTTGAATTAGGCTCTAAATTTACTGGCACTAATGTTTTAATATAGTGAGTATAGCAACGACGTATGTACAATTGATTTTGTGGATTATTGATGTTTATGAGGTCCCCCTTTTCTCCTCTTCTTTACCTGCCGCATCTCGCCGACTTATGGTCATAAACTGTCTAGAAGTCTGGCACTATTCCAAATCTGCTTTTTAAGTTTTTAATTCATGGATAATTTAATTTAAAACACGCAAATTAAATGCATTTAAACAGATGTTTAATTTATGCTGTTAGCCAATGTGTTTAAAATGCATTTTTGGAAATAACAAAACATCATACTTTATTTACACAATCGTGTGTATTTTAGGCATATGTATCGACATATGCCTAAAATACAGTTTTTAAATTTTTCGTCTGACAGTCGGTTTGTCTGTGTGTTTCTGCTAATCTAATAAAATAGGCTTCTTTTTATTGATATACTACCACGCAGAAACTGCGGGCGAAAGTTAAAAATATATATTTATTTACCATTTTGATTAACACAATCTTTACATTAAGATCTTATGCTAATTTAACAAATGAATGTTTAGAAATAAAATAAAAAAAATGTAAAAGAAATGACCAAAAATCTCCTGCACTAGGCTAGGCCTGTCCCGCAGGAGGTTTTTAAATAACAGAATTGGTGGTGTTATTACTTATTTAATTTTCGTAGTAAGGTACAAGATTTGCAGTGTTACATACTTATCATATAAATTAAATAATTATTATGAGAAACTAAAATAATAAATTTTAACAATAATGAGATCAGTAGGATGTTCACAAAAAAAAAACTATAAATCTAGAAAGAAAAAATAAATAAAAAATAAGCAAAACTAAACACTTAATTCGATTCGCTTTAGATATTCCTCCGTGTAATCGTAGTTCCAGGTTAATAACAAATTATGTACTTTTAACTTGCATTCGCGAAAAGATAAATTGGTGAGATGCAGATTTTATTTATTTTATTATAAATGAATGATTTTATATATAAAATTAAACGTTTCGCAAATACTGTTTTCACTGGTGGAAGCGAAAGATGAAAACGTCGCTTTCTGATAGTTAGCTTGTTTGTTTGTTAGCTAGCCTACTGATTAGATTTTAATAATTCTTTTTGTGTTTAATAGTCTAGCTATCAAATGTTTTTTTGTTGTGCATGTTAGCAATGTTTTAAAATATTTAACATTACGATAAGCTCTACGGGAGCAGAGCAGTAAGGTTTAGCGTGGGAGCAGTTACTACTTAACCGAGCTAAAGCAAGTTAATAATGAAACGTCACGATAAAACTGTTGCAGCAAATCTTAAGTAGTCGTAGACAACAGTAATGTGGACAATAATTCAAGACTCATGCTTTGTATAAACCGGAGCGGGGTGCTAACAGTAATAAACCCTGAAACCATGCGAAAACACTACTTCAGTACAAAGTTTACGAATGAGTAAGTCTTGTTGATAATAATATTCAACTATGGCAATTATTAAAGCTATAATAGTCTAGTTGTGGCACTATTTGATAAGATATTAACTAAGTTATAGAGAGCAATCGTTTGATATATTTTTTAAAACACCTGAATAAAGTATTTGTTTTAGAAGTTGTCTTGTGTGCCAGTGATTCAGAGATTGATCTCACCACCAACACAGTAAAGCAAGCACTACCATTTGGCGGCAGGTTAAAGGTGAGACGGTGGTGCTGTCGTCCTCAAATACGTTCTTGAGGAGGAACAATTGCTTGGTTTCCATTCAAAATTAATATGGGTTTAACTGTAATATTATTAAGTTTTTATCTATTATTTATTATAGACAAATCTAAAACACTAAAATGCATGTTTGTTAAAGCCCATTTTTCAAAATTGTATATGCGACTCAATTAATTATTAAAACAATTTTGACAAAATTACGTGAAATTTATATGATTTGTCTAATAAAACAGATAAAACCCTAATAATATTAACTTTAAACCCATATTACGTTAGTATGAGAGCACGGGAGCTCTAGGTACGTACCACTATCAAAACAAATTATATAAAAAGATAATATTATACCGCCAATCATAATACAGAGAATATTGACCATGCACTGATTGATGAAGCTAAAGCACGATTCAAGCAAAGCCTACGATAACTAAACCCGCTATAACAAATTGCACAAACATCCCACTACGAAGGGGTTATTTTTAAGGGATGACGAAGCTTCCCTAAAGCCTGTCTTGCCGTTATCGGAGACGAACATCCTCGGTCGGGGTTATAAATTTGGACAAGACTCGCCCCGACATAACGGGTCTCGACGACGAGCTTCTCGCTAACGTTTTCACATCAAACTTACATAACTTATATCTGTTTGTAAATATTATTAATAAATTATAATGTTATAGATAAAACTACTGAGTATAGTGTTCTATTTTGTAATGATAGAATAGGGTCAACAATACCAATTATATTGCTATTTCCCTTTAAAAAATGGGTGAGTAAGTATTTCGATAAATATTCCAAAAACGGTTTTGAGATGTATCATGGCAGTGTAACTGAAACGTATACTACAATTTCGAGTGTACGTTCTCAGGAAATTTAAAATGCAACGTAGCCTTCCAAACATTGTAGCGAAAACATATTCGAAAGCGTTCGGCAAACAAGCGAGACGTAGCCTGCAATTGTATTAAAATTTGCTCGTAGACGAAATTGCAAGTTTCAGTGGAGATTTCCGTACAATTGTGATGTTTCAAGAGAATTTACGTGCGGAGCGATGTCTGTGAAGCGTACGTTTTTTAACTAGATTACAACTTGCTTCTTGGGAAAGACGTTGTGAAAGAGCATTGTTATGACATTCTATTAGAAATTGTAGAATATGTTTAAGGACGTCATTTTTGTTTGCGAAAAGAACTATTTAATTTAAATGTTATTATTCTGGATAGAATTTGAGAAAAGTTTTATGAATCGGTAAATATGGGTAGTAGAGCTCGTGGGAATGAGCTAAAAAGCGGCAGAACCCCTATCTCACCTTTCACCTGCAGCCAAATAGTAGTGCTTGCATTACTATGTTCCGCTATGGTGATGAGATCAGGGGCCTTACCCTCACACTATATCGTTATCTATATTAGAACTTTACAGGTGTATTATAATAACCTATTAATTATACAACTGAACTGACGAAGGTAAGATCTTACACCGGTATAAATTAATATTATGAATGCGGCCTTGTGTTATACCGAAACAAAGAAAAAAGAACAAAATAAATTTAATTCATTTGGTACAAGGAGGTTGATAACACTCTAGACGGAGGTACTTTATTCTTTGGATGTTTCATGTTTTATTGGCAGCCGTCATGAGCTGCCGTGAGCCGTGAGCTAATCTAACTTTTCTAATCGACCTCTTTTTCACATCAAAGCTTTTCCATCTCCGAGGAGTGTGTATTTAACTAGGTACGTTTGCTGGGTCTTTCTTGAGAATTTGAATGTAGGGACTTTGTTTTCTAGTACCTGTTCTACAATTAATTCAGTGAGGCATGTTCGATTGCTCACTTATTTTGTTTGTTTTATCATGATCAATGATGAAAAAAAGGCATTTTCTTTTATCGATATTTATACTTAATATAATTTGTCAGCCTTGAGTTTGCCTGCCAGTTCTTCTCAAGAAGCACTGTTGATAAAACTGTCACTTGAATTCACTTTCGCATTCAAGATAGTGTGAAATAGATAAAAAAATACTGCCAAAATAATTCATACATATATAATCACACCTATATTACCCAGAAGGGTGTGGCAGAGGTATACAACACCCACACTTCACTTGTTATGTTTAGGTCCCATGGGATAGGGGAAAGATGAGCCTATCACCATCCACCGGGCAAAATTCCAACTCCGTGCTGCTATTGTCAATATCCTGCCGGAAAGTTCACAAATAACACTTTGTTTGACCCGGGAATCGAACCCTAGTCCTCGCGGTGATAGGCACATTCGCTAACCACTAGACCATCGCGACAGTTAGACCATCAAGGCACTTGAAGACTAAGATAATAAATACAATATACATCTTACAGAATAAATAAATAAAAAATAAAAAAAATATTCAGATAGTGTGAGTGTCAGAAGCGAATCGAAGCTCCTTGAATTAAATAGTAATGATTCAAAAATATTTCATATGTATGACGTTTTTAAGTGCTCTGTGAAGTCGGCATACATATATTTTTATTTCATTTCAAAGGAACCTTTAACAACCGTTTGAGCGTGCCAATGATTGCATAAAATGAAACCTTATTTAATACAAGTTCATTTCCCTATACCTTTACAGATTTTTCAACTTCCAATAATTCCAAAGGAATTCTTATACGTGTAACGTATTTTACAGTATTTGAAGTATGCTCCGGCTCGTTTTCCATAAAGGCGCAATTCCACTACGGCGCTTAGAGAAGCTTCGCATGTGTGTTCGCTTCGCTAAGCAAGTAAATGTATATGATTATATCTATTATACTCTTTGCACCATTTTGTTCATATTTGGCAATGCCTGATGCATGCCATCGACCCGGGTAGAGTCGCTAGTTATGTCCGAGTTGCACGGACTAAAACCCAGTGTGCTCCGTCAACGTGATATAACCGGGGTGCCAGCTACTACCCAGGAATCTTGGCTGCCATGAAAACTGGCGGTCTCATCGTAGTGTTAAAGGCACTTTCCCTCCCTCCTTATGAAAGGCGCGCGAAAAACACGTCGCGCCATCTTCTCGGGCCTGCTTCTGCTCTGGCAACAGATTGCCTTAACTCTGTCACCCGCACTTTATACTGCATCCTACAGACACGCTTCGCACGATTCGTCTAAACTCAATCGTCTAACTGAACCTACGTGTCGCATGGCCTTGCGTAGCGTGCGGCCCGGTGGAATTGCGCCTTTACTTCCAACAATGTTTAACAAAGAACGCGCGTCTCTGCAATATTCTTTACGGAGGCGGTGACTGCACATTATTACATTCAACAGACGAAGCCATGCGACAAATATGCAACACTACTTGATATCGGATTCTTCTCTTGTGAGGCGATATTAGAGTTATTCGATATTGAAGAAAATTTAATACTTGCTTTCAAGCCATTGATATATTTGGCAAAAAATGTTTACGTACTATTATGATATGCTATTATAACAGTATTATAATTCTACCTGTGGATAACAAGTGATGCCTTTTACCCGAGTCTCGAATTTCTTGTTCTGTCAGATGACTTAATGGTTATGGTTATCGTTCGAGAATTTGTAATATTCGACTTTCTTCTAACTCATCGTGTCGATGGCATTATTCTAAAGGCCCAATTAACGGCCACAAATATGGCACTATCCTCCGCTTTAATAAGTGCCTCTTTAGTGCAGGTGGTAGGACATTCAGGACGAATTGTGGGGTGGGCCATAGATTGGTGGGTTCGTCACTCACATATAGTATCCGATGATTCAAGGACGCATAGCCAGGTTCACTTTACTTCGACCAACTTGAGTCCGTAGTCGGTTTAAAGATTTCCAGATTAGTCTTGGTAGTTCGTGACCAAGGGGTAAAGATTCGGCAATTCGGGATAAAAGGTTCAGGTAAATTGTTTCCTTCACTTTGAAAAAATAGCTATTAATAAAAACGTCCTAACTCAAGTTTTATTTGTTGAAAATTACTATTAATTTTATTATAATAACGAAAACAAAAAGAATCTTAAATTACATTATTACAGAACTTCAACAAACGCTTCACAGAAACTCTTCTATCAAAAACTTCGCTATACTTAAGAACAGCTAAACAATTCCTGTTAAACAAACCTTTGAGAGATGCCGTGCTCCGGAGTACCCAGGGTGGATTTTGTTATTTATTATACCTATATTATACTATACTTACTAAGCTGTTTAATTATTCAGCTTCCCCCCATAAGACGATTGCTGCTGCGATGAAGCACCCATACATTTCCTCGCTGTATCTCGCCTGTCGAACAAAGGTTTCCTATAGAATTAAACCCAATTTCCCGTCATTATGTTCCGGTAAATCGGCGTAAAAATACCCAACAATGGAACTAATAGCGTCATAATCTCCTGTGGCGTAACGTGCAGTACTGAATCGAATTGAATCATCTCCTCGGAGATTACATCAAATCGGTCTCACCTAGAACTCCAACAAAAAAGTTGTTCCCGGTACGAGGGCAGGCTGTGCTGCCATCTCGCGCGTTGCTAGGAGACGCACCGATCAATACAGCCTCCGCCGGGCCGCCTAATTACCCTCCAACCCGCGCATCTCCCGCACCCCGCAACCTCCCGCACAGCACCCCCATCCCGGGCCACCCGCCCGCCCTCGCCCGAGGAAACTTCTCGCCGCCCGCCCAACCGCACCGCCGCTGCTGGATTTAAATATCGAATGATAGAATTCAAATTCAAATATTTTCCGCTTTGCGCCTTTGTTTGTTTTGATGAAAGCTCTTATATTTTTTTGTAATTACCTTTTACGTATACGTTTATTTACCACACAGCTCTCGTAAATATTTTATTAGAAAATACGGCGAGCGTTTGTATCGTGACCTAGCGATTGGGGAGACCTTTTTATTATCTTCACGAGGACAAATTCGCTGATGACTAGACAGCGCTATCAGAAAAGATTTTCATAATAAATCGAGTTACCTATTCAGGGCGGGCTAATTTTAATAAGCGTATAAATAGGGCTGCCGATGAACGCATCATACTAATTCTGTATATTGATGAGGACGGTATTTTCGTTTATTAAAAAGATTGGCACGTCTTGTAAACCTAAACATCTATCTTATGCCATTTAAGGGAATCGATTCCAGTTCGACATTATGCCTATTATGACTTCTCCCTTGGTGTTTAAATAAAAAAGATTTAGCTAAATCCATTATAAAAGGCTCTGAAGATTGATGGCGAAAGAATGATTTTACTTTCCAACGACTAATATTTATAATATTTCGTGAAACATTAAAGGTCAAAAGTATACATCACAGGTGTCCATGTTGATATAATCGAATAAGAGAATGCACAGCTGCTGTATACAAACTGTACCAACAACTAACGTTCCAGTGTCCTACTATTCTAAAATCTGCAAAATGATGTTCTTTATTCTAGCTCCTTGTATTTCGAACGTGAAAATATCGTGACGAAAACAAAGTCTTTTGTCACCTCGTTTAAATACTTCAATGAACTTTAAGTATAATATTGATCGTGGATCAGAGGCACTGTGTTGATTATACTCATGATATTATGATAAAACCGCCTAATTCCAGTTAACTTGCTTCTAAATATTGGCATAGTGAGCTGTAGAGGTCAAAATTGTACATCACAGGTGCGTAATCCCAATGATGTATTGGTAGAAGAGATTAGCTCACAGCTGCTGTATACTGTACCAACAGAAATTATATGTATAACTGCCGCAAATTGGTAAGAACCTTGTCACAGTTGTGCAAATGTAGGTACAGTCTACATGTTCTCGGTGTTCTATTCCAGACGAAAACGTACCGGTATCCCATTATTCTATATTCAACAAGAAGAATACTAATACAACCCTTTGTACTTTGGTCACGAAAATATCGTGACGTAGACTTTTATTTTGGAGTCCCTTTCAAATAATCTGCTTTGGGCATCCAGTTGAGTAAATCTTGGATTATAGAGGTTTTGTAAGCCAGATAAAAATTTCCTACATAAACGTAACACTGGGTATAACGTATTCTGGGTACAGAAGGGGGTGGTAGATGTGTAATTGCACCCATATTTCGCGGAATATGTTTGGACAGTGATCCTATTGCTGTTAAACCGTTCATAATTCCAAGCTTTGTAGTTACTGAAAACTGTCTGCCGGATAAAGCCACAAAAATATTTTTGCTCATGCTGGGATACGTACCCGAGACATCGCAGTGAGAACTCGCATAGACGCTTCTATTTCTATATCATGCTAGAACCGCTACAGAAACGGGTTGTGAAACAGCTTCAAAAGTCCACAGGTGCGTAATCCCAAGAGTACGCTCTTATAACGTGTCGTGACTTTGATATATTGAAATAAGAGCTCCTAGTATATAGCAGCTCCCCCGTGCTGTATGCTGTACCAACAGTTATGTATTACAACGTTACAGTGTCCTACTATGATATATTCAACAAGAATAACTACCCACTACAATTTCGTACTTGGGTCACGAAAATATAGCAACGAAGGCGTTTATTTTGGAATCCTTTACAAATAATCTACTTTGAGACAAGGATTCTGGAGCCCCTTTTAAAGAATCTATTTTTTGACGAGGTTCAATCCCATTATATATTTTCGGGGATAAACAACGGTCGAGTGTCCCAGTATTCTATATTCTACAAAAAGAACTCCGCCATTATATTCCCAAGTACTTCGTCTTTGTAGTCTATCACCATTGAGCAATCAGATGTTTTATAGTGAATTTTCTGTTAGCTCGACAGAGTGTTATCTATACATAATATGTGTCATAGAAAATTGATCAAATAAATAATAATTATAAAACAAATCCCCGCAAAAGCTGTCTGTCAGTGTGTGATCGATTTTCTCAAAATCAACTAAACGTGCGTACGTATTTAGGTATAGATAAACATCAAGACTCTTTTATCTAGATACTTTCCACAGAGATGTATTAAAGCCTACATTTCTTTACCGACTATTAAAATTTTGCCCCAGCCCTTACAATAACGGCTTTTTCTGTTGCACAAGTAGTGCACAAGCATCAAAGGTGCACCTAAATTCTCATAACGCAACGTCACTTTGATATATTGGAAGCCGCTGTAGGTTTAATCTACGCTACCAAAGATATGTTTGCTGATGATTGAATCGCTGTATGTTGCATCAACGCTATAACGTTCCGGTATCCCACTATTACATCTATTCAACACGAAGTTTCTTCGATTTGACGCTCCCCCATGTACATTAGCCACGAAAATATCGTGACAAAGACGAAGTATTAAGACGAGGTAAGAGTTATTACCTGTGTAAATAAATGACGAAGAAATCTTGGCGTCTGATGCTAGTCACGCGTAACCATTGCTTTACGAATTCACTGCTGTAGCCATTTCGGACTCGCAACCACAAAATCACTCGCCTGATTAGAACAGATAAAGAGCCTGAGTTCCAAATACTCCCAATAGTACGACGTTTCCGTACGTCCCCGATCACTGCCTTTGTTCGTTACTGCTCTTTGATCGAGCAGACTTCCCGCCTCTTTGATTAATTTCAGCCACACGTACGTCGCACATACGAGCACGAACTTGGTACGACAATTTTAAGGTCGATTCACAACAAGCGAATAAGGAGTAAAAGCTAGCACCAGAGCATTAATATTTAAGTGTTAACTAAATCTCGTTATCATCGTTTACACTAATAGAATTCTAATGGGCCGCGGCCGTACTCAAATACGATTTTACTCGACAGTTTTACTCCAAGACGAGTAAAACTTAACGTGTGCGAGGCTTGATAGAAAACAACTGAAAATGCTTTAAAAGGGTGATTTCGACGGTTTTACAAAATTGAGTAAAACGAAATGTGAGTACGCACCATTAGAATATTTCATAGAATATTTGTAATCGCAGAGAGAACCACGAAATGCTCTACATCTGCACGTTTGTAATAAAAGAATTTAATATAACGTGGATGAAATGAGCATTCGCGCATCGTTGTGAATCGGCCTTTATATGTACTCGTTCGCTTTACACGGAACCAGAGCAAGAAAATAAAATAAAAGAGCTTCACTTTGACTGTTTTTGCTCTTTGTTGCGAGATTTATAAGTTTGTTCTGTGTCTCGATTTTCTGTTCTGGATTTGAGTTTTAATTTGCATTCGTGTGCGATACGTTTTTATTCTATGATACCTATACATTTGTAAATTATTATTTAACCATGTACATAATCAAATAAAAGGCATTCAGAGCTGATATAAATACTCAGTTGTCTTTACTATTTAAACTATTTTCTTACTATAAGAATTTTATTCGAGCTATCAAAAAGTTCTTAAAATCACAACCAACCAAACTGCTTGTTTCAATTTCTGTAGTAGAAGTGTAGTTGGCAATGAGATGGGTTATCTTTCTCTTTTCTATGGATAGTTTCCATGTGGTCACTATAAAATAATCCAGGGTTCACTAGTTTCAGTACCCTTCTACAACTAAGCTCCTATTTGTACTGAGTTCATTACGATATTTAACTGTAAAGTTCTAGATATAACTTTTATTTGTACTGAGTTTATTACGTTATTTTTCAAAGATCCGTTCATGGATCGGGGGGACTATGCAATAAGACAACTTGCAAGAGACTTGTCGTTTTAGTTTATGTAGTCTCTGCTCCTACTAGTTTTGTTTTCAAAAGAGCTTATGATTTCATATCGGGGATGTGTCTCTTTTTCCGTTCCGGATTTAAGTTTTTATTTGTGTTTGTTGTTTCTACGATATGTTCGTTGCAAAGCTAGAGATTCAATTTTATTTTCCTTATTAATGAGTTATTTACTTTCTGCTGGGGATTTCAGTTCATAAAAGTGTTTCTAATGATGTATCTTTTTCGTTTTGAAATGAGACACTGAAATTAAATTGGAAACAGTACGCGTAGAGTATAAAAAAGCAAAGCCTTGCTCGTTAAAATCAATATGAGTCGTAGTAGAAATATGAAGTAGAAAAGTGAATACAATATGTATTCACTTTTCTACTTCAGCACCATGCTTGGCAGTAATCAGGTAGGAGTAATAACAACCCATTTTTTTTTATTTTCATTGACCAACTTTTCCTTTATAAAGTAATCGGTGAAAAATACAACTTTCCTGAAGAATAGACGTATCTATCACAATTAGACAATACTCTACACATCGGCGTGATTAATGTGTGAAACTTCAGGAACTTTAAAACTGCCACTAAAGTTTCCCCCAAACGTGTCGGTGTCGTATGACATGTTGGTTTTGTTAAATTTGTCACCTGGGTACGGCTTTGTTAATATGAGTATAATATTATGTATGTTTGGAGAATCTAAGAAGAAGGTATTCATGTTAAGTAAATATTAATAATATATTATCTCCAGTTTATTCAACGGTACCATATATTATTCAAGTAGAAACACGCCACTAAAAGTGACAGAATTTACACTTGAAAACACAGCTGTAATTTTCATTTATGTGTATAATATGTTTAATTAATTTAATTCCTGCCAATGAGGTTCATCTAACACCTGGGCAATTGGGGTTAGAGAGGTTTGTTCATCATTTAAAAGCTACATGTATATACAGGGTATACGGGGTGGATGTGACATAGCGACATTCTATACATGGCCAGTATGCATTTCCACCGGATAAAAAATTCTCTGGCGAAAAAAAAAATCCACGTCTTCCGAACAAATTGCACGATCGCAATGTTTAAATTTAGATTTTTTTTTTCGCCAGAGAATTTTTATCCGGTGGAAATTGATACTTACCATGTATAGAAGCTGTGGTTTCAATAAATGTCGCTATGTCGCATCCACCCTGTATGTAAATACAGGGTGTTAATGACATCGTGAAGTAGCCTCTTACAAATGATTCAGAGTCATGCTCTCTGAGATAGCCATAATTTTGAATCATGAAAATTGTATAAAAATAAGCTAGCAAAAAAACTTTTCAGTAATTAAATAAATGATTAAAAAAAAATAATATTGGCAAAGTTTACAAATCGGCAATTCTCAAAGTTAATTGGGCAACTGCAAATGTATGAGGATAGCCTAGGGTAAAGTTATAGTAAAGTAAAAGTAAGGAAGTATAAGTAAAGACATAGCAAGTCGGAAAAAAAAGATTTTCGGTTTTTTTTTTGCACCTTTTCATGTACTTAATCACTGGTAAGTGGGGATGCCATTTACACCCTGTACAATATAGGTCGGATATAATGTTAAGTATTATAATATTCGAAATGACGTCACCAATGTCGTCAAAATGGCCGCAAATGGCCGATACATGTTAATGTCGTGTTCTTAATACGAACAGATTAATTGATGATGACATCAGTACGACGTGATTGAATGTTGGGAAACTTGGATTTAACATATATGTTGATAATATTATGATGTGTTATGATATGTATTGTAGATTACCTTTCATCCGCGGCTCGTACCCCGCGAGTGCGACGCGTCAATTTGTTTTATTTCTTTCATGTTTTTTTTCATTATCGAACTACAAAAAGATCTTATTCTATTTGCATTCTAACATAAGTGCAAATGTTATTTAAGCAAGATCGTCTTTATTAAAATATAAACATGAATAAAGTAGGAAGCTATCGACATCTTTTAGACTGGCTATAATATTATAAAATAAACATTAATTTATGAATGACTTGCGATGTCCACATTTTAACTCACCTTGACAAACTTAATAAACACAGAAAAACTACACATATTCTATAAAACTAGGCACTTTAAACGTAAAGTGATTAAAATTATTAAGCTAAAAAACAATTACTAACAAATAGGCGGTATGTATCCGTGCAATAAATTTTACAGGCGATCAACCGCGCGCGGAGCGATGAAGCAGCGCCGGCGCAGGAAAAGTTCATAAACGTGATAAAAGGTGCTAATCCAGGATGTCAGCTAACTGCGTACCGAATTTCATCAAAATCTGTCTATCAGTTTCATTATACCTATTAGAAGGGTGTGGTTGAGGCGTATGATGCCCTCATTTTCTAATAGAAAAATCCAAAATAACACATATGTCCGGGAATCGAGTCTTAACCTCTTGGTATGAACTACTTGACCAACAAAACAGTCGACGCGTGCAAAACTTATAAGTCTTGTAACACTTTATTATTCCTACTTTATTAACTTTCTAAATATTTACTCAACCCTGAACCCTTCTGTGGTACAAACTACAAACTACAAACAATGTAATGAAAAACAAACACTGGTAGTTTCTAATCCCTGCAATTTATAAAGCCAACTCAGGGAATGAAGAAAGTATTAGTTCTACTAGGAGTGGCCTAGAAAATCTAGAAACCTAACAGCGTTTGCTCAATCCCGATTCATTGCAAATATTTGGTTTCCCGATCGAATCAAATGCTATTTTTTAACTAGAAAAACTGTCTGGTTTTTTATTGACCCTTTTAAAATATTGGTGATGAATCGCAAACGTTCAAATAAATTTTGACTACAAATTAAATTGTTATTTGAATTATTATCTCGATATTATCATATTATCTCGATAATGTCAAGGTTTGCTTAGTGGGCCTGATGCTTTAGATTAGTCTATAAATCGAAGAAGTTAATAATATGAACTAAAATGAGATAATAAGGAAATACTTACTAGTGTCGATGTCTGTTCAAATCAACTAAGTTGCAAGCGTCGCTACCCTAGCACCGAACATCTAAATTGCAACACCATATTTTGATAAAGTATTATGCTACTTCATCGAAGTCTTAATATCAAGATGTGTTAATCAAATTAGGAGGTATCTATTACATGACATTGAAAACGCTTTAGTGAAATTATTCGAAAAGGAAACAGGGATATCCTACTAAATTATAGACGTGACGTGGGCGTTTTCTTCCACGACCCAATAGCTTTACAATCTCTGAAAAATTGGATTATACCGTAGTCTTTCGGATTATATAACAAAGGTATCATATCATTTTATAGAGCGTGTGGGTTGTTCAACTTGTTTTTGTGAGGATAAGGCAGAATAAGAAGGAAGAAACATCAATAGGATGAACTCCCACGATGTAAAAGTTAATGGGAGTAGGATTTACGAAATGTCGCCTGGGGTGAACGACCTCAGGCTTTTATGCTCTTTGTGAAGACATCTATTGTGCTGAATGTAAGAAGTAGGTAGGAGTATATTTAATTGGATTTGTTATAATGTTGAAAAAGACTCGGAGAAAGAAAGTCCAAAACAGACAAAAACATACTTACGATTTAAAAATAACTTACGTCTTCTCGGGACTTTGCTGCTGCGCAGGCAGTATGGCCAATACGATGTTTTTTTTTTTTTGCGAATATTTTTTGCGATTGTGATTGCTATTGTAGATTATGACAATGAATTAGAAATAAAAGCTAGAGATGACTGTTTTGTGCATAATATCTAAATACAATTCCAAAATAACAGATAGAAAGCTTGACATAAAACTGTGCATAAAACAATAAACTCCAGTATTCTTATTATATTACACGGAACACTTTCTTAGCAATTCACTTTACGACCTAATCAGCATTAACAGCTCCTAGCTGGATTCATGCAATAGGATAGAATAAGTCGTAAAAACGAGACTGAGAAAAATACGACAGACTACCAGAATAATGTATCTAGTCGTCAAATTAAATTATAATGTTTTTTTTTCTGCCTCGTCTTTATCCTTTAAATAAAATAAAATCTAGATACTATGCCGAATCGAATTACACCTCATTAATATATATATTTTGCCGACTATGCTGGAAAACAAATGTCCCAACTCATGTATATGAACAAGATGATGAATATTTATCTGTTACCTACCTACTATTAAATGTTAGTATTTAATTAAGTATCTCTCATGTATCAAATGTATGTATACATCATTATGATTCCATTTACATTAATTTTAATTAATTTGAGTCGACGTAGTGTTGAGTATGACACGTAGAGAACACCTCTATAATAAGCGCTATCTTGTGAATCTCATTATAAAACCTCATAGATACGTCTCTACATTATGTTTTATGTAGAACTCTTGATAGAGTACATTTTGGAAGGACAAATAGCAACAAAAGGAGTAATTAAAGTGGAACTCAGCTTAAGAGAGTTTATAAAAATAAAAAAATAATTTGTGTGAGCACACTGGAGCGCGCGTGGAATAAAAAATGTAGTTACTAGCATAAACATGGTGTTGAAATTTTGTTGAATAAGATCTTAAAATTAGAATTAAAAAGTATCGCTGCAAAATGTATAGGTAGGTACACCACATCTCCGAGCAATGATAGCCTGATGGTGGTCACTATATCTCTTCGTAATTAGCGAACTAAATGTACCCAAAAATTTTTAACGCATTACGCTACAGCATGAATACAAAATGCCACATAATATACAGCGCAGCAAATTAAAAAAACAAACAAGCTACAATAAGTTTTAAGTAGCACGGGAAACCTCGCAAATTAATATTTCCCAGCACAAAGTAATGCACTAACCACATTTCCTTTCCGCCTGCAATCAACATGTGTACACTTCGCTCCTACACTTTGCTATGACATTTTCTTCAGAGCCGCTCTGCGTGAAGCGCTGTACTATTTGGCTTATAGTATGAAAGCCAATTTGCGGGAACGAGGCGGCGACGGCGCGGAAAAAGCAAAAACAACGTTTGTAAAGCCCCGTCTAAGGAAATATCCTTTCAAGATACCCATTAAGGAACGAGCAACGAGAAAAACATCTTATAGCTGTTATTGTACAGTTTCTTGTTAACTTTTACGTTTAAAAGCTTTTGATTACCTCTGCAGATTAAATTATTTATTAAATTAAATTATTGTGCTTCTTGATTTAACATTGAACATAATTATTTGAATTTGTTTCAAAGCCCCATTTCGCATTATGAAGAATGCCTGAGGGCATACCTTTACTTAGGATGAATGCATAATTAAGATAACGCTTCAACGTTAATATTTTAAAAGTATAAAGTACGGACTACGAAGCGTTGCGCTGTTAAACAAAGTAGGTAAAGAATACAAATATAATTGATCGATCATTAAGGCGCTCTCACGGCTTCCACCCCAACCCTCGCTTTTACCTTTTTATTTGAAATTACGTGAGAAGAAAGCGGCGCTGCTGCATTTATCAAACGCTGTCAACACAACACGGGTTTTAAAGGAAATAAAAGCTCGTTCGAGCAATTTATTGAGAGCACTTTTCCTATATTTTAGTGTTGTACTCTCGAAGAAATATTTGTAAAAGTAATGCCCTACCTGCGCAAAGTCTTTTATATTTCAACCGAATAGGAAATATTCGACAGGCAATGAGATTTCATTCTAGGCGGTGCGGCGGCGTCGGTGCCAAAGAGCCTTCGCATCCAGCTTTTCCACTACATCGATAATAAACGCAAAAAATAACTTTGGCTCGGTCAAAGCTTTATGTGAAAAGTTGGAAAGTTTCGTTGCGATCTAGTGGCGATATTTTATCTGAAAGACTTTATATGCGATCCATCTTTGAAGATGCTTTTTGTATGACTTTATTTTATTTCGATCAAACAGTACAATACATTTGTTTTAAACAATTCGTGCTTATCAACATGATGTATGTTTAATAGTTCTTATGTAGCAAAGTATTCTCAGATGATTCAATCTCAGTCAACACAAACTATTCCATAGCTGTTCTCTAAAGTTAGTGTGCCTCCATAAGTGTTCCCCCTCAGCTAAGATTAAGCATCTCCAAGGGCCTCTTCGAGTTACATCCATGTTCCCGAGTAAGTCTCCCAAAGGACCGGGTAACTTATCGATAATACTCCATAGATACCTACGATCTGGTAAATGTAATGGTTTTAAGACTTATGGGCCTATTTCTGTTATAGATGATTTTAGGTACTCTGAGTTTTACGATCAAAAAGCATTTACTCTCTATTGAATAGAATATAATACGCTGCAGAGATAGTCACCGAGACGTCTCAGGTAGTAAAATTGTGAGGCAATCCAATTATATTGATGTTTGCGCGCTCAAAGGAGTTGAAAGCACGGTGGGTCGGGTTCCGTCGTCGGGAGCTCTTCGAGAGTTCTTGCAGCGCGAACTAACAAGGAGCCACGCTTTTTATTTATGTTGCACTCTATTACTGCGACTTCAGATGAATGGTACGTCAGACTTCCCCGTTCCGTCAAAGGCAATGAAATGGATTCGCAAATAGACGCTGAATGTTAGCGTTCGATATATTATGTTTATTTATGTTTGCAAGAGTCTCTCTGAATGTATTCGGGGCACAGAATAATGTCGTAAAGAAGCGTCGCTTCGGGTAGCGAGAGTATTCGTATTGTTGCACGCCTCGTTCCGCATATATTGTTGGTCGCTTGGAACTTCAGAGAATCTAATTTAGCAACATTGTGTGTTAGCTTAAGGTCGTAGCGCCTTTGAGAATATATGAGACACTTTTGTTAAATATCACGTTTTTATACAATTGCAGCTGACTTTGCATTTTAAAGCAATGTCAAATGCAAAAACATTTTATCAGTGTTTATTTAAGGTGTAACGAGCTGTCCAGCTTTCTATGCAAATTTCGGAGGGGTCTCAGTCCTCTATTTAAATTTGTAACAATTAATCATGATATCATCTTCACTCACTATTTAAAGCTTTGGTTAAGAAACAATATCTCGCTTAATAATATCTCACCTGTTCTTATTTCTATCTTACATCTGTCATTTGTATCTACCTACCTTCTATTGTCCATTATATTATTATAATGTATTACATATACATTTTTTAAGAATTTGTATATTATAAAGTATGTATGTTATAATATTGCTTATATGTATTAGTATGTAAGTATGTATTTTATTATTGTACCTATACGTAGGTATATTCATCATAATTAATAATATACAGAAAAAAGAAAATATATATTTTATTTTTTCTGGATATTTTAAATTATTATTATCTTGGTGTAATAATCATTAAATTATAAAATAATTAACTACTAACTAGTTAATTATTTTATAATTTAAAGAGTAATGAACTCATACAAAGTTGCTAATTTTTAGATAGCTATAGTTAGTCCTCTGTATACACCGTATAAAAATATATTTTTACTTAGTTACTTTAAAGAAAAAGTCTTTTAAGTAAAAGATCGCACAATCCAAAGCCTTATCTACAGCTCATTACACTCAGTCCTTATCTGCAAGCTGTTGGATTGGATCGTTCGACGTCTTCAGCAAATTACACAAACGTCGAATGGCTTTAGATGTCTGATATTAACATCTTATCGATTTACTATTGCTGCTGTGAAGGAAATTATACTGGCTACTTTCCTCCTTTAGCCAATACTAAGAACGTTTATAGTACATGGGTTTATAGCATGTTGAATCATCAACTAAACCATTATTTCAGAAAGAATAGTAATCGGCCATTGAGAACTAACATAACATAACATAGCATCACGCCTATATTACCCAGAAGGGTGTGGCATAGGTGTACAATACCCACATTTCACCTGATATGTTTAGGTTCCATGGGATACAGAATGGAAAGATCACAAATAACGCTTTGCACGACCCGGGAATCGATCCCTAGACCTTGCGGTGAGAGGCGCATACGCTAACCACTAGACCAACGAGGCAGGCAGAACTATTCCTTACAACTACTTTATGAAAGTTTATATCTTGTGAGATAGCTTTCTTTTAAAAGAAACGAGTGCACGGTTGGCGTAGCGGTTAAAGTGGTCGCCTCGCCGCTTTCAACTATGCTGGTGCTGTGGGTTCGATCCCCACATGGGACAAATCTTTGTGTGATTCGCAAAAAGATTTGTTCTGACTCTGGGTGTGCTTTGTGTGTGTGAAATGTATGTTTGTGAACGCCCCCGCGACACAGGAGTTATTCCTAGTGCGGGCATCGTTCTTTAAAAAAAAAAAAGAAGGTTTAATCTCCAGCTCATCACACTAGTTGTTATCTGCAAGCTGTAGGATTGGATCGTTTGATGTCTTCAGCAAATTACAGAAGCGTCGAATGGCTCAAGATGTCTGAAAAGCTTCAGTTTCCTAGGAAAGCGGTGTGACACGATTAATATGTAATACGTTAGGTCGATCACCGCTCTCTAGGAAACCACTACATTTGTTTTACATAGGCAACGTTCTAGTGACGTCATTGTACCGTTATCTTTACGACCGCATTATTCCACACCGCTATGTTAGGAAACCGAAGCTTTACGTCTTGGCGATTTTCTGTTGGAAATTATACTGGTAGGTTTTGCTTTAGAAGGTATTTTTAAGTTGCTGAATACAGTGACAGCATAGGTTGCTGTTAAAATTAAAATAATTAAAATTAACTGATCCGAGAGACAAAATCCTATCAGTACAAACTTTAAACAGTTGTGTATTGTTTGTGAGTTACAATCATAGAAATCTTAATAATAAGGCAATAGAAATGTCAAAGACGCGTGACCTTGTC
This sequence comes from Hypena proboscidalis, assembly GCA_905147285.1. NCBI lineage: Eukaryota > Metazoa > Arthropoda > Insecta > Lepidoptera > Erebidae > Hypena > Hypena proboscidalis. Next base: position 5,433,528 of record LR990130.1, read on the forward strand.
GCCGCGCATCTGTCTAGTCAAATACAAGTGCGAGTTGAGGAATTGTCGTCTTAATGTCATCGCAAAAAGAATAATTTTGTTTGCAGGAATACAAGCGCATGAGTCTAATCGAACACAAGTGCGAGTTGAGGAATTGTCGTCTTAATGTCATCGCCAAAAAGAATAATTTTGTTTGCAGGAATACAAAAAGTGGTATTTGAAAAACGGCGACATGCGTCCCAGTGTTAAAAGATAGTCGATAGCATTTCTATTGACTAGTTATTAAGATTTCTATGGTTACAATATTTACCTATTTGCCTACATTAGATATAACGTTAGAAGCAAATACACTATCCAATGGTCGCAATTACATGGACAAAATACATTTAAACACACAAGCACACCCATTCTCAGAAAACACATGTTGGAATTGAACCCACAACACCAACGTAGTAAAGAGCGGCGAGGTGACCGCTTAAAACACTACACAACACATTCAGAACTGATCTGAGTTATCACAGAAATAATGTCTTCCTCCTAATTAGCAATACATTAATTACGTTTTATTAGTAGAGTTTAATAATATATCCCATAGTCGTTAACACATCCTTGGAATATAAAAAGTACTTTTTTATAAGAAACGGTAAGCTCTACATTGATTAAAAAATCACTTCCGGTCAACCTCATTACTCCAATTTAAGAGAGTCACATCAAAACGACTTTTACTTCCTTTCCTGTTTCCTTTCTTTATATAAAATAAACATGTATATTGTAAATTATATGTAGAGTATGTAGAGTCCATCAAGAGAATCGGGTCAGTGCATTTAGCCCCGTTGTAGAGTGCCGGAGCGGAGAGGTGTCCGGAAGGCGGTCGCGGTACAGCGTTGGTAAATAGCTCAGACTCTACCTAGTAAATATGATGTAGCGCTATGTTTATGAACGTGTAGCTATGTATAATATTGCTGAGTGTAATGGCTAGAAGTATGTTCTATGTGTATCTTGAATATGAATTAAGATGTCTTAGCATTTTTGAACATAGTCTAGATATGATAGAATCATGAATCGTTACACCTATAACCAGGAGCGATTATAAAGTCAGGGACCCTCGGTTAACATTACCATGAACTTTGGGGCCCTGGGCTGACACTTATTATGCGTGTCGCAGTATAGGCGTAGTGGGCCACTTATCCAATGGCCCTGGGCTTAAGAGGCCGGCGGATGGACCCACGTTGTTACTAATCGAAGCAAGAGCAAAATTTAGACGGAATAGTGTTTGGCGCGAGACTGTTTGATCTACTGGTCGTTCAAAATTTAAACGCAAATAAAATGTATCTTGGCGTCCAAAATATATGAATGAAAAATTTACATTTTTTGTCACATTTATATTTGTTAATACCGTACTAGACAAAATGAACCCTTATATATGAGTATATACAGTATATGTGTTTCCATTTATATAAAATTACCTATGTAAAAGTTTTTATTACAGAACCAATAAGATTAAAATCTGACGTTTACGTTGTGAAAATTCGTAAAATGCAATTAGCTAAAACTTCGATTTGTGCTGATATTTTGAAAGTTTTTTGTAACATATACCAAGATTAATACTGCCTTAATGTAAATACCACAATCGTTTATAGTAAATAAGCTGGAATCACAAATGATTGCAGAATTCCGTTAGTATGAGAAAATCATGATCCGCCTGACCCTTAAGCCTAAAAAGCCGCGATAATCGGTCGCCAAATAATAAATTGCGTTTGGTGGCAAGTATGGTTCGAATAGCGAAAGCACCACCCGAGGCGGACAACTATTGTGTGACATGATTTACGTATATCCGAAACGCACTGATCATATTTTAAATGTACAGTTAACTACCTTCATTTGGACAAGACGTCCTAATAAGCAATTTTTATCAGAAAGTAAGGTCAGCTAGAGTCTAGAGTATAAACTGTATTATGTCAGGCGTTCTTATTAGGCTTATTTCTTCAGTTCAGTTTTTATTCAGTTGTTATTATAAAAAATAAATATATATAAAATATTTATACGGATGATGTCAAGTCACTCCCGATCAGCCGACTGCTCCAATTTATGGAGGCTATTGGCCTAAATGAGAGTCTACAATGAGGCTACAATCACAATAGACCCACGGAGGTCGACGTGAACACCCAAAGTCTCGTCTCAACAATAATAATAGGCAGTTGTCAATACTTCAATAACGTTTAACTTGAGCTGTCCTGTTTCAAACGGATGTTGTCGTGTAAAGATGCTGAGTACACGTTGAACCGACCAAGAGTGCACGTTTGGCGTAGTGGTTAAAGCGGTTGGCTCGCTGCTTTCAACTGCGCTGATGTTGTGGGTTCTATCCCCACACGGGACAAATCTTTGTGTGATCCACAAAGATTAGTTATGACTCTATGTATGTGAACACCCCCGCGACACAGGAGTTATTCCTAGTGCGGGCGTCGTTTTTTTTTATTAAGTATAAAAAAAGATTGTCCAATCATGAGTATCAATTTGATTTTCTAGGGTACCCTACGATTTTTACTGGCTCTGACACGCAGTTTTCCCTGCGTGGTACGTTGATATAAAGATAATCCCGGCTATAACGTACATGTTTCGATCCGGTAGTTTTTGTGTGAAAAAGTAACAAACGTTCAGACATCAGCACATCCACATAAACTTTTGCATTTTATAGTATTAGTAGAATTCATATTTATGCCTCACCGCGAGGTCTCGGGTTCAATTCCCGGGTCGAGCAAAAGTATTATTTGTGAACTTTCCGTGAGGAAATACTCAATAGCAGCAGGAGCTGATTGTTCCCGGTTGATGACGGTAGGCTCACCCCCTATCCCATGGGACCTAAACATAACAGGTGAAGTGTGGGTTTTTGTACAGCTCTGCCACACCCTTCTAGGTAATGAAGGCGAGATGTTATGTTGTATAATATTAATTGCACCTCGTTTAACGAGACTAACTTATTAACAATATCTTTAATCTTACCTGTTGTCTATCAAAACCTCTTCGAATTGATATTTAATCAGTCTGTTTGTTAATATATTCAATTCGGCAATACTGGTAAACTAGGCTGAACACAGTAGTCTAAGTAGTAATAATAATGATTACTAATAACTTGCATCTACCACGTCCTAATGTCCGATCGGATAATGTATGCTTCCAATCTGAAGCATACATTAATTAGGTATTAAAGGAAATGGGACAATATAATTAAAAATCATTTTAAAATTTCACTTTATAATCACATAATTTGTTTAACTAAGTACACAGGAATATATTATTACAATTTCAATTAAAAATAAATCTCAAAATAACAACAGTTTGGCATAATAATATATGTTTTCAAATGTTAAATTTCTTTTAAAACCAACAATATAGGTAATCAATATTTCGAGATCTAAATAAATAAACATTTCGCTATTTTGAACTAAGTTAAAGAGATCAAAACTTGAATCAGGTAACGATAATTATAACTAATTTGGTACAGTGGGATTTCACGGACGTTACTAAAAGGTTTTTATGAAGAATACCTAAATTTAGAAGAGGAAAATTAACCAAGCCGATCCCACAATTATCACCATCCCATCCCATATCACAATAGTAAGAAAGTATACTATAGTCCCCGCTAATAGGACGGAACGTTGTCATAATTCAATTGTATTGCGTGACTGTTAACTGTAATAAGATTAAGATTCCATTCACATGAACATGAACATTGGCTCCTTACACTGTCATTAACGTCAAAAAATTTAACTGTGATAAGGTTCCATCCCATTACAAACTTGCGAGGATTATACTTAAGTATTAAGGTGTCGTGTGTGAATGACGCACATACGTACTTAAACAATGGCGGCCCCTGGCGGTGTGTCCAATTGTTCACCGACGACGCTTCTGTTATCAGCGATTAATGGAGGCAAATGCTCCGTAACTAGCGACTGTGGTATGCATACTACGTCGAAAACTGTATAATTACTTCGTTTATGAATTCGCTTCACCAAATTTTTTGAGGTCTTTGAGCAAATCTTCATCTTTACATTCATTGTCTACGTTTGAGATCTTAGTTTATTATTTTTTAGGAAAAATAGGGTTAGTTTGTTATTAGTATCGCGTGTGACAAAAATGTTGACATGACACAAAGAATTTAGTGCAATCAAAGTGATGGCATTGTTCATTAAGATGATACCTGACACTTGATGTGTCATGTCAGCTTCTATTGCCTCTTGTTGTTTTCATTCTGATGTACGTAAAGTAGGTCACTTTATTGCACATAACATGAAGGAAATATTGCAAGTCAGGCCTTCGCTACATTGCTGCATGCCCGTCTACACGTTACGGAACATCCACAATTCCATTCTCAACATGCATTTGTGCTAATATACTATAAATTATATTTAATATTTAAATATCAGATACCGTCTTTGTAAATAGATACATCACCTCAATAGATATGTTCCACAAAAATACACCTTTCTCTGTTATCACAGCCCTTAATTTAGCAAGTTATATTTTAGTACCATTAAATAACAAAATTTAAACTATTAAATCTGATACAACTATAGACTTCGTAAGTACTTAATAAGTATAGAACCCCAATTCCATTCGTCTTCGGTTCTGAACGTTAACAAAATTAAATATCTAACCAAATTAAAATCAAAATAAAATATCAAAGGTAACAACGCTAATTTGAGCTTGGCTCTATTCATCTATCTCTGTAATTTGACATTATAAAATTTTAAAAACACTACCTACTGCTCTTTCCAACTTGTGGATACAAATGCCTAAAGACTTCAAACGTTTAATATTTTGGGTTATAAATGGTAAGCGTTGAGCAATGTCTTGTACAATATACTCAAAATTCTGATTACAAAAGTGGGCATAAAGTATACACAGGTTGGATTTACACATGTCATACATTAATCATGAGGCTCTCTCGGGGGCGAACTTGACCTTTTTACTTACAACTAGTTTTAGCCTACCAAACAAACAACGAGTCATCATGATAACTGACACATGAAGTGATAAAACTGATCAAAGTTCACGGGCTCTAAACCACAGTCGGGATCAGATCTATCCAATAGCTCCGGGTTTCTCTTCAAGAAATTCCTGACCCAGTCTTCTCCTGCCATCCTAGTATTTACGTCGAAGGGATGGTTTAGCTGATTGTCTTCAGCATACTGGAAGGCTAACTCCCGAATATCACGTCTAGAAACACCCATGAAATGCTTCTCCATACTCTTGATGTAGCCGACTAAATCTTTTTCCTGACTGTCTGTGAAGACCCTTCGATAGTGTCCCATTAATGGTTTCGGGTCATCCGGCTGCTGGTACCGAATCTTGCTAGCACGCCTCTGCAGCGTGGACCGAGGTATGTGGAAAGTTCTCGCTGCCAGTTTGTATCCCATCTTACCTGAGACGACCGCTGCGACAGCTCTGGCCATATCATCTTCGTTCCAGGACTGACGGCCGCTCATTCTTTCGTACCTTCTCACCATGGCAATCTGGAATCGGACGAAATTACAATAAATAAAAATAATATTGATAACGTAACACGTCTAGGTATAATGACGATGTTGCGGTTCCACGGAAAGTACGTATTGATGACGCAGTAGTTTAGTCAAAACAATTATACTCGTTTAATTTAAATCTTGGACAACATTAAACGAGATAACATTTTCAAATAAAGAATTATTACTAAAGATATAAAATACGATTGTTATGGAAGTAGAGGCAGTGGTTTGTTTGAATACTTTGAATAATGTAGTCGGTATTCGGGCATGTTTGGTTTGAACGTTCGGCGAAGGGTAACCGCAGCCTTACCGGTTTTTTGGACTACGATCAATGCCAACTCGAGGTGAAAAAAATATGTCTAAAGACGTTATAGAAGGTAACTTCGAATAAATAATTATCATTGAAATGTCTTAAAGTGTTCCTTGGCCCGCTACTGTGTTACGAGTTCATTTATTGAATGTTAGAGCAGGTACGAGGTTTTTACTTGGCTAACCATTTGAAAAGTCACGAGGTATATTAGGTTTTGTTTATCTTATCGCGTTAATAATTCCGTAATGTGTCGTCGTACAATATGCCTGGAGCGTTATCATGTGGTTATCGAGTCGAGCCCCGGAAATCGAGCAGTACAAGTTTTTAAGAAAAGTGGTTCACAAAGAACGTGGTTACTTTCAATTTCGAAATCACTGTTACTTTTGGTAACCTTATTAATATAATATACAGTTATTTACACGTAATGCGTGTCAGTAGGTATTGTTTTAATTGTATCAGAAAAGATCTGCTCAGTAAAATAAAAAACTTAACCTAGTAATTGTTCAATAGTCCCAATGAATGTAATGACTAAGAGCCCGTTATTGTGACGGGGTATCGAGATCGAATCCCTTGAAAAGAAGCGGCCGTACATTACAATGCAGGTCGTAACGTTCCGGAGCTGATAGCGAACAACACACGATAAAGTGTGGCGTGTTTTTCCGACGCGATAACTCGGGAAACAGCGAGGCCCTGCCAAGGCGACTATTCAAACCGCAATACCACGTAAACTAAATACCCATTTATACGTATGACCATAAACAGTTTCTCTTTTACATAGCACTATCATTATGATCATTATTTGATCGTCAATAAATGTAACATCATCGACAGTTCTGTTTGAAAACGGGAAATACCTCTAGTCAGTATTCGACCGTCCTTGAATGACCGCGTCATATTTTTTATCAGTCAAAAAAAGAAACACGTCGTCAGCAGTCAGCTGTTTGTGTTAGCTCCACAGCGCGTCTATCAACACGTGCTCCTACCCCGATAATTGCTACTACACGTCTGCGTCGATTTCTGCTCCATACATTGCTAGTTTTACGCAAGCGCAGAAACGCGCAACAACCACTCAAAGTTCGTAAACAACCGCCAATGGAACGCGTTCATCGTTGTCCGATCGAGATATTGCGAGAGTATCGGTGGAAATTGTAGTAGCGGCGCGAGTACGGCGTGAGTCGAGGTTACTCTGACGCGTGACTTGCAAGGTCCCCGCTGCATTGCACGATGCGCCAAGGTTGACTCGCTTCTCCGTACCGATATAACCTAGGTCCCATTAATTGTTATATTAAATTAAATAGAAAATTAATTAATCATACCGTTCATAACAAAAATCAAACTTTAATTAATTCTACATTTTTTCCCGCCTTATGGTAGGCAAAAGTGAAATCTACATCGGATGGTATCGCGGTGCATCGCTGCAGTTAGACAATAGCTTTCAACACGTATATGTAATGTAACATAAAAGTAATAAGATCGTAGGTGCGTACTCACGAGTGAATGTGTTCAGGACGTCTGGCAGGGGGTGCGGGAGGGCCGGCGGCGCTGCGAGGAGGCGCTGGTGGCTGGCAGCTGACGACAGGCTCGGCAGGTGGCGTGCGACCGGGCTGACGGCGCGCGCGACACTGGCGCGGGGCCCGTCTTGCCCCGCAGCCGCCGCGCCGGCCCTGGCGCGCTGACGTCACCTGGCCCAGGGCCCGACTGCGAACTGCGACGACTATTTTTGTCCGCAACTAATTATCTAGATCCTGCCTTTGTCCGGCCGTGTAACACTCACGAGGAAACCAGGTTTTATCTTTAAAACCTGTTATATTCGCTCGCTGGTAAATATTTCACACGTCACTCGAATCAATCGACGATTTATTTATTTGTCATCGCGCCTACGTAGAGAACAATACTAACGATACTATGACTCATTGTAAATTAAATAAATAGCTCAGTGCAACGCCGACACTATTGCTAAATTATATATTATGTTATTTACGCGAACAAGTTAGTAGTAATCGTTTTTGTTAAGTAAATTATGTAATTTATTCAACGTAAATTAGCTAACAAGAATGAGCACAAAACAAACATTAATTGCTGATATTGACACGACTGAATTGCAAGTGCAAAATTATTGTTCTAAATAAACATGATTCGACATCAAGTGCCGATAGCTACCTACTTCAGCTTTGTTGAGCATCGTCATACTTAGATATAATACATGTATATTTTCTCACATGTATCACCAATTGAAATTCCAAAATCATAAAATATTAGCCATTGTATGAAAGTCGAAAATTTCGTCTACCATTTAAAGAAGTATTAAAAACGTTTATTGTTTTTTGCTCGAGATAGTTGAACGCGGGCCAAAACGTCAGCGCATGTAACAAAGGAGAAATTCCCCGGAGACAAGACTGTGGCCAACAATTGTGACTCATCCGGGTGTCCGGATTTCGGCGCTCCCGACCCGGCTAAATGGGGCTAACTATGTACCGTACATACTGGCAAACAACAAAATTTTAGAGACCGTATCATGACATATTGTTCCTATTCAAATGCTATAAAGTATTGATACCGACTCCAGACGCCGATTGCTTGTCGTAAACAACAAACAGCGAACAGTTAACGCCAAGCACAAGCGTGTGGCGTTTGCTGTTCGAGACGAGAGATGTTCGAGAGTTTGGCGACGCTACAAACTGTTTGCCGAACATATTTTGATTATTGAAGAAAATCGACACTATTAACACTGACCCCGATCACTGGTGAAAACAAACAAATACAGGAAACATCAACAAAAACCCATCCACATGTTGGTGTTTGTCGTTTAGTATTCGCTGTTTGCCATTGTTCGCCAAGCGTCTGGAGCCGCCAATAAACAATTACATTGAAAAAATCAAAGAACATTTTTAATTTTGAACCACCGTTTCATAAATAAAATATTATATGCCAACATTACGCCTATGACAAAATTCGCATTATGAGTGATGCGTGGGATGCAAACCCTCTAAAAAGCGAAGAGGCAATTTGCAAAGACTTTGTTCAGACTGAAGGTCAAAGAGGAGGGGGGTGGGCCAATAGCCGCGCGACCTTCCCTCCCTCATTCGCAGTCAGGGTGACTTACCCCAGTTTTCAGGTCTAGAAGCCTCCGATTTATCGCAAAACGTCTAGTTTTACAGAGGCGTAGTAACCTAATTTTGCATTCACATTTTTAGTTTAACTTGAATATTACAGACATTTATATTTGTTCTGATTTAGTATTTTTTATGAGCGAGCCGTTAACAGTAATCATTCACAGAAACAAATCAAATTGGCAATAAATTGTGAATGTTCACGCGAGTGAGAGTATCAGCATGCAAGGCTGCCAATCTTATTTGTAACCACGATTTCAGAGAGAATAGTTGAAATTTATCTAGTATATTACCCATATTATCCAAAAGAATGTGGTAGATGTGTTTTAATACTTACACTACACCTATTATGTTAAGGTACGTTATAGGGAGTGGGCCTATCGCCATCCACCGGCCGCAATTCCAGACTCCAAGCTGCTATTGAGAATTTGCTAATAGAAAAATTCTAAAAATCACTGTTGTCAACTCAGGAATCACACTTGAAACCTCACTGTGGGAGTTTTCATATGCTAACCACTAGAACCGCCATTCTCGAACAAAAAATTGCTCTTTAATTTAAAGTTAGTTTATTTAATTATTTCGCAAATGGATCTCCAAATCTAATAATTGTCCTAGCAACACGTCCATATTTTGATATACCTATCTGACACCCCACACGAGGTCTAGACAAGAAAAAAAAATCATCACCACTTTACATGTTGGAGAGATGTCTGAAAAAAAAAAAGATGTTTTACCCTTTGTAAAGGCATGGTTTATTAACATATTTATGCAAAATTGCCGCTTTTTAGCACTAACGGTTCCGATGCTATGCCTCAACAGACAAACGGACATGGCGAAACTTTTAGGATTCCTTGTAGGTAGATAGTACGGCATCCGAAAAATAAGCACTTCTATCTAGTGGCAGAAGAAATGTTATGTGCATTCGATTCATTTTCAATCTTCGGCAATACGAGTATGACCATGTGTCTTCATGTCGTGCACAACTGAACTGACTACTGATTCGCCAGCGTCGAAACTTGTGTGCCCTTACCACTTCATATTCTATCCTGATTTCCCCTACTTCACCTTCTTATTTAATTCCTTACTTTAAATATCTCAGCTCTAATCACAAAAGAGATCTTCGCTCTTCTAATAATCTTCTCCTATTTTTACTTATTTCCCTCTTAAATGTTCTGGCTTTGTAAATTCAGCTTTTCCTGTTCAATCAGTCCTTCTCTGGAATGCCCTCCCTCTTGAGATCAGGATGGCTACGAGACGTTATGCATTTAAAATGAAAGGTCTCGAACTCTTTATTAAGAATAAGGCAGAATTAATACCACACACTGTGATATAATTTGTATTTATGTATGTATATTATAACTTGTATCTATACATAGTTAGCATTTATATTTAATGTTTTTAATTTAATTTATTGTTTTACTCTCTCTGCACTATATCATGACTTCGCCTACTTTTTTATCTCTGCACCACCTGAAGGTAGACTGGTAGAGAATTCCCTAGGCATTAAGTCCGCCAATATACACGTGTATATGACACGATTTACAAGAGCTCTACCACATAACGCCCGAGCTGATTAAAACATTTCCTGGAAGACACACACACAAATAGTGATATCACAGAAAGTTGTGAAAACCCTGTACTTACCTCAGCTGGTTTATCCCGAACAATGATACGCACTTGTCCTGTAAATTTCTTATGAAAATACTTGCAATTATTACAAATAATACACACGTAAATAAATCATCCGGTTAAGATGAAATAAAATATATACAGGGGTGGAGGGGGGCGGTGTTTGCATTTATCGAAAACATAAATTCTAAAAGTGGTCCTTGTTCATTTCCACCGGTTCAAAAAACCCTAAGAAGAATCATCCTATTTCTCGGACAAATGAAGTGGTTTTGTTTTCGTATTTTGATATTACATTCTTTGAAAAAATGTATGTAAAGTCATACAAAAAAATAAAAATCAGTAGAATCCAACTACGAGTCTACCAGAAATATAAGTTATGAAACAGAAGCGTTTTAGCTCTTATTTTTCATCAATTAGCTCTTCGTAAGTAGTCCATTGCTCAGCAACCGTACGGACGGATTCATCGACTCATCTACTTATAGATTTTTTTTTTGTGAAGCTACAATATCTATATCAACCTTAAATCAATATTATCCAAATGTTAACTGAAGAGGAAAACCATAAAAGTTTTCTGAACGTAGTTTCTACGTCATCCAAACGAGCAATGAGATTGAGGACGGATAATTTTTAGTTCTAACATCCATACCCAGCTGTAACTGCTAACGTCATTAAATAACGGGTTTTCACAAAGTCCGCGTCCTTTTTTGAAAAATACTTAGTCATTGATAATGAATTAATCAAATATATTCATAATAATCGTAGTCCCTTAAATATTATATAATGCATGAACATATTTTTATTTAATTATTCATTAAAACATTATTAATTTATCAAATAATCATTATCACTCTTTACTCGTTGAATTTATTTCATTCTAATATACGTCATGTTGTAACTATGAATACTGATAAATAAAATTATCAAAAAACATTTCAAGTTTTACATTATTATACGTATCTGTCTCATTAATGACAGGAATATTACGGAATACATAAATGAATTAGTAACAATCGTGTGACGTCACACTTAATTTGCGACATTTTAAATTAACCTAGCTTTTTAAACTCTTAACATTCCGTAATAAGAAATTGAAAGTCGACGAAGACTTATGACTCAATACAATCAATTAATAAGTATATACATATTCAAGTTGTCCATTTTATTAGGTCAAAAAGGTTCTTCGACATAATTTAAATCGAATCAATATAATGTGTTTGTTAGTAAACATATCGAGCTTGAAGATTTAAATCTATTTTTAATATAGCGGTCACAGCTCGCCGTATGGCGTGACCTTTTCCCTCATTAAATTTAACTAATTATATGCGTCGATAAGTCAACAACGTTGTTTCTTGTTGTCCGACTAAAAAGAAGGTTATCAATTCGATACGTTTGTATGTAGTATAACTGGAACTGTTAATTAAGAAAAATGTTATAATATGTATGTTTCTCAACAAACTCAGAAACTATTAATTGGATTGCAAACCTTCTTTTTATTTGCTTACGTTTAGTTCAAATCAAGAAATGGTGCAGATTTCATAAAAAAAATTGTTTAAGTAGTTTCAACTTCTTTTTGATTCTTTTTATAGCATTTAGCTATACTTAGCAAATTATACTAAGAAACAGTTAAAAAAAATATGAATCCGGCAAGATCTTGGCAAGAGGCAACTCCGTCGCTGGTTGGCTAAAGCGACTGTCTGGTGTGCAGGAGGTCGCAGGTTTAAATCCTGCCGGTCCCATAAATTTTTTAAACTGTTTATTAGTAGTTTAAGTAGTGTTTGAGATATGGAAGCAAATGTTAAATTAAGTCGGTATATAAGTACATATTTGAGCTTCTTTTGTGGCATCTGATTAAAGATAAATATTTTACATTTCGGCGGTCATATGACCACAAACACGTACAAAGTGAAGGGAGTGAATAAAGAATTTCAGGGTCTGCCATGAAACCGGAACAAACTGGTGCTGGCTAAGCATTCACGATTAAAGGAAAGATGTAAAACTGAAGTAACCAATAATACCACGATTAATCTAAAAGTAGGTTTATTACCCAAAACAAAATAGGTTCTACGGGGTCTACCTCTTTTTTAGGCTGTCTTTATTTTCATAGGGAAATGTGTAGAGTTGAGCGATCAAGCTACTTTTAGATATTGTTAAAAACACAATAATATTATATTGAAATGCTTAATTCTGCCCATCATTAGTCTAGAAGTAATTTTATAACAAAAATTTAAATTAGAATGACAGTGGTTTCCATTTTATTTTGTAGTTTAAATCTCTTATTAGACTCTGAATCAAGTACTTTCTAAACATCAGATAAAAAAGAAAGCGCGGGTTAGAAAAAGGATTATTAATTTATTTTCAGTTTTAATTTATTCAACTAGCGCACATAAAAGAAAACCTACATCAAACCATTTGTACTGCTTAGGTCCATCTTTCAGATCCTTTATCCCTTTCAGCTTTCAGAATTGTCTACATAAATAATCTTGACAAAAAAATGTAAGCAGTATGCACAGCTTTCATTAATTTCGTTAAATTTGATCACTTAACAATATTTTCTTTATTTTACGTGCACATCTATGAAGAAGGTATTATAAGCTTCGTATCTGCTTTAGGATATGTGGTAATTTATAGGTGTGTAAAATGAATGGTTAATAATAGTATGCAGGGTGTAAAATCAACATCGTGTTGAAGCCGCTTACCAGTGTTTCGGTACATGATTCTGAAACCCAGCACTTCCGAGGAACATATTTGTATAATCATTCTAAAGTATATTTGTGATTACAATCAAACATCTAAGAAAGGTGTCGTTGAACAATAAACATTAAGAGCGCGGCGAATAGACCGCGTTTTTAGTTCGAAGCTGCTACAAAAATCAGACGGTGTTGTGCTATCTCTGTTTGGCATACGCGCGCTTTCATTTTTACCCGCGAGACAGCACTACTGGTCGTTCAAAATGTAAACGCCAACAAAATGTATCATGGCTTCCTAAATATATGAATGACAACTTAATATTTACCCATTCCTTTTTGATAATGCAAATTTTTTTTTCAACATATACTAAGATTAATATTGTCTAAATGGCAATAACACAATAGTCTTCAATAAATACGCTTGAATCACAAATGATTGCGGCGTTTGTATGAGAATATCATACACCGCTTGACCTTTTAATTTTTTGACGCTTCGGTGTTCACGTCAAGCTCCGTGGGTCTATTGTGATAATATATATTATATATTATTATATTGACCCTTAATATTGTCAAACTATATTAGCGTTTGTGCCGAATGTTGCGATCCAATGACAAAAAACAAAACGATAGCAATCTATCCGAGCGTCTTTTGTCAAATGTAGTCAGTACTTACCTACTTGATAGAGAGAATCTATACGAATATCAGCACGTTTTGGCGAGTGTTCGAGATTAGATAATTATATCAGCTGCGTTTGTATAAAGCGATGTTATTCTCTCAGTGATATGACACGAGTGACTGCGGCCTTATTCTGTATGGTAAACGTAACGTGTTATGTATGTACATGTTATATATATTACGTATATGATAAACAAGCTCGTAGTGTTTCTATTGCTAAGTGGTAACTTCAGTCCATGAAAGTTAATTGAAGAAAATATAGCAGATGATCCGTTCTATTCAAGGATATGTGTGTTCAATGTCTCATATACCAGTAAATTCTCATATTCTTCAAAAATTGACAGTAATATCAGGGTAAAAAATCAGATAGCGATGCTTTTAACATCAAGTTTGTTCAAAAAAACTGTACAAACGCTGAATTTAACCTTTAAAATTCTTTATGAATTATTTTAACCATATAATCTAATTGTAAGTCATAAAATAACTTATTATATTTTATGAGATAATTATGAGCTCCAAAAGACGTATTTTCTTTTATTTATTGAGAAAATTTGTTATTACATTTGAGTGATTCATGTTAATTATCATATTACTTTTTATTGCTTTCTTTGTAGTTTGGTCCGTGTGTTATCTCTTTGTATTGCGATGGAGTAAATATGTATTTTATCAATTATAAAATATTTATTTGTTTTTTTTTCTGCGATGAAAGTTTAAAAAATCAAGAAGGTAATTAAAGGTAAAATACTTTTTACTGGTAAATGCTACATCCACTGGATCGTCCTACCTAAAATGTTGTTAAAGCAGTACGCGAGGGCGAGATGGCAATTGGGGTCGACAAAGATTCTTAAATTTTATACCGTTGATAACTAAAGTTCAGGTAATTATGATTTAAATCCATGACCTATACCTATATAACCTTACCTAAAATGTAATTGATAAATCAATCTTATTATTTCACGTACCTGAGAAAATAGCGATATAGAGTTTTACGAAATTTCTATCTCTTATTATTATCTATTATTATATTATCTCAATGTCTGTCAAATTATGCTTAAACTTAAAAATATTCTAGGCAAAACTGTTTAAATTATATAAACCTCTAGAAGTATAGAATATTGATGTCCTACAATTAAGTAAAAAGGCCAACAATAAAAACTTTTTTTTCTAGTTACTACGTGTTTTGAAGATCTTGAATTATAGGTGACGAGTAATACTAAGATTCCACCAAAGCGGAGATGATATGAGATGTGTATGAATACTCAAACCATAGTTCCATTATTTTCACATCTCTCTGCTTAGCTGCGAAAAAGAAATCTAATTAGTTACTCTAATACCCTCGGCTTTGGTAGCAACCAAGTCTGATATATTACCATTAACAGTATATTCATATTTATAGCCACGTTACTTTTCAATTCACATACGTACTTATCATTATAAGTAGCGAGTACCTACGTGTATAATGTAATGTTTACTTGGAGACACCGCGTGCGTTCGTCTGGGGTCGTCCGAAGTACGTGTGCTGTGTAGTGTAGCAATGATAAATGATAAGTAATGTGACTTACCTTTGTGTATCGGTGTTTGATTCAAGAGAATCCGTAATCAATGTCATTAGTTCGGAATAACTGTACTGATTGTACATTTGTTTTTGTTATTTACGTGTTTTTGTTACAATTTACATTAATTAGGTTGAGTGTTGATGTTTTAACAATTTAAAAAATACTATGTCAATTATATTTTAAAGTTCTAAAAACTTTGTCATCTATACTTAATTTAAACAGAGAGTTGCAGTTGATCATTACTTTAACTTAAATTTAAATTATTAAACAATCGTGCTGTAAATTCCCTCGACAGTAACTTCATGCAAGAAGGAAAACTCTAAACCCAACAGCCGGAATTATATGGACACTGGATTTTTTTTGTTGCTGATATTTAGTGCTGTATGTTAAGGAAAACTGGGACTATCAAGTACTGTTTGAGGAAACATCTATGCAATGCTATCTGAGGGTATCAGCAAGTACACTAGGCAGGCTACTTGCCTTCCCCGTGTCCACGTGCTACGTGCGTGGGAAGGTACAGTATCGAGACAATGACAAAAACTAACTTTCCAGTGTCGCGGGGAAAATGGCCGACCGACGTTAGAAAATGGTCGTGTTATGCAGTGATGCAGGCAATGTCAATGATACCTAAAAACACGAGTATGTTGAAGAAGATTTTTATAAAGTGAGGGATTACAATAATCTGATAATACTAACGCAAAAGATCTTTCATGTCAAAACGAATTCATGGATTTTGATATAATTTGTCATACATGGCATACTTTTTTCCTAGACTAAAATCAAGGATACATACTTAGGTAGGTACCTACCTACCATGTGAGCGAAGCCGCGGGTGGAGGCTAGTACGAAAATCAATGAAAACCTGGGTTAGTTTTATTGCCAGCGTGGCAATAAAGCTAGCATTTCGGGAACGTTGCCCACTGGCTGCGGTCTACTCGACTAGGTTTTGTGTTTTTTTATCTATAGGTTTAGTCGATTATTATTTCTTTGTCCAACACGTAATTAAATAGCAATATAAACCTTAATTTAATTACCGATAACTTTTATATATTATTGTAATTTATTTCGCCTATGTAGCATTATGAATACAAGTGTGTTGCAGACAAACACCTTGCAGTAAGTACTTCACAGGTAATAACATCGTGTCTTTGGTTTACGGCGTGCATTGCTGAAGCCGAGTGTAGGTATATTGCCAATGTTTGATCCAATCATTGTACGACACATGTCTTGGTATTATATTGTTGAAGGTTAATGACTCATCTTCTAGTTCCAAAATATGACTTAAAATGTTTTGCCAACTCAAGGAAAAAACTACGTGTTTTCTGGTTGATACTTAATTCCCAACACATTTTCTTTAAGAAACTTAGAAAAGGACCAGGAAAACCAAAGTTTTCGAGACCACAAATTCCCTATTAGATAAAGTTCTTGTGATAGTGGCGAATCTAATTTTGCAATCTTGCTTTAGCCCGCAACTCAATCGTAAGTTTCTACGGCTTTTTACCAAAAAGTTCTCGGAAACTAACTCTGTAACTTGAGTTTACGATATTGATTGGGTTTATTATGTTATCTGTGAGACATGTTACTAAATGTATTTTAGACTAGTTGAACGGCTAGGCGCTGCTCTATCCTTTTAGTTTAATATGACCCAAATTATATACTTCTGATTAAATTCGTTGCGGGTTCCAAGACAATTTTAACTTTCCCTGGGATTGCCCGTGTGTCATGCACGGTGCCTTTCAGTTGGTTGCCGCTGATCCTGGCGTCACAGGAGTCACAGTGGTGGGCGTGTGGGTGGGATTATATCCCGTAGAAAAAGACCCATACACCCAGAGTATTCTCCAGAGGGCGGAGCCGACGTTCATGTAATTTTTTAATGCTTTTTTTTTGTTTTATCCCTTTGTCAATCACTCCTATGCGTATGAGGCAAACAAGAAATAATTAATTATTCAAATCGGCAGAGCCTTTTTTTAAGATATATCGAGACGCTTGTCAATTCATTTTCATACATAGAGACATCGTTGTATCAAACTGGTTGCAAGTTACATAAGACATAGTATTTGCATCGTAAGGTCAAATCAAGAGTGACGCATAAAAACGGAATAATTTTATTGGTTCCTTTCATTCGCGCAGGTAACTAATTGGAGGTGACCTTTTGACGGATGTATCTTCTGAAAAAAACACACGATTTTGCAAATTTTAGGTAAGGTTGTGTATTCAATTATATATACGTTTTGTAGAAACGATTGTTCATCTATTAGCAGCGTTTTTAAAATAACTTTTTAATATGCTCGTATGGTCATATTATTTGTTTTGTTTATTTTAAAGAGATGAAACGATCACCACTTTTGGACCAAATTTCACAACACAATGAATAGGTAATGCTTTATGGTATTTATGTACTGACGTCAGAACTTGTCAACCGCACATTGATAACGTAATCGATGTCCGTAACAATGCCACTAGCTGCGCGAGCGCAGTGACATCGTTATAGATAGACAATATGGAATCTTTATGTGCGAATAATATGTTTGTGAACATTACAGTATACCGAGGACCCCATGTGTCACACATCACACACATTAAAACAGATACAGCTCGTAGCAAATAATAAAAGTTTTTGTTTTAACGAAATCGGACCAGGATTTCTAATGCTAGTGTTAAAAATAAATAAACAATTTTAGGGTTCTATACCAAAAGGGTAAAAATGGAACCCTATTACTGAGACTTCGCTGTCCGTCTGTCCGTCTGTCACCAGGTTGTATCTCATGAAACGCTATAGCTAGACAGTTTAAATTGAAGGGTGATGTATAACTGTTGTCACTGTAACAACAAATACTAAAAAACCGAATAAAATACTTCTATCTAATGAACTTAGCTAGTTTTTGCTTTATATTGGTCACAGGGCTGTAACTCATGACCCGTGATAGTCATACAGTTGAAATTTTCAGAGATTATGTATAACTGTTGCCGTGATAACAAAAACCGAATTATATAAACATTTAGGACAGGGGCTACCATTCAAAAAACGTGTTTTTTTTGGTCGTTTCAACACAATATTGATAACGGTAACAGGTAGACGCTCGAAATATTCACAGAATATTTAGTTATGTATTAACTTTAAAATAAATTGTTAAATTAAAATTAAATAAATATTTTAGGGTCGGCTCTCATACAACATACATGATGTTTTAGGCGTTTTTATAGATAATGGTACGGAACCCTTAGTGTGCGAGTTCATCTAGCACTTGGCCCATTTTTATATAATATTAACCAACCTTTGTTTCTGACTTTGTCCTCTTCTCATCTTTAGCTATTGAGTTGACACATATACTAAAAGACCTTAACATCGCAAGTCTCGAGGTCGGCATTCGGATAAACATGTCAAAGACCGAAGAGATGACCAACAGTGCGCATCTTAGAGTTCATGTGGGGAATGCGGCGGTTGCATATCTCGATGAGTACGTTTATCCTTTATATTTATTTGTATCCTACTTAAGATAGGAACAAATGTATGAACGTGACGTCACGAAATGACGTATCATACAGTTGAGAAATTTAGGGTGCCGGTAAGAGGCGACCGTAGCAGCAGCTGGATGGCTAAGAGCGGCTGCCCGGTGTGCAGTAAGGTCGCAGGTTCAAATCCTGCCGGTCCTATATCTTTTTCAACTGTTTCTTAGTATAATTTGCTAAGCATAGCTAAATGTTATAAAAATAATCAAAGGGTACGTTTATTTGGGTTAAGTAATTTCCTTCCAAATGAGGCAAAATAAAGAAGTTGCAAGACGGACCAAAAACATCTGGAAGAGCTATTAGGCCATAAATGATCTATTCAAAGGTGATTTACATAATATATATCTTTAAAAAAGAGATTCATGAATGGGTCTCCTTTCCATCCTCACATAGGTCTGCCGCAGCGGCGCATTCCTGTCATTTATTGCGTTTTTATTCCGAGGCGTAGCCACATGACTCAATCTATTCGGTATATCTTTACTCTGACATAAAACTAATATAAATACATGAGACACTAACAGAACCCAAGATCCTATGTCATTATCGTTTATTTATTCGTTAAAATAATTTGTTTTAATTTGTGGATTTTATGTTATTTTGTTGCACAAAACGTGACATAAATAATTGGACCTCGTTCAAATGCTCACGTAGAGGACGTGACTGAAGCGTGATTTTTGTTATAATGTTGTATACTAGAGGTAATTAAACAAACGCCAGAGATGGCATTTGTTTAATGTTATTTGAAAATTTGCCGATTGTGATCGTAAGCAAAATGACTACCAGCCGTTTTTTTGTTGTAATAGCTGTATAAATCTTGGAATTTTGCACTGCATTTGTTTATGTAAAAGCTGATGCATTTTGAGAAGTCAGATAACTTCTCAAAATGCATCAAAATCGCATTTTATACCGATCTAAAAATATTTGCTGTGAATAAATATTATGTTATATGTTGGAACGTTTTGACGATTTTTGAAGACGAGGTCTAAGCTCAACTACAAAGTGAAATTTAACATAACTATTTGCATTGCAATATGATTGTTTTTCGCTTCGTTTCTTGGAGAGGTACGAACAGTTGTCACTTTTACTTGGTATTACTTAAATATTTGATTCAATAATAGACAAGAAACGGTTAAAGATTATCTGGATATGTACATTAACTATTTATCTAAAAAAATAACATAATACGTTGTCACGGCGGATTAATAAATTTACTTAACTGGAAATATAGATTTGTTGATAAGTTTACGATTAAAACTTTTGAACGGATTGTATATTTTGTTATGTTTTATGTTTCCACTCCGTATTTTAACTCGAAACAGAAGAACAAGGTGTAAAATATTTACAATATTCGCACAATACCCGGGCTTAAGTGTCTTTCTACATGATAATATTAGGGATCTATGGATAAGTCTGCAACAAAAAATATGTTCCGGTTTGAGGGTTAATTCAGCCCAAGCTGTTAAAAGTCAGGGGATTAACATCATTGTATATAGCTGTGTCACAAAAACAACTGCTCCTAAATTACACGTACGTAAAATTCATGATTGGCACAAAACAATATTCGTGTAGGCTATTCTTTCAAATATAACATGCATGAATAATTGCTTGAATAGAAGAAAATATCCAAAGTATAAAATAAGCATTTAATTTTAATCTATGTGTCTGTAGGTCAATCAAACAATAATTGTGCAGTCGGTTGTTTTCTGTAGCTGTCTGAACTTTTTGTACACTCACGAAACAACTCGCGGAGTTTTTTGTCTCTTGTCCGAATGAAGGGTAAATTGGCATGAAGTTTAATTTAAAAAAAAAAGATTAATCAGTGATAAAGTCAATTTGTTTTGTTACTAGTTACCCAAATTCTCTTTTAAATACTAAAACCCGAATAAAATATATCTATCTAATGAACTTAGCTAGTTTTTGCTTTATATTGATCACACATATATATATATACTCATTGAATTAAATAAATAAATAATTGACATTGAAATGATAAACAATTTATTTATAAGACCAGGAAACACACGTTTTACGAGACAAAATCGAATATCGATCACCTAAAAAAATATATTTAATAAAATTGTCATTTAATATCGTAAGAAATAACAATAATATTTTAAATTAAGAAATAGTTAAGGGCTACATGGATAAATGATTAATATTGTTCTTACTGATCGAAAAAATTGAACATAAATATGCCATTAACGTGAATAGTATACGGGCGTAAAATCACGGAACGCTAGCTATATATACGTAATTGTTAATGGATTTTGTCTCAGAAATTTTAATTGATTGCACGAACACGACTTAAGATTCATTCACACATGATATTAAATAAAACAGAGATTATTCATGTATCTCTTAAGATAATAACCAGTAAGAGAGATATATATAACTTTTAGGAGGTTTTCTTATGTAAGAACCGATGCCACTTCAGCATGCTACGATGTTAAGTCTCCTGCAGCCTGCTGTCCGTTGGCTATAAAGTGCTTAAATCGATTTTTTTTTCGAGATATTCGCATAAAACGCATGTGGCTAAAAAATCCATGACGCTTCTTTAGGTTTTTGATCACCTAGATTGGAGTTTCATTGTTTTATTAACGATGTTTCTATATGTCTAGAATTATTATAAAGACAAATAAGTAGAATAGTTCAGTTACATAAAAGAGATGTTAAAAAAATTACACCTTAGTATTAGCATTTTAACGTTTGAAATATCACAACTACTTACAGTATTAAAACAATTATTATAAGACAAAAAGATAAAGAATTTCACAATTAATTACTACACAAAAATCAGAAGAATAACCTTTTGACGGTTAACAACTTTAGAATCATAATTTGCAGCACAAGTTTTTTATGGCTCTATACATAACTCCAAAAAAATGTTATTTGTACAACAAAAGAGCTAAGTTCATATTTTCTTCGAGTGCTTATTTTGAGTATCAAAATAAGCATAAAATTGTATAGTAGAAACACGAGCGCAGCGAGTGATTCTTTTTTAGAATCTTGAGGCGTAGTAAGGAACTCAAAAGCAGGAGATGTAAATAACTTTGATCTCATGTCGCATACAACTTTTCCCCTCTCAGCAGCTCAAAAATGCGAGCAGTGAGCAAAACTCAACATTGCTTCGAGATAGAGCAAATCTCAAACACACAAGTTATACACACAAGATTTCAGACAAGAACAACTGTTTAGGACATGAATAGATTCAAAGAGCTGACTGCCAACCTTAAATAATGGAGAGGCATCCGAGGAAGACGATGAATGAAGAATAGAGTGCGATTCACCACCTTTATGTGAATGAAGTCTTATTGAGAAGTAAGCAGTAAGGAAGTAATTAATACACAGCTACTTATCCATTCGTTACAATTTTTCTACTTTATGTTTCATAGTGTCACACTCATATTATAAAGTTATATCTTTGTGCATGAAAATGGAGTCTTGGTCTCGGACCAAGACTCCATTTTAATGCTGATTGTTGTATAATAAATATACATTTACAAAAGAAAAGTATATATGTATTAATATCAGTTATTACTTAGTACTTAGTTTGAGACTAGATGGCGTTGCGAGTGAGTGATATTTATTTACTTATTTTATTTATTTAAAAGGAATTAAGGTTAATTTTATGTGCGTAAACAATATTTACTTCCTTACCAATATTATAATTGCGAAAGTAACTCTGTCTGTCTATCTGTTACGCTTTCACGACTCTACTTCAGAACCTTTTTAATTTAAATTGGTATGGAAATAGTTTAAGACCTGAGAAATGATGTAGGTTACTTTTATCGACATACCACGGGGGCGGAACCACGCGCGCTATCTTATTAATATTTTTTTGGAACTTATCTTACTAAGGAGTTTCGTAGCCAGCGAGTCAAATACTTTCAGTCAGGTATGAACCCAGCGCATAGAGAAGTCTTATTTAAGTAAATAAGATGCGCACTAATGACTTATTACCTAATTTATCATACACTAACGGAAAAATAAAATAAAAATAGTTCTTCTCTTTTAACAGGGTTTGTTTGCCTGAGATGAAGAAACTTAGTTATTTATTTATTTCCAATTATAATCATGTTATTTTGAGATACAAATTATGATTGTGTGATTTTTTCAAATAAATAAATAAGTATCACACGGTGTTTAGTCTGACCTAGGAAAACACATATAAAATATCTGTACACATTATAATCACAATCATGATACATACAAGTTAAACAATTGAAATTGGACACTGTTAATTTTTACATGATGATTTATAAGCCTATTCTGCGTCCAAGATAAGAATAAAATTATTAATTGAAATAAAAATATGATAACTTTGCACCGCAAATAGTCTTAGTTTTGAAAATTAAACTCTACTTTATTGAAGTGTTTTATTTGGAGGTTGAAATTATTAATTATGGATATCTTCAAAATTCTTTTCTTATTTTGGAGGAAGTGTAAGTTCTAAAATATTCTTCTATCTTCTGCTTTTAGTCTTGAATACACTTGATCTTGACACGGCGAATGAATTCTCTCTTGGCATTCACCGCGTGCCTTATGATTTATAATAACACATAACGGCCCCGGCAGTGAATGCGAGGAGTAGGACTCTTTAATCTTCTTAATAATCTCCTTTCTTCTATATTCTTTACTTCGTTCTTCATTGAGACTTGATGTATCTTTTCTTGATGATACTTGTATCTTCCACGGAAGTCGAAGCGCCTAACATATTTTTCATATCACACATCAATAATACACATCTGCTATTGTTATTTTAGTAGGCGTCATATTATAAATAAAGCACGGATTCGTCAATTAAAATGTTAATCATTATTAGTTAAAAATTAAAAAGTAAATTTTTAGTTAAATTTTTAATTAACTTAATAAAAGGTGCTTTATTTTCAATATATGACAAGTATTTCTTAGCTAGCTTTAAAAAGGAAACAGTGGTATTTCGGTAGTAACTGACTAATACTAATAATAATAATACTGCCTAGGTGGTAGAGAACAGTGCAGCCTCCGAATTGTATCAGGCGTTTGTAAGACCCACTGCAAAGAAATCAACTTTTTTCTATCCTGTACTAGTAGTTAGGTATATGATTATTCCACATCCATGAACCATAACCTTTCATAATAAACTAAGGCTCCATGGGTTATATTCAATTTGCCATCTTATGACGGTAACAATATATTTAGTAAATCTGGGCTAATGGGTGTCTTAATAAAGGGTAATAGGTTTGTTAAGATGTATTTATTTAAGTCACTGGTTTTGCCACCCACTCGACTCATGATAGAACCTTACACGTAGGTAAGTAGTTTAATCGGTCAGTAATGTTATTTTTTTGGATTTTGTATAACACAATTTTTTTTAGTGATACGGCTGTAATTATCTGTTTTGTTTTGTTTTGTTCTCATACTTATTTTTAATTGCCTTTTAAAAACCGCTTTTCGGTATACAAATATCTACTTCTCACTTTTGTTTCAAATTAGGGATAATAGCTTGGTTCCATGTTTGTATGCAGAATATATGTAAACAAGTTATACGTGGAAGTTGGACAGGATATAATAATGTAGGAAGCTTTTACTTTTTTACTATTATAATAGGCAAAAAATAACTTATTAGCGTGATATTTTCGGAGGGCACTTAACGCTAGCGGAGTAGTTGCGTGGGTACTCTACTAGAGCATAGATCAGGGGCCATTGTCTGCACACAATAGACGCAGGGATGCAGCTGCCGTCCTTTTGTCATGTTGCACCGAGGGGTGGCAACCCTAACGACTAGGAGTCACTGCTATGCAATTGCCACGTTCACAACTAGTTTCTAACTGGAATGGCGTGTAATTATCTTGATACTATGCAATGTGAAGGATAATTATAACGATGCTGGTGGAAATGGTGTACTGCTTTCAGAGCTTTGGTTTCATGGCGTCTAAAAAAAATGTTTTAAACATTATAACGCAATGATAAATGAATTGTACATTTAAAGGAATAAGTAATGTGAAAAATATAATATGAACAAAAATATCGTTTAGAATAGTCTTATTAACATCAAGCCAAAGAACAAACTGCGAACTCACATACGAAGAAAAGTTAAAAAAACATAGGACATGAAATAGAGTCACTAAATTTAATATCAGTAAAAATACAATGATAAGTGTTTGTCAAATCGAGTCAAAAATGAAGATAATTTATTAAAAACTTATTAGTCATGCTTTCCGTTTTGGTATTGTTCGATCATAATTTAGTAAATGTAGTAAGGCATAATTACATACCTAAAAGAAATAAAAAAAGTTGTAGTTAATTTAGATATCGTGACGATAATTAATATTGAGTCATTTAGTTTAGACTGACCAGAGCAATCACTTGAAAAACTCGTATAATAAATCTTTACACAAAAAAATCACAATCTTGATACATACAAGTTAAACAATAGAAATTGGACACTGTTAAAGACAAAAAAAAAATACATGATAATTTATAACCCTATGCGTCCAAGATAAGAGAAGAATTATAATGTTTTACGATAAGAATACAATTATTAATTGAAATAAAATAATGATTAATTTGCTCTGTAAATGGTCTTAGATTTCAAAATTGAAAAGTATATTAAAGTGTTTTATTTGAGGTTGGAATGATTAATTATGGATTTTCACAAATTCTTTTCTTAATTTCGAGGAAGTGTAAGTTCAAAAATACGATAATTAATTTAAAAACTTATGAGAGTCATGCTTTCCTAAGAGGTATTGTTAGATCACAATTTAGTAAATGTAAAAATTAGTTCTAGGTAAATTAGATATCGTGACGATAATTGATATTTCTATAGATAGGTTGTCAAGAACAAAAATAGCTCGCATATGAAAAAGTAATCGCATTCACTCGATGAATCATGTATCGATTGAACATGATAACATCTAAGTTAGGTCGTTCACTCGAGTTCCTTCAAACTTCGGCTAGTGTTATCAAATTTACTGAAATTTAGACAGACGTGAGGTAATTAATTAATTCTTACATGAGGCGGGCTTATAGAACTCTTGAAAAGGAAGTCGAAAGTACAGGGTCACAGAATTTTGCTGGATAATTTGGTCTGGTGGTTTGAAGTATTGTTAGTAATGAAAAATGCGACATGAATGAATGGTTATTTCTGTACGTAGGTTTCACAACAAGGACATATGTCAATGTCTTAGTAGTATTGCCAAGCTCTAGGAATGCTAGAATAAGTTATTACCTAAATTGAAACGAAATAAAGATAGCTTAAATTTTAACTACATTTCGAACTAGATGCATAAATTGTGAAAGCGATAATGAAAATTAGTTTTGTACTTTTAGCACAACGGTACAAGCATTAAATAAATGAGAATCCAGAAGTGTATTATTATATCGGGTTCAGATATAAGGTGTGTAAACATATATTATACATAATACATATTCTCAGTATACATTGTTGAATCGTAAAACAAGTTAAATCTAACGAAATGTCAATTCTATATCTACATGATTGTGTTATTAATACATGACAAACATTTGCTTTCATTTTATTTACCAAAGGTTATCGTTATATTATTAAAAAGTTTATGAATTATCACTAGCATAGTGTTTTTAAAACCAGATTACGGGCTTTTTTATAAGCCAAACCAAGCCATGTGCGATACTAAATCGATCAGAAAAAAGTAGAAGTAGATATAATGGGTTAGTTGTCTCTGTGAAAACTTTTAATTGGCCTTCATTTTCTCATCATCTCTGTATATTATGTCTATTTAGCTGTACGTTTTCGTAATAAAGTAAAGTAAAGTAAATTATTTTATATGAAACGTCAGCGTGTCTTTACCCAAACATATATATACAAAAATTATGTATGTATTTTTGACAATAATAGGTGAATTCTGACAATCAAAGGCGCAAAAATTTTACTTCGCTTTCTTAATATTTATGCCGCTCTAGTAGTAAAAGAGTTATTTACAACCTTTTTAAAATCGATTCATTTAGTTACGATCCTTATTTTCTGAAACATTAGCCACAATATCAGTTGTGCAACTTATGAAAAAATATCTCTAGCATGAATTTCAAAACAAAATACTTTTTTGGAACAAACGAAAAAATCCTAGTCCTATGAATAAACGCCATAAACGTTTGACAGGTACATAATGTGACTATGGGCTATTAGGAGCACTAATAAAAGCGTGGAATCAATGGTAGTGGCTCCGTGGTAGTGGTACGGATCTGCGGTGGTGGTGCCTTCCACCGTGACGTCAGCCCTGCAAGCTGATACGACGCATCAATCAAAATACGACCTTGAACTGATTTCGAAACGTATCGAAGCTAAGCTATGAGATATAGGCGAAGTTAGGATGGATTGGTTTAGTCAAAGCTGGTGACGAATACTCGATCTTATGGGATGTAATTTACTCTTTAAATCAATGTTTCAAGATTGTCTAGAATGCTAATGATAAAAATAAATGCAACGTTAAGAAATTGTACTTTTATTTAATGACTTAATTAAATGGCAGAAAATTTCCCAGCGTTGTCATTTTAAACTAAGAAAAATGTATCCGTGGCATGCCCATTCCTTCGTATCGTAGCAATTTAGGTTAACGTAATATTACTTATTAGTCCTGATAGGCTAGATTGTAATGTAAATAAGATATCATAATTTTAATAATTGATTTCTTATAATAAAAAAAATGCCCATTCCTTCGTGGATTTTGCGTGCCAAATTTGCAGTGTTGCGTGCCATCTGTGGTTGTGTGGTGGTTCACCCTATGTTATGAAACTTGGCAGGATGCGTGTGTCGCAAACCATTGTAGTCTAATACTCAAGTTTAATATGAACACAATGTGAAGTGTAAACTTATCACCTCAAACTTTCACACTTTGATTTATATAACACGATTTGTTACTACTTTTAATTTAGAAAGGTTTGTACTACTTATACTTAAGTATGAACTGGTAAATAAATATGTTTATCCGTAAGTAAATTGTTTACTTTACAAAAAAAATGTATATTTCTATATTAGTCGTTTGTTTGTTACTTGCTACTCAACAGACATAAAGATTCATAGTCTTTTTCATGAACAGTAAATGTTAAATGTACTTAATATAATACAAATAAACATAATAAGCTACACAAAGTTTTAGTTTCAACGTTGCTATGCCGAAAGTATTCAGGGAAATGCCTTGATTACTATTGGCTGTTTATCAAGTAAGGTTTTCGGTTTACTTAGTTTTATATAAAAGTTTTTATTTCCTTTTAAATTTGAATTTAAATAAGTTAAGTCTGTCTAAACCAAATAATTTCAAAAGCCATGAAGCCTAGTCACAACTAATAAAAAAAAAAGTAATTCCTCAATCTAATTTGCCCCATATAGAACAAACGCGTTACCCAAGCAGTAGTAAAAAGCGGTGATTGGGGGCGTGTATCACCGGTGAGTGCTAATAGAGGCTTTGATTGATCGCCACCATGCCACCGTGGCCCATAAGCCCCCATAGCAGTGCCGGCCCCGTAAGTAATGGGCCTGCACTCTCCATGGTGAAGGAATGTAAACATTGGACCTTACCTGCCACCCGAACCACCTGCTTTATTACCTCATGGTTTAAAACATATTTTGGGTGGTATACCGTTAAATCTCAACTTGATAAATATTGGTAAAATAGCTGCATTGTAATATTATATTCAATACACAGATTTCAGATAGGTATTAGGACGAGACTCGGAACTGTAAGCCTTAAAAGTGTACACTTCTAGAAAAAACATCGTTGAAAAATCACTACTATTTGGCGAATTGGCGAAGTGGATATGTAATGTGGGGATCAAAAAACTCTATGGGACCATTTTAGCTTTCAGTACTAGAAAAGACAGAAATCGCCAAAAACGTTTCCCATACATTTCGGCAACAGAAACGAATTTCTACGATGGTCTAACTTTTTGTTATGGCCTGGAAGTGGGTAGAATTGACTGTAAAGTAAATAAAAAGAATTTTTACCCTCAAATTTCGAATTTGATTCGAAAATCTGTCGGAATTGCGAAAAGTTCATTTTCAACAAGATGGTGCTCCGCCACATAACAGTCACCTTTCACGTTCCAATTTGAGCCGCCTATTCGGTACACAGCACGTGGATAGGTATACATGGTCCAACACAGTGGCCACCTCGTAGCCCCGATCTAACACCACTTGATTTTTTTTTATGGGGCTTCGTGAAAATCAGGTGTATAAGACGACGTACGCCAGTGTTCAAGAGCTCAAGGATGCATTAATGACCATTTTACGTAATATTCATCCCAGAACATTATTAGCCGCCATTCGTTCAGTGCAAAAAAGGATAGACTTATGTATTCGTGAAAATGGAAATCATTTTGAGCAATTTATTTCATAAACCAATTTCTTAAATGTTTAAATGTTTTTTTTTATTTAAAAAAAGTTCAAAATTTTACCTGACCTATGAGTTTCGAGTTGATTTATCATATTTCCGTACGAAATGTATGGGAAACGTTTTTGGTGATTTCTGTCTTTTCTAGTACTGAAAGCTAAAATGGTCCCATAGAGTTTTTTGATCCCCACATGAAATAGAATCGATTGGCATAAAAAAAATAAAATTGAACTTTTTGCATTTTTTTTGCTAACTGTAAGTTTTTTACAAAATCTGTGAATGCAGTTCAAAATGTCCCAAAAAGTTAGGGAAGGTCTTTTAAGAACGTTTTGCTGTAACTGCAACGGTTAAGGTACTTGCCCTTACTGCCCCGTTTCAAAAATACACCCTGTATATCTATCTATATCTAATAATATCCCAGACACACCATAAACTATAATTATGGTTAAAATTAAATTGGGAATCCAAATTAGAACAGTTAATGTTTTCATTCTAAACGTAGTAATTAACGTGAGCCTTTGAAACTCGTTGGTAAATAGAATGACTTGATAAAGTATTCAGCTATACGAAAGGTTTAGGTAGAAGTGGGTACTTGTGTCGTCAGCGGAAGCGCCTCCGTCGAGGGGCTTCGCTCTCGACCCTCACACTTAGCTGTTAAATGACACAGCTACGTTGTAATCACCACTTTAGCTGGCGCTATTTACATACGCCACTAGCAAATTAACAACGCAATGTTCTGTGAAAATTGTCCATCGTGGTGATAACCACGGAATGGTTTTTTTATTTCTGTTCGTTGTCGTTAAGAATTTAGCTGAGCTCGTCCAGTTTAATATCCAAATAAAAAGTGCCTATTTTCAAGTTTTGAAGCGATCTTAGTCTGAGCTTGTTTATATTTATATTTCGTTGGTTTGTTGCGATAAATTAAAACA
The DNA here is from genome assembly GCA_905147285.1 of Hypena proboscidalis. NCBI lineage: Eukaryota > Metazoa > Arthropoda > Insecta > Lepidoptera > Erebidae > Hypena > Hypena proboscidalis. Next base: position 5,463,782 of record LR990130.1, read on the forward strand.
ATTCTTCACCATTGCAAAATTACATCTTCACTCGGGCAGAGTCACGTGTGGAGCTTGTATTTTTTAATGATTGTCTTTCTTTATGACGTTTAATTAAAAAATTGTGGAATGCTCGCAATTGTGACCTATATTCTGGTCAGCAATTAAATATATCTTTTTATATTTTGCCTTAAAAGTATTTGAGGTTAGTGTAAGCGGTTCAGTTAATGAACAGAATATTTTCCTTTTTCATATAAAATTTAAAAAACGCGAGCTAATTGAACTATAACTTAGTGAACTTTCTTGGTATTCTTAAGTAAGTTTCTATTAAATCATGCTACAGTTCGTAGTTCCAGATAAATTTTATTTTAAATAAACATTTCTTAGAAATTAGTATTGTATAATTGCTTCTAGCCGAATAATATTAGGGTTAGATATTTATTTAATAACATCAACTGCAAAATTATTTTATACCAAGTAATAATCCTATCATTAAAAGTCACGGTAAAGAATAAGGATATTTGATTGAAAATTCATATCTATCATTTTCTTTCGAAAAAGGATCAATATCAATAAGATCTCAATTACCGAACTTTGGTCATGTCTCCATGAATTCCATTACCGAATTAAAATTGGATCACGGTGTTTAAACCGAAAGGCTGGGTTCAGTGCCCCTGTGCCACGCGACTTGCACCCCATCGTTTCCAACCGTTATTATTACCATAAAAAGTCTAAAGTGTGCTAAGGTCGTCCACTTTTTTTAAAAACACCCTTCTATTCTTACTCGTATAAATGGTGGGATGTATTTTATTGGGTGGCAATCCGATATGGGGTCCTATTCTATTGTTCTAGGAGGGGTATCGAGATGTATTTAGAATAAAATAATTATTATTTGAGAGATCTAAGCTTTCTATTGTGCAGTTTCCAGTTTAATAGTGGTTTGTTTTTCCGCCTGCATTAAAACATAGGAGCAGAATAATTGAAAATACTCCAATAAACTCTATGTTTAGAAACCATTTTCAGTATTTTTCTTGGATGCCGATTTTGGAAATCATATAATAAAATAGGTCAGCAAGATTGGAAAAATGTGGCGATTATAATAATAAATACCTGATATGCATAGGACATTGACGTTCACATTTTTGTATTAAGTCAAATAACCAAGATTTTTTTTTAAGTGCTCTCTTTGAAAATATAAAAATATAAACAAATTTTTTTAAGCATGTTTTATTTTCCTTGACATTATGCTAATCAGCAGACACTTGAAGCAATTTCCTGGTTGCTAAGAGACGATGTTTTATAAACATTATACATGGGGAATTCCTTCCATGACCAACATCGTACACACCATTATAGAATATAAAATTTTCGGAGAAATTAGGTAGGCCGTACTATTTAAATAAACTTATTAGTTTAATTATTGATTTTTTATTATTTCACGATTCTTTAGTACAATAAAATGTGATAAATACTAATTTAATAATTATAAAAAAACGAAAATACTTATAAGTGTAAAATAAGTGTGCCTTTAAAAGTGTATTAACATCGAGATTTTAAATCCCTATGTGTACAAACATTATAGTAAGGGAGCCCTAGAAGGGCTTTTTGGATTTACTCGATTGCGTTAGATTGAGATAGGGCTGGTGCCTTACATCCTGTCCATTCCATCCTATTAAGTACTTTCACCATGTCAGCCCTTTTTATTTGGAGACACAACAGAATTAAAGTAAAATGTGTGTCAGAAAGACTCGAGATCGTCAGATTAAAGCATGGTAGGTTATTTTTAGCTCAAAAATGTGAATATGAAGAATTATACGATTTGAGCGAGATGAAAGAGAGTTTATAGGTCACCAACTTGAAAACAAAACTTCTCATTATCCTAATTTAGACTCATTCAGAGATAAAAAATATGTGCAAGGTTAAAGTACAATAACAAGCCTTCAAATTATGGCTTAACAACTTTTTGTACTATTAATATTTTAGGCGAACGAGCGCCGTATTTTTTGGAAACCTGTTAATGCTTCCTTCACCACTAAAATAAAAAAACCCTATTAACATAATATCATTCCTCTCATCTGCTGTACAAAATCCAATCCACATTTAGTATCATGGACTATAAGCACTTCTAATTTTTACAACATGCCAGAAATACACATAAAAATTGAGCATGGTTAAAGTATACCACATGCAGGCGACTAGGTATAATACTAAATAAACACACACTCAAATAATACTACGTGTATTATTTGAGATAGTGTGAATAAGACTCAAGTGTTAGAAGTAGTACTATTACTGTTTTAATCGTTGGTTACCAAGATTCCTAGTGGGAATATAATATTATGATGACAAGACGTTTTTTATGTTTCTCAAACAATAGCTGCAAGGAAAACAACTTTCTCAAACAGCTCAACTTCACCGCATAACAAATTACAGGGGTTCAAACTTTCCAAAACTGGTTTTTGGACTATTCTAATGCAATCCTAGTCGTGAAATTTGGACATGTGAATAAGGGAGCAATGGGGACCGTGAGAGATGGGCCCTGTCATTATTTCCCTCGAGTAACACCCCGCGCAGCTGTCGCGATAACTTTTGGATTCGACAATCGATTGTTTGATTCTCGGCTCGCTATTGTTCCTATTCGATTGTTTGTCGATTCCAGCCTTTTCGCCACGGTGACTTATGTGAACGCGACGTATCAAGCATTATTATTTGTCAACGACAGAACCGTTAATGGACGTCGTTTATAACTTCCCATATCGGACCAACATGTGAAATTATAGAATCCGACGAAAAAAATAACGTGTACAAAACTAATAGGTGTGGTACTGATATATTTAAATAGTTGTGTTTGTAATTTGTAGGCAAGATGGTTGAAAGAAGGTTCTTATATGTTTACACAAGTATATAAAATTTAAAAACATTTATATAGCCTGTTTGTTTTCAATACACCTTTTTCATTATTTCCTGTTCCGTGCTTCTATATGTTACTTCTTTTACATAGATTAAAACTAAAAGAACTAATAAATGAGTTCAATTTGCTGGCTTTTTGTGACAAACTAAATAATGTTCCAAAAACTAGGCTGTATTTAAATTTATCAAGTGAAATGTTCGAACAGCTTTTGCAATTGTACTTCAATTAATTGAATCCTTTTGTAATTACAAACCGGACCTAGTAGAGCTCAGAATGCTGGCCATTTACAATATAAATTACATCACATTAAAAAACCGGTCTAGAGATTACAAGGCCGGTTGCATACGTTCGAGGTTTACAATAGATTTATTTTAATGCATCTATTACGTATGCAGATGGGTTACGCGTGCGAATAATGCATGAGAGTTCCAATCCTAGACAAAGGCGGGTTGGATTAATCATCCAAAATATGGGGTGTTTTTTTGGTAGTTGAATAGTAAAGCAGGGGCTAGGGGTCGTTGAACGCAGCTGCGCGGGCGCGGATCAAATTGATAGGTCCGTGGTGCATATGTCGCGGGCAGCGCGTGCGCGTGTGACGTCACGCAATGTGTGACGCCCGCCGCCGCCGGCTGCACTACCTACCCACCATTATCATGTTTTGGTTACTAATCTCATGAATATTGCAAACATGGTTGATGCAACGTGTGCTTTATGATTTAATTACGATAATTTTGCATTTTATGCGAATGCTTTTAGCAGAACGTGTTACATTAATGTAATTTGAAAACGCAAGCTGTTTGATCGTACTTATGTATAATTTTCAAAATCTAGCGTAATAAAATTCAAGATTACAAAACCGGAATAAAAATAACAGCTATCTAGATTTAATAAAAAAATCCCCTTCAGTCTAGGCTTATCGACAGTCGATCTTTATGCTAAACGCAATAACCGACATTTATAAAAAAAGTACAACTTTTGTTAGACTATCAAATTTGGCAGCCCTTGAACAGCGTCGGTATCAAATCGAATGCATACACACACTACAAGCTGGTCTGATAACCGCGACATATTGATATCTGATAAGCGATAAGCGCCGGGTGCCACTCACCCTTTATTCCCCCTTTGACCACGAGCTAATAATATCTACCTGTAATGATCAGCTGTCGTAGTATTGTACTTTCAAAGTAGAATGAAAGTAGTGAGCTCAAAGCAAAAATGGTTGCGTTATGGTTTAATTCAATATATTGTAAGAATTTACAAATTTCTAAAATTTACTTTCCTAAAAATAAAAAATACTGCATTTGCAGGGATTTTTTGTGGTTTATTTTATATTACCTATTTAATAATATAACTTTCTCTATTGTATTTTTTGTATTCAACATTGCTTAAAAGTTAAAACTGTAGTTTGATTTATTTATAAAACTCACTAGGTTCAAATTATACTAAAAAGATGATACCGGCGGTCTTCATAAAATAAATCTTAAGTAAATAATACTTTCTATTAAATCAAAATAAGGATTTATATATCTTATTTTTATTTTGTATTTATTTAAAAACTTTATGCACAAAAATTGGTACATGGGCGGACTTAATGCCGTAGGCATTATCTACCAGTCAACCTTTAGATGATGCAGAGACGACAAGTGGTAGGTGCAAGAGCTGAGAGTTGGTTGGAAACTAGAACCAATAAAATAATTCAATCTACTACATTAAAATTATATTGCAATACAAAATCTTATGTGTTTAAGAAATATATAATTTTACGTTCCCAAAGACACTTATCATCTATTGTATGGTATCAACAGTTGGAATTGTAGTAGCTACTTCGTGGATAAGTGATCTATGTTCTTGTTTGTAAATTTGAAAAAGGTTCCAATGTCATCAGCCTGGTGAAATGGCAAAAGAGAAATTATACAGAAAGATAAATGAGATATCTTTTTTAGGATAATTAAAAAAAAAGGAGTAGAATAAAGGTTACGCTCAGCTGTTTTTAGAGGAAGATGAAATATTATAAAATATTTTTCCTATGAGATGCTAAGATGTCGAGACGGATGTGATGTGAGTGAGCTTCATGATTTATATGAATACGGGTAAGGTAATTACATTACTCTGACAATGTGTCTATGCCTTTAAACTAATATCAAAATAGATTAAAAATAGTCTTAGGTGTCTGTAAACTTATAAGAACCTTATCAAGTGTAATAATTTCAGACTAAACGTTTTGTCAAATGTGTCAAATAGCTATTGCCATAAACAAGTGATGTGAATAATAATTAAGAGATTATACTCTTGGTAATTGTGGAATTTAGATCATTTTTTGTCGTAATACGTTGGCCATTTATAGTCCAGTGCGATTTTTCCTATATGAGCTCATATTGTTAAACTGACTACATTCTTATTACTCTTATTATTTCGATAGTCAATGATAAAAAATAAGTTATACTATATAAATAATAATTACTTAATAACTTGGCTATGCCGTCAGATTTCTGAACACGTTCCGTGCTGTCGAAATCGATGAGGAGGAATAATATGAAGTTTTACTAGTTGATATATTTTATGTTAGTTTTTGTTTCATTTACTTGTTTATGTATAAAATTTCCGTTTTTACAATATTTTTATTGAGTATAAAACCGTCTAAAATTCTTAAAAACTTTATTATAAATATTAATTAAAAGATTAAGGTGTTTTGCTGACTAGTTATCCTAAGCAGATACGTTTTTTTGTGCAATAAATGTCTCAAATGGTTTAACATATACGAACCTATAAAAAATACGATACGACGCGCCGATGTTCCAAGTCAGATTATTGTCGCACAAAGTGAGTTCAAAAAATTCTCAGAATTTTTTTAAGGTTTTGATTTTAAAATGTGAACGTACATTGAGTTTAGCTTTGTGTAACAGTATTAGCCTTCCTGTAAAGCTGCAATCGAGTTGGAGATAACGTACTATGATAACGTTGTATGATAACATAGTATCGAGATAGCATGGCACTAAACGAGGTATTTGATCGATAATTCTATGTTGACCAGAATATTACTAGAATAGAATAGAATATCATTTATTTCTGAGTATATGGTATTACAGGTATTACAATTAATAAAAATGGTTCACATATACTACCGTAGCCGGTGTAGAAATATTAAAATTTTTACTTTGTAATCTCTTTATACTATTTTACATTTTATAATCCATAAAATCTTAAACTGAGTAGAAACATTTGTCCAAAAGTCAAGAAAACATTGCCATAAAGATAAATTAAAGATAAATTTGGATTTTTTACATAAGATAGAACGCCAGAAGCAATAACACTATCCAATGGTCCCAATGACAAGGCCAAATACACACATTCACTCAATCAAGCACACCCAGTCTCAGAACAAATCATTGCGAATTACACAAAAATTTGTCCCATGTGGGGATCGAACCCACAACACCAGTGCAGTGGAGAGCGTCAAGGCGACCACTTAAACCACTACACCACACGTGCCATGCAGGGAGCATTACGAATTATTGCGAAGAGAACTTATTACGAAAGTTCCTAGATTACGCGGTCCTATATTTCACTGATTATACTTAGTTAGTTAACTTATCATCATCATTTATCAAAATATAATATAAAATATTTGACAACCGGATAGTGGAGTGGGTAGTTCACCTGCCTGCGACGCCGAGGTCGTGGGTTCGATACCCACTTAAGACAAATCTTTGTGTGCATGAACATGGGGGTTTGTCTTAGTCTGGGTGTTACTATGTATAATAAGTATGTATTTACAAAATATGTATTAGTATCAGTTATTCTAGTACCCATATTACAAGCTCTGCTTAGTTTGGGACTAGATGGCGTTGTGTGTGAGTTGTGAAATATTTATTTATTTATATTTTATTTATAATCATAAGAAGCATCGAACGTTATTTTTATTAGATATGATGACTAACCTAGATTAAAATTTTTTTAAACTTTTAGTTTGCAGTCCTACGACATCCCACTCGGCTATCGCTGCTTTCGGCTATCTTACGGCTATTGAATAATTAAAAATTAATATGAAGCTAACTAAATGTCACAAGAAACATGTTAAAAACACAAAGTACGTTTCATTATTACGTCTCTTGTGCCAGGATTTTCAGATTAACATTACAACCGTGTTTATTTGGTATACGTTTTATAGTTTTTTTGTGCGTGTTAGCTGCGTATACTTTGTTCAACGAAACGATTTTTTTTTGGATTTACAAATCCTACAAAACGAAGGTTTCCGATTAAAAAGTTCCATTCTGGGTTCTTACCTTTCTTCTTTGGAGTATTTCAATCCGATAAGATTTTTTTTACATTATTATCTCGAAGTATTTAAAAAATATACATTTATTTATTTAATAATGCAAAGAAAACTGTCTTAATAAATTTTAAATATTTAAAAATCTTGATGTATTTACACTTTTTTGAAATGTCCTTCATCATTGATAAATTCATCTGTCATCTCGTGCCGCGATTAATGATGTCATAAACATTTTGAACAAAGTTGAAATATTTAAATGTTTTATGAATAAATTGCGTTATGTTTGCGAAGTAATAAATTAAATGTTAATTTAAATTTATTATGTTAATTAATGCGCGTTATTGTAATTAATTGTGCCGGTAATTAATCGTAGCGCAATCTCGTAGCGGCCGGCGGCGCGGGCGTCTACGGCGCCGATTTCGTAGCGACTGTTCGGTCTACGAGCTCCGACCTACGCCGGAGCGATTATCGACTTCATTATCACACGCACTATTTATTACCTGGTCTACACTCTACAACCGCTCCGGTATGAATGATAACTTTAATGACGCCTACATTTTAAAGTTTCACCGCTCTATTTAATGAAATAGGCAAAATTTTACTTAAAAACTTTCCTCTTTTGTACTTAGCACCATTTTTATATTTTAGGTTTTCAATTCAGATTTTTAAATAACCGGAAAATTTAATCTAATGGAAAAAAATTCATTTGAGTAAATAATAGTTTGAACAAAAAGTCCAAACTGCCCTCGTAATTAAAAAGTTAAAACACCGAATTAAAAAGTTGTTTCATACGGGCTATTGTTGTCGACAATTATCGTGTTTTGTATATTTATGTATAGATATTACATCACAAAGCGTAACCGCAGAGTAATAAAATACGGAACAGCAACGTGAAGTTTAACATGAAATGCGTTATTCGTATCGTAACGTGGGTGATACAGGGGGTGAGGTTTTTGTGCGGGCGGTGGTATTGCAGGGAGGCGGGAGTAAGGAGGCTGGCACATCGCCAGCCGACAAGGTGAAGTGGCGGCGCCAGTGAAAGTCCTCGCCCTCAGTTCGAACTGGAATCATCTCGTAGCCTCGACATCTCAAACGTATGAAGCAGAACGCTACGAAGGATTCATTTTACGAGATTCGCGTAGCAGAAAGCTACGAAGAATTCATTTTACGAGATTCGTCTACGAATCTCTATGATTTAATCTCGTGGAATGAGATAATAATCCTTTATGAGAATGGGATATGTATTGCAGCGCAATACTGTAACAACAATTGTCTCATAGGTCACTGGTCACATTGGGAGATTAGCAGCGGCACAAATCAGAGCAAGAAGATTATTCAATGGAAATTGAAATTTATCGTGATGAAGTTAAAATCAATTTCGATAAAACACTATCCGGTTATCCAAATGGTTATCGAATGAGTCGTAACACTTTTCGAGAAGACAATGCGATTTAGATAAATTTAGAAATAAGATGCCAATCGTAGAGTCACATAACGATATTAAGGGTTAAATAAGAAGTAAAACTCGACGATTTCTTTATTAAACATTAATACGACCATTTAAAGCGAAGACATTATACATGCGACACAGAAGCAATTATGTGTGAAACACCGAAACCGAAACTGAGTACTCACTTACTTTCATTCATTAAAAAATATTTAACGTAAAGTTTTGTTGTAGAAAGGTGAGATGAAAAAACATTTAGGCCAATGAAGTGTTTCATGAACATTTTGAAAAAAAAATTAAATTGTTTTAGACACGAATATGTTTAAACGTTTCATCAAAACTTGATTGTTATTTGATTGCGTCAGAAATTAACACCAGGAACGAGCCGGCGATTTTTTTCACTTTAATGTATTCAAGTCACGGCAACCGGAGTGTAAAGTGCGTTGCGTTGGCACGTGAAATAGTAAAACGCGTAAGAAATAGTGTGTTGCGGCGAGGCGTGTGGCGGTGGCGTGGCGTGTGGCATGCGTACGTACCTGTGCGACAGCGGCAGAACACGATCACTCACAGCACGACTGACACTCGCGGAGCGCGCGCCAACAACGGTACGATACGTGCAAACACCAAAAGCAAAATGGACATACCTGAGGGTGGCGGCTGGCACGGGGCGCGCTCGCTACTTGAATGAGGTCCCGGGGCGGAGCGGCGCGCGCAGGGGGCGCGGCCAGCCCGCGTGGCTCCGGCGCGCACCCCCGCCCCGCACCACTGCCTCGCCGCCCGCCGCCTGCACCGCTCAGCTGAGCCCTGATTAGCCCCCGGCCGGGCTATTCAATTAAGGGTTGTTCGGTGCATCGGCGATGCGAGCTCCGTGCCCGGGCATCCGGGATTCGGCCGGGCGAGAGTCCGAAGCCTTTGAGAGCTCTTCATTACGACCTCTCTATCACCGTTATTCTTATTGGGCCCCCGGGCTCGGCTTCCCTGCCCGCCGGCCAGACATGGCTCAAAATTTGAATTTCCCTGACAAAGAACCTCCGATGAGTATCCGTTTGTAAAGCTAAGCGTATTTGGAATATGGAGCAGGCTGTAAAATGCTGAGAACGGGTGAAAGTTGATTCACATATATGGGTAGCTATTCGACAGAACCAGAGCGAAAAGCTTTAAAATTATTTTTACAGCGAGTAATATAATATGTAACAATGTCTGTAGGTTACAACTTCAATTGTTACACTTTTACTGACATAATTATCTTAACCCAATTTTCTAACTTGAATCCAATAAAAGTATAAAACGTACCGACAATCTCTATCAAAAAAACGTTTTTGTAGTAAGCCATATAGTCTTATCTACAAACTAATAAACTACTGTTACCCAAAAAGAGATTACTGGCTGTTAGTTCGTTATGGATAACTAATAGCCAGTAATTTTTTTTTGATAAGTTCTTTGTTCTACAGGTAAAAGTCTTCCCATGATAGTGTGCTTTGTCAGTACTATAAAAATATAATGTCGTCAATAATAACTACTATGTTTAGTTGTTTAATACTAGTAGTTCATGGAATGATAGGTCAAGTTTAAATATTTATATTCTCAAGTAAACATTTTGTGCTATAAGAATGGTCCTATAAGATCAGTAACAGTCCCGAAGGTCGCGATGAGATTTGTAAATGCACTGTGCTCACTTGTTATCGCATATACATACAACAAGTCATTAAATAAAATTTATATTTAATGCATTTTTTTTTTGATCACTTTTGTTAAAACATGCTATTCTTCTTCTTAGTTTACGCTGAGCGACTGCCATTACACCTCAAAACCCCATTAAGAGATGATAATTATGATACTTATCAAAGCATTTTATTAAATCGCACCTTTTTGGTGGAACAAGCGCAAAATAACCAAAGATAGAAAACTGCGATTTTATTAAAACAAGGGGACAATTTCCAAAAACGCAACTATTATTTGTGCCCTTGTTCTACTAAAGGTGCGATACGTTCTTTATTCTAGAAACCCCCTATGCTAGTAAGAATGTTTCTATTAGATCAGGTTAGAATAGAAACTTTTCTACTAAACTGCTATCACTCAGTTTTATGAAACCAGAAGGTAATTGAACGCTACTACTATAAAATATAAATGTAGTAATAGATTTTATCAAATTACTATACTTTAAAAAAATTGTATTGACACACTTTTTATATCTTGTATATATGTAAAAATGAATACCTATTTCCCTTGGTCACGACATCACGCGTGCACGGCTGGATCGATTTTGATGAAATTTGTCATAGAGGTTGATTGGACCTTAGGGTCGGACGTAGGCTACTTTATGTCCGCAGGTGAAACCGTGGGGCGCAGCTAGTAAGTAATAAGACACACTCAATCCTAGTTAGAACGTTGCAATGGTCGTGGCTTGGTAGTTACAAGTCCAACGAGACTTGGCACTATTATCGGTCCATTTACTTAAAAAAAATGTATTGCCGCTCTAAGTATATTATATGAATCAGTCAGCCAGTCGAGCGTACAATTATTTATGTATAGATGGAAAACTAAATTCTCATAAGAATGTTTCTATTAGTGGCGGATCGCGGTGACTCGCCACAAGTCTCAGTGAGACTTGGCACTGTATATCCATTCTAAACAACTGGTATTTGAATATTCCTACAATGAAATGGAGACTTAATAAGTATTTTCTTGTAAAGCTCCATTGCAATAAAAATATAATTTCTAAACTATCTACATTGATTAATATGAAACATTCAATTCTCATCAGAATGTTTCAATTTGAGCAGTTATTAGTGGCGAGGGTTGCGCGACTCGTTACATGTCCCAGTGAGACTTGCCAACTGCACTGTTGTCGCTCTGTTCTATACAACCAGTAATTGAATGCTATTAATATACTATGAACGGAGATTCATGCTATAGCGGAGATTTAATAGATACTTTCTTGCAGTGCACTTTTACATTTAAACACCTTGTTATCCCACATTGTTATTAGAAACACCCTATGCTCATAAAAATGTTGCTATTAGAGAAACGCGCTGTCCCTATTGGACTTGGCACTGTTGTCGGTTCATTTAATACACGTAATAGTTGAATACTACTACAAGGCAATAGAATTTATCCAACTCGACTGGTTAGCGTTTTGGAAGCTCCGTAATGTCATCTTGTTCAATAATAAACTCCAGTGCCTAAAAACGTAAGTCTTCAATCAATGTTAGTCAATAGTAAAGTTATATGGATTTGAGACGTGCCTAATTGAGATGGATGCCCTAAAGAAGCTCAGAGTCACAAAGTGAGCGATGGAAATAGCTACGCTTGGTGTTTTCCTGCGTTGGCGAATCAGAAATCAGGAGATCCGTAGGTGAACTGAAGTTGAACAAAGCTCAGCGGACTGCAAAACAGTAGTGATAATGGGCAAGGCATATAGCTCGCAAAGTTAGCCTTTGAGGCAAGAAAGTTCTGGAGTGACGGCCACGAACCGGCAAACGCGGCGTGGGTTGTCCCCGAGCTAGATGGACTGTAAAATAAGCGATATGCCCTTGGAATCAGGCGGCGCAAAACCGCACATTATGCCAACTTTAGGTGAGGGCTATGTCCGACAACCGCCATCTTTTGGCTAAAATTATGACTAGAAAATGGAGACCTACAAGACTATCTTGCTATAGTTTCTGCCAGAGTTGCTTGTACATTCAATTGATCACTTTTACACATTATCTATGATACACTTTATGCTTATAAGAATGGTTTGGTCTTATAATGGTCTTATAAGTTGTTATTTATCCACATTTATCTATGAAAAGCCCATATTTATAAGAAAACTCCCATAAGAATAGAAGACGGGCACATTTAGCAGTCCCAAGGGCGATGGTGACGCGTTATAAGTCTCTAAAAGACTTGCTTACTATCTTGTTGTCACTCTGTTCTCATATAGCCAGTAATGGAATGCTACTACTGTGAGTGGATATTTAATAGAATCGTTATCGTACAGTTTTTCGTACAAAAAACAACGTTTTCATATTATCTAAGTATGCAACATCCTGTGCTCATAAGGTTCTACCTATTAAATAAATCAAGAGCCCCGTGGTGTCTTGTTACAAGTCCCTGTGAGACTTGCCAACCGTTCTGTTGTCGCTGCGATCTAAGCAACCAGTAAATAAATGTTATCTCTGTGAATTTAGATTTAATTCTAATTCCAATCTTTGCTAAAGTGGCAATTGGCTGGCCAAGTAAGTCGAAGGACCACCGGCCGTTGACGCAACCGAGTTCTGGAATGAAGACCGCGACTCTACCGCGAATTTTAAGGCAGGACGCCTATAGAACAAGCAAAAAAGTTGGAAAATAAGCTAAAATACAATTAAAATGTCTAATTTAAAAACATAATATATTTGCGTCTCCAATAGTTAGTTAAGTAACTCGAGGTTGTTCATTCCATTAAAGTAAATCAAAAATCTTGCGTTCATATCCTAATCATATGATTGGCTTAAGGTAAAAGCATTATCCCTTTGATTAATTAACCCTAACGATGCTACGTAAGTACAAGATGCTTTTCTTGTCAACGAACTGTTTTTTCAGTAAAATCTTCTATCAACATTATTTAATATCAAACCCTTTATGTGGGACACCCTATATAATCAGCATTATCTAACATAATCGTCTGCACGTGAGTGTGTATGTATCTTATATACAATATTATTCCGATAACATACTATGTGGTATCATGTGATCCCTTAGGTTACCAGACCGAGGTGAGTTAAGCCCGCTATTTACGGTAATATGGAGTAGTCGGTCATAGACACAGTTGGCAAAGTTCGAGACATAGTTTCTAATGTGGAAATAATAACATAACATAACATAATCACTCCTATATTACCCAGAAGAATGTGGCAGAGGTGTACAACACCCACACTTCACCTGTTATGTTTAGCTCATATATATATATTTGCATACATTTTGCATGGTGTATCTGAATTTAGTGACGTCATAGCGTTTTGTACTTGAATGAACTATTACGAGAAACAAATAAAAATCAAAGATTATTGAATTAAAACCAAATATTGAGTATACAGGGTCTATTTTTGAAACGGGGCAGTAAGGGCAAGTACCTTAACCGTTGCAGTTACAGCAAAACGTTCTTAAAAGACCTTCCCTAACTTTTTGGGACATTTTGAACTGCATTTACACATTTTGTAAAAAACTTACAGTTAGCAAAAAAAATGCAAAAAGTTCAAATTTTTTTTTTTTTTGCCAATCGATTCTATTTCATTTTAGCTTTCAGTACTAGAAAAGACAGAAATCGCCAAAAACGTTTCCCATACATTTCGGCAACAGAAACGAATTTCTACGATGGTCTAACTTTTTGTTATGGCCTGGAAGTGGGTAGAATTGACTGTAAAGTAAATAAAAAGAATTTTTACCCTCAAATTTCGAATTTGATTCGAAAATCTGTGTGTTATACTTAGTTTCAGCTGAGAAACTTCGTATGAGTTATTAATTAAGGATTTTCGCTAAAATGTCTTCTAATCGTGAAAAAATTGACTTATTAGAAGCGTATTTTGAAAGGACCCTGCAATTCCAGGTTTTTCAAAAGATTTGTAATAACCTTTCTTGTTGGCACATGCCGCAACGGATACTTATTGCGGTACCACACTAATGCAGCTCCCGCATTTCGATTATTGACAAAATACGCTTCTAATAAGTCAATTTTTTCACGATTTGAAGACATTTTAGCGAAAATCCTTAATTAATAACTCATACGAAGTTTCTCAGCTGAAACTAAGTATAACACACAGATTTTCGAATCAAATTCGAAATTTGAGGGTAAAAATTCTTTTTATTTACTTTACAGTCAATTCTACCCACTTCCAGGCCATAACAAAAAGTTAGACCATCGTAGAAATTCGTTTCTGTTGCCGAAATGTATGGGAAACGTTTTTGGCGATTTCTGTCTTTTCTAGTACTGAAAGCTAAAATGGTCCCATAGAGTTTTTTGATCCCCACATGAAATAGAATCGATTGGCATAAAAAAAAAAATTTGAACTTTTTGCATTTTTTTTGCTAACTGTAAGTTTTTTACAAAATCTGTGAATGCAGTTCAAAATGTCCCAAAAAGTTAGGGAAGGTCTTTTAAGAACGTTTTGCTGTAACTGCAACGGTTAAGGTACTTGCCCTTACTGCCCCGTTTCAAAAATACACCCTGTATATTATCTATTTTAAAGGGTTGATATAAATAAATAGTGTCTTGGAAAGCGTATCAACGGAAGTAGAACCATTAAGTTGATTGCAAAAGATGAAATTAAATTAATTAGTTTTGTTTTTTACAAGGTTTAAAAATATAATATATATTGCTACCTACTAAATATGTAGGTACTTAAATGAGATGAGACGTCCGAAAAGACGTGTGAAAGATTCGTGGGTTTAGAATATGGCTTGGATTGCTCAGATGGAAGAGCGATAGGACGAAATCCTAAGGTCGCGAATTCAAGCCATGCTTATCCAAAAAAAAATCAACTGTTTTTTTGCATGAAATCGCTAATCATGGCTGCTTTAAAAGCTTTATAAAAATCAATAAGAAATAGATATCTCTATACTTACTTCTTACTAGTAAACGCGCAATATTTAGAAACTACTGGTAATAATCGAAAAATATTCTTATCTTTGATAGCCATATTACGCTACAATTGACAAGTACGGAGATGTAATAAAATATAAAATATGTGTTAAAAATAGAAAAAAAGTTTTTCATTTGTGAGTTACGCTAAACATGCATGGAAAAGTATCTAGAAATAAATACTAGTATTATTGTGAAAAAAAGCGTGGGTTGCTCAGTAGACGAAAAATATGGCACAGAGCGCACATTTTTCGTCTATCGAGCAACCCACGCTTTTTTCACAATAATACTAGTATTTTTTGTTCATTACCATTTTCAGCTTATATTAGGAATTATTTTTCACTTTTTAGTTAGAACTTTACTTTAAAAGCGTGTTTTTTAGTTTTTTTAAACTATTATTTATTTTCTACTATTCAGTTTGGTTTATTTATAAGAGCGTTTTTTTTTTATCTTTTATTTAATTCTTTTAATTTTTTTTCGAATTATTGCATTGTCATCGATCTTTGACAGGTGTGCAAAATTTGAATGAAATCTGTCCGTTTAAAGTGGGTCAAAATCGAGTCCAAAGGAGTCGATTATATACATACATACATTCATACATACAGGTGAAGCTAATATAAGCGTGTTAAAAACATAAAAACCGTGGTTTAAATGTTTGAAAAATTCCACGCGAATAAAGTCACGGGCTACAACTGGTTAATTGATAGAAAGATTATTTCACAAAACATTTTGAATTCGTAACTTTATAGAAAGCATTCAACTAAAACCCGGGCAATGTCGGTATAATCATTCATTATTCAACCCACTAATCGAACATGCTTACTTTGGGCACATTCTAGAAAATTGTCAATCCTGAACTAACTAACTGACTAAGGTAACTTTGATATTTGATGGCGGAGTGGGTAGTGTACCTGCCTGCGACGCCGAGGTCGTAGGTTCGATTCCCACTTAAGACAAATCTTTGTGTGCATGAACATGGGGGTTTGTCTTAGTCTGGGTGTTTCTATGTATAATAAGTATGTATTTACAAAAGAAAAGTGTATATGTATTATTATCAGTAATTCTAGTACCCATAGTACAAGCTCTGCTTAGTTTGGGACTAGATGGTGTTGTGTCTGAGTTGTGAAATATTTATTTATTTATTTGTTATTTATCTGCAGAAAATAATATTGTGATGAGAAATTTAAAGAAATACTAATAGTGATGTCTCACAACTGCTTCACATTGCCATTAAAACTCTCTCGATGGTTTAGTGGTTAGCCTATGACTTTCTCACATGAGGTTTTGGGGCAATTCCCGGGTCGGGAAAAGTGTTGTTTGTAAACTTTCCATCAGGAAATTCACAATAACTGCACGGAGTTGTTTTTTTTTTTTAATAAATAATTAATAAATATCTCACAACTTACACACCTCGCCATCTAATCCCAAACTAAGCAAAACTTGTAATATGGGTACTAGAATAACTGATACTAATACATATATACTTTTCTTTTGTAAATACATACTTATGATACATAGAATCACCCAGACTAAGACAAACCCCCATGTTCATGCACACAAAGATTTGTCTTAAGCGGGAATCGAACCCGCGACCTCGGCGTCGCAGGCTTGTATACTTTCCACTCCGCCGTCTGGTCGTCGTCAATTGTGCCCGGTGGACGATGGGCTCACCCCCTATCTAATGGGACCTAAACATAACAGGTGTAATGTGAGTTTTGTACACCTCTGCCACACCCTTCTGGGTAATATAGACGTGATGTTATGTTATGTACGTTATATTAAAACTACAACAACTATATTATGTAAGAATAATAGCGAAATATTGTGTTTCGATATGAAATAAAAATAAATTGTGTTGCTACGTCGTAGAGCGCTCTCGGCTACGGCGTAGAGCCGTAGACAAAGGCAACCTCTGTTTTTGTTGTGCCTTCCCCTGAACAGCGTGGCGTGATCATTTATTCACCATATTTTATGGAGGATCAACAAAGAATATGACTTGCTAATAGATATTATTGCAAAGAAAGGGTTATAAAAATAACAATAGCTTACAATGTAAAAAATATACATAATACGGTCGAATTTAGAACCTCTTCTTTTTATATCGGTTAAAAATAACGTTTTATATATTACATAACATAACATAACATAAAATCATGCCTATTATATCTAAAAAGGTGCGGCAGAGGTGTACACCCCCACTTTAACTATTACGTTTAAGTCCCACTGGATAGAGGGTGAGCGTATCGCCATCCACTTGGCACAATTCCAACTCCGTGCTGCTATTGAGAATTTCCTGACAGAAAGTTCATAAATAACACCCCACCCTGGAATCGAACCCAAAACCTCACGGTGAGAGGCGCATGCACTAACCACTAGACCATCGAGCATATATTACATATTTTTACTGGTAAACTTATTAATTATTATATAATATTTACTTTGCTCAGTAGTATATATTAATTATATTTATCAATTTTATACTTCGGAAGCTCTTAATTAAAGATCACACTTATTAAAATATCTATTATCTTATTTTTTTATAAGAATTTGCTTTTATGTTTTTGACATCCTCCTCGTTTCCCATGGTTTAATGACTGTAAAATGCGTTGCGTTCTGGTCACATCCCATGTAATAAATTTGCAGATCTAATGAGAAAAATTGATTATCTTGTGGTATCTTATATGATGTATATCATGTTCTGGTGGAGTGTGACCGGAATGTGAGTGAACGGCAACTTCTAATGTTAGAAAGTCAGGATGTGGGAGTTCTTAATAGCATTCTAGCGTCGCCCCTTTCGAAAAGCGCTAGAATGCTATGTGAATTGTTATTTGTTTAAAGTAGAGAAATTTGATTAAGTATTTATGTTATTTTTAGTCTAAACGAGTGTCATTGTCACCAAGTGACAAAACTCTTTTTCTTTCCGTCAATAAAGATTAAAAAAAAATGTTTTTGACAATTAAGTGTCACACACACTTGTCAGTCTTTTGGTTTTATCATTCTAGGTTCAGTGTTTTTCTTTAGTTTATTTTCCTAATATGATTTATTATCTTTATTCCTGGTTTCTTTGTCTTAACCCAATCCACAACAGGGGGTTAAAAAAAATGTCTTCTTAACTATATATTTTTGCAAATGGCTTCACTAGTGCATAAAAGTAGCTGACGAAACCGCGAACAAGACAAGCTCATTAGCAGACCATTACGGACCGTTCCTAAGCACCGAACGCCGACACTTGAAAGACAATGTCCTTACCGCAACATGTACTTGTGCAAGTTTAAGTTAGAACTTCTAAAGTCTTAACTAAAGCCTCCTCTCAAATCCCAAGTGGAAACTACATATGAACGTGACATAAATCAGAGAGCTTTAATCTTTTTGCTATGCTGTCAATTTCTGTTATAAAGATCCCTCGTATTATTATTATGGCTAATTTTCAATGTTATGATAATAAATATATAGATCATGCTATCTTGATCATGCAAGTCCTGGAGTGGAGACCGCGACTCGGCAATCAATTTTAAATGTGTATATCTTTTGGTGACAATAAAAGTTATTATTATTATTATTATTATTAATCGTAAGTTAGGACGCCCCCCTGCCAGGTGGACTGACGACCTGAAGAAGGTCGCTGGAGGGGACTGGATGCGGAAGGCGCAAGACCGGATGTTGTGGCGCAAATTGGGAGAGGCCTATGTCCAGAAGTGGACTACGAGTGGCTAAATGATGATATCTAGATGCTTTGAAAATAAAACAACATTTTGTGTTAATTCAAATCTCAATAAAGATTTTTGGTCCCAGTTTTACAAAAGTGTATGTAGGTTTCCTCACGATGTTTTCCTTCACCGTTTGCGAGCGATAATTTATATAATAAATACACACATATCTTCGGAAAGACGAATCTTAACGATTTATTGACAGAGGTGTGTGCCGTGGGTTTGGACCTTTGACTTCGCAGTCCTACGGTCTCCCACTCGGCTTTTGCTGTTTATTTATATTGGTAAACAAATACAAATATTGTAACCAGGGAATTAACTGAAGGTTCTATTTGAAGGGATGTAACAAATCCCTATCAGAGAATCACAGAATCTTTGTTAAAAAGATATAATATAATATAAAATAAATCTAATATTGCCATGAGTGTAACTTGCAAAATAATAACAAAGATGTAAATGTTTTAAATACTTTAAATACATTTTGGGAACGAGGCCTTCTGACAGTAACTTATTCAGTTTAGATTAAGTTATTAGATTAATTTAATTAAAGATTCTATATGTATATTTTTCTGTAAATAAAGTTTTCTTCAGAGTAAAAACAAAGATACTTGAAAACTTTTACCATTTTAATACTAGCAATTTATACTCAATACCTAAATTCTTAAAAATCTATCAATAATACTATTACTATATACTTAGTATCAAGTCCTTTGTCTACTAATGCATCCACTCCTGTAACTGACCTATCTTAACAACTATCAGATTAGGTGTTGCACTGCATTGAAAGTATAACAAAGGAATGTGTTAATATCTGAGTGATCCAAGTGAGAGTAACATACAAAATAATGTATGACGTTTGTTAACGTATATTTTCCTTTGTATGTATGTTTATATACAAACAAAGTTATTACACCTTGATCCAATAACGGATCTACATTATGATAATGAGGGCAGTCGCCGACATATTGCCTGAATAACCGAGTGCCACAATTTGTCAAGGTACTAACCGTAGCTTTAAATCGTATTATCTGAGCAAGTGAGTCCAAGCTATCGCTGTACAAATACCCCCGATGTATTCTTAGGTAACAGGGGATTGGAACCGTGCCAAAGTTTGCCAACGAGCGTCTTAACATTTCCCGATAACTACATTCATACCAAGCCGACCGTATAAAGGAAGTTTCCACCAACCTGCACAACAAAGTTCGGCTGCTTCACCCAACACGAAGCGCGACGACTCGTGAACTTATTCGAATCGAATTTCTACATTGGAAAGCTGCCGCGAGACCGGAAACGAGCGAAAAACGAAATGCCTAAAAGCGGCAGAAATCCCGAGCACGGTGGCTTGCCGGCCCCGAGGTGACTGCTTCGCTTCCGTTGCAGTTACAGTCAGCTGCGGACGGGTTCAACGAGTGTTTCCCGGGCCGCTGCCCGATGCCCGGACGCTGCACCTCGCATCCTTGCTGTCACTCTACTATATTGTATGCCGAAATGAAAAGCTACGCGCCCGAGGTTGCATGCCCACTACATATTGGACTTTCCAGCTGTCGCGATAAGGTCGCTAATGAAGGCTGGCGCGCGAATGCAAGGCTGTGCCGTGTGCATACGAGCGTGTAATGTTGTCGGTGTACGTCGCGCTCCAGCCAGGTGAGGCTGTATCGGTGCGCGCCTGTGTGCAGCCGTGAGGCTGTGTGCGACGGACAGGTAATTTAGTGGCTTGTCCTGGCTTCCCAGAACGGTGCGAGGCCCGGGCGAGCTCGTCGTCATAGCGACAGCCGGAATCTAATATACAGATGCGAACAAATAAAAGCAAAAATATAGAACGTGCGCTACAGACAACATAGACAACTTTTAATTATAATGTTGTACAGACTTTTCTGTGGAAGGTATTTTATTACGTCGTGTACACGTTCGCTATAGGTTAACAGAGGCAACAACTTTTATTTAATTAATTTGATTTCCATTTCGTATTTTGTTTAATTACAAATGTTCCTTTCAAGTCACATATACACATACATGTAAACGATTGATGTTGTTTTACATCAAACGAATAGAAATGGTACTTCAAACGACTTTTGTCTGCTTTAACCGTTGCTTAAGACTTTAGACGTTAGTTCATAATTAGCGGTGGATTTGCATATCTTTGCTTAAACTCAAGTTAGTTTAGTGAAGGAAAGTTTTTACGGGAACCATAATTGCGCTGGTTAAGTAGAATTTAAGCAAGGTACGGGAAAAGTTTTGCACTCTTAAGAAGATTATCTCTTTCATATTTTTCTTAGTAATAAAGTTTACCACTGCATTTAACGAGGTTTCAATGACTTTGTCTAGAAGGTTTATATGGCAAGAGATTTTGTATAAATACAAATAATTACTCAACTATTATTATCTATCTTCTTCTTCGTCGTGTCGATGGCTGAGTAAAATTATATTTTGACTTTCCATCGTGGTGAAAGGATTAGCCAATTTGCTTTGGAGAACTCGCGAATTGCCCAGGGTGCGCCGGACGTAAAGAATCGTTGTGTACGTCACTCGGGGAGGCTCCTTTCATGCATTATCTATGAAATATATATACTATTTTATCTGTGAAAACTTTTAATTGGCCTTCATTTTCTCATCATCTCTGTATATTATATCACATTAGCTGTAAGTAAAATAAAATAAAATAAAATTAAATTAAATTAAATAATACTAATCAGCTAAATTACGATCGTTTTAGGATAATAATAATTTTTTCACATCAGCAGCTCGAAATGTCGATTTTTTGTTTAAAAAACAGTGAGCAAAACTCGATTTTGCTTCGAGTCATTTCAGTGAGCAAAACTTGATTTTGCTTCGAGTTTTGCTCTAGCTTGCAGCAAAGTTACAAAACTTTCACCCCACGCCATCCAGTCCAAAACTAAGCACTTGTACAGTCGGCCAATGAGTTGGGTATGCAGGGCAAAAACTACTACGCCATAGTAAAAACTGACTGCAATAGATATGCAAGTTTGAATTTCATATTTAATAAGTGTAATATACCCACTATTTAGATATATAACTCACTTGTCCATAAATGGTGTCGTAAGTCTTTGCTATGACTTAGAAGTTTTTGCCCTGCATACCCAACTCATTGGCCGACCCTATGGGTACTATTTCGAGCTGCTGAGGTAAAAAGTTTTATATGCGACACGAGATCAAAGTTATTTACATCTCATGCTTTTGAGGCCCTCACTACGCTGAAGCTTATTCGGTTCAAGGTTCTTCTAACCATCATACGGGAACGAAGTACTCATACAATTAATCTTCCAAGCCATTTAATTGATTTAAAAGCTGTTTGTTTCCCAAAATAAATAAATAAATAAATTTCCCAATGATATTAGGGTCGGCTTCTAGTCTAACGAATATACCTGAATATCAGTATTTTACGTGAACTGCCGTCAGATCCGAATAATTCAGTACGAAGTGATACGATACTCTTTGATTGACTAGTTGTCAGACGTTCTAGGCTCTGTTTACGACACGACTGCAATAGTGTGACTTCGCTCGCGTCAATGTGCTCTCCGAGGCACGGAGGAACACTCGTTATGTTAAGACGGTTACCCATCCACGGTCGACGTCGGTAAACATTGCTTAACTTGCAATTTTGATCGGTCCGGTTTCTACTTAGCCCGGGGCTTCTCAGTAATAAAACAAGGAATAGTAATTAACAAAAAGTTCTATGGTGGTGCTCGCCTCGAAGTTCTTTCCAAAACTATTATCTCTTCCAATAAAAGATTACATCTCTCACCCACTCCCCATTTTCTCTTCTCAGAGTTACTTTGAAAGAAGTTTATTATAAATGTTTATGTTACTGTAAATGTGATAAGGTGAAAAAATATAATTAATTACCGGTGATTATTAATAATTACGACATGATTTGCTAAATGTGATTATAATATTGTATTTTTACTTTTACCGGTATTTTATTTTGTCAAGTCTTCGGCAAGCATTTCGGTTGCTGGTCACAATCAAACGTAACCTAACCTTACCTACTTATTGAACCAAAATTTTAAAAACCTCTAGCTTTCCTCTATTGCTCGATTAAGCAGAAAGGCGCATCGCTTACTCTTTTTTGAAAATGTACTACATTTTATCGGTACTGTGGTATTTTTTTATAATCACCGATAAAGGCACGATAGATGAGATTAATTTATTACTTTTACAACGCCTTTTGGTAATTATTAATAATCACCTATAATTATAACTAATTTTCAATTTACCATATTCATCGTAACATATATTTCCTGTTACGAGTGAAGCTACAACTGATGCTTTAGAAATAAATGATCGATAGAGCTTCGTGCTGTATCTCGCACCGAGGCCCGGGCAAGCCCCTCCTCCCGCTCCCCGCGCCGCACCCCGCTACAAAGTGCACTTCCATCCTACAATCTAATTACATTTTTTATACTATTTAATATACTCTCTGTAAGCCTTTAACACTGTTAGATTGATGTACGAACGACTGATTGGATGTCGTAAGTTAGGGAGAAGGTGTAAAAAATAATATATTTTTTTGCAAAATCATGATAAATGTTGCAAGTAAAGGAAATCGAGTTACATAATTAAACATAAAAAAACCGACTTGAATTACAAAAAAAAAACTCTAATAATTGAACAAACTGTATGATATTGTCTGAAACGTAACAGTTATATATGCTTATAAATTGAGTGTTCTTCTCGTTTTCCTTGGGATCCCATCATCATATGTTGACTAGATGACCAGGGTACCAACTTGAACCACTACAAAAAAGAATTACGCAAATCGAATTAGAAATGTTAAAGTTATCGACATACTAATATACAAAGTATCGTCAAAATGACATCGTCCAAATAACAATAATGCTTATAAAATAAAAACTACTTGACCAAACTGAAAGAAATAATGGAACCACCTGGCAGCTATTTTGCGTCGAACAAAAAAAGAATCACGCGAATCGGGCCATTAACCGCGACGTAATCGATGTACATACATAGAAAAAAAACATACCGGCCGAATTGAGAACCTCCTCCTTTTTGGGAAGGCGGTTAATAAATATCGCTAAGTATTTATGTATATTATGTACAGTATTTATGTAGTATTATTTATTAATAGGTGCTCCGACGCTGTGCATACCGATCGACCTTGCAGCTTAAGAAATGTTAACAGCACTTGGCTGTGGATGGATGACCATCTTGACATAACAAGTTTCCCTCTAGGTCTCAGACAGAACGAAACGGTCCCGGTTGCCATTTCAAGATCTACGGAAGTTGTTTTGGTAGGAGCCAGAAACTCTAACAACTCGTCTAACAAAGAGTATTAAATTTTGTACTTAGAGAATTTTCAGTAAAATACTGATATACAACTAAATCTGTTTATTTATTTATTTATTTTACACTCAGCTGCTCACTGTTAGACTAAAGGGTCTGCACGTGTGGTGTAGTGGTTTAAGCGGTCGCCTCGCCGCTCTCCACTGCACTGGTGTTGTGGGTTCAATCCCCACATGGGACAAATCTTTGTGTAATTCGCAAATATTTGTTCTGAGACTGGGTGTGCTTGAGTGAGTGAATGTGTGTATTTGGCCTTGGGACCATTGGATAATGTAATTGCTTCTGGCGTTCATCTAATGTAAAAACTCCAAATTTATCTTTATCTTTTCTAGCGGATCTTTCGAATCGTATTACGACGTATTGGGTTGTGTTGATCTAATGGCGTCGCTCTAAGTAAAACACTGATATTCAGCTAAATCCGTTAGACTAAAAGCCGACCAAAATGTAATTGGGCAAAGGCTCGGAGGATTGAAGATTGGTTATTAGACAAAGGCAGCACTCACAAAGGAGGCATGCTGGTCAAAAGCAATTTACTCAGCTTGATCAAGTGGTTAGCTTATACGACGCCTGATAGAGAAGTCTACAGATTTTGGGCTTTCATTAATAACGTATTGTCGGACAAGTCTCATATTGGGATGAAGTCGCTGTGATAGTTTAATTAAAAGAATAGTAACACGACTACATATATTTAATACATCATATATATTAATATTATGAAGAGGAAAGATTTGGTTCTTTGTACCTGCGTAAAATAAGCTATATTTTATATGAGGTACTACGAATGCTACTGCTTAATAAATTGGATAAGCATAAATATCACCGTGATAACTAACTTCTCGATCAGCAAAGAAGAAAATGTAATTGCTAGAGTTTCGAAATATTGCTATAAAGTATAGACCGGTCAGTAAAGAGCTGTTAAAGGTGTTAGTTTGTAATGTTACATCATTGTATTTTTGTTATATTGTTAGGGTACTTACCCGTAGTCTAAAACCAAATTTGCAACATCCAAAGACCTGTATTCCAGGAGCGGTGACTCAAAAACTACGATTTTTTGGTTGCTTTTTTCTGTTTTTGACTTATACCTACTTATAGGTAAATTATAATAAAAAGTTATTTTCTACACTTTTAAAGAAGACAAATTGACAATTGCCTTTAATATTATGTTAATTGAATTAAGAAATGTTGTGTAAACATGTTAGGAATACCGTCTCAAGCTGCGACTGTATTCTGTTTTTTTTAATAAATAAATGCATTAGAAAATTCCATGGAGCTCTTACGTGGACACTCTGATAACCGCAGCCCTCCTCATACGTAATGTTAGTAGACACTAGCCTGTACCATCAGATCAGAGAAGTGTTCCATTACGTCCTGAAATTGTGTGTGAAGCACGCTTAAAGTTGAGAGATACCCTCCCTTCCCCCCTCGCACCGCTACATCACGCAGGAGGGTAGGATATAAGCCGATTATAAACAGATGGTGGTCGTGTCCTTAATAAGATGAGATTTCATAAATGAAGAGTGCCATTCAATGGCGGAGCAATACCGTCGCTTTCCCGTTATTTATTCATCGGAAGAGGCGGAAAACTCGAGCGTCTTCCATTTGTGTAATACCTAACGGTTAGAGAAAAATAATATTTATTTTGAAGAGAATTCTTATAACAGGGCTTTGTCGGAAGAACTAAGTTTTCCTTGAGGAATATGGTTGAAGTTTATTTTCTTTCGAGAAATGTTGGAAGTTTTGTTTTTTTTTAAGAATCTAGTGGCGAGTGATTTGATTATATTCTCCTAGCTTCCTTGAATATGAAATTATTGCATTTGTTATCAAGTAAAGATAGAGCTTTCTAATGGTGATTTTTTTTACATCCATCGATTAGTTTTTGAGTTCAATCGTAACAATCTTATGTAATAGTCAAAATAAGTAGCAACTATAGCCGATTAACATGTTTAAATCTGCAAGATGCTGATGAGGCACAGATATGACGCCACTTCGAAGGGCTATATGCCAGTAAAGTGTAGGTGTAATTTCACTACTAACCCGGAACAAAGTAGTAATATTTGACGGCTCGTTAAGGGGAAACAATTGCTTTTCTTTTTTCCAAACAAAAGTAATAAAGTAAGTAAAGTAAAACCACTTTAATATTATTAAGATTTAATCTATTTCTATGGATAAATCAAATACACTAAAATGCATGTTAGTTGGCATGCAATTTTCAAAAGGATTATTTTAATTTTTCTGATTGTATGGAACTCAATTAATGACTATTTTGAACTACTTTGACAAAAGACATGCAATATGCTATATTACATAAGAAAACACGATGCTCGGGAGTCTACCTTTAAAGATGAGATGTTTTTGCTCTCGACAAAGTACACCTAATACAATATGGAGAGGAAAAAATTGCAAATATCTATGCAAATAAGTGTGACTAAACTCGCAGGGGAGCAGGGGGGTAGATTGTTCCGTGCATCGATGATTTGGCAACTAGTTTTATATGACGTGCGAGAGCGGTGCTCTTTCACATTTGGCAGCGAGGGATGCCTGACAATGACTAGTTCTTTTGGGTAAATTGTCTAAGTCTTTTGAGGTTGTTAACAAGAGCTCTACCACGTGTATTTTGTTATTAACGTTCCAACGAGTCCTTGTACCTTGTACCGACGTTGTATCTATTGATGGGAGGCTCTCAAAAGTAATCCTATTAGTCTGGAGCGAGCGCTACAACAATGAGTGGGTTAGATACACACAACTATACGAACCCCGTAATTGAATGTCCTGTGAAACTTCTAGCAGAATATTTTAAATTGAAAATATATTGTGAATAATAAAGTGAGTTCTTCTGGTAAAAGGTTGTGTCCTCCCTCTAATTGTGTTATAAGTTAAGTTCTTTTTCCCATATAACACGTAAGTTTGTACAAGGTAGCATTAGACATTTATTTACGAGCATCGCAGTAAAGGTCCTCTCACGTGTTAGGGGTGACAAACTCATTATTATTTTATGTATTTACGCCGGCAGTCTTAAGTTAAAAAAACAACCCCGCCGCGCTCGTTTATCAGGATTGTTTATAAATAAAACAGCTTAATTCTGAAGTGTTGTGCGTTATCTAATAAAGGTTGTTTGGTCAGTGGGAGTGGTAGAGCGTGAAATGCGTGTGTTCATCCGATAAACGCCAAAAGCTAACCGCCGCAGCGGTGTCGCAGCGTCACCGCCAACTAAACCCTCCCGTCCCCCCGCGTGCACGCTTCACACCCGCACACGTCCACCCTCAACCTACGCGCTAAAAATATTAATTAGGTACGTCAAAAACCACAGGCAAAGTGTAAGAGGACAAAGAATTTCAGCTGCCGACATGGACCGTCTGTCCGTAATTAGGGACAGCTACGGCTACGGCGTAGCGGTCTACGGAATTTTGCCCGTTTTTTAAGAGCAAAAGATCTCGCGTTGGCATTACGCAAGCAATGTTTGTTTTTCTTACGTCACTAAAAGCTGCGAGTGTCATAAGTAATTTCGATAGTTTCGATATTTTCAATTCGTTGTCACGTACCTACTCGGAATGATACAAAGGTTTTGTTCCTACGTAGTTGTTCCTACGGCCTCTGTATGATGAAATATCAACAATATCGCGCAATTAATTACACGTAAGCCTCCCATGAGCCTTGCCAAGAAACCTGTAGAATGAGGACGTACTTTAAGAGTAGAATCCCGAGCGTCGTATTTTCTTACAAACTTAATATGGTTCATATTTCATACTAGCGTAAACTGCCCCGATGGTCTAGTGGTTAGCGTATGCTCTTCTCACCGCGTGGTCTTGGGTTTGATACCCGGGTTGGACAGAGTTATTTGTGAACTTTCCATCAGGAAATTCACAATAGCAGCACGGAGTTGGAATTATGCCAGGTAGATGGCAATAGGCTCACCCCTTACACATAACAGGTGAAGTGTGGGTGTTGTACACCTCTGCCACACCCTTTTGGGGTTATGTTATGTTATGTTATATGGGTTTAACTTTAATATTATAAGTTTATATAATTTTTTAAAGACAAGCTTATCTAAAACACTAAAACGCATGTTTGTTTAAATTGTTTTAATCATTAATTGAGTTACATACAAACTGAAAAATGTATATAATAATTTAGTAAATATGGGCACACTCTAACATGCATTTTAGCGTTTTAGATATGATGAAGTCAGTAAATAGATAAAAACTTAACAATATATAAGTGTAAAACCTATATTACCTTTGCATGTAAAACACCAAACCAAATGTTCCCCCTTAAGGGTAAACACTAAGAAACACACACTGTACAGCAAGATTTCTGAGATGTTTTTGAACGATGCGATTGCTATCATACTTAATTGTGATAATGATAATAATGTTAACAGATGTAAAATCAAATAACAGTACATTGTATTTTTTTTACACCAAAATACCTAATGTACGTTCTCGTATAGCGACAAATACTTTTTTTTCGCTGGTTAATAAGTTGGTTGATTACTTAAAGAATGATTTGTTTTGGTTTTGTACTTGAACTTGTTTAAAGCATATCGTTTATTTATTTGAAAATATAACTGCTCTTGAGTATGTAAAATTAATATAAAGACCCATCTCGTATAGAGCGCGATAAACGAGGGTAATCATAAATTCTGTCAGTGATAAAATCAGACATGATTCAATTGGACTGGTTGGAAGTGTGGTTCTTTTGGAGCTCACGTTTTAACGTCTGTGCCAATTTTTGTACTTCTTCTTGTCGTGTCAATGACTATAGTAATTCTGTTTAATATTAGCAATTTATACAGTTTTAGACCAATAGGATGCAGCTAGGACGCCTTTTTGGTTGGCCTGCATAATGACTATTTTGGTACTGGATAAGATTAATACAAAGTAAACGTATGGAGTTAAATACTTTGCTTTCTATTTATTAATGGATTATTAATGAACAAAATAAAATAAATGTTTATTTTTCTAGCTATATACAGGGTGTATTTTTGAAACGGGGCAGTAAGGGCAAGTACCTTAACCGTTGCAGTTACAGCAAAACGTTCTTAAAAGACCTTCCCTAACTTTTTGGGACATTTTGAACTGCATTCACAGATTTTGTAAAAAACTTACAGTTAGCAAAAAAAATGAAAAAAGTTCAAATTTTTTTTTTTATGCCAATCGATTCTATTTCATGTGGGGATCAAAAAACTCTATGGGACCATTTTAGCTTTCAGTACTAGAAAAGACAGAAATCGCCAAAAACGTTTCCCATACATTTCGGCAACAGAAACGAATTTCTACGATGGTCTAACTTTTTGTTATGGCCTGGAAGTGGGTAGAATTGACTGTAAAGTAAATAAAAAGAATTTTTACCCTCAAATTTCGAATTTGATTCGAAAATCTGTGTGTTATACTTATTTTCAGCTGAGAAACTTCGTGTGAGTTATTAATTAAGGATTTTCGCTAAAATGTCTTCTAATCGTGAAAAAATTGACTTATTAGAAGCGTATTTTGTCAATAATCGAAATGCGGGAGCTGCATTAGTGTGGTACCGCAATAAGTATCCGTTGCGGCATGTGCCAACAAGAAAGGTTATTACAAATCTTTTGAAAAACCTGGAATTGCAGGGTTTGGCAAATCAAGCCAGAGTGTTAAAAAGTACTGCAATTTTTTTATTTCACTATGTTGCTGTATTTTTTAGCACGTTTGCCTAGTGTAATCATAAATTCTGTTAGTTGTAAAATCAGACGCGATTGAATGGGGCCGGTCTGAAGTGCAGATCGTTTGGAGCCTATTGATGGCGGTGCAAATATTTGTAAAGGATGAGATTTAATTCAATTTTGTTTAAACTGAGTATTTAATGTTTAGTGAGTTTCTTTCTTCTATTTATTTAGGCTAAGATTTACGATGATGAAGGATTAAAGTTTTAGACAAGGTAGATTTTGAAAGTTTGCTTTGGCATGTAAATGATTGGAGATCACCATAGAAATCTTAATAATAAGGCAATAGAAATGTCAAAGACGCGTGACCTTGTCGCCGCGCATATGTCTAGTCAAACACAAGTGCGAGTTGAGGAATTGTCGTCTTAATGTCATCGCAAAAAGAATAATTTTGTTTGCAGGAATACAAGCGCATGTGTCTAGTCGAACACAAGTGCGAGTTGAGGAATTGTCGTCTTAATGTCATCGCAAAAAGAATAATTTTGTTTGCAGGAATACAAAAAGTGGTATTTGAAAAACGGCGACATGCGTCCCAGTGTTAAAAGATAGTCGATAGCATTTCTATTGACTAGTTATTAAGATTTCTATGGAGATCACATAATAAAAATTAATAAAAATAAATAAAATAAAATAAATATTCCACAACTCACATACAACGTCATCTAGTCCCAAACTAAGCAGAGCTCGTACTATGGGTACTAGAATAACTGCTACTAATACATACATACTTTTCTTTTGTTAATACATACTTATTATACATAGAACACCCACACCAATTGAAAATAACTTTCTGCTATTTTCTCTCACAAATCATAAACAGAAATTTAAAACGCTTTTGTAGCAAAATTCTATCTCAATATTTTATAAAGAGCACCGGAAATTACTGAGTTAGTAATCTTTCCTCGTGTCGCGAGGGTCGCTCGGCGTCTGTCCTGAGCTCTGCCGGGTCATAATCAAAGTTTACGAGACACGCCTGTCTTCGGGACTCCTCATAATTACGAGAAATTTCACATCGGAGTTACATTATGAAGGTTGTGAAAAGGGAATTAGGTACTAAAATATTTATATTTTTTTTTTATACTACGCCCACAGCGAACGAACGTGTAGTCCATCTGGTAAGTGAAGTACAGCCCATGGACATCAACAATCCACAAAAGCAGATTATAAATGCGTCACTGCAGCTGAGGACTACGGTGTTATGCCTCATGTGCCAGTAATTTCAGGGCCTGATCTCACCACCAAACCGGAACACAGTAGTGTAAGCACTACTATTTGGCGGCAGGTTAAAAATAATTAAAAAATAAAAATAAAAAGCCTTTTATTTCACCATTAAGATCATATATTTTATAAATACGTACATCACATGCTTCTAAAAATAATAGTAATTTATCAATCAAATAATACAATAAAAAAAAATCATGCAGTAATAAATAATTTAAAAAAAACGATATAACATAAATTGGCTTAGATAATATAATTTAAAATTAAAATTAATATTTTTTAGAAATCATTCTCTCAGTCAATGGTAAAGGTTTCCTCCAGAGATGCCTCTAGATTAATATTATAGTTTAAAATAAAATATTGAACTCACTAAAATATTGTAGTTTAATATGGAACTTGAAGAGACAATAATTCATTAATATAAATATTTACACAGCACAGTTTTATCACATTATTTTATCAAACCCATTTCTCGTGACGGTAAGGCGGTTGGTGCAGCTTTTCAAAGGGGTTTCACGGGTACATTAATCGTGTTGGTCTGAGTCTGAGCTTCGAGATATCTAAAGGTCTGACAAATAGTCAAACTGTCACGACTTTAAGACTTCTGGCAGCCTACACATGTATCAAAGAGCCTATTAATGATAGCAGGTTTATTCAACGTCTTAAGGTTTTAAATGCGTGTCAAGACTCAGAATAGATTTTCCTTGTGCCTGGCTTTATTTTAGGAACTGAACCCACACATTTCATAGTGTCCTACTTACGTTACTACTAAGATAAATCTTCTTAATGAGAATTTAGTACAGCACTCAGGCTTAATGTACTTTACGTATATCGCTGAACACCAGCATTTGGGCGGTTGCATGCGTTCCCGTTCTGTGTTAAAAGCTGGTAATTATTGAGGAAAAACTTGGAAGTTATTTGGTTGTTTCAGTTTCAGAGAGGCTTCACGTCGCGTTGCATATTCGTCATGTCACTTTGACTTTACAAAACCGATCAGTCCGACCAATAAACAGATTTTCAGGCTAAATCCTCGCCAATTTGTAATAGCATACTCGTCAAGACTTAAAAGAGATTCACCTATTACTCCTATTTTTACCGCAGTCTCTTAGTGCCTTATCATACTAGCGGATTGCGAGCGGATTCAAAGCGGAGCGGGCGCGCAGCGAATGCGTCGCGAACACGCAGCGGCTGCGCAGCGGAGACGTCGCGGACGCGTGGCGAATACGCTACGTTTTCGTCGCGTGTTTGTAGCGAATTTACGACGTACAATACACTCAGTAACAAAATTGATTCCGACGAGGAAACACTGCTGTTGGCTTTGTTACTTCGGAAACGCCGGCGACGAAAACGAAAGCATCGACGAATTTGGGAAGATCCATTATCAATTAATCGAATGGAAGAGAGCGACTAATTTGTGTTGTTTTGCAAACGATTTAAAAATAATCCTAAATAATTTCGTTCCTACCTACCATAAAACAAACATAAAATATTTAAGCAAGATAAAATCCCACAAGAATCCGTTATGATGCAAAATGATTTGACATTTGAAAAAAATATTTTATTAAGTTGGTTGGCTGGCGTTTGTACGAGACAGTACAAAATGGCGTCCACGCCGCGCGTCCGCAACGAATTCGCTGCGAATGCGCGGCGTGTTCGTTGCGCGCCCGCAACGAATCCGTTGCGCGCCCGCTCCGCTTTGAATCCGCTCGTAATCCGCTAGTATGATAAGGCCCTTAGTGTATACAACTACTAAGATAAATCTTCCTAATGAGAAATTAGTACGGCACTCAGGCTTAATGTACATTACGTACATCGCTAAACACAAGTATTTGGAAGGCTGCATCTATTCTGTTAACAGTTGATAATATGAGAGGAGAAAATTGAGAGTTATTCGGTTATTGCAGTTTCAGAGAGGCTTCCCACATTGATCGTGTCGCTCTGAGCTCTGCGCTGACACGACGCGGCCATGCGAATCGCGAACTTTCATTTGTATTTCATATCCATATTTATGGAAAAAATGGATATCAAATTCAAATAAAAGTTTCTCGTTGATAAGCGCATAATTTGCAAAGCCTGGGTGCAACGCTTGCAAAGCTAGTGCCTATAAAATACTTGTCTCAGTGCATGTCATGGCTAATAAAATGATCTGAAGATATTTATGGGTAACTGAAAACATGTGAACGATGTTTGTCCTTGGGCACCTCGTATTACTAGAAACTTAATGCTAAGCTCAGATGGTTGTGAAATCTACATCGAGATTAATATTCTTAGTATTGTGATATTCGTTTAAGCTCTTGCCGATATATAATCTACACTAAAGAGGGCATTGAGTATATAAAATCAATCAATATTTTTACTCTGCAAGCACCACATCACATTACCTTTACATATTATACTTCTTAACAAGTTTTATAAATATATAAAATATATCAAATTTAAAACTGAACTGGTTGGATAACAACACCTGTTTGAGATATAAAATATTTCGCACAATACATGACTATGCAATTCTCCCTGACGCTCCTAAATACTCACTCTATTAACACCTTTCAATGTTGCTGACTCATACCCGTAACAGTTCTATTATGAGGAAACTTTTCTATCAAATAACAAAACTACATAGTTGTAGTTCCGCAGGCGTCGTGGCCGCGCACTAATAGAGACGTTTTGCTTAATAATATAGCTCGTACGCCGTCACTCCGCGCTGAAGCTGACGCGCCGCGGAAAATCACTGAAATGCTAAAATTGCTCGTGCGGAAACCTCTGCATGAATACTACACACATTTTACGACCTGATATATGAATTTTAAAATGTCTGCTAAGCCCGCCTGCACGAGCATACACACACATGGATTACGAACGTTTTCAACTTAATTATTCATGTTTGCGTTTTAGCGATATTGCGTCCCAGTTTACGTAGTTCACGTTTTCTGAATTAATAGGTAGCGTAACTTCATAACAAGCTTGCTTTCACTACTTTCTTTTGACGAAAAATCTGTTCGAATTCAAAGATGGCGTTCTTTCAAAATGTCGACATTCGTTTCGTAAGGGGGTTTAGTAAGTTTATTGTTGGCTTCAGAGTACAAAGTATGTGCTAGTACATAGAGTGTATAGGTACAGTTACTGTAAGAAGTGTATGTGCGAACGGCGCGCTCTCGCTGCACGGAAGTTCTTTGTGTAAAGATCGGAGCGGTGTCAGGTGCCACGTTACTGCTACATAATATAAAACGTGCACTAAAGTTGTCGTGAAGCGAGGCTTTACGCGGCTCTAACTCCCAACTCAGCTGGTTAAGCCTCCGGATGCCGAGCGCCGAATAACTTCCCTCCACTCTCATGTAATATACGGACGAAAAAGTTCTTCTCTAACATGTATACTTGCTTTTTATTCGCAAGTTTGTAAACAGTACCATTAAGGTGAAACGTGACCAGCCGTTTGAAAACATATAAAGTTCTCCGTATTGCTTTGTACTTTACGGTGCTTTATGATAGAACCGTTTTCAGCTTTAGTATAATGATGTTGTTTTGTTTATCTCGTATTTAGCTCAGTTTTCAGTCGGAGTATATCGTTACAAACAAATAAATTTTCCTTAAGTCAGATTCCCCTTTCAAAGCGCGTCTGTATAAATTATATTACATCTCTAAAGAGTCCTCGAAAATATTTAATATCGCAAATTAGTCAGTCGGTATGCCGGAGGGTGGCATCGTATTCGGCTCGGACCGGTGCGACGGTGGTCCGGCATGCCATATAAAAGTTGACGGACGTCCGACGTGATTGAGTGGATCCCTCTTCGATACAGACTCTAATGGGTCTCTCGGTGACACGCGGTGGGCGGAGGCGTGGGTGGAGGGATGTGAGACGTGCGGGGGCACAGGCTCCGTCGGGTGGCTTGTTGTAAATAGCGCCCGGGGATCGCTTGATTGCGATATTAGTTATAGTTCCATATAAAAATACACACTCGGAGGCAGGAGGAATTGCGCACTAATTGCTTTCCGTTTGGAAACAGAACCTTCCCTTGTCTATCTGTACAAAGCCGCCAAAGGATTACGGGGTGGAGGGGGAGGGGGTGGCAGCGTCCACTGTTTGCTGTTGCTTTTCAATTTGATACTTTTACCGATCGATGATTATGGTATTGATAGAGATCATCTATTTTTATTTCGTTAACGGGTTCTTTGTTTATGTAAAACATATCAAATTGGTTTAGACAGGTTGCCGTTTCATTCATTTCAAAATGTGATATTTTTCTGCCAGGCTATTTTGTCCTAAATGTAATAAAATAACATGTTGTAATAATAATAATTTATTGAGAAATGGATACAAAAAACATGCTAACTAAATTATTTCTATAGACACAACGTTTGTCCGAAAAAAACCAAGACAATCAAGGGAACATCCGACGGATGATATCGTATATACGTGTAGCTAAGCTTTTTGTGGACTAAGAAATGGCGGATAATGTTTATATATTATGAAGGTCTTAAATAGACTTTTCGACCCTTACTTAGGGTGGTGCAGAGATAATTGGTAGGTGCATAATATCAAAGTAGGAATAATTACTTTATTGTATAATAAATCTAAATAATACACATACTATACTAATTCTTCTTCTTCTTCTTCTTCGTCGTGTCGATGGCTGAGTCAAATTTTATTTTGACTTGCCATCGTGGTGAAAGGATTAGCCAATTCGCTTTGGAGAACTCGCGAATTGCCCAGGGTGCGCCGGGCGCTGGGAATCGTTATGTGCGTCACTCGTGGAGGCTCCTTTCATGCACCCCAACTACTATACTAATACTCAAATACTATATAATACACAAATACAATAACATACATTACATAACATATAACATAAAATATTAAACATAAAATAACATACATACATAACAAAAGAACATAGGACACTACTCAGAAGATTCCGCCAAATACCTCAAGTATAATTGTTTACTTCAAATTTAAAGACATCACGACTAGATGCCATCCTAATTACCAGAAGTAGTGCATTCCACAAGAGAATATTATATATCTTTCAATTCGTTAATTACTTAATGCCAGACTAAAATCCTGATTAGATCTCTGAAGTATATCACACTGGTTAAAAGTCATTTTCTGAGAAATTTCCTAACGACATCCTATTCGGGTCACTCCGTGTGACATTGTACTAATCTGAGGCTGCGTAGGTTCAGGTCATGCCTCACTCACCTCCTTGTCTCGCCTGTCTTCTCCCCTCACCCCGTAACCCGCACACATCTCGCTGTCTGAGCACAAGATGTAAGGATATCAATACAAATAAAGGGCTTCACACACAGCAGCTATAATGTAAAGATGTACATTATAGCACGATACATCTCATTACATCTTTCCATAGAAATCGTCAGGAGACCACACACTACAGCTATAATGTATATTTTTACATCTTCGAATCTTAAAATACAGAGCGGTACGAAAATATACATTTATATTTCGATACATCTTAATACATCTCAATACATTTCCGTATATCTCTCTTTGAACAGGGTGTTCAAAAAGTTTCTGTGAAAGACAGAGACACACAGTACAGTCTGTTTCAGTCACTCAGTCAATCAGTCTGTTGACAGTAGACATGGGAAAAACGGCTCACCAAAAAGAAAAGAGTGATACGGTTTTTTTCGGTCAAAGAATCGTATCACTCTTTTGGCTCTTTGGGTCATTTGGCTCAGCCAGGGCCGGATTAACCCTTAGGCAAAAAAGGCAACTGCCTAGGGGCCCCGCATCGGTAAGGGCCCATCGTGGACGAAGGATTTTTTTATATATATATACAAACTTAAATGCTAATTAAACTTTATTTCATTTTAAACCACTGTGAAGAGGACTACTATGACTCTTATCCACATTTACATTTATTTTTCTAATTCATACAGTTACATTATAATAATTTGATGGTTTTTCTCTAAAACATGATCTTTAATAATAATACGAAAATTACGAAAAAAAGAGATTCATGGGGCCCCGACCATTCCATTGCCTAGGGGCCTCGACATGGTTAATCCGGCCCTGGGAATAATCTTCTGATGAACTATCTAGTAGATCTAATAGTAAGTAACTCGACGGGTCCATAGTATTATAACATTAAAAATAAGAACACCCTTTATAACACTTTAGCAGCTGGAGAGTGTGTCAATCGGGACGTATGCCAATGAAATGAAGGGAAAGATACATTACATTACCTGTTGTGTGTGTGATACATTAAGATAATTTAAAGCTATACATCCCGGGATGTAATGTACATTAATATACATTATAGCTGCTGTGTGTGAAGCCCTTTACCTTGATGATGATATTTACGAGCCTTGATATTTTGAGCTTTTCAGTATTTTTATATGTTGTTTTTAGTTAAGGGTTTTGGTATATTTAACACTCTTTGAACTTATTTTTTGTGAAGCCCAACTTAATTTGCTTGTGCGGCAATCTCAATTACATTTTATTTTTTCGAAATGACAATGGGTAGTTTTGGCGTCATTCGAGAGAGAAAAAATTCGTAAAGGAAAGAACCCGAATTAATCTTTTGCCCAACCCGGCAACTAAACAGTAAAAACTAAAACAGTGACCTTACAATAAGCGGTCGTAAAATATACTGCTAGACTACAAGGCAGCCGATATTGTATTAAAAGAATCCTATCCATTTTGAATACTTTATAGCCTTCAATCGCCTACCGATAGTTCATAATAGTATTTATAGTTACACTATATCGAGCCTAAACTCGATGGGTCTATCTCGATCTCTCTCGATGGAACTCGTCTAGTTGCCTAGTTTAAAATTCTAAAGATGGTGTACCAATCATTATGCCAATCAGTGCTTGGCTATTGCATAATCTCATGGGGCGGTGCTAGTAAAACTAGTTTCCTGAGGGTTGAAAGAGCACAGAGAGCCATACTTAAAGTTATGACGAAAAAACCATATAGGTATCCCACAGCCCAACTGTTCGCCGACTGCAAAGTACTCACGGTTCGTCAGCTTTATGTGCACAAAGCCACCCTCAGAAAACATACAGAGCTTCCACCTCCGATCCCAAACAAACGCACATACCTTCCTCCAAGTTGCCCACACAAAACAACTTTTGCCAAACATCAGTACTATGTATTAAGTACTCGCATCTACAAAAACATCCACAAACATCTCAACATTATACACCTTAACTTGAACTCACTAAAATCTAATCTAACCGAATGGCTACTCCGTAAGGATTATTCTTACACGGAGTCTTTACTCACATATCTTGTGTAATTCACCACTCACCCGCACTGACGCACACACACTCATGCACGGTCACACATTTATACAAACACACACACACACACACACATACACACACATACACACACCCAAACACACACACATACCGCACCAATACATACCATTTCTTTCTCTCTTTTAATCAATGGTCTCTCTTTTTGTTTTTCTTTGTAATACAGTAGACTGACACAGTCCATTTACGAAATGTAATTAATAATAATTTGTAATCCTCGACTGCAAACTACCTCTTATAATACAGGTATACTCTAGCTTAAGAGGTAGAAATCATCTCTTGTACAGATTTTGAAACATAAACTGTGTATGTGTTTACTCTTAATTTTAACAAACTCTGTATGTTTTTTAACTTGAATAAAGATTTTTTTTTTATTTTTTTTATTTAGGTTGATATGGTTTGTCTACAAAAAATCCCAAAGACCTAAAAATTGGTATGAATGATCGGAACTCCATTATAAAACACTATTTAAATCCCATCGAAGCCGAACCTTACAAAAAAAAAAGTTTTCTTTAAAATTGGTTTTTACCGATTTTTAGCAAAATTGTAACATTTATCATAAAATGATGTTAGGCAACATTGCAGATCATACAATTACCTGTTGAAACTAAATGTTCGATGCGACAAAATCCGCGTGCAACTCGTAAAATAAACTAATTGCTACTCCCGTAGTACTGCTCCACTCGCATGAATCGTGATGTTAGATATCTTTCAAACTTTCTTATTAATTAGACTACAAAATCCAAAATATAATATTAGCTAATAATAGCGTGATGACGTTTTCTGCCAACCTCTTGTTCCATGCAACAATTAAATTCAATCTATCCGTGGTTTCAATGGTGTTCTAAACATTTATACCAATTTTTAGCTCTATGGGAATTACTATACCTTCAACGTTGTTAAAGTCGTATCTGAACCGAATTAAAATAGTCGAACTAAGATTTTCTGCCGACATTCGATCAGTGAATCTTGTTGTATAACTCACAACGACACCAACGATTTCATCATTAGCTGTCGACGAGAAAACCTGATACAGGTCAAAGGAAAACGTATAAGTAGATGTGTCTCAAGTGCTTGCATATTTTGAGCTCATTTGAAAATGAAAAATCAATTTTACTCAGTATTCATAACATTTAATAACGATTCTCGAGTAAACTTAAGCGAGCCTTTATTCACCGACTTGCATAGTAAATTAACGTTGGCTTTGTGAATCTCAAGTCGAAACCAATATTCACGGTTCACAATGAGAGTATAACAGTAATATATTTGTCTGCAGCGGCCGTCAGCCGGCACGGGCGCGAGCGGTGAGGCGGCAAGCGCGTCGTGTTTCGCGAGCGCTTTGAGCACATCCACAATAAAGCTTTCGCTTGCTCGTTTTGTTCCCCGATGAAATTAAAATCAAGAGGACGCCGGCGAGAGCTCTCTCCCCCAATTTTTAACAGTACATTGGCTTCTATGAAAGGCTCTCCGCTTACTTTTTATTTCGTACACGTCGGACATTTTTTACTCAGCACAAAGGGGTGCCAGTTTTGTGCAAGTAAGTATTATTTCCAAGAAATCGGAGCGAAATGTAGGCTAAACAGGCGGTTTTATTCAAACAAATTATGGCTGAGTTTCTCTACGAATTTGATGCAAACAAAAATTATTTTAATATAAGTATTTTCACTTACCTGTGATGAATAAATTAGTCAATTTAAAGAAATTTAAGCTTGTCTGTTTTTATAAAGTTGAGTGCCATCGTTATTTACTGTACCGTCATTTATTTGCTAAATCCACTTAAAAATCTAAAGAAGCACGAGAGGAGCAGATCTACTGCCTTAAAAAGTTGTTTGATTGATGTTTGTTTAAAACGTTTGTAATGTAGGCATGTGTTATGATTTGTTGTGAATTGATAAGTCTGATTAATCTTCCAATATTTATATATATTATAGCACAGCGCATAAATAGTGCATGTATCGTCAAATAGCATAACATAATTACATACATCTGATAATTAAATCCATCTGCCCCTCATAAATAGAAAATAAAACAAAACTGTAGAACACAAACCTCATGCGGGCGAACGCACGTACAAGTTGTTCCATATTATACGTGAAGTTGCATGATATATGAGGGACATGATTCAAACGGCTGGGTGTCGCGGTCAGCGGCTCGAGGCTCAAAGGAAATCTCATTTCGCGAGCGCTCCCCTCCCGCCGCCCGCCGACTACCCTCCGGACATCTATTAAAATTATTTGAGAAAACCCAACACTTGGTCGGGGCAGATCCACGGTTCTCCCGCTAGCTCCAATTTATGCCATGTTTTATACTTCATAGCTCTTTTGTTGTTCGATATCGACGTATAATTGGAAAAGGCCTTTGAAGTGGCATGTTTTTTTACTTAATTATTTTTCCTTTTGCGTTTTATAACGCCGATGTTTGAACTCAAATCACATTAATTATACGATTTGCCATGTAAAACGAATTAGCCTAAATGTTATTAAGAGAGCAGTATATTAAAGATCGTAAAGCTTTTGTGTCTGAGTTATTATGAGTTTTTAACTGCCTCGATGGCTAGTGGTTAGTGTATGCGCCCACCACGAGCTCTCTGATTCGATTCCCGGTTCGGGCAAAGTGTTATTTGTGAAATTAACACCAGCACGGGGTAGGAATTGAGCCCGGTGGATGGCGATAGGCTCACCATATGACGTATCGAACATAACAGGTGAAATGTGGGTGTTGTAAAATTAAATAATACCTATCAACTTTAACACTAGTAAAGTTTTTTCTACTGTCATTCATTACAAATTAATTTTGCGATGCTTGAATCTTTCGTAAGTAATTATATACTTGATTCAACTTTAGCCCATCAATCAAACAACAGATCTAATTAGATTCAAACTAATTTAAAAACTCTCAATTTTGTCTAATTTGATCATGGAAATAATATTGTTGTAATTATAAATTAGAGCAAGCCTTTTAGATAACTGGGTAGGTTCTCGTGGGTCTAAAAATAGGAACTGTTTTATTAGCTACTTATACTAAAACATTTCCGTGATATTGTCACCTCTATGGCAAACTTAGGAATCTGCAATTTTAGAAAAATCGATGTTGTGATGAAAAACTGTACACTATGTGAAAACTATACATTGTGGCAAACTTGCCTATAACTAATTCTGAAGTTTATAGTATTGAGATTGTCCAAATCTGAATTATATTTTCACTTACTGAAGAAACTTACAAAATTTATATCGGAACTTCCAGAAGAGGAGATAAATATTGCCGTGGAGATGACAATATATTCTAAGACAAAATGTAGTAGTATTATACCTCTACAGATTTGCTACGCCGTAGCACTTGTAGATTCATGCTTGACTGAACGTTCAATTAGTTCTACTGAAATTAATATCCAGAGCGGAATATTAGTATATAATGTACCTCAGTACATATTATGTACGTATGTAAATACAGAGTGAGAGGAACACTTTGTGCCGGTTATGTACCTTGGTAAATTATGGCTGAGTAATTGGTTGAATATGTACTATGTAATATCTATAGGCTTCTATGCGCTTATATGTTGATATTTAGGGCTGATCTCTTAGGGCCAGTTTTACCAGTCCTGAATAAGTCTATGGTATCCTATTAGGATTTATTCGGACAAAATAATTGTTAAATATGTGTAGAAATTTATAAAATGAATTAGCACTTAAATATGCGAAAACTACATAGTATTTATATTCCATTGATATATGTCAATATT
This sequence comes from Hypena proboscidalis, assembly GCA_905147285.1. NCBI lineage: Eukaryota > Metazoa > Arthropoda > Insecta > Lepidoptera > Erebidae > Hypena > Hypena proboscidalis. The sequence continues at coordinate 5,505,955 of LR990130.1, forward strand.
AATTAAACTATTTTAGTAATAATAGTAATTAATATAAAAAATAAAATTATGATTGTATTAACAATTATTCGTGAATGAAACCGATATGGCTTAGTTTTTGTTAATAAATGCCTTGTATTTTCATTTCTCTAAGTTTTCATGGATGCTTTCAGATGTGGTTCAATTATTTGTAACAGATATTTAAAACTTTAACCAATATGCTGCCTTGTCAAAATTCAGCTGTTTTCCAATTTGATAAACTCATATTGTAGAAGACCACTTTCCCATAAAGTAGTACAATAAAGTATATTAACAGACAAGGCTTAAAGTGCGTGTTAACTGATTAGTACAACCATTCAAATATCCCTTCTATGCATAAAGTGTCGTATGATATACTGATATCACACTAAATAGTATATTTTTCCACTCGACGATTTTCTGTTCAGGGTTAATATCCAGAGCGGAATATTAGTATATAATGTACCTCAGTACATATTATGTACGTATGTAAATACAGAGTGAGAGGAACACTTTGTGCCGGTTATGTACCTTGGTAAATTATGGCTGAGTAATTGGTTGAATATGTACTATGTAATATCTATAGGCTTCTATGCGCTTATATGTTGATATTTAGGGCTGATCTCTTAGGGCCAGTTTTACCAGTCCTGAATAAGTCTATGGTATCCTATTAGGATTTATTCGGACAAAATAATTGTTAAATATGTGTAGAAATTTATAAAATGAATTAGCACTTAAATATGCGAAAACTACATAGTATTTATATTCCATTGATATATGTCAATATTAATTAAACTATTTTAGTAATAATAGTAATTAATATAAAAAATAAAATTATGATTGTATTAACAATTATTCGTGAATGAAACCGATATGGCTTAGTTTTTGTTAATAAATGCCTTGTATTTTCATTTCTCTAAGTTTTCATGGATGCTTTCAGATGTGGTTCAATTATTTGTAACAGATATTTAAAACTTTAACCAATATGCTGCCTTGTCAAAATTCAGCTGTTTTCCAATTTGATAAACTCATATTGTAGAAGACCACTTTCCCATAAAGTAGTACAATAAAGTATATTAACAGACAAGGCTTAAAGTGCGTGTTAACTGATTAGTACAACCATTCAAATATCCCTTCTATGCATAAAGTGTCGTATGATATACTGATATCACACTAAATAGTATATTTTTCCACTCGACGATTTTCTGTTCAGGGTGCCCCACTGTGTAACATAATTTGATAAATAACAATTGTGTCTTTATCTGCGCATACCTTGGTGATCCATCAAAATCGCACCATTGGGCGACCACCATTATTCGACGGCTGCGAAACAAATGATTACAAATGAATCGGGTGGCGGGTCGTGGGGGAGGGCCCGTTGCCATGGCGACGCGAGACGATCGATGCCTCCGCTCCCGCTACACCTCGCACCACCCGCGCACCCCTCGCACCACCTCACACCCCTCAATTAAACAATGATTCACACGTTAAGCGAGATGACGAATATGTGATGCTGAATCAAAAGTTATTGTAATTACTATTTAATGATGGTGAGATATTATGAAATAGGGATATTAGAGTTTCAGAGAACATTATATTATGGAAACAGTTATAAATTATTTTAGGAATTAATTAAATATCACATATTCATGTATCAAAATAAGAAGTTAAAAATGTATCAAGATATTCCTAGGTTCTTTGCGTGTATATGGACCAGTTGTAAAAATAATACCCGTTATAGCTAGACATACTGCGATTATTTCGTAATTATTAGAGATTTTTTTAACGGATATCAAAATTATTGCTACCTATCTACCTACTACTACTACAACTTGCGAACAAGCTCAAGGGCAGCAGCATCACCGTCTCACGTTTAACTTGCCGCAAAATAGTAGTGCTTGCATTACTAGGTTCTGGTTTGGTTATGAGATCTCATGGCCCTGAAATTACTGGCATATGAGGCATAAAAGCGTAATCCTCAGCTGCAGTGATGCATCTATAATCTGTTTTTGTGGATTATTGATGTCCATGGCCTTTACTTCACTTATCATCAGGAGGACTACACGATCGTTCGCTGCAGGCGACGTATTAAAAAAAAGTAAAATTGTATGATATCTTTTTTTTTAAATTTAAAATATCCTTGTTTAATTACTTATAACTAACTTGCCAATTTAGTATGAAATTAATCGAAAGGCGAAAAATTTTAAAGTTTGCTGTTTTTAAAGACATTAATAGCTAACAAGGTAATTAACTGAAAGAAAATGCTTATATTTAAGCCTTTGGACCAATTTCTTATTTAATATATGAAAATGTTTAAAGTCATAATTTTAGATATTTTTAGTTATATTTAAAAAAGTTATTGATATAATTTTACTCATTCGGTAGCATAATTATAATATCTATTAAAAATATTATGATATATTATGATATTTCTAATAATTATAATCCAACAAATAACGTAACGCCGAAACTAGTTATCGTACGCCGGCTAATATTGATACAGTTAATTAATATTTTTTTTACAAATAAGTAAACGAATCGCCAACTGCTCAGGTAGTGGGGGCAGCAGGACGTTGCCAATGTGATAAAAATATATAAAAATAAAGTAATACTACGCCGTGATCATAAGGAGTAATAAAATAATATAATAGTCAGCTGCATGGGTAGCGGCGGAAAGACCGTCAGCTGACCTAGTATAGTTTATTTGTATTTCGCATTATGGATTTTTCTCAAACGCATCCCTGAATCAAATAGTATAATTTCTATGAAAATATTTAACAACACTGATCGCGTCGAGTAATTAAAAACGGCCAAAATCTAAGTACGAGTATGTCTGAATATTGGTTGGTATAATAGCGCGTACGATTATCCGATTATCCGTTGATCGAGTGGTGAAAGTGTGACGGCGGTAATTCACGGTCTGCCGGTCTACGAAGGTGATGGTAAAAAAACGAAAAATATAAAATTGTTAAAATGTTAACCACCAAAACATATAAATTATTTTACTAAGTCAAAACAGAAAGATATTTTCTCAGCCATAAAATACCTGCAAATATTAACTATCCTATCGTCTATAATAGCGCGTGAGATTATCCCGTTGGTCGAGTGACTGTGGTGAAAGTGTGACGGCGGTAATTTACGATCTGCCGGGTGAGGGTCAGCCAAAGTGCTTCATTTGCCAGGAAACTTATTCCAGAGACCAGTAACAATTATATTATAGCTATTAAGAAATAATGAGTTAAATCTTAATTCAAACTGGGTGGTTTTTTATTATAGACCTTATGATTACGTTAAAACATACTTATAACATTAAAGATTATAACACTTTGTACTTGAGTTTTTTGAAAGGCGCGGCTATTGCAGATTTTTGATTCTGTTGTATATTCAATTATTGTGTATTAAATGGCTATCTTTGTTCGTACTCTAGCATGCATTTTCAACAAATATATTTTTAATCACCAGTCGAAAACATTACGTATCTAATAATAAGTCTGATCAAATTAATTATGTGACTAAACTAAACTAGATAATATAACTATTTTTCATTGTAAATGTGTTTTAAATCTAGTTTATATAAAAAATATTGCTCTTACATAAAACATTAAGCGACAGGCAATTTTTTAGTTCTTTAAATCGAAATAACAAGAAATAATAATATAAAATAATAATAAATAATAATAAAATCATAAATAATAATAATAAATAATAATGATAATTTGAAATCGAAGGAACATAGATAAACATGTTTTAAATTGACTGTGCAAAAATTAAAACATTGTGATGAAAAAAACCGGCCAAGTGCGTGTCGGGCCACGCGCAGTAGGGTTCCGTAGAAAAATATTTTTAATTTTACTTTTTAACTAAATGGCGTCCTTCAGAAAGGAAATGTTTGTAGTACACGAAACCAGCTAGCACGTATGACGAGATGTATGAATGTTGAGGAAGCGAAAGAAGTATGTAAGGAGCGAAGCACATGGCGTTCCATCGTCTCTGCCTACCCCCGTGGGATAAAGACGTGATTTTATATATGTATTATGTATGTTTATTCATGTTTCAAGAATTTTGAACGAAATATTCTGAGTAACTGCATTTGACATTTCGGACCCCTATTCCTCTTGAACTAATGAAGTGAACTTATCCGCTATAGTTTTCCTTTAAAGTTCATTACATGTACTACCGACACAATTTTTTTCAGATTTTGGGATCCAGTAGTTTAGCTTTTAGAGGGGGGGGGGACGCCCTACTCGAACAAAAATTTGCTCTTTAAAGTTAATTATCTCGCAAACAAATCTCTAAATAAAAAAACTGTCTTAGCAACCCCTAAACGTTTTTAAAAGGCCTATCTAACAATACCCCACACTATGGGGTAGGCGACAAAAAAAAAACATCCCTACTTTACATGTAGGGGAGCTACCTGAAAAAAAAATATTTTTCCAAATTTTATTCTACGACTTTCTTTGTTTAGTTAACATACATGTTCATGCAAAATTTCAGTTTTCTAGCACCAACGGTTTCGTCGCTATGCCGTGGACAGACGGACAGACGGACATGGCGAAACTATAAGGGTTCCTTGTAGGTACTACGGAACCCTAAAAATGTAAAAGATACAACCATACTCATTTTGTATGAGAATTCCATACCGGTTGTTCCCTCTTAATGTACAAAGTTTCATATTTTACACGTCCTCAAACTCAAAGTGAAATACCGCTTTCACCGAATATCAGCCGACCAGACAAGTAATCAATCTGCAGACTCCAGTTGTATCCCTGTATCTAGGTATTTTTCATCGGGTGCACTAATTAGGAGTCCTATCCGAGGTTGTTTGCAGTTGTACCGCCACAACTCTCTCTGTAACTTCTAGCTGGGAGTTTGCAATGTAATGAGTTCCCGAGTTGGAATAACAGATTCGAGAGCAGAACTAACTATTGACAACTGCAGAACAGCTACTGGGAATACGCGGAGTTTGCTACGAGTTATTTCCGCCCTGAAGAGTCTTTCCATGATGTTAGTTCTTATCTTTTTCAAATATTTATATAGTAACAGGGTGAATTGCACAAGCAAAACAAATACACGGCAAACCTGAGAATGGTAGTGCAATGTGCTGATTTGTTATTTTATATATTTTTTCTCAAAAAAGTTAGTACTTCTCTACCTTGGCAAAAAAAAATCATTGATTTCTACCCTATAAGGTACCAAAAAAAAAATTACAAAGTGTCATTTTATCATCACGGTGGCCTGTCCCGAACCCAATTCCGCTTCTAAAATACCTTCCCCTGCAAATATATTCATAATATGGATTTAAATCGGTTGTTTTATCATTAAATTATAATATATTCGATCAAATAAAACCATTTTTGTTTGTTTATCTTTTTTCTCATGGATTTGACAGGCAGTCAACTTTTGTCTGGAAAAAAGTTATCATTTCAGAGGACAGTAAGTTTTAGTAGAATAGCCAGTAGAATAGCCACGTCAACATTGCGTTGTTATGCCCTTCTCACCTTTCCTCACTTCGGATCAGGCCGGCTCAAGCTCTAGGCGCGATCGCACCAGTCCCAACGTCTTGCGGTTTCCCGCCACAAAAGTAAGTTTATCATTTCAGTGATATGGGGACAAAAGTAGGATCATTTCAGTGGCTGTTATAACTCGAGCTAGATTCGTTTTGTTCAAAATTGTGTATTTAATTTCGCCGTAAGTACTGATTTGCTTGAGTAGTGTTTATATTGTTTTATAAATTTTATCACACAGTAAGAAACGGTGCACAGTCTATCATTTCAGTTGTAATTTTTTATCATTTCGGTAGACACTTTTCATTTCAGTGGACTCTAAAAAATTCATCCTTAAATATTTATGTAAGTTTTGATGATATTTGATGTCCACTCACACACTATGTCATAAAATAGGCTAAAGTTTCATTTTCATTTTCATTGAAATTAAAAATAATCCACCGAAATGGCACAAAAAAATCGCTTGTTGAAATTCACCCAATAGTAATACAATACAATTAAACACTGCCGTATTTAAATTATAAGGTTTTTTTTAAGCAACCTTTTTCCATTTAATTTTGATGGAAGTTCATAATAATAATAATAATAATAATAATAAATTTCTTTATTTCGGAACATCGTCCATATTTAAAATTGCTTATTGTGTATCCTTAACTATCTTATATACTAACTATGTTTATTTTATTTTAACATTGTGCACCAGTGGTTAAACAGTCCAAAGGTGTTAATCTGACAAACAGTTAAAATCATTCGGTTCTTACATTTATACAAACTATCTCTAAATTTAGCTGCACGATGGCGGATCAATGCATCAAGCCCCGGCAAACCGGCCTCGGCAAACATAAGTGATGCGCTACAGTATCTAGGGAGGCGGAACAGCACCCTATAGGCGTCATTGTATTGTACCTTTAATGACCGGTACTGCTCTTTCGTAAAGTTGTTCCACAGTTGTGGCGTGTATAGTGGCTGGCAGTAAGCTGCAAACAGCTTCTGCTTCACCGCCGGCGAGCACTTATAAAAGCGGCGCGCGATCATGTTAGCTCTTACGGCAAGCGCCCGCCGCTCACGCTCGAGATCAGCACCGTCACGCAGGTCTTCGCTCACAACGTGACCGAGGTACCTGAACGACGGCACCCACTCCAGCGGCGAGCCAGCGAGCTTCACTGGTGGGATCGGTTCAGAGAGTTTAGCCGCTTTAAACATCATACAAACAGATTTTTTGGTGTTGTAAATCAGATCGTGAGTAGATGCATAATCCTCACAGATGCTGAGGAGCTTTCTAAGTGCACTGATTGAGGGGCTAAGCAGCACCATGTCATCCGCATAGCTCAGGTTGTTGACGCTGATTCCACCAATGTGGCATCCTACATGTGTGCTACTGAGCCGTTCAATCAGCTCATTGACGTATAAATTAAATAAGATTGGTGAGGTCAACCCCCCCTGCCTTACCCCACAACGCAATTTAAATTGAGTCGAAAAACTATCTCTCCACTTGACTATGTTGATTTGCTGACAATACCAAGCCTTCAATAGGTTTATGCATGGGATAGGGACTCCTGTTTTGCGTAGCTTATCCCACAAGATGTTATAATTAACGCAATCGAAGGCTCGGCTCAAATCCAGGAAACATGCATAAACGTTTGTTTTCCTGTCCAGGTAGTATTTAACAGTATGCTTTAAAGTCATAATAGCGAAATCAGTTGAGCAATTTTTCACAAATCCGAACTGTGCATCCTTTATGCGAACATGTTTTAATAAGACGTCTAACAAAATGGAATCATACAGCTTTGCGCATGTAGTCGCTAGGGAAATCGGCCTGTAGTTTGAACTTTCCGATAAACTACTGGATTTGTTTTTGACAATAGGTACAATAATCGTTTTCAACATCTCTGCTGGAAGATAACTATGTTTAAGACATACATTAAATAGCACGGACAAGAAAACTACGATCCAGGGACCACCAAAACGTAAGTGCTCAACACTTATATCATCATGACCAACAGACTTGCCAAATTTCATCTTTCTTAATGCATTAAATACCATTTGTTCCGATACGTGCAGATGGGTGACATCGGGCCCCGCCACTCCCCCCGCCAGATAACTTAGGTCCTCCGACACGGCACTGTGCTCACCTAACCTTAGTCTCGCTCCACAGTTCGAGTCTGCACCGGTGGTAGGGCTTTTGCCGTTCAAAATTTTTTGCATAAATAAATTCGCTATTTCTACAGTGTCGGTCTTACCTCCTACACTACTCGGCACCTTCGATTTTTTATTAAGGATTTTAGATGTTGACTTCCAAAATTTATTGAAATGTTTATTTTCACATTCATTTGAAATACGGTTTAGAACAATTTGATTTTCATTATTTTGGCAAAATTTGAGTCTACTTTTAAATGTTGACCTACTCTTCTTCATGTCTTCAAACAGCGGACCCTCTGCTGGCGAGTTGCCCATCAACCATTGTTTGTAATTATGGCGCGCAGCACAGTGCGCCTCCCGTACATGCTGGTTCCAGCCCGGCACGGTCGCAGCGCGGGACGCCCCATGTCGGGGAGCGCCCCGCGCCGCTGCCGCCCGCCGCAAACAGTCTATAAAGGCCTTATAGGCCCATTCAATCTCGAGTTGATGATTTAACTCTTCACAACCTGAGCGGTCACGCAATCGACGTATTCTGTCCCAATCTAGTTTACTTACAAGTTTAGAACAGAGTGAGGAGTATTGATCAATTTGTTTACCATTTCTCTTACCCCAAGAAGCAGCTTTGTTATCACAGATTGTAGATGTTGCAGTGACGAGTTGAGGTACGATGTTGAGATCGCAGTAAACTAGAAGTGGTTTATGGTCGGACCAAAATACATCTTCTATCACCTCTATCCTATTCACGGTTGCTGCCGCCAACCGAGACGTGATGCAATGATCCAGCCAGCTTTTCGAGCCATGTGCATAACTAATATATGTAAAGACATTCTTTCTAGTTTTTAAAAGGTCGTAATCTGTATACATTAATTCATTATCATCACAAAAAGATCTTAGTTCTCTATCGAAAAGCGTTCCAATATCAGCATTAAAATCTCCTAAAATATAAGCTAAGCTAATGTCGTTGTTAACAATAATTGAGGAAACCACGCTCAGATAGCTAGTAAAATCTGGCAGGTTTTCTAATTTGTTTTGAGGCATATAAATGGAAACACAGATACAACTGTTGCCCTTTACATTAAATTTGATTGCACATATACCCGGATTATGACAGTCAATAACTTCGACATCGTTGAAAAGAGCCGCCCTCCAGAGAAGACCTACACCACCATATGGTCTTCCTCTTAGAATACCCTTAGATGTGTCTATAGCAGATGTACCACAGCTAGAAAACTCATCGCTGATGCTATTTAAATAAGTTATGTCATCAGGAAGCAACCACGTTTCCTGAAGGGCAACTATGTCACAGCTCTTACAAAGGTCACGGATTTGATCAGCACTACGTTTAACAGATTGACAGTTGAAAGAACATAATTTCATAGTGTGAAATCAGTTCTCGAACAAAGCCTGCCTACAACAAATAACCTATACTTACTTACTAACCTAAAATAACCTACACTTACCTATTAAGAGTATGCTATACCTATACCAATAAAAAAATAATCTAATGTTACTAAATTACACAAGCGAGCAAGATACACAAAATACCTAGTTAATTAAATAATATAATACATCAGCTTTAATTATTATTATTCATCGGACGTTTAAATTTAAATGGTCTATATACAATGCCTACCGGCCAAAAATTCTCGTTTAAAAAGTTTGATGCTTTGTCTTGAGTCACTGTAATTTTAAAAGATGCACAAGAAGCTTCCCTAAAAGATTTCAAAAGTTCGATATTCACAACAGACTCACCGCACTCAGCAATAAAGTCCCTCACGTCATTGACCGTCGTGTCAACATGGAAGCGCGACGCATAGATGTAGGAGTAACGGGTTGCTACCTTTATCATAAATTAAGAGCAGTCCGAAAATTAGAACGAATGAGCAACATCAAAAGAGCTTTCATGAATTCATTGTAACGTAAAATTCGTTCAATTTTATTTGATGTATCAAATATTTCATCCCAATATTGTTCACGAAGGCTCGTTTGATTTGTCGGCCATATTGCAATCTACTGAAATTAAGTTTGAAATGGAATATGATAATGCGGCGTCCAATTGCATCGGCTCAGTAATTATTATTTATACACAATGCTGTATAAAACCACATTTAAAGCCAATTTTCAGACTGAGCGACCTTTTTAATTACAGCAGATCAACCGCAACTTTTGTTACACAGTTATAAAGCAATATTTATTCGAAATTGGATCGTGGACGGGTATTTGAACTAACAGCGTTGGCGGTGGCGAGCGCACAGAGAATTAATTCAGTTCAGTTATATAACATTAAAATTGGAGGCCGGAGCGACCGCAGGCGCCCGAAAGGCTTTAAAGCCTTCGCTTCCAATCCCAATAAGCGATTGGCTCCGAACTCTGCACTGTTACCGACCAAAGTTAGTGCAGAGTTATAGTTACAAGTCATCTAAAATAGCTCGTTTAAATACGGACGCGGTGACCGTCGGCTTTTATCGGATCAGACAGTCTAGCCGCTACTCTCTACTAATTAACCAGGCTGGTCCAATTCAACGAGTTTTATATTTAAACTTGTGAGAAAAACTTCAAAGAGATGGCGATCTGCGCGAAATGAATTTGATATGGAGTCTGCACTAGAGTATATAAATTTGTTTATCATTTAATTAGAAGGGTCGGACGGGCGGTTATTTCACTAACAAAGTATAAGCAAACACGAGTAGATACGATGTGAGCGAGTGGGCAGAGAGCTGGGCACCAAAGTGCTGCATTTTAATTAAATCCTCATTGCTGAGAGATAGCGGTGGGATACACTTGGTCGTTTTTGCCGTCGGTACACTCGCGTCGTGAAAAATTGAAGCCGTGCTAAAACCCGGCACCGACGCCTCCCATGATAATGATAATGCTTGCTACGCCTGCATTTTAAATACAACAGCCTCTCATCCCAGCTCGGCCGCGAGTTAACTGCTCCGGAATGTTCTCGTATCGCTGGAAACGTTTTATTCGGCTGAAAAAAGTTTGGTTGGAACAAGCTTAAGCCCAGTGATCTAAATAAATTCCGAACACGTGTCATGTAGTTTGTATCAAGATAGGAATAATCTGATTCAGTAATTTCTTCACACTGAATCGTCGATCTGATGACAATTATGATTATTTTAGAAACCTACTTTTGAAAAGTTATTAAGTAAATGCTATACTCTCAACATTTAGTCATTTAAACAATAAACAGTCTTGTGAATAGATTGATACATAATTTATATATAAATGGAAGACTTGTCACATATAATCAAAACATATCCTTTGTGTAGCTGATTTCAATATGATGTATATAATATCATAGCTGAAACAGTTATTACACATACAAAACATTCATCATACATTGAATTGAATCGAAGTAATAATCCACACCAAGCGAAAATACAAATCAACAGAGTGAAAATACATTTTCAATATTCAGTCAACATCCCTACAACTCGATAGAGGTAGCTTTGCTCCCGGGTCGGAGGTACTTACCGTACCTGTCGCTCGTCATAGCAACGTGGAAATTAGACAATGAATCCTGTGAGTGCCAACAGGCGGTGTCTGGGGGCAGAAGCTGGGGGATGCGAGGGTTACAAATAATAAGGCAAAAATATTAACAGTGTCATTTTTAACAATCTAATAACCTGTTTGCGGCAACTTCTAAACACCTTTCTGAATAACTTTTTTGCAACAACTTTGATCTAATTCGCCAAAATATTTATTAATTTTTAATAATTATTATTAAATTACTTAATCAAATCAAATCATTTTTATTGCAGGCATCAAGACATATAATCTAAAGCGAGTGCATTGCTTACCTCAATTTACTATGATAAAAAAACAAACACAAAGTTGTGGTTTCTCAGCTCGAGGTACAGATAAGAGATGTATGTACAATAAATATTTCTTCGAAAATGGCTTGTAAATAGTGTAGTTCCCTTTTCAGCTAGAGAAAATATGCTGTTTAGTAGTGTTTAAAGAAAATTTAAAATTACCGTTTACATACCCGTTTTAACTTCATTTAATACATCCAGTAGTGCACAGATGTCATCGCTGAGATGTTGTGACATAGTTTGGGCAACGGAGTTGTTACTATGAGTGATTTATACTTCTGAAACAAGTAGGCAGTCTGCGAGGTGAAATCTCGGTCACCTTGCCAAACGAGACAAGGTGAACTTTATTCTTAGCTTTCAAATTTAAATTTTTGGGAGGTGGGCTTGGGATGATCTTTCGTGCCGCGTCCACTATAAAAATAAAGAAATGGGTCATCTTAGATCGATATAACTTAGATTTTTGAGATGATTAATTTTTTACATTCGCAATAGGTTTTAAAATTATGGTTGGTGATTTACGAAAAATATATTGCTATTCGTCATCTTAGAAGGGTGCAAAAGAACTGATGACTCTTTGTGTCATTATCATTTGTGTCATTATCTGATAGATAAATCCAACGAGCGGAGCGAGTGATGCTTTGTCTATGGATAAATCAATTGCGTCTTTAAACTTATTTTCATTCATTCGTAAATTTTGTCGACACTTTTTTTAAAAGTGATTTTATGGCTATCCTTATAAACTCATTTATTTCCAACAAAATGACTATCACATTGACCACATGAAAAATAATAGGTCAAGTGCGTGTTGTGTGTACCTGCACGTTTATGGTTCCGTACTAAATCCCAAGAATGTATTGTTTTTGTTAACCTAAAATACAAAAATGACTTTGCAATACTAAAACATCTCATCCCATTTTTCGTTGTAATGCCTAAAGCTTCGGTTTCCTAGGAAAGCGGTGTGGAATAAATCGGCCGTAAAGATAACGGTTGAATGACGTCACTAGAACGTTGCCCATGTAAAGTAAATGAAGTGGTTTCCTAAAGAGCGGTGATCGACATCACATTTATTAAAACCTCACCTACTGAATCAGTAAGTTTTATTAATAATTATTTTGCAAATATCGGTAAACAGCTGGCTCAGCAATTTGAAGATCCCTCTCAAAAAAATCCTGATCTATTTAAAAATTTACCCACAGTACTTAACTCGTTTGGCCTGCTCGACACTGACCCTGAAGAGGTGTACAGAGTTTTGATGACATTAAAATCTGATGCGGCTCCTGGTTGTGATAATATACCTACTAATTATTTAAAATATGTTTATTCCGAAGCAGTTCCTATTTTAACGCATCTAGCAAATCTCTGCTTCAGAAATGGCATCTTCCCGGACGCACTAAAACGATCAATAATCACGCCAGTGCATAAAACTGGAGATAAAGATGACATCAATAATTACAGACCCATCTCCGTTTTGCCTGCTATTTCTAAGATACTAGAAAAACTGATAAATACTAGACTACACAATTACCTAAGTAAATTTAGTATCTTATCTAACTCGCAATATGGATTTAGGAGAGGCAGATCCACTGAAGATGCAGTAATTGCACTAAGCTCCATAGTCACTGAACATCTGGACAAAGGAAACAAATGCATAGCAGTGTTCCTAGACTTAAAAAAAGCATTCGATACAGTGTCTGTCCCAATACTAATGAAGAAACTCGAAAAAGTAGGAATCAGAGATACCGCGTTTAACCTTCTAAAAAGTTATCTCTCTAATAGGACACAAAAAGTTAAAATAGGTAACTACGTTAGTGATGACGTGGCTGTGAGTGTTGGTGTACCCCAGGGAAGCGTGTTGGGACCGACCTTATTTCTGACATATATTAACGATCTATGCGAGTTGAAAATCAAAAATGCTGAAATTTTCTCCTACGCTGATGATACGGCTGTTATTTTTCATGGTAACTCTTGGGCAGATGTAAAAACTAGGGCTGAAATAGGCATGGCTCAGATTGCTCAGTGGCTAAATGATAATATACTCACACTTAACACAGCAAAAACAAATTACATATGCTTTAGTATTAATAGCTGTACTCAGCCTAGGGGTGAATTTAGTATTAAGATACATAACTGTGGTGATGCGTTGACAAGTGATTGCAACTGTCCAGGTATACATAAATTGACTCACGCAAAATATCTGGGTGTAATTATTGACCAGAGATTATCCTGGTTTCCGCACCTGGAACATGTTACCAACAGGATCAGAAAATTAACTTGGGTGTTTAGAGTGTTGAGATATGTTGTGCCTACCGATACAACTAAAGGTAATCTTCTGAATGAAATATACATGGCACTCGTGCAGTCTGTAATTACATACTGTATAACTGTATGGGGAGGTGCGGCTAAAACGAGATTTATTGCCGTAGAACGAGCGCATCGAGCCCTTATAAAATGCATGTATTTTAAAAGAAAGCGTTTCCCCACATCAAGTCTGTATCAGATATCAGATTTACTCTCAGTGAGAAAACTTTATATCACATTAATTGTATTAAGGATGCACCGCTTCTTACCCTACGAGAAAACAAAAAATTCGAGAAGGAGAAATGATATTGTGGCCAGAGTTCCTTTAACAAGAACAAGATTTGCTTCCATACAATACGTTAAACGCTCAGCTCAATTATACAACAAAATAAACAAAAATATCTGTATTTATCCGCAGCTTTTCTATGAAGTTAAACAAAAAATTATTGAGTGGATAAAAAGTCTGACATACGAGGATACAGAAGCACTCCTATAGCAACACACAAGGACACACCCAACCACACACACACGCATACACACTCACACACATACACACACACACATATACACTAACACAAACACACGCATTTGTTATACTGTTCAAACAGCCAAATTCAAACAAACAATTAATTATCTGTCGCAATGTTTATATTATTTGAATTTGAATTTAATTTAATTTAATTTTAACTACATTATTTGATTTATTTGTATTGGATTTAAATTAATTTTAATCAATTTTAATTCTATTGTTTGATTTATTTGTATAGGATTTTATTTAATTTATTAATGATTTTATTGTAAGTTATATATTATATTGTACAATAACATCGATTGAATTCTAAATTGAATTTAGATTTTATTCTCTGTTGTGATTTCTTTGTTCATTTGAACATGGTTTTGTAATTCAAATTTTATATGTATAGATTTTTAATTTAAATTTTATATTGTTTTTAATTTTATTTTGTTTTTAATTTTGATATTTAGTTTGAATTTAATATGTGATTTTAATTTATGATTTTAATTTGAGATTTTAATTTTACTTAATTTTGTATAATTTTAATTTTTAATTTGTAATGCACGGAGGTATAGACTTTTCCTTATACAGGCATACTCATTGCTTAAAAGGAGATTTCTATCCCCATGCATATATGTAATTTATGATTAATAATTTATTTAATTAAAATTTAATGATACTATATTATATAATATATTGTCATGCAATTTTGTAATTTATATTTGAGATGAATTCTAATTTTTTAATTTAAATCGCTTTCGCTTGTGGCATGTTATGCAGTACCTGTTGGAGAAGACACTGGCACCCGCAACACGGTAAATACTATCGCGGTGGCCAGCGCTTGTATTTTTTTGTAAAATACCCTCATTTTGTACCAATAAAGATTTATTATTATTATTATTACATAACGTATTACGTACTAATCGTGTTACGGCCATAACATTACGGCCGCATTATTCCACATCGCTTTCCTAGGAAATCGAAGCTTTAGTAACACGTTGTCCAGCTTGGGCAAACGAACGCGAAGATGAATGCGGTGCGACGCGGCGTGGAAAATTAAGCAGTATATTCCTATTAAAGTGTCCTACGTGACCAAATTACAATAGAGCACGAAGTAGCGTGGCGCGGTCGCGATCAATTGGATTGATATGTTCGCGAAATAGACGCGATCCCTATGTTTAGTGACTGATGACGGCTGTAAAGATCGCGGATTCACGTGCACATAGGACAGCGTCGCCATGCCCGCATCGCACCGCGCTCTAATGTCATGATGCTGTGAGCATCCTCATGCAGTTTTGTGAGATGTGTAAATTTGCATCCCGTAGCTCCTGTTCCCGAGTGGAGATACTAGCAAGGCCCTGCCAAACTTATCAACTAAGTTAAACCATTAAACTACGTATTAAAAATGAATTTCAACTATATAGCTTGACGCGTTTCGGAGTAAAAGGGTTGGGCCAAATATACAAAGGAGTGATCTTATAAGGGTTTCGTTTGTGTCCTAATGAGGTACGAAACTTGATCTTTTTCACCCTAAGCATTTCTTCACACTACAGCCAAACGAGCGCTGAAATCATACTTCACACACACACACACACACACACACATACTCGTTTGGAACTCCACCACGTCATGTTGTATAAAAGCTGAAGCACAATATACTGTGCTATAGTGGCGCGCACGCATGCCTGACTCGCATTCCGCGCGTTTAACAGTGTCACATAATTATGTACGTTAAGAAGGTTCACTTCTAAATGCGGGTGAATTAGAAGTGGTATTTGCTTTCTTTGTCAATATGAAAGTACCTTTTTTTTATTTTTTTTGTAGGTGGTGAAATGTTCCTGACCGCATACCGCACCGTTCGGGGAGACGGTGCGGTTATGTGGGGCCCTCACCCACTAAAACACCACCGTGCGCCTATTCTCGCCTTATGGACGGGTCACCGGAACTATGACATACATCAGTGACCCGTTCAGCGTTTGCCGTGGGGGCACCGTCTCTGTATTGGGGCGACGTCCCGGCGCAACCGAAGGACGTCACTTTCGTCGCGGAAGGTGCGAATGGAAGAACTTAACCCCGGTTCTCCCATCCGCCCCTTAACACTATGGCGGCATTAGGCGCGCATAAGCGCGTCTGCGCCGCCCGGTTCGCCGGCGACGGATCGGATCAGCGAGAACATCGTTCTCCCTCATCCGCTCCGCCGCCTCCTTCCGCGAGATCACGTCTTCGCAGAAGGATGCGACCGCGTCCCAACACCTCTCACTGCGAACCATGGACTGCACCACGGCTGGCAGCGAGAGGTCAGCCCCAAATATGAAAGTACCTACCTATCTTTATTAAACCCAAATAGTAGCGAGATCAGACCATTCAGTATGCTAGATCGATTCGATCGATTGATGTTGGCAAATCATTAAAAAAGCTTGATTAAGACCAGGTGATTAAGAAAACATTCAATCACAATCATAGCCACGGAACCCGAGGTTATTAGCCACATAAACAGCCTAGAATTAGAAGTAGACCACCAAGTACCCTTAATGTCGTTAAATACTGTATACTTGAAAGGATCTTTGAGAAGGCGAATCTTCTGAGCATACTTGTATAATGTATCCGGGCTGTCGTCTCTCGGAGCGCGCGGCACGCAGCTACGCTCTCGCCGTAAATTACCACATTACCCACTTGCGCCGAACACCAGCCTTGCCGTGCCGTTGCCGTGCCGCCGTCGTACTGAGCTCACTCTCTGACAGATTCAATTAACCGCACAGCTTTATGATCACAACGTTCGTGTTCTCGTGAATGACGACAAAATAAAAACTTGTGGTGAAGTGTGTTGGTAAGAAATTAAACTTGTTAAGAAAAACATTAATTTTTTTGGAAATGTGTAACAGCCGTCTTTTTGCTTTGGATAGCCGTCGATGATACGATAGTGTTTTTTGTAGCTAAAGAATGAAGTGAATTTTAAGTACAACTGTTTGTAAGTGGCTTTTGCCACGCAGCATGAGATATAGAAATGCTGCTGCACCAGCAGAGGTTAAAATTTCAGGGTCAGACGTAACCATCAAAAGTTTTAAACTTTCGCGTGACACGATATTGATATTAGATTTTTCAAATATGGACATTTACCACTGAAATAGATGAGATAAATCCTCACAAATCTTCGCCAGCATCTGTTAGAAATTGCTCGGCATAATAATATTATCAGTGCTACGAGTCAGCTACGATCTGCTACGACGCTCGTTAGTGGCGAGACAATGCGGGCTCCGAGATGAATTTGCACTTCGGATTGAGGTAATTGTAATATTGTTACGTAAATGTGTTTGCTCTATCATCAGGAGGTACTGACCAAATAGAGTGGCAAGTTTTAGTTAGCGACGTTGAGGTATTGCACCCAAAACTACTTGTTTATTTATAAGCCATTTATAACAATTCATAAGCATGTGTTTATACATATACCGTCACACAGTTGCAGCTGTGAAGTGATAATTTTGGTGTACTAAAAACTATCAATCGACGTCAGCTAATCCATTCCACCATCGATTGATTATTGTAATAACACCCTTTGATGTCATATATCTCACTCTCTAAATACCACTTCAGCTCAAAATTTAAAGTAAACTTTCGTTTGTGTGATGTCCATGTAACATATTTCATATTACACAATGGCTTCCCTAACTAAATCTCCCTGCTCATTCATGCGTTCACCAAAGTATGGCGAAACGTCCACAAGTTTGAGAATATCAGGGTTAGAAGCTTAGGCATGATTATAAAGCATAAGCGAAATTTCTTCATCGGATTACGACGAGTATGTAGTGCGAAATGTAATAAGTATTTGTAGGGGGGTGGTGTGCGGTGTGGGGTGTGGTGGCGGTGGTCTAGCGGCAGAATCAAGGGCGCGGGGCGAGGGGGAGGGATTCGCGGGGCGAGCGGGACGCGAGCGGGAGGGATGCTGCGCGGGGCAAGACGCGCAGATCAATATCTCGCGTCGCCCCGGCAACGCCGCGCCAGACCGAGTGCCTCCCGTACTACAGCCCCTCGAGCTCACCCCCGCCCGGTCACCTCCTACCCCCTCTGCCCACTACTCGCTTATTTAATACATGCCGTATCTGGGATGCGAGCTTTTTCCTGCTAAATGACAGGTCAGCGTAATACATCGAAACGCCAAGTCACCGCTCGCATAATGCGCGCTGTGCGCCGGCATCGCCGGGCTCCCCTTGGTCGAACATAAAACCACGGACGGTAACGATGACATTGACCCTGTTCCGAGGAGAAAATTCCCATTTACATCCGGGACCAATTTATTGCGCGAACATACAACGAAACAATGTCTGCTGTACCACAGGCCTCCTAACTTATATTGATGACGTTATAAACCAACACAGGTTTTGTATTATAGCTAGTGTTTTAGATAAAGGAATCGGAACAAAGAAATGTAGGCGCACGTATTGTTCCAATATCTTTTATCCTTATTAGGCTTTAGATAAAAGTAGTTTGCGATACGATCCTAATGCCCTACTTTCTCGGTGTCCATGCGCGGAGATCGTTTTAAAATGCTAATGCTTGCGCCACTAGAACGTTGCTATCAGACACTTGAATATTAAATCTAATCGTATTATTTTATGATTCGGATGTAGGAATCGAGCTCTTAATGCACGTAATGGTAGGTAATTAAGTTAAATGTAACTTCGGCTCTAGAACCAAGATAGGTTAATGATACATTATCATATGCCACTATTATTATGAATTGTAACAGTTTGTGAAGTTATGTGCATGTTTGTATCACGCAAAAACTATCGGGTAGAGTTTGATGGCGTTTGCACACATATAGTTAAGCCATGATTTACATCATAGGCTACCATTTATGTCACGCAGGTGTAAGCTTGTTTTTTATATTTATAGTGGACATCATTTCATCAAAGTAGAGATGGAGTAAAAGATTTGGTTCATAATATAAATGGGTAGTATGATTTTTAAAGGTATCTGTATCACTTTATTTTAATTGCCAAAGCATCAATGTGTTCAAGTGCTGAGATGAGTAAAGTACCATGGCTGGCAGATGGTGTTGTTGTTGTATATCCAACTGACCATTATTCAAATATCTAGTCGATTATATCAATTGAGTTCCTAGGAATAGGAATAGGAACTAATCACAAAAAGCCATCAGAATTCAATCAGCCGTCTGTACACCAAGATTATTGCCAAGGCTTCTCATCTCTCGGTATCATGGAATTGAATACAGTTCAAATATACCCTGTATAGTGGTTCATTAACGTTAGGTTAACAATAATACCCGAGCTTTGTGTAGGTATTTGAATTACAAATGACTACTTTTGATGGCATTTTACTACTGAATTTGGCATTATTTTAGTACTAGCTGTTACCCGCGTAATTCGTCCGCGTGGATTTCGTTATAATGAATAAAAAGAGCCTCGATAGTCTAGTGGTTATATCGTATGTGTTTTTCTCGGATTCAATTTCTGGGTCGAGCAAAAGTGCTATTCGCTTATCATTTCGAGAATGCGTGGAGCTAAACTGTGACTTGGGACTTTTTTCGACA
Source organism: Hypena proboscidalis (assembly GCA_905147285.1). Taxonomy (NCBI): domain Eukaryota; kingdom Metazoa; phylum Arthropoda; class Insecta; order Lepidoptera; family Erebidae; genus Hypena; species Hypena proboscidalis. The sequence goes on from LR990130.1 coordinate 5,525,776, forward strand.
GAAAATTCTTAAATAGCAGCACAGAATTGGACTTGTGCCCACTGGAAGGCGGTAGGTACACTGCCTATCACCTGTTACCGAAACATAAGAAATTAAATGTGGGTGTTGTACACCGCTGCCATACCCTTTTAGAAAAAATAGGCGCGATGTTATGTTATTTTATATTAGCTGCTCTGCTCCCCACGTTTTTAACCGCGTTATAAGTTACAAAATATGTTTAATGTACAGAATTGGTCTTTCTATAAGTATAGATTTTTTCATTTCCATTTTCACTTATACTGTTCAATAGAAATTTATACCATTAAAAAGCGCTTTCCAGTTAGCTTTTGTTAAGTCATTTGACAGAAAATTAACTTTATCCGGGGCAACAGTTAATTTAATTAATGTAATAAAAACATACATATTTGTATCGAAGACTAAGGTTTAATTAATACAATAAAATTTAAAATTACCCTATATAATATATAAAATAAAAAGACAAATTTTATACGAATCGACTCTTTTATTAATAAAATTAAAATATAACATTAATTAGACACAAACTATGAATAAATTCAAGATAAACTTAATTTTTAACGTAAAGCGAGTTGACATGACCAAATTATGCTAAAAACAAATAACTTTACATAATATAATTTGTTCTAATAAATAAAATAATTACAACAGCGTTATACTCTTGTTGACATAACACGTTTTTATACCGACACTCTTTACGAAATCTGTATCTATACTTTAGCAGCCAAATAAGGATTATTGTGGCTAATCAAAAACACTTCTAGTGTGTCCATTAATTAAACAAGAAAGTGACAATACCGGCACAAAAACGTGTCTTGCCATTAGCTCTCATTCATGATAACATCAACTTACTATTAAAATTATCAACATCGATTAAACATTCAACATAATAAAAATGTCTAAAGCAACAAACAGACTAAGATAGAGATATTACATTAAAATAGCCTAGGATAATGGATGGAATACATCAAGACATTCCAAAATTCAAACAAAAAGGGTTCTAAATAAAACATGTAAATATAAGCCGCTGTACACGCCAAAAGCAATTTACGGGGTAATTTAAATACGAGTGCTTAACAGAGAGCTGTTGTATGTTGTACGCACACAACACGACAGGAACCGTTTTCATCAGACAGCTCGCGCTGCTGTATACAGAGCTTTTGGGAATCACGGATAGATTAGATAAAATACTGTTGTTTTATTTCATACATGAAACCTTTTATTTACAACAATATACTTAAAATTGTCCGTCTTGCTCAATTGTCAGTTCACGAATGCAAATTTAAAGTCCGGAAATTATTACTAAATTGGAGTTATGACTACACAGAAGAATTTATAAAGCGATAAGAATTAAGAGTTTAGATGTATAACAGTTTTAGTTATAGTATTTAAGTAGTTATTTTTATAGATTTATAAACAAACATTGATCTCAATTTTTATTTTTGTTTTGATTACTAGATTTTAATTTAGAAATAATAATATTACGACATATTTTGTACTTATAAATATACCGCCATTACAAACAAAATGTAATTTATAAAATAAAAACCTCCTGCAGGACAGGCCTAGCCTAGTGCAGGTGTTTTTTAGCAATTTACTTAATTCTTTACAAAAAGTAATATCTAAACGTATGTTTAACAATAAGTTTTTAATGTAAAGAATTTATATACTCTTGTGGTATTGAATAAATGTATTTTTTTTTATTTTTTTTTTTATTTTACTGTACGTTTACCATATTTTGAACAAACGTCAATTCCAATCGGCATTATCTAGTTGTATATTAGATATCAGCAGAAAGTACAGTTGATTATTATTATTTGATTGATCGTTCGTAGAAATGGTTGAGTTAACGTCGATCGATGGTTTTTACTAGTCTAAAACAATCGAACGACATCGACCAATCTATTGTACCTACTATCGATAGATCGATTGGTGTAATGACGACTAGGCTGCATAAAATCTCTAACTCGTTCGCAGGTCAATGTATACGCTTCTTCAATAAACTTCCTTAGACGCAGTAGAATTAGCGATAGGTAAATTTAAAAAATATATTAAAATCAGATTATGTCAAAAAGCTTGCTACAGTATTTTAGACTACATAAATGATTATAGTATTTGTAAATGAATTTCTCTTCTTATGTGACTTTTAATATGCATAACAATTGTTATATTATTAATTTAAACAGATGGTGCCCATGAGTTTCTCACCAGCTCTTCTATTAATGCAATACCAATCGGCGCTGGTACTTAAATTGACTTTAATGTCAAATGAAACACCTTTAGATAATTACATACGGTCTGAAATTTTCAATTGAAAAATACTTGTGTGGGATACGCGAGCTAGGTGGTTGATTATGATATAGTTACATATTGTTCGCATATTGGTGAACTGTTTTTTTTTTAGTTTTTATTGATTATAAAGAATAACCGATATTAGGAATTAGAAAACATATTTTTAAATTTTAGATTATTCTATTATAATCTAGAATGAATTCAATGTTAGAAATGTCTCTCAGTGCAGAGTATTTCAGTGGAATGTTCTAAAGCACGCCAAGAGGGTCGCTCATCTTGTGCAGAGAGCAATTAGGTACACAAAGTACACAATTAAGTATCATCCAACGAATAATAAACCTAGAATGGTAACTGTGTGAGTAGAGCGACTCCTCGCATGATCCAATGGTCAGGAGCTTCCACAGTCGGGAGTCTCATAAACAGGATGTAATTGGTAGAATGCCCCGTGGTAGATAGCACTCCGCGACGGTCGCCTGTCTTGTACAGGGGACAGTTGTAGAACACGTCCGTCGGAATGTCAACGGTCTTCAACGGAATCAACCACACCTGCAAAAGAGGACGTTTTATGGTCCCTTGCGACAGATATAACTTGACTATATAAGGTTGACAACGATAACAATGATTTTATTTATAAAGAACAAGAAGCGGCTATAGCCACGCCAAGGCGGCTCGTCTTACGTCTGCGATGAAAGAAAAGTTTTAGTAGTTGTGCTTATACCGAGACGTTTACTCGTGTAGAATAAAAATATAGGTTCGCTTTAGCCCGCGACTTCGTCCGCGTAGAATTCGATATTTCCATGCTATTTCCTTCAAAATTGAGGATTTTTATCTCATACTTTTTTCAACCCCTAAGTGCCTTATCATACTAGCGGATTGCGAGCGGATTCAAAGCGGAGCGGGCGCGCAGCGAATGCGTCGCGAACTCGCAGCGGCTGCGCAGCGGAGACGTCGCGGACGCGTGGCGAATACGCTACGTTTTCGTCGCGTGTTTGTAGCGAATTTACGACGTACAATACACTCAGTAACAAAATTGATTCCGACGAGGAAACACTGCTGTTGGCTTTGTTACTTCGGAAACACCGGCGACGAAAACGAAAGCATCGACGAATTTGGGAAGATCCATTATCAATTAATCGAATGGAAGAGAGCGACTAATTTGTGTTGTTTTGCAAACGATTAAAAAATAATCCTAAATAATTTCGTTCCTACCTACCATAAAACAAACATAAAATATTTAAGCAAGATAAAATCCCATAAGAATCCGTTATGTTGCAAAATGATTTGACATTTGAAAAAAATATTTTATTAAGTTGGTTGGCTGGCGTTTGTACGAGACAGTACAAAATGGCGTCCACGCCGCGCGTCCGCAACGAATTCGCTGCGAATGCGCGGCGTGTTCGTTGCGCGCCCGCAACGAATCCGTTGCGCGCCCGCTCCGCTTTGAATCCGCTCGTAATCCGCTAGTATGATAAGGCCCTAATTGAAAAAATGCTATTGAATACGTATACGTACGGGTGGGAAAGTATCGTAGAGTATCTTAGGGTAGGACTCGTCGATGCACATGGTGTCCATGTTCCATCGGGCACCTTCCATGAACAGGCCCGTGATGTACACGCCCTCTTCGGGAGGCTCAGTTATCTCCAAATTGCTTTGCACCTAGGTCATAAAGCACGCAGAATTAATATTTATAAAATTTGCCTGCTTATTTTTATTATAATAACATGAAGAACATTACCGCATAGTGGAAAGCGAGCTGGTCGATGGGTATCTTGTACTTGCGCGCGTAGCTCTGCTGCGCCGCCGTCAGGAACGCTTGCGGGAAGTAGAAACCCGACAGCCAGAACACCACCGGAGGGCCGTTTGCGTGCCAGTGCTAAATTTCATATGAATTAAAGAATATATAATTTTTTTCTAACCACTTGATTCGTCATACAATAGTTATTTATGGTACAAGTGAGAAAAAGTTTATATTTCTATTGTGAGTGTCAATTTTAAATCTTGAGCTTGCAAAGTAGTCTTGAATTGAATCACAAGCGTAGCGAGTAATTCTAATAAAGACTACTTCGCAAGCGAAAGATTTTAAGAGGTCACGAACTGGAAATTAAATTTTTCTCACCTGTAACATACACAACTTTTCACCACTTCCAGTGAGAAAATATTAAGATTTAAATACTCGATTGCTTAACCTGCGATAATTCCATGAAATACGACAGTAATACCGATAAGAATGTGTTTTAGCGCCTTTTGTAAGTCGCCACTTATTAAATATGTCATACGCTTTCAAATACTTTTCACGTGATTTTTAATATTTTTCACGGTGTTAGAAGCAAATTGTCTCAACTCTTTTGAAGTTCCACAAAGTAATTCATTTCTTTTTGTTAAAAAGTTGCAGTAAACAATTAAACATAAACTGAAAAGAATTAATTGTTGCCCGCGATGACTGACACAGACACAGACTTTTTTTTTAAGAATGTGTTCGGCTATTCGTTCCGTAACATTTATTTATAGAGTCTAATATTAAGAACCTGATTTTAGTTAATTTAATGGTCAATCACGAATATAAAAACATAAAAATACTAAATAAGCGTGTATTTATATAATTTAAAAAAATTAAAACGTATCGTTTGTAGTTATTTAATAAAATTTATGTTAATGTTTATTACTAACCTACATGGTGGCTGCTTTGTTTTTTTTTCAGCGCCTATTCATTGGTAGGATTTTATGTTTCGAAATTTGAATCACTTTGCCTCACTAGTGAGTAAAAACTGTTTTCACTCACTGAATTCTGGCAAGCAAATGATCTTTTTCGTGCTGGTGTGGTGAAAAATATCTACACCAGTAAATAATTAATAGTAATTAGTTTGAACTGAGTTAGTCGGCGAACAATTTAACCACTGTTCTGATTAATTCAAATCAGTGTGCATGGAGTGCAAGTGTATCCACAAACATTTGGAACCCGAATTTTATTTTCATACACAATTTTCAAAGTTAATATCATTACGAATACAAACAACATAAATTGATAAATTGTTATTTCCGTTATTCTATACATATAACATTTTAACTTTTAAACTATCGCGTTGCATGATTATTATTATAATTTTGACGGGAATTAACGCGAAACATGCATATTATTTACCTTTTGGCTATACAAATTCAAATTCAAATTCAAATCATTTATTTTCATAGGCCCCAGGAGGCGCTTGAACACGTCAAAATATTACAAACAAATGATATAAAAATAAATTATAAGTAAAACTAAATTATACTAATTACAATGATTTGAATAACCGGGGCTTAGATTAATTTTAATCCAACTGTTTAAAATCAGATTAAAATCAAACTAAGTACCAGCTCCGATGGGTATTGCATTATGAGAAGAGCTGGTGAGAAACTCATGTGCACCATCTTTTCAAATGAAATGAATAATATACAATTATATTAATATATAATAATATATAACAATTACAACACATAAAAAGAGCAGTTCATTTCCAAATACTATTATCATTTATGTAGTCTAAAATACAGTAATAAGCTTTTTGAGATAATCTGATTTTAATATATTTCTTAAATTTACCTATCGATAATTCTACTGCGTCTAATGGAAGTTTATTGTAGAAGCGTATACATTGACCTGGAAACGAGTTAGAGATTTTATGGAGCCTAGTAGTGGGCACAGCCAGTTTGTTTTTGTTCCTTAGATTTACTTTATGGAGATCACTATTTTTCTTAAATTTTGTTTGATTCTTGTGGACGTACAATAAATTTTCATAAATGTATTGAGAATGTAACGTCATAATATTTATCTCTTTAAATTTATTTCTTAGTGTCTCCTTGGGACTCATCATATAGATAGCTCGAACAGCTCGTTTCTGGAGCACAAAGATTGAATCTACATCCGTGGCACTACCCCAAAGCAATAAACCATATGACATTATACTATGAAAATAGCTAAAATAAACTAAACGCGCAGTGTCAACATCGGTCAGTTGACGGATTGTTTTTACCGCGTAAGCTGCTGAGCTGAGTCTACCAGATAACGTTTCTATATGTGGGCCCCATTGTAATTTAGAATCTAATGTTATACCAAGAAAGACAACTTTATTGACCATTTCCAATTCCTCATTGTCCATCAACACACTAGTTTTGACTTGTTTAACATTTTTTGTAAAAAATCTAACATATTTTGTTTTATTACCATTTAAAAGCAAGTTGTTAACACTAAACCAGTTTACTATCTTTGACAGAGCATTGTTTACATCGTCAATTACTGTTTGTTGTCTATTTACCTTAAAAACTAAAGAAGTGTCATCCGCAAACAATACTATCTCATGATTGTCCTTAACGAGATGAGGTAAAACATTAATGTACAAGAGGAACAGGAAAGGGCCCAAAATAGAGCCTTGTGGCACCCCCATTGCTACAGCTGATCCATGCGATCGCTTTCCATTGACATCAACTCTCTGAATCCTATCACCTAGATAAGAAGTAAGAAGTTCCAGAGCGATGCCTCTTATACCGTAGTGGTGTAATTTTCTGACTAGAGTTTCATGCTGCACACAATCAAAAGCCTTAGATAAGTCACAGAACACCCCATAGGCGTCCCGCGACTCCTCCCAAGCCTCGAATATACATTCAAGTAATCTAACCCCAGCATCACATGTTGACCGTCCGCGAGTGAAACCGAATTGTTTAGTGTGCAACAGGTTGTTTTCATTAAAATATTTAAGTAACTGCGCGAGAATTATTTTTTCAAAAATTTTACTAAACGTAGGTAGCACCGATATTGGTCTGAAGTTTGTGGGGTCTAATGTACTACCTGATTTAAACAATGGAATTACTTTACTTAATTTCATTAAGTCAGGAAACACACCACAATCAATACATCTATTAAATATCATTATTAAATCAGGTGCAATAATATCAATCAACGATTTTATAATATGTACAGAAATGCCCCATAGATCAGCCGTTTTCTTAATATTAATTGATTTAAACGCGGCTTTAAAATCAGATCCATTAACATGACGAAATGCGAAATTATTAAAAAACTCAGGCACATTATCTTGAAGTAACGACTCGGCAACGGAGGAGGAAGAGCCTAAAGCACTAGTTAGAGAGACAGGAAAAGCAGTAAAAAATCCTTCAAAAGCATTGGCAACTTCTAAATCTGACTTGGTTACTTGACCATCGATACTTAACTTAAAGTCTGAGTCTTTTGTTCTACCCTTCCCAGTCTCTTCATTAATAACTTTCCATGTGGCTTTAATTTTATTACTACTGTTTTTGATTTTAGATTTAATAAATGTAGATTTGGCAATTTTACAGACGCGTTTAAAAATCTTCGAGTATGATTTGACATGTTCTTTAAACTCTTCACTGCTATTAAATTGTCTCTCATAGTATAAAATGTACAATGTTTGCCTACTCTTATGGATACCTGCGGTTGCCCAGTCACCAAAGACGGGGCTATTAGTAACAGTAATCTCCTTGGAAGTAAATATTGAGTTAAAGTCCCGAAGAAATGCATCAAAAAACAAATTATACATCACATTAGGCTCTATGTTATTATCTAAGAAAGGTAAGTTAGTAGCTAGGTTTACTCTCATACGTTCAAAGCGACTAGCTGTTACTGGCACAGAAGTAATTTTTTTCCTAACTACATTTTTACTTTTTATTTTAAAACTTATCATTTGCCCAGAATGATCAGAATCTAGCTTATTAATAATACTTCTGTGAGTTGGCTTAATATCTGTATAAATATTATCTAAGCATGTAGCCGTGGTGGCACTTATTCTAGTAGGCTCCATAAATAAGTTTATTAAATTATGGGATTTAAAAAGACTTAAAATTTTACATGATGCAGTTGTATTAACAAGAATATTAATATTAAAATCTCCACAGACTAAAATTGTTTTACCCAAATTATTTACTCTGCATAGGGCTTCATCCATGATTTACGAGATAGATACGTTTCGGCAACGGGTTACACCGGCCGTTTTCTATAGCGTACTTACGTTACCAAAAGGTAAATAATATGCATGTTTCGCGTTAATTCCCGTCAAAATCATATGACATTTATACAGATTTCACGTTAAATGCATCTGTTAGCCACCTGCAAGAACTCGAGCCTGGCGAGTAGATCGTTGACATAAGAAGCGAGCGGCTTGAGCGACGGATAGCTCTTGCCGGCCCACAGCGCGGGGATGCGCCCGCGCACCATGCTCGTCAGCACCTCTTCCGTTATGTCGTTCAGTGCGCTCACGCCTATGATACAAATAAAATATTCCATAGAAATAGATATAATAATAATAAATAATAATATAATAAATATTCCACAACTCACACACAACGCCATCTAGTCCCAAACTAAGCAGAGCTTGTACTATGGGTACTAGAATAACTGATACTAATACATATATACTTTTCTTTTGTAAATACATACTTATTATAACATAGAAACACCCAGACTAAGACAAACTCCCATGTTCATGCACAGAAAGATTTGTCTTAAGTGGGAATCGAACACACGACCTCGGCGTTGCAGGCAGGTACACTACCCACTCCGCCATCCGGTCGTCAAACGTCGATATATAATGCAAAAGCTCTGAAAAATCGAAAACTCGCTACAAAATATACTTGTTAATTTCAGTGTTGACTATTATCTTTCAGTAATATCCAAAAGTAAAAATGTTACCTTGTACGGCACCGATAACAGCAACACAGCTGGAGCGGACAACACTAACAAGTCTGGCGTATCTGGCGGCCTCCTGTATGACGACGATGGACATGGGCGTCATGTCCGCCGGCTTGAGGTCTCCTTCGTGAGACGGTCCCGACAGTATGTTCTTGGGCAGTCGAGCTATCACGCCCTCGGCTATTGCCATCGCTTGCTCTTCAGGGGTCACTCCTGCCCCGCCAGCAGCCATTGTGTCCTATAGCATAATGAGTTAATCTGTAATTTACTAGTACATATAACTAAGGTTGCCAACTTTTTGTAGACCCAATATAATAGTATTGAATTCAGTAACCATAAAAATATACACTCATGGACAAATTTAGAGGAACGCAAAAAAAAGTTCGATTATTTTTATTTTATTCTCCTTACGCACTGGCCACCTATAACAGCATTTGTGTTATTTAAAGAAAAAGATTTTATCGTTTTTTGTTTCAGAGTTTCATTTGTTTTTTTACTCTACGTGTAAATTTTAATAAATGTGCGCTATAAGAGAACAATTAGAGCTAATTGTCGTGTTTGAAAATTTTTGTAATAGGTTTTTTTTTTTACAAAAAATATTCATTCAGAGATTTTTTCAAAAGATTGAATTGATAATGCCGGATCTCAGCGTAGCTCAAGTGTCCAAAGCTGTAACTTTAATCGAACAAGGTTACACTTACAATCAAGTGGCTCAAATGTTGCGAGTTTCCAAATCTGTTATTTTTCGCAATGTAAAACGATACCGGCAGGCAGGCAAATACACGAGACGCAGAGGACAAGGGAGAAAAAAGAAGACCACAGCTAGAGACGATAGATTTATCGTAAGCAGTGTGCTAAGAAACCGTACCTTGACGTCTTCTGAGGTAAGAGCAAGGCTCCAAGAAGTCCGAAATGTGGCAGTTAGCACTAAAACGGTAAGAAGAAGACTAAAAGCAGTTGGAATAGGGGCGTTTGTACCTGCCAGAGGGCCTCTTCTTACCACAGGCCATCGTGTAGCTCGGAATAACTTTGCTCGCGTTCACCGTGATTGGAATGACGATGACTGGGGAAGAGTATTGTTCACTGACGAGTCCAGATTTTGCCTTAAGCCAGATGATGGAAGGGTCAAAGTGTGGAGACGACCAGGAGAAAGATATGCACAGTGTAACATTGTCGGAAGAGAACCTTACGGTGGAGGGTCAGTGATGGTAGTATGGGGCGGCATTTCCTTAGGTGGACATACGGAGCTCCACATCGTAGAAAATGGATCTCTAACAGCAGCACGATACGTACGTACCTTTTGTCCCATACGTAGGAGATAATTTTCTATTAATGCATGATAATGCTCGGCCACACACTGCCGCCATAGTTTCGAGATACCTTCAAGGGTTCGAAATCAGGGTTTTGGAATGGCCAGCCCGCTCACCAGACTTAAACCCGATTGAACATGTCTGGGATACGCTGGGAAGACAAATAAAAAAAAGAAGTCCTGCAATAACCAACTTAAGGGAACTCGAAAAAAAAGAATGGGAACAAATGCCACAAAGACACATTGACGAATTTATAAAAAGTATGCCCAGACGAATGGAGGCAGTTTTAACAGCGAGAGGAGGTAACACGAAATATTGAATGTGCCTAAGAGTGTTGGTGTTACCTTACATTAGAGAAGAAACCAGCCATTTGATAAATTTCATGATAAGATGAAAGTTCACCGTTACCTCCAAATTTCGTCAATAACAGATAACTTCAGTATTTTGTTTATTTTTATCAGTAAATTGAACATTTCTGTATTTAAAAAAGTTAATTTAATTAAAGATATTCAAATGAAACCGTATTAAACATAAATAAACCTTTTATTTTTGTGTTATATGACTTTTTGTTTGCGTTCCCCTAAATTTGTCCATGAGTGTAGTTGGTGGGGAATTAATAATGAAAAAATATTAGGTTAAAATATATTTTAATTTATTTCTTAAATACCTACATATTTCCTACTACAATGAACTTTAATTAATAAGTTTTCTGTATTTCGTTTTAAATAATAATGACCAATTTTGGCAACTTTGGTGATAACAACATAGTAGTAAGTATTATCTTTTTTAAATGAAGTAAGACCCCTAAAATAGTAGGATACGGGTTGGCAACCCTAAATATGAGCTATAGTCTGCTCGCGACTATTGCTTAAAAGTTGCATGTCTTTTTTCAAGCTTCAACTATCTCTTCATCCAAATAATGTTGAAGGGACGTTAGTTATGAAAGCGTAAATATATTTATCGGTGCACAAATAATTACAAGTGTCAGTAACTGTGTAAAGCGAACGAAAAGTTGACATAAATGACCATCGAACGACTTGAAACATATATTGTACACAAGCATTTGTTTCGAGCAACTAAACATATAAAACAATTTTATAGCGATCGTCTGCAAGCAATTTCTTTTCAAGTGAAAAGTAGGGAACTTTGAGAGTTGGCACACGTACAATAAACACAAAGCTCACATGACAAAACATGTAAAACAAATAAACGGACAACACAAATATGTGCATATTCTCTTAAGATTTATATTTACTTACCAAATAACGTTGAGCTAAGTCCTAAAGGTGTAAATGATAAATCGTATTAGTAAAACGTTATAAAAATAACAATGAATAACAATAAATTACATGGAGATGTTCTACATACCTTTCGATCCTGCCCGATGATGATGATTGAAACAAAAATAATACATAATTACTTCTATTACAAATTACACTATTGGTTACACAACAAATTAAAACCTCGACATAGTTAATGAGTTTACGACTATTCTAATTTATTTAACGTTTACTTTTTACCACAAAATGATGTCGAAAATAATAATATTTACAAACAAGTAATATAGAAATAGTTATAAATTCGTACTGATTACAAGCCTAAATGGATATAAAACGAGTAAATTTCAGTTAACTTTCAAATGGTAATTAGAAAGACAAGGCGCTTTCTACTCTTCCAAATTGGTTCTAACGCACGGTGTCTATGGTAAAAGCGAGTCAGTCATAAGACTGATGATTCTTTTCTGGTACCTGTGTCAATATAGCAGTGTTGAGTAACTCCTCGGCCTCTCGGAAGTGCTTGGTGATGTCGGCGTTCGGGTGGAAGCCGAAGACGCCGGGCGGCGCCGTCACCGGCAGCTTGCGGGCGAAGTTAATGAAGTCCCCGTGCTCCCTCAGAGTTGGTATGTGGTAAACACCTGATATCATTCAAATGCCATTTAATATAAAGGTCAAGGATGGATGTAGTATGAAGTATTTGCTCTGGTTGGTAGTCTTAGGTGGCGTACATGAGATTTTGCTATTGGCTTTACTACAATTTTTGGCACACTAAATTGCGGCCTAATTGTCCTTTTTTTTCCAATGGCCCGCAGACTCCACTTTCAGAGCGACTTAATAGGTTAAAAGTAAGTACCATGCATGATGATCAGAAATAATCTGAAAGCAAAAAAAAATCTTGTAGTTTAGCTTCCAAAAACTTACATTCAAGACACGGCAAATTATTAAGCTTGTATAAGAGTAAAAATGGTAGTTAGATATATATTTTTCATGGTAATAGTAGATGTTATACATGCCTGAAGGATCAAGCGGGTACTTGTCTTCATCAATAGCTCTGGGGTTGTAGAACTTGAACAGAATAGTGTTGAGACACCTCCTGTCCCAATCGTCCGTCACTCTCCCTCCGTAGTTACATTCTCCAGTTAGGTAGCGAAGCGCCACAAATTGAACGTCCTAAACAGTTTTATTTTCAGGTTATTAAATGACTACTTATCAAATAGTACATATAAAATAAAATTATAAGAAAGGAATTGTATGCGTAACAAACAAACAAACTAAATTGAATAAGTATACAGCCTTGATTGTTAGGAAGAGTCAACAATTAAGACAATGATACGGATTAAGCGCTTCACACATGGCAGCTAATGTATATTAATATTTTAATGTATGTCAAGATACAAAAAAAGTACAAATATACATTATAGCCGCCGTGTAACGATGTAATGAAATGTATCGAGATGTTACTATACATTTTTATATTATAGCTGCCGTAAATCAGCAGCTTTATTTCAAAGATTGCAATGTTCTAAAAATATTAAAAAGGTCTAAAACATTACAAAGTAATTCTAAATTCTAATTGCACGACTTAGACAAGTCTTACCTCGTATTCATTAAGGAACATATAAAGCTGCGTGACACTAATCCTCAGATCGGTCTCATTGAACTCGTATCGAATGTTCCAGCCCATAGGTCCGAACTGCCGCCGCTCTTGCACCACGGCGTGGAAGAAACACAAAGCAAACAGCAATTTCTTGAAATTCTCCGTCTGCTTGTTGCCCTCGAACCATTCTTGGTCGTTGATAGGGTCGCTTTGGTAAGAGCGCACTATGTTTGCTCGAAGACCTAAATAAATGATATACTTGAAGATAATTATTGCAATAGGGAAGAAAAGCTTATGTTATATGTGCATGTCTTATTGTTCAATAATATGAATGATAAATACTTTATTAGTTGGAGAACAAAATTAAAATAAAATATCTGTAATTATAGCCGCTCTTTAAGTCTTTTTTTAACTCTAATATAACTGAGCAACCACTTTCTAACTTCAAAATGTTGAACTACATTGCAAAACTGCGGAGCACCGAATAAGAATAAACTCAAGGTACATTCCTAATATTAAACACTTTATTAGTCCAGGCATTAGTAGGCACCGCTTCACGGTAGACATTCCACTAATACGCACTAAGCGTTTCGCTTCTACATTTCTTATGCGAACTGCCAAAGAATGGAACGCCCTGCCCGAGTCTGTGTTTCCGCATGAGTACAATCTGGATCTTTTCAAAGCAAGAGTTAATAGGTATCTTATAGGTAAGCGTGCTCCACCGTAGACCGCATCTTCACTTACCATCAGGTGAGATCGTGGTCAAACGCGTGCCTATCCACCATAAAAAAAAAAAAAAAAAAAAAAACAATTAGCGCAACTTTGTGTTGGTATAATGAGGTTATGTGACGTCACCAATTTTATTAGTTATTAAGCTCCCTTTCCTCTTAGATCCTGATTTTACAAAGCTTAAAGTGGCCCAAATTATTTTTAAAAAAAATTTTTCTTAGGTTTAAATAGTACTTATACGCATATAAGTACTTGTTTTAATAGCCCGTGATTGTTCTTGTGTCATGTATGGTGTCTTAGTGTTGGGTACCGCTGTTTATTCTCAAAACACAGGACTCAGTCGTGGACGAGTGGGTGGGCTATATCTTATGTTATTGAAAATTGTCTTACCTTTCGGTGGCTCATTGGTCATTTTAACCCCATTCTGTAGCACATAAACTGGGAAGTGATCAGCAGGGTAAGACGTAAGCCACAGTCTAAAGTCAGGGTGCGTAGTATCTGGAGTTAACCCTTCACAAATCTGAAAACCAATCAAAATATTGCTTTGAAGTAACGTTATTTAACAAGTTCACTTTGGAGTACTACATTTGTGTGTGTAATCCAATTGCCAATATTTTCATTGGTGGGATACGAGGATTGCTAGTTATTTAGTTAAAATAAGTTTTTATAGTTTAAATAAGTTGTCAAGCAAATCTAGACTTATGTGTTTTAGAATGTCTTCACAAAAAAGGTATAAAGGTGGATCATGAATATATATAATGTAGCAAGTCATACTTTTTCCAGCATGGGCATCCAGCTCTTAGCGAGATGGCAGTTCTGCAGCACCACCCACGTGCCGCTGCGGACTCCCTCGTCGATGAGCTTGACCGCGATCGGACCCTGGCCCTGTCCTAACGACAGCGAGAACAGGCGGGACGAGCCGAAGCCCTAAATATTGGCATTTTACTCAGTAAAGGTTTAAACAAATAGAAGGCGATGGTGAGTCTATTATTTTACTTTATTATTTAGATCAAAATAAACAAAGCGTATGCTGATTAGACGCGGACGTGAAAATGTTTTCTCCGGCTTTAAGATATCTGACAGCATCTAGTGTACAGATATTTCGCAAGTAATTAAAATGTTAATAGAGTATTGAGAATAACTATTATTTTCCATATTATTTACCTGGTCGTCAGCAAACTTCAGAAGCGTGCCCATAGGATCTGAGCCGGGCGTCAGAACGAACAACAGTGGAATGCAGCAGTGCGAGTCAGAGTATGACGAAGCTAAGTCAAAAAGAGGCGGCTCCACGAACGCATGGCCCATTTCCGCTAAACAAATAAATGAATTCTTATTTAAGCATAATAATGATTAAAGATTATGCATTATTGTCACAAACAAAAAAAAAATCTTATAACTGGTTTTTAAATCGACTTCTGCTCCAGGAACTCAAGAGAGCGGATCAGTTACGTTTAGTACAGGAAACCACCAGTAGTATTTAATAAATAAATTAAGCCTGCTATTTATAATGAAGAATAGTCTTTTACGTACATTGCGCTCGTACACTATGCGATATCTATCGCTGTCGCATCGCATCGTACGCTGTTACGATGCAATGTACGTTAAAGTCGCAGCGTATCAGACATCGCGCAGTGAACGAAAGGCCTCAACGTTGGCCTTAGAACGATGCTAATCAAATGAGAACAGATTTCTTGGCCATATGGAATGAGTTTCTCTCGCCCTATTTATACGATAAAAAGGATAGAAAAGTTCGTTCATGTTCAGGCAAATATAACACATTAATTATAGCCGAAAAATCTATTCTCATTTGATTTGCATAGTATGTGCCTAGTAATCGCTTACCTGCAACGAACTGCTGAACAGCAGGTACCATCATATCTTGCCGCATACATCGAAGAACACACAGTTTCTGAAATTATACGTTTCATAATATCTTAAGCACAAGAATGTACAATAATGGTTTAAATGATTATACTTTATTTTGGATGGAAATTACCTGCAGGTAGAAATATTATTTGTAGAGAAATTAGTCTAAAGCAAAAAAAAAATATAGTTTACCTCAATATCTTGTAGTTTAGTATGCCAGGGCTCGGGTAAATGTGCTGTATGCGGCTCGGGTTCGTCGCAATACGCCTCCCATATATCCAAGTTTTGTAAGAAGTCATCCAGTATGCCATGATATTTTTCCACTTCATTCAATCTGTAAAGAATTAATTTATTAATATCAGCCAAATCTTGATGTCCTTTCTACAGAACTCAAAACTTAAAATTTTTTTTGTGAAGAATCAATTTGTACTACGTAGGTATATTGAATCGCGATAGATATTCGCCAACGTGTGAATGTTATGGAAATGGCAAGGACGTCTGATCTCTCCAAAGTTACATTCTCACCAACAGCGTTTTGCGCCCTACCGGAAACCTATTTCAACCATTTTTTAAGCTAAATAATATGTAACTACATATTATATAGCTTAATATGTTGTACATTCCTAAAGAAGAAGTTTTTTTCTACATAATTACACAGAATAATATCCTTGCCGGACTAAATAGATAGGTAAGAATACTATATTCTTCTTGTCCCACACTACATCTTTAATTATGGTGACTAGATAAAACTTACGCATTAAAGTCACTCCATGCTTGAGGGCTGAGGAAGCCAACGGGGTTGTCGACAAGGTGCTTCGGGTGGCCACCGCCCATCATGAACAGAACGTCTGATTGATCCACCTTTTCCTCTGCCACCATTATGGTCAACGTCAATAGCAGGGAGAATACTATCTTGTCCTTATAATAGAAATGTCCCGTTAGTTTATTACGGTCTCGATTAAAGTAAAAAAGTATTCTACAAAAGCTTCAAACCTTTTCAAAGAGACTACGGCAAATGTTAGCGTAGAGCGAGTAGGTGAAATAATTGCGTAATATTTGAAGTCTCTCTGGGATGTCGTCCACCTTCTCCGTATTATCGATGGCCGCCGTGAATAGCCCCTCGAACCAGCCCAAGGAGTATTGGTACATCGGATCGATGTTGGCCAACGATGCTAGTAAATAACAAAAATATAAGACTGAAGCAATGCAATTACCAATCCATGATTAATTTAGGTTTTAGACAAAAAATAATTTAAGTTGAAAAAGGTTTTCGTAGTTTTAAATGCGCAGAAGTACAAATGGAGAAGTATCGCCTGACAACTTTTATGATTACATAGGTTGTTAATTTACCAATAAGGAAAAACAGGTTGGTCGAGTGAATAGCGATGGGCACGTAATGGTAGCGCGCCTCGTCGATAGCTACCTCCGTCACCATCGCAACCTCTTGCTTCTCCTTGATCTCGTTCGATGTGTCTTTGGCGGAGTTTAGAATCTGAACAGTTTGAGAAAAGGTGATAGAAAAATGTGTAAGATATAGGGCTATAATAAGGAAAGATGAATTAAATGTGTAAATTGATATGTAGAATTTAAAAAAATATATGTTGACGGTTATTAGGATAAAGAAAAACCGTTGGAAGAGAGCTCTAAGAGCTGAGATGATATTTGATGATAACGTTTGAAAGGATAAAAGATGATAAAATAAATGGATCGCGATGATTAACTCACTTGCACAGCTTCTTCGTCTTCTAACAAATGTTCAGAAGTAGACAGTACAGTTAAGATTTTCTTTTCGATCTCTTGCAAGAGTCTTCGATGCTCTGCACCCTGCGTGGTGAGGTCTGCCTTTGCCTGTTGCAAGTCAGGTCTTTCCCGGGCCACTACTCTTGCTAGCAGTTGAGCTTGTAATCCATCTTTAGCTAACATGAAGTTGACCAATGTTACTCGGACTCCTACTTCGGGTAGGTAATGCGGGTTCGCTAGTTTAGTGCTAATGTATAATCTGAAAAAGAAAGAGTGGTACAAAATGTTGTTCTAGCTCTATTTTTTAATTTTAAAGCCTTCGAATGTGGATGCAAAGTAGAAGAACAATAATATTTTTTTTAATTTGGGTTCAAACGAACATAACTTAAGTTACGAATTCAGCTTTTCTATGCGTCTCTGCCGAAAAACTTTCTAGCCTTATTTGTAACTAGAGTCGGCTCTGACCAAATATTGTATTACATCTAATTTTATTTTATTTTATTTTATTTGACCTCTAAAACGCAGCGCCCCGTGCTGTACTTTTTCTAGAACGATTATTTTTTTTTAGATTTCTGACTACCGATAAAATCTCTCAAGAGTTTATAAAAAACGTTATAATTCTAGTATGAAATAAAATGCTTACTTAAAATCTTTGCTGTACTCAACAATGGTGTCGCCAATCTTGATGCAAAGAGCACCGCCTTGTCGGAACGTTTGCTGCTGGAGTAACGGTTCTAACATCGGATCTAGTTCCTCACCCACATTCTCTAGTAGAACCTTTAAATTAAAAAAAAAACAGTAGTAAATCACGTAACATGGAAATTAAAAAACTTTTACAACTACAATGCCTGATGTAAATTCCCTACACCTATATTATAGGTACGGGTCATTAATGACGTTTCAAAACAGTAAGAAATATTCCCGGGTTGAAATGAAAGCTACTGCATTGGGTCACGATCACGAATCCCAAAAAATATATATTTGGGATTGCTAGGACATTCTGAGTAGTAGCACATGACATGGACAAATCTCTTTACTAATACTAATACTTTCTACATCGCTTTTCGAGATCTTCTCTATTGCGTACCGGCTGTCCAAATTGCACTGCGTTTTCCAAGACTCGTCCCAGATCAGCCTGTGACATTCGCACGACGCACAGGTTATTTGGTTTTTCCATGTTCTTTACCCAGCGATTTGCTTGCCCTTGTGGGTCGATCATCAACGGCCATCGTCGCGCAGTCCTAAATTATAAAAGATTAAATAATACACAAAGCGTAAATTGACATAAACAGTTTAATTCATTTCAAAATGGTGGCAAAGAAATTCGAGTTGGACGCATATCTATCCTCCATCGGTCATGCACACTTTATACGTCCAGCACTTCGTTTAAATCAATTGAAACAAGTGTGTAAGCTCAATGAATTCTGTAATCCGTTCAGCGCGCCCGATGTCAACGATGCAAACAGATTTGCGACCACATCCAAAACGGAATCTACCATGGCAGCTCCATTCCTTACTTAATTATAATAGCACTCTCCACGCTGAAGTCGTCTGCGGGTAGACCGTCGATATTCCACTGTTGGATGGTGACAGGCTCGCCTAACGTCTTGATAAGGCTGAAGTTAAGCGTGCAAACTATACCGCAACTGTGACACGCTTCTGCCCATTTCTTTATCTGTCACAATACAAATTGGATGAAATTAAACCGATCGCAGTGACCACTGTCATATTGAACATTTGCATTATATACTAACTTGTTCTCCTCGAAAGACTGCAGTAAATGGACCAAGATAAGCTATAATACCAGCGCCAATTAAAATATCCCCTGAAACATACATAACGTTAGCAAACATACAATTCGGAAAGTAATGTAGATTGTCACATTGAGATACTAAAGTGTGAAGCTTTCTGACGCAATTTTTCGTACATGTATGTAACCTAATCATCAAGATAGAACACGATATTGAAATTGAGATATTTAAGCGACACTTTCACTTTACTATATTACCTGTGAGAGAATTGTAAATATCTCTCATCTGCTTTGCTATCAGCGTCCACCGATTTTTTTCACCGCCAAGACCCGAAATCAGCATTTCTGCACGCTTCAACTTGTTACTGCAGTCCATCACCTCGTCATCCAAAATCTTTTGCTGGCGACTCTGCTCAGCAAGAGCGTCTTCTAATTTTCTTAATTTACCTTGCACCTATTTAAAAACATATAGCATTGTAAAAGGTTTAGGTTAGCGGCTTTCGCATCTTGTACTGTTAAAATATTATTACTACTGTAGTAAATTTCTTTGTGGTGACATACCTCAGCGAGTTGCGCTTGTTTGATGGCGAGCGCGGCCATGGCCTTGTCGTACACAGCCTGTGCTGCTGCCAATCGTTGCTTCTTGGGCGCCACTACCTTGGCTACTTTATCGTACTTCGTCATTGCGATCACCCATTTGCACATACCTACACAAATGGTATTTATATTCATATTATTTTGGTTTTAGGAAAATCTGTGGAATCTAACTGGCAAAATTAGTAAAAGCCTATAATAACTCGTCTCTGTAACGATTTTTTCTATTTCAACAACCTATATGTGGCTGTATCCGGGTCAGCTCAGAGCCGAAAAATAGAAATAGAAATCAGACTACCAGTGCTAAAAATATATTGATTGGGATTGAGTGTATTATTATGAAATCTAATGCTATGAACACAAAAGTGACAATTTAAATCAAATTTATTTGACCATTTTTCCATTAATAATAAATTATTTTTATAGATATTGTAAATAAATCATCATTACTATCATCAACCCGCTACAGTCCACTGCGGTACATAGACCTCCCAAAGACGGTGTTAAAATATCATATTCATATTGAATTAAGCTCGCCTTTGTACATGAACTTTAGTATTAATGTTATCATCTGTTTTTTTGTGTGTGCAATAAAGAATTTGAATAATTTGAATTTGAATTTGAAAGATATAAATATAAGAAAGTATGAGTAATTGTATCACCTTCAGCAGCCACGGATACAGCCCTGATTTTCTCAGGTACGAATCCATCATCCAACATAACAGTGGTCATGAGCTTCTTCATGACCGGTGGTGGAATATTGTCCTTGTCATAGTTCTGCAGACCTTCCAGGAATTTTATGTCGTTCAGAAGTTTCTTTGAAGGACCCCAATAGTCTTCGATAGTGCCGACGCCTGATGGATTTGGCACCTTATCTGGTTTTTGTTCCTAAATGGCAATAGAATGAGTTATTTTTTTTTATTCTAAGATACTTATAAAACGATAAGCAGATATTAACGTGATATGCGTGTATATTTAA
This sequence comes from Hypena proboscidalis, assembly GCA_905147285.1. NCBI lineage: Eukaryota > Metazoa > Arthropoda > Insecta > Lepidoptera > Erebidae > Hypena > Hypena proboscidalis. The sequence continues at coordinate 5,546,625 of LR990130.1, forward strand.
TTAAATTAAGCACAGGCGACGTTATAAAAGCACGTTCACTTCTGTGTTCAAATAGAGGTGCAATATATATAGGTAATATCTATCTTGCACTTTCAGATAGATTTATTGTGCGGGCGATTACAAACCAATTAAATTTATAATGTCTTAGAAAGACGTGGTGTATAACAAAGCTTTACTTACCGGGTCATCCTTTAGCAAAATAAAACATTGAATTTTCGAGTAATATATTCATCATAATATACAAGATGCAGCAAGCCAATTGGCTGAGTTGTCTAAATGTTTTTGATGCATATCACCAAAGGTCAGCTTAATCTGGTCGATACGGCCAATAAGAAGTACTCAGCAAAGTACAATGTTATCATTTCTCAGTCTGCTTGAGATTTGATAAAAAGACACGCTTGGTCCATTTGTAAGATTGATTAGGACGAAGCATAAAAGCTTATGTTTCAAGCAGAGTAATAGATCACGGTCAGTCTTATATGTTTCAACTTAGCAGACTGTTCATGCCTTATGCATTTGTACCACTTACTTTGCGCGGAGAGATACGCTATAATCACGATGGAAAAAATAACCAGGTTAATGATCCTATAATTTGTTATACAACATCATACTAATAGGCTAAATATTGCAAAAACTATTAGTAGATCACATTGAAACCACCAACCATTGCCGAATTAGGCAGTTTCTATACCTTTGCATAAGAGAAAATAGTGTAGTTTCTTAACTTGTAAAGACTTCATGTATTTAGAGCCCTGAAAACTTGTAACAGGGAATATTAGATAATTTCACGGAGTCAGTAATGTTAAAATAACTTTTAAAGTTTACCTTTAGTATACAAATAGCTTCCATGACAAGTTTGATGCCTCTTGGAGGACTCTTCATGGTCTTAATGAAGGTGATGTCCTGAGGCGTGAGGGTGTCCAGCGCGGCCAAGGCAGAGTTGAGGATAGGCATGGCCTCAGCCAGGTCAGCGTCGCATTCGTCCTTTATAGCTTGTGCTTCTGACGCCTAGGTAAGATCAAAGCAGTCAATCTTATATATAAAATTCTCGTGTCACAATGTGAAGTTACCTTACTCCGCCGCAACGACTTTACTGATTTTTTCCTAAATTTGATATGCATATTCCGTAGGTCTGAGAATCGGCTACTATCTATTTTTCATACCCTTAAGTGATAAGGGTTGTTCACACTTAACATTTTTTTTAATTTTTGGGCAATTTTTTTGTTTTTATTTTTCTATAATGTGGCATTAATAATACATACAACCCAAAAAATTTATCCTTTTATCACCAACCCCTAGTTTTTAATAGCCATTTTAGTAATTTCATCATTTTTCATCTCGCTCGATAACTGATCAATTATCGTTTTTTTTTTGTAAATATTTTTCACTCTATTTCGATTAAAATTTCCCGGAGCTTATGGCAAATCTAAAATTTTTGGCAAAACAACGTTTGCCAGGTCAGCTAGTAATTTATAACATTCTCAAAGGTCAAGGCCATCAATAACGAGTACCTACCTATACACAGATATTATGGTTAAAATAGTTACCATTTCGTAAAACCCACCTGTTCTGCTGCCGCAGCCTGATCCACCAATACCGCGGCTTCAATCAAAGCCACGCCTTCCTTCTCTTTCTCCACTTTGGCAGTAGTTTCTGCCACTGCAGCGGCTCCTGCTGCCAGTTTTGGTTGTAAAACTTCCAAGGCTTCTTGTAGTGCTGCTACTGACTTGGCCGCAATGGCAAGCTGATCTAAACCAGTCAAGTATCGCGACTCTGCTGTTAACAACTCCCTAAAAAAATTGGTAAGAAACAGGGTTAATAAGGTCCCATGGCTTATCGCCATCCACTGGGCACAGGTCCAACTTCATGCTGCTATTGTGAATTTCTGACGGTAAGTTCCCAAATAACACTGACCGACCCGGGAATCGAACCCGAGACATCGCGATGAAAGGCGCATACGCTAACCACTAGACCATCGAGGCAGTTAGCAAAGCTCATAAATATAGTTTTTATAGCATCTGAAACATGCAGTGCACTAAAAGTTTGAACTGTAAATTTCAGCAGACGGAATTCCGAGAAGCAATCAAGTCATAACTCACTTGCGTTTCGTGTTAAGCAACGACTTGAACATATTGATGAGCTCCAGGTAAGCAGTCGGTGTGACGTAGTTGTATCTCTTGAGTCTGAGCAGGAATTGCACGGTGAGTTGTTGGGTGTCCGTATGGAACACTTGACACAGCTTGATGGCGGTGTCTCGCTCCAAGTCAGTGAGCTCTATGTCTTTCAAGAAGCGCGTCGCTACAGCCAACAAAGCATCTGGAGGCCACTCCTACAGAACAAAAATATGTATTTTTTTTTTATATTTTTTTTTTATTTTTTTTTATTAAGGAGCTTTGTCAAACATGACTATGTCGCTCCATTGGACAAAATCTATAAATTCTACGCAACAATTGGTGAGTATAGACTATACAATTTTAAACTACTTAAATTATATAATATATACTTATAAAACTACTGTGAACGTCTTTTTAAGCCAACTTCGACCATTGTGTATTACAGTTTCGCCATATTGGACAGCGGTAACGCCAAAACACTATTACATACTCCTAAATTTTTAAAATTTATATATTCTAACATAATTTGATATCTTATATCTTCGTTCCGGACACACTCCGTCATAATATGTAACACATCCTCTTCCACATTCCGAACAAAGCGGAGATGGGACTTTTTTCATTAAATGACCAAATTTATTTAGCGGAATGTTCCCAGATCGAAGACGAAAAGACATTATCAACATATACCTATTAGAGCCAAAATCTTCAAACCATGGTCTTTTACAATTTTTCTTTTTAAAAAAAACGTCGCCCGCACTATAAATTACTTCTGTGTCACGGGGGTGTTCACAAATGTACATTTCACACACACAGCTCACTCAGAGTCAGAACTAATCTTTGCGAATCACACAAAGATTTTCTCATGTGGAAATCGAACCCACAACACCAGCGCAGTTGAAAGCTTTAACCACTACGCCAATCATGCACTTAATTCGCACCATATTTGATGTAACTTCTTGGAAGTCACGATGGCGTTTTCAATCTCGGTGGATAGATACTTACACTATATTATTGTAGATATAGCAATTAGAGAGGCTTCGAAACAAAGGAAGTGTAGATTACATTTGGCACCTATGATAGTTAATAAGGATGGAGGATGGATCCGGATGGCGGAGTGGGTAGTGTACCTGCCTGCGACGCCGAGGTCGTGGGTTCGATTCTCACTTAAGACAAATCTTTGTGTGCATGAACATGGGGGTTTGTCTTAGTCTAGGTGTTTCTATGTATAATAAGTATGTATTTACAAAAGAAAAGTATATATGTATTAGTATCAGTTATTCTAGTACCTATAGTACAAGCTCTGTTTAGTTTGGGACTAGATGGCGTTGTGTGCAAGTTGTGAAATATTTATTTATTTATATTTTATTTGTTCACCTGAAACCAATCGATGGTACAGCAATTGACGAGCGCAGGGAACTTCCTGATTCTCGTGCGCAGGGAAGTTCCTGCAGGTGACATAGCTAGGACGATATGCAGCTGGTCGCGCACAATGGACACGAAATATGCGTAAAGAGCAGTTGGACTGCCGTCCGTCTGCAACGAACGGTCTCGCTGGCGATCGATCTGGAAAGACGGATCACGTTCAAATTTGTCACTTCTGCCACTTTAATTTGTGTTTTTATCTTTGAAGTAACATTTACTTAAGATATTGAAACAGGCCATTGAGATACTGAACTAGTAATTAAAACAATAGAACACTCACAACTCTCATCTTCTCGCACAACTCTGCCTTTTCATCGGCGGTGAAGATATTGGGGACTTCGCCGGAGTTCAGCATGTTGTTTACGTCTTCCAGGAAACCTTCTTCTTTTATCTATTTACATATGAATAGATAAACGTATATATTAAAAAAGATGATACTGTTCTAAATAGGAAATAAAATTAATTAAAGAAATATGTTGTCTTAACAAAATTTGGGACTGAATTAATTGTTAACGATTTCGTCTTCCAAAAATATTATTATTTAGCTGAATCCGTTAGACTAGAGGCCGAATGCAATTAATTGGGCAAAAGTCTCAGACAATGGAATGGTCGTAATGTCGATATGTTGTAATTTAATTTACCTGAGACTCAATGAACAGGAAAACCATGTGCAAGTCAGGGGTGCTCGACTTCCGCAGTAACGTCTTCAAGTCTTCTCGCCATTCGGTCTTTCCGTAAGTTCGACTCATTTCAACCTACACAGTAATTAATTCATCACATGAATCCTTTTAATTAAGTGTCAAGAAGCAGAGTTATTATAGTACTATAGTATTGCCAACGAGACGAGATAAAGAATGTAAACAAACGGACCGTTACTGAGTTACATTGCGATAGCGAGGGATTATTATCTCTGTCCTTATCATTCGTACGCGCAGTTGACGTCAATTGATCGACAACAGCTGTCGTTGTGTGTTTCGTGGTACAGGAAAGCAGTCAGTACCGCAGTTGTCAACATTTGGTCCTCCATTTTGTGATCAAGTTCATTTCTGTTTGGATTGCGTTGGAAGTGATACATATTTTTTCGTCTCCGTATTTGCTTGGTTTTTTGTTGTTATTATTCCGTTTCTGTTAGTTTTATTTTTTATTTTTGCTGTTATTACTTAGTTTTAATATATTTATGTTATATTTTTTATGTTTTTGACAATATAAGTTCCTTGTCAGTCTTTTAGTTATCTAGTGTTTCTTTAGTTTATTTCCTATTTTCTTAATATAATTTATTTCCTTTTCGCCTGGTTTCTTTACCTCAACCCAATCCTAAACAATAATAATTTATTCAAATAAAAATGTTTTGAACCCCTGAACATTTGTTTACATTTTTTATCTCGTCTGGTTGGCCTTACTATAGTAGTAAAAATAACTAAACAGATGACCTTTTCTGCACTGGTGACAGTCTTGAAACTCCCTATGTATGTTAAGACCTTTTACTATAGGAATCAAATGAGAACAGATTTTTCGGTCATATTAAATGTGTTTCATTCGCTTTACTAACAATGACATTATCTAAAAGGAACAGGCATATGATCGAAAATTTCGTTCATAGTCAGGTAAATGGAACAGATTTAATATAGCTAAATAATTTTAATCAAGTTCGGTTTTGTGGTTTAACCGTAAATGTGTAACAGACAGACATTGACAGTACTACTTTTGAATTATATACAAAGTAAGTAAGAATAAAGTATAGATTTAGGCGATAAGTACCTGAAACAGGTCGTACTCGTTGATATGTGCGGCCAGGCGCGTGAGCGATTGTCGGCCGGAGCCCCCGAGCCCCACGAGCAGTGCGTGAGAGCGAGGCTGCGTCAGCACGCGGCAGATTCGAGACACGTGCTCGATTGCAAACCTATAATTGAAGCAAAACCCTTATTTTAAATAATATGTCATAAAATAAATATTGCAAATAGGCAATGCAGCGATAGCCGTGTGGGAGACCGTAGGATGCGAAGTCAAAGGTCTCGGGTTCGAATCCAGGGCACACACCTCTGTCAATAAATCGGTAAGATTCGTCTTTTCGAAGATATGTGTGTATTTATCATATAAATCATCGCTCGCTAACGGTGAAGGCAAACATCGTGAGGAAACCAACATGCCTTAGAGTGCCAGAAAAGTGCTCGAGGGTGTGTGAAGTCTACCAATCCGCACTTGGCCAGCGTGGTGGACTTTGGCCTAACCCTTCTTATCATGAGAAGAGGTCCGAGCCCAGTAGTGGGACATGTATAAGATACAGGGCTGCTATTATAGCCTAATTCACTGATTCCTAGGATCTCAAAATCATGTACATATTCATTGGTGAGCAGCTTCGTAGTTAAGTCTGTATTTTATTTACCTGAAGAGTACAAGATTCATAGGTTTCTTGGACATGTTGTTGAACTCCACGAGGAAAGCATCGACGGAAGCGCTCAAATGCTCAAAGTTCGAAGTTTCCATGTAGAATCGAGTATCCACTTTGGGATTTGCAAAATTGCAGTAGATCAACTTCCGGAGGTGCAGATCGGTAACAACCTGGCAAATTTATGAAAAAATTTAGATTTTTCTTCATAAATAAATAATACAATTGAATATTATAAAAATAAGCGTAGACGTAGCATTTTTATTTTTCGAATCAGGTAAGGAGTTAGATCAACTATGGATAAGTAAATAGAAATAATCGCAACAGAATGAATTAATAATCATTAATAGATAATTAATTAATATTATTAAAATAAAAAGAAATAAACAACAACAATTGTTATCAAAATCAGCCCTAGGGGTTTCTTTGAATACTTTTCCAAAATGGCGGTTGTCCTTGCCAACAGCTGTGTTGGAAGACCTTAACGTAACGTAACATAACATAACATAATAATATGTACTTATATGTTATGTTATGTTACGTTACTTATATTATTCTCTCGTGTATTGTAACTATTATTTGTTTTTGTGTAAATTTTTGTGTTTTTCCTTGAACTAAGCCTAATTTAATTTTACGTTACTATCATATTTTTATGTTACTGTACACCTGTTTTCTGTTTGTGCTGTCAACCGTGACGGTTGCTGAAAATCAGCGCTGTGGAAGTTTTGCAGAAATGCAAGACTCCACAGCATTAAAGCTGAGCAACCGCCACTGTTTTTTTTTTACTTTTTTATAATACCTGTTTTTGGATGTTTGTTATGAAAGAAAATAATAATAATTTTCTTTCTTTTCTTTCTATCACGCCTATATTGCCCAGAAGGGTAGCAAAGGTGTACATACCATGGGATACGGGGTGAGCCTAACGACGAACACCGGGCACATTTCCGAACGGTGAGTTCTCAAATAAAACTTTGCCCAACCCGGGAATCGAACCTGAGACCTCGATAAGTGATACACAAACTATGTCATTCTTACTTTATCGTTAGGTCCGTCCAGCAGTTTTCCCAGCATCTTGTCGAAAGTGTCGTCGAGATGGTGTGCAGTGGCCTCTCGCAGACACGTCACGAACCACCTGCGGTCGGAGTCTTCCACGAGACGGTCAGCGAACACGCGCAGACATTCATGTGCCCACAACCTCTTCATGGATTGCAAGTCTGGAGTTACCTCAGGCACGGACAGTAGCACACCCTTGAAGCAAAAATATCTTGAAGAGATAGTCGATGTAATGGATGCAACACTATTTAGTTATTAATACTATCGCGATTTTAATCATATCTTTCGTTGGTTATATCTAATACTTACCAATATTACTCTGGAGAAATCTCGCAAATTAAAGGTGTAATGAGACTTCGATGGCGTCGGTAGCAGATTAAGACGACACTCCTTATACACTTCCAACGTCCCATTCACTAACTGGTCAATACACGGATCAAAGTCTTTCGAGAAACCTCTGAAATAAATAGGAGGATTTAGTATATGATTTTTAAAGGTTTTTCAGTCTCACCAGATTATAAAAAGTCTCGCACGACCAATTCGAGACTTGACCTATCCGCCAGATAAAATAATAAAATTGTGTAGAGTTAAATAGTATTAGAACGTTAAATGTTTGAAGTAACTATCTGAGATCAGAATAATATTAGGAACTGATGCAAATGGCCTTCAATATAAAGGTTTTAAATTATTTTTATATTATAAACGTGCAAGTTTGAGAGGATGTGTGTATGTTTAATTTATTCAATCACACAATTACCAAAGGATGGATTTTGAAAAGGTAGTCTTGATCAACATTATAGGCAATTTTTGTTTAGCCGACGCAGCCGTAGGTTGTGGCTATTAGGGTTCTCGCAAACGGGCAACTTATGACCAATTTTATATGCACTCGCCCCACACGCGTAACAAATGGCTAATTACATGGACAACATAAACTTGGTGGCTGTGGTTGGTGGCCCGTTTGCGTAGACCCTTAAATTTATAAACAAAAATTGTAACATAGCATTGTTACCTAGTATCAAGATGCCATAGCATAATCCTGCTGAAGATGACGTTTAGCGTTTCATCGTCAAACTCGTCAATGCAGAAGAAGGAAAAGTGCCTCGTGAATCTCGGCGTTATTAGCTTGGCTCCCGGCATGGGCTTACCCATGGCACACATGAACTAAAATAATGTACAGTACACATTATAAATTGAGATACACGATATTTTTCTACATTTAAATGTAATTGTATAACTAATTTAATTATTCATAGTTTTCAAAAGAAAAGGCTGATTTTGCCTCTCATGCATTCTTTTTCTAGAATTGGAGCCTAAATCTTTCTCATAAGCCTAGCAACAGGTGCCATGTGACTAACGCAAAAGTTTATAATATGTAAAAACAATCGTTTAGGAAATATCCCCTTTACGTATTTCGTTTGGTTGTTCCGTTCAGTTTACCAATCAGGACCATATCGCACAAGACGTAACTGCATTTACTCTTATAGAGTACGTTTTTCGATAGCGTCAAAATTAAAGACATGACGCATAATATGTGACAATTCTCGCAGAATACAGGCTTCCTATCGGCCGATGAAATCCTGTATCCATCGTATGATGTAGTGAAGTGAGCATAGACAGATTTTGTGACAGCAATTTTTCAAGTCTTACCGCGAATGGTCTTACTATGAGCGGACAGAAAGTCAGTAGTATGCGAGGGCTCTAATACCAGTATCTAATTACCTGAACGTCAATAAGGTACATAGGCACATTTGTCTTGCGATCGTACCACAGTCCGAGATCGATGCCCTGACGCAGCACCTCAATGGGAGGCTGGGCACCGTACGTCTCGGCCTGAGGCATACTCACGTCATCCACGAATACCACGGCAAAACAACCAATAGGAGGACCAAACACACCTGGAAGATAGGTGTTAAATTTTTTATCATGAACACATCTTACAATCTGCAAAAACTGTATCTACCAAAAAATCTAATAACGAAAAGTCATATACTCCATCAAACATAGACCTTCAGAATGTGGCGGTATCCGCACATAATAAATGACGGATGATATTGACAACGTCAAGTAGTGACGTCACATAATATGTCAAAGAGCGCTGAATCGCGATAACAAAGTGTTCTCAGAGAGTGTACATATATACCACTTCCAATACGCCACTGTCGGACAGCTGTCCGCCAGGCAATACCACCGAGCCTGGTCGGACGATCCTCCCTTTTTGGTGGAGGAACATCACACCCCGTTCCTCCACTAGAATTCAGATAGCAAAAGATATGACTCGAAAAATATACGAGAAAATTAATCTTCATTACATTGGGGTAAATAAGCTGGGATTTCGCAATCACTGATTTACATCGTAAAACGAAAACGTTAAACCGCATTCAGTTCAGCGGAATGAGTTTGCCGATTGAATTTGTTTTAGCTTGCAACCATGTGTTTAGATACAAATACCATCGAAAATGTTAAACAGGATATGTATGACCGAAAACGGTCAACCAAATAACAATTTAGCTGTCTGATTGCAAGCGGGTTGGGTCGTTAACGACCGAATCAAGTGTAAATGGTGCTATCAGAATAGCTTTGTTAATGTATTCGTATGGATTATGTATTTGGTATGTAAATCTATCAGCTTTGGTCGTTCCGTTTAATTCGAATTCTAATCTATAGCATAGAATATAATCGCTTATTTTGATCATAACATAGTTGCTTTATTTGTATGTTAGCTCGCAGTAGTTCCTTAAAATATTATTATTATTATTATATGTTTTTTAATGAGCAAGAGTATGTGCTATTGCTGATTTTTTTCCTGAACTCCACACTAGGCAGTAGAACAAGAAATAGATTCTATGAAAAAACGGTAGAAATTAAGAAACAAATTAAGACGTCGGTATTTAATTTTCCTATAATTATCCCTGTTTAGGATACAATAACTATTCTCACCTTTCCTCCTCTTATCCATCTTGCCCATAATGATGTCTTGTGTTTGATTACAATTGGTCTGCGCCGAGAACGCCATTATTAATGCTTTATATGTCTTCGTATCGACTCTCTTTACCAGGTAATCCTGAAAATGAACATTGAATTTATATCGGCTTCTATTATCCTTTCCTAAAACTTGGTCACGAAAGAGCTATTCTTGAAAGGGCTAACTCCATTCGTCACGCTTGGGAATTATTGCGCTCTAACTATAAGAGTGTTGTTTATCCGGATGTTATTTATGATATCGCCTAATTGAATCTATGTAGTACCAGAATAAAATGTTTACTCACAATAATATAAGAAGACTTTCCGGTGCCGGTGGGTCCGACCATCATGACGGCTTTGTGATGGGTAACCAGCAGCTTGAACAGCGCAAGGTACCGCACACTATCCAACGTTGTGACTAAGATCTGATTGGGTGGCGTGTCCCTACTTATCGGAGGTGCGGATGTCACGTCATCATACCACGGTTTCCATTTGCCTTTGCCCTGTGACAGATTAAGGCTATAAGAATAGAACTGTCATTGACTTATTAAATACGAATTTAGTCAAGTACATGTGTCACACTTACCTCCTTAATGTATCGATAGTCATACACCAATCCTTCCTTGGGAAGAGTAAAGATGTACTGCTTCTCCGGCTTGGCTATCACCTTCGGATACCCAAGGATCTCGCTTACCTAAAAGAAAACATTATTACATTCATTTACCCGAACTATTACCTATTACTTCTTGAAAAAAAAACCTTTTCGTAATTATGTATTAATAGGATAATAAGAGCATTTTACCGATTCTGGGAATTCTTTATCGAGAAGGCCTCGGAAGAGCATATCAAATCTTCCACGACTGTCAGCTTCCAGTGTCGCTCCAATTGACCAAATGCATGAGAAAAAGAATACGCCCTGTAATACGAATGATAATCTAAAAATGCACGTACATTATATTTATTCATGCCATGATTTAGTAGCCATACAGCTGATTTAGTGGTCTACATCCAGAAATCAGTAACCGCCTTAGAATATATCTCACCGATGACCGATGATACGTGTAGCTACAATTAATAGCTTTAGTAAGAATTTATGGTTACGAATGACACTACTGCTACGAACTGACAATGTATTCTCACCTCGAGTTGAGCTCTGATATCGAGGTCCGAAACCGACTCGACGTACTTCTCGTCGTAAAAGTCATCCATAAAACAATCAAACAGATTCATACACGCCTGCACTAGGTTTGAACGAGACGTTATGTACATTTGCTGAAAAAAAGAGTCATAATAAGTCATTTGCTTTAAGTTTGCCAAATCTGCCGCCCTGCTTCTCCATACTTCACCTCATGTAAACTCACAAACATGTCAAAACACTCAAGAAAGAAGCGGGGTAGGGACGTATTAAAAACTTGCAACAAATGAATAATAGTTACGTGTAATTTGATCAACTATGTATTATTAAAAATATTAAACAGTTTATCTACACCTATGCTATAAATCCTCTATAAACGTTCTTGAAACAGTTAGCTAATTGCCAACATTAAAACAGCCAGTGTCATAATAACCATTATAAAACCAAAAAGGGTGTTATAATGTTGTACTGAAATTCATTATGCAACTCCTTTTTTACTCATCGAACAGCCACATTCTTATGGCATCTTTATGAATTTCAAAAAAAGAACATGTCATGCACGCGCGTTTCACTACCACAGCGCCGTAATTTAAATAAAAACTTATTCGAATTTTTGAATTGACGTCGTATCCCGCCATTTTTGTTCAATAATAGTATTGAAAAAATACTTTTTAATAATTGTTCGATCCAAAATGTAAATAATTATTACAATAAATAATTATATTATTACCTATACATAGTTTTTTTGTATTAGATACTCACTAATTAAACTTTCCATGAATTTACATAGAGTTCTTACAACACTGTACAATACCCAATGCTTTGATTATATAAATACCCAATGGTTTCAGAACATTTATAGAGGATTCATATCATGGGTGTAGATAAAGTCTTGTATGCAACTGTTATAATTAGGTATTAAAACACTCGTGTGATACTATTATCACCATACTATTATATTATAACCCACACTCGTGTTTTAATACCCCTCATTATAGAACAGTTGCATAAATAACTATTAATTTTTAATTCATAAGTTATTCCCATCTTTATACACCGCGCGCTCCCCTAAATTCACACTTTTTAAATTCTTTCCATCCAATGGTTGCCTGGAAGAAATTGCCACAAGGCGATAAGGCCGCCACTTGTATAACCATTCTGTGTAAATATCTTATGTTATTATTTTCTATTGTTTTGTGTTTGGTGTACAATAAAGTGTTTTATTATTATTTTTATTATTAATAGTGATAACAACAAAAATTGAGAGACTCTTTTCTATTTATTAGTGAGTGGAAAAATCAAAAAAGTATTTATCACTATTTTTGGCAACACAAACCTTCTTGTGTTGGACATTTGAAATATACATGTTATTATTGAACCAACCTTTGATTTCCCAGAGAGTTCAACAAGCCATAGGAGTGGTGGCAAGAACCGGTTAAAGAGATTCCTTATGAGGGTCTTATTGACGATATGTAGTGACGGAGGGAGGACGTTCAACCACGATTCCATCAATACTTTCCAACCGAGACCTTTGGGCTCTAGGTATATCATTCCGCACCGAGATACCTGACAAAATAATAACTTTATTAGTGTTGACCAAAAGGACAGAACTGTTATGTGAAAACGGCAACATCGCGCGAATATGTGCTCCGACAATAGTCTTATTTTCGTAGGATAAATAAAAATTAAAAGTACAGATTGTTGCAATTTTCTTCAACGACTCCGTTCCTCAAAAATGGGGTAATGGAGAAGTTATACGTCTCTTTTTATCTGAGTGTTTATACCACATGCTGCTATGCTATTTCTTACCGTAGCCGGTGAAGCAGCTTCCAGATCCATTGGCTCGAACACCAGATTGGTAGTGGGCGCCAATTGAATGATTTCACCACTCATCAGGCACAGCTTTTTATTATCATCCAGTACTGTATTCAAGTTTTCTATCCAGATCGCGTCTACTGGACCATCGAATATTAGCCATTTTCTAGAAAAAAATAATTAAGTTAATTTATTATAGAATACGAGCAATTTATTTGTAATTAATCATAAACATAAACATTTATTTATTTCTCTCATATAGGGATGTACAATACAAACATAAATTATTGGTGATGCCCAAAGCCCAGTCAGCGCTGACACCGCCCTACTTGCAACTTTAGTAGTTATTCAATGAGATGAATTAAACAAATAATAATATTTAAGTACCTAATAATGAAACGAGCAGGTTGGCTCAACGCTAGCCTGAACCCGGGCACCACGAGCAAATAACAGCTGAAACTTGTTCCTAATAACACAACGTGACCTTTTAATAACACAAACACTAAAACTTATATAGCTATATGCATATATAGCCCTCCAAAGTCATGCAAGGAAGATATGAATAAATTCTTCTCGCTACTTCATACGTTACTGAGTCGTTTTTGTTTCACAAAAAAGAAAGTTATACTGTGTGGTGACTTTAACATCAATATTCTCAACATGTGCAAAGATACAACAGAATTTATCAATATACTTGAAAGCTACAATCTTAAACTCTGTTTAAAACAACCTACGCGATTATCAAGTGGCACATGTATTGATAATTTTGCACATAATATTAGACAAAAATGTGAAACTAATATTTTTGAGTTTGCCATCTCCGACCATACAGCACAAGTACTTAAGTGTCCTGTAAAACCTAGTTGCTCCCTGAAATATTGGTACTTGGAAAAGCTTGATTACAGTGAGGAAAATATGAGTAAATTCAAAGAGTGCATAAATTCTCTTAGTTTTGCAGATTCTTTTGAAAGCGACAATCCTAACATAGCGTTTAATAACTTTTACGAATTGTTCTGTCTGTTCTATAATCTCTGTTTTCCTAAAGTACGCATTCAGCAGAGATCGACAGTTCATCAAAAATGGATTACTAAGGGCATTAAACACTGTAGTAAACGCAAAAGACAACTGTTATGGGAATACAGAAAGCGGCCCAACCATAAAAATAAAAGCCGCTTTAAATTATTGTCGTCTAGACTTAAGAAAGTGATAAATTTAACACAAAGAGCACATAACGCAGAGTACATCAATAAAGCCTCTAATAAGTGTAAAGCTACTTGGCATGTAATCAACAATAATAAACAAAACAGACCTAGAGATGACGTTTCACATATTAAAATTAATGGTACTATAGTCTATGATCCTGAGATAATTGCTAATTCATTTAATGACTTTTACATCAATCAAGGCAAACCATTGCATGCAAATATTTCCAAGGTTAGCGTTCCTAACAACAGTAAGTCTATATTTATGATGCCTACTACTCCTGATGATATAAATAAAATTATTCAAAATTTAAAAAGTACTAATAGCACTGGCTACGACGATATATCCACTAAAATACTCAAGTGTGTATCAACAAAAATATCGTTTGTGCTTAGCCATGTAATTAATTTATGTATACTACATGGAATATTTCCTGACAAATTAAAGTATACAATTATTAAACCAATTTTCAAGAAGGGAGATAAACAAGATACAAGCTGTTACCGACCGATTGCACTTGTGCCTGTGATTGCTAAAATTTTTGAAAAAGTTATTTACGAGAGCGTCTACAATTTTTTCGACTCTAATAATTTATTCTGTAACGAACAAGTGGGTTTTAGAAAACATAAAGGCATCAACTTGGCTATTTTCAATTTTCTTCAAACTATAAGCACTAATCTTGATAAAGGCATTCAGTCATGCGCGTTATATATGGACTTAACCAAAGCATTTGATCATGTTGATCACAAAGTTTTATTTGACAAATTATATGCTTATGGTATCCGTGGAAATATCTTAGAATTAATTAAATCATACCTGAGTAACAGGATGCAATCTACGCAACTTACTAGAATATGTCCTTTGAGTAAAACATTAACTAATTACTTGTCAGACTATAAAAAAGTCACGTTGGGTGTTCCACAAGGTAGTGTTCTAGGGCCACTACTATTTATTATTTATATAAATGACCTCCCTAAAGTAACTACCCACAAGACGGTATTATTCGCTGATGACAGCACATGACATATCATCAACTTTGTCCAATATAATAGAGTGGCTAACATCAAACAATTTAAAAATTAATTTGACTAAGACCAACTATATGACATTCCAAAATAGAGTAAACCGGTTGACAAATATCACTATAAAATATAAGGACATAAACATAACGCAGGTGGACGAAACAAAATTTTTGGGCTTACAAATAGATCGCAGTATGCAATGGACATCACACATTGAAACATTATGCTCGAAACTTAGCCAATTTTCTTATGCCCTCTACATGTTATCCAAAACAGCAAACACACCAACGGTCTTAACGGCTTATCATGGTCATGTTACACCCCTCTTGAGGTATGGGGTTATGTTCTGGGGCAATTATACTAATAAGGACGTAGCCTTTAAGGCTCAGAAAAAATTTGTACGTGCAATATTTAGATTAAAACAAATTGACAGTTGTAGACCCTTTTTCTTAAAATTTAAACTACTTACTCTTCCATGCATCTATATCCTTGAAATTGTTTTATTCGTAAGAAACAATATGGATATGTTTGAAAAGTTAGCCAGCCGTAGACACAATTTGAAATTAAGGTTTCCATCGAACAGAACTGCACTACTTAACAATAGTATATTTTGCATGATTCCACGAATATACAATAAACTTCCAAATTCAATTCTGGAAACCTGCACTTTATGTATATTTAAGAGTAAAGTAAAAGCATTATTGTTATCTAAAGGGTACTACTCTGTCCAAGAATATCTGTCCGACAAATCATTATAAATCTAATCTGTAATTTACTTTTAAACTTTAACTTGACTTACTAATTTGTGACATACATAAACATATGATTATTCTAATTTATCCTTATGACATTGCATGAAATTTAAGTAAATATAATTGTATAATTTTATTATTTTTAACATAAAATTTTGCATGCTATGTAGCTGATTATGGTGATACCAAATGTAATAATATTGTGACATCCCTTGTACCCATATTTCGCAAAATAAATGATTGATTTGATTTGATTTGATTTGAACTTCCTAAGATAAACTGTTTGCCCTTAAGCTTCCCAAAGTGCAGCTGAATCGAGAAAAACAACTTGATTAATATTAATATTGTACCTATTATCATTAGGCGAAACTGCAAAGGCCCTGTAGCTGACGGCGAGGATACCATCGGACCATTCGTGAGACACAGGGTCGAACTGCCCGTACAGCTGCCCCATCGTGATCGACTTCGGGTTTATCACCGTCCACTCCACCGCGTTTTCGGCCATCAGACCCTGTAATTGTTTTTTATTTTAAAAAAGCCTCCTGATGGTAAGTGCAAGGAAAGAAAGAACCATCGCTAGCTGATGCAATACCAGGAATGTGACACTGATTAGCGATGCGGTATGCACTTTTGGGCAACTGATAAAAACAAATTGATCAATTAGATCCGGGATTTTCATAAATGCAAAGAATAATGTTCAGTATAGTTGTATCTCATAGTCATATCATAAGCAACAACATGTATTTTTCAATTTGTGCACTAACAACAAAACCCTCAGAAGTTAGCTCTATGGCAGATCATTACTAAAAGTAAACACTCCTAGTAAGTCCATTTATATAGGCTGTGAAGCTTTGATTTGATAAAGCGAAGTTTTGCAAATTTAGTTTAGTGGACAGTTGGCATTCATAACAGTAAATGAAAGATAATATTTAAGAAGCCGTACCTTTTCAGATACAGATTTCAAGGCAGCACCAAGCGCATGGTAGCATTTCGTCTTCCCAGCAAACGGCAAACCGACCAACATGAGACCGTGGCGCACCAGAATCATCTCATATAGTTGGAGAACCTAAAAGACAATCGTTTCAATAATAGGCTATTCGACTACTTTCAGAATAGAACTCGAAATTAACTTAGTTGGCTTTAAATATAAAATATATAAACTTTGTATATACATACAAATTTAATCAAAACTATTGGCGATCACGTGACGTGCGAACAAAAATAAACGTTTGTGGTTATCCTCTGAATATCAATTAGAAGAACATGTTTTGTGAAATTACCTTTTCAACAAAGAACTCGTTAGCCTGCAGATTGAGCGGCACGCAGACTTCATGCAGACACGCTACCAAGTGCGGCAGACCTGCTTCGGGCAAAGGCAGACCAGGGAACAGATCGCCTATGATTCCCTGGACAAGTTAATATTTAATTTCAATAGGTTATAAATCTCGCAGTTGCAAGCAAATCAG
This sequence comes from Hypena proboscidalis, assembly GCA_905147285.1. Lineage (NCBI taxonomy): Eukaryota > Metazoa > Arthropoda > Insecta > Lepidoptera > Erebidae > Hypena > Hypena proboscidalis. The sequence continues at coordinate 5,563,957 of LR990130.1, forward strand.
TACAAAACGGGGTACAAATTTTACTGTCTCTTATTAGACTAACAAGAAAATAAACAAGAAAACGTGACGTGCATTAAAAATGGCCTACCATGAACAAAGGCACATCATGCTCTAAGAACTTGGGCAAGTTGACGTCTTTGATAGACCGCAGCAGAATGAGATCTTCATCTTCGTCCGGATACCGCAACTTCAGGGCACCCGCCGCTCGCAACACTGACTTCACGGCTCGCATGCCTACACAAGTAATTAAACTCTGTTTTAGAACAAATAACTCATTTTTATGCATTGACTAGTTTCCGCCCGCGGCTCCGCCCGCGTGGTATGTCAATTAAAAGTAGCCTATATGTTAATCCAGACTATAAGCTACATGTGTGCAAAATTTCATCGAAATCGACCCGGTAGTTTTGGCGTGAAAGAGTAACAAACATCCATACATCCATACTTACAAACTTTCGCATTTATAATATTAGTAAGGATAAGGATGTTATAGTATTAACTTATATAGTTATTATTATATAGTTTATATTATTATAGTTGTAGGTATATAAAGTCAATAAAAAAAACCGTAATCGTAGTGGCTCTGTGAAGACAGTTGTTCAGAGCACAGCTTGTAGGTGGCGACGATCTTTACGGCCAGCGGCTTGGCGTTGAGGTACCCGAAGGCATACAGCTCGATCTCAGAGATTAGAACGTAGTCCGGCACCATCATGGCCACGGAACGGAACAATGCCTAAAAAACAAACAAGTTATAAGGTACACCTCAGTTATAATAAATTATTAGTTTTTATTTTCTTTGACTTAAATACAACAATAACTTATAATAATATTTCGATCAGGCGCCAGGGGTCTACTTCGCAAATAGCAAACTTCTCTTTAAACCTACTTCTCTGTTTTACTACTTCGCAAGCCGCCTACTTATCAAACAGTCTATTTCGCATTCAGCCTACTCTCAAAGTGACTACTTCGCATACTGCCTACTTGTCAAAGAACGACCTAAGTACAGACAAATAGAAAATTGTTCGTTACATTACCATAATTTTAGCATCGAGCTTCATCAAGACATCCCTTCGTCCACGTTTGTAACCAAGATTTCATAATGAGCTGCCTAGAAAGGGCATTTTTAAACTGTCCAAGTAAATTAAATTAAATATATATGTATTATATTTTATTCGATTATAGGATCTATTTACTATTTATTAACATTTATTTTTTTATTATTATTTAATGTACCAACAAAAAAATAAATACTTAAAAAAACGAATGAAACTTCAATTGCATGTAAACTGTTTTTTGAAAATATTCTTTAATTGTTACTTGTGCAGCTTCTAATTGACACACGAGTTTTTCAATTTTTTTGTCAAATTGTATATCGCACTTCTTACGGTTTTTTTTCAAGGGGTGGAATAAACTTCTATGAATTTCAAAATTGAAATGTTTTCCCTCTTTGCGCAGTTTATGAACAAATGAGAAGATAGTTGGCTTTTTAGGTATCCTGGCATTGCTACGTCTATGCCAACCCTCTAGAACATTTGTTGTTCGTTGCAAATTGGTGTGCACAACTCAAGATCTCAGTAGAAACGGTTTTTGTTTTTTCAATAGACAACAAAATTCTATGCCTATTTTGATCGGGAGTGCACGTATAAGGGTTCTTGTCGCATGATCTGGACTTTAGTTTTGGTTCGGTCTAATGTAAGTTACTGCTGCAGCAACTACGATTGGCGCAGCGCCACAGTGAGTGTACTACCAGAATTATTTGTCTTTCAAAATTGTACCTGTAGCCTGCTTGTAACAAAGAGAGACGATCGGCTTGATTCTTAGTATATTGAAAATCCATTACGTACTCAGTAAAATACTATTCCCTTTTATTAAAATAACGCACTGAATACACATTACAGATATGACATTATTTTACTAAGAAACAGTTGAAAAAGATATGGGACCGGCAGGATTTGAACCTGTGACCTCACTGCACACCGGGCAGTCGCTTTAGCTATCCAGCTACGGTCGCCTCTTACCACAACCCTAATTTTTTCAACTGTATGATACGTCATTTCGTGACGTCACGTTCATCCATTTGTTCCTATCTTAAGTAGAAGAAGATAAGATACAAATCTCTTTCAACTTAACTTACTTCAAAATAAATATTTGATTTCTAAATATATATCATATGTAGCAATTATTTATTATATGTAGCAAATATAAGTAATGATATAGCAATTTTCGAATCTACTCTCATAGACCAACGCCACAGACAACCAGCCATTCTGACGCACACATCAAAGAGATAACGAATGTAGAAACCTACTCAATAATTTCTGCATGCTATTCAATGACATTTATGCTATTGCTATTATGTTATTGACTGTCCGAAGATGACATTACCGAAAAAAATAGTCAGTTTGCGAAGTAGTTCAATTGAAAAATAGACAGAATGCGAAATAGGCTGATTGCTAAGTAGGAAATTTGCGAAGTTGTTTCCAAGAAAAGTAGTCAAAATGAGAAATAGACAGTTTGATAAGTAGACCACTGGCGCCTGATCGTAATATTTAAATATATACTTTGTGGTGCTAGTGCCGACCGAACATCTGTTGGCTTTCACAAAAGAGGAATTTTGGCCGAAGGGTGTTGTGTTCCGGAGATTCCGTGGCAGCCTACCTGACACCGCACGTCACACGTCGCCGACTCTATGTGTGAAATAGTGTTATTGTATCTTATAATAATATGGGCCCCGATGCCTGATTTAAATAAATAAATAAAAAAAAATACTCTGATTAACGCAATTAAAGTATCGAAAATATTGATCACCTTCAAATTATCGGGTAGTTCTGACCGGCCAGCATAACCAGGGTTCATTGTGATGAACACAGCGCACGACTTGTCAAGTTGTAGCAACGTTCCCTCGAACAGCAGTTCAGAGGAGCCGGAGTTAATTCCTCGTTGGATGGAGAGGATCTGCTGAGCGACTACCGACAACACCTCCAGGTCGATACGGTTGAACTCGTCGAAGCAAGACCAAGCACCGCAGGATGCTAAGCCCTATTCCGTCAAAATGAAAAAGGACAAGTCAAAATGGTTTTATGAAAAAATAGTCCAGAAACAGTTTTGTACTACTGCTACTGATTCTGAGCAAAGTATTTTTGATTTTTAATGCTATGTTTCAAAAATTATTGGTTAGTAAAACATCAATCAAAAATCTAGTCATACCTTAAAGAATTTGCCAAGCGCAAGGTAATCGAGACCATCGGAGCAGTTGAACACGACACATTGCTTTGCAACCGCCTTCGCTAAATCTTTGGTAGTTTCAGTCTTGCCAGTACCAGCGGGACCTTCTGGAGCACCACCTATTGGATATTAAAAGTTATACCAACTGTAAATAACTAGTCCAGTATTAAACATATCATATTTTTTTGATTACATGTGATTGAATCACTTCGACCTACCTTTTTTTCTTTATACAACGTATGAACGAATGGAAGTGTAGTTCTCCTGGTGATAAGCTCATGGACATCAACAATCCACAAAAACAAATTCTTGACGCGTCGCTTCATCTGAAGAGTGTTATGCCTCGTGTGCCAGGCATTTCAGGACCTGGTACTTACATGGCTTGAAGGATTTCTTACCCAAGTTAAGATGCAGAGCACCAAAGAGCGTCCTAAAGCAACGGTCGGTCAGCGGAGTGACAACAAGACGCCCGGTGTTCCCAAGGTACTCGTACCCGTACATCAGCTGAGAGTTGATCATGCGAGTGGCGCACTGCCATGATAAATCTTCTTGCTCCTGTTGTGATAATAAACAATATTCGAAAATGTTCAACACATTAACGTCTTTTATAGAATATCTCAAGGAAAAACATATTTAAATATAAGTTACGATCATGCTGTTCGCGGGTTTAAGCTTCTGCATAGGGAGAATAAAATATCTGTCAACGGTACCTCCCAATAATACCGAATTTGAGACAGCCAGTTGAAATCATTGTCCTGTTGCACTTTGCATTCTATTAGCAACATCAAAACATCTCTTGCGTGGACATCCAGTACGACCAAAGCTCCTGAAAAAAATAATTAGAAGGGTTCTGCATAAAGAATATGTGTGCTTTTAAATCAAAATGAAAATCATCCAAACATGTATTAGCTTAATTTGTAGCATATACATATATAAAACGAAAGAAACAATTTTACAATATACAATGCAATACTCAATACTCAATTCTTTATTGCATTCCACAATGTTTTGTTAGGTGGTAAACATATTACATAGTATCAATTATGGACCCTGTCGGGCACAGCAAAAGTGTAGGAGAGAGGATGAAGGGCGCCCATTTTATTTTCAAATCTAATAAATTAAAATAAACTTGTTCAAACCAAAATGGGTGGCAGCATTTTTATACTTACAAAAACTTACTTGATTGTGTAGGTGTGATGTGTTATGTTAATTGTGTTATTATAATATTTATGTGTATATACTGGTCTCTTGAAACTAGAATTAATTGGATAGCAGAATAATAATTAAATGTGATTTTGAGTTAAATATTATATATTATATTAATTTATCATTGAAATATTCGTTTATATTGTAATAGGATTTGCTTATTAATAATTGTTTTATTTTATTATAGAATATATTTGGTTTGTTTTAATTTTTAAGAACATGCACATTTTACCAAGTGTGATTCTGTTTTGCAAGCTTAGCTCGCCGCGCACCAAGTCGACGATCATAGATATTTGGTAGTTGCACTTGTCCCAGTATTGCTTCATCGCTGGAATACTGATATGAATCGCTTCCGTCACCTCCAACGTCCAGAATGTCATTGCTATGCATTGCACCTGCGACAGTTAGGTTTGTTAATGCTTCTAAACTTTCGCGATTAGTACTCATAATTCTATATTTATACTCATAAAAGAAACGGGTCTTAATCTCAGACGACTCGTGACCACCACTATGGTTAACTAACTTATGGTTTTAATAAATATTTACATTATTAAGATTGCGTCTATAGTTTATAATAAAGTAGTTCAAGAGATTTCATATTATTACTTAGTTAATTTTAAATTATTGTTGATCTATGATTTCAACATGAACATTAAACCTGAAAAATAAATCAATTTATATACTTACAGCTTGTCCTGGCCATGCTATGACCCATTGTTCTCGTGGGACCTTTAGATAATCATCGTATGATAGTGACACGACATTATGTACTGATGATTTCATCGACTTTTCTAACTCCAGCAGCCATTTTTCCACCTAATGATAGACAATTATTACTTGAAGCTAAGCAGCAGCTATTAAGGTACTTAATGTAATTAACATTAAGTACCTAAATATAGATTGAAAGATGCAAATCATAATTTTATATAAGACTTAAGGGGCGCTTGAACACATCAAACAATATTTAACAGATGTTTAATACGCAGGCAAATAAAATCCAAAGAATAGTAAATAGGTACCTGTCCTCTAGCTGCTGCGGTATTGATAGTCATAGTGAGCGGAACAATCTCTCCTTCGGACGATCGCATGTGGGTGACCACCATATCCTCTGTAAAGCTTAACTTCGCGATGCCTTCGTAGCATTTTTTCAGGTGAGGCTGTACACTGAATCAAAAAAATGTTTATATTTGTTAATTGTTTTATATAGCTGCAACATTTTGTATCTTGCAAATGTTAAAAACTCAAACTGGCAAATCAAGAAACTGTCTAGGTCAGCGGTGCCCAAAATTTTTGCGGAGCCAGCGGTGCCTAAATGCTGGTGGAGGGTGACATCCAACAAAAAGTCGGTATTCAGTGCAGTCGAGGAGGTTAGATAGATAGATAGATAAAAACTTTATTTGTACATAAGACATTGGAAATACATTTTGTACGAAAGTTTAAATAACAATATTATGCACAAAGGGCGGCCTTATCGCTAAACGCGATTTCTTCCATCAGATGGACATTAGTGTAAAAGATTTACAGAAAGGTTAGTATCAGACATAAAGCCCGAGACAGTGGCAAGGGAAGGTCGTTATTTCTCGCAGAGCCCCCGCTACAGAGGCTTCGAGGAACCCCAAGGCTAAGGTACCTACCGCATAGGATCCTTTGTTTCTGACAAGATCTCAAGCAACTCATCATTCGACAAGAAGAAGAAGCGAGGAAAGTAAAGGCGTTTCTTCTCAAGATAGGCGTTCAATCCTTTTTGTACCAACTCCAGTAAGTTGTTAGACTTCTTTAGGCGATCCAACATCTTCTCTATCATAATCACATCCAGAACTCGCGGTTCAGCTGCCGCTGCTTTCATTATTTCACGCCACATCTAATGATACAAGATAAATGAGTCATTTTCACGGTTACTAAGATGTGCTGATATAGAGAACAATGCACTAGAAAACAGTTTTGTAAAAATATTGAGATAGGCATAAATTTACAATTAGTTGAAGCAATAGCATTCCAATAAGAAAATATGTCTCACCTTGTCCACTGCACTGAATCTTCGGCCTTCTTCCGGAATTTGCTGTTGAATGTCGGGAGATGAAAAGATAGGCTCCAAATACATCCAAGTTGCCTGGACTTTCAGCCATTCGTCTAAGATTTCTTGCAGAAGTATTAGTTTTCCTTCCCAATCGCTGTTCAGTTATAAGTTATTATTAATAGGTTTTATTTAAACTATAGAAACTAGAGATATTTTGACAAAAACTTACTGAATTACATCCTCAAATGGCTTTATGTATGGAGAGTTCTTCATAGTTTGGGTCTTTATGATGTGATCATCCAAAAGTAGTTGTATATCATCAACACCCGATATAATAAAGGTTCCAGTATCCCTGTAGCAATAATAATGACACAATTATTATTCCACAAAAGAGCTTCAAGGATATTACCAAAATATGTTTACTAACTTGTATTTGAGGATGTCGAATTTAAGGTCTGCCCATTCCTTCATCATCTTATCTAACGTTTTCTCGAGGTTATTCTCTTTGGTTGCAGCTTCCGATATGCTTTCAAACTTCTCTATGTAGTCGACGAGGTTGAAATCTATCACCTTTTCCAGAGACAGTTCGTCATCAACGATAATCGGAAAGCCGACGATTTCTGAAATCTTTTCCCAATGTCGGGGCTTCATGCCTGGGTTGCCTAAAGTTTGTATTATCGGCATATGCGTTTTGAATTCGTCAATTTTTTCTCTGAAATTAACAACAAGTTCATGAAAGATATATATTACTTTAACTTTTAAACTATCGCGTTGCATGATTATTATTATAATTTTGACGGGAATTAACGCGAAACATGCATATTATTTACCTTTTGGCTATACGTTTCGGCAACGGGTTACACCGGCCGTTTTCTATAGCGTACTGTACGCTATAGAAAACGGCCGGTGTAACCCGTTGCCGAAACGTATAGCCAAAAGGTAAATAATATGCATGTTTCGCGTTAATTCCCGTCAAAATTATAATAATATATTACTTTGTAAAGATATAAGTGAGTTTGTTGAACAAACTTAAATGCAAACCATGCATGACATATTTTACGCGATCAATATAGATGAGGAAATAGTTTGCTATCAAACCTCACAGATACAGCAAGACGATGTGTATCAGGCACTTCTTGGAATTGTTTTTCTAATTTGTACACGATTTTGTAGAAGTAGCTGACATCGCCTTCTATATCTTCTGGGTCGTATAAACCCACCTGAAATAGAGAAAAAAATTAACATTGAGTCATATTATTATGGTGAATATGCTTTTGTAAACTAACTTAAGGAAGGAAGCAATACGGTCTATCCTTTAACCAACAGCCAAATAGCAGTACTTAAATAAATTTGTTTCAGTATGATGGTAAGATTTAGCCTGAAATGACTGGCACATGAGACATAATATTTCGATGTAGTGACTCATCTACAAATTTTTGCAGATTTTAGATGTTTATGAGCTGTAGTTTCTGGTCTGGCTGTAGATTTCACTTATCATTAGGTGGAAAACACCCTTGAATCCTTCTTTTGGCAAAGGCGGATAAATAGAGAATGATTTTTATATTAAATAACATGTTTTACAGACCCTTCCTGACATCCACTTATGGTGCTTTTCAAGAAAGTCGTACCCCCCGTCGAAGAGTTTCTTGAACGGTACTAATCTATCATAGACCATCTTCCTTTTTGGATACTGCGATAGTTCATATCCGAACGATGCCTCTTCCTCGTTAAACTGATCTATCTTAACCAAAGCTTGTGATAACCTAAACACCAAAGTTACAAACATACCTGCATTATTTTAAGCAATTTCAGTACGAGATATTCGTAGAGTCGAATTTATTATATAGTTCTAAGAAATATTTTCTATCCATGCTGAGATCGAGTAAATAGAAGGAAAAATTTATATATCTATGGGTAAACAAGTTGTAAACTTACTTTTCATCTAGGCGCCGTGCACGCGTCACATACTTAGGTAGATCGGGCAGATCGCCCCAGTATTGTACCTCATTGCATTGTGTCTCATAGATGTCCAAGTCCTCAATAAACTTAGCGATGCGAACCTACAGGACACATTTGATTATATAACTGATCTTCTAAAAATAAAACGTACTTCTTAGAAATGAATACCACTACGTCTTACCTTTAATAGTTCCTGATATTCTATCTTCTTTTGATCACAAATCACTTTAGATTCTTCTACAATGCCTGGCAATCGCGCGTACCTGAGACAAACCCATAGTTCAAATAATCGCACCACCAAGGACTGGATTGACAAAATTATCTACCAGTTAAAGTGAAAATTTCAATTTTATAATCAGATTTAGCATATCATGTGGTAATTATGAATATTTTTTTAATTTATTACATTTTCCGTAACATTTACACCGTAGTTCACAAAGTGTCTCATTTTATAAGCCATATTTTCATAAGTAACCGCGGAGGTAATATCAGATTGATTGTGGCGTATTGAGTAACAATAGAGTACGGATGCAATATACTTTTTTACCGTCTGACATACCTAGTCTCTATTGCTGACTATTGCTCGTCCACTATGCACTGCTGTCTTTGCTATAAGAGCCAAAGAAAGACTTCTATGGCTTAACTTACCAATGAAAGGTTTGATTGTTGGCCTTCAACTCGAGAGGCGTGAAATTGGTGTAGTCTCCCAAAAATATGATGTATTTCAACACATTGCGTAGCTTATCCTCCATATCATAGACTAATATGTCTTCCACTTTCTTCACGTAGGTTATTAAGTCCATCAGTGCAGCTGTGTCGGCAGGAGGTGTCAGGAGAATGGTCGATATCATCGAATATTCATCGTAAATCCTAATAAATAGTCAACTAGACTTTATCAACATGTCAAATTCTTAATAATCTACTGGCTTTTCTATAAGATTAACTATTTATTAATAAGGTCTCAGGGAGGTTTTCAAGCAAAGAAAAATTGGATAAGTTATCGGCAAACGTAAAATATTTAAGTACAAAATAATAAAGACTCATTTAGAAAATATTTGAGCCAAACGGGTCGTACTAAAATGGTAATCAAACAAGTCTTTTTGATATTCAACTTTAGAGAGCCGCTTTTAACTTTGTTCCTAGCCGATGGCAAGGAGATGATAATAAGCTCGCGGCGTTCATTTGAAGCATGCCGATGACAATAGTTCCTTCTAGCTTGGTTTCCTTGTTCTATAAAATAAATAGCTAAATAAATAACTACAAAACAAACTAACGCTCTAATCGTGTTCTGGTAATCTTCAGTCATTTTCCTCAGCAGCGTATTGGCCATCCTCGTAGCAGCCGACCGCAAGGAGTTGATGAGCTCTCCACGTTTCATTTGGAACATGCCGATGACAATCGTTCCTTCAAGCTTGGAAGGAATCTCTCGTGCTAATTCTACGAATTTCACTGCCTCTGCACAGTAGCTTTCGAATGTTTGCTCGCTTTTTAAAAACCTTTCGACTATAGACATGGACTGAAAAAGGTGAACATTGGTTGCTTAAAATAATATTTAGAAGGCGAATCATTATTTCTCTTGCAATTTATTTTAGGTAGCATAGTTCTCGTAAAAAACAAAGCTTAACTTACAAGCTCTTAAGTTATACATACAGGGTGTAAATGACGTCGTGACAAAGTCACTTACCAGTGATTCAGCACATGATTCATAAGTTGAAAAAATTGTCATCGGCAATTTCCACACATTGAAAGATCGGCCTTAAAAAAATGTAACCCGACATAATAAAATAGTAAATGTATAAGAATACGCTTGTGATAACACTTGTCAGTGATAGGTCTCATCTCTCTGTCACTGGTAGGCTTCATCACGATGTCATTTACACCTTGTATACATGATGTGTTAATTTTTCGGACATAATAATAGTATCAAAAGATCCTACCTCTCCGTTTAACAAACATACATAATCATCAAAATCTTGAACTCGCAACTCTGGTCCAATTCTTTGCTCTGCTATCAAATCAGCTACTAGTTTCTTGTAATCATCTACTATTTGGCTATCAATAATCGGCTGAAATGTTCAAAATAATATTATAACAATTTTAAAATTGAAAAAAATGCTGCCTGCATCGGCGTATACGTGGGCGTACCCCGTAGCAACCTGCAATTAGAGCAGCAGCTACGTTTAAGTCTACGTAGCAACACATTAAAAATATAAAAGATTTTAGGGCCAGTTTTAGAGGTTCCGTATAGCTCCCTTCTTCCCCATAAAATATAACCTGACTGAATATAAAAGTGACACAAGTAACAATAAGTATCCAATAAGGTATATCTGGCACCTGTGAAATCAGGGCTAAAATTGTCTATTTGTAGGGCTCTGGATTAACACGCTTATATTAGCTTCACCTGTATGCATGTAACCGACTCCTTTGGACTCGATTTTGACCCACTTTAAACAGACAGATTTCATTAAAATTTTGAACACCTGTCAAAGATCGATGACAATGCAATAATTATATGATTATATAAATAATTCGATAAAAAAATAAATAAAAAAAACGCTGTTATAAATAAACCAAACTAAAAAGTAGAAAATAAATAATAGTTTAAAGAAACTAAAAAGCACGCTTTTAAAGTACTTCTAACTAAAAAGTGAAAAATAATTCCTAATATAAGCTGAAAATGGTAATGAACAAAAAATACTAGTATTATTGTGAAAAAGCGTGGGTTGCTCGATAGACGAAAAATATGGCACAGAGCGCCCCACGCTTTTTTTTTAAAAGCGTGTTTTTTAGTTTTTTTATTAAGTGTCATAAGCTACTTAGTACCAAAATACTACTAAGGCAAAGCCCGAGACAAAATCTCGTACTTGTATAAGCAATTTCATACCTTCAACGTTGATGAGTACTCCGTATTATAATCTTGATACAAAAGAGTTTCCAATCGAGGCGATTGGCGGCACGCGTCGATGAGAAAATCGTATAAAAGATTCAATTGATCCTTGAACTGCTTGAATGAAGGCTCAAATTCTATAGCGTTGTTTGTAAATCCCAAATTAATTATAAACCCTTGGTTATTGCCCTGAAATAAATAATGTTGTATAATAATATAATACTCATCATTACTCATACGAGATATTTGGATGGTGTTAATTAAAATTGAAACGCATTTCGTAATTAAATATTTATCAAACCATATCCGAACTATATCAAGGCTATGTAACTATCAAAGAACTTACCCCAACATCCATGATGTAATCAGTGTAATCTTTCATAGACTTCAGGCATAGCGACTGAAGATTGTAAGTCATGATAGTCGACAGGCAGTTGTAGTAATGCCTCATCTTAGATGCCTGCTTAGGCTCTGGAATTAATTTCTTTTTACTGCCCTGCAAGATAATTTAATTTTATCTGTCTGCTATATGTACTACGTTTGTGCAAAAAGAGATATTTTAGTATTAAATCTATCATTATATTTATATACAGGGTGGATGCGACATAGCGACATTTATTGAAATTACAGCTTCTATACATGGCCAGTATGCATTTCCACCGGATAAAAAATTCTCTGGCGAAAAAAAAAATCCACGTCTTCCGAACAAATTGCACGATCGCAATGTTCAAATTGTTCGGAGAACGTGATTTTTTTTTTTCGCCAGAGAATTTTTATCCGGTGGAAATTGATACTTACCATGTATAGAAGCTGTGGTTTCAATAAATGTCGCTATGTCGCATCCACCCCGTATATGTATTATATAAATCAATCTTCTGTAAAAATGTGTCTTTGGACTCTGTAGTATACATACGATACCGTCAATATGTTTGAAATTTCTAGACAGGTAGAGACAACATCTCATGTTGGCTCGGCAACAGTATCTCTCGAAAGAGGACATAGATATATGGAGCATCAGTAACCTGTAGGAAAACTGCTTGAACAGCTGGTATCCATTGGTGCGTAAGCACGTTACCCGCGGTTTCGATGTGTCTCTTGCAAACGAAACAAAAGTCCTGCAGCTCGTACGCCTCCTTCGTCGTCATTATATCCATCATACTGATCAACCGTAACCCACTGGAACAGAATGCATAATATTGGCGTTTTCGCCAGAAAATAATAAAAATACATCATCATGATGATAGAGCTTGCGGCACTGCTGAATTCAGGATGGTGCTGGAGTTCGAGTTTTCAAATTACTGTCTCGGAAGGCATAGAATCTTTGTCTTAAGATAGAGTAATTTAAAACATCATGGGCTCATCATACCAGAAATACAAAGCAAAGTCGAAAGATAATTAAAGCGTGTTACAAAAAACCTTTATAATTTTTAGGTAATTCGGTCATTTTTATACAAAACTCTGAATTCTTACTTGAACTGCTTGTACCATATCTGCAAAACTTGCGCGATACACGGGTTAACGCTGTGTAGATTCTTCGTGAGGTACTTGTGTGCCAGAGCGTACCGATTCCTCCACGCATCGTCCTTCTTGGCTAACTCCTGTTGTAACGGGGTGTCCTCCTCTTCAAATGACTCTTCCTACAGATTTTAAAATTCAATAACTTAAAGATTAAATAAAGATCTCGGCGGTTTTGAAGAAATTTGCAAATGGCTGCTCTAACAGACGACGAGCACCAAGCGAGCGTAGAGCGTGGCCAATACTGATCCGTGACATTTGGCGGTGATCTTTGATTTTAAACTTAACTAGGTATTATAGATAAAATCGAGTTTTTAGGCGGCTCGAGTGAACTGCGTAAACGTGTTGTCTAAGTCGATCTGACTTGCTTAATGTATGCGAGCGAGATATTTTAGACATTTAGTCTAAAATATCTGCCGCAAGTGATGCACGGTCAATCGCTTTTATTTGTCAGGCAAATAGAACCAAAGCTCTTATTTTGCAAAATAGCAGTCATTTACACTATCTCTTTACGCGCGCGAAGTTCATCCATTTAATTTGTTCAATCCCTATTCAAAATAACCCTCCTCTGACGCAGTCGGGTAATAATAAGGTGCCTCTTGTGCAAATAATTTTCCTTTGATCTTGCGAAACTAACGGGTATTACAAAACTGTTTGAAACTGTAAGCTACAGCGAAGTAAGCTTCAATCGGCTGTCTCCTTTGCTTTGAGTCTGCAGCTCATTCAATTTCCTACTAACAAACTACGGAACTTTTATGTGCGATACAACATTGAAGAACAATATTGCATCGCTCTTTACAGTTTAAAATGAGGAAACATGAAGTTTATAATTATATTATTATTTTTATACAATTTAATATTTTCGCCCAACAACAATATAAGTGGATCTTACCAAAACCAACTCTCCGTGCACGGATATTTCTACACTTATTTAATTTATTCGTTTACATTTATCACGCCTCTAATAACTCTTTTACATGACAAAATAATTGTGAGTAAATCTAAATCATAAATTATTGTTTGATAAAGCTATGCAATGGCGGGAAGTCGATTGTTTTCTTTTTTAATAAAGTTGTGAATCCGTTAAAATAGGTTTTATATGTCATAAAATATTTGTAGCTAGATTAGTTGAACATGTGAAAATAATTATGTAGGTACTGCTCATGGTTTAAAACTATAAACCTTTATTGATGATTGATAAACCTGATTTCAAATTTGTTTTTTTACCAAAGGTTTTTATATTATTTATTACAGGTTTATTTTTTTACATTGGGCAATGTAAAAAAATATTCATCAAATAGAAGTTTATCAATTTCTGATGGAGAACCTGATGAAAAATCTTTGAGCCCTAGAATTAATACGTTTTATTGAAGACAGTATTTTGAATGATCAATGTCCGATAAACTAAAATTCTATACGAATTTATTTATAACTTTACATTTTCATAGTAATTTATATTTTACGGCCCTTTTTTAACACTGTTGAAAGCGGAGCCAGCACTATTAGAAATAGTTAGAATAAAGTTGTGTGACAAACACCATCGTATTGCTATCAAATTAGTGTTTCAAAAAATGCTGCAATTAGGCATTTTATTCATCTTTGACTGAAATTTAATTATAATTGACAATGACAGTACTTTGTTTACAAAAAAAATCTATAGTAAGGCCAACCAGACGAGATAAAAAATGTAAATAAATGTTCAGGGGTTCAAAACATTTTTATTTGAATAAATTATTATTGTTGTGGATTGGGTTGAGGTAAAGAAACCAGGCGAAAAGGAAATAAATTATATTAAGAAAATAGGAAATAAACTAACGAAACACTAGATAACTAAAAGAACTTATATTGTCAAAAACATAAAAAATATAACATAAATATATTAAAACTAAGTAATAACAGCAAAAATCAAAATAAAACTAACAGAAACGGAATAATAACAACAAAAAACCAAGCAAATACGGAGACGAAAAAATATGTATCACTTCCAACGCAATCCAAACAGGAATGAACTTGATCACAAAATGGCGGACCAAATGTTGACAACTGCGGTACTGACTGCATTCCTGTACCACGAAACACACAACGACAGCTGTTGTCGACCAATTGACGTCAACTGCGCGTACGAATGATAAGGACAGAGATAATAATCCCTCGCTATCGCAATGTAACTCAGTAACGGTCCGCTTGTTTACATTCTTTATCTCGTCTCGTTGGCTATACTATAATCAGACTATAGCATGTATTTTAGAAATACATAATTTCCTACCGTGTTAGGATCTTTAAGCACGAAGTCGACGATAGCCTTTTTCATGCTCATCATGAAATCCTCGCGCATCTCATCTGTGCATGTGAAAAGCGTCTCCTTCCATTTCTTCAGTTTTGGAGATATCAAGTTGTGTACCCTGAAATCATATTAAAGTAGTAGTATTTTAACTGTTATCCAACGGGTATTATCCAATATTGAAATTAGGATGTCTCTGTTTTTGTAAATATTAGCTATAAGACTTATTTAGATTTTTATTTTTATACACCAACAACCCTATATATTGCCTGCAACACAAACTATCTTTTTATCCATCCAAAGGTTGCCTGTAAGAAATTGCTTTTTAGCGATAAGGCTGCCCATTGTGCATTTGAAAACAATTTTAAGTTGTATTTATTGTCAAACTGTATATTTTTGGTGTACAATAAAGAATACTCTACTCTATTACTCACGTATTATTTGGTCTATTTGGGTGACTGCTAGTTTTACTCGATTCAAACGAGCTTCGTCAGGCCATGAGAACGGAGCAACGTGTCCCAGACTGGTTAGCGTCGTTTTGTACTCATGGCCTGTCGAAGCTCGTTGTTTAACAGTTAAAATGCTATCAACTCACGTCACATTCAATAATGTGAGATTGAAGTATCTACTTTGATAAAAAGTGTTAAGATTTGATTGTAAGAACCATCGCATAATATTCTAGAATTCTCTCTTTATTATGATCGACATAATATTATTGTAGTTTTTTTATGCAGTTGCGTTACATGTATAGAATCTATGCCAAATGACGTAGCATGTTTTGTTCCTCGCCCGAGGGCGCGTGGTGGCCCCCACGACCTTAGAGTTTAGTCGTGACTCGTGACATTATTATGTAGTATATAATTATCAAGTTGATTAACCTTATAATAATAAACTAGATGACCCACGCGGTTTACCCGCACCGGACAGAAAAGCTTTTGACGCGAAACATTGTTGTGTCCAGTGCCCAGAAAATATTCACAACGCCATCTATTGATTTTTTGCTACGTAAACTAAGTTCTAACTTAAATCCCATAATTCACCCTCTTGACTTTAAAATTTAGAAAAATATTAAAGGCAAAGAAATACATTTATTTTTATTCAAGTTACTATACGAAATTTTGTGCTTCTAACTTCAAAAATGACGGACATCCATACAGCCGTTTAACCCTTAATTTACCCTACCTCCTTCGGGATGGAATATCCAAAAATCACTTCATAGTGCGCCCCTACGCTACGTAAGGAACCTTCATGCTAAATTTCAAGTTCCTAGCCGGTTTAGGCTCTGCGTTGTTAAATCAGTCAGTCGGGTGAACAATTAATATAACTTGTATAGATCTAAGTGATAGTTAAAGAAAGTTTGTGACGTTATACCTATGTACGGATGTTAGGTTTTATTCTACTAGCCACTTGAGGTTCAAGCTGAAAATATGCGCAGCAAATTACTTTGCGGCAATTTCCAGAACTCTAGCTATCTTAAAAAAAACCTTACTCCATCCCTGATGACATCAGGGTTTGGCTTACATATTAAGTAAGTCCAACTGACAAGTAAAAATTATAAATATGGAAGTTGTTATGATAAAACAATCTATGGATTTTGTTCATCTACCACTAGCCATCAGATGATCCAGATGAAAATCAGCGCGGCAAATGACAGTGCAGCAATACGCAAAGCTTTGGTCTATTCAACACTATCATAATAATTAGACACCAGTCGTAAACCTTTTTTTGCACTCTTGGCATATAAACCAGACATAAACTTAAAGTAATAGATACGTAAACTACTTTTTCACCACACCAGCACGAAAAAGATTGTTTGCTTGCTAGAATTCAGTGAGTAAAAACCGTTTTTACTCACTAGTGAGGCAAAGTGATTCAAATTTCGAAACACTAAATCCTTCCAATGAATAGGCGCTGAAAAAAAAACAAAACAGCCACCATGTAGGTTAGTAATAAACATTGACATCATTTTTATTAAATAACTACATACGATACGTTTAAATTATATAAATACGCGCTTATTTAGTATTTTAATGGTTTTATATTCGTGATTGACCATTAAATTAATTAAAATCAGGTACTTAATATTAGACTCTATTAATAAATGTTACGGAACGAATTTCCGAACGCACGATTTTAAAAAAAAAAGTCTGTGTCTGTGTCAGTCATCGCGGGCAACTACCTATAAATTCTTTTCAGTTTATGTTTAATTGTTTACTGGAACATTTTAACAAAAAAATAGTGAATTCAGTGATGAAGAACTTTGTGGAACTCCAAAATAGTTGCGACAACTTGCTTCTAACACAGAAGTTTGCTTTTTTACCAGAAAAATCACGTGAAAAGTATTTGAAAGCGTACGACATATTTAATTAGTGGCGATTTACTAAAGGCCCTAAAACGCATTCTGAATTGGTATTACTGTCGTATTTCATGGAATTATTCCAGGTAAAGCAATCGAGTACGAGTTTATTTAAATCTTCATATTTTCTCACTGAAAGAGGTGAAAAGTTTTGTATGTAACGCGGTGAGAAAAATTTTATTTCCAGTTCGTGACCTCTTAAAATCTTTCGCTTGCGAAGTAGTCTTTATTAGAATTACTCGCTACGCTCGTGATTCAATTTAAGACTACTTCACAAGCTCAAGATTTAAAATTGGCACACAACAGAAATATAAACTTTTTCTCACTTGAACCATAAATAACTATTGTCTAACATAGGTAGGTACTAGGTGGGCGAAATTGTGTTTCTTCATAATGAGTACCTACTTTAGAATAATCTTGTTATCCAGCGGCGCTACATGTATGGTATCGATGCCATATCTCAGGTAGTAGTAATAACGCAGCATGTTTTGTTCCTCGCCCGAGGGCGCGGGGTCTCCGGCTCCTTCGTCCTCTGGGCTTGCTTGGCATATCAAGTTTACTAGCTTCAATCTAAACTCTTCCCGAGCTTTTCGCATGGCTGTGAAGCTTTGCATCACTGCAAATAATATAGATACAAACGAGTTAATACGTACTTCATTATTTGAGATATTTACCTATATCTACCTATTAATATGTTGTTTTACATTAAGATAACTAATAGCGTCGACGCTAATAAAATATGCGTGTAGGTATTGTACATTAACCTTTCTCGTAATTTATTTTATCTATTGCTAAGAAATTACATTTAAATTCGTTGCCTAATTAAAAAGATTTCATCGCACAAACAACTGCGCTTGAATGAATATTTAGAGCAATTTTTAAGTATGATAGTCTGTAAGGACGACAATCAGTAAGAAGAACATAATTAATTATTAGCTTAGCAAAAAAGAGTAGAAGGGTGTTTCTTTGAGTTTCAATTTATTTTGCACTTTTTCTGTGTTTTTACATTTTGGTCTAAATTGAAAGTTAGTGCAGTAAGGATATGAATCTATGTTACAAGTAGTTAAGATATGTAAATAAGGCATTGAAGTTAAAGCAGTACAAATTGAGAAAAATAGTATCAATTTTTTTTTTTGTGGATGGTAATGACATTATGTTTCTGGTAATGAAATCTGTGTTGCTGGTAATGATTTTATGTTCCTGGGAATGATGATTAAATAAGAAAAGCATTTAACAAATCTTTGTTTTTATTGTAGGATTGTAATCAGTTTTCAGTAACCAGTACCCAAAGTAAAACAGTTTAAAAAAAAACATATTTTTTTCTTTCACATTAATTAAAACAAAAATTTTCATGATTATGATCAATGTAAAAATTTTCTTTATTTATACCAACACTTACTATTAATTAATTATTTCGGTCTCTTATGTTCTCTTCCACTCTTGTCTTTAATATTAATATTTCTTATAAATGTTTAACTAACTCAATGTCTTTTTCATATTTGGTTGATTTACATCTTTTATTTAATCACTAGCTCTTGTTCTCTTAACTTAAAATATAATCTTCTTATTTAGCGGATTTTCGCCCTTGATTGTTGTTTAATTGAGTCATTCTTGCTTTTATTCTTCTAATCTTAAGGTTTTCTTCTTCTTTATTAGCTGATTTTCATCTTTCGTTGTTGTTTACAATCATTGTAGTTCTTATTATCTAATCTTCTTCTTCTTATTTAGCTGATTAACATCCTTGATTGTTATATCTTGTAAAATATATATTCTTTTTCCAGGTGGTATTTTCTTTATTCGGAGAAATAACGCTTTTAGAGCATGATGGCTGGTTTTCTACATCTGCATCTTTATTTTTACCAGTTGTATCCTGGATTTTGCTGCAAGACGGTTTAGATGTTATAGTTTTCGGTACATTAGGTTTTGTTTGTGGAAAATCTTGTGAAAGTTGTGAAATTACATAAAACATGTCATTACCTTAACTTACCCACAACACGAAATATCCCGGCAATGATGTTACTGGCAATGACGATTTCAATTGAAACATGTTTGAACCTGTTAAAAATTGTCATGAAGAACAACATATTTATTGGCAGTTTCAAGGTATTATTATGTATGGAACACTGAAATTAATGAAAATGTAATACATAAATAACTCACCGATTAATCTTAGGTTTCGGTAATGATGATTGTCTCGTCGAAGGCTTCGAAGAAACACTTTTTTTCAATTTTATTCACAAAATTAACGTGCACGTCGGATAAGAAATCATTGATGACTAAACTACGCGTGAGGCGCAGCGGGGGGGCGTCGCACAGGATTGCGGGTTGAACAAAATGTTGCACTTTTTTCACTTTCATATTCTGTTGCGTGTAATGACAGAAAATGGATGCCAAACGTTTAAAGACTGAAATAACACATAAAGTGTTTTAAATCGGTCTTTGTTTCTTCATAAAATGAGAAAATATAATACTATTAATACATGTATGTACATTAAATTGGTTATTCATGAACCGATATTCAAATATTTTTGATATTGTAAGAATGTGCGTGATTTGAACGTTGTGGGAAATGACAATTTGTGAGGTTTTATGAATTCGTATTAGAATTTGACTATTTATGTCTACAAAAATGATTTGCCCTTCTTCTATATAATATCTAATAGGATGCTATTTTCTGCCTTTGTCGTAAAACTTTGACTGCCTGCATTTTTTTATAAGACTTGAACATAGTTTTTTGCTGATTTGAAGAAACACCCAGAAAATAATGAGGGCAACACTGTGTCGTTCATACCCAATGAGTCATTGTTCGTACCCAATATAAAAATCTGCGTTATAGTGAACCAATCATAACTTTGTTTTAATGAAACGTCATTAGGTACCTTGACAGAGTTGCCAGCAGACATAAAATAGTTTGCGTTTCTAGACTATTTTGCCAAGCTATATTACATATCCTTCATTGTTTCCTGTTTTATTAAAACAGATAGGTTGGTAATATGGTATAGGATAGATAAGTACGTAGATAGATAATTATGTACTACTGTACCTACCGGTAGATACTTTGTTAGATGTTTTCCTAGCAGCTTGTATCTTCGCTGCCTTGGATTTGGGTGGCGGTAGCTTCAAAACTTCTTCTGGTAGAGAAAATAATGGCCGTGTTCGTATTTTAAAATCTTCGGGCATACTTGCTTTTGGTATTTTCGGTAATTTTACATCTTCAGAAGAGGGCGACGAGCTACCTTTCTTTCGTGTAGGCCTATTATTGTTATTCTTCTTCATGTTTACAGCCTAAAACAATGTGAATAAGTCGGCGGTGCAGCTACAGTGCAGCTACAGCAATTTTTAAAACTAGAAGGTACTACTACTTCTCCACACCTCAATTGTCAAATAATCAAAAGGATCAAATTTTAATTTCGCACCGATACCATACCTGTACCACCGCCCACCATGCGATAAAATTTATAGTTTGATCTCACAGTATCAAAGCACATAATTTTTATTTTTTTCTAAAATATAATCTTTAATAATTTATAATCTTATCCTTACTTTTTAACCCATTATTAGTTGAACCGTAATATGAAATTCAAAAGACCCAACATAATATCTGATCACGTTTAGTTTTTGCTGATGGAACTCAAATGTGTATGTTCAGCATTTTTTCTATGTAATAGGAATTAATGAACGAATAAATAATAATATGTTTATACAATTTTAACCTTTGCAATACATACTGTATACCTTTAATTTTAATTATTAAGTATAAAAATCAAGATTAATGGGTGTGGAATACAATGTTGTAGCAGTAACAAAACTAATCCCGTCAGGTCTTACTCCGTCTTACAGATCGTGTTCATCGTGTAAACTTCAAAAATTGTAAAAGAAAAGTGAATTTATTTAAGCATTTTATATATAAAATGATTGTATTTCACCATTAAAACTGATTAAAGTTCATCTTGTATAATATTTTTTCGCAAAAGTACTCTTACCGATTATAACAGCAGTCTAAAAAGGTAAGCACTAAAAGGTTTTTTGGTTATATCATTTCACACTCACAATATTTAACTTGAACAAATTACACTTTTAACTATAAATAACAAATTTATTTGAACTAAACTAATTAAAAATAAATCTACGTTGATGACACTCAAACATGAAATCTGTTTTTGTCAAACTATTGATTTCTCCATGACAACAATATCTTCATTTGAGATTTTTTTTTAATATCAAAGTGCTCGCGCAATTCATTCAGCAAGTTATGAATTCAAAAAAGTTTTAATGCACTTTACTATTAAGTGAAGTCTAGTGGTGACTGCATAAAATAGTGAAGGCTGTAAAGTGTATAAATTTGCTTATTTTCATTAAAACACATAGTATTAAGTTAATTTTGAGGTAATAAATATAATTAGGATGTGCATATCTTAAACTTTACATAAATATACTTGTACTTAAAGAATGGCAAGCCAAATAAGTACCATAAGATCTTGTGGTGATGTCTTTGTAATCAAATGTGTTATAGTCATTGACTTATAGTCATTCTGTTATACTGTGACCCATAGTCCATTTGAAAACCAAAATGCACATTTAAGTTGTATTTATTACTTCTACAGGGCTAAATTTACACTATAATTTTATAGGTTATTTGGTGGATGAAGCTAAGGGTAGAATCATATTCAAAGGTAATTTAGTAGTGTTAATTTTTCTTTAACAATTAAAAAAAATAAACAAATTATCTGTTGCGTCTCTTCTCTTATCACCAATAATTTTGTCTGTTCATTTCATTAACTACTCATTTAGGCATCAGCTCTTGAATGTTATTTACTTATCATACTTATTGGCCTTATTTCTGCACAAATTTCTCAAGGATTGGATTGGTGGCCTTGGCCTGTCCTCCTGTCAGGACCGGCTACCATTGTAGCCATATTTAAAGTCATCACTACAAGTTAAAAACTAAATTGCTTCTCACTGTCTGTCTGACCCTGTGTGCTTAGATCTTTAAAACTACACAATGATTTTTGATAAGATTTTTTTAAATACATGGAATGATTCAAGAGAAAGGTTTTTATCTAAAATAAATGTACAATTTAAAAATACTTGGTTCCCGGAGTCACAGTATAAATATGTACAAACAGTACGGAAACTGCCTACAAACGTGCGAAACGGCACGCACACATAAACATGCACACCGACGAGACCCCTAAGTGATTGTCGCGGTGCTCTCAGTAGCGAGTGCTGCTTAGGGGTCTCGTCGGTTTTTTGACTGAATACATTTATTTGATTAGAAGTAATTAAGTTTCATAACATAACAAACAAATACATAAGCCAAGGGGCTATGCTAACTGGTAACCTGAAAAAAACTAACAAATTAAGTAATTAAACAAATTGATAAGTAGACTAATTCTAACTTTATAAAACTTTTGCCGGATAATAAATAAAATATTAACTCAAGATGTGGGAACATAAATAACAAATATAATAAATGTGAGGTTTATTGGCTGTAAAATACTATGCTTTAATTATTGCATTTTTATTTGCACCCTAACAGCTAGCTGCACACCTGCAATATTTAACTTACACTTTTCAGATGTTGTTCCAGTTGGTGAGACACTTTCACAAAGGGCCTGTCTGCAGAGCGGCCGAGTCCTCCCTGCTGGCTAAACTGAGGAAAAAGACTGGATACACCATTGCTAACTGCAAGAAAGCATTGGAAATGCATAACAATGACTCTGAACAGGTATAGTTCATCTATTGTTAGTGTTTGGTATTAAAGAAATGTAGTTTGGTATGTTGATTTAAAAGCCACAATAGTAGACTAAAGATGTCATTGTCCAGATGATAACTTTGGAACAGTGTGCATGTTAAAGATTCCTACAGATATGTGTGTGCAATCAGATTTGCTATCACTTTTTCTTTAAAAGTTCTATTGGTGCAGTAATTAAAATAAACTACTGACTGATCATAAAATTATGGTTAGGTTAGGTTAACTAAAAGTAAACTATTTCCTTATTCATTTATTTTCTTATTTTTTACATGTTTAATTACTAATTTAAAAAGTTAAGTACATAAAAAAATTAAAGAACAATAAAATTCTACATTTTTAAATGAAAAATAGCAAGCTACTGGTGGTTAAGACTCCAGAGAGAGGAAACTCCTAACTTGCGTGCCGTGTTTAGTAGCACCGCCTTCTGCATCAGACCCTAGATCCATCATCCTCATCTTTCAATCATCCACCCAACGATAGTCTCTTAAGAATTTTGTCACAATAGCAGCACGGAGTTGGAATTGTACCTGGTGGATGGCGATAGGCTCATCCCTATCCCATGGAACCTAAACATAACAGATGAAATGTGGGTGTTGTACTCCTCTGCCACACCCTTCTGGGTAATATAGTTGTGATGTTATGTTATTATTGAACAAAAGATATTTAAGTAACTATAATTGTTTCAGATTCTTCAAATAAGTATTATTTAGCAACTTTTAACTTTATTTATTTCTCATAACAGGCTGAGGCATGGCTGAATGAACAGGCCCAAGCAATGGGCTGGGCCAAAGCTACGAAGCTCGCTGGTCGCACAGCCCTGCAAGGACTGGTTGCTGTTAAATTCGACAGATCTCATGGAGCACTTGTAGAACTTAACTGTGAAACAGATTTTGTAGCCAAGAATGAGAAGTTCCACAAAATGATTGAAGATACAACCCTTGCATGTTACAATTTTGCCCATACTCACCTGAAAGCTAAAGGACCTATCACAAAGGTATTGTTTCTTTATACCAATAATAATAAATAGTAGGTACACAGCTGCACATGCTGCTTAACATTACAACCTTCAAATGATGCACTGATGAAGTCATCTTGTGCTAGTCACACTACATAAAATAAATATGAATCCTGAATATAAAGTTAGTTCAAACAGTATTCCTAAATGCACTCAGTCAGTCTGACCATTTATCTCAAGTTCAGCTGTAAAACTGCTGAACCGATTTTGATATGACTTTCATAGAGTCAGAATGGCTTAAATTAATGTTTTGTCTCGAAAATTATAACCATCTTAAATATTGGGATAACATGCCACAATTAAAGGTAATATATTGACAAAAGGAGAGACAACATTTAGGAGTTAACTACTATTCACAAAGTACAAACTTCTTCCTTCTTCCACAAACTAATGTATATTTTTGTTGTTGTATTTCAGATGGAGCTGGACAGTGAGCAACTTAGTAATTTGGCTGTAGATGGTGGAAAAAAACTGTCAGAAACGTTAGCTTTGTTTATTGGATCTGTTGGTGAAAACGCCATTCTAAGAAGAGCAGAATGCTGGAAGGCAAACAGCAAAGATGTCAAAATTGCCGCCTATACCCATCCTGCTCCCGCCGCACCCACTGATTACTCTGCCGGCAAATACGGGGCTATACTCGCCTACAAACAACCTGACGACATTGATGATGTTGGCAAACAAATTTGTCAACACATCGTCGGCATGGCCCCCAGAAAGGTCGGTGATAAAAATAAAGACGAGCCAGCCAAAAACTCGGATGACGAACAATGTCTCATTTATCAAGAATATTTATTAGACCCGTCGTACACTGTAGAGGAAATACTGGAACAGCATAAAGTGGAGATTATTGATTACGTAAGATTCTCGTGTGGTGAGGTCGTTGAAGCGAACATGCCCGGCGTGGAGAAGCAGCCATTAGACACAGTCCAAACCTTGCAGTGAATGAAAGTTATGTCTGTGTAATAGTACTTCGACAATTAAAAGTAGTTACGCAATATTAATAATGTCTGTTATGTGATAACTCAAATTCTTGTATTTATTTTGTATTGTTAAGAAATAAATAGTTTTAAAATATTATACACTTTGTTACTAATAATAGTCAAAATATTAATCATTAGTAAGTAGACCATAAAGTTCAATTTATTTTACATAATAAGTTATGGAGGTAAGTTATATATTATACACTTTCCAAGTGAAACAGCCTAGATGACGTTCTTCAGTTTAGCTTTTCCTTTCCATAAGAACATCCTACAGTCTTTTTTCCAAAACATAGCAATTTGACTGGGTTCAAAAGCATAGCCATGGTAAGTCAACACCTCTGGAGCTACCACATGAAGCGCCAACGTGTTCAGTTCTCGAGTTCTGAATGGACCAGTTGTAGCCGGCCGAAGGAGGCATCCGCATGGGCACACTGCTGTAATTCTCGGCGCTGTCATCACATTTACTCTATTACATAAATTAATTCTTTGAAAGTTGGCTGATAGCTTTAGTTCCTCTACAGCCCCAGTAAAAGATTGTGTGGCTCGAAGTGCGAGAGGTCTTGCATACTGATTTTCTGGACTGTTTCGAAAGCCGACGGTGGATAAAGATTTTTTTGTTATATTAGGACTGTCATCTGGACTTCTGTCTTCGTATTCACTTTCTTTATCAGAAATATCGTCTGTATACATGATTTATATTTTTGTAAATTACGACTTGAAATTAAATGAAACAGTTTTTCGAAATGACAGCTTTCGACATTTGTTTCCCGCCTTGGAAAATTTCCTTCACCGCAGATTAAAAATCGAAAAAGAAAATAGGCAGTATTTTTATGCCTATCTCAAAGTTAGGATATAAACTTTTTCAATATCCCGTACGTACTACGTAAATATTGTAGACAACCGATTTGGATCGTATATTTTGTAAAGAACAGATTCATTATTGGTGCATGAAAGGAGCCTCCCCGAGTGACGTACACAACGATTCCCTACGTCCGGCGCACCCTGGCCAATTCGCGAATTCTCCAAAGCGAATTGGCTAATCCTTTCACCACGATGGCTAGTCAAAATACAATTTGACTCAGCCATCGACACGACGAAGAAGAAGATTATTAAGAATCCGTAGTTCCTACAAGGAACCCCTTAAATCTCGCCATGTCCGTCTAAAGTATACCGTCGTGTAAAAAAACTTATTTCTTTGTGTAATTATGTATACTATTGTACACCATCTTTTTGACCAACCAACTGTTCTGTTTGCAGAGATGTGACTTATCTAAGATACAAGTATCTGAAATACAGATACAAGATACGTATTTCCATCTTGTATCTAAAATACTTTTCCAAAAATCATCTTTTAGCTTGTATTTAAATACATGTTGTTAGGTATCTTAGTATTTTACAAATACTTTTTCTGACAAAATACTTTTAGGAATGATTATGCCTCATGTCATAAGTCTCATATCTCATGTTGTATCATGTCATATGTTTTTTTGTCTTAGAAAAACTTCAGGGTGGTCAGAAAAAATTAGTAACCTGATGGCCAACCAAGTAAATTGATGGCTTTTGATTGGTGAAATACAGTAAATACCTACTTTTGATATTATGTTTATTATTTTCCTTAAAAATATAATATTTTGTCTTGTCATATTTCAGCGATTAACATAATATATTCGTAAATAAATAACATTAATGTTTATTAAGATAATGTCAAAAATAATCTTAAATTCAATGGAACAAAATGTTGTTTTCTTACAAAAGTATTTTCATCTTGAAAAGTATTTAGAAGATACGTATCTTGCATCTAGTATTTCAAATACCATTCTCGGAAGTATTTTGTATCTGGTATCTGAAATACTTAATTTCAAAGTATCTTGGATTTAGTATTCCAGATACTTTTTAGAGGGTATTTTGTACATCTCTGTCTGTTTGTCGTCTGCTCTATCCATCATTAGATATCTTTTTAAAACCATTGCGGTCGCACTCTCTTGTAATAATTATGCCTAAATGTACCTATAGGTAAAACCGCGGTCGACTTAATTGACCAACATTACGTGAGTAACACCCGTATTTCATAATTTGAATAAAGCAAATGTTTCCTCGAGTTCTCAATCTGGAATCTAAAAGCATAACCGTTGGTTCGAAAAAATAAAATAAAATCATGGTGGTAGTATATTTAATGAACTTTAAAGGCAAATTGTAGCGGCTCTTAACTTTATTAGTTCAAGAGTTATAGGGCCAAAAGTTATAAAATGCAGTTGGGCATTTCCGCCGATGGCAAAAAAAACCTGTAACAGGTACGTGGCAGCTAATTGTCTCGGTATTTTGGTAGTTTAAACATTTTACGACCTTTAAAGCGGTCTTTTTAATGATTATTATATCTATTAGTAATCAAATAAGTCGAAAATACCGAGAAAAATAATATTTTACAGTTTTTTTCACGCATAAAGCGATGTAACAATCTGTGTTTTCGGCATTAATTAACGATTTACAAAATAAAATACCGACCAATTGGCTCTATTGTAACATTTCTGGATTCATATGACCCTTGGCGATAATCGGCTATAAAAATAACATGATAATAATATGTACATATATGTTCTTTTGCTTGTAATTCAAAACGATATCGAAAATCGGTCCTTACAGATTTCATCACAAAATGCTCGATAGCATGTTCTGTATGCACCCGACCTTCATCTTGAATGGCTTGTAGCAAAGCTTACACTGTCCTTGTGCCGACAACCACCGTGAATTTCCCATGTGCTTCTGATTATGGGTGTGGCACGCGTTCTTTTACAAAAATTCAAAAAGTGTCCTTACCATCAAAGAGATGTTTATACAGGTAATTAAACCCTTTATCCTGGGAATTCCTGTGTGAAATTATTATACAGACGTATAATTAGTCCTTTCAGGAGGATTTAAAACAATTAAGTAGTATTAAAGGTACTTAATCTTAAAAAATGTTCAAAATGTCCTACCCGATACAGTCCTTACCGTGTTAATCTAAGGGCTACGGTAAGGACTTTAAAGTTACGGTAATGACTTTTATACATCAAAAGTATTTATGCAGTCGATTAGCAGGCAAAACCTGGGGCTTAAAATCTCAGATCGCCCTATGGATGTACAGTGGCCAACGAGTTAGCTATGCAGGGCAAAAACTTCTATGTCATAGTAAAGACTTACTACACCAGTTATGGATAAGTGAGTTATTTAT
This sequence comes from Hypena proboscidalis, assembly GCA_905147285.1. Taxonomy (NCBI): domain Eukaryota; kingdom Metazoa; phylum Arthropoda; class Insecta; order Lepidoptera; family Erebidae; genus Hypena; species Hypena proboscidalis. Next base: position 5,592,358 of record LR990130.1, read on the forward strand.
CTAAATAGTGGGTATATATTACACTTAATAAAAATGTAATGTACACATGCATATCTATTGCAGTCAGCTTTCAGTATGGCGTAGAAGTTTTTCCCCTGCTTGGCCCACTGTACACGACCATAGTCCGGCCCACAATTACCTATGCGTCTGTGGTCCGGTACAAAAAGGCACAGCAAAAGGTGGCTGCGGTAACACTTTGTGGATTGCAAAGGACCGCGAGCCTTACCATAACTGGTGCCATGTCTACGACACCTTAGCCGCATTAAACGCTATACTAAACCTACCGCCCCTCCATATCCTAATGGTAACGGAGGTGCAAAAGTGTATGTGCAGACTGAACACAGTGGGAAAGACGACCTGGCTTTTACAAGCACTGAGAGCTATTGCAAGACTCAGTCTTGAAAGTCCCCGTCCTTTACAAGACAACGGATGTGCTCACCACACAGATGAACTTTACTGTGGAACTGCCAAAAAGGGAGGAATGGCCTAAAAACCTGAACTCCATAAAGGCAAATAGTCTCATCTGGTACACGGATGGCTCCAAAATGGACAATCACGTGATATGTGATGTCTACGCAAAATTACCTAGTGTGAATCTTAGTATAGACCTAGGTAACCTGGCCTCCATTTTCCAGGCAGAGATTTACGCTATTATAGAATGTGCGAACTACCTGCAACAAAGGAACTTCGTCAACCAACAAATTTATATTTTCACAGATAGTCAAGCTACTTCTACACTGGTCAGGAATTGCGTAGACAGCTTAAATGTCGTAGGGCAGAAGAACAAAGTTGTTCTGGGTCCCTGGGAATTCAAATATTATGGGCAATGAAAAGGCCGATCAACTGAATGAGGTCTGGTACAGAGATTCTGCAAATAGGGCCGGAGCCTTTCTGTGGAATCTCAAAAAACCAGGCTTATCAATTCCTATTCGAGGATTCATCAAGACTCTGGCAACAGGGTCAGGGAACAAATCATAGCAAAAGCCTCATCAAGGGCTTCTCGAACAAATATACTACTAAGCTGCTGGCACTTAGTAAAACAAGGTGTCTCCTGCCGTTAGATCCCTCTTATCCACTCACATCTCACTTATCCCGTATGGGCTATGCGGACGATGACTACTGCAGATTCTGTAAAAAGGAACCGGAAACACCGCTGCACCTCTTTTGCGACTGCGAGCCACTGATCCATAGACGAAGCATCATTCTGGGACGCCATATCTTGGATCCGGATGATGTCAAGACACTCCCGATCGGCCAATTGCTCCAATTTATGGAGGCTATTGGCCTAAACGAGAGTCTATATTGAGGCTACAATGACAATATACCCACAGAGGTTGACGTGAACATCCAAAGCCTCGTTCCAACAATAATAAACAAAGACCAGGCAAATTTTTTAAATCTGTGTGACTTAGATGAAAAAAAGTGATTAAACGAGTATATTTATGAATCATCGTTATTTTGTTAAAAAAAACATGTTTTTGTTTAAAGATTATGTTATAATTTAAAAATATCCTATAAATAGACTAATTTAAGAAGAAAACATGTGATGTGTCGTTGCATAATGCCCTAAAGTTTACTCATAACTTCGTGCGATCTCACTGTGCACTCAGCGTCCGAGATGGACGCTGCAATGGAACATAAAATGTAAAAAAAATGTAAACCCTAAGATATTTTTATCTAGTTCCTATTACTTTCATAAAAGATCTATTCTATGATTCATATAATATTTGAAATGAGACCGATTGATCTAATAAAAGAGTTTTGTTATTACTTATTAATTACAATAAAAGTTGATGATGATTGAGTATTCCTGTTTTTTTTTTTCGGTGTTATAATGCTGTCAGGTACCATAAAATATTATTTAAAAATGGTTAGTTACTAACGGTCATTACCGTGATTTTTATGTCATTACCGTTTGTTCATTATGTTATTTTTTATTGACCTTAGGCATGAATAAATGAGTAATAACAGCTTATTTCTCAATTCTCTACTAATTGCAGTTATTAAACTTTAATAAATAATTAATTTTGTCCTTACCGGGATTTTTGCGTCCTTACCATTTTTTTAATGTTAATTATTTACGATACCGTTTGACATAATTAGTGTACACATACAGTGGCATATTTGAGATACATGTGGCAATGTCTGACACTTATTTAAAAACAAATATTTGAACTTTTTTTTGAATCCGCCAAAAAGTGCAATTTGGCGGAATGGCCCAGTTACTTGGAATAGTTCGTTCATAATACCTACAAAAACCTTCGAAAATTATGACCTGTATGAAGTTGTTACTTGTTTAATACAAATAGAAACCCCTTTTAAGTCTAAATAATGTTGGCACAACTAGCTACAGAACCGCGGTTTAAGTGCGCGGCCCGACACGCACTTGACGGTTTTCCAATATAAGTTCCGTTTGCGATTTTTGTGCGAGCATGGCGTCATAGACATAAAATGTATAAAGTTATATGAGCATATAGTTCTAAATGTGTAAATTGATTGAATAATTTACAAGCAGTCGACCACGTAGAATCTTTTCTCTATAAAATGATATGCCGTAGCTTTTGTACTGGCAAGTTTAACAAACACGAGATGTAACGGTACACAACATTGATCTAGATTCTAGAACAACCGACACGAATAAATAAATAAAATAAAAATAAAAAATCCTTTTATTTCACCATTAAGATCATAAATTTTATAAAAAGCCGAATACTCTGTAAATAAGATTTCAGCTGGTACAAAGATCATAAAATTAGAGGACAATACTGTCAAAAAGTTAATTCACGATCAGGTATTCTGTAATTCCAGATCAATTTAACTGATTTCTCTGTTCCGGAATATGCATAATTATCTACATAAAAACCTTCGTTATTAATTATTCTATGTATTAAGAAATCGCATCAAAATCCGTTGCGTAGTTTTAAGGTTCTAATCACATAGGGACGGGCAGACAGCGAGAAGCGGCTTTTTGTTATACGATGTAGTGATGATATTGCTTAAATTTGGCTTTGTTATAGGCAGGCAATAAGTAGGTAAAAAAGTACCTACCAGTGCGTAACAAATCTATTTTATGTTAACCTACGTACCTCGCAAGGATTACCGATTACAAATGAAAGTGAATGCGGAATTAATGCCAAAATGAACAAAGTACGCGACCAAGCGTGGATCCTGTGGACCTAATGTGTGACAAAATAGCAGAGCGTCACGGCGAATAGTGTCACTGTTTGTATGATGTGTAATTTTAATGTAGTCCGTCATTCGTCAGTCCTCGATATCTCTCTCATGCGGTGTGACGGACGGACGCTATTTGATAGTGATCGCAACGGTCCATACTCATAGACATTTTAAATGAGAAAGTGCGATAACATTGCATAATTATACCGCTGATGGACGAATATCAGGTGCATTTGAATTCCTTGCATATTTGTGTTTTAATAACACTAATTGCGTACAATCATAAACATCAACAGACCCATTGTGGTCCTAACCCCACCTAATTTTTTCTAGAAATGGTGTAGAATTATCATGACTACGAAGCGGTCAAAAGTGTATAAAAAAATGTAATGTGAAAAATAATTATGTGGGTAGTCTACGACGTAAAATTTACGTAGTATTACGTAACGTATTGTATTAAGTACACCATATTTCATATTTTATGTGATGTTATTACACGCTTCATTTTTAGGTAACTATTTACCAATTTCTTTGTTTCAACAGCGCTGAATCAAGTTCTCATCGACCAAAGCATTGTCATTCTCATGCCGATAAATCGACACATTTTGAAATTAGTTGCAATTAGTCGCTCTATAAAACAAACGTCGCGTCTGTTTGTTCCGTTGCGCACAATTTGTCGCACTTAATACTTAATTGAGATGTTAAGAATCACCGATAACTAGCGATGAAAACGCGATAGCACCACGCCACACATCAATCCAGCAAGTTGCCGCCCAGACTTTCGCGGGAATTAATTAATTCCTCTCCAAGTTTTATTAAAATATGTAAGTGCAAGAAGCGTGAAACAATTTTCTTTTTTATGCTTCGCTCGGCCGACGCCGAGGTCCGACCGCGGACGGCGGTTAGTCAGTGAGAAGTGTATAGACGTTTCGGTCGTCTAGTCGTGTATTTGTAGTGGTACCTCTGTGCACGCGAGTGGCAGCAGTATTTACAGTGGTCGTCGCGCGGGAATGGGAGCATCCAGCCCCTAAACACCGACACAAGATGCATATCCTGGAGATCGGTGCTGACCACCATGTAAATCATGTGATTATAATTTTCGTATACAAACAGTGAAATTGAAAGTGTCATGAGTGTGTTGACTTCGAATAAAAGTAACAATTTACTAATGATAGATGTTCACGCATTGAGGCATTACATGTGTGATTAGTTTTTACTCTTGCACTTATTATAAATTATCTGATTCACCTCATCAAGTTTTTGCCATATCATCATAATAAGATAAGTTTTTATGTCTAAACTAAAGAATTGTTTGATTGTTGAAATATAAGTGCATAATGCAACGTTCTCCGATTTTCTACTTATGAACGTTAATGAAATGCCATGTTTCATTATTTTAATTCATGCAAATAGATACACGAATCAAAACATTAAACAGATAAATAACTATTTACAGGATAGAACATAACAAATCAATATTAAATTAGCAGAAAATATATATATACATGTACACATGTACATCCTATTATATCTCTTTACGTGTAAACAACTAGATACCTATTCAATAACTTTATTTATAAATAAACTAACAAAATACGCGCGAAATCATAATTCTTCCTTGCAGTCGGGGAATAAGACTGCTATAGGACTATCTCCAATCTCTTTGTAAAACATAGGAGCAAAAAGCAAAATTAATTTCTGAGATAAACATACCGGTTTAAATATTAGTTCTAACTATTGATTAATTAGGCAGTCTCTATAACTTCACGCTCCACTTGCAGAGAGATGAGCAGAATTCCTAACAACAAAAACCAGTCAATTGCATCGTCAACACTTATCCTCTCAAATATCTCACCAACTGTTTGCAGATTGTATGTACGTCTAATAATTAGAATCGTGTGCTGAAGATGTGTATTTTTTTATCACGACATAATTTATAATAGGATTCCAACTTTATTTTTGTCGACACAGATTTTTTCTAGAAATCTCTAATAGTCCCTCAAAGGCTTAGTGCATAATATACATTATGTTTCGCCCAAACAATGAATGCGCCTCAGATGATTGGCAGGTTTATTTTTCAGTTATTAGTATTACAGATTGGCAGTTATTTTTAAATTTTTGTAATCATATATTTCGCCACTACAAAAAGTTATTAATGATATATAGTTTCGTCATCGTTGCTAGTTAGATCCTTTTTTACTCACATTCTCATCTAATTATAGCAGCATGAATCAATTCATTTCTTCAATTGGCTTCGTCATTTTCAATATTTTTACCCACGACTCGACGCCGGTATGGAGAAGGTACAGACATGCGTTTTACTCAATAAAAAGTTGCCTCCACTTTCATATTAATTGATTTTACCGTATGGTGTAACGAATTTTTAATGAAGATCAATATTTAGTCAAAGTAATGGGTAATATCCTAATATGTATAAAATGCCTACATTTATTCATCAATGTCTATTATCCCTACCTATATCAATCTTAGTCTGATATAAGTCATATCAGTCACTACGTACCCTATCCATCTCAAGGAGTATCTCCACTCTGTCACTATATCTATAGATCATTCCACTGCCTCTCATTCCTTCGATCTTGAAAACTTCCTTTTAGCGTATCTATTGTTTTCAGGTAAGAAGGATCTGAGAAACAATAGATATGCCAATGGGCACCCTCTGAAAATTATTCTTCCAACGCCCATAATTCACAAGTAATAAATTACAAGAAATTATAACAAAATTTCGTCGTTTACACTATAATCATTTGATAAATGTTATGAAAGTGATTGTTATACATGTAGTCTCTTTCAAATATGGGCAAGTCCACAAACTACCATCTCGTTATTTATATCTAAATATCACGTACCTATAATAGAAGTCTTCCGTAACCATTTTACGGTGTATAATTGGTGGTAATTATCTACCAATTCAAAATGGTCATGCAATTGGATTTGGTCACAAAGTTTACCAATAAACAAAATTGCCGTGTCGGCTACTCATAGAGTGTCATGGTTACTTTCAATTTAATTATTGGTTTAGGTTTACTATAGGTGTATCCATATATGAAATTCAGTCTGTTTAATTGACAACACTGGTAAATTGATGAATATGTGAAAAGTGCTTTTCCTTAAAATTTAACGTACACTTAGATCACATTAGGTCATCCTTGAATTAAAACGTTAAGATTTAATCACTCATGAAAATAAAAATAAAGTGTCCCAGTTTATACCCACTTCATAGTCTGATGTAGGTGCCTAATGTAGGTACTACATTTTATGGTATTAGGTATTATATTTTACGAAAAACTTCATCGAATCGACTTTTCATTAGATTTTCTTACAAAGAAACTAAATACACATTCAGCAAGAACTTCTATGAATTCTAAAGCTAATTACTTTATAATAATCACGAGTAAAGTAGGGTGAAACTGAAACTGAATACCTCCCTCAGTGGTTTAAATGAGTCGGTAGTAGGTACGTAAACATAGAATGACCGCACCCGGACATCTTTTGTGCGATGACCTACAATCCTCCAGCCGTTTGTCCACTAAACCAGTTAGATACAGACAGTGTGCCCTTGAAACGCTCCTATATTCCGTAATCTGCCCTACCCTCTATTATACCTAGTCTAAATTACCTAGATGAATATAAATGATGTTTTGTCGTATTTCTGTTAGGTTGCGACTCCTACATGTAGCTGGATTGGATTAGGTTTTGTCTTGTTTGTAGAATAATTAGCAGCCCTGTTGTACACGGCCAAAGCATCGTAGATTTACTTGGATATCGGTTCACAGAATATAAGATACACTATTCCTGCGCATACACAACAGTACCACCTAGGAAAATTTAAAAAAAATTAAATGTAATATTGTTTTTAAGCAGGAGGATGAGAGTGTCAGCGCGCGCGCCGCGGAGGCTGCCTTCCGCACGGTGCCGCGGGACCACACCACCTTCCTCGTCTGGAAAATCACCGTAAGTCATAGGCAATGAATCATTTAACTTTAAATATACAAAACCTGTCATAATGTATGTAGGTATAATAGCTATTGCTTCCATCAAATTCGTGATTTTTGCGAAATAGGATTGTCATGATTTTCGCAAATCAAACTTATAGCCAGATTAAATAAATCTTAGCTTGTAGTTATTTAACTTGATCTATCACGCGAGATTCGCCTCATGCTTAACTGACGTGTATTATAAAGATAGGTTAGGCACATGACTAACACGCCACAGTTTTTGTTTATAACAAAGTATACTTTCACCGTTCAAGACAAAAGCTGTAATTTGAGTCATCACATCACTCGTGCTTTATGGATGTGTGTTCGAAATGTGAGTTCTAATAAGTAACTTTTGATTAGTTTAAACATTATTAATTACGTACTTAATTCAAACAAATAATTGGTACTTACCGTCATTACCGTAATACCGTCAGTAATTACCGTCATAAAATAACCGCCTAAGCAGCGAAAAATCTGTGAACTTTCTTGAAACTTTTTTACATGATTTTATAGTAGGTATACTTTGATTTTATTTTCTCTGTACATAATACAGATAAGTATATACGTATTTAATTAAATTTTTGGATATAAATACGTTATATACCCACGCAGTATCAGCAAAACATTTCCAGTTTTTTACCTAGATACAGGGTGTTAGTAAATGATATCATCACATCATACATTATTCTGAAACCGTCACCTGGTTGCAAAAAAAGTTGATAGCGGTTTTTTTTCAAGACCAATTTTTCGAGGTGTGAAAATTATGGATGAAAAATGATGCAGGGTCTCAGAATCTTGCACTGAATCACAGCGTCTTTGATACTATGCGACATTTACTTTCTATATATTGCGCACGTCATCAATACACTATCCAAATTAATCTTCCCCAAAAGTCTGACCTACAAAACAAAATGTATGTTGGTTCCGTGCTATGCTGTAAATGTTTGCCTACGCTAAGTTGGTGTACTTCCTTAATTTAGTGGAGCGTGAGAAAGGTCGCCACACTATGGCATATTGTTTTATTTGTTTCTTCACAACACAAAGGTGCACAGAACACAATCGTGATGCAGCGGGTTGTAAGCAAATGTCGAAAGGAACGGCCACGGAAATTTCGTGAGAATGAGATCTTTACACGTTTCCAAATACAGTATCATTCAGGATTAACTTCGACTGTACCTGACTGACTTATACTTTCTTTATATATAAAAATGAAACCCGTTTTCCGTTGTCACGACTTGGCATGAAAACGGCTTGACCGATTTGGCTGATATTTTTTTTGTAGTTTTCTAATACTCTGTACAAGGTTGTTACGGCAAAAAAAAAAAAAAAAAAGTATTCATTTTTATATGGGGGATATTATAGATTCCAGTTCAAATTGAATAGGTACGCATACATAAGATAGGTCAGCTATACAAAATAAAGTAGTGCATCAAATTTACGCTAAGGCGGTACGAAGTTCGCCGGGTCAGCTAGTATTTTATAATTATAATCAGTTTGGGTTTGTTTTTTGTCTGTCTGACTTCAAACCCACACACTCTCTGTTTAATCCGTTCGGAGAAATACTTATGTTCGTTGGCTTTCGAAAGGTGATATTATAGTCTGGTATAATTAGATTAACCTACTAAAATACAAAATGAAAAACTTTGGATAACACAATAACAAGACAACAACACACAAAACTAAATACTATGAAACATTTGAAAACTTATGGGACAGAATCCTGACGATTCTGCACACCAGCTACGGTCGCCTCTTGCAAGGACCTTAAATTTCTCGACTGTATGTTACGTCATTTCGTGACGTCACGTTCATCCATTTGTTCCTATCTTTGTTTCTTAGTATAATTTGCTAAGCATAGCTAAAGGCTATAAAAATAATCAATAAGAAGTTAAGAAACTAATTATTTATGCATAGATTAAACTGCTCTAATAGCTACTAATAAGTAAATTGGGAAGCCTGATTTTGCGCTCATTCGTCTGGTGGTCTTGCATGTAGAAGTTATGTTAGTAATAAGTAATTACTTATATTAACGATTTATTTTCTAAACAAAGCACAACTGCGCGCACAATTTTCTTGCATACCAAGTGACAAGAGAAAGTACACGGTTAAACATAAACGATAAATTGCAAAGATTCATGTTAAACGCGTGGCCTGCGCAGACGCACTCACGCTCGTTAGGCGCGCGCAATGTAACGCAATCATTTAGGTAGATACCATCATATCACAAATTTTCTACAGTTTTGGTCCTGATGGTAATTTCCATAAACAGAATCAATTTTTGTGCGATTGGAGAGTATAAATGTTCTGCATCAAAATCAGAAGTGAGATGACAATGGAAATATCTATACTTTTCACCTACTGTTGCATTTTAAATGATTGCAAATACGTTTTTATGTGATTTTATTGATAGGATAGCTGTCGTCAGCCGTCGTCACGTACAGAGCTGGACGAATAAGAAATCTCTTGACCTTAGTTTGGTCAGTATGATTCGCAATAACGAATTACTTACTCGGATCTATGCCACTTACTAATGATATTTGATCTAAGTAAAGTCTCAGGATAAGATTTCTTGCAATATCAAAATATTACCTACTTTCGTAAATTTGCAACATTACTGAATTTCTTATGTTAATCAAACGCTATCTAACCACAGAATAGAGACAAGTAAGTACCAACCTACCGGTAATTTGACCTGAAGTTTATGATTTGATAGGACTTTCTACTTAATAATAGGCAATCTAATAGTAATTTTCTCTCATACTTGGCTATATATCTAACTATCTAAATAACCAAGTCATTTCCAGTTAGAAACCTCTTTTTAAGCGACAGACGTGGTAAAGTTCCTATACCTTTTCTTGAATGATATTTGCATAGCACTTTAAGTGCTATAAATATCACAATTGTGAATAATCAGAGCAGAAAGCAAATGCGACGAACTATTGTATAACTTTTTCAATTATAACGATTGCTCGAGATACTTCACTCAGCATCTTATTTTAATCAAGACGTCCGCGACGCGATCTAAAAACCAAAGATATTGGAAGTGTAAGCTTATAAGATTTCTGTATAAAACCTTTTCGGAATGTGAAAGAGGTTTCGTCTGAAAATAATTACTTTACTAGTGTTAGTAAGTTGCTCCATAAATATAAATAATGGTCTCGAGCATTGCATTGTAACGGAAGACGTTCGACACAGATATTGTTGCCGCTAGGGTTAGCTAACACTCGTTACGTGTGATTTAACACGCGTCGGATCAGATACATTACATTTGTTGTATAAGATCAAAGCACAAAACTTTACAGTTAAGTGTACGGAACGAATTCAATACCTATCTATGACCAGACAATCCAAGCACCTTATGTTTAATATTGTTTAAAGAATTAATCCCATCAACCAACCGATAAAAAGGTATGGCAATAATTTGCCAAAAAGAAACGACTTTAATTACAAAAGGCACTAAAAAGTAAGAAATACTTAAGTAATATTCAACGTCTCGCCTCATCTGTGTATTACTTAAAAGAATACAGTCAACAGCCTTAAGGTGCCTATATTTAAAGAATTATCGCCGTAGTCCTAACCGTTAAAGAGTTGTACCTTCCAGCAACAGCGCAGCAACATGAAATACTTACTGCTAGATGCAAATATCCAAGTAGCTTTAGGTAATATACGAAAAACAATGTAGAAGCCTTTGAAATTTGAGGGTTGCCCCCGATTTCTCTAGGATCCCATCATTAGACTGTGACCTAATAAAAATGGGACCACATGACAAGTATATAGGTATTATATTATATATCTTTCAGACAAAAAAAGAATTTCTCAAATCGGTCCAAGCATCTTCGAAGAATTGGGGTGAAAAAACAATTAAATTAAGAACCTCCTCGATTTTTTTGAAGTTTTAAATAGATAGTGTTAACTTGACTCGCTCAAAATGTATGTCCATATAAAAGACATCAACGCATTGGGTATAAACTTGCTTATGTCTTATAAAGGCAAATTTATCTGAGAGGTAATTGATGATTTGCCTTTCATACATTATTTTATGGTCGTTGAACAAAGCTTGTGTCAGCCCTGTAGTGCACCATGAGTCACTCCTACATGAAGTACTGCTACAGACGAAGGAGCGAGCGCCAGACCGAGACTGAACGATTCGCGACTGCAGCAATCACAATACAAACAGATATCTAGATACACATCCGACACGGAAACTGTTCTATTAAATACCACTTAGTACTAACGTTATGGTATCTAAATTTCTTTACAAAAAGTAGGTATATATTATTATCTAACCATCGAAATTACTGTAATGGTTATTATGCTAAGTTGGAGTAGTTTTCACATTATTTTAGGTACTTTTGTTTTCATCCACCGCATGATTATCGACAAATTATTTAGCGCTAAGTTTGTGATTGTGTGCAAACCTGCTCTTTTTCAGCAGTGTGTGAGATTTCTAGATGTGGTTTTTTTCTCAATAAAAAAAGGCATTATAATACAATTCGGTTCTGCCAGGGGCCTGCGTGCTATACATGACTAGGGATAGATATGATTCAACGACGTTTTAGTGGCAATACACTGAAAGCATGCTACAGATAATCAATTCTGATAACCGAAGAAAGTCGCGTGCGTCACTTTACATTGCACGAACTACTTTAAATAAAATTGGTTCAGTAAACCAATTACTGAACAAAAAAATGTCCTCTCTACCTCACACCTGTTTGATCGAACAAAATGTTTTATGCAGTTCCGTCAGAAAACATTGAATTAGAATATGCATAGATACATAATACGGAGATAAATTGTCGAAAGCGTATTTACTGACAATAAGTAGATTGCGTGTAAGCGAAGCACGTGGATTATCGAGTGTTTAATATTGTGAATATCATGATGTACGTCACTGGGGATGAATCTCGCATGCCGGAGTAATTGCGTATCAGCCATAGTAAAATTAATAAGTACGCCAACTCCCGGCGTTTAGGAGCGCACGATACCTAAACTTGCTCGAGGCGTAGGGTTGTCACTTGTCAGATTGATATTTTAAATTACCTATACAGAAATCATTTTTTTAATTATAAAAAAAACGTTTTTTTACAAAACAAAGCATTTATTTATGTCAAGTCAAAGTCAAATCATTTATTTCCATGGGCCCTAAAAGGTGCTTGAACACGTCAAAACAAACATCAACGTTCAAATAAATAAAATTTAAATAAAACATAAGCTAATTAAATTATAATTAAAAAATTATAATTTTATTATTAGAAACTTTGTTGGTGACAGTGTTAATTATGTATGTGTTGGTAATTATTCTTAATTATAATACTGTTTGTTTCTTGTACCACAATAAATAAATAAATAAATAAATAGATAAATAAATAAATAAATAAATAAATAATATTAATTGCAACAAAATGATTTGAATCACCGGAGCTTAGATAGATTTCAATTCAACTTTGAGGTTTGAATTAAAATCAATCCAAGTACCAGCTCCGATGGGTATTGCATCATGAGAAGAGCTGGTGAGCGTGGGGTGTCTGCTGAAAGTGAAAGGACAGTTTGGGTACTATTGTTATCTGACTGAATACGGGTTTTTGTCTCCTTTGAAGAACTCGCTGGTACGAGTAATTCAATTTTTTCTATTTGGATACGGGGTTCTGTATCCTTTGAAGGATTAGCTGGTAAATCAATGTTTTCTATTTGGCAGATTGCTAATCTTGAGATAGGTGAATCAGTTTGTATTTGGTACTCCCTTGTTGTTACAGGTAGGAACAAACTTGGTGCAAAATCTTTTGCCAATAATTTGCGTTGTGTATTTATTTTTACCACTTCTTTGCTAAAATGAACTTCACATACACGATGATAATTTTTAATTTTTCCTATCAAGTCCTTACGGTCGATGAGACGAAGCCATTGTAAACATCTAAAAAAGAAAAAAAAACATTGAGTAACACACATTCATTTGCGTAACAGAGTTACAAACATACATCCATAGTTTTTACAAACTTTCGCATTTATAATATTAGTAAACACTAGGAAGTTACATGCATATACTTTACCTACCATTACAGTAAAAAAAAAACTACCATGTTCTTCTCTCTTTTAACTTTAACTACAACTAAAATGAGAACCTCCTTTTTTTGAAGTCGGTTAAAATACCTAAAACCTCGAGAATTTTCTTAACTTTTTTTTTATTTTTTTATTTATTTACATAAATACAGAGCCATCATTACAGGTAAACATAACCTAATGCAATGGATGTATAACTACAAATCTACAATATACCTAATCATCTAGTTTACTAATCTAAAATTTACCTTAAGATTAACACAGTACAAATAAAACAAAAACTCTAACTTAATATCTTATAAGTACATACAGGTTAACATATAGGTTCTCTTCTGAAAACTACATTAAAACCAGCCAAATGCGAGATAATCGCAGACCAACATACATACAGACTATGAGAACTTCCTTTTTAATATCGGTTAAAATAAAAATAATTTAATAACACATCACAAAATTGCGCATCATATTCATAATGTAACATCAATTTTGTGAAATAAATAAACCAAAGAGGCAACGGCACGGCGGCGTTTAAAAAACATACCTACATTATTATTAAGTATTAAGTAGTTATTACCAAATACGTATTTTATTAACTCACCTTTTGTGTTCAGAGGGTACCTTAAAGAACGTTAATTCTGGGTTTGAAATAGTGTCGTTTGAACAACCATAAACTTCACAATAATATCTATTGACTCGCGAAGACATTTTGCAGTGCAGCGCGTAACCGTACCTAATTTTTTAAACAAACGGCGACCGCTCACAGTAATGGCACGGCCCGCACTACCGCTGACCGAGAAACTCGGCGAGCGGCGTAGTGTGCGTGCGTACGTACATGAACCCGGGGCGTGGCAAGCGCTACGCGTACATACAAACGGCGCGATGTACCTTTCTTCGAAGATAACTTACTGTCTGTACTGTGTATCAGCTCTATGCGCGCACGCATATGCAACGTTCCATTCAGTCGAAGCCATCAGCCCGCGGCCACAATTATTCAGTTTTTCTTTTTAACACTGAAACAGTAATCAGTTGAAGAAATAATGTATTTCGCTTCAAAGAGCGTGACATATTTCGATATGACATTGAACAAATAAATTGCAGGCATTCTACCGTATTTACAAACACCTAGGATTACCTGCATTTTTTAAACGTAAAAAACGTTAAGAGATAATTACACAAACAAAATAAAGTTTTCTTCCAGTAAGACTTTATACTGATCTTCCATATTTAATAGAGTTGCCGCGAATACTCGCTATTATTCGTTATTCGGCATTACTCGTCATTTACTTGATATTCGTCGAATACCGAATAATAGCTAGTATTATACGGCATTCGGCGAATAGTCGTCGAAAATAAACTTTTAACGAACAAAAGAACTAATGAGTTAAAAATAATATTTTTTTTAATTATTTTCCTTAATAAAACAATACACAATATCAATTATTATCTGTAATATGTGCCTGTGCCTATCATGAAATTAAATTAGTAAGGCCTTTTAATTAATATTTAAAATCCAACAGAGGCAGATTGTGGTGAAAAAAAACAATTTTGTCTGCACGTTTAATAAAACAGTGCTAGGTATCACTTCTGATATAGGTGCATATGTGAAACTCGTGATTTTTGTTATAAATTAGAAATATTTTTAATGGGTTATTTTTTTTTATATGTCAAATAGTAATGTCGAGTTATTCGACTATTCGCCAAAGTGAATGGCGATTATTCGGTATTCGACTATTCGCTATAAACACTATTCGCGGCAACTCTAATATTTAAGATACTTCCCCTCCATGTGGCATGTCCGTGGAATACCCTGTATATTATAAATGATGTGAAATATTACATACAGGCTTACAGGCATACTGTATGTAATATTTCACTATTTTATTAGAATTCCGTATTCCAAAAATGTATTAATACTAAAACAGATTATAATTATTTAATTAGATAAATAAGTAATTCTAATGCTTTCTTAAGCGGACACTGTTGCACAAAGTTAAGTCATGATATAGTACGCACTTAGTACGCAATACTCCGGATTTTACTTTTTTTACAATAGGTACAACTCACACTTAGCCAGTTTTTTCAGCTCCATCGATCATAATAACATAACGGTTGCTGCGCCCGCGCGACAGTGAGCTATTCGAATAGAGATGAATACAAGATCTATTGCTTATTCTATTTATTTTATAAGCGGATTGTGAAATTTCGAGAGCATTGACCTCACTTTTATCGATCTTTATAAGTAATACTATCTGCTGGATTAATAAGGAATTACCGTTAAATGAACTCAACTATAAACGTATTATGACTTTAACAACATGATTACCCCGTTAATTTAGCTAGCAATAGGTACAACCCTATTTTTACTTTGCCAGAAACCTTATAACCATAACGCGATGCAATCAACTAGTTTTTACGATAAAATATGTAAACAAATACACGTTTTCTCAACAAATTGAACAGTCTAAATAATCAAAATAGTCAAAATGTATGGAAAACTTCTGACTTTTTTCTAAGGTTCTACGATGATCATCAACTAAGAAGATAATCACATTTATTTCAGGAATCGAACACTGAACTGCTACCCCGCACACACTACGGCACATTCTACGACGCTGAAGCCTACTTGGTGTACTCTTGCTCGCTGCCCGGGCAACCGGCTGGCCCGGATGTTATTGTAAGTAATTATTCGACTACAAAGTCTGGAGCACCGTCGCAAGGTTGCCAGCCTATCGGCCTTTTATAGGATTCATTTCGGAGAGTGTGCCGAGGAACTACACAACCTTATCCCTCCGTCCCCGTTTCACCATCGGACTACTAGACAAACGGCGCTCAGGCATTGCTTTACGGTAAATATTCCACCAATACGCACTAAGCGTTTCGCCTCTACATTTCTTACGCCTTGCCCGAGTCTGTGTTTCCGGATGAGTACAACTTGGATCTCTTTAAAGCAAGAGTTAATAGGTATCTCAAAGGTAAGCGTGCTCCACCGTAGACCGCATCATCACTTACCATCAGGTGAGATCGTGGTCAAACGCGTGCCTAATCCACCAAAAAAAAAAATATTACAACTCATCCACAGACCAATAACTTTTCGCAATGAGAAAACAAATTATTTAACATTGAACTTCAATTGTTAGTTGAAGCAATTTTCGTGAAAACAATACCTCATTGTACCGAGTTTAACAATAAAATAATAGAATGCAACATGAATTAGCGAGCGTGAACCATTTTACTATCTTGAATCTAACAATGCATCATTATAATGCAGGCGCATTATTGTAATGCAATAAATTTCAGTGAAATCTTTCAGTAAGTTAATTGAATTACTTTCTTCAGCGTCGTGAAATAAAAGAGAATGGCAATGGTGAGTTTGCGGAGCGACATATCCACTCGTGGGGCGGCGAGCGGTGCGGCGCGCTGGCTGCATTGGCGCTGAGGAGGGGCATACAGCTCTCTGCGTACCTCGCTGCTCCTACGGTCATCACCCGCGAAACTGCCTCCAAAGAAACGCCTAGACTACTGTCCTATTTCAGAGATGGGATCAGGTACGTTAATACCAATACCGAACATAGTACGTGGTTAAAAACATTTTGCAACGGAATGCGGCCATCTCATCAGAGACATATCCATATCAAAATAGCTTTCAATCGTTATTAAGAGCATTGAGAAATATTACGTAATTGTTGAAATGGCATTGACTGTGTTATGAGTCAACTAGATCTTGCAGACGCTAAACAGAGAATAAAGTATGCAGACAAGAATTGCAGAGCAGGTGAGGTAACACATAATATCATCAGTTGGTACGTAACCAACTGATGATATTATGTGTTACCTCACCTGCTCTGCAATTCTTGTCTGAATCTGAGTTTATATTTTTTGTATCTACCTCAACATACTGAACTATTCTACAAAAAACACCTGTCAACAAGGACAGTAACGAGAAGAAGATTGATTTAAAAGACACAAGAATAACAAAATCCGCTTATAAAACCAGAATCCTCCGAAGCGGTTCGACAAGCCTCAATGGCGCTGCCCGTCTGTACCGCGTGCGAGGTCGCAGGCCGGTGCTGCAGCAGCTAGAGCCGGTGTCCTGGGCACAGCTGGCCACCGACGGCGTGTTCCTCCTCGACACCTCCTCGCTACTTGTGCTGTGGCTCGGCAGGACCGCCAACCTCGTTGAGAAAATATTTGGAGCCAAGGTTGAGTAGATACGGTTCCTGAACCTTATGAATGAGGATGAGGATTAGATAATAAAATATATTAATTAGAACCAAATGACGTTATTCTTTAATATTTACTTCCTTTTCTAGAGTAACAGAAAACATTCTGACAAATTAATCTAGAGGCAACTTCCTAATTATTTAGAGGAAGTATGAAACATTGACTATAAAACATTGCAAATATGTCTAATCATTTCATTCCATCACCGACCATAGATCGCATACCGCATGGCCCGCGGAGCAGACAAGGGCATGATGTCTCGTCGCATTGCGATCGCTCACGATGGGTACGAGCAGACGTTGCCGGTCGGTGACCGTACACTATTGGACACCCTCCTGGAGCTGCGATCACGAGCTCTCCGCCCCACTGCACCACCTGCTGATCCTCCTCGACCAGCCAGACTTTACAAGGCAACTAACCCTGCACGAGTCACGCCTGTAACCGTGCCCTCCCAGAGACCGGCCGCCAGGCTAGAGGAGATCAAGCGTGCGCCTCTCTTTAGGGAAGATTTGGCTGACGATGTGAGTACATCAAAATTCTGATTTTTGCATTTATTTGTATGATTATTTATATTTTGTATAATAACTTAACATTTATTTATTTATATAGGGCGTATACATCGTGGACAGTGGCAGTCGTGGTATTTGGGCATGGGTGGGTCCAGCGGCCACAGGAGGAGCTGCGCGAGGAGCTTTGGCTGCTGCACGGGGTCTGGCCCGGGCTCGTCGAGTGACGGTGCCGGTTTCATCAGCCCCGGCAGGGCGAGAACCCTTGGAGTTTGCCGCCTTGTTCCACAACTGGCGCTGGTGTGATGCTAGACGTGACAGTCGTCTGCGTGCTGCTCGATCTGCTACTACAAGGCTCGATGCTGTGAGCTTGGCCTCTAATTCGTGGCTTGCGGCTGAGGTAGATCAATAACACCAATATTACATTATGTGTTTACTACGATTTTTCGGTAAAGATCGAATTTAACTTTGTTCGGCCGTGTTTATTTCAGGCTCAGCTACCGGACGATGGTTCCGGTGCCCTTCGAGTGTGGCGAGTCCGACGCCGGGAGACTGATGCAGAGGATCCAAACAAGGAGTCACTGGCCGAGGTGGAGCGCCCACAAGCCGCCGTCTTCTATAATAGAGACTGCTATATTGTGCTCTACACCTACCACGCGCCAACCGGGGACCAAACCATACTATATTATTGGATGGTGTGTACAATATTCGAAGATTATCACAGATAATGGGACGATTCTAATTCGTTTTAATTTACAGGGAGGCTCTTCGCCAAATGATTTGAGGAATTTGGGCGCGAAAGAAGCTAAAGACCTCTATACCAAGTTAGGGCGTTTCCCTGTTCAGGTATTCATATCAATCAATCATCCAAACATAATAACCAAAAATGAAATAAAAGAGTTGTAGAAGCAGTAAAATATGATTACATTTTAGGCGTGGGTGTATCAAGGCAAGGAACCGTCTCACTTCCTTCAAATCTTCAAAGGCCGCATGATTACCTATGTCGGCAGCGCTACCGATTACGACCGTAAGTATATTATTGGAACGAAGTTCCTTATTGCGCGTTGCGAAAGGGGGCTAGGCGGAAAAAAAAGGAACGAAAAGTTGTAACGACACTTTTCGTAGCAATTCTCGTAGCAGCGTAGTAATTATATGCTACGTTACAGCTACGGTGCTACATCATTAGACAAAACAGAACGGCGTGCGCATTTTTCGCGCGTTTTTCTGTGTACGTCGCTCTCTCTCTCTTATAGAAAAAAAAAATTAATTAAAAAAATAATAAGAAAAAAAAATTACTAGAGTTGAGTTTCTGCAAAAATAGGGGCGCTGGCACGCTCAGAAAGGTTCGCTGTTCTAGTCAGATACCAGTCAATAAAAAGCTCGATATTGTGCACATTATTCCTCAATTGGATCTGCAGATGCAGAACATACTTAAACTCTAAATCGGTGGACCTTATATACAGGACCTTGTAACGAAACCATAGCGCGATCTAATTCGATCCCAACGCCATCTATCGCGCGGCTTCGGAACTAATTGGTGCTACAGAAATATGCTGCGCATAGAGAAAGCAAGCGAAATATTGTTACCGTATTTAGTTTATTAATAGACTGTTTTATTTGTTTAGTGGTTAAGTTCGCATATCTTTTACTGCAATCTCGGGTGCGAATCCTGATTTGTTGTTATTTGGAATTACCGAACTTCGTTCCATCCGGGTGTCCCTTGACACCTCAGTAGTTTTATTATTATTATAATCGATGCTCTCGTTCTTAGCTGTATCATTTTTTGTGGGATATCTTGAGTAAGGAATAGATAGATAGAGAGCGAGGATTTAGAAATTTTAGTAATACTTAGTATAGTAATATTATAGTTGTACAAACAGATTGAGGTATGACTATTTTTGATCCCCTGACTAAGCGGAGCCTCAGATTGCGCAGCCTTCCGCAGTAGGTACCTATTTATTTGAACATGAGCCGCTTAATGAATGTTAATTAAATTAACTATTAAACTATACCTAATCTTGCTTACCCAGCTACCGGTCGTCGAGTGCTGGCTCCTTCTCGCGTGCTGATCCGAGTGTCAGGTCAGTACGCGCGGGAAGCTCGAGGCGTAGAGGCGCGGCAAAATGATGAGGGGCATAAGGGCGCTGGGGCATGCTACGTGCTGCGCGACGGAGCCAGGGTGTGGGTGTGGTGCGCCGCCAACGCCACGGGCGATGAGAGGGAGGTCGCCAAGAACATGGCGGCTGCTGAACATACCCTTGTCATGCAGGGTGAGTACATAAAATAACAGATAAGTTTTTTTTTATACCATAACCAAATCTGCACTCAAAAAATCTTTATTTGAGAGTGGAATAGGCCTTATTTAGCTGGTGGTCGGTGTCACCACGCTTCAACAAACCCTTGGTAACTATACTACTTACTATTTATTGGGATTTTGCTTTAGGATACAGTACATAGTCACTACCTATATGAACTAAGTTAGCGTCACTGTGACGCTCACGTCACATATTCTCGCTTACTTCATCCTTTACTTAATCATTATTAAATAATATTTCAGGTAAAGAGACTCCCAACTTCTGGGCAGCCCTGGGTAACCGGCGACATCTGCTTACACCGTCTCCGTTGGAGGAAGTCCAGAGACCTCTGCCACCACGTCTATTCTATGCCTCACTAGGAGTACCTGGACAGTATTCATGTGAGTCAATCTTCAACACAATCTTTTGATCTGGGACCGTAGTCAGGAATTTATTAAGGGGCTAGTCAAATTAATTTGGGATAGTCCTAACTCAAAGGCAGTCTTTTTATAATTTCGGACAGTTTAAAAATTTTGGCCAAAACTGGCTATGGCCAGACCAGTGCACTTCACGCCAGTGATGGCTGTTCGCAATCGAACACTTTTAACCTGTTGTTATAGGTTAGCCAACAGCCAGTAGTATTAGAACACATACCGTTTAATTCGTCGACTCAGTCATTCTCAGATTCTGTTTTTGAATTCAAAAATGTCTCTGACGAAACAATTAGTCGAATTATAAAAACCACTTGCTCTAACTCTCTTGGTTGTGATAATATATCGATGTACATGATATACCTAACGTTACCATATTCACTTTCGGCTTTGTCGGCAATAATTAATAAATCGTTAACTGAAGCTGTTTTCCCCGACGTGTGGAAATGTGCAATAATAACACCTATTCCGAAAAAGGCCAAGCTCGAAAGCTTCAACGACCTGAGACCTATAAGTATTTTGCCAGCCCTGTCTAAAATAATTGAAAAAATTGTACAATCTCAAATTTCTTATTATATCGAGAACAATGATATTTTACCTTCTCTACAATCTGGTTTCCGTAAAAACTATAGCACAACTTCCGCCCTGCTACATATTGTTGACGATATTCTAGCAGATTCGGACCAGGGGCATGGAACTCTTCTTGTCTTGCTGGATTACACCCGTGCCTTCGACTGTGTCGAGGTTCCACTCCTGATTGATAAACTGAAATGTTACGGTTTTTCAGACAGGGCTTGCCAATGGTTTTCTTCATACTTCTCGGATCGCTGTCAAGTTGTAAGATGTACTAATCACAAGGGAATATCAACAAAATCAGCTCCCATCTCTCGGAAAAGGGGTGTAATTCAGGGGTCGGTAATTGGCCCGACATTATTTGCTATTTACACATCGGACATGACTAACACAATTGAACACTCGCGATATCATCTCTACGCAGATGACTCACAACTTTACGTGAATGTAGGTACAACTGCGTCAGAGGTTCGGTCAGCCGTCTGTAAAATTAATCAGGATCTTCATTCCCTGGCGAAATGGTCGGAAAATAATGGTCTTGTTCTTAATCCCTCTAAAAGTATTTATATTATATTTGGTACAGAAAAACAAGTAAAATCTATAAAAGCCCATAACCCCGATATTCAAATCGGTGGCGCAGCTATACCTAGGTGTAATAATGTACGAAACTTAGGCCTAATAATGGACGAGACGCTGCGTTTTGAATCACATGTGCAATTAAAAATTGCCAAGTCCTTTGCATCCCTTTGCACAATCTATAAATTACGTGATGTTTTAAGTGTAAGTGTACGACAACAATTATGTAACAGCCTAGTGCTATCACAACTGCAATATTGCGATATTGTGTACGGGCCGTGCATTTTTCAAAAAACTGTTAATGCTATACAACGTGTACAGAATGCATGCATGCGCTATGTCTACGACATTCCAAGAAGACATCACATAACCCCCTATTTAAATGAAAAAGGCGTTCTTAATATGGCAAGTCGACGAACATTACAACTTTCTTGTTTTGTCAAATATCTATGTAAAACTAAGATTCCGTCGTACTTATATGATAAACTTGACTGGTCATCTGACGTACATAGATACGAAACTAGGTCACGCCATCGTCGAATGATCATACCTAAACACTGCTTGACTAAAACCAAGGGTCGCTTCAAAATCACCGCTTGTAAATGTTTTAACATTATACCACCGCCTTTATTACAGTTATCACTCACCACCTTTAAACTCCAATACAGCAAATGTTTATTACAGAAGCAATCGGTGGTTTCCGGGATGTCGTAGACTAATCGAAATTATCATCCATTATTGATTGTTACCTAATACTTAAAAAAATATTTTTTGCTTTGTGGAAACACAGCTTGTATATTTAACATTATTGTGTTAAAATTTATGTATGGCTTGGGCAGAATAACAGCGGTTAGCATGTTGCTTACGGCTAACCATTATGCTGAGTCCAAGACCTTTTTGTCTTTAAAACTTTCATAATTTACTAGGGTTTTTTTTTTTTTATCCAAAACATATATTATGTAAATGGTAAGAATATTATTCTCACCATAATATGATAAAGGTATATACTACTATGTATACCTACCAATTATGTTGAATTTAGTAGTATCATATGCTTATTTTTTAAAACAAAAAAGGGAACGATTCTTTTGACCTAATTTCGCCGGTTCCTAATGGGGTTTCGGATGGTTAAGTGCTGGTTAATTATATAAATTTGCATACAAATTTGACATCGTAACTGTCAATAAAGTTGCGATTAGCCTATCGGAGACTTGTTCGGTACTGGTGAAACTGGCCCTTACATTTACAAATTAGCACCTGGAAATTAAAACTATAAGATATACTATAACTTTACTAATATGAAAACATTTCTTGGTAATATAATAATTCTTATATTGCTATAAAAAACCATAACAGAAATGGAACAATGATAACTTCATATTAACATTGGTTGCAAATATGCGACGCTTTGAATCGTGGCTGTTATTTAAATATAAACTTTATAGTAATTTAGTTAAGGTCAATCTTTTCTTTTCTTTTTTTATCATTATGGAGGAGATAAGAGAACAACTAATAATATGATTGTTGGTAGTTTTTCTCTTTCTTGCAATGTGTACCTACTAATGACGTAAATGTACTACAACTATCCCATTTAAGTTAGATTACCCTATTGTATAAGGATCGTTGTGTACAACTAAAAATCGTTATGTATTTTAAAGACAAATAAACGTATTCTTATTCTTATTCTTATACGACTTAATTTTCACATTGTTGTTTCCTTAGTCGAAGAGATGTCATCATTCAGCCAGTATTCCCTGGCGCCGGAGATGGCGTGCGTGCTGGACGCGCACATCGCGATATTCGTGTGGCTCGGCGCGCACTGCAGCTCGCGCGCGAAAGAAGAACCACGGGCAGTGGCCAAGGCGTATCTGGCACAAGGTATGGACCGACCAGTTTGTAAAAAGTACTGACTCATGATTTGATAATTGGATAAACGATTACTTTGAACGAAGATATCTTTCGATGATGCAATGTAAATAGGTTGAAGATAGGTCTTTCACAAGATCCATGTATCTTCAAGCAGTCTGTCTGAGTCGTTGCAAATGACTCGTCGTATATACGTCGACGAGTTATGTGATTTGCCACGGGAAATTAATCAAAAAAGGTCAATGAATTCTCATCGCCTGTAGCTATCAGACAAAAAAGCTCAAGCAGTAGACTTCAGACTTTGAATATCTATAAGACTTGATGCCAAATATGGTTAAAATAAACGAACATTGGAAATTTTCGTCTTTTTCACAGACCCAGCAGCGCGAGATCCCGAAACGCCCATCCTCGTACTCAATCAGGGTAGGGAGCCTCCTCACTTCACCGGTTTCTTCCCACACTGGAAGCTGTCTATGTGGAAGGTCAGTCAAAATTACATGATCCTGACAATGTAAATGTGATATATCCATATCCTTCAGACCAGTGTTTCTATTTAAAAGGCCAGGCAAAACTACGACCTACGAAAGACGTAATCTAATAAGAACTCAAATCTTTCCAGGGTCACAAAACGTTCAGTGCAATCATCAGTGCTCTGGAAGGAAAAGCTATAGTGCAGAGTGGCAACAGCGCTTTTCAGAGCGGCAACAGCGCGAACCGCTTCGATCAGTACGAGAAGTATCCCTTGCCGGTACTGAAGGGGCCTAAAGAACATCTACCACCAGATGTAGATCCTCTTACTAAGGAGGTAATTATAAGAACCCATTGTTAACTATTAATGTTGGGACACAGTCCCTTCCCTGATCTTCTCTATTAAAAAGTTCGAGATCTGTTTTGTCTACTTTGATTAAAGGTCTTGCACGACTTTTTCAGCTTGTCAAGTATTATTTGGTGTACCTCAAGGAAGTGTTCTTGAGCCGGTCTTTTTCCAGCTTAGTATTTGAATGTATATTATTATTTTACAGCTGTACTTAACGCACGATGACTTCGTGTCAACCTTCAGTATGCCGTACAGCGAGTTCCGCTCTCTGTCCGGCTGGAAGCAAAAGGAACTCAAAAAGAGTGTTGGCTTATTCTGATATCTTGAAAAAGTAGTCACTGAAAGTCAGCACAATGTGGGTCTGATGAGTCTGATGTACCAATAGTCTGAAATGTTAGGCTAAATACCGAAATGCGGTCACATCTAGCTTTAGCTTAAAAATATGGTGTGAACGGGCAAGATTAAGTAGAAATATATACTTTTAAATAGGATCAAAATACGTTGTAATTTTTATATTAAGGTGTATTGCACAAAAAAGTAGATATTTTAGATTTTAACACTGAAGCACAAAATGTTTCGTTTACATAAAAAAGTATGTTTTCGTTTAATAAAAGTAACAAAATAATAGAAGTAGGTATATTTTCACAAACAATGTATTCAGCACCAACAAGAAAATGTTATTTGAACAAAAAAAATCTAGTTGTAGATATTAATTTTAATGCAATAAAATAGTTAATTTTACAATATCATAATAATTATAAAAAGCCGCGTTTATTTTGGAAAAGATTTATTGTCAGGGCGAATCATAGTTTAGCAGAATCCCAACACAGAAAAAAGATTTATAGAAAATATTTTCTTAATGTTTTTTTTTTCATATATATATAATGACATTTCTATCTGGACTACTGTATAGTGCTTCCCTGCCTTGAGGGATACAGCCAACAAAATAGCCTGCCTATGGGTTAAATAACTAAGTACGAATTAAATCATCTAGAATCCAGTCGTTATTAGCAACATTTTACTTGAACAAGTGTATAATTTCTAAAATAAACAAAGTATTCAATGTTTTAGTTTTTTGTTTCAATGTTGATACATTTTATAATTAATCGTCTTTATAAACACAAAAAATATGTAAATTAGACAATAATTATGTAACATGAATTAATTGTTAAAGGAAATCAATAATTGAAATAAAACAGTACGTTTTAATTATGTTATTTTTATTTTAAAAATAGTGCTTATTACCTACTGGGCATTAATTTTACCTTAAAATTAATAATCTTTACAATTTACAAATGTTTCAAAATCCATAAAATATCGGTTGAATTGAAAACGTATTTACACTACAATAATGACAGATATCATATATAAGCCTACATGATATGGGCTGAGCCGTAGCTAAGGCACGTTTATTAGTATTGCGGGACGTCACGTCGCGGCGATCACTCAATCCATACTCCAAATTATATATTCAATATCGTAATAATATTATAAAATATATGATGGGTTATGAAATGTCCTCTATCAGCGAAAAGCTACTTGTTTTTTCTTTACAAAATATGAAAAGCTAGTTAGGAACTTACAATTTTAGTAGATAAATAAAACGTTACAATAAAAAGTTTAATTCGATAATAAATAATTTACATAATGATTTTACATTAAGTATATCAGCTATTGTAATAAGACAATTTGGGAGTATTTCTATAATCGCATCGGTTATACATGAACTGCGATTGTCGCGAAAAATACTCCCGAGAAATGTCATTTAAATAGTAAAATCAGGTTATCAGAATTATGCATAGTAAATAACAATATTATTATAACATGGAATTAATATTAATGACGAGACATGGAACAAAACGCGAACATATATTAGATTCCGAAATATGAGCATATTTTTTTTATTTTTTTTTGAAATTTCTTTGGTAATAATAAAAACCGAACACATGAAACATAAAATACATCTCATGAAACAATATGGAATGAAATACATGAATACAATGCATAATAAGCTGCCGTAATAAAAACAAATGCATCTCAAAATAAGCGTATACACTACGACGAAATTGCAATTTAATAACTTTAAGTACGTAAATTCAAAAATTCGCATGTCAACATAAATGGAGAGATTGTTCCGATCTTACACCTAAAGAAATAAAACAAGCGATAACTGGATATGCGACAGAACAGAGAACTTGAGTCAATATAAAACTAATGAAAACAAAACTCAACATGGTTTTCGTTGCAGGAATGTAAACAATGTGTAGAGCAATATTAAACAGGGCGCTTTATAATATTTAACAAGAACTAATAGTAACAACAATGCGTCGGAGGCCTGTTTGCTTCTAGCACCACGGCAGTCGCTATCCCGCCAACGGCGAGCACCCGCACGTCCCGGCAGTCAAGCAGTAATACAATATATTAAATACAACCTTCATTAAATATAATAAAATATAGCATTATTTCAGAAATGTCTTTTTATCCCCTGTATTATAAAGACGTTGAATTCGCAACCGGGAGCGTGACCGGTACACGCCGTAAGAGCTCGGACTACAACATAACACGTCTATTTATCACAGCTATCCAAAGCCTTCGCACATCACTCGATCGGTCTCCTCTCCGTCGCGGATGTCCCCCGGCACCGCAGCGCCTTGCCTCACGCCACCGATCACGAACCGGACCTACTTCCTTCACTAATCATATAGCGATCTATGCAATGATTACTTGTTGTTGAAACATTCAAACTATTGTTAGTCAAGAGCATTGCGCTAGATACAGTACAATGGCTGTAACGGTTCCAGAAACTAGTTAATCAGATAGTGGTAGCTTACACGTTGAATCGACTATTGTTGTGAACCTCACATCTACTTTTGTACTTTATACTCACAACAATACAGGACACATTTTATTGTACACGAGTTATACAAGGCCTACAAAATTTGGTGTTTTTTATAAATTCTTATATATTACATAGATTCTCTAAACATGATAGGCCTAGGATTGTAAAAGATGTATAAAAGTTGATTAAAAGGCTTCGTATTAGAGCCAGCTGTTTACATAATTATAAAGATCGGCGCTCTTACGAGCCATTCATAAATTATTATTTTTGTTTATTTAAGACACTGTTAATTATTGCTTTCATGTTACATTTCTCAGCTAAATATAGCAAAAGAAACCTAACTACAATTTTATTGGTATTGCAATAAGCAGAAACATTTGGCATTTATGCCTACTATAGAATGTTTGTATATCAAGCTCAATCTGACTTCAGTCTACAATAAATTGATCATGATTCAAGGAAGCCCATTAAGTCTTACATAATTAAGTAACGTCGCGGAATTTAGTTAGAAGAGCAATAATTTGAGCAAATATCTGAGGCGATCCACTAAAACAAAAACACCTATGGCACGGTTCTTCGTTAATTTGCAACTACTCGTGAAGTCTCACTTGTGTACTTAGTCTAACGATTAGGGTCCCTGAATCAGTATAATTTCCTACATTTCAATTAACATGGTATACGTTTAACTAGAATATTAACAACACATAAATGTCAGGTCAATTCCTTTCACGATCAAATCACAATTGCGTTTATCTAACGTTAGTAACAGTGCATTGCAGTAGACGTGTACAGCCAATCCTCGGTCTAACAACATACTGTAGCGACACTCGATCGTGCGGAGCGAAACTACTGCTCACCGATGGGACTACCCCGTTCTTCCTCGCTTACATTGAGCCAGAGTTATACAACTCAGTAATGATAACAGCCTGGACACGTCTCGACTGATATGTCCCCATGGTATGTTCTTACACTAAGGACAGACTGCCTAACTCCTTATTATATTTCTTTCTATATCAACATAAATTCTTTTAACAGGTTCAACGAACCCAGTGCTATCTATATACAAAGTACTGATAGCGATAAGAAATGTGCTGTTAAAATAAAAACGTAACGAAATATAATATTATAATAAAAATGCTCTACTGGTTTAATACATTTTACAAAAATAATCTTGAAAGATAACCAGTTTGTTTAATATCATTTGTAAAGTTAAACTCAATTTATGGTCTAATTAGCGCTGGCATTTAAACGATTAGTAATGGTAATTGTTTATACTTCATTAACACGACGAAAGCTTGACAAGCGTGTACGACCGGCGATCGCAATACAACACGAGCAGTCGTCGACGTTACTATATTGTATTGCGACCGCATCCATATTCGCGATACAACTAAAATACAAAATCATAATATCAACACAGCTACTAATATTTACACGAACCAATACTAATGCAACGAGAATTATCATTGAACGTTTGTACAGCACACGTGGAACGCATCGTGCCACCGATCACCGATCACTGATGCACGTAGCACCAATGCCTATTACTGAGATTTCGTCATGATATAAACTTCTTAAATAATAATAGAGCCGAGAACTACTCACTTGTCTAAAATTTTGATAAGTACAAAATATTAATATTTTTAATAACTATCACAGCAATCATGCCGAAATCTTATAAAAATTTTGGACAAAAATACTTAAACTTATTTAAGACTAGGTAATTACAAATTTAATTGAAATTTGGGTAGAAAGCGCGGTAATATTCAAACGTTAATATTGTCAAATGCCAGATCGAACGCTAACAATCACTACACGACCGTTAAGATTAAACGATTAACAATTCCTAACAGACCGCCGCTGCGCCTCGGCGAGAGGAGCCAGCCGACGGCCAACGGTGCCGACTCGATAAGTTTCAAAAATTAACAAATTATATTCTAGATCCCGTAGAATAAAAACGTTCCAAAATAGTGTTAGTACAAAAACCAATGCGTGGTAAAACGAAGCGACTCACTATGAATTCGATTTAAAAGCGGGCGATTACAAAACGATGAGTTCCCGTGACGGCGGAGACGAACGACGGGCTGGCTTATCACTGGCGCGTCGCCGGCGGATCACTGGCGCGGCAGCGACGCGTTGGCCGGCAACGTGGAGCTGCGCTGCGATGCGTTCATGTACGCCGACTTGAGGTTCGACCGCATCGAGTCCCTGCAACACTCATTCATTCTATTTTCTGCAGCAATCTCAGTTTTGAAGAGTATATATTTTTTCACCACACCAGTACGAAAAAGATTGTTTGCTTGCCAGAATTCAGTAAGTAAAATGCGTTTTTACTCACTAGTAAGGCAAAGTAATTCAAATTTCGAAACACAAAATCCTACCAATGAATAGGGGCAGAAAAAAAATAAAGCAGCCACCATGTAGGTTACTTAGTAATAAACATTGACATCAATTTTATTAAAAAACTTCAAATGATACGTTTTAATTAGTTTAAATTATATAAATACACGCTTATTTAGTATTTTTATATTAAAATAACTAAAATCAGGTACTAAATATTAGACTACACATAAATGCTAAGGAACCAACTGCCGAATGCCCTATTAAAAAAAAAGTCTGTGTCTGTCAGTTATCTTGGGCAACTATAAATTCTTTTTAGTTTATGTTTAATTGTTGACTCGAACTTTAAACAGAAAATTAGTGAATCCAGTGTTGAAGAGCTTTGTGGAACTCTAGAAGAGTTAAGACAACTTGCTTCTGACACAGAAGTTTGCTTTACCAGAAAAATCATGTGAAAAGTATTTGAAAGCGTACGACATATTTAATAAATGGTGACTTAAAAGACGCTAAAACGCATTCTGAATCATTATACTGTCGTATTTTATGGAATTATCCAAAGTTAAGCAATTTAGTACGAGTTTATTTGAATTTTAATATTTTCTCACTGGAAGAGGAGAAAAGTTGTGTATGTAACACGTGAGAATAATTTCTAGTTTGTGACCTCTTAAATATAAGAAATATAAACTTTTTTTCACTTGTACCATAATAGTTATTTATGGTACAAGTGAGAAAAAGTTTATATTTCTGTTGTGAGTGCCAATTTTAAATCTTGAGCTTGCGAAGTAGTCTTGAATTAAATCACGAGCGTAGCGAGTGATTCTAATAAAGACTACTTCGCAAGTGAGAGATTTAAGAGGTCACGAACTGGAAATTAAATTTTTCTTACGCTTTACATACAAAACTTTTCACCTCTTCCAGTGAGAAAATATTAAGATTTAAATAAACTCGTACTCGATTGCTTAACTTTGGATAATTCTATTTAATACGACAGTAGAGAATACCGATTCAGAATGCGTTTTAGCGCCTTCTGAAAGTCGCCACTTATTAAATATGTCGTATGCTTTCAAATACTTCTCACGTGATTTTTCTGGTAAAAAGCAAACTTCTGTGTACTAGCTTCTAACTTGCTTCTACTAGCAAGTTGTTTCAACTATTCTGAAGTTCCACAAAGTTCTTTAGCACTTGATTCACACATTCATTTTTTTGTTAAAAATTGCAGTCAACAATTAAACATAAACTAAAAGAATTTAAAGTTCCCTGCGATGAATGACACTGATATAGACACACTTTTTTTTTTTAAGAATGCTTTTGGAAATTCGTTCCTTAACATTTATGTATGGAGTCTAATATTAAATACTTATTTTTTATTAAATGTAATGGTTAATCACGAATATAAAAACATTAAAATATTAAATAAGCGTGTATTAATATAATTTAAAATAATTAAAACGTATCGTTTGTAGTTTTTAAATAAAATTGATGTCAAACAACAAAACAGCCACCATGTAGGTTATAACCTACATGGTGGCTGTTTTGTTTTTATTAGCGCCTATTCATTGGAAGGATTTAGTGTTTCGAAATTTAAATCACTTTGCCTCACTAGTGAGTAATGAGCGTTATTACTCACTAAATTCTCGCAAGCAAACGATCTTTTTCGTGCTGGTGTGGTGAAAAATAATTTCTAGTTTGTGACCTCTTAAGAAATATAAACTTTTTCTCACTTGTACCATAAATAACTATTTCTTTTTTTGAAAAAAAAGGTCGCTCGCACAAATAATAACTACTACTATGTCGCGGGTTGTTCAAAAACACAGATTTTACATATACACAGCACCCAGAGTGAGATCAATTTTAAGCTGATGACACAAAGTTTAGTGGAACCCACAGCTCGTAGTTAGGTCCTTGCGGCATTACCTGTTGGTGAGGTCGTGGCTGTGCGCGGCGCGGTACCCGTAGCGCTGCACGCGGCGGGCCAGGCGCGCCACCCAGCGCCGCTGCTCGCCCGCGCCCGCCGCCAGCAGCAGCAGCTCGCGCGCGCGGTCGGCGTGCAGCTTGCAGGCCGCCACGCCCTCGCCCTCCAACGCGTGCTCGGCGTGGATCTTCATGCGGCAGCCTGCAACGCGCCACGATATCAGCATTCTACACCACTCATTCCCAGAGTGCTCCACGGGGACCACCTGATGTCCACAGGAGACCCGGTGAGGGTTCACGGTGACGTGAAGAAAAATGGAGTTGCACGAGTTGTAAGGGGCGTCCACAAAACATTTTCTAGTCGGTGTTAAAGAACAAAGATGTTGACTTAGATTTATCTATTAAAGGTAGGAAGGAAACACACTACTCGATAAAACCCGGCCAAGTGCGAGATAGACTCGCGCACGAAAAGGTCTGTTACGTTGTCTATAAAACCGCCAAAAGAAACGTGTCTGTTGTATGGCAACTCCCCTTAGATATTTATTTTATTTTAATTTATATATTATTTCTTTTTTATCATCTTTTAAGTTTATTATGAAAATTATTTAAAAATAGAATCCTTCGGCGCTCCTTCACTCTTGATGGCAGAGAGAGCTTTGATGCAATTTCTTACTTTTATATGAAATTATTTTTTTAAGAAAATCTTTATAAATACCCTGACTCCTGTATTTTAACTTCAATAAATAAATCTTCATGAATTTATCATTTATCAAGAACGTATTTCGGCAACATCTATCATTGTGATTCTTCGAGCCGGGTCAGCGAACGACAATGAGCGCTTAGCAATGCGCACCTAACATGGATAAATACCATCACCGTATATAAGTGTATGACTAAGTGTATGGCAGTACTCACGTCGGCACTCGTAAGCCTGCGGCGGACGGAACATGTGCCACAGCGGCCGCGTGCACACCTCGCACGCCGTGGGGATGTGGTACGTGATGCTCACCAGGTCGTGCCCCTTGTGTGCCACCGTGTTACCTGCGAGCGACCACCGTGGTTAGTGCTGTGCTACTTACTATATAACTAAAGAGTTGTAACTAACGAGCAGCATGTAATTAAAAAGTAATGTTATTTATTTTGGCCAAAGAATGAGGCCTGAATGCAGGCTCGGCTCGAGCGTGCAGCGAGGTGCAAGACAGCAAGGCGCTCAAACATGTTCAAATACTCTTAGGTGTCCTGACTTGGTTACAGGTTGGCATTTTGGCAGAGCATTTTGACTTACATTCGCCCGCGATGCTGCACGCTCTGCCATTCAATTTGTACACAAACTATTCAATTAGAGTGTTTTTAAGTAAAATATAAATTCAAATTCAATCTAAACACTTGATAATAAAAATAAAGAATACGGTAATAACGAATTTAACAAAGTATAAAAACCCATTTAATAACGAATGAAACATTTGTTTTGTGTTCTCATATTACCGGCATGATCGGGCGCGTCGGGCGGAGCATCAGCGTCCCGCCTCGCCTCCCCCTCCCCCGCGTACAGCAGCTGGAAGATCCGCGGGATGTCCTTGGCGTCGGCGCGGATCACATCGCCTTGCGTCACGGAGCGCACGTGGAACACCTTGCTGCAATATTACATAATTATTAAATTTTAAATATAACGTCGTATCACTTATTTTATTTTAAAATAAAAATCATTTAAATCAGGCATATTAACCCATAAAACAAAACAAAATAAATCAACAATCTTAATCTATATAATATGTCAAAGGCAACTGACTGACTGATAACAATCACTTAAAAAAATTGAGATAAAGTTAAAATAACAATAAAATTAAAATATAAAACTAATATCCAAAATTAAAATTTACAATGATAATTAAAAATTAAAAATAAATAAAATAAAATTTGAAAATAAATACCATTAAAATACATTTAAATTTAAAATAAATTCAAATTAAAAATTGGGAATGAACCAAACGAAATTAAAAACTTATTTAAATATAAATAAAATACAATAAAATAAATACCATTTAGCGAATTATAGGGTAGTGAGTAAATAGCTGTTTTTGATGGTGTTCTGATGTTACGGTAACTGCTTACATAAGATGGCGTGTTGAATAAGATCAAACACAATGAAAGTATAAACAAACAAACCTCAAATCTAATATCATGACTGGATCCGTGGTGTTCTGCTTATCATTCTCGGTGTTATAGAATATGATTTTCTTGGACGACACGACGACGTATTGCTTCTTCCAGCCGTGTCGGCGAATGTTCTGCTTGAACGGCACGGAGAGCCAGCCCTCGAGCGTTTGTTCCGTCTCCCCGTCCTCGGCGTCGGCGGACGATTGCGATGCCGTCTCGCTTGTTAGGGCTGCCAACTTCTCTTTTAGCTGCTCGATTTCTACGTCCTTGCTGTCAACCTTTGGAAAATAAATGTTGCTAGTTAAACGAAGTTTTATTTATATTGTAGTTAACATACTTACAATATGACTATGGATATTATTCGCAGAAATTATGCTAAAGATACATGTCAAGACATGTCTTCATGTTTAACAATCAATTGATGGTCCGCTCGTCGAAGTTTATTTTGAATCTCATCACATAAAAAATATAGTTTAAAAAAACTAAATTTGCTCGATAGACGAAAAATATGGCACAGAGCGCCCCACGCTTTTTCACAATAACACTAGTATTTTTTGTTCATTACCATTTTCAGCTTATATTAGGCATTATTTTTCACTTTTTAGTTAGAAGTACTATTAAAGCGTGTTTTTTAGTTTTTTTAAATTATATTTATTTTTTATTTATTTTTTTTATCGAATTATTGCATTGTCATCGATCTTTGACAGGTGTGCAAAATTTTAATGAAATCTGTCCGTTTAAAGTGGGTCAAAATCGAGTCCAAAGGAGTCGGTTACATACATACATACATACATACATACATACATACATACATACATACATACATACATACATACAGGTGAAGCTAATATAAGCGTGTTAAATACAAGTGATTCTACTAAGAATGCCATTCTGCCATAACAATATTTTATGTATGGGAAAGGCACTGTGCCTTTCCCATACATAGCTTCAGATGACTACGTTAGAATGACCACGGCGATTGTGACGGCCGTTGTGTTTAGGCCCTTCATGTGAACCTATTCCCTACAGTATCAATGCTAAAATATTGAAATGTCTACTATACCTCCATAGCAAGTCTGAGCCTGTTGGACTGTTCATCCAACAGCTGTTGCTGGCAGTCCTGCAGGTCGCGCTGCAGCTTGGAGATGTGTTGGTCGAACTTCTCCTTCTCCCGCGTGAGTTCCTGCTGCAGTTTGCGGTAATCCTTGTCTTTGCGCACAGACTTGTTCTTGTTCTTTGTGGTAGCAGGGTTCATGTCTTTTCTGAAAATGAATATTCTAATTGAGAAAGGGGTATTCGAAAGGGCTAGACTAAAATAGAACTTGTTTTGGTATACTAGTCCAGCCTCTTCGTCTTAATCTATACTAATATTATAAAGCAGAAGAGATTGTTAGATTGAACCCGCTAATCACAGTACCGTAATTAAAATTGCTTTAGATATTGCATGGAACAGATAGCCTATATATAGGAGAAGTTTCATCACAGGAGAAGGCCTACCATTGCGCATATTTAAATTAATATCACAACTATGTACTTTTTCTTTGTGTACAATAAAGAATTCTCTATATATCTATCTATAAGACGGGCGCGGAGCAAAAACGTTTAACGCGGGTAAAACCTAGCAGATAAATTCAGTAATAAATGAAAAGGAAAGACAAATACAAGAAAATTTTGCGATACTTAAAATTTGTATAGATTTTGTCAAAGTCTGGTTTGACC
The DNA here is from genome assembly GCA_905147285.1 of Hypena proboscidalis. Taxonomy (NCBI): domain Eukaryota; kingdom Metazoa; phylum Arthropoda; class Insecta; order Lepidoptera; family Erebidae; genus Hypena; species Hypena proboscidalis. The sequence goes on from LR990130.1 coordinate 5,627,837, forward strand.
GTATTTACCAATACATTCTACTAAGGCTAGGGAACTCACTAGCTGGTAATTCCTTTATTTTACTAAGGCTATCAGGTAATTCCTATCTTTCAAAAGTAAAATGTTACTGGAATTGCCTACTATGATTATCATGAATTAGTCATAATGATTGAAATCGTTAATTAACAATATGACAACACGAGTGCCGATTTTTATCGTTATCCTTTATCACTAAGATTCTTTAACTGACGGAATAACATCTACCGGCTTATCCTTTATTTTATTTTTTAAGCATGGATCTAGATAAAAGGAATATTATTATCGCTATCTGTATAATATTAGAATTACATATGTAAAATAGATCAATTGAAAGACAAACCTATTATGTCCAATAGGTTTTGATTTCCTTACCAATGTCCTAATATGCACACTCATTTATTTATTACATTGGCAGATAGGTCTGTCTGTTCACAAACTTTTTATTCAACTATAAAAAGTTTGTGAACAGACAGACCTATCTGTAAGTATAAATAAAATATACATATTGATAGGTAACAAATACTTTGAAGATTCATGTCTGATCGTCAATTCATAGGATGATATTTATGACCGATTAAGACCCATTGTCAATCATTATAATAAGTAAAGAATAACATGTTATTACCTGTTCATGATCTCGGCGAGTTTGTTGACGGCCTGTTGCTTGAGCATGGTCTCGGAGTTGACCTTCTTGTTGAGTCGGTCCACCTCCTCCTGCAGGCGCTGCAACGTGGCCACGCGCTCCGCCAGCGCCGTGCCGCTGCGACGGAGCTCGTCTACTTCCTGCAAGCGAAACGTTCGACGTTACCATAGTTATTTGTTCATCAAAAAACCAAAGTTTGTATATTCTTCTAAAGCTAATTTTGAGTCCTGAATAACCAAAAAATTGTGTAGTATAATAATTAGTAAAAATAGTGTAATACTCGCTACACTTTTGATTATTTACGAGTGTAGCGAGTGATTCTAATTTAGAATAAGAAAATTAAGATTAGTGAGGGACTACAAAGCATGAGATGCAAATAAATTTGATCTTGTAGCGCACAAACAACTTTTCACCTCAGGAGCTCGAAAAGGCGAAAACGGGGTGCAAAACTCGATTCCGCTTAGAGGGAACTCCAATTTCAATGTAAGGTGACAATCTTCTATAGAAAAATGCCCCAAAAAATAGTTATTTGTGCAAAAAGACAGAAATATTCGTATTATCTTTAAAATTCGATAGTAGAAGTAGATTATATAGTTAATATCTCGATTGTATATAACAATCTTCTATCTGTGAACTGACTACAAATACTGTCAAGTGTTTATTCAGCGCCATCTGCACCACTGGGCGCTAGGGCACGCACTCACCTTGCGCTGCAGGTCGATGGTGGCTCGGCTCTCGTGGTCCCGGTCACGCAGGCCCTGCACCAGCGCGTCCCTGGCCGATAGCTCCGCGCGGTGTTGTGACAGAGCGTCCCTCATTTCCAACTCTTTCATTGTCTTTTCTTTCTCCAGCTCGCCCACTGTCTCCTCTGCTATTGACCTGGAATAAACATAATCAAATGTTGATTTCATTTTCTTTACTAGATTCTACTTCTTGCTTTTTCATTAAGCTTGTTAAAGGGCTGGCCACTTTTTGTTTCAGGTAGCATAACTAAGTAGTTATGCTACCTGAAACAGTTAGGTAAAAGTATTCCTACTTGTACCTAACTGTTAGAATTCAAGTGAATTCTAACAGTTAGGTACAAGTAGGAATACTTTCTTATAGGTACCTACAACAGGTAGCTTATAGCACAGAATACCAGCCGAACATTATATTATGATTTCTACTAGGATTTGTTTTATTTTTGTGGCAAATAGAGCAATTTATTAATATTATTATATAAAGGGGACAGACATAATCGAAGGCACCACACCATTTTCTCCTAATTTCCTGCTATTTCTAAAGTATATATGAGTATTTTTGTCCAGCATGAGTCATGTCGTTGGCATAGACCTACCTGGCAATAGCTTCAGAGTCAGCCCTAGCGATGGCGAGCTGCAGTTGATGCAGCAAGCTGCCTCGTTCTTGCTCAGCGTCACGAGCGGCGCGCGTGTTCTCGTCCAGCATGAGGCGCATGTCGTTGGCCTGGCTCTTGTAAACAAAGCAGTAGTGCTGCTCCGTCTCCAGCTGCAGGCGGAGCTCCTCGCTCTGCCAGATAAAATAAGTTAGTCATTATCAATACTAAAGAGTTTGTTTGGTTGAACGCTATAATCTTAGGAACTACTTGTCCGAATTAAAATAATAAATTTCAGTTGAATTGAGGCAGGCTATGGACTATTCTTTGTTTCGATAGCGTGCGGTCAAATTTTTATCTGAATATTTTACCAAAACAGTGCATAATCAGGAAAGGGCCTTAGAATACAAAGATATAACGCCAAAACTGTACTACACTATTGATTGAATGTACTATTCATTTGTTATCCAACAAATTAAAATTTTCTTAACCAAGCTAGAATTTATTTATTTTTTTATTCATATTTTAATTAATTCATACAAAGTGCAGCTCTTTATTGAGACAGGATTACGAAAGGACCAACCTAACTTATTTATTTACATAGCACGTCATAACATTTAAAGAACATGTTATACTCTCCGCGGCTCGCCAACAAGGTATGATTCACCTATTTTATTGTATGTCTGACATAATGGCGTTTCTACGGCACGATTCTACAAGTAACGTGCAATTTATTATAAATAATTTCCGACATCAACGACGAATATGTGATAATTCTTGATGGTTTAAACATAACTAATAACTAACATAGGATATAGCTGTAGAGATCAAAACTTAGCAGATACTGTTTCAATATGCATCACGCTCGTATCAATTACTGGACGTAGGCGTAGAGATATACAATTTGGCTATTTCATTTCACCAGTAGGTGGCAATCCATTCCCGGATATAAAAGGTACACGTGTAGACAGTGTAGGTATATGTATTGTTTGGCCATTTCGAATGCTCATAACGGGTATCAGCGCAGAAATATTAATAAATTAAAAATCATAGTATTTTACATTTGCATGTATTGTGTCTCTATTTGATCAAGGCTGACGAAAATCGAGATCGAGAATCCTCAAAAATATTGACTGATATTTCAAGTAACTGAATCGTGGCCAATTAGTGAAATGGCGAACGAGGAATAAAATTAAACTGAACCTCATACATGGAGCAAAGAGTCTACTTGAACTGCTGCACCCTGAAAACTAAAGCCCACGAAAGTCAACGTCCGTAAAGTAATTGCTTTAAGTGCAATGTATTGACCATAACGAATCGTATTAATGTTGAAATTAACAGGTTTAAAAATAGCAGTTGTAGTCACCAGTATGCCTAAATCAGAACTACAATATTGACATCCAAATAATTTTATTATAGCAATACAATATATGGAAAATCCAAACTTATAATTATAACTACCAGTCACCACTACAATATTTTTTAGGAAACTTAATTTTACAATAAATTAAACTTAACGACAACCTTTATAGATACAGTTACTGTACAGTGATACTGCTAAATAAATATCAACGCATACATTTCTATCGTAGATTTTGCAACATAGTATAATATTGTACAAGTATTTCAACTTTATTAGATGTTTTCATACCGAGAAGAATCTACATACAAAGTACGTATTAAGTGGCGTGTATTCATAGGCAAGCGTTTATTGAAGACATTTTATTGTGCAACGATGTCCCATGATGACCAGGAAATTAACGCGACAATAACACATTCCGGTATATTAATTCGTGTCATGATCATAATGGTGATGTTTTATAGGCATGTCTTCATTGCCAAGGCGTTGTTTGTTCAGCACAGTGTGAGACAAACTTCATACTGATTCACATTCAGTTACGCCTATAGTAACGCTATTTTTCAGCCTATTATTTCGTGTTTATTTTGAAGTACGCTAAACGCTAAAGTAGGTGTGATAATAACTCATACCCAATATTCTAAGAAACAATTGAATTTTGCTCAGGTTAAAGACCCGTCAGTTTTAACTGTTTATTTATAACATCATCTAACCAGAGTTAATGAAGTAATGGTTTTTACATGGATAAACTACGTAATGTAGAAAGTGGCGTATTATCTAAATTCTAAGTTGTTGATAAATACACGCTTGAACACAAAGTTTTAATCAGAAGAAACAATCTTAAATGTTTGTGTCATAAATATCAAGGTCAAAGAAGAATACCTACATTTCATACTCGGGTAATTCGTACGAATAGCGGTATGAGAACGTAATAGAATGTATTTATTCATATTATATCTCGAAATACACAGTTGTGAGTACCAAACTGTGTAAGCTCAATTATGCGTCTGTACTTCGAGATAGATACTAGTGCTGTCACAATTTGATAAACAATTCATTTTAGTTCTCAGCGGACACTAGTTATTGTGCAATTAATTAATCTCCTGACTTTGTGATCTAATTTTAAACAATAGTTTGTAATAGTCTAGCTTCTAGCTGAGGAATGATTTATTTTCATTAACGAGAGTATAGTCATTAAAGTATATTCCATGAAGTTAAATGAGTACATGTTCTATTAATTGAGCAATCACATCATTATCAATGAGTAAGGCGTTCAACTCTAGAAAAACCACCGTCTACGTAATCGTGTGTTTATTTATTTGGAGGCGAGCGGCGAGCGCACGCGCAGGTATTGTCGTATAAGGCAAAAGATCTGCTTATGTGTGCATGTTTACCATCGACTATGAGTCACCGTGTTGTAATGCCGGAGGACAGTCTATTTTGGCGCGATGAGATTATGATTAATTTACGAGAAACGGAAAGAAGTGGCTAAGTTAAGCGTATCGATATATCTGATAAATAACAAAGTACATTGGCAAGTTGATAACTGGAAGTTGTTTTCTCTCGCGCGCCGTTCTCAGGTCGATAACTATGATGAATAAGAGGCTTAGTTATTTGCATATTTCCAAACACGGTTCGTAAAAGTTCATAGAGAATGAGTCAGAGGCGTTGCGCGACGGTGCTTACCCGGGTCATGTGCATGTCGCGCTCGGCGCTGGCGGCGGCCAGCTTCTCGGCGGCGTCGTGCAGCGCGGCGCGCACGGCCTGCAGCTCGCGGGCGCGCGCGTCCCGCTCGGCCATGGCGCCGCGCGCCGCCGCCTCGGCCGTCGCCACCTCCGTGCTCACAGACAACCTGGCGGCGCGCTCTTGCTCTAGAGCCGCTGCCAAACCCACGGCCTGCGACAAAAACATTCATCGTCAGATTTACTTTACAATACGAACATTTTTTAACCTTTGCAATAAGGAAGTTTTTTCAAAAATAACAATATTATTAATAGATTTATATTATTGTATACAATCTTCTGAATGTAAACATTAAATTCATTCTTAATTTTCTATTTTCATAGAAAATTACTTCTTGGCTAGGCTAGAAGCCTAATTAATACACATGTTAATATTTCTTGATTAGATAAATTGCAAATGTAAATATTAAGATGTCTAATAGTATCAAGAGAGCTTTGAATATGAGCAGTACATTATACCTTTTCACTCTCCTGTCGATGTTCGCCTTCGAGTTTCTGCAGGCGTTGCTGCATCTGCCGGTAGTCCACGCTGAGCATGGACATCTGCCGCTCTTTCTCCTGGCACACCGACTCCGACCGCTGCCGCGCGCCCTTCTCCTCGTTCAACTTGGATTGAAGGGCTGTTGTGGCGTATGGCATCAAAATGTATATTATATTTTTATATCACTGCATCATTTATCAAACTTTTCAATCATGCTATTTGGTTCACAGTTAAATTTCAATTGGGTTGGTTTTTCCTGCATTATACTAATATTTATAGTAAAAGTTAAATCATCTGCTTCATCAATTTGGAAACAAAGTAAAAAGCCACAAATTATGTTTTACAACAAAAATGAAACTACAAGGGACCTACATAGATAAAAAGGTGGAATATTAGCAAACTGAACAATACCTTTAAATATCAATTCCAATGTTCCTGAGGCATGCAAAAAGTGAAGGTATGAAATATATTTTTGGGAGTTACAGATTAGCTCAGTTGAATATGACAGGCGAGTAGCGTGGACTAAATGGCAAAATAAAACAATAGCTGCAATGTTGAAACTCACCCTTGACTAGCTCCAAATTAGCTTCTTGTTTAGAGAGCAACTGTGATCTCTGCGTGTCCTGATGCGCACGTAACTCCTGCTGATAGAGATGCTGAGCGGCTCGAAGCTCGTGAGCCAGCGAGGCGCACTCCTTCTCCAGTGACGAGACACGTTCTGTAAGCTGCCTGTTGTCCGCCATGGTCTGGTTAAATCTAGTCGCCGAACGTTCGAGCTCAGCATGCGCCGCGTTCAATCGACTCGTAGCTTCCGCCACCGAAGCTTCCGATCGTTGTTTAGCTGCCTTGGTAACAGCGAGTTCTTCAGACAGGACGCTGCGCTCCCTCTCGAGTGCGTCTCGCTGAGCGCGCAGACTCGTCACAGTGCCGTCGTTCACGGCGGCAGCTGCGGCCTGCGCAGCTGTCAGTTCTGCCGCCTGCTTCCTCGACTTGGCGGCAGCCTCCGCTTCTTGCTTTAGTTTCTCTCTCAACTCTGTCAGCTGCATTTCCAAGGCATTTATTTTGTCGTTGTAGTTTTGCAAATTACTAATTTCTTTTGCTCGTTTATTTTGCTCTTCTTCGAGTCGTCGCTTCGCTTCGTTAAAGTTAAATTCAACTTTTCTCCTGTTTTCTGCTTCTACATCCGCCTTCCTTTGCAACTCTTTCAGATCATGTCTAAGTAAAGCTAACTCTTTATCAGAGTCAGCGATTATCTTTTTGTGCCTAGCATCTCTCTGTGACATTTCTTCTAACTGTGTGCACAAAGCAACCTGAGTATCCTCTAACTTTCGCTTGCCGTCTCTTTCTCTTTCGAGAAGCTTTTCTAGCTGCAGTATAGCTTCAGATCCAAGATTATTAACATGATTGTTAGAGATTGTATCGACTACATCGGCTGCCTTTAATCCTCTACTACATACCTGGTAATCCCCATTATAAGTAAATCCTACAAATGGCAAGTGATTGCCAACAAATGCTTTCGGAACTGGAAAAGACTCATCTAGAGCGTCCGATTTTTCCATATCATCGAAATTTCTTGTGTCATCATCACTTGATAATTCTGGCACAACAGGGGGTACAGAATCTCTTAAATTTTCAAAACTCCATTGATCATTAAAGAAAAATGGATGCTGCTTAATTTCATCAACACTACTCTTACCTAATCTCTTAGTGCGATCAGTTAGAAGTCCTCTTATGAGAGATTTAGCTTCCTTTGATATTTCAACGTCATCAGGAAACTGAAGTGAGTTTCTATGGTCCATAATTTTTCCATAAGTTCCAACCAAGCTGTCTGCGTAAAATGGTGGATCTCCTATAAGCATTTCATATAAAAATATACCCACAGCCCACCAGTCACATTCACGACCATATACTCCTTCACCATTCTGTGATTGTAATACTTCAGGAGAAATATAATCTGGGGTACCAACTGCATTGCTGGCTCTAACAAGTCCATCAGGACCCATCCTCATGCAGGTACCAAAATCAGCTAATTTAAGATGACCATATTTATCAATTAACATATTGTCTGGTTTCACATCTCGATGTACAAATCCCATACCATGAATTACATCTAAAGCAAGAACTATCTCCATGGTATAGAACTTTGCCCATTTCTCAGGTATGTCATAGTTGGACATAAGACTGACAAGATCTCCTCCAGGCATGTAGTCCATCACCATGTATAGGTATTTGTGGTCTTGAAAAGCAAAATGTAATTTTAATATCCACTCAGAGTTAGCATGTGCCATTATATGCCTTTCTTCCCAAAAGAATGTGGAATCAGATCTCTTGATCATTTCTACCTTACTTAGTAGTTTCATGGCATAGACTTGACGTGTAGACTTATGTCTGACTAGTTGCACTTCACCAAATGCCCCACGCCCTATTACTTTGATCAAATCAAAGTCAGCTGCTTTCATACGCAGATCTACTATGTCGGAGGCAAATATTTCATCTAAAACAAAACAAAATTATTTATTGACATATTTTAACTCAGATTTTTATTACAGCTGTAGGTCATGAGGTAAACAAACAGTGATGTTAGATTTTTATAATAAATTCAAGAAAATGATATCCAAAATGAAGCCTATGCTCAGCAATGCAACATGCTTTTGCATTAATGTACTATGCTTATATTACTTATAATCTGCATTAATCACAAGCTCTTACAGGAGAAATCTATTCCTAATTGCTTTTGCAAGAAAGGCAAACATAGCCTTTACCTATTTAGTTCTAACATAACATACATAACATTACATCATGACTATATTACCAAGAAGGGTGTGGCAGACGTGTACAGCACCCACATTTATTCTGTTATGTTTAGGTGCCATGGGGGTTATTGCTATTCTTCGAACAGAATTCCAAATTTGTGCGGCTATTGAGAAATTCCTGACAGAAAGTTTACAAATAATACTTTGTCCACCCGAGAATTGAACCCTACGCGCATACACTAACCACTAGACATCTGTTGTGACAGTTGTAACTTTTAATAAAACAAATTACTACTACTAATGGCATACGCATCACATTTATAACATGAAACACATACTTGTTAGTCAAGTCTTTCTTGTTTATTCACAGTGTGAATTAGAATCAAAATAAGGCCAATTTATGTTTAAATTGTTCCTAAAATTTATTGGAACAAAGCAAAATTACTATTATAAGAATAATAATATCTAAAGTTACATTATAAAGAGGAAAGATACAATGAATTTCTTGTTCTTTAAACCAGTGGATTTAGTGGTATATTTAAAATGTTAATAAATTTATGGATATGAGGACTATTCTGTATTAAAAGAGTATTCTGTATTTTTAGGGTTCCGTACCCAAAGGGTAAGAACGGACCTATTACTGAGACTATTCTGTCCATCACCAGGTCACCAGGCTGTATCTCATGAACTGTGATAGCCAGCCAGTTGAATTTTTCACAGATGATGTATAACTACTGCCGCAGTAACAACAATAACTAAAAACCGAATTAATTAAATATTTATGCAGGGCCCCCATACTTCAAATGTGATTTGTTTTTTTGCTGGACAGATTATATCTCATGAATGGTCATAGCTACAGTTTAAATTGCCACAGATGTGGTATAATTATTGCTGCTATAACAACAAATACTAAAACTGAATAAAAATAATATTTAAGAGGGACCCACCCATACAGCAATTTGTTTTTTTTTTTGCATGTTTTTGCTTGATATTGGTAACAGCAACAGGTAGATGCTTGAAATAATCACAGAATATTTAGATCTACATTTTTTTTTAATATATACAACAAACATTTTTTTTTTGCAATTTTTATAGATAATGTTAAGGGACCCTTCATATGCAAGTCTGCCTCGCACTTGGCTGGTTTTCATGACATTTATGTTTGTTTAACCCAATTTCAATAGATTTGAATAGAAAAAGTATCCTACTACACAATCTTTGTTTATTAAGTCACTTGATTTTATACTTAAATGTACTGATAGATAGTAATTGGTCACAAGCAGCGAGAAATTAATTACATACACATCAAATAACTACCTATAGTTGTCTAGTAAAAGTGACATCACTTTACCTCACCTATAATTAGTTTGTATACTTGATATCCAACAGCTGAGCGATCTACTATTTGCCATGTATGTATTTAAATAAATAGATGTCTGACTAACATTGTTTTTCCTTCTAAAATTTGAAAAGGAGGAGCCAGGCATAATTAACCACTACTGTCAAAAAAGCATAGGGGTATAACCAATATACAATGCAATTATTTATCATTGCTATACTATCTATTCTATAGTTATGTAAAGATAAAAACTGCTATGTTAAATAAAGAATAACAAATACTTTTAATTGTAAGCCAGATATTTTAATAGCTAGACAGGTTTCATTAAAAAGTTAGTGAACAAATGTAAAAAAACTCTGTTATTTCATAAAAAACAATGGTTAGTGATCAGTTGATTATTTATGATGAAATAGAATGTTTTGTTTATAAAATACTACTTAAAGTAAGTCAGATATTTATTATATATTATTTTTAGTAATTGTCATACACTACACTAAGAATCAAATTTGTGAATGATTGTGGCAATTACAATACATTATCTTATAGACTCCCTTAAAGATTGAATTGACTACAGTAAAGTATGATTATTTAAGGTAAAAACAATCTTTTAGAACTATTTAACAACAAAAAATGAATAATGAAAATCATCTTTACAAATGTGAAGTTTCATATTAATTTCAATGTATTTTGCAAAATGTTATTTAAAATAACATCTGTACTTATCTGTATATATCTGGTCTTACAGACCTTCTTCAGTACATACTTAATCATGGTAGATAACTTAATTCTGTTGATACTGAGAACAACAATAATTACATCAGTTTCAATGCCTACATAAACCCTGCATTGATTCATGAAAATTAAGCATATAAGCAGGACATAAAACATAATCAAGTAAGAAATTTTCAAAATGTAAATGAGATTTTTATTTTTAGATTAAGTTTAGTATGCCATTGAAGAAGTAAGAAGAAGATAAAAATTGGACCTCAAATCACAAATATTTAATACTACATGAATGTGAGTTTTGTATAAGGTAAATGCTACATTTCATATTGATTAAGAGGAATGTACTCACATCTGCTGGTGTATGCTTCAACATTTTTCATGCGTCGAATAGCCGGATGATCACAGTCGGAGACCAGGGCAGTGACGGTGTCGAGCAAGCAGTCCACATTGCCTGTGGACCGAGGGTCGCACAGCCGCTCCTCCAGAGCGCGGAGTCGCCTCAAACGTTCTTCGTCCTTCACCGCTTCCATGCTGTATCCTATTTTGTGACGTCCTCTGCCACTAAGGCTAAACGCCACCGCACATTCTCCCGATGACTGCTCCGTGAAAAAACACCACTCTCATAACGACACATCAACAGATGGATACTATTTTGTAATTCTTGAATAATAATTTCGTGCTCAATTGCTAGTCAAAGGATAACTTAAGTTTCATTATCGAAAAATTCAGTTGCTACTTGCTACAGCTCAGAATGACAGTAGATAAAGGTGGTTCTCACAACAAAGCATATGCACGTTTGCAAACACAACAGGATGATTATTTACATTTATAAATATCCACAGACTTGGAACCAATTATGAACACTATATTATTGTAACGATTGGCACAAAATTGAAAAATTAAAGTAGAAATACGAAATATTCGACCGCTTGATTGATGAACGATGGATGATCGAACAATAAAGTGAAGTCAGTCACAATCCGTTCAGTAAGTTTAGGAGTAGTTCACATTAACATTACAATTTTTTTTTATTATATCATTAACATTACATTACAATTTATTAAGCTTTGAATACACTATTTTACGACCTATGCAACTCTTCCAGCAAACTATTTGTTGCTTCGGTTGCTTCCAGGACTAATAAATATGTTTATTTTTCTGTCAGTAAAATACAATAAAAATCATTTTATGAAATGAAAGAAACATTTAGAGGAGAGGCTCCAATTTGGTCCCCCTCTCCAATAAGTATGTAATGTGATACGTATTTGCATTGTATTGCTTCTTCCAGTTAGTATTACATTATCTTTGCTTCCAGTCTTTTGAAAGGTATTTTGATGTAAAACAAAAGTTTAAATTACAACAAGTTCTAAATGTTGGTCCGTTTCGAACTATGCGTTCTGATAAATTTGCCCGCTTTAAACCTTATTGTTTCGCTCCTGTGGGCTATAACATAAAGTTAAATCATTTTGAAACGTTTTTAACATATAGATAAAACATGAAAAATCAGTAAGACTACCAATAAAAACCAAAGTGATAAAATATCGACTATTTTTAATAAATATATAGAGTAAAATCTATATTATTCTTAGTTTTACTTTTAGCCAAGTTTTTGTACTTTTATTATAATAATATCCAACTGACTTTTAATATGTCACGAAATTTTGCATGTTTCAATTTTCAATAAAGAACTAAATTATTATTATTATTCTTTATAGATATTATTAGATATTTTAAGTGATATTTTGTTTTGTAAGTTTAGATTATTTTTAGCTATATGCTATAAAAATATTCTATAAGAAGTTAACATCATGTCAATTTGGTTTTTAATTGGTGATCTATTGTAACAGAACTTATATAGATCATAGAGTACATAAAAAAAGCAGGAGAGAATGTCACTTATAAAATGATGGAAGCACCAAAATGGCGGCGGTCTGTTTATGTGTGCGTGTGTTAGGGGTTACCAGCCATGAGAAATATTACCCACATTTTTACAATAATTTAAATAAATATTTTAGAGGTTTAGTTCTTATATTTTTTTATTTGCTGCTTTTTACCATCAAACATGATATAGGTAGTTTTATACTACCGTGGCCAAAAACCAAACAATATAAAACAACTTTATGTTTGAATTTCGAAACAAAGTTGATTTTATATTTCTAGCAGTCGATGCGGGCCTGCAGCTGGAAGTTGTTTGTTTTTATTAAGGGAATATGTACAAAATTCGTTGCTCTGGGCACTCCTGACGCAAGGCAGCGAACATGCTTTAGTGCAGCTACCCAGTTTTTGGAAAATATTTTAAAATTACGACTCCTACGGCGCTTCCTGATTCTTAGATGGTGAAGATGCTTTAGTGATATACAGGGTGTCCCAGTTTAGGACCTGGAGCCGAAATCGGATAGTAGGATAAGTTATGGCAGTTATTAAAAAAATAAAAAACAAAAATTCTTCATTACATAACCTATCAGAAAGTGCTTGAAAACGTGAACAAAATGTACAAACCAAATATAATATCTAAGTTAAACTAAACCAACAATCACGAAGCTTAGATTCACTTACATGCGATTTTTCAATATTTCAAATAAATATTGGCAAATAAAAAAAAAATAAAAAAAATAATAGATAATAAACTAAACTAAGAAATAAAAAGTTTTAGATTAAAGTACTGTTATTTATTAATTTAATACTTTATTTAAAACAATATACTATTGTTTTACCTTTTTTGGTACGGCAAAGCTGACAATGCGAATAAGTCCACCTTTTGTTATATATAAATCAATTTCCTCGAAGTGTATACTGCAGACTACACTATATTTTGATGGATACCAACTGTTATCATTTCTGCAGTTTCTAATTATTTTTATCCAATAATTTTTTCATGCGTCGTTTGCAGCAGGAAATCTATAAAACATAGAATAATAATTTATACTAAATGTATTTAATACTTTAATATAAAACTATACTACTAAAAAATATTTACCCAAATTCAGGGTAAATGAAAATATTTATTGACTGTCAACACTGATAGTTTTGGTATATTTTTTTACGAAAACGATATAATTTCGGCAATAAGCTGAATATATTACTTGCTTACTTATGAAAAGTGATCTCCTGGTTTTTTTTTGTCGAGGCGCTATGGTTTCGGCAGCTTTTCACAACACAAGACGGCATTTTTAATTATTTTACTTGAACATCCGAGCAACAGCACAGTCCAAAGCGTAATGGCGGGCGATTGACTTACTATTGTGTCAATGTGTGTGTTCTGTGTGTACGTGTGACTTACTATGGGTGCTTCAGTAAGTGTTTCAAGAGACTCAGTCCTGCCTTTTTTTATGTAGTCAATGTGCTTACCTATGAAAAGTGATCTCCTGGTTTTTTTTTGTTGAGGCGCTATGGTTTCGGCAGCTTTTCACAACACAAGACGGCATTTTTAATTATTTTACTTGAACACATCCGAGCAACAGCACAGTCCAAAGCGTAATGGCGGGCGATTGACTTACTATTGTGTCAATGTGTGTGTTCTGTGTGTACGTGTGACTTACTATGGGTGCTTCAGTAAGTGTTTCAAGAGACTCAGTCCTGCCTTTTTTTATGTAGTCAATGATATAGATACTAAGAAATAGTTGTAAAATTATGGGCTGGCAGGATTTATAATTTTTTATAAGACTAGTAATGTCCCTGCCTGTCGGTAATATTCCTAATATTGCGGGTAACAATGGCAATATTGCCAATCTAATCCAATAGAAATAAAAATCATTTATTTGCCTATCAAGACGAATAGTTAAGTTGGGTATCTTTAAACATTTTTGACAGTATTATATTAATAACAAACTTTTTGTATTTAGAACTTCTTAATTTTATTCAATAAAATATAGTGTTCTGTTAAATATTTTTATTTCTCTATCCTAACACAATACATTTACAGACAAAACAACATACCCGTAAAGTTTCCCAAACAAATATGATCTAAGTTATACTGAGAATCGGGTAACTTTGAATATTTTTTTTTGGGTGAAAACCATTATTATTCGTGCGTCTTAAAGCTTAGGTAATATCTACTTACATATTGAAAAAAATGGTCTATTAAAATAACATATTTAATAAATACAGGCGATAGACACATTGGTTTTGCCAAAAAAATAATCAAGGTCTGGTTTTGTCAAAAAAATCCCATTCCATGAACAAAATGACATAACTCAGTACTCACTACTAGGCGCGTAACACACTACTGTATCACACACTTTTTATTGATTAATTTATTATTATAATTTTATATTGATTATTTTCATGCCATCGAAACCGTGGGAAAATGTTAGTATCATCATTTTTTACCGCTAATCTTGGAAATTTACGTTTGCATTATAATTACTTTATTTGTCTTTGATAGTCTAACTATTAATAAAGTTGTTTGATATTTAAAAATACCCTAAACTCCACGGGAGCGGAGCAGTAAGGTTTGTCGCGGGTCATAGTGCGGGCGCAGCGACTACTTATTATAACAAATTTAACGCGGAAGAAGTCAGGGTCAAAAGCTAGTGTCATTTAAAAGAAAAATTAAGATTTCCATTTTATTAAATATTCGCTAAGATTTTCTCGTCAGATGATGAATCGGCTTGTTACGTAGGTACCGATTACCCGATTACCGATTAACAAGAGGAACCGACCTTACCAACCATAAACAATTTTAAGCAATGAATTTGCAAAGGATAAGATCAGTCACACAGAAACGTTCGTATTTTTTCATTCATTCAATTTTGTTCATCGAATGGAACATGGCGGTGCTAGGCAGGATGTGCATAAGTTTCTGATTTTGCATTTATTAATGAATTGCATTAAAACAGTAATATTCTTTATTAATTTATGTTTTACTTCGTGATTTATAATTACTGTTATTGTGGAAAATCTATATTGTAGCAATAGTATCCCGTCTGGATTTCTTAGATCTGCAATGAAAATCATTATTCGTTGGTAGTGTAAAAATAATTGTGACAAATATATCCCAATACCACAGGTAAATAATTGTTTTATCTAGTATTTTAAGATGTAGGATACCTATATTATGATCCTTTAAGTCCTCGTCGAATACATCTCGAAATTTGTCAATAAAAAGTTACGAGCCTGCCCCATTTTGGTTCAAGTTCACTCTCGTGTTATTTTGTTCACCTGCATTTTTTAACTTACTGTATATTTTCTAATAATTGTATATTTTATATTCGTAAAGAGAATCAACCTCTCAATATTAGTGCCTTCGGCTAGAAAACGTGAAGATCGCTTTTCTTTGTGGTCCCTTAATCACGTGTGGTTCGGGTCGTTAGGGGGTCAATAACTGCTGACTGCAAATTATTTTTACTATAATCAGGTTACGGGGGATTTAATTATATCCATTTAATTTATAATTATGCTGACCTAAGTTATTTTGCTGTCGATAAACAGTAAAGCTTAAAAGCTTTAAGTGCATCAAATAAAGCTCAATTAAATGCGCATTACAAGATCAGGGTGGTATCAATCGGCATGTGCATGAGCAATGCAAACTGAGCGCAGGGCGCAGGATGTTGAAGGCGCAGGGGAGGGCGCGGGTGCGGGGCGGTGGCCTGTCCGGCAGTCAGCTGTGCAAAGTGTCATGTTGTCGCGTCGCACCGTACCGAACCACCGTGGGAAGTGGCCTAAATTGTGCCCCTCCATTAAAACCTGAATCAGATTTATGTACTGCAAAAGCTTCATTAGATATTATTTTAAATAAACTTTTATCATATAAAAAATGATATCATTATAAAATAGAGTTTGTGTATCTTAAGATAAACACTTTCTTTGTTAAAAGTGGTTAACATTTCTGCTTTGTAAAGATTTTTCTACAACCCTGAAAATCAGACTTAAGTAGGTGTGGTTGGCAGTATATTCTCATAATTCTCATTGATTTTCTCATTATGATTTGCTCATCTTTTTTGTTTGTCAAAATCAATAGTTTAACCTTAACTAGTTTTTTTCATGAATTTGAAACCTTAAAAGGGCTTAAACAAAGAGATGAGTCTCATCCAGAGAAATGATTAAATTGATTTTGAAAAATATATTCTAATTGATTAAAATGAATGAACAAGCAAGACTAATATAAAGAAGGAGAAATTAATATCAAAATAATTGCATAATTTAAGCAAGTAGTGTGCCTTATGCCAATGATTTCATTGTTTCATGTATGTCTTATGCAGAGTGCCATTGTTGTGCAATCACCAATTTTCAATAAAGCACTCTTTATGGGTTACCGCTGCATGCGGACGATAACAACTGTAATCACAGTTTTCTTGCTCTCAATGTACCAACTTAATCAGCATTTCATTACAGTTGTTGATTCATATCCTGTAATAAAAAATGTAGAAACCATTTTTAGTTCAAAGCACATATAATATGATAAAATTCTATGAAGAATAAAATTAAACAATAATGTGAGTTTCAATAAAATGATTGTTGTCAATACTGTAATCTGCAAGAGTAAAAATACTTATATGGAATGTGTGAGGGTCAAGTATCTTGTTTCACATCTGGTACTATAGACCTGTAACAATATTACATGTTTAGTATTATTTAACAGATTTAACAATTTGGGCAAACAATCATTTATCATTGCAAATAAAACTTGCGCTGACATTTTGTTTCTCTGTATTCTTATTTTGTTTTTTTTTTTGTTGATAATATAGAAATGGCTTTTATTTTGATTTCAGTGTGCCGTGGTGGTCATGGCTACGCTTATACAAGAGAATGGTATTAAGGAACTGAGCAAAGGCACACATGGGGTGATGTCAAACCATGGCATGTCCGCTCACAGCGTTGCTAGTCACATGGTGCCAGACCATGAGTATTGTGAGGCAGGCACAGCTGGTGCCCAGCAGCCACACGCCGACACAGGCGACACGGCAGGCCCGCCCGTCCCTGTCGAAGAGGACGAGGAAACTCCAGAAGTAGACATAATGATAAACAATGTTGTGTGCAGTTTTAGTGTTAAATGCCACCTGAACTTGAGACAAATAGCATTAAACGGTGTTAACGTAGAGTTCCGCCGCGAAAACGGCATGGTCACTATGAAATTGCGTCGTCCATACACGACGGCGTCGATCTGGTCGTCGGGTCGAGTGACGTGCACAGGCGCCACGAGCGAGGATCAGGCGAAGATAGCGGCGCGCCGGTACGCTCGCGCTCTGCAGAAGCTCGGCTTTCAAGTGCGTTTCCGCAACTTCCGCGTAGTCAATGTATTAGGCACATGTAGGATGCCCTTCGGTATAAGGATCATATCATTTTCGAAGAAATATAAAGAAGCAGAGTAAGTAATCTATATTTTAAACAATTTTTTTTTTGAATTAGACTAGGCTCACTTTGTATTTTCATTGGCACAACATCTACCATTGATCTAGAGATAACAATGTTTTTATTATTCAGTCATGCATAAATAAATCATTATTAAATAAATGATTGATCAATCAAAGCTCACACTGGTTAAAACTGCCAGAGGAAGTTAATCAAATTCATGGTCTAATTTACGAAGCTCAGTTTATTTGAGTATATTTAAGTCTAAATCAAATTGTTATTTACTACTCAACATGTAGGGTGTGGTAGAGTTGTACAACGCCCACACTTCACCTGTTATGTTTAGGTCCCATGGGATAGGGGGTGAGCCAATCACCATCCACGGGCTCAATTCCATGTTGGTGCTCTTACCGTGAATTTCCTGATGGAAAGTTCACAAATAACCCTTTGCCTGACATGGGAATCCAACCCGAGACCATTGAGGCAGTATTATTTACTAAATCAGAATTACCTATTTATGCTGAAACTTCTTTAAGGATGTAAAGAAGTTTTAGCATAAATAGGTACTTGGGCTTACTTATCGTAATACTTTTCTGTGGCATATTTGATTGTGCTTGGAAACTAGAGTTTGATATCACATTAATTCTTCTTTTATTTTATATAAATGAGCTTGGCTAATTATTTTATTTACATAAACATTTAAGGTTTTATTTAAACCTTATGTAAAATTGTCAATTTGTTATTTGGACACCAAATACATCACGCCTTTATTAAGGGTATGGCAGAGGTGTTCAACACCCACACTTTACTTGTTATGTTTAAGTCCCATGGGATAGGGGGTGAGCCTTTTGCTATCTATCTTCCACAAACCCAACTCTGTGCTGCTACTGTAAATTTCTTGAAAGAAAGTTCACAAATAACACTTTACTCGACCTGGGAATCGAACCCGAGACTTCGCCGTTAGTGGTCACAAAATAAATTTTTGTCATTAAATATTAATGAGGTTTTAAATATGTTGAGGATCAAGAGCTTTTGTCATATTATATCAAATACAGCAATTAATAATGTCCAATCTAATATTAGCAGTTTAAGAGTAGGTCTTTTTCATGTTCAAATTTTTTCAAAATTATTGAAATGTTAATGTCATTTATGTGTAATAGTAATGTCATTTATTGCTGTTTTAACATAAACTACAGAAATAAGACTTTTTAATAAATCATTTATTACCACTTTTTCAGATTCAAATTAACTAAAAATGTGAAAATTGAAGATCTGATCTTATTAATTGCTGCAATAATATTATTACATAATATTGAAAATTGTGCCACTTTCATATTCAGACTAGCTGTTTTTATTCATCTGATGTTTATTTTGTACTTGGGCATTGTAAAACAGTCCCTGAATATTGCTACACTCCCAGAAGCCATAAATATTACTATTGGAAAGTTTATTTGAAAAGATGTGATTTCAACATACTTTTTCACTTATTTCATACGAAGTTTTAATTAATTTTGTTGATGAAGAACTACAAATTCTCAGCTATTTTTAGACTAAAGGTAAATTATGGCGTTTATTTCGCTCAGTGTTTTTCTTTTAAGATTTCCTTATGCTGAAAGTATATCAACATTAGTTATGTAGGTTAAATTAGGTTGCAATTTTTTTCAGGATATATAATTATTGTTTAGTTAACAATTTTCTATCATTCATTTATAAAAATCAATAGTGTAATTACAGCATAGGGAAAGAGTATCAGATCTTTATACCTTCTGTGTCAATACTAAGGGACTTGTTCCTTTAATGCTAAAAAGAACTTAAATTTAGAAAATTAGTTTTAACAAAGACTTGCTTTCGTAATTGTTAACAAAATCAATTTAAATTAATGTCAATCAAACATGTTCAGAATATAGATATTATCAACCAGAATTTTATCTTAAATATGTCTCATTTATATTTTATTTTTAACTAATAAACCTCAAGGTATTTAATCTATTTACTTACATTATCACATATTAAAATGTACATATGGCTACAAATCAATCTATACATTTCGAGTATAGGCTGGTCTCTCATTGCATGGTAAACTTATACAATGCCAGATTGTCATAAACTGAAAATAGATTGCATAGGTTGGTGTGTAGCCATCTGTCCTTTATTATATAAAAGGCTTACAAGGTTGTGGTGATCTCTCTTAGGCTTGGGGTTTAAAATATAGGCTTACTATCATCTTAAATAGGAGTCATGATTGTGTAAAAGTCACAATCAATCATTTTTGGGATAAAAGTAACAATGCTAAACCTAATCTAGCATAAAGATTAAGATAAGAGTGACCTTTGAGAGATTTACAAACAGCACAACATTTAAGAATGAATAGTAGAAAATGCACTTCAAAGAAGTATCCATTTTAATTACAATTGTGATTTGAGAAATATGATGAGTTATGGCCATCATTCATAATAATTAGGACGTAATGTGTGATCCAAATGTGAAATACATTACAAGGATCTTGATGTGCTAGTACATTTTGTACTATTGCTCGAATAAATAAATATCTCGCAACTAACACACAACTCCATCTAGTCCCAAACTAATCAGAGCTTGTACTATGGGTACTAGAATAACTGATACTACACAAATACTTTTCTTTTGTAAATACATACTTATTATACATAGAAACACCCAGATATATAAATAAAACAATTATATAAAAAAAATTTAACCAACTTCCAAAGCTCAAAAGCATTTAAATAATGTCAACAATAGGTTATGATGTTGGTGCTAATAATTTAAATAATTTTATTTTGTTTTTTAATGGTTTTGTACTATAAGATTGATTTGCTGATATAAATTATTGAGTGTCCCATCCAAATCATAAAAGGTTTAGTTGCTCTATGAAGGTGTACGCGATACATCTGATTACCCTTCAAGGCTTACTTACACACACAGGCATGTTATGTTATGTACTGGTCAAAGCAATATACAAACTAACAATGCCACAAAACCCATGTCTTCGAAGGTCTTCATCAGACACTGATAAATTGTATACTAAAACCTTCTTTGAGCATTAAAAAAAGTGAAAAATGGAAAACCGCATCGAAATCAGACCAGTACCTAGAAAATTGTGAACATACAAAGTTATATACATACATACAGGTTGAATAGAGAACCATCTTTTTTGAAGTCATTATAAAAATGAGAGTTATCCCAACAGTTAATTCTTGGTCATTAGTTTACACCTTCTAATTGATTATTTTTATAGCATTTAGCTATGATTAGCAAATTATACTAAGAAACAGTCGAAAAAGATATGGGACCGGCAGGATTTGAACCTGCGACCTTACTGTACGTCACGAAATGACGTATCATACAGTTGAGAAATTTAAGGTTCTGGTAAGAGGCGACCGTAGCTGGATGGATAAAGCGGCTGCCCGGTGTGCAGTAAGGTCGCAGGTTCAAATCCTGCCGGTCCCATTAGTTTACAGATGATTATTTTTTACTAGAAATCTCCAAAAGTAAAATATATGGCTTGGATGCACAATATACTACTAATATTATGTATAAATGGAAAAGAAAACTTTCAAATGGTTCCATAGACAAACAGGCTCATTTCCATACATGTTGGCTCAATATTTGAGAGAAATCTGGTGGCTGAGCTTTCAGTAATCTTGTTAATTCTAGTTTATTCTATAGCCTATGTTATCTCTTGGTATGTTTTATCTTCTCTCTTTTATTGGAAGGTATTGCATTACATTCAAATGAGATGACAACTTATTGAAATAACTTTGTACTATATTGGTATTAGAGCAATTTTCCTAAAAGGGATTTGATCTTACTGTGTCATTCATTCAACCAAAAAATATCTCTCTATGGAAATTGCATAAATTGCAATGTCTTGCCCGCAGTTAGGTATTGAATTATAATGAAGAAATAAATATTTTGTAGATCTAATTTATTTTAATATTTTTTTCAGTTATGAACCAGAGCTTCATCCCGGAGTCACATATAAATTATATAATCCTAAAGCCACACTAAAGATTTTCTCCACGGGCGGTGTAACTATCACAGGTACAGACATTTTTATCATTCAATAATTAATTAAAAAATGCTACTAGCAGAATTTCGGTCACAGTCGCCAATCCAAATGGAAACTATCATAAACGCTAAAGGCCCATTAACATTTTTTTTAATAGCTTTCTAGTAATTTCCTGATTCAAATTACAAGTACTCTTGTTAACCCCCTTCAACTTAGCTTAATTCGCTTGTGTTAGGAGGAAGTTCAAATCCGTGGTGTAATGGTCAGGACTCGAATCCCTCGTAAGACCGATGCTTTATCCATTGCGCCACGGCCCTAGACATGTTTGCATTGCATATCGCGATTTAAAAGACCGATGGCAAGAGAAGTGACTTTGCCCAACAAGTGTTGTGTACATAAGCCTCTCATCTCATACATATCTTGAAAGAAGAGTTAACATCATGAGTGCTGGAGCTTAATCGTCCGCTTATAGATCAGGCACAGCAAGTCGTTTTAGAATCTAATACTTTCTTTTACATTTATCGAAAGTGCATTCAAATCCTTATCAAAACATTTTTATTACTCAAGTATAAAAAAACGCCTAAGAAATTTAATTTTAGGTAGTTATATAATTGAGCAGTGACTATTGAGTTTTAGTTAATTGTGCCATTTGAGACGATTGTTTTTTGCATAAACTATCACTACGCGCGGATCCAGGCTAGTGGGCCAATGACCTCCTTCTCTAAAAATACCTCTTATTTTTAACTTTATAATAAGGTGTCAATGAGTGGTATAAAATATTGAGAGCCACACCCCTTTGAATCAAATCATAGTTATTTGCGCTATATTAATCCTTACTTGCTAATATTATAGATGGGAAAGTAACTCTGTCTGTTTGTTTGTGACGCTTTCGGGGCTGACGACTGAACCGATTTTGATGAAATTTAGTATGGAGTTAGTTAGTTTAAGACCTGAGGAAGGACATAGGCTACTTTTTATTAACATATCTTGCACGCGGCCGGAGCTGCGCGTAGATCCTAGTGTTATATTTATTTATGCTTTATCTATCCTTTTTTATTTATACTCACCTATGACCTAAAGTTGCATTATTACTTACTCATAACTCTCGGTTGTGGAATGAACGTTGGGCAGATGAGGGTGTTGTCACTGGAAGGCGCTTATTCCATCTCTCACCAGAGGTGCCTCTAAAACCATGGTTTAGTAGAGTAAATTGTAACAAAAAAGTCACAACCATCATAATCCGTATGAGACTAGGACATACGAGTGCCCGCTCGCACCTGGCACGATTCAACATAGTTGGTGACAAAAGATGCGATTGTGGACATGAGGTCCAAGACTTAGACCATATATTTTTTGCGTGCCCGCTTTTTTTGGGATGCTCTGATTGAGCAAAAAGTTCCACTTCCTACTAGTATATTGTGTTTACTCCATCAACCTGTTCTATTTTATAATATATTTGATATTTTTATTTCTGTAAATAATATTAAAATATAATATTGTCTATATTTATACACCTATTCCATATCTTCTTTCCTATAAATAATAATGTACTTATCTGATCCGTTATCCAAATTCCGTAATCCTTTGCCTATCATATTATCTTTTTGTTGATTTCTACTAGTTTCCCAAAATTTTTTCTACTACGACACTGGCTAAAAGTTACAACAAATAGCCATTAAAAAAAAAAAAAAAAAAAAAAAAAATCGGTTGATCAGATTGATTTAAATTCAGCTTTGTCCAATCGCCAAAGAATCCAAATAATGATGATGATGGTAAAACGTTTTCCGACATTAAATAAAAATAACTTAAGTTAAAGCAAGTGCAAATTCAGTTGCTGAAATCTTGTACGTACTAATGTAAGAAGGATAAATATTTAAATGTTTTGTCTTTCTCAGCCCGGAGCGTGAGCGACGTACAGTCTGCAGTGGAGCGCATCTTCCCCCTGCTGTACGAGTTCCGCAAGCCGCTGACGCCGGCCGACCAGGAGCTGCTGCGGCAGAAGCGCGCGGCGCGGGGCGCGGCGGCGGCGCCCGCCCCGGCGCCGGCGCGCGACGCCATGGCGCTGGTGACGCTGTCGGACGCGGAGCACGAGGCCTGGGAATGACGCGCCGGCGCCGCGCCCCGACGCTCGCGTTAACCAAACGAACTCTATATTGGCATCGAAGCAATAACTGTCGTTGTTAGTGCGGTCGCGTGTGACTCGTCGGCGAGCTGTTCGGTTCATGCCAAAGATATTTATTAGGGAGGTGCTTCGCGCCCGCTCCGGCCGCTGCGACCCTCGGCTGAACGTTCCGCGGAGCGCCCGCGCTTCTTTATCCTTCGTATGTACGATTGTATCGTTTTTGTGATGACCTGTGACCTCTTAGTATGCGTAGATGAAGTCGGATCGTTTACGTTGAAACCAAAATGTCATAAATGAAAAAAAAATGTTCAAAAATCTCGATAACGATACTCAGGTTTCGATTTTCATTTGCCGTTATGATTGAAGAATTTGTAGTGATAATAGTGTTCAATAAGATTTGTTCTAAGAATGAGATGACTGAACGATTAGAAGTTAGTGATTGTAAATATGAAAGCTTCGACATTATACGTTTCAATAAAACGTGTTGGTTTCATTTTGATCATACATTTATTTATAAAATTTCCAACTAAACAAAAACACAACCTTGAATTGGTCAAAGTAAGTCGCTTTCATTATAAAAACTTCTACACTGCCTATGTGGAGCTGCAAAAAAATTAACCGAGGGCAATGTTTAGTGCAGATCACGAGATATCTAAGAACATGGGTCGAGACAACGATGAAGTAACATGCCACAATCCGCTCGGTGAACTTTGGGAGCAGTCCAGAGGCAACTTAAGAATCAGACTCATGTGTATCGTATTCATCACTCGTATACAATCGTGGTTGAGACGGGCGCGGTGGTCGTGCCAACCTTGCGTCCATTTTGGCCAGTCGATGGTTGATGTAATCAGCTGGTGTACGGATGTAGGCACTCATGTCCACTATCGCCAGCCTGGGCGTCTTTACTGCAGTGCCTATAAATAAATGAACAAATTGAAAAGTGATTGGTCAGCAACAAACAAACGACAACATAATGAGAAATATATAAAAAATTGTGAATAGTATATAAAGCCGGTCTCAGCACCATGGGATGCACCGCCGTCGTGCCGTAAAATAACCATCATAAACACGTGCCTATAGTAGCTAAACAGTAAGACACGTAGTTTTTTTAGCTACCATTGAGGCAAGACCCCAATTTCATTACTCTTCTCTGATACAAAGATCGAACCGAGAACTGTGTTACTTTCACAATAAAAATAAAAGAATATATTTATGGTTTACCTGTGATAATTGGCAATAAATGATCAATATCTGGCACAGTTCGCGGTCGCCTCGGCTTTATTATGGGACGTCTGGTCAGTTTGGGCGCTAATGCAGGAATACCAGGCGGCGATAGCTTGGGCAACGGAGGTGACAACACTCGCGCCACCAGAACACGGCGCTCGGGAGATGAACTGGGAGACCTGCAATGTTCCACGAAAATTTTACACACTCAAGAGCAATTAAAAAGAGTCGATCTAAGAGCTAGGAAATGCTTGTCGCAGTTAGCCCGTGGATGGAAAACCATCGTTTCCTGCCGGAATTTCTCTGAAAGTTAAAATTAAGATCTGTGACATGCAGGTATCCCGGGTAGGCAGTTGCAGCAGTAACTGTAAAGTTTCAAGTGCCAAAGTCCAAGCCCGAAGTCCAGAACCTTCAATAGTTTACCTTAAATTTTTATGCTTGGCGCAGCGATCAATTTTTTGTATAAAAGATATATGTTTTACCTACTGCGAAATTTTCTGCGCCAAAATCAGTTGCGTCCTGAATACGAATTTCCTTACCTTTCTCGTTCAATAACTGGTCGTCTGCGGCGGCGTCTGCCTCGTTGATCTTTCTTCTTGTTTTTCCCTAATCGTGGAGGAATGACCCCGATGTGCCGGTAGTAGTCACACAACGCTTTTGCAAGAGATCTGCCTATTTTACCATCTGTTTGTATGATAAGGATTTTTTTCAGTATTGTAAAGTTTAAAAAGCCGGCTCGAAGGCTCACACAATAATATAAGTTCACGAAAATTGATCAAATTAACTTTGTAAAAGGATACATGCATCTTCAGTATAGTGAATATAAGGTCCTCTGGGAGACAATTTCCGTCCTCCCAAAGAAACAATAAGCGAATAGGCGTCAACGGATCCAGTAGGTAGCGCTCTCCGGGCACTGCCTGCCACTATCTGATCAGCATTATAGTGACACGCCTCTGGTCTCCAAGCTTCTATATGTGCACCTAGGAATTTTGGCAATACTGCTTGGCGTTCGAACCTTGTAACAATGAGAAGGCAATTTATTATAACGTGGTCGAGATCATAACCTCACTTGGGAATATTCTGGAGAGATCCAGGAGGATTTTGATGTGGGCCAAGTGTGTGACAGTATGCTACGTCTATGCCTGTCGACTTACCTGTATACGTCGACAAATGAATTTCCGCGTACAAACACTCCCTTGTGGCTGATGTCTGCGTGAATATCGATGATGAAATCCAGTTGAACATTCTGGAAATGCATTATGTAATTTTCAATCAGTAATCTAACAACTTTATGAAATTCGTCTTTTTGAAATACGTACCTTTTCGGTGGTAAGTTTTTTTACAAGATCGTGGACGGCGATGAGGGCAGGGTGCGCGTAGCTAGTGGGTCGATTCCAGCAACGGTTCAGGTCAGAGCCCAGTAGGTCTGAACGCTGATTGCCAAGGAACACGCCGTCGGGGTTCAGCATTGGAATTACCTGAAGATTTATTTCATTTTCATGTTGGTCGACCAATTAGATCAAATAATGATATATAATTATGATCATATCCCAGCGTCCAACTATTTTGGCTCGTGGTAAGTACCTACTAGTGAAAGTAACGGCAGTGTTTGCTGAATCCGAATTCATAGGCAATTTAGACGAGATTTTTTAGATGACATCAGCAAATATTTGCCTATCACAGTTAGATATTTTGGCCAAATAATAATAATATAGAAAGTTGATTCTAAAGCTCTATTTTGTAGTAAGCGTTTTGATAACTTAAAGTATTCGTAAGAATTATGTTCAAAGATTTTTTTATCGACTTGGTTAGGTCCGCATTTACCTAGTTGGTATATTATTAAAATATATATTCATATTTACCTCTAAAACGATATTGTTCCTGAGAGCCACCGCCTTCTCCGAAGTACTCAGCAAAAAATCCAACAACCCTAAAATAAATAAGTTTAAGATAGGTAGGTATATTCCTAAATGAGTGCGTGCGAACGCACAATAGACCAGTGTCGATCATTTTTAAAACCAAAAAAAATAATAGTACGACGAAACCCATTAGGAAAAGAGGAGAATAAATATTATAAAAATTAAAGTAAAAATAATTTATGGGCGATCTAAGGTCGGGAAGGGGAAGAGACGGGGTTGTAAGGGTAAAAAACGGTTTTTCTCGATTTCCGGCAAAACTAAAAGTCCTATGGAAAAAAGTCGAATAGCAAAGTTGTTGGTAATAAAAAGATCTAAAACTTTTGTATTTACACTTTTTTCATATAACCTCAAATTTTATGTCAAAAATTCAAAAAACCAAGTTTATAGTTTTTTATTTTTATCTTTTACAAACAATTTTTTTTTCACGAAATTTGGTGAAAACTTACCTTTTTATGTCCCAAATACGCTGTAATTTATTTGATTAGAATTATTTATTTTTTTTACCTTATTCTGAATTAAAATCGAAAAAGCACCCTAATTTTCGATCGAAAATTCACCCGTCAAAATATCAGCTTTTTTCAAAAAGTTGGTATGTTTTCTGTTCGTTAAAAACTCTACTTTCCGATGGTGAAAAAATATATATATACCTATGTTACTATAGTAAATTTGTAAACGATAAAAATAAAAAACGAAAAACTTGGTTTTTTGAAATTTTCACATAAAATTTGAGGTTATATGAAAAAAGTGTAAATACAAAAGTTTTAGATCTTTTTATTACCAACAACTTTGTTATTCGACTTTTTTCCAAAGAACTTTTAGTTTTGCCGGAAATCGAGAAAAACCGTTTTTCACCCTTAAAACACCCCGTCTTCCCTTTCCTGACCTGAGATCGCCCGTAAATTATTTTTTCTTTATTTTTTTATAATATTCTCCTCCTTTTCTAATGGGTTTCATCCTACTATTATTTTTATTCTCTTTTTATCATTTTTAAAGGCTTCTACCCTGGTCTACAATGGTAGATTTTGTAAACGAGCTCGAGGCAGATAGCAAGTGAAGTGTAATAAATGAAGTCTGCAAAACTCAGTGTGCAAAGAACACCCAATACTCCGCACATTACAAACGCGCGGACAGAACACGGGATGTCACGTGTTGCGCAAGTCATTAATGCGAGCGTTCCGATTTTAATGTAGCTTACTCCAATAATCCATACTAAGAAGCGACGCATCTGCAATCTTTTGTTAATGTTCCTGCGATTCAAGTTTCTACAACCCCATTACATACAGAATAAAATGTATCTACGAAAGTAAAAAGATCACGGACAGCTAGCTTACCTTGGCAAACGAATGACGAGGGCGGTTCCCCACCATGGGTCCTGGCTAAGATGAGCACCACTCGTTTCTTTGGTGGTTCCGCCACCTTGACCTTTGTGGTCAGCACCTCTTTCTCATCCTTCACTTCCTTCTCTTTCTCTTTGAAGTTGAAGTCTCCAATCGTTATTAGATCGATTCGTCGCTTTTGCTAGAATGGGCATTTAAGACTTATAAAAAATGTGACTTAATGTGCGCCTATCGCAGTGTACGGAGAAATATGCCGGATTAGGTGTTGCCGTTAAGAATTTACAAATTAACAAAATATACTTTGGACTTCATCTTAATAAGTTTTGGACATCCGATAACGAAAGGTATCAATGGCGGTATACTAATATATATGTATAAATAATTATTTTTTATCTGACAATAAATTGGGTGTCCTTTGTGTGTGTGAAATGTATGTTTCTGAACATCCCCGTGACATAGGAGTTGTGGCAAATTCGGGCGTCGTTTAAAAAAAAATACCAAAAACAATTACAATAGTTTTGTTGGGGCGGTTTCCATTACTTACAGTAGTTTGAGCAATAGATTCCCTGGTAGCAAAGGCCTGCGCCCGCTTCTCCCAGAGCGCCAGGTGCTTCTGAAGCCTTGAGTAGGAGTACGAGGCTGCGGCAGAGAACTGATACACATCCTCTTCGCGGTCGAAGGCGAACGCTATGCTCAGTATCTTGCGGCCGCGGTGAATCAACGAGCGGTGATAGAACATCAGTCTTCGAGGGAGCCTTTGCCTAAAAAGTAATTTAGGTAGGTATAGTTCATAACGTTTTCTCGAATCCATAAATTATAAAGATGAATGAATGTCTGATTTACATTCTAAGCTTATCTTTTTAATCTACCGTGTTAAATTAATGTTTAATCTCTTACCATTTTTGTCGTGATGTTGATCGAACAAGAGGCGTCATGTAAGTATCATACAATGTCGTTTCTTTACCCAAATTAATGATATTAAAAATTACTCTCTGAAACAAAAACGCTCTAGATTAAGAAGTTAAGTTAGTATTTATATCTACGCTTTACTATGGAGCTATGTCCTAAAGGTTTTTTTTACCAAAAAACATTTAAGGTATAAAGATTATTTTTAAATATATTATTAAGAAAACTCCAAACTCACCGTCTCGTCGCACAAAATATATATAATAATGTAATAAATTAAACGGAAACTAACCTGATCCTGTTTAACATTTTCAACAGTAAAGTTGAACCAGAACCTGGCCCTCGGCCTGC
This sequence comes from Hypena proboscidalis, assembly GCA_905147285.1. Taxonomy (NCBI): domain Eukaryota; kingdom Metazoa; phylum Arthropoda; class Insecta; order Lepidoptera; family Erebidae; genus Hypena; species Hypena proboscidalis. The sequence goes on from LR990130.1 coordinate 5,657,408, forward strand.
AGGTGTCGGGCCTGACATATAGGTCGTACTCCAGGTCGGAGATGTGGTCAGCCCGGCCCAGGTTCCCGCACTCGAAGGCCGCATCGAAGCACAGCTGACCACGCTTGGCTTTGCCGCTGGTGCCGGCGGGGCGGACGATCAGACGATTCAAGTTACCCTGACCTCCTTCTCCATCGCTCTCTTCACTATCTAAGATAAAAAGTTATTTTTTTATCGATTCTGGATTTTAAGACCCTATGTGCAAAAAATTGTCAATCGCAATTGCCGCACATTGGAGAATCGGCCTTGGAAAAAATTTACACGTCATAAGTAAATCGCAAATTTAATAGATATGTTTGGGAAAATACTTTTCAGTGATTGAGAACATGGCTTTGAAGCTCTATGTGCTAAAATTCATGATAGAAAAATTCTACAATTGGGAAAAACGTCGGAAATTTGACCGGAAACCTGAGATCGTCAAGCGTAACGTTACTCTTCCAAAATCTGCCGGGAAAAAATCGTTAAAATCGTTTTTTTTTATACAAAAATAAAATTGATTATTATCACTAGGTGAAATATAGAGTTAAATGACGTTTCAACACTATTCTATTCAGTGCAAATGCAATATGGTTTTACAAATCAAATCAGATGAAGTCATTAAATAAGCATTCAACCCCAGAGTAAGTATTGGATTCACCAAATAGAGTCGACTACACTTGATAACAAACCTATTTCAATCATAGACATAGGGCACGAACGAACACTTCAGACGTGAGGGTAAATTACACATAATATTTTTAGCGTTTAGGCAGGCATCACCATATTGCATTTACCTCAGGTGTAATGGTAATTTTTAAGTTAAACTTTTTGCCTACCCTGCTTGGATAAAAAAACTTTTTTTTTCGTAAATATTTTAAAAACAAAAGAAATACATTTCACGATTCATTTGTGCACGAAGTTTTAATGCCATTCGAGAACTTTTCGCTGGCGTAGCGCTTACTAAACTTTTGCGTAAGTAGTTTTTAATTCATATAAGTGTGGATTTTAAAGTATAGGTAAATATTGTAACACTATTAGGAATCTGATATTCCATAGGAAACATTAGGGTAGCCAATTATATTAAATGCACATACAAAACTTCCAAAAAATACTTTTCTTAAATTTTCACAAACTCAATATATTACCACAAGCTGCCCGTAAATAGATGCTAGTATGTTCAAGTTCGTCAATGTACGCAGACATTGCAAGACTGCTATAGTTCCGAAGCGCCAAGCAAGTGCAACTAACTTAAACGATGTAGGTAGCAAGTGCAACTAACTTTAACGATGTAGGTGAACAGATTGACTAAAAGATTGACGGCAAGACCCAGGCGATAAGTGCACGAATATGTAACGAAGCAGTTTACCGAGACACGCCAACCTATATTGAAAACGTGTTTTTTATTATTTACCAGTCAATTGAAATTTAAACGATTCGAAACTGTGAGCTATTGTTACTGTTAGTTTTGGAAAGGTCGTCGTATGTGAAGTTTGTAAACGGTTTCGGTTATGATTTCTTATTTTTTTTAGGGTTTCGAGTACTTTCAACTGAAATGCAGGTAAGTGTTTTACTTTTGTCACAAATATCTGAAATATAAAAAAAACCGGCCAAGTGCGAGTCGGACTCGCGCACGTAGGGTTCCCTACCACTATACATCTAAATAAATGTTATTCTTCATTCTTTACTATATTGGAGTTGATTAAATGAAAGGTAAAATGCGGTTTACGATTTATAACGTATTAAAAAAAAAACTAATTATTAGATCTCGTTCAAACCAATTTTCAGTGGCAGTTTGGATGGTAATGTACATCATATGTATATTATTTTTACATTTATTATTCCCTTATTTTAGAAGTTACGGGGGGGGGGGGGCAACACTCTTTTTTCCACTTTAGAAGCGTCTCTCGCGCAAACTATTCAGTTTAGAAAAAAAATTATACAATTCTTAATGCGGTTCACCGTATAGCTCTTATAGTTACGGAAAAAGTGGCTGTGACATACGGACGGACAGACGGACAGACATAACGAATCTATAAGGGTTCCGTTTTTTGCCATTCGGCTACGAAACTTTAATAGTAGTAACGCACTGAATAAATCCATCTTTACCTATCTATACAGAATTATTTATTTATTTTAAATTTCTATTTACATATTCGACACTAAAGTTTAAATAAATAAAAATAATTTATGTCAGTCACATTAAAGATAGAGAGAAGTAGTTTAAATATTCCTACTTTAGGTTTTAAATAAATAAATAAGTAGTTAGTTCTGTGGTAATTCTGGCTCCTTAAAAGTCACACATAACACAGAAACACCAAGATACTCCTATCATAATATAACAGTTTTTGAAATACTCAATATTTTTGATATTTTTGGTTATTGACGATTGAAAAAGAGCTGTTTAGAATGAAGTATTCAAGCAGCAAACCATGAAGGTTATTAGCACATTTAAAATTACCCTATTTTGCGATCCACTACTGGCATAAAATATTGTTTCATAATGTCGAACTGAGAAGTTGGCAGCAGTTCATACGGTGGCCTGTAGCTTTTGTAGTAACTATTGGCAAGAGACTGGCCGCTTACGAAATCTGCTTATGTTTACTGAGCTGAAGTAGCCAAATTCAACAGACTTAAAAAGGCATGTGTTAGTTATTTTTGTATTGTGCAATTCGCTTACATAGATATTATATTATCATTTTTATTTTAATTTTATTTTATTTGAGTAGACCACAGTAAGAGACAGACTTAAGACATACATAGCATTATAATAACTCAAATCAAAATACATAATCATAATCAAAATACATTCTAAATCTGGAGTGCAATTATAACTGCACAGAACATTCTATTGTTACATATTTTTTGGTGGATGGATTTATTCATTTAGAGTTTAAGAAAGGGACATAAAAGTCTCATGAGACAAAGAAACTGAATTGATTACTCGTGAACACATAGATATTTATTTTTGTCATTTAGTGTTCAGTACTTAAGTGTTTACTTAGTCTAACTGAGCTCACCCATCTCTTTAGGGACAATTAAGGTAATACACGAAAACTAATCCAATAATATTGTATATAATGTGCGGAAAAAAAAATGCTATTTTACTAGAATTTCATCATCAGATATAACATTCTAATAGACGGTATGCTTAGAATAAAAGTGCAGAGACAACTCTTTTATCTATATGACCTCCCAGAATTGGTAATGGGGTAGATCCTTGTAACAATTAACGGTTATAAGAGGCAATGACAGCGCATGTAGACAGTGCGGTGGAACCTTGTCGCTTTTTCATAATGAATTGTGACAATGTTCCACCTCATTATTAATTTGCGGATGCTATACATTAATTCGGATAATCGAAAATACAGCATGTTCTAAATATAACCCATTTCATCCCTCGTAGACCTTTCGTAGAATTTTCGTAGCCAAATCGTAGATCTCGTACGCTTCGTTCTGTTCTACAGCACAATTATAGGTTTGGTTCATTGGCTTTTCTTTTTCCTAAAACGCTTTTGATACTTTCCCCCCATAGAGTACATAAAAGCTTTTTTTTATGTAGTCTATGTTGCCCCCAAAATATGTTGATACTTTTAGGAAATAACTATATTTTCGATATTATCAATCAGAGTATTTCATGCAGATTTAGGCAAGAAGAACGACTTACAATTTAGATATTTGTAAAACAGTTAAGAATGATGACAGGGTCGCTAATGGAACAGCAAAAAAATAACAAATTTTGTTCATACAGTGCTTGTGAAACAGACCCTTAGACATCGAGTTTTTAAATATTCAGATATCTTTTAATTTTTTTGTTATACTATGTGATTAAAACGTGTTGTTGTCCTACTATCAATTAATTACATATCAAGTTAAGAATTTTGTCACAATATAATGGTCATTTAATTTTAGTAAAATTAAGGTGTAAAGTGTGTACCTTAACATAACAAAGAAAATATACAAAAACTGTGTATGATTTACTGAATGTTAATGCAATTTCTAATACTGCTAATGTAGACCGTAATATAGGACGTAACATTTTGTGAATGATAATACGCCAATCGTAGACTTCATAGCAAGTCCGTAGACGACGTAGACCACAACTCAAGTTGTCAGGCTTTAGTTATGTCACACCGAGCAAATACTGACTTTTTAAACAAAGCACATGGGCGTAAGCAGCTCAAATGAATTTAAAAATGTAAATAACTAAACTTTGAGTACAGAGAGAGAACAGAGAGACCCAGTGCGTAAATATTTTTTTGCCGACGCGAATCGTGGTTCTTTTTTCTTTTGTCTTTATTAATTAAAACAAAGCACATGGGCGTAATCAGCTCAAATGAATTTATAAAAGTAAATAACTAAACTTTAAGTACAGAGAGAGAACAGAGAGACACAGTGCGTAAATATTTTTTTCCGACGCGAATCATTGTTCTTTTTTTCTTTTGTCTTTATGAATTAATGCGATGAATAGAACTTCATCTGCATATGCTGGTCACTAGACAAGGCCATAAGAGATAAGGCTTTTGTAGATAAACTTTAAAGTGAAACACAGACTTATCTTTATCTCTGTCGAGATTACTCGAGATACCAAATAGTAGTGATAGCAAGATTGATGAAATTACTGGCGCAGGAAAGAGGCACTATATCGCAATCTTTCATTCAAGAATCGTACTTATCTGTTTTTTTTAGATTTATCATGATGTTATTTGCATTGTCATTGCATATTGTGGCATAAAAATATCTGTATTTGTAACACTTAAAATTTTGCCTTGGTTTTCTAACGAAATATTAAGCAAGTCACGATAGTTTGAACAATGTTAATTCCGAGACAAATCTAACGGAAAAGGATGGCGAATAATCGCTGAAGGTGACGTGAAGATAAGGCAGACCGGCTGTCATGCGTGTCGTTTGTTGATGGTACCTTTTTTACGTCGCAGTGGCTAGCTCTTACCATTTCGCAACGAATTTCATTTGCAGAATATTCCTCCTAAATGTCAAACAATTTATTGCGATGTGCCAAAAAGCGTCCCGAGTAAGTAACGCGATACCCGCACATGAAAAGATCATCACAGTTCCCAATTTTCACCAATACATCAATTATGGACCTTAGAAAAACATCGTACTGTCAGCCACTGGGGGCCGCGATAACAAATTCGATGCACCCAATACTATTCATGTTATATTACATTGGTTTTGATGACATAGTTACTTGAAGTTGGAGTTCGACTCATGTTTGTTACAAAGATGTTTACACCAATTTTGACTGTAATTTTATTGCACTGCATCAACAACAAAACAAAAGAATGGTTGCATTGTTACACCAGAGTATCTTCTAAAATCTATTCACCTAAATTAGGCTAGCATCTACTTACCTAGTTTAGGTGCAGAGGTTATTAACCTGTTTAGGTGCAGAGGTTATTAACCTTTTTAAATGCACTTGTTGAGAATGCCTTTAGCATATGAGCACACATGATATAATTAATCTGACTTACCTGACATGTTAGGCTGTCACCCAATGCATTCCTAATTAAGCAAAACAATCACTGCCTAATTAATTAACCACTTATTTATCTCATAATTAAACATTTTCTAAGCGCACTATCATCTGCATATCCGTGGTTTCTTTGTGTTCCGGAGGTTGCCAGGTAGCGAAACGCCGCGGTGCGACATTTCCGTCATAATAATAAACAAAAAATAAGAATTATTTCACTGTAATGCGTATTATCGGCGTAGCTGGTTACCGTTGCTAGGCGACGGCGTCTTTCAGGATATACAAATGGAACAAAATGTGATAAGTTAAGGCTTGCTGTCAACCCGCTTCAGCCTTATGTACAGCACACCAGAGTAGATTATTATACTGAGCATACCGTGCGCAGGCTTGAACTTATAGCGCACGAGTAGTTAGCTATTCTTCGAAACTAAGTAATCGACTAACTATGAAAACAATGTATAAGCATTACCATATGACATGCGTGTTGTATATCAACATCTTACATAATTATTGCTTTTGCTTCTGCAAGTTTACCTAGGAGTTTCAACTTTCAAGTGTAACATAGCCCCGGTTTCATCAAACTTTTAATCTACAGTTTTATAAAACCCATATTTGCATCTCTCTCTAATTCAATGTTAGTACGGAACAGAGAGATCGAAATAAAATGTGTGAGTACAATAAATGCCGATTTTACCAACGTGTTAATCTCTAGATCAGCGGTTGGCAACCTTTTTGCAGGCAAGGATCACATAGTGACAAAATTTATTCGAAGATTTCACGTACTACGTAGACTTCGAGGGGGAGGGGAAGGTAGATCATATTCATCAATTACTTTCTGTTCAACTTTTTAATTATGTATGATGCTGCTTTGAGTACCTATTTCACCCGCAGTAACGAATTGCCGAGGGCGCAGATTTAATGAATAATGAATTTATTCATATTAATAATGACTTGTGGAAAGAATTTGAATTGTAAATGTGACCTAGAAAAGCATAGCAGGTGAAGTGTGGGTGTTGTACACTTCTGGCACACCTTTCTGGGTAATATAGGACTGATGTTATGTTATGTTAATGACTAATATTCAACAAACAATTAGGGCCACAAGGATTAGACCCGTGGACCGCGCGTTGTCGACCGCTGCGTTAGATAATTGAATTTATATATAGTAAAATAGGGCCGTACAAACGTGTCTTCGACATAATAATGAATGTGTACACAGCGTTGTTTTTAGGTTTTCCCACGGATTTGATACAAAACAAAATTAGGACAAACTTGCATTAGTTATCATCATCTACGTTAATAAAGCAATAAGGTCCGAATCATTAACATAACACTAATAGGAAATAAGGTAAATGGAAGGATCTACGAAAGTGCCATGTAACTATTACGACCTACTACGAACTTACGACTCTCTTAATACGAAAACTGTGTATAATATAGAGCCTTTTTTCAACACAGTCAGTTTAATTCATAACAAAACAAAACATTATTGTGTCGTGCTTTGTAAGAAGCATAGATCGCCCTCTATTATTTAGTTGTTCTTCATATTTTGAATACGACAACCCATAATCAGTGAATAAAACGAGTAGTTATGAATATTGTCATTTATTCAATAAATAATATGTTGTTATATTAATCATAGTAATATTATCTTGGCCACAAATCGACGGGCGCACCGCAAACATGGAGAAAAGCCCAACGTCCACAATGTTAAACAAATCGTACAACTATCAAATTGTTAGCGTTATATTTACATTTGATTCCTAAACTGTAAACATATAACATTTACATAAAATGTAAAAAAAACAATACACTTTATCATATTTGCGCGTAAAAACTGATCAAAAATATTATTTCTGTCTTTATAATTATAATCTGTACATACTAGTACCCGTGCTAATGTAAATTAAATATTATGTATAAATAAATCTTTGTTCCCTATATTACTCATTGGTAACAACTTGTAAAATAATAAAGAATTCAAGTCGAAAACTCCTAAGGAAAGGTCACATTCAGTACGTTATAATAGCAGCCCTGTATCTCTTAAATGTACCACTGCTGGGCTCGGGCCTCTTCTCATGATGAGAAGGGTTTTTTTTTTTTTTTTTTTTTTTTTTTTGGTGTCTTTCCATATTAATGGAAAGTATTATGGTTTCCCCTGTCTTAGCTCACAGAGTCCTTTTCTATCTTTGTTTATTTATTATGGTGTTATTAAATAACCTTTTGCTTCTGTTTCTTTTGAGATCTTGTCATTTATTCATTTTTGTTTTGCGAGTTTTTTATATTTATTCTTATTTTCTTAAAATCTTATATTTCTTTTCTTTTCACTTTGATTGTTTTGAATGTTATCTTTATTTTATTTTCCTCAGAAATCTTGTTTTGCTTTCTTTACGTTCCTGCGTGTTTTAATGTTATCTTGAGTTTTATTTTCTTCGGAAGTCTTGCTTTTGTTTTCTTTACGTTTTTTGCATGTTTTTTAATATTATCTTTAGTTTTACCTTTCTTATTGTTTGTTTTTCTTTTCCTTTGCTATTTGCATGTTCTGAATATAATCTTTGTTTTTCTTTTACTGAATCTTTCTGTTTCTTCTCTTTCGCTTGTCTGTCCTGAATGTTGTCTGTATTAAGTGTTGTTTTGATTTCCGGTATTTGTATTTTCCTTGAGATTTTATATTTTATTTCCTTCCGCATCCCATAATTTATTTGTTTTCTGTGTTGATATTGCACATTTTTACTTTCCCTTATTTCTCTTGTCTGTCTGCGAAATTGCCTTCTTCTTCTTTTCTTAGTGTTTTTTCCACTTTTTATGGCGAGTGTTTTATTGTGCTGCTCCGGCTCCTCTCGATCGGGATCGCAAGTGCATTTGAGACTAAATTTAGATGCGGTGGTTATTAGCCATTTATTTAGCTCCAATTTCTTTAAAAATTGTACGCCTCTGTGGGATCGGGGAACAAACATTTTACTGTGTGCGGCGGTTTCGCCTGATGCATATACGAGCCTGCTGTTTTCAGTCTGTCTATTTCCTCCGATCCCACAGTGCGTCCCGACCCAGAAGAGTCCCAGCATTTTGCCTTGAACTAGCACGTCCACTTGGCTACTGGTTGCTATAGACGGCGAGGGGTAAGAGTCGGAGTCCCGCGGGAAAGCGAAAACTGTCCTGTCATCTAATGATATCAGGCGAAGCTTCGCCCCGCGATGCTCCGCCTCCTCCTCCCAATGGGACATTGCAGCCCCCACTTTTCCTCCTATCTGGTTTCGATCTGTAAAGATGGAAGTGCTGATAGTGTTTAATCGAAGTGTCTGGGGCTGCATGTCCTCTTCGCTATCGATTGCCATGGTGGCTCCTTTTGCTGTGTGGGTTGCCATTGGGTGGCCGGTTCCTGCTTCACACCTTACGCCTGTTGTTATCCCCGTGGCCACCTTAGCAATATGCTACGGTGGATCTGGCTAAGGCGTCCCACTTTCCGCGCACTGGACAGTTCCTGTCAAAGGCATTATGGTCCGACTTGGTGCCCTTGTTTTTGAGACAGTTTATGCAGGCCGGCGTCTCCTCGGCTTTGTAAGCCTCGCAGTCGGCCCTCAGATGCGGGCCGCCGCAGTGGGAGCAGGATTCCGTCTCCTCCGAGCACAATCTGCGTCCATGCCCGAAGCGCAAGCACTTCGAGCATTGGACAACGGGAGATTGGTCGAGGAGACGCACCCTCTGCAGATCTATGTGAATGCGGCCCGCATCCGTGAGCCGTTTCCACACCTGTGGGGAGACCTGGAGTACCACGTGGGACTCGTGTGGGTTTCGGGCCCTTCTTCGGTATTTAACCGATACTCGGTATTGGCCCTCTTCCAGGTCCCCCAACAGGTGGTTATTCTGCGTTCTGAGCGCTGCAACGATGTCGTCGTCCGAGTTATAGGTGAGCACGTCCATCGCGATCACCAGAGGGTCCTTGTTGACTGCTGGCTCCACCTTTAACCTGATCTGCGAAGTACGCAGTTTTTCGGTTAAGGTGTTGAGGTCCTCCTTGTTTTGGCAGCCAACAACGACCCTCCCTTCCTTCACCTTCCGGATCTGGTCGACCCTCACCCCAGTAGCTCTGGCGTCGACAGCTTGCCTTATCTTCTCGATAACAGTGCTGCTTGTGTCGACTGGGTCTTCTGACGTGATTATCACCGAGTGCATGGGCACTGACGGTATAACCGGCCTGGCAGCCACACTAGCGTAAGACACAGCCTCTCTTGCGCTGCTTCGGGTCTCCATCATGGTGGACTTGATGGTCTCCGGAAGTTTTTCTAGGTGGCTGGTAAGGACCTCCGTCTGTACCCTGCACTCGTCGACTTTAACCTTATGGTCTTTAAGGCTCTCTGTTAGCTCTTTCATCAGTCGGTCAGAGGCCAGTGGCACCGGGTCTGCATCTGAGCCTTGCAGTTGTATGGAAGCTGCAGTTTCCAGTTCCTTCGCATGCTTCTCCTCTCTCTTGAGGGTTTCAATCGCATGGTCTGCCCTTGCTCGCTCCATTTGTGCGAGGATCTCTTGCCTCGACCCGCTCAGCTGGAGGATGATCTCGTACATGCCTGTTAGGTTCCTACTGACGGTCTCCTTGATGGTGGTTTTTAAATTGCCAGAGTTGTCCATTTGTGCCTTTGCTTCTAAGTAGAGCTTGTTGGCCTCGGATGATAAAGAGTCCAGGCACTTTTCTTGTTTGGATGGGCTTGGCTTAGGAGGGTCGTAGTCCCTTGTAAGGCTGACTTCTGGTACGAGAGTTCCTGACGGCTGAGCAGTCGAGGGAGCGGTGGTGGTTTTCGCTGTTTTCGACTGGGTGCGCTTTTTGGGGTTTGCTAGTACACCCCCGGCAGATTCAAGGGTAAAGCTGCCTCTGCTAGAGGTCACTTTTTTAGTGGGTGTGCGGACTCCAGCATACATTTTGCTGGTTAACTTAAACCGTTCCGGTGTAAATGGCCGTTCGGTTGAGATCCCAACACTCAATGATGAGAAGGGTTAGGCCATAGTCTACCACGCTAACCAAGTGCGAATTGGTAGACACTTCACACAGCCTCGAGCACTTTTTAAGCACTCTCAGGAATGCAGGTTTCCTCACGATGTTTCTCTACAACGTTGGCGAGTGATCATTTATATGATTAATTCCGCCCGCGGCTCCGCCCGCGTGGTATGTCAATTAAAAGTAGCCTATATGTTAATCCAGACTATAAGCTACATGTGTGCAAAATTTCATCGAAATCGACCCGGTAGTTTTGGCGTGAAAGAGTAACAAACATCCATACATCCATACATCCATACTTACAAACTTTCGCCTTTATAATATTACAAGCTTCCGCCCGCGGCTCCGCCCGCGTGGTATGTCAATTAAAAGTAGCCTATATGTTAATCCAGACTATAAGCTACATGTGTGCAAAATTTCATCGAAATCGACCCGGTAGTTTTGGCGTGAAAGAGTAACAAACATCCATCCATACATCCATACATACAAACTTTCGCCTTTATAATATTAGTAAGGATTATTATATGATTAATATACACATATCTTGGAAAAGATGAATCTTAACGATTTATTGACAGAGATGTGTGCCGTCGGTTCCAACCTTTGACTTCGCAGTCCTGCGTCTCTCACTCGGTTATCACTGCTGTTCTGGGTAAGATAGCTTGTGCTTAATGTGAACTTTCCAAAAGGTTTTATAGTGTTTTAGAGCAGCTGTAAAGTATCGAAATATCAACCAAAATAATACGAGCAATCGGTTGATTTGTAAGAACAGTATGAATTCACAGTTTAAGAAAGATTCGTTCGCGGCAGTGGCTACTATTGTTTATTTAATATGTAGAAGACAATGCGAGTAGACATGAATTATAAAAATTATAGTAACAATTCCTATTTCATGATAAAATCTCTTAATACTCCAAGACTACACGATACAGGTAAGTACGCACTTCTTAAGCTTAGGTACAATTTTGGTTAAAAATAAAGCGTAATCATTGGGTAACTCGAATTTAAACAACTCTTTTATATTTATAATATAAAAGTTTACTAGAATAAATCAACAAATTGCCACTTAAAAACAACTTTCTAAGATATAATAGGTACCAACTAATTTCCAAAATTACTTTATCCGATGGAATGTCTCATCGTTCTTAAGGGTACCTTGTACTATAGAAAACATTAAGTTATAACAATTATTGTAAAGGAATTTCTTATCTTCAAGTTTTCAATTTCCTAATATTTCAAATAAAATGTACATCTTTATACAATGAATACAAAACAGTGAGATATTGAACATCGAGAGAAAATAGGTACATATTTCCATAGAGATTACGTTTAGGAAATGTCCATTTACAAGAGAATATTTGCTAAGGGTCAGGACCATAGCCACACGAGGGGTCACACATATCCTTTACAATAGAAACATGAAGCTATGCCTTATTTATGAAGATGCATTTCATTTAATATTTCACAACCAACGGTCCTCAATATCCATTTACTTATACATTTTTAATTATAATTTTAGTTGTTCTGAATATTTTTTTAAATATAGTCATAACAAGAAATCTGTGAACATAAATAAAACCAACGAAATGAAACGTTAAGAGAAAATAAAATACAACGTATCGTTCGCGTTGTTTGTGAAACAAAAAATGTGAACCATTTTTGTGAAATGACGGCGATACAGTAAAATTTTGGGGCTTACACAGATCCTAGATAAGTAAATATATAAAAACCACATCTTAATCACATTTATTTGTTAAATTGTTCATGCCAATACAGAGAACGTGAACCTTTAAACAAATGAACATATTTTGCAGGTACATAAAATATATGCAAAAATAATTCAATAAATAACTGTCACCATTTTACTGCAATTTTAGCAGTTCTTTGACTAGTAAGTTGCTGTTCCTTATATTGTACTGGTCAGTTTATTAACTAAATAATCAATTAACACCACACTGAGTATTATTTTTGATCTAAGTACCCCAATTTTATTCATAAACAACAAATTCTATAAACTTTCATATTGAAAAACGATTTAAAAAATATTACATTTTAAGACTTTTATGTCTTTTTGACAATTCCTGCGATTTTATTAATCTGACGGCATTATTCGAGTCGCAATGTTTCAAACTTATGTGTTAAGTGGGGCAGGTCAAACTTACTTGTAAGTTTTGCGTCGAGCTGGATTTTAGAAAAGGTACTAGATATTAAATCGGTAACAACAATCTGATAATCTACTGAAAGATCAACCAATAGAGACTTACTAGAGATACACAGAATAATGTATTGCACATTTCGGTTACGGCGTAGATCTCCCTCTACGTCGTAGATGCTTATACCGCCTTTAAAATGGCGCTTCCTTTGATTATTATGTAGGGTACTCCCAAACTCAACGTCACAAATGAGGATATAATATGGCGGCTTTCAAATACGAATAACGCATCGTGTTTTTATATAAGTCGGGGATAAATCAACGTGCAATACAACATTTATTTACGGCCAGTGAAATGGCTCGTAGCTCAAGTAAACCCCCGTTCCTACGGCTCGATCGGTTTTGTAGCAGGCTGCAGGGCAAACTGACCAATGGGTCTCGGTCAATGCTATATGAGTCTATTTACACAGTTTCTGTTTGTGGAATCCTGCCTCCATGATTACACCTGGGAGCTAAAATGACCGGACGTATGTAAAATGATCAGACACCGTTCAATGTCAAGGAAATCCTTTGCGATTTAACTAAGATTTCGTAAATTAGTTTCCTTGCCACTGAATAATGTATGAACAGTTTTACAAGTAGACGTCTCGGTAGTAGGGCTTCGGGCGTTTGGTCCTGCATCACGCCTGCGCGTCGGCTTCGGTGTAGTGGCTGGGGCCCTCGTTGGAGCACACGGAGTCCTCGGGCGTGCGCGACGCGTCCGCCACGTCGGCGGCCGTGTCCCCTGCCTCGCTCACCTCGGCCGCGCTCGCACCCCCCGACTTGCCGCGCCCGCCCCGCCGCGCCTGCAGCGCCTGTACCACACAAACAATTCACTACACAAGCAAACAAACTCACTCAGCTTTTTGAAACGAGTTGATTTCTGTACAGAGTTGCAGACTACGCTGAAGCGGTCGGTGCTTACCTTACTAATGCGAATAGTGATGTACAACTAATATTTTTGGTGCCATCGACAGATATTATCGTAAAAAAAAAATAATTTCAGAAGAAAATCAACAAGTTTCATTCCGTAGCGTTACTATTAAATTACAGAAAAAAGTAGACTAAGTACGATCGGGATTGAAGCCGCACATTGTAACAACAGACATAAAACTGAAATAACACTTAGTCCCTCGATCCGAGTGTTTCGGGTCGAGGGTACAACAGCGACAGTGCCACGTGAGATAAATTTTGAGTATCTTTTACAGCCGATTAGTATATACCTATTAAGTCGGGCACCGGGATCACAGTAAGCAGAGATCTGAAAAATAGCGACGGAACGGTGGTGGCGGGCGTGGTCGGGGTGTGTGCGGGTCGCGGGGGGCTCGGGGTCTCGGGGTCTTGGGGTCACGCGGCTCGCTACAAGGCCGGACATCCAGGGTGCATGCGGGTGCTTGACGTCAGTGCTCATGCGATACATTACGTACTTTTACACCTCCTTACCTTTTCACGACTGCCCTTTTTCTAAAGTCGGTGTGGGATGGAAGATGAAACATTCATTAATGAGAGTGGAGACAGAACACCGATATACTAGGACTGAAGATACCTAAACACTTGTTACATTACTAACACATTGGGTCGGCAATTTAGTCAGGAAGCAAGCTCCTTGGTTAGTACGGTCAGTTAGGAATAGAAATTAATTACTAGTTAGAACCCAAAATAATGAAAGACAACAACATAAGGAAGGTTATGAAGTAAAAGTACAGGCTGTATAAAAATATTGATCGCTTTCAGGGTATTTATTTATTTATTTTATTTATTTATTTATTTATTTGATTAAAACGGCTACAGAAACCAATTATATTAATCACAATATATACATAACAAAAAAAAATTTACATATGAGTACATTACTGATATTCACAAAATTGTTGCAAAAACACCAATAATACACCGTATTCATTTGAAAACAAATCAATTTCTGTATTGGAGTCTGAGATTGTTGAGAGTGATAAGTGCGCGTGGTATAGGAGAAGTGACACGAGAAGCAGTACGACATGGTGGCACGGCAAACAGCCGATGACTTCTACTACGAAGGTAATTGTCGGGGACGTATAGCCGTACCAGTTCATTGTGCAGAGCTGGTGCATCAATTTGCCCTCTACACACTTTTAACATAGTGCTGACTTGGTCGACTAATCGCCGGGTTTCGAGTGTATTATATCCAAGACAGCCAATGATGAACTTTGTAGGGTACATAAACGGGTAGGTAATAACCTAATTTAAATTTGTACAAGAACCGTAAAAACGCTTTTTGAACCTTTTCGAGTAGGAGTGCGTATTTTTTCTCGTGCGGATTCCATACACTGGAGCTAGAGTCTAATTTGCTCCGAACAAGTGTGCTGTAGAGAAGACGGATCACGTGCTCATCATGAGAATCTCGCGAGTTACTCAATACGAAACATTACCTTTTATAAGACTCTTTCGCAACGGTGATTATGAGATCGTGGAACGTGAGTTTTTCGTCAAATGTGACCCCCAAGTCACATTTGACGAACTAAAACTTTTACTACTTCGTTACTATAGTCAAGATTTTTATTCAGCAAGATAAGCTATTCTTTATTCTACGAATCGGATAATAGAGGGAAAAAAGGACTTTTTAACCTGTACCTATAATACTGTCGTTAGTTCTACAGCCAGCCATCATGTGTTGAAACTTTAAGAGGTTTTTAAACAGCCTGTTAAATAAATGAGGTCAACTAAAGGTTACGAGAGGACACAAATCAACTAAAGGCGGAAAACAAGACAAAAGTAATATAACGATTTTCCTATCTAATGTCTTCTTACAATTTAGCTAACTACTTGTAGACATATAAATATGCTAAAGGTAGACTAGTAGCTAGTACCCAACTGTTTAAGTGCCTGGTATAATAATTATCGGGATCCCTTTTTTTCGAATAATATTATTTCGCATAATTAAGTTTAGCATAACACGTTACGCAAGATTATTTTTCGCAATATAGTAAAAAAAAAAAAAAAAGTTTATTACCAAAAAAGACACAGACATTGTTTTTACACAGTGGTTTCCAAACTAGGTGTTTCTGTGTTTTGGATACCTAACTTAATCATTAATCAATAAAAATAAATCAAATCTTAATACCATGGACCCCAAGGGGCGCTTGAACACGTCAAAACAAACATCAAAATACAAAAAAATATAAAATTAAAATGAAACTTAACTAATTAATTATAATACTTATTTCAATTAAATGATTTGACACCGGAGCTTAGATTGACTTTAATTCAACTTTGAGATTTGAATTAAAATCAATCCAAGTACCAGGTCCGATCGGTATTGCTGTTAATTTTACATAAGAAAAGTAGGTACTTATGTTGTTGAATTAGGATATTATTAAAATAATATGCCAAAAGACAATTATGCCAAAAAACAAAATGCCTTACAATGTTTATGCGTAAAGTATATAGACAAAAAAATGCGAAATGCGAAATACGTTACGCCAAATTAATATTATGCGTAACTATCATTATGCCATATTAAGGAATGCGATGTTTAATTATGCTAAATAAAATTATGCAAAACAATAGAGAACATAATAATCACCAATCACTTTACTGCTAATTTATCAGTTTACCATGTTTAAAACATTTTAAATTTCGATAGGTGCCGATTCTTTTATTCATAATAATCTCAAAACAATTCCAATCATGCTAAATGTAAGTATAAAAGTAGTCACGCCAGAGGGGCCAGCATAACGAGTGCGGGATAGATTTTGTCACGTTTTTTGTCATATTTTTGTATGGGGCCCGCCAGGTACAACACTAGTTTTGCCTCAAGGATCAGTTAGCTCGTTATCTATATTATAGATGCACAGCTATAAAACAGATAATCTGGTCTAAAATCAGTTGACATCGGTATTACCGGTGACATTTCTATCATTACAGAGATTAAAACGACGTTAGTTTGATGAACAACATAGTCGGCACTACTGCCCGCATATACGATTAGGTATACCTGTAATGAGAACCGTCGATGCGGCGGTTTTCTGCCTCCCCTGCGTTTGCTGATGTGCGGGTTGTCCCTCCGCAGGGTCTTGTTGCGGAGGATCTCGAGCTGCACGTACAGCCTCTTCAGCTCGGCGCGGACCTCCTCGGAAGTGGGCTCGACCTCCTCGCCTTCCACGCCGAAGCCTTCCGCAGGGCCTCGACGTGACACCTGAAAGCGGCGAATAGTGTATTGTTGTTGTACCATTAAAGCAAATAATGATGATGAAAAGTCTGCATATAAAATGTATCTAAGTATTTAGTATAATGTTGAGTTTAGCATCGACTAAATCGGTTATTCTCGATTTCGCTTAACAATAAATTGTGTAAGGTAAGTGGCTATCGTACCTCCTGGGCTAGCGAGCGCGCCCGATACCCATGCCAGAGTCTAGGCGCCAGCACACAAGCCAGCGCGGCGCCGGCAGACAGCTGCGCCCGCGCCGCCGCCACCACGGGCCAGCGCTCGGGCGCCGTGCCGGGCCCCGCGCTCGCCAGCAAGCGCCACCACAACCCACTCAGACCCTCGATGCACAGCGCCGCCGCCAGCCAACCACGCTCCTGGAATATTCATAACAGCTAACAATTTGATTGCATATCATCAAATTCCAAAGCAAACAGAACAAAAACAAAACTCAATTTAAATCTAAAGTTGACATTGTTCAGTTGTAACTTACAACAGGAAAAAACACATCTCAAACTCTTTAGATTTTGTAACTAGTGACCCCATTGCTTGCGCTATTGAATTATAGATCATTGTAAATTTATATTTCCAAAAAAATTTAATGTTTCGTACCTGGAAGGGCACGTTGGCATTTCTGGCAGCATATGCTATACGCAGGCCAGCGGCCAACAGCAGGATCTCTGCAGCGGCGGTGACGTGGTGCCAGGCGGCGCGCGCGCAGCCACCTTGCTCGTCGTCCGAGCACGCCGCTGTCGCTGTGAACGCCGCCAGGTAGCACGCCGCGCCTGATACCATCGCTCCTACCACTCTTAGCACCTGGAATGGAATGGTAAGGCGTGCGACAGATTTAAAACTCTATTTCAGACCGATTACAGGCGTCGAATGTATAAAGAAACTGGTCGTTCAGTGTTATAACTTAAAGGTTATAACTAGATATTGCTGACAGTGAGGTAAAAAATCGCAAGGGAACCTTCGTGGTGCATGACAATCTGAGAGTTAATACTTTGATGCCGGTCAACAGCGTAGCGTAAATAACTCTTTTAAATTTCAAGAAAGCGTAGTCAAATTTTGGCACCTATGAATGTCAAAATTTACCTATTTACTCATAGGTCCTTCATCTGAGCCTATTTATGTCAAAAATGCACCTATGAATGACAAAAATGCATACATAATTTCTGTATTTATATGCGAGAGTGGAGACGCGCTTATGTTTCATATAAAATAGACAACTAAGTTATTCTATCAACTTCTACTTTCCTCTGACTATGATGGTCTGATTCTCTAATCTAATCTTTCTCATTATATGAAGAGCTTTGTGACAGTAATAAGTTTTGTATAATACAATGCTAAAATTATACAAATCTATACCTCTGAATCCCTGGGCGTCCACCGATGCGCTTTACGAGTGCGGAACTCAGCGAGCAGCACCCAGAGGCGAAGCACCACGGAGCCGTAGCACGCCACGAAGCCCAGCTCCCGGAGCCACGCACCTGCTATGCACCGCCATTTCGCCACCGATATGTACTGAGATGCAGCCTGCAATATGAATGAATAACAATTTATGTAGCTATAGCCTATTCAATCCCAGTCGGAGTTCGAGTCCAAAACCCACTGGTAAAAATTTATAAGATAACTAGCTGACCCGGCGAACTTCGTACCGCCTTAGCGTAAATTTGATGCACTACTTTATTTTGTATAGCTGACCTATATTTATGTATGCGTACCTATTCAATTTGAACTGGAATCTATAATATCATCCATATAAAAATGAATACCTATTTCCCTGGTCTCGTCATACCTGAGGAGGACTTTACTAATTTTATTAAATAAAAAACAAAATATATATTTTCACAGTTCGCGGTTATGTCTGTGGTGTCATAGATCACCACAGAGTTTTTTGTTCTAAATTGAATGACGTTGACATTCCTAACGCGCTTTTTTTAAAATATGCAAAATTAAATGTATATTTTCAATCTTTCTGAGAGATTTTCTTAATATTTTTTTCCGTAAGAACCTTGTACAGAGTATTAGAAAACTACAAAAAAAAATCAGCCAAATCGGTCAAGCCGTTTTCATGCTATGTCGTGACAACGGAAAACGGGTTTCATTTTTATATATTTTTTTGCCGTAAGAACCTTGTACAGAGTATTAGAAAACTACAAAAAAAAATCAGCCAAATCGGTCAAGCCGTTTTCATGCTATGTCGTGACAACGGAAAACGGGTTTCATGTTTAATAGATTATTAATTTTATTATCATCTTATATTTCGCTTTTCTGCTGCAAGGCTTTCTTTTTATGTAAAAAAGCGCATAGACTAAGACACGGTAAACGTATCGGCGCGGCGGCGTACAGATATTCCAGTGTATCAAAATCTGTAGCTCCACGCTACACATGCATTGGGATAACTGCCTATGACTAAGGCTACATTTTTTTATCGAATGAAATTGGCTATATGTAGAGTTAGTCATACCCAGCTAAAACTAGGTGTAGCAGTACTTTCACCACATTGGTATTGGCATTTCGCCAGACATAGGCGTTAATAGATCTCCTAATTTCTTAAACAAAAAGAATTAAAAATCAAAAAGGATATAACCGTAGTACTCACAGAACCATACATTAACATTGCACCAAGAACTACAACTTCCAAAACCGTCCACATCCCCATCGCCACCGCCTGAAAATATAACACAGCGTTACATGTTGAAGGATGTAGTTAATGTACTATCTGTACGGAGAAACCGTACACTATAAGCATTGAAGCATTTACATGCGCGCGGGCAGTGGGCATGTGTCTTTACCTAAGCATTTACGTTAGTTCGCGATCTTTCCGCATCGGCTAAAGACACGGCTCCACCAAACCGCGCGCGTAGCCTTCTTTTATATCATTACACGTTTAAGTACAAATTTACGTGTTTCATTTGTGGACCTTAGCGTTAGGCTCTACACTATCAGATCTGTTATTGCAATAGTACAATTCGAACTTACTTTACATTTTCTTTTTTTAAAAATGATGAGTCCAATAACAAGGCAGAGAAGCATCCCTGCTAAATTAGCCGCTAGCAACGCCACTTGGTACACATCGGAGAGGCAGGCCGTGGAATCGCTGCCCATCCCGCACGGTGTACACGTCAACGGGTTGTTGCCGTCGTTCACCAGCGTGACGCCGCTCAACCACCCATTGCCACCAGTGTTCCAATGCCCATCGCGACATTTACATCGGTACTGGAAAATATTAAATGGAAAAATTAGAAAACATAATTTCTAAGATGTCTAATAATTATAATCTATTTGTTTATTTGACAACATTTAGATACCTCTATTCTCTTATCTTCTGAACCGAAAGCCGGTGTAGCCTCACAATCGGTGGTTGCGGAATCACACAGAGGAGGTGCACCGAGCCAAGCATTCATAGTATCCTCACAGGGTAAAGCAGGCCAGCGATGGAAGAGAGCAGCTGCAGATCTTGTGGGACCAGCCCCTCTAGCTGCAGCTACTCCACCCCACCAACCTTCACCGTCTTTTTCACAGGAGAACCACGCATTCGACCAAACCGCTGAAGTAGCATTCCATGCTGAGGCTAGTGTTCTCCAAAACTGACGAAGGGCTATGGAATTGTTTTGTTGGAAGACAACTAGTCTGGGTGGTTCTGCTATGTAGAGTACTCCAAGGTGTAGTTGTGGAGCACCAAGGGCTACAGCAGCGGGCGCGGGCACGAGGGGCGCGCGGCTGGCGGCACGGGCGAGTGCAGCGGCGCGCTCTTCGTCCGCCACGCCCTGCTGCACCAGCTCGGCCAGCGCCCGCGCTGTGTGCATCGCTGCTGTCTCGTGCTCTCGTACATTCTACAATTTATAAACGATCTCACTTAGATATTATTTCAAACCGGAACGATGCTCTACTGTATTTTGGTTTGGTGGTTATTAATCTACCTGAAGTTACTGGCATTGAAGGTATACTATCGTAGTTTTCAGATCGCTATCAAACCAACCAACTGAAATCTTATTGTGAATACTTGAATCTAAACTGCAGTTACCACTTATTATCGCTGGTGGACTACAAGTCCTTGCATAAAATAGTTACACTTTTCTCAGCCCATAACGAAATTTATCATTCCTTAGAGGGACTTGATTTTTTTTTTATTTACCAAGATTTTGAGTACACTTACAGGCGGCATGGGTGGAAGGTTCTTGAGTATGAGTGGTTCGCAGGCGGGTGCGGAGGAGGCAGTGGCAGGGTGCGGCGTGCGCGGCTCGGCGGGCGCGGCCATGGCGCACGCTAGCCACGCCAGACACGTCGCCGGCCATGGCGAACACGCCGGCCGCGCCGCCATGCGCATACTTCAACTTCCTAACCACACACCCTGAAACGGAATTAAAACACAGTTTCAATCGGAACTAATAATTAAGTTAAAAATATTAGAAACCTAATTTTCATAAATTAATTATGTATCCATTAAATATTTTAATTAAATTATATTTATATTACTATAATAACTATAAAACAAAAATACAATTTTATGACCAAGGTAGTAAGGTATGTAAAGTTGTACCGCTTTAGATTATCCGGTATTGCTAAATGATAATATAATTCTCAATAGTGTGCGAAAATGTCAAATCATCTCGTGATATCAGGTTAAAGATTAGATTCTTATCTATTTGTGGAAGTATTTATTCCTCTGTTCATGTTTTCGTTCAATCAGTCCACCGGCCGGTTTGGTGAGATGTTGTTAAAAGGCTTGTAAGTATTTAAATATTAATACCCTGTTCATATTACCATAGTGTTCTACAAAATATTTTAGACATTTTAAATAATCCTTTTTTTATAGAGTTCTATTAGGATTGTACATCGCCTTGAGCGATTGCAAGGCGACAAAGGATGCTCGACATGAAGTGCGAGCTTTCCCGGATGGTTTCAAGTTTGGAGCAGCCACAGCTTCATACCAAATCGAAGGAGCCTGGGATGAGGACGGTAAGTATGATGAAAAGTACAGTTTTAAAGAATACCCTATATACTACTACTAAATACTAATACTTAATCACCCGTCTTTTAATATATCTTAAATTCCAGGTAAATCCGAAAATATCTGGGACTACATGACTCATAACAATCCATGCGTTACTGCGGACTGTTCCAATGGAGACGTCGCTGGTGACTCCTACCATAATTACAAGAGAGACGTAGAGATGATGAGAGAGCTGGGCTTAGATCACTACAGATTGTCTCTTTCTTGGTCTCGTATTCTTCCTACCAGTTTTCCTGATCACATCAATGAAGCTGGAGTTCAGTACTATAATAATTTATTTGACGAGATGTTGAAGTACAACATTCAGCCAATGGTTACCTTGTACCACTGGGACTTGCCCCAAAAACTGCAGGAATTAGGTGGATGGGCTAACCCACACATGGTAGATTGGTTTGGAGACTACGCGCGCGTGGTTTTCGAACTGTTCGGCGACCGAGTAAAGATGTGGACAACAATTAACGAGCCCCGTGAAGTCTGCTACCAAGGTTACGGAGCGAATACTAAAGCGCCTAGACTAAATATAAAAGGTGTGGCTGAATATATGTGCTCCAAGAACCTGTTAATGGCACACGCTAGGGCTTACCACATTTACGACGACGACTTTAGACCAACCCAAGGAGGATCAATCTTCATTGTGCTCAGTGCTCAATTCTATGAACCCGCAACTGAAAACGACATTCAGGCTGCCGAAGACGTGTCGCAATTCGAGGTAATCTTATTCGGTTGTATATCTTCTCTTTGTACTTATTTAAATATCTGTTAATTTATTAATTTAATACAATTATTTACATTACAAGAATATCTTATTTTAGTGGGGCACATACGCTCATCCGATATTTTCTGAGACCGGCGATTTTCCACCGATCATGAAAGTGAAAGTTGCAGCCAAAAGTGCAGCGCAAGGCTTTGCAAGATCTCGCCTGCCGGAATTCACTCCCGAGGAAATCGCGTACGTAAAGGGCTCCTCGGATGTGTTTGGACTGAACCACTATTCTACTTATTTATCATACAGAAATGAATCTCTAGTGGGTCGATTTGATGTACCTTCGTACTACGATGATTTGGAAGCCTCAAGTTACCAACCGAGCGATTGGGAAGCTGGTGCATCTGGTTTCTTAAAGGTGAACAGATTTTTTTTATCTATTTTCATGTGCAAATAAAGACTGGTTGCAATCAGTATAGATTATCTAAAATATCTTCTTTCTTCAAGGCTAACATTTTCTCTTTTTTGTTAGAATATATAAATCAGCGACTTAAAACACAACAGTTTTTTAACACTTTCTTTCTGACCAGGTCATTCCTTGGGGATTTTACAAACTGTTGACCAAGATCCGCGAAGACTACAATAACCCCATAGTGTACATCACCGAGAACGGTTATTCAACCTATGGTGGCTTGGAGGATGACAACCGAATCAACTACTACAGGACTTACATCAGCGCTATGCTGGACGCCATGGAGGAAGGCTCAGATGTCAGGGTGTACACTGCCTGGAGCCTTATCGACAACTTCGAGTGGATGCAAGGTTATACGTACGTATGGACTTATTTTTTGATGGTCGGGATCCTATGTGGAGTAGAGCATGGTAAAATACCATAGATCATAAATTAAGTAGATACTCTTTACAATCTTTACATACTACCTAATAATATAATTTGGTCCAATATCTGACGGATTTTAAATATAACACAAACCACCCAGCATTTGATAAATTAGCTTTTTGGCTGGCATTAGCTTTCATGAGATTTAATATTATTAATAAATTGTATGCCAAAGGACCATAATGATATTTTTACAATTCTCAGTGAGCGTTTCGGGCTATATGAGGTAGACTACGAGAGCCCTGAGCGCACGCGCACCCCCCGCAAGTCCGCTTTCGTCTACAAGGAGATCCTCCGCTCCAGGAGCCTGGACTTCCACTACGAACCGGACACCTCCGTCATGACCATCGACGAGGGTCACTGATCATCTATACCTGGAAAATACTCATAGCATTTGTTTACTTGTAATTAACTTCGCACAGTAAAATTGTTTGAATAAAATCTATACTGATGTCTTAATGAAAGAAATGTGAGATGAATTATAATATTTGTAATTATAAATGGCGCTTTAAGTAGAATAATATTAAATTATTACGTAATAATATTATAAACATTATGTAACAGTATTATATTATTTAATAATAATACAATACTGTTACATAATGTTTATAATATTTGTAGAGATAATGGTATATTATCTGTGATGTTACTAAGACACGACACTTACGCATCCTTCACGGGTATCGGAAATAAGATAATATCAAATAGGTAGTGACAATTTAAGGTAGTAGTATCCGACCGAACACGAGTAACTTTACTGGCCAAATGGATTTCGATTTTGATGCATCTGAACTGTTGTTTCGATTCTTTGCCGATGATTAAGAATTTGTCTGTAACTTACTTTCTCAATTTTATCCCCCATGATTCATGTAAAGTATATAAGATTTTATTATATACCTAGTAAAGTATAATCACGATAAAAATATGTCAATAAAGTATCTCTTAGAAAGAAAACATACGATACATACAAAAAATATAAGTGTTTAAGTCTAAAATCTCTTAATTTATGACACCTATAGAAGAATAGAATAATGCTACTGGGTGACGTCGACACCAGAGTTTCGTTGACATCGCATAAAGCTCAAAATCGATGGATTCTTAATTGATGAAATGTTTTATAGCTGACTTCAGATACATAAAAACTGTTTTATACCGTGAATACGATTTTATCGTTCTGCTTAGAAAATTGTCTAGACTATCTGTATTGGTGTTTTCAATCGTCAATGAACTTCCCTCAAAAAGTACTATTTCATAATTTATTTATTTCTCTTTACAAATGGATCAGTACACATTATTTCATACACTTATTCGGAAGTCATTATACATTACTATACGAGGGGCTAGCGGCCTAGGAACTAATAAAAAAATTGGTATTTGCAGAATGCATTGCTATCACTCGGAACCTAAGCACCCCGCGCCCTGCGCATCATTCTTTTGTTTTAGACTTGAATCTAAAATTGAAAAAAATAGAAATATACGTTTGTACGCAGGGTACCTCCATAAATTGACCGCATTATTTTAGTCTCTCATTATTTAATTTTTTTTCTTTATTATTATGGAAGACACTGAAATCAGTGGATAGAAAACTCAGGACAGACATTTTCAAAAATCCTTAGAGTTGCATCCAAGGTCTGTCTAAAAATATTAGTACTCAAAGTGTTTCACAGAATCTTAAATCTTATTTAGGTACATTTTGGCTTGAAATACAAGATACATCATTTATTTACCGTAGCTGCGAAGCCACCGTATAAAATACATACACGGCAACTACTATTGTTACTTACAAAATATTTTCGCATTGCCTTCTCGGAAGTCTGCAATGTCCTTCCGATGGATTATTAAATTCTCGTGTAGAGTTTTATGCGTCTATAAACAGGAAGTTATCACAGAAATGTCCACATTGAGCTGAGAGTAAAACAATATAAAATTGTGTCGTAAAAGTCCCCTGCAGGGATTTGAGCGGACGGTCAACAGAGAGTAACTAGCTATACTAAAACATAATCGAGACGACCTGGGCCGGATACTCTATCATCATTTTATTTCTATTCTCTTCTTTGTTCTGGTAATTGAAAGACAGTGACAAAACATTTTTATATTAGACAAAAACTAGAAGAATTTCTTGGTTATAAAGTTTAAATTAAAGTTTACTTAGTTTTTAAAGCTTTCCTTTAAAGTTCTTTAAATATTTGATTGATGATTTTGCCCAACATGATCTTATTCATATTTTTTCTGGCCAACGGTTTAGCTTTTAGAAGGTGGGAGGGGAACGCCCTACTCGAGCAAAAAAATATTTTCAATGTTAAATTTGTCGCGAACGGCGAACGGGTCTCTTTATTAAAGACCTATCTAACGATACAGCACACACTGGGGTTTCTGAACAAAAACATCCCACTTTACATGTAGCCGAGATACACAAAAAATAAATCGTTATTTAATTCTAATACTTTTTGACATAGTCATTACATACCCATGCAAAATTTCAGCCCTCTAGCACTTACGGACGGACAGACAAATATGACGAAACTAGAAGGGTTCCTTGTAGGTATAGGTACTACGGAACACTAAAAATAGCTTATTAGCCATTTACGTAAGTACTGTAGTTTAGAGATTGGAGTCTTTCAGAAGGTAAGTTTTAAGCAGAAAAATTGATTTCATGAAAACAACTTTGAAATTTGTTTAGTTGTGTAATAATCGTGGGCGATGTTCTGTAAACTGTCCCTGAAGTGCAGCATCAATAACGTCCCACGCACGCTTTTACTAAAAATAACCTACCAGCCGTTTTACTAGGGCCTTTCGTATATTATGGAATGTTATTTAATCAATTATAGACTATGGAGCCTTCAATCTATTTATAGAGGTAATAAAAACGGAGTTTTATCAGCAAAAACTAAATAAACCGATATAGAATGTATTAAAGTCAGATTAGCCGTTGAGTGATGGTGGTGGAGTTGGTTATTTTAGTTTCGCATCTTCAATCAATGGTTCGCCACATCGGCACATCGCCATCTTTAAATATTTACTTTAAGACGTTTTCAGGATTTAAAATGCTGCCTGCCATCATCACTCTGAAGAAAATTAACAAAATTTCGACAGTACCTCGTTATCCATGTTGTTTATTGAATCGGTAAAGACATGGAAAGAAAAGTTATTGCTGAATCTGATAAAGTTTACTATAAGCTATTGTAATCAACTATAAATAAAAAAATAAGTACGAAATAATTTTAAGAGTTATCTGATATTGCTTTATGAAAACTTCACAATATTGAATCTCTTCCAACAAGACGCAATGTATATAACCCGTATATAACCGATATATAGTGATGAAGGTGTTCTCTTATTTGGCGGTACGGAGAGTTTAGCCCTTTTGTCGAATTTTCTAATCAAATATTATCGCATCTAGAGCTAAAAAAGCATATGCTCACACACTGAAATGTTTCGCAAACTTGTCATATATTTGCGATTTTCTTTTAACGTGTAATTTTTCCAAGATTATTCTGCCTATGTTTTAAAATTTATGATGGAAATTATTTGCAACCAGGATCTTAGAATCATAAACTAAATTACTTGGAAGCTTTGTCACGATGCCATTTATACTTACTGGTATTTTAATCACACTTTAAATTGTAATAAAAATAATTTTACGTATTTTAATATAAAAAGCTGTCATTTCTAAATTAATCCCTCACCGCATAAAAACAAAACACGGTCGAGTGTCATTGAAATCAAAAAGCACACAAGATCATCGGTATGGACATAGAACTTTTCGATTGTAAAGACCGGCCAGACCAGGCTTTGATCCGTGAGAGCGTGCCCAATCATCCAAGCACTGCTAATAACCCTTATTCTGCTGGACAAACTTATAATTATTGGAAATATTTATCAAAAGGAACGGGAACATACTATGTTAAAATGATACTAATAATATGTATAAACAACTAACTCGCCTTCCATTTCTAAATACTTAATCTAAATTTTTAAAAACGATGGAATCAAATGCACTAAAAAACAAAGTAAAAGAAGAAAAAAATTATGTATTCTGTGATACTACTTGCAGAAAAGTACAAGTATATGATATGAAACCTCACATTTTCTTGAGAGACTAAAGTCGATATTTAAACGATTTCATTCAACATATTAATACGAAAGTTTAACTTTCAAATAACCCTTATGAAATTATATTTTTTTTACTTTGATATAGGAAAAATACGTTTGTATAAAAGCCGATTTATATTCCTCTGGTAGATGTTGATCCTATAAACATTACATTAGGTCTCAAAGCGCAATTGAGAGCGATGGTTAGTATTTAAGAGTACAATAGACAGGCTGCTGCCGGTCCACCTCACACGTAGTTCTTTGTCTATCGACAGCTACACAATGAAGCTCTGATGTAGCATGACTTTTCTAAGCTCTAAGCCGGGAATTCAATTCGAACGACCATGTACCCGTTATCGAGTCATTTGAATAGAAATTTAAAACAGAACAAAGCCTCTACAATATACTATTGTGGTATCGCTTGGTCCAAGCCATTACTAGTCACTAGTAACGGGATATTTAGTCATGTATTCAGAATTATCTTGCTGTATCCCACACAAACAACTGTCTCACCCATGTTACTATATATACACATGTACTACCTTGATATTGCATTAGGTCATAGCTGATGGCGCTGGTCTATACTTCACACGCTATTGATAATATTACGGCGAATGCCCAGGTGTACCGGTTAAATTACTAAACTTGACGGAAATCATAAGTCGGAACGCACAACTTTGACTGGGGTATTGTCGAGCAGTTCTGGGAAACTTTCAAAACAAATAGATTATAATTTCACCCTTGTTTTCAAGACGTGCATAAATAACCTCTCAACAATCAAATTATAGACATCCAAATAGAGCGGCACCAGCAACGATATGAAGTTAGGAATGCCTCCTTAATATTTGCTGGAGACACATAATCATTTGGGTAGTACGATGCGGAATGCGAGGCCATGGGACGACATAAGCATGTCCAATAATATAATGTTAACTGTCGGCCCATAAACGTATATAATTATAGTACATAGTACTATCGTGCAATAAGCTTATACGTAGCCCGATATCTTTTGGGAAACGGTGTTTTGATGTAACCTTATTCAGCTTGACAAAAAAAAATTTTTACTTGTCAAAGGATACGCATTCGTACCGAAAAATATTTTGCACGTCGTAGCAATGAAGTTTCTATTCTATTTTTTGTTTTTTAGCTATTCGAAGAGAGGGAAAAGTAACTTTTTTTAAGCGATTTCATTTACTATAAACCTCTATGTAATGCATCTGCTTTAAAGGAGTTCTGACTAACCGTAAAAATTGCAGTTGAACTTATATTTGAAACCAGAACCAACAACTTAATATAATCGTACTAAGAAACAGTTGAAAAAGATATGGGACCGGCAGGATTTGAACCTGCGACCTTACTGCACACCGTACCATATCTTTTTCAACTGTTTCTTAGTATAATTTGCTAAGCATAGCTAAATGCTATAAAAATAATCAAAAGTTAATATAATCGACCGCTGTATCTTCTCTTTTTTTTAGCAAACCATAATTATAATTATTTACTTGAACTTACACCTTCCGCTATCAATCTATAGGTTTAAAAGATAGATAGAGATAAATAGAGTTTGCAGTTTACTAGTAGGCTCTCCAGTCAACCCATAGGCCTAAGCTTAATGCGCTTGTGTTAGAAACTGGTTCAATGGGTGGAAATTAAACCCACACACAACCCGAAAATTAACACCTTAATCACTGGGCTGCGGCCGAGATACATCAGGTATACATACCTAAATGTATTTCTACTACAAGATTTGAGTACACTACAGTGTCGATTTTCATGAAATTTGCAAACGTCATGAAGCTTATCGACGTACAATATAATCGTGTCACATATTTACAACGATAATGTATTTTATTATACTTTCAGCAGTTCACACACGGCAGCTATAATTTAAAAATAGATATTAATATCTCGATACATTTCTTTACACTTTTTCATAGAAATTTTTGGGTGACAGCACATGTTAGCTATAATGTATTTATTTTAATTTTCGTATTTTGACATACAATAATATACAGCAGTTATATTATTTATCTATAATTTAAATCTTCATACATTTAATATCTTTTCATAGAAATTGACAAGTGACAACATAAGGTAGTTTTGTTTTTTATGCATATGTATTTTTTCCCTTCATACAGATAATGTATATTTTTTAATCTTCATATTTAGACATACATTATTATACATTACATCTGCAGTGTGTGAAGCGCTTTATACTATTTAAAAATAATAGAATTTACATGCCATCATTGAACATCTGAAAAATGTGATGTAACAGACCAGGTAATTCAGTCTCTAGGCTTCGGATATAGATGGAAGTCGGCGTGTGTAAATACAGCTAATCCGACGCAAGCTTCCGCCAAGATACTTACTTCAAAAATCTAGGTCGAAGATGTGTACAGAGCAGTTGCATAATCCACATGAGAAGTCCGTGCTTTTAAAAAGAATTTACGACGTTGTGACGTCGCAACCGCACGGCCATCGCTACCTCAAGATGCGCCCCCCACTGCAGACCCCTGTGGGGTATATAAAGGACCTGCGCGAGCGTCGCGGCCTTCTTGCCTGCGGTCACCAGCGCCGAGTTAAGTGTGTCTCACTTCGCTGCGCCAGGATTTACCAAACCACTTACCTACCTACCAACCTACGCCTTGAGACTACCTTGTATTTAATAGATATAAATATATAGAATAATAATACCTTTGTTAATCTATCGATTGTTTCTATTTATTCTGCCTACCTAACTAGTCATTAGTAGACTACGTTACAGTGGCGCCCAACAATAGAGGTTATATGGTACATGGTTTGGTTAAGTCTTGGCAGTTATTTAATTGTGTGTTATTTCTGTGTATATTTCTTTTCTTCGTCCGAAAGGTGCGTACGGTGTTTTTTTTTTTATTCTATTATCTCACTCGTTTCACCTCGTGTTTTAAATAACCTACAAAAACTTCTACTTTTATGTGCTAAAAAAAAAAAAAAAAAAAAAAAAAGAAAAGAAACACATTCTTATCACCTTTTGGACGGATTCATTTTTTTTTTCTCTCATTGTGTATGCGTAATTCCCAATCTATTTTTTTTAAATATGGCTTATGCTATCAAATTTAATCATTTAAGTAAGGCTGAGCTCGAATATGAAGTGCTTGTAAGAGGTGGTGTTGTGCCTGAAAAATCAATTACGGTTGAGGAATTGCGTAAACAAATTGCTAAATTGTCAGACCAGGCATTTGATGAAATAATATCGTCGTGCTTTTCGCCAGATGTTGATATTACCGCATGTAATGGCTCATTGTTGCGCGTTTCAAATAACCTTTTGACTTTGCAAACTCATTATGATAAAAACCTGTTTGTTAGATCGGAATCTATTATGCATCATGTTTTTCATAGATTATCAAGAATAGATACTTCGTTGCTTACTGATAAATCATCAATTCAAGTTGTATGGGATATGTTTCACGCTAATTATAAAATCTTAGCATCTTTTACCACGTGGTCGGTTCCTACCAATGTACCGTGTCATGTGGTCGAGCCAACGTGTTCATTACCACGTGAAGTTCAACACGTGGATTTTATAAATGAACGCAAAATGTTTTCTGAAATCTGCAAGTTTAAATATGGCGGTCGAACCTGTGTGAGGGCGTTTATTCAGAAGGTTGACGAGTTCATGTCGTGTCGAGGTATACCCGAAGATAGAATACTTTCTTTTGCTTTTGAGGTATTTTGTGATGATGCTTTGCATTGGTTTCGTTCAATTAAAGATAGTGTTCGTTCCTGGAAGGATTTGTGTATTTTGTTAAAACGCGATTTCAGTCCTCATAACTATGACTTTAAATTAATGTCGGAAATTAGGGCTCGTACTCAAGGTGAAAAAGAGAACATAACCATCTATGTATCTAAAATGCAAGGGTTATTTTCCTGTCTGGACGTACCCATCAGCGAGTCTATTAAATTAGAAATACTATTAAATAATATCAGGCCGTGTTATACAAATTCACTCTTAACTGGCAATATTGTGGATATTCCTTCTTTAATTAGTGTTTGTAGAAATTTTGAGAAGTATGACAGTCGTAGCAAGGAATTTTCGGAACCACCTAAAATTACTGCCAATACTCTAGCGCCAGATTTTGCTTATAGATATCCCAATGATACGAATTCGAAAAAAACTTCTTATAACAATAATTCTTACAAAAAACATAAGTACTTTAAACCAACTTACAATGTTTTAAATACAGATCAATGTATGACA
This sequence comes from Hypena proboscidalis, assembly GCA_905147285.1. Taxonomy (NCBI): domain Eukaryota; kingdom Metazoa; phylum Arthropoda; class Insecta; order Lepidoptera; family Erebidae; genus Hypena; species Hypena proboscidalis. The sequence goes on from LR990130.1 coordinate 5,689,231, forward strand.
GAAAATAGTAATTCTGCTGAACCGAGCGTCAATGCTGTTTCTGTCACTAGTACTGCTATACCTAAATTATACTGTCCGAGATGCAGAACAGATTCACATTCTTTAAAATATTGTCGTCAACCTCGTTTTTTTGGTTTGTTTTAAATGCGGATTACCTGGCTATCGAGTTTTAGACTGTCCTAGTTGTAACAATAAAACTAATAAAAATTCAAAAAACGTAAAAAATACGGTTGGGGAAAATCAAAAGTAATTGTTAAAACATGTAAAAATGAATGGCATAATTGGCTAAATTATGTATCTAAATTTTTTAATTCATATCAACTTTCCTCAATCGTTAATTCTAACATTAATTATACTCCATTTATCCCCGTTACGGTTAACGGGAAGAACACTGTTGGTTTACTAGACACTGGTTCATGTGTAACTATTTTGGGTAATAATTCCCACAAACTTTTTTTGGATAAATCTAAATTATTACATTCTAAACCTCTGGATTTTATCACCGCTGGTGGCGACAAATATTCTTCACTTGGCTCAGTGGTACTTCCTTTTGAATTTCAAAATTCCAAATTTACATTACACACCGTTTTATGCACCTCATGTAAATACGGTAGAAAGATATAATAAAACTATAATAACAGCTGTTTCTACGTTCATTTCAAACGATCAACGCATATGGGATACACTTATACCTAAAATTCAGTTCGCAATGAATTGTGCAGTAAACGAAGTAACCGGTTTTACACCATCTATGATCGTATTCGGGCGTGAAATGGTAACCTGTGGTTCTCATTATGTTTCTAGTAAATCTGATACTAATATAATTCATGAGCCACGTGATAGTTATGCTGAGTCACTAGGCTACTTATCCTCTATTTTCGAGAGAGTACAGGCAGCGCTAATAGGTGCACACAAGCGTAATTGTCATTCTTATAATCTTCGCCGTAAAACGGCAGAATTCAATGTTGGTGATATTGTTTGGAAACGTACCTTTTACTTGAGCGATAAGGATAAATATTTTTGTAAAAAACTCGCTCCTAAATTTATTAAATGTAAAATCGTAGCAAAAAAGTCTCCATTAGTGTACAAACTAGCAGATATGTCTGATAAGCCACTTGGCGAATGGCATATAAAGGATATTAAACAAATAAACTATAAACAATAATGGTATAAAAAAAAAAAAATTTACCCTATGGTTCAGTGGTTAAAATTCTCATTGTCGAATCGGGTATACCATTTTGTTCGCTAATATTCTTCACGCTCATAATTCCTTTAGAATCACATCTACTAATGATGTCGAATTCTATTATTTTCAACCTATACGATGTTGTTCATTCATTCATCTTGAAATGTGTCATGCCTTCTGTGTAGACGCGCACACCCAATACTACTTCGCTAACGCGCTACTTGGTAAACAAGTTGTTATACTTACATTTTTAGTTATATTTAGTTCCGTTAGTTATGAATGAATTTCAATAATCTTCTTTAATTAGTAAAAATTCAATCTTAATAGGTTGCACGTAGTGTTATTTTTGAATGACATCATGACATTGTTATTGTATTGAATGCGTTTGGCTCGATCACTCCGGTTCTTTTCAATTTTATTTAGGTATCGTAACTTCATATTTTTTCTAGTTATTTTTTTTTATATACACTTATTGTTCTGATTCCAGTAAAGCCGGATCGAGCTGCCGGTGCTGCTTAAGAACTGCTTCCTGAGGTCTTCCATGTCAGCCAGGAGCCGAATTTTTTAAGAAAAATTCTGCCCTAACGGAGGGGGTGTGTGACGTCGCAACCGCACGGCCATCGCTACCTCAAGATGCGCCCCCCACTGCAGACCCCTGTGGGGTATATAAAGGACCTGCGCGAGCGTCGCGGCCTTCTTGCCTGCGGTCACCAGCGCCGAGTTAAGTGTGTCTCACTTCGCTGCGCCAGGATTTACCAAACCACTTACCTACCTACCAACCTACGCCTTGAGACTACCTTGTATTTAATAGATATAAATATATAGAATAATAATACCTTTGTTAATCTATCGATTGTTTCTATTTATTCTGCCTACCTAACTAGTCATTAGTAGACTACGTTACAACGTCTTATTCCAGAATTTGAAAGAGTGCTTTATGGTATTATAGAAAATGAATGTTCAAGTGAATCAATAAATAGTATTTATAGTATCCTTTGTTTAACTTCAAATTCAGACTGCAGCCTTACTTAAATTAGGTACGTCATGTGATAAAACGAAAATGCTCATATTATCTTGATCAGTATCTATCAGATCTTCATTAGTAGTTATTCATATTAAGTTAAAAATAATACATAAAAAAAAACAGAAATAACATAATTGTTATTTTTATGTGCAACATTATCAGTCAATTTCGCGAGATTACCTCGGAATGTAATTTAACAAAGATTGCCGGCCTCGTAATTAGGACGACCACTTTTAATACTTTTCGCTCATAATTTTTGCAATCGGCTTTATTTTTTATTAAAAAGTTTGGTTCAGTTAAGAGTTACTTAAGTTCCCTTTATGTTCCATGACGGCCAAGGGACTGGTCACATAATAATTTTATTGTAGCCTTAAAGCTCACGACCGTCCATAATTTAATAGCATAAGTAGGTACAAAAAGGTCAATTCACTTATTCTATTTGCAATACGATTCCTCAGTGTAACTTCTTCAATGATCAATTTGTCAATAAAAAATAGCTTTATAGGTTCTAATATTATTCGATTGATACTAAAGCAATCCCAATGGGCTCGTAATTTTCGCCTCAAAAGAAAGGAAAGATCTAATAATAGATATATTTTTTTAATGTTTATCTAGCACCATTTTAATACGAATAATAATTAAATCTGGTTTAACTTCGACATCATGAAACTGCGATACGTTTTAATGGCAAAAATATTTCAGATCTTAACTCCGACAAAGTGTTTCTTTGACATAACTTGCCTAAGAAACTATGTGAGTTCGATGGTATTTCTTTTCGAAAACAATGCTAGTCCGAGTCAAGCCAAAATAGACACTTTAATAATTTTCCAAAAAAAACATCGATTATCGCCTTCGATTGCAAAAAATGCACATAAAATTAAGAAATACTAAGGTAATATTCAACGTCTCGCTTCATCTGTGTATAACTTGAAAGAATACAGTGAACGCCCTAAGGTGCCCATATTTAAATATCCGAGTAGCTTTAGGTAATATACGAAAAACAATATAGAAGCCTTTAGAAGGTTGCTCTCGATTTATCTAGGATCCCATCATCAGATCGTGATCTGATGAAAATGGGACCACATGACCAGTATACTCATTCAGATAAAAAAATAACTTAAATTTAAGAATATTTACTGCGTGTAATATGACAGTGGAATTCGCTTTCAGTTTGGGCGTCATGTAACTTATATTCAAAATGAAACGCAGTTCCAGGATCATTAATTCGTGGAACCAAAGGCAATGAAACGTTAACGTGCTCAAAATAAATTCTCATTTTATAAAATGATTTAAAAGTGAACTTTAATTAAGGTATTGTCAGTATTGTCACGTAAACTGAGTGAATTGTATTTCGCTGAAGCCGGAAATACATCGAGGCGTTGCTTGGCTTTTCCGGAGCGCCAGAGTGATTTTAAATTAAATAAAAACAGAAGCACTGTATCCCGTACACTACAGCCCGTCGCGTTTTCGATATAATAATTTTTTATAGTAATAAGCATGAGCTGTCATTGTACAATTTTATTTGATAATTGTGCTAATTTATACTTATAATTAGTCCGTTGAGGGTCCAATTCCGTACATTGAAGATAATGAAAAAAAAAAATAGAAAAAAAATCGTACTGCCAATAGCGAAGCAAACAAACGATGTATAAATAATAATTGTTGTCGGTCTGTCTGTCTGTCTGTCTGTCTCTTGAACACTTTTACCGCCGAAAGTACAAAACGGATTCTAATGAGACTTGGCATAAGCGGTCTAGCCACTTTGGAGATAAGCAGTGACAAACAAACAAGAAAACACAGACAAACAAAAAAAAATCGAACTGATTTTAGTCTTAGAGGTATCGTGTAGGTTTTTATTACTTACTAACTACTAGCTTACATCTTACAATCCTTAAATTAACCCTCTTGGGAATAAAATTATTTATTTTTATTCAAGTTCAACTATTCCAAATTTCGCGCTTATAGCTTTAAAAATGACGGACACACTTAAAACCGCTAAACCCTTATTTTACGCCCTTCGGGATGGGCTTGCCAAAAATCTCATCTTAGTAGGCCCTGCCATGTAAGATATCTTCGTTAAAAATTTAGGTTTAGACTCTGCGTTGATGAATCAGACAGTCGGGCATTAACTATATATGTATAGATAGATAGATAGATAAAGACTAAGAGATTGATGACCGGTTTTCCTCGTGCTTATCATCACTGTTTTTATAAATTTGAAGTACGGTATTATCGTGTCATCAAAACTAAAAAAAACATGATGTTAAAATACGATAGCAAAGTCGTATGTAAGGCGGCGTGTTAATATTTTGGGAAGCATATTATTTAAACGAAACAATGCTATGGAACTGGGGGTTGCTGTTAGTATATTAAAATAGAGATTTTTGTTTAAATCCAGCATCAATAAAAATAAATAATATTGAAGTTTAAATGTTTTAATAATTTAGTTTTTAAGCTGGTTTAGTAATTTACACGATATTAAAAAGCCATATTTCGCTAACCTTCACGGGAAATATGATTAAAATTTGACATGCGTAAAACTGGATGATACTTTTCTACGTGCTTTTTGCAGTAGTTGATTATCTAAATAGATAAATGAAATCCAGTTAGTCTTTCTTGCTAACGATGACTATATTTATTTCAGTGCTCTGGTCCTATGTTGTGGTACTTTGTGTGACTGCAAGATACCTAAAAGTCGACACTATGTGAGAAAGTTCCCCGACGGCTTCAAATTCGGAGCAGCGACCGCGTCTTACCAAGTCGAGGGCGCGTGGGATGAAGATGGTGAGGAACTAGCCACCATGTATATAGAATCATTATATGAAACCTGAAAAATATATATATATATATGTGTTTTAAATTACAGGTAAAGGGGAAAACATTTGGGACCATATGACTCACCAGACTCCTAGCCCAATTTTGGACGGGTCCAGTGGAGACATTGCCGCTGATTCCTACCACAACGTTGAAAGAGATGTAGAAATGATGAGAGAACTGGGCCTTGATTACTACAGGTTCTCACTATCCTGGTCTCGTATCATGCCCACAGCTTTTACTGATCAAATCAACGAGGCCGGAGTCCAATACTATAACAACTTAATTAACGAAATGCTCAAATATAACATTGAGCCTATGATAACGCTGTACCACTGGGATTTGCCGCAGAAACTTCAGGAGATGGGAGGTTGGACCAATCCCCATATCGTCGACTGGTATCCATCCCCCTCTTTCTACGACGACATTGAAACTATACAATACCAGAAAGACGAATGGGTTTCTTCAATAGCAGGTGCAACCACTATGACTAAGGTAAAAACTGTCAAGAAAAATCAACTCAGTTTTCTAACATTCCTTACTAAGTATAAATACTCTAGTAGGTAGTACATTAATTTTTACTGTGGTATTTGATTTATTGCTTTATCGGTTTCAGAGCGTCCCTTGGGGTTTCTATAAATTGCTGACCAATATACGAGACGTACGACAACCCGACGGTGTACATTTGTGAGAATGGATTCGCAACTCACGGAGGCTTGGACGATTTCGATCGTGTGGATTACTACAGAAACTACCTGGATGCTATGCTTGATGCTATTGAAGAAGGGTCTGACATTGCCACTTATACTGCATGGAGTATTATGGATAATTTCGAATGGCAGCAAGGGTATACGTAAGTACAATGAATAAATACAAAATCTTTTTTTAGGTTTTCCTTACAATGAGTTATGAGTAGGGAAGGATTAAAGACTACTTTAACCCCTGAGGATGGTGCACGAAAAAGTTAGGCAGGATCCTCCGGGAACCAACCTACTTCTGCGCATCACAGAGTCTGAGGCAACCCAACTCAAGAAACAAGACCGCCAGATCCACTACAAAATGGGGCTGATCTACATGCGGTTCCGGGACACGGATGCCAGGCAACTGGCACCCGCGACGTCTACGGTACCGCCCCCCGCTGCTGTGGCGACACAGCCACAAGCAGCAACAGATACGCCGCCTGCAAATCAACCGTCGACGAGTTCGACGGAGGTGACTGTGATCGCGGCAGCACTCACAGAAGCACCAGTGGAGATGGACACGCAACCGCCCCCATCACCTGCACTTACATCCGATGAGGAGTTCTTTCGAGAGGCGGGAGGGGAGAGCGAGCTCAGCGAGAGCAACCTCTACTCCTCCCCGCTTCGAGATGACTAAGATCATCCAGTGCAATATCCAGCACAGCCAAACTGCGACGGCTTCATTACGCAGAGTGCTGGAAAACAACACCCATACAATCGCCCTAATCCAGGAGCCGTGGGTTAGGAAGGGGAAAATATGCGGGCTCGGCAACACTGGAGGCAAACTACTTGTGGATCCCTCCGTAAGTAACCCTAGAACCTGCATACATACACCCAAACACACACCAACACTACTAATCAATGAATTCTGCTCTAGAGATCTGACGGCTGTCATAGTAGCTAGGAATCACCAACAGCTTCCAGACGTCGTCCTCGCCTCTGCGTACCTACCAAGCGACGAAGACGTCCCAACCCCGGAACTCGACCAGCTGGTTGAGTACTGCGAGAGGGAAAAACTGGAGCTGATCATCGGGGCCGATGCTAACGCACACCACACCCTTTGGGGCAATGATAAGTCAAACATCCGAGGTGAGGATTTCCTTCATTTCATTTTAAACAAAAATCTTATATTACTTAACACTGGTGCCGAACCAACATTTACTAACCGTAGATCAAGAACAATAATTGACGTAACACTAACAACGACGAATATTGCTAAATCCATCCGCGACTGGCATGTATCCAATGAACTATCATGCTCAGATCACAGATGGATACGCTATAACATTGACATGGACCTGCCCAAACCGCAACCGAGAAGGATGCCTCGTAAGACTGACCAAACCAAATTCCGGAACTTGGTCATCTCAGAGTTGGGCAGACAACCCCCCTTGCCAGACAAACTAACTTTAAATGAACTAGAAAACCAGGTAAACAACATTACGTCCACGCTTATCTCATGCTTCGAACAGTCGTGTCCTCTCTCGATGCCAAGACGCCGAGGTGGGAGACACTGGTGGTGCCTAGAACTAGAACGGCACCGCCGCAAAGTGAGGAGACTGTTCAATAGAGCTATGAACAACAGATCCCCAGAGCTATGGGACAATTACAACGCAGCGAGAAAAACCTATAAGAAACTATTACGTCAACGCAAACAAGACAGCTGGAGACGATTTTGCTCTAGCATAGAAAACAATAATCAGGCAATCAAAGTGAAATCATGTCTCTCGAAAGAGACTGAACATACAATAGGTTGTCTTAAAAAACCAGATGAAACATACACAAAAAACGACGTGGAAACCAGTGAACTGCTTCTGACGACTCACTTCCCAGGCTGCCAGATTGCTGATGAACAATCGTGGCAGCCATACGAAGAAAGAGCCACCACTAGTACTGACTGGAACGTAGCAAAGCAAGTAATCAACAAAGAAAAGGTCCTATGGGCACTAAACACATTCCTGCCTTTCAAGGCAGCTGGGCTGGACGGCATTTTCCCAGGACTTCTAAAATGGAGCGGGAACGTAATCATCGATTACCTTATCAAGGTTTTCCAGGCCTGCCTAGCGCATCGTTACATCCCTCTAAAATGGCGGGAAGTTAAAATCATATTCATCCCCAAACCAGGCAGAGGCGACTACACGCAGCCAAAGTCCTTTAGACCAATTAGTCTCACATCGTGCCTACTAAAGGTGATGGAAAGACTATGCGATAGAAAGATCAGAGGCCAACTGACAGTCTACAAGCCCCTGCATCCCAATCAACATGCCTATAGTGAGGGCAAATCTACTGAATCAGCACTCCATTGCGTGGTAACTCGTATTGGCAATTCTTTAAAGTCAAAACAGCCAACCCTGGGTGCCTTCATTGACATTGAGGGAGCTTTTGACAAGACGAACTTCACCAGTATTAACCAAGCCCTAACCGCACACGGAGTGGCACCAACGCTCGTACAATGGATACACAACATGCTAAAACAACGCGCTATTCAGTTCACCGTAAATACTACCACTCGAGGCATCGTAGGAAGAGGATGTCCGCAGGGGGGTGTGTTATCACCTCTGCTATGGAACATGGTAGTCAATGAACTCATCACAGAGCTCAATGATCACAACCTCTACACGGTAGGTTATGCGGACGACATAGCAATATTAATATCAGGCCAATTTGAGGGCATCCTCTGCGATTTGATGAGAAAAGCCTTCAAATTAATCGAAAGATGGTGCTCGGTACATGAACTCTCGGTTAATCCAACTAAAACAGAACTCATCCTTTTCACTAACAGAAGAATACCTGGTCCACACAGGCTACCGAGACTCTTCAATACCGAACTTAAGCTCAAAGAGGAAGTCAAGTATTTGGGAGTAATACTAGACTGCAAATTACTCTGGAATAAGCACCTCGAGCACAAAATAAACAAAAGCACGATTGCTTTTTACCAATGCAAGAAAATGATAGGCATAAACTGGGGACCATCGCCAAAAATTACGTTATGGCTGTACACAGCCGTAATAAGACCGATGCTGACCTACGGTGCTATAGTATGGTGGCCTAGGACAATCCTAGCAACCACTATATCAAAACTAAGAAGCTTCCAAAGGCTAGCATGTGCATCCATCTGCGGCTGTATGAAAACAACCCCAACGACAGCGATCGAGATGGCCCTACAAATATTACCCCTAGACCTCTACATACAGCAAGAAGCAGCAATAGCTGCTGTTCGGCTCATGCACCTAGGTCTATGGGGAAAAAACCACACGAGTCCACACACGAACATCCTGAACCAGGCAATCGAGATACAACCACTCATTGCTGCTCCATGTGATAGGACTCTTCCTGTATACAACTTCAACAAAAACTACAACATAGAATTAATTGAGGAGGCAAAGGATCAATCAGGAGCCAACGAAGTACGCGTATACACAGATGGTTCCAAAACGGATAGTGGTTCAGGTGCTGGCGTACACTCCTTTGACCTCAATATAAACATCCACATTCCGCTGGGTAATCACAGCTCAATATTTCAATGTGAATGTGTTGCACTAACACTCGCTGCAAAAGCCATTCACAAACGGCAAGTAGAGGGAATAGGCATCAGACTCATTTCTGATAGCGCAGCAGTTCTCAAAGCTCTTCTTAACAGTAAAACCAACAACAAACTAATCATAGAATGTCACGATGCCCTAGAAAAAATTTGCTCCAGGAATCAGGTCACCCTGCAATGGATCAAAGGGCACAGTGGATCTCTTGGTAACGACATTGCAGACGAACTAGCGAGAAGGGGATCAGATACGACAGTACAAGGCCCGCAACCTCTTCTTCCAATCCCCTTCACGCAATACCGGACCTGGATCCGCCAAAGATCGATAGAGACCCAAAACCAACGATGGTCAGAGATCGCTGAGTGTCGGCAAGCCAAACTTGCAATACCGCAAGCGAATCATCGACTCACTAAAAACCTCCTAAGACTAAACAGAACAAATCTAAAAATAATGATAGGGTCAATAACGGGTCACTGTCCCTTGAACAAACACCTATACACCATAAAAATCACTGACAGTCCTCTCTGTCGAGGATGTCTTGACGCCGAAGAAACGGTCTCCCACGTAGTCCTGGAATGTAGGGCCGTTGCTTCTCAACAGGAACAAATCCTCGGAACAATGAGGTCACTCCGCGAAGCCTGTGAAGTCCCCAGGAAACTTCTGTGCTTCTGGGCGGAGTTAGGCTGGCTATGTTAGCCAGGACTCTCCACGCACAATGGACCAAATGAGAGTCTAAGTGCGGAAAAATGAGTCCACTTTCCATTCCATTCCATTCCAACCCCTGAGGATCTCTCTCAGGTTTTGGCGGATAGACGTCCTATCCCGTCGGATTAAGTGTGAGGGTCCTATATTCTCTACATCTCTCGTACATCCGACATTCATAATTATGTGCATTATAATATCATTCTGGATGACAAATTTTCGTCGAGATCGATCGCCGTCGTTGTCGAAATTAGGTCAGGACACCATTATTATCTACTCGTATCTATAGTGTTCACTTCGAGTGTGATTTTATTATTTATCGTGTTTCAGGCAACGGTTCGGTTTATACGAAGTGGACTACGAAGATCCAGCCCGCACTCGCACTCCTCGCAAGTCCGCGTTCGTTTTCAGAGAGATCGTCCCATCACGAGAGCTGGACTTCCATTTCGAACCTGATTCTACCATGATGATCATTAATAAAGGAAATTAACAAAATAGCAAGTTAACCATAAAATGTACATACGTATTATGATGAAATTATGTAAATAAATTTGGTTTCTGATTAATGATTATAATATAGACCTGTTGTTATTTTGTTTAAATATCTTGCCTTATTTTGATGTAATAAAAAAACATAGAAATCATCTCTTAAGGAATGTTATCCCCGCAAAAAGTTTTATACAACAAGCCCGTCGGTTGAAATCATAAAATAAACATAATTTGAAACCGGTTATTTCTAGTTGGAGGTTAGATATGAAGCCAAACCATCTCTCAATTTGCCTTTACCACACAAACGACTCACTCTCGGGTTAGACATCCTTCCATATTCTTTTATTGGCATTCCTGCTATATTTGGTGGCGCTAAATGACAGCCACACACACGCTCATTCATAATCATATCATATTAAATCAGCTATCATTTTATTAAATACATCCAAATTTTGTATTTACAAAATTGGTGCATCAACTTCGGAAATATTATATAATTTTGAATGGTTCTGAACTTGTTAATTAAGTTTAAAATAAAATTTCCCAACTTTTATTTCTTATGTCAATGGATTTACTGCAAAATTAATTTGATGATTATTTGTGCAATTTTCTCTTCCTTTACCAACGAGACACGTAAAACTTCGATTGGATAGATATGAACCTTCGCCAACATTTCCCTAAGAATACTAAAGTTTCCTGACTGTTCACTTTTATTATACTTTAGAATGAGGCTAAAATGCTTGCTATGCACTTATCTTTAATAAAGAGCAGTACAGAGTATTAAAGGCGATGAATAAACGAGAGAGCAATTCATTACCCTGCCGTGTCGAGCTTTGTTTCCCTTAAATCCTTAATCAGGATGTCCACCTACCTCAATGTGTTCAAAATTAAAGTGAACAAAATATCGTCACCAACCTGCCAACCACCAACCAACCACCAACAATATTCAAACTAAATGATAATCAAAACATAATTTCGAATAGGTGAGCGATAAACAATCGAGAAGCAATATGGCTCTTTGGAAATATCGCGTCATCTGGAACGAGCTCGCGTCGGCGGCGCGCCCCGGGAAACAGAGGAAATGCGGCAAATACGGAAATCATCCTATCACGATCGAGAATTCGCATTTGTCCCGACAAACGAACCGAGACACAGGTAAGAATTCTATACGAAATGGAGTAACTTTTAAATGTGAACAGAATATAATATCTGGTCATATTTACTGTAACCGGATGAATAATCGACATATCAATTTTATCAGAAACTCTTAAGCTATCGCTCTAAAATGTTGTATCGGTCTCTTGACAGTGTTACGATAATAATAATATGATTGTTATCTTATCTCATCACAATATCCCCCGTAGGTGTGAAATTGTATCTTTCAAAATTAAATATTTGTCGGTGTAAAAAATATAATATTAATCTGTTTTCTTCTGGAGCTACCTGAGACTGACTGATGTTAGCAGACCGGCCGTCCGTCCCTCACTATCCTGTTACATGCGGCTCCATGAAGCCAACAAAAGGGTTTTCCAATGAATTTTTCGTAGATCTTGTTTCATCGCTCGTGTGAATTTGTGGCATTTCCAATCTTTGCGCCCGTCGAACCTCGTCCCTAAGGTGCGTAGAGCTATCTTTATAGACATTTGATTTTATGCCGTACCAGTATTACAGAAGATTTTCTGATATTACCCGCAGTAGTATCGACCCTATTTTTAGTTTTATCTGTCTTGAAGTATTGTAGTAGTAAGTGAAGAGTTCCTTTATTTATAAAGTGTGGGACTTCTATTGTCTTCTATTCATGGCTTGGTATCATAGAAATCTTAATAACTTATTAAGATTTCTATGCTTGGTATGTATATAACATGGTATAAGGTTGTATTTCAAGTGTTCGTGTTTTTTGGTATTATACCGATGTATATACTTCTTCTTCGTCGTGTCCATGGCTAAGTCAAATTTTATTTTGACTTTCCATCGTGGTGAAAGGACTAGCCAATTCGCTTTTGAGAACTCGCGAATTGCCCAGGGTGCGCCGGACGTAGGGAATACCGATGTATACTGAAATTATGTACAATGCAAACATAGTAAGGCAAAGTGTACACAAACTAACAACTCTGAACAATTTGAAGTCAATACTGTGCATGAATCATTGCGATTGCACTATTGTATTGATCTTAGCGTAATTGGAAGGTATACAGTTTAATTTGTATATTTAGTTGGTTGTTTATTTACACGTAGAAATATTTTCTTGTAACAGTAACATCACTTCTTTGCCAACAACATTACCTAGAAGGATGCGGCAGAGGTGTTGTCAGGCATTTCACCTGTCTAGGTCTTATGTAAATGGAGGTGAGCCTATCGCCATATATCAGGCATAATTGCAGACCCCATGCTGTTACTGAGAAATTCTAAAGCATGACCCGGGGATTGAACCCAAAACCTTACGGTGAGCGGTACTGAAATTTTACCGCTAGATCACGTAATTTTATTGATATTGGAATTTTATCCCCGGCAAAATTTGTCTGATTATATTATGTTGTTACGAAGGTTATAAACGACAACTTTTAAAACCTTTTAATATATGCTAATAAACATGCTATTATAAAACAAAGCAAACCGTAGGCCCGAAGCTTTTTTAAAAGTTAACTTTAAAGAAAACCATAACTGCCAAGTTAGCTTTGTTTCTTCAACAATCATTGAAGTCTAAATTGTAAAAAGCAATTATTTGGAAAATTTCGTACATACAAACTTCTAAAAATAATGATTTGTATGAAATTCTGCTGACTATGGAAACCTACATTGCGCGTGGTTCGGCACGCAATTGGCCGGTTTTATACCGTACGTATAGCAAGCTGTAGCATCAGGGATGACACGAATCGACCCATACGAGTACTGATAAAGTGGCAAATATGTCTCTGGCTAATTCTTTTTCCCCAATAAAGTTAACCCAAACAATAGCTAAATCAGAAGCACATAAACAACCATTCGTTACCTGCCTACAATGTAAGTTTTTTTTAATACTCTTTTTGCACCAAACGAACGTTAAGCCTGATGGTTAGTGGAATACAGTCCATGGACATCAACAATCCACAAAAGCAGATTGTAGATGCATCACTGCAGCTGAGGACTACGGTGTTATGCCTCATAAGGCAGTAATTTCAGGGCCTGATTTCACCACTAAACTGGCACACAGTAATGCAAGCACTACTATTTTGTAGCAAGTTAAAGGTGAGACGGTGGTGCTGTCAACCTCGAGCTTGTTCACAAGAGCTCTACCCTTATATGCTTAATAATAGCCAACCAGTAAAGGCTGCCTAGATCCTACCAAATTGGTCTTCCATTATTGGGAAGAGCCTCGTACACTAACAAAGTTGTTAGGACTTGTAATTAATTATTTTTATAGCATTTAGCTATGCTTATCAAATTATACTAAGAAACAGTTGAAAAAGACATGGGGCAGGATTTGAACCAGCGACCTACTGCACACCGGGCAGTCGCTTTAGCCATCCAGCTACGGTCGCCTCTTGCCAGAGGCCTAAATCATTCAACTGTATGTTACGTCATTTCGTGACGTCACGTTTATTCACTCGCTTTAGCCATACAGCGACCGTAGCTGGATGGCTAAAGCCACTGCCCGGTGTGCAGTAGGTCGCTGGTTCAAATCCTGCCAGTCCCATACCTCTTTTTCAACTGTTTCTTAGTATAATTTGCTAGCATAGCTAAATGCTATAAAAATAATCAATTAGAAGTTGAAATAACGTACGCGTTCATTCTTTGCAACATTTGTGCTGAATGTAACTTCCGAGCTATTCCTCTGAACAAGTTCTTCGGGAGTTATAAAAATGTTACGGCTATCATGACAAAAGTCAAATTTTGCCAACTATCATGAATTCATGACTGACTATTATAGGCGATCAGATGTTCAAAAAAACAACTTATAACTGCGACCAATGTGATATCAACGCGATAAAAAGTTCGCCTTTTCTCAACCCTGAACACTCATTATCCTTCCACTTCATAATGTATAAAGCGCTGAAAGCACCGCAGACCACTTCAATCGAGGGCGTCTTGTTAATTCCTGAAAAAGTGGAGTGTCGCCACCATTGTGCAGAAAGTGGCTCGCCTGAACAATGCGAAAACAAAAGTGCCGAGTCATTGCCCTACTAAACTCTCATAATGCCGATTTCCACTGCAGTAAATATGATACCTAGCTGTGTAATCTATGTATATATGTTTCAGTATTGATACGGACAACCATATAGGTCTTATATTAAACAGAATTATATTTGCCTTGGATTGAAATAAGATATGCATGTTATTTCCATAAATTGAATATTAGGTCATAAAAAACCATTGTTATGTGAGAGCGTTGTACCAGGATTGTAACATACGCTCATTAAATCGTGTAGTGATAGTAAAGTATCGATATGTAATTTATGTCGCCGAGCAATCCCTGGCCGGGTGCCAGCGCTGCCAGCAGCTTGAAGGGGATTTGTGTATTCACGGTGGCGCGGCGCGGCTTGCAAACAATCAACATGTCGCATCACACAATATGTAAATCTACATCACAATCATTATTATTTTCTTCACAAATAACGTCGTGCACACCTTTTGGTTGGAGTTTCAGAGTTTCAGATCAGTTCAGTTCGGGTTAATAAACTTTTATTTCGTAGCCATTTTCATACTCTCACTATAATTAAACTGAGCCTGTACCATGAGCATAAAGGTACATGCATGTAGGTATTAAATAACTAATTATCTTTCACATTAATGGCAAAGGAAAACACCACAAAAACTGGTTACCTCAGAGTTCTCTAGTATGTTCTTAATGAGGTGAAAAGTTTGTCAGCCCGCATCGTGGTGACTAAACATTTCTCATTATGTGAAGAGGCTCGTAACCAGTTAGAAGATGAAGTTATGTGCAATTATTATACATCAAAACATTCAAATATAATGAAAACAGTTTCTTCAGTCCATAAGCCCCGATATGAAGATGACCTCGTTACAAGAACGCATCGTTGTATCTCCTAGAAATCATATATTATTTGGGTTACACGCTTCTCTTATATTTTCTATACAGTTCTGATGTTTACATTCCATGGCTAGTGATAAGTAATTTTCGTAGGGATTTGGACAGACTGGTGAAAACATATCAGCACATTAACACTTCAGTTTGTATATAAACGAATAGATCTGGCCAGACATTATAATAAGTCTTAGGTTAATTTATGTTTTAACCTCGAAAATTCTGCTAAGAAGGAAATAATTTATTTTAAACATTTACAGAGAGCTTTAAGCATAAGCAGCAGCTGAGTCAGGGATTCAAACGCCAACTGATGAAATATCATTTGGATTTAGCCATTGCAAATCACTTGAAATGAATCCTAATTAGGATCTAGGTCGTTATTATCGCAGTTTAGTCAGATTTAGGACAGTTACGAAGTCCGCAAAATAGATCATGGGATTGCCGAGAGAAATTTGGATTTTTAATTAGGATGACCTTTTTGATTGGATGAATTTAAAAAATAACATAGGTAACATAAAAAAAGCAAAAGGTAAGCATAAAAATAGGTTGGCACTAGGAGCCTGTTTGCTACATGCGTGGTATAAAATAAAGATAGAATTCTCTTCATCGCCAATAAAATTGATGCCTATTACTCAACAGTAGGTAATAAAATGCGTTTTAGTGAACGTGTGTAATCTATCTAGGTGTCTTATTTCAGGCGTACGGAACCACCTGGCGGGCATAAATCAATATTTTTATAAACAATCGTAAATTACCGCGCGTACAACGCATCGCTGCGATACAACTGCGGTTCGTTTACATAGTAAACACAATATTCATAGTTCAGAGAGAGCCGACACCGATATCTACTGGAAATGGTATAATAAACGATATGCATTGAAAAGTGGAGATATTGGTCCGCTTGATAACTCTACACTCAACAGTTTGATTGCTGTTTATTTTGCTTTGTTTCAGTGTTTTGATTATAGTTCATTACGATGGAAAATTGAACAAGATTGTATAATATTGAATAGTAACAAGATTGTTTAATTTAAATTACATGTAGGAAGCATGTAATTTACATTATAATGTTATGAATGTACTAGACATATGCTGAAAAAATACTAACAGTTCTGAAAGTTACCATTTTCTACCAAAAATTACCGATACAAAGTATGTTTGCCATTTTTTTGTTGGCCGTGACATATTTTATACCTTCTTACTAATTATTTAATAGCTGGCTAGGATTTACTCTATTTTGCATGTATATCCAAAGAATTACTTAATAATGCAGTTTAAAACAATTTTAAGTTTATCTGACAACTTATTTGTGGACTGACAATACTCATCTAACTATTAATTAGGTAGATAGCGTATACATTATATAAGAAACCTACTTTCTTAGTTCATTAATGAAATAACGCCCGATATTTATAACAATCAAACAAATAGAACAAGCAATCGCATTGACTAGGGTCAAATTAAATTTGATAGCGAAAAAAGCTTACAGAACACGCTACCAGCCAAATGACTGAGCAATCGTTACCGATCAAATGAACATTTTGATTTCTTTTTCATAATGGTAAAGCACGCAACTTTATTTATTGGCGAACCAAGAAAGGAAAAAAAACATAACGTAGAAATAAATGGCTTAAATATAAATAATTGAATAAATATACTTAAATAAACTCACTTAGGTGCTACTCGACACGGCACTCATAAGGAGGTTCCTCTCTCTGGAGTCCTAACCACCAGTAGCTTGGTCCCTGCACCCGATGCCGTTGGAATACTATTTTTTATATTTTTAAATATGTTTTTGTACTTTATATTTTAAAATGTACATAATTATAGTTTTATATATTTAAATGTATGTACTTTACTTTTATAATTTGTTTTCAAACATATAAAAAATGAGAGAATAAATGAATGAGAAAATAACTTAAAACTAAAGTAATTAACATTATGATTGTTCCATGATTACTTATTTCCGTTGCCATAACTTACACGCAATCGTAGAATTAGCAATAAAAAGAGCGAATCAATCGGCAATCGAATACCTGAACGTATCATTATCAAAAATGTTTGAATAACAGGTATTATATACAATTCCTAAGAAGTCTTTATAATTTCGAGCGCAATATTCGGCTATGTGAATTTAATAACTGTAAAATTAATCATTATATTAATAAACATCTGCGCCTATCTCTGCGATGTCTCGGGTTCAATTCTCGGGTCGGTGTTATTTGTAAACTTTCCATCAGTAAATTCACAATAGCAGTACGAAGTTGGAATAGTGCCGGGTAGATGGCGATAGGCGCACCCATGGGACCTAATCATAACAGGTGAAATGTGGGTGTTGTACATCTCTGCCACGCCCTTCTGGGTAATATTGGCTTAATGTTATATTATGTTATGTTAATTTAAACATACATTCGTGGGTGCATGTCGTTGGATTAAGTATCTTGGTGAAATAGTCTTAGTCATCTTATTTCCATTTTGATTTCAAATCCCTAGCCAACATCGTTACCACAGTATACTGTGTCGTTACCTACAGCTAAAAAAATCCTTAACCAACAAGTAACAAACTAATAGGCCATTCATATAAATAAATAGTCGACCAAATTGTATTCAGTAACCATGTAAATAAACACTTGATTGAATGTGACGAAACATTTAAATAATAAAATAATTAACAGTGGACATGATTGCTGACAAAGAAGCCGTTACATTAATTGACTGACCACTTCGGTGATTCGGTGGCCTTGTCCGAAAATTACTTGATGGCATATGGATAGAGTTTAATGTATTATATATACTGAGTGCGTCTATACATAATATAAGTGGATTAGAAAGTCTCCTGAGGCGTCTAGTCAGTTGTTATCAGTGATTGATAAACAATGACTGTAATCAGGCAACCGTTGTAGCACTTAAGCTAATAATTTATGAGCCTTTAGTATAAAGTTCGTGTATAGTTCTGCTATTTAATAACCAAACATTAAAAAGGTAAACCTCGCACTTTCTAGATTTATAGCTGTGATAAAACCTTTTATAAAATTGAGCAAATATGGCGATGAAACAGCCATTTGCATCCACACCACTAATTTACTTCCCCTTACCGTGAAATGCTGAAAAAGAAGCGCCCCTCCCCTCAGACAAATTTTCAGGGTAGGCACGGCCTTGGGTTCTTCCAATGTTATTTACTTGTTTAGTACTTTATTGCAAGGAGTATAAGATTGACTTTCACGTGAAGCAATTTATAGACAATGACGAGTAATGGTTAATACGATTGGTTATGGTGTAGGCAATTACTGGAAACATTTTTAAACTGTCATTGCATGAAACAACATGAACCTTTATATTATTTCTGTGAAATTCTTTAGAAGAAAAATCTTACAAAGAGAACTAAGATTTGTACCTCTGCAGTCCACACGCGGCAGCTATAATGTTAAACATATATTTACATCGCGATACATTTCATTATATATTACCATTATTATAAAGGCTTTCCATAGAAATAGATAGGTACAATTTGATCTGAGATAATCACTACACACACGGAAGCTTTGTATACTTTTTCATCTTTTGACATACTCGTAAATTAATATACATTTATAGCTGCCGAGTGTGTAGTGCTTAACTGAGATAAAATTGTTATGTTTCCGGAACAATAAATATAATTTATAGAGGTAGCATATGTATAAAAGATTTAGAGATTCATGTTTTTTGCAGACATAGATTGATAAAAACCAATTAGAATTTTCCAGTTAAGCATGCCGGGCACTTTCCTTCAACAGGCCAAATGCGTTTATACGACCACGTTCCCTCTAACCCACGTCCCTATAACCAACTAGAGCACTATAATGAGATACGACGGCATCGATTTCTATCACCATATTTCCCCAAGAAACACTAGATAGGCGTCTATTGATTGTCCAGTGGAGCGCACAGCGTATACACCGTATAATGGTATGCCTATTTATAATGGCCTGGGAGCCATTGAGTGGGCATGGAGGACGCCGGCATCGCTCCATTTCACATGTGCATGCTTCACGTCCCCAAGGCTGGCGCCAAGACACCTGATGCCAGTGCCGAATCGAAAACAGGACAAATGGAACACGCACTTGTGGATTGAGTTTCGTGTGCCATTTCTTTTAGGAATAAGTTCAAAATTGTGTAGTTCCATTTTTGTTTTGTCTCCCCATTCGCTATCTACTGTTTGTTTATCAGGATTTTTTAAATATTGCCGCTGTTAAGAAAAATATAGAGCTATCTATACCCATTTTTGTAATCCGTGGAGGCAAATTAACAAACTTATTTTTAATGTGCTCTTAAAGAAAGGTGTGTTTTACTAGGTAATTAAAACTTTTTATTATAAACCTTGAATACGGCTTTGTCTCAGCGACATACTTATCTAGGTATATATACAGTCATCAAGATATTAGTTCCCTATGTGTTCCGTTTTTAACGTTTTTCTACGAATCACTGAAACCATAGTTATAAAAAGTTGAGATAATCGCTCACAACACGCTGTTACTTAATGCATTACCCTAACAGCGCAAAATATAAACAAACGTCCATCTCTTAGTAATTATTGTTTAATTTTTCTATAGTGTATAGCGCGGAGATAATTTTAGAAATACTGGTGACGACGAACATTTCAATAATGTTGACCTACTTTTTACATTTTAAATTAGATAGAATCTCTTACAGGTTATCTCTATTTCTTGTGGTTCCCTGAGATGACGACCTCGGCGGCGCGGTCGAACGAGAGACATGAAAAACGGTATAGTTTCTGATTTACGAGCGTAAATAAACACGAATGGATATCAAATCTGTCAGTATTTGTGTGTGGTACCAATAGAATAAACGTGGTGTGCTCACTATTATTGAATTGCCAAAATTTGTCGCTCTAACTCGATAATGGATGTCACTCAAGCGACAGCGTTATCAGGACGAACAGGTCAGATTCACGACTCTCCTGGGCACTCAAATTGCCTAAACCGACCATGTTACTTATTCAGCTATTTTATTATTTACAGAGCTATGAATTTAAACAGGACGTCCTCAAATTCACATGATCTTTGCTACAGGAAAAATAAATAATTTTACGCAAATATTTGATACGGCATGCTTAGTGCTTACCTTAAGTAATAACGATGATATTAAACCGCCAGCCATCATTACATTTCTTCATTTATTGGGTATCCCACGACACAGTTTGTGCACAATATTTACATAATTATCCATAAACGCCTATTAATTTCATAACTTTAATGAATTCACAACAATAACACTAATTAATATTTTTCTAACAACAAATGTAACATGTAAGCACTTAGCACATCCCGTGCGTGTATTAATCACATAAAAGCAAATGTCCCGATACGATCCATGATTTTTCGCTGAATTTATGTAAACGAATAAAATTGAAGAGTATCAGCACCATCACTAATCTGCGAAGGTTAGAAATTGAAGGTTAGCTTTGAGGATAAGTGCCGACACTGAATTTGAATAGTAGTGATAGTGATTTATATTTTCAATGAAAGTGACGGTTGTTTCTGTGGAGGTGTTTGCGCGCGCCCTGGAATCGACCGGGCGTCCCGCCGCGCCACTGAGGCATCTCGCGAGGCTCCGGGCCTGCCGCGCGGGTGTCGCGCGCATGCGTGCCGCGCCGCCCACGCCTGCCTCCGCCGCCACACTGTGAGCTTTACATTACTCGCTTATACACAACAAACACCACTACCTGCGCTATACGTATAGCAATAAGCAGCGTATGCGCTGTTATCAACCACGCCGGCCTCGACGCGTCGCGACTCACAATAAGCACCCACTGATAGAACAAGAATCACAAATATGACGTCACAAGTCACGATCCACTCCAGGGACACAATGCAGAGGTGTCGTTCTCGGCCGTATTTCATTATCGTCTATGAGCACCTATAAAAGTGAATCGCTGGGCGGTCCCCGGCATACTTCACTTGAATCATATCAACTACTGACTTACGATGTAATAAACACTGAGTGTACTTTTCGTCTCCTTTTCCTTGTTTTAGTAGGTTTGTGCTGATATATTTTTATACAATTGGTAGGTATAGGCATGTCCCGAGGCCAGCAAGAGGAGAATGGCGGGTAAAATTTGATAGAGTTGACTGTTATTTATGCCTTTAGTCTGGTGATCAGGTAAGTAGACTTTGTTTCCTTCTACCACGAGCAAGAGAGTTGACCAGATAAGAGATCGAGGTTTACCTTCCAAGGCGACACAACTTCTTACTCACACAGGCAGGTGTGAGTGATAAACAGACACAGCCGAAATGGTTCTCTAATATCATATCTACCGCTTGGTACTCCGTCAACAGTTTTTAGGAAATACATCATAAAACGAACAACAGATAAATCTTTCGTACAGTTCTGCTGCAAAAGGAATTCATATCAATATAAACTATAGAACTTACCGTACAGTCTTCAAAATACATCGATAGAGTCATAGCATCTCGCTATAAAATAAAGTGTTAATGCCGCCATATCCTCGCAGTATTACGTCGTTGTCACCGGAGCCGTTCTGCAGACCATTCACGGACTCACTCAAGTAATTAATATTGCTCATGAAGAGGCTATGACTACACTAAAGATGCTCCAAGTATAATACGAGCCTCTCTATAACGGGACAATGTCAAAGGCACAAACTTTAATGTTAAATGCCTGTGGGATTATTTTTTATGTTACTGTATTTTTCAGTAGTGAGCAGATATCAATTTCTAAGCTATATGAATAGTTATATTTATACATTCCAATTTTTTTCGAATGAAGAGGATCCAGGATAACCACTATTAAGTCAAAGTCTCATATTGTTTATAAGCGCCTGTATTTCATGAACCAATATAAAATCTAAAAAGTAACAACATGGCATTCATTTATGTACTAAATATATCATAGGTAACTTTAAATAAACATGATACAAACACTATAGTAAGTAAATCTTTATTAATGTTGGTAATATATTTTTCAAAAATTAGACAACTGGTCTAAATCGCGTAATTATTATAAAGGTAAATAAATACCTATGCTCGACGTTTCGAATGACTTGCATCATTCGTGATTTAGACCCGTTGTCTAATTTTTGAAAAATGTTCACAAATCGCGAAATTTTAAAAACATAATAATATATAAGCAATAGACTTCTGTAGTGAAAATGCAAGAAAAGAATGTTGATAAAACATAAAATTTATCAAAATTATAATAACAAAATTAAAAGATCTTAAATTATCCTAACCATAGTAATAATTAATAATTTACCTACGAACTAATTCAACAATTCATTTACGTATCATTAACGCATTAATTATGTCACTTTCGTGGGTTTTATTCATTACACACTTTCGCAGCTAAACCGTTCATGAGTTGTCTATGAATTGGTAGTCGACGGGCAGGATCCGCAGGCACTGCTACAAGCACACGATGCGCTCGGTGAAGGCGCCGACGATGCTCATGTCGGTGGCGAGCGCGGCGCGCATCACCTGCGGCGCCACGGCGTCCCGCACCCGCAGCGTAAACTCCCTGCGAGTGGGCGCGGGAAGCACGCCGCCTGCAATATTCAGCAACCGCGTCCTTCCGGCCACATCCAGCGGCTTGCCTTCCGGACTTCCCCCGAGCACAGTACGGACGCATAACGATCTGCACACTTCTCTTTCGGTTTCAAAGAGCTCTCGGGCCGCTATTTCAATTGTCCGCCGCGCATCCACCCCGCCTACATTAGAACTGTTACAAGTAGCTCCTTCCTCGTGCGCCTTTAAAGCTCCGGCACGAAGTATCGCCGGTAGTAGAAGTTCAGCAACAGCACTGACTGTTCTTGACCGTAAGAAATGTAACACCTGCTCTGCCTCACGAGTCTCGTCAAATAACCTCCGTTGCCTTGAGGCTGGAACTGGTCGTGCGACGTCCCAAGCTTCCACCCATGGATTCCCCGGGAGAAGCATGCGGTCTCCCAACGATCCCCCGTCATCAGGTTTCCAGTCTCGCGGTGAGTACCATCGTACGAAGTCGCACAGCTCCGCGCCGGGGTTCGCGGCTTTGAACGCTTCCATGTCGGAAAGCAGTGAGGCACTCATCATTCTCGCTCGAAGCTCTGATGCTTTAGCGTCGTCTCCGAGACGCACCATTAACTCTGCATCCTCTTCCAGCTGGTCCTCAGTCTTCGGCGCAGGATCCTAGATATAATATTATATGGGTTACTAAAGCGACCGACGAAATCGAATTCACCCTAAACATATATAATAAAATTGTAATATATTCATCAATGAACAGTTATATCCACCGGTTTTGATAACTTTCTACAAAATAACCTACATAAACAACAACATTTACCGTTATTTCTATTGACATTTAATGCTAATATAATAACTTGATTCTAGCGGAATTTTCAAGATCACTTTACTGGGTATTTTATACAGACCTGAGTGCGAGGCACATAAAGAGGCGCTCCGTTCTTCATATTAGCGTCCCCGAATCGGCTGAGTCGGCCCGCGGGCCGGTCCCAGGGCAATTGGTCCTCGTTTTCGCCTTCGGAGCAGTCAAAAAACTCATCATCAGAAGAATTGCCCGCCAAGCTACCACTGCCTTCCAACGCCCGCTTGATACAACAGTTGAGAAGTTGTAGCTTTTGATGGAGAAGGCACGTGCGGGCGTTTGGTGTTCCCTCTGCTATTCTGTTGACAACGCACAAAAATACTTTTGATAATAAAGTTCAGTCATCAACTGATGTTGGCATCGAATTAATTATATTATGTATGAACTGAAACTAAAAGTAAATTACCAGGGATAGAATATTTGTATAACGAAATTTCATCATAACGTGATGTAGCAATATTAAGTATTATATTAGGTAGTTAAGGTTTCCCTAATTAACTTTTACGTCACGCACACGAGATCGCTTTCATGTTTTTCTTTATTCCAAATCGGCGTAGCTGCCGCCGTGAAAAGCCCTCAATAAAACAGCGCAGTGGTGTGCAAATTGCCATGTCATACAAATAACCAGAGTTCATATACAAATGGTTATTAACGATAACAATCAGGCCGAAGCCAACGTTTACGTGTTACTAATAAGGATTTCTCAGAAGCTATATTTTATGACTAATAAAATAAAGCCTCAACTGTGGTACAATTAACGTTTCTGAAACGATTCGTCTATTTACGGGGTTAATCAATGAACCAATGTTTAAATTAATATGAATTTAAAAAGTCCAACAAATCATAATAAATAAAGACGTCATAAAAAGTGAATAGCTATAGCACGGTATAAAATCAACCAGTACTGTGACTCGATCCCTTTCTTTAAAATAACAAAAGGCTATACACGGTAGGGCTGCATACCTAATGAATATTCTTTAATGTACCTGACATGTGCTTCTATTATATATATTTTTTAATTCAAAATCAAATCAAATCATTTATTTCCATGGGCCCCAAGGGGCGCTTGAACACGTCAAAACAAACATCAAAATACAAAAAATATAAAATTAAAATGAAACTTAACTTACTAAATTATAATACTTTGCCTTTTTGTATTTTTTAGCCTTTTGCTATGCCTTTTTGTATTTTTATATAATATTAAAGTTGAAAAATTAAGAATCCAGCAGCAGCTTATCACATCGCATAGATGGCGCTAAATCCAATTAAGGTTCGTCTAGCTATGGCTGGCACAAAAGAGTTGAGAAATTTCGAGTCCAGCAGCATACGAATCCATAGCTGAATTGGCAAAGCACTTGGGGCGTATACCCAGGGGGTGCAGGTTCGAGTCCTGCTGGATTCTTAATTTTTCAACTTTAATATTATATAAAAATAAATTATAATACTTATTGCAATAAAATGATTTGACACCGGAGCTTAGATTGACTTTAATTCAACTTAGCAATTTGATTTAAAATCAATCCAAGTACCAGCTCCGATGAGTATTGCATCATGAGAAGAAATGGTGAAAAACTCATGTGCACCATCTTTTCAAATAATTCATACAATATTTGTTTGTTTTTTTTGACAATAATTCTTTGTGTAAGTTAAACAAAATTATGGCTCTATAAGGTTATGGAGAGAAAAATAAACTTAAATATTGCAATGGAATTAAATTGATACTTATAAATAAATTAGTCCTTTTTATTTTAATTAGTAGTAGTATACTATATAGGTTTCAATATCTTACACTTCAAGCAGAAAATAAAGGATTAAAAGCAATGTGTGTATACTACTGTAGGTATACATAATGGTTTAAGAACAGACAAAGAAAATAATTATATATGCTAATAACAAATGCTATTTATACTCCAAAAAAAATGTACACACAAATTGCCTTAACTTAACAATATTTGAAATAACATGAAATGAGATTATACAAATAAAATTTAATGTGAAAATAAAAAAAACTATATAATTAATAATGGATTTTCATTAATCATGTAAAATAATCATTAACATTTAATATAAAAAAAATTAATTGATAAATTCATTATAATATCAAAAGTCATTATAAATTCGTATGTCACAGCTGCACATCCCCGTCTTATGTTGGTCCCCTTATTACGTTCTTATTCGGAAGCGTAGGCACGTGACGCGTTTCGACCGTTTCTATAAAGATAGATTATACGGTACTACATCTTTACTCTGGCTATAGTACTATCATTTAAAATTTAAAAATGCAACACAAACGTCATTTACATTTCCCAGGTTGCACGGACAAAGTTGGTGTAGCTTGTAGCATACTTTTTGATTTCCATTCGTTGCCTACTCGCATGCATTATTATAGCGAAACTGACTGAAATTATTACAGAAAAACTTAAATAAGACAGCGCGACAATTCAAAAAAAGGATTATAAAAGGAAACTGAATAAAGATCTTTAATTAAAAAGCAATATGGCTAAATCATAAAAACCATTTGGTTATCTGCACTAGAATAAACCAGTGTCGCAGATGGTGAAAGCACTCAGTAATTTTAGCAACTTAAATTGGATCTTTGGATATAAACTAGTTCAAATAAATACCTATTCTAAGCTAAAGTTAGTTGTTGTTAACTCTACATAATAAATTACATGATTACTTTATATATTCTTGTAAACGGAAATCACTAGTATTTGAATTATTGTAGCTTCACGTAGCTGGTAGACCACCAGGGACAACATAAAATAAGGAAAACTAAGGTGCAATTGGTTTTTACAGAAGGAATGTGTGAAAACGAATCAGGGCTAGAGTCGGAAAGTCAATATCGCCGAGCGTCGTCCCACGCAAGTTTTAGTGAGAGGTTCCTACAGGCTCGCAATTAACTTCGACATCTTAGGATTTCTTTTACCAAGAAAAAGAAAATAATAGAATTTAACAGCCGATGTCCGGTAATATTGTTTGTTTTGATCGCCTTGTATCTACTTAATGGTTCATGTAACAGAATAAAGCGTGTAATTTACACATGCAAACTGAATGGCGCCGTGCCGTCGATATCGTCGGCGCTAACTACTCGAAGGTTTTAATTTTGGCCAGCCGACCTATCCCTTACTACAAAGTTTTCTGACGCAGCATCGCTCGATTTTAAGTCGCACGGCGTGCTGTTCAAAGGCGACGGTACGCCCAGTTCGGCGGCATCTCCGTCCAAAGATACAAAAAATATTCGAAAAATTCCACATGACGGCATATTCTGATCGAGAAATTCCAAACTTCATTGAAATTTTACAAATGTGTGGCAATACAAATTGGGTGAAAATTTTCGACGAAAAATTTCACACCCAGCCATGACAATTAAGACAACGAATAAAAGTGTTCCATATCTAACGTAATAACGTAACCGAGTACATGATCTTATATGATAGTTTAACTAATATTTCATCCAGGACTTGAATCCATTTGGCTCTGAATGGATCCAAAGATGCCGAAGTATTTAACGGCTGAACATGTGCAATCGTGCATAGTAAACAAAAGATAACTTCTCATTAATATCGTAGCAGATACAAATAACTAGTTGCTTCATTACTCTCCATAACGATATGCATGAGCAAAATAAAAAGCAAGTTTTTACAATTACTAGATAACGAATGTCACGTAGAAATGCCAACACGCCTAACTTTCACTTTAAAAGTTACTTTAAACAGATATTTCCTTAAAAAGAAAGTTAATGAATCATAACAGATATTAACTATTTACGACATCTGGTCCTAAGAATTTTCTCTTAACGCAACACAAAAGCTTTTAATCAAGTGCAAGGGCACGTTGTTCGATGATACAAAAAGCAGCGGGCCCACCTGCGGCTATCCGCAGGCATCTGACTTTTTTGGTCTACGTTTGTGTGCCACGACCCAGAATCAACGGGAACTAAACTAAACGCGCGAACGCTCTCAGAACCGTTATCACATTGAATTACAAATGTGTAGGTGAGCGCCGCTTGCCGCCCGGTAAGGCCGCATCTCCAAGATGCTCGACGTGGTATCGGTCGCTGAACCGTTTGTTTACCGGAGTCGGTGCGCCACCAGCTACAAGGTGTAGGTCAGAAAGCTGTAGTGGGGGCTCCAGCGCCGGCCACCAGTCCGACGTCGACGACAGCCGCGAGCGCATCCATCGCGCAGGCATGGACTCCGGCCGATCTGTGAATAATACCGGTTCCCGAGACCGAAAGTGACAGAGTTTCGATTGTGGTGACCCAATGATGACAACTCTTCTGTGATTCAAGGACCTTGCCAAAAACATAGTGACAGTGTTAAACCAAAGTGAACAATATAAAAGGATTACTGATCCAAGAGATTTTTTCCAAAATGGTAAGTAATAAATAAATGATACTCCGCTAAGAATTTCCTATCGATAGCCGGCAAGTAAAGCATAAAAGAAAATTGTGTTGTCGCGTACGTTGACCCACTTATTAAGAAACGTAAATGTACAGCAATGTACGGCACGAACAACGTCTACCTTCATGCGTGTTTTTTAAATGACGTTCTTTGTTAATTGCAATAGAAAATCATTATTGTGATGGCATACCACACACCCACGCTTAAAACCATAATTCCTTAATAATCCATAACCAATTCAAATTACTACGAAACACTCCAAAATATATCTGCAACCTGTTGTGGACGTTTGAGCCTTGAATGGTATATGTATGAGCCCATAATTTTGGGGCAAATCGATTTCCAATGAGATGTAAATGACATTTTAAATGCATAGCTTACATGTATGTGTGTCATCGTAATGAATCTCGCGAGACGCATCGTGACACAGCGGCTCAGCTCACGTGTGACTATGTCAAACGCGCACTTTCTCCAATAGATGAGTTTTGATAATACCAAAACTGGTCTCAACGAACCGTTGAAAGACTAAACAAAGAAAACGTGATGTTTCAAAATGCGATTCGATAAGAAATCGCTGGAACTAGTCAATTTAGTGTCTTTAATAGTTCACTCTGGTTGTTTGTTTACTTGACAAAGTTTTCTTATGTGCCGGCTTAATAGTGTATTTGTAGAGGTGGCGACGGAGGGGCGAACACCCTCCGGCGACAGTGGAGGCTCCGGCGCTGGGCGCTAAACCGCTCCATCTAAGTCAGTTCCGGACTTTCTACTTCGCTAATAGCCACCCTGTTTACTTTTACCTATCTAACCATGGTGTTCTTCTTTTTAGAGAAATCAAATAAAACATCAGCAGCCTCTGATTATATGGAGATTGGAACTCGTGCCTCGGTCTACAAACGGCAATTAAGCACGGTTCGCGATTATACCTCGATGCTCATTTGTTCATTGTTTTTGGCACAGCCATTGAATCTTAATTCGGCGGTATCATTAGTATTCAAGTAGCTCAACTAATAACGCATACACGTTTTTGTAACCAATGCCTATAGTAATAGACGTGATTTGGGTAATTAGTTCAGTGTATAATCAGCAGGTGCATGAAATGCTAAACACTTGGATTTCCAATCAAATCAATGGTGTTGTACTTAACTGTTAACAACAATAATAGCCATTGTGTGAACTCGAAGTCCACACGGTTCTTTGGTAGGAATATTGTAAATGAACCTAAGAATACAAGTTGTTCAAAGGTTAATGTAACGGAGAATTAAATAAAGGAGAAAATGAAGCAAAAAGTAATCCTGTGATCTGCAATAGAGATGAATATAATACGTGTTCGACTTATTGTCGCCCGCCGCCTCCCTATGAGCCTGTCACATCTACGCTACTCTATAATAAAACCCTATCAACATACAACTATAAATATAACGACCCGTCGGTGAGGAAGCTTACTCGTTGTTTTCCTTTAAACATTTCATAGCAATTTTTATGGTGAACCAAATTCTGAACATTCTACATTTATCGAATCTAGTTCAAACAGATCCTCATTAAGTATACTGTAATTAAAAACTGCCTAGAAGCCGTTAGTTGATTTACAGTTGCACTCTCTGATTAAACAAGTTTCCTAAAATGAACAGCAACTACTAACTATGTAGTTAGGCATAGCTCCATGCAGGGAAGCGGGACAAATTACGAAATTGTTAGCAAATACTTCTGTGTGAAAAGATTCCGGTCAGTAAATTGTACATCAAGTTGTAGGTATGTTTCCTGCAGCTGGCAGTTTTCGCAGTTTCCACCGAGGAAGGCGTTGCTCGTGAAATTCAGTAGCCAATTAATTCACGAGTACGGTACTCGCATTTCGCTCCGGGAACGCAATTTAATTGCCTTTTGCACGACGACACTACATACAACCGTAAACACATTCATGAACTTATTAATCAAGGAACTTTGTAAATATGTTCAAAGTTACATAACACGTTTATCAAATACGCTTAAAATAGCGCCGAGTAAAAAGATTAATTTATAGGCTGCGGGCTAGACGGAAAACCCCAGGAGAGCGATGGACGACGTCCATTTCATGGTCCACGCCTTCCCTCGTAATATATGTGCTTCTCCGTCGCCACATTGATGGGCTTTACTCGCGAAATTGAGTGCCCGCATTCAATCTTCCTGCTATCTACCCAAAAATATTGGGCTCAAACATTCAAAAACACTTGATCATTTTTCATGAATGATTTTGACTACCGTCGCAGACGTCCAGTCGCTTAAAATGGACGTTCGAATATTTACGGAACTCTTGGCAACTTCGATGGATCGAAGCTTGGAAATAACAGCAATATTCGTATAATTAATACACGAACCTGGACGTTGGCAGCAATAAATAACTTTCTGATTACAAACACGGCATGTTGACATTGATTAACCTTGTTTGACACCAATGAATCTCAGCACTACTTCTTACATTAGTTTTCACCCGTGTTCAAAAAGTGGACAAAAACCCTTTGACCTGAAACAATAGGCGAGGTAACTGTGCCGGAGACACGGAGAAGTAGATTAGCTGCCGACGACGAAGACACGGCGACGAGAACGAGGCGACTACGAGACGCAAGGTTAGGGTAACCAATACTTGAAGAAGGAATTCAGTACGATTTTCCTAATATACCCTAAAAAATTAATAGAGATACTAACCCTAGACAATAATATATAACAGATAATAACTAAGCCAACTTCTTAACTATTATGTAAGCTAGCTACTGTATTTGTAATGATAAGTTATTATGAACTAGTTACTACACGTGCGCAAGAGCTACTTGCACTTGACCGGTTCTTTAATGTGCCGCACTGTGACTATTTGATTCGGCTTTTGTCTATTTTTTGTTTCTTTTTGTCTTTGCTTTCAGTCACCAACACAAGTAGATTCAATGTAAAAAAATAAAGTAACATAAAAGTTTAATTTACATTAAACGCAGATATTCTTCCTTATTTTACTAAAATTTTGATGTTTGCGCCACTTTGAGAAGAGGTATTACCACCGATACAGACTAAAAATTGCTGCATGTTTTTATAATTTGAAATGCGCGCATGCTTACTGAATATTATATTAAAATTCTTTGACAGGTTTCAGCACCTGACTTTTCAGTGCCGCCGCCGCCTACTGGACGTCATTTTAGAAAACTTATACTAAAATGATTTAAGCGCGGTAGCGATTACAATTACTAAAAAGGAATCATAATATAATAATAATAATTTTGCAAAAAAAAATTACATTACAAGAAGGATACGCGAACATTTTTCCCGGTCTAAAAACCATTGCCTTAAAAAAAAGTAACGATAAACACATCATAGATCTATTTCACATTTCGGGGTATAGTTGGCTCTATAACCTCTTATACAATAAATACATATCAGGTAGGTAGGCAGAGACTATGGAGATTACTGTAAATGTGTTTTTAAACCGTAATTAAAAGAATAAGAAGAATGAATGGAAATGCCTATCACAAGATGGTAACTCTACAACACCTGGCCGTCACCCCACGCCCGTGGGACTCGCATTGTACGGCCTCTGTACTTGTCATTGTGAACGTGTCTCATACGTTATTGCATGCAAACTACCAATTCGCAAACAACTTGTCAATCTAATATTTGATGTATTGATAACTTCCTAAATACATTTGTTAAGTGAAATATAGTACCGTTGATTCGTAGACTTGAAGAAGGTAGCTGGAGGGGACTGGATATCGGAAGGCGGTGAACCGGGTGTTGTAGCGTCAATTGGGAAAGGCCTAGGAAGACATAGATTCAGTTGGACTACATGAAGCTAAATGATGATGATGAAATATAGTTCGTACCTAAAATGACTGTATACGTGTTTATTATTATCTTAACAGACGACAAAACGTGCTGTCACATTTTCATGAAAACATAAGGAAGTAAACAAACTCGGTAATAAACATAAAAATTTATTATTGAGTCATAAATTTATTTTTTAATCTGTACTTAATAATGACTGTAGTTAATCTCTCGGCATTATTTTCAGTGTATTTACTCGCGATCGCTGCCCGGTGTTACAAAGTTTTAAGTTTGTCTATCTAAGTGCTGAGCAGGGCTTTGCTTGCCAACTCAATTACGGAGATCGCAGTGTCTCCTCCATTCATTATTTTAATCTTCTTAATAGCAGTATCAGCAACCAGGAAGATCAACTTTCGCTCCATTTTACAACTTATTATACATCTTTTAAATATTAAATGTTTAAATAAGAAAGATAGTAGACATTAATATGGAGTATTCGATTTCTCGTGCTTATTTCGGCGATGGTTTAGAAAATGCTTATGAATATACAACCAGCTGTGCAATACATCAAAATTAAAATTAGGGTTGTATCATATTTGTTTTCTTCAAGCTTTTCTCTAGTATTAGAAGTGCCAAAAACTAAATTCAACTTATGGTGTTAATTTCAGATTGAATACGGAAAATTTCGTGGTAAAAGCTGGAATTGATTTCCTCTTGAGAGATTGTAGCCAAGAGCTTGCAAAATGAGAGTTATTTTTATTAAATGATAAAATGGAACACATAATCAAACTTATCAGAGTGGTTCATTCAAAGGCTATAAACTTAACGACGTTTTGATTGCAGCTTTAATTAACTTTTATCTAAAAAATATAAATTATTTCATTAGCTTTAAGGAAGGAAACTACTTTAACATCTATATATATAAAAATTAATACCTATTTCCATTGGTCACGGCATCACGCGTGAATAGCTGGACGGATTTCGCTAATTCTTTTTTGTTGTTTGTTATTGTCAGGAAACAAATCTTATGAGAGAAAAAAATAAGAAATTTTCGCGGCAAATTATACAATTTAAGAAAACTTAACCACCATATTGAATGTACCGCTTTTAACAATATAAACTTTTTTATGTATGTTTGACATAACATTGACAAAATGCGTACTGCAAATATCGTAAAAAAGGATGTAGTTATGTTGTATATATAATATAATAAAGCATTAGAATAATAAACAGTATGTTTAAGAAATATTTTTTTTATTAAATATAGCTATTCGAATTCAATATTCATAGTTCAGAGAAGATCAACGTTTGCCGGGTCAGCTAGTGTCCAATAAATATCATGCTTATTCATACTTACAATATATTTAAAACTTTGTAGACCCAATATAATTAGCACATGAATTTCATCACCTCATATTTTGGGTAAACGGTTAAAATATAAATATCATGTACTTTTACACATTCGTTTAAGTTTAATTGACATCCTTGTGAAACCATCGTGTATAAATTTATGGAAATCAATTACCTACTTAGTTTATTTTATTATGAGTAAGTATTACACATGATTCAACAAGCTCTTACCACACCACTTTTGCTGTAACTTTCTTTAATCCGATGACACAAATAAAATATAATTTAACGATTTGAATATCTAACTGGTTTCGATATTTGCTATTAGAATATGGGAGATTTGCGAACGGCTTTCCGTTCCGACGAACACTTTCTTTATGTCTGTTATACCCATTTCTAATAAATAATACGAATGAGAAATCACGGACTTTTTATCGTTCCTTTATTACTATAATAACTGTAAACGGAACTCTTTTTATAAACATAGTACTTCTACTTAGCTATGGTTTTTGTTCGATTGGTGGTTTTACTTAGATTTGTTTTTATTTACATCGGATTTTAAAACCTAAACAGCTTGGGTATTTAATGTTTATTCTGTGATTCCTCTTCTCCTTTTTGATTGATTTTGGAATTTGCAAATTTGCTTCGGAAATGTACAGCAGCATGGCATGTATTCCTAAGAAAATAATTAAATAATATATTGAAACAATAACTCGGCGAATGACTGATATAAGCTAATTTACATCCAATAGCCTCCATGATGTAGTAAAAATATCAATAAAAGATGTAGAAGTGTAGTACTTATGAATGTTAACATATGTTTATGTATATCCTAAATTCCACATAACCAGCCACGAAGCTAACATTCAGGAATACCCAGTAGAGATCGCATCAGCCTCGTGCAAGGCTGAGTGCAGTAAAGCCATGACATATGAACCGCACATGCCGACGAGGTTAACCGCGATTCTCTCCGGCTTAGGCGATAATACACCGTCTAATGCCTTCTACAATTCATAAATATTCTTCAAGCCACGAATAGTTGGCGAGCCTTTGACTTGTGAAGACAGCCGGTAATAATAATGAGTAAAGCATTTAACTTCGTAGTGAAATATGCGACACGTAAGTCACGTAATGAATGTATGAAGTTTTTTAATTTCATATTGTTCACGGTAGCTCTAGTAGTTGTTGAAGTCACAATTGTTACAAAATCAAGAGTTGACAACCACTTTTGAACAAATTTCATTTTGCAGCAAAAAGGACTTATATAATTTTTAAGCTCATAACTTCTTTAATAACATGTTGGTTCAATTGTCACAGCTGTTCTATTACGCAACATATTTTTTTACATACTTACGAGTATGTTCAACACTCCGAAAGTGCATATTCAAGTTAGTAAAGGTACGTAGTTGTATTTATTAAGCTGCAAAAAATTTCAAGCAATCCGATCGTACGGATTTTGATGTTAATTGCTACTTGACTTATCTATACATATAATAAAATTGTAAATTTTCCATGTCTGCACATTTAAGATGTTTAAGAAAAATATTTACAAGGTGTCTTTATAACAGCAGTAGAATTAGAACATATTATTTTATAATTGTCTGTTTCACTCCCTAAGGAGGTAAATTTGGGGTTGAAACCTGTAAGAGGGAAGTTCCTTAATCTTGTAGAAAATAGATTCAAAGATTCAAATAATTTGTTTGCATAAAACAGGTTGGTACACAGATTAATAAAATAAGTACACTGATTCATTACCCAAGCAAAAAATTTGCATCCAAAAAATAGTGACATTACATGCAGGATTGTAGCAAATTATAATGAGATAATACATAATCATAATTTATAAAATGTCACAGATTCAGAGTTCGCACAATAGCATAGCAATATCGAATTCCACGCGGACGATGTCGCGGGAAATAGCTAGTTATAATGAAAATGAAAATTTATAGCTTCCGTCTGCCAATCAAATTGTTCCTAGGAAGTGGAACAAATGTCAGCAACTTGTATTATTGAGAATTAATGTTTAATACTTTTTACGCGGATTATCCAGATAAATTATTGATTGATAAAATATTTTCTGTAAATAAGTGTCAGCATAGTGCAAGACGCATATCTGAGCTAGTGTACGGAAACGACAAGTTTATTATGGAAAAACAGACATAGGAAAAATAGACATAATAATATAAGTTAAAATATGGCAAAAATATAGAGATACCTAGGATTTTATAAAAGCAAAATAATAACGTCAACTTTATTTTAAAGTGCTATTTTTCTAAAGAGTTCTATAACACCTTTTCGCTAAATTTATATGTCAATGTATACAAATACGTACAGAATCTACCCCAGAACATGATCGTACAAATGGAATGTGTAACCTCCTAAGAAATTTCTCAGAAGATCTTCACTTCATAGAATGGAATCTATTTTCGTTTGCAGCAGTATAATTTACCTCCCGGTTGCATTAATTGCTTTGACGATTGCCTCGGGGTTCATAATTGAATAATCGATAACCAAATCTGGTAGGAATTGATGCATCTAAAACTAGAAATTTCAATCGCAATTTGAAACTAATTTGGAACGACTCTAGCTGATAGAAAACGAATGTAATTCAGAAACTCAAGCTTAGTTGTTCACATCTAACCTGTTTCTTAGCTGACTGACTAAACAAAGGTGGTAAAACGTTAAAGAATTAATTCACAGCAAGACGTAAAAACAGTAATAAAATTGCTGTGTCATTTACATTCACTGATAGTGGCATGCGACAATCTTTGTATAAACAGCGTTTCTATGATGTCGATACCTCATCGTAAGTCGTCGTATATTTTTTAGAAGTTCGGCGACCCGATTCATGTACTCTGCTTTGTTTTAACACGCGCGAACTAGTTTGTTGCTTACCTTATGGTAAGTACAAACTATACCAGATATATTTATTTATTTAGGACCATCAACAAAGATACACAGATGTCGTACAGTTGGTATTAATCTAGGTTAAATATATAATACCTGCATATGATAGGGTAGAAACCTCAAACATAGATGTATTTGCTATGACACTCGCTTTCTTCAGGCACCTCCTTCTACAATTATATCGATCCTAAATACTGTCTCGTGTCACTGTCTCGGTACACACGAGACAGTATTTAGGATAACTTCAGGATCTAATCTCACTTCAAACCGGCACACAGGAGTGCAAACACCGCTACTTGGAGGTTCATCAACCATTCAGGTTTAAGTGAAGAAGATTGTCTTTCGAGCTCATTCACAAAAGGTGTTCGTTTTAAAAGGTATTCATCTACGTCACGGTTGCCGTGAAGATGGATTAGCTACCATCTCCCGTGGAGGGCATTAAATCTGAACTAGCGTGATTGTAGGACATCGGCCGACACGCCATCAGTAACGCACCGAAGATAAATTGAACTGTTTGCAGTTACCGGTGTACGATTTATACTCGTAGATCGGCGCATTCTTGTTCTTTATGTGTTGCTGTATTTTATAAGTGTGAAGGAGACTTAGAGCCAATGATTTTATATAGAAGTACATATATTATGTATGATTCACTTTCAACATTTTCTTTAAAATGCGATTATGCCCTTTTTTGTCTCACTAGACTAGACAATAAATCTTGAAGAACATATCCAACATTTTTTTAGCTGGCCTTATTCATAAAAAACTATCATTACCACGATTATTGCTGAACTTGTAAATCGTGAATTAATACCGCATAACGATAATACAGTGCACCCAACCGCATCGCAATACGTCTTACTTATCGTAAATCCAACGCATCGGTCTCGCGTCGTTCACATCGCGGCCATTCGCCACGATCGCCACAACTGCCACAATCGCCGCGATCGCCACCTGCACCTTTTGTTACTACCGGCACTCAGCACTAGCCAATATCTGCCCGCGAATCTTCCCATCCGATCGTCTACACTTGACTGCTCACGCATTGTTTTTATAACCAATACACGGAAGATAATAACACTTGGATTTCACTTGTATAAAATTCAAATGAACAAATAGGTCGGCAATCGGATGATGAATATGCTAATCCGTGTTCAGCTCGTCACGTATTTCATTACCAATATTTGTAATTAGATGAACATACCACTGATTGGATGTTTCTAACATCTTTGTTATTTGTGGACTTGTGGATATAAATCGTTTTGGAATTTAAATCAATTTATCTCTCAGATTTAGGGTTACAAGAATATATCGGCGAATGTTTTATTTATAAAAAAAAACATTTTTTTTTTAATCTGAAAATATTTCATTAAGAGTCTACAAAAGTTAGACATAGTCATTAAAGTCAATGAAGATATTAGAATAGATGCAACTACAGCCATATAGATCCATAATGGAAATCCTACCATTATAGGAAAAGGACGCGTTTTGCCGGCTTCCGAAACTGATACTATCGACGATTACCTGTTTTTTCCAGTAAAATGATTCAACATAAATCTAAGGAAGTTACTTAAGCGTCCGAACGGGGCATCCGCACCCCCACGCCTTCCCGGGGCGAGCAATATTACGCGGCGTCATTATGCGAGCTCTCTAGGATCGCGGCCATTAACAACAGCCGGTTGTTTTCTATTACAAAGTCTCAGATGGCAGGTTATCCACGAGGTACCTGCCGCAATAGCAGCGCAATTAAGAACACGACGTGATCAAAGCGGTCACAGGCGCGTGCTTCCCTCCACAACAATAAATATGTCTATATAACTATGTGCCTCAGCTTAGCTATGGATTATGGTACTTATCGTACAAGATACCAATAAACAGCGATTTCCTCTCGTCTGTTTACCAAATTCAGAAATTCTCTATACATGTAAGTGTAGGTATACCATAAACGCGCCGCATAGTATAAATCAGGTCAACACTAATGGATAGCATTATGTATTTTAATTAAACATTTTAAACAGTAACCCAATATTACCGTGTTTAGAATAAAATAAAAATATCGGCTATTGTATTTTCAGACGGGTAGAGTTTCTAGATACATAAACTTAATTTGTTATTATGTGATAATCTTTCGCTTCACACATTGGTGGCGGTCTAACACATCGCTTATGTTAGTCGACATTTTTTACTATAAGCCCATATAAGCATAAAGAGCCAAAAAAATTAAAATTTTCACTCTTTCTTTACATTTTCTTACAAGTAAAGAGTTTTACTTTACACTTGCTTTTACTTAAGCATGTGGCTTGTGGTGTTTGACCACCAGTCATTTCGCCACGCATCACGTCTAATCGTAGGGAGTGCAAGTCGCGCTTTCTACCCGCAGTTACTGTTGTATGTGCCATCATTTATTTTAGTACTGTGATACGCTTAATTACATGAAATGAACGTAACAATCAGAGTTTACTATCAGTATAAAAGAGCACGGGCCGTACTATCAACAAATGGTTGGCCACTCAAACGTGAATCAAAATTGAACGTATGGCTAACTGTCTGAAATGAGTGGCACTAAGATGTCATGGTCCGGGGACCTATGAAACCTCCCTGCTCAAACCACGTACATTCTACGGGCGAAGTTTAAATCCCGGTAAAACGTAACTGATAAAAGAGCTAAAGGGATTACCTTTAAGCCGCCTGTCTCGAACTTTAATCTATTAAGCAAGCTTTGGGGAGTCTAGCTATCATCTCGGTTAATTGTTGTTGTGTGCAATGTTCTTGCTCAGAATATATCGAGTTTAGATTAGTAGGATATTGTTGTAGTAAGACGATACACAATTAGTTTTTTAGTTTGATTATACTGATTAAAACTTAATTTCATGATCTAAATCAGCGGTGTTAATATTTATACGACCAGTTCTAATAAGTAAATGTTTTCACTAAGTTGTAATTTGTTTATTGCATAGTAAGCACTTATTTACCGCGGATTTGACAGGCACATTAATATTTATTTCGCTGTTATTCAAATTCTTAGCAGCATTAAAACAGTTTTCTTATTTCACCCATCTGGTTACCAAATGATATGTAAGAAGCCCATTTGTCGGTTGTAGGACTTTTTAGAAATATACTCGAGGAAGGCTGAAGGCATAAAGATAAAATTATTTACCATGTCTGTACTGCAGAGAAAACGTGTTAAACATAAAGCAAAAGAAATAATATTAACAGTTATAAACGTTGCTGAATTTATAATTTATTATTTATACGTGCTTGTCTTTTTGTTTAGTGGCCGTCAAAATTAATTTATTATAATTTCTGCAGATTGAGAAGTCTTAGAACAAGCGTGAATTTCAGAGACAGGTGTGTCATGTTGTTACAGGTGAACCCTAATTCGGTTAGTAGGATTATTTTGATATTACGGATTACTAAGCATATTTATTTATTTTCTTATAAAGAACACGACAGTGTTAAGCGAATAAAAACAGCAATGCGCATGAGTCGACAACTAGCTAACGGCGAACGGGACTGATTCGCGACAAATAGCTACCATCGTCGTCATTATTGGTACATATCTTGGACATCATAACTACTCATAACGGTTACAGCCCAGGTATGTACGTATGTAAACTATGTGCCACAATCTTTGGTTTTATACATATTACCAGGTTTTATCTTCTTGGAGTAAAATTTTGTAACTGATAGTAGATTTTAACAGGCAGATATCAAATTTGCAAGTCTGTAGTGCCGATTTACTAATGAGTCAAAATACTAAACTACATGTAAATTTTAAATACGTTTTATCTGTTTCACACAGTACGTTGTTTCACTAGCATAATTTATAGTTTCTCGAACCATTAAAAAAGTAGTTGTAAATGAAAAGGCCGTGGGTACGCCAGACTGTCTCGATTACCAATTTCACTTAATTGGTCATACGACATATTAACATCCTTTTTTATTGCTTTTTACTTGGAAATAATGTCTCTACTTTTATAAATGATATTTTTCTGAAGTTTATATGTCAATAGTATCACAATTTCATTCCAAATGACGAAATAGTTAGCAGTTTTAAGCTATAATTCTTGTATATAACTATATAATAACTGTAAAACTACAAAGTCGGTATTTTCTAGGTTATACGGTTTGTTTTTAAGAGGGCTGGTCTGTGACAAACACCGAGACTAATTCGGCACGTGTTGTCTTTTAACTTCTGAATTAAAGCATTTGAATTGAAGTCAGATATTAAAACGGAACTATCAGTTTCTACCTTCTTAATAACATCTGAATGAGACGATAAATACAAAAAATACTAAATTAAAAGCGTGTTTTTTAGTTTTTTTTAAACTATATTTTTATTTTTCACTTTTTTAGTTTGGTTTTCTATATAAAGCGTGTTTTTTAGTTTTTTTAAACTATTATTTATTTTTTACTTTTTTTCTACTTTTTAGTTTGGTTTATTTATAAGAGCATTTTTTTTATCATTATTTTTTTAATCGAGTCCAAAGGAGTCGGTTACGTACATACATACATACAGGTGAAGCTAATATAAGCGTGTTAATTATTAAAAGCCCACTATTCGGGATGGAAGAATGTCCATAGGACACTGTTGGGGAACAAAGTTATATTTTTGTGCACATTATAACATACCCGTTGTATCAGTACTTTTTGAGCCTCATCTATAAAGTGAAAGTGAATCAATAGTGCTTAGAGAGGACTTTTTCTAGCACCTTGCAATAAAGTAAGACAAAACAGTTATGTTTAATTAAGTTCATGATATTACAGTCTAGACGATTCCTATCTCCCCTTCATTTATTTCTTGTACTAGGAAGTTTTTGTAATTTATAGAAAAAGGAGCACTATTATAGACAGAAGCTGCAGGTAAACTATGAAATCTGAAAGTCCGTCGACGCATTTTGTATGGAAATCGTTCTAGCTTGAAATTTCTCGTTAGGACAACAAAGCGACGATATTTCTATGAAAACAAAAGGTTAACGGTTCGAAATATTTATCGAATAACAGCTTATGATATTTTTGCCATATTCTATAGATCCTCAACATATTTTGACAACCTGTACTACCCGATAGTTCGCAGTTTATTTGTATAATCTTCTAAATATCATTGAATATATTTAAACTATTTACTTATATTTGTAAGTGCCATAAATGCCTGAAAATTACTTATCATTCTGTCCCGTAAGCTACTTTTTTTGAAAATTATTATTATTCTTACTTTACCAGAATAATATACTATACAAAATTTTATAAAAAGTGAGAAAACAAATTTTCAGGTTTTCAGAACAAATTAAACATTAAAAGCAGTCAGTTTGTTCGGAAAAGGAGTATCTTTTTCGTATTTTTTCATAAGTTCCTGCATGGATTCTGAACCAACTACTTTCAGGGTTTTATTACAGTGGTTTTAAATTCCCTGATCCATAAACTAGCGTTAACTGTATTTTTCAGTGTTATCGTTTGTCACTCCATTCCATCATTACCATTGCATCCAAAAAATGCTGTGTTAGAAGTTTATTATACATACAGTTATGATATAATACAACAATATTATATGAAAGAACATAACTTTAAACCCAGCGCACACAATAGAAAAGACTTATAAAACAAAGAGTAACAAAAGACCGTTAGCGTTACGCGTGTGCTTTTTTTACACTTTTCAAGAATATAAATCAAATTTAATAAAATATAATTAAGTATTCTCTAAATAAGATAAGCGAGTGAGTTACAAGTTGGTGCATTTCTACGACTACA
The DNA here is from genome assembly GCA_905147285.1 of Hypena proboscidalis. Classification (NCBI taxonomy): domain Eukaryota; kingdom Metazoa; phylum Arthropoda; class Insecta; order Lepidoptera; family Erebidae; genus Hypena; species Hypena proboscidalis. Next base: position 5,731,318 of record LR990130.1, read on the forward strand.
AATTATGACACACAAACGCAACGACGATTCGAATACAGGACATTTTTTTTTAATATACTGCCTGAAGATTCGGTATTGTTGATACTTTCAGGCCACTAACTACAAGACGTTGAGCATGTAAAATATAATATTTAATATTGATTGCATGAAGAGATTCGAGCAAGCGAAGTAATGGCACAAGAGACGTTAATATTGGGTGACAAAATTTTTAATAAACTTTGCAATTAATCAAAAGTTTCAAATTGCGACAAATCAACAAACAATCAAACAAATCGTGTAATCTTGGGCAGATATTGCGAAAATATTAAATATAACTTTTAAACTAACCGCTGTCTGTAACTAAATTCTAAATACTGGGAAGCACACTTTGGCAGCACCCTCAAAATGTTGTTTCCATGAATCAGCCTTTGTGTGTTCACTCATATTATACACTGTAAGTAATAAACCATATAAATATACGTATGCACAAAGCTCGATAGGCGGTAGGCAGGTATTGTCAAAGCCTGCACACCACCGGGCAACACTGTTATCGGGACCTAAGCAAACATGGCAACATTGCCACTGTTATTTTCCGACTGTGCCCGTTCGAGTATTGGCTATACGTCTGTACAGTACACATACTCGTTTACCGTATCTGTTGACACAGGTTTTGCCTGTGTTATCGGTTTTGCAATCCGAATTGGATATTGAAATGAAAATACCAAATCTGTACAATGAAGTTTTCCAATACGAACAGCAATCATAATTTGTAATATTGACGGAGTGGTCGGTACACACATAACATAACATCACGCCTACATTAAACAGAAGGGTGTGGCAGAGGTACCCATGGGATAGGAGATAAAGCCAATCGCCATGCACCGGGCACAATTCCAACTTTGTGAATGTGTATTACACTCCGTGTGTAGTGTGTTATCTTATTGTGTATTTCCTGAAGGAAAGTTCACGAATAACAAGCAACTAACCAACAACGAACCCGAGACCTCGCGGAGAGAGAGGCATACGCCAACCATCAGACCATCGCGGCAGTTAGACCAGACTTGAACGGTACGTCCAAGAAATAATTGACACTGACTTAATATACTAAGAAACAGTTGAAAAAGATATGGAACCGGCAGGATTTGAACCTGCGACCTTACTGCACACCGAGCAGCCGCTTTAGCCATCCAGCTACGGTCGTCTCTTACCAGAACCCTAAATTTCTCAACTGTATGATACGTCATTTCGTGACTTACTACTTAGGGCCTTATCATACTAGTATGATAAGGCCCTAAGTAGTAAGTCACGAAATGAATCCGCTCGTAATCCGCTAGCGGATTACGAGCGGATTCAAAGCGGAGCGGGCGCGCAACGTGGCGTGGACGCCATTTTGTACTGTCTCGTACAAACGCCAGCCAACCAACTTAATAAAATATTTTTTCAAATGTCAAATCATTTTGCATCATAACGGATTCTTGTGGGATTTTATCTTGCTTAAATATTTTATGTTTGTTTTATGGTAGGTAGGAACGAAATTATTTAGGATTATTTTTTAATCGTTTGCAAAACAACACAAATTAGTCGCTCTCTTCCATTCGATTAATTGATAATGGATCTTCCCAAATTCGTCGATGCTTTCGTTTTCGTCGCCGGCGTTTCCGAAGTAACAAAGCCAACAGCAGTGTTTCCTCGTCGGAATCAATTATGTTACTGAGTGTATTGTACGTCGTAAATTCGCAACAAACACGCGACGAAAACGTAGCGTATTCGCCACGCGTCCGCGACGTCTCCGCTGCGCAGCCGCTGCGTGTTCGCGACGCATTCGCTGCGCGCCCGCTCCGCTTTGAATCCGCTCGCAATCCGCTAGTATGATAAGGCACTTACTGACTTAATAATTGTATTCCAATGAACTTTTTAAACATTATATTATATTATATATGAACGTTATTCATCTTGATGATTGATGATGACTGTAAGAGATATGAGGCGTACTACATACGAAAGAAGCCGTTGTATTTCACATTGAGAAGATGTTAACATCTCTCGTTGGAAGTAATAGAACAGATACTTAAGATTTGGGGCAGATACGTTTATAATTGTAAATGTAAGTATGTAATAATGTGCACGAATGTAACGGGCGCGGACGTTATGATTTGTTGATGTGAAAATTAACACTTTTTCACAATAAAATGCATATAAATCGGTGATTAGGTCAGTGGCAATGTTACAAGTAAGTGGAGCACAGAGGAAGAACGTGTGTGGTTCAGTGCGCTTTCTAACAACGAAACTGAAGCTTGGAGATGGTAGTAGTTGTTATAAATGCGGAACTACGTCGTATTACAGTATTTCACTTCCTGTGTTTATGCACGATCTGCCCACGGCACATATTACAGCTTTAGGGTCTCTCTAACAGCGAAGCAGCTGTAGTTCTTGCATAAGAATTTATAGCTCGTTTTCCGAGAGCCGCAAAAGACGCGTCGTGTCCACTTTTGTATCATTGGCTTGATCCAATTGCCTATTTGGATGGATCGAGAAACACGATCATGATACGCCGCTCTATTGGGATGTGATAGGTGGTCATTTAACAAAAAAAAGTAAAAATAAATAAGAAGTAAGTACGAGTAAAAAGATTTAAAAATTGACAAAACGAGTTTAAAATTATTCAAATTTGAAAGTAAAGTTGATTTTAATTGCATAAGTTAATCAATTCGTTTCACCATATCAATAATTTACACAAACATCACCAAGAAATTATCAATTTTATGGTGTTATGGAGGCATTTTAATAAATATAATATAATAACATAGTATTATATAAAAAGATTAACGAGAAAGTGGCATAAGTAACGAACAGCTGAATAGGTTGAACCGCGACTTTCGCTGCAGCTTGTGCCATAGCTTCATACTGCTAAACGACGTACCTATTTTATTAAACATTCAGACTCATAGTCTGAGATCCGACCGATAAATTATTTTTTAAATGAATCGTTATAAAATATACAATATATAAGCACAGTATAAATATAACCTTGTACTCTGACTCAATCCCATTCCTTGAAAAAATAAAAGACAATCACGCGATACACGATAGTACTGTCCACTTACTGTATTTCAATATCATGAGCACCCGGCTACCGGTCAACCTATACATTGCCAGTATAAGCTGAACTCGCAGTGCACGGCAAGCCTATACACCGCGAGACCATCTTATTCTGGAAATGTATAAGTTGGATATAATGTATAGGTGATATTTGTAATATTTTAAAGCAAATTTTAGCTTTGCTATGCCTTTTTGTAATTTATAAAATATTAAAGTTGAAAAATTAAGAATCCAGCAGGACTCGAACCTGCACCCCCTGGGTATACGCCCCAAGTGCTTTGCCAATTCAGCTATGGATTCGTATGCTGCCGGACTCGAAATTTCTCAACTCTTTTTGTGTCAGCTTTTAGCTAGACGAACCTTATTTGGTTTTAGCGCCATCTATGTGATGTGATAAGTCACTATTCACATACTGTAAGTTTGAATTAAGATCAACACTGTTACTGTCAAGAGATGACGCATTTTTATCAAATACTTGTAATATTTTAAAGCAAATTTTAGCTTTGCTATGCCTTTTTGTAATTTATTAAATATTAAAGTGATATATTTTTTTTTTTAATTATGACACGTTGAAAGTGTCCAAAAACTAATGGCATGTTTTAAACCATGTGTTGTCTACTACTAATAATAAATAATTCCAAGGCGTTTCAGAGAAAATCACCTGTCATGGTTTGGATCATCAGAGCGACTGCTATTTTGTTCAAGGCGTTTTACTATAACTTTTTTCTGAAGTTGAAGGGATAAAATATATATTTCCCATACAACTTCAATTAAAATCTATGAAGAAAAAAAATAAATAGGGAGAAATGAATATTTCTTGTACTTTTGTACAATGCCGACATTAACTATTTATTATTCAACTATTATAAAAGACCCCAAAAAGCATAGAAATAGCTGGAATTTTTGTACATCCCAAAATAAATAGATATCTCCGAAAATATCTCCTTCGCACCTCCGAAGCTCAAGTTTGTTTGAATTAAATATAGAGATGATCCGGCTAGCTAGATCAATCATTCCCGTTTCTGTTACAACTTCAGATCCAGTTAAAACGTCAGCCAGGGATCTAAATAGCGCGCTCAAATACCTACACGAATAAAGACGAGCGTGGGGTAGCGTCGGAAAAACCCTGAAAATTTAATGCCACGGTATTTCTTGTAGCGACTCAAGATAAATTCGGGAAGAGCTTTACAACCTCTCCTGAAACTTAAAATTGACAAGAAAATGCGGCATTAAAAATGTAAAAGGTACGTTTTACTTAGAGCGAACTTTATTCGCTCATAATTGCAGCCATAACGCAAACAACAAAGTTCATAAAGCAAGTTTACGTGTGAAGTAATCGTTGCTGGTGCAATTTAAGTAGGTAGAAGAGCTTAAGTGAGATAGTTAAATTGTCTGTAAGCGCAGGATAAGTGCAGAGGCGTCATGTCACGTCGCTTGAGCGTTTAAGCGTCGCGTCGCATCGAAACGGGGCGCAAGCACGCTTTCTTAACATACCAACACTCTTAGAGCAGATAATAGTTTACCTTTGCACAAACCTCCTCGTTTTCTATGCTCTCTCTCACTTTAAATATATGAAACTGTGAGCTAATTGTGCACAAGTAATTAAACATCATAAAACATTGTGATGCTTGATAAACATGCTCGCATTCACTTTCGAGTACTGTTTCGATAGTAATTAAAAAAACCCTTCGTATTAGAAACACGTGTGCGTAAATTACGAACGGATGAGAAAAAGGAATTAACATTATTATATTATTAAAAAATTAAACTCATTAATGCTAATTTCACAAACCGTTTTGAAGGAAACTAGCAAGTAATTGATCTATTTTAAATAATAGTGTTTTTTATTGACAATGCAGTAATACGTTTCATAGCAGTCAATACAACGTCTGACACAATATTAATAATCGCGAGCTTCAAACTAGCTCACTTTTCACGAGCCGCAGGATTTTTCACAATTTATTGACATAATTATTTTATCATAAACAACGGCAACTAGATGATTTATCGCTGCAAGAAGGCAAACGGATTTATATAAAACGATAATAAAACAAGTACAAAGAAGTAGAAAGACGTTTCTAAAAATATATCACGATGGAGATATTAAGACCACCTTAATCGCAGATAGTGATAAGATAATATAGTATTCATCTAAATTTAGATTCGGGGTGGGCGCGACGTCGCGAGAACTCCATTAGTAATAGATTAAACATATGGATAAAACGACAGATTTAACTTTATAGGAGAGTAAAACTAAATGTGTATATGTTCTATTATTTTGCGATCAATTTCATAGGAGTACCGCTTAAACAACAATTGCTATGACTCAGTATCGAACAAGAAAAAACTAATTGAACACACACAACCATATAATAGAGTGCTGACCTACATCTGGCTAACGCAAAATGAGCAAAATGTCAGCTAACTAAACTACAAACGTATAAAAGTGATACATACGCTAATTTCCTTTTAAAATGTAAATATTGTGAAGGATATTTTGCAGTAAAGCGAGTACTGTGCTAGTAATACGGTAATACCGAACGTGTTTGGAATTAATTTACGTACTGACGCACTGGATGTGTCTCTTATCTACGTTACGTAGTACATTATAACTGATACTGACTTACTCCGGTTATGTCATACGTTAAATAAAAACTATTTGAATGTGATAAAACTGAAGATAATATTTTTATTAAATTCTATTGTGCGTTTATTAATTGGAAAAATGTAAATAGAGGTAAGTATATACACGCTGCCTCAGAGAACGACGCGAAAAAATATAAAAGAGTGAACCGCCGTGCAAAACTAAAAAAAAACCGGCCAAGTGCGAGTCAGACTCGCGCACTGAGGGTTCCGTACAAACCTGTAGGTATATAAGTAAAAGTTATGGTATTTTTATTGCTAACTAAAAATTTATGCTTTTCGCAATTTTTCCTTTATCTGTGTTATAAGACGTTGCTTCGTACCAAATTTCAAGATTCTGAGTTCACGGGAAGTACCCTGTAGGTTTTGATTCCCTTGCGAGTGTCGAAAATTTGCGGCATAAACGGGAGTATCTTTTGATCGCGTTGACTTAGAAGTTTGATTTTTTCACAGCTCCAAGAGACCATAGACTTGAGTATTTGATATTAATTTCAGCTTGATACCTCCACGCGTTCCTGAGAAAAAAGGTCTTGACAGACAGACAGACAGACAGACAGAGAGACAGACGGACAACAAAGTGATCCTATAAGGGTTCCGTTTTTACCTTTTGAGCTACGGAACCCTAAAAAACAATGACGTAATGATTCATTCTAATGAAATAACCATTGTATGGCAGTAAAAAGTGTGAATATTATTTTTTATATCTTACAGAGAGGTAACCCACATCCTTAAAAATGGTTAAAGCCTCCCCGCGCCGCTAATAGCTCATTTAAATGAGCTATTATGCTCTTCACTTGACTTTACGACTATTATATTATCCGACGACGAATATAATAACGCTTAGAAAATTATAATGTAATAAGACAATGATTGAAATTATGAGTTAATAAAAATATTAATTACTGCATTCGAAGTTTATTACATCATTATATGTTACAAAAAACTAAAAATCAAACATAATAACAAACTTATTGATAACAATAATTTATCTAATAGAAGCGGCCGTGGTGCAATGGATAAGGCATCGGTCTTACGATCGAGAGGTCGTGGGTTCGAATCCTGGCCATTACACCACGGACGTGAACTTCTTCCTAACACAAGCGAATACAGCTTAGCTGGAGGGGGTTAACAAGAATACTAGTAATTTGTATTTGCAAATTACTAGTAAGCTTTAAGAAAAAATATATATATATATATATATATATATATCCATGCAGAATATTGCATAATCAATTAATTATATAAACACTAAATTAATCATTTAATTTCAGAGTAATCATGATGATATACCTCTTATCTAACACTTTGCACATAGGAATCGCCGTAAATCAAATCGGCGTTTTATTTTAATTAATTTTAATATGGATCTTTCAGAAAAGTAGGGGTCAGTAGGAATTGAGTCCACCAAAGCGTAACAATCGGTGGTGGACTTCACGCAGACGCGTGAAAACCCGGATCATCATTCCCCGTTAACCTTTGGAAAGATCAATTTTTACGGGCGGACGGTACTCTTATATAGTAAGAGCCGGTAACGAAACCATAGCGCGATCTAACTCGATCCTAACGCCATCTATCGCGTGAGAAGATAAACATTGGTTCGCTTTGTTCGGACATTTTTATTTCGCACTAAACGATGTGTTTTTTATTATTTTTACAACATACATAGTAGTCTTAATATACATCTATTATTTTAGGCAGATATATCAAAGTAGATATAGAGATATTATGTAAAAACACGTGTTTTAAGAAATTGTAGGTCAAAAAGTGAAAAAATAAGTTAAATGAAACAGTACCATTATGTATGATATTAAAAGTATTCCTATATTTAACTTTACAGTAACAGGTATTTTTTTTTTCATTACTTTATGAGTGCACGGTTGGCGTAGCGGTTAAAGCGGTCGCCTCGCCGCTTTCAACTACGCTGGTGTTGTGGGTTCGATCCCCACATGTGACAAATCTTTGTGTGATTCGCAAAGATTTGTTCTGACTCTGGGTGTGCTTTGTGTGTGTGAAATGTATGTTTGTGAACACCCCCGCGACACAGGAGTTAGTGCGGGCGTAGTTTAAAAAAAAAAAAAATACTATGAATTTTTTGATATAACTGAAAATGTATTGATTCGTGCCTACAATAGAGATGTGCCGACTAGTCGGCCGAACCGAAGTTCTCTGTAACCTACATTTAATTATTGATCTAAAATACTTCTTTGTAAGAAAAAAATATGTATTCTCGAAATAAGCATCTAACGAAATTATAATTACAATCTTATGATGATACGCATAGGTAACTTCGCTTTACTAAAAAAACTACGCATTTGCTAATTACAAAGCATACATTGTCTGAACATCTGTTCCAAGAACACACACCAACTACAAAATTAAAGATAATACAATAATTGTATACAATCAATCACAATCGCCCCACTATCCCCGTTCTTGAACAATTTGACACAAATCTAAAGTCCAATTACCATATTTTACACAAACCACTAAAGTTCGCATTCAAAACAACTTTCTCCTCAAACATGCAATTAACAATTGAATAAATTGTATTTAAGTTGACTCGCCGAGTTCCTGCAATCACGAACTGGAATCTAGTCTACAAGATCTAATCTAAAATGAGGTGTCATATCGTCGTTGTCAAACCAAAATCTGCTATGTGCACTTTTGTAAGATTTCTACTTTAAACCTCTGCATATAGTTCGCTGCTATATCCTACCATATAAAATGTTGCTGTCATGTGCTTATGACCATTATATGACGATCTACGACCTCTTATTGACGACCTCTTACCTACAATCCCTTGAATGCAGGAGACCTTTTTTTGTCAATTTCTCAAAACTATGATTTCTGCACATAGCAGATTTTGGTTTGACAACGACGATATTCCCCTGTGACAGGTAAGCTGGTGAAATAATTGCTATAAAATATGCCTTCGAGTTGAATTGACGCGACGCTACGAGACAGCGACATTGATTTCACCAAATTAGGGAAACTTTAATCGATCTGTCACTCAATCCGAATGCTCAACAACTCGACAATTATTTTAGTATAATTAACTGACACCACCTGACACGAAGGGAATAAAGGGCTGCGTCATTGAGCTATTTCTGACTACGTTTTATACTAATCCAAGGTGTATAAAACTAAAAGCGCCGATCCCATAAAACTATTTTTATACCTGAAGATAGAATTCGGTAGAAGGAATTTTATGTCACTAAAATGTGGCCACAAAATTATGAAGAAAGTATCAAACTAAAGTAAGACGGCAGTATATTTTATATTTAGGACTAGATCTACACCTAAATGCCGTTATAATGTGTGAAACTATTTTTCTTTACTTTTTGATCAATAAAACAATTTGTCGCGAAGGCTTCGTGCTACAAGCAATAAATAAATATAAATAAATAAATATCTCACAACTTACACAGAACGCCATCTAGTCCCAAACTAAGCAAAGCTTGTAATATGGGTACTAGAATAACTGATACTAATACATATATACTTTTCTTTTGTAAATACATACATATTATACATAGAAACACCCAGACTAAGACAAACCCCCATGTTCATGCCAACAAAGATTTGTCTTAAGTGGGAATCGAACCCACGACCTCGGCGTCGCAGGCAGGTACACTACCCACTCCTCCATCCGGTCGTCAATAAGCTCTGAGCACAGTAACTCACTATAACGTACTACAGTTATTTTCTTCTTGTAATTATTTAGCAATCAACAACGATACTATGATCATTTGATTGTGTCTGCGAGACACAATTGTAGCTTGGCAAGAACAAATACATTTTCTATTCACCATCAAATAGATAACTTGCAAGTACATAAGTTTCCTATAAAATCTAATGTCTGATTCATTATAAAATCCGTGTCACAACCGCCACACCTTATTTCCTGATTGTAAAGACTAATCGGATATCAGTGCTATTTATTAAAAGTTTACTATGGATTGACAAGTTACAACCAGTCATGACATTGGCATTCTTCAATTAAGCAAACATTCCATAATATGACGGACATGTTAATGTAGAAAGCTGCAAAGAGGAGAAATGTATGCAGCATTTGAATAAATTACATAGAAAACTTTCCCGACTGTTATCAAAGTTCGGAGCTAATTTACAAATACTCGGCGTGTCAGTCAGCCTGAAACTTTTTTGTGTTTATATCAAAATGTAACTTTGTACGGACGTCCTGCTGCTGACCATAGCGGATACCGTGTATTATTTATTACAAGACCGTGTCGGTCAAACAATCACACAAATATGAAGTGTAATGATTGACAGGAATTTATTTAAATCCTGCATAGTTCGGACCACATATTGTAAACGAATGAATTAGTGAATCTAACTATGCATAAGTAAACGTCTTGATTTGTTATAGACCTATGTATATTATATCTTCGAAACCTGTTTTTCCTCATCTGTCATCGATATCTCATCGGAACGGTAACAATCAATGACGTGTGGTTAGGTCATTGACATACGTAACACAAATTACTGAGCTAATTGAAGCTACGGTATCGTGTACAGATGCACTTCCGTACCTGCGCAGGCACCGCCGTAACGCACTGTGCTAACTGTTACGCACAAGACCTTCGCTAGTACAGAAGAAGAACAATCAAACTGTAACTAATATATGCATATAACATAGTAATTAACCAATTAGATCCGTCACAGTTGCATAAAGTTTTCAATCGAGGAAATCAACACTACGAAAGTTAAAAACTTCGAACATGATCATCGCATTCGACTTGAAATTCGTCCGGACCGGGTTGTAAATGAAAATTAACCCCAAAATAACATTATTTGATCAAACATCGCCAAGGTGTGACGAATATTTGGCATGCCAAAGGCCATAAAAAAGTGAACTGAAAGGCACGGCTGCTATGAGTCGTCTCCTTCGCCTTGCCTGAGACTGGCGAACGACGAGTGGTACCGTTAGCAGCGAAATCAGATGACTAGTGAATTTATGTAAATAGGCTAGTGGCACGAGCTTACATCAAAACAAGCTTGCAAGCTTGCCAGCGGTCACGTCTGTATTATATACGAGGTATAAAGTTTCACTTTTCTTTTGCATGTTACGAGAATTACACGAAGAGTACGTACTTAAAATATATTCACTAACTGTATCTATCAAAAGTCGCTTTTTTACTTTGCGTCTAAAATTGTAAGACATGAAAACATAATAATATGCATAGTCAAAAAGCAAATTGAAATTATCTATTGGTTTTCGGACAAATAATACCTCAAATTGTTAAGGTTAATCAAGCATTGTGTAATAGATTTGTACAAGTACAACAAGACGTTATGTAATCGATATTGATATTCCATAGAAAGAAAGCGTTTATCTGTTCATCTCACGCTTTTACTTTTGTGTTACGAAACATCTTTAATTTCAGCTTCAAAGTGAATACACGAATGTTTATTAACCGCCTGAAACCCGAGCCCTGAAGCTAATGTTGGTGCCATCGATTATTCCTGGACATACGCAAACATTTGCTCTCCACAGATCAAGTGGACAGCAAACGGTGACGTTCGCTGTTCTGTATTGATTACTGTGATTTATACGTCACAGTAACATAGATAAAGGTAAAACGGTACCTATTGTTTAACTGCGAGTGCAGTAATGATGTGTCTGCGGCATTGCAAGTGCGGGGAAAGCCAGATGTTCCGGGCTAGTAGTCCGTGGCCGCCACGCTACACTTCCCCTCAACGGTGCATGCACCGCTTGATTACCCCTCATCTATCATACACTCCGACGTTCTAAGCTTTAAAGCGTGCCCAGGGCTCTCCATTACATAATTAGAGCGCTCGCCCGCCATGCGCCACCCGGCTTAAATAAACTTAATAAAAGAAATGTTTCACTCTAAATATGAAAAGTTACGAAGATTATAAACGAAACTTTTTCCTAAGATTTATTTTGAATCTCATAAACGAGAGCCGGCTTCTGTAATAACTAATTATTATCATAAACGGCAGCTGGTTTATGGTGACTGACAGATGAGTGTTTATTCATTTAAAAGTTACTCCAACGCAGAATATACACGTAATTGGATATAAAAGTAGATTAAAGTATTCTCAACTTTTACATTAAAGGAGATCAGATCTTGTAATCGAAAAGAACTGTTTTTTTAGATCACATCATCAAAACAGCCTCTCTATGACCATCGTTTAACAATGGCTTTTTGTTGTTCAGTTACTCTTTGACAGGCAATTAGTATTCTGAAGAAGAAAGTAAGACATTAAAGATATATTGTGTTTGAATGGTCTTAATAAATAAGGGAGGCATTAGCCTAATTGCTTTGACCTCCTCTAACTGTTCTTATACAACAGTACATTTTAATTGGTGGTCAACATTCATTGTTCATGTTAGTGTTATGAAACACGAAAGCTTACACGATATGTCAGCAGATAATGGACAGTAGTCATTAGTCAGTACGTAATTGCTTCTATTATTCCCCGACTACTCTTTATTATAAATGTTGATGATCTACCTACAGCTAAATGGTGTTTGGTTAAAGTTTAATTTGTGTTTGAAAGCTTTTTATATGAATGAAGAAAGTAGCAAACAAGCACTAATTAGTAAATATTCCATCTAATAATAGATGCACAAATAGAATATGATGACAAGTTTGTTAGCACATATTCATTAATATAACAAAAGATTAGTTAAACTACTCGTTACTACTTGTTAGGCCGTAATAGATCCGTAAAAGCATTTCCAGACCGACCTATGAATACCTAATTTTACGGACTTAATTATGCCTGCTGTAAAATCTAAAATGTGTAAAACATCTTTTCAAATATATTTTCAACTAATGCGCTTAGACGAGGCTACTACTAATCGACCTTTAATTAAACAATAACGCCCCACATGAATTCATAAGCAAAATTAAGTCCGTATACTCGTCATTCCAGGGCGAAAAATTGGGTCAAACATCAGAGCACAAAATAAGCCTTTCATTTACAAAACACGGTGTAGGGAGTTCTGATTATTTAATATGATACTAAGGTTGTGTTCATAATGATGAATTTAAGATTGGAAGGGGTAAGCGGACCTTTGATTTGCCGTAAATGTGGCATAAAGGATTGTTATAAGGAAAAAAATAAGTGGAGGGTTCTACAACAATGTAATGGCCAATAAAGTGCAGTTTATTTATTTAATGATTGACTCGTGGTCATTGAAGTAAACACAAGCGTCAATCAAGCACGGTTAAATATCAAACCTCGTCCGATCGTCCTTAGTAAAATCACATTGTGGTATAATACTGACTATTTGTTGTAATAACATTTTTTTTCTTATTTTTCAGGGTAAATCAAAAGACACGCGTTCGAGAGTCTCGCTATCTTCAGTGCTACTACTGGTGGTCCTGCACAGTTCGAGTGCGCAATGTCCCTGGGAAGATGCGCCAATACTGCAAGCAGCATGCGTTTGCGCACACAATATGGCCGGCGACCTGTCCGTCCAATGTGACCAGGTATTAAAACTGCATTGTAGTAATATAAAATTATATACAGTACAAACAAATATAACGAAATTATAATTGCTAAAGTAATAAGACGTTGCTTTTAAAGAAGCCCTTGCATTGTTTCTGACCAATGTTTAACAATTTTCATCTTTACTATTTGTAATGTAGGTGGAAACTTTAGTGACACAGCCTTTCAGTATAATAAGTTTGTATCTGACTTCACTGTTACATATTTTTTCTATTCCACAGGTCCACTTCTCTACATTGTTATCAGCATTAAACATGAGTGCAAGAAACGTAGCAATAGACCTGTTATATATAAATAATTCGAGCGTACCTACGCTGAATCATAACATATTTACAAATCTTAAGATCCATAATCTCCAAATATCTGGATGTAGAATAAAGAAAATAGAAGATGACGCTTTTAGAGGGCAAGGAACATACCTTAAAAACCTTAATTTACAGGACAATGAACTAACCGAAGTGCCAGTGAAGGCTCTGAAAATATTAGTGAACCTATCACTTTTAGATATATCCAAGAATCGCATCACGCATATAAACAATCATTCGTTTATAACGCTCCGCAAGCTCACAACGCTTAAGGTTTCAGATAATGATGTGACTTTAGAGCCTCTAACGCTCTCTGGATTAGAGAATTCGCTTAAAAATTTGAATTTAAAAGGTACAAGACAGAAAACTGTTCCTGAGTGTATAAGAGGTCTCCGAAGCTTAGCGTTCCTAGATTTATCACAAAACAGTATCAGAGAACTACCCGGACTTGACGGCAGTCGTACATTTGAAGGTCTGAATGCATTAACGGCTCTGAATTTAGAGCGAAATCTAATTGTTAATCTCAGAGATGACGCTTTTGACGGAATCAAAACGACGTTAAGTTCTTTAAGTCTTCTAAATAACCTTTTGCCTGAGTTTCCTACTGCTGCAATAAGAACTTTAATTGACTTACGAGTTTTAGATATTGGCTTCAATTTACTAAACAAGTTACCTAAAGATGCCTTCAAAAATAATCCATCGATAACGTTACTAGCGTTAGATGGTAATCCTTTAGCTACAGTACCGGAAGCAGCATTCTCACATCTTAATCAAACTCTTCGAGGCCTCAGTCTGGGTGGCAGGTTTTTAAACTGTGACTGTCGCTTACGGTGGATTATTGAATGGATTCGTAATGGAGAATTACAAGTAACATCGCGTGAAAGAAATCCACAGTTTTGTGGCAGCCCAGCTCATTTTCGCGAAAGAGGATTTTACAGTTTTGAGCCAAACGAATTAGTTTGTGAACATGAAACTCCTTCAACAACAGAAAAAGAACCGACCACAACAAAAGACAGCAATGATTGGAAAATAAGTCACATCATTACAACCACATCCACAACGACTACCACTAAACCACTAACAAGTAGTTCTTCTACCACAAGTACTACTACAACAGTTGCTCCTGTAATAGACAATAACATCGAAACATCCACTAAAGCAGCACCTGCTCAGACAACTACAACAAGTACTGCACGACCGAGTCGCATTCCATCAGTACGTCCAGCCGCGCCAACATGGCGTCACGCTCCACATCAGCGTCCTCCTCTTGTAATGAGTTTTCCCCAGCAAAAGAGCAAAGTCGACGATTCCAACGAGGTCATCGTTAAAAATGCATACCGGCAAGATAATTCCGTGATCATTCAATGGGACTCGGATGTTGCTAATATACTCGGCTTCCGCGTGGTTTACCGACTCTTCGGAGATAAAACCTTTAAACAAGGGCCACCACTGGAAGCCAGCGAAAGGGAATTTAAGATTAAAAACGTTCCATCTCAGGTTCGTATTGCATTTTTCACCTTATTTCATTCATATGTAAATATGAAAAACATCTAACTTTACTTATGAATATTTGTATGTTTGCTTCAGGAATGCATCGTGGTCTGCGTGATCTCCCTAGAGGAGGTTCACGTCAGTCCAGAGACGGTACCGTACTCGCAGTGTCGAGAAGTGCGTACCGTTTCCGCCGCCGCCTCCAACATGGACAAGATCACGATAGCGGCCAGCGCAGCCATTTGCGGGACAATTGTCGTTGCGGTACTTGTATTTGCCGCAGCTTCGCGGCGCCGATCCCGCACTGTACACCGCCTTCACGCTCAAGCTCCTGAGAAAATGCCCAATCCTTGTTGTGGAGGTCTCACCGGCACCCCAAGTCCGAACGGACCGCTATCTTCGTTAGCTACGATCGGCGCATTTGGAAAGCAGCGTGAGTGGGATCAAGTGTCGGCCTATAGCGCACGTTCGATCCCTCGTGCACGTTCCTATACCGAACCAATTCCTCCGGACCCACTACCAGGGCGTCCGGGTAGAGCGCGTTCTCTTGCTGATGGTCAATCGCAACATAGCTATTCTCATTCTGGCCGATATGGAGCACCCGGATATCCTGGTAGCCTTCTAGGATCTCGAGCTGGTAAGTCGGACTGTCGCTTTATGATACTTCCATTTCACTTCCCCGCTTTATCTTTTCTTAAAACAGTATTTAGCAGTCAATGCGCTTGCTCTATAAATATTTTATCAATTATTTTTAACTTTCAGATCTTCGACAATCACGACAATCTTTGGGTGCGGCATCAGAACGAGCTTCGAGACTGTCATTAAGCGGTGCAGCGGGCGGCGTACCTGGCGGTACAGCAGGATCTCGGCGACGACCTCGGTCTAGGTCGCGGCCCGCTAGTCGGTACAGCGTCGGCTCTCTAGGAATGGGATACTGCGACACTTCCGACAACTGGACTGATCACGACATGGACATCTACATGGCACGAAATCCGACGACGCGAAGCGGACTAGTGCCTTTATAGCGCGCGAGGGACACAGTGCAAGGAGATGTGACGCCTCGCGGGCGCTTCTCGCCTTCGCGGAAAGCCGGCGGAGCCTCAACCTCGTGGTGCTATCATGAAGCTCGTAAGGGCCTGCGTCAGCACGCACACACCCGTCGACACAGCCATGACAAACGCAGCAGACGCGCTCACGCGCATTGCAACAAAATCACAGATCCAAGCCCGTGTGTCCGACATAATACACAATATTGAGAAATGGTTCTTTAATAGGTATTGTTTCGTTACCTAGGTACTATTTGACATTGCGATAAAGTGTATCTACTAGCCCAGTGTCCAGTGTATAAATATATATTGAAATTAATGTATTTTCTATATTCATAAATGATTAAACAAGTGCTCAAAACTCTTAAAAGACATTATTGAAATATTTTCGATTTGATTCGATTTTGATGAATGCAATATTTTTGATAGTTGGCATTGTATCGATTACGAATTGAAGTAATCATAATAATTGGTTAGTGCGAACTAGTCACCATAACATTTGTTCACTATTTCAGATATAAAAGTTATAAATCAGTTGGTAAATTTTGTATATGTATTTTTACTGATATAAATATTTAACTTATTGAACAGCAAGTGTTCTTATTACCACTGAAGTACATACGTATATTTTATTTCATATTTTCATTGTATGGTGCATATTTAATTGTATAAGCTGTAAATATAAAACCATAAGGTAGATAGTTATTAGGATAATTATAGAAACTACATTTGTATGTTAAGGGGACATTTTATTGAAGGAAAAAGGGATAGCAATCACATCTTGATAATTATGTAAAAGCGGCAATTTGTAGACGAATGTTAGCCAACAAACCGACATGTTGAACCAGTATGTGTTTGTGCATGTATCCAATGTGTTAACACGCCTCGAATTTCTTGTTGAGTTTGTTTTGCGAATTGCTCCTTTTGCAATATAATATCTATGTGAAATTATTTATAAAAGCAGCATTTGTTATGATCCTCCAAAACAAGACATAATATAAGATTTGGTGCTGATATCTATATCTAATACTAACTGTAGAAAAATTAAGACTACAGTTTTAATACATTTGAATTTAGTTCTCGACCAAAGGATCGCGAATCCAAATGGTGCTATTTAAAATAGGAAACACAAATTGTACGAAATAATTAAATATTTATTTTCTGTATGAATTTACAACAAATTATTAGCCATAATTACAGACGCATTAATTTATTTTAAAAATAAAATGTCTAAGTTGAAAAGACATCAGTTGCAATATTTGTGTTAACTATTAACTCTGGTTATGAGTTAATTTTATAATGTTAAATAAATAAAGTAAATATTAAATAATTTCATTTTTTCATTATCATTCACCATACATTCATAAAATCATGCCTTTATTCCTTTTCTTCCTTTAAATTAGAGAATTTAATATTTTTTTTACTAAGATTTATTATATGGAAGAGTGAGCAGCTTTATTTTTTATTTTCTAATATAAACTAACAATAACTATCTTAGAACCGCCCTCTAGTAACAAACTATTAAAACTGCTTAGTACATTTCTGCACACTTCATTGTCCTGTTTAAGTGGTAAAATGGTCCATCAGGTAACAGAAAAAATCCACAGTAAATACTCTAAATACTAAGCATATTAAACGGCTACTTACCCTGATACAAGAATGCGATGCTCCCATCTATACTGCAGTTCCTGAGCAAACTCATACCAAAGATGAGCCAGGTAAGGCAGCCCACCCGCGTCGAAGAGCCGAGCAGCCGTCGCCGACAGCCGCCATACCAGACCACCCTCGGGGCTCGTCTTCACGTAACTACACAGTCTCTGTTCTCTATCAGCCTGTATTATCAAACAAAATTTATATTCTCAGTTTCCTGTTTCATTGCAACTAACGCCATCTAGTGTCAGAACTAAGAACTGTACCTGTTTGAAATCCACTTCCAGCTTTTCCGTATACTTAAATGTATTGTCTTCTACTGCGTCAGGAAATATATAGTATAGCAAAGGCATCAGTAGATCATCGGTTATAGGCCCTTTAAAATCTGTTGTGTGCCTACCTTGGCCAATAGCTGCCTTCACTAGCTTAGATATTGTTATTGGTGCCTCAGTGATTTTATGTAGGGGATTCACTAATCCTAGACTTTTGCTAAGGCCTAGAGTGTCCATGAGCAAATTAGGATTATCTAACAAATCCATTATTTTACTAATAGTTTCAGATAATTGACAATTAAAATTGTCCCTCATTTGTAAGGTAATTGTCCATGTGGGAGCCATTATAGGATCTATATCAGAAAATGTAGATGATTCTACTATAGCACATTCTCGGAACTTTGGCCAAATAGCATTGAGTAACACACTGTGTATTGGATTCTTTTCTGAACCAAATGGTAACTCAATCAACTTCTTTACATCAAATCCATCTATAGATAAAAACTCATTTGAATTTGTAGTCTTTTTCCAAACAAAAGCATCTACATCTTTCAATTCATAAGAAAACTTGGTAGAGACTACAACTGCATCTAATGCTACTGGTGATGCTATTTTAGACTTAAATAAACTTACAAGGCCGCTCAAATGAGAACATTGATTTGATATCCTCTTTAAATGAATGGTATCAAAATTGATTTTATGTTCACTGTCTTCATAGAATCCTAAGTATGTATGCTGCCAATGTTCTCGTATTTTTACAAAGAAAGGCACACCACAATCAACATTTGCAAATGCAATATTTACAGTGCTCATAACTAATTTAATTAAGTTTCCATCAACTAGTGGAATATTTGGACATAACATAACGTATTGCCTTAAGCCGTACCAACAGGACACTGGAAAGGGGCTACCATCACTGTCATCCATAAAATTAGTAGTTGATTCCCATAAACCATTGTGTAAATCTGTTATGACAGTCTTATCCTCAGATTCTTCAGAAACCTCTCCATTTTTCACAGGCTCTAAGGCATGATATGACAACATGAATTTCGTGCCATGAAATAGAATTTCCTCTGATTTGGCTATCCATTTCTTTGTGTATTGCTTTGCGTGTTTGGGGAGGGATGATTTAGACAGCTTCCATTCGTTTAAAATCTCTTCTATGCGTGCTATGAACACTTCCCATTCTGATACGGTTGTGAAATCTTGGTGATAAATATCAAATTCGTCTATTTCTTCATTCATTTTGATGATAAGGGAAATAGTTATTGGAAAGGCAACAAACACAAAAAACAACAGCTGTTTAGGATTTGACACCAATTTTGACACTGACAAACGTAATCTGACAAGTTACGTCATGTTATGTCATATTCTGCAACGTTCCAGTCAAGAATATTTTTTTTTTTTTTTTTTTTTTTTTTTTTTTTTTTTTTATGGTGGATAGGCACGCGTTTGACCACGATCTCACCTGATGGTAATTGAAGGGCCCAGTTGCAGAAGTCCCAAAGTCCAAAAACTCAGGTTGTCAAAAAACGATAGTAAAACATAAAAACAAATAGTGAAATATTTCTATTTAGGTTAGAGAAGAAAATGAAACTTCACAGTGTTAAAAAATAATCAACGTTTTATTTAATATAAAAATATTAAATATTACTATTAAACCTCTCAGTATAATCAACTTTTTGTGAACTGGACTTAGGTCCCAAACATTGGACTAAGCCTCTTTTAACGCTTATTCTAAGGACTTAGGTACTTTTATTAAAGATTTCTTGGACTTAAATCTACACAAACAAAATATGGTGGACTTTAGGACTTAAGCACTAAATTTTAATTGAAATATATTTTTTATGTGAGATCAATTTAAGTTATATACTCGTACAATGTACTATGTACTGAGATCATTCATAATATTTTGGTTTCTGGTATATTAAACTAAACATTATTATTATTACTAAATTAAATTTCACTTCTTGGTAAGTTATTTTCATCAGCTGACAGTATAATAATTATCTTCTCAAAATATTATAATAATACACTCTTAGAAGAGCAAAATAGAAAACTGGTTACATATTTGTTGAACTTACTGACTAAACATAAATATTATTTTGGTTTTAACTAAATAAAAATTACATACGGGATGGATGCAAACATAGCGACATTTATTGAAACCACAGCTTCTATACATGGTCATTATCAATTTCCACCGGTTAAAAATTCTCTGGCGAAACAAAAAATCAAACAAATTGCACGATCGCAATGTTCAATTTGTTTGGAGAACGTGAATTTTTTTATTTCGCCAGAGAATTTTTATCCAGTGGAAATTCATACTGGCCATGTATAGAAGCTGTGGTTTCAATAAATGTCGCTATGTCGCATCCACCCTGTATAACAAAAACAGTTTTATGTGAAATCAAATCACACTTAGCGTTCTAGGATCATTCTTTATCATCCTCAGAGTCCACATCAACCAGATTTGGTGCATTATTTTCATCAACTTTACTTGGACTTAGGAACTTATTGGTTGGACTAAGGAACTCTATGATATTGAATGAGGTTACTTAGTGACTTCTTAACCAAAAGTGTTAGGACGTAGAGACTTATTATGCGCCAAGTGACTTTTTTACGTCAAAATCATATTTAAAAAAAAAAAAAAATGTGTCTTTATATCGACCTAGGTACTTGTTTCCAAATAAAAAAAAATGTGATTATATAATATTTGACATGCTCTACACGTTGCCCTTATCAGATGAAAAAGACCCTAAGTGGACTTAGGGACTTCTGCAACTGGGCCCTTCAATTTTTTAATTTTTTAGCATTATTACTTCCTAGGGAGGGAAAAGACAAGAATTTTAGACAATGCAGATTGGTCGTATATAAGCGTTCTTAATTTAATGATTTGACAAGTTTGTTTAAATCATCAGTATTCACATTCTATTTGCCTGTCCTTTATATGACTATGCCTCCTTTTTTAGCAATTTAATAAATTTACATGTTCCTTTCCCTACATCGGCATCTTGCCTCCTTTCTAACTTTAATATTAATATTTATAAAGTTATTGCCCAATTTATTTTACGTAATAATATAAAAATTTGAATATATGTAATTATTATGTTTACCTTCCTATTTACAAACTTTTACCCATATTTTTATATCCTAGTAAAATTATTATATTTACATATATATTTTAGACTAATCTCTATAACATCATTCTTAATCCAGTCCTAATTCCAAATTCCTTGTTTTTTAATTTCTATACGTTTCCCCGTTTTTAACTTGAAAATGGCATACAAGCACAAAAATGTGCAAATGCCAAAAAAAAAAAAAAAAAAAAAAAAAAATAAATCATCAGTAGCCAAGGTTTATTATGTTATTATAATATATATCCGATCTATAGAATGAAAGTAGTAAAAAAATTGTAACAAATTACGATTAAATGATCGTGAGTAATATTCCTAGCGTCCGTCTCTTAGAAATAATTCAAATAATGTTTCTATGGCAACCAGAATACAAATAATTTGCGAGTCAACAGTTAAAACTTATAAAAAATATAATCAATAAACGAAGAGCAGCTATGTTTAGAGGAGATAATCCACAGTCGTTAAGTTATGAACAACAAGCTAAATTCATTCAAGACAGGATTACAAATGTTGAAAAAAACTTTGGAGAACTCTGCGTGGCATTTGGCGACTACACCAGAAAAACTGCAAGGCAAGTCAATCAACTTTAGAAACTAATTGAAAATTAGAAAACAAAATATGTGGGTACTGGTGGTAGTGCATTTGCATTTCTTGAAGTTTTTGTGAACGAGCCCCATAGGAGCCGGCACCTTTAAGCACTTGCCAAGTCACACGCTCAATCTCTCATAATTTTTTTCGATTTGTTGACGAGATTTGGCTCTATTATGACTTGTAGAGAAAGCATTGTATAATTCAATATTCTCTGGAAGTTCATGGACTGTAGTTACCATACCACTTACCATCGGGTGGACTACTATTCCGTTTGTTGCATAGGTACTATATGATTAGTATTATCATACTTTTTACCTAATTCACCTGGGTGATTACCATACAATTAGTAGACAAAGTCCAAGGGAATTCAGAACACCATTTTAGAATATAATAGAAAAGGATATTTTCTAGAATATGGTGGTTTACAGGTGTTAAAAGGTATTTTTACAGCATATTTTGCCAAATATAGATTAAATAATTATTATTTGTAACAGTCAAATTGAATATCTCTGTTTTTAGTCTAATTTACGTAAATATTCACCTAGGTGAAGTACTTAATTCAAATATAAGTTACCTACTTAATTGCCTACAGATTACGAGACATGGGAGATGAGCTTGTCAAAGTCCTAAAAGAGTATGCCAATAATGAACTTGTCAATAAGTCTCTGAGCACTGGCCTGGAGAACTTGTCCACCACCATGTCTGCCATCGAAGAGTACCGAAACTGCCAAGTACAGCGGTTGGAGGCGAAGGTATGAATGAATGACTAAGATATAATATTTGTGTAAGCCCTTCGCACTAGGTATGTCGCCAAGCAGTTAGCATATGCTACACTGCTGATCGTGACGTCTCGGTTTCGATACCCAGGTTAGACAAGGGTTAGGTATTTCAGATTTTTTACGACCTTACAATCGCGAGTAAGACAGTTTATCCAGGGGTCATGACGGGTTTTCGCAATCCTAAAATGGACAATGGTTATATATGCTAAAAATTTGGTATATTATATTTATACTTGTAATATTTAAAGCAAATTTTAGCTTTGCTATGCATTTATTTTATATAATATTAATATTTTTTATATTTAATAATATTTTTTCAACTTTAATATTATATAAAATAAATGCATAGCAAAGCTAAAATTTGCTTTAAATATTACAAGTATTGAAAAAAATGCGTCATCTCTCGACAGTAATGAGTTGATCTTAATTCAAACGTACTGTATGCGATTATGTAAATAAGTAACTTATTACATCGCATAGATGGCGCTAAAACCAAGTAATGGTTCGTCTAGCTTCGGCTGGCACAAAAAGAGTTGAGAAATTTCGAGTCCGGCAGCATACGAATCCATAGCTGAATTGGCAAAGCACTTGGGGCGTATACCCATGGGGTGCAGGTTCGAGTCCTGCTGGATTCTTAATTTTTCAACTTTAATATTATATATTATATTTAGTATATTATTTATTACCAAACATGTAAAGAACATGGAATATTTATATAATTATCTTCTTCCTCGTCTTCATTACACCCGATTTTGC
The DNA here is from genome assembly GCA_905147285.1 of Hypena proboscidalis. Lineage (NCBI taxonomy): Eukaryota > Metazoa > Arthropoda > Insecta > Lepidoptera > Erebidae > Hypena > Hypena proboscidalis. Next base: position 5,754,572 of record LR990130.1, read on the forward strand.
AACTTATTTCGTTGTTAGGTACGCCGCTCCTATTAGTCATATAAAAATATAAATAAATATTCCACAACTCACACACAACGCCATCTAGTCCCAAACTAAGCAGAGCTTGTACTATGGGTACTAGAATAACTGATACTTATACATATAATATACTTTTCTTTTGTAAATACATACTTATTATACATAGAAACACCCAGACTAAGACAAAGCCCCATGTTCATGCACACAAAGATTTGTCTTATGTGGGAATCGAACCCACGACCTCGGCGTCGCAGGCAGATACACTATCTACTCCGCCATCCGGTCGTCATAGCGTGATATATTAGATTATTGCACTAGTTTTTGGAGAATTGATTATCCTTTATTTGTTAAGTCTATCTAGAGCCATTAACATATAGATTTATTCTGTCAGGTAATCGGAGAACTGTGCCAATACGAGGCAATTTGTAAACATGCCAGGGAAGAGCTAAAGCACACAATGAACGTACGAGAGAAAGAGCTGGCACGCAAGAAAGTTCTAGACAAAGCCAGGGAAAGGCAACCGTTTAACAGACAGCAAGTGGTACGTTATTAGACAAGTTTGCGATGTTTTTGCGAGTTTAACCGCATTGCGCTTCTATCTGCACGTTGCTTTATAAGTATATGAACATGTAGGAGAGCGTATGGGTACGCCTCTTGCACGCAATAGGCAATTAATCAAGTAGGAAGATAACTGTTTACAAACGGAGGAATAATGTTTTACTTAATTAATTCTTTCAACTTTTTGTAAATTTCTGCAGCCTCCGTAATTAACCACGTATTTTATACATTCTGTTCTTTGTTTCTCGTCCGATAAAAACTTGAAGGATATAATTAATAGAGTCCCATGCAAATAAGATACATCTTCTCAACATATCAAGATACGTGCGATAGCATAAAGTCACTGCATGAGAAAATAATTATTTTGTAACTGTTATGGTGCTATTTGCTTATGCTGCTTATACTGATTGGTGTACCTAATATGTTTCAGTCAATGTTCTTTTTTTTTACTTTATATCCCAAACTTATTAGACTTATGCAGAATCAGAGTTATTGAAGGCATCGGCGGAGATGTCCCGAACTGCCAAAGGTCTGAGCGAGCAGACGGAGTTCTTCGAGCGCCGCAAGCTGCAGCAGCTGAAGAGTCTCCTTTCCGACTTCGTGATGATTGAAATGACCTTCCACGCCAAGGCGGTGGAGCTGTTCACTGTTGCTTATCAACAAATCAGCGATATTAACGATAAAGCCGATTTGGAGGTGCGTTAACTTGCGTGTACTTATGAATAGTAAAGTAATTTCAAGGTATGTGCAGATTCTTAAGCTATAACTACAAAACGCATTCTACTGATATTATAAGTTTTACTTATTCTAACATTCTAATGAAATATTTTTCTGTGAAGCGTATAAACGCAGGTCTTTCTGACAGCGAGGATCAAACGGTAATTAGTTATGGACAATAACTTATGATTATCCAATTACGAAATGAAATATAACATTAAAGATCTAATTATCCAACAGAACTTCCGGAGGAAATTGCGTTCTCCGGAGAAGCAAGTGAACGCTGGCATATCGGCGAGGTCGTCATCGTTGGCATCGCTCATGAACCCGCAGTCACCAACCAATGATGAAGACTCAACGGTTTGTTATTCGGTATCTAGCCAAAAAACTGCCTGCCTACATTTTATGGACCTGAAGGTTGAATACTTTCGCTGAGTTCAGTCGTTATCGCGTGTTCGAGCCCCTAATACCTCCTCGTACCGGTACCACCGTGGGGGAATCGTATTGCGGCTTGCCTCATAAATACACAACACTGCTTAGTTGGCTGTATAAATATGGTGTACTTATTGACATATCTGTTACAGAGTTTAAGGAAAATGAGGTCTCCAGAGAAGCATAGCATGAACAGATCAAGCTCTCTAGCGGCTCTAATGAATAACTCGCCTACCAAGGAAGATGATGACACATCGGTAATATGTTTGTTTTCATTTTTAAGTTCCAAAGCGTGAGGTACTAATACGTCTTGGGACCGATCGTTTTGCTCACCCAACTGAAGCCAGGAAGCCATGTGATGCAGAAGTAAATCGAGTCTAGTTCTTTGCTATCGTCTTTGTTCTCTCTCACGCTGAAGTTTACACTGCGGACCTTTGCGGGGTGAACAGAACCTTGATAGCATGTTTGTTCAAATCTTATGGAACTCGGTTTATAATTATATTTCATAAAAACACTTAATGTTGTTTTTCAGGGCTCCGAGGAAACTGATGACCAAGATAGTTCTGAAGAAACTGAATCGCGTTAATTATTTCGTGTTTAAATAAGTAGACTATGTACCTGCTGGCTCATGGCCTTATGTATCTATTTACTAGTCAAGTAATAAATATAATACTATAAACTATAGTTTCAGTTTTAATTCGTAAATATCTAAAGATGTCATTGCCTAGATGGTCTAGTGGTTAGCGTATGCGCCTCTAACCGCGAGGTCTCGGGTTCGATTCCCGGGTTGGGCAAAGTGTAATTTGTGAACTTGCCGCCAGGAAATTCACAATAGCAGCACAGAGTTGGAATTGTGTTCGGTGGACAGCAATAGGCTCGACTCTATCCCTTGGGACCTAAACATAACAGGTGACATGTGGGTGTTGTACACCACTGCCACCCCCTTCTGGGTAATATAGGCGTGATGTTATGTTATCTAAACTTGTCCTTATTTCTTCCTATCTATGACATGTGGTCCCATTTTCATCAGATCACGATCTGATGATGGGATCCTAGAGAAATCGAGGACAACCCTCAAATTTTAAAGGCTCCTATATTGTTTTTCGTATATTACATAAAGCTACTCGGATATTTGCATCTAGCAGTCAGCATTTCATGTTGCTCAGGTCATGCTGCAAGGTACAACTCCTCAACAGTTAGCGATTTGGAGATAATTATTTAAATATATTATATACTTTAAGTATGTTAACTGTATTCTTTCAAGTTATACACAGATAAGGCAAGATGTTGAATATTACTTAAGCATTTCTGACTTAGTGCATTCTTTGTAATTGAAGTCGTTTTTTTGTAAAATTATGGACGCTGGAGTCACAGCTTTTCGATTTGTTACTACTGTTGCAAAATTATAGAATATGTAGTTAACGCGGTGCTAGTCAAACAACAAGTCAACTTACTTCCCACTAGCTTCCGCGCACGGCTCCGCCTACGTGGTGTCTCGATAAAGAGAAGCCTATGTCCTTTTAAAATTATAGAATATGTAGTTAACGCGGTGCTAGTCAAACAACAAGTCAACTTACTTCCCACTAGCTTCCGCGCACGGCTCCGCCTACGTGGTGTCTCGATAAAGAGAAGCCTATGTCCTTTTAAAATTATAGAATATGTAGTTAACGCGGTGCTAGTCAAACAACAAGTCAACTTACTTCCCACTAGCTTCCGCGCACGGCTCCGCCTACGTGGTGTCTCGATAAAGAGAAGCCTATGTCCTTTTAAAATTATAGAATATGTAGTTAACGCGGTGCTAGTCAAACAACAAGTCAACTTACTTCCCACTAGCTTCCGCGCACGGCTCCGCCTACGTGGTGTCTCGATAAAGAGAAGCCTATGTCCTTTTAAAATTATAGAATATGTAGTTAACGCGGTGCTAGTCAAACAACAAGTCAACTTACTTCCCACTAGCTTCCGCGCACGGCTCCGCCTACGTGGTGTCTCGATAAAGAGTAGCTTAAGTCCTTTTAAAATTATAGAATATGTAGTTAATGCGGTGCTAGTCAAACAACAAGTCAACTTATTTCCCACTAGCTTCCGCGCACGGCTCCGCCTACGTGGTGTCTCGATAAAGAGTAGCCTATGTCCTTTTCCTTTCTGAGATCTTGAACTATCTCCATACCAATTTTCATCAAGATGAGTTCAGAAGTTTGACCGTGAAAGTGTATCAAACAAACGACAGACAGATATAATTACTTTCGCATTAATAATATTAGTACGGCTGGGTTCTTATTTACCCAGACATAACTTCGCGATGACGTAATCCATAAACATATTGCATGTGAAACTATCCTAATCTATCCTGTACGCAAATCATGTCGTACCATTACGTACCAGGCTCAATACTGATCAATATTCACCCTTCAATATTAGAGGTTTGTGTAGCAACAAAGACATTTAGTATATTACAACACAATTTAATTACAATATAAACATTCATACAAACATTTGTGCTAACACAGATCAGTGCTTTATAAAATATCGAGCTTCATTTACACTCAGGCGAAACTGGTTAACATTGAGGCATGATTAGGTTTGGGATCGCCTTTGCCAGAGGCAAAATCAACTATTCGGCTAGTACGCCAGCCACAGCACTCGTAATTTCAATGTTATTATCACATTCACCAAAAATGTTGAAATTTTAAATTCATAACAATAAAAGTACCTCAAAATCACAGCACAATAACAGAAAAACCGCAGTATAGTTCTTGCAATTTACGAAGGCAGTTGGCCTGGTTGGTTGGTTGGTTGAATCTGAATGCAATAAGTGCATGAACAAATGAAATAAAGACCATCAAAATCCATGAGATTGTTGTGTTCCGAAAAAATTATAATCATGTAAAATCCAACTAAAGCTAAGTACGACTGCATTGGGAAATGCAAAAATTATAGCAAAATGTCTCCAGTGTTGCCCATTTGCAATGAAGCTCATTTAATAAGAAATATGACAAAGTGTATCACATGGATTGCAAAAACCCCTTAAAAAAAGAATTATTTATTTTAAAATTGTTTCAATTACCTTAAAGAATATTGTTAAATTTGTTATTAAGATGTAAAGTTTTCTGCCTCAAGTATGCATGTTTCACTTTCATTAGTAATTGAATTCCTCATAGTTATTATAAATCAAACTACATTACTACTTAAACACTTTATATTGAATTTATTAGATTGATAAATTAAACTAATTTCTTTGTCTTTCTCTGCTGCATGCGGCAAAGATGGTGCATGTTTTTTTTCATCCAATCCAAGGTTTCCAAATCCCTATTATGCATGGCAATTAACCAGGTTTACTGTATGGTATAAATACTATTGAATAACACACTTCTGACAAGGCTCATATCTTCATTCTGTCCAAGTTAACATTTTTCTTACTCATAGAATAAACATACATGTCTAACAATACAGTTATAAGTGAATATATAAAAATACATTATAAATGTTGCATACAAGATACAAGCCATATTAATTGCTTACTACTCTAGTGACATTACAAATATTCATTAAAATATGCATTTGTAAACTTTGATATCAATTGTATTAACAACTTAGGAGAAGATAGGTAAAAATACCAAATCCCATGATGCTGTAAGATGTATAATTTGTTGAGTTTATCTAAACTAATAAAACTTATTTAAGGCAGTAATGTAAACTGCATCACAAAATTGATTTCTGAATTATTGGCAGCACAGTATTTTTACCTTTCCACTGTAAATAGTAAATTCAAGCCCAAAGTGTATCTTAATTAGATTTGGAATAGCAGTGTTACTTATTACCTACTTTTCATTCTCCACACCAGCTTGTGTCATGAGATCTGTAATGTTTTTTTCTAATTCATCGACACGGGTTCCCATTTCATCTATCCGGTTGATAATCTGATCAGACATACTTTGGAACTTATCCTGCATGTTCTGTAGTAGTGACTGCACCTGCAAGAAAATTTATTCATATCATGAGTAAAGCTTCAAAGAACTTGAGCAAAATTAGCTTGTATTACGCATTAGGAACGTAACCTAGTCTTTTACAAGAATTTTGTCTTACATATTGTGTCACCTCTTGCATGTTTTTCGGATCATTTCCTGGCGTTGAATAGGTATTTTCCACATCAGTTGTAGTGTTTTCTGCAGTAATATTTGTATCTGCCATTATACTGGAGTTATTGTCTTATTAGGAATGTAATAACAAAACAACACTGAGGTATTGTTTTTTGGGAGAGAAGAACACCGTAAGATATCTGTGCTCACTCAACAGAATTCTAACGATAACTGAATCAAACTGAATCGATTTGCCTTCTAATAAAGTTAAAACAAAACATTGCCTAGCAAAAAGATTGATAAAACATAGAGAAGCGGGATTGCATTACATTACAAATTACCAGATTTGATTATTATGACAGCATTGACACATGGCATGACAGGCGTAGGTACGTGAATATTCGGTTTGACCAAAGACAATGTCATCATCATCATTTCAGCCCAACGACGTCCACTGTTGGACATAGGCCTCACCTAATTTCCGCCACAACGCGTGGTTTCGGGCCGCCTGAAGCCAACGGCTCCCCGCGATCTTAACCATATCATCCGGCGCAACGTGGGTCGCCCCCCAGCCAGAGGGATGGATGATCTGGAAAGACATCAGACTGACCGTGTAAAAACGTTTACTGTACTACCCAGACATATCATTTACCGTCACTGTCACTTCAGAAATGTCACATTACTTGTCAAATTGTTGATTTTGTTTGTCCGATGTACGTTGATTGCAAATTTTGTGCCCGGGGTGCCCGGTTTTTATTATCTACCGAAAACGTAATTAATAGCATTATACCACTTATAGCCAATTAGGCTGTTAATAAATCATGCAGCCACTATCAATCTCTAAAAATGAAATTCAGATAGACTTAAATGAAGTCAGAGTCGACATATTACATGGTATTCGTGAATGTACCATCAGAGGGCTTACGCAGACTACGAAATGGCTAGCAGAATTAAATTTTGCTTTAAAAGACCACAAAGTTATGTTCGAACGACCTAGGCCGTATGAAGATGGTATACCACTTGAGGAAAAAGATGTTTACTTGGTAGCTAAAAGTTACTTTGACTGTCAAGAATATGATAGAGCTGCTCATTTTCTAGAAAACTGTACCAGTTCAAAATGTGTGTTCCTGCACAAATACTCTCAGTACATGTCAAGTGAAAAGAAGCGGTTAGATAATGCCACAGATGTAGGTGTAGAAAACTCTGACTCCACACAAGTATTATTGGATTTGTTATCATACTTTAAGGTAAGAGAATTCCTCAATCATTTTCATGATATTTTTACCATGTTTACCTGTTGAATTACTGCACTGGTTTTCAGTTGGTTGCAGCATCAAGTTTACATAGAGCACTTACAACACAAAATTTTAAGTATTTGTAGTAAATAATGAACACAAAACTATATATTTCAGGCTAACCGCAACAACCTGGATGGATATCTCTTGTATCTAGAGGGTGTGGTTTTAAAGAAATTAGATTTACGGAGTGAAGCGGTATCAGCTCTCCTACAATCTGTGGCACTGGCTCCGACGCTATGGTCTGCTTGGGTAGAACTTGTTGGCTTAGCCAATGAATATGAGGCTCTAGATACTCTCAAGCTGCCAAAGCATTGGATGAGATATTTCTTCATTGCACATGCCTTTGTTGAACTGAAGCTGTCTGAACAGGCCCTGGAGGCTTACATGGTGCTGGTGTCAGCTGGTTTTGACAAAAGTACTTATGTGATTGCACAAATGGCTATTGCACACCATGATAGAAGAGGTAAGCATCTTGAAATATTCTATCCAGGTTTTATTTATTAATTTTACTTAAGTAAGTACTTACAAATATACATAGTATGATGATAACCTAAAAAAAACATTCTAAATCAATGGAGTCCAAAATTATAACTGCACACAACATTCTATTGTTATATTGGTTCCATTGTTTTACTTCAGTACATCTTTAATATTTTGTAATTATTATATTAACTAAACTGAACAAACCTGTTATGTTGCAGATGTAGATTCATCCTTGGCTTTATTCCGGGAGCTGTACCAAAGTGATCCGTATCGACTCGACAACTGGGATGTATACTCCCATCTCCTTTATCTCAAAGAAAAGCGGATGGAGCTTGCAAACTTAGCTCAAAAGGCGGTCTCTATTGATAAATATAGAGTTGAAACGTGTTGTGTTATTGGTAAGAATTTCAAATTAAAAAAATGGCTTTGGGGCATCTTTTAGTATGGCTGTGTAGTCTAATGCTGCCTTTTTTGCTGTCAATAGTATAGCCTTTGCAAACGTGCCTAACAAGATTGAATATGATGTATTTGTTGTAAATAATTTTAAAAAAAAATTGAGAAATGCATAGTTTGTGCCACTTGAAGACAATGCCATCATATAGCTAAATTAGATAATCCTGATGGTTTGTCTTTAACATCCTCACTACACCATCTTCTAATAGTAAATTGTTGACAGGTGTTGATTTTGAAATATAATTCTTATTATACTTTAGGAAAAACTATAATGGTTGTAAATAATAAGCTTTATTTAATCTTACAGGTAACTACTACAGTTTAAGGAGTGAGCACCAAAAAGCCGTGGTATACTTCCAAAGGGCTCTGTCCTTGGACCCACAGTACTTATCAGCTTGGATACTTATGGGCCATGAATTCATTGAACTACAAAACTCCAATGCTGCTATACAATGCTACAGACAAGCTATAGGTACTATTATTAAAATATTACATCACTTTGCTCTTAGTTGTTGGAATAAACTTTTTAACTTTGTATTATGGGACATAGCAAAGGACACAGGAGATGTGATTAAAAGCAAAGGACAAATAGGGAAAGAAAGGAAAGGCAATAACTAGCACAGTCTGTTTAACAGCCTTATATCTGTGTATCTTAATAGAAAATCATTGTAAGGAACAGTTGAAAACATTATGGGACGGGCAGGATTTGAACCTGCGACCTTCTGCACACTGTGCAGTCGCTTTAACCAATCAGCCACAGTCAGTTCAGGCGAAAAGGTCGCAAAAGTCGAGGTGTGCAAAAGGTCGCTGGTTCAAATCCTGCTGGTCCCATATTTTTTTCAACTGTTTCTTAGTATAATTTGCTTAGCACAGCTAAATGCTATAATAATAATCAATTAGAAGTTAAAAACATTTAAATTTCATTTTAGAACATCTACAATAATCATTTATGTCGACTACAACAGAATTAAAATACATAACTTCTATTAATTACAGATGTTAACAGGAATGACTACCGTGCATGGAATGGTCTAGGCCAGGCTTACGAGATACTAGGATTGAATGGCTACTGCATATATTATTACTCTAGAGCAGCTCAACTGAAGCCTGACGATTCTAGAATGTTGGTGTCGCTAGGTGAAGCTTACGAAAAGATGGAGAAAATACCTAATGCGCTCAAGTGTTACTACAAGGCTCATAGCACTGGTGATATTGAAGGAATGGCGTTGTTTAAACTTGCTAAGTAAGTGCTTTGTTGGATCATAGTAACTATTGTTCTACTTTGTCTACATACTTTTATCTATTTGTAGGTAATGAAAAAAAAGCTAATGGTAATAATTTGAAAGGTATAATAATATTGTTTAAAAACAGTTTTTAATTTTATTATTTCTTCTCATCCTTTTTATTGCTTAAATACAAACTATAAAAGTAAAGTACATTTAAAAATATAAAACTACAAAATAATTAATAATTTTTATTATGATATGACAGATTGGGTGCACTTGTGACCTGTGACTGTATTATTATTAGATATTAATTACTTAGATTATAAATGATAACAGATTTTATAATCCTGTTTTCAGACTATACGAGAAGTCGAACATGCCGAACAGCGCGGCGGCGGCGTACACGGCGGCGTGCCAGGACGCGGCCAACGCCGCCAGCAAGGAGCTGCCGGCCGCGCAGCGCTACCTGGCGCAGTACTACCTGCGCTTCTCGCTGCTCGACCACGCCGCGCACTACGCCTACAAGTGCTTGGAGCACGAGAGCGTACGTAACTATTGCTTCATTGGAACTTATTTGATGATCGGATGGCGTGTAGTGTACCTGCCTGCGACGCTGAGGTCGCGGGTTCGATTCCCGCTCAAGACAAATCTTTGTGTGCATGAACATGTTTGTCTTGGTCTGGGTGATTCTATATATAATAAGTATGTATTTACTATCAGCTAGTACCCATAGTACAAGCTCGGCTTAGTTCGTGAATTGATAGCGTTGTGTGCATGTTGTGTGATATTGCTTTATTTATGAGATTGCAGTCCTACTTGCGATTCACATTGCTCGACTACGCATGCATACTCTCGTATATTAACATAGCATCAAAACGTTTCCTGTTCCGCACTTCCGCCGCTTATGCGTATTCTTTTATTTCCTATAAATCATTACGTCATGCACATATTCATCACACAGCCAATATTGTAAAAGTTGTTCACTAAGCGATTGCAATGCAGTAGCGGCCAGCATATTTTTTAGCTGGAGCGAGATCACACTTAAGGTACAAGCTGTTTTTTTGCCACCAATCTAAATTGGTGCAGATGCACAAAGAGCCGTCATTGTAGTGCATTCCTTGCAAAGAAAATGTCAAATTAAGTCAGCCATTCCCTTAAGTGTGATCTCGCTCCAGCTAAAAAATATGCTAGGGCTACTGGTACCAAGGGCCATTATCTGAAATTCTCCCATCAGTAATGTGTAAGCAACTAAAGTGTACGACAGGCATTACTTACTATTACTCTACAGATATTCTACAAATTGTTTACTAAAGTTACACTTTATTCTAACTGGGGCATGTTTCAGATTATATCCAAGTACTATGTTAATCAAAATAAAAACAGATTTTTATATATCTAATATTAATACTGACAGGTATACTCATAAATATCTTAAAATAATATACACTGTGATATATTCTGTAATAAAACTAAATGATATATTTAGTTAGTTAGCATAATATGTAAATTATGTACTCTTCATTTACAGACTAAAGAAGCTGGCAAGAATATTCTCAAAACAATATCAGAGAAGCGTTCAAGTGCGTCAACTGCACAAGCTTCTGTTCCAGATGATATTCCAGATGCCATCAAAAATGTGTCAACCATCTCCATATCTCAAGAAACACCTAAGACTCCTCTGGCGAGCCCCAACGTGACACCCGACAATTTCTCTACACCAGTGTTTACGCGGAAAAGTAGTAAATATAAAATGTGACCCACGATTTCTAGAAAATGTAAGATGTGAAGAGACTGATCTATAGTGTAAGTGTATCAATATAATTGTATAAATGTAAAATTAAATAAATCTCAACTCAACTTACCTAATTTGATTTTTTTGTTAATAAACAGAATTCAGACTTACCGCCAAGGCAAAGGTCATAACGGTGTTGACGATCAAAAATATTGTGGATTAATTATCTTACTAAAAGGCTAGTTCGCATTAATATGTAAAAATCTAATGAATGCAGCAAAATCTTCGGGGCCTTCGTCGTGATTGCAATACATTATAGAAAGAACTTAAAAGCTTAGCATTATTTGTATTCAAAGCATTCTGAAATAACTTACTATTGTTTATGAATGACTACATGAAGTGATAGCTATGGTCGATCTAAGAAGAGATACCGGCCTTAAGTGCTGTAACAAGTGTTTGTTAACTGAAGTGATCTATTAAAATGTAATATTTTGAAAGAATTGATAAAATTCAGTTAAAACTGAAGTTGAGATACTAAACATTTCAAGCATTTTCGGTCAAACATATTCCAGTCGCGTCAATAAATACATAAAACATTCAAGTACCTTAAAGTTCTCAGACGTTTTTTTATTTATTTTGGTAATAAAGCGCGTCAGAAATCATTCATTAATTGTAAAAAGTTTCATTGATGGGACTATAAATAAATTTATCACAATAGCTATAAATTAATGGCAACACAATAGACCAATTCAGCATCTGGGTGGTAGATGATGGAAATTAAAAAACAATGTGTATAAAAAATAAGTGATTACTTTTATTTATACAAATTAACAGATCTTGGTGCTCAATTAGTAAAAAACAATTATATTAAGAACTAAATAAATAGGTGCGATGATAAGATAAAAAAAATTGTTCAAGTTAGCTCATTGCAAATAAAAATAAAACTGATTATAATCACAGATGAAGCACAAATTTGAGAGCTCAATTTCTAACTGTCTTATTACACGTATATTTGCAATTCATTTCGTTAAAAAATAACGGAGTATAAAATAATGTTAAAACCTTGACTAAGGAAATATTCAGTACAATTTTGTCAAGCAAAATGTTAAATATTAAATAACATTAAAAATAACTTACATTACATCTGGTGACATTACAAATGTAAATAAAAGTCAACAATACATTTATTCAATAAAATATGAAATGGTTCATTTTAAGGCCCAAAATAAGCCTCTGTTTCTTTTGTAAGCTTCTATAATAACAATTTATATGAGCAATTTATGAATGGACTTGGAATAAATATAGTTATTTAGAATGAAACATTCTCCAAAATGTATAACCCTTACGCATAAATACATCCAATCAGTAATCATAAATTGTTTATTTTACATATCATATCGATATAATATTTTTGTACCGTTCCATACAATTCAAAACTATTCTATGAAATAAGGCCAGTAACCTCACAATGACATCACTGCGCGCAGCCTCGGCGCGGCCACTGGCTGACTCACTGAACGAAACTTAAATACACAAGGCACCGGCTTACTAACTTACTAACTACCACTATTATAATACCTGTGTTTAATCATTCCGCATCTAATTAGACTAATATGTGTAAACACAAAAAGTTTAAACATCCCGGTCAATTTAATACTATCTAGATAATTTAGAATAAAGCTAAATCCCGAGGTTTCACTGATGTTTCATACATAAAAGCTTAGCAACATTCACTCCCTCATTGTATACATTATAGATAATTTAAATTTCATTTGTATATTATTAATAGTGTAAATATTGAAAATATTAAGGCATATTGAGGCACTCGATTTTACAACCATCACAAGCTAGTTGCATGGTGGTGGCTACGGACTGATAATGCTTAAATTACAGTAACATCCTGACTTACGCGATTTCTTACCTTGTAAGAGGTTAAGTAATTATGCGAAATATTGTTTCTCCTTACGACATCAGTACCGCATTCATCCAAGACAGCATGAATTGCCGCCACTACTGAATACCCACTATGGCAAAACATCAATAAATTATTCAACTACGAAACAATCGTTCAATAACATAAAATTTGTAGCTTGGTTTGTGCTTTTTGTTACAGTTTGTTCTTAGACTTCTCACTTAGTTCTTATGTTGTCTGAAGACCAATCAGAGGAATGGATTCTTTGAGTTCACAAAACCGTTGTTGTATGCGGGTTGCTGAAACAAATAAACATGATAAGCAAGCAGTCATGCCCGAAAATGCAGTGATTCATTAAAATTATCATATGCTATCCCCAGTAGTACCAGGCGGATTTATGACTCATGTACGTAAGTCACAAAAATGCGCAAAAATTGCCTACTAAGATAAAACTATCATGTTTGTAACATCATATTACCCAGTATAGGAGCATAAATATCAGTGTTTCCGGCATGTGTTTAAAATGATAACATAATCAAAATAGTCTGCGGATACATACACTAACTAGCTTATTAGTATTCACACTACATTCTAAAATAAATTTGAACATGCTGTTAATTCATTCATACATATTGTTCAAGTATCAAAACGGGCAATGCACAATAGCTCTTTATATAGCTGCAATACTATATCTACAGCCCACTATGTATATCAAAAATAATCTAAATAAGTACTGAGATGTAAATAAAAAGATGTTTGAATAAATTGAAGGTGAACAACTTGTAACTTGACACAATATTTTACATAATCGAGACGTGACACATTATATCAAATAAAACATTCATTTGATATTGAGATCAACTTACTCTGCAAGAAAACAGTGCTAAGTCAATTACTTTCTAAATTAAAATGAGTAGGTTGAGTGCATAATGAAATAATATATCATTCATCATACACTATAACACATATAAATTCGTCAATCCCAAACTAGCCTATTCAAAATATAGCATAGTACGATCCAATACCTATTGTCCTATACCTATATATAAAATAATAATATATTATATTATATATAAAACACATAGTTTTTATTTATAATTAAAAGCACGGTCAACTCTATATGCCTATCAGCATGATTAAAAGGAATAATAGACGGAAAAATCGGTGTACAAACATTATTTTAATAAACTGACCAAGGATAACTTTTATAAATACAATATTTATTACGTTCAATTCGGGTTACTTTGAATTGTCGTCTAAATTTAAACGAAGTTATAAAAATATTTCCTATTTTATTACCAGGGCTCGGAATTAGGAAGAGTTTTTCATGTACTTACACTGATTTCATACAGCGAAAGAATAAAGTGGATATGCCCCAAATCCCGAGATTAATTTTAAAGAGCAGAAAAATATCCCATGATTTTTTAAATAAAAAGTTATTTACTTTTTTACACAATTTAAACTACTGCACGCGCGACTAAATATTTTAATTCTCACAAAATTTATACTATAATGTCGGAAGCGAACACTTCAAATCTTACTGGTAATGAATCGGACAAGGAAAATGATTCTGATGGGCCGTTTGAATAAGCAAAACCTCACGAGTCTAGGCTAGAAGCAAAAGTTTTTGCTCGTATTTATAAAAAAAGGCGAAATATGCGTATGAGAATTTACTACAGACTTTCAACAATTTGTATTGTGAATTAATGTAAACTAATAAAAAAAAATATGTTAATTATCTTTGTTTTATTTATTCGTAATATTGTTGGCCACAGGGGATTGTCCATTAGAAATCCCGGGAAGGTCCACATTAATATCAACATTTCGATGCAAGTACATAAAAAACTCTACCTAATTCCGAGCCCTGTTTATTACACAAAATCTTATTAATATATAATTAAGGTAACTGTGTAAATCGTATCGGTAATATGTGTGTAGCTAACAAGTAAAAAAATTACTGTTATAATATTAATTTTGCAAATCACCGAATTTTTATTTATTTATTCTTTGAGTAACGAACAACTTTAAACACAAACAATAAAACAACGTATACAAATTACAACTTAAGCCAATTGACAGTTTCCGCTTATTTGCATGGCTAAGTTCGAAACTTACATATTCAAAATAAATAACATGTTCTAAATCATTCTAATATGAGATAATAATAATTAGCTTGTCGACAGGATACAATAAATTAAATATATTATCATTATTACGAATAGATTTTTTTTTCTATGCTATATTGCGAAACTGAGTGTGATCGTTGAATATGTCCAAATCTTCATTCCACATATTCGTTTGTTTTTTAACTACACGGTGAAAGAACGGATTAGACCGGCAAAGATAATGTAATACTACCGTATTTATACTGTGCCGGTAGTTTGTGTCAGCTGCTGAGATTGCTAAACAAGGCGGATTTCTTGTGCGTATATTGGGAACATATATTTCAATACGGTTAAGAAGTGCCGAACATCAGCTACTGTTCTGCGTAAATGCACCGGAAGAATGTGGTGTCTCCTACAGTGACTCTTATAATCAATGTCGAAGCATTTTGGTCGTAGCTTTTCGGTGGCTATTTTGTTAGAAGTGTTTTTTTGCTCTGATTTGGAATGGTACTATGGGTCTATTCCGAAAAGTTACACTATTAAAATCAGACACTTTTACCTTAACTTTAAATTATTCGAATATCATATTTTTTTTAATCTTCCTAAAGTTTAATTATAAGTTACCCAACTCTCATTATAACTTTGAACAAGGCTTGAGTTATCAAACTATAACTGTGACAAGATTTTTATATTTTAAATTAGAATCGGCCGCATGGTATGCCCACTTGCCCACTTTAACAAATTATATATCTAACCTAAACCTTCTTGATAATTTTCCCTCTATCTATTAGTAAAAACAGAATAATAATCCGTTTAGTAGTTTTCGAGTTTCTCGCGAACAGACAGATAGAAGCAGCGAGGGACTTTGTTTTCGACTTAAAAATATTAAGTAAGGAAGGAAAATATGAATTTCCATTCATAAAGTAGCGTTATTTGCACTAAGTAAAATAGATATATTAGTAAAATTCAGCATGTGCCTAAATCTATTACAGTTTTGAATCCTATCTATTACAGTTTTGAATCCTATCTATTACAGTTTTGAATCCTATCTATTACAGTTTTGAATCGTGAGCCTGAGAAGAATTTTATTGTTAAAATTACTCTAAAAACATATTTTTTTTTTTTTAAATGATTTTGTTCTTGCAATCTGCCTGTTTCAGGGCATTTAGCTAGAGTTTACGAGCTTTCAGTTTGTCTTGAATGAAACTAGCCCAATGGCTAGTCCATTAGAATATTCCAAGATGTCATATGAGATCTTGGGGGACTCTTCTTTTTATTCTTTGGAATGTGTTGGTGGTCTTTTGCATCAAAGTACAAGCAAGAGGGTTAGGGTGCTTCTCAATACGTTTGGCATACGATTTAAGCTTTTGTATTATTTCTTGCTTAACCATTGGCATCTTCAAGTCATGGTGTAGTTGTTTATTGGTAATGTACCATGGTGCATTTGTTATCATCCGAAACATAAATAAACTCTATGTTGTAACAGTAAATTAAATGATAAAAATATATGTATAGTTAAGAAAGAATTCCCAGATAAATATAGAATACAAAAGGTTAGTTCAAAAGTAACAATTGAGCTAGTGCCAAATGTCAGTTGAGTGTGTAGTAAGTCAACACATACAAATCCATTAAATTATAAGATGGCATCTCTGTTATCCCATCTATATACAGATATACATATATCTATGTATAAGCAACACTTAAGTGATCAATAATAGTGTATGTAAACCTGTAGATTCTAACTCAAATGATCAACAATTTCAAGGTCTTATCTAAGATTATGATTCACTTTGCTTTGCTGTGAATTTGATTTTTATTTAGCTAACATACAAAATGCCACATCATTCTTAATAAACTAGATGGGTAGACAACATTGTTATTGATGCTAATATTATAAAAAGTGGAAGGATTTGAATGATTGTTTATTTATTCTGATAACTACTCAACCTATTTTAATAGTTAATTGTGCAATAAGAGAGCAAAGAATAAATTTTCTTCAAGTGCTAATTTTGAGTCCCAATTAAGCGTAAGAATCTAAAGTAGGTTAGAATCTTAGGGACTCATAAGCTAAGATGTCAATAACTTTGATCTTGTGTCGCACATACAACTATTCACCTCAGCAGCTCAAAATAGTACCCATAATACAAGTTCTGCTTAGTTTCGGACTAGACGATGTGGTGCGAAAGTTGTGTGAAATTAAGAAAAAAACAAAAAGCTAGGAATGAGAAAGAGAGTGAGAGCAAAACTCGAAGCAAAATCCTTTTTTGCTCACTAAAAAGGCTGAATGACTTCACTGAGACTAGAAATATACTTATCAATGGTTTAGATAATGTCCTGTGCATAAGCCAACTAGATTTCTCTTTATTTGATGGTAATACTATGTGTCATAATTTTTGAGAAGTAACTGTTACTCATTCTTTACCAACATTACATTGTGTAATTATACACATTTCCTGATAAACATAATATCTACTAATACAGTCTATGATATATAAAATTACTCCAGAGAACTATGCATGTTAAAACTAGGTGGTATGGAGAGCAGCATAAGATGTTTTGCAGTAAAATGATGAATTAAGTTACTGTAACGATATAACATACATCTTTATTACCCAGAAGGGTGTGGCAGAGGTATACCACACCCACATTTCAGCTATTTTATTTTACCCATGGGATAAAGGGTGAGCCTATCGCCATCCACCAGGCACAGTTCTAACTCTATGCTGCTATAGTGAATTTTCTGACAGAGTTCACAAATAACACTGCTTAACCCGAACATTGAATATCAAGAATACCTAAATGATACAACGATTAATCATAACTTAAGAAACTCTAGTGTTATTTCTAGGATAAAATAAAATAGAAATCTTACCATGAAAGGGTTGACCGGTACAGGTGCGGTGTTGGTACTCCACCCTCCGTTAAAGAAGGGGTTCTTATTTGCAAACAAATCATTGGTTGCTGTGCTTTGGAATGGATTTTTATTATTTACAATATTTGTCTCCTCTGCAACAAAAATGTGACAATGTAGGTATATGATTTTAATAAAAGCAACATGTTTTCCAATATCAGCTTGTTAAACATACCCATATGTTTCATATTTTGCTGCCTTAGAGCCATATCTAGATCTGCTAAAGCTGCATAACGGTCATCTGTAGAAAAAACACAGATATAACATATAACACTTAGAATAGTGTACACTTCTTACAGTTAATTCAAAAGGAAGGTACTCACTTGTGGGAGGCGCTGGTTGACTAAAAGCATTAAATGATGGTGTAGTTGCGGACGGAGGAGAGCCAAAATTGTTGTTCATATTATTGGTGAACTGACTACTGTTATAAATATTTGCTGTAGAAAAATCAACAGGAAAACTGAAAGGATAAAAGTTATTATTAGGTTCATAAATAAAATGAATTTGTTGTATTATATTGCGATTATTATGGGACTCACTCAGGTACAGAGGCTGGCACGGCAGCAGGTACAGAAGAAACATTCACAGAGTTCATTATAGGTTGCGCCAAATTGCTGACTGGCTGATTTATTCTATGACTTCTGTCATTTACAGGAGGAAGCAAATTGTGCACTACTTTAGCATTTAGAGCTACTGGATTATTATTGATATTATTCTTCGATGTTTGCGGCGAAATTGATATCAGAGGCGTCGGAACAGCGTTACTTCCGGCTTTAACTTTTGGTTTGTTCTTCGATAAAATACCGTTGACGGAAGGGTGGCTGTTCATCGGCGTGTCAAGATAATAACGCTTCTTTTCGTATTTATCCGACATGAAATCCTTAACACTTTGTTCGTCAGTAAAATTCACACTTTCACCCTCGTAAAGGCCTAACCAAACGCGCCTACAGTAGTCGTTCCCTCTCGCTTTTATAAATTCTATTTCTTCTGGCGTGAAAGTGGCCATGGAGATTGACTTCACTCGATGAGGCGGTGTTAGACCACGCCTGAAATATAATACAGGCAACCGTTAGTTAATGTTATTCATTATTTACAAGACAAAAGCAGAATAAACGCAGAAACTTTACTTACAGCATTCCCGAACATTTTGAACACACAAAAGAACCGATCGTGGTATTTACGTATGTAGGTCCCCTCTGGTTGCAATCTAAACAATACTTGTTTCCGTTCAGCGAAATGAGTTCACGTAAAATTTCTAAATTTTTATCGTCCTGTTTGCGACGATTTGCAGCCATTTTTGTAATCAATGTGTGAGTAATGTTTTATTTTTATGTACAATGTACAAATACAACACAGGCGAACTCAAACTTCAAAAAATGATCTTGCTTGTGTGTGCATTGTGTTGTTGTGTGTGTTTCGTTTTTTTATTTTCTCTAGTGATGTTGATCTATGATGAAACGTCAATTTTAAATCGTACTGAATAAAGTTCTACTGTTACTTTATATTTTTTGTAGTTGTAAAACACCTGTTGTAAAATCTACATAATAATCACTTGTAATAAATTCATCAATAAAACCACACATACTGGCCACACTTTGTCCAAAATAAGAAGCAAATTTTAAAATCCTTCCTTAGTTAATATGACAAAATGAGAAAGTATATATATCTATAATAATTTAATAATAGTAACTAGCTGTTTATCTATTACGCTTAATACGGCTAAACTACAAACCCAATCTTAATGAAAATTGGTATGCAGATAGTTCAAAACCTGAGGAAGGACATAATATACTCTTTATCGACAAACCTAACATGCAGGTTAGGAGCTAGTATTTCATAATTCATCATTTCAACCTTAACTATATCCTTATAAAGTTAATTTGTAAAACAAAGAATTTTCTTTATTATTTTAAATCGAAGGCAAAACAAAAAAATATGTTTAGGGTTCCGTACCGAAAGGTGTTGCCTTTCTAACAAATACTTAAACCCAAATAAAAGAAATATATTTTAGGGGGCTCCAATACGAATAGTGTTTTTTTTTCTCGTTTTTGCTTTATATTGGACGCGTGTTAGCTAGACTATTAAATTTTCACAGATTATGTATAACTGTTACCGCTATAACAACAAAAAAATCGAAATAATAATATTTAGTGGAGGGGCTCCCATACAACAAACGGATAAAATTTATTACTGTAAAAAAAAAAAAAGATCCTATTTGTCCATATTATTATTATCATACCATTATGATGATTTATTATGTATCCAGGGCCTAATAAGCATTTGCAACAGCATGCACTTTTTCGCAGATACAAACGATTTAAAACATAAATTGTTACTAAATCAGACATGACAGACTTTTGCTTTATAATGTACTTTAGTATTTCGAGTTATTTCTACAAGTCTACCGTTATTAACTTATTACGTTTGGACCTCATTTTAACATAATTATTAAGATTATTTCTAGCTAGTATTGCATTGTGATATATATAAAGGGATATATCTATCAATAGTATATTTTTTTTACCACAATTTTATTACGTCCAAATAGGGTAACTTTAAATTACCGTGCCGTTGAAGTTTTCAAAAAGATTTATTTATGTACTTAACGAAAAATAATTGTAAATGACTGACCTTTGTAAAAGGAATAAAATTGTTATTGTAATTTTTTGCACTGATCTACTCATTCAATACCAGAGAGCATACATTTAACTAGAAAGAACTATAAGATTTTAATAACATTATTCCCACTGCGCGTTCCAGATAAATTCACATCTAAGTTCAGAAATGTATGGGTTTCGACAGCTTTTAGCCGGCTTGGGGAAAATTTTCTATGAAATTTGACAGTCCGATTGCAAAAGTATACCAGTCAATTTTTTTCCGTATCATCATGACATAAATTTTTCCTTCATTACTAAAAATGTGGCTCGATTACGGTAATCTGTTAAATCGATCAAGTTTTATTAGGACATCCCTATTTTTGTCTATACATACCATTACACTAATAAGCACGACCATTCTGAATCACTTAACCACCAAGTGCGAACACCACGAAATTAACGCAAATATCTATGTTAAAAAAGTCTGCCAAAACTCGGGCGGAAGTAGAATGTTCCGCGTATTTTGGGTGTAGGATATTTTTTTGTTAGTGGTTTTAAAAAGTTGACTCTGGTGGTAAGCTAGTATACCTGGAAACACTTCACGCTAGAGTCCAATCAGGATTTGACAACCAGTTCTACATTAAATGCCAGACGCCTGCCTAACAATGACGCCTCCAGTTGACTTGTTTCTCTGAGGCACCAGCACATAATTCGGATTTAAAATGTTTGTGCAGGTGCACGGCCGCACGGACTCGAGACATTGCTGAAGGGATTTATATAAATAATACATAATATATATTATAATCTTATCAAAATAAAAGATATATAATATTTTATAGTCATTATTTTATTACTGAGAAAAGTTTTTGATATATCACTACCTTTTTCTTTTTTATTAGCTATTCTAGACCCAAACTGTAATGCTCTTTTCGGTAAATAAACGGCGTCATTAAGTCCAAGATTAATTGCTACTAATCTCAATGTGAGCTTATCTCCTACACCAATACACATATCTTCACTGGGAAAACACCTAAAACAAATAAGAGTTAGAAATAAAACTATATAATAGGTATAATGAGACATCCAAATATAACGTAAGCAGATTTTAGACCCCAGTCTCCTTTATCAGCAAATAGTACTTGCTCCCTATTGTGCTTATGTAATGCTTGAATTGTCCCTAATCACATTCAAACTTTTAGAAACATACCTTAGCCACGGTTTTAACTTTAATACATAATTTGTAAAGTTTTCATCTAGATAGGGCATTCTTGGTTGCCTCCCATGGTCACATATAACTCTGTTGTCTCGAGCCAAATTTCTAAACGAAATTCTTTTCCAATCCAGTTGTAATTCTTTGTTAAGCCCTTGCCAGCCATGGCGTTTAAATGCATTCCTGTGCCGAACATA
This sequence comes from Hypena proboscidalis, assembly GCA_905147285.1. Taxonomy (NCBI): domain Eukaryota; kingdom Metazoa; phylum Arthropoda; class Insecta; order Lepidoptera; family Erebidae; genus Hypena; species Hypena proboscidalis. The sequence goes on from LR990130.1 coordinate 5,776,500, forward strand.
GCCCCCAAATAATTCATCAGCACCAGATCCTACTAATAAAACCTAAAATAAAATAAAATATAAGTATAGCCCTTTTAAATAAAATTTATGAATATATTGTAAGCTAAACTTTAAAATCTGTATTACCCTGCTAGTTGATGTACTTGTGCAATCTTGACCTCTAGCAGCAAACCATAATGCAGTGCCAAGACTTTCATCCAAAATAGTTTGTCTAGGATAAACTAGATCCCCTATAGTGCTGCCTTGATATTTTTCCAGTTCCTCTTTAGGAACATCAACTTCCATAAAAGTCCATTTTCTAAAATATTATTAAAATGTTATGATTAATTCAAATTTAGATTTAAATTTTTTTGACATTTAACATACATAATTATGCATAATACATAAAATCACGCTTTAATCCCACAGGGGTAGTCAGAAACGATGGAACTCTATGTGCTTTGCTCCTTACATACTTCTTTTAACATAAATTTTATAGTAATATAGTCATTAATAAAATAGTTTTGGTAATTTACCTGCTTGGGCATAATTTTTGCAACTCCAAGAATGATTGTCTTCCAGTAAGTCTGTCAGGCACTTCATATGATGCATTATCATCCTTTTTAAATGCAACATTTATTAGATCAATACTTTGGTCTGCAGGCAAATACTTATCAGCTAATAAAGCTAATATAGTACAATCTAGACCTCCTGAGAATAAAACACCCACTGTGCAATGTCCACAATGGTCCATTTTATTTTCTATGCACATTTTGCATTTATTAGGCTGCCTCTTTAAACGCAACTCCACACTCTTTTCTAACAGTTTAGTTATTTTTAGAACATTTTCCTTTATGATTTTATGTTCCAATATTTTTTTCATTAAACTCCGTTTGCACTTAATCATGCTGGCAGTCAGTTTTATGAATTCTATCACACCATCCTGAAAAATAAAAACTTCATTAAAGCTTTTGAATATAAATTTGAACCTTCTTAAACCATAACATACTTTATTTGTTTTTATTTTACCTCATCTGTTAATCCTTCTTCTTCATAACTAAACTTGAATTCATCATCAGGCAAGCTTTGTTGCTTTCTTAATTGTGTAAGCCAAGAGTCCAAAAAAGATTCTTCAATGGTGTGTAATTTACTATCCCATGGATAGATTTTGATTTGCTTTTTGCTTAAATCCAATATTTGAATATGTGTAGCTGGTACCTCCACACAATCATAATCTCTACCTAAATTAGAAAAATAACTTGCTTAACTACTGGACAACTGCATATTGAATTTTGTTATTTAGTTTTTAAAAAATAGATCACTACTCTTTGAATTCTTATTACTCACCTAGAACATTACTGATTATTATAGAATTATCACTTTTATAAAACAACAATGAACCTCTTCCTATTTTATCTCTTGTAAAATATAGTTGTTTGTTTGTTTTATCATAAAATATGATTGAAAATGGACCTTTTAGTAATTCCAGTTGATTTATAATGTGTGCTTCTGTAAGTAGACCCTAAAATAATAAGGAATCACAATTATATCTGGTACTTTCTTAATTAATATTATATGCAAGACAAATTTATTGAGAAGCTTTTGAGGATAAACAATAATAACAATGGGAAATTTTCTTACATTTTGATGACATAACTTTTGCATAATCACTTGAGTGTCGCTAACATTGCTTTTCCATGTATCATCAAATATATCTCCATTATAGAGCAGCACGCCCTGGTCATCTTCAACAGGCTGAGGAACTAACTCCTCACCTTGCATCCACAAAACTGCTCCGCAAAAAAACACCGTCACTCCTTCACTCAAATTAATTTCTACTGATTGTGTGCAATTAGGACCTCTGTTTGTTATACGCTTGTAGACCTGCAAATCCTGAAAAATACTTTAACTCATTGAATGGGTTTTCGTATTTTTTTGGTTATGAGACATAGGGTATATTATTTGGTTATCTCACTTTTGTAGGTGTCTGGTTTGAATAACATATTTCAAAAAATATTCCACACATACTGAGCAAACCAAAGAATCTTCTTCACTTTTTAGGAATAGACATTAAATAATATTATGGCAATGTTTATTTACAATTTACATTCAATTAACCTAACCTCAAATAATAATTAATATAATAGTATTCCTTCATCAGAGGCACCAATAGACCAATAGACAAAAATAGAGTGGTAAAAAACATCGAAATCGAATCGAGGTATGAACCGGATTTTATGAAATTTTGTAGTGATTAATTTTTGACCTGGAACTCAATCAGCCAATGACGTTGACAAATTCAAAAAGTTGTCAAAGTGCAGTTTTCATTTCCATCAATCGTCTGTCAAACAATATCAATAAAAAACTCAAGTGAAATCCAAATAAAATAAAACAGCGTTTTTTATTTTCTGATTTTACAAACATTACAGATTATTTTGTTGACTTTGACCACGACGGTGACAACAATGACTTCAACTGATAAAGACACCGAAAATAATGAACAACAACCAGAGGGAAATGTCGAGAGCGCTGAAGATGAGAAAGCTGCTCTTGATGAATATTTATCTAACCTCGAAGCCAGGGTAAAACAAAAGTTGGAATTAAGAAATCAGAACTTAAATTGCGTACGTCCGCCCGAGAACCACTTTTCTAAATTAGACTCTGGACTGAAGAAAAATACAACCTTTGTAAAGAAGTTGAAGTCGTTTAGCGCCGTACAGTTAGATGCTTTGCTGAAAGATTTTAACTCTCTAAACCTTACTAAATATATCTCTGAGGTGGCGGCAGCTATCGCTGAAGCTAAGTTGAAGATGTCGGACATAACAGCTGCAATTACTTTGAGTTCAGCACTACATCGCACTTATGCGGAATTTGCCTCGACCTTCTTTGAAAACTGGCAAAAGATCTTAACTTTCAAAACTACAGATAAAATAACAAACTCATCAAAGTTGCGTGTTGATATTAGATTTTATGCTGAGTTGGTTGCGGTGGGAATATTCACAAACAGAACTGGATTGCCATTGCTAGGCAATGTCCTTACAGTTCTTATCAATATGGATAAAGAGGAGCATAATAATATTCCAATACTGTTATCATTTTGTAAGCATTGTGGAGAAGATTATGCTGGTTTAGCTCCTAAGAAAATAAGAGATACTGCAGAGGTAAACACATTTTATTGGTACTAAATATGTCTATAACCTATTAAATCTTCATATTATGTAAAAACATTTAATCTTTTCACAGAAATTCAATGTAACACTGCCAAGAAACACATTCTTGACTCCAGAAAAGCAGTCAGCAGTCCGAACCCTTCTTAGAGACTATTTCGCATCTCTGACCAAGCATTTATTAGCTGTCAGGGCACAGCTACAAGCCTTACATGCAGCTAACCAGAGAACCTTGCATACTAGAGGTGAACTGTCTCAGGAAAGGAAGGATCAATTAGAACAACATCAGGTAACTTATCCAAAACACTTTCTTAATAAAAATAAATAAAGAATAGTCAACATAGGCCAAGAATTTAAAAAAAAGTCTGCCACTATCACAAATAATTATGTACTGAGAAGGCCTGGTTATGCATTTTAAGCATTTATTTAATTAGGAGAATAACACACAGTTAGATATTATTTGCCAGTCTAGTATGGAGCTAGTCTAGTTTCTATAGCACCGAATGTTCTTATTCCAGGCAACTTATGACAAACTACTGTCAGGGGCTCAAAGCTTTGCTGAAGTTTTGGGTGAAGAGTTAGGAGAAGCTGGTGAACCGCCCACATTGTCTCTGACAGTGATTGAAACCCAGGGCAGTGTGACCATTGGTGGCAATGAGGAGTTTCCCATGCAGGCTGGCACTGACCCTTGGCAAGATGAAGACACCAGGACTTTCTACACCACGCTGCTTGATTTGAAGGTTTTCATGCCTAACTATCAGGTGAAAGAAGTAAGTATTTATTATGATTTCTAAGTATTCAAACACAAATAGATACACTAAGAAACATTTTGTTGTGCTGTAAGCACACTTGGCCAACAAACAGCTAACAAAAGCTAGGGATAGCAGAGCCCGCATGGTATGTATGTCGTTAAAAAGCAGCCAATGTACTTCCTCAGATCCTGAACTATAAAGATAATATACCAAGTTATAGTTTGATTTTTAATTAGAAATTATTTGCATAAACAAAACAAAGTACTGTTACTGTCAATTATAGTAACACTTCATTCATAGATACATACTTGTAGCATTTTTTGGAACACTGAATAATAGGGATATAACCATGGGTGTATGCACCAAGGATAGGAAGGATAGCTTACAGATTGGTTCAGTACTTTAGCCGTGAAAGTGTTACACACAGACAGACTAGAGTTATTGTCTCATTATAATATTAGTAAGGATTGGTTGTTTGTAGGCCTTATGTTGACGCTGCATTAGAATAAGGTTTAATATTGCAGTGTTTTTAATTGTGAATCAACCATTTTATATGCCAAGTGCAAGAACTTTGGTTACAATGATGTATTGATTGTTTCAGACTGTAAAGACTAGTAAGCCTGAAACAGTGACTGAAGAAATGTTGGATGAAGACTTGAAGGAAGATGAACTGAGTGATACTGAAGCACCACCAACAGTGCCTGAGGTGGAACAAGAGGAAGTACAACCCGCCAATGTCTCCAACAAGTTTGTATAAAATAATAACATTTAAAATTTAACATTTAACTTAATATTAAATGTTATATTTAATATTTAAAATGTTAAAAATTAACAATGAGTCATTTAGACAATGCAAGTTTTGCAAGGCATTTCTCTTGCCAAGTCTGTCTTGTTTTTTGTAGCAATAAGCAAAGCAAGCATAAGAGTAGGGAAGTAGACTGTGACAAGCTACTATTTAAATAAAGCACCATTATCGAAACATCAAAAACAAACACTTTCTAATAAGATTTGTATGAAAACGCGGCCAGTGACGTCATCATCTTTTCGTGATCAGGTGTTGTACTAATAATAAAAAAACAATAAAACCATCAAAAAAGTTTATTACTTTAACTTTATTTGGTCAAAGAAAGTAATAATTAAATGTTTTACATATTTTCATGTATTAAAAATGTAAAAACAATTTATTTTTTAACATTCTACAGGCCTTGTAGATGAGCCTTAAAGGTCGCAGTTGGCAGGGAGCGAACCGTAGCGTGACGGCATATTTTTATAATATATGTTAACGTACGTCGGGCAGTAACGCTGATTTATGCTTCCAACTGCAAGCTTAAGAATGCTTTATTTAGAGCCTGAAGTTTTAATCATCTGAAAAGAATAATAAACTACAATTAAAAGCAATAAACATTGTTCGTTTGTATGATAAAGAGTGTGATAATAACAAGGGTTGTTTTTACAGGTATGCACTAGATGCGTTTATGAATGAACTGCCAAACTGTATCAACAGAGTACTCATAGACAATGCTGCTGTTGATTTTGTCCTGAATCTCAATACTAAGAACAATAGAAAGAAATTGACAAGGGTTCTCTTCAGTGTTGCCAGAACTAGACTTGATTTACTGCCATTTTACTCGAGGTTTGCTGCAATTCTGTACCCAGTGCTGCCAGATGTGTGTGTTGATTTGTGCCAGATGCTGAAGCAAGACTTTAAATATCATGTCAGGAAAAAAGATCAAATCAACATTGAGTCTAAGGTTTGTTTACACAAATAAGGACGATACTCTCTTACTGATCTGCCCTGGCAGTATAGTTCTATATCATAAATGTTCTTTCAGATCAAAGTGGTGCGTTTTATCGGCGAGCTAGTCAAATTCAACCTGTACTCCAAGATGGAAGCTCTGTATTGCCTCAAAGTGTTGTTGCACGACTTCAAACATCACCACATTGAGATGGCTTGCAATCTCCTAGAGACTTGTGGTCGATATTTGTACTGCAACCCTGATACCCATCAACGCACAATGATTTATTTACAGCAAATGATGAGGAAAAAGGTAAATTTACAAAAACATTATTATCAACAAATCAATTTCATAGTTTAGGACATCATTGTAAAACATGTAGATTTCAGATCTGTACTCAACGACATCCGAACTGAAAGTGCTCTAAACTATAAAAGTCATCCAATTTTGTGCAAACTAAATTGAATATTGAAGTATTGACATAAATTTCAATTTATTTGTGACAGTTATTTATACATGCTTAAATGAAATCTACATTTATGTAGGTTGACATTTGACATTATTTTTGTAAATTTTGTTCAAGTCCCGACCTCAATTGTTATACTTCAATGGGTTAAGAATTTCAATATTATATACAGACAAGTTAGGTAACTTTAAACGGCTTTTACAGTTTTTGTTACATTATAATGTTATTTTATTGCATAAATAGTGTTCTTTTGAATTGGTTCGTATACCCAACACAATAGATTTTCAGAAAAAACAACAGAAGTACCCGAAATTTGCCCAAACACGAGAGTTAGGCAATTTTGAATAATAACTTTTTGTAGTATGTAAATGCGAATATTTTAAGAGCCCTATTACATTTTTACGTTGCGCCAAATTAGGTGTTTCTGCGACCGCGCGGCAAGTTACGACCTACTCGATGCACAAGTTGCGTGAACAGTGACTAAATAATCTTGATCCGCTGTAGTATGATTTCCTATGGCACTTCCACGGTAAACGAATCGTAAAGTATGCTTTGTTGTTAGAATAAAAAGTATTTTTTCAGTTTACCAGTTTAGTAGTTTGCAGAATTGGCTCCTTATCAATAACAGGTATATCAGTTTTACAACATTTAATCAATTGAAACACATTAAAATTATTTTATTTCGTATATTTTTGATAACATTATGAAACTTAATATAAAGTAAATATTACAGTACGTGAACATTATGCTAAAGTAGGTGTGATCCACAAAAATAAATACATTATAATATGTCGATATGTGTCGTTTACTATAGTGTCTTGATGACAAACTTTGATAAGGTAAATAAGTATTCATATCAAACAATATTTACGGGTTTTATGTGCGATAAAAGAACACGCACTGCATTTTATTTGGTAACTACCAATAGTACCTACAGATAAGTGACTCATCGACTACACGTGTGCAATTAGTAGACGGCAGGTAGTCTATCGATTCTATATCTGTTTCTTCAATTATTGAATTATCATTAGTGTCAAAGTCTGCGTATTCACTGTCAAAAGTCTAAAAAATTTAAAAAAGCATGAAATAAATTAAATTTTCAATACGAAGTATTTTATATTAAGAAAAGTTCATTATTTTACCATGTCCTTAGTTTCATTGATGTTGCTAGATGTTGAAGCTTCAAAGTTTTCCAGATTCTGTTTTTTATTATTTCTATAAAAAAATATAAATTATGAATATATAAGTATGTTTTAATATAAATAGGAAATATGAGCAAATTTCTTATTTTTCTTTCATAAGAACTTTCTCGAACACGACGAAAAAGTAGGTATTGAGGGGAGCGGATGTCCTTTCTTTTTTTTTTCATTAGAACCTTCTCCTGACAATTCATAACAAACACGACCAATTAAATAACGACGAAAAAGAAATTAAATACATACCTTGCTTCTCTAGCTTTGCTCAGGTTTTCGATGTTATGCCTTTTACGTTTCCTTAAGCATTGGTATTTACATTTACCCATATTGACTGTAGCACAACTACAATAAAACGCAATTATCTGTATAATACAAAAGAAGTAAAATAATTGTGCTACTACAACACACAGTACCAAAATAATATTATACTCACAATGATCAAGAAATCGCGATCCTACTATAAGATGCTCACACGCACACACACTGACGTAGCGTTTACTTGCCTAGTTACGCACACTAGCGCACGAAATAAACTGACATAGGTCCGACCTCGACAAGCGCTCGTGCGCATCTGATTGCATCGCCCCGGCGCAGTCAAATAAGTACTACTTTTATTTGATTTATTACAAAATAACTATAGCAATTTTAAATAAAACAAAAAATTTATAGGATAAAGCAAAAGTGAAATATTATTTTAGTAAAAACTTAATATTGAAATAATACCAAATACCAGAGATATTCTGACTTGTTTTGAGGTAATTTTGATTAAAACTTGTATCAATTCCAGACCTTTTTTTATACTCATAAAAGGTCAATATTAAAAATATATTTTATAATGATGTTAGTAGAGGATACATTCAATACAAAAACTAATATTTTGATGGGCAGTGTTAGTCAGTTTTTACAAATTAGAGCTCTCAAACGAGGTCTGTTCCCCTCTTTTACTGAATCATACATCAGCAGAATGATGATTACTGCATAATTAAATTTAAAAAAATAATATCTGTTGTATTAATGTTTAAGACGAAGAAATGGGCTATCTTTATAATGTAATTTTTTTAAGTAATAAACAGCAAAAAGTATACAATTACGACGGCGAAAACCTTGCACATACGCATTTTTTTGTAATAGGGCTCTTAAAGTTAAGATTAAGTCCGATTTCATCATCGAACATGACATTGACATCGATTGTGTCACTTTTATATTGGTTCAAATTACTATTTATCTGACGGTTATCTATTACTCGACGATTTTGTAACAGGCCTTTAATAACGATTCTAAATCAGAGCAAAAATCTCATCCAATAACATCACCACGGAAAAGTCGCTGATTTGCAAAATTATGATTTAAACAGTTGATATTTGCATTTTCGTTTGCTACACACATATTAACGATTCGTTTTACATAAGACACAAAGTTAGACGGCAATTTAAAGTTACCCGAATTGATCGTACTTAACAGAAATAATAATATTGAAACGGAAGCGATTATAACATTGATGAAGTTAACAAAATTCATTTACTTAACACTTCTTAATCTATGCAATGGTATTGTTTTTAGACTGTATCCGCATTAGACTCTCGTTACGTCACGCAAATCGAAAACGCCTTTTACTACGTGTGTCCTCCCGAAACACCCGCCCAGCCCAAAGAAGAGGAGCTTCCCATGCATCAATTCATCAGAAAAGTACTACACGAAGATCTGCAAAAGAGCAATGAGGAGAAAATACTAAGACTGATGAGAAAATTGAACTGGGATGATCCAGATACGGCAGCTGTAGCCATACAACATCTAGCTGGTGGCTGGCGAGTTAGGGCCAGTGCTAGGAGAGCTCTAGCTAGACTAACAGCAGAATTAGCAGCCTGGCAAGAAGCTGTAGCCCCAGCAGTAGTAGACACTATTCTAGAAGAAATAAGAGTCACCATGGAAGACCCTCACCCAAGATATAATCAACGACGAATAGCGACTGTCCGATATCTAGGAGAGCTCTACAACTACAAGTTACTAGATTCCCGGGATGTATTCACCGTTTTATATTCTTTCATCACCTTCGGAGTAACAAACGACCACAGCAACCCTTCTCCACTGGATCCTGCAGACAATGTGTTCAGGATAAGACTAGTGTGCGCCCTTCTTGAAACTTGCGGCGCGTATTTCAATAGCGGTTCTAGCAAAAAGCGTCTGGACTATTTCCTAATATTCTTTCAAAATTATTACTGGTTCAAGTACTCAGATCCACACTGGACTGATGACAATATGTTCCCTATTTACGTGAATTATATCTACCAAGAGTGTTTAACGACTTTGAGGCCAAAGTTGACGTTGTATACAACTTGGCAGCTTTGTAAGGATGCGATAGAGGACTTGCGACAGACTTTGTACCCTGAATTAGGAGACGAGGACAACGACAACGATGACCAAGGGGATGACAGTGTGAACGAAGGACTAGACACTATTATAGAGACTGATGATGAAACTGACAATCCTCAACTGCCAGGGGAAAGCTCCGATGAAGAAGCTATTACAGAAAACACTGGTAATGATGACAATGAAATACAGCAAAATGATGAGGATATTGAGCCTAGAAGACCAGCACCTAAACCTGTGAGTGTATTTTTCTTAATCATTGCAAAAAAAAGTAGACGACTTTCATAACATAACATAGCATAATATCACGCCTATATTTCTCAGAAGGGTATGACACAGGTATACAACACCCACACTTCACCTGTTATGTTTAGGTCCCATGTTATAGGGGGTGTGCCTATCGAGATTTCGGGCACACATCCAACTCCATGCTTCTATTGAGATTTTTCTCGCGCTGAAAAACGCATTGCTAACAAACTCTAGACTAACGACGCAATCTGAATAGGTTTTTATTTTTGTAGGTAGAAGATGTGGAATTCGAGTCGGCCTTCGAAAAGATGGTGATGGAGAATATAGCCGAGAGACAACGAGAGAACAGGCCGCAACAGCGAGACATTGCTGTCCCGATGACATGTCGACAAACTACTAAGAAAACTTATGAACAGTTATTGGTGGGGGTATACAAAACTTGATATTTATTATAACTTTTAAACTTTCGGGTATATATGCAATATGTATACTGATATGATTTAAACGAGAATAAAAGCGATTAATTTTAACCTTTCGGTGCTTGACGTTTCAAAAAATCATTAACCTAACGAGTGGATCCGGGGCGCTGCTGAATCAGTCTGCTTGCGACTATGATAAAGTGCAACCTTGTGGAAACGTCAAGCGCCGAAAGGTAAAAATTAATCGCGTTAATTCCCATTCAAGTCATATTAGTTGATATTTATTCACAATGAATTTATTTTAAAATTAACGTATAGTGCTTATTTATTATAAATATAACTGGGGTGAGAGATCGGCAAACTGCTTTCTTATAAATACATTTTTATTCGCAGCAAGGCAAAGAAGGCGTAGAATTTGTACTGATGGTGCGCAAAGGAACAAAACCACAATATAAATCGTTCAATGCTCCTCCAGAACTTGCCAGCAATTTACAACAACAAGCTCTTGCAGACAAACAGGAAATGGAGAGAATGAAATTGTAAGTCCCATATTTTTTACACTATTAAGATATAAACTTATGATTATTACTAATTAACTTATTATTAACTTACTTATTATGACGACTTAGATGCCTACAGCTAACTGGTGGGAAACTGCAGGAGAAAGAGAACTGGAAATGTTTAGGGGAAACCTTCGACCAGCTGTGGGACAATGCACGCTAAAAAAAAATATTATAGGGTTGAATTCTTGTCCTACTCTTGAGCCTTCTTTATCGTCTGATAAAGGGTGTAGGGTTGGTCTTAGATGCGTCATTAAATGCTCTATACTATACAATAGTATAGAAAAATAAGACACCATTTTTCTAAAACACTAAAATAGAAATAGTTTCCTTACATAAATTGTCTTATTTTTCAGACTAACGCTAAACATTTCGGAGAGACAGGAAGAGGAGGAATATAGCGCTGAAAGTGGTGGCGGTTCAGGTGGCAGTGGCAACCCTAACAGAGGGCAGCACATTCGACAGAAATATCAGCACCCAAAAGGAGCCCCTGACGCTGACCTAATATTCGGACCTAAAAAATTTAAATAATCGACAAATCAATCACTTGTTTTGTTATGTCTTTATGAAAACAGTCACGATATTCTAAAGTTAAAAAAATACGTAAATCAACTGATTCTGTAATTGTTTTGGTTTTTATTAAGATGAATATTTGTAACATGTTGTAAGAATGCTAAGAATGAAGTAACTAGTATATTTCTCAGATATGAATTAAAAAAAATATCAAGTAATTTCAGTCATGTTTTATTTATTGCCTTCCAAGTGCTTAAATTTATTAAAAGTCTAAAAAAAATCTATGGGATTGATTACTTTTCCCATTTAGATCACCTCTTGAATAGTGAGGAATAGTGTCTTATGTTGAAAACTTAAACTGCAAAATGGTTTTACGGAACAAAAATAACTGCCCATTTTTTGTTTTCATTCTAGTTTCCAAATTCGAAAAATAAACAAGCGACACGTTACCACATCAGAGACGAAAGAAATGGTAACGATTGCGATGGTTTTTTTTGTTTGAAATTTTTTTATTTAATGGTTAATGTTAATTTAACATATATTTTTTAGATAACAAATTTGAGGTAATGGAGTTTACTACCATACAATTATAAAGAACATATAATATCGTCCACATACCGAGTAATAGCGGTTACAAAAGTAAGTGTTCATTCAATTTTGTAGCATGAACTCGCTGATACTGCTTTGGTAGAATTTTACTATAAGACCCTTAGGAGTTGATAACTTAAGGAGGAACTCGTTTGGTGAGTGTTGTCGCACTCAATTGACTTCCCTACAAAAATGTAAAAATCAAGATGGAAGTGACGTCACATCCTTCGATATCGTAATAAAACAGAACGGTAACGGCCGGCACTCACTTTTGCTGCTGAATTCGTCGAGTCAACACGAAAAATTGAAGTGAGTGAGTATCGTTCTAATTTAATTGTTCAGTGTATTTTATATTTAAAATCTACTAATTGTGAATTACTACGTAAGGTTTAAGTTTCGTGATGTGCAACGGTTTTTACAATAAATTAAAGTGGTTTGCTTGTGTTAATGCGATTATAGCTGATTTATATAATTAAAAACCGGCCAAGTGCGTGTCGGGCCACGCGCAGTAGGCTTCCGTAGCTAGTCGTAACAACATATTTCGACTTAAAAGGGATTTACTATCTGTATTAAACAAGTAACATCTTCATACAAGTCATTACTTTCAAAGGTTTTTGTAATTTGCACTAATTATTCTAAGTAACTGCATTTTACACTTTGGACCCCAATTACTCTAGAACTAATTAAGTTAAAGTAACCAGATAAATAGCGTCCTTCAGATAGGAAATGTTTGTAGTACACGAAACCAGCTAGCACGTATGACGAGATGTATGAATGTTAAGGAAGCGAAAGAAGTATGTAAGGAGCGAAGCACATGGCGTTCCATCGTCTCTGCCTACCCCCGTGGGATAAAGGCGTGATTTTATATATGTATTATGTATGTTTATTTATGTTTCAAGAATTTTGAACGAAATATTCTGAGTAACTGCATCTGACATTTCGGACCCCTATTCCTCTTGAACTAATGAAGTGAACTTATCCGCTATAGTTTTCCTTTAAAGTTCATTACATGTACTACCGACACAATTTTTTTCAGATTTTAGGATCCAGTAGTTTAGCTTTTAGAGGGGGGGGGACGCCCTACTCGAACAAAAATTTGCTCTTTAAAGTTAATTATCTCGCAAACGGATCCCTAAATCAACGTTTTTAAAAGTCCTATCTAACAATACCCCACACTATGGGGTAGGCGACAAAAAAAAAACATCCCTACTTTACATGTAGGGGAGCTACCTGAAAAAAAAATATTTTTCTAAATTTTACTCTACGACTTTCTTTGTTTAGTTAACCAACGGTTTCGTCGCTATGCCGTGGACAGACGGACAGACGGACATGGCGAAACTATAAGGGTTCCTTGTAGGTACTACGGAACCCTAAAAAGAGTATATCTAACATAGTTGTTTCTTTTATGAGTTTTTCTGGGATAAAAATAAAATTGATTTATTTATAGTTTATCATTGTTTTATTAAATTAACTTGAATAATGCAGCAATTGATTATAAAATCTTAGTATAGTTGCCTTATATCATTAATCTAGAATACTTTGAAGTTACGAATTTTAAATGGGACATGCAAATTTCTATTCATTTGAATTTTAGATGTTTTTATTTATTTTATTTTTGAATGAAAAATCAATACTTTATGGGTTTTCATTTTTTTTTTACTGGTAATGGCAGAAATTTAGAGAATTGATTGGAATCGATTTGTAGTACAGTACATCATCACATTCATCATCACACCATTCAAACACGATACGAGTGTTCGTGGTTCAAGAAGTGTGGTGCAAACTGTTCCAGTTTTGACTTTTGACAGTTTTGGCTTATGTCATGTCATTATCTGTCAATTTCATACTTGAAGCGCGTACCGGTCACATTATTTATTTATTGTTTGCCATTATTTCTCGTATCTATATGTATGCATATTAACATAACTGTGTGGTGAAAACATATGAATAAAAGATACAATACAAATAAGCGCGATAAAACATTACAAAACTAAGATAACCTATAGTGCATGATGGCGGACGACGATTTTAGCAAGTTATTGCAACAAGCTGAGCAGCTAACGACTGAAATCGAAGGCAATGAAGAGCTCCCAAGAGTTGAAAGATCGCTGGGTCAAGTTTTGGAGGCGTCGCAGGAACTTTACTCAAGAGTTATCCAATCTGGCGCCAACGATATTCAAGCGTAAGAATTTGCTAAATTTATAATTTAATAGCACTTATCAACATTTGCTTGCTAGCGTTATTATAATCCATCGATTTCCTTTACAGACATTTGTTGTTCGGCTCAAAAGGCATAGATCTGCAGCAAATATCTCAAAAACTTGAGACACTAAGCTCTAAGCGCACCTTTGAGCCTCTGCAGCCTATTGCTGACTCTGATATTGAAAGCTTTTTGAGGAACGAACGAGAAAATGCTATACTATCACTGATTGATGAAGTCAATAAGAATGTAAGTGTTAATTTGAAACCTAAATTAAATTTCAACTTCTGATTGATTATTTTAAAGCATTTAGACTATGTATGCTTAGCAAATTATACTTAGAAAAAGTTGAAAAAAAAGGGATCAGATCATGCAATACTGTTATGCCGCATTGAAGTAATTATAATATACTATTGTTCTTACTTACTAACTATATATTCCTTGTTCACCATTGGAAAAGTCCTATGACAGATATTAGTATTGCACGACTTTATTCAAATTATGAAATACGGGTGTTACTCACATAATGTTGGTCTGTTTAGTCAACCACCGTTTCGCCTAAATGTCTAGGCATTATCAAGAGAGTGTGATAGGTCGCGTCGGAGTCACACCCTCGGTCGATTAAATAGACCAACATTATGTGAGTAACACCCATATTTCATAATTTGAATAATGTTACAAACTCACGTCAGTTTTAATAAAAATATTGCATGCCTAGTTCATGCAATTCCATTTTATCAGTATTTAACAATAAAAACACATATTTTATTTTGGATAGTAGGATGTATTTTAACTTTCTTATTAATTCATTTATTCTGGTTTATGTTAGTTCTCAAATAATGAGTTAATGTTGTAGCAAACCCTAATCTGATATTTGTTGTAATATTAATTACTACTTCCAGTCTCTCCAAACAACAGAAGACCAGAAATGGGAACACATGCTATCAGAATGGAACAGAGAGAAGATCAAATTGATGAATGCTATGATTGGTCCGTCTCAAAACTGGCTGGATCTCAAACGCACCCCAGAGCCACCCAGCATTATGGATGCACCCAAGAAGTTTGGACACTCCATGCTAGACAACATAGAGGCGGCATATGCCAAACAAGTGCACCAGTTTAACAAGCTAGTGTTCCAAGGATCGAAATCTAGGACTGCTTTGCATCAGAAGTTTGCTCAAGTTGCTGAGGAATTCAATGATCCTGTAAGTATAATTATATCCTGGAACCTGAGTCAGGTCAAACATTTAGTTTATAAACTCAATTGTAATCTAAGCCTGAGCAATGTGTAGCTTTGGTTCAGCTAGTATAGTAGTGCATATAAACTGCATTTCATGTTTATTCATGTGTTGTAAATAAATGCTTTGTAGAAAGTGAAAGAGATGTGGGAGATCATCAAAACCATGGCTAACATCCCAGCATTGGTGAGAGATGAGGACCCATTGAAGGCTAGAGGAAACTCCGCCATACAGCAGTGTTTGGTGGCACAAGGAAAAAAATACTTGGAAAAGAGGTGTGTATTAACTTCATTCATAACAGCATCAGTTAAAAGACGAAGTTTTGATTTCTCTGATCAATGTTTTTGAATGATGCAGTTCAAATAATGTTTCTCAAAATTTTAGAAAGAACAGCAAATTATATAGAAAAAATAAATGCATTTACTCAAGGTGGGCTGAAAAATTTAGGTATCTTGGGTCAGCTGGCCTAATCTAAAATAATCTGCTTTATATCCTTTAACTTTCCAGATACAAACAATACATGAGCGATGTTGTCCGTGCTAACCCTGCAGCCGCCATGCGAGGTGGAGAGCCCGGCACTTACCCACTCGTGCGAGGGTTCGTAGGACTGCGGCTGCAAGGACAAAACATACAAGTGCTGACCGACGGCGTCATTGATGAGAGGCCGCTGTGGCCCATGGTGTACTATTGCCTTAGGAGCGGCGACGCTAATGCCGCGCTGCATTGCTTGAGGAAGGCGGGGTAAGTAGATTTTACTGAATTAGAAGCCAAGAGAGTTAGAACTAATTTTCTGATGACATTATTGTCATTCCGCGTATACTATAACACATAAAAAGAAATGTTAAATGGGATCTACAAAAAATTAACATCTAGTTCAGTGATGGCGATCCATTGGCATGCGAACCACATATGGCACGTGCTGTAATTAAATCGAAATCCACAAATTCCTTAAATCGGGTATGCCGAGGCCTCCTTATTCGTTGTTCTACGAGATAATGGCACATGCCTCAATAAAGGTTTACCATCCCAATATATGTTTTTGTTTCAGGCGAGACCATGAAGAATTTATAGCTGCTCTAGAAGAATACATAAGGAGTCCTGAAAAGCCACTTAGTGATAAATTACAGACTGCCATTAACTTCCAGTACAGAATTCAAGTGCGCAACTCCACAGACCCGTACAAAAGAGCAGTAAGTGTTTTACAGAAAGATTATCTTTTTTTTAATACATTTCTTATCTTTGCCCTGCATTTTTCCTTTCATCTGTGTTTAATTAACTTGATATAATGCTTGATTACTTTATAATCCAATTGTAATGTGGTTCGAAATGACTTTGTTGTACTTACCAACTGATATAGCAAAGATGCAAACCCATAATATTTACTGTAGTGTATTTTTGTATGTATTTTTTGTATGTAATGTATTTTATGTATATTGTTTATAAATATTTTTTGTAATAATAATTTTGTAAGTATAATATACATAAATGCTTTTTATATAGCTATTAATTTATTATCTAAGTGTCTGCCTCACATGTGTTTAAAACTGCACATACTATCTACATCTTATCATCGCCCAAAGGCTGACTGGTAGAAAATACTTTTAGTATTAAGTCCGCCATACATTTTAGTGCGTAAAGTTTAAATAAATAATATGCAGTATTTATAGTGATAGATATTATAAGAACTTTATTTTGTCTATAGGTATATTGCGTGATAGGTTGTTGCGATCTGAGCGACGAACACTACGAGGTGGCGCGCACGGCCGACGACTATCTGTGGCTCAAACTCTCCTACATCAAATCAAGGACCAACAATGAGACAGAAACATTCTCCTACTCAGATTTGCAGAAGATGATACTGGAAGAATATGGTAAGAAGTGTAACAGCGTTCGTCTTCGCTCATACAAGCCAGGGTTCGAAGTAATCAAGATAAATATTTTCTTTGATAATTATTGGATAATTATCAATTATAATTCTTTACTTAGTCTCCTTATTTAGTTACATTTCACCCATGAACCGTTTTTTTTTAGTTTCGTGGACCACAAATTCTGCCCAAATACATGTTATCTTTATTTCATCAGTATATTTATTAATTAATACACAAAAATGTCGACAAATATTCATAGAAAACAAAATTAGAAAATTTTACAATCCATTCCTGCAAATCTTGCATCAATCCAAATTGCCTTTGGGTGCTGTTATAATTATCACGATAATTATCAAGATAATTATCGTGATAATTCATCACTCGTCTTCCAGACACATATTAAAAATTTAATCTTGCAAATCTTGCAGATCCTGCCAACATGTACTCCCGCAATTTTCATGCGGGATTTCATTGCTTAGTACTTGATTTTTAGAATGTATATTTTTCAGGTGAAACTCATTACCACGCGTATGAAAAGCCTGTTGTGTACTTCCAAATGCTGACATTGACGGGACAATTTGAACCTGCTATCGAATTTTTGTCTAGAATACCAAGGTAAGAACTTTTTAATACCGGTGAGGGTAGAAATTTTTTGTCAAACATTATTTTCCATACTTATGAAATTTGTAACTATTGAAAGTAATTCAAACTACGGTTATTTCAGATTCCAAGTACATGGAGTCCACATGGCTTTGGCTCTTCACGATGTTTACATGTTGGGGACGCCGCGTAATGTTCAAGCTCCATTATGTAAGTAAAATAGCCTCGATGGTCTGATGGTTAGCATATGCGCCTCTCACCGCGAGGTCTTGGGTTCT
Source organism: Hypena proboscidalis (assembly GCA_905147285.1). NCBI lineage: Eukaryota > Metazoa > Arthropoda > Insecta > Lepidoptera > Erebidae > Hypena > Hypena proboscidalis. The sequence goes on from LR990130.1 coordinate 5,794,676, forward strand.
ATTCCCGGGTCGGGCATTGTTATTTGTGAACTATCAGTTAGGAAATTTACAATAGCAGCACGGAGTTGGAATTGTGCTCGGTGGATGGCGATAAGCTCACCCACTATCCCATGGGACCTAAACATATCAGTTAAAATGTGGGTGTTGTACACTGCCACTCTTTTTGGTAATATAGGCGTGATTTTATTTTATGGAACGTTCGCGGACGTAAAAAGGGCTAAATGCTTACTTACTACAACTGTTATTGACCTATATATTTATAAAATTAATTTATTTAATTACAGTGTCTGTTGATACCGACGATCCGACTCCACTCCGTCGTCTGAACTTGGCGCGCCTACTCCTCCTCTATGTGAGGAAGTTTGAATTAACAGACCCATCTGATGCCTTACATTACTACTTCTTTTTAAGGTAAGATTTCGGTTATATTTTTTATACCTTGACGGATTAGTAGAATTGTGTATTTAAGGACTTTACAACATTATTCTTGGAGCCAGAAGTAATAATTATTATTGAGAATACGAGTGACGTTATTTTAGCCGGAGATATGCCGACTAGTTTCGAATCTATAACGTAGATTCATCAACTAGGTGATTTATCGCGTTTCGTCGCTGTCGTGCAGTCGCGTGTTATTTTAGCCGGAGATGCACAGCAGTGTGCATCTCCGCCTAAAATAACGTGTATTCTCAATAATAATGTCATTCATCTCACGTTGGTTTTAATAATATTATAGAAGTAATAATTGAAAATAAATATTAATTTCAATGTATTTTTTAGGAATCTAAAAGATCCCAATGGTAAGAACTTATTCATGTGTTGCTGCACGGACCTCGCCCTGGAGAGTCGTGATTACGAGCTGTTATTCGGAAGGATGGACGCCCTCACCGGACTGCGCAGCACGGGCCTTCTGGATCAATTTAATAACCCACACATTGATGGCAAAGTAAGATACGCTTTTTAATGAGCTTGATAAGTTAAGATCCTAACTTGATGTTTTTCAGAATATTTAGGTTTTTTTTTAGTAGACGTAATACTAGGAAACAATTTATTTTCATACTCTGGCGAAGCATCTATTCTTTCACTAGATATTTGGGAATGAGTCAGATTCATACCGATAAATGAGTTTTCAAACCCACACTTCACCTGTTTGCTGCCATCCAATAAGCAAAATTTCAACTCCATCCTGCTATTTCCTTACGGAAAATTCACTAATAACACTTTGCAGGACTCGGAAATCAAATCCGAGACTTCTATTTATATAATCTTTTCCATTAAATCAATTCTATTTATTGTTATTATATTTTATATTATATTATAATAATTTAATTGACAACTTTGTGACCATAGATGTAAAAGTATGTGCATCCGTTGTCTTCAAATATTAACCTCAACATTAATAACTGTGATTATAATTTTGTTTTGCAGGTCATAGCTATAAATGTAGCAGAACAATTAGTGAACAAAGGTCTATTTGAAGATGCTATTACCATGTATGATATTGCTGGGGTGAGTCATTACTCTTATATGTATGTACTTCTATACTAATATAAAGATAAGAAAATAAGTTTGTTTGTTTGTATCCAGTAAAATCCGAATCTACTGTACCAATCTCAATGAAAATTGGTATGGAGATAGTTTAAGACTCCAATAGTAACATAGGCCATTTTTATCGACATACCACGCGGGCAGAGCCGCGCTCTGAAGCTATTTCTTTTTTAATAATTTTACATATTTCTCAAATAACCGTTTTGATTTCAGAACTTGGAGAAGGTTCTAGAACTGTTCTGCGTATTATTAGCACAAGTGGTGAACAGTGGCGGGGGTGCGGGAGGGCTTCGGCAACGTCTGTCCGTGCTCGCCGATCATGTGTCACGCAGACTGCGATCCTCGGACGCCACCGCGCTGCCAGCGGCGCTGGTGGAAGCTTACACCAAGCTTTGTAAACTGATGACCTTCTTCGATCAGTTCCATAGCGAAAATTATGAAGGAGCACTTGAGGTGAGGGCATAATTTTTTTAAATTATATTTCAGCTTATTCTTCTTCTTCGTGTCGATGGCTGAGTCAAATTTTATTGGTCCAATAAGTGGTCACTGTTATGGCGCTCTCGTCGGCGTTCATGAGCGCCTCTCTTGTGCAGGTGGTAGGGCATTTTGGACAGTCAGTAAGGTGGTCAAGGTTTTGACTTGCCATCGTGGTGAAAGGATTAGCCAATTCGCTTTTAAGAACTTGCGAATTGCCCAGGGTGCGCCGGACGTAGGGAATTGTTGTTTACGTCACTCGGGGAGGCTCCTTTTATGCACCCCTCAGCTTATTTTGCCGTCGTGATTGTAAGTAGACCCTTTCGCAATTAGTACAATTATAATAAATGTTTTTTATTGCAGACTCTTCGTGAATGCGAGCTAGTGCCATTGAGTACAGTCGAGTTGGACGCGCGGGTGTCGGCGGCTCGCACGGCGCGCGGGGAGTTGCTCCGCAGCCTGCCGTCCGTGCTGCGCGCGCTGTGCACCATCCTCTTGGCGCAGCGGCAGAGGATCAGGGCCGCTAACGCACAGCCACTTGGTGCACAGAATTGCAAGGTGAGAATTGCAGTCGTCGTAGTTTCTTACTGTCTCTTTATAAACTACAATGGCGTTCGCGATCGTTGGGCGTGTGGTCGCGCTGGCTGCACACACGTCACATGGCGTCGCGTGTTGGTGCCGTGTGACATGTGTGGAGCCAGCGCGACCACACGTCCGACGATCGCGCTAGCCTTATGTGGGGTCAGGTCACCTTTATGTAAAAAACTGTAGTGTAGCACTCATTGCATTCAAGATTCGAGCGACAGAGTTTGTTCTCAAACGATTCCATGTTATGATACTGATAACACATTTGTTTTTGTTTTTCAGCAAGTGGAATGGCTAAGAGAACAAGCCGAAGTACTGAACACATTTGCCGGCAACATTGCGTACAGAATGCCGGGCGACACCTACAGCCAGCTGGCTCAAATGCAAATTTTGATGCATTAGCAAGTATTGTTATGTTAGATTAAACTTCAACTAATTATGTAATAAAATGTTTTAATGATTAATACTGGGTTTTCCTTCAGTCATTTCATAAATAAACTAAACATCTACACTTAATTAACTTATCAAAAAAATGTCAACAGCGATTCTTCTCCAAATAATTTGTGTATCTGATCTCTTCTCAGACACTGTAATATATTCTCTCAGCGAGTTGCCTTCTCACTTCTATCCCAATATACAAGTCATTGACATTATCCTCAGGCATTTCAGTCACCTCATTTATCATCGGCATTGGTTCTGGGTCTATATAAGGCTCAGGATCAGGCAGGCCGGCTTTGATGCAGAGATTATGCAATACTGCACAAGCATTGATGATCTTTGCTGCCCTCTGTGGTGTGTAGTGCAGTGGCCGTTTGTGTAGACATTGCCATCTGCCTTTCAGCTTAGATATGCATCTGTCTATGCAAGTTCTGGTTCTGCCTTGAAAGTGGTTGTATTGAGAATCTGGGGTGCCTTGTTGTGAATGCAGCATGGGAGTCATCAGCCATGCTCTTTGTGGATACTTGTTGTCAGCTGTAAACAGAAGTAAGATGATGTTAAAAATTTAAAATGCCCAAGCTTTAATGTCTCTTTCTTTACCTTACATAATGTCTGTTTTTCGAAATGTAAGATAAAAGAGAACTTGATATATATGTCTCTTTCTTTACCTTACATAATGTCTGTTTTTCGAAATGAAAGATAAAAAAGGAACTTGATATTATATTAGTACTATACACAATAGGAACAGCATCATAATTCATATCTATATTCTATAAAAGATATCATTCAAATGAACTAACCTATGATCCAGCTCATTTCACCTTGCCTGCTGATGCTCTCAATAAAGGACCTTATATTCATTTTATTCCAGATGTAAGCATTACTGGATGCTCCACCAAACCTACAGCATACAGCTATGATTCTTGTATCTGCATCACAGATCTGGAAAGATTTAATCAGTGTTAGAGATTTATTTCATTAAATTAAAAAAAACTAGTGACATTTTGCACTTACAATTTGTGCGTGTATGGAGTACTGCCCTTTTCTATCATAAAATGCTTCTTCATCATCTCTTGGACATACTATTTCTACATAAGTGCCATCAAGGCAGCCAATGGTTTCAGGAAAGTGATACTTTCTATAGAATCTGAAATAATATATTAGTTTTGTTATTGCAATCTTGCGTTCCTTATTTATAGGATCATAAAAAGGAATTTTTAATGAATACATACCCTTCTTTAATTTGTTCCCTCTGAACAGGATTAGTTGGGAATATAATACAGTTATTGAGAACCACGTTAAGACCTTCGACCACAATTTTGATGACTCTGCTAACTGACTTCTGAGATATATTTATATTAAAGTCTTTGCCTACAGACTTCTGATGTGAGCCGCTTGCTAAGAATGATAATGTTACTAATACCTGTAATGATATGACTTGTAAATATGAACTAAATATGCAAATTAATAAAATTTGAATGTAAAGAATCCTGTTAAAAAAATACCTTCAGCGGAAAAGGAATACCATTGGACCTTTGAGTTTGAGGTACTACTGGTTCAAGTATTCTTAGTATGTAATGAAATACCGCTTTGTTTATACCACAATTCTTCATTAGGTATGAATCTGATAAATTCACACAGTCAGACAAATCGGCGAGGTGCCTTCGAGCTATTTTCTCTTTGTACGCACTGCCTCGTAACATTTTCAATTTCAAAAGTGTATTCATAATGAAAGTTTAAACTTATTGTTGTAGCAGTCGCTTGGTTTTTTTAAACATTGACTTTCATTCAATAAAAGTTGTTTTTAATTATATTTTTATCTTTTGAAATGAATAACTTGGTGTTTTGTAAACAAATCAAACATAGACACTGTATTTTTTTTTGTTAAATTATACATCAATTTGTTGGAATCCCAGACTTTGAATTCCATTTCCGGTGCTGCTCAAGAGAGTATCGATGAGTATACAGAATAAGAGGTGAATGTCATTGGAATTTGACAACTGTCAAATTCATTCGTCAACAAAAAGAAAACAAAACTTATGCCTTGCGGTAAAACATAATTTTAATTCCAATAAATAACACAATTCATAACTGAAAATGTGTACATCTTGTACATAAAAGTGCTCAGACGAGTTACAGAAATACTCAGCAGTGTATTTGAGTGAATTATTTATCCATGCTTAAGTTAAATTCACAACAATGGAAAGACGGAAAGCAAGCCCGGAACAATTAAATATGCTACTGCATTTCCTTGAAGAAGACAAGGAACTAGCTATTGGAAAGTTCTCTGGGCTAGAAGGCAGGATTCGACAAACTAATACGTGGATTAAAATAACCGAGAAATTGAATGCTAATTCAGGTTTTGGTTCAGGTGCTATCAAGACACCAGACAAATGGCAACAGGTAATATTAAATTTAAACTTTATCTTGTACCATCGTATTTTACTGCAAATTTAATTATGATAATATAATTCAATATTTTCTATTTTCTATGTTTATTATTGTACATAAATATATATATTTTTTTAATTCTAAGTATATACCTAGTTGTAAATATTTAAGTAATTAATTATTAATTTAGTTGTATGTATCAAAATAAAGTATAGATATTCAATAGAAAATAATATTTATGAAGATGCTATATTCTATTTCAGACTTGGAGAGACTGGAAATCAAATGTAAAGAAAAAGGCATTCAAAATCCGAAAAAATAGGTTCACACCAGGCTGTAATGCTAACATTCAACTTACAGAGGCTGAGGAGAAGATATTAAGACTTATTTGTACAAACACTTCAGTATTTGGGCTAGCTGGTGTGCCTGAGACATCAGCAATCAATAATGGAATGGTAAGCCAGTTTAATTTCTTGAATATTAATATTTAAGTATATTCTTATCCTATAAAATGCATAAGGCAACATAATGATAACAATAGACAAGTTAATGCTATCCTAGAAAGTCTCATTATTTATGTTGTGTATTTTATACATTTCAGGCCCCAACTCAAAGTACAGGGCCCGGTGATGATATGTGTGGTGCTGACCCTTCAACTAGCAGCTTGGTAAATTTCATTTCATCATGATATTAGTTTAATAAATAATTAAATAAAATATTTTATAATTTATAGGACTAATGCAAAAATAAATGGATTGAGCTACTACTAGATGAGTTAAATGTATTAAGAAGAGTTATATATGTATTTTTTTAGAAGTGGCCAACAGATTCTCAGCATTTCACTGCAGCAGATTTAGATATGGGCCTTGTAGAAGGTGTAGGTGCTGATCCCGATGCAGGCATGGGACCAAATGAAGTATCTTCAGCTCCAGTCACAGGGAAACCTTTGTGGAAAAGGGGAAGGCCAGTTAGTGAGTATGTTTTTCATATATTGATATTTATAATACCCTGATTCTGTCCATCAGCAGTGTCCAAATATCAGGCAAGTAAGTTTAAAAATATCAGCAGGCAGTAGATTTCAAAACATTCTATAAACTTAATAGTTTTTGACTCTTGTGCTTTGGAAGATGGGCCGTCCTTTGGTGTGGGACACTACTTGCATAGACACCTTTGCCTCGTCTTATCTTCCTGGGACTCATGTGGGGGCTTTTGCGGTGACTGAATCTGCTGAGTGCCTCAAGAGGCGCAAAATAGCACACTTGATAGCTGTTACATTATGGCACCTTTTGCAGTCGAAACATTAGGGTCTTGGGGCCATAGCACTTATAGTCTGTACGAAGAATTGTCAGCGCGTCTAACTGAGGCACCTCATTCTCGAAATACATGTGGTAATGCTGCCAGCATTTTGGGTATGAGGCTGACAGTGACGTATTTAAATTAAATTAAGTTAATAGACTAGTTTAATTTAAGATCCAACATGTATATTTTCTTTCAATAAAGATATTCTGTATACTAATATGAAAATAAATATATTTCGTAATTAATTTTATTTTTAAAGCGCATCATTGTGAAGAACTGCACTATAACTTGTTTTAATTTTCACAGGACTAGTTCATGACAGACTTCTCAATTTAGAAGAAGAAAGAATACGAATCGAAAAACAGAAGCTATTGGAGAAGAAACGATGTAATAACATAAGACTTAAAATGGAGAAAGATAGACTGGAAATTGAAAAACAAAGAAATGTTTTGCTAGAAAAGTAAGTAGAATCCATTGTATAAATACATAAAATGTAAAATGAATCTGTTGATTTTAATAATTTTCTTTTTTCAGACTTTTGGTTGCTGTAGAAGCTGTGGCGCATCGATAGTATTAAATTAATAACCCACATAAATCTTAGCAATAATATTTTACTTTAGTAATTAAGTACAGCATCAGCTATGAATGAGTTCAAAATGAGCCAAATGAGCCATCATGAAGTGTAAACTAAGCTTGTGATATTATATATTTATAATAGTTACTTTTTGCATTATTTCCTTCTTCCTCATTAAAGTTTATTTATTTAATTTTTTCCAATGCAGTGACGAACGTCACGCCACATGTTGTGTAAAGTTGCACATCTTTATTATCTGCTGATAGAATGAAGACAATGATAAATTACTATTTCTACTTTTTTATAATACTACTCGGCACTCAGACTAAGAACCAATATGGACACAACATGAAAGCAAATATCTATGCAAAAAAGTCTGCCAAACTCGCGGGGGTGCGGGTAGGTAAATTCAAATAAATTGTTCGGCGCATCTATGATTTGACAAGTTATACATGAAACTGTTAGAGTTAAAGACTCTTTATGTTTTTAGACTCTTTTGACTGTTGTTTATTTTTATATGTCAACTTGTCACTGATATTTAAATTTAGTTTGTAAAAGATTGTCAAGTCATAAATACACGAATATTTATTTTACATAATTATTCTTTATTATTTATCTGAAAAAGTCTTCAAGAAGTCTACCCATCTTCTTCAGTACTCCCACTACACGCGCACTCTGCCTAGGAACTTTAATAGGTTATGGGCCCAGCATGGAAAATTTTTCTACAAAAATTTCCATTGGAAATTTAGAAGGCAATTCAAACTGGAAAACCTGGAAGTACAAAATTGCCATTATGCTACGTGGGACGACGGATGCCATTGAGGCTGTAGAAGGCAAGTTAAACAAACCTGTCGCACCTCATGATGGAGCAGGTGACGCAGTTGTGCTGATTTACCAACAGGCATTCACAAAGTATATGCAGGCTGAATCCAGGGCACTGCTCATTCTGACATCAAACATGACTGAAGAAACATTGGAAAAAGTTATGAGATTTGAGACTGCTCATGAAGTCTGGATGGAGCTTCATAGATTATTTGATGGCCAGTCAGAAGATAAAACTTTCAATTTGTGCATGGAATTTTTCACCCTCAAAGGAAACTCAACAGATGATATCTCTACACAAATATCAAAAATAAAGAACATCTGGAGCAACCTAAATCGTGAATTTGAAAAGTCAGATGCCAATTGCAAGGTTCCTGAGCTGGTGCTAATCTGCAAAATCTTGGAAACTCTAGATGAAAGATTTTTTGCATTCAAATCAAGTTGGTTGCTTTTAAACAAGACTGAGAGGACAATTGACAATCTGACAGCTCAATTATGTTCTTACGAGAAAGCCCTCGAGAACAAAGGAACTACTAGCAGAGAAACTCTAGTAATTCAAAAAGACCAAGAGTCGAATAAAAAGGTAGATAAAATCAAGTGCAACTATTGCTCAAGAATGGGGCATAGAGTAAGGAATTGCAAGAAATGGATAAAGGATGGTCGACCTCCAAAGCCAAGCAATTCAGCACAGAACAATTTGTCAAATCAAGTACAAAGTATATGTTTACAGGCAGTTAATGCATGTTCGAGTCCAATAGATCAAGATAAAATTAACTGGTTTGTTGATAATGGAGCGACGACGCATATTGCCATTAAGAAAGATTTGTTTCAAAAATTTGAGCCCTTTGATACTGAGAACCAATCTGTGAAGACGGCAGATGGAACGATGATCCCAGCTTTAGGGAAAGGCATTGTCCAGGTGGAATCAAGAGTCGGCAATAAAATTGAAACTATCAATCTAATAAATGTTTGGCTTGTACCTTCGTTGACAAAAAATCTTTTTTCTACTCTGGCAGCTCAAGACAATATGCGGAATAGCGTGTTCACTTCTACCGCAGAATGTTGTCAATTAGATGTTGATGGAGTTACAAAAGTTGTTGGAAAAAGACAACCAAATGGAGGACTGTACAAATTGCAGTTTAAGACAATTCCATCAAAACAGGCGTCTTGTAACGCTATTGAAGTGAACGCAATTACGGGCACCAATATGCTGCAAGTATACCATGAACGTTTCGCTCATCAAGACAAAAGACATGTGAAAGCTCTAGTCAAGCGAGAGTTTGGTATTGACTTACCTGAAGATAAAGTCAGTTGCGAAGCATGCATATTTGGTAAAGCTCATAGATTACCGTTTCGTAAAAGGGAAAGAGCAAGCAGTCCTGCGGAAATAATACGCGCGGACGTTTGCGGACCATTTGAACATCCAAGTGAAAGGAAATATCGCTATTTCGTTCTTTTCAAGGACGATTATTCTTCGTATCGCCTGGTATACTTCATTCGACAAAAATCTGAAGTCAAGGATAAGCTACTATTGATGCTAAATGAAGTGAAGACCGCCGGCCATACAGTAAAATGCCTCTTAAGTGATAATGGAGGAGAATTTGATAACGGAGAAGTTAGGATAATACTGAATAAGCTTGGGATTCAACAGCGTCTTACAATGCCGTACACACCAGAGCAAAATGGGTGTAGCGAGCGAGAAAATAGGACTCTTGTTGAAGCCGCAAGAACTTGGTTGCATGCTAGAAGTGAATTACCACAGAAACTCTGGGCGGAATTAATTAACACAGCAGCATATGTTCTCAATAGAACAGGTCCAACGAGAGAAAAAGATAAAGTTCCTTACGAGCTATGGTTTAGAAAGAAACCTAAGATTTCTCATTTACGAGTAATTGGTAGTGAGTGCTTTGCACATATTCCTAAGCAAAAGAGGAAGAAGCTCAGCAAGAAGGCCCAAAAAGGTATCCTTATCGGATATGAAGAAAATGACGGCTATCGCGTCTGGAATGGCACTAATGATGTAGTCCGTTCAAGAGACATCACCTTTAAGAGTGAAGTTGAATTCAGAATCTCTTTAGATAAAGGTGAGCCGAGTCAGACCCCTGTACAAGCAGAGGGAGAACGTTTCTATGATGCTGAAGAACAAGGCAACATAGTGTCAATGCCAAGACATAGTGAATCTGTCGTATTAGAGGGAGATGTTGCTGTTGAAGAGCTTCAGAATGACGTTGTTATTGAAGAGCTACAGAATGATCTTGATGAGATTGTTGAAGAAGACCAAAATGATCCTGTGGATAATAGTGAAGAAGCAGATCTGCAGACTGATCTTGATAATCTTCTAGAAACTTTTGAACAATCTGAGACAGATACAGAAGCCGTGAGTTCTCACTCTTATAACTTACGCGACAGGTCACAACTTCAACACCCAGCAAAATTCGATGATTATGTCATGGCAGTATTAAATAATGGTATCCTGGAGCCTACGACTTATAAAGAGGCCATGCTCAGGTCAGATAAGGACTAATGGTACAAAGCGATGAAAAACGAAATATCGTCGCTCCATGAGCATGAAACATGGACATTGCAGGAATTACCTAAAAACCGAAAAGCCATACCGTGCAAGTGGGTTTACAAATTGAAACTAAACCCAGACGGTTCAATCGAGCGTTATAAAGCCCGACTTGTAGTTAAAGGTTTCCGACAAAAGAAAGGAACAGACTACGAGGAAACGTTTAGTCCTGTTGCTCGAATGGCAACAATAAGAGCATTGATAAGCGTAGCTGCAAGTGAACGGATGCACCTCGTTCAATTTGACGTGACTACTGCATTCCTTCATGGTAACCTGAAAGAGGAGATTTACATGAAACAGCCCGAAGGTTTCGAAGATGGCACTATACGAGTTTGTCGTCTCAACCGCAGCCTTTACGGTTTAAATCATCGCTTTCATGAAATCCTTAAGGACTTACAATTTGAACAAAGCACTGCGGATCCGTGCTTATACACAAAGAAGTATACTATGGCGATAAGAAAATACTTCTAACACTATTTGTCGACGATGGACTAGTGGCAGCTACAGATGAAAGGCTTGCAAATGAGTTTCTTAGCAACTTGCGAGAAAAGCTAAAGATAACTACGAAACCTGCCAATTTCTATTTGGGTATGGAGATAAAGCAATGCAAAGGGTCAATCATACTGAAACAAGAAGCTTAAACTCGGAAGCTACTAGAAAGATTTGGAATGATTGATTGCAACCCTATTTCAACGCCCATTGACAAAGAAGCTTTCGAATCAGGGAAAATTGAGTCCAATCATGAAGAAGAAATTAATGTTCAGCGTATAGCATCCAGTGATCAAGTTGCAGACATAATGACGAAGAGTCTGCCAAAGTCAACATACTCTATATTACGAGAGACACTAGGCTTAGTCGCCACCAAGACCTAGCGAGGGAAAGTGTTAGAGTTAAAGACTCTTTATGTTTTTAGACTCTTTTGACTGTTGTTTATTTTTATATGTCAACTTGTCACTGATATTTAAATTTAGTTTGTAAAAGATTGTCAAGTCATAAATACACGAATATTTATTTTACATAATTATTCTTTATTATTTATCTGAAAAAGTCTTCAAGAAGTCTACCCATCTTCTTCAGTACTCCCACTACACGCGCACTCAGCCTAGGAACTTTAATAGAAACGTGACATTATGCAAAATCGCTCTTCCACATTTGGCAGCGGGAGACTGCTGACAAAGACTCCTCCAGTTGGCTTATTCTCTGAGAGTCGGCTGTAAATGGGTTATGCACTTAGTTGCTTTATAAACACACGTTCAATCTTGGATCTCATGCTAATAATTCATACATATGAACCTGGCCATCTGCTGTCAAAAACAACACATCTGTCATCAGTGTCATCCAAAAAACGTGTTGGATGGATGCAATGGTGAATTAAATTGGTTGTTTGTTTACAATTTGAAATCATATATTAATTTATTAGAGTATAAATTAATATCATAGTATGGAAGACATAAGAAGTTTAGACCGGGAACTGGTTGGCGTCTTATTTCCGGGGGTGGTCAAAAATGACGAGAAGGCTATCGCTTGTGTCGGCGGCATCAGGAATATTTCACATGTAAATTATTAATTTTACTTTACCTGCCAGCTTAGAACTTTGTTATAATATAAATTCGGCCCCATATTTTCTGTACTACAGTAAATTTTCTTGGTCCAAAAAGCATCAGATGCGGCTGCAAATCATGCGAATTTCCAGGTTTGTTGTATTGTTGGGATGAGGCTTTGAGTGTTTACGTCGACCTCCGTGGGTCTACTGTGAGGTTTAATGTTAATGTAATTTAATTTCCAGGTTTACAGTAACATGAACAAAAGACGTCTCGGGTTAAGTTACCAGCCAGATAATCCATTTGTGCGGAAGATATTTGCTACCTCTAGAAGAAACGCAGGGGTGCTGCTCAAGGTAAAAGTCAAGAAGACCAAAGTTGGTAATGAAATAAAGAGAGAATTGATATCAACTGATGTTGTGGGATCTGTCAAAACTATGTTCAGGTTTGAATGTAAGTAGTCAATAACTTATTTTTCATGTTTACAAGAGTGAATGCCATAACTACAGTCTATGAATTGCCACATAAAATGTAGATGCATCAGTGCATCAATAGATTGTTTAAAATGACCACTTTTCATTAATTCTTATTTATCAACCACCTTTTCAACATGTCTGAATGGCTAAGGTCAGCTTTCAAAAGTTTGTTACATTTCTATCATATTGTTGCTTAGTTGTTAATAGTTTTTATTCAATGTTTCAGCAATGTGTGACTTCCAGTACATGCCAGTTCACAAAGAGGGACCAGCGGATGCCCCTTTCAAGTGTATATTGGAACAGATACTGCCATCAGGACTGGATAATTTTAGTTTTATGACGTAAGTAATAAATTTAGCAGAACTACAAAATCATAATTTAAATGCAACATGATAAACAAAACCCTATAAAAAGTTTCAGTATATCTAGAGGGATTTTCAATTGCAAGTTGCAGAGTTCTGTTATCATTATTTATTAGATTGTTAGGTATAACTCCTTAGTAAAAAAATCTCTTATGATATTTTTGATGTTTGTTCATAGGGAAACGGCACCACTGTTTCTTATACCACCAAGCTTTACAAGATTTGAAAAACCAATACGCTACACTTATACCGAAAAAAGATATCTCACTGATAGATCCTCCCCTGACCATGGTGAGAATGAAAGTATCCACAGCAAGATAAGGTCCTTACGAGGCTCCAATGCAGCGCCATTTGTGTTTAATTTGACTGATGAACAACCAACTGGACCACATGAAAGTGTACTAAAACTGAAGAAGTTAAGAGAAGAGATCAGTCCAGCTTTAACCAAAGAATTTGAGGTTGTTAAAAAGGTACAGTCAATTTAATATCACAATTACTTAAGAGACAACTAGTTGCGAGCTTCAAATTGCCAATGGGAGTGCCCAAAATGCGCGCTGTCTCATCTATCAGTGTCAGACGATAAAGCTTGACAACTTTTTAGGTGACACTCCCATGGTTCGCGCAGGGTAGTGGGGCATGGGGATCTTTTTGCGGGATGACCAAAAAAGGAATTGAGAGCACCTCCTTCTCTATTGTGTACTCAATTGTTTTTTTGAGTCCACTTATTTGTAGCATAAATAATACATACTTAGCATTCAATCAATCGTCTTTAGGAAATGGGTGAGCAGAGGGCAAGTAAATGGCGTACAGTGACAAAGACACCAACATTCAAATATTTTAAATAATAATAATCAATCAAAATAATCTCCTATTCAGAGACAAAGTTTAGCTAAAATTTGCTATAAAACTGGAATCTTAATATGATCCCATTAGTAAAAAATTAGAGTAATGATCATTACTTTTTACTAACTTATAATAATAAACCAAAACAATTTCATGTTTAATTGTAGATATACAATGCCAAATAGTGTGAGTGAGATCTCCCCAATATGGAAAGTCTGACAGCTTGTTACAGCTTAAAATTAATTGGTTAGTTAATTTTATGAAGAATTTATATTTTTACGAGGTTCGAACTTCTATGCTCCCGCTCCCGCGCACCCCTTTCTGCCGCGTTTTGTCTGTGCCTTATGTATGTGCAAAATAAAATAACTTTGCATATCTTACTGTTTCAGATGTTTGAAGATAGGCCAGTTTGGTCACTCAACTTGATGAAATTCCACACAAAGATCAGGAGCAGTTCCTTAAAGGTGATTATGCCTTGCCTAGGCGTGTACCATAAGACTGGGCCGTGGCGTACCATGTGGTTGCGGTTTGGATATGACCCACGGAAACATTCGGAGTCTAGGATATATCAGACTTTGGACTTCAGGCTTAGACATGGACGTAAGTTACCCGTTTTGAAATTCTAAATTAAGATGTGATCTCTCCCAGTGTCTTAAATACTGACATTCAAAGAAAGAAAAAAAATACTGGTGCACATAATATATATAATATATTTTCAATCTCACTAACTCTGCTTTGGTCAGTGGTAAGCGTCGGGCATTGCCCAGAATAAAATATTTACAATAGCCTCAAACTCTGTCTTTATTGTATTGTTGTTGGATGTATTAATTCTTCTTTAACAGTTAAGGTTGTGTTACAGAGGGTATCCGTACCCTGATCCTGTCCCGCGTGGAGCCAGGTCCCCGCGGTCCCGAGCAGCCGTGGCCGGGCAAGAGAAAGAACACCGACCCGGTGCCCGCCGAGGATATACCAGAGTCCTGCGTGTACTTTAAACCCACTACTATACCCACCCAAAGACATATTTTTTATCAGGTATTTCATTATTTTACTATACGAATAATGACATGTACTTGAGTCCATGTCCAAAAGAGAATTTTTATTCAAGCAAATATGTATGAATAGAATAGAATAGAATCTTTATTTGCAGTAAAATGTGGTAGGTACATAAGATACTACAAATATGATTAGCGATCAACACGTCATCTTTGTCTAATAATATTGACATGCAAAAGTAATAAAAGAAAAGCCTTCCTGACTGCTTGTGTCTACTGTGTCCATTATATTTTATTGTCGAAGCACAAGCACTGTGTGGTGTTTCCTAAAGTTGACTCGGCTCCAACACTCCTAACAAAACCTGCTAAATTCTACTCACTCACCTCTTGACTTAATATTTGTAATCGCTACAGAAATTTAAGAATCACCAACATGAATAAAGGACTGATCAAATAAAAAAAGAACAAAGTTTCAATAAAAAATTCAGTACTTAAATGTCTACAAGAGCTTACATTTTAACAAGAAGGGTGTTACATGTCAGCTGGCGATTTGTTTTCTTCAATATAATAGGTAAGCTACAATTTAAACTAGTTGATAGTCAGGTGGCAATTACTGGTTTTTTTACTTGTTTGACACTATAACTCATAATGCAACTAGTGTGAGTCGCGAAAAAATAACGGACAACATTAAAAAAAGAGGGGGGGGGGGGGGGGGTTTGCTGGTCGCAAAAAATACGTATTTTTTATACTAATATTTTTTATTTCTATGTGTTGTAGGCGCTTGTGACCAGTAGTACCGACTTTTTTCAAAATACCGGACATTTCTGTCCGGTATGACTATTTATTTTTTACCGGACAGGTCTCGAAAATAACGGACTGTACGCTTAAATACCGGACATCTGGCAAAAGCGGCCTATGATCTATGTTTCCTATTTTATGTCATTGGGGCCGTTCAAGTATTACGTAAGCACTATGGGGGGGTGGGGGGGGGGTCTTTGTTTTGCTTATTTTGGATGACATGGGGGGTAGGGGAGTCTAGATGATGATTACGTCATCGGTAGTTATTTACTTTTTTACACGAATGGCAACCCTCACATTGTCTATGCTTGAAAACGAATCGCATTTTTGGGGATTTCCGCACGCATACGTTTAAAAATACATTTTTATCTGAAAAATGTTTACGTAAGCATGGGGGGAGGGGGTAAAAGCTTTGCTTACTTTTGCTGACAAGGGGGATGGGGGGGTAAATAATTGTAATAAATCTGCTTACGTAATATTTGAACGGCCCCATTACACAAACTTGACTAAAATTAACTAAACTTCAAGTTAAGCTTAAGTATTAGTAGTAACTTAAATATTAGTTAGTATTAGTCGGTCGGGATATCGCCTTAAACTTAAGGGCCCACTCAATTATTAATATAATATTTATTGCATGCCTTAGGGTAAAATATGGTGATCTTTATAATTTTGTAACATCTATGTATACCTACTATATCTATATAAATAAAAATGAATTGTTGTTCGTTAGTCTGATTAAAACTCGAGAACGGCTGGGCCGATTGAGCTGATTTTGGTTTTAAAATGTTTGTCGTAGTCCAGGGTAGGTCTAAACGGTGAGCAAATATGGAAAAATTGCGAGTAAGATAGAGTAAGACGACAATTCCATTTTCCCATATAAAAGTTGACCACTTACTTTCTGTCAAACATTTGAAGAACGCATTAAAACAAGACTTTTGAATCGACAACATAATATCAACTTTGCTCATAACATCGTGTATTTAAATTTCAAAATATAAAAATAATTAATGTTTTGACATGTTTGATGGGTGCCAACAGTGTTACCAACTCTCAAAAATATTTTTATTATAATTATAAGTGTTTCCGAACGTTCCATTGTTTTGTCATCTCATGTAAAAACAACCCGTGTATCCGAACGTTCCATTGTTTTGTCCATAGATTTAGAGACTTTTTGCTGCGCTCCTACTTTAACATCCTTGGTTTTGTCATCTCATGTTAAAAAATTTAATTGGAGAAATACTGAAATACTGCTAAAAGTGATTTTCTTCTCGCTGCTTACAATGCCGAGGAAAAGAAAACGACCTGACATAGGTCGTCGAAGTCGTGTAAATGTGCAACGAGCTACTTTACGCTCCAACCGCACTAATGACCAGCGAGAGGCTGATAATGATAACAGTCGTACAAGTATGGGAGAATTACGTTCAAGAGTAAATAACTATGAAGTGGATAGGCAGAGAATGGAACGAGTTCGTGCACATCGATCACAACAGCAGCGAGCACGGGATAATATTTTGTTTTTTATTTAATAAAATTAGTAAAGTCCTTCTCAGGTATGACGAGACCAGGGAAATAGGTATTCATTTTCATATGGAGGATAGAAATCTGTTGCGTAGTGATAGCTAAATCTATATATATATAAAAATGAAACCCGTTTTCCGTTGTCACGACATAGCATGAAAACGGCTTGACCGATTTGGCTGTTTTTTTTTTTTTTAGTTTTTTATTACTCTGTACAAGGTTCTAAGGGGAAAAAAAGAAAAAAAAATAATTAAAAATATATTTATAAATTTTCTGTAAAAATATAAGTGAGATTATTGAACCCTACGGAATAAACACTATTATGAAAATATATATTTTGTTTTTTATTTAATAAAATTAGTAAAGTCCTTCTCAGGTATGACGAGACCAGGGAAATAGGTATTCATTTTTATATGGAGGATATTATAGATTCCAGTTCAAATTTAATAGGTACGCTAACATAAGATAGGTCAGCTATACAAAATAAAGTAGTGCATCAAATATACGCTAAGGCGGTACGAATTTCGCCGGGTCAGCTAGTTTGCAATAAAAATATTGAAGTTTGAAGTTTGAAAATTTTTGCTCGCGAATTAATAATTTGCAATAAGACAACAGAATATTCTTTGCCAGGTAATTAAATATGGTGCAATGTGACTTTGGAATAGTATTCCATCATATAAAATCATTGATTTATGACTCACAGTATGATGACATATTATCAGAGTTAGTTTATTATGTTTCAAAGTTTAATATTGTTGTTTGAACTTCGTAACATCATTATTTATTGGTATTGTGTAATTAAGTGTGTGATTGTTTTTCTAGTAGGTACCTATTTTTATATATGCGGTCAACAATGTCAGTTGTATAAATAAAAATAAAATCACTCTGACCACAGGTTGGCGATACTTTCTGGTACCTAGCTAAGTTTTCTACGATTATCTAAAAGATGTTTGAGTTCCTGTATTCAACCAAGTTATTACGGAGTTTATTCTGCTGGAATTCTGGAGTGCATGGCGTAGTGTTAAAGCGGTCGCCCCGCCGCTTTCAGCTGTGCTGGTGTTGTGGGTTCGATCCCCACACGGGACAAATCTTTGTGTGAGCCGCATAGATTTGTTCTGACTCTGGGTTTGTTTTGTACGTTGAAAACGCCCGCGAGACAGGAGTTATTCCTAGTGCGGGCGTCGTTTTCTTAAAAGTGCTAACGAAAATTTAATCAGTAGATTTTTCGATTTGCTGTTTTTACACAGACGGGCGACATCATAATGTGGGCATTATGCTACAGCAAGTTTGGTTTCAGCAAGTTATTGGATAAACCCAATTAAAGCTGCAATATCTTCTATCTTTTCCTAGTTCTGCGACGTGCAGATTCCCGAAGTGCAGGAGATCGTAACTGCGCCGCTTCCGCCGGGGTACCTCTGTCATGAGAAGCGTGGCTGGCTGCCGGCCGGGGCAGACGAGATTGCGAGGGACCACATGTTCCGATACGTCAAGACCAACTTGTTTGCAAACACCAATGCTGACTTGTCCAAGTTAGAGGTAAGGATGGGCATTTGTTGGAATAATCTACCAATGACAAGCTCGCGTCTAGAAAAGTCATCATTTTCCTGGTGTCTTCTATAAAACATCAACTAATTAACTACCAACTATTTTAAAGAGACTACTAAAAAACACGCATCTGAGCAACTTATTCGCCTAGTAGAGTATCAGACACAGTAAACACAGAAGGTTAACTAAGGCCGGGTAGCGAGTTAATAGCCTACTGTGACGTTGATGCGTAGAGTTGTCACTTTTTAATTTAGCTAAATGTTATTTGCGTTTTATGAGAAGCATTAGATTTTTATAATAATGTAATACACAAAAACAAAACATAATGTGTGCGGGCGTGTATCGTTCGAGAGCGCGCGGTGAAAAAACCTGATGGGTTTCCCCCATTTACCACGTTTTATGCATAAGTCTGCGTGAAAGTGCATGCGTACACGTTCGGAGCGCACGCACGTCACATTCAAACCGACAGCGCGGCCCAATTCTGTGAAGTTAACCTACTGTCTTTACTGTGCTTGAGATCACAAAAGGATGAGCACTAAAATGCACACTTAACAGAAAAATGTATTAAAGGGACCTAAAAACACTCATCCGCCGGTTATTTTGCTGATAACATATATATGGTGCTTGCCTAGGCGCGGTCCCGAAGTCTTGATAGTTACAATGTTACAAATTACTTGATCTAGTTCAATAAAGTAGTCAACGATGTGACTCATTGTAAATTAAATAGGTAGGTATGCAAATTTTGTGCAATGAAGCTATATTATCAGACATTTCTATTGTATTTGATGTGAGTAATTTCATCAAAATTGTTGAACCGAGTTCAATGCTGAAACCGGTTTTCGATCTCCCTTCAATTTTAAACAAGACAGAGAGATCTCAAACCGCGTTCAGCATTGATCTCGGGCTGGTGAATTGGCCCTAATTAAGTATGAAAAGCTTTGCCAACATGCCTTTTATTTGTGTGGAAACGTTTTCGAAGTGAATACTTAATTGACCTACATTAATGAATCTATTTTAAATTAATTAGCTCTAATAAAGACTATTTGTAATGTTTATTGCAACGCAGCACTTTTAATTAATGTAATTGGCATGTATAGACAATAAATTACAGATATGAATGAGTGTAATTACGCTACATAATTTAATGGATGATTTTGGCCACATACCACACGCCCAATATGGCGGGTTTTTCCCTGTCCTCCGATCGGAACTCCGATTGGTAGGACGAGCGGGAATATTTTTTCCCATGTCTCCGATTAAGCATCTTATAAACATTGTACAGTCTAGTACAAAATAAATTATGTAAAATTATTATCTATTGATTTATTCGTCTGTTCACTATAATCACTTACATTCAATTATTTTAGTACAAATCAATAAACTAAATAATTAACGGCATACTATTGCAAAGTTTTAAAAATTACATGAATATGCAATGGCTGAAAAATTCAACATTTATTGAATCCTGGTCAGTTTTTGGTTTGCAACACCGTACAACCAATTATCTAGAAAGCTGGAACAAAACGCTGAATACAAAAATAATTAGGAAGGCACCAAGTCTTCTTAACTTGTTGCAAATATTAGAAGACGACGCTTTATTTCAGACACCCATAATGAGAGGATTAGAAGTAAAAATTAAGACAAAAGAGCACATAATGCGAGATGAATTTTTAGTAAATTGTCAAATGATGCTTAGCACTGGTGAAATTAGCATAGGTCATTATTTAGAAAGAGTAAAAAATTAAGTTTTATTTTTGTATTTTATTGACTGTATAGTCGACATCGTTAATATCGACGCGGATAATCGGTCAAAAAATAATGGCCTTGGCTGTACTTTTGGTTCAGTAAAGTAAGTGATAAAAACAAAATCCATTCAATAGGAGGCATGGGAAAAAATATTCCCGCTCGTCCTACCAATCGGAGTTCCGATCGGAGGACAGGGAAAAACCCAATATGGCCTAGTCCTAACACCAGTTTAGAGTTATAATTTGTTTATGAGCAATGTACCACAAACGAAACAAAAATGCTGTCTGTGATATACTATAAGTTCACATTTGCTTGCAGGATGGCAGTGACAGTGAGGAGTCCAACTCGGATGATGACACACGCACGAGTGACGTGGATCCAACAGAAGATCAAATGGATGAACCTTGATTTGTTGCTAATATATTATTGTTATAAACTTGCCTTTTATTAAACCCAATTATTAAACCCTTATTAAGACCAAGATAAGGTCTCAATTTGCCAACTGCAACAATTTCATTTAATTTTTTTGCAATTTCTGTTAAATCCGAATCCCCGAAGATACGTACTGTATGTATGGAACGGAATGCTGAAAGAAAAATGCGGCCTGAAGAATACAAATGAAAGGAAATTACACGTAGTGGAAATGCAAATGTTAAGATGGATGTGTCTCTCCAAGACGGCGTAAAATTAGGAATGAGTAGGTACGTTAGAGGAAGCCTGAAAGTTGCACCAGTGACAGAAAAGCTGGAAGAGAATCGTTTATCTTGGTATGGGCATGTGATGGAAAGGATGAAAGGCATAGGCACAAGGAGATGCAGGCCGAAGAAAAGATGGATGGATTGCGTAAAAGAAGATATTAAATGAAGGCAGTGAGTGAAAGCAAGACAGCCCACAGGGGAATGGAGGAAAAATACGTTTTGCGCCGACCCCAAGTAAAATGGGCTAAAGGCAGGCAGATAACGAATGAATAACCGTTTAGTCCCTCGAAATCAAGACAATCTGTATCTGACTACATACTTATTGTTACCTATTACTGAAAACAAACCATTAGATACTTAATTAACAAACGAAATAAATAATTGCCGCGCGCATTAAATAGGTCAGTAAAATTGGTATATTTGTTCATAATTATCTATGAGTCGATATGTCCAGCGTCCGCAATGTCATCTCAAGGTCACGGGTACTAATAGATAACTGATAAAGGCTGCAAAGTTCATCCATTCACCATGTATGGAATTTTCCAGCATAGTAACTAAGCTAGCCGAGCTCTCATCTACTTTTAAGTGTTGCAGTCACTGACCAGTGGCGAGTTATTATAAATGGCCTATAGGTAGGT
The DNA here is from genome assembly GCA_905147285.1 of Hypena proboscidalis. Lineage (NCBI taxonomy): Eukaryota > Metazoa > Arthropoda > Insecta > Lepidoptera > Erebidae > Hypena > Hypena proboscidalis. The sequence goes on from LR990130.1 coordinate 5,816,530, forward strand.
ATTAATTCGTAAATAAGTACCTACTTTAGAATTGAGATATTCCGTAAAAAAACAGATTTCGACGTAAATTATATTCGGATATTTAGCATAAAGCATTGGTTGGTAAACTTTGTTTTTATTAAACGAAGCGACGTAGAAAGTCCTTTTGCTTAATAAGTAGTTTGATATAAACGACTTTATGCCTCATGTGCCTGTTACTCCTGTAATATCAGGGTCTAACTTGACCAGCATAAAATCTCTACCACATCGAGATCCCCACACAGTCCAGTAGACTTCACATATTCAAGATAGATAAATAAGATTACTTAACTCGTAACGCCATGACACAAAACAATAAAATATCAATAAAATTTTAGTAGTAGTTTAAAGTATTATTTTAAAGTGACAGTCACCAACACACATAAAGCATCCAAACTTGAAATCAATTAAACGATTTACCCGAGCGAGAATCGAATCCGCAACGTTTGCGAATCACTAAGCTATCCAACCTTTGCACTAAGCCATCGCACATCGGTGCCATCAAAACAGAACTAAGATAAATCTAAATAATTCATAACTATCATACGGGATATGTGCAGTAGGTAAGTAGCCATAGAACAGGTATTATTAGAAATATAAGTAGTTACTCATTCAATCTCTAAGCTCTTCCTGTATAGGTTTAAATGCTAAATTGTCAACAAACAACTAAATTATTTAACAATATAAGTGTATATGCTATACCTAAACATGCAATGCATGCGTGTGCGATGCACTTAGGAGTTCGATAACTCAACGTTATGAAAAACATATTATAACAAAGATGTTTGTAATAATGCAAGTAATAAAAATACCTAAAGAATCCTTAACAAATCCATTGTGTAGGAGCCAGTGGCAAACAAAGAAATTTAAGATTCAGTTTACACTGTTATTGCAATAATATGGAAATTATTATGTATACCACCAGGTATTCATGTTGTGGTTGAGTGCGATTACCCAGCCTTTCGAAAGAGGAGGGTCCATAGAGGATGATGCGTGATAGGTCAGCTCATTCGATGCTAATAGAGTAAAGAGCAAAGATATTCGAGATGAACTTTTTCAGTTAATATCATAGAAAAGATCTAAAAGATAATTAGACGATAATTTTAAAATTGAGAAATAATAAATGCAATATCAAAAGTTATTTTTCAGCCCCTCAATTTAACGTATTTTTTTGTATGTAAGCAATGAATTAATTGTTAGTTATTATAATTAGTTTAGCTTCTTTACTATTGCAATAGCATATAAAAAACTAGCATAAATTTATTGCTGAATTGATGACTCGCCATCAAACGTAGAAGTCGGCTTCTTAATTAATTTTAGAGATTCATCATCTGTCCGCTAATAAAACCAAAATTAAGCCTCACAAGTTACACAAGTACAATCGATATCATAAAAATTACCCATATACGGTCAAATTCACCTACTGTTACTGAAGATGAGAGTAAAGACGCAGAGTTTTTCACACTTTATTGATGGAACTACAGAAACACATAAGCTGTGCCTGTATGCTGTATTGTTCGCGGCTCACTCAGCTGCAACGCAAACAAGTCTGGTCTAAAGTCGTCTTTTTTCCTCATTCTGTCTGTCTGTCAAAGTCTTACTGGCCTGCTTTGCCAGCCAGTGAAACTAATAAAAAGTTGATAACAGTTACGAATTGCTGTATAAGTGACTCGGATATATTAGACTAGGTAGGTCACGTTAGTTCTATTTTTGTAACCCATCCAGGTGTAGGATCCGTTGACCAGGACGCACTAAGTTAATCATGTTAATTTTGCCAAAACAATTATAAAAGACGTGACATGACCTGACGTGTAGACAGGGTGTAAATGACATCGTGAAGAAGCCTCTCACCTGTTTCTGGATGCAAAATAGTTGCCTGAAAATCATCTATTAGATGCCTGATTGATGCTGAATCTGCTTGCGAAAATGTTGATTAAAAGAAGCATCAATAATTAGTACCCTTCAAAATTGTTTACAAGAAGCAAGTTATATAAAAGATTGTTAAAGGATATATTATTAAAGTAAGACATTCGGGTCTTTATACCTACTGTTGCTCAAAACGGTAAAATGTAATTTGCTCAGCATTTTCATGATTTTATTACAATGAGTAAGTATGAGTGAGATAACATGCAGATGATATAATATACTTGCGAGACCAATGAGTAATTGCATTTATTAAGATTAAAGAGTGTTGAAGATTGGCCTTTGTGCCGGATATTGAAGGCCTGGAGAACGACAAGGCTTTTTATCGACATACCTTCCATTTGGGCGGAGCCGCGGGCAGTTACGACGGTTTAGTTCAAGTTGAGATTGTGCTGCCCCATCCCACAACCTTCCTTGGTCCCATACAATATGCTATACCTTCAATGCTGTATAAAACTTGCCTAGATGGTACTATAGATATCAAAAATAATTTTCTAAAGAAATACGTAAACTCACGTGTAACTTATGGTAGGTATATTTTGCCAACCGGTGTTCGATTTTCAATCTGGAAAGTCTTTATCTGGGTTGTGAAGTGTTCGACGTATTTCTTTAAAAATTATGTCATCTCACCTTAGTATAAATAATATAAGGTAAATTATTTCCATAATCGAATAACATAGCTTATGTATGGCAGAAAAGCTATATTTTGAAAAAGTGCTACTACTCAATTAACTAAAAACTAGTATTTAAATTATTCCCAACTACACTACACAAATAAATATAATTACATAATACCGTTGCAAAAATGTTATACTTTGTCTCTTCTATTTTATATTATAAGCTTATTTTTAATATTTTTAACATTATATATTGTCATCTTTCCTACTTTGCTATGCCCAACAGGGTTCACAATGTTCCTACATATAATACTCACCAGTCACCACCTAAAACATACATTTGTGAAACGCAATAAAGTATCGAGTATTGTATTAGATTGTAGTGAATTCAAATAAACATCAATATATTTACCCGATAAGTTACTATGTTTGATTACAATCAAAAGAATACTGATAACGAATATTATTTAATTATGTATGATATTTGTATTTACTAACTTATATTGTAAATATTACTTTAATTGCTTGCTAAACAGTTTTAAATCAATTATGTAATTAAGACTTACTAAATGTGTATAATAACAATCATTCTTGTTTGTTGGATTACTGACTTTAATGATTAGCTTGGCCATCGTATTGTAATTCTTGAAAATGAAGTCTTTGGTTCGATTCCCGAGTCGGTTTTTTTTTCCGTAAATAAATTTTTAGTTGCAGCATAAAGTCTGGAGTTGTAACTAGTTGAAAATAAGAAACTAACGTAGCATGTGAAATATGGCTGTTATTTAACTACGCCTAGCGCTTAAGTCTTTTAGGAAATACAAGTGTGACGTTATGACCTATATAAAATATTTGATGGCTCCCTATTTACGTTTTTTTTTTTTTTACTCCACTGAGGTGGCAAACAAGCATACGGCCCGCCTGATGGTAAGCAGTTACCGTAGCCTATGGACACTTGCAACGCCAGAGGCATCACGCGTGCGTTGCCGACCCTTCAAAAACATATTTGCACTCTTTTTAAAGAACCCCATGCTGTAGTCTCTAGGAAAAACCTTGGCAGGGAACTCATTCCACAACTTTATCGTGCGTGGGAGAAAATTCCTTGCGAACCGCACTGTGCGCGATGATATTGGTTTTAGTGTTTGAGGATGAGCTCGCTGTCGATGGCGAGAGGTACGGTTTTTAAGGTATAGGCTGCAGTTTTTGCCGCCCTTGCCTCTACAATAATCAAGTCCTAGATTATTTTTACGCTCTATGCTACCGAATGTAAAGTGACAAAATTTGTTGCAGAGTTCTATCTGTAAAACATCAGAAAACCGTTATTAAATCTTTTTCATTTCTATGAGCAAATTATATACAGTAAAAAAAAAAAAGTGGATCCCAAATTTGCCGCCCCAAAAATCTGCCGCCCTAGGCTCCAGCCTACTCAGCCTGCTGGTAAATCCGCCTCTGCCTATTTATGAAAAAAAGGAATGTAGCATCGCAAAGCCTTAAACATCCTGAAATAAAGTAAATGTCCTCCTAGCCCAATTGCGGCCAATCTCATCGGAGATCAGGCAACTGCACGGGACATTATGTACTCAAACGTCTGCGCGTAACACAAGATCACTCTCTATTCTCTCACTTCTTAACTTCAGAACCACGGGGGTGTAAACAACCCCAACTTTTTCTCTCCAGGCAGATATAAGTCTTACTAAGAAACAGTTGAAAATGATATGGGACTGGCAGGATTTGAACCTGCGACCTACAGCACACCGGGCAGTCGTTTTACCAACCAGCTATGGTCGCCTCATGCCAGGACCCTATATTTCTCAACTGTGTGTTACGTCATTTCGTGATGTCACGTTCATCTATTTTTCCCTATCTTAAGTAGGATACAAACCAACATGTCGAAGTTAAAGTTCAAAGTTTAGGTTCAAATCCTGCCGGTCCCATATCTTTTTCAATTGTTTCTTAGTATGATTATCTAAGCATAGCTGAATGCTATAAAAATATTCAATAAGAAGATATAAGTCTTTGTTCACAGAAAAACCCAACACCTCTTTTTACCCTACCTGGGCATTGAACCGGAGTATTCGGCAGTTGCATACGCTAGCCGCTAGACTACGGATACAGATCTGAAGTGAAATTGTCCTGTAAAAAGGCCCTAAGCTCTTTTCTCTCGTTCACAAAGGCATCTGACAGGCTGCCCATCAGCGCCTCTTTGTCACACAACCAACATAAGTTACTCATACGTGATGTGGACGTTGTCCTTTCGATATACGACTCCGTGCCTTGATCTGTGTACCACTCAATTGTAGTGTAACAGATAGTGACCGATCTTTGGAACTCTGTAAACTATCTATAGAAAATATACAACTAGTCACTCTTTGAACAAAGCGATAATAAATAATAGATATCTACCAATTTACGTAATACAACAACAAATGAATAATCATAATTAGGTTTTCTTTATCGGTAATAGCAAGGTCATGAAGTTTATGTCCTGAATTCCAGTGCATGTAAATTATCTATTTTTTTAGATAATAATATATTATATATGTTTCTTAGTATAATTTGCTAAGCATAGCTAAATGCTAAAAAATAATCTATAGAAGTTGATAATACGTAGATATGGTTTTAAAATTCGGATGTTTTTTTTGTACTTGGGTTGAAATGGGTCTCTACAGAATATTAGATAGATACTTACCAAAGATGTTGTAAATAACTCTTTTACAACTAGAGAGGCATAAATATAAAAAAGCGAAGTCAAATTTTTGCACCATGTATGTCAAAATTCACCTATGAAAGTCAAAAATGCATACATCATTTTTGTATTTATGTGTGGGTGAAGACAATGATGTCCAAAATTATCCATAGTTTGTTTTTTTGTACACTGCGAAAAGATACAAAATGAAAATAGGAAAACCTATTTTGGTAGCCGCTGTACTTATGTATCACATGAAATAAAGTACAAAGTAGCAGGAATACATAATAATATATTTTTTTATAATTGCAGACTAATATCTCGATTGTTTGTTAACTTAATGTATCTTCTGTAAAAAAAAAGTAAAAATACCTTATTTTCTTAATGTCTGTCAAAATTTCGTAGTGAAACTCAACATAATAATTATATATGTGCAAAAATGACTTGATTCGAATAAAACTGCCAACAAAAACAACTTCTTTCGCTGGTCGGTCGTCTGTCAATGAAGTAATGAATTTTCTTTCTTTACACGAGGCGAACGTTTTTGCTTTAGTGCCTTAAACACCCTCTCCTTTTTCATTTCATTTCCTAGTAGTATTTTTGTTGTTAATAAAGCTTCTAAACAATTTTCAAGTGAAGGGTTGTAGCTTATCTGCTTGGGAGCAGAACAGTCAACAGCAGCCAGCGTGTGCGTCTTATCGAGTCTATATAACCGGCGCCGGTCTGCGCGCGCGCACACTCGCTCACGCCTCTCGCCAGCGCACGATCGATTTTCCAACCTTTGTCATTTTCACCGCCGCGTGAGGACGCGAGTAGGTTAGTGCAACTTTTTTGTGATCATAAGGCCTATTTTTGTGTGAACTGTGCTGTGATTGTGCATTGTACGGCTTGTGGATTTTTTTTTATTTTTAAAATTTTAATATATATATAAGATTTTCTAGTTGTATGTTTTGAAAAAGTCGGTAAGGTGTAGTGAAAATTATGTTCTATTGTAGTTGTTTATTAAATACTATTACACAATTTATGTGAACTCAAGCCTTTGCTAAGGTTCGTTTCGAGAAATCTTTTGAACAATAGAAATTTTGAATAAGAACGTTTGTTTAATTTATTAATAAGATTCAATTCTATTAGATCGGCTACTGCCTAAATATTTAAAGCGAATTAGCCAACAAAATATAACATCGCAAAGTTTGAAACTATGAGTTTTTAGTTCTGACTTAATAGAGAGCACTCTTAGAAATAATGGTAGAGCTTTTTTAAGTTATCTATATAACTATATCATAATGTCATCAATGTAATAGCTGATTTACAAAAAGGTTATATTAGCCTGTTCAGTAATTGTATCGATAAATTCTCACGTTTGTTGGAATGTTCAAAAACAACGATTGAATCGTGTGAACTATAATATACTTGTGTCTGTTGCAAACAAATTCGCATTGATATTCGTACAAGCAATTAATTAATCACATTGCTTATCCTTAAAAACATGAAGCATCTTACTAAAATATTTTGTGCTTTATGTATGATACAAATCAATTTGTACCTGTAACAATTAGCAAAGGTAATTTCTTTGTTAAATTGCACCTAGTTTAAGATACTTATAACATCTAATCTTGAACAAATAATATTCAACTTTGCCTTAATAACTTTGTCATTGAAATCCAAGCTTTTTTTCTTCTCAGTAGCCAAATAAAGTCTTAATTGCACCCAAGGGTTGATTAAAGATTAATCTGTCTGACTTTTGTGTTGAAAACAGTAGTAATTATATGTTCTGAAATCAGGCGAGAATGACGTAAAATCAATAGTTGCTATTTATTCGTCTAGTACTGCAGGCAATAAGAAATAGTTTTACAAAGTAAGCGATTTATTTAGAACAATAACATCACCTCGTGTCGAGTTGATTGAACTATGTGTAGCTATGATAAAGGTGCACAAACATCTATAGCACTCTTCAAGAAAGTGCTTTGTGCTTTCAATGACTTCTTCAGTGGATTGTGATGTCATTATTAGCTGAAGTACCTTTTTATTTGCACATTCGTTCAGTTTATAGGACTATAATTACGCGATAATATGTATACTTATTGATTCGTTTGCAGCGTCTAAGTAAATGTTTTAAACTTTTGATGTTTGGATTTACAATCGATTTTTTTGTTGAACTAGCTAACTTTTTAATGAGCCTATCTACATTTTACTCACTCAAACTCGGACTTAAACTTTTTTTAGTCAAACTTGGGCATAATAATATAAGACATGGTAATGTGATAGATTGAATTTGTATTTTGAGAAAAGAAAGTGCAATAGACATATTTGGGTTATCTCACTCATCTCGTACCCAGAAATATTAAAATCGATGTTACATTCAACAACACCAAACACATCAATTCGCAAGAACCGGCGATTACGCAACACTATTGCAACATAATAACATTAGATTAAATAAAACTTATTAGCGACTTTCTTAAACCGACGCGGCGACGGGTCATTTTGGCAACGCTAGTGACCAACCAAATTCATGCAATCAATCTCAAACGCGACGATGGATTTTTATTAGAGGAGTAGAAGACACGTGCGTTGGGTTTCGTGTGTAGAATCCTTAAATAGTCCTTGCCTTGCGGCCAGTGTCATATCAATTCTACTACCATAAACGATACTCATTGGGAATTAATGAGTCTAGTTAATCTCGCTGATTAACTTTATATTCCGTTGATGTGCAGGTATCTCATGATTACGGTATGCGTCTCAGCATTTGTAACGACACCTAGGTACATATCTTTTTGGCATGCCAAAGTTTGTGTGTAGTAAATTTTAATTTTCAACACCTTCTGACTTCTTGCATATACAAGTCTGACAAGACTGGTGTGACTTCTTTTTGAATGGGTAAAATACACTAAATGAAAATTTAGTTGCTCAAAATTCCTCTCTTCTAATCTTTAGTTCTTGTGGCATTATGGACTATTTTATCAGACCTTTTTATCAGATCCTGACCGATTATAGAGACAGAAATTCAAGTTTGATTAAGTAAAAATGCTGTATAATTTCCAATTCATTTCATAATTGTTCGAGATGCTCTTCCTCAAACTAAATCGCATCATCTCCAAATAAATAAAACTGATTTAAGGCTCATTTCTTATTTGCAGAAACAAGATGTCTTCAGCTGAGTTCAGGTTGGAGCGTAGCCTAGAGCTATCGCCGGAGACTAAAGAAATTGCTGAGAAGGAGCTGAGAGAGACACCAGAGAGAGTCAGGGAGGCTCTCGAGAGGCTCAGGGAGCTGTTGAAGGAGAACAAGGACCTTTGTTTCGGGGATGACGATGAGCTGCTGACAATCTTCTTGCGACCTTGCAAGTGGTACCCTGAGAGCGCGCTTGCACTGGTGAGTCTAATTTTTGACAATAAGTAGATTTTAGAGTAATGGTGTAGTTATGTAGGAAGGATCTCGTGGCTTAGTAATAAATCCGTGGGTAGTTTGATCAATGGTTACTTATTCAATTAGCGGATTTCAAAATTTAAAAAAAGAAAGTGTTCGTCCTACATACCTTCCATTTGTTTATATTTGATCGTTATAGGCAGTCAGAACCAATTAAAACTGACAACTGGGTTTGCCTTTCAATCCAAGATCGCTCTTACTTGTGATTTTGATCTTCTTGTTCGATGATACTTATTTTGTCTTAACTATTAACTAAGAAACCACCTCCATGTAGTTGGGATATGAGTATGACGTGCATCAATAGGGCAAAGGCAGAGGTTGAGATAATGTAGATAAGATGGTGATATTATTCTGCATATTATTATCGAAGTGACTCTCTCAACCCTCAACACTGTCATCCTGTTCGATAAACATAATTAATGACCAATTTGGATAACAAATTGTTACCTACTGTGCCAAACGGACTTGCTAAAGTCACCTTTAGTATTTTAGGTACTACATTGCGTATCAGTAATGTTAATATGAAGTGATATTATGCTGAATCTTGATTCTGTACCCAGCATTTAATTATTTAATAGGTTTCAGCTATTAGCTAAACGTTTTCTTTATTTTAAAAGCTTTTATTGTTTTGGATTCAAATGATCTAACAAAATTTTGAAAATTACTGTATAGATACCTACTCTTTAAACAAAGCGTTTGAAAGAGGACAGTGAATCATTATAAACAATAATCCGTATATCTTTTTGTGATAAGTTATATTATGTACCCATTTTATATTATGTACCCATTCTTATTAGTATCGTAGTACGTATTGCCTCATCAAATCCTTTGGGGTTTTTTTAACTTTCATCTGTCATATATTATGAATACTATAATAATTAAAATTTCTTTGCATGTGAAGATAGGAAAGGAAGTGTTGAACAAACATGTAGTGTAAACAGTTTGCGCAAATTTCAAATATATGATAGTTTTAATTGGCACAAGTATGATCGAACCCTGTTTGCGCAAACCGATTGTGCAAGAAATATGGAAAGTGTAGCCGGTACCTTTGTTTGGCAGATTAGTTACTCGAACAAAAGGTTTCATAAACCTTTTGTTTGAGTACCTTATCATGTACCTACCTTACAAACAACTCAATCTTTAACTGTAACCTTTGTAATAATAAGTGAGTGGTATCTTTTACATCGCACTATTATTATGTACATGGATACGACGTCCGATAAGTGTTGATTTGCAAGAGCAGTCATACTTCCAAGGTTTAATGGTAACATTGCTTGATTGCTTCACCGCTCTCATATGAATCTGGTCTACTGACTATTAAATTATTTAAAAATACATTATTACTACTTATTTTGGTAACACTATTTATACTGAGTCGACCGTAATGATTGCGTGGTATTACTTTACATACACTTATATCGACACCAATACGGTGTTGGTTTGGTAGTTTTGTGTACTCATATCTCAAGTCTTTGCAGTGGTCGTACTCCAGTTTCCTATTTGATCAATTAGAAGGTCATGGCTCACGAGTTCGATGCCCATGCAACTTTCATCATAGCCGATGTGATTTTTTCCTTAATACTTACGAAACAGAGGAGGATTTTCTGAAATAAATATTTATGAACTTAGTAATGGTTAATTTAGCATAAACTTAAAATAACTATTAATAACAACCCAGACCTTTTGCCCTCCGGCTTAATGAATTTGAATTCGTAGGTAGACGTTTTTGCACATCATACATAAGATAGGAACAAATGGATGAAAGTGACGTCACGAAATGACGTAACATACAGTTGAGAAATTTAAGGTTCTGGCAAGAGGCGACCGTAGCTGGGTGGCTAAAGCGGCTGCATGGTGTGTAGTAAGGTCGAAGGTTCAAATCTTGCCAGTCCCATATCTTTTTCAACTGTTTCTTAGTATAATTTGCTAAGCATAGCTAAATGCTATAAAAATAATCAATTAGAACATCATACATAATCTGAGCACTGTCCTAAGAAGACAATAAAACGTTGAACTATAACATAAAGAGATGTCATCACAGTTCTAAAGTAGATTATAATCACATTTATTATCCTTGGTATATAATAGCCGGGGTCTAGGACAGAACCGACGAAATCAGTCGTTACCCACAGTAATTGCGCGGTTGCAGCCACATTATGTATGTTACGCAAATTTAGTAGGCTGTAACAATATGACCTGCTTAGATTCATATTCGTATGTTTGTTAAACAGATTGAACGGTTTTCGATGTTGCTAATACGGCTGCAGTAGTGTATTTAGGCAGTAAGACAATTTACTAGTCCTAGCCAGAATATGCTGATATTTCTTTAAGTAAAATTACAAATTTATTTTAAAATATTACTGTAAGTTGCTCTTTATAGTTTTCATAGCTTAACTACTGCACGGATCTTGAGAAAAAGTGATATGGAGGTAGTTAGAGGTAATAAGATAATTAACTTAACTTAAACTTATTTTTTATAAATATTTCTTTTAATAATATATGCTAATGCAAAAAATAATTTACTCTGTCGGTTCTTTGTCTAAGGCTTAGATCGTTAATCGGTCATAGGTTAAGTGTTACGAGTAAACCTTTGCAAAAGTTTTTTTAACTTGATGGATCGACTTTTAAAATGATTAATGTTTTACAGTTTGTGACTTGAATCTATTTTAGTGAACCTTGTAAAAAATCATACAGCGTAATGATGCTAATTTTGAGCACTCGGGGTAGTAAATTATTCAGTTTAATTAACTAACACAATACAATAGCAGCTCTTAGTAACAAATAATCTTAAAGATAACACTTAACACTACTGCTATAGAATAGACAATAATCATTTGATTTACTTGTCACGTGTCTTTTCAGTGTGAAGAGACGTTTTAGTAAAATAAATTATATTTATAACTATAGTTACAATATTGTGATAGATAATACACAACTACATAGCAGCATATATTTTGATAATTTGAAGAACTTACGTAATATTATGTCGTCCCGGGCCCGGAAAAGCTGGTTTTCCGGACGAATTACCACTTCCGCGAAAAATGTAGCATCCTTTATACCTATATATTCAGAATTTGATTAGGAAATGATTAACTGAGCGAATGGTTAGTGAGAACCAAATAGGTTGTAAATAACTTTTTTACAACTAGAACGAGACGAGGTATAAATAGCAAGAAAGCGTAGTAAAAAATTTAAAAATGTCAAAAATGCACTATGAAAGTCAAAAATGCATACATAATTTCTGTATTTATAAGTGTGGGTGGAGACACGGTGACGTTTCATATAAAATAGACAACTAAGCCGTTTTATCAACTTTTACTTTTCTCTGGTGAGAACAGTCAGTAGGTTCAAGTACGACTATTGATCGTGACCCGGGTTCGAAACCGACTTGCATTTCTGGCAATATGCCTAATTGCCCCGTAAATACGGAGGTGTTCACTTCGAATTCATTCACAAAAGCTCTGTCACGTGCCAAATTCGTGGCATTGTTTATATATTACAAGTTATCGTCACCGTTATATCCATTTACGATGTGTAAATTAAATGTAAACATAGATGCAGGTTTTGTAAACTGACATTATGTAACTATTCGAACGCGCGCCACGCGGCATATTGCATTTGCACGGCATTACATAGTTATACAATAGATAACAATAACATTGTGTTAACCAAGAAATATCATTGATATTTAGCAAGTCAAGAATAGTTAAAATTTCGAAGCAAATAATCTAACTACAAGTGATTGCATTTTATACCAAAATTTGCCTTACAACCTGATTACCTGCCGAAAATATAAATATTGCTTAAGAAATTTTTAATTAAATTTCGAGGTGGATCACAACTTTAGCACTTGTATATTTTCCAATCACTTGACCAGGGAGAGTTCATCCTCCTGCAAAGAATGTGTACGTTTGGATTTGTAATTTATTTTGTTATTTACAAAAACATAATGCAGACCTTTCTAACATAGTACTCGCGATCTACACTCATAGTCCTTAAAAGAGGTGCTATGAAGCGTACACAGATTACACAGCAATAATTTGAGTAATAACAGTTATGTTATCGTTGTTATAACAAACAATTTCCTTTATTAATGGGCATGTAATTATGGAATCTGCTCGTTCGCCGGGAAGGGCACGATAACAGCCAATGCCAAAGGGTAATGCTTATCTCAAGTAGATAGCGGTCATATTATCTCCAATGGTTGAAAATAGCCGGTAATTAATATTAGAAATTGTGTTTGTACATCATATCGAAAAGTGATGTAATTAGGTAATTTGTTGTGTTGTTAAGTTATCGTTAAAACTGTCTGTACATTTTACTTAATATAATATACTTTCTCTTAATAATTTTGATATTAAAAGGAAAGAGATTTTGTATTTGTTAATAAAATATAAATGCTGTACTTTATCAGGGAGAATTTTACGTTGTCATTTATACAGACAGAGAGAAGATATTATGGCTGGCAAAACCCGCAATCTGTTTAATATCAGAGCTATCAAGGTGGTTTTCCGCGATCGCGTAACACGCTAAATTCTAAAAAAAGATATTGTTTAACGGCTTCATACTTCTAAAATAGTTTTATATTATAATTAAGTAGCGAATTGCATAAATGAGATAATTATTTATGCACCTGAAATTATTCACGAATACAATGTGCCGAGTAGCCAATCCACTAAATTTAAGCAATATCAGTTCAAAAACTGCATATGAGCAACAAAGTAGATACTGCAATGGTTGCATTTTGTCTATGATGTCGAAACTATCTGCTTCTGTATTCAAAAACAATTTATTTTATTTTGACATAACAATTTTACCATGTTCACAAAATTCGGTATGAGTAAGTATATTAAGAATCAAGTATTTTATATTACTATCTTCTTATAAGTAAGAAGACTTCTCATAGGAATGACCTTAGATCAAAACAATTGGTCAGTGGAGCTTTTAACTGTGTTATTATGTTATGAACGATTGATACTAATCAATTGAGCCTTCGGCATTTGTTTGCGTGCGAATACGGATAAATATTGACTCAATTCAATGTCAACAACTCTTATGAATTAACACATATTGCAACATTGCATTGGTTATTTATATGCAGGAATAAAGCCTACGCCATTACATTAACATCGATTTCCATTATCGATGCCACTACTTCAGTTTCCACGATCGAATATGCCTCGAAAGATTAGGCTCCATCATACGAGGCAGCAACGCGTTAATGTCTTTTATACTTGACTTGAATCAAAAGATTTCTAGCACAAATAATAAATCGTTCTGCTATAGAAAAATAACTCAGAATGAAAATAAGCAAAGAAACAAACAAAGTTTAATGAGCATCGTCATTTCTGCCCTTGTCCTAAATACTTGGGGTCGTTGGGATCGGTGCTATTTTATTCTTTTGCATATTTTTACAGTCGCCTATTAGACATCGACACTCCTTCGGCATTGTTCTTTGGCTTTTCTAGCAAATAATAAAATAATAGTATATTATCTTCCATCTAGATAACTGTTTGGGATTTACTTTTAGTAATGACGGATAATATGAATACTTCTAACCTAATATTTAAGCGAACCAGTCAAGCTAATCTGCAACTTTTCGATAGAATTGAACGATAGTATTCAAGGTTAGGCTAGATTTAGTCGCAAAAGAACTTAAGCTTAAGGATAGAAATATTAGCATGATTAAAATTGATAGAGTCAATTGTTCAGACGATAAATAATAATGTATGTCGGAATATAATACGCTATGTGACAGGTCGTCACATTGCTTGTTATGAAGCCGGTACACCCGTACGTGTTTGTAAAACATCGTTGCATGTCTCATACGGAAGGCTTGCAATAGACCAGTTACTGCACTTCTGTATAAACGCCGGGGAAACTGCCGGCCAAGGTTTTAATACAATACATACGTTCACTTTATGAGAAAATTTAATTTTAGCCCCGTTTTGGTCGGTTCGTTGACTAATATTCTTTCACTGATAGAAATTAAGTACCTCTTGCAAAATTGACACCGCTATTGCCTAATGCTATTGCTGGTATCAAAAGGGCACTACACTAAACATAACATTAGTAGGTTATATAAAGGTTTGTACATAAATTTGTGCTCGGAAAATTAATAGAAAATACTATACAAGGTGTAAATGACATTGTGATGGAGCAAACATTTTTGACCGGACAATTCATGATTTTTCCGAGGTTTTCCTTCGTTTTTCGTGATTTTACCGACTGGTAATGGAACAATAACGTTACCCTAACTTATTTCCATACATTTGCGATTTTCTTATGACGTGCAAAATTAAAAAAAAATCAAAACCGATTTTCCTAAGTATTGAAACTCAATTTACACTAATTTTTCGTTAGTTTTTTCTTATTAATTAGTAAACGATAACAAAGTAGCTACAAAACAAATTAATACATATCATTTAGCGCGTATAAATATTCCTATTTATTGATGTAAATTGCGATAAATGTGACGGTTGTTTTCCTAGACGACAGGCGCCTCATATTAAAAACTTCCTACATATCGGACAGAAGATGAATATCTATTACTGTCCCTCATATAAAATGCAGGCATTGAACAGCTTCGATAAACTAAATACCTAATTTACCTGTTTAAAGAACAAATAGATTATTTTAACAGAAACCTTGAATTAGTTACAATAGTAGTTGTTCAAAGGGCGCGATCATGAACATAATTATAAAAATATTTTGAAATAGGGAGCGAAGTGTGAGTGTGTGTGGGTGAGAGTGTGTGTGTATGACTGTGTGTGTGTGTGTGTGTGTGTTACTTAGGGTTGCCAGATATAATGGATTTATTTTCGACACAGATAAATAAATATTAGAAAATAATATTGTTACTTTTTAATTACTATTAATAATGCTAAACAACATTATTTCACTTAAATCTACATTAAGAATCAAGCGTCATCAACAATCGTGAAGTGATTGTGAATTGTTACGAATGATTTTAATTCTGTTGTGTCAAATATTTTAGAAGTGTTGCTGTTCGAGAATGCCATTGGTCGCAATGGCATTAAGTCCGCCTATGTACGCTTTTGTGTATGTTATAATAAAGTATAAATAAATAAAATATAAAATTCTGAATCACCGAGACGTACCAAGCACCTGGCAACCCTAGCTGCGTCTGCATCAGTTATTATCAGTTATCATTCAATACGACCCGGATGCTCGCGGCAACAGCGTGCACTCGCTGATAGTGCGCAGTGTGTTACAACTTACAAGCTGTACTATTCCGTTCTAATAGATATTGAAGAGTGGTACAAATAGATTATGTTATAATGTGTCATGGTACTGGGCTGGCTTACTCTCTACCTGACTCTACCAATAGTAGAGTCGCTGCCATCGTGTCACTTACTCTCTTTTTCATTAGTTTATATTATACACGAAAATCATATACAATTTAAAAAATCAAAAGAATATTTAATTAATAGCTTGTAAAGTTCAACATGAAATAACAAGACAGAGGAGTATAACACCCTTATTTCACCTGTAGGGGGTGAGCCTATCCCTATCCACCGGGCACAAATCCAACTCAGGGATTTTATTTGGGAATTTCTGGGCGGAAATATTCCAAATAATACTTTTACGCAACCCGAGAATCGAACCCGGGACCTCGTGGTCGGAGGCGCATACGCTACTGTACTTTAAATTATCTATTCTTATTTGTAATAAGCGTTTAAACTATATCACAAAAATGTTTATGACCAAACTTTTTATGAAGTTTATTAATTATGCTTCGACAATCAGTCTATTGAAGTTGGATAGCAACAGTAATATAATTTTAATTAATGGGTCTTAAGCCAAAACTCTAATGAGCTTTTTTTAAACATATAATCGCACAACATTCACACAACGTCACCCAGTTCCAAACAATTACCTACTTTAAAACTAGGGTTGGTAAAAACATTGTTTTTTAAAATAGAACAAAGCATTATGTTTTATTTTATAAACAAAAGAAACATGTGATGTTTTGTTATCAATGCTTGATTACTGTTTTAATTACCTTGATTCAATGATTTAAACGTGTTTAAAATATGTTTTGAAACTAGTTTATAGGAATAAAAAGAAAACAATAAATCGAAAATAAAAAAAGACAAAAAAAAATAATTTTAATTTTAATTTATTTATTAAAACAGTTAACAGTTGTGATGCAAACTATTGCAAATAACTATCTGTCTTTCATCTTCAACTCAATTCAACTATAAACTTATTACGATTACGATATTGTTTTTAATTGTGTTTTATTTAATTAAAACACTACAAAATACACATCACGTTTAGGTGTGTATTTTTTCAGTGTTTTTGATATTGCCAACCCTGTTTTTAACAGTTGATTGTGAAATACACTTTCAACTTTGCGTGAGAAACACGAAACAAATCAAATTACAATACATTACATTAACATTTTACAAACATTGTATAAACCCAACGTACAGTAGATAATGTAATCAATTTTAATTTAAAAAAATTGCGTGAATTACCTATTTTTGTATTGCATTAAGTTAATGGTGTATCGAGGCAGATAATACAATTTATACGCTAATTATAATATACCATTCGTTCACACGAGTATGCAGTTATAGCATTTACGATTATCTTCATAAAGCACTATAAGATATGTTTATTTACATACCCGTAATCTTATTTGTTTTGCAAGTAGTCATAACAAATATCTCTTCGTTACATAAATGAAGTTAACGTATATGCTTACAATATTATTCGCTCGCGACTTTGTCTGTGGCAACTGTGATATAATATGTCTGCCTGATTAATCTTTCAAGCTCGTCGGCTTTCACCTAAAATGACAAAACTCTGTCTTTTTGAGCGCTGACTTTTCATTACGTCACGCATAAATCTATAAAACAATCGGAACCGAAAAGTGTTCTTCGACTCACGCAGATGTCTCAATAAATGTTATCCAATGGTCAACTTATCAATTAAAATTATCAAAACCCCTTTAATTTGCAGCATTGAATGCAAAATTGCATAAGATAAGATAAAAAAATATAATTACATCAAAAATGACGCGAGTACGTGTCGGACTATGTGCCAACAATTAATAAACATAGTTTATTCAGTTATTATTTATCTGCGGGTGGTAAATAATAAACATTTGAGCATTGTCCCACTGACAGACGGGTCAATCCAACAAGATATAAATGTTATTATGCATCCTTTTATCTATACGTGCGTCATTCAGTTAATCGCTTACAGGCAAAAATAAAAAGTCAAAATAAGAAGGACTCCGAAAAGTGGCAAGGGGGGAAAAAGAGGCCTGAATCAAATCCGGCGTAAATTCAGACGGCCAATGATAGAGGAAATTGTCGCTGATAGTAGAGTTACTGTATGCAATATATATTAAACAAATATATGGGAGAGTTACAATGCTATTCCAAATTGATTGAGTGAAATATAAACGAACATTATTTTAATGTGACATAGATTGATGGTCACATAATTATTGTTAAGTAATAGGTACTTCCGCAGTATGAGACGCATGTCGGCATAATATCAGTCGCGACGAAGGGAACTACATCATATCAAATGCATCCGATATGCTTAGTTTATTGTGTAGTCTTTGGCACAACGAACGTAATATTATGTTAAATAGCTTACAATTGACATCTGGAGTGGTATACTATGAGGATCTCGTATCGAACAGAATAAATTTCCGTGCATTTAGCCGTTTCTGCCATACCTATTATAGCAATCAAATTTAGGCCCCATAGTTTTGTCACTGTCCGTGGTGTCTACACTTTTTCCATATAGACACTTTGTCTATATTTGGCATTACTCAGTCTCCCGCTTTGCTTTGGAGGGAAGTAAAGATACATGCTTTTCAACTCTAACTATATACTTCTGATTAAATTCGTTGCGGGTTCCAAGACAATTTTAACTCTCCCTGGGATTGCCCGTGTGTCATGCACGGTGCCTTTCAGTTGGTTACCGCTGTAGATCCTGGCGTCACAGGAGTCACAGTGGTGGGCGTTTGGGTGGGATTATATTCCGTAAAAAAAAAATGCTTAGTTTATATTTTAGATGCATCGAATGAACTCTTATGATTTTAGCAATGAGATAGAGGAACAATCGTGTTTCATGTCGGATGTTGAGCAAAAAAGTGACAAAACATTGTTCATATTACCAACATCTTGATGGTATCCAGAGTCAGTTAAACAAGCACTAGCATTACACAAGTTCTTAGCACAGTTGGTGAGCAATTAGTCGTTATTAAATATAATAACAGAAGGATTAGGCAAGACCCCGTTGCTATGGTATGGTGGGCTTGAATGAGAACGTGTTGGGTTCCACTTGCAATTGGACGTTAACCAATCCCTCACTTAACCAATCAATGGTCGATCATTTTCTGACGAACTCAGCCTTTGAAATTTTTCGCGGTTTTAAAAATAATGCTCATTGCTATTCATACATCTTTGATAAGGCAATGAATCTAATAATAAATTAGGCAATGGTTACCTAAAGAGATCCCAACGTGCATGTCTAAACCTTATTTATGATGTGAATTATATTCAGGATATACAAAACTAAAACGCAAAAAGCACGCGTGTTCAAATCCTATTACATTATTACGTCCAATTTTCTAAGAAACGTGCAGATCTAAATTATTCCAAAGGGTAACTGTTCTGACGCACTACCTTCTGCTAGGTATGCAAACATCTTAGCTTACAACAATGTTTTGAAACGCCATTGATCATACAGAATATTTTAAATACTTAACGACTTGATATATTACGGCTAGATACATTTTGTATGTATGGCTGGTATACGCTGTCCCATTAATCACTGCAATACGTGAATTACATAACTATAGCGTAAATTTATAGCCGTGGCGACCCGAGCATATCTTTTTGGAGGTGCGATATGAACCGATTATCAAAAAAAGCAATTACTCCTTTTATTTTAAGGCATTCAAACAGTTTTAAAAGCATTTTTAGGTTTCACCTAAGACAATTACCTACTGGTCAAAACTGCACAACTCAAGTATGCGACATATTTTTGATGACAATAGTTTTCTTTTATTATTCCCTTGTTGCATATCGTCTAAAGCGACTGCTTCTCTCGGTCTAATCCCGGGCCAATCCAGCTTATACAATATAACCTTTGTGCTTTTTCACATGCCAATTATTCACGGATTGTTTTCATCATTGTAAAGTGGCATATTATCGAAACTAATAAGGAAACGATTCCATTGTGTTCTTCAGATATTGTAAACCACCCGATTATTATGATAACAAGATGAGATTGCAGGAGTCGAGTTAATATTGTAAATATTTTTGTTTTTATCCATATTATGTTATTGCGCGGCGAGACATTATGAAACATTTCTTTTATAGTTTCATGGTACACCTGTGTTTGCGAATTAGTCATTGTATTTTGAAAATCCCAATCCCAACTAATATTATAAATGCGAAAGTAACTCTGTCTGTCTGTCTGTTACGCTTTCCCGCTTAAACCTCGCGACCGATTTTGATGAAATTTGGTACAGACAATCTTTAGACCCTGAGACAGAACATAGGCTACTTTTTTTAAAAAAAAAAGGGGATGAAGGGGTTGAAATAGAGGTTGAAAGTTTGTATGGGATTTCTTAATTTTAAAAGATAAAACCATGAATCTTTATATTTAAGTACTTGATAAGAAATCATTCGCTTTTGAAGTTTAAATTTCTTTTAACGAATGCTCTGCATCGCCACCGCTGCCGTCGGTCGTAGTCGCGTACATTCGCCGAAGTGTGGCGGCATCTGCGGCAGGCATCGTTGTCGGACGCATGCGATTAGACAAATTTGCGCTATAGAGAATTACATTTTTCGATCCAGTAAAATTATTTTATTGTTTCGTATAACTTTTTAAGTGTTTTTTATTAATTAGGTCCTGTAAATTAATTTTGTTAATTTTGTTCATACTTGATATTTCTTTTAGTTTATAGTTATAAGTAGGTTAGATAGTTTCCTTTACTTTAAAAAAATCCGATTTGATTTTATTTCCTTTTTTCCCTAATAGGGTATTTTTAATCTAATAAGTCGTAGTAGGTAATAATATACAATAAAATACAAACTTAACTTTGCGGTTTATTATAGAAGTATAGATCAAATCCACTCAGAACATGCAAGTATCCCAACTAATCCCAACTAATCCCAACTAATCCCAACTAATCCCAACTAATATTATAAATGCGAAAGTAACTCTGTCTGTCTGTCTGTCTGTCTGTCTGTCTGTTACGCTTTCCCGCTTAAACCTCGCGACCGATTTTGATGAAATTTGGTACAGACAATCTTTAGACCCTGAGACAGAACATAGGCTACTTTTTTTAAAAAAAAAAGGGGATGAAGGGGTTGAAATAGAGGTTGAAAGTTTGTATGGGATTTCTTAATTTTAAAAGATAAAACCATGAATCTTTATATTTAAGTACTTGATAAGAAATCATTCGCTTTTGAAGTTTAAATTTCTTTTAACGAATGCTCTGCATCGCCACCGCTGCCGTCGGTCGTAGTCGCGTACATTCGCTGAAGTGTGGCGGCATCTGCGGCAGGCATCGTTGTCGGACGCATGCGATTAGACAAATTTGCGCTATAGAGAATTACATTTTTCGATCCAGTAAAATTATTTTATTGTTTCGTATAACTTTTTAAGTGTTTTTTATTAATTAGGTCCTGTAAATTAATTTTGTTAATTTTGTTCATACTTGATATTTCTTTTAGATTATAGTTATAAGTAGGTTAGATAGTTTCCTTTACTTTAAAAAAATCCGATTTGATTTTATTTCCTTTTTTCCCTAATAGGGTATTTTTAATCTAATAGGTCGTAGTAGGTATATTATACAATAAAATACAAACTTAACTTTGCGGTTTGCTCCCGAACCGCAAAGTTAAGTTTGTCGTAGGTTATAAATGACCTATGACAAACTTAAATTTGCGGTTCGACTTATAAAGATAAACCGAAAGGTTTATTTTTATATAAGTCGTACTGTATAGATTTTAATTTTAAAGTATTGGTATAGGTAGTATATTTGATATTGTACGTAGGGACCGTAGGTTATTTTATAATACTGTTAGGTAGGATAAAACATTCGTATAGATATTAGTTTATAGGGATTTTGCTTATTTATTGAGTTTAGATTAGTTATTATCAGAAATAGGTTTATTTAGGTAGGTAGGAATTTTATTTTCTGTTATTGAGTTTTTTTATTGATGTACCTACCACACAGATGAAATCGCGGGAGATAGTTTGTTTGTTTGAAAGCGCTAAGTTTAAAAACAACTGGGTGAATTTTGATATTTAACATTACGCTAAACTCTACGGGCTGTCTCGGACGCACGTGTCGCAATTTCTATTATTTCGAAATTTGAAGTAGTTTCGAAGTAGGTACATGAGTTGTTCCTATTTGTCTGTTTTGATTTGTTTGAATATTATTTTCCTTGAGTTTTTGTCGTATATTTGTTTTGGTCAGTTTGGTAATAGATAGGTAAGTAAGTGCATGAGTTGTACCTACTATTGTTATATTGACATTGTTACCTTTAGCATTTTTCATAAAACGACATCCACGCGGACGAAGTCGCGGGTAACAGCTAGTATTATATAAACGTAATATTCATCTCTGATCTCTTTCGTATTTCTTTGTCAGAAAGTCTTAGCTTACTTTGTATGAAGATAAAAACAAAAATTTTAATTGCATTGCTAACTTAATGTTTCGGGGCCAAATATATCTTTTGACTTAGTTGCGGCCTAAGTTAATAACTGACATTATAGACACGAGTAAAACTGGTATGTCAGAGCCAGACAGGTAGACGCAAATTACACCTACCTCTCTAAGATAGGCTGTTATTATATCGTTAAGTATTTTCTCTTTGAAACTTATGTCTCGATTTCTAGCGGAAAGCTGCCTGTATCTAAATAGCTGCGTAGGTATAAGTAATGCATAAATTAAATAAGTTTGCGCATGGACCTGCTACATGATCTTGTTCGTTTCACGACCTTTTTCTTATGTGATAAGTGAAGCCAGTAATAATAGGTTTTTATAAATCTCAGTATAGATCGAAGGCTGTTTTCATTTTTCTTCTGATTTATTGATATTGATTAGAAACTCAAACTGCTTGATTGAACCGCGTTTTTTCTGCATGTTATTAAGTCGTAAAAGCTAGTAGCTTGCTAATAAATCTTGTGCAGCTCTGCATTTATTGCCTAACATCGATGATTACGATTGGCCAACATTCCAACTTAATCATTATATCAATTTATTTGGTTGCAGATGCGTCGTATAGCAGAATTCAGACGAGACAACGCATCACTTCTGGACAATCTACTGCCCGAGGATGAGAAAGTCGCTTTCCTCGACCACAAAGTGGTGAATGTTCTGAAAGGCCGTGACCACAAGGGCCGAAGGGTCCTTGTAGTTAACGTTGGAGGTGAGTTATACTCTTCAATAACATTAAAACGCATCTCTCCTTGCCTTCCGACTAGAAGCTTGTAGGTAAACGTCTTAAAGGGCGGAAGGGTCTTCATAGATAACGTGGTGTCGATGGTCTTCTATTACCTGTGGTTAAGAAAGTTGGCTTGTCGAGATCGTTAATATATGGAAGGATCGAGACCACAAGGTCCGAAGGTTAACGTTGGAGGTGGGTTTCTTGACCTCAAGGGCTGAAGGGTTCTCATACATAGTTAATAATTCTGGCTGTAGCTGGCTCTACGGTCTACTGGCTAGGATGAGAAAAATGCCTATCTCGACAACAAGGTTGTGAATGTCTTGAAAGTCCATGACCACGAGGGCCAAAGGGTCGTCATGTTTAACGTTAGTGGTAATTGCTTTTATGATGGATGGAAGTTACGAAATTTGTTGTGAATGTAGACACGAAGGCCTTTGATTTATATCTGTTCACTATGATTGTTTTTGACCTGAATAAGGTTAAACTAAAATATGTTTTTTTAGTGTTTGTTTCAAGGATTCTGCTATAAGCGGCTAGTCTTTGGGACACAAGTAGTTCAGAAATTGACAGCCGCTATAAAATTGTTAACGAAATTGATAAACGTCTTGTTTGCAATAAAATTATCACGACTTTGGCACTTCATTAAAAGTAATGGTTTGCATCATAATATTCATAATACAATTTGAATCGGTCGTCAAGTAAGCCTTTATCTCTTTGGATAGTAACAGTGTGCATACAACAGCGAAACTGATAAATTATATCAATTAAAAGTTAGTAGAGGTTAAGAAAATTACCTACTACACACTTATTCAGTGTGTGGATTGAATTAAATTACATATTTTTATTTGTTCCTTCTTTAAGTAAAATTCATTTTTAAATAGCAGTTTATAGATATCATAAATCATTGCTTTGTTGACTTCGTGCTAAAATAAGCGATCGATCAAAATACTATCTTCTACGTATTTGTTGGTACTCTTTACAAAAACAATGATCAAATGTCATGATTAATCTCTTATCTATCTGTGTCTCAGACATTTATACTGAGAACATTTCCATTTGTTCTTCTGCTGATCTAATGTTATCGTACAATCTGTATTGAGAATAAAATATGTTGAATATGTTGATAGTTATCCTGTTTCCGAATATATTGAATATATATCCGTATTGATAATAGCTTCACGTGAACTGTCGATACTAGCCCTGGATCAAAACCTCAAGAAAAGTTTTATTCGAAAAAGTATTCGAATTGGCTGCACATTATCTGGTGAGATGCCTCGATGGTATAGTAGTTAGCGTGTGAGCTCTCACCGTGAGGTCTTGGGTTCAAATCCCGGGTCGGGCAAAGTCTGATTTGTGAACTTTCCGTCAGGAATTGTGCCTGGTATAGATAGGCTCGACCTCTATCCTTCCTTAACAGGTGAAATGTGGGTGTTGTACACCTCAGCCACATCCTTCTGGGTAATATAGGCGTGATGTTATGTTATGTTATAAGTAACCTGAGACCGTAATTCTATTTATCTTATTATATTACATTACTAAAGTTGCTATATCGTACATGCTCTTAGGACAACGATGTCAATTCAATAGTACTCGATCCAAAACCGCAGAAATACACTTGACACACAACTTGTACCTCAGTACCACTTAGTTTACATAGAATGACGCCTCGCGCAATATTAGTAAACAAAAACCTGAATTATTCATTTGTTTGGTACGCATTTAGTCCAGTCTTTCACGGTCATCAATTAATTATGGCGCGTAGATAGTACCTATTATATTAGAAAAAAATATGTTTCCCAGTTAACAGTTAACTCTATCTACACATGTCACATGGATATTACGTAAAGGCTATATAAGAGACTTATCAGAAACTGGTAACTGGCCCTAAGTAAGGCTAAAGGCCTAATTTTTAGATTTCAATTTTTTGGTTGAATTTTGTCAGATTTATTTATGTATCACGAATTCTTGAATTTTACTAGTGACCGATCAAGGATAACAGTAGATGTTCGCCCTAATTTTAGTTCTGTATACTCTAGTTACTGTTACATATTTCTAACAAGTATTGCATATTGTCTAAGGTTCCTGGGACCCGAAGAAGGTGACAGCTGACCAGCTGTTCAGGTTGTTCTACCTGATCCACGAGGCCGCCATGCTGGAGCCCGAGTCACAGGTCAGAGGCACCGTGGTGATCATGGACTTCCACGACATGGGATGGTCACAGGTTAGTACATTCATATACATATATAGTCCTTAATCTAGACAAGCCTTGAGCAAAATTAAAAAAAAAAAACAACAAATCCAATGCAATATACTACCGCAAATATCCACTCTATTATGTCCATCCTAAGGTTGCCTGGAAGTGATCGCGTCAAGCGATAAGGCCGCCCTTTGTACGTTATACTTTTAAGTACCTATTTCGTTGTATGTTTGTTAAAAAATAGATGTGCAAATTAAGTTTTCTCTATCTATCTATCTATCTACATTATAATTTTTGAGACTAGCTTATCCAGTTTCAGCCCACGTGGTATGTCTGCCTTGGCAAATTATCTACCCAAACCTTTCTCTTGAATAACTCTATCTATTGACGAAAACCGCATGATTATCCGCTTAGTTGTTTTGAAGTTTGTCGCGAAAAAACAGGCAGCTAGACGCTGCGGAGAATATTTATTTTGGTCTTTATTATCATTCTTAATATTATGTAACAATAAAGAAAAATACTTAGTGTTTACATTTATTTATAGTTAAAATTATGAATCATATTTCTGTAATATGTAATTAGTATAACACGTTTGTTCACAAATATTAGAACAAGATTGAATATTAACTAATACGTAAATAATAAAAGGTACAAAGTCCAAGAAAATAATTGATTCGATGCCGATAACTCCGCCAAATACTGGTCTTTTATTTACATACAATTATAACGTTTTGTTTTGAAGGCTTATACGCATTTGTTTTTTAATTACCGGTGTAATGTAATGCGGACACTGGACATTGTTTCGTAAATGTGTCGTCCAGTTGTAATGCAATAAATTAAAGTGTATCTTGTATCTTTCGTGCATCTCTCGGTTTACGTCAAGCGCATTTGTAGAGCCGTCCTACTGACTCCTACTCGGTGACGAAATCTAGGTATGTCGTTACCCGTGCCAACAGAATTGTCACGTCTGCCGTCATAAGCGTCTAGCAATAAATTGGTAAAACTTTGTACAACAATACTATTGTAGAGAAATGTGGGTAGCTCTTGCAGTTATTGTTTTAAAGTTCAATGCGGTTTGCACAACTGTTTTGGCACCGAGTAGCCCTTGTTTTTTCAGGAAATATATGTAATGTTGTAGTTACGGCGTCATACGAGTATAGTTTGTAACGAAATTTCATTGTTATTATTGAACATTATTTGCGTGGCGTCGCAGTTCAAGTCCATTTAAGAGCATTGTTTGGTCGAGTTGGCTCGGGTTCAAGATTTGGCTATCATATACTTTGTCCGACGTAATAATGTGTTTCATATTTAAAGAGTGTTTGTGTAGGGCATAGATAGTGTGGGGTGATCACTTTCACTGCGCGTGGCACCGCACGACGAATGCTGATTTGAATATAACGTAACTTAGTGACAGTCATTGGTATTATCACGGTGTTGCGCGAGTGTCTGAGTGCTGTGCCTACCATGACACGGTTGATACTTTATACCAATTGGTGAACGATAAGAGCTAATATCTATAGCAAATATAAATTTAATTAGCATTCGCGAGATCGATTGATAGGCGATTCGTATCGTTGTTTCTTACGTAGGTATCTCTCCACATACGTATGTATACAAGGTCCACATGAAAGAATGTGCCAAAACTTTAGAGATTTTAACAAATTGTTGTTACAAAATTTTGATGTTCTTATAATTTATTTTGCATATTTTAGGGTAATTTTAAAATTACCAACTATTTTAGATTTTAAAATATATAGTCGAACTATTTTATTGCAAGTTATGATAAGAACAGCTGACCGATAGATGTTTTTACTCACAGCTTTACAGGATCTTCATTAAATAATATTGTATACAGTGTATAATTCAAAATGTCCATCCAATGAATACTATAAAACTAAAAACAGTTAGGCATTGAGCCTAAAGTCAGTCTTCTTTCAAATAAAAACAAATGTTAATCGAATGCCGACTGATTCCAAAGTACAATTTCTTCCACAAAAGGCATGACTCACACACAGTCCCTAAAACAAAGTACTAGCAAAGTACAACAGTGTGCATGTTCCTCTGTGTTACAAACAAAGAAAACTGTGTGTTCTTAGCGTGCATGCACTTTACATTACTTGCTTTATCTTTGTTAATATATACTACAACGTATTAAGTACTTTAATACAAAGAATATAAAGCATGTTGTTAATTGTTCGGATAAAACACAGCCTTGCCGATTATAAATAAAAATATTCTGCGGCTTTATTTACACCATCTCATAATCAAGAGTCAAGAACACTAGTGTTGCAAAATATGTGCCGACTAATATATTCAAATCAAACGCTTTTAAAAATAAATTGGAAATGAAATTAGGATAGTCTTATTTGCATTTTTGCTGTAATTGCTGTTTCTCAAAAACTTTAAATAAAAATACTTCAATTTTTTCTCCTTAGTAATTATTATTAATTATTATACTGCAACAATATAATTTTCTTCACACAAGCGGCCAATTTTCCACATAGTTGTTTTTTTTTATATTTAGATACTTGAGTTACCACAATCTCATAGTGCTCAGAAAACTATTAACACTGATTGACTTTAATTGTGGAACTGCACATCACCTGCCTATCAGAATATAGAATTGCCTATATAATGTTGTATTTATCAATGTTTCTTAATGTACTCCTTACAAAATCTACACTCAGTCAAAGAATAAAGACTCAGTGTCGTTTATAAACATATATTTTTAATTCTTCGTTCAAGTGTAAGGAATAACCCCTAATAAGTTTTATTTGCTATATTCCTTATAAATTATGTATTCTTTTAATTGGCAACTACACAACATCTACATAATAATACATAAGAAATCTAGAAATTTCTTGCAATTTCTAGTTGAAACATTATATTTGCTAATTACCAAATAATTCCGTTTAGTTATCATAAGTAGAACATCTTCGCGTAAAAAGTTTATACGCGGACCTAGTTATCTGTTTATACATATTTATAAATATAAACAAAACACAGAAAAGATAAACAATGATAATAATATTCATTATCCAGATTATAATTAATTTGTACTATTTATCGCTATCTTTGTAAACTTTAAACAGGATCTTGGTATCTTATCGGGCTGTTACAACTAATGATTTTGTTAGTAGATTAGTGCATTACATATCTGCTTATTTGTCCGATAACGATGGACTTGATATACAAATTACGGTTTGTATCCGGGTGTGACTATGCTAATTTCGGCACACGATTTTAATACCGTACGTAATATCACGTAACATCATATTATTGGTAGCCTTTTGTAAGATGTATTAGGTATTAGATAATACATTCTACGATCTTCTATCACGCTTGATTTATTTACATTATTATATTGTTCTGTCGTCATAACAATAATCAACTTTGTTTAAATATAAGATGGGACGCCAGAAGTAATAACACTAACCAATGGTCTCTCACACAATAACACCCAGTCTCAGGTAAAATTTTTGAAAATCACACAAATCTTTGTCCGAAGTGGGCATTTTATTTGGCAACCCTCTTATAAGTATATCCTTAAAATTGCCTTGTAACTGAACCTAAAGATTGCAAATGAACAACAAATTGTATACTTGCTCGTTAATTACGTACGGCAAATACTTAAATAAACCTTGCAAAAAAAGCCGAAAACGATTTAAATAAATGTTACATTGAATTTCTTCAAGTGCTTATCACATCTTTCTTCGAAGGTCTTTTGACAAATAACTGGCTGCTTCCTTCCGCTAGAATTTAAATACTAAGAAGCGAGGAAGTAGGCTGATAGCCTTATTTCCTTTGATAGTCTCATCACGCCCTCGTCGGAGGTCAAATTTGTATTCCTCGCAATGCTTGGCTCATATTCGATGTTGCTGGATTGTCGTAAAATAATCATCGAAGAGGATCCACAAGAAAAAAAAATATAAAACCATAAATCAATCAACCAAAAAAATCTTGTTCTGAGTTGGGTAAAAGGCAAAATGGAGAGAAGTGTGATATATTAGACGTGTTTTTTGCTCTTCTTTTTTTTAATTTGCTTTTGCAATAACAGTTTGATTATAGGGAAGTAAAATTATAGGATTTGTTAAAGGATTCCAGTTTTCAATTACCAATCTTACCATGAGATCGATTGTAAGTGATTTGAGGGTAAGTTCGTAATAAAAAAATGTCTGGTAACCTGTCGTAAACAAGGAACTGTGACACAAATGCGTATAGCCTACCAATAACGTACTGCGTCATGGTGAGAATATAGGTAAAGTTATCTTTAAAACCGTGTGAAGTCGGCTACCGTGTTCTTTATCAAAACGAACTCAATTGTTCAGGTCAGGTAGAGAGATAATACACATAGGGGACTCGTGAGGATGTGCGTTATTGGTTATCAGTCCTTTGTTCCGTTGCCGCGTTGTGAGGAAATGAAGGAAGGTTGGTTTATTACTTCAATATTTAAACGCCTAGTTTGCAACAACTGGAGCATTTAACAAAGACGGCTAGGGACAGACGAACTGCTAGAAACGTGCAGTAATAAAAATAAAAAAAAACAATTTTACGTTGTATAACAGTTGTATAGTAAGGCTTTTACGTTTTTCTAGTTCGAATACTGACGAGAATTTATAAAACCGGCCAAGTGCGTGTCGGGCCACGCGCAATAGGGTTCCGTAGCTAGTCGTAACAACATTAAACGTACCGATTACCGACAAATAGCAAAATACCAACATTTTATCGCCAGCAAATATAACTTTGTTTTCCTTAGTGTTTTATGCAATTTGTATCAATAACAAAGTTATAATTTGCGGTTGCTGAAAAAGTGCTATATCTCAAAAACTGCCGACTGTATCTCATTCAAAACAATTTTGGTTGAAAGTTTTTATTAAGATCTATAATATATATTTTTTTTTGTATTTTCACTCCTGTGGTTTAAAAGTTAGAGGGGGGGGGGGGGGCACTCATTTTAGCACTTTGAAAGCGTCTTTCTTTGGAACGATTGACATTGAAAAAAAATGTTTCTAGAAACCTCAGTGTAATTTTTAAAGACCTATCTATAGACACCCACACCGCCCACACGTATAGGTAGAATGAAAAAAAAATTAAATTATTTCAGTTCAATGTATAGGGAGCCGCCCTCTAATATTAATATTTTATTATTTTTGTGTAAAAATCGTAAAGCTGTTAACAGAATCCATCTACCTACTTAGTTTCAATTGTGTAGTTCTAATAGTTTCAGAATAAAGTGGCTGTGACATACGGACGGACGGACAGACAGACAGACAGATATGACGAATTTATAAGGGTTCCTTTTTTTGCCATTCGGCTACGGAACCCTAAAAAGGCTATAATTATTTCATACTATAACTACCTGTGTGTGCTGGTATATTCTATGCTATATAAGTATACTTAAAAGTCGAGAAAATATTTTTATTCTTAAAAAAAAAGTAAAATGATCCACAGGCTTAGTTAAAACCATCGAGATAGTTAAAACATAAATATAAAATTCGAGAGACAAGCATTGATCATCGCGGAACAAATTACAAAAATCTGTAAAACCAGTTGAGTTGCAGTCCCCAGTACCGATTTCATACATTGCATTCCGTGTGTCTATGCCCTAGAACTAGTTAAAAGTGTGTGATTCTCATGTCCAGTCAAGTGTGAAACAAGTGAACGTGTTTGGCCACGTGCAGTACCGATGCTAGGCAAAGCAATGGATTAATTTATGAGTAAAATGGAGTTAATTCTTACGAATTTTCAACCTTGAACTATATTACTAGTCCAGATAACAGATGGCATAAATTAGTTCAATCCATAGATAAGTACTTAATAGATAAATAATTAAGTAATCCTAGTAATATAATGTTTGATTAGGCCTGTAATACCTAAACATATTAGTAGGTAAAAATGTGTAAACGACGAATTTGTAACTTAATTTTATGTAAATTCATGCTTCTCAAATAAATGACTTATATTTTTATTGAGAATAAAGATCTATGACCTAATGAAAAAATATTAATTATATTACTAACCTTAATCTAATGAAAAATATCCGAGATTAGTTATAAAAGCCGGGTATTTAACATCACTCGACTAATACTATTAAACACATATGCCACTGTAAAAATTAGTAGTATTTCGAATCAGCTTATATGATACAGCCACTTCATAGGCTGGTTATTACGAAAAAAAAATACATTTTCTAAATAAGAGTAGATACTTAGATGTAACATATGAACTAATTGACGGATGCATCATCATCAATATGAATAACCCAAAGGGCAAACTCGTTCAGGGTTTGATCTCAAGGGGCGTCACGTCCGAGGCTGATCAATCATTTGATCATATCGAGGATGCTGATTATAACTAGGCGATAAATCAATCATGAGGATCATAATGTCCACTTTTTCCTAATTTTTATCAAGTGTCCTTTTTTGAGTTGGCAGTTGTCTAAAATAGGTTATTGGTTTAGTTCTAAGGTCCATGACTATTAAGGATGCGATACATCGTATAGATACGGAAGTGTATGTTGTGTTAAGGATAAACCTTGTTTATACATCCATGGGTTATGTTTACCATGTGTACTCAGAATATGTCCATCCTAGGCGTTGAACTGATTGTCCGGGAGATAACTAGCTCCGAAACAAGTTATCGTACGCCGGCTAATATTGGTACAGTTAATTGATCTTTTTTTACTAGTGAGTTAATAGATCGTCAGCTGCTCAAGTAGTGGGGTTTTGGTGCAATACTTGCCAAAGGTTTACCTTCTCGTGAAGCAAAGCAACTAACGAACATTAATTGTTATTAAGCTCGCTCTAATCTAGATAAAGACTTGCAACATTTGTAGCTAAAATTAGGCTACAGTAACTATTAACGAGTCACAGCTCGAAGATTATAATGAGCAGCTTTAATTTTAGACTGAATTTACTGTCTCGTTGGTTAGCGTATGAAACCTCTCACCACAACATCTAGGGTTCGATCCCCGAGCGGGCAAAAGTGTTATTTCGGATATTTCCTCCAGGAAATTTTCAGTTGCCGAACAGAATAGAACTAGCCTTGCAGCACGAAGACTCGAAATATGATTGAGAGATGGCGATAGGCTCACCAGTCACCCTATGTGACCTGAACATAACAATTGAAATGTGGCTGTTA
Source organism: Hypena proboscidalis (assembly GCA_905147285.1). NCBI lineage: Eukaryota > Metazoa > Arthropoda > Insecta > Lepidoptera > Erebidae > Hypena > Hypena proboscidalis. The sequence continues at coordinate 5,848,993 of LR990130.1, forward strand.
TTCACCTCTGCTCCCTTCTGGGTAATAGAGGCGTGATGTTATGTTATGAGTCCAAACATACAAACATGGAGATCAATATTTAAAACAAACATCCTGTTCTTTATGCCGATATGGAAGGAAATGGATTTTCCTTTACTCGAGTTAAGGACGAGGGCAAACACGGACGTTGGGTAAACAGTACTAAATAGTCCAAAATAGTGATGCTATGAACGAAAACTAGGTATATTTAATACAAATGTTATGTAAAAATGTTTTTACTGGTGGTAGAGCTCTTGTGAATGAGCTCGAGGGCGCCAGCACCACCGTCTCACCTTTAACCTGCCGCCAAATAGTAATGCTTCCATTACATGTTTCGGTTTGGTGATGAGATCAGGCCCTGAAATTACTGGCACATGAGGCATAACATCGTAGTCCTCAGCTGCAGCGACGCATCTATAATCTGCTTTTGTGGATTGTTGATGTCCATGGGCTGTACTCCACTTACCATCAGGTGGACTACACGTTCGTTCGCTGTAGGCGTGGTATAAAAATAAAATAAACGAATACATACGAATACGTACGAATATGGTATTCGCTCAAGTGGTATTCATTAATTACGTCGACTTTACTATTGTGGTTTTATACGCACAGTTAGTTCTTATGCATTAAACATACGGTATTTCGATGTCAATGAGCTATAAACACCCATAATTAAATATTAGACTGGCAATTTCACTCTCAAGTACAAAATAGAATATTCGTATTTTGTATTACATGCATTTCATCACTATTGCTAAGCAGCTATTGATTTAATGTAGTTCTGGTTGCAAGTCCATTGTAGCTTCACCTCGACCTCTAGGTCCTCGGTCAGTAGTGTCATAGTATAAATAGTAAGTTATCTTCGAACAAAGGTACATCGCGCCGTTTGTATGTACGCGTAGCGCTTGCCACGCCCCGGGTTCATGTACGTACGCACGCACACTACGCCGCTCGGCCAGTTTCTCGGTCAGCGGTAGTGCGGGCCGTGCCATTACTGTGAGCGGTCGCTGTTTGTTTAAAAAATTTGGTACGGTTACGCGCTGCACTGCAAAATGTCTTCGCGAGTCAATAGATATTATTGTGAAGTTGATGGTTGTTCAAACGACACTATTTCAAACCCAGAATTAACGTTCTTTAAGGTACCCTCTGAACACAAAAGGTGAGTTAATAAAATACGTATTTGGTAATAACTACTAAATACTTAATAATAATGTAGGTATGTTTTTTAAACGCCGCCGTGCCGTTGCCTCTTTGGTTTATTTATTTCACAAAATTGATGTTACATTATGAATATGATGCGCAATTTTGTGATGTGTTATTAAATTATTTTTATTTTAACCGATATTAAAAAGGAAGTTCTCATAGTCTGTATGTATGTTGGTCTGCGATTATCTCGGGCTGGTTTTAATGTAGTTTTCAGAAGAGAACCTATATGTTAACCTGTATGTACTTATAAGATATTAAGTTAGAGTTTTTGTTTTATTTGTACTGTGTTAATCTATTTAATAGTAATAATAATAATAAAAATATTTTTCTGTCACAAATTTGTAATTTTTTTTATGCTTGTTTTCATTAGTAGCATAAATAATTAGCATTTAATTTTACAGTTTAGATTTTTTTCATTTTTCTATGTCTGTTCTAGTACCAGTATGTATGCACACATTGTTTTTACTCCTTTTCCTTTCTGCTTTAAGTGTAAGAGATTGCAACCTTATATACTACGGATAATTTTATTAATATAATATTGGTCTATTTGACAAAGAATTTAATTTCATAGTATTATTCTCTCCATAACCATTTCTAGTCATTGTATTTTGGTTGGTATAACTTACACATAACAATTATTGTCAATAAACAAACAAAATTGTATGAATTATTTGAAAAGATGGTGATCATGAGTTTCTCACCAGCTCTTCTCATGATGCAATACCCATCGGAGCTGGTACTTGGATTGATTTTAATTCAAACCTCAAAGTTGAATTGAAATCAATCTAAGCTCCGGTGATTCAAATCATTTTGTTGCAATTAATATTATAATTTAATTAGCTTAAGTTTTATTTAAATTTTATTTATTTGAACGTTGATGTTTGTTTTGACGTGTTCAAGCACCTTTTAGGGCCCGTGGAAATAAATGATTTGACTTTGACTTGACATAAATGAATGCTTTGTTTTGTAAAAAAAACGTTTTTTTTATAATTAAAAAAATGATTTCTGTACAGGTAATTTAAAATATCAATCTGACAAGTGACAACCCTACGCCTCGAGCAAGTTTAGGTATCGTGCGCTCCTAAACGCTGGGAGTTGGCGTACTTATTTATTTTTACTATGGTAGTGTGGTCGTTGGTCAGCCACAATTAGGCCGTAAGGTATACTATCTAGGGCTGGCCTTGCCGTTATGTAACACAACTACGCTAAGTTAGATTAGTCACCTAAGTTTGGGCAAACATAAAACTAAAAATTCATTTGGTAAAAGGTAATTACATATATATTATGTACTTAAATAGTCAACCCAATAAAGTTTAATTTCGGTTTTACAAAATCGAATGTAACCATTATTTATAAGCAAGTTAAGTTAAGCATTTTAATTAACTTAACTCTACAAAAAAAATCTGGTTCAAATTGAATTGATTCCTAGCAAATTAATAGATAGTGGTGGTTATTAGATTGAAGCAGCGATAGCCGAGTGGAAAACCGTAGGACTGCGAAGTCAAAGGTCTCGGGTTCGAACCCTCGGCACACACCGTTGTCAATGAATCGTTAAGATTCGTGTTTTCAAAGATATGTGTGCATTTATCATATAAATTATCGCTCGCTAACGGTGAAGGAAAACATCGTGAGGATACCTGCATGCCTGAGAGTGCCAAAAATAAGTGCTCAAGGGTGTGTGAAGTCTAACAATCCGCACTTGGCCAGCGTGGTGGACTATGGCCTAACCCTTCTCATCATGAGAAGAGGCCCGAGCCCAGCAGTGGGACATGTATTAAATACAGCGCTGCTAATATTATATATTAGATAGAAAAATATCTATAAGCCTAATCAAGGAAAGGAAACTTTACACAGTTTTATTTGCCAAAACTATAAGCTCCGCATTCGGCTGCGAACGGAATAAGTCTGACGCGACGGTCTGGTCAGTTTTGTCGTCCTATTCTTAGTCATTCAGTCTATTAAATGTTAATTTCAGTCTCACTGGCCAGCTTCGCCAGCCACTGTCAATCTAAAAAGTCTATAACACCTAACAATATATATTTTAAAAAATCCTAATAAAAAATAATCTGTCTCGTATCATAATAATTAAAATGTAGTCAAGGAAAAATGTTTTGCTATACTTGCTACTATATGCAATATCTATGTTTACTTCTTCAATTGAATGTTTCTTTAATCTTAATTTTGTAACACAATATGTTTTGATCACGCCTATTTCATTAAACGATCGAGACATTCACGTGGTTGATAGCTCTAATCAGGGTTGACGAGGCTCATGTTGTTTATACATAGTTAAAGACACAACGAGTTCATAATTAATGTAATCGTCTATATATATAGGCACAATTAGTAGGTACATATATATTGTGATAGAGGCGAGTGTTTTGATATAATACATCGAGTAGGCATTTCATCACAAAAGTTGCTTCATCATCATCATTTACAATCTGTTGTGTTGTCACCCACTGTCGAGTACTTCTGTCGAGTACTTTCAAGCGAAGGGAGACCCCCTTCGCTTGAAAGTGAAGAAAAGATTCTTGCTCAATCTAAACATTTATTAGCTCGAAGAACCAAATGGATGTTAAACATAACCAATCCAAGTTATGCCATGTATTTCCGATATGCGTACAACTATTATGCAATTTTATCGGATTACTAAGCAATAAGCTAGTGTTATGAAAAATGTATTTAATACACTACTAAATTAAGAAATTATAATAATTATATAATTCTCATAAATTATGATTAAATTGAAATTAATTAGTATTACAAACTAGGTACAATATTATATGGCCAAGCCAAGCCTTTTCTAGTTTCAAAGAAACATCATGAATGTAGAACATAACTAATTTCAAAGGGAACTAATGAATAAGTTAAAAAGACACGCAACTAAATGAATGGACAACAAATGAAATAAATGACATTATCTTTTGTAACTTGTGCGACATCATTAGCTTCATTTATTTGTCTATATTGGGAGTGAAGATAAACACTGAGTATTATTCTGGATAGGTGGAAGTTACAGTAACCTCGTATATTTATGTTAGATATTGGATATGCTTTTACTTTACAAGATGGATGTAATAAAATTTGACTTCTCATCTATTTTTGATGCACATATCGGAGAGCGATTTGACGATAGTTGCATACCTAATGACATGTGTCTAAAGACATTCTTAGTGGCATGTGCTTACGCGGATCACTGACCGACGTCAGCCGCCAGCCGGAACCAATGGCTGATGTGTTTGCCAAGGTGCAGGGCGTAGGTTATCAAATATATTCGGTCACTCACCCAACTACTTCGCCAACTCTCATAATCGTGGTGATTAAATTAGACATAATAATTCGTTTTTGTTTGCATAAAAGTAGTCTTTGTTATTGTCCAAATGCTAACGTCTTGGGGATCAATGAAACTTTTGTAGGGTTATCGTTATCTGTAACACTGACATTAGCTGGACAAGTACCTATAGCCAATTCTGATAGTACTTTTATTCCATTTATTTTACATGTTCCTTAAGAAACTGAATTTGGGTTGGTCCACACCATAAAAAAACTCAGTTGTTTTCCTTGGAAATATTCCCAATTCTAAAGAGTGTAATACTGTAAAATTAAATCCATCCTTATTTATTATTGATCTGTATCCAAAATAATAACGAGTGTTTAAATTTGTTTTAGACAATGGGTCTTACGCCAGCATTTTCGAAGCGCCTGCTCACTTTCATCCAAGACGCGATGCCCCTAAGGCTGAAGGAGGTGCACTTCGTCAAACAACCCATGATCTTCAACGTCGTATGGAACATGTTCAAGCCCTTCATCAGAGAAAAACTTAAGACCAGAGTAAGTAGAATTGAATCGTACGCTAAAATTTTTCGTCATTCTATTTGCATAATCTTCCTTCTGTTCTTGGACATTCTTTGCATGAGGTTTTTTTTTTAGATCAAGTCGTTAGCCTTATTTATTGACTCACTCAGTTTACAAATCCCTGCTAATTAGTAGCATCTTTGTTGTTTGCCTTGTCGCATTTAAGGACATTTGTCTGACATGTTTATGAAATTTTAAGTACGTGTACGTTGATACCAATAAGTGTTTCTTATTTAATGTTTTCAGTTATAAAGTTCAAAATCAATAAATCATAATGTAATGCAGGATAAACTCATTTGTTTTCAATTAAATAATTGATTGGAGGGTTGGTAACCATAATCGCAGCAACCATTTACTGATCTAGGTTATATAAACTATTTCTATAATTTTGTTGTGTTATTTATTTTCAGATCTTCTTCCACGGATCTAAGATGTCCTCTCTACACAAGCACATGTCGCCGAGTCACCTTCCCGCTGACTACGGTGGTGAGTTGCCAGCCATCGACTACTCTGGAGCCGAATGGTACCCCGTAATCAACGACGTATTGCCACACATAAACAACTGGAACACCTACGGTTATGCCAAGAAATCGTAGAATAGCATTTAATCCTAGCAACAAGGATCTGTGGCTTACTATTTGTGATTAGGTACGTCATCAAAAACAGATGGATTAATTTAATCTCGGGATATCTTAAGCTGCTTACACTTATCTAGCTCAATATAGTTACGACATCCTAATTACTTTCCACAGCTATTTTTATTGCATAGTTGTCTAATCACTTAATTTATTGACGACAGCAGAAGCATGCGTACTATTGTTTACCTTCACCTAATCACATTTGGCTAAGGTCACAGATGTTTATACTATTCTCAATCATAATTTAGACTATATTTTTAAGACTTAAACAAACTTGAGTGTTCGTGTTGAGAATAACTGCTGTTGAGTCCTTTTAGTGTGGTGATTATATTTACTATTAGTTTATGCCATGTGCCCGAGCACCAGTAGTATAATATTTGAGTTCTTCCATAATCAGGGTTCATTATTATAATAAGTATCTATAGATTTACCAAATTTAGATTTAGAAATATACAAATAAGACAAAGTAAGTTTAGGATAGTTCCAAAAAATACAGAATTAATGATGAGAAATAAACGTGATGTGATACATTTTGACAAGTAATGTAAGGCTATGTTTTTATATTGTATGGATAAGAAATGTTTTCTGGATGGTTGCTATGGTGAGGTCGGAGGCAGCTGGTGAAGAATGAATCAATAGATAGTATTTTCATCTATGCCGGTTAAATAAATGATAATGCCTTAATTGGAGACTGTATTTATTATGTCATTTCATATTTCATTTATTGAGTCGAAAAGCGCTGGGCGGGCATTGAAAACTACTAACAAACATTTTACATGTCTATTTTAGTGCTTGGACAGAATGAAGAAAATATATATGAAATGGTGTAATAAATAAGCATTTTAGGAGTAAATATTATTTGTATGAGGTATATAACTGATGTTTTTTATATAATGTATATTGGGAATGTGAGCTCATTTCATGACATACGTAACACAAAAGTTGATGGCAAAGATTTTTTATTTATTTAACTGTAATAAGGATAGTTTCCGTATGTGACCGATATCTCGCATGTTAGTACTAGGCTGTGAAAGGAAAGAGTGTGGTGCCAATGTTGAACCTTTTATCACCAAATGTAGAATAGTTTGACGATTCCTGTACTTTGATATTTTTGTATTGCCTCGATCGTCTGGTGGTTAGCGTATGCGTCTCTCACCGCGAGGTCTCCGGTTCGATTCCCGGTCGAGCACAGTGTTGTTGGTGAATTTTCCGTCAGTATTTTCACAGTAGCAGCACGGAGTTTGGATTGTGCCCGGTGGATGGCAATAGGTTTCCCATGGGACCTAAACATAACAGGTGAAGTGTGGGTGTTGTACACTCTGCCTCACTCTTCTGGATAATATAGGTGTGATTTTATGATATTTTTGTACTTCGGTGTTATATTAAGAAAATCGTGGGCCAATTTCATACAAACATTTAGGATTAACTACTTCATTGAAGCTGTTGTGGATATGTACTAAGAGTTTGTACGTGTCCTTTCTTTCTTCTAAGTATCTTATAACACTTTTACGTAGAACGAAGACTTTCATTACTACATATCCACGGTAGATAACTATACATTAATTTTATTCAAAAGAAGTGTTACGGTATATATTTTTGAGAATATTAATGTGTGATCAAGTAACGAAAACTTCTACTGTGATTTCCAATGTGCCTTTAGTAGACGCATTCCAATCATTATTTTTGTATTGTTTTTATAGATATATAATAATTTTATTGTACGAAAGACAAAAATACCTGAATTGCTCAATGTTTTTATATGTTTATGTGAGAGAGAACTATTTTAGTTCTAAATGAGTTTTGTTTGATGATAGGCATAATTTAAATAAAAAATTAAAAGTGTATAAGTGTTTTATTTTTATCATAATCATTTATCAACAACACCTTTAAAAAAATAAGACGACAACATTAAAAAAAGTAAAAAAAAACTACGCACTTACGTATCCCCTCCTCCTTGCTTCGATTTCCTTAACTCTACGGGTAACCTCTTTTCTGGATCATGATATCTCGTGTGATGGTCCGCCACTTACTTACCTAATCATGGCAATAAACTATTTATTTCAACTTTTATCGTAGAGTACCACAGGGAAGCATCTAAGGTCCCACATAAGGTCATATTATAAGAGATGTGCTATTTATCTATGCCATTAATTGTGACAAATGATTCAAGTTAATATTAAACCCGTTCTACAATATTTGATCAGGAGCTATCAATATATAGGTTCTACAAAATGTCCATTGAAAATGAAGAGAAATAATCTATCTATACCTATCTCAAAATGTTTCATCTAAAACGTGCATGGTGTTTGAATTTGATATGTTTGAAGAAAAACTTTTGATTTAAAAATCTAAGGAGTTTGCTTGATAATACAAAAATGCGTGAGATGCATAGAATTATATGGTTTTATCACTTTTCGGTCTCTTAGTTCGGTAGGGTATTACGGTTTGGTATTTGAGATTTTAAACATCTTATTGTAAAATATATTTCTAAAGGCATGTGTCACCTGCGTAAATTATTGCTAAGAGTATGTTCAAAGCAAATTTATACATCCAACGCCTACATCAAAACAGCGAGCAATAAAACATCTCACGCGAACGCGGTCAATAATAAAGTTAGTGCTTTAAAAGGGCGATACTGTGTGTTTATTTATTGTAATCCAGAAATAAATAGTTATTGCTATCAACCATCGTTTGTTTGTGATACTTCACAAATTGCGCATATATTTTTGGTGTACCTGACGTGATCAACATCAACTCGGAACTGTCGCCGAAGACGCCGAAGAACTGTTGTTACGGAATCCATACTAAGCGGTATCAAGAAATCTGAACGGACGGACCTATCCTTTAGAAATTCGCCAGTATCCAGATGCAGCAACTATTTCCGAGGGAAGTTCATCAATCCTTTCTTTAAAACTATCCTTTCTGTTTCAATTTGCGTGAGTAAAGTTCATACATTAACTTTGTTCGCCAACCACCATTCATCATTACCATTACCAATCATATTTTTTGAACTTATACCAAAAGTACGTTACTTAATGAGTCAAACTGGTACAAAATCTTTTTATAAGTGAAACAATAAACAGGCTAAATCTTAATTTCAATTGCTTCCATTCATTTGATCGATAGGTTTGTTCCGGTCGTTATTCCGTAAGTATTTGAGATATCAAAACAATTCAAACTGTGATCAAAGGTATGTTACCTTATGATTAAAATTGCATCAATAACTTTTTTCAATAAAACTAGAAGTATCCAAAATGTTGACACTAAACACTCTTATGTATTTTAAATGCGTCTTATTTAAAAATATATATTAAGCTAACAAAATAATAAAACTAACTTTCAATGATTTTTTTTTTATTTCAGAAGTTTCACGGCAAATTTTGAATGAGTCGATAGTGTAAGTCCCCATTTTGGACATTGCAAGATTTATTTTAAAAGTTTTAATGCAATTTTATTCACCAGTTAACATATTTTTGATATCAGTTTCAAACGTTTTGATATATCTAATGGTTACGGCATGATCAATCGAACAAACTTAACGATTTAAATTAAATGTATGTAAGTGATTTAAGTAAAAGTTTTGGCTATTATCTTATATATTAAATATAAAAATATCTATTTATTGTATAAAAAAAGTTCATGATGGAGTTTAATTCGTCAAACAGTTTTAATCGCCTGGACAAACTAAACGATTACATCCTGTATAGCTAAAAACTTACAGTTAAATCATTGCTAATATATTGACGTACTTGCATATTTTCAATATTCCTGTCATAAATTTATATAATATTGTTTCAAATGTAACGACTAGGTTTTGAACTGTTTGAATGTGAAATTGACTAAGTATTAAATTTATTAGTTTATTCATCATTATTTTAATCTTTATTTTCATTATTTTAACCAATTATTTTTTTTATTAAGATAAAGTAATGACGGTTATTATCAATTATCAACGTACTACGGGGGGAACTGTAAGTATCTAGTAAAATCTAAAAATGTGGCGCAACAAAAAGATTTACTGTCAAGCTAAATTAGCATTTTCACAATTTTAATCTTTTAATCCGTACTATTATTCCAGCAGGCGCTGCGCTGAGAACGTCGAATAAGTTGAAGAAGTGAAAAATGGTTTATATTTTTTCAAAGCACTTTAACTTAAGTTTTGTTAACTATAACAATGAATCCCGCCTATAATCATGTTTTAAATACAAAGACTATAAAAAATACATTGCATTACTAGATTTCTCGAAAAGTTACGTGTTTCATGTTAATATTTTTCAGACACGTCCATCCAAATCTATTTTTATGCTTTTCGGTAACAAATCAGTATAAAAATCAGGATATTCTCAATGGCAGCACGGAGATAGTATTGTGCCCGGTGAATGGTGATAGATCGTCCCTTATCTCATGGGACCTAAACATAAGAAGTGAAATGTGGGTATTATATACCTCTACCACACCCTTCTGGGTTATATACCCTTCTAGGTTGGTAGAGGTAAACACGTAACTTTTCGAGAAATCTAGTAATGCAATGTATTTTTTATAGTCTTTGTATTTCAAACATGATTACTACGACATTATAATGTTATTTCATACCTACCAACCTACTGGACAACTTCTTTGAAAACAAACAATTAAAATAACATAAAGTAGATATTTAAGCGGGTTCCTATACAACAGACATGTTTTATTTGCCATTTTTATGAATAATGGTACGGAAAGCTTCGTGCGCAAGTACGACTCGCACTTGGCCGGTTTCAATGACGTAGGCATAATGCAGGCCAAACCAACACAGAAGGTAATGTTCATCCACATGTGATCCAGGGTTGTCATGTGGTACGAACCGCCTCTTTGAAGCTTTTTCTTTGAAAAGGTTTAACTGTACACGCTTCACAAAACATTTATTTGCTCAGAAACCTTTGTATTCTCAACAGATACATACAAACACGTACCTGTTGAGAGCAAAGTGAATGGACCGCTGTGCCTTGCCAGTGGTGGGATACCGTCGAGATGCGCTTTGAAAGACTAGGCCATTTAGCAGCACACCGCAACGACAGCCGCGCGGCTCTGCTTTCCAAACCAATATAATATTTTATTCACTGTATCAAACGCCTCATATACTTAAGCGCTCGGATCCGATGTACCCGTAATTTTCCATACTGATAATAATATTTTCGTCATTACCAATATCTTGTTTACTCAATAAAGTGATATCACAAAATCTGTGTCGTGTGAAAAGTGCAAGTGAAGGGTTTCCGAGTGGCGACATTCTGCTGACAAGTATTTGGATTGTAACCGGCGATTACGCTGACGGAGATTGCAGATCAATGCAAATTTGACATCATTAGAAGAAATCTTTCATTAAAAAACTTATTTAAGATGGAGATCCAGTACGGTGCAGATGGATCCACATTTGTAGATTGGGGGAACAATAAAATTGAGTTGGAATTGAAATTAATTGACGATAGTTATAAAGGAATCGCCGCGAAAGAATTGAGAGAAACGCCGGAAGTTATCGAGAACGCTTTGACTGAGCTAAGGCAATTATTGAAAAGTAAGTGTTTTCTTTTAACCAACAACGCGACCCAAAAGAGGTTTATGTGTATATCTATGTCTAGGCTATGTATTGATTTTGTAGTTCAAGTACATTATGTATTAAAAGATTTCTCAAACAATGAACGTTTAGAGGACGTAGCGTTGTAATTACTGAGTGCATGCAGTGGATAAAGGTAATTGCCTAATTTTATTTGTCGTCCGGTCTAGGTGCCCTAGCGTATCTGTGAGTATGGCAGTTATCTTCATTAACCGACTTTCAAAAAGGAGAAGGTTCTTTATTCAACGCGTCTGTTTTTTTATGTTTGTCCAGCGATTTCTAAACATTTGTTAAATGATTTTAAAAACTCTGAAAGATAAAAAGATACACTCCGAGATGGTCTCATAACAATCGAAACTCACAAAAATCGAAAGCTACCCTCAAATTTTACAGGTTCTTATAGTGTTTGTTGTGTATTTTCTGTTATTTAGATATTTGCTATCTACCACATTAAGACGGTTTATTGTATTCTTTCAAGTTATACACAGATGAAGCGAGGCTACTATCATACCTTTTTTTTTTATATGAATATGGTACATAATAGGTTACTTAAACTAATTACAAAGTATCATCATATTCTGCCAATCAAGGCGTGCAAATATTAGTAGGTATATAATATTTTAATAATTATGATTAGCTGCTTATCTAATTTAAATATATTCATGTAAAAGTTTGGAGTAACAAAATTAACACCTACGATAAGTCGTTTTTTGTACCTGTCCTTCTCGACATGCAGTCTTAAACGAGAATGATTTATGGTAAAAGTTCACTAAAAAGAACTTTTTATTTAAAGTAATAAACAGATTCCAAAATACCTCGAGAAAATAACTAATATAGCAAAAAGTCGGTTGAACAGTTCTTGAAGTCGGTGCTCATAAATTGCAATTGGAAGAAAATTATCAGCACAGACTTAAAGAACTATTTCATCGACTTTTGCTATATTAATTGCTTTCTCAAGGTATTTTGAAATTGATATATATAAGTTCAAAATTTATATATGTATATAAATATTTAATTACAACAAAGTTTGTTTTATTCAACATAATGAACTAATGACTATTAGTTCAGGACCATAACTTCTATTTTCTTTTTATGTAAATGTGTTTTTTACAACGTCATATTTTTTTACAATATCACAAGATCATTGTCATTCTCACTAGGAAGTGTCTTATTTATATTTGGTATTCTAAATGTTTTATTAAATTTATTTGCGTACAACTTTAAATAACGTAACAAAACGACTATATAAATCAATAAATAATGAATACATATATCTTAACTTACACACAACGCCATCTAGTCCCAAACTAAGCAGAGCTTGTGCTATGGGTACTAGAATAACTGATACTTATACATATATACTTTTTCTTTTGTTAATACATACTTATTATACATAGAAATATACTAAGACAAACCCCCATGTTCATGCACACAAAGATTTGTCTTAAGCAGGAATCGAACCCGCGACCTCGGCGTCGCAGGCAGGTTCACTACCCACTCCGCCATCCGGTCGTCAAAAAATATATCCAAAAACACATCCACACTATACCAGTTACGATAAGTTACCATGTAATAGAAGGTGAGCCAATCTCCACCAACCAGGCACAATCCAGAATCCTTGCTGTATTGAGAATTTCCAGACTGGTGGTAGAGCTCTTGTGAATGAGCTCGAGGGCGGTAGCACCACCGTCTCACCTTTAACCTGCCGCCAAATAGTAGTGCTTCCATTACTGTGTTCCGGTTTGGTGGTGAGATCAGGCCCTGAAATTACTGGCACATGAGGCATAACACCGTAGTCTTCAGCTGCAGCGACGCATCTATAATCTGCTTTTGTGGACTGTTGATGTCCATGGGCTGTACTCCACTTACCATCAGGTGGACTACAAGTTCATTCGCTGTGTGCGTAGTATAAAAAAAAAAATATGAAGAATGCCAGGACTACAAGAGCGGCAGTCGTTAACTATGCTTACCACTACAGCGATGGGCAGTTAAGTCTAGTCAACTTTAAATACTTTGCAGTTTATGTCTAACAGGTATTGCAAGTGATTTATAGTCTGCTTCGGATGCATGACCTAGACCTAGATGTGTATTCTTTATATCTGTTTTATAATCTAAACTAGCTGTTACCCGCGACTTCGTCCGCGTAAATTTAAATAGTGTGAAAAACATTTACAAAAAAGACGATAATTGATCAGTTATCGAACGGGATAGACAGTGATTAAATTACTAAAATGGCTATTAAAAAATAGGGGTTGATGATTAAAGGATAATTTAGAATTTTAGAAATTTAGAGTTGTATGTATTTTTTAATGCTGTGGCATAGAAAAATAAAAATATTTCTTTTTGTCAAAATATTAAAAAAAAAAAATTTAAGGGTGAACAACACTTATCACTTAGGGGTATAAAAAAGATAGTAGACGATTCTCAGACCTACTGAATATGCATATCAAATTTGGTAAAAATCAGTAAAGCCGTTCCGGAGGAGTAAGGTAACTAACATTGTGACACGAGAATTTTATATATTGTCATTATCATGACGTTTCATTTTACTTTTATATTTTCTTTAATTAACGCACCATCAACTGCCTGTAACTTTGCTCTTTTGCTTACTTGTCCATCCTAATAAGGCATTATGAACACAATTTTTAAGTGCAATTGTTTACAAAATGAACTTTGTTAATATTGGTATGCAATAAAGATTACTCTATCTATCTATCTATCTATTTATCTAAGTACTCTAGGACTGCGTTAAAATCAACTTTATACGTAAGTTGTACTATATTTTTGAAGTTGTTCACTCGCATAAAAGGAAAGTTGTTAATCTGTGAGTTTTGCGTGCTTTCCCTTTCACTGCCAAGACCAAAACAAAACCAGATACCATGAAAACAAATTCTGCGAACACCGATTTCTTCACAACTTTCCGAGATTTATTTGTTGGGTTTGTACATTTAGCATTTTGATATTTCCTCTGTTGACGATAAACTAGAAACAAAACAAGGACAGTTTTGATAAAAATGTAAATAAGGAAAAACATATGGAATGGTGAAGTGTGGGTGTTGTACACCTCTGCCACACCCTTAAAGGTAATATAGGCGTGATGTTATGTAGGTATACTTAATACTGATGCGTACTTACAATATTTGTTTTTGATTATTCACGGATGCCTTGAACGTTTTTTGTTAAGTTTACATTGGTACAAAGTTGTTTTTATTATTCAATAGAATTACTTGCGTATTTTAGAATAACCAATGACATGGTAACTTCCATGTTAAGGAAAATCGCATTAAAATTTCTTAAAGAGTTCTGAAATAAATATGAATATTCTTTCCAGATTGTCTTACAAGTATTATATCCACGCGAAATTACGTAAATAATAATAAAAAAATGTTAAGTTAATATATATGAGATACAAATATTAATATTATTTTGTTCGAATTGAGTACCTCATTCTTTTTTTCTTTGTTTAATAAACATGTTAACGTCGTCGTTTACCAAACATAACTAATTTGTCAACAAGTTATTTTATTAATAAAACATCTTGTGTAGGGTCTTCAGCGTTTCCTTGAGCCTTCATTTACACCTAATAAAAGTTTTATTCCGTCGTTTGCGTGTGATTCATCAAACATTACGTTATCATATATTGTTATATTATATTACGAGATATATAATATCCAACACAATCAACAAAGCAATTTAATATTCCTTAGGTCACGTGTTCAGGGATAAGGACTTTGTTCTCACTTGCCTGAAGTTGTTTCGTATGTGATTGTTCAGTATAAAGAAACATGCATACTATTTATAAAAACATATAAAATTTTAAGGACTGGGGGGTTATATGATAACATATTATCATTGATCTGTTTATAGATCAATGCATATTATACAACAATTTTTAGGCAGATCTTTTATACCAGATTTGCCATTGGACCGTACAAAAATAGAAATGACATTTGAGTGTAAAAGGTGATAAAAAACGGAAAAAAAAAACTAATCAAATATTACCAAGATTTAATAAAACCGTTGAAAAAGAACGTTAAAGTTAGTAGCCTAAGGCTGCGTTTCATCTTGTAGTGGTATCTATTGAAATAAATCACGTGTTATAAAAACATATAAAATTTTAAGGACTGGGGGGTTGTATGATAACATATTATCATTGATCTGTTTATAGATTAATGCATATTATACAACAATTTTTAGGGAGATCTTTTATACCAGATTTGCCATTGGACCGTACAAAAATAGAAATGACATTTGAGTGTAAAAGGTGATAAAAAACGCAAAAAAAAACTAATCAAATATTACCAAGATTTAATAAAACCGTTGAAAAAGAACGTTAAAGTTAGTAGCCTAAGGCTGCTTTTCATCTTGTAGTGGTATCTATTGAAATAAATCACGTGTTAATAAGCTATATCAACTACTAATAATCCAACTGCCCTATATTGCCTGCAACACAAACCATCTTCTTATCCATCCAAAGGTTGCCTGTAAAAAAATGCTCTTTAGTGAAAAGGCATTGTGCATTTAAAAATAATATAAGTTTGTTCTTGTATTTATTGTCAAACTGTAAATTTGGTGTACAATAAAGAATACTCTACTCTACTCTATAGATATTTTCGACGGGAACATGATCTTAACTTGTTCTTTTTTTTATTCACAAAAAATATCACAAGATCATTGTCATTTGGTAATCTATAGGGTTTACTAAATTTATTTGCCTACAACTTTAAATAACGTAACATGGCGACTATATATATCCGAGAGGGATTTAGTAGAGGTGTATTACCACACTTTCACTTCACCAGCTACGATTAGTTACCATTGAATAGGAGGTGAGCCAATCACCACCAACCAGGCACAATCGAGAATCCTGTTTTGAGAATTTCCTGATGGAGTTAGTTAAGTCTAGTCAACTTTAAAAGGAGAAAAATCGAATCAAACATTACCTAGCTTTAATAAAACCTTTGAGAGAAATCGATAAAGTTAGTAGGCTAAGGCTGCGTTACATCTTGTAGTTGTTTCTATTCAAGTGAATCACGTGTTAATAAGCTATAACTAAGGCGGGAACATGATCTTAAGTTGTTCTAGTTCATGTGTATTTATGTTATTATGAATAATTCAAATTAATTATAAATTTATATATATATAAATTTATATTTATATATGTATATATAAATTTAATCCACTTATATACATAATGTAGCTTCAATAACAAATATACATAACAAAATAATATTATATTTCAAGAACGTTCGATTCGCCAAAAAATTACAATTCATCAATATCTTTATCATACAACAGGATTTTTGATTAATTTTAGTAATTGAATGGTTTTTTTTTGTCATTCAACCAATCACGTCTAACAGGACATTACTCTTTTGTAAAAAATCTATGGAATATTATCTCAAGTAGATTCATCATTATCATCTAAAATCATTTGAGCGTGCGAATCGCGTAGTAACACCACTTAGTATGGGTTTTTCCCTGTCCTCCGATCGGAACTCCGATTGGTAGGACGAGCGGGAATATTTTTTCCCATGTCTCCGATTAAGCATCTTATAAACATTGTACAGTCTAGTACAAAATAAATTATGTAAAATTATTATCTATTGATTTATTCGTCTGTTCACTATAATCACTTACATTCAATTATTTTAGTACAAATCAATAAACTAAATAATTAACGGCATACTATTTATAAATCTGTTAATAATAAATATTATTCTATTAAATACTTCCTGAATTAAATCCTCACATTAAATTCTCTTTAGTTTCCTTAAAGTGTGATCTATTTTCAAAATCAATCATTTCAATGACAAGGCTTGTCAATTATTGTGTTAAATACGTTGTTAATATTTAAACAAAAATAATTTAATATTATATCTGTTAATCATGGAAGGTCTTGTATTTATTGCTAGAAAAGGAGGAACGATTCTTTTATTCGATGGATATGATATGGTGGTACAACTTTCTGTAAGCTTGAAAACTGGCATTTATAATAAATTTACCTTTACAATTTGTTATTTTCAGATGAGACGTCACTTTATATTCCTATCGACAGAGATGATTTCCTTATGAAGTTCCTGAGACCGTGCAAATTCTACCCCGAAAGTGCATTTAAAAAGGTTCGTACTTATAACTGGCTGCTAAATATTGTATATTCGAAAAATAAACACTGATGTACTTTTTACTATGCATGTATATAATATTAATGAAATATAGGATTACTTATGTGCATTCTTCAAAAATAGGGGGATTAACATCGCCAAATTTTAGAAAAACTTATCTTTTTAACCAACTTCAAAAAAAGGAGGAGGTTCTCAATTCGGTTGTATGTTTTTTTCTGCGCAACTCTTTGGAGTCTTTCGAACCACAGACGCGGAAGTATAAAGTAACCACGAGGTGTAAAAAAAAATATCGTGCGCAACCTGCACGTGTAATAGTTTTTACAATACCCTTTTCTTGGGTAATGCCATCATCAGTGATCACTACTACGTACTCATGTGTTTATTTGAACTTTGAATAAATAAAATGAAGGCACACAAATTGGAATCCCAGTAAGATAATTTGAAATAACAAAAAGTTAATTCGATTTTTCAGCTCCTAGTAAATATGCCAAAGTTGGATTGAGATAATGAGGCATTTATAAAAGCCTGGTAAACTAGAAATTATATATTCACTCTTGAATTCTGTCGGAGTCTTTTCGTCTTTTGCCGGTCTGTTTCCTGTCAGCCGGCAAATCATGATAGAAATTAGATTAAACTATTTTTCATGCACGTACTTGGTAAATAAAACTCTCTGCTATTTTCAGATACAAGCATACTACAAGTTTAAACGGTCTCACCCTGACTATTGCCACGACTTATTGCCATCTGCCATCCGCACGCCGTACGAACACTCAATCGTTTCCATCCTGGCACCTAGGGATCAGCATGGTCGTCGAATCATCTTAGTGGAGTCTGGAGGTGGGTACTCAAGGTTTTTGATCAAAGGTAAAGCATGTTAGTAGAAAAAAAATGTCTAAGCAGAAGTATATATATCTCGTTGTTTTTTTTTATTACGGTGTAGTGTAGCTGAGGTATAATTATTACTAATGTTGTAAATACCTATATTTTTCCATCTTAACTTAAGCGGCCGTGGCCTAATGGATAAGGCATCGGTCTTACGATCAAGAGGTCGTGGGTTCGAATCCTGGCCATTACACCACGGAAATAAACTTTCTCCTTACTCGAACGAATAAAGCTTAGCTGGAGGGGGTTAACAAGAACACTAGTAATTTGTGTTTGCAAATAACAAAAGATTTAAAAAAAAAATGTCTTTACATTTTACCACAATGGCCTGCTTGTGTAGATAAAATTTTGTTAAATAAAAATAAAAATAGTGGTAAAGTGAAATCTTATTCACTCGAAAACTCTTATTATTATAATGTTTTGCAATTATCTAGACAATCACTCCACTTTTACCTTTTAGAAGAAACTTAATTACTACTATTAAGTTTCTTCTAAAAGGTAAAAGTGGAGTGATAGTCTAGATTATAAGAAAATTAGCAAAATTAGATTTGAATAGCGTCTGCCAGGGTCATATTATTTATTTTTATTTTATTTTATTTTAAAAATTCTTGCAAATAATAAGTGTACAATGTCGGATTGCTCTAACAAGGTCAAATAAAATATAACAACAACATTTTATAATATTTGCTATCAGTGTTCTAAAGGCTTATTTAAAATATTAATACACAAGAAGCCATAGAAGTCGAAATTAAAAAGCGTAACGACTCCTTGAAGTATGTTTGTTAGTATTATCAGGGCTATTAATTAATTATAAGCGCAGATAATAATGTTTATGTATACGGGAAGATGATTAATAATGACGTTCTACATTCAACATTTGGCTATGTGTATTGAGGCATCCCAAATTGTTTTATATACTCGTAGCTGCGATTCTAGCATCAACATTTTTAGATCGAAATCTAGCATTTCCGCTTTGTATTATTATAATGACATTTTGTCATTGACGTGATAGTATTAAACGAGTTTCATGTAGCTACAATATATTTATAGCTAAATCGATATTTAATTCCTCAAAACCACATCACAACGTGCAGACGCAATGTCATTTACTGATTTTGACCATTTGTACTACATAATGTGAACATAAAAACAGTACACTGCTAAATTAGGTAAACATAATAATACGTAATTTTAGTACTATATACTACTTATGTGTATAGTTTCTTTTTAGAAAATCTATTTCGTCCATGGAATCTTACCCATATTTTGTAAAAGCATAATAGTGTTATATTGTTTTAAATTTTATCCAAAGTCTCTCTCTTATTGTGATTGGTTTGCCGTAGTCTGTGATCTACATATAATAACACAGTGTACTTAAGGTAATAAATAATAATATGTGAGACCTTAGTTTTGTAATACAAATATAAACGACAAAGCACCTGCGATAATGTAATTAAGTAAGATGACTCAAGATAAAATATCAACAGAAAAAGTGAAACATAATAAAAACAGTTACTCAAATCAATAGCAACTAACACATTGACTCCGGCCAATGCGGTCACTGACTGTTTTTATATAACATTTGATTACTTGATCAAAACTGGTTTTAGATGCAAATGGGAACAAGTGGTATAACTCCCGTCATAACACACTTTATGAATCTGTTACATGCGTGTTATAGTCATAATAGAATTGATACCGTTCATGTTACGTGCATAGTTAGGTATATCACGTACGAGTGGGTAGACGCTTTCTTTTCAAGAGTTGTTATGATCCCCAATAGTACTTATTTAATAAGGGAAATTATTAAATGCAACATTAAGGCTCAGTTTCTGAATCCTGGTTAGATCCTATCCGACCCATAATTTAAAAGTGACACAAGTTACACTTAAAAAGGAACTCAGCTATCACTTTCATATGTGTGTATGCTTATCCTGGCAATAAGAATTGTCTAACAACTGTAAAATTGGGACTGAAAGTTATTTTTTAGCCCCTGAATAAATTTCTTTATTATTTTGATTGTAGGATATTTAATATTCATAGAGTGAATTTGTTTTTCCAGAGAGGTGGAACCCTCATGACGTGCCTCTGACAGACGTGTTCCGCGGCATCCAAATGGGGCTAGAAGGTGCGATGGCGGAGCCTCAGACTCAAATATGTGGCATCATTAGCATCTTCGACATGAAGGGCTTGTCCTTCAAACACATCATGCAGTTTACTCCCTCCTACGCGAAGATGGTTCTTGACTGGATTCAGGTAATCTATTTATCATCAATAGGTGTGGGATGCCAATATATTGTGAAGCCGATTGACAAGGGCAGTAAAGAAAGGCAGTTATAGATTGCTAAAGATGGCTAAATGCTTTATACAAAACAATTTATAAATATCACACAACTTTTACACAATGTCACCTAGACCCAAATTAAGTAGAGCTGGTACTATGAGTACTAGAATAACTGATACTAATATGTACATATTTTATATACTTTTTATTTGTAAATGCTTTTCTATAATATCTACGCCGTGGTATCTATCCGTAAGATTGATCAATGAGTGACATCTATGATTGCGATTCCAATAGTTTAATGAATACAGCTGATTGTTGATAACAACGCTTCCACAAATAGGTATGCTTATCATAACGACATAGCCTTGACAACAATTATAATCTTCAATATTAATTAATTCGTAATTATCTGATACTATTAGTCACGTTTTATCAGTAACTAACGACGACTGATGTTCGTATTAAGGTCACACACTTTCCAATCTCAGATCATCTTGTACCATCAAGCATACTTCCTCAAGTTTCAAAATGCGATGTTAGCTATCGTCATTTTAAAACTTATATATTATGCTATATTTATTATGATACAATTAAACATTTAAAATTACATTGTATTTTTAAATACGTGAAAAATAAATATATACCTAACTAATATACCTACATCAAATAAAAAATAATACAAACTTATTAAATAAATAGATCTAATAAAAAGTTCAGGTGTCAAAAAATATATATATAATTATATTATACTTACTTATGTAATACATTGCAACAAAAAAAATATTTTCAAATGTTTACTGGATCTACTTCAATTTGTAGCTATACCGATAGAGACATTAACAAATAGTTAAAATTTAACAAACCTTTGAATAAACTTCCATCGAATGGGCAAACGCAAATTCATGGGTTTATTTATTAAAGACTCTATCAGTGATTTCGAACCACGCACGCGAGTTCGCACGCGTGCCAGAGATGGCTCGCAGCATGAAAATTTGGGCACGCGAAATCTACGAATTCCTTGAAATGGGCACGTCATGGCCTCATAAAACGACAAGACTTTAAAGGCCTATCGTCATCTACTATCTACAGTTTTTATAAAACAACGAGCAATTAATGAGATGACATAGTTATCTTTTTAGGGTTCCGTTGCCGAATGGCAAAAAACGGAACCCTTAATGAGTCTGTCCGTCTGTCCGTCCGTATGTCACAGCCACTTTTTTCCGTAACTATATATTTTTTTCATCAAACCCATACGTGTGAAGTATGGATTGGGTCTTCAAAAATGATATTGAGGTTTCTAATATTTTTTTTTCTAAACTGAATAGTTTGCGCGAGTGACGTTTCCAAAGTGGAAAAATTTGTGCCAGCCCCCCTCCCCCGTAACTTCTAAAATATGGGAATGATAAATGTAAAAATAATATAATGATGTACATTACCATGCAAACTTCCACTTAAAATTGGGTTTGAACGAGATCTAATAATTAGTTTTTTTTAATACGTAATTAATCGTGAGCCGCATTTTACCTTTCATTCAATCAACTCCAATATAATAAAGAATTAAGAAAAACCCTACGTGCGCGAGTCCGACTCGCACTTGGCCGGTTTCTTTTTTATTAGTATCATGTTTCCTTGGTGTTCATTTATACTGCCACAAGTGCATACAATATCAAATATTGCTATACATACATCACGTCCACTAGTCATCTTTTATTTATTACTAACGACCCGCCCCGGCTTCGCACGGGTACAATGCTGATACTAAATACACTACAGAAAAACTGTGAACGTTGTATTTAAAAACACAGCGGCCCGCTCCGGATTCGCACGGGTATATAATATATAGCCTATGTCACTCACTGAAAAAATGATTAAAATCGATCCAGTAGTTTGATTTATTCATTACTGCCCGTGGCCCGCACGCGTTAAATTTGGAGTAAAACAATTCCCTCTTTCTATGCATGTATTATACATAAAAACCTTCCTCTTGAATCACTCTATCTATTGGTCCCAAACCCCATCAAAATCCGTTGCGTAGTTTTAAAGATTTAAGCGCACATAGGGACAGAAAAGACGACTTTGTTTTATACTATGTAGTGATTTTCCAGGAATGTGTACCGATCCGAGTGAAGGCAGTCCACATTATCAACCAACCGTACATCTTCAACATGCTGTTCGCCATCTTCAAACCCTTCATGCGAGAGAAGCTGCGATCCCGCATCCACTTTCACGGCGCTGATATGAACTCTTTGATGCAGCATGTGAATCCTGAGGTTTTGAGGAAAAGACACGGAGGCCTATTGCCTGAACCTGAGATAACCGGGGACGTGCTCTGGAAAATGCTGAGGCATTATGAAGACTCCTTTAAATGTAAGTGATTTTAGTTGCTTTTTGGATTCCCAGGACGTTAGACGCACGTTATATAGGCCATACGTTAAAGTCAGTGCACTCAGAGCTCAAGGGCGATTAACTTTTAATTTTTATTGAAAATATAGCAAGGCATCTATTTCCAAGGTAGCTTCTTAGCTACCTTGCCCGAGGTAGCATGGTGCTGCCACTGTGCTAGCACAAGGATTTGTTTTTTGGATTGTGCAGTGCAGCCAATCTTGAAACATTTTTAATTCTTATGTTTCTTATTTCAGTGGCGAACTCTTACGGCTACGTCAAGAATGCGAATAACAACAAGTAACAATCAGAATCTACAATGTTCATCCATGACGACAAACATCTTATGAAATAAATTGATTTAAAGAAATACGGGTAACTCACGTGTAACTTATGGCTGGTATATTTTGCTATTTGGTTTTCGATTTTGAATCAGATTAATCTTCATCAGGACTCTTGAGTGCTTTACTCATGTGTACTCAGGTCCCCGACCCGGACCGCATATACCAACAATAAGTTACACGTGAGTTACCCGTATTACTTTAGAAATTAAATGTAATCTCACGTTAGTATAAATAATATTATATTTGAAGATATTTGATGCATTTTTATGACGCGAATAACATAATCAAAATATATTATCATAAACTAGGATTTAAGGGTAAAGCATATTGTATATTTTATAATGAATTATTTAATGCTAATGAAAAAGTACAATGTGGTTGGTATTTTTATAAAATAATAAACAGGTTGTGTATAAAATTACATTTTATTTTTTAAACTTAGGTAATATTTTACAAGGTTTGCATTTTCTAATGTTTCATTCACATTACCAATTGCACATTATGAATGAAACATGTACGTATTCGAGCAATTTAGAGATTTTCGTCGATTATTTATTTAATTAATGGCAATTAAATAAAAATGCAAATAAAAAGACAAGGTGAAGTTCAGTTTCACCGTTTATTCAAACCTGTATAACTAAAACTCCGCCTGGGATGATGGATTTCGCTAAGTACCTAAATTATACTACTTTATATAATGTCCCGGGTCTATCATGGCGTATTCTGAAGACTTAATAAACTAGGCGCGGTTAATAAACTAGGTATAAGTGTGATTTAGCACGTTTGCCCAGGGAATGAAGACACCCCTGGCGATGTCGCCATGAATGTCCAAATAGGTCAAACATTACGCTTAATTTGTAATGGTTCAAAAAAGTAAATATCGGTAAAAACATAGAAGTGTTATTACAAAATTATACATAATTATGAGAACCATCTGACAATCTAATTAGACACCTTTAGGATACCATATTATTGTATAAATTAAGATGCCCGATAATATAATTTCGTCACAGCTTAACTCTTACAAACCTCCACATACATATTATGTATGCAATCACAGCCTGCTATTTTAGATAAACTTACATACATAATACCAACATAAACTTAAATGCATGTACATATATGTATTATAATAGGTATATTTTGCAGTGGCAGTCCGAAATCGAGTCATAAATATTGTGGCTATGATAAGGAAAATACAAACTGATGGATTTGGTCGATTATGTAGGCATAAAGAAACATTTTAGATTTCTTGACAGTATAGTGTTGGACCAGGAAACATACATAAGTCATAAGACTATAAGAATATACTAGAACATATTTGTAGTTACACTATTTTAAAAATGTCATTGTATTATTTTTCATGACTATGAGGCTGACTGAGAAAATGTCCCACGGTCTTTTTTACAGTACCTACTTAAAAAAATTACCAGCGTAAAATTTACTCACTAATGGATGTTATGGCAAATGCGGCTAAAATAAATATTCTGCTTCAATCCAGATAGTTATAACTCTTTTTAAAAATGTACGTCAGATATTATAAGTCATGATTAATTGTGCAGTACCTACCTTTATTCCTGATTAAGTTTATTTAACCTAATTAAGTTTTAGAGCGACAGTAGAGCTATAATAAAGTAGTAAATCATAAATATCATTGGCCCAAACATTACCAAATATATTAAAATTTTAGCATATAAAGTCTAAAAGATCTAAGTGCCAAACGAAAACCTAAAAATACACTCTAAGTTAGTGCTATTAAGTTTATTTTAGCTTACGTTTTTGTAATGCACTTAATTTCTTTGAACTTTTAACCCTTTATTATCCTAATTAGTTTATATCTACATCCTTTATCATTTGTACGTGTAAATAAATCTAAAATTATCACGATATGCGTTACAATTATAATTATCACATTGCGTCAACTGTCTTTGTCACACACAGAGATACACCTCAATTTTTCTTGTATCCGTATGAGTTGATGGCTGGAACAAACAAAGAGACAAGTAAATTATGGGTTAATTTAAGACATACACGTCTGCAATCTAAATTAGATAGTACCCTGATATCTTCTTCTTCGTCGTGTCGATGGCTGAGTCAAGTTTTATTTTGACTTGCCATCGTTGTGAAAGGATTAGCCAATTTGCTTTGAAGTACTCGCAAATTGCCCAGGGTGCGCCGGACGTAGGGATCGTTGTGTACGTCACTCGGGGAGGCAGATATCAGTAATGCAGGAGACATTATATGTGGTGGATGGCGATAGGCTCACCCCGTATCCCATGTGGCCTTAATATAACAGGTGAAGTGTGAGCGTTGTACACCTCTGCCAAACCCTTCTGGGTAATATAATCGTGATGTAATGTTATGTTATTATATTGTAGAACCTGCTTTAATGTAGCAATCAAAGAAAAAAAAAAGAAAAAGTCTTTATCAACACAAATAGGTTCACAAAATAAGTTAAATTTAAGACACATGTAAATGTATTTGTACTTGAGGTACTGCTACTGTCTCCCTAACAAAGCGAAAGCTTGTATTTTGGGTGACAGTGGACAGTCGTGTTTTGTGACACGATATTACAGTTTACAATAAATCTATAGTGAACGTTGTCACTGCAGCTAATACAAAAGGTTAAATGATTGAAGAAAGAGATTGAAGATGATATGGTAACAAGAGATCTGCTAACTTCTGAGGATATTCACGATGTTATTATTATACTTAAAAAATTCCTGTGAGAATGTTAGCTTCAGCGAATTACCTGATATAAATAAAAACATATAATAGTATCTTACCACTGAATTCCTTATCACAGATAAGCAGTAGCTCCAGCCACTGAGCTCCCGAAACATTCGGTATCGTCAGAGTACCGCCATACTTGTCAGGCAGGCACTTGGGGCTGATATACTCATGCAGCAGCTTCCTGTCACCGCCCATGAACACGATGCGCGAGCGCAGCTTCTCTTTCAGGAATGGTTTGAACAGCTTGAACACCATGTCAAATATGAACGGCTGGTTGATGATGTACAGTCCTTTGATTCGGAGAGGAATTGCCTCCTGAAATATGTGAATGTGAAAGTTAGAACGTGTTTTCTGCGAATAGTTACGTATATTAATCTTTTGTCCTCTTTTATATAATACTAGATCCAATACAGCAATACGTGCCACTCATTGTAGTCATATCAATCAAGAACGAGTTACTGATATTCTTATTTCAGTTTAAAATACATGTGTTTCTTGTTACCACAATTTTATTGGTATTTTTGTGCAGGTCGTTGTCCGCTGCATCAAAACAAAGTTATACAAGGATCGCTGCTGTCAGACCTTTACAAACAATGAAACATTAAGTCGCTTTAGGATGAAATAAATTGCCGTTACTCTTAAATTCACACTCCTCGTATGTTTAACTCGTGAGTTATTTCAACGAGACACTAACTTCATTCATCTTTTAAGAAACGAAAGCAAACCATGAAAATTAAACTAATTTTAAACCTTACTGGACTGTAAAGGACTGGATGCATGTTTAAACAGTTATTATTCACCTGTAGCCAGTCCACAATCCTGCTGGCGAAGCTAGGCGTGAACTGAAGTACATGTTGCATAGAGAGGCCGTCCATGTCAAAGATGACCACGGCACCACAGATCTGCGTCTCGGGCTCCAACATGGCTGCCTCAAGGAACAGCACGCAACCCTTGAACACTTCGTCTAAGCTGCATTTGCTTGGCTTCCATTTTTCTGCAAATTTTATCGATGAATTTAGTATCTATTTGATGAGCAACTGATACAGGATCTCATTTTGTAGTCAATCTAAAATTTGTGTGCAATATTTTAGAACGTAAAAGGAAGGTTAATGGTTGAAAACGGAAACGAATAAGTAATAATGAATCGTTAATTGAACGGATATTATCTCAATTGCGGTTATGAATTATGATCAAAAATAAAAAATAAATTAGTACAAAAATAGGTTTTATGGCGGCGATGGACTTTAGAGAAATATTTTTATTGTATGCTTTTGACTATCACATTACAATGTCATCTTGCTATCTTCGTGTTAGTAGTAAGATGTGGTGGTATTTTCCATCAAGAAGTTGCATTCTCCCAGTAAAAAGACGATGTATGATAAATCATTATATTAGCACGTCATTCACTAAAGTAGTGTTTTATTATTGTGCTAGTCACTGTTCATACAATAGCTTTGTTAAATACAAAAACCCCGAAAACATCAGTTGAAGCCGAGCTCTAAAACTAAGTAATTTTAGACTTCGTACAAAGCGGATTTTGCTTAACAGTCTTTGATAAAAACATGAACAATGTATGTTTTTTTCAATACTATCGCGCAAAGCAATGATTATTGCTATAATATGACGAATAATCACTCAGGTTTATCCGCTGTAATTTATCTTGCTGAAGCCATTATCATCGCATAACGTATTATTTGTGGCTCATTATCTGCCGCACAATGCGTGACTATTATACCAGAAATAGCATTATGCTGTTATTTAATCTTGTCTTTTAACTAACTAGAATTAAGTTCCCAAATTAGTAAACGATGATGCTAGTCCATCATTAGATAAGGTTATTAATATCAAGTTACTTGGGTAATAAAAATATTGAAGCAGCATTTAACTATGGAATTATTGAAAATAATGATTTCGCATATTGCAGCCGTGTTATTATGTACGATCATTATTGTACTCTTATTTTATTGGCATATATTATGTAGAATATTATGCAGTAACTTTGTGTACCCATGTCGTGAAAATTTTCTATGAATAATAAAATCTATAAGTTGCAGTTTTTTCTTCAAGTTATGTGTCTTATTGGGCGTTTTTTTTACGGTATGCAAGGTACATCAGCATTTTTTTTTCTATATTTATCGTTTGTAGAACAAATATTAAGTTAAAAAGTACTAACTTCCTAACTCAAGCACAAGTACTCGTCGTCCAAGCTGGTCGCGTGTGGGAAGCACAGTAAGAACATTCTGGTTGAACACGTTGGTCTCCTTGCTTGGAGTCAGGCCGTCGTAGTGCTTGGAGTGCTTCAACTTGAACCCGTAGTAACGCTTTATCTGAAAAAGTCAACATTATTATTAGCCTAATGTCCTACACGAAAATTATTGGGTGTATCACCTTCAAAAATCTATTACAATCATGGTCAAAGGGAGATAGTACGCATAACAGGACTCCAGTATTTTTTCTTATTGGGCTGTTCCGATCTTGTGCGAAGTCTGTTAATCATATTGACCAACGAACAATTTTAATGGCTACTCAAAAAACAAGGAATTGTATTCCAACTGTGAAAGCATTCCTAGCAAGGAGATGCTATTATTAGAACAAAGTTCCTTATCGCGCGTTGCGAAAGGGGACTAGACGGAAATAATTAAGACCAAAAGTTGTAACGACCCTTTTTGCTATAGTTGTAAGACGTGCGGCGTGCGCGTGTTTCTCTAACTGTCTCTCTCTCTCTCTCATAGAAAGCAAGCCAGTTATTTTCGTTTCATCTTTCTATTTATTTCGCATTGAACAGTGTGTTGTCGCGACGATTATTTTTGTTGAGTGTATACAGGTTTTTTGTACATAATAAATAATAAAAAATAAAATAATTAATCCGGTGTGTTTCTGCACAAGTGCCGGATATTGCTGATGGATCGAAACTTCGTTCCATACGGTGTCCCTTGACAACTCGCAAGTTTTTTCATGTATAATGATCACCTCGACTGCAGTGTCAAATGCAAGTGAGGATGGCACCAAGTCAAATAGTTCGCGGCTATTATTCAAGTTGAGTAAACCAATGAACATAAATTACAATACATTTAATGATAGCCTTGAACTGAAACCCATTTGTGGTGTGTTTATTAATGTTTTACGTTACTAAAGAACACTTTGATTGTAAAGTACAATGAACAAAAGGAGTAGTTTGAGTATACAGACTATGTTATATGTGCTATGTTTGTTATCTTATTGTTATTTTACAACAAGTTTGTTTCTTAAAGGAATACTTCCGCGAGCCGTTTTCATACTAACGTAATATGGGTTTAAATTTAATATTATTAAGTTTTTATCTATTATTGACTAATCATAGACATATACATACAAAAGTGTAAGTATTTTTATGTTGTTTTAATGCAAGTTTGTTCGTGGCCATTTTGTCCAAATTGTTTTAATCAATATAATAAAAATAATAAGTTACATCCAAACTGAAAAATCAAGTTAATAATTAAAAAGAAAGGTTGCCAACAAACATGCAGTTAAGTGTTTTAGATCTGATTTGTCTATAAAAGTGTTATATTTAAGTTAAACCCATACGACTTTTGTATAGAAAACAGCCAAGCAATTGTTCCCTCTTAAAAGAACAGGGACCTGCTTACTACTTATTTTAACACAACTTTATATTTGTCTTTATAAGTACTTCTGTCTTACCAAGTCATATGCGCTCTCTGGGTAGAACTTGCAAGGCCTGAGGAACCTGATGAGCCAAGCTTCACTGTCCAACGGCACATGTAGCTCCTTGTCATCTGCAACAAGTTATTATTGTTTGATTTCAACGAATAAAAACTATTAACTAGCAGAGGTAAAACCAATCATGGGAGAGAATGAATAGTGTCAGTTTGCGTATGGGAAAGGTCTGAATTCGTTGATGTCTTTTATAGATCAAGTTGTAGGTACTCATAATTATTAAAGGAACTATATAGACGAAAAATGAAAGTAATGGGTCTCCTGCTATTCATTGTACAGAGGTTAAGAACACGCTCTAATTATTAACATAAGATACTGATCTTTATTTGTTGTAGTCTCGTAATCAAATACAAAGTTGCAATAGAAAAATTAGATAAACAATACAGTAGATAGGTAACTTATTAAAATAGCCTAAGTATTTTTTATTTATTTTTGTTTGCACTACATACACTGTTATAATAAGAGAAACACGATTAGTTGAATATAACAAGTGGTAAATATAACAGTAATAAAATACTGTAATATTAACAAATGTTTTTTCAAGTTATAGCGCCCACGCTGCGCTCTGCGCATGTAGTCCATCCTATACCTATATGCATGTTCGTTCTTTCTCATGAAACACTCTACCCATTGCTGAAAACCGCATCAAAATCAGTTTCGTAGTTATAAAGATCTAAGCATACGTAGGGGTAGACAGACAGTAGGAAGCGACTTCGTTTTATACCATGTAGTGATTACTCTAATTAGAAATGTACAAAGGCATAACATTCTTATTTCAGCAGTGATTAAAGAAGAATAGTACTAACGTAGGTAAAATAACAAGGAGACTATGTTTTTGAACGCAAAAGTGATTATAGACTGTCACTTTCAGTATATATAATTTATATTTCCATTTTTTATTATTATATTGAAAAAAACGACGGGGTCGAGACTGTGTCGCGGGGTGTTCACAAACATACATTTCACACACACAAAGCACGACCCAGAGTCAGGACACATCTTTGCAGATCACACAAAGATTTGTCCTGTGTGGGGATCGAACCTACAACACCAACGCATTTGAAAGCGGCGAGGCGACCACTTTAACCACTACGAAAAAATTTTGCAAAGTGCAAACTGCAAGTCCGTCCTATGCAATTGCTTACAAAGATTTATTATAATAATGATCACATTACCGGCCAAACCGGAATCTAAATCCAATGGTTGAATGACTTTATAAAATACCTAATGTTACTCAGTAGAGTAGTATATGATATCCGAAACCAGTCAACGTTAATGCAATATCTATTTCGTAAAGATAAACCATTTTTAAACCTGAATAAAACAATGCAGGTTTTCACTTTTCTCCACAATTTTTTTTTTATCTAGATAGTAAAACACTATTTGCCGTCATGATTCATTTGAAAATTAAATATGTTACTTATTAGTGATGTAGGCCTGCACCCACTTCTAATAGTCATTTTAGATCATTTTGACTACTTTGAAAGCTACAATATTTCTCATGCTAATTAAATAATGCGATGGCAGATTAACTTTACCCAATATACAGATAGAAAAGTGCCACTAAACTAGTTAGAAGAGTGATCTGCCGAGATTTTTCCAAGTCTACAGAGATTTTACATAAATAATGTTACTAGACTTCCTCGGTAACTTTTGTATACTTGTTTGTCTTCTAAACTTGTTTGTCATGAAAAATCTGCAAAGATTTTATGTCATGAAATATTACATCCGTAAGCGCCAGGCAAATTACCTTCATTACGGATGACCTCTTTTGCAATAATAACTTAAAACAATATTAGTAGATAGTAAATACTTCTACTTAACATCAATTAACGTATGCAAGATCCTTCTCATGAACAAAGACATCAATATGGATATAGGCATTAGCAATTAAGTTATACGATCTGTAAACTTGACCTTCGATCTTTAACAAAAAATCCTTAGAATGAATTGCTAACCAATTATCACGAGTGTTTTAGCATGCAATACAAGCCGAGTGTATTGTTTAGTTTAGGTCAATTTGCAAAGATTTTATCTCGATGCATTACAACAAAATCGTATAAAGGATTGGCTGGAAGATAATGGCCAGCCAATGTACGCGTTATTGGAAGTGAAGTTTAAGTTTTTTCGTTTTTTACCAATAAATAAATATGTGCTTTGATTTTTGGATTTTTGTCTATCTTGGGTAATAGCTGTATTGCAAAAATACTAGTCAATGTAACCTATATTATAATAATAGCAGCCCTGTATCTAATACATGTCCCACTGCGTGGCTTGGGTCCCTTCTCATGATGAGAAGGGTTAGGCCATAGTCTACCACGCTGGCTAAGTGCGGATTGGTAGACTGCACACACCACCCTCGAGCACTTTTTAGGCACTCTCAGGCGTGCAGATTTCCTCACGATGTTTTCATACACCATTAAGCAAGCGACAATTTATATGATAAATACACACATATCTTCGTGTCGACAGAAGTGTGTGCCGTGGATTCAAACCCGCGAACTTGGACCTCGCAGTCCTACGGTCTCCTACTCGGCTATCGCTGCTAAGGCTATATTACTTTAAGGAAAAACAAGTTACTAGAACGATGACTAATGATAATAACGGATTCATAGAAAAAGTCTCATTCATTTTATATTTCGAGAAAAATTAACCTAATAATTGTGTACACCTTTGACTTCAAATGTCATAATGTTGCTTCATAGATGCATGTAAGTAGTAATTTTATAGTGACAGAGATCAGGACGTAAATTATGCAAACTAAATTTTATAATCGCGTACTGTAATTGGTTTTTCCCGGTTTCAAGACACATCTACCCAAGACTTAGGCAAAAACAAAGATTTTATGTTGTTACATTCTTAAATTTAAGAAATTATAGCCAACCTCTCAAGCTAATAAGCGACAATAAGCGAGGAAACACTAACGTTTTACCTAACGTATGATACGTAAGAATAATATTTTTATTCAAAAGTAAATAGTGAAATGTAAAGGCAAATACATAAAGTCTGTAAAATGTATTTACATAATTAGATCACTCGACTGACATGGAAACAAGACTTAATTCTAAGTTTAAAGTTAAACAGGAAACTAATGTTCCATAACTCTATTTGTTAACTAAATACTGTCACTTGACAAGTGCTAATATTCTTGTTCAATACTATAACTAAACATGCAGATTGTCATGGTTGGGTCATCGTTGTACATGTTATTATTAGAGACGCTGGAGCATTATTCGACATTGATCGTTATTGTTGGAAGTTAGCAGGTACCAAGCGGTAGATGTTTTTTTGAGTTGCAGGATACCTTGCTTAATTTTCGTATTAATGTTTCAAATAAAATTTGATGCAGCTGTAATCGATTAGATTTTACGACTCGAAGGTTGTTATAAATAAAATAGGGTAATATATACCTACTTTGAATATGGAGGAGCAGTTTTTCCCTACCGACGGCTGTGTTTATTCTAGATTCCATGTTTATAAATAACGGACCATTGGTGCAATTTGTTGGTTATTGTTTGCTTACAGACAAAGGAGGTCTGATTCCGATAACGAATCCAATATCTGACTCAATGGTTTCCATATTTTTTAGCACTTGATTATCAATAAATATTAATTATTTTAAAATTCGTAGGTTTTCACTATCTAACAACTTTTCAAAGGTTATGCTTGGCAAATTAAATATTTTTTCAAGTCAGTCATTGCGTTAAGAAGCAAAAGTCCCAAATCATTTTCGTTGAAAGAAAAGCAAACTTTAAAGACTCAAAGGACAAAACAAATAAGTTGTCAATCACTGTCAAACAAATCAATGGAGGAAACAATGAAATTCCACTAAATATTTGTTCTTTTTTTATCCTTATTTACGAATTTATTTTTCGACTGTTTGCAATTGAACGTCGTAGTGCGTCATAGCAATTGAAAAAATTTATTGATTGACATATCAATGCATGCACAATAATGATGTTTTCTTTTGTTGATTTAGTTGGCGTCTTTTGTACTCTGAAGTCACGACCTGAGGTTCTTATAAGTAAAATTAGACAACTGCTAGGCAATTATGATAATATCGATGTATACATCGATATTTAATAATTCGAATTCTTTGATAATGCAATTTTAATATTCGTTGTCTCTAATTTGGTCTAGCTAGGTATACCTAGCTAGACCAAAAACTTGCAAGTAAGAGGTACACCTAATTTACTTTACAAAACTAGTTGCATGAAATTAGGGCATGCACTATCTGTATCAAAGTTGCTATACATTATACCTATATATACTTTTTATTAACATTTTTACCGTGTAAACATATTTTTTTACATTGCCTGCATTAATTGCATACCACAAGTTTCTTTATGTAGATTAGGCTTTATAATAAGTCTATTTTAAGTAGACAAATAAACCACGAGACATCATAAAACGCTTAAAGTATGACGTTAAAGCCATATTAACACCAAGACCATTCTAAATTTGGCAGCTTGTTGTAACACTTACGTGTTTCTTTAGTATAAAGTATTTTGGGATACACTTTAATTACATAATGTAACAGATTCACGATGTTTGCCATTACATCAATCTATAACTAAAACACAATCTACTTCAATACACAGCGTATAATCAAGGAATAGATGAATGGATTGTCTCATTCATACGACAGCATTGGGTCTATTGTAAGATCAGCAAAGTAAACTATAACAATAACATCTCAATTTGATGTCACTCTCGTGTATTTCTGAGATTATTTTGAGTACGATATGACTTCAAAATGATATGCGTATGCCGTAAATAGGATCATATTAAATTAAAATGTCAAGCGTATTTCTATGGGAAGTAAGATGATGTACTAAAATTTCGAAATCTACCGTATCATTTACAGAATCACACCACGGATTTAAAAATAAACGTTGCATTTGCCACGTTACAAGTCTGTGATAAAACTTACTAATTAACTGAACGTATGATGAGCCGCCATTTTACGTACATTGTCATTACTGAAGGTTTCATTGCTCAAGCTGTTTGTTAACTCTTTCGAAATTAGTTGGCAAACAAAAGGAATTCCGTGGAACAATGACATACATATTTTCGGATAGGTCTAGCAGAGGTTTACTCGCGCAGGTATACCGCTGCGTGACGTTCAGTCAGCAACAAAAGTTACTACACTTGGAAATTTTCAATCTTACAGACTACGAAATATTCACAATTTTAGAAATAAGTAAAATTGCTTGTGTTGCTGAATTTAAATAAGTTGTAACCTCGTTGTTACATTTAATAAAAAAAACAGCAGCAGAATAGGTTAGCAAAGTACTTAGGCGAATTTTAGTACGTGATAATGATGATGATGTCAAAAAAACGCGTATTTTTAACCTAACCAGTATCTATTGTTGGATGTTTGTTATTTAAAGATAAACTAAAATTAACTCAAGAAATACGTGTTTTACCGCTTCAGGTTTTGGATCATAAACCTGAACTATTTTAGGTTTTTGATCAAAATTAATTCGTCATGCACATTGTTGATGATGGTACTTGATCAAACACATAGGTTTTTGATCATGTTATGTTAGGTAACGGTCAAAGATCAGAGCTTAATACATATGTACATATTATATCATCGTAATCGTACTTTACACTAATATAAGTAATACATCTAAAACTCGTTTGGCGACCTTCAAGTTTTTCCTATATTGATGAACATGGAAATCTACTAAAATAATCCTACGAATATTGAGAATTGATGTTTGTTAAATTATTACTCGTCATGCAAAGACTAATAAAAAGGTAGCTTATGACGTAGGTTAATATTTATATGCATTTTTTCATTGAGGTAGGTCCGACACGGGTGGAGCTACGGAAAGCAGCTTCTAAACATGTAGAAACTCACCCGCAAGGAGTCTCCGTAATTCCTCCACAGCAGGTTTGACGACCTCAGGGGATTCCCTAAGCTCTCTCCAGGCGATCTCCCGCACAGACTCCCGCGGCTCGTCCAGCTCGAACTGCAGCAGGAAGTCTCCGAGCTGTACCCCTGGAATCTTCTCCAGGTCTGTCAGCATGTGCTGGGATACTGTAAACAAAGAAATATGGGTTAAATTTTATTGCAACAAAGGAAACAACAAATAGACAAGGTACGTCGCATTAAGGGCAGTTTTTTAAAAGTTAAATTTCGTTTATACCTTGAATTTATATGTTTGCATTTTTGTTTTGTTGTATTATCAGATTATGAAACCTTTTTAATTATAAAACCTAATTTACATTACGGAAGATTGAAATTTACATCGTTTACATGCAGATTAATTTCGAGGCTTTGAGTATTTTGATCTACGAACAGAACTCAAGAGCTGAGCAATTAGAAATGTAACTCAGGGCACCACTTTACTGATATAATTACCTAGTGTAACAAGTGCAAAGTTAAACTCATTTAAAACCGTACGATACATTAAATTGTAATGTGCTTTGTTGACGTCTAAGTGAAAAAAAAATGCTATCATAATTATCTGCACAAGAGATTACCAATTACAATCTGCACAATTCTAACTAGCTGCTACTGAAGATTTCCTTACTGAAAAATCCCTAATAACACTTTTGCTAGATCCGGGCATCGAACCCGAGACCTCGGGATGAGAGGACACTTACGCTAACAAGCTAAGCAACTAATATATTTCCATATTCATTTAACGACTATTTTAATAATATTCATTATCTATATAGAGATTAGTCTATTTATCACACTATTTTCTGACAATTTCATCTATTTCTATACAAAAATAGGCCATTAGACATGATGAATGAAGTAATATTAATAATAATTATAATAACAAATCAATTAAGAACGAAGGAAAATTATATGCACTAAAAATAACTCAACAATGTGTATTGTTTGATGACATTATTGAAATGTGTGGCATATTATGTATATGCATAATAAGTCATCATAATTATAATTTTAAGTGCATGTATAATGCAAAATATGCTGATAAATAATTAAAATTATTATTTAAAAAAAATAAGCGATGACTACTTAGCATGGCAATTAATTTTTTTTTGTAAGTAAAATGAAATACAAAAAAGCCGACTTAAAAAAATAATGCAGGAAGTCGGTTACAATTTTCTTAATGTCGGTGCTGATCAATTGTGAATTAAAAGATCCCCAATCCCATTTAAGGTTGAATTCCCAACAATATTATGTAGAACAGGAATAAAAAATATCTAGATATTATCAGGTTACAAGAGTGAGGTAATTTTTAACGTCGCTTCATCTAAGTCGTTCTCACAAGAATAAATACTAAACGTGCCTATGTTTAAAGAATTATCTGCGTACTCCTAACCGTTGAGGAGAGGTCCTTCAAACATTAGTTCGGCATTATCAAATACTGACTGCTAGAAGAAATTATACCAAAATTATATTAAGAGCCTGTAAAATTTAAGGGATTCTTTCGATTTTCTTGGGATCTGATCAGATCCTAACTTGGTGCCGATTAAACCTATTCGCAACAATATTCTATCAAACGATAAAAAAAACCGAATCCATCCATATTAGACGGCGTAATCGCTGGCAAAAAAAAACTCGTCGAATACATAACCTCCTTCTTTTTCGAAATAGGTTAAATATATCAATCTTCAAAACCTGCGACATAACATTCAAAGGCTGTGTTAATTTTATTCTAAATATATAAAGTTAATCTTATAAAGAGAATGCCTTAGGCATTAAGTCCGCCATTGTACTTATTGATGTGCATAAAGTTTAAAATAAATAAATAAATAAATAATCTAGAAATTGATGATTATATTAAAACGTGAATTATGCTTCCGCTTATGTATGATAAACAGTAACCTTATTTGGACAAATCCATATTTATAATGCGTCAAATGCAAAAAAAATTACACATTTGATAACATACAATTGTGAGATTGTTTTCACTTCATCCTCTCAGGTTCTAATGAAATAAGTTAACGACAACAACACATCGCACGATCATAATGAAAATTAACTGTGAAAAAAATCGACAGGCTACTAAAACGTTAATGATACTGTTTGTCCCTGCAATGCTCACTTTTCTTTTGACTATCACTTGCTTCCATCTTGTAAGAAGTTCCGAACACAAGAGCCGACGTGCACCAACAAAATATCGAAACACATTGGTGCTCTTAATAATAGTCTTATTGCAGCCGATAGATGTGCATGAGAGTATGCATCTCATGCAAATATATATATAATACTTAATTATAATCAGACACGGAATCATAGTGCATTGCCCTTCGTGCAACAGGTACACGATCAATGCATAACCCTAACATCTCACAAAAGGTATTGTCCTGGTGTTGTCCCTCAAATAAAATGGTATCGAGTTTTTGTTTTGCAAATTGTCGTTTTTTTAATCCACTATAGTTATTCTTCGCGTAATACTCAAGTGTATAAAAAATTGCTTAAAACCTATTCTCAGGTTTATCAAAATTTGATTAATCAGATTAATTAATGTGTGACATGATGTGTTCATTCAATTACATAGTGACATAATAGAAAGTAATAGATTAATTTCTAGAAGCTTTTTATTTTGACTTTTTATGTAATGTTCACAAATGACGTGGTTTATTTGACGACAAAGCGTTAACGTGCTGAAAAATAAATAATTATTTGCCTGACAAATTGTATAATTAAGGAAAATGATGTCATTAGAGGACTTTGCATATTTTAATATTTTGTTTCTAGGTTTTATGTGGCTGAAGGACCCAATTTGTATTTTAGGTAAATATTGACGGGCTACTTATTCCGCACATGCACAATGACATGTTTTTTACCAGATGTGAAAATAAGTCGCTGGTAATATCAAAAGAAAATGTAACGAAAAGTACACGTGGTATCGATACATCTAACAGTTCAGAAAGCACGAATCAGAAAATCTATACGCGATAGGACACGCACCATAGCCACGCTATATAAACAAGCTGAGAACACTAGAAAGTAGATAGAAAATGTTGATTCACTCATAGAGCTCGACGATAATAGGTACATTATGTTGGTAAAATACTAAATACAAGAAAATAAATACTGCATCCAAACTGTACTAAAATACAACCAGTATTTTATATTAAACTGTTTGGTGAAAGGTAGTTTGTGTAGTCTAAAATGTAAACAAACAAACCGTTCACTTGAATGAATGAAACAGAAATGAGGTCAATGTAACCGATAGACTGCGATATTAGAGGACCTAAATAGATATAAATAATTGGGACATATTTTATTCTTCCTGTGATAAAATATAGATAAATAAAATACCAGACTTCGTTGAATTGACTTGGTTAGCAATATCTTTAAAACCTACCTGTTTTCTACTTTTACTAAACCTGACTAATAATAATTTAAAATTGCCTAAAAAGCAATCAATTTTATCCACGTTTAAATAAACCACTACCATTAAAACTAATAATCCAATGAAATAAATTGAAGTTCAAATATATAAAACTAATAATACAAATTTTACTCACTTTTCACCATTGTTATTTTTTATAAATTCAAGTAATGTCAATCGAAGTATTTCACCGATCGTCAAGATGCGAAATAATACGAATCACTGAACGACGTCGCGGGGAGCGCCTAACCACAATACTGGCTTCGGCAAAGTCAACATTGACTTATAACAAGTTTGCAGAGAGCATAAGTCAAATATCCACTATACATCACTACTGGTTATAGTTTTTGTCAATTCTAAACTAATCACATAAATAGGTAATTTGGAGGTAGACCTTAAAAAGACTTTGTCAATGAGTGCTACGTCACCATGAAAATAATCTGTTTGTCTACTAGCCCGCAATGTGAACGTATTAGAGCGTAACTGGCTCGACTGGGAGTGTTCGAGTGCTGGCATTTGCAGATTTGATGTAAGTGATTACAAGTACAGTTTTTTATACATAGCTTCATTGTCTGATGACTTATGACATTTGCATCGATTATGAACGTGAGTAATTAAATTATAAATACCCTATTGTTAGCGTTTGATAAGTCAAATGTCAGTTAAAATTACAACTTCATAATCGGACGCTGT
Organism: Hypena proboscidalis; assembly: GCA_905147285.1. Classification (NCBI taxonomy): domain Eukaryota; kingdom Metazoa; phylum Arthropoda; class Insecta; order Lepidoptera; family Erebidae; genus Hypena; species Hypena proboscidalis. The sequence goes on from LR990130.1 coordinate 5,888,795, forward strand.
GTAATATTTTCAGTAAATTTCATGAGAATATGCATTTGTTATAGCAAAATGTCTGAATTTAATTATGGAATTATTTTGTGCACTTACTAAACGTACGTGTATTGAATTAGTCAGTTGTTGGTTTTATGTTATTAGCTTTTGTAGGAGATTAACCCGATAAATGGTTATTTAAAACGAGACGCTGAAGGAATAATTGATGTTTATTATATTTCTAATGTCTTTTTTACAAAATTAGTACACCAATATGACACTCAATTAATGAAATCAACGATCATCTTTTGTTTTTTAAATCTTGGCATTTTATTTTCATTCTTTCTATTACAATAGTAACAGATTTATAATAGCAACAGAAATAATATTAGACGAAGCTACTGTTTTCATTAATTTCTTTTAAAAATTCATTGTTTAATCACAAAGTAGAATGAAATAATTTCACCAGAATCGCATTACAAACAGAAACAATTTAGATTTAACAGTAGATAATTTCGAATAAAGCCTTCTTTGAGATCTTAGAGCGTAAAAACTGCCTTGAAAACGGCCTTAATAAACTCGAACTTTTTCATATACGTAATTTAAATATCAAGTGAGCACACATACGGTATTTTCCAGTTACTCCAAAGTTCATCATTCAGCATTTAGCCTTTTTAGTTCACCGCTGGATAGAGGCCCCTCCCATTTTGGGCCACTGCAGCCCGTCCTACTTGTTTACGCGGTTTACTTCAAAATTATCAGAAAGGAATGTCCCACAAAAGCCATTAGATAAAGAATTGTGTACAACTGTAGTTACTTGCATCCTACCTGTATATCTGTGTAAATGTATGTTGCTAGTATTGCCTCAGTAGCCATTGCTATTGACACTTTCGCTTCGGCAGGGAGACTAAATAAAAGCGATGGATTTGCTTTAAGAGCCCTATTACAAAAAAATGCGTATGTGCAAGGTTTTCGCCGTCGTAATTGTATACTTTTTGCTGTTTATTACTTTAAAAAATTACATTATAAAGATAGCCCATTTCTTCGTCTTAAACATTAATACAACAGATATTATTTTTTTTAATTTAATTATGCAGTAATCATCATTCTGCTGATGTATGATTCAGTAAAAGAGGGGAACAGACCTCGTTTGAGAGCTCTAATTTGTAAAAACTGACTAACACTGCCCATCAAAATATTAGTTTTTGTATTGAATGTATCCTCTACTAACATCATTATAAAATATATTTTTAATATTGACCTTTTATGAGTATAAAAAAAGGTCTGGAATTGATACAAGTTTTAATCAAAATTACCTCAAAACAAGTCAGAATATCTCTGGTATTTGGTATTATTTCAATATTAAGTTTTTACTAAAATAATATTTCACTTTTGCTTTATCCTATAAATTTTTTGTTTTATTTAAAATTGCTATAGTTATTTTGTAATAAATCAAATAAAAGTAGTACTTATTTGACTGCGCCGGGGCGATGCAATCAGATGCGCACGAGCGCTTGTCGAGGTCGGACCTATGTCAGTTTATTTCGTGCGCTAGTGTGCGTAACTAGGCAAGTAAACGCTACGTCAGTGTGTGTGCGTGTGAGCATCTTATAGTAGGATCGCGATTTCTTGATCATTGTGAGTATAATATTATTTTGGTATTGTGTGTTGTAGTAGCACAATTATTTTACTTCTTTTGTATTATACAGATAATTGCGTTTTATTGTAGTTGTGCTACAGTCAATATGGGTAAATGTAAATACCAATGCTTAAGGAAACGTAAAAGGCATAATAACATCGAAAACCTGAGCAAAGCTAGAGAAGCAAGGTATGTATTTAATTTCTTTTTCGTCGTTATTTAATTGGTCGTGTTTGTTATGAATTGTCAGGAGAAGGTTCTAATGAAAAAAAAAAAAAAGGACATCCGCTCCCCTCAATACCTACTTTTTCGTCGTGTTCGAGAAAGTTCTTATGAAAGAAAAATAAGAAATTTGCTCATATTTCCTATTTATATTAAAACATACTTATATATTCATAATTTATATTTTTTTATAGAAATAATAAAAAACAGAATCTGGAAAACTTTGAAGCTTCAACATCTAGCAACATCAATGAAACTAAGGACATGGTAAAATAATGAACTTTTCTTAATATAAAATACTTCGTATTGAAAATTTAAATTATTTCATGCTTTTTTAAATTTTTTAGACTTTTGACAGTGAATACGCAGACTTTGACACTAATGATAATTTAATAATTGAAGAAACAGATATAGAATCGATAGACTACCTGCCGTCTACTAATTGCACACGTGTAGTCGATGAGTCACTTATCTGTAGGTACTATTGGTAGTTACCAAATAAAATGCAGTGCGTGTTCTTTTATCGCACATAAAACCCGTAAATATTGTTTGATATGAATACTTATTTACCTTATCAAAGTTTGTCATCAAGACACTATAGTAAACGACACATCCTATTTTAGTTATCCATCACACCTACTTTAGCATAATGTTCACGTACTGTAATATTTACTTTATATTAAGTTTCATAATGTTCTCAAAAATATACGAAATAAAATAATTTTAATGTGTTTCAATTGATTAAATGTTGTAAAACTGATATACCTGTTATTGATAAGGAGCCAATTCTGCAAACTACTAAACTGGTAAACTGAAAAAATACTTTTTATTCTAACAACAAAGCATACTTTACGATTCGTTTACCGTGGAAGTGCCATAGGAAATCATACTACAGCGGATCAAGATTATTTAGTCACTGTTCACGCAACTTGTGCATCGAGTAGGTCGTAACTTGCCGCGCGGTCGCAGAAACACCTAATTTGGCGCAACGTAAAAATGTAATAGGGCTCTTAACCATTCTTATAGCTGTATAGAAATAGGCTTAAATTCCATAAATTTAAAGGTATTATGAGGTCGAGGTTTTTATGTCTGGACGGATTGAATTCATTTTGCTGAAGGAAGGTGGGATCAATATCAAGAGATCAAAGAAAATACAGAGGGAGGGCGGTTTCACCTCGAATGAGGAAATGTTTACATGACATTAAATGAATGAAACTGCAAAATTCTGTTCATGAAACGCTCTACTCAAACGTACAGAATTTCAAACTGCCTTATTATGTCTAGCAAATATGCTATTTCTGTGGTAATGCCCTAATCAATGGCTTAATTAAGCGCTGCCTAGACGGTAATAAACACGCCCCTCCATCAAGTGGATCTTACGTGATTAACATCCGTGTAGACATCGAATTTTGATTAGTCCTTCTACCTTACCTTGGTTTACGGCCACGTGTTGCCAACAAAGTTTAGGGCGCGTAGATTGCCACTGTAGCCGGCTGATTACAACCAAACAAGCGCATTCGTGCTGCGATAGGCAGTGTGCAGGTATGTGGAGTAGGTACAAAATGTTGTCCGCAGTTCAACGTGTGAATTGATATGAAAGTGTGGGTTGATAGATTAATCATGGACTCCCTCGTTGGTCAAGTGGTTACCGTATGGGACTTCTCACCGCGATGTCTCGTGTTCGGTTGCCGGGTCGAGTAAAGTTGTTCTAATCAAATCACAATAAACGGATGGAAATTAAGCTCTCTACAGGATCACAGGCAGAAAGCGCTTTAGGCATCACGTCTTACGTCTTAGTTATTTCTAGGTTATTGGGCCTTCATCTACTGTCTTAGTCCCAAACCAGGCCCCGGGGAAGAGTTATAGGTCATTACCCCAATAACCCCCGCCTGGATCCGCGCTTGCCTGTCTTCTGTCTTACATTAATCAAACAAAGTCCAAAAAATGTTCTGTCTACCAATTAAAACTATATCGATGGCTAAATTTATCGTTAACAATCATTACCCGCTCGCTGTAGAAAATAATATGATAAAGTGGAAGCTTGTAATTGGCGTTAGCTGACCTATTTTATTAAACTATTTATATGTTGCTGTTAGCTCTCCAAATAAAATAAAAACTAAAGATGCAACTCTAAAAACCTTTAATATCAACACCTGCGTATCCATAGAAATATCATGACACTTCCACTTGACATTTTCATTTGACACAATTTTCCATTACTTTACTAGCATATTAATAGACGTCACTATGTGGAAATAAACGACTGTAATTTTGACTATTAGAAGATTATGGTCTTGTTGAAATTAAAGGAGTGGCGCGGGCCCATTGATAACTTAGAAATTGTTAGTTATAGTATTGTAATAAATGTGTTTAAGAACCTATTCGACATTGACGGTTGTTATTTTGTAATGAAAGGAAAATAAATATACTGCCACCTTATCACTTTTGTAGCCTAGGTCAGTTAATTTATTTATTTTCAATCTTTTTCGTGGGGCAGCCAAATAAAGTATGCAATATTTGAGAGTATCTATTTCATAGATCAATTTGTCTTTCTTAAAAAAAAAGCTATGGGTTGGATGCGACATGTTTATTATAACCATTGATGTATAGATACGTACTCTTCTTACTTAAAAACACACATTCAAGACGTGGTCTGTGAACATTTCGACCGGTTAATTTTATATAATTTTAATATCTCAATAAGTATATAATTTTTTCTCAAAACTATTTTCATTGTGGTGAATTAATGTTACACAATTTATGATATTTTTCTAAAAAACGTGTTTTGTATATCTGACGGCGCCATCTATCTTCAAGTAGCGGAACTATAAACTTCGGCACGTTTCTGTAAACGTAGAACTTCAACTCAAGTTTAGTACAACCGGCTGACGATAGATGACTGCAGTTGTGGGCTGAAAAAATACTTAATAATAAAAAAATATGCCTGTTGTTATAACCTCTACCTCTCGCAAAGCTTTATTCATGAAAATGCAAGTATCGAATTTATACTAATATTATAAAGCTTTCGGGCCAATCTCTGGTACGGGTTTGAAGAATCTGATTTAAAATTGAATCAAAGTTTGTATGGTAGTTTTATACCAGTGCAGCGAAGCGAGGCGTTGAAGTGTAGAGCGTGACAATAAATCACGCTGTAAAGGATCCCATAGATACAGGATCAGAGCCGTACCATTTATAAACGGGTGAAACCGAGGCGAGCAGATAGAACTTGATTATGTGAAAAATGCTTGAATTGATTTTCTGCATATTCTCTCCGATAAGCAATTATTGTATCTTTGATGAGGAAATCCTGAATGAAAACTATTGAATTCAAGGCATTTTTTTTATTATGCAACGACAACGGTATTTAGTCACGATTTTGACAAGCGCGACAAACACATCTTGATCACCGTAACTGATAGGAATCTGTTTCACAGTCTTTTACCACAGTTCAAGGTCTGGTGGGGAAAGGTGTTACAAAATATACACGTGGTGCTGAATCGAACCATAAGCATGTGATAATAATGTAATTTATATAATATTATGTGTATGTATAATATAATATAATAATTATCTTACAACTTACACACAACGCCATCTAGTCCCAAACTAAGCAGAGCTTGTAAGGGTATTAGAATAACTGATACTAAAAAATATATACTTTTCTTTTGTAAATACATAGTTATTATACATAGTAACACCCAGACAATACAAAACCCCATGTTCATACACACAAAGATTTGTCTTAAGCGGGAATTGAACCCGCGACCTCGGCGTCGCAGGCAGGTGCATTATCCTCTCCGCCATCCGGTCATCGCCATATATTTTGAGGTTTAGTTTCTACGTTACATGAAAGGATACATTGTAGTGAAGTTAAGTTTTATTTTTTTAAATAACGTGATGATGCTGTCTGTCTCAAGCCCGATTACAAAAGAAAAAGATATATCCTCATAAACCGTTTATATTCGATTCGGTTAACGGATTTTGTCTGCAGTTCAAGGCCTTTTGATGGTAAAAGTTAGTTGCTACAAAAATATTATACACGTGGCGTCTCTTGCTACAGCATACATTATCATAATGTATGTTATAATAATACTTGGCAACCAGCAGTTGGTGTTAGTGTCCGACCAAATTTTTGATATGGTTTCACTTTCGTTCTCTCTTGTGTTATTATGATTGTTTTCATCTTATATATAAAATTCTCGTGTCACAATGTTAGTTACCTTACTCCTCCGAAACGGCTTTACTGATTTTTACCAAATTTTATATGCATATTTATTAGGTCTGAGAATCGGCTACTATCTATTTTTCATACCCCTAAATGATAAGGGTTGAACACCCTTTTTTTAAATTTTTGGACAACATTTTTGTTGTTATTTTTCTATAATGTTGCATTAAAAAATACATACAACCCTAAATATTTACCCTTTTATCACCAATCCCTATTTTTTAATAGCCATTTTAGTCGTCGTCGATCAATTATCGTCTTTTTTGTAAATGTTTTTCACTCTATTTCGATTAAAACTTCTCTGAGCTTATGGCAAAACTATTTTTTTTTAATAGGTAATTTATATAGCAAAACAACGTTTGCCGGGTCAGCTAGTATAATATAATATACAATATTTCGTAATGCGCTGCATTGCATACCAATGTGGTGTAAACGTACAGATGTTTAAAACCTATGAATGAAATTGAAACACATACATTTTTATAGCGTCACAGGAAAAATATTTTATCTATTTAAGGAAACTGATGTGCTAACCGTAATTTCATTCAATCATAATAACTGTTTTTTCCGACAAATTCATTTGAAGTTTCATTTGAACTAAATTACTAAACATAACTTGTGAAATAACACCTTGGCTTTGCTTTATTCAAAGTTGGGTGCAAATTAAAAAATCGCTATATTATCCGTGGAATTGCAAAATGACTTTAGCCGTATACCATTTCGCAACAATGTTATGCTAAATAGCTGAATTCATTACTATATTTCTTATTTACATGTTCTAACTTATAATTTACGTATAATTTCTTATTTTGAGACCAAGCCCCGATTTCCCCAGACTTCTTAATCTACGGATTTGTAACCCGTATTCGCATCTAATTCATCTCTCTCTAATTGAACATTTTCACGGGACCGATAGATCGACAGCTTAGGGTGAAACTAGATATTAACACGTTTTTTTATTTTTGTGTGATTGAGTTGTTGGCTTCAGATGGCCTTGACAACTGTACCCGGACTAGGATATTAACACGTTGTTGGCATAGGCATTATATTGTTGCTATTAGTCACGGTGCGGTGCGGTCAGGGCTCGTACGTAAAGGTAATAGAAATGAATCCTTTCGAATCTGAGTAAAAATCTGTATGTTATTCCGTAAATTGAAACATAAAGTTGCGAATGAACGTTGCTTACGGTTATGTTAAAATAAAAATAACGTTTGGTATTACAAAACAAGAATATGAATAATTTAAGTAGATTTTGTCGAATGACATTCGCAATTCTATTTTTATAAATGTTACAGGATATGTGTAGATAGACCAGATATTGTATACAATTTATTGGCAATGTAGATAAATGATTCTGAGCTCATTTCGGAAATGTGATAGGTAATGGAGAAGAATTTAGCTTGATGGTTTAATAAAAATCCGGCCGACAGTCGTTGCGGCATGCGGACTTAAAAGGGGTTTACAACTAAGTATTGAATATATAAAATCATCACACAAGTAATTATTTTCAAAGGTTTTTGTATTAGGTACGAAATACTCCAAGTGATTGCATCTTACATTTTGAACCCCTGTTACCCTTAAACTTACTAAGTAAACCTAGTTGCTAGTTTTCCTTTAAATTTTAGTATTTATGTACTACCGATAATATTTCAGATTTTAGTCACTAGCGCAAGTTCATTTTTTAGGCTTTAGGACTTATTTGAAAATGTTTTTAATCTTTCTGTCCCGTTCACACATTGAATGAGATCTGACGATCGAAAACAGGTTTCAGCACTAAGTCCAGGCCCATTAAATTGTCCTTTAATTCGTAAACCTTAAAATTGTGCACTTGCACTCTTCTACGCAGGACCCGTTGTTAATATACAGGTTATGAAGCCGTCTGTACATTACCGTAACAAAATACATATTCACAAACCAGATGGTAAATCTTCCATCGAAGCATACTTGACATTCAGCGCGCAATCACTTTGTTTACAACATTCGCACGTGCAAGATTATGCGTCATACTGAAAACTATCTGCATTTTCTCCTTTTCGCCGGCCAATTCTGTTAGGAGTGACGTATTGACTAGTTGGTTTGCACCAGATGGCTTTCTTTGTTTACGATTATTTTCAGAGCATCTTACTAGTCGCTAGTAGTCGTATATTAAGTAATTGCACATAGATCTTATCGCTTTCATAATAGAAACTATTTTTGTCTATTTTCTATGTCAACGAACATTTTCTATGTGCCGGATTAGCTTGTAAACAAATTAAACAATTGCTTAGGGCATTACGTCTTGGGCACCAGAACAGTAACGCAAGAGGCGGCCCGCCCGGGTCCACTAGATCTTGAAGGGCACCCAAACGCCTGTATGCTCCCTTGTTCAAATCCAAATTATGTATATTAACTAGTAGTTTCAGCACAAATTCGGTATAACTACCGCTCTTCACTCTTAACGACGAGGGCATTGAGACATTTGGCAGCAAAGACGCTGGTAAAATTTCTGAGTTTTCAAGGAGTACATTGAAAAATTCTAGCTGTTCACGTAAGATTGTAGTATGTGTGTGTGTGTGTGTGTGTTGTAGCAGTATAGGTGGTGCCTAGTATACCAAACGTCAAACGACCGTCGACCTGCCTAGATTTTTGATATTACCTATACTTTAGAAATAAATTGCAGAAACATTTTTAATTTTGATTCAAATAAGAGTGCTTAACAGTCTCACGTACAGTCCAAGCTCACATTGGTTACAATGAAAATTTCGCATTTCAAGTTCACAGTCAAGGACGTTTGCAGCACTTTGTAAATAGAATTAGTATTCTACAGCCGTTTGATGACGTCATCACACGGAAGGGTCGTGGTTCCCCACATGTTTGGACCGACGCCAATTGTTAGGGTAATGCCCTATTACACGTGCACATATAGGTACGTAAGGCTACCGATAAATCTATACATTTCCAGCATAAGCTGGTCTCGTATTGCACTAAAAGCCTATTTATAACACAAGACCATCTTATATTGGTAACGTATAGTTTGATGTGTAGATAGGTGTACGTACGATACATAACCTGCCAAAGTAATGTGCCATTGTATTAGATATAAATAATCTGTCACGGACACTTGATAGACTATAACTCAGATAACAGAATAAAGGCAGATGGAGTGTACCGAATACGAAAAGTGAAGCCACCAAAGGAAATACAAAAGCCTACTATAATTATGTTGTGACGATGTGAAGTTATTGAAGATTGGATGTTATTAGAGGTTGTATGAAAGGGGTAACGGATTAGGTAATACGCTTCTTGATATTCAATGAGGAGGTTCTCTCGAACTATAAGAACATTACAGGTCACAGTGCCAGACATTACAGAAGCTAATGCAATCTCTATTAAAGCAGTATTACGCTCCGATTTTACTTGGCCCAAAATAAACGTGTAGCTTGTTGATACCGATTTAAAATCGCGAAAGTAACTCCAAAATCGCTTAAGTTGAAGTAAGGGGTATTAATGTATACGAAATCGCTCCATAAACATTTTACCTGTAATTAAACGTAGTCTTAAGCATACGTCAAACGATTATGATAAAACACGAAATAAAATATAATGCCTCATTAATACTTAAGTAGCATTGGAAATTACGCTTTTTGGCGCAGGTTTGTAGTTAATACAGTAGCTCGTCTAAAGCTCTACTATTATTACTCTACTGTTATTTTTGTTTGTTTCGGGTTATGTCGTTGGTCCAATTCTTTGTTGTGTCATTGAACTTCGACCAACTTTTATTGCTTTGTTTTGGTTCAAAGTTTTACTTTACATAAACGGGTCGGAGTCTTTTTACATATGTGAATCCAAAATTTACATATTTTTTGTGCAGACTGTATGTTTATCGTTCATACGGTATTTTCCTTCTTAGTCATAAGAGTATATTACCAAAAACCTTTCGCAGGAAAAACGAAATGAGCTTTGTGCCTCGCATCACCGTTTGCATAAATCTGATATAGCAAAACTATTAAAAAAAGAGAAATAATAAGTGAAGCTTCAAAATTTATACTTTATCGTCAAAATTACTAACTCAGCCACGGGTTAGGTTAGGTTAGGTTGCTGACTTAGTAATTTAGAAGGCAACATACATTTTTGGGGGCGAATAATGGTATTAAAAAGAAGGCTGTTTAAATAGCACCCTTAAAAAAAAATATTATGGTGAGTTTTAAAACAAAATGAAAAGTATAATTCTGTATTCGGTTAAATCGGCAATTATGTCACTTTTATATACGGTTAAGTTGTACATTTATAATTAATATGACGTTTATCTCTTATTCAGCCTTAAGCTCTATTTACACCAAAACTCTTAAGCCAAGGTTTTCTTAAACCCGTATTTCGATCTTTCTCTCTCTCATTCAATATTTGGACGAGACAGAGAGATCCAAAACCGTAGCATTAACCGTCAGACGTTGGTGAATGTGGTGCTTAGTTAAGTTTTATAATTGTTGGCGGTAGATGTACCTTGTATTGCTTCCACTGTGTAGTGTTAAAAACATCACCGACTCATTAAATATAACATCACCGAATTTAAATGTGACACTAGTAACACTTGTATAAAGAATACAGCTTTCATTTTCATTTTTTTTTAAATTATTTAACTTATTGCACACATCACACAGGCGGACTTAATGCCTAGTGGCATTCTCTAACAGTCAACCTAGGGTAGTGCAGAGAAACAAAGGTATGTTTCGATAGTATGTATATATATTTATGTGTGTTATATACTTATCCTGCCAATAAGGTTTATCTGACACTTGTGAAATTGGTCCTAAGTATATCTTTGTTTTTACTATAAAACAGTCAGTTACTGTTATTTTAGATAAAAGGCAAGTCAGCGGTTTTTGCGGCATTTGTTGTCGGCGATAATAAAAATATGAATATATTTAATTTTACTACCGGAATAATAGTGGAATAACAGGATGACTATTAGCTAGTTATCCACCCAGTAGATAAGCAGAAATATGTCATTCCCGCACTTTGACCGTACACTCATAACAATAAATTAGTCAGTATGCTATCGTTGTTTTTATACTACGAGGCCATGTATTTATTAATTGGGTATAATAAATATTGTGTTTAAAGATATTTATTTATTCTCAAAAGAACTACATTGAAGTTCACTTAGATGAGATGTACATTATTATAATCTTATACTATTGTATATTTTATTCTTGCTCTGGCATGCATTATACAACAAAATATCTAAAATAAATAATTCTACAATATTTAAATTGAATTCATAATATTATCTACGTGTTCCAATTATTTATATATTATTATATTCCCTAATAGCCCAGTGCCGTTAATTTTTAAGACCAAAAAAATTTATAGTAGGATGAAACCCATTAGAAAAGGAGGAGAATATTATAAAAATTAAAGGAAAAATAATTTACGGGCGATCTGAGGTCGGGAAGAGGGGGAGGGGGGGTCGTTTTAAGGGTAAAAAACGGATTTTCTCGATTTCCGGCAAAACTAAAAGTCCTGTGGAAAAAAGGCGAATGGCAAAGTTGTTGGTAATAAAAAGATCTAAAACTTTCGTATTTACACTTTTTTCATATAACCTCAAAATTGATGTGAAAAATTCAAAAAACCAAGTTTTTGGTTTTTTATTTTTATCTTTTACAAACAAAAATTTTTTTTCACGAAATTTGGTGAAAACTTACCTTTTTATGTCCCAAATACGCTGTAATTTATTTGATTAGAAATATTTATTTTTTCACCTTATTTTGAATTAATATCGATTTTTCACCCTTATTTTCGGTCAAAAATTCACCCCTCAAAATATCAGCTTTTTTAAAAAAGTTGGTATGTTTTTTGTTCGTTGAAATCTCTTCTTTCTGGTGGTGAAAAAATATATATATATATGTTACTATAGTAAATCTTCACAGAAAATGCAAAACAAAGATCGAATAAAACTATTAATATATAATGAATATATACAATTTTGAGTTATTTATTAAAATTTACACTTTAATTACTCGAAAAACGTAAGATTACATGTTACATTGATAAAATATTAATTTTATTAACTTATTTGTTTGTAAATAGCTCAAAATTGTATATAGTGTATATATTAATTATATATTAATAGTTTTTTACGATCTTTGTTTTGCATTTTCTGTGAAGCTTATGTTTATGTCAAAAAAGTGGTAAAATAAAATATTAAAAAAACATTTTTTTTGAGTAAAGTTGGCTTACAGAGATAAAAGAGATAGAGGGGACTGGAAACGTTTCGGGGAGGCCTTTGCCCAGCAGTGGGACAATGCAAGATAACAAAAAAAAGTTGTCTTAATTTCTTTTCTGTCGCCTACCCTATAGTATGGGATATCGTTAGATAGAACTTGGTGTTTTGTAAAATTATTATTATTTGGCAAGAGATTGAGATTTAGTTTTTTCAAAAAAAAATATGACCTAACAAAACGTATTGCATCGATGTTTTATCGATTGGAACACCCAATCGATAAAACATCGATTGTATTTTCATCTTATCAGTCCAAACCGAACGTGAAGAGTTACTACAAGCCATTGTTATCATATTCATTGTGATAATGTGATAATTTTAAGTTCATCCTCTCAATAAGATAACATCTCGAGATATCACTTAATGATAGGTCACGTAAGATTCTTTACCTTTACTGATAAAATGTCTGTTACCTCGTTTCGTTGTGTAACCGTAATAAAATGTCTCTTACCTCGTCTTGCTTCGTAATCGTGATAAAGTGAAGAGTTTTGAACTAAAGGCACGTACGTTTTACATGACGTCCGGGTGGCGGAGTGGGTAGTGTACCTGCGAGGCCGAGGTCACGGGTTCGATTCCCGCTTAAGAAAAAATCTTTGTGTGCATGAACATAGTGTTTGTCTTAGTCTGGGTGTTTCTATGTATAAAAAGTATATATTTACAAAAGAAAAGTGTATATGTATTAGTATCAGTTATTCTGGTACCCATAGTACAAGCTCTGCTTATTTTGTAACTAGATGTTGTTGTGTGTAAGTTGTGAGATATTTATGTGATAATTCAACAATTTTTGAGATGATTTATTTTTGTATGCGTTTATAGATCTAAGATTTAAGTGGGTGCTTGTTTCAATTTCCAAAAATGTGGTGTTTTACTAAATAAAAACATTTGCATGAATTTTTAACGTAGGCAGAAAAAACTGTAATCCACATAAAATATTTTTTATCTGAAGGAGGTATCATAAATGATATATGTAATGAGTGTCATAATATATTATTACTGTACCAGTTTGTAATAATCTTTTTTTTTTCGCGGCTTTCAATATACGAACAATTTGGTATTGGTTCAAGCGTCTGCCTGTTACTGTTAGGCGTCCCCGACATAAGGCATACGCGATCATCGGCGTGTGGGCGCGCTGGTCGCACACACGTCACACGACGTAGAGTTGAGAGGTATATAAATATATAGGTATTTAGGTGGTAGAGTTAGTAATTGGGTTCTTAGTACTTAAGGTTTTAAAATGAGTATTTATAATGTTTTAATATAATATAGGTACATACTTCTTATTAATTATTTTTATAGCATTATGCTATGCTTAGCAAATTATACTAAGAAACCGTTGATGTTGAAGTTTGTATCCTACTTAAGATAGGAACAAATGGATGAACGTGACGTCTCGAAATGACGCAACATACAGTTCAGAAATTTAGGGTCCTGGCAAGAGGCGACCGTAGCTGGTTGGTTAAAGTGACTGCCCGGTGTGCAGAAGGTCGCAGGTTCAAATCCTGCCGGTCCTATATTTTTTTGTATAATTTGCTAAGCATAGCTAAATGCTATAAAAATAATCAAGAAGAAGTTGAAATATCGTACGCGTTCATTCTTTACAACATGTATGCTGAATTCAACTTCGCCATGTTGTTTTGTATCTTACTTAAGATAGGAACAAATGGATGAACGTGACGTCACCAATTGACGTAACATGCAGTTGAGAAATTTGGCCAAAAGGCGACCGTAGCTGGTTTGTTAAAGCGAATGTCCGGTGTGCAGAAGGTCGCAGGTTCAAATCCTGTTGGACCCATAATTTTATTTTTATTTAAAAACTTCTTGCACATAATAAGTGTACAATGGCGGACTTAATGCCTATATATATCCCATAACTGTTTCTTAGTATAGGTACCTACTGTTCGCAACTTTGTAATACTATCTACTTGCACTCTCTTCACATGGCACGCTAAAGCAGTTAACATTTCTTGCTAAATGGTACGAAGAAAGTCCGTACGGAACTCTAATTGCGCATGTCTTGCACTTGGCCGGTTTTTCATTAAAATAACATACAAGGTAACTTATGATTAGAATTTAACAAATTTCATCAAAATATGGAGATTTATATGTAATGTCATTATAGAACAAAATTATTACAACACCAATTGCGACAAAAACTTAACTTAGAACTTTGGACATTGGACATGGATTCGCCCAGAATGCTAATACTAGTCATACACTTACTGAGGCGAAGTATCGATTTTACCAAGATCTTAACACTGCAGTTTTCTTCAACCCTTCTATATTAAATAAATATCATACAACTTTCACGCAAAGTAGTCTGGTGCCAAACTATGCAGAGCTTGTACTATGGGTACCAGAATAACTGATATTAATACATATATACTTTTCTTTTTGTAAATATGTACATAATGATTACTCTCTCTGTAGTTTATCATAAAACGTTCGTTTAACACGTTGGTGAAATCGGCACTTACTCTACCCTGAAGTTTTTTAAGGATGGTTTTATTTGCCTCAAGCATTTTGTAGATACGATATTTTGGACACTATCTCAAAGCTTAACTCAGTTTATATTTATTTTAATACTAGCTGACCCGGCGAACTTCGTACCGCGTTAGCGTAAATTTGATGCACTACTTTATTTTGTATAGCTGACCTATCTTATGTATGCGTACCTATTCAATTTGAACTGGAATCTATAATATCCTCCATATAAAAATGAATACCTATTTCCCTGGTCTCGTCATACCTGAGAGGGACAAAATTTGCAAAATTAAATGAATATTTTTCAATCTTTCTGAGAAATTTTCTTAATATTTTTTCCGTAAGAACCTTGTACAGAGTATTAGAAAACTACAAAAAAAAAATCAGCCAAATCGGTCAAGCCGTTTTCATGCTATGTCGTGACAACGGAAAAAGGGTTTCATTTTTATATATATAGATAATACCTTTCATTTTTTTATTTAAAAAAATTATTTTAATTTTTATTTTATAAATATTAATGCTTTATTTTTCAGACTGGTTTATCAAATGTAGCTTATTAGGAGAAAATACATGATTCATTAATTTATAATATTCATGTCATTACTGTCATGATGATTATTGTTTGTTGTTAATGATGGGAATGACTGTGCTGACATTATTTATTATCAGAAGTAGACTACGTACTTATGAGAAAATATTACAATGATAAATCGTAAATAATGACCACAATAAATAACAAAGGGCCTTGTTTTCGCGATGCGTCGATGTCTCTGTAATATTTCAACCACATTGTTATCTTGGCTGCGTTGATGTCTTTAGGCTTTATCTGATGAATGCAAAAAAAAATGTGAATTCAACATTTTTCAAATAAAACAATCAGCTCAAAGCCAAAAAAGATTTGGAAGTAGTTTGACCCGACGCATATTTAGCACGGAAAGGCTTGTTTGCCCTATATACTATTAATTTAACTAAACTATTAAAATCTATAATTTTATTTGGCAAATAAACATGAATGCCACTGGAACGTCCGAGAGAAACTAGCGGCCTATCCCTAGCCGTCCCGGCCCGTCCCTGAGGGCCAGCGGCAAATTGCGCCTCATCATACTACTGATTCAAAGTGTATTTTCTAGCAAACTATTGCAGCTATAGCAAAATAAAAAATACCAGTATAAAGCTGAATTGATAAGGAATCAAAATATGTACTTATTAAAGTATAACAATTAATCTGAAATCCATAAAAAAAAAATAACTTTACACTAGGAGTTAAATTGATGTAAAATATTTTTTTTAACAAGATGTAACGAAACTATATCTAACTTTTGTGTAATGATGTATACTAATTATTAAACTAGATTAAATAAGCTTTTCTTTGATACCAATATATCATTACTTAAAATGAACAGTGTAGCACATTCATCCAAAACAAAAAAATCCAAAACGCGGACGGCAATGGCGGCCATACCTAAACTCTGGGCAAGGAAATATAAAAACGTGAAATTCTAATTATTTACGTCATATTTCTTTTTGAAAGTCTACTTAAATATAAATAAGGACCTGTTTTACTAATTACAATAAGTATTCTATTAAAAAATCGTATAATAACACAAAATCATGACGAATTTTAGGTTAGGTTTAGCATTGGGGCGAAGTTTTTGTCTTTCGACTATAACACGTGAAAAACTTTATTTTGACTGTGGATGCTTAAAATTGGTAGTTAATCTAAAAGAATAGACATTCAGCTTTCTTTTAATATATAACACTAATACACTGGGCTATTAAATATATAAAATACTTACATTTTAAAACCGGCACTCACTAACACTTCCACTCACTAGTTACGTAAAATATCACTAAAGAAAAAAATTTTTTTCAACGCTTGCTGACATCTGTCGGACTCTTGAATTAATACATATGATGCGTTAGCTAGCAGAGCCATCTAGTAAACATTTTACTAAGCTTTCTTTTTAAGGTTCATAGATACAAACACGTTCTAAATTGTACTAGTACGCTGGATATCCGCGGGGTGACTCTAGCCGTTCGGAAAATTTTGTTATTATATTGGACTTTTTATTTTTGTTTTTTTTTTATTTAATTTAGAAGAATAGACATTCAGCTTTTTTTTAATATATAATAATAATACACTGGGCTAATAAAAACATAAAATATTTACATTTTAAAAGTGGCATTCACTAAAACTTCCGATCAGTAGGTACGCAAAATTACACTGTTGAAAACAATTTTTTTTCGACGCCTGCTGCCATCTGTCTTTTTTTTGAATTAATACATATGAGGCGTTAGCTAGTCAGTGTCATCTAGTAAAATTTTTACGAAGCTATTTACAAGCTTCATAATTAAAACCTCGTTTAAATTGTAGTAGTACGCTGCGCCCCCCCCCCCACCGCTTTATCGGCTTGCACACTTAAGACAAATCTGTGAAAGACCGGTCTATCGGCTTGCGCGTTTCAGTGGTTTGATCCTAGTGATTAAGATATCTCTGGCGCAGCAGTAAGTAGCGAGAGTAGTGTTTAAGTTTTCTAATATATTATAGAGGTGAAAAGAAGGTAATGGTAAAACTCGCGAGGATTTGATTTTTCGTTATCGTTCTGGTTTTTAATCACTTGCTTTGCTCAGTAGTCTGCAATTGAATCATTCGCTACGCTCATGATTAAAAACACATCAAACGAAGTAATATCAAACTTTACTCACTACTACCATAAATAACTATTATTTGGGACATACAGCTACATGATATCATTTAATAAAAATAATTAACCAAAAAGGCGTTGAACTTACATTGACTTTGTTTTTTTTAATTAAATAATATAAAATTAAGTGATATTTAAAGTTAAGTACTTTAAATATATTTTAAATATCACTTAATTTAAATATTATAACTTCAACAAACTACCGGATATCACCAGCCATTTTGGCCGAATATTTGTTTTAAATAATCAGTAACTAAAAGTACTTTTTAGAAATAGTTTTTACAAAAGTATGTAGTATTAGTAGAAGTACAACTTAGTATTTTTAAATGTTGACAGTTTTTTGGTTGATTTAGATTGGTCGAATGCAATTTAAGGATTCCGTTTAAAACGTGTAACTAAATTGACTCTTAAGATAATGAGATATTCAGTCCCTCTTAATGCGAAAGTGTGCGACTGTGAAATCACACAACAATACTACGTTTATCCAAACCACAAGAGTTTCTTTTGTAGGTTTATAAAATATATATTAAAAAAAACAAAAAGCATGCATATACATATTCACAAATATCCATTGGTCCCACACTAGGCAAGCCTATCTTGTGGGTACCATAATAACGAGTACCAGAAGGGAAAATATATCAAACAAAACATGCAGTAATGGCAAGCGTAATTATGTAACCAGTTCAAAGGATTACCTACAGTTAATTCTCCTCAAAGGGATCTATTAGTTACAGTTAGTTAACCAGGACTTACATTGCTCAGAATAAAATTAGTGCACATAATTATATTCCACATGACTGACATTTTCGTTTAATATCTACAACATTATCATGCATCAAAACAGATAGAATAAGCCACATTTTTAGTGCGTATTAGCTGTTGCTCGTGACTTTATCCGCGTGGATTTCGTTCTAATTAACAAAAACTGCCTCGTTGGTCAAATGAGGTCTTGGGTTCGATGCCCGGTTCGTGCAAAAGTGTCATTTAGGTTATTTCCTTAAGGTAATTTTCAATAGCAGTACGGAGTTGGTACTGTGCCCTGTGGATGGAGATATTATAATGCTAACCTCCTAACACATGGGAACTAAACAAAGGGATGTAAACGAAGCGGCCGTGGCGCAATGGATAAGGCATCGGTCTTACGATCGAGAGGTCGTGGGTTCGAATCCTGGCCATTACACCACGGACGTAAACTTCCTCCTAACACAAGCGAATTAAGCTTAGCTGGAGGGGGTTAACAAGAATACTAGTAATTTGTATTTGCAAATTACTAGTATATTTAAAAAAAAAAAACATAGCAGGTGAAATGTGGGATGTTATATAGGTACCAGGGTAATATAGGTGTGATGCTATGTTATGTGATGTCTTAACTACTTGAAAATCTTTTGACTGTACTGAAATCATCAATACACATCGGACTAACTCTTCTATTCCTTTGATATTCATATCTAATTGGAGTTAAGCATCAATAAATTTCAGCGCCAGGTCAATGATCAGCTCGCTATGATCAATCATAATGGCGATTACAAAATTAGGTCAGATGTGGTCAGCTAGACATTGCAACGATACTGATAGCGCTCATTTTATGGACGATGATGTGTGTTCATTATTCTGTTGTTAAATGTAGGCCAAAGTTTGTCTGATGAATTGAAAACGATTGAAACCCAGTTTACTTTTTTTTAAAGCTTACTTACAATTTGAAAATACAAATTACTAGTATTCTTGTTAACCCCCTCCAGCTAAGCCTAATTCGCTTGTGTTAGGAGGAAGTTCACGTCCGTGGTGTAATGACATGACCAGGATTCGAACCCACGACCTCTCGGTCGTAAGATCGATGCCTTATCCATTGCGCCACGGCCGCTTCTTTGGAAGCAGAGACCTAGAATCTCAGGCAGTTACAAAAATATCGAATTCACTATATTACATGATCTTATTATTTTGTTATGAATAAGCATGATAAGTTATTGCGAAGTTTACCGTCGAACTATATGAATATATTAATTTATGTAACACATACATTTAGGTTTGAAGAGCAAAGATTAATTAACCGATCAGTTTGGGAGCATGTCGGCAGAAATTCGGCCTTGAGAACCCGTTTGACGACATATCTAGTTAGACAGGCGGATAAACCCAAAATAATTTAAGATTGAGAAAATAAATTTAAATATTATATAGGCAATAAATAAATATTTTTATTTTATTTATTTAAGAACTTCATAATAATATACAAAATTTGTATGACAAGACGGACCTAATGCCATAAGCATTCTGTAACAGTCTACCTTTGGGTGACGCAGAGATTAACAAGGCAGGTGAAGTTATAAAATATAGCGTTTTGATTTAAAATAAAACGTTTATTATGTTTATAGTATATAGTATCACAAATATATGCATAATACCTACATAACAAAATAATTAAATACTATTAAATATTTAATAAATAAAATATGTAAGCATATATGAAAGAATGAGTAATATTATGGTGGCGATTCATCCTTGTTGAGGAGAAGATTCCGAACCTTGATTTTGAAGATGTATCGATTGATGGCGGTCCTAATTTCGAGAGGGAGGGCATTACAAAGAACGATAAATTGGACAGGGAAGGAAGAATTTACGAAACCAGTAGTAAGAGAAGATTATTGGAAGAGCGAAGGTTTCTATCGTGGTTCATCAAATATGATGACTAAAGAAATTGAAGAATCACATTGAATTATAAAAGCTATATCCCATAGGTAATAATTCGAGTTTTCTTTTTATAAGTGCAGAGAAAATGCACTTTATATAATGCAGTTCACATAGGTCATTCATGACATAACATAATGTTATATTAACAATGCTATTGTTTTGCATTAGAATAAAAGTTAGTCATAACGAAGAAGTTTGTATATTATGAATTATATTCATAAACAATCATTCTACTAAAGGAATTATTTGCTTTGTGTAGGATTGAATCACCACTTATATATCCACTTTTGATTAAACTTTCCACTTTATTCATAGTTCAAGAACTCTTATAAAAGTGGGTGTTCTTAGCAAACAACCTCTAAGATGCCTTAAAAAGTCAAGTACTTTACACAATGCTACTAAAAAAAACTGTTTTATTTCCGATACGGTCGAAGACATTATAATTGGTTCATTCCAGTAAGTGCTGGCCTTAAATCGAAGGCAATGCTATTGAATATCAAGGTGCTATCGAATTGATCGGGATTATGATTATTGCAGTAGTGTTACATTTATTCGGTCGTAACTCGAAAAAGGCCCTTAGATCTTAAGGTTGCGTAACTATGTTTACAATGTTTTTGTCTGACATTGGTGACTGTAGTAACGGTTTCTTTAAATAATGGTAGCATTACATTACAACTTGCCTGCGACGCCGAGGTCGCCCCGGTTCGATTCCCCCTTCAGACATATTTTTGTGTGCATGAACATGGGGTTTGTCTTAGTCTGGGTGTTTCTATGTATAATAAGTATGTATTTACAAAAGAAAAGTATATATCCTTATCATTTATTCTAGTACCCATAGTACAAGCTCTGCTTAGTTTGGGACTAGATGGCGTTGTGTGTAAGTTGTGAGATATTTATTTATTATTATTTATTACTTTTTATTTTTTATGTTGACTTTTTTTAACACACATTTTTTTGAATAATACTAGTAGAATATTATTGAAGGCTTTAGCTATAAAGTTGGCCATTACAGCCCACAGAAAGCCCTAATACGAAAAGATGCCGGATGCGTTGCTATATTTTAAGGCTACAATGTTATTCATGCTTCATGTGGCAGTTACTGCAGAGACTAATCTCACTATCCAATTGGACACGGCAAGAAAATTACTCCGATTTTGTTACAGGTTAAAGGTAAAATCAGACTGGTGGTAGTGCTGTCAGCTTCATGCTCGATTATAAGAGCTTTACCACCTGTAGATTAATGATAACAAGTTAAAATTTAATCCTGATTTGACAAGACACAAAGAATTTCGCCATCTGACGCAGTAGACTGGTTCAGATTAAAATTGCTGGTTTGACAGTAAATTACCATTATTCAAGAATGTATATTTATGAACACGGATGTAAAACGTTGATGTTATCAGTATAAGCTTTAGTAGGTACTAGAAGAATAATTAAACGTACATTGTGTCATTACGTTTGACTCGCGAATAGAGTTAAACAATGTTAAAATTTAAATACTAATTTTATGAATTTGAAATAAACTTTGTTTGTCTGTCGCGGTTGCAAAACTAAACCACTGAAACGATTTTGATATTTTTTTTCGTTTTTTAAACAACGCCCGCTCTAGGAATAACTCTTGCGTCGCGAGGGTGTTCACAAACATTTTCACACACACAAAGCACACCCAGAGACAGAACAAATCTTTTCGGATCACACAAAGATCTATTCCGTGTGGGGATCGAACCCACAACACCAGCGCAGTTGAAAGTTTATTTAATTATTGGTATGCTGCGGATAAATGGAGACCCCGGCAGAAATAGGCTTCTTAATGTGCACCTCATGAACTGAAGCCGACTTGTACTCCTTCAAGGTAACCAATTTTTTTTGCCCCACTCCTCTTCTTGTTAGCTCCTAGCTTGTCAAAAATGACATGATTAAAATAGTCAAAGGTTTATAAGAAATTTGAAATTTGTTCAACTCGAAGCGAATGCGTAGAAGATATAAGAATGTTCATAAACTTTATCATTTATATTCTAACTTTTCTCCGTGGTTTTGCTGACGCAGGAAACTGTTGAAATACTTGTGCGACCCCTCTTCAGGCTCAATGTTGGTAGAAGAATCTTTTAGCTTATTGAATGAACTAGCATAGAATATGTGTGAAATGTAAAGATATACAATAGTCGAATTGCCAGGTATAAGCAACGTAAGCATTACAATTATTATGTTACACTACAGTAGCCCACCAGAATGTGTTATGTTCCAAAATCAGTGTGCGTGAGTCGCGCTCGCTCGTTTTAATTATTAGGTACATTTGTAGCTTCTAATTTAATGTTATTTGCCTGTCATAATAATAAGTTACATTATAAAGTTTAGATTAAGTTATTAGACTAGTTTAATTTAAGATACAACAAGACTAGATGTTATCTATATTGCATGCCTTAGGTACAATATGGTAGACCTGATTTCTCTGTAATATCAATGTATTGCCCATATTTACAATAAATTATTTGAGTTTGAGTTTAAACATGTATATTTTTCTGTAAATAAAGATGTTTTTAGTAAGTATATTCTTTCAAACTACTTGTAAACATATTAATGGCTCCAATATTGTAAACTTATAATAATAAGTTGTTAATAAGTACTTCTAAACATTTCCTTTAAAAACTCAAGTTGTAAGTGGAGTAGGTACAAAATTTGGTAAAACGGAAGAACTGTTTTGAGTTTTGGCTGTAAGATATTACATTTGAACAATAATCAGTTTGAAACTGTTTAATAATTTTACTGAATCGTGCAGTGATTGTATATACTAGCTATTTGTTTTTGAACGTACAACAAAAACAATCCTATTTCTAGTTGTGTAAACATATCAGTCCGAACTCCAGACTATCCGGATCCTAGAAACGATTTACAGATTTTCTTCAACCTAATATAAATAGGTAACGACCGGTCAATTTAAAGAAGTAATTTTTCAAATGACTGATGTAGCAATAAATTCAATATACAAAGCGTCAAGTTTGTAAGCTGTTTTGGAATAATCTGTGAAAATGCGCTGTTTTAGTCGTTTTGACGCTTTACGTACTGCGAGCGACTGAGACAGCGAATTTTCCTTGCTGCAGTTTTTTAAAAGCTAACTATTAATTTGAAAATACAAATTACTAGTGTTCTTGCCAACCCCTACCTAAGCTGCTAAGCTTAATTCTCATGTGTTGGGAGGAAGCTCAAATTCGTGGTGTAATGGCTAGGATTCGAACCCACGACCTCTCGATCGTTAGACCGCCTTATCCATTTTTATACCGCCTACCCATCGAATAATATCCCAACTTTACATTAGCGTGGTATATTGGTGCTGGAGTAACTCGGAACACAATGGGCTGCTTATTAATCGTGATTCATATGAATCAGCGACCGATAAATCGTGACAGCTCATTCTGAATCGTTTTGTATTGTGACAAACAGTTTGTAACTGTGATTGTACCAGTACTTTAGTAGTGTTTATTAACTGATTGATAAATTATGTGGATGTAGCATCGTTTACTTACATGATGTGTTAGTCAAAAGACTTGCTTTTTTCGAAAAAATGTGAACATATCGTTATCATAAAATTATTATATACTGCATGGTATGTCGATAAAAAGTAGCCTATGTCCTTTCTTACGTCTTGAACTATTTCCATATAAATTTTCATCAAAACCAGTATGAAAGTGTAACAGATTGACAGACAAAATTACTTTTGCATTTATGATATTAGTAAGAATTAGTAATAATAAGCCTTTTATTCATATCTTAAATTTACATAAAACTTAAATTCTAGCACTCTTAATCCTTATTTGGTTTTTTAATTATCTGAAGATCTGTTTGCCAATCGACAAAGGCCTCCTCTAAACTAAACCTTTTCCATTATTTCCTTTCTTGTGCCACTCTGTTCCATGTGACACCTGCTACTTGTCTTATGTCATCATCCCACCTTTTCAGTGGTCTGCCTTTTGCCCTTAATTTACTTCTTCTTCCTTTTCATTAGTAAGGATTATAGGTACTAATAGAAACCTTTAGTGTATAGTAGTATAAACAAGATTTTAATATAATGTATTTTTGGAGTATTGATAACCTTCTGCTGACTTATAAACGAGACGATCAGTCGCCGCATTAATCACAAAAGCAATACCAATATAGACGACATAGGCATAGATAGATAGATAGATAGAAGATAGAAAATACTTTATTTGTACATAATTTCACATGAAAAAAAAAACTTAAAAGATAACAAAATATAACAGAAAAAAAATATGCACAAAGGGCGGCCTTATCGCTTAAAGCGATTTCTTCCAGGCAACCTTAGGATGGACATTTTGAAAAGTGAAAATAAAGCAGTAGTTTTTGCTTGGATTATTAGAGATTATTTGCATTTTATATTTAACAAGAACTATTATACAATATATTATACCAATAAATTACATATTATATAATACATATATATAATACATATACAAATATGTTATAATATATATATATATATATATATATACATTTTCATCATAATTTATTATGATGAAAATGCTCAAATTACTTTTTATCTGAACCAAATGTAGCCTATTTGACGCAATGGGAAAATCGATATAGCATTAACGGTAATACACCATAATGACACTACTCGCGTTAGTTCCTTGACTCGAATCCTCGATAAAATGACGGTTCGCTGTGGATGTAGCAACAGATTCAGCTCGGTAAACCATTTTTTTTGTTAAGGAACGGATGCAGCAATATTGGAAATTACAAAAAATGCATTTGTCATAAGCGCTTTTTAATCTGAGGCTTGAATCCGAAATCTTTTGTAATTTATTCTTTAGCCGTATCAAAAAAAATAACGTTGGTTAACAAGGACATAAGTTAGGTTTGATCTATCAATGCAATGTACCGCTTTTTCAATATTTTTAACCGTCTTCATAAATAAGAAGGACTTCTCAATTAGATTGTACTTTTTTATTTGTTCGCTGATTACTCAAAGACCTGGACCGACCTGAGAAATTATTTTTTGTCTTTTCATTGAAAGACAAAACAACTTGATGATGGCATCCTAGAGAAATCGAGGACAACACTCAATTTTTTAAATATTATTTTTGTATATTACCTAAAGCTACTTGGACATTTGCATCTAGCAGTCGGTTTTTCTTGCTGCTGAGCTGATGCTAGAAGTTACAAGTCATCAACGGTTAGGAGTACGGGGATAATTCTTTACATATACATTACATACCTTAAGCAACGTTTACTGTATTCTTTTAAGTTCTACAAAGATGAGGCAAGGCGTTGAATATAAATTAATTATTTCTTATTTTTCAGACCATTTTTTAATTGAAGTTGGTTTTTTTTTGGTAAAATTATTTTAAACGTTTATTATAGTCTAGTCTAGTAAATAAAAAGGACAAGAATCGCTGTAATTCCTATAACAGATGTATACCTGTTCATGTTCCTATAACAAACTATTACATATTATTGTATATAGGTAAGTATACTAAAGAAGCAACTTTGTTAGTAGGTTGAAATAGTGAAAACTTATCGCACTACTAACGGTGAAAACTCGTAGAAATGGCTCCGAGATACATTTTGCAACATTGTATCGACTATTGGTTGTAGTAAACGGGTTGAGATGATCTTGTGATGTGAAAGCTTGATACACAATTACTTTCACGGTAGACTACACAATGCGTTAGTTACAATTAATAAGTTTCTCAAGTGCCGCGATGGTGTAGTGGTTAGCGAATGCGCCTGTCACTGCGAGGTCTCGTGTTCGAGCCCCAGGTCTGACAAAGTGTTATTTGTGAACTTTCCGTCACGAAATTCACAGCAAGGTGTTGGAATTGTGCTCGGTGGGTGGCGAAAGGCTCACCCTCTATCCCATGGCACCTTAACATAAGAGACAAACTTTTTTGGTGACGGAAACCTTCTGATAAAATACTCCATTAAATAAATAAAGCATAATATTTGACG
This sequence comes from Hypena proboscidalis, assembly GCA_905147285.1. Lineage (NCBI taxonomy): Eukaryota > Metazoa > Arthropoda > Insecta > Lepidoptera > Erebidae > Hypena > Hypena proboscidalis. The sequence continues at coordinate 5,914,945 of LR990130.1, forward strand.
CGAGTTCTTGGGTTCGATTCCCGGGTCGGGCTTAGTGATATTTGTGAACTATCCGTCAGGAAATTCACAATAATAGCACGGAGTTTGAATTGTGCCTGGTGGATGGCGATATGCTCACCCCCTCTCTCATGGGACCTAAACAACAGTTGAAGTGTGGTTGTACCTCTGCCACACCCTTTTGGGTAATAACTCTACTAACATACTCAAGCGACACTATTTGTGTATAAAATAAATAATATTAGCTATAACAATCTTTAATTTTAAGATTATATAGTGTTATAAAATGTAAATCACCTTGCAATTTGTTTTTGAAACAAACAGTTTAAATTAAAAAAAATAATAATAATATAGACGTGATTTATGTTATACATAAAAACAATAACAAATCGATGTTAAACTCACAATGGAGTGGTAAACATTTAGGTCTGCTTTCTACCTTTACAACTTTTTCGTACGTTTAGCAGGGGTGCCCTAAACAAACATGGTGTGAAATATTAGCACGGTTTCGTGTCAAAATCCTGATACAATTTGTCAGATTTGAATACCAGATAACTTACAAAGTAGCAGGTTTTGTTGTATACATGCAAGTTTATAATAGATAAACAGATAATATACTTAAAACTGTAATGTACAAATGGCGACCTTATCGCTTGACGCGATCTCTTCCAGGCAACTTTAGGATGGACATAATAAAATGGATATTTGCGGTAGTTTATTGCATTGAAATTGTTGATTTAAAGTTATTTTTCTAATTTTGCTCAAGGCTTGTCAAGATTATTATAAAAAAATAATAATTAAAATACTAAATAGTAGGTAAAAGTATTGAGTGCATCGGCACTTTAATACACACTATACAATATAAAAATACATACAATACATAAATACATATCATATACAATATACATAAAAAAATATACATACATACTATACATATAATGTAAAGATGATAGGGCCGTATAAATCGAATTGTATTCGGCTGGCATGTGAGTCCCGTTACGAGAACGCGTACAGAGTGCAACAGTCATACTTCCGCAATTTAATATGCATTACTTTTTACGTCACCACGTTCAACAAACTCAAATTAATCCAATTGAATTAATGACTTTAGTGTTTATCGACATTTACTACATTTTTTCTTGTAAATAAACATTTGTTTTTTTTACTGCTTACATTAACTTACTATTTAGGCAAATTATAGCCAAAATATTATTTTATATATTTTTCTTATAAATATAATTTAAAAAAAAATAGTAAAGTTACGTATTATTATAGTAATTGAGTATTTAATTTTAATCCAATATGATATTATTTAATTAGTTATGTAATTATTATACTAATTCTTATAATAAAAATAAACTACACATTTAACCTATCTATTTATGTAAAGCATATATTATATCTGATTCATTTAATTTGATTTACATGATTTTATGAAATAATTTATAAGAGATAAATTGTAACTTAAAATTATTTGTTTTCAATGTATTTAAATATAATTTATATAAAATGAATTGTAATTTTAAAACTAAGGAGTTAAAAGGCTATAATATATAGTCAAAATACTTCAATTCAATGTGGGCACTATATTTACAAAAGTACGGAACTTTGCAGTTGTCATTGATATCAAAGTTAAAAAGATACATATTACCTGTAATTAAGTAGTTATTTGCTGATATTTTGTGAACGGAAAATCCCCCGAAGTTTAATGCCACCCGTAAAAGGATAACGATGACGTTTCTGAGAACACTGTTACTCATTTAACTCAGATTAAGGTCAGTTAAATTAACGCAATCCTTGTAGTAGATAAGGAAATCGCAACGGTTGAATACTTCTTATTAATTATTTTTATAGCATTAAGCTATGCTTAGCAAATTATACTAAGAAACAGTTTCTTCGTCGTATCGATGGCTGAGTCAAATTTAATTGGCCCAATAAGTGGCGCTCTCATCGGCGTTCATGAGCGACTTGGTTTTGACTTGCCATCGTGGTGAAAGGATTAGCCAATTCGCTTTGGAGAACTCGCAAATTGCCCAGGGTGCGCCGGACGTATGGAATCGTTGTGTACATCACTCGGGGAGGCTCCTTTCATGCACCCCAAGAAACAGTTGAAAAAAGAAAAGAAAAAGATTTGAACCTGCGATCTTCTGCACACCGGGTAGACGCTTTACCAACGAGCTACGGTCGCTCTTGGCAGTATCCTAAATTTCTTAACTGTATGTTACGTCATTTCGTGACGCCACGTTCATCCATTTGTTCCTATCTTAAGTAGAATAAAAGTACGGTGGAATGTTGTTTACCTGTCTGCCTAGGAAGGGTTATTTTAGGATGTTGAACTTGATGTGACAAATAACTAGATTGACTCTTATATTATTTTATTAGCGGAGCTAAGCTATATACAAATAGCAGGGGCGTAGCTACCACCGTATCTGCCGTATCAATTATAACGACGAGGGCCCCAAAGTGCGTAAGTAAGAAAATAAAAAAATACCTAAGAACTTCGATGGGACATGAACGCCTGTCGGACCTCTAAGGATTGTCCATAGAGGCAAAAACTTCAAAAAAAACTAAAGTCATCATCAGCTTTCAATTATTTATTAGAAAGAAAGAAAGAAAGAAAGAAAAATCATTTATTCTGGCAAATAAAATACATAATAATATAACGTCTAAAACTAAATAATTTAAAAAAACATTCTTAAAGCCAGAAATGGTACGCATCTCAGCACGATACTGCAGCGCCAAAAAGCACCGCAGCGCTGATAATTCTGATGCGCCCAGAGAATGAGAAGCAAGCAGTGTGACAACAGAAAAAAAAATAATAAAAAATAAATAAATAAATAATATCTAATATTTAAATTTACAATTTTTGTGTCACCATCAACAATATATTTAAGGATAAAAAACTTAATTATATTAATATTAAACAACTACAACTAAACCTATACAATAATAAAGCATAACATTAATAAAACTCATTTTCAAAATTAACAAATACTATCTGCTATTAATGACAAATATATTATTAAATTATATGTGAAACCTGGAACGCACCCATACGCTTTTGACATCCATAAACAATAATTGACAACAAAGAAATTCGGGGAAGAGCGGGGTTCTCAAAAACACGTCCAAGCCTAAGCCATACATATTTTTGTTGTATAAAATTTGTTATCCAGCTATTTAAAAACAAAGTGCCGTGTCTTCCGTATTGTTTGTATAGTGTAAATAGTTTTAAACTGTATGTAGGTCGTGTTTTTATAGTTAGAAGAGTGTGTGACTGTATTAAATCAGTTTGCCGAAAAAAAAGGCAAGAAGAATGTATATTTAATTTGAATTGTTTGTAAAAATATGCTAAAAGAGACGGACAGATATATTTGTCTCTTTTACCATATTTTTTTCAATTATGATAAATAAATATAGCTTAATGCATTTTTTTTTCTTTTGTGAGAAATCTTCACACTTCACCTGTTATAGACAGACAATAGACAATAGACAATAGCCCACACTTCACCTGTTATGTTTAGGTCCCATGGGATAGAGGGTGAGCCTATCGCCATCTACGGGGCACAATTCCAACTCCGTGCTGCTTTTCACTTGACTAGTTATTTTCTGTATAGTTCTCGTGCTTACTTTTGGAAGTATTTTGTACTTTTGAATTGTTTTCAGATGTTTATTGAATAAGTATATTGCAATAACATAGGCAATATTCACAGGTTAAACTCGACCGCGTCGAATTACCTATTAGGCTTTTACAGTGGATTTTTGTTGCTGATGCAAGACGACCCTGAAAACGTCTCTGTAACTAACATTATGTTTCAAGTTCCTTATTCTAGTTAACATAACATCACGCCTATATTACCCAAATCGGTGTGATAGAGGTGTACAACACCCACATTTCACCTGTTAGGCCCATTTGTTAGGCGGTGAGACTATCTCCATCCACCTGGCACAATTTCAAAATCCCCAAATAACACTTTGCTCGATTTGGGAACCGAAACTGAGACCTCACGTTGAGAGGCACATACGCTAACCACTAGACCATCGAGGCAATTCGATATTCTAATGGATATAAAACTATTTATTTGATTGCAACAAAACAACAAAAATAGCAACAAAATTTTGAATCGGCAGACTTATCAAACAACAAATCCTAGGTATTGCACTGAGTAACAACTGAACATCAGCATGAATTTTCACTCACACATTTATATATTAGACCGATAGAGACCACAATACCTTTATATGTGTGCGATTGTATACCCTTAAGCTTTCCTTATTCCGTTGGTTTCTTAGTCGAAGAGATTGATAATCATTAACCAATTTGAAATAATAAAAAGTATTAAGTGGCTGCAAAAAGCAAACAGTTGACGTCATTAAGTAGAGTTAAATATATTATTAAATATATTAAATAATAGATAATTAAGCAATTAATTACTCCAGAGTTCGAAAAACGACGTTATTTTTTATAATTACAGATTTATAAATCTAATGTAAAATAATATCACATTTAATTAAAAGACATTAAAGTTACGCTAAAAAATTCCTTATTTATATATATATACATACAATAAAAATGTAAATTTGCCACGTCTGAACATTGAAGATTTTGCAGAAAAATTAATACTTAGGGTTCTTTATAACAACAGTAGAAGCCAAAACATATTTTTAGAATTTTTGTCTGTCTTACTGCCTTTCTGTTTGTTTATACGCGCATCACGCCAAAACGACTGCATGGAAATGGATGCGGTTTTCACAGTAGTGTAAGTAGAGCTCTAACCCGAAAACTTGTGTATGTTTCATCTTTGTATTTTATCCCTAATTGTAAATTAGGGGGTGTAAGTTTATATGTTCAGCTAGATGGACGGACGATCTGGTCAAGATTGCGGGGAGTCGTTGGTTTCGGTCAAAAACCGCACGCTGTGGCAATCGATTCGTGAGGCCTATGTCCTGCAGTGGACGTCTCTGGGCTGAAGATGATGATGATGATGATGAAGTTTATATGGGTGATTTGTCAATGTTAAAGAAAACGCATTAAATTCGGCAAAAGGTTCCTTATAATTATGACGTAAATGAACTGTATATGTGCAGTTTGTCATTTTGCAGGCAATTGCGCGAAATTCTGCATAGGTTTGAACCCAGTGGCGTAACTATTCCATCGGGGGCCCGTGGCAAAAATACTGGATGGGGTCCTAGTAAAAATCGTTACGTGAAGCTGCTTACCAGTGATTCAGTACTGGAATGCAAAAAAAAACGATAATTCCCCGGACATTGCAAGCTCGCCCGCGTTTTATAATTATTATTTTTAGATGAATGCGTTTTTTTTTGATAAATTGTGTTCAGTTACTTTTGAGATCGTGGCATCTTGGCCCCAGGGGCCTCCTCAGGCCGGGGGCCCGTGGCATTTTGCCACTCCTGCCACCCTATAGTTACGCCACTGTTTGAACCTAAACTGGAAATTGGAACCTGGAAATTCTATTCAATAAGGAGGTAAATTTGGGGTTGAAAGTGTATGAGGGCAGTTCCTCAATTTTGTAGGAAATAACACGGCAATATCGCATTCCACGCGGACGAAGTACAAATTGCTGTTGTGATTAAAAAAAAATATCATTAATGCGATTGTCGTTTGCTATTTAAAAAAACCCAAAAACATTAGTAAACCAGCTCGAAAAAAAAACTTGGCAACAATTAAGCAACAAATGGCTATACTAATATTATAGGTTGTCTGCATACAATAATTTACATGACTTATTTTGGAGTAACATGTAGCAATTTTACAATATTTCGAAATAGTGTTCCTTTTAAGGACTAGAAACAATAGTCTTTTGTATAATATGGCTTCAATCGAAGATCAATATGGCGATCATTATTAGTTTCCTATTTTGTCAATCGTAGGCTGATCATTAAGTTTTTACACCGACAACAAAAAAGGCCTTGAATTTTTGAGACATATTGCCAACCGTATCAATTGCTGTTGTCTTAATTAAGATACACGTAAACTCTTACAGGATTCTTTGGATTTTCGCAATTATTACGCAGTTATGTATCTGGGGCTTCTGTCAGGTGGCGAAAGGAAATCACACGATGCTGTGACCGTTGCTAACACTCCATTAATTTATATTAGTGTTTTGTAATACGTTTCATATTAATACGAATCAATTTCTAGAAATATTTTGTAACTGGACAACTTTGGCGTTTTTCTTAAAGTTTGTTTTCGCCGAGCAAAAGCTCCTTGTTGTTTGTTATTTCCACTTGGACGATTATGTGCAATTGAGTATGACCTATTTTACAAATACAGTTATGATTAGAGAACCAAAGTTTTACAAAACATGAGGCTATTTCGAAGATGTTAGAGGTAGGTTTTTTATCTTTCTCTTTTAACCTACACCCAGAGTTTAATCCTATAAGTTAATACCTTTCTACTCTCCAAAGTGTCAGGGAGTTAATGAAGCTAAATATTTTGTGTATATGTATGTTAAATTGTTTAGTAACGAAACGAGATACTGAATACTGGTGCAATACATTAAATTAAAACTGCAATACATTATGAAGATACCCTGAACGGTATTCGCTAAGGTACTTTAACTATGTATTTATCATTCTGTCTAACTCTAGTTCGAGGACGAAAGTAGTTTAAATTTAACCCGAAATTCAAATAAATGCTTGCCCTTTTTAAACTAACAGCAACTTTTGTGTGTTTGTTCGTCACTCCTCTCATTAATACATTAATGTATTCGATAATAATGGTGTTGAGCAGCGTGAGTCACCAATGAGGCTTATGCTATTGTTTATATTCAGTTTGTTATTTAATGTTGTACATACATAGTAACAAAACAAAGTAATATGCTTCTCATTCACTGAAGTGTCTCGAAGAATAACATGTTTTTCTTTTATTCCCGACTACGGCGAAGCTAAAAGGAAGGGTAATGATTTGGACAGTCTGTGTATGTATGTTTGTATGTACCACCATAGCGCCTAAACTACTAAACAGATTTTAATAAATGAGGTGTCAATAGATTGGTTACAACAACATTTTATAAAAAAAATATGTAACAGAACTTAAGCGTCAAATTCTAAGCTCATTAAAAAAAGATAATGTTTTGTATTAAATGAAAGTTCTTGCCGAACACATAAAAAATATAGTATAGTATCCCTACCATGAACGTTTAATGGCAATAATAAATGATAAATAAATAATAATATTGTATTGTTTCCTCCGTTTTAGACTCATTTTTACGTAGTTATAGTTAATAAACTGTTTTTTTTAGTTAATAATTTTATAAAGTTACTGTCCTGTTACATCATTTAAAGTAAGAATAATACCGATAATCTTATTTGCCTATCGTACCGCGATTTGACCTAGTTTTATATGAACTATTTATCTTTTTAACCACAAAACATAAATTATACTATGTTTATTATATAGTTTATTAGTTGATAAGCAGCAAAAGCGAGCTTACGATAGATTACTATGTACTTACTTTCCGGCGTGACATCCCGGAGAACGATTCTGGTTTCCAGCTCAGCCGGCATTGTATCCACAAGTTGGCGGCTTTATCGATCAGGTACAACCTTTATTGAATTCACAGAATAAACCTTGGCACGTTTGATAGTAGACAATGTTATCGCGTGACTAGAAATGAATAAGGAATGTGTTTTATGTCATGTTTTGGTAGGTCAAGAGACACGATACGCGCGTCGATGCGAGAAGCTCGGCGTTGACTGACCGACCGCTGTCGGCGACGCGCGACTATTTCCCCCGTATAACGCAAGTATTACAGAATCAGCTGTTATTGTACGATTAAGTTAAAGCTTGTTTCGTTCGTATGTTATCATTTGCATCATACAAGAAAGCTCCATGCAGCCTCTCGGGCAATTTCTAGCAATCTTCTGTTTCTAAAGCCGTCGTTAGCTGTTTTGCTTCACAGTGATGATTGAGTTTTGATTTTACCCTGTTTTGTAAGAAACTATTAGGTGTAGGTGAAGTTATAGTGATACTTTAAAGATCATAATATTATCTATTATATTGTGTATACATATAATAAAAATTGTAAACTTGCCTCGCCTGAACATTGAATATATTGAAGAAAAATTAAACAAGGGGTCTTTTTAACAGCATATAATTTTAAGGATTTTTTGTCTGTCTGTATGTTTGTACCGTATGTGAATCACGAACTACTACATGGAATTGGATGCGATTTTCATAATTGTGTAGCTGGAGGTTTAACTTAAAAACTGGTATATGTTTATCTTTGTATTTTATCCTTATGGGGGTAAATTAGTGGGTGTAAGTTCACATGGGAAGATTGTAAATTTTGAAGGAAACTGTACCAAATTCTGCACATAGGTTCTATACTCGACATCGATTAACATTTTGATAGATTTTTTGGCGATTCTACTTCTCTAGGGGGTTGAAAGGGTACGAAGGATATTCCTCAATTTTGTAGTGAATAGCATGGAAATCTTAAATTCCACGTTAACGAAGTGACGAACGAACGTGACGTGGGCAAAAGCTAGTATATTATATAAATTGTATATAAACATTCTACTATTGATTACCCAATTTATATATTTTTGTTATGCAATAAGCTACTTGTCATATGAAGAATTGCAAATTCAATGAAAAACATTTTATCATAGGTTGTTCAACTAGTAGTCGTTACTAATATAATTAATAATTAATTAGAATAAAAGGAAAGTCTGCTAATTTCAGACATAGCGAAGCGGCCGTGGCGCAATGCATAAGGCATGTCTTAAGATCGAGAGGTCGTGGGTTTGAATCTTGGTCATTACACCACGGACGTGAACTTCCTCCTAACACAAGCGATTTAAGCTTAGCTGGATGGGGGTTAACAAGAATACTAGTAAGTTGTATTTGCAAGTTACAAGTAAGTTTAAAAAAAAAATTCTGTGTAATTTGCCAGTACAGGCAGGTTATAAAATGCCCAGTTTGCTAAAGATCCGGGTTAGTGACTGCTAAGCTTGGGTACTTATTATAACTACTTATTACTCCGGAATTTTCCAGACGTGCGTCCTATAAAATATTGTATGGATACTAAAAGGCAAATATGTGGTGGTATGGAATAATACGTAAGTAGCTTTTGAAAAACATTAAATCTACGTCATTCGTCCGTGGAATATGCCACTATGAAGATGAATTAATGAGTAGCTCTGGGAGGGGAAGGGATGGGGGAGGGGACCGATGCTATCAAGGCCTTTTATTACTCTTACAGAATCTATTCTTATACCTACTGATTAACCGCAATTAATCACTTCCGGGCAAACGTGATTTGAATCACCACTCCCAAGGAACGCGTCATTGTATTCAGTGAATTGTAACACAAAAACAGTTGGAGATAAGTATTGACGAGATGAACATTATAATGGTGAGGTGTTACCCAAGGCAGCTACGAAATTTTATATCCTCCATAGATACGAAGCAAGTAAATTAAAAAAAAAATTAAATAACATAAGATCACGCCTATATTATCCATAGGATGTTGCAGCGGTGTACAAAACCCACACTTCACCTTGGGATAGGTGGTGAGCCTATCGCCATCCAACGCGCACAATTCCAACTTCGTGCTGCTATTGTGAAATTCCTGACGGAAAACAAATAATACTTTGATCACCCCGGGAATCGAACCCTAGACCTCGCGGTGAAAGGAGCATACGCTCACCACTTGACCAACGAGACAGTACTTTTTTTGTAAATACTTAATACTGCTACAAATACTTGGATAAAACGTAATTTTAGAAAATAAAACCGTTCGGTTGTGGAATGCATTACCTCTTAATATCAGACGAGCACAATCCTTGAATATATTCAAAAAATTGTTAAATGAGCATTATTTATCATTAAAATAATTTATTTTGTAGTGTATATTAAGTATGTATATGTTTTTATGTATATGTATATATTGTATATAGTATGTATTAATGTATTGTATGTATTTTTATATTGTATAGTGTGTATTTAAGTGCCTATGCACTCAATATTTCATGTACTATTTAGCATTTTAATTATTTATTTATTTTTATTTTAGTCTTTAATCTTGACAAGCCTTGAGCAAAATTAAAAAGAAAAAAGTAACAACAAAGCCAATGCAATAAACTACCGCAAATATCCATTCTATTATGTCCATCCTAAGGTTGCCTGGAAGAGATCGCGTCAAGCGATTAGGCCGCCCTTTGTACATTATAGATTTAAGTACCTATTTCTTTGTATGTTTTATACAAATTTGATGTGCAAATAAAGTTTTCTCTATCTATCTATCTATCTATAAAAAAAATAAAGATACTTAGGTAAGGTTAGGGTTAGGTACTTAATTGTGCCCCGGGGACGTGCTATGGCAATATGCAGAGGGGCACCGGAGAGTTCTCATCAGACATCCCGGGGCCCCTCGACACGCATCGAGGCCGGACTTCGTGGGGTTTTAGTGAGTCGTCGGAGTCCCGACAACCTCACATAACCTCTTCGCACCCTTTTCATGCGGCGAGGTATCTTCTTGAAGATTACCCCCCTAGACAACAAAAAAAAAATAGGTACTTAATTGTAATGTATACCTGTAGGTATTCATTATAGACCTAATCTCATATCTAATCTAACCGCTTTATTTTCTCTTTCAAAATGTCCATCCTAAGGTTGCCTGGAAGAAATCGCTTTAAGCGATAAGGCCGCCCTTAGTGCATTTTTCTGTTATATTTCTTTTTGTTATCCTTAAGTTTTTCATGTGAAATTATGTACAAATAAAGTATTTTCTATCAAGAGAACCAAACAGTTTGGTATAGGCTTTTACAATCTTTTAATATCTATTGATATCATTAATCGCGTTAAACGGGAATTAACGCGATTAATTCTATTTACCATTTTCTATTTATTTAGCAGAAAGTCTGCTTGTGACCATGACGAAGTGCAACCTTGTCGAAACGTCAAGCACCGAAAGGTAAATAGAATTAATCGCGTTAATGCCCGTTTAAAAAACATATCAATAAAAATGCATCGCGAAAGTCTATTTTTTTTAAATATCTATGTAAGCTATCGTTCACATAATTCCATAAATCGTTTTATTATCCATTTAACTACAATAAAATGCCTCTCATTACATTTTCATTTAATTAAATAGGTTATGAAATAGGACCAGTGTATGATAACTTGTAACACAATGACACAGATGATAATTATGTTCATAAAAGTACCTAGAACAGAAACAGCGATAGTTTTACATCCGATAAATTCTATTGACATTATCATGCGATGCTCTCAATACATTACGCCCAGTCATTGTTGCGAGCACTGAATTGAACTGTGATATAAATAAAGTATCAATATTGATGACTTTCGATTGTTTTAGTACGGGAACGACCTAATTGCGTCCTTCGAGTATTGGAGTGGGTAGTTATTTTTAATCCTAGGTGAAATTCGCTGTTATTTTGTCGTTTCATTATGGTAAGAGAGATCCTTGTTCAGGTAGCTATTTTGTGTATGATGTCCAACACAATCCTATTTAGATACACGCTTTATTTAGAACTGAGGAGCTCTTGGCTAAGTCGCAATGCTAACCGCGCGGATGGGTGAACATACACCAGCCACTGTCGGAGGTTCACTCATGATTAACCATGAACCTTTTAACATGAAAGTGAATAATAATATAGCTTCTCTCGAGAGGTAAAATACAAAAAAATAAAAAAAAACGAGGAAATAAATAAGTAAACATTTTAGGTCTTGGGTATTAAAATTAGCTACTTAAACTATATAATATGACATTTTACTAAAATTAAATCCGGGGTGAAAAAAAAGAAATATGTAAGTTACATTGTACTTTAGTAATATTAAAAAAAAATGTTTATCATAACTCGTATCTATATTTTAATGTTTATTACGAAATAACCACTAGATGATAAATACTTCTTCTGCGCCGCGCCGTGTCGAAAGGTCGTCGCCGTGGTGAAAGCATAAAAAATAATAAATATATAATAAATACTAAACTGTACACAACATATTTTATGTGGGCATTTACACACCGCAACGATAGATAGAGTATTTTTACTACCCGCTTACCCGCATGACTTCCTGATCAATGTGCAGGCAAGTTAGTATGATCGCGGTAAATCGAGGTAATAGTTCGATTTGTTAGGTAATCTTTCAGCCTATGATGTAAAGAGTGCGGTAGTGTTGTGTGAAAATAACTTGTAATATAACTGCCTCAATGGGCTTGTGGTTAGGTTCCCGGATCGGGTAGTGTTATTTGTAAACTTTCCGTCAGATAATTCACAATAGCAGCACGGAGATGGCATTGTGCCCGGTGGATGGCGATAGGCTCATCCATATCCCATGGGACCTAAACTTAACAAGTAAATGTGAGTGGTTGTACACCTCTGCCTGCCGGTGGTTGTAAAATATAGGCGTGATGTGAGCTAAACGAGCTTCTTCGCGTGGCTTCGCTCACGTGATATATCAGTATGTACTATTAACCTAAACCTTTCCCAAAAATGCATGGGCTTAGGATGGTGTCAATGGACTCTTGCTGGCTACTAGTAACCTAAATTTGGATTAATTTAGTAAATTTTAATCATTCTTATACGTTATTATAACTTGACTATGCAATGAAAGTCGTATGATGGCCAAGCGTCGTGCTAACTAAAAATGTTTTTGTTGGATTTTCCCGGGCATTGTGCTATGATGATCTATTTTAGAGTTAAGGAAAACAGCAATTAAAGGAAAATGAAAACAATGAGGGCAAAGATTGATAAGTGCTTACTAATAGCTATTTCTTACAAGGATTCTAATAAATTAATGACACTTAAATACATTTCTAATGATGACTTGTTATTAGATTACCAATTGGTAATAGTTACTTAGTAAACGACTAGTATTCTACAGTTGTAAGTTCTAAGTTTCAGAAGTAATTTAATTAAACAATTAATTAAATTCAATTAATCGTAAATTAAATAATAAAATAGAATAAATGAAAAATGAAATAAAATTATTAATGAATTTAATATGAATTATTTAATTAATATTAAATTTAATTAATTCACATTTAATTTAATTGATCTTCATTTATATCATGTCATTCGAAGTCTCATAGTTTTTTAGTCAATAGGGTAATTCTGGGAACTTCAGGCAGTTTTGAATAAATGTGCTAAATTTCAAGTCATCATCTTCTTTTGAGGCTTTTTCCAATTACATTGAGCTTCTAGTCTTATGGATTTAGCTGAATATCAGTTTACGTAGAGGGCGACTACCATTTGACCTTCACAACCCAGTACGAGGTAATACAATACTCTTTGTAAGACTTGTTGTTAGACTTTCTGGTCTCTTGACTACCCGTAACGACTGCTATAAATGTTCAATGGCAACTGGGACCGAACGAAGGCTTAACGTGTTTACAGAGGCACGGAAGAAATATCGTTACGTAAAAGAAGGTCACCCAAATCCATGGCCAACCGCGTAGCGGGTAGCATTGCTTAATCTGCAAGATGGACTGGTCCTCGCACGGGGCTTTGACTTGGCCTTGGAGCTCGTCCTTAGGTTGGCCAAATTTCAAATATGTAGGTTAAATTGGTCTCGAGTTGTAAAGAAGTCAAGAGTAGCTTGAAATGGTTTGGGTAGAATTATGGTATTTTTATTTAAAATGTATTGTAATTGAAAGTTTAAGTTAATAGCTGCACTGTCGCATTAGGTTTAGACATGTAAAGATAGATGTAAGTGTTGTGGATTGGGTTGAGGCAAAATAAACTAGGAATAAAGGTAAATTGTATTAGGAAAATAGGAAGAACAAAAAGAACACTGAACTTAAGGAAGAAAAAACTAAAGACTGACATAGAACTTAAAAGTCAAAACAAAATCAAATTCATAAAAAATCTAAATATTATGTACAAATATAATACAAAAAGGTCCGATTGGACACAGTAAGGTTGACAAATAAATATTAAAAAAAAACATTCTCTTGCATATCGCTTCCTGGTTGGTCATGCATATAATTTTTCATGAACATCGTTAAATCGTCTCCAAATATTTTTTAAATTATTTTTTTTACAATTAATAAACTGTAAGTCTATGAATTTTTTAACAAATATTCAATATTTTTCATGTTGTTTAACGTTGACATGGTAGTTAAAACCATGATAGTCTGCAAACTTATTAAAATAAAATCATGTTTTAACTATCAAACTCAGTCTATGTATTCATATTCAGCCGCATCTTTTTATACGACAAGCCATTAATTCATTTAAACAAAAAAGCAAGTTGGATCCATTATTATCCGGGCTTGATTCCTGCTTAAGACAAATCTTTGTGTGCACGAGCATGGAGGTTAGTCTAGTATTTATTTACAAAAGAAAATAACATATATTATGTATATAAGAATCAGTATACCCATAGTACAAGCTCTGCTTAGTTTCGCACCAGATGGCGTTGTGTGTATGATATTAATTTAATTATTATTCTGATTCTGCCGAAAAATAATACTTTTAATGGGTATTTTTAAAAGCTTACAATAATACTTTTTATACCCTTAATATTCAGAGACATCTTGTATGAAAAGGAAGAACTAAAATAAGCTAACCACACGCTTAGAAAAAACGACATCTAGTGTCAGATAGTAGAAGTATTTGTGTACGCGTGGTAAAGCCCGCTCAACGTATTTGTTAGTTCCATCATTTTCCGCCGATGACGCTGTGAGCGTTCCGTGACCTTGTTCAATGAATCGGGGCAATGCTCTCGGTGAGCATGGCTTTGTTTGTATTAAAAGGAATTTGTTGTTTTAGGTTTATTATTTAGTAAGTATGGATTGAATTAATATTAAATCAATACCATTGAATTAATATTCAATGTACTAAATAATATTTGGATGATCATGAATGTTAGCACGGCGCCAACTAAACTCCATCAATATGCGTCTGTTGTGGAAGAACACGAAAAATCGCGAGTACTTAACAAAGTGCTGGCAGCTCCGATGCCAGAAGGGCAGCCATACAGGCAAGGATAATTTAATCAAAGTTGAAAAACCGGCCAAGTGCGTACCTATTGGGCCACGCGCAATGTACCGTGCCGTATTTAGTCGTTGTAGCATATAGTTTTATAAGGGGTCTACTGCCAGTATTTATTACGTAACAACATTATACATTAACAGCGGCTGCCCGGTGTGCAGAAGGTCGCAGGTTAAAATATTGCGGGTCCCATAATTTTATCAACTGTTTTTAGCAACATTCATCAATATTTTTTGTATTTTGTACGAAATATTCCAAGTAACTGCATTGTACATTCTGGACGGCTATAGGTTAGGTTAGTTAGTCTTTAAAGTTTATTACATATATTACCACCATATTTTTATTCTGATATGTTGTAGTTTATATGTATAGCTTACAGAGGGAGGGCCGGGCGCCATACTCAAACAAAAAATTTGCTCTTGAAAGTTAATTTTTTAAAACGCCAATGAATCTCTAAATCAAAAAAACTATCTTGGCTATCCCGCTATGTTTTGAAATGCCTACCTAACGATACTTATCACACATTATCGGGTAGACGGCAGAAAATAAAAAACACAGTTACTTAAGGTGTCTAAAACAAAAAAACAAGTTTTTATTTTACCAAGAATAGTTTAGCAACATGTTCCTACCAAATTTCAGGTTTCTAGTTTTGTTGGAAAATGACGCACAGACGAGCATACGGACATGACGAAACTTTAAACAAGACTTGCTTATAGGCACTATAGAACCTTAAAAACGATAAAAGACGCCTACTTGACGCAATAAGCATGGTACCGCACTGATCGGACCTAACACTCTCATCATCATCACGTCATCCACCAGTACCTTCGAATGCTGTGCCTCGACGCCCTTGAACGTGTCCCGGTTACATCATTCTACGAAAGCTGAAGACCTCGTGGCTAAACGGTAAAGACATCCAGGGATAGACACAGTGGATACTGAGGGAAAGGTCGTGCCGCTGGAATCCCGGCACAATACTTGCCGAGTTTGACTATTTATTTAAAAACTACTTTATGACATACTTAGTATTTGTATCCTATTTAAGATAGGTACAATTGAATGAATGAAGAAAATAAATGCCATTTTATTTTTAATTTTAACGTGACATGACGTAATGATGGATCATACAGTTGAGAAACTTGAGTCCTGGCAAGAGGCGACCGTAGCTTAGTGGTTAAAAGCGGCTGTCGGTATGCAGAGGTCGCAGGCTAAAATTCTGTCAGTCCCATTATGTTTTCAAATGTTTCTTAAATCTATATCTCTAAATGCTATAAACATAATCAATGAGTACTTTATGACATTTAAACTGCAAGATAAATACAATGCCGGCAGGATAAATTTGGAAAGGTAGGGGGGAACCACTACTGGCTCACCTGTCACCCTGAGCTTGTTCACAGGACACACACCAACAATCATTTTAATTCAAAGTTTTATTTTTATCTTATTTGGGGCTCAACCCCTATTATTATTATTATTATTGTTGGGACGAGGCTTTGGGTGTTCACGTCGACCTCCGTGGGTCTATTGTGATTGTAGCCTCATTATAGACTCTCCTTTTGGCCAATAGCCTCCATAAAGTGGAGCAGTCGGCCTATCGGGAGTGACTTGACATCATACGGATCCAAGATATGGCGTCCCAGAATGATGCTTCGTCTATGGAACAGTGGCTCGCAGTCGCAAACGAGGTGCAGCGGTGTTTCCGGTTCCTCTTTACAGAATCTGCAGTAGTCATCGTCCGCATAGCCCATACGGGATAAGTGCCTATTTAGCTTGCAGTGTCCTGTGAGGGATCTAACGGCAAGAGACACCTTGTTCCTACTAAGTGCCAGCAGCCCTCAACCTCTATCATACCGGACCTAAAAATAAAAAGTGACGTGTGAGAGCTATACACCTCTGTCACATCCTTCTGTATAATATACGCGTTTAGATATGTTATGAGATTTTTTTTACAAGTTGGATACGATAGTTAAACATAGAAAAACTAACGAATGTCACGCATATAAATAAAGCAGTTGACTTTGAGAAACACGTTTATAAACGAGTGCCATTACATTACATAGCTTTAATTTACTAGTTCTATGCCCCAGATTGCTCAATGAAAGACAAGACTAGCGCCATTTATGTATCGATAAACGATTATTAACCCTTTTTGACCGACTTCAAAAAAAGGAGGAGGTGCTCAATTCGGTTGTATTTTTTTTTTTTTATGTTTGTTCGCCGATTACTCGAAGACGCCTGGACCGATTTGAGAAATTCTTTTTTGTTTGAAAGGATAAACTTGTCATGTGGTCCCATTTTTTTCAAGTCACGTTCTGATGATGGGATCCTAGAGAAATCGAGGGCAACCCTCAAATTTAAAAGGCTTCTATATTGTTTTTTGTATATTATCTAAATCTACTCGGATATTTGCATCTAGTAGTCAGCATTTTATGTTGCTGAGCTGATGCTGGAAGGTACAACTCCTCAACGGTTAGGAGTACGGGGATAATTCTTTAAATATGACACCTTAACGCCGTTTACTGTACTCTTTCAAGTTATACACAGATAAGGCGAGACGTTGAATATTACTTATATGTTACTTATGTATATTCATGATATGAGGTCATGATTTAAAGGCTTCTATATTGTTTTTCGTATATTACCTAAAACTACTTGGATATTTGCATCTAGCAGTCAGCATTTTAAGTTGCTGAGCTGATGCTGTAAGGTACAACTCCTCAACGGTTAGGAGTACGGGGATAATTCTTTTAATATCGGCACCTTAAATAAGTTTTCCGTCTCAAGTAACCGTCGTCTCCTCATTCGAGAAACATTCTTGCTCGGTCTACCCATCACTTTAAATCGTAAAATAAAATAAATTATTTACAATGAACCTAAACAAAACAATTGAAATGTGGGTGTTATAACGACGGACACACCCTTTTGGGTAATATAGGTTTTAAAAATATATATATTGTCCAAAAAATCCATGTAAAAATTATTCAAAAATTTCGCTTTAGATTTTAATGTTTTAAGCTTTGGACTTACAAATATTATAAAGCGACTAAAAACACAATAAGAGAATATTAATTTGAATTATGTATTGTGTTGACGAAATGGTAAAACATAAAATAAATAAATAGGTCGACAACCGAGAAATTAAAGTGAGTATATTGTGAAATAAATTTACTATTAATTTTATTTTTTATTCTTATAAATAACTAAGTATTATACAAGAATTATGAAATCATTATGTAGAAGAAATATTGCGGTCAATGAGCACAACGTCCGTAGCTGAATTTATTTTTATCCTACTTGCTTTGCTGTTAAGCGAAATTATAATTTTATTTTATTTGTTATTTTATATATTTGTATTCATTAAGTATTAGTCATACTTATTTGTTCTAGACCAAGTACAATAAATACAAATTTATTAGATGACATGCTTTTTATTACACACATAGCAAAGACAATTATTAAATGGTATTTGCACATAAAATATTTGCTTAAATAATGACGATGTAAAAAGGCAACAAAAGAAAAGTTCTGAAAACACTGACATAGTGACATTAGCAATCCTTATAATCGGTATATAAAAGGATCACAATACAATTTTTTAACATACTTAATTGAGAGCCAAGACAAGTCGATGATAAGTAAGTATTAACAAAAATGTAAAAATGTTCGTCTTTTATAGTTTTTTTGGATACAAAACTTTATGTGATAAAAAAATTGCTATAAAAACAGCATTGCACATGGCGAAATGCCACGCAAACGACAGACAGATGAACTTAAAACTTTTTTAAACCGATCCAAGGGTTTGAGAATCTTCAGTATCAAACTCTGGTATCTCTGATGACAATTCTACCACGACAATTCTATTTATTAGAAGAAAGGTTATCAGGTTAAAGCAGCCTTTGCAAATTTTTATATATCTGAAAATCTTATAAAAGGAATCCAGGTCGCTTTCTAGGACGGCTTTGGAGGACGCCAATCTTTACTTTTGATCTAAGTGAGGTTGAAAACGTTTTTCGAGGAATGGGTGCCAAGGCAAGATGGAGGGAAATGACACGAAAAGCCTCCAAGG
This sequence comes from Hypena proboscidalis, assembly GCA_905147285.1. Taxonomy (NCBI): domain Eukaryota; kingdom Metazoa; phylum Arthropoda; class Insecta; order Lepidoptera; family Erebidae; genus Hypena; species Hypena proboscidalis. The sequence goes on from LR990130.1 coordinate 5,933,999, forward strand.
ACTTTTAAAAAGAAAACCATTTTTATTCGAATTCTGAGAATGAGCTCAAAAGTAACTTTTATAAATTTTAATCGCAGAAAAACATAAAGGCATTGCTCCAAAATATGAATTTTTTCAAGGTAAAGATTAAAAAAAAAGAAAATAATAGTTTTGTAGGGCATTGATACTTGCATTAATAGCTTTATACGTTTTTCAGACAAAAAAGGTTACTCGATTCATGTGTTAATGGCTTTCGAACAATATTTCTTTTACTGCTATAATTATTAGCAAAATATTTTTATAAAATTGCAATAATGATTGGGTCGACAGAGCGGTTTGAAATGTCATAACATTTATGGAGCTGATAGTGAGAATAAATACAAGGATATTGAGGAGTCGATTGAGTAAGACTGGCCGTCGAGTGCATTCTTGTTTCAAACAAGCAACTATTCAAAATGGGAGGATTTTTATAGTTAAATACATATATTACAGGTGTTATTAAAACCTCAATTAGGTTTAGTTGTACCTAAATAATTTAAAAATTATAGTATCATTTCATATATTTTTTTATTTATAGTTCTCAACGCTAAAATGGGGTTGTTATAAGTTTGACCGCTATGTTTAGCTCTTTAACGGATGACCAAACTGATTGCAATGCAGTTTTCTTAAAGTAACAACCATTCAACGCAAAACATGCCTAAACATTAGCAAAAAACGAATACAATATCCTTTGTTTTTGCCCTTTTTCTCCGTCTAATGTAACATAAACAAAATGTTGTCTGGTATAAGTAATATTCTATAACAATGAATTATGTCTGGCAGGCTGATATAGTATAGGAGATCCCCTCTAGGCCTTGCACTCACAAGGTTAACTGCATGGAAACAACAAAGACAAAGAAAGGCCCGGTGCCACGCCACTGCCTCGTCGTATAGAAACATGCTACCTTTGTGCATGGGAACATGCTTTGTGGTTAAAATTTAATCTAGATTATTATAATACAGCAATTTGTGTATGTATGTAACACTATAATAAAATGTATGTTACGGTGACCGTAATAATTCATAATTAGGTCAAAATTTGTGAAAAGTGATAATAAAATTAAAATGTATCACTTTTTTGTGGTAGTTATTAATAAGTCACACATGTATAGCGAAACGTTGCTTACCTACTAGTTTAACACAAATTACTTACAATTACAGGCTAATTAACACGCTTATATTAGCTTCACCTGTATGTTTGTTTGTTTGTTTGTTTGTATGTAACCGACTCCTTTGGACTCGATTTTGACCCACTTTAAACGGACAGATTTAATTCAAACTTTCTACACTTGTAAAGAATCAGCGACAATATAATAATTTCATAAATTTATCTCATTATCCTGATTAGGATCGCCAGGATTAAAAAAAACTAAAAACTAAAAAGTGAAAAATAAATATAGTTTAAAAAAACTAAAAAAACACGCTTTTAAAGCACATCAAACTAAAAAGTGAAAAATAATTCTTATTATAACCTGAAAATAATAATAAACGAAAAATACTAGTACTATTGTGAAAAAAAGCGTGGGGCGCTCTGTGCCATATTTTTCGTCTATCGAGCGACCCACGCTTTTTTTCACAATAGTACTAGTATTTTTCGTTTATTATTATTTTCAGGTTATAATAAGAATTATTTTTCACTTTTTAGTTTGATGTGCTTTAAAAGCGTGTTTTTTTAGTTTTTTTAAACTATATTTTTTTAAATGAAATTTATTGTGGCCTTACATACACCGCTCTACCACCATTTTAATGTATTTTTATGTATACGATTATTGTCTAATGATATTATTACTTTTTTTTCTATGTATGACGTCTTGGTTTAAAACTGTAATGTTGTACATAATATGTGTATAAGCTAAATAAATAAATGATAAAATTAGCTATCTACTGGCCAAAACTATCTTCATTTACGTGCTTATTTATTCCACTTATCAATTAAGAAATCCAAATTGGTGATCTAATTGAATATCAAGAAATTTTGATATTAAATTCTTTTCAAATTGGTTTTAACTTTAATGTTATTAAACGTTCGAATTTTTTTAAATTGACTTTCAGAAAGTCAAATTGTGTCAAAACTGCTTTTCTAAAAAATAAATGTTCGAAAATCACATAAAAAACCTGAGTTTAACAATAATGGACAGAAATGCTGAATTAATTAACAAGTAAATTATCTCTTATCTTTCATTGAGTGATGAGATGACTTTTTGAAAGTAAACGATAGTTGTGTTTGTAAAAGCTTTTACACAATTAAATTTAATATGTTTGTTTTTAAATTTAATGCTCCTTGCAATAGCATACATCACACTTAACCTGCATTTGGCATATTTATGTTTGAATTAATTTTAACGTGCGTCGGTAACATTTAAAAAGTTGACTCAATCTGTCCTCAAAAAAGAGCTGTTCATGATGATGAAGATGACGATGAGAGAGATGAGATAAATCTGTCCTCAAAAAAGAGCTCTGAGATGAGATGAATCTGTCCTCAAAAAAGAGCTGTTCATCTCAGAGTGTTCATAATTATGAACACTGAGATGAACAGCTCTTTTTTGAGGACAGATTGAGTCAACTTTTTAAATGTTACCGACGCACGTCAAAATTAATTCAAACATAAATATGCCAAATGAAGGTTAAGCCTGATGTATGCTCATTTGTTTACGCTTACAAGATACTCCGGCGTCCGGCTTTAGATGGTCTGCATGTGACCACGGCCGGTGTAACCTGACCGAAAAGTCAAGCACCGAAAGGTAAAGAAATGCAAGTTCATCGCAATTTCCATCGTTATTACTACAATAATTATGCAATGTGAAAGTTCCGAAGTGAATAAAAACGACCAAATTAAAATTTCATTTATTGAGTGCACGGTTGGCGTAGCGGTTAAAGCGGTCGCCTCGCCGCTTTCAACTACGCTGGTGTTGTGGGTTTGATCCCCACATGGAACAAATCTTTGTGTGATTCGCAAAGATTTGTTCTGACTCTGGATGTGATCTGTGTGTGTGAAATCTATGTTTGTGAACACCCCCGCGACACAGGAATAATTCCTAGTGCGGGCGTCGTTTTTAAAAAAAAAAAAAAAATAATAATTTTACCGTCAAGTTTTTTTTTTGAAATGTTAGCGATCAAATTGAATATTAAATTCTAGTATTGGGTTGGACAAAAAATGTGAAATGATTTTGCGTATTCTACATAATATATGTATTTCATTTGATTTATCACACAAAGACCTTAAAAGAGTTCAACGTTTTGATATACCAACTATTTAATCGGTGTTTTAATAATGATATTTGGATGATTTATGAGTATTTCGAACAAACATTTTAGAAGAATTTCTAAAAAAAGGTAATGATCTAAAGTCCGCATCTTCATCAGTTCCTACGAAAAGATAATATTCAGAATTCTTTGAAACTTGCCAAATCTTGACTTACTTTTTTTAAATATTATATTTGAATTTAGTGTAAAAGGTAAGCACCTAAGCCGAGAGGGCAAATTTATTGCTGAATTTTACGCTAGTAACCAAGCAATGGTAAGTAATACTGCTTGTGGATCATTACCATCAGGGGAGTAGGGGTAGTAAGGGGGAGGGTGTGAGACTTGAACCGCTTTTGACATAATACGTCAAAATTTCCTGTTAATTAGCTTTAGGGAATCGACGATCCATATTTAAGTTACCATTTTTATTAGGTATAATTATTTATTTTATTTATTTATTTAAAAACTTTATGCACAAAATGGTACATGGGCGGACTTAATGCCGTAGGCATTATCTACCAGTCAACCTTTAGGTGATGCAGAGACGACAAGTGGTAGGTGCAAGAGGTGTGAGTTGGTTGTAAACAAAAACCATTTCAATTACTTAATCTAATACGTCATAACTAAGATTATTGCACTACAAAATACTTAAAATAAACTATTTAGATAATATAAATAAATAATATATGGATATAGATATACATGATACTAATATACACATAAATATTAATAAATATTATATATATTACAACGAAGTAAACTATGAAAGAGTTAATTTTGCCAACTCATTGAAGAGGTGATCACGCACTCTAGTTTTAAACACATAACGGTTGGTGGACATCCAAAATAATTAGTGTGTTACTTTTAAATTTTTTAGCTACGTGTTTAGAGGTTTTAATGCCACCTACCTATTGTAGATATGTTTGCGTGGCTTATTTGAAATTTCAACAATATAAGGGAATATAATAGACTCTGACAAACTGATTAACGGCCAATCATCGCCACGACTGCGAAACCTTTTCGCCGAACTTACCACCTCAAGACGAATGTCCAGTGGGTGTAAAGTTCACTAGAAACTAATAGTCCTTTTAACTTAAAGTTTATAAAATAGCCTAAAGTTTCAAGTTTAGATCAAAGGACTTTTGATTTATTTATTTGTATTTACAGAAAAAAATACATGTTAGAACTAAACAAGTCTAATATCTTAATTTTAACTAAATATGTCACTATTTAATCATCCATTTCTATAATATTGCAGGTGCTATCGCTACATCCTATATACAGTAGCCTTCTTTGCCAGTAGTTTCAGGACCTTATATAAATCTGAACATATTAATGCAAGCATTACATCTTAGCAACAGATTAATGGTGAGTGTTTGTACTACTGTTTCTATATCAACATTCCTTCTTAAAACTTCGCGAGGACGTTTGAACGATTTTAATGAAATTTGGTACAACGGCAAAGTCGGAAGGTAAGTTTTCTAGAATGTTCTACCACCGTTTCCTCTACCTACCTACTCAAAATAGCAATAGTTTAACGCAATGTGGTGGAAACCCAATAACTTTTCTGCATATCAATTTCGTAGTTAGCTTATGTATATTCATGACCTACATCGAATTAACGAAATGCCAAAGTATAGGTTAAAATAATAATGGATGAAAAGTACTCAGGCTGTTTTAATAATAAAATAACAAGAAAACGATGCCAAATGTTATTGTTGTAAAGGTTATGGCGATAGCAATATTTCTTATATATATTACAAGCTGCTCCCGTGTTCAACGATTTTGCTTCGTATAAGTGGGCTATCCAACACTGAAATATTTTTGTATTTGGTTAAAAAAATCTTGTAAGCTTATATATTTTAAAAAAGGTAGATACAGCATTGACCCAGTTAACGTCGGCATACTAAATTAAGTCTTAAGTACTACATGGCTTAGTCGATGTTGAATGACGGAAGCACAACACATGTTTGTACATTATAAAATAATAATAATGAAGCATTTTTATTTCCAAATCCGAGTTGAACAAAAAATTATACAGTTCATTAACTTATTGATAACATTTCATTACTTAACATTAATACATTTTCTTATTAGGTGCATAAATAAAAACATGCTATATCATGCTAGGTATAACATGCATAAAATTAATTATTAAGTGTATATTATTTTTAATAACAAAAATATAACAACAATAACTAATAATTTCATAATTTCATAAAAATATCTTCTATCTTTCATCGAGACCTTTTCATCAATCTAACAAGATAATAAAATACATTTTTAATTGCATGCTGAATCTAATCATAAAGTTCATAATCATTAAGTATATCGTTTTATATCATTTCCAATTAATAATATTAATATTATATTCATTTATTTTAAAATAGTTGATTCTTTGTAAAAATATCATAATTATAGAAATGTATAAATAATATTGAATAATATTTTGTTTTAAATAATTATATTATTTAGTAGTAGTTTTCTGTCTCGTCTATTTCTTGGATCTGGACCCCTTGTTGGGTATATGCCTCCTTCAGTTTATTGCAGCTATCCCTATCTTTTGCTATTTTCCTTTTATTTGAGGCTAGAGATCTAGCATTGTGTGTTCCAATTTTTAGATGTTTCTATGTTTTATTTTTATTTTACTGGAGGGTTGTGGTCATTTTTCCCCACGGTGACCAACCGGCTTGGGGAAAGTTCTTTTTGTTTGTACATTGATGCAGTTAAATCTTTTAGAAGGAATGATTATCTTAGCTTCGCGATTAGAGTTTAGTTAAAATCATATGTTTTTTTGTACATGTATATGTACCCACATATCCGTTAACAAGCACAATTGACTTGACTAGTCAATTTTTTTCAAGTCAACATACTTACAAGCAAAGACAAATTAAAAAGGAAGACATGGAACCCTCTTACTACTGCACTCGAAAAATTGGTCAAGCCAAGAAACAGTACGGCGTTTCACCGATGCGATGCCTCATCAAAATGGCTGAACGCATTGTCAATTCGAGTAAAGTCAATTTTTTTTTTATAAATTCTAAACATGGATTGCACGTGCATTTCGAGGCACGTGCTGCAGCCCATTCATAGTTTCATACAATGTGTGAAGTCAATCAAGAGATTCCTCACCACCGCGGCAGCGACGCAAACACGTTTAACACTTCATGCCAAGGTCTAATTCTATTGGTCTCTTATGATGTAAGCAATGATGGTGTTATTTGATAGAGTCAAGCCTTGGTGACATGCACACAATGACATGACATAATGTTTGACGGTCAATACTGACAATTCAGGTATTAATTTCGGTTAGAAGTTAAGCATTGCCATGCAACTTAGCAACGCTGCTAGCATTTTGGGAACGTTGCGCACTGGCCTCAGTCTTTTAGATTAAGTATGTGCATAGTTAATTACTTTAGTTTTTAAGTCATTTATTTCCAGGCAAGTTCACTTTTTATTGATATTTTTTAACCGACTTCAAAAAAAAAAGAGGTTCTGTATTCGATCCGTATGTATGTATGTATGTATGTATGTATGTATGTATGTCACCTTTTTATGTTCGCGATTTTCTCGGAAACTACTGATCCGATTTGAATGCAGTTTTCGGTATTTTAATCCTTGTGTTTCAAGGAAGGTTTTAGTATATAATTTATCAGAATCTGATAAAGATCTTTGGAGACAGGCAACGGAACTCTTCAAAAACGAATAGCTAATGAACCACGTTTTGTGCAATCGTGTATCTATGTATTGTTTTCACCACTACATAACATAACATCATGCCTGTGTATGCTTTGAAGAGTAAGCAGAGACAGCCTACTTACCTACCCTTAAAGTACCGAAAGCTCTGCTTAGGTTTGGACGGGGCTTACGTTTCAGCATATTTGTTATTATCGTAGTGATAACTTATGATCATGAAGATCTCAGAAATATTTTTTTGATAATATATAAGGATTTGATAAAAGATCTTTAAGGTGGCCCTCCGAAGGCAGCGTCAGCGAACCTGAGCGTAGCGTCGCAGCATATTATCATACAAAAAAGCTGTGCGCGCAATGTCACTTCTGCGTGCGCAGTTTTTTTCTATGAAAATATGCTGCGACGCTACGCTCGGGTTCCCTGACGCTGCCTTCGGAAGGCCACCTTTAGAGGTAAACGGGCATTACAAATTAAAATGAAACACAAATTAATCTGTCTATGAACTGTACGGGCATTTTCTCTTAAGTATTGGAGGCGCCGTCGTATTCTTTGGGCTATATTTTGATTGTTTCTATTGTGTTTCATGCGTAATTATGCCTTAGTATTTCTTCCTAGCCCCATCGTTAAATATAAAAAACTAAGACACTAAAAAGCTTGAAATAAAAAAATAAAATAAAAAAAGATAATTAAAAAATAAAATTAAAAAAACTAATAAAAAAAAGAATATTCTTAACTCGAGCGTATTCTAAATATTATAATATGTACTAATTTTTTTCAAAGAAAAAGGAACCGCCTTCAAAAACTCAAAAGTAAAAAATAAAATATTCGCTAAACTTTGCTTACCTTTATATTAATTTGTTTAAAACAATAAACCCAAATAATTATGTAATACAAATTAATTATATTTTTTTGAAGTCGGCGCCAAATCACATAATTGCTGATAAGTTTACGAATGCATTCAACAATTATTTCGGTAAATACGGTTTTAATTGTTATTTGATTTTGTGATTTTTTCAACAATTATTTCGGTAAATACGGTTTTAATTGGTATTTGATTTTGTAATTTGGCGCCGACTTCAAAAAAATATAATTAATTTGTATTACATAATTATTTGGGTTTATTGTTTTAAACAAATTAATATAAAGGTAAGCAAAGTTTAGCGAATATTTTATTTTTTACTTTTGAGTTTTTGAAGGCGGTTCCTTTTTCTTTGAAAAAAATTAGTACATATTATAATATTTAGAATACGCTCGAGTTAAGAATATTCTTTTTTTTATTAGTTTTTTTTATTTTATTTTTTTAATGGTGTTAAATTGATATTTAAAATGCACACATTGTAGATACAGAAACACACCTTAACCTTAAAGAAGATTCAAGACAAAAAACAATTAAAATAAATCATATAAACACGGCAATTCATCCAACAACTTTTCCCATAATATGTTCCCCCTAATTGACGACCATATAATCTACTTAAGTATAGAATGGCAACATTAATAAATACTTAATTTAAACCAAAATACATTACTGTTAATCACAAAAATAAAATAATTAAACCTATAATAAAAATAACTAAAACTAAAACTATAATACACTAATCAAGCAAACCGCTACCAGTGGGCATCGTTCCCGAAATGCTGGCAGCATTGCCACGTTGTATGGCAATGCTTATTCGTTGACCGAAAAAAATGCCAGCACTTCGGGAACGGGTTGACTCAATTAAACGTTTAGCGACGTCTTTATAAAGAGCGTGAGCCCCTGGACCCCACGGCCCGAGCGTCTCTACCCCAAAAGGCACAAACATATAGCCACTATCTAAAAGGCTATATTTGCGCCTCTTGAGGTTTTCGGCTGATTCTGCCGCCGCACCAGCCCTATCCCGAGTCCCTGGAAGATGCGACGGCGCCAAAGTGTCGACGCAAGTTGCGTCCCACACCAAGGGCCGCCCCAACCTCCAGGGAACAAGAGTCATTCCGTCGGGTCTCTTACCATCGTCACGGCTCAGGCCATTCGGTTCAAGAACAGCCGCGCAATTGACGGTAGTCAGAGCCCGACGGACGATATCATTAAGGCTGAAGTGGCGAGAGAATCTGCCCGCACTCTTCACGCAGCTTAGACCGTGGTGACCAAGTGGGCTCACAGCGACACCACACTGGCAGCGATGGGGAGCACAGCACGGTGCGCCAAGGCGAAGGGACACTGCAATCCTAAAAGAGGAATTGTCCATCAAGGTGCCAGTGTTAGGCGATGGGAGGGCATGTAGCCACAAACCTGATTCCCACTGTGCAGAGGCTATAAGGCGGGCACGATCCGCGGAGCTTGAGCACGTATCAAGGAGTTTCTTCCGTACTAGCTCGCAGAGCGGCCCGTCCCACAGACGCTGCGAAGAGGGGTTGCTGGGGAAATCAGAGTTTGGGCAGGCAGAGCGCCATGCATCCCTAGCCTCGCCCACGCCACTCAAATCAAAATCATTTACTAAAGATGCGGCAAGAATTTTGTTCGACAAGTTTTGAGTAGCATGAACGGAGGACAGAAATGCAGGGAGTGCCACATTAGAAATTGATCTAATGCCTATGCCACCCCATCGCACAGGTAGTGAAGCCTGTAACCATGCACGTTCATCAAGATTTATATTTAAAATTAAAGCCAAAGTAGTTTTAACGATGTTGTCTAAGTTTTGGAGCAGCTGAGTATGCTTCCAAAGCTGACAACATCTCAAAACATACGTAAATTTAGGAACAAAAAGACAAAATTTTATTATTGTAAAAGCCATGTGGGTATTGATTTTTGATAGCCGATTAGTGGTTTGCAGAAAATTTTGAATTTTATTATCTATAAAAGACGGAAACGCCTCCTCTAATATAGGGGAGCCTAACAGACATAAAGAGGAATTATCAATCAATTTAATACCGGGTGCCAAATCATTAAATTTTTGAATTACCAAATGTTTAGTGGGACAGTCGTCAAATATAAATAATTCACATTTTGAGAAATTCAACTCGAGACCTATTAGCCTGAATTCTTCAATAATTAGGCTAAGATCGTCAAGAGCTGTGTTTACGTTTCCGCCAAAGGTCCCGTCATCCAAATACCAAAGATTTAGCTTTGACTGAAGGCGTTGAATGACGGGATGAATGGCGAGACTGAAAATAGCTGGGCCTAGGGGGTCGCCTTGCTGGCAACCAACTGCAGAAATAATTTCATTATCAAAATAAGTTAATTTAGATGTCGAACCGTAGCACTGCCAAAGAAAGTTATAGAGGTTGGGAATTTTGTCTTTAACTTGCCTTAAAAGGGCTCCTCTATCTACGGAATTGAAGGCGTTCTTCACATCCACCTTCAAAAGCACATCTCCACACTTTCCATTTACAAAAGCTCTAACAGAGTGGACGGCGGCCTCACAGCCTCCTCGCGTGCCAAAACCAAGCTGCAAAGGAACAAAAAGAGTTTCCAAAATCGGGGTTATTAATCTGCAGCCAATTTTGGCCGCGAGGCGACGATAAACCATACCAATTGCTATTGGTCTGATACCGCCGTCCTTTTTCTTAAGAGCAATAAGATTTGCACCGTAAAGCAACTCCGTGATGCCGCAATTAACTCGTCCCGAAAGCATCAAAGAGACTAGAGCCGTCAAATCTCTCAAAAGGGCACTACCAGCTTCGCCGGATCCAGCGCCCAACAAATCTTTTAAGTGCTGTGGCGTGAGTCCGTCCAAGCCTCCCGCTGAGCCACTCTGAAAGGACTCGACAGCTGCTGCTACTTCATGCGCGGCGACGTCAATAGCTACATCAACGGAGCCGCTAGGTGCCTCGGGAAGTTGGAGACAAGCTGCCGGAGAAGGATGCTTTGCCTGCAATTCCAAAAGCGTTTCCGTATTTAAAGGTGCCAACGTGTCGCTAGAAAAAAGAACCCGCGCAGCACCTTTTATGTCACCGTCACTGAGCTTGCTCTCCACAGTTTTATAGAAAGCAGACTCAGCGACGGGCCTCAAATTTAAATTGGAATTTGGTAATGTACCAGGACTACTAACAAAAGGTTCCTCCATTGCCACGTACCTCACGCAGTTCTCTTTTATTCTTGATGTTAAAGATTTCTTATTGTTTTTATCGCGGCTGACGTGAAGTACGGCGCAAGGGAAGAAAAGCAAATGTTCCCATGTGCGTTTATCATTGTGTAGAACCACAGCCTTAATAGACTGCGATAAAGCAGAGGCAACAGAGAGGCGAGCACCGCGGGGTATATGTTTTATTAAGGGCTTTGAGTTTTTGTATGATGATAAAGTTTGGCTAAAGTTGAGGACATTATTAATATTACTATGAAGATAAGAACTATTATTTGAGGCTGGAAGTGACAAATTTGTTTTCTTATGACAGTGGCCTTGATGAACTTTTAGGCCTCTCTGTCCCTTGAATAAACGCCCATCGGAACATTCAGAGCACTGCACGAGATCCTGCTGCGACACGGCATTATGGACACTAGACTCACCTTGATTCGTCCGAGCGCACCGCATTATCCTTACTTGATAAAAATATAAACAAACAATAAAGGAAAACACTAAAAACAATAACATGAAAGGCAAAACACAAAATAAAACAACTTAAAAAAAGGATATTTTGACAACACAACACTTGAACGAAAGTTTGTTGATGCGCAGATCCCTGTAGTTAATGCACAGTAAATGTAATTAATTTTCTTGAGGTTTGCGCAGACAGCACAAAAAGTCATACAAATTAATGCAACGACAATGGTACAAATTATAATAGAAACCATCTTCTCCAATGAGCTAGCCGGGCAGGACGCAGCAGAGACGGCTGCGTTGCCCGGCGACGACGACGGCTACGTTGCCTAGCGACCAAGAAATTGGCGTGGCGACTGTCAAAATCAGAAGGCCCAAATTTGTAGAAATATACTTTTAATTTTATTATACAGCAGCTGTTCAAAAGGTTCACCAACGATACATAAAGTAATATAGAGAAAATATTTCAGGAAAGACACATTGACAGTAGTTTAATTTGCTGCAAACTATTTTTATTTCTTTTCAAAATACGGAGCCATGTAAGATATGACATACAGTCAACAATGTCAATTAATTTTTTTTTTTTTAATTAGTTTTTTTATTTTATTTTAATAAATATAATACACACAAAACAAACGGACAATTCTAGTTAATTAAGTTATGAAAACATATATTTTTTAATTGATGCTGATAAATCTTAAACATACATATTTATTTGTTTCTGGATGGAAATAAATAGCAGCTGGCTTATTATAAAAATTATATGCATGTATCGAATATATTGTTATTTTTTATATTATTTAAAATGTCAAAAGCAGTTCGCAGTTGGATTTGCGTCCGTTGGATGGCGATAGGCTCACATGGGACCTTATCATAACTTAAATATATTTTATTTTAAAGATAAATGACTATAAATTGAATTGTATTTAGTGTAATTTTATTTTAAAACTAATGACATTTTATTTTATTCTTGTTTAATTTTTATTTGGAATTAATATTAAAATTTTAAAATCTCAATCTAATTAATTTTTTTTTTTATTCAAATGAGTTGAATTAATGTACCTTATTGTTTTATAACTATATTAATTTGTGTGAAACTCGAATGTATTGTGTTGTTTTTGATGTTGCTTCATATGGGTTTTGTTACTCGAAATAAATGAATTTTAATTTTAATTTAATTAATAACAAGTGAAGTGTGGGTGTTAAACACTGCTGCCACTCTCTTCTGGGTTATATATGTTTAAAGAATTTATTTCTCATAAAAACTTACAGTTTTACTTAAAATGAGATACAATTAGTGTTATTCACTTAACATTACTAGATTTATCTTAAATTTAAGTTAAATTACAGCGATATTGTGCATACATATTTTTTAAGTAGACTTTTGTAGTTGTTTACATCATTACACTCCTTTAATTCGTTCGGTAACCGGTTATACAGTTGTGCTCCCTCAAACAATATCGTTCTTTTTCCATAGTTCGTTCGTGCATCACTCAGCTGTAGTTTATTTTTGTTTCTTAAATTGTATGGTAATTCTTTTTTATGTAGCTGTATATTAGACTGAATGGAATTAGTAGTAATATTTTTGATTAAGATACATGTACAATATATGTATAGTTGTGTAAGGTTGAATAGTTTAGATTTTTCATACAAAAGCTTTGTAGGAGTAAGATAATGATAATGGAATAATACTTTAATAATTTTGTTTTGAGTTCTTTGTAAAGGAATCAAGTTAGATTTAGCGGCAGAGCCCCATATTTCAATAAGGTATTCTAAATGAGATTTTACTAGAGAATTATATATAATAAGTCGAACTTTATTTGGAATACAGTTGGCTATTTTACGTAAAGCTCCCAGAACTGACATTAATTTGGTTTTGACGTGATCTATATGCGGCTTCCATGTAAGTTTATCGTCTAACCATAACCCTAGGTATTTTTCTTGGTGAGAGCGTTTAATAACATCATTGTTTATAAAAAGGGGTGAAAAGTCGGGTATAGGTTTATTTTTAGCGGCAAAAAGCATGTAAGATGTCTTTGATGTATTTATCGTTAACAAGTTGTGTTTTAACCATTCATTTAGTACATTTAGGTCTTTCTGAGCATCAGACATAATAGAATGTATACAGTTATCAAAATAAAAAAGGCAGGTGTCATCTGCGTACAATGTTAGATGTCCTGTTAGTCCAATTTTGGTGATATTATTAATGTAAATTAGGATATTGGCATGATGTTATGTTAGGGGAGAGTCGGTTATATCGTACCACTTTTCACTTTAACTCAAATATCTCGACTATAACATGTCTTATAATAATTAATAGAAATGTAAAATAAAGTTTCATATTTTACCTTGCTAAGACGGAGAGAACAGATCCCTGCGGTTACTCAAACATTGTTATAAATACTTTTTTGTAAAGGCCTGCCAAAGGTACGATTTAGTCGACTAGTCGTTTTAATCGTACCACCAAGTCTTTAAATCGTACCATGGGTGTTTAAGTCGTACCACTAAATGAAAAACATTAAAATTCTGAATCAAATTATTTATTTTTACTCTTAGGTAAGTAATAAAGAAACATTATTTATATCTCTTAGGTAATTGAAACATAATTTTTAACTCTTAGGTGATATAAAGGAACTATAAGCTTTCTTACTAAAATAACATGATTATACTATGATAATGAGATCAATCAACATTAATTATAAAATGAGACCATATTAAAATAAAATAAAAACAGTAAACTATAGTAATAAAGTAACAGTTAACAAGAATGTTGTTTGTAATATAATTATTGTGCATATTTCTTATTGGAAACAATCATCACAAATGTCTGGATTCGAAGTACACGTCTCATGTAGCCACCGTTTACAGCGAACGCATTGAATCCAATCAACTTTTGGACCCTTCTTATCGTAGTAAGAACGATTGCACTTTCCACATATATTTTCAAGATCATCATCGCTGTCATCATCATCATCTAGTTCTACAACAAGTGTCTCTCCTGAATCATCGCTACTAGTGATGGAATGAGATCGTTTCCTCTTATAACTTTTGCACTTGGCCTTGGGTACAGCTGTCACCTTATTTTCTTTTTTTACCGTTTGGTGTTTTTTTGGTTTAACAATCTTTTCTTTCTTTACTTTGACTTTCTTTTGCTTCTCTTCTAGTTGATTTTTATATGGACTTGATGTAATTTCAATAGCTTTTTGTATAGTGCTCTTCTTTTTCAATGTGTTTTTGGGCAGTGGCGATAAAACTTTTATTGTTTTTTTAATATCAGCAGGTGTAGTTTTTGATTGAATATGTGTTTTTTTCGACGTCGATGGTTGTGCGTGTATTTCAGCAACACAAGAAATCAAATGCTCTTTTTCATTATTGTCATTTTCTTTACCGCCATTCTCTTTATTGTCATTCTCTATATCGTGCTTGTCCTTCTCAACTTTTTCTTCTACCTTTTCTTTTTCCTTGAGGTCATCTTTTGTTTCCGATTCTGTAAAATATTGTAACACTGATACGCTCTCATTGCTCGAATTCATTGTTTCAGCGGCTAATAAATTGTCAGCAGCCTCAAACATATGTTCTGGAAAAACATGTCGGTTTATAGGCCAAATTCCACTAGCTCTGAATCCATTTACTATATTTCCAATCACTGCGGCTCTTTCATAGGCTTCTCCAAATAATTGAGCAACCTGGTATTGTTTCACTTCTCGCCCAGGATTGGTTCTCAACCATTTTTCTGTGCTTTGGATATAATAAGTACTCAGGGGTTTGAAAAATGATACATCAAGAGGCTGAATTCGGTTAGTCGTATGACCTGGTAGTTGTAACAGTATTATTCCATTATCTCTTGCTAAACACAGAGCTTCGAGATTTTTTGTGTGTGTAGTATGCCCATCCAAAAGTAGCAGAACTTTCTTTTCAGGCGTGGGTTTTACAATTTTAATAAAATGCTTCAACCATTCCACAAAGAGCGCAGAGTTAATGTAGCCGCTTTCAGAAACAGTAACAATACTGCCTAAAGGAGCACCATTTGCTAGTTCTGGATTTTTTCTTATCCTTTTAAATATTAGCATTGGAGGAATAAACTGGCCGGAAACACTAGCGCAGCATACCGCCGTGGTATTGACACCTCTTTCTCCACTAGTAGCGGCGCCAATTTGCTTCTTTCCCTTTTGTCCTACAATTTTTTGAGCTTTCTTTTGAACGGTTGAAAATCCACTTTCGTCTACATTGAAGATATTAGTAGGTTCTATGCCATTTTCATCTACAATCTTCTCTAATAAATCAAAAAAGTGAAACACATTACCTCTATTGAATCCTTTAATTCTATTTAAGGATGTGTTTTCAGGTTGTCGAACACTGAGCTGTCGGTGCCTTTTCATAAATTTGTAGAACCATGCTTTGCCAGCCATGCGTTTTTCTTTATTGAAATTATTCTGAATGTTATGGATTTCAGCAATTTCGAATGCGAGACGTCGAATATCGCTGATTGTTAGACCAAACATGTGTGTTTCGAGATGAAGAATATGCTCAGCCAACATATTTTCTGTTTCGATATCGAATATAACCGGTCTCCCTTTTTGGATTTTGGCATCAACTGCAATCTTATTTTTCTTTTTTATATGCCGTAGAATTGTTGGTTTTGGAATAGAATAAGTCTTTGAAATTTTGTTTAAACTTAATTCTTTATTTTCGTAAGCCGCAATAGCTCTTTCTAGGTCCTCTGTGTTCCAATTATAATATTTAATTTTAGCTTTAGGCTCCGTCATCTATAACAACAAAAATACAGTCTTTAAAATATAGGTACTTGCGGTTGGTAGTCGGGTAAATCGTACCAGTACAATTTAACCAACTGCAAGTGGTACGATTAAGCCAACTAAGTCATTTCAAAAACAAAAGCAAAAATCCGGCATAACCTCAAAACTTAGACACGCAACAAAAACCACCAATAATCCAGTATACAATTGTAAAAGAATAAAAAAAACCGTATAACTATAGCTTACCTTGTTTACGAGTTATATCCTTACGAATGTACGACAATATTTACATTAATTCCCACAAAAAATGTTTTTTTCACTCACGCGCACAGTTGTTAACTCACGTCGATTGCAAATGGCGGGTGACGAGGGGTGGTGCAGGGCCACGATTTGGTGTTGTCAGTGTAGAAAAATATATTCATTAAGTGGGAAATTTAGAAGTGGTACGATAAAAATGCCAGTACGATATAACCAACTCTCCCCTATTTATTTTTACTGTTAATCAGCGTTTCATATGCAATTCCTATCGAGTATGATAACAACATGCCGCTCGCTTGGCAGCTGAAAACGTTACTGATCTAAAAAAAATCTAAAATACATGTAAATTTACTCATGACCGACCTACTTAGATTCGTTCATTTCAAAATGTTCTTTTATACAAGAATAATTAGGTATAAGAATTAAAATGTTATAATACGCTTTTTAGGTAAATAAAATCACCATGAACGCACATTTTCGAAATATTCTTTTGTACAATAATAATTTAATATTTGAAAAACAATACCATCACTTACTTATCATATGAACTAACACCGGTTCATATATTACGATTATTTAATCTTTCTTACATTATATTATGGAAATTACAAAATAAGTGTGTTATTCTGTAATTACTTCCGTTTATTTGTTCCTTTGTCTTACGATTTCTAAAAGAGGATAAACTTAAAATTTAAAACAACACTTTTTTTGCTTTTGTGCCAAATGAAAGCCTAGACCATCGACCTCTATCAGGACCTTATCCTGCGCTACCGAGACCAACTATACTAATTACATTATAGGGTCCGCTTCTAGTCTAATGGATTTCATAAGTTTTTTACGTGGAGTGACTGTCATCAAACCTCCGCATCCAGTACGAGGTAATAAAATACTTGTAGTTTGGCTAGTTGTCAGAATTTCTGGCCTCTGACTACTCGTAACGACTGCCATAGATGCTTAAATGGCAACCGGGATCGTCAGCTTAACGTGCTCTCCGAGGTACGGCAGAAAACTCGTTTGTCGAAGCAACTATATTTAAAATAAAACAGCACAGCTTATGCCATATAGAAACAAATTAAATATTCCCCAATGGCTATTGCAAAAGATAATGCTGCATGTATGGTTTTCCTTCTAGATCTAATCGATTAATATTTATAGGCGTAATTAATCGACTAAAAGGTGAAGGATTGCAATTGAAGCCAAATCAAAGGTCACATAGCGTCAACCTTGTCCGAGAGCGTGCATGATACATTGCACCGAGTCTAGCTAAAACATCGATTAGTTCCATAAATACTAAATTTACTTTCATTTTGTTACAAAGTATTGTTGCCTTGTTGACGTAGTAATTATTTTTGGTGGTCGAGCAACGTCTACACGTGTGTGCATCTTATTATAGACGATGGCAGATTCCAATTGTGGTAATCGAGTGAAGTAGTGAGCGCTCAAAGGACTCGGTTCATGAGCGTATGTTTTGGTAGACTCCGGCGCAGTTCTCGTCGCGCCTCTACGCTGCGCGCGCGCCTGCTTTTGTTCTAACTCTAAAATCAAGGGTGAGATTTTTTTTTTAATCCTTTGCAGTGAGGAATGAAAATTCGTGCAGTGTTTTATTTATGATTCGGGGTCATAACTGTATTTGGATGGTTTTTGGTGATCGCTGCTTTGTTTTGTCGGGCAAGTTTTAGTTCCTTATTAGATCAATCCTATATCTAGCTACCAAATATTATCACTCTCCACCTATTTTATATGAATTCCCATTGGATTATTTTATTATTGCTACTATATAAAAAATATTGCAAGAAAACTTTGAATTGTATCGGGCAGGTTTTTCGATATAGGTAATTTTTATTTAATTTATTTATTCTTATTAACATGATAATTTGAGAGGAAACATATATACTTTTTTTAAAAAAAACATTACTCCTCCTTAGATAATCCGGTAGAAATTCATGCATATATTGCACATGCCTAAAGGCGGCCCCCCTTCTTCAATGTTTTAATAGAACTAACAATTGAATGATTGCGATATTAGAACAGGAATATCTCATTGTGATATTAAATTTATACTATGAGATAAAATACTGACGAGATTTATGACTACAAATGGCTTTTAAAAGGATAATGGATAATGTTCTAGTGTGATTATAATGTTAATATTTTTAAATGTTTATTAAGTCTATCTACTATCATTATCATTATCTATTAAACCAAGAAGAATGATTGTTCTTGACCATTTTGTCTTAATAATTATTTTAGTTGTTCGTAATCAGTTTGTATGTAAATCAAGTAATTATCAAAACAATTTTGACTAAATGAACACTAATAAACATACATTTAAGTAATATTAAAGTTGAAAAATTAAGAATCCAGCAGGACTCGAACCTGCACCCCCTGGGTATACCTACGCCCTAAGTGCTTTGCCAATTCAGCTATGGATTCGTATGCTGCCAGACTCAAAATTTCTCAACTCTTTTGTGCCAGCCTTAGCTAGACGAACCTTACTTGGTTTTAGCGCCATCTATGCGATTTGATAAGTCACTAAGTCACATAGAGTAAGTTTGAATTAAGATCAATACTATTACTGTCGAGAGATGACGCATTTTTATCAAATACTTGTAATAAGGCTGGCACAAAATAGTTGAGAAATTTCGAGTCTGGCAGCATACGAATCCATAGCTGAATTGGCAAAGCACTTGGGGCGTATACCCAGGGGGTGCAGGTTCGAGCCCTGCTAGATTCTTAATTTTTCAACTTTAATATTATATAAAATACAAAAAGGCATAGCAAAGCTAAAATTTGCTTTAAAATATTACAAATACATTTAAGTGTTTAAATAAATGATAATACTTATAAAAAAAGATTTATAACGAATTAAATTCAAATAACAACTAAACTCCGTTCACATGAAAATACGGCGTCGGGAGTGTAGTTGTTTGAGGATTGCTAATGGAATTTATGTAATGTGTAGTGTTGGAATCAATGTCAAGACGATGACTATATGCTTTATTATTCATTTACCTACTTATTCTCGTGTATCAATAGTACATAAATAAAGTGTGACGAGAAACCTTACATAGTCATATAATAATAAATAGACTAAAACTTGCGACTTCAGTGACTCTACAAACATAAAAAAATATTTTATTTATGTTCTTTAATAATAGCATGTATAATGACATGTCCCACTGCTGGGTTAGGGCCTCCTTTTTATTTTGCATAATAGTCATTTGGGCGTAACTATCATTTCATGTAATGTTTTGGTGATGCGCCTAATTTTTTTTATACTACGCCCACAGCGAACGGACGTGTAGTCCACCTGATGGTAAGTGGAGTACAGCCCATGGACATCAACAATCCACAAAAGCAGATTATAGATGCGTCGCTGAAGCTGAGTACTACGGTGTTATGCCTCATGTGCCAGTAATTTCAGGGCCTGATCTCACCACCAAACCGGAACACAGTAATGGAAGCACTACTATTTGGGGGCAGGTTAAAGGTGAGACGGTGGTGTTGCCGCCCTCGAGCTCATTCACAAGAGCTCTACCACCAGTAATAAAGATCAAAAGAAATTTAAAATGGTTATCATAGTGTAAAAATAGGTTAGGGTGCGCCGATGGTGGCCCTTGGGTCATCCCTGGGCCGCTACTTGTCCATTTGACATACGAAAAGTATTTAAGTAATAATTAAAATAGGAAGCCAAAAGACAATTATGTCAAATAACTTTAATGCTAAAAAATGCATTATGCCTAACAATGACCTTGCATAAAGTCATTATGGTAAAAGAATATGTGTAACAAGTTATGCCAAATTAAGCGAAGTTAAATTATGCTAAATAAAATTATGCGAAACGATAGAGAACTCCATAGACTAAACGTATGATTAATTGCAAAAACTGCGATTACATTTGATTATAAAGTCTTTGACGTCACCACATGGCTTATATGGTAGTTCCTTAATTAAGTGTTTGTACCAGTTAGTATTTAGTCAATATTACCATTCTGGTCCGTCCATTTTGGCAAGTGGGTTGAGTGTACAGCCAAGTTGCTAGCTATGCTCACCTTATTATTACTTTTTTGTAATGCATGTTATGTCATGTAATAAACGGGCTTTTATATCAGACCGTGAACGTAAGAAAAGACTTCAAACTTTGAACTTCAATATGATTATAAAATCGCGTATCGTCTCGTCTCAAATCGCGCGACGATGAAACGCGATTAATCGCCCAGTTGATGAATCTACGTAATAGATTCGAAACAAGTCGGCATATCTCCAGCTAAAATAACGTGAGTAACACGTATTTTCAATAATAATACATTGTTGTTAAGAAATAGTAAAATTCAACATATTTTACCCTTGTTAAAAGAATTACAGATTCATTGATATTAAATTACAATCAAGGAATAAAACAACAAACCTCCTGAGTCAGTATTTTCAGACTTATATTTCACAACCGAACCGACAAAGAAGTGCATTAAATTTGTCATGCTTCTTAACCATGCATGATTTTAACCATCTTAATATTACGTAGCACGTGCATTCAACTGAGAATCCACGTGTGTGTTATCATTTTTATCATAATCTTAAATAATAATATATCATAGTATCCAAATCGACTTCATTGTAATTCTGTATGATCTTCTTAATGAACTAAAACCAGTTTGCCGGATCAGACCGTGAATAGCACGTTTTTAGTAAACGATAAACAAATAAATGTATTAATCTTACTCTATAATGATTACGATATTATTATATTAATCTATTAACCCACAAAATATACATGTCATGACAAAGATATTATCTTACTAATCTTTTGATAACTTCGATATTAATAAATCAATACTTCAGAATTGCAGCTAATACAGGGAGACAAACAAAGTGATATAGACTCATATTTGTATTGTGGTGTAACATTATTAAAATGGTACGTAAATTATTTTATAATTTATTACTGCACATCGTGTAATAATATCTAAGGTCGTGAATGTAAATTATATATTGGGCAGTTTAAGGTGAATGGAATATTCAAATGTGGTGACTTTATAGTTCGAAGTCACTGTGTCGATCAATAAATCGTGTATTACTTATAATTACTGCGAACGAATCCACATTAAAAACGTAAAATATATTTTCATTGATGTCTTAATCAGATGAGTTTGACGCTGCATCAATGCTTGCATTCAATCGAAAAAAATAAATAACTAATAATTCTCAAAGTAAACTTGGCTGTGAAGTGGGTGCGTGAACTCAGTCAATGATACTGATTATTCTAAAAGTTTTCACTGTCAATAACCTGTAGTGTGAATATAGATGTTCTAATAAAAAAAAATACCGAAATATTGCGATAATGTTACTTGATACTTACTTGTTACTTTAACCGCAACCCTGAATTGTATGATATATTTTGCCCAGACCACGCAGAGCTCACGGCTCACTATGTCCATTGTCTACGTTTCCCTATTTAATAGTTAATTTTTCGATGGGCCCATAGATAAAATAAGAAAGGCAGATGGGGTGCACCGAACACGCAAAGTGAAGCCAACAAAGCAAATACAAATCCTTGACACAAGCGAACCCGGTATGCTTATCATGTGATACGGCTCAGCGCCTACGGTACTCACAAAGAAGAAGACACAACCGTTGTGCCGTATATACATATAAAGCAAAATTTTAACCCATCGATCAATCAAAAACGAGTTGTTTTATACGTATATTTTATTAGATTACAAGATAATAATATAATTCGATCGTTAAGATTCGTCTTTTCGAAGATATGTGTGTATTTATTATATAATATTATTGCTTGCTAACAGTAAGGGAAAACATGAGGAAACCTGCATGCCTGAGAGTGCCAAAAAAGTACTCGAAGTTGTGTGAAGTCTACCAATCCGCACTTTGCCAGCTTGGTGGACTATAGCCTAACCCTTCTCATCAAGAGAAGAGGCCCGAGCCCAGCAGTGGGACATGTATTAGATACAGGGCTGCTATTATAATATAATTCGATATAATTCCAACCATAATTGTATCATGTTGTGAATCGCAACATGGTAAAAAACACCGCGGCGTGTGCGTGGTGGCCTTGAAAGTGGCCATCCATTCGCGCACGTGTGGTTTTATCTTACTGGCCACCGGCCATCACGCGATGGTAAACGACTTATAGTAACTCATTGTCAATGTTACAACATTTCTTTGTGGCAAAGTTTTATGTATGTTTTAAACGATACAATACCTTAAACATACACATTATTGTGCTAAGGCACACACAAGGCACTTATCGTTTACATAAACCAGTGAGCTGGTGTCCCAAAATTAACTTGATTTGGAGTATTACTGTTTGACATAACATCGTATGCATTTTGTTATCAAAAGCTTTTAGCTGCACACTTTTTATGTTTTTGTATAATTATTATGTTTCTATATTAAGTGTACAACTTAATTTTTACTTTACAAACAACCAAACAAGGTATACCCAGCAGCAAAAACAACTATAACAAAGTAACGTAAAAACTGAAGTTTGAAACAATGAAACCAGCTTTTACTGAGTAAAATAGGTGTTCTGAATGATGACAAAAATTGTATATTTTTCAACTTTGACGGCTCTTACGAAAAAATACTATATTATTTAGCCGCAACCAGTTTTACTACAAAGCAATCTTATTCCAATTAGATATCTATTTACGGTTCAAAATAGTGTGAATAAGGTCTATAAAAAGACATTGTTTTGCACAGAAGGGTTATTTTCGGCTCCCTTTGTTTGCGGGGTAAAATCTGTTGAATATTGAGTACCTACTCGCCCACCGCCACTGGAAAATGGTGTCACTTGAAAATTTTCCAATATCCGTACTTTTATCAAGATTTAGAGCATCGCCAAAATAATCGTATTTTATGATAACGTCTGGAAAGGTCACGCCCACATGTTGCCACTTTTGTTAAAAACACCAAAGGTTTACTTGCTAAAAATTAAAAAACCTTACTCAAAAAATATTATTGCGTATTTCTGTCAGAGGACGAATATATGTTTTAATGAAAAGTGTACGTTTTTGTCTATAATAATGGTTGTAAATATCTGGTTTTTGTAATTAACATTGTTCAGTGCGTTTTTTACCTAAAAAGGTTTATTTGCACGTGGCAAAAAATTAAACTTAAAAGACTAAATTTGCCAGAAAAGGTCACCATCTCAGCCATAAGCTGCAGTGCAACAAAGCCCTACAGCGCTGATATTCTGATCGAGCCAGAGAGAGGATTTTTCTTTATCAATACTTTTTCTCACAGATTAAATCATTTTTATAGAATTTGGTATGCAGACTTGAATTCAATGAGTAGTATAACGAGTCTCAGTTAAAGAAAATAGACTGTAAAGTTCAGTGACCTCACTATTTTATAAGTAGACATGAGGCATTATGTCAGATTGCCTTGAAACAGTGGCAAACAAGCATTGATTTATCGGTACGTAACTTTACACAATACAGACCGAGTGCACTTTATGCTTGTGAGCGAATCGGTGACTCAAAAACCGCACGACCCAACCGATACAACGTTGGCAAATAAACTGGTATTTTACTTAAAGTACGATCAGTGACTAAATGTGGACGATACAATTAAAATAAAAAAAAAATGCTTTAGCTTTTATTAAAAGCGTTCTATAGGCAATTTATGCAACGTATTTAAAACGGGCGTATAGTCCGGCAACTTCTTCAAAAAATCGACACTCAACAAAAGATGCCAAATGCGTCGCTGTATCTGAGGATTAATGAGCCAGTAATTTTAGACCAAAAAAGTAGTTGGGCAGAAAATGCTCTAGACACTGTTATAGTACTTCGTGGCAGGATGAAGGTGCAACGGTGTTGCTACCTTCTTAAAACAAGTTTACAAAGCGTTTCCACTATCACAAAAAGTGACCTTTGAGGGCCTAAAATACAAACATTAAATTTCGTGATTAATATTGCTTTTTTTATACACTTTTGTATTCACCAGTACACATTGTAACATGTATTACGTGTTTCATCAACGGAACGACACGACTGAATTACTTTTCTCACGGTAATACGCATGTAAACACCGTGAAATACTTACTAGTTAAGTATACGTGCATGTAAGTGTGGTTAGCAATCACTCATGTAGTGTAGTGTATTAGATAATGAGAGCTAAGTGGAGGAAACCGCAGATAAAGCTACATGTTAACAAATAAAAGTGGGTTTATAACAATATAAGGGTATAACTGCCTTGATGGTATAATGGTTAGCGTATACGCCTCACAATGCGAAGTCTCGGGTTCGATTCCCGGTCGGGCAAAGTGTTATTTGTGAACTTTCCATTAGGAATTGTGCCCGGTGGCTGGCGGAAGGCTCGCCCCTTATCCCATTGGACCTCACTCAACTTAACAGGTGAAGTGTGGATGTTGTACATCTTGCCACACTCTTCGGGCGTGTAATATAGGCGTGATGTTATGTTAAGAGTACATTTTTTTGTTATTTATAAATGCGAGTGATTCTAATAAAGACTACTTCGCAAGCGAAAGATTTAAGAGGTCACGAACTGGAAATTATTTTTTTTCTCACAATAACATACACAACTTTTCACCTCTTCCAGTGAGAAAATATTAAGATTTGAATAAACTTGAAATCGATTGCTTTACTTTGGATAATTCTATGAAATACGACAGTAATACCGATTCAGAATGTGTTTTAGCGCCTTTTGTAAGTCGCCACTTATTAAATATATATATATATATATATATATATATGTCGTACGCTTTCAAATACTCTTTGTGATTTTTGTGGGAAAAAGCTAACTACTGTGTTAGAAGCAGGTTGTCTCAAGTCCTTCTGGAGTTCCACAGAGTTTTTTATTAAAAAGTTCCAGTCAACAATTAAACATAAACTGGAAAGAATTAATAGTTCCCCTCGATGACTGACACAGACACACTTTTTTTTTAAGTATGCGGTCGGTAGTTCGTTCTTTAACATTTATGTATGGAGTCTTAAATTAAGTACCTAATTTTAATTTTAATTTTAATTTTAATGGTTAATCACGCATATAAAAACATTAAAATACTAAATAAACGTGTATATATAATTAAAAATAATTAAAACATATTGTTTGTAGTTTATAAATAAAATTTATGTCAGTGTTTATTACTAAACTTTATGGTGGCTGCTTTGTTTTTTTTTCAGCACCTATTCATTGGAAGGATTTTGTGTTTCGAAATTTGAACCACTTTGCCTCATTAGTGAGTAAAAACGCTTTTTATTCACTGAATTCTGGCAAGCTTTTTCGTGCTGGTGTGGTGAAAAATTGATTGTTGCATTTTGACAGTCGTATGATATAATATATATTTATGTATTGAACTTTAACTATAATTATAAAACAAGACGTTTTCCAAGCAAATTGAACAAAGGTTTTTTTTTATATCATTTAATGTCGCTGATGTCGTATCCATTCCGTATTGTACCAAAATTAATGATATTTTTTACTTCCTTACTACTACAATAGTAACGACGAAGTCTACTACAGCTACATTGATGAAATAATATTGTATAAATGAACAAACTCGTGGGCTTGTCAACTAAATTATGTAATTTTATTAATTGATGGACTTTGTATTAGGCCGGAACCGGTCGATCGTATCGACTAGAATTATCCGTAACCCGATTATCCAGTTATAATAAAATACATTAATTGTATACAGGTTAAACAGGTTCTTATGATAAAATTTTTACGATAACGTATTTATGGTGTAGGGTTTATGGTAATGAAATATAAATGACTAATATTGACGTTACTGTTTGGAATTTAATGATGATTAATATAAACTATATTCATCATCATTACCTAAATTCTTAATTATAAATGAAATTCACATAAAATAGCATTTTGCCGGAACCGATGTAATTTCAGTACCTTGTTTGTTTTTTAGAAGCTTTTATTTTTTATCCTATTACTGAATTTCTCTCGAATGATGATTAATTATTGCACAATGTAACGTTGAATTCATTTATTGACGAGTGAACTCTACGCTACTACTACTATGGAATTCGCCGGAATTCCCGCGGCGACGCGGGCATCCGCGCGACTCGTTTGAGTTTCTCATGCGATAATGAGTATTATGGTTGTGAGAATAGAGTTGGAATTTATATGACACTGAAACTGCGCTTCGATTCGCTGCGCTTCGACGCGCTTTTGGTGTGTGTCGACCCTAACCGCATCTAGTATAATATATTATTATGTTGTTTCGATAAACGTCATAGAGATAAAGACCTTATGCAGGCCAACCAAAAAGGCGTCCTAGTCACATCCTATTGGTCTAAAACCATATAGATAGAAGAAAACATTTTTATTATAGTCATTGACACGACAAGAAGAAGTGCACGGTTAGCGTAGTGGTTAAATCGGTCGTCTCACCACTTTCAACTGCGCTGGTGTTGTGGGTTCGATTCCCACACGCGACGAATCATTGTGTGATCCGTAAATATTTGTTCTGACTCTGGGTGTGCTTTGTGTGTGCGAAATGTATGTTTGTGAACACCCCCGCAACACAGGAGCTATTAATAGTGCGGGAGTCATATTAAAAAAAAAACATTTTGTTTGGCAAACCTGAATTGATTTGTAAGAGTTTTGTAAACCGGTACAAATGACCACTGACCACGCCTAAAATCTATGGTTTCAATAATGTCACTATGTAGCATCCACATAGTGTCATAGCGACAGAGATGTGCGTTGAATATTGGAATATCGTCATCATCCTTGGTTGTTTACAAGATATCTAATGCCTCATAGACTAATGTGATTTGTATTATTTGCATTCATTTGTTTGCGTAATAAAACACTTGTGTGTTCACAACATCGGCTGTGGTTGTGGGTAATATTCCATGGAATGTCTTTTATTATTTATACTATGATGCATATTATTATTTCACCACAATTATGGCTGTTAGCTTACCATTTTTATTATCCGTATCCTTTGTGGTACTATTTAAGTATTGTATTTAATTAAAATTTAATATAAAAAAAAATATTAACACAAACATAAAAGGGAATGCCCAAAAACTAAATCGTCATAATTCTTGTGTCACAAATATAAGATGGTAAATAATTTCTCGTTTAGTGTATGACGATAATCTAGTAATAAAAGACACAACTTAAGCGGGATTTAATAAACAAAAGTGATTTTCTATTTAAACATGAAGAATGAACGGAGCGCTGAACATTTTTTCGTAAAATAATCATGCGTTTTTACATTTGTTTAATAACTATTTTCATAAAACCCGGCTAACTATTAAAATATCCGACTGACAATTAAACTTTTATATTATTCTTTATATAATACAGCAGATGTTATCTTGACATAGCCACAGAATTGAAGGCACAGCAGCGATAAACAATCCCATAAGTATTTTTTTTTCATAGAAATAAGAATATAATTTATTTTTGTATTTGACAAATAATGTACAGATGAATATAAAACTAAAAATAACTGATGACTAATTATAACTATAAACAACATGCAGTTAGGTTTTATTCAATTAATTATAAACTTATCTTTGTTGTGTATATACGGGGTGGATGCGACATAGCGACATTTATTGAAACCACAGCTTCTATCTATCTATCTCTTTCTTTATATCTTCTATCTATATCCGGTGGAAATGCATACTGGCCATGTATAGAAGCTGTGGTTTCAATAAATGTCGCTATGTCGCATCCACCCTGTATATATTACTAGCTGACCCGGCGAACTTCGTACCGCCTTAGCGTAAATTTGATGCACTACTTTATTTTGTATAGCTGACCTATCTTTTACCTATTCAATTTGAACTGGAATCTATAATATCCTCCATATAAAAATGAATACCTATTTCCCTGATGCAAAATTAAATGTATATTTTTCAATCTTTCTGAAAGATTTTCTTAATATTTTTTTCCGTAAGAACCTTGTACAGAGTATTAGAAAACTACAAAAAAAAATCAGCCTAATCGGTCAAGCCGTTTTCATGCTATGTCGTGACAACGGAAAACGGGTTTCATTTTTACATATATTTCTTAATATTTTTTTCCGTAAGAACCTCGTACAGAGTATTAGGAAACTACAAAAAAAAATCAGCCAAATCGGCCAAGCCGTTTTCATGCTATGTCGTGACAACGGAAAACGGGTTTCATTTTTATATATATAGATTACGTTGAATTTTCATATTTTTAGATATAGCCATCATCATCATCATCATTATAAACCCAGAGACGTCCACTGCAGGACATAGGCCTCAGCATTCGATTTCCACAGCGCGCGGTTTTGTGCCGACTGAAACCAACGACTCCCCGCGATCTTAACAAGATCGTCTGTCCATCTAGGCATAATTTAACATAATTTTTACAGTTAATAAATATTTAACATAATTTATTATTTTGTGAGCTTAAAAAAAATTGAAGAATAATTAAAATTGTAAAGAGTAATTAAATCAGGTAGTAGATATTATAGTGCCTGGAAAATAAAACGCATTTGTGTTAAATTAATAAATTCATTATTTGTAATCAAATTTAAATTTAACAGTAGGAAGGCAACTTCCGTTGTAAAAATATGTTAAGAACGGGCAAATTCTATAAACCATTTATTTATGCAATTCGTAAGAGGTGTTACATAATATTATGATTAAATTATAAATAATAATATAATATAATTATTTATTTATTAAGACAACATAGGTCCATAATTCTCAATACATTGAAAAAAACATAAATAATAATAATCATAATTAAAAACACAAAACAAACATTCACTAACTTCATGCCATTCATTAAATTACATTACAAATACAAACTTAACCTAATTTATTAAAACCCAATTAATTTTCTTTCATTTTCATTTTGACATTAAATTACACGATGAAAAAATAAAAATATAATTGAAATAGATTAATAAGATAATAACAATAATGGAATTCAATTTTGTAAAACACAACATTCTAATAAAATTTAATAAAATAAACTAATACTGATTTGATTTGGTATTTATTTTCATTTTTGAGTACGTGAGGCTCTTTTGTAATTGGGTAACATTTATAATGCC
Organism: Hypena proboscidalis; assembly: GCA_905147285.1. Classification (NCBI taxonomy): domain Eukaryota; kingdom Metazoa; phylum Arthropoda; class Insecta; order Lepidoptera; family Erebidae; genus Hypena; species Hypena proboscidalis. The sequence continues at coordinate 5,963,533 of LR990130.1, forward strand.
TCTTTACTCTTTTGAAGAGAGTCTTGCAATGGTCGTTGACCCCAGATCTTTATGTATTGTATGCAGCACCTTGATGGCCTTTGTGTCTACTTTTGTAACAGTTCTTGCAAGATGTTTGATTACATAAAAAATAATATATATACTCTGATATTGACTATGGCATAATAGATTGCACCACGAGAAAAGTCAAAATCGAGGGTTTTCGGCATAGGAGACTTTAAAATTCACATTAATGTTGTTTTATTTTTCTACCACATTGATTGCCAAAGTATTTTTTTTATCTCACTCCTGTGACGCGGGGTTTTCACAAACATACATTTCACATACACTAAACACACCCAGTCAGAATTTTTTTTTGCTGATGACACAAAGATTGGTCCCGTGTGGGGATCGAATCCACAACACCAGCGCAGTTGAACGCGGCGAGGCGACCGCTTTAACCACTACGCCAACCATGCATAATGGAAACTATTCTTTGTGAACAAACTGCATAAGTTGCCGAAACCACATAAAATTCACCGTGTTTATTTTATTGAAACCACCAAAAGAGAATTCACGAGGACATTCAAAATAAAGCGAAGTATTATTATAAAACAGCGTCAGAAGGCAGGACACGATTTTGTAACAACCAGTATTCTAAACCGGGTGAAGCAGCTTCGGCCAGTACACACGGCTACAGATCAACCTATAGGTATATTTATTTCCAGTACAAGATGATCTCGCATTGGAGATCATCTCCCTTACAACGCGAGATCATTTTATACTGGCAATGTTTATATATTGATGTGTATCTTTGTGTACTATAGCCACAGTTTATACAGCGCTGCAGCCATAAATATTGCAAAACTGGTTCTAAAATATCCTTGGAGTGTGAGCAAAGGAATCAAGTTGTGCCAAGGTTCGCGGGCGTAGACAGATTTTTTGTCTGTTTTGGGACTTTGGGGATATGTGTACTAAATAGATTTAATAGCCGCAATATATTTTGCGTTTTTATAGGTATGGTATGGAGCGTAAAATATTTTTTCGGGGCGGTTGCTGTCTCAAACGCTCGCAATACGTAATGTGAGTAAGAGTGAAGAAGACTCATCCTAGATACCTGCCTGACCTAGTTACTCAAAACAATAGATTAATTTAAAAAATCAAAGTATAGCGACAAGCCAAGTTTCAAGACAAGCTGTTTCCCACGGAAACACGTTGTAGATTGCTATGCGAATGTAATCAGGTAATCAGTTAAAAAAATCACCTCGAAATATTACTATTGAGTAAATTAACTAGACATCTAGACTATTACACAACACTTATTATTTAAATACGTCTAGAATGTATTTCCTTACTCACATTTTAAACAGGAATATAAATATTTGAGCCCTTGTGCAGCACACAGTATACATTTTTAACAAAATTATATTCTTCTTAAATCAAATTCAAATCGCCTATCTGTAATATGTCTTTATGCATGCGTGGTCAAATTTGAGTTTTCGTTATCATAATTACGTAATATACGGAATCGAAAACATTAAACATAATAGTGCCTTTGATTGCGATAGCATTAAAAATAAAATCTAGATATCTAGACCAAATCGGCCGTAAAAGTTGAAACCTAAATGAAACTCAAAAGAAAATCCTGCAACATGTATTCACGTAATTACTTACATAATTATTGACTGCTAAAATCACGTTTTTTACAAAGATATACCAAATAAATCATTCGAATGTTTGTTGACATAATATGTTTGTTTCTTTACTGTATTCAATGCTCATTAATGATAGTAAGCGTTGTTAGAGAAAAAGGTTTAGTTTATAATATTATAAAAAAAGCTGTAAACCATAATCACCCACTAACAACTATGTGGTCCTAACAACAAATGACTAGAAAAGCAAATAAAATGTTTGAGTAATAAGGAAGTGTAAATCTAACGAATGTAATAGTAAACCTACGTAATATCGAATGTTACGAGTAATGTTGTTCAAGGCCAAGGCCCAGTTCCGACAATGATTGAACCATTTTTACTATGATTGAACTGCAGTGAATCAATTCTAATTCAGACCGAATTTGAATTTATTTCATTATCGCAGCTTAACGACGGACGTCCACTGTTGGACATAGGCTTCACCTTAATTCCGCCACAACGCGTGAGTTAGGGCCGCCTGAAATTAACGGCTCCCCGCCATCTTAACCAGATCTTACGTCCATCTTCGTCATCATCCGTTCGTAGCCGCCACTCGAGAACTTTTCTGCTTCAACGGCCATCTATTCTGCGAGCTGCGAGCTATATGCCTTGCCCATTGTCACTTCAGCTTTGCAATCCGGCTCGCTGTGTGACTCTGAGCTTCCTTAAGGCACACATCTTTAGCGGCCACGTCTCTCATCCATAGGTCATCACTGGCAACTATGGCAACAATGGCTGAATTAATTTGCAGACTGATAAATTAATTTGATAGAATCGTTCCTACAGTTAATTTTGTTTATATAAACTAATCGATTTTAATTGGTGGTATTGTACCGAATTTGTAGGTTAACTAACACATTGTTTAAATACAATGAACAAAAGCCCCAAAAAAACCCATTTCAAGTAATCATTACTTCAAAAAGTCAATAAAAGTACTTCTCTATCCTTGTTTTAAAAAAAATGTTTTATTATTTAAAAATAAGTTGTTTTTTCCTTATACAATTATATGAATTTTGCACCTTTGACTTGGCAAGCCACAGCGATTATTTTTCGATGGAAAATGTATCAGTATGACAGGGAGGCATATTGGGTGACAGGCGGAAAATTTGTGACGCCTTTTGTTTTCATCGGGTGTTAGTATCAATCAATCTTTGTTTTTTGTGCCAATAACTAGAAAATGATGGAATGGAATGTATCAAAATGAAGCTATTATAGATTAATAGCCTTGTATGTAGTTACTCTGTAACCAACTGTAAATAAAAAAATCTGTTGAATACGACAATGATAAAATTTTATGATTCATCTTTAAAATTAATTTATCTTAAAAAATAACTGCTTTTGTTTATGAAAAAAGAAAACTTATTCATTTATGACATATTAACTGAATAACAAAAAACAAAAACCATTATTCCATAGTATTTTAATGGTTTGGCTTAGCCTAAAAATAGTTATTTTTCTTTGTTAAACCAACCATGAATAGAGACATGAAAAACAAAAGAAAACAAATGAAGAATTGGTAAAAAACACGTTTTTTTTCTAACGCGAAGTACAAATGACTTTGACAAAGTAGTTTTTATTGTAAAGTTTAAAAAACTACACTGACATAAGTATTTATTCAAAAGTATTAAAAAAAACTGGCTAGGTGAGTTTGACTCGAGTAGACTATCAGTAAATATATTACTATTGAGAGGTCTAATGTCAAATACAATAAAAATAAAAATGACGTTATTATTTAAATACTTATTGGTTTAATATTGGGGTTTTAAGAAACAAGTTTTTTGTTATTAGTATTTTATTTAAACCATAGCATATTATCCATTGTACGGCACAATAATATGACAAGACATGACACACGTATACTCACTGAATCCTATAATAAAGAAATAATAGTGACAGGTTTAATGGAAAAATCAATGGCGTATCTAGTACTTACGACATAGAAATCTTGGGAACAACCACATGCCATTGCATGTGCGTAATCCATGTAGAAAGGAACTGAAAAGTGTACTTATTACAGCCGTTTGTGTTACTTTGAAGTTTTGATTTTTATACTTTTTTCGGACACAGTAAAACTATCATGATCTAGTATTTTCGGTTTGAATACGGTGTTATCCACGACTGGTACCTACCAAAAAGTTCGTGTGACATAGGTACCTGCCTTAGCCGGATTGTGATAAAAAAAACAAACAATTTCAATGAATATAAAGATCCGTGTTTAAATATTTGTTAAAAGAAGAAACTAAAGAAATAACTGAGGATACTAAATGGGAGTATGTATTTTTTTTACGTGTATATATTTTAATAAGTCTTTGTCTACCTTTATTGCATAGGCAACGAACCAATTTAAAATACTTTTACAGCATTTATTGAGCGGAACTATGTTTATTTGGATACAATTATTTGCCAAAATGTTCATAATGGATTCTTTTTTGTTAGTCGTCGTTGTGGAAACGTAGTTTGGAAGTAAATCATGTGATTTTAGATAAAAAAGTATTCAATTAAAGTAACATATTTTTGTAACGTCAATGTTGTTCTCATAAGGAATAATCAAAGTTTTTGATTTTTATTTGATCTAAGTAACGAACATATTTTAACTATTTCAGACTACGGTTTAAACTTACCGGTAGTGCCAATAAGTTTTAAACGTAGTCCCGTAGCACGAATATGTATTATACAAGGTGTAAATGACATCGTGACATATGAGACCCTGGTTCCGAAAAAAATTCACCGGAAAGATCGTTTTTCGCAATTGTTCCGACTGATTATGGTAGAATAACGTTATCATAGACAATCTTAGATATTGATTAGCAATTTCCCTGTCAAATTTGGGATTTTCCGATGAAATATTTTTAAACCTAAAATAGCTTTAAAATCATGTTAATCATTGCCGATTTTCTTATGACGTGAAAAATTTTGAAGACCTTTTCCGAAAGGGTGATATCCGATTAAAATTTTTCGAGTCTCAGAATTATGTACTAAAATCTCTAGTAAAGCGGTTAATATATTTTATACCTTGTATTCTACTCGACACATTATCCAAAGTGACACATTATCCATAATGACCCATAAGAGCTCTACCACTATTAAAGCTTTTAGTTTGATTGTATTGTTTATCCTTAATTATTTATTTTTTCGTGAGGTTAAATATTTTTTGAAACTACCCTCACTTTTGTTGATTGTAAAGTTCCAAAGTTTTTAACACTAGGTATACTAATCGAGTCCGGTTTATGACAGTTTGTTGGTTGCAGGAACGAGCGGAACGGCTTTAGTCAAAATGAAACGTAGGAACACTTATAGCACCTTTTTTTTGCTTCTGCATAATTTTTAGCAATAAAAGGGCGGGCGTGAAAAATAACAGTGCCGTAAAAAATAAGGTTAATTTTAAAACAAGGACAATGAACATTAATGTTTTTTTAAAGGCATTATGTATACCATGAAATACTTAAAATAACGCTTTTTCAATAATATTTTTTATATCCGCATTGTTTTTCCAGTAAGATTAAAAAAATATCGACAAATAGCTTCAGCAAATGATAAAAACGTTGGAATGTGGTCTGGTAAAATTTTAATATCTTGGCTATTTTATTACATTTTTTTAGTAAAAACATTCACCCGTAGTTAGGTATAGATTAAATGGGTGGTCACAAATAAAAATACAAAATCATAAAATATCTACAAATTAAGTTAGTTGGGTATAAAATCATTCCAGCACCAAGGTTTTTTTAAATCACTAAAAAAATATAAAGGTTGTGTTTTAGCACTCATGCGTTACTACTTACTATCCGACCGCTTATATTTATTTAGTTTGTAGAATAAGTAATAGTCAAGGCTTAAAAATTGTAACAGTTTTTTGTCATTTTAGCTTTATTTTTAAGTGAATGGATTTATATAATATGCGTTAGATTTTGTTTGCAGTGAGTTTGGGAATTTGAAAACAGTGTATTGTACAAAAACTAAAGAAAAAATCCACGTATTTATTTGACCTTTTCTGAGGAAACGTGTTAATATCATAAATTTCAAACATAAGTGTAAGATACGCATTATTTACTAGCAAATTAAGAAGTAAATAGGAACTTAAATAATAACACTTATGTAACAATATGTTTGTTTATGCAAATTTATGTTCCGGTTCCACGCCTTGCCTTAGGTCATGGCAACTATATTTTCAAGGCTAAACCCATTATGTTTAAAATACTGTATCATGGAGCAGACGTGATTGGAATATCCTTCACAAATATTCACATTATTCAGCTATTATTTTTCATAGCGATAGCTAGTTTTATGATAGCAAATTATTCTGATTTTTAACATTGACCCATACAAAATGTGTCACAATATACATTTAGATAGATCATTGAAAACGGCAGTAAGTACTTGAATATGAGCCATTTAACTATCGCCACGTAACTCGCTCTTAAAATGGCCTTATTATGGTAATTAGAACAGCCTTCACAATCACAAAAATAAACGCATGTATAGATCGTGATCTGTATGGTTTTGGTAATTACATAGCCATTTTGACTAACAATAAATGTATTTAGGAAGGAAGTAGTCATAGTAACAATTTTGTTGCTTTTTCAAAGTCAAATTTCGAAATAGCCGGAATTTCGGCAACTACAAGGTGATTTAAAAGTCTATCTATCTCAAGATACCAAAAAAAAATATAAATAAAGGATTAAGTATTACTTAACTTATGTAACTCAAAAAGTTCCCGAAGTATGACGTCATCATAGACGTCATGTATTGTAATGTCGATTCGAATTATTGCGAAACTTTGCTTGACCTTCTAGTACAGAGATATTGAGAATCTGTAATGTGATGTAATATTACAATAAATGTTATTGGTACATGAAATTAATGTCACTTATTCGGAAAATTGTTATTGTACGCCGCACATGCGAACCGAATTGGATGTCACAAGATGCGTAAGACGTAAGTGCGAGCGAGGAGTCCAATAAAATAAAAAAAACAATTAAACCCGTCATTTCTAAAAAGGCTCGAGTCACACTAGTGTGACTGTTCTAGTCGTGCTCCACCGTAGATCGCATCATCACTTACCATCAGGTGAGATCGTGGCCTATCCACCATAAAAAAAATTAACTTTTTTTAAATATCACTTTTTATAAACCGTTGAAAATGTTAAAAATCACTTGAGGCTCCGTGTCAATGAAATATTTACGGCGTAATTTATTCATAATTCTGTGGTTTGCTAACAACAACATCAGCAGTGCCAGCACAAAATAGCATAATATTTGACTCATAAATACTGCAGTTTTTGTTAACTACAAAACTTTTAGCCCTAAGCATATATCACACATAAATAAAAGTGACAGATGTGTTCTTTTTTCAAGTGTAAATTGTGTCACTTTTAAATTTGGTCAGGTTATATTTTATGGGTTGGATCTATCCGGAACCTAAGAAACTGCTAATATTATAATAATTAGTTATTACTTTAAAATTGAATAACCAGGTACATCATTTAAAAAAACAAGTCAGGAAACGAAAATGTAACTGAAATGGACAATGTAGAACATCGAAACGTGTTTTAAAAGGAACATGATCTCGTAACCTGATGTGATGTCGCCATTTAAAATTATTGTGTCGTTTTTATTGGTCATAAAATTTTAAATTAAATATTATCATTATCTGTTTTTTTTGTGTATAATTTATGTAAGAAGCTGGCGCTTACTATATTTTTTTTCAATATGACATATTAATATTACGACCGGTTGGCGGAGCCGGTAGTGCAACTGCCTGCGGCAGAGATCGCGGGTTCGATTCCTGCACGGACATGGAGGTTTGTCCTGGTCTGGGTGTTTCTATGTATAATAAGTATGTATTTACAAAAGAAAAGTATTATTTGTATTAGTATCAGTTATTCTAGTACCCTTATTACAAAGTCTGCTTAGTTTGGGACTAGATGGTGTTGTGTGTACATACACATACACAGTTTGATATATTTTTAGGGTTCCGTACCTCAAGAGGAAAAATGTGTAAATGTTGTGTGTATTATATTGTTTATTTATTTATTATTACGAAGCAAACCGGCGTGTAGTTTAAATGGGACATGGTAACAATAGCCTTTGACTATACACATCCGCGAAATAAAGCAGAAGCTTCGCCATTTCCGAGGACTTTTATCATGGCTCATGTCATGCCAGCAATGTTCTACCATCGAATTGGAACAAAGGTGCTTCGGTGCAGCTTTCTGCCTTGAGTTTGATCAGAAATATTACCTATTAAAAATTAACTCTACAACTCGCGCTGTCCTTTTAAAATATCTCTAGATACAGCCGAAATGTAGGTTTAAACAAAGGTTGTGGTATTTATTATTTAAAAAAATGTATTGAATTGTATGAACTGTTTCTTGTCAACATTTATCAGAAAAGTGATAGACTTTATTAACGTTTCATTCTCAAAAATACCACCATCAACGTTGTTCAGTGAAATCCTTAAAATACTACAAATAAATGAACCATAAACAAGTGTTGCCCGACCATATCATTACGAGAAGTACTTCAGCATAATATATCTACTTATTACTAATGTCAAGCTAAAACGGTCTAAATTGCTCGTTCATTTCCCTGCAAATGGCAAGTCGGCAGCACACATGAAAGCTATCCCCTCGGAAATAGACATGTCGTGACCAGTTTATCTGAAAGCCTGTTCCTTGGCTTTTCTCTCCACTTTCTCTAAAATAATACCGTATCCTAAACTGATAGACAGTGCTGATAGCTGTAACTTTCATATTTATAACAGTATAAACTTAAAGGTTCACATCGCGTCGGCAGTTAAATAAGACTCAATAAAAGGACTAAGTTATGTAGAACTTTCGCTTGTTAGTTTTATGTAAATATGAAGGCAACTTGTATTTTAATCGAATAGATTACTGTCAAATGGTTCCATAAACAAACATGCTGCTTTCCAGACATTTCGAGACGTGTTATCTGCTGGCTGAGCTGAGTTTTAAACAACAATCCTCATTGAATATACATTTGTACCACATAAAATAACTAAAGTTATATCCAACGCGATTAGAGATCCACTTTTCTATAACAATCTTAACGCTTTCCATACTTATGGCCTATTAGACAATGTCCGCCCGACTTATGTCATTTTATAAAAACTGAAACTTTCCCTGTGTGCCTCTAACATAGGTCGCGGTAGGTTCGGATATTACATGGTATGAAAGTAGTAAAAAATATCCCTACGTCATAGTATAAAATGTATATTTTGGATATTTTGTTGAAGGTAATGGTAAAAATTATACCACTTAATAACTGACACGTAGCACGGTTCCAAATCTTTATCAGACAACCTCCATGTTTCAAAAATTATGACTACTTACGTCAAAGTATAATGGCTGCACCAGAAAGACTTTTTAACAAATGCATTAGAGTTGCATAATCTATTCTTTGCCTACTCTTTTAATTGTTAAATCATATTTTTTGTTGTACTAGTTCTTGCCCGCGTTTTTACCTGCGTTGAATTCGATATTTCCATCCTAATTTCCTACAAAATTGGGAGATTTCACTCATTTTCTTTTAATCCCAAATTTACCACCTTAGGGAGTGGAATTACCAAAAAATGCATTGACGTACATCCTATATTAACTTTTACCCCTCTTATTTACCCCTTTAAGGACAAAATAAAAATATAAAACGTATATCAGTTTTTACTTAACTACAAAACTGTGAAAACTGCATCTAATTCCATGCAGTGATTCTTGCGTGATGCGCGTATGAACACAGACAGACAAACAATTTAAAAAATATATATTTTGGCTTTTACTACTGTTATAAAGTCCCCTCATATTATTTTTCTTATATATCTATAATGTAATAGACATAGCAATTTTTTTAAATTTTATTATATGTATCTTGGATGAAGGATCTGTCTACGATATGAATAGAATATATAAATTGACCATTCTTTTTAAAAACAATGGATAACCATTTTATTCAACTAAAAAGTTTTCCTCATAAATTTGAAACGATGGCAAGAAATTCATAAATATAATTAAGCTCGGCTTTTATAACTTTTTAAATGTTTTATGGGGTTTTTGCACTCTTGCGACCAGTCTTCATCATTATTTTTATATCTCGCTTTATTATTTTCGCTTTTACTTAGCTCCTACTTTTTTATTATTTTAGCTATTAGGTTTTAGGACATTTCAAAAGGAGGAAAATAAAATAAAACCCTATTTCTGTATTTAATTCCTTTTTTTTTAAATCGATCGGCTGCTTGGGATAATCCTTACATTAGAGTTACATAAAAACATATATTTCAATTACGCCTATACTTAATTTGAACCAAACGATATATATAGGACATCGAAAAATAATAAAGAACAAGATGTAACTTTAAAATGTACTGCCCACGTACAAAAATATAATTTATTATACTATTACTTATCTCGCCGAGAAATTCCTGCTTAGGACATCTGAGTGAAGTAAATACCATTTATCTTGGGAAATAGGAAGACAACTGCTTTATTTGACGCAATCATCAAGCCCGCCCGATGCCATTACATGCCGCAATAGTTTCTGCAAGTACTTATTACAAATGTTTAAAATATTCCTTATGGTTTGCAAATTTCTTGTTTCATAATTTTCCTATTTAAATATGCGAGAGTGCATTCACGCAATTTGCGGAAACACTCGTGTGTGTTAACTCGTTTAAAGACCAAAGGTTTAGTTACGTAGAACAATGATCTTTGCATAATAGATATAGCTAAGTATTTAAAAAAGATAAACGGTTTGAAGTCAAATGCACTTTTAATTAATATCGATTGATACGGAAGTTATGAATTCTTTCGAACCATTTCTCTCATTTCTGAGTTCTAATCGGCCGCGGTTGAGAGTGTCTATAGTTCTTGAGTCATATAATATGCTGGCTATAATAAGCGCCGGCAAAGCGAACGGAACGAAAGGCTCATATCAGTGGCGGATTTACCAGCAGGCTGAGTAGGCTGGAGCCTAGGGCGGCAAATTTGGGGAGCGATTTTTTTTTTGCTGCATAGCTCATAGAAATGAAAAAGATTTATGCATTCCAGTTTTCTGATGTTTTAGGTACAGATAGAACTCTGCAACAAATTTTGCAGATGACTTGTCATTGTACATTCGGTATAGCATATAGATCGTAAAAATAATCTAGGACTTGACAATTGTAGACGCAAGGGCGGCAAAAACTGCCCAGCCTATACCTTAAAAATTTGTAAATCGCCACTGGCTCATATTTTATTTCAAACGTCAGAACATTAGGGAACAGGCTCGGATAATGAAAGATAAATCTTCATAATCCATTTCTCGTATCTCATTAAGAGATTGTACTTGTGAAAGTGGAAGAAAACAACTTTTACACCAATATCAGTACTGTACAGTAAATCAATGTTACATGTAAGGGCTCGCTAATAGTCAAACGCAGTGCTGTATATGTGGGTCTAATCAGTGGACTGCAAACTTGTTCCTAGATTCGTGACGAGTAAACTTTTACTTGGCTTTCAGATTAAGAATATGTTTCTATGTAGTTCGATGCTAAGCTTACTTTGTAAGTAGCGCTCGATTTCTATAAAATTAGAATATTTATGTTTGAAAACCTCTGAACGCTGGTAAAAGAAAACCGATAGAAAAAAAAAGTACACAGTAAAAAAAATACAGAAAATATTAATCTGCGTCGTGAGTTATGTAATTTAACAGCTATTAACAGCCAACTTATGAGTCTATGTATTAGTTACGTATAAAAATCTAAAATTCATGTCCTAAAACGCCTAATAAATTTCAGTTGTGCTGTAATAGAAAATTTACCATAGCTAACACACTGAAGTGTCGAAAGTTAAAACTAGTTACAGAATGATCACTGGATAAACTGGTTTCCCGCGTAATTACAGGGCGCCAATAAACTGCAATTATGTAAGTAACCAGTTTAAGCTAAGCGATAAAAATGACATCTTCTCACGTGAGTAGTAGATACTTAACCATATTATGTGCAATGGTTTTGCACGCGAGCGAGAAAGAAGCTCGTGGCTAATTCGAAGCCGCGCTGATCCATACATGGTTAGCATAGCTAACCGTGGCCAGCTGTTAGATCTCAGAATCATGTACTGAATCACTGGTAAGCGGCTTCGTCACGATGTCATCTACAGCCTGTATAAATGCGAAGTATAAAAAGATGTCTGAAAGCTTTTTACTTTTTCATGCAAAACTAAAGACTATATTACTATAATTAACTAATGGTTATTGACGTACATAGACTTATATTTATTGACCACCTATCATAGAAATATATACTACCACCTATGAATATAGTTAGATTAATTGACAACTACACTGGTAAAACGAGCGGAGCGAGTGATGCTCTGTCTATGGGTAAAACCGAATGAAGCAACTGCCTGCCTGCATTAACACTCCTTACCATTCTTGACATTTCGATCCGACAAAAGACAAAATAAATTGACATTTCCATGTTGATAAAGCTACGTCATGGTTAAATTATAATGTCAAGAGATGCAAGGCGGCTGGTTATGTAATTATCCTAAATACTTATGATCTTTTTCTCTTGCAGGCCAAAATGCCGACCCCAGATTACAGCGTGGACCTGGATATGAGTCATCCTCCGACGGAGATCATGGAGTACGCTCGCCAGCATTGCGGAGAAGACCCCAACACCAGACTCCAAGCCATTTATGAACTCAGAGAATTGATCTATGGTACGTAGACATTTTCCATAACCAAATTGTTTTACACCTACATATCTAATATTACGCCCAAGAGGGGATGGCAGAGGTATGATAAGCCCCCATACTTTACTAAATTATTTAACCTAACCTAACACTTTTGTTTGACTTGGGAATCAAACCCGTGATATCTCAATTATTGGATATTAATTACTATCTGCCGATTTTAACCGATTTATCAGCAGATGATAAGAAACGCTACAAATTATAAAAGCAGACTTCCATTGCATCGGGCAAAGGGCAAGCTTATCGCCAAATAGAAACAAGTTACATAATATACATAGGGATCGAATACAGATCCTCCTTTTTTGAAGTAGGTTAATAAAAAGGTATAATTCAACATAGACGTGTACAATTTTGCAGTCCATCTTATGTTTCGGAGTAATTCTACACAGACTTTATGTCATGTACTTGTTATTTTATTATTAAAATCGTACTAGTACTAGTATTATTGTTAACCCCTCCAGCTAAGCTTTATTCGCTTATGTTAGAAGGAAGTTCACGTACGTGATGTAATGGCCAGGATTCGAACCCACGACATCTCGATCATACGTCCGATGCCTTAACCATTGCGCTACGGCCGCTTAAGGGGAAACAATTGGTTGGCTGTTGACCATACAAAACTAATTGTAGTACTTAAAACTTCAAACACTAAAATGCAGGTTTGTTGGCGCCCATTTATTCAAAATTTACAGTTTTGCAATTTTAGCAAAATGCCTACAAACAAAGATGCATTTTATTGTTTCAGACATGTTTTGTCTATAAAAATAGATAAATAATAATATTAAAGTTAGTAGTTAGTTAGAATAACGTTAGTATGTAAACACGGCGCTCGGGAATCTCTTAAATGTTCCGCTTTTAAATGTCTTATTATAGCAGTGCGTTTTTTAACTAGCTGAAACATGCAATCTGCCGGAAAGTACCAGTATGTACACTAAGCACTACTATTTTCTGACAGATTGGATAAGACTGTCGCTTCAACTTTCTCTCTAACTTATTTGTGCCTTCCTACAACAGCTCCAAGCTATTACTAGAATGGATTTAGAAGGGTAGAATTGCTTACTGTTAAATAAGTCAAAAACTGCCTCGTTGGTCCAGTGGTTAGAGTATGCGCCTCTCACCGCGGGGTCTCGGGTTCGATTACCGAGTTGCGCAAAGTGTTATGTGTGACTTTCCGTCAGGAAATTCTCAATAGCAGCAAGGAGTTAGAATTGTGCCTGTTGGCTCACCCTCTTTCCCATGGGACCTAAACATAACAGGTGAAATGTGAGTGTTGTATACCTCTGCTACACCCTTCTGGTTAATATAGGCGTGATGTTATGTCATGCTATGTAAGTAAGCAAAAATATATATTTATTACTAGCTTCCTCGCACAGCTTCACTCGCGTGGTACCTCGACAAAATGTAGTCTATGTTACTTAAAAGTTATATAGCTTCCTAATGGTGAAGAAAAGTCCTAATTTCGAGTTAAATCGAAATCGAAAGAATAAAAAAAATTGTCAGTAACGTGTGAAGGCGTCACTGATGTTGAAATGTCTAAAAGAAAATAAACGGTTGGACAAGGTATAGTTTTATCTTTACTATAAAGCTCGAAAAATAATTCGAACGATCTATAATTTAAAAACTCAAGAACAAATTGGCAAAAAAGAGCCACTCAAAATGATTAAGTGTTTATAAATTTAGACAACGGGTCTAAATCGCGTAATTATTAAAAGGTAAATAAATACCTATGCTCGACGTTTCGAATGACTTGCATCATTTTTGGATAATTTTAGAAAAATGTTCTCAAATCGCAAAAATTTTAAAACATATAAGTGTTTATAAGCCTTCAAATCAGTATTGTTTTCGCAAGAGTATTTCAAAAAGGTAAACCACGTAATTAATATCATTGTTACACATTTCACAATGCAATAGAACAATGGGAAGTACGAGATCAGTGGCCGTGACACGAATATTCGGTATTCGGATAACGGAATGGTGGAATGGGCGATGCGATATGTCCGATAGGACAGTGCACGGTGTGTGCTGATGCAGTACTTGTGAGCTCTCAATTTAGAATAGAAATAGTTACTGACATTCTGTCCCTATCAAAGTTATTAGGATATATCAGTTTTTAATAAAAATATCACGTCTGTACATCGTATTTATTTTTATTTGAATTTTTATATTTTTTATATTGTCACCTGAGGTTCTAGCTGAAAATTAACGTTGCCTAATTTTCTGGCAACAATATGTTGAGCTGTGGCCTTTTAGGCACCATCATAGCATAGCAAGTCTGAGACATAATGAACTCAGTAGCAACTTGTATATGTAGTATAAAGGCACTGTATTATTGTAATTATTTTGTATTTATTTTTATTATCCAGTTCCTAAATTCGATTTTTTATTTTGATTTTAATTTTTAATAATGATTTGGTGTTCTAATAAATATTTTTTACTTTTACTTAACTTACTTACATTCAAATAGTTTAGTAATAGTTCTAGGGCGCTTTTCCACTACTTCACTTTCGAGCCCGATCCTAGTCGTAGAACAATTTGCATGGTAACTTACGCGCTACATTTAATTCTGTCATATCCATTGTTTTTGACGGGTTTGGATCGGACGTAGTGCAGAACGGTAACAACGGCAGCGCCAGTGGCAGTTCGATCGCTGTCCGTGAAAATACTTTGATGTTTAATATTGTATTATTATAACGTCCTAGGCGACTGAACATCAAATTTATGTGAAATGCCACACGTAATGCGTGACGAAAATCTTGGCTTTACAGAAAAAAGAACATTACTTAAAACTCAAAAAAGAAAAGATGTTAAAACGAAATAGCACATTATTTTTCTCAGCCAGGAGAAGTATCTGATACAAGCGTATGATATAATATAGTTAGGTAGGATGTATAAAGGTTATTGACCCAGTACGAGAAGCGCATTAATCATTAGTCTTAATTGCTTAGCAGTTATTAGTGACATCAACTGATAACAAATGTTCCTCGGTATAGTTATAAAACCGTCTTGAAAATATTTTCTAGAGATCGCGCCAACTTCGCAATGAAATATGTCAAGTGTCTCATATTTATTTCCATTCTTACGTAAGTGGCGTAAGAGAAGCAAGACATTCTTATTTAGTTTCGTTTTCAAAGGTTTGCACAGTGTAACCCCCGTGGAAGGATTTTTGTGTTTCGGCATGTCTTCAGTAATTGCAGGTGTCCATAGGATAAGGTAACTGCATACCAATATGCTTGTTAGATATTTAGATAGATAGAGTAATCTTTATTGTGCACCAATATTAACAAAGGTTATTTTGTAAACAAATGCACTTAAAAATTATGTTGCACAATGGGCGGCCTTATCGCTAGAAACAATTTCTTGCTCTTAGTACAGAAATATGTTTGCCACCTTATTAGAATAATATAAAAAAAGCATCTCCGTCTGTGTTATTGAGTATCACGCTTTATATCTACTGCTTTCCCTCTATTCCACCTATTTATCAGTGATGTAATTAAGGTATTAATAAATATTTAAAATTGCAAAGCGACGCGAGATTTTAAAAGGCTTTTTCTAATTTTACATATGAAATGAAATTAAATTTATCATTCTGTAGACAATTACAAATGTTAGCTATTCATTTTCGTGTTCATTCACATGAACTAGGTTACGAGCTCGTGCAATGCACTTTTAAAATAAAAGGTTATGTAACAGAATGTGCGTAACCACTCTGAGTCAATTATTTATTTACAGACGAAATAAATATGTTTTATTAATGTAGTACTTGAAAATCTACAAAATGCAATATATCTAAACCGTGGGAAAATCTTTTTAATAACTGTTGAGTGGCTAACCACTTAAAAGCAGGTGGACTGCATGCTCTCTTTCAGTGAATTTTTTATTGTTATACTAATAAGGCGAATATGTATATTTCAGAACGCGGTGAATGCACTCCTCACCGTATGGACGACGAGTTTTTGATTAAGTTTCTGCGCGCACGCAAATTCATTCCTCAACGGGCGCACCGATTGGTAAGATGCTTTTTTATTTTAATTATTAAGAAGGAGGGCCTTCATTAATTAGAACAATTTATAGTAGCTACTAACTTTATAAGTTTGTTGACTGTTAGTGCAATGTGGCCATATTCAGCATCAAATAATTCCTTGGATCTAGCTATATTGTACGAGTTCTAGAATTCACAAATGCTGAATATACTCTCCTCAGACTTATGGTTCAAATATTTTTTAATCAATCCGTTGTCTCCGACATAACTTCTTTTTTATTAACCGACTTCAAAAAAAAAAAGAGGTTCTGTATTCGATCCGTATGTATGTATGTATGTATGTATGTATGTATGTATGTATGTATGTATGTATGTATGTATGTATGTATGTATGTATGTATGTCACCTTTTTATGTTCGCGATTTTCTCGGAAACTACTGATCCGATTTGAATGCAGATTTCGGTATTTTAATCCTTGTGTTTCAAGGAAGGTTTTAGTATATAATTTATCATAATCTGATAAAGATCTTTGGAGACAGGCAACGGAACTCTTCAAAAACGAATAGCTAATGAACCACGTTTTGTGCAATCGTGTATCTATGTATTGTTTTCACCACTACATAACATAACATCATGCCTGTGTATGCTTTGAAGGGTAAGCAGAGACACCCTACTTACCTACCCTTAAAGTACCGAAAGCTCTTAGGTTTGGACGGGGCTTACGTTTCAGCATATTTGTTATTATCGTAGTGATAACTTATGATCATGAAGATCTCAGAAAGATTTTTTTGATAATATATAAGGATTTGATAATAAAAAAAATAAATAAAAAAAACTAATTAAAAAAAAAGAATATTCTTAACTTGAGCGTATTCTAAATATTATAATATGTACTATTTTTTTTCAAAGAAAAAGGAACCGCCTTCAATAACTCAAAAGTAAAAAAACTAAGACACTAAAAAGCTTGAAATAAAAAAATAAAATAAAAATAAAACTAATTAAAAAAACTAATAAAAAAAAAAGAATATTCTTAACTCGAGCGTATTCTAAATATTATAATATTTTATGTACTAATTTTTTTCAAAGAAAAAGGAACCGCCTTCAAAAACTCAAAAGTAAAAAATAAAATATTCGCTAAACTTTGCTTATCTTTATATTAATTTGTTTAAAACAATAAACCCAAATAATTATGTTATACCAATTATTTATATTTTTTTGAAGTCGGCGCCAAATTACAAAATCAAATACCAATTAAAACCGTATTTACCGAAATAATTGTTGAAAAAATCACAAAATCAAATACCAATTAAAACCGTATCAGCAATTATGTGATTTGGCGCCGACTTCAAAAAAATATAAATAATTGGTATAACATAATTATTTGGGTTTATTGTTTTAAACAAATTAATATAAAGATAAGCAAAGTTTAGCGAATATTTTATTTTTTACTTTTGAGTTTTTTCACTTTTGAAAATCATAGGGTTATATGAGTAGGT
Organism: Hypena proboscidalis; assembly: GCA_905147285.1. NCBI lineage: Eukaryota > Metazoa > Arthropoda > Insecta > Lepidoptera > Erebidae > Hypena > Hypena proboscidalis. The sequence continues at coordinate 5,981,416 of LR990130.1, forward strand.
GTAACAAAATTAAAGAACGTACAAAGATATAGCAAACCCATGACTCCGCAGGTTTTTTATGAGAACTGAAATTGCATTAGTATCGTAAAAGCCATTTTGCTTAGGCCATAAAACGCTTTTTAACACGCTTATATTAGCTTCACCTGTATGTTTGTTTGTTTGTTTGTTTGTATGTAACCGACTCCTTTGGACTCGATTTTGACCCACTTTAAACGGACAGATTTAATTCAAACTTTCTACACTTGTAAAGAATCAGAGACAATATAATAATTTCATAAATTTATCTCATTATCCTGATTAGGATCGCCAGGATTAAAAAAAAAACTAAAAAACACGCTTTTAAATAACATCAAACTAAAAAGTGAAAAATAAATATAGTTTAAAAAAACTAAAAAAACACGCTTTTAAAGCACATCAAACTAAAAAGTGAAAAATAATTCTTATTATAACCTGAAAATAATAATAAACGAAAAATACTAGTACTATTGTGAAAAAAAGCGTGGGGCGCTCTGTGCCATATTTTTCGTCTATCGAGCGACCCACGCTTTTTTTCACAATAGTACTAGTATTTTTCGTTTATTATTATTTTCAGGTTATAATAAGAATTATTTTTCACTTTTTAGTTTGATGTGCTTTAAAAGCGTGTTTTTTTAGTTTTTTTTTCTTTGAATTTCAACTAGATATAAATTTGAGGTTAATGTTCTATTAAAACTCGTACCATAGGTATAAGTCATAATCCAAACATAACATTTTATTATGCGTACTTTATTGATAAATTAAAGTAACTTACATGCGTTTAACAGCACACTGCTATAGGTAGACACGCAATTAGTCAGCCAGTTGATCAGATTTTTATTTAAATTACCTATGTATTAAATCAATTGATTATTTAAAATTACATTACAGAGGAAAAGATTTTTGTTGCCAAAGATTATTTTGATCTCATTCTTCCGACCTAGTGTCTGTGTCAAGGACGGTGTAGCCTATTATTGCCACATTTATTAGATCATCCTTTCAGACTATGGTAGGTACATTACCTGAGAACAGGATCTAAACAGTGAATAAAAGTATAGTATTAAAAACTAATTTATAAAAAAATATCAAATAATCCTTACTAATATTATAAAGGCGAAAGTTTGTAAGTATGGATGTATGGATGTATGGTTGTTTGTTACTCTTTCACGCCAAAACTACCGGGTCGATTTCGATAAAATTTTGCACACATGTAGCTTATAGTCTGGATTAACATATAGGCTACTTTTAATTGACATACCACGCGGGCGGAGCCGCGGGCGGAAGCTAGTACAGTAATAAAAAAGGAACAACCAACCACATTACACATACTCACACCATTATTATTGTGTTATCCGTAGTTAGTTCTGCCAAGAGTTACTGTGTTTGAAATGATTTCCAAGCAATTTGTCAATTTTGGATCGTGCAACACTGTAATTTGTTTTTGATGTGTTGCAAGCCGTGATTTGTAGTTTGTTAGGACCTTGGCGAACCTTGTAGGGCAATCGTAAAATTTTGAAGAAATATTAAAATTAATCACTAATCGAGTTACGCAATGGAATGTTTAAGATGTATTAAAATGTTTATCTGTCAAAAGACAAGTTTAACTTCTGTAATGAAAGTTTTCTAAATTTAAACTTAATTTTTATTTTGATTAACCAAAATAGCCTATACATCGCAGGTCGCAATAATGAAAATAACATTAAAACTCAGGATATTCTTTTATACCGAATATTACATTCGGTTTTTCGGTCGCGTTTTCGAAAACTTCGTCAATTTGGCACATGGCTTTGCTTGGCAATTTCCCCTTTGTGAAAAATATGCCCTAATTGAAATAGATAGTGCCAGTTACTTACTTTACTTACCTATTGAAAAAAATCCTAACCTAATATTGAACAAGTGATTCAACTGGCTACAAAAAAGCGATCAGATCCAATTTAAACTTTTCCAGAATATACTTAAAACAATTGATTCTTGTTTTGGAAGGAAAGTGGGCGTCAGATAGGTTAATGTATTTAAACTTTAGTATTTTTAATATGTTTTTGATATTTACTCAGGCTATTGGGATTTAAATATTATCAAAGATTAAAAAACACCTATGACGTCAAAGAGACTACGTCAAAACGTGACGTACATTTAAGTGTTTATTTATATCTAAAATTGATATCTTCAATACAATACATATTGACTTGGCGATAAGAATCTTTCAACATACCTTTTATTCATTTAGTCTCTTTTTATTCATCTCTGTATTAAGTTTTAACCTAAGTTAAGACGTTGCATTAAAAAAAATCTTTAGCCATTGATATGAAAAAACAAACATTTTTTTTATTCATTTTCCCCTATCATTGAGCAAATAAAATACAATTTCAATTTAGAAGTCTGTTTTCTTTTATGTGTTTTTAGTTATTTAAAAAAAATTGCATTCCGTCTTGAACTAAACTGGCTATGGCCAAGCTTAGTCTTCTACATATTTCAATTATGTACTTATTTTTTGTATAAATTTCAAATAAATAACTAAAATTTATACAAAATACGTAACGTGAAACTGAAAATTTAATTTGTGTACGCTTCAATCAAATATCGTAGGTGTACGACCTACTCAGTCAAGAGTGCGATATGTGAGAAAGGTCTGAACCAAATTTAAGTGCGCCCAAAACTTACAACCTGAGGGTAACGTTCTCGTCAATGAATTTTTTTCAACATTGTCTTTCCGTAGAGTACAGACGTATTCGCTAATTAATTAAATAAAATTAAATAACGAATCGCTGAATCGTGACCTAGTTGCTTCAATAACCGGTAGTAATGTAAATAAGTGAAAACGTTCTAAGTACTGTATTAAGTGTGTCAACATGTTTAGTGACTAAAAACCAAACAAATCATCATTGAAATGGATAACAGTCCCTTTAACCGCAGTGGCAGGACTGCGCGCACCCCGCCGCCTACGCCTACGCCTCGACTACAAGCCGACGAATTGTTAGAGGTTGTTCCAACGCCTGAACTACAAAACTGGTTGGCTACCATAGATCAAGGGCTAAATGAGATATGCTCTATTGCTAACGATGGCAAATTAAACTCTGACCAGAAACTAAGAATAAATGGTATGTGTCGGAAAATCCTCCATGGAACTTCGCAATTGACGATCCAGTACCAATCTGTCAAGCAAAAAGCAGTTCAAGCCCACTCTATCATTAAGACCCTCCAAGAAAAAGTGGACCTATCGATGCACCTAGAGAACCTCAGGCAAAGTATTGAAGAAGTGAAGTCAAAACCTACAACGGGGACTTCCTTTGCCGATATGGTCAAAAAAGGCACCAACAATTTTATTCAGCCGCTAAAACTAAGCTCTGTTGCCATTTATCCAAATGATAAACAGAAATCCAGCGAGGAAACAAAGACTCTTGTACAGAAAATAATTTGCCCTGAAGAGATGAAGCTACAAGTAAGAGGACTTCGTAAAACCAAGAATGGTGGTGTCATAATTAGCACTGAAACGAAGGAAGACGTAGAAAAGCTAAAAAAATATGCGCAGTTAACATCATCAGGCCTTACAGTCGACGAGCCCTTTAAACGAAAACCTAGAGTAGTTGTAATAGGAGTGCCCTCAACGATGACAGAAAAGGAAGTCTTTACCTGCCTTTACCGCCAAAATGTCGCCGATATACTCCAAGATGCCGACCTCGATACCTTTTTGAGCACAATTAAGCTAAGCCACAAATCAGGTAAAAAAGACGCCGAGACTTGTAATTATGTCATTGAAGTACCAGCGAACATACGCAGAGCGCTGATAGCTAAGGAGCGGGTTTTCGTTAATTGGTCGTCCTGCCCAGTGAGAGATTTCACGTTGGTTACTCGATGCTATAAGTGTCAGCAGTATGGTCATGCGGCGAAATCATGTCGAGAATCTACGTACACATGTGGACATTGTGGCGAGCAAGGACACTCAATAAATGACTGTACGCATAAGGCAGAAGTGCCTAAATGTGCTACCTGTCTGCGCTTCAAGAAACCTAGCAGTCATGCGACGGGAGCCGCCGATTGCCCGGCGAAAATAATGGCCGAACAAAGATACGTCAACTCGATCGATTATGAGGGCGCCTAAGAGCGCCGTTATTAAAGGTATTACCTGACCTATTTTTATTTATACTAGTTTCTTTTTAAATATGATTTATAATATAATTAATGAGATAGATATCTTTTCTGTATCAGAAGCAAATGCCTGTGATGCTGATAATTGCAAACAATATATTTCTTCGTATAGTAGCCCACTAACCATACTAACATTAAATATCCGCAGTATTTATAAGAATTTTACTAATCTATGTGTTTTCCTGCAAAGGCTGGACATAGACTGTGACCTCATTGTCTTAAGCGAATGCTGGCTATCCAAAAAATATAATCTACCTACCATGTCAGGATATACCACTTACTATAGCAGTAAGAACTATAATCAAAATGATGGGGTTATAGTGTATGCCAAAAATCACCTTAATGTTATAATTGATGAACCTAACATAAACGACTGTAATAGGTTGTTAATTAAAATTGGATCAGATTTTGCTATACTAGCAATATACAGACCACCTTCTTTTAGAAATACTACACATTTTACTGATTCTCTGAATGACGCCCTCCAACACCTATCATACTTCAAAAACATAATTTTACTCGGTGACATAAATATCAATATCCTCCCAGGCAGCACCGATACAAATTCTCAAGAGTATCTAAATCTATGTTCTTTTCATGGCTTGCTACCAGCGCACACACTTCCCACACATCAAAGTGGTTCATGTTTGGACCATATCATTCTTAAATCAAAATTTCCATCCAAAACATTTGAAATTAACTCGTCAATAACCGATCACAACGCTGTCCTACTAACCTTAAATTGCAAACCACCTAAAGCAGAAATTATTCGCACACTTGCTAAACTAAATGTGAATAATCTCGAATATGACTTAAACAACATTGACTTTGCCCCAGTTTACAATTCTGATGATCCGCACTTTTGTATGTCTTACTTAATAGAAGAGATACAAAATGCAACTAAGAAAAACACCTACACTATTCGATTAAGTAATAAAAATCGCAACATAAAGCCGTGGATTACCCCGGGTCTCGTACGCTGTATGAGGCAAAGAGACAAATTGCACAAAAAATCTAAATCGCAGCCCAATAACTACATTCTACAAATAACATACAAAAGATATCGTAACTTTTGCAACGATCTAGTGAGAAAAGTTAAAAATAATTATGATAAGAATGAATTTTTAAAGGCTGGGTCAAGTACTAAAAAAATATGGAAATGTATTAAAAATGTAACCTACACTACGAAACAACAAACTGAGTCATCTTCAGGATTATTACAAGCACATGGTTCGCCAAACACATCCGCTAACATTGTGAATAATTTCTTCATAAATGCAGGTAAGACCCTAGCAGAAAAAATACAGCATCAGACACAATTCACAACAAACTATTCTGCTCCAAAAAATAGACATATTATCATCTTTTGTACTATTAGACACTGACGAAACTGAGGTCGAAAGGTTAATAATGGGGCTAAAAGATGATTGCGCAGTAGGATGGGATAACATATCGAACATTTTCTTAAAAAAAGCAAGGAATATCTTAACACCACCACTAACAAACATCTTTAACAAGTGTTTATCCAAAGGAATTTTTCCAAACTGCCTTAAAAAAGCAATTGTTGTTCCCGTATATAAATCCGGGAGTAAAACCGAAGTAACTAATTACAGACCTATTTCATTACTGACTTCTTTATCTAAAGTGTTTGAAAAAATCATAAACTCAAGATTAATTAAATATCTAGAAGAAAAATCAATATTGTCAAAGACTCAGTTTGGTTTCAGACCCAAAGTATCCACTGCCGATGCCGTACATCATTTAACTAACTATATAGTACAAGAACTTGATAAAGGTAACCATACAGTGGGTATTTTCCTGGACCTCGCAAAAGCCTTCGACTCTGTTTCTATACCTACTCTACTGCGTAAACTTGACAGCATAGGTGTTAGAGGCACGCAGCTTAAACTTTTCAGCAGTTATTTAAAAGATCGAACCCAGTGCGTAAAAATTGGCAATGTCACCAGCGCTGAGCAAAAAACCACATCTTTTGGCGTTCCCCAAGGAAGTGTCTTGTCATCTACACTATTTTTAATCTATATAAATGACCTTTGTAATCTAAAGATAGAAAACGGAATAATAGTTTCTTATGCTGACGACACTGCCCTACTTTTCACGGGCGCGTCAGAAGCAGAAGTCCACATGCACGCACAGCACGGCTTCAATACTGTTAATAAATGGCTTCAACAAAACTTGCTAACACTAAATGCAAATAAAACAAATTACATGAATTTTTCGATGCGCAATACATCTAACATTACTAACTCTCGCTTGTACGCTCACTATTGCAATGACCCCACTGCCTCGCAAAAACAATGCATGTGCCCGTTAGTTAAAAAAACAAATAAAATAAAATACTTAGGTGTAATTATAGATGATACTCTATCTTTTAAAGAGCACATAGAAGCTTTAAATAGCAGGGTTCGCAAGTTAATATTTGTATTCAAAAAGTTACGTCATATTGCTGACACGAAAATAATCAAAATAACTTATTTTGCTATATGTCAATCAATACTAACTTATTGTATTACATCATGGGGTGGGGCAGGTAAAACATTATTGTTATCGCTCGAAAGAGCTCAAAGAGCTATTCTAAAAGTAGCCACTCATCGACCTTTCCTATTTCCCACTAACCTCCTCTATAATTCCTGTAACGTACTAACAGTTAGACAGTTATTTATTTTGAATACATTACTTAAACAACACGCAAGTCTTCCCTTTAATCCTGACCATACTAACAAAAGACGAAAAGATATTGTTTGCATCCAAAAAATCAGATTCAAACACGCTTTTACATCAAAATTTTATATATTTCTAGGCCCGCTACTCTACAATAGGCTAAATGCCATGCGTTACATTTATCCACTTAATCATAATGACTGTAAGAAAGCTATCAAAGAACTGCTCCAAAAAATGTCTTATGAAGATACAGAAAAGTTACTTATAGTGTTAAAATAAGTATATATTTAAATTAAATTAATTTATATAATTGATAAATAAATAAAGTTAAGTTAGTTAGTTAGTTACTCCAATTTATCTTAAGAGTTGACTACCTCCTAAAAATATATTTCCTTTTCCTTTTGTTTTCTTTTTACAAGATTATTTAATTTTAAGACCATTTTTGTAATACTAGTCTATTAGCCTGAAACACAGGATTACCTAGTTCAGGCACCGAATTGTTTATATATACACTTATGTATATACAATAATATTAAATGCTGTTATCGCTTATGTATTTGACCAATGTATTTTAATAAATGAATTTTATTTTTATTTATTTTTTAATGAATAGCCTTATAAAGTTCATTATGTAGTTAAGAGACAGTTTCTGAGCAATTAAAAGTTAATGGCAGTACCAACTGGTACTTTAGGAATACTTCAGGTCGTTCACATAATTAGCTGGATTATATTGGCTCGGGTTATTCACTTTAACCAGTTGAATGGTATGCCTACGTAAGGAATAAGTTTCTGTTATATAACGGTCTATCTTGAGAGATATTTAAATAAACAATGCGTGTTAAATATAAACCACAAAGAAAACATGAGAATTGTTTACCGACTTACAAAAAAAAAATGTCTAAAGCAGTTTTTTAGCATATGTTTTTGGTAATTAAATTAACAATTTAGGTTTACCAATTATGTTTTTCCAATAACAATTTAATTTGTATATTTTTTAACCTTGTACACATGACAAAGGTATACTGAACTGACTGACTCACGCAAATCATGTGTGAGTGACATAATATTACAGGAGTGTACCCAATATTCAGGTATGTAACTTACGTATGCAGAACTAGTGTAGTCAGTCTTCTTATGACGTAGAACTTTTTACCCTGCATACCAATTAGATATATTAGTCAGAAAGCTTGTTCGAAAAAAACTATATATATAGAAGAAAGTCGTGTTGGTTACACTATTTATAACTCAGGAGCGGATGAACCGCTTTGGATGAAAATTGGTTGGTAGGTAGATACGGGGACATGATGGGACGTGACATAAAACGTGGTATAAAAAAGGCAACTGACAGCAAAACAAAAGAAAGGTTCAACGCGGGTCAAATCTTTGTGTGCTTGAACACATCGAGATATAGGTACTTTGAACATAGAGGTTTGTCTTGGTCTGAGTGTTTCAAAGTATTTACGAAAACAAGTATATTTTTATTATTATCAGTTATCCAAGTAGTTTAGGACTAGATGGCGTTGCGTTTGTTGTGTGATATTTATTATTATTAAAACGAAATCCACGCAGACGAAGTCGGTGGCAAAAGCTATATTTATATAAATCTTGTCTTTTCAGATCGTGAACTACTACCAGTTCAGGGAAGACTACCCAGAGCTGGTTGACAACATTTACCCCCTGGACTTGCGAAACATCGGCGATGCCAACGTGATGGCGGTGCCTCCTTACAAGGACCAATATGGACGTAGACTGTTGTTCTATAGAATCGGTAAGTTGTAAACATGGTCAAAGTGAATATTTCCATTGTTAATATAGTAGGTAACCACGAGTTCTAAACGGTGAGTCAACCAAAAGTTGTCAATATTTACGTTTGCATTTTAACAACGTTTACAATTCAAATTGATTATTTTTGTAGCATTTAGCTATGCTTACTACGAAACAGTTGAATTAATATGGGACCGGCAACGTCACGTAATGACGTAACATAAAAGCAGCCCTGTATCTATTACATGTCCCACTGCTGGGCTCGGGCCTCTTCTCATAATAAGAAGGGTTAGGCCATAGTCCACCACGCTGGTCAAGGCACCTATAAGCACTTTTTAGGCACTCTTAGGCATGTAGGTTGCCTCACGATGTTTTCCTTCACCGTTAGAGAGCGATAATTTATATGAAAATAAGACGAATCTTAACGATTTATTTATAGAGGTGTGTGCCGTGGGTTCGAACTCGAGACCTTTGACTTCGCAGTCCTGCGGTCCCACTCGGCTATGGCTGCTTCGCTTATGACGTAACATACAGTTGAGAAATTTAGGGTCCTGGCAAGAGTCAACCGTAGCTTAATGGTTAAAGCAACTGCCCGGTATGTTGAGGTCGCAGGTTCAAATCCTGCCAGTCCTAATTTTATCTACTGTTTGTTCACAAGATTGGTTCACAAAAGTTCTTATTATAGTTCTTGATAATAAAAAAAAACATTATAAATGCAGCTAACTATAATGATCAGTTAAATCCACTACACTAATGTCTTGTCATCTTAAACATTCAATGATACGCCAATATTACTACTGTTCCTAAGACGAATCAAATGCATTGTTTCTAAAAATAGATTTGTGTAAGTCTTATAATTACAGACTTCCAATACTGACCGATTTCAATGAGCCACCCCTGCATATTGAATTAATAAACGTCACAAATTGTAGTAAGTTGTGGTGGACCTGATCTTCAAAGAAAACAATTCGTCTCTCTTAGTTATGCAATTTTCTTATACTGACTATAATAAAAGACCCTATTAGTATAGCAATAAGGGTCATAGTAGCAAAGTTTGATTTCTTCACATTCCAATACCCGTTACGCCTCATAAGATGAAGCCTTGCGAATGCACGTAGGTACATTTGGAAACGATGGTGGGCAGTCACTATGGGTCAATGATATTAAAGTGCGAGGTCACATATGGTGACTCATGGCCAGAAGCCCGTTTTTGTTCATGATGATGGTAAAAACCACCAAACACTATTGCCTGACACTTAGTATGGTCCACCCTTTGTCAGACCCTTTGTTAGAAATTAGAGTGTCTTACAATGGCCTTTATCAATACCAACGAGTGCACGGTTGGCGTTGTGGTTAAAGCGGTCGCCTCACCGCTTTCAACTGCGCTGGTGTTGTGGGTTCGATCCCCACTCGGGCAAAATCCTTGTGTGATCCTCAAAGATTTTTTCTTGACTCTGGTTGTGCTTTGTGTGTGTGACATAGGATTTACTCCTAGTATAGGTGTAGTTTTTAAAAAAAAATTGGGAGCTTGGCTTAGAACTATCTCACGTATCTATTTATATATTTGATGATTTATTTTAATTTTTTTTTATTTATTTATTTTATTTATCGTACACTCAACTACCATGACAGGAAATTCCCAATGCGATAGTTTATGACAAAATATAAGTAACAACATCAATGAAATTAGATTAAATTAACATAACACAATTTAAGAAATCTTAACATAAATAAGGACACATTTAAAAATATACAAAAAGATACATCTTACATTCAACAATTTAAAAAAAAATATATAATAGAAATATATATACACTCAAGAAATATTTACAATCTTAAAAACAAATCAATGCAACACTATTTTACTAGATACCTATAAATTAATCACAACCGTAGCATATTATATGTAATGTGGTTTTTGCGAATTCGCTCTGGCAACACACAAAAATATCGATTTTCTGATTTACTAAGTTTAATAATTTGAAACTGTGTCACAAAGGGAAACTTTCGGCTTTTATAAAATGACGTAAGTCGGCCGCCCCCGGCCGATTGCACAGATTACACAATATTGTTCTGATTGCACAGACACATGACATTATGCAAAGAGAGGTAAATCAGGGATCAGGGTCTTTTGTGATTTGAGTCTGGCTACGGGCAATAACATAAACGTTGCAAAAGAGCTTTATTATAAGTTAAACCTATTCACGATACAATTTCATGTCAAGTCATATAGTACTTTGTAGTCAACATTTATTGAATAGTTTCGAGTTTAAATATAGAACACAGATTGATGTGTACAGAATTTATTTACCACGAATCCCTTCTACAACTATTCTAATTATGTATGTTCACATATTCAAAGATTCAAAGAGTGAACACCTACTGGAAATGTATTATCCATGCAATTAATTTAATAAATGGGTACAATTTGGTACAAAATACTTCAAAACCTACATAAATACTCGACCCTACTAGCCTTCAGATAAAATGATCGGGGCTATAGTTGGTAGAGTCGGCATAGCAACTACTATACCTAAAACATAACTAGAAATAATTACACCACCATTTATTAGTAATTTTGAGTAATAATGCGACTTTTTGTTAATAAAAAATGGCCTGTTATTATGTTGGTACGGAACTGTAGATTAACAAAACAGTTTAAGTAATTAATATGATTATTTTGTATTGCCCATAATCTGCTCTTAGCAAAAAGCTGCTATTATTTTAGGGTATAATTAATTGATCACGTACTTTCGGTACCGATTTTTTTAAACCTTCTGTGGGTATGTAATAGGTTAGATAAACAAGATAGAAAAAATCTCAGCCTAAAATATAATTGTGCATGTTTCAATTAGACTGTGTATCACAATTATGTACTTCTTCTTTGTGTATAATAAAGAATTATCTATCTATCTATAACTTGTGTTTCCAGGTTGCTGGGACCCAAAACAGGTGCCCGTAGAAGATCTATTCAGGGCTACTATCGTTGCTTTAGAGATTGGTACCTTAGAGCCGAAATGTCAGATATTGGGAGGCGTGGCTATATTTGATTTGGAATACCTGGGCACTCAACACGCGTGGCAGATCACACCCTCGGTGGCTTTGAAGATGGTGAAGCTACTAGTTGTAAGTATAATTATTATTACTATTTATGATGGAGGCTATCTTACCGAAACTTATGCTAATTGCTTGCATAGTTACTACTAAAATTGGTTAAATATAATTGGTATAGTGAACTCCATTTATCGATAAATGAATCCTTGATCTTGCGATACAAACTAATACAAACAAAATATTCATTTAAATTAGCCATTTTCAGGGGGTCAGGAAAACAACTGTAATTAAATTAATGGTTAAGCGTTGTAAAACTTTATTGTTTCAAGTGTTCTAGATTTATGTAAAATTCTGGTTGTTAAAATTGTTGTTAAAATGTTTTTTTTCTCATTCCAGTCATCCTTCCCAATGAGGACCTACGCCATCCACATCGTGAACCACACGTGGCTGTTCGACAAGATCTACAACATCTTCAAACCCTTGCTGAACGCTGACATGCGCTCTAAGATCTATTTCCACGGCCACGACTTCACTTCACTCCACAAACACATCAGCCCAGAGCATTTGCCTGAGAGGTACGGAGGGGTTTGGCCAGACTACTCTTACACCATCTGGCTCAACTCCTTAAGAAAGAACTTCACTGTAGCTATGGCGATGATCAATAATGGATATAAGTTCCGAGAAGAAGATATGGACCCTGAAGTGTATAGACAGCTGAAGGCTAAAGGCGTAGACATCAGTTAAATGTAAAGTAGGTTTTAGATAGTTGATAGTTATATTTAGTTTAAGTTCTTCTCTGTTAAGGCATACTTAGAATAAACTCGACACAAGGCCATTCAAAATATTTATTTTCTTGACCCATTGCTTTGTTGATTGTGTGCAATTGATATGTTGCATGTTTTCATCACATTTTTACTACTAAGTATTTATCTAAAATTAGTCAGAATTAGTACAGACACAACTAAGAAGTATAAGACATTATTTTTAAGTAAAAAACCTTTCACGGGAGGAAAGTCAAAAACGTCTCTCTCTGAAAAATAAATTGTAATTCAGCTAAAAGTTAGTAATATTATGTTAATTCTATTTGATTGTATTATTACATATGTTTAGATATGTTGTTGCCCAATCGATTTTGCTTTGTGTCAAAATGATGTTAGTAAATATTTTAATCAATTTATATTGATGACAGCAGGATACATTGTAATTTTTTTATACTCTTGTTGTAGTAATCAGCTCGTTAATTTATCTGGAATACTTTATTTTAACTAATTAATAACTATAGTGATTCACGTTTGATACCAGAATGTATTTTAAGTTAATTAGATAATAGTGATGTAACTTGTATTGTACTAATTGTAAATCGGATTACATAAGTTATTCAAGTATAAAATAGGTATCTATTGTAACTGTTTCGCTTTCATACAATGTTGGGTCCAAGTTAATGTACAAAATAAAAATATATGATAAGATGTAATATTTTATTATATCACCTCAGAAATACAAAGGACCTTTGCAATCTGACAGCAGAGTGTAAGAGATTTATAAATATTGATATACTTATTAGTAGGTATATTAATTGAGCAATCATTGACCTACCCCATTATTACGATTAATATTGATTAAAATTTAATCAGATACAAATATTTTTTTTGGTTTAAATTTTGGGCTGCTTTGTTTGGACCCAAGATAATAATTATGTCCAATCTCCTTTTATTTATTTTTTTAAGAAAGGTTTGGATGTAACATATTTACCTTTTCTATTATTTTGTTATACCTAAGTACATACAACAATAGCTTTTAGATTTAATTAGTTTCGTTAAATATTATTTTTAACATAGATATAGACAGATTTCGTCAAAACCCTGTGATAATTCAAAATGTGCACTTCATACATAAATAATTGTAAGTTTTTTTTTATATTCTCTTTTAGTATTAATGTAGTTGTAGTAGTAATGTAAGAATAAACTTTTTAATATAAAAGTTATCTAACTTTAATTTCTCCTTTTCTCATGCACACTTATCTTGGTTTTTAATAAAGCAAATTAGTTCTGTACATACGATCAGGGAACGCAATGTCTTATTTTTAAAGGTAATTAATATTTCATTCGTTAATATGTACATGAACTTTTGCTATTATTGCTACTAAATTAGAAATCTTCGTCATCTCCTTTGTTGCCTTCTCGACCTGTCGCGTACGTTTAGTTGAATAGGCTAGTAAAATCCTAACTCATTATTATGCGGACAAAAGTTTGTGAGTGTGTGTGTGTTTATGATTATTACGCTTCTCCACGCTCGAGTAGATGGACCTATTTTAATCGAATTTGATTAGCAACTCGGTTGGAGCATAACATAACATCACGCCTATATTACCCAGAAGGGTGTGTGTGGCTGAAGTGTAACATTTCATTTAAGGCTTGGGGAGTAGCCGACGACCTTGAGCATATATGGCCGTCGTTCAGTTAAGAAGGAGCGGCACTGAGGGCTCGTCCCCCGCACCGCGCAAGGGCCCCGCGGATACTTGGAAGTAAAAGTCGTAAGCGCCAAAACTATTTCTTAAAATTCATAACGTACTTTTCAAATAATCAAAAATTGTTGTTGGTAAAATTCTAATCCTGCCTTTGCTTTATTTTTCAATATAATAATCAAGTCAATAAGTCAAATTGGTTGAGAGAAGAAGGCGAAAATATAATAAAATTTTAGATATTTTTTATATCGAACATAATGCATGTAAACAAAAAACTGTCCTGGCGCTTCTGTACAGAATAAAATGAAATATTAGGTATAGTAGTATAAGAATCCAAGCTTTTTTATTTGAAGAGCAGTAAAGTCTCAAAGATCATGGAAATGTTGTTTTTTTTTAGATGGCAGCCTTAAGTAGTAATTTGTTATATTTAAGTCCCATCCCACCGGACACAATTCCATCTCGTTGCTGCTATTAAGAATTTCCAGACGGAAAGTTCACAAATACCGCTTTGAGCGACCCGGTAATCAAACCTAAGATCTTGCGGTGAGAGGCGCATACGCCAACCAATGAGGCAGCAATAAAATTATTATTCGAAATTTTAATTAAACAGCTTTCAGGGGTTTATTTTAGTAAGACAAAGGCAATGACCGGTCACCTATTGTTGACTGAAAAAGCAAAAGGACCGCAAGGTAATCTTGTCACGTCGCGGTCGAGGTAAAGGTACGTTATTCTATTGGATCCATAAATAGACCTTAGCTATTGTTAGCCTAGGCAATCAAAGTAAAAGGCTAAGCTTCATTAAAATATTAGGTAGGTAATAAGAGTTGAGAAAGCCTGCTTTTGAAAACATTGAAATTTTATTGATCACTGGCTGACCCGGCGAACTTCGTACCGCCTTAGCGTAAATTTGATGCACTACTTTATTTTGTATAGCTGACCTATACTCTGTCCATTCCTTTATTTTCTTTTTGACAGATTACATTTAGGGATGCCTTCACACGTTACTGATTCGATTTGAAATCATAATCGATGTTGTCTAAGAAGAACTTTCAATCGATTAATTACATCGAAATGGTTTTAGTTCATTATTAATTATTCGTTTATTAGTAGTTTTTATTAGATGAAATAAATATACAAAATAATAATAAATAATAATGTCACATATTTAGTCTATGACGGTTTCCCAGTTACCTTTGTTTACATTTTCATTTTTAATTTCAAGATTTCGACTTAATTTCTTGCAAACATTATTCATGGAATCATGATACTATTATTATATTCTTTTTTTATAAAAAATACAGACAATAGGTACACAAAAAAAGTCAAATTATTCTTTTTCATAATGATCGATTTATTTCATTTCACGATTTGATTTATAGTCTGTGGTTGTTTGTTACAAACAGTGAACTTCCCTAAAAAGTGTCACTTGTCAATAAAGTACATTATTATTGTAGTACATTAATCTAACAAAAAAAAACGGTAATTCATAGGCGTGATCTGTCAAAAAGAAAATAAAGGAATGGACAAAGTTATATCTTATGTATGCGTACCTATTCAATTTGAACTGGAATCTATAATATCCCCATATAAAAATGAATACTTTTTTTTCTATTTTTTTTGCCGTAACAACCTTGTACAGAGTATTAGAAAACTACAAAAAAAATATCAGCCAAATCGGTCAAGCCGTTTTCATGCCAAGTCGTGACAACGGAAAACGGATTTCATTTTATATATATAGATTTAACTACCTATCTTGATTACAGCCGTTGTTAGCGACGCGAACATTTGAATTTGTACATATATTATGTTTGATATTTTATAATAATAATTATACGTGTAGCGTGGCTAAGAGAACAGGTGTAGGGCGACAAAGGGGTAGGTATGGGACGCGGGGGTCCGCGAACGTTTGAGAATTCGGGCCTCATCATCATACTAAGATGCGCGCGCAGCTTGAGGTGCGCGCGCATCCGCGCAGGCGCGCGGCGGCGCAGTCGGCGCCAGTAGTCGGCGAAAACATTGGTAGCAGAGAGCACGCACGCTTTACGCCTCTTCTTTTTTCACACGCTTGCACGAACGAAAGCTCAAACAATTCTTTTATTGAAGTTCCACCCTACAATTTACATGGTCATTCGAGCCGGATCTGCAATCAGAACCCTTGGTGAGCTTCTTATTCGCATATTTGCTTCGCATCTTTCACGACGCATGTTTCGCACGCCGCTTTTGTTTTCGGAAAACAAAATGGTGGGCACTCGGAGCACGTTGCGTCATGAACGCGAACAAAAACAAATGGCGATCGCGAGTGGTGTGAAACCCGATAAACAAGAAGAACTTCCTCCGCCTCCTGCAGGTGAAAAATCTTCTTCTGCAAGGTCTTCAGTGAAGGCGAGGAGGGCACGGCTACTTCTGGAAGCGGCTCAAAAGAAAGCGGAGCTTAAAATGGAGCTTATCGATAAGAAATTAGCCGTCGACCTGGCGGAGCTCCATAGTAACGGCTCACAATCGCTGGCGGACTTAGGACCTAACGGAAGTGAGGTCTGTTCCCGTGTGGAGGAGTGGCTTCAAACGAGTCAGGAGGTAAAAGATCAGTGCGTCACTTTGGAAAATTACGACGCGCTGTTCCCGGCACAACAGCAAGATGAGGTCTTGCAGCATTTGGGGGCCGCCGGCCCACCGCCACCTGCAACAAAAGTCACCCAACAAAATGAACCACTGCCAGCGACGACTGCGACGCGGACCGGCACCGAAGACACGATGCACATGCTGGCGTGTGCACTTAAAGACTTAGCCGCCGCTAAACTAACTACCAACGCCAACCAATCTGTCACTAATGTGACAATGCTTAACCGAATGTGTACGCCTAAGGACCTACCTAGATACGACGGTGATCCGCTAGAGTGGCTACAGTTTAAGCGAGCTTATGAAGAATATATACAGATGGAAGATTGGAGGTACATACCTACTAAAATAAACATCGCTGACGTCGCCACGCGGGAGTTCTGCGCAATTGAAACCTTACAGAATGAATGGCTATACGGACCAACATTTTTATATGAAGACGAAAGTTTGTGGCCTTTAGAAATGGATGTACAGCTACCTGATGTAAGTGACACGGACCTAGAATGCGTTAATACTCTTCATGTCACGCCCCTATGTTTACTTGCTGTACCAGAACCTACCCGGTTCTCCTCTTGGCTCCGCATATTAAGATCTACGAGTGTTGTCTTATCTTTCATGGAAAAATGTAAGAAATTTACCGGCGGTATTGATGGCGCGATGATGGGACGCGCAGAGACGTTGGTACTGAAGTATTCTCATAAGTCACCTGAGCAAGAAGTGAATACCTACGCCATGAGTTCACTAATATTCGGTGTGAATTGCTCACCGTTTCAAGACAAAAAAACCGCCACCAAAATAATAAACGAAGTTAGCCACATACATAGTCAAGGAGGCTTCGACATTAGAAATTGGTCGACCAACAGACCGGCCATACTTAACGACTTACCGCATGAAAGTCGACAATCGGAAGTACATTTTAAAGTCGGTCAAAGGCATGACGTAGGCGAGCGAATACTGGGCCTCATTTGGTACTTAAGTGACGACACACTAGGATTTGACGTCTCATTTAAGCGCATCCCAGCTCACGTACTCGCCGGACAAACTAAGCCCACGAAACGAGAAATGTCAATATTCGATGTCTTCGGCTTCTTATCGCCATTTACTATAAAAGGAAGAATTATGCTTCAGGACACCTGGAGATCTGGCATCAGCTGGGACAGTCATATACCAGATGAAATATATTCTAGATGGTCAGATTGGCTAAAAGTACTTAAACAACTCGAAAACATACGCCTACTAAGAAATTACTTATCGGCTACGCGGGTGATGGCTACGAGCGCTACGATATCTGCGAGTGCTACATGGCCCATAGCAAGTACATACGTCGGGACAGCGACTACGGCTATTGACCCGTGTGAGACAGCTGACGGGACCCGTGCAAGCGCACTGAATAGCACGCAGAGTTGTAGAAGTCAAAACCGAGTCGGGGGTGCTGCGAAGACACGCGGCACGCGTCGCACGTATCCCAACGGATAGAGTGCTGCGTCAGCACTGGGGAGGGGGATGTTAGCGACGCGAACATTTGAATTTGTACATATATTATGTTTGATATTTTATAATAATAATTATACGTGTAGCGTGGCTAAGAGAACAGGTGTAGGGCGACAAAGGGGTAGGTATGGGACGCGGGGGTCCGCGAACGTTTGAGAATTCGGGCCTCATCATCATACTAAGATGCGCGCGCAGCTTGAGGTGCGCGCGCATCCGCGCAGGCGCGCGGCGGCGCAGTCGGCGCCAGTAGTCGGCGAAAACATTGGTAGCAGAGAGCACGCACGCTTTACGCCTCTTCTTTTTTCACACGCTTGCACGAACGAAAGCTCAAACAATTCTTTTATTGAAGTTCCACCCTACAATTTACAGCCGTTATCGATCCGATACATAATAACGATTACAACCGATCGCCTGTGCCTTTTTGTATAATTTTCATATTTTCTTATCACTCAAACCTCGCTCACTTTTTAAGGTTTTCGGCGCTGCCGTTTTGTTATCTCGATGAGTTATTTTTTCAGGTAACCTATTTTCAGGTAAACGGGGTTCTCCGGTTTTGCTCTACTTGGTATTTTGCGGGTCCACACTGAGACATCATATCCGGACGGATCCTAAAAAGAGACTGGATAAAAGGCAGATATTTTGATCGATGTCGCTTACCCTGAATCGCTTATTATTGAATCATAAATTATACGAATCGAAACTTCTAACAAACTATACAATGTTATTTTCATCTCTAGGCAGGGAAAAGGCTTTTTGAAATTAGATTACTTAACTAAGTTTGTTCAACTACAATGAAGTCGGTGTCTAGTCTAGTGGATTTAACTGAATTTCGGTATTTTACGTGGAGCGCTTCATATCAATTTGTGTGTACTGAACAGATTCAAACATAATCACTTTAAAAATCTATGATTTATGGGAAGCAGCATTATAACCGAGGCTAAATTTTAACAAATCCTTATAAATATATAAAAAAAATAAACAAATTGAAAATGTTTGCAAGTCTACCACTGCTTCTCGATGCAAAGTCTATTTGTATAATAAAAAATAAGGAAGGACCTTAACTGAAGCCTTTACCAAGGCTACAAACTTCAATAGATTCTCCATAAATCTATAATATCAATGTCGGTGACGCAAGGATAAACAAATATTTATTTTTTCTGTAAGCAATGGCGCCTATTTACTTTTGAATAGTGTTTCCTGTGTCCTTACTGCTATTTATAAAATCTATATTAATAAAGACATAAAATATTGTTTAGTTGTGGTCTTATCCTATAGTGATCATGTTATAGATTATATTTTGATCCTAATTAAAATACTGCCTCGTTGGTCTAGCGGTTAGCGTATACGCCTCTCGCTGCGAGGTCTCGGGTTCGATTCCCGGGTCGGTCAAAGTGTTATTTGTGAACTTTCCGTCAGGATATTCTTGAGAGCAGCACGGAGTTGGAATTGTGCCCTGTGAATGATAATAGGCTCGGGGGGTCCTATGGGACCATAAAAAAGAGTTCGAGGATAATTCTTTAAATATAGGCACCTAAAGACTGTTTATTGTATTCTTTCAGATTATACACGGATGAGGCGAGACGTTAAATATTACTTAAGTATTTCTTTATTTTAGTGCACTTTTTGTAATTTAAGTCGGTTTTTTTCTATTGAAATTTTTTGATCACAAGACACATTGACATTTGTGATAATAAATAATTAGCAGGTTTTGGAATATATAAATTTATTAGTGTCCCACAAAGGTCTGGGAAGGTCCCGTCTATTTTAAATACACTCAATAGCAACCCTGAATTTAATGCCCATGAAAGTATACCTAGATAGGCAATAAGTTATAGATACAATCATCTAGTTGAGTCAGTCTAGCCGATATGGGAAACAAGGTCATCAACCCTCGTGATGTCACTAACGCGCCCCCGGCGACGACATCTGATGAAGGGCGCAAGGGTATGGCTTCCTGACGTTATCATTCAAATCATGTGTCACACATTGGAATGTACGAGAAAATTGGGTGCTGAAATGTCGATACATGAATTGCAGGCGGCAACACATATTTAGACTATCTGTTGGTTAACACTTGTCTGCTAATTTCTGAACTATTAGTTGAGTATTTATCCGTACAAATCTTTATTGTTCTAGCCGCAGAGTTCCTATTTGGGCTATTTCCAATTTTAAAAACTAATAATATTGCCTCGATTAAGTCGTTTTCTAGTGTAGCGTAGACCGACACAGAGCATTTTATTTTAAAAGGTATTTTTATGTCTACTAAAAAATTAATAGACTTTTATAATAGAAAGTTTGTTTTCACTTTTATTTATTTCTGGCATATCAAACACTAACAAATAGATAATTATGTAACAAACAATATCATCAAGTCTTCTTTATTACGCTACATTTAGAAAATGCTGCAGCATTTTTGTTTTGTCTTTGATCACACCATAGTCAAAATACAATATTATATCAGACATAATATATTATTGCATTATATAGACAAAATACATTTAATTCCAGTAGTTAAAAAAATAGAATACTACCTTCTAGAAATTCTTGGCACCACTCTGTATGAACGATCTTTTTCTTTATTTTGTGATTGTTTATCTCTTACAATTTCACTGGAACTCTCCTCAGATATTCTAACTAGACTAGAGGGTGTATTACGCAAACGTGAACATCGGGGCAACTTAACATTTGAGATGTGTTTCACTGGTTCATCTTTATGTGGTTCAGTTACTTCTTCCTCCGAGTACCAATATTTCCGAATAGTGTTTTTAAATCGTGCAAAAATACCATCTTTGCTTGACTTAGGAAAAGGCAACACTTGATGCATTGGCAATGATGATCCTTCACCGATATGACAACTACTTTTGTGTTCAGATTGCAAATTCTTCAATAAAAATTTACTCGAAGTGGGTCTATTCAAATTGCAACAACTCTTCGTTGCTTCTCGAGGTTTAGGAAAGTCGTGTCTCTTTACCTCGAGACGTTTTCTAAGAAAATGCACACTTGCTGTGTAGAACAGCTGTTCGTCACCTGGGTTCGCGAGCGCCACATCTAGGAATTTTGAAGTATCACGTTCAGGACTCTTCGACCCAAGTGAGCTTCTTCGGTGCATTCCTTTTAGTAACTGAAATCACTAAACACATGTTTTTGATTCATTAGACCTTTACAGAAAGTATAAACGGCGCTGACAATTTACATAAAAAACATTGATTTGACGGTTTGACAGAGAATGTGACAGACGCCACAAGTCATAATTATTTTCATTTCTTGTCTATAGGGCTATGGTGAAAAAAAAAGCATGTCAAATGAATTTCCTTAGTATCAGAAAGTTTATAAAATGCATTGATAAGCGTCCTGCGTCCTGCGCTGCCAAATGAAGAAGAGTGCACGAATATGTAGTTATATTTTGTTTAATATTCCTATTTCAGTATCTTATTATTTTACAGTAAAACAACTAAAGATTAAGTGGTTTTGTCATAGATGGTTCATGCTGGCAATAATCATGTCATCTATGGCAACACCAAAATAAAACACACATTTTAAATGAATTTTACATACCTCATTTATTATAAACTATCAAAAATGAACTAACAACTATTTGTTTAATAAATCACAGTAATTTTATCATATAAATTTGTAGATAGTTTGAGATCTTAATATAATGTCACAATACCGCGACAAAATGTAAAGCGTTGCAGCCAAAAAAGTTGCGGCCAACAGGCAGCGCTAGTGTCGTGCACGGATCCAATTAGGTCCTTCATTTGAGGATCCAATAGATACCGATAATATATAATTTATTAATAAATATGTCAAATTGAGAAACGTTTGACTCAAAGCGTTATTACTTGGTACGACCCGGAAAAAAGAACATAAATATGGGAAATTTTAATTCAAGTTAAGTTTATGCTTTTAACACCTGTGTAAAGGACCAAAGCCTTGCAATACATCTACAAATATTTAATTCAAATTCCTTTTAGTTCTATTTTTCTTTTCTAACGTTTGTATTTTTTTTAATTAATTCTCACTGCCTTATCCTAATCCCAACTACTACTAACTAATATAATATTATAAATATCAGAAAGTAATTATTTCTGTATGTTACGCTTATGCATAAACGGTTGGACCGATTTCGATGAAATTTGATATGGAGGTCGATGGGAGCTTAGGGCAGGGCACAAACTACTTTTTGTCCGCAGGTTTAACCACGGGGCGCAGTTAAAAATATAGAAATATATTATAGCTGCCCAAGTTTAACGATGTGGCCAGCTAGATGTAGTACATGTAATTACTAAATATATAACGCGTTTGTTTACATATAGTCATAAAGACTAGTCTAATTCGGTGTAGTCTTGCGATATTCTTGGACTCATCAAATACACTGCACAATCATAAAACTTTCAAGGCCTTCAAAAAAGAGTCTAATTTTATAACCATTATTTACCAGTCGCGTTAATAGATGACTATTAGAGATTTGCTGAATAGTCTAAAATAGTACTTATAAATATCAATAATTCATTTTATGAAGTGCTACATAACTTGAGCCGCTTTGAAATGTACTGCGTGTGGTGATGCAACTAACAAAACAAAATATAACGGTTTTAATTGCATTTGAATTTAACCGAATCTAGTGATCAGCCTATTTGAATAGTTGGCTAAACCCATAATCTAACTAATGTAACGTAGTCCCGAATTTGTTGAAATCGGGAACTATTTTCAGGTATGTAGAATGAATAAAACACTTGTTTTCGACAAGGTACGGTTGGTTTACTATCGATCAACGATAAACTAATGATACAAACTAGGTACTTAGATATAAATAGTCTCAGGGCCTTACGTTTTAAATGTACAAGGCTGTTGAGGTCTTCGTGGATAAATGAATAAATCACTAATGACAATGAAGGTAAATCTACTTGTGTTTCTTAAGTTTTTTTTTGTTATACTACGCCCATAGCGAACGAACGTGTAGTCCACCTGATGGTAAGTGGAGTACAGCCCATGGACATCAACAATCCACAAAAGCAGATTATAGATGCGTCGCTGCAGCTGAGGACTACGGTGTTATGTCTCATGTGCCAGTAATTTCAGGGCCTGATCTCACCACCAAACCGGAACACAGTAATGTAAGCACTACTATTTGGCGGCAGGTTAAAGGTGAGACAGTGGTGCTGCCGCCCTCGAGCTCATTCACAAGAGCTCTACCCTAACGAGCAATTCTAAAAAAAAACAAAATTTTTATTGACAATATTCACGTTTCGGAAAATCGGTATTGGAAAAAATTACACTTAGAATCTATCTATATTAATAGGGAACAAAGTTCTTTGAACCTAAAATATAACTGATAGTGTTAAATATAATTTTACTAAGCTATTATTAGAAACTGAAAATTATTATACACTCGAATGAATATTACTATCGCCACAAAAATGATTGAATAGACGCGTTCGAGCAATGATAAATTACTTTAGAGATCAACAATATCTTATGAAATATTGAACGTCTCTGTTCATTTAGTGATAGGGTATTGAACCTAGGTGTACAAACTCGGGTAGAGGCTAGGTATTATCTTTATGCAAATAAGTATAACTACTTGGGGCTATTTTAAGATAATAACTAGTAATAATAATAGCAGTCCTGTATCTAATACATGTCCCACTGCTGGGCTCGAGCCTCTCCTCATGATGAGAAGGGTTAGGCCATAGTCCACCACGCTGGCCAAGTGCGGATTTGTAGACTTCACACACCCTCGAGCACTTATTAGGCAATCTCAGGGATGTATGTTTCCTCACGATGTTTTCCTTCACCGTTAGCAAGCGATAATTTATATGATAAATACACATATATCTTCGGAATTGTGCCCGGTGGATGGCGATAGGCTCACCCCCTATCCCATGGGACTTAAACACAACATATTCATCAAATATAAATTTGTGGCAGTTTATTAACACTTCTAGTTTTCACGTTATTAGGTCGGTTTTTGATAGTTATTGCGTGTAAAATACAACTTACAAATTAAATAAAAGTCAGTCGCGAATAAACTAGTTCCTGGTCAGGTCTTGAATATATTGAATATATGCCCGATGGTCTAGTGGTCACCGCGAGGTCTCCGGTTCGATTCCCGGGTCGGGCAAAGTGTTATTTGTAAACTTTCCGTTAAGAAACTCACAATAGCAGCACGGAGTTGGAATTGTGCCCGGTGGATGGCGATAAACTCACCCGCTATCCCATGGGACCTAAACATAACAAGTGAAGTGTGGGCGTTGTACACCTCTGCCACATCCTTCTGGGTAATATAGACGTTATATTATTTGGATGGCGGAGTGGTAGTGTACCTGCCTGCGACGCCGAGGTCGTGGGTTCGATTCCCACTTAAGACAAATCTTTGTGTGCATGAACATGGGGATTTGTCTTAGTCTGGGTGTTTCTATGTGTATAATAAGTATGTATTTACTAAAAAAGAAAATATATATGTATTAGTATCAGTTATTCTAGTACTTATAGTACAAGCTCTTCTTAGTTTGGGACTAGATGGCGTTGTGTGTAAGTTGTGAAATATTTATTTATTTGTTTATTTATATCATTTGTACCAATAGTTACTGAAATCAAAAGATTCTTTATTTTGGCGAATGATATCCTATTCCATTAGAAATATCATAAGAAGCCAGTTAAAACTTGTTATCACCAAACATCGTATTTCGCGAATTCTAACAAAACATAACATAATATGAATTCGGATATAATTTTCCTGTTTTTTTTTAACTTCAGCTGCGGTCATTAGCTCATTGATTGAGACCGATGACTTCGAAACAATCGATTTCAAGAAAAGTATTGTTCAAGACTTGTATAATTGAAAAGACATGTCCTCAATTTTTATATCGTATAATATTCTTGAATGTACCGTCAACAATTTAAAGCAGCTGTAGGGTGGATAAGGCGTTAAACTAGCGAGTGTTTGCTTACTGCTAACGTAAACATTCCCTTAATATGTATAACGCTTAAGTAGATACATAGTAATATTTTTTTTATAAACAAATGTATAGCTAAAATCAAGGATCTGTACAGTTTTGAAGTTGGATGCCGATGGCTATAAGACAATCGACGTGCGCGGCACTCGTGCGTGGACAATCTCGACCCGTCACATTTCATTTTCGGCTATCTTCAAACCCGCCAAGATCTTTGATTTTGCCTAGAGTAAAGTAAGTTAAACAACAAAAGCCGAGTGAGAGACCGTAGGACTGTGAAGTCAAAGATCTCGGCTTCGAATCCACGGCACACCTCTCTCAATAAAACGTTAAGATTCGTCTTTTCGAAGATAGGTGTGTATCTTTATAATATAAAAATGAATCGCAAAATGTGTTGGTAAGCGCATAACTCAACAACGCCTGGACCAATTTGGCCAATTCTTTTTTTTTAATGTTCGTTGAAGTTCAAAGCTGGTTTTTACGGCGAGAAAAAATAATATATATTATTATTATATCAATTGTATGTTGCCTGTTCCCGTGTTGGAAAACCATCAGATTTGTTTGTCTATGCGCAAGGTATTCAAATATAAAACATCGTATATCACAAAGCACTACAATGAAAATAAAACAGATTTTGTTAACGGTTCTGTCCAGGAAAAGTGTTTGCCCCGACTATAAAATATGTAGGAACAGGAACAAAAAAATGGCACATTACAAATCATTTTGACAGGACTTTATTGTAATTTAATTAGGCAGTACGAAGTCTGCCGGGTCAGCTAGTTTATCATATAAATTATCGTTGTTTACGGTAAAGGAAAACATCGTGAGGCCTGCATGCTGGAAAGTACCTAAAGAGTGCTCGAGGTTGTGTCAAATCTACCAATCCGCTCTTGGCCAGCGTGGTGTACTATGGTCTAACCCTTCTCATCATGACAAGAGCAGTGGGACATGTATAAGATACAGGGCTGCTATTATTATAGTAAAGTACTTCTCATTGTATTCGTATTAGTATAGCTGCAGTCGGTGCCAAAAGTGGAAAAAGTAAATGTCATTACATAGTAATTCACACGGAACGTATCTTACCAAAAATAGAAAAATAGAAATGTAGTACCGATAGATTACGTAGAATCAAATGTCCGGTATCGGACGTCACCGTGTAATATAATATTTGCATCGTGGTTCAATCGGCCTTTTTTGAACGTCCGTAACACGAACTAGGCTATTTCAATACAAATAAGGTCGGCCGATATATTCACATCACCACTTAACCTTTTTATAGAATGAATGTACGTACGTAGACAATTTATGGGTAAAGATTGTCCGATCGTCTTTTCTTCTTTTTATTTCGTGACGCAGTTTCACATGGTTTGTCCAAATAGTAAAATTTAAATTGGTAAAGGTAAAATCAGGGATCTTGACGGTTTAGAAGGTAGCTGCAGATGGCTGCTTGACCGATCGACGAGCACCGTACTCGAGCGTGGCCGATACTGACCCGTGACATTTTATTTGCGGCTAACTTCAAGAGGAACTTAACAAGTCTTTGCTCTATATTAGATTCGTTTAGACGTTCAACTGAGATCTTTGAGATAGTAGTGCATTTACTATCTGAAGAACATAGTGTGAATTTGTGTTATTGAAATATATAATAGTGAGCATTGGAATACTTGAAGTGCCCAAGACATCATTTTGGGACTTGTGTAAACATAAACTGCATAGCTACGCTTCGTCACCATATGCGTAGGCGTCAAGACGTTGAAAGGGCTAGTCGAAAAAACTTCGATCACTTGGATAATTTCAGACAAAGGCCCTAATATTTTAGCTGCATAATATAATAAGTAACACACTTAATGTACAACAAGCGAAAACAATGAGTAAAATCGTAATAGGGAATAGTGTATTATTAACTTGTGGTGTTGTTCAAAATGTACATATTAAGTTATATCTTTATATCATAGTTTATCACTAACGCACCCGAAAGATTACCAAAACTTACTCTACACCCGTAATCCTTCTGTATTGATCAAATCTGTCTGAGATATTAAATTATTTCTTACACATGTTATTTCTGTGTTCCGTTTAAATTAGGCTTTAAATAATTCCATCAAATATTGTAACAATTTGTGTCTACAAACACAATTCCCACGCGAGAGATAAAACGTCGGATTTAATATAAACTGAGTAAGTAAAAATATTTGGGATAATGGAAATTCAGGAACATACGTATGGATACAGGCACTTTACTAAGCCTATGAAGTAGACATAATGGCACGTCGACAAAGTGTGTCATGTAGGAAATTAGGGTTAATCTTGAGATTTTCGACTTCCGGTTGACTCCCGTGGCGCAATTATTTCAAATATTTTTGCAAATTATAATGTAGCTCGATTATTAGGCGAATTATAAAAATATATCTCAAAATTTATATATCTCAAATCCCTTTTTTGATAATATATTTTATGTTTTAAATGGATGCGACAAAGCGATATTTATTAAAACCATAGCTTTCATACATGGTCAGTATTTATTTCCACCGTTACGAAAAGTCACGACAAAATAAAAAACAACTTTCCCGCAAAAACAGATGATCGCAATGTTCAATTTGCATGGGAAACAAAGAAAAATGTCGTTTAGTTGCATCCAGCCTGTATATGTTTACATTAGAGCATTTACTTTTAACCGTTGGTTGCTTATCAACTTGAACATTCACTTGTATTAGCATTCTTGCAATATTAGGTTACAGAAAATAACCGTTAAAACGCTCTGTTTTAACTAGCGTTCAATCGAGCGTTCTGGCGAGCGACGACTAGCGTACGCTAGAAAGATAATGACGATGATCGTAGCGATGTTTGGCTATGCTCTGTTCATCGATCCTATCAACAAATTTAAAAACGGTGAATGCTCGATGTTCTGTTGCTAGACTTCCAAGTGAATGCTCGAGTATATCAACAACTTTAGTAGTATTAATAGTACCTGCGGTTCATTGAAATGCCTTGTTTCTTTTCTTAAACAATTGAACTCTAATTGAATTCTCAGACGTTTAATGGACACTTACATTAATTGCAGTTAGGGTGCCTAATCTGTTTGTTGCGTTGTCTCTTGTTTCTAACCTTTGCTCCAATTAGGGGTCAAATTCTGTTTTAACAAAACGTGTCCGCCGTGCTTTTTAAGAAGTGTGGCTGTAGATAACGGCATCCTCTAAGAAATTATATATAATAACGAATTTTGACAAATTACTCAAAATTCAACAATAAAATACAGTTCCGACAATAAATAGTGTAGAGGAGCGATAGAGTGAAATGATTAATATTTCTTTATTTCTAAAGACTAAGACAAACATTGCGAGATCGTTAGGAAAACACGCTGAAAGTTCGACCTTGTCTTTTAGGAGGCTCATATCTAGTAGTGACACGATGTACCCATAAGGGTACAAGGTATGAGAAAGTATAAAATACTCTTCCTGATAAAGCCTTATTTCGTTTATTACAATAAAAATTAAATTAAACCGTACACGGTTGTAATTTATATTTTAAAGAAAAAAGGTTTTATCAGGCAGAGTATTGACACCCCATCGTTACTTTTTTAATCAACTTAAATTGTTAAAATATACGCATAGAAATTTCAGGCACATAATTTTTGTTTCGGTACCGAGTGCCTGATATATGTCTAAGCAAATATTTTTTAGTACCGCTTCCGCACCGATTAATCAACGTCCATAAAATACATACTTAACTAACACTTCAATTTTACGGATTTAATCGCGATATTTCACTTAAATTTCACTTACTTTGATTTCCCGACGTTTCAAATGCTATTTCAGCATTCATGGTCGCGGGTAGACTGTAGCATTTGAAACGTCGGGAAATCAAAGTAAGTGAAATTTAAGTGAAATATCGCGATTAAATCCGTATAAAATTGAAGTGTTAGTCATGTATAACATTCGCGTAAACCTTAGAAAATATTATACATACTTAAATTCAAATTCAAATTCAAATTCAATTCAAATTGTTTATTTTCTTTAACAAGTTTACACCAACTAGTTTGTGATTGGAGCCTTCTTTTAAGCAAATAGTGCCTGTATTAGAAGACTCCGCTCTTCCATAACAAAAATAAAAAATAAAATAAAAAGAAAATATTAATAATTTAGACATAGGTAAGTAGATTACAATACAGACAGGATTGACATAAATACGGTTTGTGTGTGTGTGTGTGTGTGCGTGTATGTGTGCGTGTGTATGTGTGTATGCTTGTGTGTGATGTTTGTTTGAGTGCCTGTGTATGAGAGTTTAGGTTACGTAAATACTACATAATAATATAGATATTATTAATGACATGTATACATGGATATATAATAACTTCAAAGCAAATCTTGTCTCTTATTAAACAATGCCAAAGTAATATTGGCAATCTGGAAAATGTTTAAATTGTTTACTTACGATGTCTTCTCAAATAATATATCAATTGGAATACTCTATCTATACCTATATAATTTTATATTAATATTAATAACGAACTCATAAACTTATTGGTAATAATAATTACACGTCATTACATTACAAGAGTAATTTTTCGTTTGTTTGTTTGTACATAAAAAGCTTTGAATCAACAAGACCAATGTCATTTTAAATTGATGTGGAGATAGTTTAAGACTTCAGAAATAATAAAAGCTACTTTTTATTGACATACCAGGCAGGTGAAGCCGCGCGTAGAAGTTAGTTTTATTAATAAATAGGTCAGTCACCCTTAAGTCTAGTAGTTCGGTAATTGTAAATTTAATTTAATTTTGTTATTAT
This sequence comes from Hypena proboscidalis, assembly GCA_905147285.1. Lineage (NCBI taxonomy): Eukaryota > Metazoa > Arthropoda > Insecta > Lepidoptera > Erebidae > Hypena > Hypena proboscidalis. The sequence continues at coordinate 6,011,389 of LR990130.1, forward strand.
CTCATCTTAGTAAAACACGTTTCCTTACAAATTGAATATACCAAATAGTCAAAATGCTTGGAAAACCTGTTTTTATCGTTTTTCCTCATAAAACTAGGTGCATGGATTTGGTTACTGATTATAAACAAACGGTTTTCAGGTTTTGGTAAAGTTAATAAATAATGTTGATAACCGTATACATTGATTTATTTTTTGTAAGAAAAAATACCAAAACATTAGGCCGATCCATCATCGCACGTCTCACGAAGGTAAACTATTTAACGCCTTCTTTTATTGCCTAAACCTCGGCTCAAAGAAAATACCATGGCATCTCGATAAAAGAGCTTTATCTCTTTAATATTGCAGAATATATTCCTGAAATCCCTTCGCTTCTAAGAACTATATCGTACGTTAACCCGGAAGTAGGAAAATCCTATTTGCATGAAAATACATGAACCATCCATTATAATAAAATATGGATGTTGGTATTTGACGGTGGAAGAGCTGTTTGGGAACGAGTTTGAGGGTTGAAGCACCGCCGTCTCACCTGCCGCCTAATAGTAGTGCTTGCATTGCTGTGTCCCGGATTAGTGCGAGATCAGGCCCTGAAATGACTGCCACATGGAATAAAACCGGGGACTTCTAATGAAGTGATACATCTAGGATCTTCTTTATGAATCGTTGATGTCCATGGGCCTACACGTTCGCGTTCATTAGCTACATACTTCGTATACAAAAAATACACAATGTAATTATATGGTTTGCAATATAATACGACTGGATAGCGGAGGCGGTAGAGCAACTGCCTGCTTTTCAGAGCTCGCGGGTTCGGTTTCCACTTAAGACAAATCTTTGTGTGCATGAACATGGAGGTTAGTCTTGGTCTGGGTGTAGCTATGTATAAAAAGTATGTAATTACGCAAGTAAATATATAATATGTATTAGTGTCAGTTATGCGAGTACCCACAATACAAGCTCTGCTTAGTTTGGGACTAGATTACTTTGTGTGAAAGTTGTGTGGTATTCATTTATTATTATTCCTAATTATATATTTGTTAACTTATTTTATATATTTTTAACCGACTTCAAAAAAAAAAAGAGGTTCTGTATTCGATCCGTATGTATGTATGTATGTATGTATGTATGTATGTATGTATGTATGTATGTCACCTTTTTATGTTCGCGATTTTCTCGGAAACTACTGATCCGATTTGAATGCAGTTTTCGGTATTTTAATCCTTGTGTTTCAAGGAAGGTTTTAGTATATAATTTATCAGAATCTGATAAAGATCTTTGGAGACAGGCAACGGAACTCTTCAAAAACGAATAGCTAATGAACCACGTTTTGTGCAATCGTGTATCTATGTATTGTTTTCACCACTACATAACATAACATCATGCCTGTGTATGCTTTGAAGGGTAAGCAGAGACACCCTACTTACCTACCCTTAAAGTACCGAAAGCTCTTAGGTTTGGACGGGGCTTACGTTTCAGCATATTTGTTATTATCGTAGTGATAACTTATGATCATGAAGATCTCAGAAAGATTTTTTTGATAATATATAAGGATTTGATAATAAAAAAAATAAATAAAAAAAACTAATTAAAAAAAAAGAATATTCTTAACTCGAGCGTATTCTAAATATTATAATATGTACTATTTTTTTTCAAAGAAAAAGGAACCGCCTTCAATAACTCAAAAGTAAAAAAACTAAGACACTAAAAAGCTTGAAATAAAAAAATAAAATAAAAAAAAACTAATTAAAAAAACTAATAAAAAAAAAGAATATTCTTAACTCGAGCGTATTCTAAATATTATAATATTTTATGTACTAATTTTTTTCAAAGAAAAAGGAACCGCCTTCAAAAACTCAAAAGTAAAAAATAAAATATTCGCTAAACTTTGCTTACCTTTATATTAATTTGTTTAAAACAATAAACCCAAATAATTATGTTATACCAATTATTTATATTTTTTTGAAGTCGGCGCCAAATTACAAAATCAAAAACCAATTAAAACCGTATTTACCGAAATAATTGTTGAAAAAATCACAAAATCAAATACCAATTAAAACCGTATCAGCAATTATGTGATTTGGCGCCGACTTCAAAAAAATATAAATAATTGGTATAACATAATTATTTGGGTTTATTGTTTTAAACAAATTAATATAAAGGTAAGCAAAGTTTAGCGAATATTTTATTTTTTACTTTTGAGTTTTTGAAGGCGGTTCCTTTTTCTTTGAAAAAAATTAGTACATAAAATATTATAATATTTAGAATACGCTCGAGTTAAGAATATTCTTTTTTTTTATTAGTTTTTTTAATTAGTTTTTTTTTATTTTATTTTTTTTAAATATGATTTATAAAAAATACAAAAAAACATTTAAGAATATAAAAAACAGTGTCCCACCGACATCAGGTGCAGGGACCAAGATGCCGATGGTTCGGGCTCCAGAGAGAGGAACCTCCTCACGATGCGTGCCGTGTCCAAAAGGACCGCCTTTTGCATCTGGTTCTTGGTCCAGCCGCCTAACGCGAGCCTCTTAAGGTGTTGGTCGAGGCTCTTTGCTATCATATTATTATTAATATTTGCAAAACAACCTTATACTTACATCTACTAGAGAGGACTGGTAGAGCTCTTGTAAACGAGTTCGAGATAGTGGTAGAACTCTTGTGAACGAGTTCGAGGGCGGCAGCACCACCGTCTCACCTTTGACATGCCGCAAAATAGTTGCTGAAATTACTATCACACAAGGCATAACACCATAGTCCTTAGATATAGCGACGCATCTACAATCTGCTTTTATAGATTGTTAATGTTCGTGAGTACCACTTACCATCTGGGGGACCATACGTCCGTTTGCTACATAAGTCGTATAAAAAAACTACCATATCTTTTAAACACGCCACATTTCACTTACACAATTTAAAATTAAGTTCTCATTCTTTCATGAACACAGAAGCGATGGAATGAAAATAATAGGCCCCTTTCTGCGTCAAAATATTTTCAGAAAAGTGAAGCCTCATTATCCTCGAGTGTTTTCTGCGATCAACGGCTTCTTTCATTTTAAAGATTGCTATTATAACTCAAGGACATAATTTTCTTGGAGTTACGTTTGTTTTATAGCAGGATGCAGGTTCGAGTCGGCAGTCAGGTCAAAGGTCATAGGCCTTTGATAGGTCGACGAACTTCCCTCACTCAAGAGGCTGTTTTCTCTCATTACTTCCGACACAAATAGATAAGACGTTATCTCGTCGTTCATAATCCCACTATCAAAAGCTAACCTTTGTAAAACTCATTCAGGTAGAAATCGAGTAGCAATTGTGTTTGAGGAAATTATAATATTCTCTTCGATATTAGAAGGATTCAGGTAATCCTCTTCATAACTGTTAAACCGTTTTGAATATTCGAAAGCGTTATGTAAAATCTATACCTAAAAACTTATTTTAATCAATTACATAATAATATATATACCTTTTTGTAATAATTTTGAAGTACCTATTCGAGAATCTATCTGAATTTCACTGCGCAATGTTTGCGCACACTTAAAAAAAAATATGAACGAGGCGCTGCTCCGCATCTACCTTCATACATTTTCACAACATTTTCTAAGTAAGTTGGTATGTATGTACTGTAAATTTTGTTACTACTTAGGCAGCACAATTATCGTACAATTATATCGATTATTATACACAGTGCTCAAAATTTCTCTTTATTTTCTTATAAACCCATTTAACATTTTGAAAAAACGGTTATGTCATTTACACCCTGTATGTTTAGACAAATACACAGGGTGTAAATGACAAAAACAAAACCGCTGAGCAGTAATACAGTACATAATTCTGAGAACTAAGGTGGGTATTTTGCAAACGTTACCTTTGATGATTTATTTGCAATTTTACAGCCAACTTTAAGATTTTCCGATAAAAAATAAGTTTTATGGTTGTATGATTTATTTATTTAGATAAAACTTAATGCACAAAGACGTACACATGATATGTGCTATAGAAGATTTCTATTTCTTCTATTTCATTTTCTTTCGTATTAAAAAAATTAAATGAATTGATATCGCGAAATACATAAAATTATTCAAATATATATCATACTATATCGTAGTAACATCATACAGTGAGAAAATATATACATAGATATGTACATAAAACATAAAACTAGTGGTAGAGCTCTTGTGAATGAGCTCGAGGGCGGCAGCACCACCGTCTCACCTTTAACCTGCCGCCAAATAGTAGTGCTTCCATTACTGTGTTCCGGTTTGGTGGTGAGATCAGGCCCTGAAATTACTGGCACATGAGTCATAACACCGTAGTCCTCAGCTGCAGCGACGCATCTATAATCTGCTTTTGTGGATTGTTGATGTCCATGGGCATGACTTACCATCAGGTGGACTACACGTCCGTTCGCTGTGGGCGTAGTATAAAAAAAAAAATATAAATGAAATAATTATCTATAGTCTCTGAGATGAAATCGAAGAGGAGAGCACGAAGTTTAAGCTTAAACACGTTACGATTAATGGACATCCTGGTTTCCAAAGGTAGCGCAATACAGATAGTTTATGGGTAACCTGAAATATAGGATTCGAATTTGAATATAAAACGAGTTTAATATTTTATTACCTGGGACGATAGGACTTAAGTATTTACAATGTATAAGCTATGTGTATTTGTGTATGAGTGTTAAACACTTAACTGTGCATGATTTTTGTGATACCAATTTAATGTGAAAGTCAAAGTCAAATCATTTATCTTCATAAGCCCCAAGAGGTGCTTGAACACGTCAAAAAAAGAAAAAAAAATCTAACGAAATAAATAAATTAAAATGTTATTAATCAAAATAATATGATATGAATTACCGAAGCTTAGATCAATTTGAACCGAACTGTTTAGGTTCAAACTAAAATATTATTTTTTTATATTTTTTTATATCAGCTCATTTGCTTAAACTCATAGAAATGTCAACTAAGTTCATATAAAAAGGTCCTGAACCAAAGTTATGTGTGACTCCTAAGTCATTGCTCGAGTTCACTGACGTCGAAATCCGCTTCACTTAGTAGGTACATTGAATAAATTATAATAAACAAGCTTCCGCCCGCGGCTCCGCCCGCGTGGTATGTCAATTAAAAGTAGCCTATATGTTAATCCAGACTATAAGCTACATGTGTGCAAAATTTCATCGAAATCGACCCGGTAGTTTTGGCGTGAAAGAGTAACAAACATCCATCCATACATCCATACATACAAACTTTCGCCTTTATAATATTATAGTAAGGATGAAAATGAAACGAAAAAAGGAACATATTCTACCGGGAACTTCGAGGGTGTATCCTGTATTTTTCTCGGAATTTCGTTGAACCCGTAGATCAAAAGTATTCATAATATGCGTACGGGTGAGTGCTATTCGTTTTCGGGTTGTAGAACTACGTAGTTCATTCACATAAATTCAGTCAATGAATTCAGATAAATTCAAATTCAAATCATTTATTTTCATAGGCCCCAGAAGGCGCTTGAACACGTCAAATTATTACAAACAAATGATATAAAAATAAATTATAAGTAAAACTAAATTATACTAATTACAATGATTTGATTAATTTTAATTCAAGTGTTTAGAATCAGATTAAAATCAAACTAAGTACCAGCTCCGATGGGCATTGCATTATGGGAAGAGCTGGTGAGAAACTCATGTGCACCATCTTTTCAAATGAAATGAATAAAATATAACAATTATCATACATATTGAAAGTCACATAAAAAGAGCAGTTCATTTCCAAATACTATTATCATTTATGTAGTCTAAAATACAGTAATAAGCTTTTTGAGATAATCTGATTTTAATACATTTCTTAAATTACTACCTATCGATAATTCTACTGCGTCTAATGGAAGTTTATTGTAGAAGCGTATACATTGACCTGGAAACGAGTTAGAGATTTTATGGAGCCTAGTAGTGGGCACAGCCATCTGTTTTTGTTCCTTAGATTTAATTTAAGATATAGTTATATAATCATGTTTTATTGTTATCTAACATTACATATCATTACGCCTATATTACCTAGAAGGGTGTGTCTGAGGTAAATGACACCCACATTTCACCTGTTATTTTGAGGTCCCATAGGGTAGAAGGTGTGCCAATTCCGTGCTGCTATCGAGAATTTCCTGAACCGTAGTCGGTGAGCGATACACAAGGTATACCGCTAGACCAGCAAGGCAGTTTATATCAGTTTATATTCCTGATCAAAAAGAATGTGACATATTTATTTAATAAATTATAGGAATTTACAGAAAAATTATCTAACTTCTTCTTCTTCGTCGTGTCGATGGCTGAGTCAAATTATATTGGTCCAATAAGTGGCTACTGTTATGGCGCTCTCGTCGGCGTTAATGAACGCCTCTCTTGTGCAGGTGGTAGGGCATTTTGGACAGTCAGTAAGGTGTCAAGGTTTTGACTTGCCAACGTGGTGAAAGGATTAGCCAATTCGCTTTTAAGAAATCGCGAATTGCCCAGGGTGCGCCGGACGTAGGGAATTATTGTGTACGTCACTCGGGGAGGCTCCTTTCATGCACCCCAATTATCTAACTAAAAATAATTAATGACTAATAATAAAACTATATAATAATTAGTCACATACAGTCAATAAATTAATAAAATGAAATAAAATAATAAATCACATTATGCGTCATAAAATTCCTCCGCATCGCTGAGGAATTCACATTCATTCTTTTTCTTTGTTTAAGGTTCAAATTCTACATTTGGTAGATTCAACCTTTAAATGGAAATTCACCTTTTCCTTAAAAGTTGGTTTAAATAGCCTCAAGCAAGAGTTCTTGAGTTGCTAGCTTATTTATTCACCGATCTGCTAGACTCAAAGATTTTACGTTTAAATGTTTATTAGGGCCTGTTCTTTGAGGTTAGTTAAAATAATGTATATCACCGAGTAAATAAAGTAGTATTCTGTTAAAAATATTCCTCCACAAACAAGATCATAGATCATAAAAGTGTTTTAGTTAAGTAGTCAGGCCTAACTTTGTTTTCTCTTCATTTATTCTTTAAGAGTAAAAAACAACCAATAATGTATTAACCTTTGAAACCCAAAGAAAAAGGTTAATGTACCGAAGAAAATAATCGTAAATATTCGTAAATACAAAATGCGTAGAGAAAATAATCTTTTTGCTCTCACCTATTGTGTGTGGCGCGTGATATGGAGCTATTAGTCTTATGGTAATGTAACACTGGGTATTTTGTACATTAAAATCTAAATGCTTGTAAAGAATAATGCTGGATTTTATCTTGGGGTTCCGTATCTTGAAGGTTTTTCGTTTGCTTTTAGGACTACTTAGGGAGAGATTCCAATTACTGTTTTTGTCTCAGCCTGTCTTTACGGAACCGTTGGTTTTTAGAGTAACAAATATTTTATTAAATTGTATGTGTGTATGTATAACTTATATGTATAAGCTGGTACGTTATCGAAAACGGATCTTACGATTTTTATGAATCTTTCAGAATAAATAGTTTTGGGGAAAAATAAGATTTTGGGGGGTTAGATATCAAACACCGTGTTTTCATACTAACGTAATATGGGTTTAATTTTAATGTTATTAAGTTTATATATATTTTTATATACTAATCATATCTAAAACACTAAAATGCATGTTTTTTCGTGGGCATTTTAAATTGTTTAAATCATTAATCAAGTTACATACCAACTGAAAAATTTAAATAATTATCTTGACAAAATACAAAATAGTTACGAACAAGCATGCATTTAAGTCTTTTAAATATCATTTGTATATAATAATAGATAAAACTTAATAATAGTAAAGTTAAACCCATATTACTTTTGTATGAAAAACAGCCAAGCGATTGTTCCCCTATCAATGTATGTCTTGTATAGTTATTTGCACGATACGTTTTCCTGAAATCTAGTATTTAAATTTTTGTCTATCTGTCTGTCTGTTTGTATCCGCCAATTCATCAGAATCAGTAATAAGTTTCAGTTGTGACGAAAAGACGTTTGGACAGTAAACATTTACCCTATCATAAATATTATGCTAACTATAATTTTGTATATTTTCATACGAATTCAAATATTATGGAAAATAGTCCTAAACCAGCCTTTATGCACTTGTTGTTCTTTTTTTTTTTTTTTATACTACGCCCATAGCTCACGAACGTGTAGTCCACCTGATGGTCATTGGAGTACAGCCCATGGACATCAACAATCCACAAAAGCAGATTATAGATGCGTCGCTGCAGCTGAGGACTACGGTGTTATGCCTCATGTGCCAGTAATTTCAGGGCCTGATCTCACCCCCAAACCGGAACACAGTAATGGAAGCACTACTATTTGGCGGCAGGTTAAAGGTGAGACGGTCAGTGACGTGCATTCCATAGAGACAAATAGACGTTGTCTACCCTAAAAAAATCCAATTACATGTACTGAGTAAAAAATAAAAAATATCAACCAAAATAAATGTTTATCGTAAATGTTTTCGAAATTACCGCGCCAAAATGACTCCGGGCGCTGGCGTGACCTTCCGCGATTCACCAAGCAAACTCGCCTGTGTTACGTCATCAGGGTAGATAGCTGCATACCGAGTCTACGGAAAGCTACGCACACAATTAAAATCTATTGTACTGCGTCTTCGTATTACACGCAATTTTTGACACACACAAGCGTAAAAAATCACCAAATACGTCACAGGATAGACAACGTCTAAATTTGGATGGTGGTATGAGGCGCTCTTATTGGTTGGTTTCTCGGTTTGATTAATGTAATGCGACCATTTTAAAAATGCACTATTTGATGAAATTATGTAATGAATACCAAAACATTTTTTTTTGTCGTTTTTATTTTGCATTTTGTTTGTATTTGCCTCTCACTCACTCTTTTCACTTACTTATTTTCGAGTTTGTTGACAACAGGTGAATTGGAAGTGTTTTGTTTAGTGTTCCATTTGTAATTGTTTATTGTTTATTTCTAGAGTGGAAATTAATTGATAATTTTAATTAAACTTTATCATGGAGTGTGTGGGCTGTGAGCTTTGCGGTAGTTTTTACTGACAAAAGTTAAAGGACGGTGAGTTTGCTAAACTTTCATTGATAACAAGAAACGTGTAATATCTTATTGGCCGCTGCTTACCGGCTTTATATATTGTACAATTATACGACAAAGGTACTCGCAGTCGCAAGTTTAATATTAAGAGGCCTATCACAAAATTGCATTTTGAAAGATTAGGTATATCGAAGCACAGCGACAACTCGCCCGGGGTTACGAGTTCACGACACTCTGCTATAGCTAATAGATAAGAAAAAAATGAAAAAACCGAGGCCACTATAAACTATTTTAATAACTTGTCTTTACCACTACTTAAGTCAAAGTTATTGAGGTCTTACAGTTTCTTAGAAAAATAACGTCAAAGTTGACCATTAAACACAAAAATCACAGTCGAAATGTAATAGGCCTCTTAAGGAATACGACTGTTTTAATTGGCTTACAGGATGTAAGCATACAAAAAAGCTTTATTGTTTTGTCTGTTTATTATTTGCAACTTATAAAAATGTTTGGACTGACGCCGGGTACGTGGATGTCCATAATTTTAAGTTTTGCGATTTGCCAAACTGATAGTTACAATACCCGTAAGCAGCGCCTCGACCGAAATTTCGTTTTCATCTTTAAAACTCATTCACACGTATTTAGGAAAAACGCAAAGGCAAAAACGTTTGACAGATTTATCTATGATTGCAATAGAAAAAGGTCTTCTCGTAGATTTAAAACGTTCCCCAGGTTCCCTACTTTTTACGATGACGTTTTAAAGTTTTTTTTTGGCGAAAGACAGACGGATTGATTTAATATATAAATATGTATGAATAACCTTCCGTAAGAATTAGACTTCTATGTTTTGAAATTAAAAGAGAGACCGCAATTTCACTTATTTGTATTGATATTCACGCCCACTTCCGATATCGCCGTAGCTTACACTATTTATGTTGTTATTAGCTAGTTAGGATTTTTAGTACTTACTCCCACTTGCTTTTTGTTTATAAATAGTATAGTAAATACTAAGAAAACGGTCCTTTTCAAGACCACCTTGTGTATTCCTAAATTAATATGTTCATTAAATCAATTAATTTATGGATATGTGTGGTGGCCCATCTGACACATCATGGAAACAAGAAAACAGTCTTATACATCAAGTGGCGGCTTTCGCTTAGTTTTTTTGTCTACCCTGCTAAAAATATCTATGCACGTCACTGACGGTGGTGCTGCCGCCCTCGAGCTCATTCACATGAGCTCTACCACCAGTAACAATAAAAAATCTGTTACAATAAAAAAGCCGTACGACATCGTTCAAAGAATCTTTTGGCTTTTGCTGACGTCTAATTGCAAATATTTAGAAGTGAGTTCAATGGTACATTCAACTAACGAAAAGAAAGCCAATGTCTTACAGATGGAATAAATATAATTTATACATAAAAGGTACTTTATATTGATAGGGAAAAATTTGAATGTCAGTATTACTAGATTTAGAGGTGAACAAACCTTCGTATGTTGAATGTGTAATGTTACGAAAATACCCTGACTATGACGGTCCTTTTAATTGCGAAATTCACGAGAAGAAAGGTCCTCAGGGAAACCAACCTCTGGACTGTATCGGAAGAAAAAAACACAAATATTTTCGCGATCTCAGAAAATATAGGCAGTTGAATGGCTCTATATAAGTATACATAGGTCAACGGACCTGTAAGGAATCTAGCTTCTAAATCAAACTCATATCTGTGATAATATACATTACCAAAACGGTACGTTAGTTGGGCTTCTGCCCTCAATACATATTTCATTAGAAGGGGTAAAACCTCAACCTGGCTTGACTGTCCAAATGTACATACATCGTGTGTCCCATAGAGCTGTGGTTTTAGTAAGAATTCCTTTAATCTAAAGTAGGCATATATTGTGGAGAGGACTTCTAGTAGGTGGGTAATCTTACCTTAAGTTCACCCACCTACTAGAACTGTCTACAAGATTTTAATGAGATCGTCAAGGGGTATCGACATCATGGGGACATCGGGTCATCAGATGACGCCAGCCAAAGCCGGGTGGTAACAGTTCGATAATATATAACATTTCCTCATCATACCTATAATTGCTTACCGTCGCAATTTGTTATTTGCCCATATTTGTGTGCTACAATATTAATTCAAATATTATTTATGTTATTGCCCTCAGCGTAAACAAAATATATAAAGTCGCGTAAAATGGTAGGGCGAACAGGACTGAATTATCATTTATTCTAATAGCCGTTGGTAATATTATGAAAAGCTAAAAGTTATGTTCGCTAAGGAGGTCGCCCGTAAAAAGATATTATGTGAAGGTAATTTTTATACTAGCGCAGTGACCTAAATGTGAACAAAAATTGGCGACATATTTTGAAGATACATTTGTGTCTTTCAATATGTTTCTTGTCCTCTGTGGGTTGATATCTGAAAATAAAAATTGTTATATCGTCAATTATACTTTGTTGTTCCATATTAGGTACATTAACTGTCTGGAAATATCTATCGAAACAACTTCTGCGTTAAAAGGAATATATTGGCAGCTCTCGTCGCCTTTTTGGCAATTTATGAGCTTTTTAGGTATCTATAATGCCAACTTAGTACGCCAAAGGTTTACTATCCCTGGATATACCCTTTTCTCCTTTTTGGGCAGCCCTGCAGTAATGGTTCTTGGTGCGGTTATTCACTTTGCACCGCCCTTAGACCGCCTCTAACTATATTCTATGGTACTTAGACATTCATTAGTTTTCTATGCAACTAATTCTATAGAGTAAATATGAAAAAGAAAGAAAATACATGAACGATTATTCTCGTAGGTACCTTTTATATGTATACGTTCTCTGACTAACCTTTCCTAAATTAATTCCTAAGTATATATAAATCAAAGTATATGATAAAAAAGAGCGGCTAAGTGCGTGTCCAGCCACGCGCAATAGGGTTCCGTAGTCAGCCGATGCAACATAATTAAAGAAACAATTCAGTTTTAATGTCTATATTGAACATTAACAACCTTTGTAAATAATTACTTGTATGAAGTTAAAGAATTAGTAATAGTTATTTATAAAGGTTTTTATATTTTGTTCGAATAGTTGTAGCTGCATTTTAAACTTTGAACCCCTATTACTCTTGAACTAATTTAATTAACGTAGGCGCTATAGTTTTCATCATGGTATCATTATAATCATGGTGTTAGTTCATTACATATACTAACATCATGATTCTTTTCAGATATTTTGAGCAAATGGTTTAGTTTTTAGAGGAGGATGGAGGGGGGAAAGCATACTCGAACAAAAAATTGCTCTTTATAATTAATTATCTCGAGAACGGATCTAAGAAAATAACAGTTAAAATAAAAATAAAACAGTTTTATCAACTCCATTATGTTTTTCAAATACCTATCTAACGATACCCTACACCATGGGATACTCGACAGAAAAAAAATATTCTTAATAAAAATAATATTTTCATTGTACCACTTTCTTGACATAGTTAACATATACATCCATACAAAATTATGTTTCGGACAAACGGACATTGTGAAACTATAAGGGTTTCTTGTAGGTACTACGGAACCCCAAAAAGAAATTGCTCGCGGCAAGCAACCCCGCTTTAATTAACAATTATTAAATTCTGCTAATATTTTTGTTTACACAAAAGGTAGACTGCTGTAGAAAATATTAACTAACCTTGTTCATAATCTAACTAGTTTTAAAAAGAATATACTGAGCATGATTTTAATAAAGTAAAAATGTAGCTGTTCTAGTTAAACTTTCTTTAAAGATTCACCTGAAAACTTATCAAATGTCAAATATGGCGTAATAATATAGATAATTATATAATATAAATGTTTAAAGGGGTAAATGAATTATATTTACTAACAGAGTATGTAGTGTTCGTATAGATAGATAACTCTTTATTGTACACAAATTTGAAAGTCAATTTCATGAAGCACATCTTTTAGATACTACAATGGGCAGCCTTATCGCTATAAAAGCAATTTCGTAGAAACGACTATCAGTCACAGCTTACTCAAAGTGTAGTAAATCATCTGAAGCTAGAGCCAAAATTAAACCCATGGGAAGTCAATGATCTAATTTTATAATTAGAGCATTATAAATAAACCAATCAAGGTATTTAAAGTGGCCAAAATTCTTCCAGTGTTAGTGTTTACGCGAAAAATTTCCACCGTAAAGCCGCCATATGTAATATTATTAATTCCTTGAAATTAATGGTGTCGTCATAAACAAGAATTATAATCCGGTTGCTGAAAGGTGAAACAGTATAAGCTGGACTTTGACCTGTATCAGAAATAATATAATCAGAACAGCGATTGTAACATTCAACAAAAAGCAATAATACGTTGTTTTCAGGACTATAGTACAGCCGTTGTTTTATAATAATGTGAAGTTGGCCATTGTTTCCATTGCCTTTTAAGTCACTTTGTTGATGTAAATGCCTGCTTCTTTGTGGAAGGGGTTAATTGCTTATTAAGTTTTAAATTTGATGCCATAAATCGTCATCAAACCTTTTGTAACCCCTTCGCTTATTATTAAGTCCGCCATTGTTCACTTGTTATGTGCAAGAAGTTATACAATATAATAGAATGGTGGGTTGAGCTAATTTAAGATATATTTGTTACTTATACTTTTCCTTTTTTGTATATTAGTTCGTGATTGAAAATAACACTAGTATTTGGATACGTGGGTGTTTTCAGTTTAGGCGCTGTCTCCACGAGCGAGAGAATCGCGACGAGTCCGCCCTTATATCGTCGGCGAATCTCCACGAACGAGCGATAATTCCGCCGCGTATCGTCGCGAGTCGTAACGGAATCGCAGCGTTTCCGCGGCGACTCGTAACGGTATCGCCGCGTTTCCTTGACGACGCGTTGTAAAAGAAAGAATTCAGTTACGTTTGACAGCGCGCCCGCTGCGCGCTCGTCGCGAGAGCGCGGCGAGCCCGCTGCGAGTAGCGACGGGCTAGCGACGATGTAATGACGTTTCGCACGCTCGTTGCCACTCGTCGCATCGCGGCGATAATATCGCCGTGTGGAGATGGCTCCATAGAGAGTGTTTAGAAATACGTGACACGACGATAATATCGCCGCGATTCACTCGCTCGTGAAGACAGCGCCAGGATAGTAAATTATCGAGATAAATAGTCTTCATACATACCTAACACTTGACCCATTTGGTTGCACTTCTATTTATCTTTCCAAGGAAATGTAAGCAGGCGGGATGTTATCGACGATAATTATGACCAACTGCACTGATTTCCATCAATACGATATCTATAATTAGCTGACAAATGACCAAAATATTGGCAGTGATCTTCGGAAATGACGACAAAGGCAATATTATTATTTGCACAGCTTATTCATAAATTGTATTATACATTTCAAATAGCTTTGATTATTTATTTTGACTAGCGCAACATGCTGCTATAAAATATACTCATCATTGATGTTGGCAAATGAAAATGAATAAATGATTTTTGAATAAAATATCATTTGAGAAGAGTTTTAAGCGAACAATAAACCTCTTAAAATGAGAGTCTATTATTTGAGAATTAAGATTTCTCTTACACACTCACACAAAAATGAGGGTAGTAAGATACTGACAAGACTTTAATGTCCGTTTGTGCCTGAAACCTCAGGCACATTATACAAATACTTTATTAGTATGATTATCGTTAAAATGTATCTTAATAAACAATTTAAAAACTATCCTCTGCTTTCTTAAAAATATTATACATAACAGGTAAAAGTGACACAATCTAAAATCATATAGTGTGTGTGTATAGTGTTCAAGCGCCCCTTGGGGCCCATGGAAATAAATGATTTGATTTGATTTGATTTGATTATAACATACAAAGTTTTGTAGATATTTCACGATCTCATAAATAATGTGTTTTTTTGTTTTTAATTTTACACATATTTTTATTAAAGCTGTCTACGAAGCTATTGTTATAACAAAAGCTATTAATCATAATAATCATTGTCTCATCTTGTGGAAACTGAATGTGATTATCTTATGTCTGACAACTGAACAAATTCGCACATCCGTCTGGTGATAACAGATCACTTCAACATTGTTTTATTGGAGTAGAATCTCACGTGTTTAGGGTGAATATAAACAGGTATAAAATGCTATTGGCTACTTGCTGAACTTGTATTTATTAAATGTAATTAATTAGGTAAATAATAACAATAATAATGATTAAAATAATTCAAATAGTAATAATTAAGATACAACAATGTTAATTTGATTTTAGAACTAGAATGTTAACTTAAATAAATAATTCGTTGTAATTTGAATAATAAATAAATAAAATAAAAATAAAAATAAAAAGACTGAACCCCACAACACAGGGTATCCCAGTGTGGGGCTCAGTGATACTGTCCACCTCAGAACCACTGTATTGATTTACTCTTTTGTATCAATAAAGAATTTATTATTTATTTTATTATAAAATTAGTGCAAATCCGAATCTTAAAAAAATTAAGATATCGTAAACTAGCTATGACCGCTTGGTAAGTCGATAAAAGTAGTATTTATGTTATTACAGGGTATCAACTTTTTCTATAATAATCGGTATATTATTCGAGTTTAGAGAACAAACAAACACCCACACTCACAAACTTTAATCTCTATAATATTTATGATTTTTATTGTAACTACTGTCTATTAATACGATTATATGTCACCGGTGCCAATACTTTTAGTGTCATTTACACAAAACCGGAGCTGACGTCACTTTTGCCCAAGGGCTTTGGCTTAGGGAGACCACAACAGCTCAGTTCATATAATAACACCACTTACACCTACATGATATCGTAATTCTTTCATCTATCGTAATATATTTTTTTGTTTAGAGCAGACTGAAGTGAAAGAACATTCACCTATTGGTACTTACGTACAGTCGAGTTCATTGATATGTTGACAGTTTTGAATCTTATTACCGATAAGGTCCAAAACTGCCAGCATATTAAATAAATCTCAAAATTACCCTAGCCTGACAACAAAGTCATAGAGAAACCTTTTAATCTAGGCTAAAAGGTAAATACTAAACGCCTGTCACAAACAATAAACACAGAACTTATTTCAAAAGCCAGACAATCCAAACCTTTTTGTTCTTCGGTGAGTTTGAACTACAAGTTTACAAAAGCGAGATCCTGAACTTTATGTAGACTACAATAGAGGCTATTGTCGCCTATTATGTATTCATAACGTATTGTGTAGGTTATTTACAGTTTCAAAGGCTAAATCTACGTATGAGAAAATTATTATGTTGTTACGTTAACCTCTTAGACTCGTACGTTTTGTAGACGAAATTAATGAAAATAGAATACTTATTTAATAATTTTATTAATATACTAGCTGCCCCGCGCGGCTTCGCCCTCGATAAAATTTTGTCCCTCGAAAATATTTTAAAAGTATCCTATGTCCTTCTCCCGGTTCTAAGCTACCTCCCCACCAATTTTCAGCCAAATCGGTTCAGCCGTTCTTGAGTTATAAATGGTGTAACTAACACGACTTTCTTTTATATATATAGAAGATTAGGATCAAATAAATAAATCCTCATGTATTTACTATTCTAAACATTAAACCAGTAAACCTTTTCAAGAAAAATGTCAGGTAAAACCAAGAAAATATTGACTTAAGGTTGACTGTTAGTAGCCTTAGGCATTAAGTCCACCTTCGTCACATGTTTTTTGTGCGTGAAGTTGAATAGATAAAAAATAAAAATACAATTATTATAGTAATTAAAAATAAATTGTAATTGGTCGAAAAGGTTGCGAGTAATGAGATCTCTTAATAACAGAAGATAACTCCTCTGACACAAGATCTTGGCCTTCTTAATAAACATCACATTGATCATTTAAAACACATGGGCATCAATATTCAATAACACTAAATGCAGTCAATAAAATTGATAATACTCAACATTCGATCAATTCTGAATGTTTATTATCGTGCCGGGCACACAAATGTGACTTACATATATACCTATATATATATTACTTCTATATCATTATGTCTTCAAACCCACCGTACTAATGTTTTAAAGCCAAAGAGTTTTCAAAATGATCATTTAGGAATGACGATTATGCTACGACCGCCTCGATGGCCTTGTGGTTAGCATTTGCGCCTCTCACCATGAAGTCTCGGGTTCGATGCCCGGGTCGGGCAAAGTGTTATTTGTTAAATTTTCGTCAGGAAATTTACAATAGCAGCACGGAGTTGGATTTTTTTTTTTTATTAAAAAGCTTAGTAGCAATTTGCAAATACAAATTACTAGTATTATTGTTAACTCCCTCCAGCCCTCCAGCTAAGCTTCCAGCTAACCTCCAGCTTCGCTTGTGTTAGGAGGAAGTTCACGTCCGTGGTGTAATGGCCAGGATTTGAACCCACGACCTCTCGATCATAAGACCGATGCCTTATCCATTGCGCCACGGCCGCTTAATTAATTGTGATAGGTGAATGGCGATAGTCTCTCCACTCACTCACACCATGGTACTTAAACATAACAGGTGAAGTGTGGGTGTTGTACACCTCTGCCACACCCTATACATAATATATTACACAGAAGGCGCCTATACGCGATGTTATATTATGTTATGATTATACTTAGAATTATTCAAATAAATAAAAGTTTGAACCTAACAATTTGTAGGTCGAAAGCTCGCTATGACTTTCATAACAACAAAACAATTTTCATGTCTGCCACGTGATGCAATGATTAATTTCCTAACAGAATTATTCCACGCAACTACAAACTACAAATCCAATTATGGTTCGATCAACATTTAGGTACGCAAATGAACTCGGGGCACTGAACTTTGCGAACTTTCCGTCCGTTAATCTTGCATTGTAGTACCTACGTGACATCGTTTTCCACAGCGTGACACTGACTGGGAGTCACTGGACGTTCAAGGGGCTCAAAAACATGGTAAACGAGTTTTCATTAAATTTTTAGGGACATCAACCTTAGAATATTCACAACGAAATGTAAAATCGTTGGTGCAGACAGAATAATATTAATATCTACCTTTGATTTTTATACAGCCAGCAAAAAAATCTTTGCACGTTAATACATTTTAAAAGAATCACACAATACCTATAGGTACAGTTTACTGATGAAACATGTTATTACTTGTATAAATATTCACATGTAAGCGGTACTAATAAATTATGTCTGAATAGACCTAACAATATTTTATTTGTTTATTATTGATCGATGGTCTTGTGGTTAGCGTATATGCGTCTGACCGCGAGGTCTTGGGTTCGATTCCCGGGTCAGGCAAAGTGTTATTTGTGAACTTTCCGTCAGAAAATTCACAATGGCAGCACGGAGTTGGAATTGTGCCCGGTGGATGACGATAGGCTCACCCTCTATTCCATGGGACCTAAACATAACAGGGGAAATGTGGGTGTTGTACACCTCTGCCAGACACTTCTGGGTAATATAGGCGTGATGTTATGTTATGTGAGACCTAAAAATACTTAAAATAATTAGTGACGCACTTTTGTCTATTTGTTTGTATAAAACGACTTTGTTGCTGACGACACGTTGCCAGATATTTTTCATAGCCTCACACTAGGACTCACCTATCGACTCTGACTTCAAAGACCGCCAATGATTTATGGTGTTTACTTTTTAAATATGCACTTTTTATTATCCGCCGCACCAAAATAAAATTTTATATATCAATACGTCGGCCTCTCTGTTGTCCTAGAGACGTCAAAATACAGATTGGTTTATGATTGATATATTATGCATTGGGATTATCTAAAGAGGTAACCAGATCGTCTGACCTTATTACAGGCATCATAAACACTTCCTGTCAATAATTCTGGATCGTTAAGATCTTCACAGTTCAAATGTTGAGGCCAATGATTGATCCAATTAGTTTGCGTAGTTTACTGATACCTATTGATACTTGTAATTACCATTTCCATATTGATCAAGATAATTTTCCAATAAAAAATCGACTTCAATTATAAAAAATGTCATAGATGTCTCATCTGTGTACAACTTGTAAGAATACAGTAAACTAAAACTAATAACTAAATTGTTTTTTTTATACTCCTCCCACAGGTAACGAACGTGTAGTCCACCTGATGGTAAGTGGAGTACAGCCCATGGACATCAACAATCCACAAAAGCAGATTATAGATGCGTCGCTGCAGCTGAGAACTACGGTGTTATGCCTCATGTGTCAGTAATTTCAGGGCCTGATCTCACCACCAAGCCGGAACACAGTAATGGAAGCACTACTATTTGGCGGCAGGTTAAAGGTGAGACAGTGGTGCTGCCCTCGAGCTTATTCACAAGAGCTCTACCACCAGTAAAAACCCTCTTTTTAATATTTTGCAATATGAAAGATTAATGCCTCGATGGTCTAGTTGTTAGCGTATGCACCTCTCACCGCGAGGTCTCTGCTTCGATTCACGGGTCGGGCAAAGTGTTATTTGTGATATTTCCGTATATTTTTTTTAACGGGATATAATCCCACCCACACGCCCAGCACTGTGACTCCTGTGACGCCAGGATCTACAGCGGTAACCAACTGAAAGGCAACGTGCATGACACACGGGCAATCCCAGGAAGTGTTAAAATTGTCTTGGAACCTGCAACGAATTTAGTCAGAAGTATATAGTTGGAGTTGGAACGTATGTATCTTTACTTCCCTCCAAAGCATGGCGGGAGACTGAGTAATGCCAAATATAGACAAAGTGTCTATATGGAAAGAGTGTAGACACCACGGACAGTGACAAAACTATGGGGCCTAAATTTGATTGCTATAATAGGTATAGTAGAAACGGCTAAATGCACGGCAATTTATTCTGTTCCGTATATATAATAAATTCACAATAGCACCACGGAGTTGAAAATTTTGCCTAGTGGATGGCGATAGGCTCACCCTCTATTCCATGGGACCTAAACATAACAGGTGAAGTGTGGGTGTTGTACACCCATTGGGAAATAAATGTTTTTTTTTTATGATTTTATGTATGAAAGGTAAACATTCGTAGCTCACTTCACGTAAGAATCAATAGGAGTTACGTAACTGGTTGATGACATTGTCCTACAGAGAGAGCCTGTGTCGCGTCGCTAAGGCTTCGTTGTCTCATCGCAAAGCTCCATTAGTTGGTTCATATAATTTATTTATTTATTATCTATAGTTAATTAACACGGTATGATGCCAATTACATTAATTAACATAGAACATTCAATAATTCGTGATAACAGTACAAAAAATATAAAAATAAAATGAACTTAAAAACGATTAAATAATTAATTAATAAATTTAATCAATTAATTAACAAACAATTGTAGACTCTCTAGTATACATCCTCTCGCAAAACATCAAACGTTCTCGAATAAGTTTCGTCCATTCATCCGCAAACAAATCACAATCAGGACTGGTGAACAAGAGCGGGCGTTAAGGCGTTAATATCCACAATATGAAATATTAGGTGGTTTTTCGTGAAATTCCATATTAAATGTTACTACTTAATACAAAGTTAGACACCATCTTTTAGGCGAATAAAATAAAACTAGTATATTATTTTGATTAATCAACTTTCTGCAAGTACATTGCACAAGGCGGGCTTCATGACAAAGACATTGTTTACCAGCCATGTATAGGGTGATACAGAGATATTAGAGTCCCGGGCCATTTATGTCCAGCCCGACCCTACCTATACTATTATCAATTTAAGTCATTAATAATATGGGTAAATTTAAAACTGCAAAAAAATGTTAAGACAATAAATTCTTATCTGGATCTCAATCTCAAAGAACTTCCAGAAGGATGACCTCCGTAAGTTCAAGTCAATCAAAAGTATTTGATTGCTATTATCTAAGTTGTTAAAGTTTATTTTAAAATTAAAATTTAATTTCATTTTTTTTTATGGTGGATAGGCTCTCGTTTGACCGCGATCTCACCTGATGGTGGAAGATGGTCTTCCATAACTTATGACCACCTTTCATCGACTTCAGAATTTTTTACATGAAAGTATTCCTGAAATATTATTATGTGACGTTGTGTCAAATAGACATTTATTTCACACATTGAGTTTTAAAATTACTAAATATTATTAAGTAAATATTGATAAAAATTAAACTTACGAATTGCCAGGCAATTTTCAACCTCAATTTTTATTGGCAGCACGGAGTTTCAATTGTGGCCGGTGGACGGCGATAGGCTTACCTCTAACACTTGGGACCTAAATATAACAATTGAAAATAAATTGAATCTATATGAATTTTTGGCCTACAAATTATAATAATTATTATTATTGCCTATTGTTATTACTATTATTGAATTTAATTGCCGATTGCCCTATGTAATTATATTATTGACATTTATTAATTATTATTTTTATTTTTTTTTAATTTTGATCATTTATTAATTTAGTTATTTAATTCTTTGACATTTTTATTTTTATATTACTTTTGCCTGTTTGACATTCTGCATGTTCAATAATACTCCAAAATAATGTTGTACACCACTATGGTAGGACATAGCGCACTCCAATGTATTATTTTATAAGACCTTTATGTTACCTATGATCCATGAATAAATGAATTTGAATTTGAATTTGAAATGTGGGTGTCACCTCTTTCACACTCTTTCGTGTAATATAGCCGTGATGTCATGTATAGGCATCGGTCTTACGATCGACAGGTCGTAGGTTCGAATCCTGGCCATTATACCACGGACGTAAACTTCTTCCAAGCGAATTAAGCTTAGCTGGAGGGGGTTAACAAGAATACTAGTAATTTGTATTTGCAAATTGCTAGTATCTAAGCTTTTAAAAAAAAAAACAATGTTTTCAACAATTTCTATACCTGTTCATTAGTGCTCATACACTTCAAACAGTTTCATGTAATGATTCAGTGAATGTTTATGAAATATGGTTACCGATTTACCCTGTCGTATTTATCTAAGCATTCGTCACTTCCTGCCACCTTTCATTCACTACTGAGATCATTCTCGGCTAGACTCCAAAACAATACAAACTATTCTATGACTAATACCGTTCAAATAATACTAAACAAAGATTTCTGGTTACTTGTGTTTTGGCAACCTCGTTACGTATGCGAAGAGTTATAGGATTCTGAAGTATTTTGTAAATATTTTAGGACCAAGCCTAAAATGGCAACACATCATGCGTTGGGGAAGGTCCGTACTGAACATAAACAAAATGTAACATAACATCACGACTATAGTTCTGGGTATCCTAGAAGGATAAAGAAGTGTATAAAACGCATATTTCACCTGTTATGTTTAAGTCTCATATTATAGGGGATGAGCCTATCAGCCTACCAGCAAATTTCCTGAGGAAAAAATCGTACATTGCGTGACTGCCGGGAATTAACACCAAAACTCGCTAGACCAGAAGATGTTTTAAAATAATTATAAGGAATATGATGTAGGTAATATATGCGGCAGTGTTCTGGTAGACTTTACCATCTATTTCATGCTAATCTTTCCTTCACACTCACTAATAGATAGTGCAAAGACGTCTTGTTCAAAAATTCTAAGACTACTTTAATTTATAACTTCACTACATAGCATAAAACAAAGTCGCTGCCCGCTGTCTGTCTGCCTTTCCCTATGTATATTAAAATTTAGATCTTAAAACTACGCAACGGTTTTTGATGAAGTTTTATTAATTGATAGAATGATTTAATATAGGTACAAAAAATTTATACTGCAGTACTATATAGAACCCGGAGTGAAGCCATGGCGGGTCGCTAGTTATAAATAAACAAAATAACAACACAATATTACACAACCACTTTAATACAAATAATAAAGTGTACCTAATCAATCACTGAACATTTTCTTTATAGATGAAGTCTTACTACCAGCAATCAATTTTCTATAAAAGCCTTCTAGAACTTTCTATTCCATTAATTTATTCACTTGTATTTTTACGTAAGAAAATTTTCTCAGAAGTGCATCGTTAGTCGGAAAGAAACAGTAAATGCATTATATCGATAAAAGCTTGCTATTTCTAGAACGAAGCTTTATAGAGCCTGCAAACGTGATGCAAATAAAATTATTAATAGCTTTTAGGTATCAACTACGCAACGATAGCCAAGTGGGAGACAGTAGGAGTGCGAAGTGAAAGGTCTCGGTAGCCACGGCACACACCTCCGTCAATAAATTGTTAAAACTCTTCTTTTCGAAGACATAATTATGTGTGTATTTATCATATAAATTGTCATTTGCTAACGGTGAAGAAAAACATCGTGAGGAAATCTGCTAGCCTGAGAGCGCCTAAAAAGTGCTCGGAGAAGAGTGAAGTCTACCAATCCGCACTTGGCCAGCGTGGTGATCTATGGCCTAATCCTTCTCATCACCAGAAGAGGCCCGAGCCCAGCAGTGGGACATGTATTAGATACATGGCTGCTATTTTTATTATTATCAACTACGCGCACCATCTAACTTACAAAAACAGTTTGCGCAAACAGATCGTTTTAACGACTACACGCTCAACTTTACTTTTGCAAATTGAATTTTTCAAAAATACATTTGTGATTGGCAATAAACTGATTGTGCAAGCGAAATGAATTGTGTAGCTAGTACCTTACCTGCAACTCCATGATTCAAATTTCGGTACTTACGTAGCAAACTATATTCTTGTCTTGATTTAAATACTAATAAAAAAATAGGTTGTCGAAACTAGTTTGGCAACAGATGCTATTATGACATGTAATTTATTTAGGTGAAATTGTGTATTATGTAATTCCTTTTTAATAAATAAATGTAACTTATATTATGTACTTTACAACATGAAACATGGCACCCGAATGAAAATCTCTGCAGTTTTTTATGTTTTATAATTGTTGTTGTGGGTTCAAAAAAACAACACATAAATATTTGTGATAAAATACACTTTACTTACTTAGACATTTCCCAACTACCTTTTTCCCAGACCCTTTCCACTGCTTGATTGCGCCCAATTTCTAATAAAGTCGTGTCTAGGCCTCTACGGGATCTATAAAAGTATTTAACTGTCATAGATTCTGACTGCTTGACAAAATAAATAATAATATGTTATTTTGTTACAAAGCAAATAAAAACGGAGATAGTAAACCATTCGTTCTTCTCTCTACCTACGCTTTACGGGTTGTCAAGCCTTCACTGAGTGGGCGTTTCAAATGGTTCCATTACAGCATGGCACGTCGGTCGCACAGGCACCTCCACCTACGTCATACAATATGACTACAGTCACTATAGAAAGAGTGGGTCACGTATAGTGCACGTAGTGTTGAAGCATGTTGCACTTAGAGAACTCTGTTGTTTTACAACATGTGGTTGAAACATTTGGTCATTGTAACAAAATAAATATTTAATTTGAATACAGTGACCTGCTCTTTGAATTCGACTAAAGTAAAGTCTCTCTTTTCCACTAAAATCTAGACAGGTGACTAGCATTAGCAATACGTTTCAACTGCTTTTGGTTGTGGTAATGCAGTTTCATTTTATTTAACGCGACTTCAATGAAACTACTGAACAACCGTGCAGCTCGATTGCAGTTGGGGGATGCAGTTCTTATCACTCAAGCTGCATAACAGTCGCGCTAACTGCAATAAAACTGCATTACAAATGCAGTTTGCATTCAGTCCATCTATTTGGAAAATAAGGATACGTCTGGCCTGGAGGTTAGCAGTTACTGGAGTATCACATTTCGTTGCAAAACCCTTTAAGACATTTGCACTCTGCCCGTTTTTTTTCTATTCATACATATTACATTACTATGGGTTTACTCTCTGTTACTGACTCCATTTCTTAAGAAGTAATTGCTTATAACTAAAACAAAACATAACCTTTAGGCTTTCAATGACATAACGCTTTTTCAGCGTTCATTCCACCACAACGTTTGTTATTGAAAAGTTTATTATGTCACTGTTGTTGTGGACCGCGAACGGCTCTTTAATTTAAATAATATTTTTTTTCTTATATAACACACCTTTACAATTCTGTAGGATTCCAAAATTGATGCGTTATGAAATAGTGGAATCATAATATCATGTAACTTAATGTGAAACGCGGTGTTACACAAGGAATCGTTAACCAAAAATAGGTTGAGTACTTACTGTTATTTAATGACTTAGCTAATCAAGCTTAGTAACAGTCAGTCAGTCAGTCCAAAATGCCCTACCACCTGCACAAGACAGGCGCTTATGAACGCCGACGGGAGCGCTATAACAGTGACCACTTATTGAACCAATAAAATTTGACTTAGCCATCGACACGACGAAGAAGAAGAAGACCACAATTTATCGAAGTGTTTATTATAGACAATAATTTAAAGTATGTATGTTGTATGTTGAACTACTTATGTATAATTCAATAATGCGGTTATTATGGAGAGCTTAAATTATCCATATCAACCCCTATTATACTTGATTGCGGTCTCATTTCATGGTAAATGAGTGCCTCGTGTACAGGAACTTTTTACG
Organism: Hypena proboscidalis; assembly: GCA_905147285.1. Lineage (NCBI taxonomy): Eukaryota > Metazoa > Arthropoda > Insecta > Lepidoptera > Erebidae > Hypena > Hypena proboscidalis. The sequence goes on from LR990130.1 coordinate 6,036,923, forward strand.
CATTTATTTGTCATACTCGTGCCATAAATTAACTTCTTGAAGCACGTGTTATGGATATATAACAAAACATAACGCCTACGTTACCCAAAAGGTTGTGACAGAGGTGTATAAAGCCCACACTTCACCTTTTATGTTAAGATTCCACGTGATAGGGGGTGAGTAAGCCTCCACGAGTGACGTAGGTACAGTCACGACCAAAAGTCCATAGGAAATCTCAAAAGGCAATAGTTTGAAGTGTAGTTTGACTTACGACCTTCTATTTCCAAGAAATAGACACATGTTGTTGACAAATAATTGTAGTTCATAATTTCACTTACTTAGAATGAGTCAAGGTGGCCGAGCGGTTAAGAAGTGCAGTTAAATGCGTTTAGCAATGAGCCGTGAGATCTAATCTCGCTAAGTCCTTTCTATACTTTTTGAAGTTTAGGGTATCAATAATTATATTTTTGTTATTAGAACATCCTTTCCTTCCTTGTTGTCATGATGAATCATTTTAGTAACATTTATATTATTGGTGGGTTACAATAAAAAATCTTATGAACGGTTACAAGGGCACTTCTATTATATTATTAATTTAGGTAGGAATGTGACGTCACAATTATCTTAAAAGTTTATTAATTGAATAAATAAATATAACGAATTAACATTTTTATCATCATTCAGCATGACTTTTTTATTTCTACCTTACAACAATGACAATAAAAATAAAAAATTACGTAAATAGTTAAATAATAATAACATATTTAACTTATTAGTTTTTTTTTTTATTACTATACTATTTTATTTTTTTTTTATTTATAAAAAAAAAAAAATTACAAAGTTACATTATAAATCACAGCGAATGCAACATAAATCCGAGGGATTTTTCCGCGCATCCGATTCATCGCAAGACGATAAGCGTACACAAACATTACACTGCAATTATACATCACATCACAATACTTACTTTTTAACGACATAGCTAGAACATTACAATCACTCAACCATTGAATGCAGGCTTAAAAATAGCAAAAACTTAACTAAAACGAAATATAGTGTGCATAAGTGGGTATATTGAAAAAAAATCCGTATCATCGATCTATTGGTGTGGAATAGTGTGAATGTTGTTTACGTTTTCTGTGGCGCGTCGTCATCTACTGATATTCACAGGATGTTCATTAGTTGGAATGATATTATGATTTAATTTTGTTGTGTTTGTTTTTTAGGTAAGTACTGTTTTGATTTATTTTTAGCTGAAAACAATTTTATGTTAAAGTTAATTGTTATTATTATTTATTTTTTTCTTTATGTTAACTGTTAACATTAAGTATTAAGCTAAGTTTGTTTAATACTTAAAGTACTTATTTTATAAAGTATGATTTTAATTTATGTTTTAAATTATTGGGTTTTATTTCTTTTTTGAGGTTTTCTGGCAATCTATTTATGAGGTAGGGTATAATATAACACAGGCGGCGTTTTCCTTATAGGTTTTGGAAGTTAGGTATTACTAGTTTTTGGTGAGTTACATTGCGTGTTAATTTAGAGTGAGTAATATTTATTTGTAAGTCGCTATTATGGAAATTTTCTATTAGTAAAGAATATTTTAACTTTTCATGCACTGGCATGATTTTACAATAAGTAAATAATGCCTGATAGTTATGACTAAACTTTGATCTAATGTTTGGGGGCACTATGCATTTTAAAATTCTCTGAAAATGTTCTTCCATAGCTGCTAATCCCATATGAGACAATTGATTCCGCTGAGTTATTATAGATATTAATCAAAAATCTCATAAACGGTTACAAGGGAACTTTTTTTTTATTTAGGTAGGAATGTGACGTCACAATGCTCTTAAAAGTTTATTAATTGTTTAAATAAATAAAATGAATAAACGTTTTTATCATCATTCAGCGTGACTTTTTTTATTTCTACCTTACAACAATGAAAATAAAAATAAAAAAATACGTAAATAGTTAAATAATAATAACATATTTAACTTATTAGTAATATTAATATGTAACTATTTATGTATTGTATGTAACTATTTAAGCATGAAAACCTAACAAGTTTGTGCTTAAAATATTACAAATATTATTATGATTTCGTAAAAACAAAATACAACCACAAATCAACTAAGCTTCAAACTCAGATTTAGTTGATCGTGATCCCAATGCTTACCCGATAGCCCGATACAGCTACCTGCTCATGATAGATAGATGCGAATTTTAAGAACCGGTCGCCACTGTGACGCGTTTAGTACGAATGCGACAACATTTCATTAGTGTGTGTTATCTTATAAACTGCTATACACGCACGCAACTTCGTTAGTGTGTGTACTGGCTGCATCGGGCTCGTACAGTTCAAATGTAATCCTTAGCGTGCCTATGGACTTATGAGCGTTTACTGTACACAACGATTCCCTACGTCCGGCGCACCCTGGGCAATTCGCGAGTTCTTCAAAGCGAATTGGCTAATCCTTTCACCACGATGGCAAGTCAAAATAAAATTTGACTCAGCCATCGACACGACGAAGAAGAAAAGGGGGTAAGTGAATCGCCATCTATAAGTTAATTTCAAACTCCGTGCTACTACTGAAAATTGCCTAACGAAAAAATCTCAAATTACACTTTTGTCCGACCCGGGTGTGGCGGTATCCGCACATAATAAATGACGGATGACACACACGTGACATATATCCGAGGAGTGCTGAATCGCGATAACGAAATGTTAACAGCAAGTGACTATATATACCACTTCCAATACGTTACCGTTGGACAGTTGTCCGCCAGGCAATACCACCGAGCCTGGTCGGAGGATCCTCCCTTTGTGGTGGAGGAACGACGAAGCCAAGTCCTAAAAAGTGGTCGCAAATTGTACCGCAAGACTATATACAAGAAAGTATAGGCACGTGTCATGGTATTTTTTGAATCAAGGAAATTAGGACACTATGAATAAAGTAAATTACGCAGGTAGTTTTCCCGCAAATGTAATTACAAGCATCTCAATCATATTTTATTATTGGTCTGATGTTTTCATGTTTACGTACTTTTATGCCACGTGATCATCTTTCACGTGGAACATAAAATTTTGATTTTATTTAGGACATTTATATTACTCATCAAGTTTTGATTCAATGTATTATGAAAGTAAAATTGCGTCTAGTATCCTCTTTTTATTTATATAAAGTTGAGTGAAGAGTATGTATAATTAATTTTATACTATAATTATTTTAAATCTAGGGCATCATTTTTACTGGTGGTAGAGCTCTTGTGAACGAGCTCTTGGCGGCAGCACCACCGTCTCACCTTTAACCTGCCGCCAAATAGTAGTGCTTCCATTACTGTGTTCCGGTTTGGTGGTGAGATCAGGTCCTGAAATTACTGGCACATGAGGCATAACACCGTAGTCCTCAGCTGCAGCGACGCATCTATAATCTGCTTTTGTGGATTGTTAATGTCTATGGGCGGTACTCCACTTACCATCAGGTGGACTACACGATCGTTCGCTGTGGGCGTAGAATAAAAAAAATAAAAACATTCTTGACTTACATTATGAACATCTATGTAGATTTAAGCACTGCAGTTTGTGTAACATAAAATGTAGTTAGCAGCTGCTCGCAGCGCTGTCACGCAGCCCGCAAGGTATGTAGATAGAAAATAGCCGATGTGCTGCTCTAAGGTATCATCTAAGTTATATTCGTCTTTGGTTATATCAAATGTTATTAAAGATCACCCATTTCGGCGTGCATGCGAAGCAGGCAAACAGGTAGCTGACTTTAGGATTGATATATATGTTGCGGTGAATATAATAAATTAATTATAAATAATTACCAAAAGACATGGTAAATTAATCACACATCATATGGTAATTATTATTATTTATCACAGGTAATTATTAATAATTTTTCAATTTATCTTATTAACAGTAACATACTAATACTAATAGCAGCCCTGTAACTAATACATGTCCCACTACTGGGCTCGGGCCTCTTCTCATGATGAGAAGGGTTAGGCCATAGTCCACCACGCTGGCCAAGTGCGGATTGGTAGACTTCACACACCCTTGAGCACATTTTAGTCACTCTCAGACATGCAGGTTTCCTCACGATGTTTTCCTTCACCGTTAGCGAGGGATTATTTATACGATAAATACACACATATCTTCGAAAATACGAATCTTAACGATGTATTGACTGAGGTGTGTGCCGCGGATTCGAACCCAAGACCTTTGTCTAAGCAGCCCTATACAGGGTGTCCCATATTTAATGGATAATCATTTACCTGCAGATTGGGGGCATCACGCCTGATAGGAAAATACTAAATTTGTAGAAGAAAAGTATCACGAATTTTTAAATATCGAACATTTTCGATTTTTTCACAAATTAACCACTTTCGTCCACTCTTCTTGATGCCATGATTGTAAATCTTAGAATTTTTCAAGTCTGTTTTTGGAATTCAATTCTTGAATAGATGTACTATCAAATTTACAATCTCATTATTGTACAATTATTTAATTAAAAAAACTACAAAGATTAATAAAAAAAAAATTACATTACATTATTTTTTACAAAAAGTTTGACCCTTATGGTGTAAAAAAAATGTATGGAGACCTGTGTGCCCATCACGGAAAAAATATGCCAGTTTCATTGTGATTCTAAAATGGTATAAAATATTTTATATTTTTTTTTATTTAAAAAAATAATGTGAGAAATTATGACCATGGTCCGATTTTTTTTAAATCACTTTCTACCAAAATGATATCCTAGTTTATAATATAGTTACTTAAGCGTATTAAACTAAATTAAATAATTACGAACAAGCATAACTTTTACAAAAAAACAGTATTTGGAACGATTGACAGCGATTATAAATCTTATAATACCTATCTATGAAAGTATCGATTAAGATCGTGCGGCAGAACTCTACCGCGAAAGGTTTCCGAAAGAAACAAGTCTGAAGTCACAGCACAATATCATAAAATCTTTTAAAGAAAACTGAAAATTTCGCATCCGCAAATTTCGAAATTTTGCGCTCCTTTTTTACAGAACACATTTGAGTGTCAGCGTTTTTTTTTTCGTAACCAGAGAGAAGTGATGAGCAAAATTAAAAAAAATATTGTTTAATTACTTTCAGTATTTTGATCTTAATCGATACTTTCATAGATAGGTATTATAAGATTTATAATCGCTGTCAATCGTTCCAAAAACTGTTTTTTGTAAAAGTTATGCTTGTTCGTAATTATTTAATTTAGTTTAATACGCTTAAGTAACTATATTATCAACTAGGATATCATTTTGGTAGAAAGTGATTTAAAAAAAATCGGACCATGGTCATAATTTCTCACATTATTTTTTTAAATAAAAAAAAATATAAAATATTTTATACCATTTTAGAATCACAATGAAACTGGCATATTTTTGCCGTGATGGGCACACAGGTCTCCATACATTTTTTTTACACCATAAGGGTTCAAACTTTTTGTAAAAAATAATGTCATGTAATTTATTTTTTTATTAATCTTTGTAGTTTTTTAAATGAAATAATTTTACAATAATGAGATTGTAAATTTGATAGTACATCTATTCAAGAATTGAATTCCAAAATTAGACTTGAAAAATTCTAAGATTTACGAACATGGCATCAAGAAGAGTGGACGAAAGTGGCTAATTTGTGAAAAAATCGAAAATGTTCGATATTTAAAAATTCGTGATACTTTTCTTCTACAACTTTTGCATTTTCCTATCAGGCGTGATGCCCCCAATCTGTAGGTAAAGGATTATCCATTAAATATGGGACACCCTGTATACGGCCTTCCACTCGGCTATCGCTGCTTACCGTAACATATTGTGTATATATGTATTGGCAAAACCAATCAGTTATAGTTTCCGCAAAATGCACAAGAAAAACATCTTCTCATTATTACCAGTATGTTTAAACGTTCCCGTGTAAACATCCGTAAGTAAATCCTAGTTAATTCACTAGTTCTCAGTGGCCTAGACAAACATGTATGTTTAGAATATTCGAATATAAATCTACGTGTTGTCAATGCTACGCTTGTCTTTACTATTTCCATTACGAAGGTGATAACTATTAAAAACTGCATACCGTTAGATATGATGCGTATTTTTTATACGACGTATGCAGCCATTAGGCTTGTAGTAGACACGGCTTCACAACAAGCTATACATTTCTAGATTAAGATGGTCTCACATTGTATATGCACATCTAGTTCTTATACTGGATATGTATAAGGGTGAATTTCAACATGCGATCTTTTTTGTCATTTCGGTGGACTTTTTTAATTTCAATGCTATCTATATATTTTAAGTGAAAAATGAAACTTTAGCCTATTTTATAACATTGTGTGTGAGTGGACATCAAATTCACAATAGCAGCACGGAGTTGGAATTGTGCCCAGTGGATGGCGATAGGCTCATCCCCTATCCCATGAGATCTAAACATAACAGGTCAAATGTAGGTTTTGTACACCTCTGCCGTGATTTATTGTTATTGTATGTTATATTTTATTTATTGTTTATTATTAAATCAAGCTTGTTCACAAAATCTCTTCCTCTAGTTCTGATACTAAACCAACCTTGAACCTGCTACCAGTAGGTTAATAGAGACATTCTCGTAATTTTATGAAACCCTTGATACTTTAAAAGACAGACTATCAATTAAAACAGCAATGCGAGGACAATCTTATTTACATTTACATTCAGCTTGCCGGAAGAAAGTTCTCGTAGTTTTGTACAAAAACATATCAACCTATACATTTCCAGAATAAGTTGGTCTTACGTTGTATAGACTTCACTGGCCATTCGAGACCAGCTTATACTGGAAATGTACAGTTTCATCGGTAGCCGTGTGTACTTGACTCTCTAGGTTAGCGATTAATGCAACTTTTCATCGCTTTTCAGAACATGTTGTTTAACTGTTTGCGTTTCAGTCCCCTTGGATCGAAGTCATTAACATTAAATCCGTAAACATGTTTTTAAATAATTTTGCTTTCAACAATCGCTTTTGAAGTCGAATCGAACGTTGAGTACTAATGAATCTTCAATACAATGTGCATGCACGTGGATATTTTTTTTAAATAAGTTTAAAGTAACCGTGATAATTGTCAGCGTAGATTGAGGAGAGGTGTATTTACCGTAACATGATATATTATCACTTCTAAATTATCCAAAAGGATGTAGAGTGTGTGTGAGAATTTATGATATTTTGTAATCTTATTCCGTGAGTATACGCCTCACGGAATAATTCGGGACTAAAATAATTAATAATAATATTACAGCCCTGTATCCAATACATGTCCCACTGCTGGGCTCGGGCCTCTTCTTATGATGAGAAGGGTTAGGCCATAGTCAACCACGCTCGCCAAGTGCGGATTGGCAGACTTCACACGACCCCGAGTACTTTTAAGGCACTCTCAGGCATGTTTCCTCACGTTTTCCTTCACCGTTAGCGAGAGATAAATTTATATGATAAATACACATATATCTTCTAAAATACGAATCTTGACGATTTATTGACAATGGTGTGTGCCGTGGGTTCGAACCCGAGACTTTTGACTTTGCAGTCCTACGGTCCCCACTCGGCCCTTTTAGTAGAAGAACTAATTAGACATGTTCTAATGGTATTTAGCTGATTTCTAGGGTCCATAGTTTCTTGTATAGTCGAACCCAATTCAACTAATATTCTGGTGAATCTGACAAAGCTTTTGTTTTACAGCGCAAATAAATCATTTATTTATTTTTTCTCCACACAACCAACGCTTACTAAATATAGTTTATTTATTGCCAAATAAACATAAATTACGTAACGATTGCACATCACGTGATGAATGCATGTTTAGATGTGAATTTAATGCACCTAAATATGCATTCATCACTTAACATACGCCAACTGTTGTCTATTTTGGACACCAGATGCGATATAGTATTAATTCATGTATTTATGAAAGTGTTTCTCTCAGCATCGGTATGACACAGATTTTGAAGCCATGCGTCTAATTATTTTCTAGTTATGGTCGGGGGGGACACATTGTTCAATCGATTCATGCTGTGAGCCACTATTAAACTTGTTTTCAAATTATTTAGATGTGTTGGATCAATTTCTCTTAGATTTAACGACAATAATTTAGTATATTTTTATGTAAAAATACAAATCGACTTATTTCATTTTTCTTCCTTGGAGAAAACAGATTGATTACCAGGTAAGCAACCACAATCGGTTATCTTAAGAAAAACTTCGATAAATTTGGATGAACAATTCCCAGATAATCTGCTTAGCAGTAATCAATTGTGAAAATGAACCCGGCCTTAGGCAATATAAACTATCTATTTGAAGTTAGCACGTGTCGCCATTTAACTCCGAGTTTGCAGATACAACTTAGGCCGTAAACACGTGTGTACGAGTGCACGTGTATACAGCAAGGCTGAAAATTGGAACATTATGCAAAATAATCTACTAATCCTTACGAGCTGGCGCTTGTCTTGTTACCTGACTGCACGACGCAAAGGAGTATAATGTGTTTCTCAAGTAATGTATGCGTATAAGTTTATGCACTTTTTGGCACTTTAGGGACAAAATTCCGTGTGATATATATCTATTTTCTTGTTTCTCTATTAACAATAAAGATTTGTAACATCACTACGTACTATAAAACAAAGTCGTTGCCCGCAGTCTATCTATCTGTCTGTCTGTCCCTATACATAGGGATTCAGCCATATACCCAGGTGGTGCAGGTTCGAATCCTGCTGGATTCTTAATTTTTCAACTTTAATATTTTATAAATTACAAAAAGGCATAGCAAAGCTAAAATTTGCTTTAAAATATTATAAGTTTTTGATAAAAATGCGTCATCTCTTGACAGTAACAGTGTTGATCTTAATTCAAACTTACAGTATGTGAATAGTGACTTATCACATCACATAGATGGCGCTAAAACCAAATAAGGTTCGTCTAGCAAAAAGCTGGCACAAAAAAGAGTTGAGAAATTTCGAGTCCGGCAGCATACGAATCCATGGCTGAATTAGCAAAGCACTTGGGGCGTATACCCAGGGGGTGCAGGTTCGAGTCCTGCTGGATTCTTAATTTTTCAACTTTAATATTTTATAAATTACAAAAAGGCATAGCAAAGCTAAAATTTGCTTTAAAATATTACAAGTATTTGATAAAAATGCGTCATCTCTTGACAGTAACAGTGTTGATCTTAATTCAAACTTACAGTATGTGAATAGTGACTTATCACATCACATAGATGGCGCTAAAACCAAATAAGGTTCGTCTAGCAAAAAGCTGGCACAAAAAAGAGTTGAGAAATTTCGAGTCCGGCAGCATACGAATCCATGGCTGAATTGGCAAAGCACTTGGGGCGTATACCCAGGGGGTGCAGGTTCGAGTCCTGCTGGATTCTTAATTTTTCAACTTTAATATTTTATAAATTACAAAAAGGCATAGCAAAGCTAAAATTTGCTTTAAAATATTACAAGTATTTGATAAAAATGCGTCATCTCTTGACAGTAACAGTGTTGATCTTAATTCAAACTTACAGTATGTGAATAGTGACTTATCACATCACATAGATGGCGCTAAAACCAAATAAGGTTCGTCTAGCAAAAAGCTGGCACAAAAAAGAGTTGAGAAATTTCGAGTCCGGCAGCATACGAATCCATAGCTAAATTGGCAAAGCACTTGGGGCGTATACCCAGGGGGTGCAGGTTCGAGTCCTGCTGGATTCTTAATTTTTCAACTTTAATATTTTATAAATTACAAAAAGGCATAGCAAAGCTAAAATTTGCTTTAAAATATTACAAACTTTAAAATAAGTAACGGATTTTGATACGGTTTTTTCATCAGGTATATAATTTAAGAAGAGAGTTATGTAAAAGAAGTGCACAATTAAGAATTAAAAAAAATCAGGTTAGCAATCTACTGCAATTTTGATACAACGTTTGCCCAGCGTTTCAATCACTTCGTGGGTGTGCACGTGTATATAAGGTTGGCAGAATCGAGTTTTAAATAAGAGCGTTGAAATAGCAAAAAAGCTGAAAGTTGCAGAGATATTAAAGATATTATTTTTAGCGGGTAGTACCTGTAATGAGCTCGAAATAGATTATGTTGTGTTTTTGTCATGTTGCCCCAAACAAAAATATGACAAGAACGCGACAAAAACTATCTTCCACTCGTTATGCTAGCTGCTCTGCTCCTAAAGTGCAATTAAGTTTTAGGAAGAACAGTTATCACACTTGTACTTATAAAAACTTTTATTATAAAAGGTTTAACTACTATAAACTACATGTTACTACTAAAAAAAAAAAATACCTAGTAGTTTTTAGTAGTATAAAGTAATGTACTAATATTTTTTCAATAAAGTATTCATATTTTTGGTAGAGTAATCAATATTAGAAACGTGGTTTATAAAATGAAGAAAACCAGCTTATCAAATAGAACCGAATCAATACGGATAAAACGGTCCTCGTCACGTGGACTGCGATCCAATACTTAAACCGGAGCAGATTTATTTAGTAAACAAACTGAGCTCATGAACACTATTCACTATTTTCTATTGCCTATATCGATGACATCGACCGCACGTGCCAGAATCTTCAATTACCACTTCTGAATCAGTTTTTAAAGTATTATAATGTAATAAATCAAATTCTAATACATACAAGCAATAAGTCTAGCGTTTGTATGGTAACACGTGCTAATCTCATAAACAACCTTTTTTTTACATTTCATATTTCATTGAAAAAAGAAAGGTCTTATTATTAGTCGGCGAGACCGATCATTAGACACGGTTAAATAAAAATAAAAAAAATAAAAATCTATTTATATTTCGTTTTGTTCGTTGCACTACCAACATGCAGCACAAGTTATGTAGCACTTGTAATACAAGATTGTTCGCATTAATAGTAAAACTGACAAGTCGGCTACTACAAATATTGCCAACTAGTCATTTCTCTAGTTACGTCAGAGTTTTATACCTACTTGAAAGCTTATGAAATGTTTTCTTTCATTTAAATGACCATATTTTTTTAGACATGATTGTCTCTATCGATTGGTACCATAAAATTACAAGAGGTATTTTATTCAAATTTGAGCTGTTTCAATTAAACGGCGATACAAGCAAATTTCAAAAAATCTTTGAATGCAGTTACAATTGTTTCTTAAAATTAAATAAAGCCTTCTTTAAGTAAAGTCTCCTATCTACAATATTTAAGATACTTTTCCTTTATGTGGCATCGCTGTGGGACACCCTGTTTATATGCTAAGCTCACATAGAGTAGCGCAGTGTCAATTAACACGTATGATATTGCGGGAAGCAAGCACTAAAACTAAATCATAAACCAAAACAAATATTTTATATCCTGGAACTCTTCCAGAGCTTTTTATTAGTTCTATAACAAGCGGGAACTCCGAATATTGTTTTGGAGTTATAACACGGATGACACACAAAACAGTTCCACTTGTTACCAGCTGGTATGAAAATTTGTAAACATTTCACAGCTGATCTTTGGGAATTGATATTTTCTGCTAGAATTTACGAATTTGTTCGCATATTTTCCGTGTTGTTATACATACAGTTTGGTGTATATAAATTTACGTAAAAGGTAAGTCACAAAATATTGATAATGGATAGTTTAAATATAACATAACATAACATCACGCCTATATTACCTAGAAGGTTATTGCAGAAGTGTATAACAGCCACATCCCACGTTATGTTTTTAGATTTACTATAATGGTCAATTTATACAGTTAAATGAATTAATGTTTTCATTTTTAAGTTCTGCCTTAGGACCCATGACTATATTGCCTAGGATAAGAAGAAAGTGAAAACTAATCAAAGTAACAAATTCAATTTAAACAAATGCCAAATGTTTCCATTCGTCAGAAAAAATATCCGGGTCCTGAATTCTGGAATCCAGTTACAAAACCAGTAAGTACAGTGTTGAATAGGTGGTCATAGTTCGATTCCATCCTGGTCTTTCGAGCCCAACACGGGATATATAGTGTCTATGTCTATAAAACAATTGAAAAAAAAACACGCTTTTAAAGTACTTCTAACTAAAAAGTGAAAATAATTCCTAATATAAGCTGAAAATGGTGATGAACAAAAAATACTAGTATTATTGTGAAAAAGCGTGGGTTGCTCGATAGACGAAAATTTTCAGCTTATATTAGGAATTATTTTTCACTTTTTAGTTAGAAGTACTTTAAAAGCCCGTTTTTTTTTGTTTTTTTAAACTATATTTTAATTTTTGCATTGTCATCGATCTTTGACAGGTGTGCAAAATTTTAATGAAATCTGTCCGTTTAAAGTGGGTCAAAATCGAGTCCAAAGGAGTCGGTTACATACATACATACATACAGGTGAAGCTAATATAAGCGTGTTAAAAACGTGCCGGTAGCTGTCGTTGTATAAGAAACTAAGCTTTTGCCCGCGACTTCTCCCACGTGGAAATCGTTGCATTAGGTAGTAGCTGCACCTGCGCTTTGACCTGCGTTAAACCTTAATGCTCCGCTCCCGTGGAGTGTAACGTAATGTTAAATACATAAGACGACCGGATGGCGGAGTGGGTAGTGACCGAGGTCGCGGGTTCGATTCCCACTTAAGACAAATCTTTGAGTGCATGAACATGGGGGTTTGTCTTAGTCTGGGTATTTCTATGTATCATAAGTATGTATTTACCAAAGAAAAAAGTATATATGTATTAGTATCAGTTATTCTAGTACCCATATTACAAGCTCTGCTTAGTTTGGGACTAGATGGCGTTGTGTGTAAGTTTTGAGATATTTATTTATTTATTTTTAAAGACCTTTATTAAGATTTATACTATCAAACACAAGATTAGCGATATCAAACAAACATACCAACTTTCGCCCGCAGTATCGTCTACAAGTTAGATACATCGATAAACAGTAGCCTATGTTACGCACCTTGTAGTTAGTTACCAGCATCTAAAATTTTAAAATAGGTTAGTTGTTTATTGGAACGAAGTTCCTTATCGCGCGTTGCGAAAGGAGGCTAGACGGAAAAAATTGGGACGAAAAGTTGTAACGACACATTTCTTAGCAATTCTCGTAGCGGCGTAGTAATTACATGCTACGTTACAGCTACGGTGCAACATCATCAGACTAAAAATCGAAAGGAACTTCGTTCCATCCGGGTGTCCCTGGACACCTCAGTAGTTTTTTTTTAAATATTTGTCAAAACAAACAGACAGACAGACAGACAAACATTTTAAAAACAATATTTTAGCCAAAGGTATCCTGCAAACATCGTTTTTATTTTGACATTACACACACACACACTTCAATTTTATTCATTTGTATTGATGTATTAATGATGTCTCGAATCATATAATCAATATCGCAAGTCCAGTCCTTTCCAGTCCAGCGCTAACGGATTAATAGACTGGAATAGTGTAATCCGGGCATAAAGGTTTTCGGTTTATATAGGCTGTAGTTGTTTAATAGGAGGAACTAAGGTCCTGGCACGTGTTGGTGTTATTTTATCTTCAGTGTCTATAGAATGACAGTTAGGGTTTAGTTTGTGTACTAAAACTATTAGTTTCATCTTTTGATCTAGCCACGTGACGGGGAGGTATCACGATTATCTACGCATCTTAAGGTTCCATTGGTTGGTTGTTTTCCATACAAAAGTAATAAAGGTCGCCCTTTGTGCATATATTGTTATTGAAACTTTCGTACAAAATGTATTACCTATGTCTTATGCACAAATAAAGTTTTATCTATCTATCTATAGGTTTAACTTTAATATTTTTAAGTTTATATAGACAAATCTTTCTAAATCACTAAAATGCATGTTTGTTGGTGCCCATACTTTCAAAATTATTATTAAAATTTTGGAACGAAGTTCCTTATCGCGCGTTGCGAAAGGGGGCTAGACGGAAAAATTGGGACGAAAAGTAGTAACGACACATTTCGTAGAAATTCTCGTAGCGGCGTAGTAATTACATGCTACGTTACAGCTACGGTGCTACATCATCAGACTAAAAATCGAAAGGAACTTCGTTCCATCCGGGTGTCCCTTGACACCTCAGTAGTTTTTTTCAGTTTGTATGTAACTCAATTAATGATTAAAACAATTTTGACAAAATTGCCACGACAAAACATGCATTTGATTGTTTTAGATATGATTTGTCGATAAAAATAGATACACCAGAATAATATTAAAGTTAATCCCATATTACGTTACTGCGAAAATACGGGGCTTAGGAGTCTATTCTTAATATAGTTCTAGAGCCTCCATTTGCCTGCCCAAATTATTCATATAAAATATTGTTTACTTTTAGTATAATTTGTAAACAAAATGTATTCGTGCATAATTAATCCATACATTAGAAAACGAAAAAATATAAATGCTTCCAATCCTCCTCTGCGATAACCTTACGTACATTTGGCACGCTATCCAACTTTCTCTGACACGTATACATGAGTGTGCCACTATCTGACAGTATCAAATAGCCAGCCAGATCATTTCACGAACACCCTTGAATTCTCACGCCCGTAATAATGACCTAACAACATTTCGCGAAGATTTTCCGGCAGTTAAATAAAAGGGGTATTCGCATTGAAGGTCAATGAATATGTACAGATGTTCAATAGATTAGGAGGATAGATATATGTGTTACTCTATTACTACCGCATTACCTAGCAAATTGAATTTGTAATAAATCTGAGCAATACTTCCGTGTGAAGATTCAATACAAGAGCATACAGAGCTTAGTGTTTGCAAATAAATACTAGCTCTAAAATTATGCTGAAATATTTTTAGGATCAAATCTGGAATCATTTTCATAGAATTGTTTACAATATAATTTATTGTTTTTGTGTATCTCAATGTTAGTACTTTGTTATGATTAATGTAGTAGAGATGATGAATATAGCTATCAAACAATAAATTTAAGTAATATTTTAAATCAACCATCTTATTCAATAAACAAAATTAACGTTATTGAATAAAATATCAGTTCAATGACCTCACCTTACGAGAATCGTGACCCAGGAATCGAACCCGAGACGTCACGGTGAAAGGCGCATACGCTTATTACTACTCCAACACAGATATTTCAAATTTAATTCATCCTACCTATTGAAAATGATCTTAAGGTCTCGTTAAGAAACTTTCTATTAGCAAGACAGTCCTAAGCTTGTTTTAGTATAAAATAAAGTTATTTGAATTGAACCTAGCATCTTAATAATGCTACAATATAATAAAATATCCAAGTTCATTAACGTCAACCGTAAACCAAATCTCGTACTTGTCAAAAAATATCATCTAATAATTTCAACCATTATAATACCGATATTTTATATTATTATTGAACTTTTAACCAATATAATATTTTAACCATTAGTGACATCTCCATGCCACATACTTTATTGCGATACAAATATTGGTTTAAATATCAACTAATTACTTTAAAATATCAAAAATGATTTATTTACAGAAAAATATACATTTTGAGGCCTTCTGACAGTAACTAATAAGGTTATATTGAGTTGACTAGACTAGTTTAAATAAAATTGATATCTTGACTACTATGACACATAATAAACATAAACACACACAAACACATGCACTCACACACACACATACACATACTATACTCACACACATCGCAAATGTTTACTATAAGATTACCTAAAATGTTTAAAAAAAATTAACTTTATGATTTATGTAAATTCTTAAGTCCATTCTCTGTATCTAGACGCTATTAATAATCACAATACAGGCAATGCCTTGTGTGAATATTACTGTTATATCTTTTTATGTACTTGTGGACTGTAATAAAGATTATTCTTATTCTTATCACTTTGTAACTAATAACAAAAACTCATGGTACTAAATACAGAATAGCCATTCTACGCCCCCATATCGGTGAAAGATACATCAGACGTCAATCTTCAGGTTTGAGGTATTATGTGGCATGCTTGGATGAAGGATAGTACTGGATAAGGGAATGGCGTGGTCAACAGCGAGACAGAGAATCTCGGCACAGTGTGGCGACAGTGCAAATTAAATTACCCTAGTTTTTGGATAAATTTGCCAAAATATTAAGATATATTATTTACTAATTCCAAAATGAAAAATGTATTTATTTTATGAAAATAAAACAGATATAAAGAACAATTGTTCGGTTTATTGAACATATTGCGTGATGTACTGTTATGTTAATACTGCATAGGTAATGACTGAATTTAAGTCAATCAACCAATATGTTGGAAGTTTCACATCTGGCGTTTCAGCTGCGTGTTTTTGAACAGTCACTGCTGGCATTATAGTATTGAGTTTAGTAGACACATACTCTTGGCTACTCGTTGACGGCATTACTATGCTAGCTCATCCACTGCTTCTTTTGCCTGAAACTGTAAAATTTTTAATAGTAACTTTACGCAAATTTTTAATAGATGGCGTTTAACATACTTTCTAACTGACGCACGGGGACGGGTAGTTGAGGCTGCCACAGGTAAAAACGTGAGGATCAACGAATCCCACAGAGCAAAAGTCACGGACCATAGCTAGTTTTATTATAAAATAAATAAAATAAAATAAGCCTTTATTGCTGATCTTAACCTAGTACACAATGAAATAAACTCTTTTAAAATTAACACTATTATAATATATATTTTTGAAATTATCTCAATCGACAACCGGTTTTAGCACTCAGCTTGCCTTTCGACAAAGGCCTCCTCAAAGAATTTCCACTTTTCTTTATCCTTTGCTACTCGGGTCCATTCTGGACCAACTACTTTCCTAATATCGTCTTCCCAGCGTTTCCTTTGTCTGCCTTTACTCCTCTTTCCATCTCTCGGGTACCATTCAGTTATTATTTTTGTCCACTTGGCTCTATCTTTTTCTCTTAACATGTGTCCTGTCCATCGCCATTTTAGTTGTTTGAATACTGTATGTGCATTTTTGAATTTTGTTTTGTTTTTTATAACCTTCAGTTTTTCTCGATCGCTTCTTTTTACACCAATTACACTTCTTTCGATGCTGTTTTGACATACTTTGATTTTATTTGCAAGTCGGTCAGTTAGTGTCCATGTTTGACAACCATATGTCAAACATGGTAATATGCATGTATTAAAGACTTTCCTTTTTTCTTGAATTGGCATATCTTGATTTTTCATGACCTCACTAAGAGACCAGAATCGTTTCCAGGTGTTGGTCACTCTTCTATCTATTTCTTTGGCCATAGTGTCAACGGGAGATATTAGTTGGCCCAGGTATATGTATTCTAAAACATATTCTATATGCTGGTCGCTTACTTTTATTGCAGTTGTTTGTGGTGAATTAGTCATAACTTTAGTTTTTGTTGTATTCATAGAGAGTCCTGCTTTTGCACTTTCATCCGATAGCTGTTGTAACATTTGCTCTAAGCTTCTTGGGCATTCTGAAAACAAGATTATGTCATCTGCGAAGCGTAGGTGATTTAGTTTCTTCCCGTTGATGTTAAGGCCATTCTCTGTCCAGTCTAGCTTCCTGAAAATCATCTCTAGCACTGCTGAAAATAATTTCGGAGAGATAGGGTCTCCTTGTCGTACACCTCTTTCAATGGGAAATTTCTCTCCTGTAGTCTCTAATTTTACTTGTGCCGTACTATTTGCGTATATATTTTTGAGTATTTTTATGTACTTTTCCTGGACTCCTTGTGTGTTCAATGCCTCCCATATGTATTGATGCTCTATCGAATCGAACGCTTTGTTATAATCTATAAACGCTAGGTAGTAAGTTTTATTGTATTCTTTGTATTTTTGAATTATTTGTCTTAACACATGAATATGGTCAACTGTAGAAAATTTGCTTCTAAAGCCAGCTTGTTCCATAGGCTGGTTTTCATCAAGAGTAATAGCAATACGACTCAATATTATTTTAGAGAATACTTTATAAATATTCGACATAAGGCTTATCGGCCTAAAATTACCAATATCTCCTTTATCTCCTTTCTTATGAATTAACGTTATAGTTGATTGTGTCCAGTCTGTAGGAATATTTTCCGTTACGAGAATTTCGTTAAAAATATCAGTTAGCTTGGGAGCAATTGCTGGCATAGTAGTTTTTAGTAATTCATTTGTTATTTGGTCTGTTCCAGGTGCTTTATCTAGTTTTTGTGTTTTAATGGCTTCCATTGTTTCTTCTTTTAGTATTATTGGTACTGGCTCACTATTTATTTTTGGAGTAGAGTTTGATGTATTTAGTTCTGCGAGTTTGCTATGATATAAGTTTCTATAATAGTCTGTGGCAATTTTTAGTATTTCAGGTCTTTTACTAGTACTAATACCCTGTTTGTTTTTCAAATTAGGCATCCAATCTTTTTTATTGCAGTTTAATTCTCTTAAAGCTTTCTTTACTCCTCCGTTCTTTGTTATGTAATTTTTTAATGTTGTCTGTCTTCTTTCTTTCCTGTCTTTTCTTATGTTTACATTAATATTTTTACTCAGCTCAGCTATCTTAAGTCGATTTTCTTTATTGTTGTTTTCCTTAAAAAGCTTTTTTCTTTCTTGTAAGAGTTGTTGGGTTTTAATGGATATTTGTTTGTTGTAATTCGTGTTATTCTTTTTTGTTTCGACTTTAATTAAGTTTATTAAGTTATCGTATCTTTCCTGTGTCGAAGCACCTCTTTTGTCTTCACTTAGTGATGTTGCGAGGCTGCTTAGCAGCATATCACAATTACCAGTGGACACTAAGGCTGTACATTTGTTCTGAAATCTTCTGCCTTTACTGGTATGCATTTTTGATGAAGACAGTGTTGTTCGAACCATTCGGTGGTCGGTGTTAAAATTCAAATTGTTTAATATGGTAACATTTTTAAAGTATTTTTTGTTGTTTGTCATTATAAAATCGATTTCGTTCTTGTGAAGTCCATTTGGGGATATCCAAGTCCATTTCTTTGTATTTTTCTTTTTATAGAAGCTATTTAAAATACATAGCTTATTTTCTAATGCAAAGTTAATTAGTCGTTCCCCATTTCTACTTCTTTTACCATATCCGTAATTCCCAACAGTGTAATCTTCACCTGGTTTTTGTGCTCCAATCTGTCCATTGAAGTCTCCCATTACCAAGATATTCTTATGGGAGTGTTGTATTGTGGCTTGCAGTTCAGTATAAAACTTTTCTATTCGGGGTATATCTTCTTTTTTCTCTGATTCAGTTGGTGAGTAGGCTTGGATAATAGACCAGAGTTCATCTTTGTTTTTCGTTGTAGGTAATTTTATATTGAGAACTGATATCCTTTCTGAAATGCCTCTAATTTCTTCAATATTTTTCGCTAATTCTTTTTTTATAAAAAATCCTACACCGTATAGACCTGGCGTCTCGCCTTTATAATGCAAGATATATTTTCCGTAATCTTTTATACCTTCACCAAATCTTCTCATCTCGCTGATTCCAATTATGTCCCATTTTATTGTTTCAATCGCCATTTCAAATTCTAGGAGTCTTTCTGGTGTTCGTAATGATCTAGTGTTAAATGTAGCTATATGGATATCGCTAGATTTTCTATGAGTGTGGTTAATTATTCTTTGAGGGTCGTGGTAATTTTCCCCCACGAGTACCAATCGGCTTGGGGGAGGGTGCTGTTTGTTTGAGGGTTCAGATATTAAATATTAGTTTGTTTCCGCTTGCCGATATCTAGTTGCTATTGTTTTTTATCTGCTGAGCCAGAAGAGAAAGAACTAGCCCTCGATCTCATTACATCAAATGCATTTGTCCTGTTATTTTTGGTTGAAGCTAGCATTTGTTGTTTTTTAGGTTGGATGTTATTTTGTGGTGATATAGATTGTTCTCGTTTCCTTTTGTCTATGCTTGTAATATTTTCCTTAACGATTAGCTTATCGTATTTCAAATACGCTATGTTCCCTTTGTTTCTCTCTTCTAACAAAGACGCTTGTAATGCCTTTCTTTTTTCTAACACTTCTTTAGAGTAATCTTCTGCAATGTTTATTTCCTTAAGATTCTTTTTGTTTTTCATAATTAAGCTCTTTTTCCATCCATTTACCAGAGATAACAGGACCGGCCTCGGTTTTTCGTTTTTATTCATCTTTCCGATTCGATAAATTTTGTTGATATTGTTCGCTTGTACATCTATATCCAAGTCTATCTTAAAGCATTTTTTTACGTTTTCTATCAGTTCTATGGTGGTTTTTTCTTCCTCTTTTAAACCATAAATAATTATATTATTACTCTTATTTTCTCTCTTCAAATAGCTGATCTCTTTTTCCAGACTGTCTATTTTTTGTCTCAAGTTTTGGTTTTCGACTAAAAGTGGTTCCAATTTTTCATCGATTCTTTCCATTATTGTAGTTGTTATTGTTTCCGTTAGTGTTTTCGTTTGATTATCCATCTCTATCTTCATTTGGTCGAAAAATCTTTTAAATTGTTCATCCATTTTATTAAAATAAATTCCGTGTAATGGAACGTAAGGATCGATATGGTAGATTTATTTTCTTGGCCTGGCAACACCAGTGATTGACAGTTTGTCAAAACTGACGGATGACTTAGTTGACAGTTGGCAGTGACAGCTGGCAGTAGCAGGTGTAATCAAGTGTTTGTTTTGTAATGTTGGCTGCGTAGACAGAGAAAGCTGTATTGAACTGATTTCTAACCTCAAAGTTTATCGGTGTTATGCTTCTTAAAAGTGTTGGATTACAATAAATTTGCAGCAATGATGTTATCCAGCAATGCACTTCACTCAAATCTTCCCTTTAAGCGCGTACCAGGCTTCTGTTGTGGGTTCTAATTATTTTTAATCACTGTTTTTGTCGGAGCGATAATAGTACGTTGTTCTCGGAAGGAGTACCGGAAGCGGAAAAAGCTAGTTTTATTAAAACAAATCAAATATTCAAGTCTATATTGCACGTAAAATCCTTAGGACCGTAAAAAACGTAGATTTCCTTTCAGTGTTGCGCATCAATTCAAAGTATCTCAACTTGACTAAACCCAAATATTGTAATATATATAAATAAATAGCCAGGTTAAATATTAATTTACCTGTTGTGGCACAGCATTCATTAACAAAAGAGTTACTCTCTTTTTTTAATAATTCAGTCGTCCAAAATATCTGCTACAAACTTTAGAGAATTTTCTCGGAGCCCAATTTGTTCGTCCTGTAGCTTCAATCCACTTCGGACGTAAATCAATATTTTCCGGGAAACTGTTATGCAATTAAGATATTGAAACTGACTAAAATACTACATGATATATTTATCATAAGAAATGCAACATAAAATTTTACCCACAATTTTGGGGAAAAAAATATGGAAGTCTTGACAACATCTAACAATATTTTATAGTAGGTTATGAATACTAAAATTTCATATTTTAGATGATTTTGTCGATCAAATTATAAACAAACATAGTTCACACAAGATTAAATCATTGAAAATACAACCTGGCATATGATTCAAAGGCCAAAATGTGTTAGACTTACGAGTGGAACGATAATTCAGGCAGTTTTCTTCTACTATCACTTTTACATCCTAAAACACTACACCGCACCATATTTCCTACAATAATGCTTAATAAAGACACTATTGTTAAAAAATTGCTAATATTTTTCAGGTTTCACGTATCTTTTATAGCTATAAACTAACTAAAATTTAAAAATACCAAATTATTTTGCCAGCGTTGTCAAATATGTCAAAATTGATTGATAAAGTTTTGAGCAAACCTCAAGGTTTGCTCAAAAACCCGACACGCATGGCGAAACAAAAAATCTTATCACCTGTCTTGTTTTTTTACACAAAATTGGCGTAAGTTTATCTTTGTCTTGTGTGAGGGAGATCGAAGCTATCAGTCGTCTATACTATTCTCTGTCTACGGTGGCATGTGTTAAATGCAATTGCACCCTCCATAAATGATCATCGGACGTCATCTGCTGACGTAAGAGTTAGTAAGTTTAGTAATATTTTTCGGTATTTCGAATGCGTAGACAGAGAATAGTATAGACGACTGATAGCTTCGATCTCCCTCACACAAGACAAAGATAAACTTACGCCAATTTTGTGTAAAAAAACAAGACAGGTGATAAGATTTTTTGTTTCGCCATGCGTGTCGGGTTTTTGAGCAAACCTTGAGGTTTGCTCAAAACTTTATCAATCAAACTTGACATATTTGACAACGCTGGCAAAATAATTTGGTATTTTTAAATTTTAGTTAGTTTAAAGCTATAAAAGTTACGTGAAACCTGAAAAATATTAGCAATTTTTTAACAATAGTGTCTTTATTAAGCATTATTGTAGGAAATATGGTGCGGTGTAGTGTTTTAGGATGTAAAAGTGATAGTAGAAGAAAACTGCCTGAATTATCGTTCCACTCGTAAGTATAACACATTTTGGCCTTTGAATCATATGCCAGGTTGTATTTTCAATGATTTTATCTTGTGTGAACTATGTTTGTTTATAATATGATCGACAAAATCATCTAAAATATGAAATTTTAGTATTCTTAACCTACTATAAAATATTGTTAGATGTTGTCAAGACTTCCATATTTTTTTCCCCAAAGTTGTGGGTAAAATTTTATGTTGCATTTCTTATGATAAATATATCATGTAGTATTTTAGTCAGTTTCAATATCTTAATTGCATAACAGTTTACCGGAAAATATTGATTTAAATCCGAAGTGGACTGAAGCTACAGGACGAACAAATTGGGCTCCGAGTAAATTCTCTTAAGTTTGTAGCAGACATTTTGGACGACATGAATTATTAAAAAAAGAGAGTAACGCTTTTGTTAATGAATGCTGTGCCACACAGGTAAATTAATATTTAACCTGTAGGATACATTATATACAGCGTGTATATATAATATTAATTATTATTTGAGATTTTCAGTTGAGTATTATAGGGGGCTATTTATTTATATATATTACAATATTTGGGTATAGTCAAGTTGAGATACTTTGAATTGATGCGCAACACTGAAAGGAAATCTACGTTTTTTACGGTCCTAAGGATTTTACGTGCAATATAGACTTGAATATTTGATTTCGTTTTAATAAAACTAGCTATGGTCCGTGACTTTTGCTCTGTGGGATTCGTTGATCCTCACGTTTTTACCTGTGGCAGCCATAACTGCCCGTCCCCGTGCGTGAGTTAGAAAGTATGTTAAACGCCATCTATTTAAACTTTTGTGTAAAGTTACTATTAAAAATGTTACAGTTTCAGGCAAAAGAAGCAGTGGATGAGCTAGCATAGTAATGCCGTCAACGAGTAGCCAAGAGTATGTGTCTACTAAACTCAATACTATGATGCCAGCAGTGACTGTTCAAAAACACGCAGCTGAAACGCCAGATGTGAAACTTCCAACATTGGTTGATCGACTTAAATTCAGTCATTACCTATGCAGTATTAACATAACAGTACATCACGCAATATGTTCAATAAACCGAACAATTGTTCTTTATATCTGTTTTATTTTCATAAAATAAATACATTTTTCATTTTGGAATTAGTAAATAATATATCTTAATATTTTGGCAAATTTATCCAAAAACTAGGGTAATTTAATTTGCACTGTCGCCACACTGTGCCGAGATTCTCTGTCTCGCTGTTGACCACGCCATTCCCTTATCCAGTACTATCCTTCATCCAAGTTCGAATGCTAGGAATGTATGAGATGTAAACAGAAAAGAAGCACATTTGTCTATGTTACAAATGCATGAATCTTCAGTTATATGCTTGTATATATAAAATCAAACATGAAGGCTGTAGTGAAGTTGGCTGCAAATAAAATGTCACGGGTCACGCGCTTGTTTTGATTGGTTACGTCGAGTGCGGTGCCCATCGATTGGTCGATGAAGTGCAGCACAGTCATCTGCAGTCAACTTCACTATAGGCTGGATGTTTGATTTTATCTATTATGTTTCACAGTTTATTTCTTTGCGATTTATGTTTACATTTAGTATATGCGTCCCACGCATCAGCCTACTACACGGATTTTTTAAATTTTATTGGATTTTATTTTCTTTTATTTTTAATGGTATCACTACTAATACTGGCATCCCCACTCCGCCGCTCGGACGGCCGGCGCGCTCGGCTTCTCATTGTGTGTTTCCGTGCCGAAGCCTACGCACGTCACAAAAACCCGCGCTTCAGTTTTTCTTTCTATTTGAACATTGGGAAGTAACGGAAAAATGAAGACCCTGAAGAAAGGATTAGACGAAAAATAACGTCATATAGTTATTTATTCTGATAATTAAGATCTTTCATAATTTTATGGCATACAAATTAAGTACCAGAATGATTTTATATCGTTGGATTGATGCGTAATTGCTAAATTTGGGCTCTTACCATTATATGATGCGAACAACTACCAATTATACCTATTTTGTATAATTAACTGGGTTGTATCCATCAATTTTGAAAAATTATGAGACTAACTGAAAAGCTCATAAAAAGACATAGAATTATTTATTCTGATAACTAAGATCTTTCACCATTATGGAATACAGATCGTTAGTACCAAAACGATTTTATATCGTTAGATTGATGCGTAATTGCTAAATTTGGGCTCTTACCATTATATGATGCGAACAACTACCAATTATACTTATTTTGTATAATTAACTGGGTTGTATCCATCAATTTTGTATCACAGAGGCGTAATTGCCACCACTATGGGCTCTTACCCTCTCTAAGTAAATAAATTGCGAATAGCTATTACTCTGGGCTATTTCAATTGTTTTGTACATTGTGATTATGACGAACAATGTGACTATGTCCTTGTACCGTCGGTACCAATAATAATCGAAACTAGTCGGCAGTTCCCGGCAAAAATAACGTGAGTAACCCGTATTCTCAATAATAATAATAATCGAATTGGAACTCGCACCCGACTGTTCACATGATGAGCCTACAGCCATAAAACCATGTGTAGCGATGGATCGTGACACATCTACGTCACATGACGACCGATGGCTTGTCCAATGCTGTCGAGGAGGCCGACTTAAACACTGACCTCGTTTCTAGCGTTATTCGGTGAGCCACCAGAACCAGACACTAAACTAGGCGGAAACATCCACTAGGATGTTGTTGGCACCATCCCTGTTAAATCCAGATGAAAAGGGACTTTTCGCTAATGTACAGCCAAAACAAATGTCGCAGAAAATAAAAAATAACAAAAATATACAAATGGCAAATTACTCTAATAGTTACAATAACAACTTCAAACCCCTGCATCAAAGGCAAGCAATATGCAGGGCACAGTGAACCTGCTCACCGCCAATATCAGCAACAGAGCAGCAGCCGCAAAGCAGGCTGCGAGCTATCGCCGCCGGCGCGCCGCAGTTCTAGCCGCCCGCATTGCATCGGACCAAAAAAAAAAAAAAAAAATCAGGTACCGTTCACAGAACGATTACGTTTTTCTCACAAAAGTGGGCATACGTCACAGATGATCCTACTAGGTAATATTGTCATGGATCGAGGAATATAGTATTCCTTTTCATAACACGCCAGTCCAAGGTTACAATACCAAATGTTTTTGAAAACATGAATGAGACCTCAGATTTTTAAAACTCTTTAACTAAGTTACTTAAAATAGACATATTCTCAGTTTCTGTCGAGCATATTTTTAGTACCCAAAACCAAAAAACTAATTTATTCAATCGAGTCTTTTTCAAATGAAAGATTATTGCACTGTATCGAAATTAAAGGCCATACTTTATTGGCGATGACATGGCGTCTAGCGATCTAAAAGACGCTTACTTTGTCGAGGCACACCGAAAATACTTGAGTTTTAATATCGTAATTATCCAAGCTCTCACTCTCACGAGTGCATTTATGAATTTACCTGCCTCCCATTTGGCTTGTGCACAGCACTATATGTATTTGCTAAATTACTTTAACCTGAGATTTAATACACATTTCTGTGATATATTTAAATGATAACAGTGCTTTGGAGTGCCAGTCATAGTATAAAGAATGTAACGATAACGTTTATTACACAATTAAACTTTTGAAATATCTAAGTTTTGTAATTAATACAGGAAAAATATTAATTAATTCCAAAAACAACAATACAAATTTTAGTCCTTATTTAGACGATTAAAATTAAAAATAACATTTGCTTAAAAGTATTTATTAATCAAAGATGCAAACTTCGTGAGTAATAGGACTGCTAGTATCAGCCTGCCGTGCTGTTCAATATTCGTGGCTATACACAAAGATGTTCAAACGACACAAGTTACTTTGTTTATGAAATAACCCTAGTTATTAACAAAATATTAACTTATCTAGCAAATAGCAAAATTAAATTAAATCGGTGGTTAAATCATATTGATAGTGCATTTTCACCTTTGGAATTCAATCAATATAATATCGAAATCATTTTCGATGCATGTTTGACTGGCTGAGGCGCTTTTATAAAAATAATGAAGCGCCAGGTCATTGAAAAATAAATGAAT
Organism: Hypena proboscidalis; assembly: GCA_905147285.1. NCBI lineage: Eukaryota > Metazoa > Arthropoda > Insecta > Lepidoptera > Erebidae > Hypena > Hypena proboscidalis. The sequence continues at coordinate 6,063,345 of LR990130.1, forward strand.
CTTGTTTACATATTAACCGAGTTAGAAATAAAAGCTGATTTCCTCGCGTCAAAAGTGTTTGGAAAAGATATTTATGGTGAAGATATTTAAATGAGAATCGATAATACTAAAACTATTTGTTGCATTAACCTTATGTGTAGCGTGCAGTTCCCACATTTAATAATATTACCAGAGAAATCTGGCAGTGGTGTGAATCTATTTAGTTACCTATATATTTTTGTGTCTTACATTAACACTAAAGCAAATTGTCAAGCCGCTAAGTTGTCAAGAAAAAGATTCGATGACACATCATGAGAATTGGCAGACAATGCATTCAAAAAATTGTCTCATTTTTTGGCGAATTCGAAACAGATTTGTTGGCGAATCGCTCTAATGCTACATGTAAAGTAAAACCTATATCACGTGGAAGATCGTTCCTGATACATGGGCTGTAGATAACTTTACAGTGTAGGTACTCGAAGACTTTAAAATTTTATTTTAAAAATGATTAGAGCAAATTATAACCGACAAGACAAGGAAAGGGTAGTTATGGTACCATATTGGCAATTACAACCCTGGTTTCCATAATGCTATATGCTCGCCATGTATATATTTCAATCCTAAAATTAATCTGTTAATATTTCCGTTTTTGACCCCGCACTAGCTTCACAAGACACTTCGCTTGGTTGTCGCGAAATTATCCGGCAAAAATATTTAAAGATGTCACTATCAAACAAAACGGTTGATATAATATATTAGGTATATTCATTCTTAGATAACACGAACAGATAATATGACAGCTGTATTAGGCCTGTAGGTCCTGGTTAGATTTTGGCATAGAAAATGGTTAAAATTACTCGGATGCTAATATTAGTGCGATTCAAGATATTAAAAAAAAAAATAACTTAATATTCATAGGACTCTGTAACAATGACTTCATACAAATCTGCCTCGACACTATTATTGCCAGATTTATTACATGATTGGCGAATGAAGAGGTTTATAAGAGGAGCTTTTAGGTCGAGACCATCTTAACCAAAGTATATTATAATTTGGGATACTGATACTGTTCTAAGCTAATTATCTAAACAAAGGGTACATTATTACCCCGACTGGGAAACCCTTTCGAAAAAGACTTACTTTGTTCGCTCTGGTAACTGCTCATGGAGTACAAACTCTTTCCCCAATAAAAATAAGCTGTATTTATATCAATAATTAAAACATAATTACTATAAGATTATCAGACTTAATAAAAGCTTCAAGACCTCGCTCATCATTTAAACCCCTTTTTAAATAACGATTCTTTAACAAAAAACCTTATACATAAATATATGCCGAGCAATCTGTTTAGGATTATATATAAATAAAACGAATTGAATTCGTGAGACCAACAATAATTATTTATTTATAAGTTACAAGAGACCTTACAAAAAGTTGACACCTCTAACGCTTGAGTCAACCGATTAAGAAAGTATTACAAAAAAAAAAAAAAAAAAAAATGCTATTGATATTTCTGTATTTAGTGCTCATAGCCTCATACCATACTGCTCATAGCACTCGTCACACAGGGACGCACGACGCGACGTCCAGAGCTAGCCGATCAGGTGTGATTGATGTGATTCGAAATACTGCTAGATGAAGCCGGTCTTCGTCTACTTTCGTTAAATGCTATAATTAGCCTATAGTTGAGGATATTTTTATCAGATCAATATTAAGTCTCACAAATCAATAAACATTTATTGTAATAGATAAAATTCAAAGCCAAAGTATTTTGTTTGTAAACATAGGTTAAAAGTTGTTAAAAAAAATTACATAATGTTAAGCTATGTCTTGCCTATAAGGCATACAAATACAGATATTTAAAATTAAGTATATTGATTAAAAAAAAAAAAAAAAATACTAATAAATAATAAAGTTGTCGACATTATGATAAAAATTCGACTGTTCTTAATATATTATAAGATTGCTAAACATGTATAAATGCTATCAATAAATAAATCAATTAGAAATTTTTAAAGTTATAACAAACATCTATTGTTTTATTACATAACTATGGTAAACATGAATATTTTATATTTTTTACCTCTGAACATCATACTAAATGTAAACATAAATCGCAAAGAAATAAACTGTGAAACATAATTAAGAATCAAACGAACTTACCAAGTGAAGTTCGATGATAATTATGTGAACAGTTTATTTCGACGCGATTTATATACACCCACCCTAATTTTAACTTTTTAATGTTATAAATATACCCTACCCTGATATAACAAATATAAAATATACGAGGTTAAAAACTATCAACTAAAATGAGAAGCCGAGCGCGCCGGCCGTCCGAGCGGCGGAGTGGGGATGCCAGTATTAGTAGTGATACCATTAAAAATAAAAGAAAATAAAATCCAATAAAATTTAAAAAATCCGTGTAGTAGGCTGATGCGTGGGACGCATATACTAAATGTAAACATAAATCGCGTCGAAATAAACTGTTCACATAATTATCATCGAACTTCACTTGGTAAGTTCGTTTGATTCTTAATTATACTGGCAATTGAATAAAACACCAGGATAACTTAACAAGGCAGTCAACGCAACTTTAAAAAAAACTGGTTTATTAATTTCTACACCGCAAATCGTCTGGCAGTATAAATTGGTACAGCGTAGTAGTGTATTATGTACGGGATGGTTTTGAAAATCTCTACAATGCCACTTCCGTCATCTTATTTACAAGCAAAGATCGATTTAAATCCTTCAGTAATTTTATACAAAGATTCTGATTAATATTATGTTTGTGCTTTATAACTCCAAGGCAACACGATTGCGAAAACTATCCTTGCAATAATATAACGGAAGTAAAATCAATCTTAGAACGTTTGTCGTGAAAAGGTTATTAAGACCACGAGAGTCGTTCAATGATATGTCATTTTAATTATACTTTTTTGATTTAAACTTTTTCTCAACTAATTGTCTAGCCTGAACAACAACGACAATTACCACAACAATCGTCTAATCATTTAGTTAAAACCGGTTCAAGACAAATTCTTATTCTAGGATACATTCAATTGTTGGTCTGCTCCATGTTTTATTTAGTTACTTTGACATAACTTTCGATAATAATGACAAGAAAAGAAAGCCTTTTGCAATACATATATATTATATGATAATGACACTGTCATAAATTTGGATCACTTCGTGGGCAATCTGGCACATCTGACTCGCAACATAGATTAAACTATTTTAATAATCTCCATGGAAACTCGGAGCACGAGCGTATTATGTAATTCAATCGGCCATGCTGTTATAGTGAGTAGAGTTTCTCAAATTATGAATGAAGATACACGTATATCGGAGGACAAGGCCTCAGCGTGATGAATCGAGGCCGTAGTAACAGATAAACAGGCATTATAAACAAGAAATACTGCTCATTATGAGTGACATAATCATTTGTTAACCTGTACATCAAACGTTACTTTGTCCCGTTTGTTAAATTCAACATTAATGTAACTACCTTCACGACAATTTGTCTTATTTATAGTGGTAGACGTCTCAAGCCCTTCGTTTAATATCCCATCGCCAGCACTCGACCGTGATTATTTGTCTTAAATCTACTCAATGTTGAAGTGAAAATAGTAGAAAAAATTAATGGAATCCTAAATTAGTTCCAATTGAAGGTGATGATTTGATGTTTACAAATTCACAGTAGACTTATCTGGATTTCGTCGTATCGTTAGATTTTTCCTGGAGATAATAATCACAAGCGTTTAATGTGGGTTAGTTGGATACTGTTAGAATAACAATGTAGTCGGTCAAATTCTTGCACTCACTTTCGGTTTAGTTTGGATGGAGTAATGAATTGCTATGCTTTTTAATTCTGCAGAAAAAAAGAAATCATTTTGCAAGTAATATTAGACAATAAGAGGTGGCACGCCTTAAATGATCTTATTGTAAAATACAATTTACTGTAAGTGTTTCATTTAGGTGTCAATACAGCATGGATACAAAACGTTATAGTTTTATATTTTTACTCACACTTCATAAAAGAAAACACAGAGTAATCAAAGCACCCCGTGATATATCAAAGATAAACACGGAGGAAGCTTTGTCTCCGTTTTCCCCATCCTTGTTGGGATCTGATCACATTGATCACTCTACTTCAGTCTTAAACGTATCTCAGCATTCATATTTATTCAGTATATTCTGTCTGCCTTTCATATTTTAGCGAAGCTTTCACAAAAGTAAGTACTCCACCTTGAACTGCTACTCATTCACAATGACATACTTTTCGTTCATTTACCTTTTCATGAACAACGATAAGATCACTCAGAGAGAAAAATTAACTAGCATCAATTAGCTTGTCAAATGGCCTATTGTAATAAAGTGACAAAAAATAAAATACATTGTCGAACATAAAACCTGTCGCTTCATTTGATGAAGTAAATCATATTTAAACAAGAGATATTATTATGAACGACGATGATTCTTTGTGACAGAGTTATTGTGGCAATTAACCTCCGCGTTGTTGCTAAGCCAACGTTCCTGAATTGCGCTAAACATTGTGTAACTCAGTGGCTGGCTGCCACCACAAGCTGAATTTATAGCGTCGTAAACACAATCTCTGACCATCCATGCTGTGAACTGCAGCGCAGTTTGTGAATGGAGGCGGCCATTTTTCTAACATCAAAGACTAAACACACAGTGTTGCTAAACCTCAAAGTTTTTACTATTTAATAAACTCGCTGATTAACTTGCAGACAACTGAAGTTTCAGCTACTTAAGCTCTTAATGAGCTATCCCTACGAAACCGTTCCGTTTTCCGTTAATGTTGTTGTTTATTGAAAATGACTTATATAATCATTAGTAGAATGACTGATGCCAAACTTCTATTAGAATGGAAAACTCATTCAGTTTTTAGCAATCAAAAATAAACTTTTACTCATCTTAGTTAAAAATATGTGGATATTCTTAGTTTCGTTTGCAACACTGTCAGTTTAAAAAAATATTTGTATCGCGTCCGGGAGACGGTATAGTAAACATAAATTAAAACAATCACAAGGTGAATGCGGTTTATACTTGGCATCGTATTTCGAATACAATGCACAACGATATTTTTACTTGAATAATGAAAATAACTCGTAGTCATTATAAAACAAATGTCGAGATAATACATTAACTAAAAACTAAGTTACCGAATCACTACGCTTGTTTTCCACTTTATACTAAGTATTTTCAAATATCAAAGTTCGGAATTTGTGTTAAATGTAGCAAGTAACGCAATTTAGGTATAAGTTACCGAATCACTAGGCTTGTTTTCCACTTTATACTAAGTATAAAGAGGAAAAGGAACTTTCATATGTGTACTTTACCCACTGATTATCAAAAAGCTCAAATTAAAGCTGACAGAAATATCTTAGTGAGCTTACTTTGTAACGGTTGTATAAATACTAATTGACAGGGACGAGTGAGAAATATTTTTTCAATTATTATTATTTGTGTTGTGTGTCACACGTGTGGGCGCGCTGGTCGCACACACTTCATGTAATGTGGGGGACGCCCAAAATGTATCAAATTTTGATGTACGAATAAAATTAGATTTAATTTCTGAATTGACATACCTGTGTTTTTACTGTGCCAAACAATATTAGATATATAGTTTCCCATAACTCTTACATAGGTTTAGGTAAAATTACCCAACAAATAAATAAAATTACAGTACATTCTTTCTGGCCCGACGAGCACCATTCTGAAGTCTCTTGACTACAGCAATCCTATAACATGCACAAAATCAACATCTGGTACACTCCTAATTATAAGATAAACAAATACCAATCTGCTAATGTCTAATCTACTACATAACGTCTGTCTGTAACCTCATTTTCTTTAATTTGATTACATAACACTCGCAGAGTGAAAATTTTATGAATGGAATCTGCGGCCAGTTGTTTAGTTTTGAATTCATATATTTTGTTATTTTATTAGACCTACATTCGCTCGGATTATTTTCTTCACGTGTTTGTTGATTGTATATAATTTGGAACGAGAGAAGTCTTTCATAATATTGCAATCTTGCGAATAGAAGAATTAGGTCGAATGTGTTTAAAAGTCGTGTCCTATTTCATAGTTATGTAAGAGCAGTGTTTATTTGTTATAGATAAGTGAAGTTATATGTGATTGATAAATTATGTTTCAAGGATGATTCATTCATATTAAAATTTAATCAAACACATATTCATCCCAAGCATTTATGGTATGACGGCAAGTATAAGGCATGATTTTTATGTAGTTTAGACATTTGTTTTATAATGACTACGAGTTATTTTCATTATTCAAGTAAAAATATCGTTGTGCATTGTATTCGAAATACGATGCCAAGTATAAACCGCATTCACCTTGTGATTGTTTTAATTTATGTTTACATTTTTATGTTATAGAAGGAATTAATACAACAACGGACTCTCCATTATTGGACAATACTTCACATAATAGTGTCACGTGCTATATTATTATAATACCTATATTATAAGAGTTATAACTTCGTAAGTGTATAATATAATAGCATAATAGTGAACGTGACTATATTAATATATGCCCACGCCTATCAATATGTTCATTATTATAACTGACATTGCTCCTCAATGTCGATGACCTGAAGAGTTACTACCTGAACTTTAATAGTAAACAATTTCTTATAGGCCGAATAATTCAAAATGAACGGATTTCGGATTTGATTAAGAACACAAATTCGATATTGGAGCACGAATCTTGCCGATTACAATAGCCGTCGACAAAGTTAGTAAGACAAATACCAAATGTTAATTGTTAAGTCAGAGCAAATATTAGCATTGTGGCTAAAAATAGATGGGATGGCACGTGGTATACTTAATATAAACGTATTTTTAAGACAAATCATGGTGATCATAATCATCAATGTTGAAGTAGGGGCAAGAAACAGTACAGATATTTGTTTAGCAATCGTGAGGTAAATTTGCTCAAAGTCTTGAATTGACCAGTAGTACATATCTATATAAGTTTTGAGACTATACATGGTTATTTACTTACTTAATATGAGATAATTAACGGAGTTTTATCGTGAACAAAGTGATGGCAACATCTCTGAAATATCGAAATAACTCGCTACATCAAATATACATGGTAAATATCCCGTTATATCTAATATTTAGTAAATACATATTTACTATGGTATACCTGTAGCATACTTTTTTTCTTTAATTTATTCAACCTTTGTTGTAGTCGCATTACTTTATATTTATTGTCTGTTGTTTATTTTAATAGACTTAAATGTAGAAGTAGACATATTTTGTTGAATTAAAAAAAAATCTAACTAAAATCCTCATTTCCATAGTAATAAGACTTGACTTCGAACTTTTATTAATTACGAAGTTGGCTACATTTTTGATTGGTAAATAAATTCATAGTAATTATAAATTCACTTGTTGTCTGACCTGTCTGCTCTTGTGCCCACTAATCCTGTAGGTGGTCGGCTAATTTATTGAACAAGCTTCCAACTCTACCCCAGTGGTTTTTTGATAAAAGTATATCCATTCCGAGGTCTTAAATCATCTCCACATCAATTTATTTTCACTTATATCGATTCAGTGGTTTAGTTTATTCAGAGATACTTCCTAATTCATAATATAATATAAATTAATGACAACAGTTAAAATACTCCATACATGCATTATACCTTATACACTGTTCAACAAAATCATACAAAATACAAAATAAAAATATAAAAAAAATAATACCTATTACACAACATAGCATATCCAGAAGGGTGCGGCAGAGGTGTACAACACCCACATTTTTTATCCTATGGGATAGGGGATAAGCCTATCGCTATCCACCGGGCACAATTCCAATTACGTGCTGCTATTGTGAATTTCCCGACGAAAAGTTTACAAATAACACTTTACCCGACCCGAGAATCGAACCCAAAACCTCGCGGAGAGAGGCGCAATCTCTAACCACTAGACCATAGAGACAGTCATTTAAATAACATAGTACGTTAAAATTATGATCTACCTTCAAACTATACACACACAATCAAAAGGCTATAAAATTAAAAATACATGCATTAATAAAATTCTTTCTTTGTATATCATCGCGTCTTAATGCAAGACCTTAACACGAACATTAGGAAGTAAATAAAATTGTTTAATGTTTATTTTCAACAACGGTTAGTTGTTTTTTTAATTTAGTGCTCTCTTATAGCAACAATGGCCATGGCAAATATATTTGTGAAACCGATAAAATACGCCATGGATTTTGTTGAAGGACTTGTGTACTATTATTCAAATTATGAAATACGGGTGTTACTCACGTAATGTTGGTCTATTTAGTCGACCGCGGTTTCGCCTATACGTCTAGGCATTATCAAGAGAGTGCGATGCGTCGCGCCTGAGTCGCAGCCAGCCTTGCACTGGGCACCAACATTACGTGAGTAACACCCGTCCGTGGTTTCGTTATGTCAAAAATGCATGTTTTGAGTGAAAGAATTACTAATTAACAGAAACTATTTGTTAAGAAACCAAAATCTCAAATAGCGAATAAGCCCACCGTATTACATAATTTGAATAATGTTACAAACTCACGTCAGTTTTAATAAAAAAGACTTGTGTACTATATAAACATATAAAGAAAAGTTCTACTCCTTCAACTAACTTAAGATTATTATCTTATATAAGTTTATTTGCATACGATTTTGCACTACATACAAGAGATAACCATTAGCAGACAACAACAATAATGCCCTTGACATTAAGTTCGTCTTGTGCAAATAAAATGTATTTTGCAGAAGACTGCTCTATGCAATCACTTTCAGAGTTTTCAGACTGCTTGGATAGACAGAGGTTGCCTGAAAAGAAAAAGATTATTGTATTCTGTTCAATAATTGCAATTTAATAAATAGAAAAGCTGAATATGAATACATAAATGCAACTCAATGCCACGTGGAAGCTATGAAAAAGGTAACATTAAACATAATAATATTTCAACAGTCGCATATTCTGACTGAGACTGCCAGATGCAAATATTCGAGTAGTTTTAGGTAATATATGAAAAACAATATAGACGCCTTTAAAGTTTGAGGGTTACTTTTGATTTCTCTAGGATCCCATCATCGGATCGTAACCTGACGAGAATTGGACTACATGACAATATACTCTTTAAGCCAAAATATATAATTGTCAAATCGGTCTAGGTATCTTTGAGTAATCGGCGAAACACATAAAAAAAATACAATCGAATTGAGAACCTCCTCCTTTTTTTGAAGTTGGTTAAAAAATAAAGTAATTCATTTGCAATTTGATATAGCAAAAGTTGACCCCACTGTGTTTGAGTAAAAGGTTCAGGAATAATATAAAGCATTTAGACAAACCACATAGTTTATTCATCTGGAAGCGAGCGCAAGCACTAAAATTGTGAATGAATCTAGGATTAGTTCTCTATTTGTGTGGTTTATTTGAACAAGCTGTTTAATTAATTACTCCTTTGATACTAGCATTTACACACAGAACAGATCCCGCTCCAATATTTACCATTTGCATTGATTCATCTCACTGTTTTAAGATTTACAGTCCGGTTCGTTTATTACAATGAAGGTATTTAATGACTAATCAATTGTTTTTGTATACCTTTGCTATGTTGGTAACACACACACATTGTAGCCGCTCACACCCCTTTCGCAGCACCAGGTGCTGAACAACATTGCGTATTTTTTTACACTTTACACTTCTTAATATTTTTTTGTAAGGTGCTATACTTTATTTACGATATAACACGTCGTACTTTTGTTACCGCCAGCGTGGCAGCCGTTTTGGAACCTAATAGCTTGGCGCACGACAGTGGCAAAAGACCAGAGGGTATGTTGTAACTGCCAAGGAAGATGGGCAGGCCTTTGGCATGGGACGCCACCATTGCGCCATCGCATCTTCTAAGCACGGTAAGTTGCGTGGGTGCTGCGGCAGCATCTACCAAAAACCTCAAACGGCGCAAATATAATAACTTCGTCAGTGGTTATATATTTAAGCCGTTTTGGGTTGAAAAATTAGGACCATGGGGTCCGAGTGCACAGGTTTTATTTAAAAACATTGTAAAATGCCGTAGTTTATTTCGTCAATCCAGTCCTTTATCTAACACCTGTGAAATTGGGGCTAAGTGTGCATCAAGTTCCTAAATATTAAAATAAATAAAATACATTGTATTTTGTTATAGTTCTCCTCCCTACCAGACAGGTATATTGTCTTAGTTACAACCTTAATATATACAATTTGTTGCCCAAAGATGCGTGTGCCTGTAAAAATAGTAGTCGGCTAATCTATAAGCGACACCCACATTTTGACACAAACGATTACCGAATGAATACTGTGACACAATATTTATTTGGATTAACGACTGTCGTAAATAAGCATTCTGAGAAAAAGGCATGTAAGGAGCTTTTATTTCATGAGCATAATATTGAGTTATGACCAAGAAGGCTCCATCAAATTCAAGGTGCCCTTAATAATCTTTTAGGTTATGTTTAATAGCATTTGCCCGCGAAAAAAAAAGGTCTTGATCTACAGACTCGTTGGTCAAGTTCTTAGCTTATTCGCCACTTTTGCTCGACCCGGGAACTCAACCTGAGACAGGTTGAGTTCCCGGGTCGAGCAAAACTTGACTTACCTCCTTTCACATGGGACCCAAACAGAACAGACTACATGTGGGTATTGTACTTGCCTTACCCTCCTTGTTAATATGGTCGTGGCGTTATATTATGTTATAGTTATTATTTTTATTAAAACTGACGTGAGTTTGTAACATTATTCAAATTATGAAATACGGGTGTTACTCACGTAATGTTGGTATATTTAGTCGACCGCGGTTTCGCCTATACGTCTAGGCATTATCAAAAGAGTGCGATACGTCGCGCCTGAATCGCAGCCAGTCTTAAACCGCGGTCGTCTAAATAGACCAACATTACGTGAGTTACACCCGTATTTCATAATTTGAATAATGTTATAGTTATTGTTAGGTAAAATCTTCAGTCAATGAGCATGGGCTTGGACTCGGATTATGATGATTATTCTCGTAAACTTAAGTAATGTCGTTCAATAGAATGCACTGGCCCCATAGTTGCCTGAATATTTCCAGAGATTATATAATAGGTGATTATTTTTCAAGCCCTTGAAGACAAAGGCCCCACGAGTAACCAGAAATAGATATCGACAGACAGTCGTATTATAAAAAGGTCACGTAACTGTTGTACCGTATTAGACAGACAGATAAATACAAACTGTATTAGATACTACATCATTTATACCACAGTTAATACTTTAAAGAATGTTCAAACGTTGGCCTTTTTATACAATGTTATCTCTTACAGCCTGTTTTTGGATTCCGTACAAATATATAAAGGGTAAAAACGGAACCCCATAACTGAGACTTTGCTGTCACCAGGCTGTATTTATTGAACCGTTATAGCCAGACAGTTGAATATATAACAAATGATGTAAAACTGTGACCATTTTTATGAACTAAAATCAGACAGTTTATGCAGACTTCGTAAATGACGATAAAATTATAAGGCGCCCGTTAAATTTAATTGCTATTATTTTAACGGAAGACATGTATTATATTAAAGGAAAAATCCGAGGTTATCTAGATCACCTCTGATTTACAGCCGCATAACACTTCATAGCTTGTGAAGTTTATCTTTAAACCGCATCATTTCGTTATTCTATTGCAAAAATCTTTCTCATCAAAAACAACATTAACACTTACTAAATTTACAATTCTTCCGCACACATAAATCTTTTTTTCGGTTCACCATTGCTATAAAACTGCCTACTTGACTCATATTCCCTTGAGGATTTCGCGAGGTCACATATTATTGCTGCTATGACACTTATCAGTATTCCGTGCAAACTTCTACAGACAAAGATTTTTGTAAACGTGCTCGAAGTAAAAAGCAACATCCTTAACCAACCGTTACTGTGTTCCAAGTGTCAGGTTAGTAGACCCAAATATCACCGGGTGATAATAGTCCCCGAGCCCGTGACAGTCAACGATGACCAACTTCCTCTCAAGCAAAACTTTGAGAAATTATTAAGGGAGTTGCAAATTGAACTTTAGTGAAATTCGGCAAGGGCCAAACACGAGTTAGGCCCTTGCCGAATTTTACTAAATGAATTTATCGCGACTAAAAATTAGTTTAAATTGTAGCTATACCATTATCTTGATGAAAACAAACCGGCTGTAACGGGTATCTTGAAAAGTTTGAGCTACCAGCTGACGTACAACTCACTGTGCTACAGCCAGCTGTCGATTTGTTTTCTTCTAAATAAAGTGTTGCTACAATTTTAAGTAATTTTTAGTCGATGAAGCTCTGACTGTGATAGTTTACCATTACCTAGAAAGCGGACTCAAACATTAAAGGTTGGTAAATAGATCCAAGTATCTGCAATTTTTGTATGTCTCGCCAGTCAGTCCTTGATATTATGCCTCCCAAAAAAGCTATTTTCCTTAAATTGAAATTGTATGGCTTCTAATATAAAAATATATTAGTATTATTCTTTTAAATAGTGTATGTCATAATTAACCCATGTAAAGCTTGCTGGGTAGGTAGTTTATTTTTAGTCGGAATGTCGAATAATGTATAACTACTGGACACACGTGTGGTCTAGTTTCACCACTTTACCAAAAACACAGAAGGGCAAACACAACTATTTGACGGCAGATTAAAGGGGAAACTTAGGCCCTTGCTCTCAAGGTCAGTCTTGTTTTAAAACTTTACCCCTAAGCTCGCTAAACAGCTAAAACTTTTATAACCACATAATGAACCACGTGTGTCAACGTAGAAATATGACACTTCCCGTAAAAACAATGACCTAAATTAACCAGGAAACATCGAGAGAGATTGTGCAACGCCGTGATTTCGACATCGTCTGAATGAAGAAGCTCGCCGCGTGGTTTCGTGGCCGGTTGCGTGATACTGTGAGGTTGCCAAACAACGCCGCGTGTTCTCACGCCTACATACGAGTATCTAGCAATACATTTTCAGTTTAAGCTAGTCTCACATTGCACGATAAGGCTATACAATGCGAGACCACCTTACACTGGAACTATAGAGCTTGATGTACACCAGTGTGTACTATGAGCCTATAATAAAGCTACATTTTGGGCGGGTGATACACGTTTTTGGGAGACTTAGAAGAAAAGTTGAAATTACAATAACTTAAATGTTTGCATTTTGGTAGGTGTGGTATTTTTTTGTCAGAACTCAAACAGTTTCATTAAGTAAATAGCTTATTTTTATTTTATACTTCCAAACAATGAAGTCAGCGAATTTTGATTCCTCTGATAATTTAGGAGACCAGAAAAGAATGCAGAAGTGTTGTTTCATAGTAAAATTTATCAATCATGTCATATTTCAGCTACAAGACACGTTTTCAATGGTCTGTCCGCCTCGCCTTTTCAATTGGGTCACATAAGTTTTGTTTATTTGTTTTGTGTCTTTATGAAAGAAGGTTTGTGTTTGCATCGTAATATAAGGAATAAGGATCAGCCTAGCGATTGTGAAATCGCTCGGCTGTGGAACAGCGATGCGTCATTTAAAAATGACGCGTTTTTTACGGATTAAATGGATATTTATAAAACGATTATTAAAGCCCATCTACAGATGGCTGCGTAAAACTTCGCTTCGTTGATCGTTTACAATCGAGTGTGTATCACTCGTGCTTCACTTCAGAAGTGAGCCACTATTCTTAGCAAATACCTACCTATCTCTATTTCTGTTTCCACCACAATATTGACCTGTAATGTTCAGTGGCATTTTCCCAGCTTACGCTGCGTTATTGTTGGAAAGCTGTCAAGGGAACGATGCAACATGCTCCATATTTCTTGCGTAATGGAAGAAAATGAACGTAAACATAACTCTAGTTTTATAGAGATGTCTTTCAGTGATGCGATGCAGGGTATAGGTGCATTTCGTGTAATAACATTTGCTTAACAAATAAAATGTTCGTATTCACGTAAATCAAATATTGCATTGTTGAGAGCAATTTGGTTTTCTAGTTTAAAAGGTAACAAATACGACTGAATTATTATCAGTTTCAGACTTTCAGGCGTCTTCTGTTTCTTCTACTACTCATCGTGATTAACTTAATTTAATACATGTATACGAAACATAATTTTCACATACTGTCTTATTGAAAATAAACTTATATACTTACTTCGTTGAGGTCGCGGTTTCGATTACCGCTCAAGAAAAATCTTTGTGTGCATGAACTTAGAGGTTTGTTTAGTTTAGGTGTTTCTATGTATAATAAGTATGTATTTACAATGAAAAGTATATATATGTATTACTATCAGTTATTCTAGTACCCAAAGTACAAGCTCTGCTTAGTTTGGGACTAGATAGCGTTGTGTGTATATTGTGTGATACGCATTGATATGTTATTATTCATTAATTTAATCTGCTTGGTCTAATTTGCTGAACTCAATACCGCGGTATGGAAAACGGAAAAGACTAAGAAGTCTTTGCCGTTTTCCTTATTAAATTATATTTCAAAACAAATTAAGCATAAAGATACGTATTTCTTTCCTTAAAATAATAAAAACGTCATCCTATATGTAAATAAGAAGACGCTTTATAGTCTGAAAAAATATATAATTAAGGCATGGCGCCAAAATAATAACACTCGAATTAGTATGATTAACAGTCGACAACAATGGCTCGTAGCGGTTGTTAAACGGCTTCAAACAGGCGATTTAATGTATTTGATGTTTTTGACAATGAATCATTATTTTGTAAAGCTTAGTAGCTTTTTTTTCGTAACTAGAATTAAGAATAGCTAAAAATGATTAAATAGAAATTATTATCGAAAAAAAAACATGTGATCAGCCCAATAAAATGTTAACCTTTATTGGTGGTAGAGCTTTTGTGAATGAGCTCGAGGGCAGTAGCACCACCGTCTCACCTGCCCTCCCTTAACCTGCCGCCAAATAGTAGTGCTTCCATTACAGTGTTCCGGTTTGGTGGTGAGATCAGGCCCTGAAATTACTGGCACATGAATGACACTGTAATCCTCAGCTGCAGCGACGCATCTATAATCTGCTTTTGTGGATTGTTGATGTCCATAGGCTGTACTCCACTTACCATCACATGGACTACACGTTCGTTCGCTGTGGGGTAGTATAATAAAGAAAAAAACAAACGAATTTTATTTTATTTGACGATGAATTCGCACAGTCGTAATTACATTTATCAAATTTATATTTTTATAGCCTATGTCATCCGGTCCATTCTCACAAATCTATTGACACCTCATTTATTAAAATCCGTTCAGTAGTTTGGAGCATATAAACATATATACATTTACTGCTAAATTAATTACCCTGCCTGTTGGTTTCGCCGTAGTCGGTTAAAAAGATCTAAAGTCTCACCATGCTTGGTTCACCAAAAGTATGCTTGGTGCACCAAAAATATTCTGAGTATGCTAAATATATTTAGAGAATTTTATATATGATATTTATCTCGGAATGATGTTAAAGAATATCTATCGGAGCCGTGTTGAGTATTATAAATCTTGCAGTTGGCGCCGCGGTGCGCCCGCGTCGACGGCGAGACGGCTGAAATTGCTGCACTTGTAGTAAAGCTAAATTATATGGAGAGAGCTTTTGAAACAAAAGATATTTTGTTAAAAAAAAACAGTTTTAGTATGAGTCTCTTGTACAAGAGACTGGTCCTAAAAGTGAACAGAAATGTTTGCAACGTACAAACGTGTCTGTTTTAAATAGAATTACAAAGACTAACACAGGCAAATATCTGTAGATCTGTAGGAATCTCCTCAAATGATACGGTTGGCGGCTGATATTAGGAAAGCCTTTGTGATAATGACAAAGTTTTAGGAAGTATTGATCTTCATGCAAATGGCTCTGAAGTGTTCTGGAAATGGGTCAAAGTATTAAGTTCTGAGACCGTTCATAACTTACTGTATTAAGTCAACATCGCTTATTTTATCAGTTTCACTATGTAACATAAAGGAAGATTTTGAATTTTAAAATATGTATAGCAATCCTGTCCATTTACTCAATTTCTTTAGCCACCTGCATATTAATGAAGTGTTATATTCGAGCCACAATGATTTCGTATGCATATTTTCTATATTTTATTGTTTTTGCGTAGGCCAGCAAATAAACGGAAACTTTTAACAAATGGTGTATGTATAACAGCATTAACAGCTGACCATGGAAACCCGGCAGCAATTTGCTTGATATATTGTCTTCAAATATTATTGTGAAAAGTTTGTAATAGATATTGGTTTTAATTCTTGGTAAACATGAGTAAAAGTGATATCGGTTGTGAAATGTGAATTTGTGTGTGAATTCCACAGTGTGTTAGCTGCGTGAGCGCATAGTTGGCTCGTCGCCAGCTGCACTCGACTCGCCGGATGCCCTAAAGAATTTGTAGCTACTGAACTACCCAGCAACCGCCCGCGAGCTTCTGCCCTGCAATCCATGCATCGTATGTGTGATTAGTGCACATTGGCGTAGTCATCGCTGCCCTCTTACTGCGCTGGTGTTGTGGGTTCAATCCCTGCACGTGACAAATTTTTGTATGATACGCAAGATTTGTTCTGACTCTGGGTGTGCTTGTGTGTGTGAAATGTATGATTGTAAACACACCCGCGACACAGGATTTATTACTAGTAAGGTAGTTGTTTTTTTAAAATAAAACGAGAACAAGGAGTTACAGTTAAAGTAGTTAGGAGTTAAGGAGAACAAAATCATTAAATTTTATAATTCTTTGTACGGGCCGGGATATCAAATCACAAGCTTGCCATAACATTTCTGGGTCTAACTGGAGTCTGTGCGGCTGAAGCTAGCGGATGTCATTAAATTATTTAATTATACCTGTCTATTTGACGACCGGATGGCGGAGTGGGTTGTGTACCTGCCTGCGACGCCGAGGTCGTGGGTTCGATTCCCACTTACGACAAATCTTTGTGTGCATGAACATGGGGGTTTGTCTTAGTCTGGGTGTTTCTATGTATGAAAAGTATGTATTTACAAAAAAATATATATGTATTAGTATCAGTTATTCTAGTACCCATAGTACAAGCTCTGTTTAGTTTGGGACTAGATGGCGTTGTGTGTGAGTTGTGAAATATTTATAATTAATATTGTATTTATTTAATGCGCTAAATAGCTTATCCTTATCTTTATAATTCTTTTGACATTTGTTTAAAAATGCCGTGCCAAAATGTTATGTTACCTTCAGTGCAAAAAGAGACTCACTTTCTTCCCAATATTTGCAATATTCTTCTACCTTAATGATGACTAATTCAACGAATGTACTGTCAGTATTCGTTGTATTGTCGTAAAATTTAATAATTACCATAACTAAAAAAATATATTTAAAAAAAGAGCGGCAATATTTTTGTTAATAAGATGTAAATTTATCTCATTAACAAATAACACATCATCCACCGTGGCAGCAAATACGTTTATCATAACAACATGCTCTACAGTCCTATGTCAATGGCATAACTGTGTAAATAATCATTAGCATCTCGTACGTACACTTCAACACACTTTACACAAATAGCATACGAATCCAAACTAACTGAAGACGGCACGAAATAATTTCCAGTTAATTTTCAGCTCGATTAAATTCAAAATCAAAGTGCACTTTGTGGAATCTCGTCTCAGCTTTCAAATTGGCTAGAACGTGTTTATGAGATGAATGAAATTTTGACGTTTGCCGACGGATGTCCACTACTCTCTGCCAGGGGCGACGACGGTCTCATCTGACATTAAAGCACGCTTTATTATGAAGAGGCACGTACCCGAATTACAACTGCAATATATCTTTCAGTCATGTGCATACGAACCTTGCAGGCCAAGGTCCCGAGCGCTGATGGACGAACGAGGTTACCCAGGGAAGCTATTGATTGATTTACAAAGACACAGAAGAATGCCACCCTCTGAAAACGTGACTGTGACACCTATTTATAAGCAAAAGGAACTTCAGACCTTGAATTAACAGGATACATGTAACTTTGTATCGCTGGTATTGGTCTAATTTCCGTCAAATATCTTAAAGCATTAGTCAGAGTATCAGTTTTCCAAAACATCTAATTTTAACAGTCCTTAGCACAAGGTCCTTCGTAGCTGTAGCTTATATTGAATGTTATTGAAAAGAACACGGAAGTACGTTTTATATTCCCAGTTCAATAAAATTGCGAAATAAAACGCCGTACAGAATTAAGATGTCAATGACATTGTATAGGAACTGTTGATTTGAAGTAAATGCCATGGGAAGGTCGTGTGGTGGTGAGAGCCATCTGTCGGAGTGTCGGTGTTACTTTACAGATAATTAGCAGTAAGAGCGACAGCTGCCGGTAACCGGGACAGCCAAGAACACGACAATGCCGTCCAATTCTAGATTTATGAGAAAAATTGGAATGACTTCAGAACCCGTAAGTGATACCAGTGTCAGAGCTGCTAATTAATTGCTTCATAGCTCGTTTACTTTTCAACAACAATCCACTTTGGTAATCAATTTAATACATAATAATATATACATTGAGCCAAGTATCCATAACTGCATGCAGTATTTTATGATTCACTTAAACAATGAATTAAAAACCTTTCCGGCAATACACAAAAACAAACTTTATGGCTACCATATCGATCACTATAAGTCAATAACAAAATATTAGGCATCATTCATCGTGTTTACCTTTACAGAAATTGTGTAGCAGTTTCTGTTTACAAACTCCATAATAAGTGTAGTAGATATAATATTATTGTAATCCTACCAGTCTAGTGGTTTGGCCTTCCCAGAGACCAGACCTGACCTGAATGTAAAAAAATGCACATAAAGTGCCGGCAAATCGTAAATTCGATCAAATCGTTTATCAGCTAATAAAATAATAGGTGCCTAGCTAAAAATGTAAGCGTGTTAACCTTTGGAGTATGTTGATAGTAATCCTTTCGTGTTTACAAATATTACATAGTAATTCAGTTATCTCTGGTCTCAAGTCTCTTGGCCGCCACCGAGGCCAGCTGACCAGAATATAAAAAAAACTGAAACACTGCTGTTTAAAAACCTTTTATCGATCACAAATCAGCTAATAAAATCGTTAATGGGCACCGCGTAACCTTTGAGGTGTAGGTATGAGTAATCCCTTCGTGTTTACAAATACTGCATAGTACATACCCTTGGCAGTTATCTCTCGTCTCAAGTCTCTTGGCCTTCCCCGAGGCCGCCTGACCTGGATTTCGCCACGCGGCGCACGCGCATGACTCATTGTTTTGGTGCGCTCCGTACCTCCTCTACGATACTGAAAATTCTCGCGTATTGTGTTACGCCTAAAAGTATTACATAGTGAACTACTACTAGGCGTTAGTATGCCATCGACAAAGATTTTTTCAATAACAAATGATTAACAAAAAAAATAAGCAACATGTTTTAAGCAAATTGAGTTTTACCAAATAAAAAAAAATAAGTTTTTTGCTGATAAAGGCAACCAACTATAAGTTTTATTTTAATTGAATAATGTATGGTATAAAGCGGGCACTTAGGAAAAAAATTGCTCTTCAGTTACGTGTAGTACAAAAAGTCTACTTAGGTGGTATTTCTGGTGTGTTCTGGTATTTACAAGCGTCCAATAAAATATTTAGTATATTCAGTAGCTTTGATTTATATTCATGTTAGTACATTTCGTTTCTAGGTTAGTTTATACAGCTTATTGTTATTGATGGAATATTTTATAAAATCCAATTTACGTTGCCATCATTCCGTGAATTATGGATATTGTGGATTAAGAAATGTATGCACTGCGATGCAAACTATGTTTCACAACTTTACTACTTTATAATGTAACAGAAAATAGTTAGTCAAGGAAAACTTGAAATAACCTGCATTGTTCATGTTTTCTTTTATAGTGAGTCTCATTACAATTACAGAGGGCAGGCAAGTTTTAAATGTCACATTATTCCAACTGCGCGAGCAGAGCTGTGCGTTCCAGATAAAATTCACGTCCAAGTTTAGAAATGTATTGATTGTGACAGCTTTGAACCGGCTCGGGTACAATTTTCTATGTTTGGTTTTTGTTTCATATTGGTAGAGCTTTTTAGCTTGAGAGTTGAAGCCACAACGGCTTACCCAACTTGCCGCCAATGAGTAGTGATCGCTCTAACTAGACTCTAGAATTGGCTTTTAGTAATAATGCAATCAAATTCTTAAATTACCGGCAAATGCCAAGCAGCTCGTGTGTCGGGAAAAGGTTATGCTATGTGATGTTTACCAAAAGGTTATGTACGAATAATGAAAAGCTTCAACAGGTCAATATTTTAAACCTATAGTGATTAAGTTTTCATATCATGGTTATTATATCTGAAGTTATTTAAAGGCTACTCGAGTGTTATCGACACCTTACACGGTTGTCACACAAGGTCAAGATTGATGACCTCACGTGCTGCGACTGAATAGAAGTAAGACTACTATCACAAGACTCACAATACGAAGCGAACAATAGTCTTGGTCAGAGTACTGAAAACTCCCACGTGATACTGGTGATATTCCTGAGGTCATGGGCTTGACTCTTGGGCTCACAGGATCATCTAAGGTCATTCTCATTCATATATAACAATGTGTATATTTGATAAATAAGTAACCACGTGGCGATTGTTGATGTTACCTGTATGTATGTATCTATTTATCAGCTAATAATACAGTCAGAGGTAAGAAACTCTATATATAACTTGTCAAACAAAAACAATTTCGTTGAATTGATTGGGTAGAGGTCTCATGGCAGTCTCAGCCAAATCCGTTAGACTAAAAGCTGACCTCAATGTAAAAGTCTGTGTTTAAAATGAGAGATTTGGAGAACGATGAAATTACAACTCTCTACAGCCAAAGTCTAAGATTCCATAGTCTCGAGACATGGACTTTAACAATAAGAAAAATGCAAAAATATGGTTTTGATAATTATAATCCGTAACCCATTTTCAAATCATATTTATGTAAGTATGGCAACAGTAATAGCTCATACTATTATCATAAAAAATAAACCCGCCCTATTAGCCCTGAAGCTCATTAATTAAATTATTTTTATCATCTATTTTTAACCTCATTTTCATTTAGTTCTCGTATAAAATATAGGTATTTTGATAAGTCTTAACAATCCAATTATTTAACTTATAGAACGGGAATTGAGGGTAGTGACCGCTGAGACCATAACCTAGTTCAGAAGTCTGGGTGCCGCCAGCCACAATAAACGCGTTGGGCAATATTTACTTATTATTATTTTTTTGTAAATCTATTACATTCATACTAACATAATACGGATTTACTTTTCTGTTATATCTATTTTTAGTTTATATCTATTTTTATAGACAAATCATATCTTTGCAATAAAATGACCGTTTGCTCGTGTCAATTTTGTCAAAATGGTTTTAATCTCTCAACTCAATTTACATACAAACTAAAACAAATTAAAAATAATTTTGAAAAAGTAGGTTTCAACGAATATGCATTTTAGTGTTTTAGATATATTTGTCAATAGTCATAGAATAATAATAATACTAAATAATATTAAAGTTAAACCTATATTACTTTTGTATGGAAAACAGCCAGGCACTTAACTGTTCAATATTTACTGACAACGAGCACATCAAGAACTATATCGTAGTATTTTTATGTAGCGATGCATATTTATTCTATCTTTTGATACTCATAGCATACGTATTTACGATAGAAGTAGTATAGAAAATACTTAATTTAATAATTTATTATTGCGCGATATTGCGTTTTCAAACCAGAACTCCAATAATTTCACATGAATTGATGAACTGCGATATCACAAATTCAAATTATGAACACTGACATAATTATTCATCAGATCGTGAATTAATTAATACGCTTAATTCTGTCTGAAATGGAGCTTTATCCTACGAATTTTATAGTCAATTTATTGACCACAAAATGTTGAAATCAGTGAATCCGTATATCGTTTACGGAACAGACGATTGTGTTCATGACACATTATGAGCGATATTAACATTTTTGTAGAAAAATACTTCGACCCAAAAAGATGCCGCTGAACTCTGTAGGTAAAGTAATTCTACGTCTCGCCAACATTTCTCTTTCGTTTCAACGATTAGCTGAAGCTGAAAAGCTTTTGGACTTTTGCTCGACTTTGTGAACAAATTGTTCTAATGACTTTTGTTGTTCAGAAGTCCTAGTGACACATTTTTTTATGTACTTGCTGAAACTGATTAATTTTGCGATTGAGTCTGCTGTCAACAAATCCGTTTTAATGATATCTTGGTGATAATTGGTTTATTTTACTTTTTTTGCTGAAATACTGTCATGTTTACCATCACGTTTGGTTTTCCCATGTAGGTTAATATTCATTATGTCAAACTCACCTACATTTGTGGTGATCTAAATGTTTACTCTTTTAGCAAAAGGTATTTTAATAATGATTTTATAGAACGAATGTAGTAATATCAAATCAAAATCAAAAATCAAAATCTTTTATTTGTTAAAATGTGGTTTTCACAGGTGTTAGGTTAACATTAAATTTAGCACTGCACATTTGCTATCTTACTTGTATAGCATAAAAATATAAAATATAAAATTAACTTATAAACTAAAAATAATAATTAAAAATTTAAACATATAATTCTTAAATCACTTGTTATTAATTATTTACACAACACAATATTTTACAGCATACAACATTATATTTTACAGCTTAAATATTCATTTACAGTATAAAAACATTTTTTATTTAAAAATCTAAATAATTGGTTTCTAAATTTATGTGTTGGTAAATTACGGACATCTTGAGGTAGGTGATTATAAATACGGACTGCCATAACGTATGCGTTACGTCTACCTTGTTCGGTCCTGATTGTAGGAAAGACTAGACTATCGGGGTACCGAGTTTTAAATGTATAATTATCTTTTCTTGTGATAAATAAAGTTGAATTTGTTTTTACGAAGACACACATTTCATATATATATATATACATGGTAAAGTTAGAATTGATAATTTTCGAAACAACGGTTTACAGGTAGTCCAAGGAGACACATTACAAATTGAACGTACGCATTGCTTCTGCGCAATGAATGCTCTGTTTATATGAACCGAAAATCTTTCCGTTTGTAAGTTAAAGGTGGCTCCAAAATATTTGCAAAAGACTGTCAATCCAATGTTACTTAGAGGTTAACAAGTATAGATAGATAGATAACACTTTATTTGAATACCATTCCATTACAAACTAAAGATAACTATTGAAAGATAATGCCAATATGCAAAGGGCGGCCTTATCGCTTGACGCAATTTCTGCCAGACAACCAGTATACTAGAATTTGGATTTGCAAAATATTAATAAGATTTAAAAAAAAATGTTTCTTATGAGGACCCATTAGGTAATCACAATTTCTGTGCCTGATGTAAAAAAACAGTTAGATTATTGATATCGACAGTTATTGCTTTCCCATACGCCAACAATGTAGAGGAAACTATCATAAACTAATAATCATACTTATCATCAAACTGTATTTGCCTATACTTATATTGTTTAACAATGCTTTTTAATATCAAATCATGTAAATGAGAAGCTTTCGTCCACACGCATTACTCACAGAAAACAAACATTATTTTTAAATAATTTATCCAAATTGTAACCAAGAAAAACATATTACTGCAGTTTAATAAGTAAATAATATCCAAAACAAACACACATGTCACTCACGTGGAGGAGTATTTTTACAGTGCCTTACTAACACTGATTCGAATGAGGTGCGGACTTACACAATTTTCGTTTTATTACCTCTCTAGTATATAGAGCAATTTGTAGTAGTGGTGACAACTTTATACCTGTTATGTTAGCCAATTTTGTTGTAACATTTTAAAAACATTTAAAGCGAAACGGTTTTACGTGGGTTGCTTGAATGCGCATTAAAAAAACGTTTGAATTTATATTGGTTCGTCCCTAACTCCATAATAATGATACCAAGTCTTAATTCACATTATTACTTCTGATTTTCACACCATACTTTATTTTCAACCTCAGACCAGACCAATAGCAGTGATGTTTTGCTCCAACGGATGGCTTACAAAGCAACGTAGTACAACGTGTACTAAAAGCACGAATCAAACAAAGTCGACAATAACACAAACTCTTCTCTACTGATTCGCCATTATCTCTCCAATCACGTGGCCTAATCTCCGAAACACACGTGGTACTCCAATTACCTCTGCCCTCTATACGAATGACCTCTATTCCAACACGCAGTAAATTTCGACACATAAAGCCTGCGGCACTTTAGGACTCTGTCTAAACGTGCTAAGTGCGCACGTGTGCAATTCTGCCTAATTCACACAAAGTAAGACTATGAACCATTAGTACATGCACAAATATACTTCAAATGAACTTACAACATAATGTGATATGACGCTCATTTTTATACGATTAGCATCAGTCAGCACTGTAATTACAAAGTAATATAAAGCAAAGTATTTACAAAGTACACAAGGAGACATTAGATTTTTCTTCTTCCTCATAACTATTAATCTCTAAAAATATTTTGCTTTACAATTGTAATCCCCGCATATAAACGTAAGCTTACTACTTACTTGTACGTTTAAATTATACTGGTTGTGCTCGTATCAATGCCATTGAAAGGTTATATGTATAATCGTCTACATTTATGAATGATTCATATTCTACTTAGAAATTAATTTGAGATAGTTGGTAACCTTTAAGTAACTTGATAACTTTTGTTAGAAAAATAATGAAAATGTTCCTTTTCAATATAAAGTTGTGCATACTTCGTATTGACCTATTAACGGAGCATCACCCACTGTGTTATTAATATGAATTGATCTTTTCGTTGTTGTAGAATAAAGTTATTTTATCTTTGATACAACACATAAAATATCGCAAACAACGTAATTTGTCTATTTATTACATACATAAAATTTAACATAAATTATTTTTATTTGCATGTAATGTGGCTGAAACTTCCTTGACATTACAGGTGGTTTAATTCCTTGTTTTGACATCACAATATTGAAATAATGTATGAAATACCACGTGACATTGTTACTTTATTGAAATATTAATGCTTCATAGCACTTTATTGCGAATGTAGGTGTACGGATGCCATAAATCAGTGTTTACAATTTATATTTCCTTTGGTATACTATAAAGGCAACAAAGGATGGGTGGCAGTAAACTCTAAAAATAAACGAGCTAGAGTATAATGCTTATTACCGTATAAAAAATATTATTAGTGCATGAATTCTTCTGTTGAAGCAAATTCAAAATTAAATTCAACCTGCCTGAATCTTTCTTTTGTCAGATTTCGTAACGAGTGAAAGATATATCTGTAACATAGGATACTACACTTTTATAAGGCAACCTCTTTGGATAATAAATAATATATGACTGAAGAAGATAAAGCTAGCCCATTTCGAAAATTGTGCCGCGAAAGTATGACGTCACATTTTCATTACGTGCCGAATTTGACCCTACCTGGTTTTCTTCTACCATGGGATAATACAAATCCCTAGGAACGTAAAACGGAAAAGCACATGCCACTGAATGGCGCAACAAGTCTTTGTTGTAATATAACGAATAGCTCATAGTTTTAGTACGTGGATTATGTTCATATGTGTGAGTGTGAGTGAGTGAGTACACATAAAATTATCGTTAATGCGACCACAGAACATTCCTGAGATTCTGCGAGGAGTTATAAATGAGGTACTGAAAATGAGAAATTAATCAGATTACTTTGGGTGGACTGAGTCATAGGAGCATAACTGTGTACTCTGTGTAGATGGATAGGTTAACGCATTTCTACCCAATGATAGATGAGAAAATTAAATAATATGGCCAAAGGACCTAATTGATTTTTTTTATTAAAAAAAAATATAAAACTTAACCCTTACACAGTACCATACAATCACTTAATATTTACCATCAGCAATAACTTTCTTGCATATTTACCTTTAAGTAAGGACTTTAAACAAAGGAATCTATTTACAAAAATACTGTCAATACTCATTGCTTCCTTATTATTTATCCTAAATCCAACGCACAATACACATATAGTGTTATTTCATCGAACGGATTATTATAATCCAACAGCTGTAATAACTTCACCATAGAACGATTAGTACAGCGATTAAGTTGATGATAAAAAGCACTTACAAACGCACGTTGTGCTGCCGTGGCGCGTGGGTGAGAAATGTAAGTAACTTTATAATATAACTTCACGCCTATATTACCCAGAAGGGTGTGGCAGAGGTGTAAAACACTCACATTTCACCTGTTTTGTTTAGGTCCCATGGATAGGGGATGAGCCTATCACCATCCATCGGGCACAATTCCAATTCCGTCCTGCTATTGTAAATCGGAAAGTTCACAAATAACAGTTTGCCTGACCCACGAATCGAACCAGGGACCTCGAAGTGAGAGGCGCATACGCTAACCACAAATGTAATAATAATAATAACATTGAGGCAGTCTTTTTTTTATTTTATTATCAGTGTTTTATATTTATTTACTTTCGGCGTATAGTAGCTATATACGACTCGATCACCACATGGTAGCATAGACGGTAAGTATCAAGTATGATAAGTTATCAAAAGGTTGAATTTCTTATGAAGGACCAAACATTAATTAAACATTATATTTAATTCATAACCAACCTGCACAGTAAGTTGTACAAACATTGCGTTTACTAAATGTATGTACACTGAGGGTGAACGAACATAAAACACGCAAGTTTTCCTTCTTACAACGCAAGTACAAATATTTACCTTAGCGGTGTTTTTTGTGAGTGGCATTATTAATGGGAAAAGCACGTGCCACTACCCATGGTTGCATGCAGATGCCAAGCAACACGAGAACGACACATGACAACATAAACAAACCTCTAAGGAACGCTGTTAGGAAATTTTGAAGGACGTTGATCTTTTTCGCATGGATTTTTTGAAGAGAACACGAGTAAAAGTTGCTTTATATCTATTATCTCTGCGGTTAAATAGTTTTCCAGATAGGTTTTAAGGTATCGCTACCTAACAAAAACAATAAGACCTTTTTTTCATAACACATTACTACTTTTTATGAATGACAAAAAATAATTAAACATTGAAGTTTTCCTTGTTACTATCACAATTCACAAATAGCAGGGCACGTGTCACTACAAATGTTTGCCTGCACATGCACATGCGAAACTTGCAACTGTTGACACTTGTTTGACAACACCAGTTGGTTTCAAAGGGAAAATTCAACGAAAAATTTAATTGTTCATTGAGTTCCAGTTCGGTAACTGTTTGTTGCTTGCACCAACGTGAATCGTGAAACATATTTACTATTTTTAAAAAGATGGCGAGGTTAATTACCGGTTTTTCTTAAGTAACTTTTACAGGTATTTGGGTAGAAGAAGGGGTTAGTATATGTAGAGATATAAAACAAATGAATGGTACTAAAATCGTATCTAATACAATGAGGGACAACTATATCAATCTGTAGAAAAAAAACACACTTCATCTGCTACGGTTATCTTAATTGATCGACTACCAAAAACAATCAATAATTACAATTTCATATCCACAGGGGGGTGCATGAAAGGAGCCTCCCCGAGTGACGTATACAACAACTCCCTACGTCCGGCGCACCCTGGACAATTCACGAGTTCTTAAAAGCGAATTGGCTAATCCTTTCACCACGATGGCAAGTCAAAACCTTGACCACCTTACTGACTGTCCAAAATGCCTTACCACCTGCACAAGAGAGGCGCTCATGAACGCCGACGAGAGCGCCATAACAGTGGCCACTTATTGGACCAATAAAATTTGACTTAGCCATCGACACGACGAAGAAGAAGATATCCACAGGAATAATATAAAGGCATAAAGTAAATAATAATAATAATAATAATAAAAATGTTTATTCATCTCCACAAATTACAACATGCTTATACAATATACAGTTGACAAGAAAAATTTACAAGAAATTCGTAGTAGAAGAAGTAAATAGAGTGACATCGGGAATCACGAGTCGGTTAACAACGTGATGCCTACAAGTCATGCACAGGCGAATAAACACTGATGGGTTTTTTGCTACTTGAGAAAATACCTATTTGTAATAGGATTTGTCTTTTTTTTTCTATACTACGACCACAGCAAACGAACGTGTAGTTCACCTGATGGTAAGTGGAGTACAGCCCATGGACATCAACAATCCACAAAAGCAGATTATAGATGCGTCGCTGCAGCTGAGGACTACGGTGTTATGCCTCAAGTGCCAGTAATTTTAGGGTCTCAACACATATTGTATAACTGCCTCATTAGTCTAGTTGTTAGCGTATGCGCCTCTCACCGCGAGGTCTAGGGTCCGATTCCCGGTTTGGGTAAAGTATTTTTTTTAGGTACTTTCTGTCAGGCAATTCTTAATAGCAGCATGGAGTTGGAATTGTGTCCGGCGGATGGCGATAGACTCACCTCCTATCCCATGAGACTTAAACATAACAGGTGAAGTGTGGGTGTTGTACACTTATGCGATACCCTTCTTGATAATATAGGCGAGATGTTATGTAATGTATCTGCAAAATGTATCTGATATCTCTCCTTTTTGCTCACATAAACGAAAAAGAAGAATAATAAAAATTATAGAAAAACAATGCAACCAAACATTTTTTTTTACAAATAACAATTACCTAATCTATTTAAAAAGCTCTCCGATGTTACCAGCCGTAACCGGCGAGATAATAATAGATTGTGCATAAGAACGTCTAATACTGCTCTTATGCACAAGAGTGTTTTCTGTTTGGCACCTAGAATTTATAATAACCTACCAAAGGCTCTGAAAGACGTAGCAAATACTAGGTTGTTTAAAAAGGGGTTGAGGGACCATCTTGTATTCAAATGCTTTTACAATATAACTGACTACTTCAGCGACAAAACATTGCCCTGAGCTACCTTATATTTAATTACTTTTGTGAATTGTGTTTTTTTTTTCTTTTCTCTTGTGCATGCATTTCTGAATAATTATTTTTGTATTTTAATATTATATTATTTTTTTTTTGTGTAACTTGTATTTGGTGATATTTATATGTGTAAATTTGCACACCTTAAAGGTAGAATGTGACAGACTGCAATTGTAATGTATATAACAACTTCTATAACTCATGTTCTTGCAAATAAATGATTCTTATTCTTATTCTTATTCTCAAGATGAAACAGTAACGTCTCGATTTTAACAGCGCACATTGATCATAAATAAAACATTCGTCAATGCAGCTTGCATTGGCCTCTAACCCACTCAAGGGACACGTTTTAAAAATATAGGTACTTGAACAAATTCTAGATCTTGCTGGCAGGTGATTCGTGAGGTGTTTGACCGCGTACTTGACATACCAAAATTCCTCAAAACGGTGGCGGCCAACAAATTAAGATGCTGAATAAGTTGTCATGTAGGAATCCGGTAAGGACCAAGAACCCAGTAAAGTAAACATCATTCAATACAAAAATATATTTTTATGCTCATCATATATTATAAAATGGGTATTCCAAACTTATTACATAGGAAAATTATCGTATCACCACTAAGTAAAGCGGCCGTGACGCAATGGATAAGGCATCGGTCTAACGATCGAGAGGTCGTGGGTTCGAATCCTGGCCGTTACGCCAAGGACGTGAACTTCTTCCTAAGCGAATTAATCTAAGCTGGAGGAGGTTAATAAGAATACTAGTAATTTGAATTTGCAAAATAACGGTTATATAAAAAAATGCTTTTTGTAGGATTAATCAATCTGTTTTTAGTTATGTATGCGTGTGAAGTTTGGGACGACGATTTAGTGGTTGTGATTTTAGAACAAATTGTTACACTGGAACACAGTAGGTAATGCAAGCACTTCTATTTCACTGCCGATAGATCTTGGCTGCTTGGTTTTAGTTATATTATAGTTAAACTCACTTAGGATTAAGTACTTAATCACATTTATCTCTACTTTATTCCAACTCGACAGTTCTTTGTTCTCTAATACAGAAAGAATACAGCAACATAGTAAGAAAAACATTTTAAAGTGGGATACAGTGCCAACGCAAATCTTCTATAAGTGAAATTAACAAGCGGTGTCTACCTACTTCGATATTGGTCCATGTACCAGTGGAACGACCCGCTGACGCCGCGCATCGTAGCCGGGTCTCCCGGTAGCGCCGACGACGTATATCAGCGCATCTCACTAAACGATTTCCTTTATTTGTACAGTCGGGTACACATCAACCTATACATTTCCAGTATAATATGGTCTTACGTTGTATAAACTGCCCGTGCAATATGAGACCTGCAAATGTATAGGTTGATCAGTAGCCGTATGCATTGCTATAAACTTTTATTTGGTTGACGACTTTGCGTCCCTTATGCGTTTTTTCGTAATAAACTTTTTATTGTTTGTTCGTTTAATTTTCATGGACTGAAAATTAGGAGCAGGCGTTCACTTCTTTCAGTATTTTGTCGTTTACTTAACAACAATTGGTTGGCTGTTTTCCATAAAAAAAAATATACGGTTTTATTAGTAATGTAAAATAACATGTAGGTATGTATAAAGTAACATGCATTTTAGTATTTTAGATATGATTTGTCTATAAAAAAGATAAAAACTTTATAATATTTACTAATTCAGCCATGGATTCGTATGCTACTAGATTCGAAATTTGTCAACCCTTTCTGTGCCAGCGTTATAGGCGTTTACGCAGGTTCAAATCCTGCTGGATCCTTAATTGAAAATTAAGGATCCAGCAGGACCTAAATATATAATATAATATTTAACCTAAATATTTTATATAATATTAATGATAAACACATGTAACGTTAGTATGAGAACCATCTACTCTTAATATGACTACTTGCATGGCCTATATAGCCGTTACCTCGCCGCTAGCAAAATATTTAATGGCTCTTCGATTCACGCATTGGTATAATCTTTTTCACCCAAAAATATTTCTAGATTCTGTGGCTTTATTACTTTGTAATATCTGTATATTGTACGTGAATAGCTTTAACGATATTGGGATTTTCAGATTAAAAATAGAGTTCTAAGACTAGTTACTTTATATATTGATTCCCTAATGCTAATAGATGCATTATTCAGGATTACTCAGAAAAGAAGAATGTTTAGTATGTAAGACGGGAAGCACTTAAATCATGCATGCATTTTCTAGTAACTAGAAAATGCATGCTAACGAAACATAATTCAAAGAAGCAGCCAACTAATTACATTAAAATAGCTAAAGACCGCGTAATCTAGTACTAAAGTTCGTACCGTGTCATTGAAATGTAATTCTTACATACCTGGAAATTCATTTCACGACTACACATGTCATTGGTCTTTGGCCGCCAGTCGCGGGTGATTCAGCGTTTGGTCGAGAATCGTGGGCGAGGAATAATCCGCTTATTTTTACAGCTTGACTTGTGATTCAATAAAAGGCTAATATTAGCTACTTAACGTTATTCCTGTTACACAAACGGGAAAAGGCCTTTTTGTTACATTTCCGCTCACAGCTTAAGTTAAAAGTATTATTGCAATTTTCTTTATGTTAGTTCGTACATATTAGCTCTGTTGCCAATCAGAACCGAGCTTTAGTTTATAAGTTGACCGATGGTTCGAGGAATATTTCCTTTTTCCATTGGCCACTTAAGTTTAGTTGCGGTTATTGCCGTCAAAGATGAATGAAGGAGCGGCATCTATCAATATGCGTCTTTCACACTGCACTGACACGGCAGGGCTGTTCTATTTTTGAAAAATATATTTTTGTTGCTCCTCATCAAGTGATTATCTTAGTATCGGTAGCACACATAGCTTTTTAACAAGCCATCCATACCCACTTGTTCAGTTATTAATCCACGCTTCTGCCCGCGCCATTTGTGTGTTGATGTGCGGCGAAATGTATCGATTTCGATTTAATTTTTATTATCCAATCTAACCCGATAAATGGTAAATATTGTTGTTTAGTTTCTTTAATAGTTTTTCAAATGCATTGAATTTGAACATGTATGTTTTAAACATTTTTGTACATATGTTTTGCTGTGCCAGTAGCCAGTAGCCAGTAGCCAATATATTCATAATAGGTAAACATGATCATTAATTTTGTGAATGAATGACGATTTTTTGGAGTAGACCCAAAATTTTGACACTTATATTCACAATGCAGACAAAATTGTAGATGAATAGTAACAGTAGTTGATGAAAAATTTACCTACCTAATGATCACACATTACACATAGTTTTACCATAAACATATGCCTATAAAATCATGTGCCACTATTACTCAACTAATGAAGGCTACGCAAACAGCAATGCAGGCGTCATAAATTTATGTTAAACCATAATCAAACTTAGCTCCACACCTTATCTACCACAATTTAGTTTCATTACATTTCAGCTGATATATTTCAAAAAAATAATTAAAAAAACACACACAGTAACAGAAAACTGTCGTTACTTTATCAGTTTCACTACCCAAAATAAATCACTTGATTCTGATGGAACTGTACTTAGATAGCAAGAGCAAGAAGTCTTGGCAACATAATCTATTACATGTTATAATGGTCAAAAAATAATTACCAGAATATTAAAGTAAGTCATCCACCACTGGACGCAAAAGACATAATTCTTACAATAATGACTGTACCTGTCATTACTCTATGGACTGTATATAAAATGAGAATCCAACGGATGGCTGTCATGTACCTATAAATAGATTGCTCTTGAGAAATAATACGTAACAAAAAGGAAATGTCACAAACATGAAATTGTGTCGTAGCTCCGTAATCAGGAAATAACTACTATCTGTATTGTCATACATTCTTGTGAGAAATAGATCTGGTATTCAGAGAATTTGTCAATCTGTATGATATTTGAAATATGGATACGTAAGATACGTATAAAAACAATTATAGGTATCAATAGACGCTATTTTAAGCATCCACGACCTGTGGTCACATTTTAATGCAGTACAAATGCATGAATTATAACCTCACATTTTATTAAATTTATATCTAGCAATGTTAACTTTATACTGAAAATACAATTAAGATCGTGGCAAAATTATTACCAAGACGGTAATCAAGTACACGGATTAACTTTGACGATTGGCAAATAAGTGAATTTTTGGAAAATACTAATGTGATGCTATTAGCAAAATGAAATTAGAATCATCAAGACTAGTTTCTTACGACTACTGTTGAGACAGGCCTAAAATTCGAAACCTAGACAGGTGATGTTGCTTTCACATTCGACGTTTCGAAAAACAAGTATTTTCAAAAACACTAACTTATTTGGATAACTGGAACATGGATTCTTACGAAGTTTCGCATTCCTACCTAAACATTATTATAAAAATAATATTATACCAAAGAACTGAGAAGAAATACCACATAAGAATTAAAAAAGAAAACCATTTCCCAACCAACCACCGTTCCATAAAGCAAGAGTTATGGGGAGGATTTAAAACCCATGACAGAACCGGCATTGAATCTTATGATGGCAATAGATGTCTTCCGTATTTTTATTAAATGGAATTTGTTTTGGAAGAGATATTTTAACTGGAAATTGTAAATTATATTTTATGGATACGAGAATAAATATTTGAACTATAGAACAGGTAATGCATGAGTAAGGTCGTGCACTCAGTAGTAATATAGTAGTAAACATTTGTATTAGTACCTCGGAAATAGCCGCTGGCGCCGTGGCGTTGATTTAAAATCGCTGCAAAATATTCGCTATAAAAAATTCTTAAGATTATTCTCAAATACGAGAAAATATTTGACATCGTTACCTGCTTTGCAATACTGTTCAATAAATTGTCAGAGTTCTATTTCGCAAGAATGGTTCTTTACAAAATTCAAAAAAAGAAAAAATGCAT
Organism: Hypena proboscidalis; assembly: GCA_905147285.1. Taxonomy (NCBI): domain Eukaryota; kingdom Metazoa; phylum Arthropoda; class Insecta; order Lepidoptera; family Erebidae; genus Hypena; species Hypena proboscidalis. The sequence goes on from LR990130.1 coordinate 6,097,280, forward strand.
ACCTTCTTAAATTAATAGTGTAAAAAATATTTAACACCTAAATCAAATATCCAAAAATAGTCGATCGGGTAAGAAAACTAAATCTTTGACATTTACGAATAAGGGCGACAAAAAAGATCGGATTCTAAGCATGTAATATTAGCTGAAACGCGAGTGTTGCCGATGACCTAGTTCGGAACTGTAAGTTGTAGAAAGTAGTTACCAAGTGCGCGATGCCTTTCTTGCTCGATTGAGCACGCACTGAAATCTACATAGCTAGATTCTCAGTACTTACACGTGCAGAAACTTCCACTAATACCAGTAACTCGATAACTTTAATCCGTCCTTAATCTCGTGTTGGACTACACTTTTCCTGGTAGTTTGTTGTTTAATTGACCTTCGTGAAGCTCTTCTATTCTACATTACAGAAAAGAATGTTTAGAATTTATTCATAGCATAATAATGGAAACGAACCTAGTGCTGGCCGATATTAATGCATCTTCCGGCGCCCTAATGCCGCGCTGGTGAAGATATAATGATTTTCTTCTTTATTTAATTCAGTTTAGATTTATGATGTGGTGATGTATTGACGATCAAATTTTGGCTGATATCACACCACAATAATGTTATAACTATGTGTTATGTTATAACTACTAAGTGGTAAAATAAAATCTCGAAAATCATATTTTTACGGGTCTCGGACACCATTTAAAGTGCAGAATGTGGGCCTGTAATAAATAAATTACAATTTCTAATAAGCAAATTATAGCTCTGCTAAGCATTTTATACAAATATTAAGGTTGAAAAAGTGAGAATATAGTGGGCTTTGAACCTACACGTGGGTTTGATGCCAATGGATTCAAAACTTTTTTTTTCAACCTTTATAATTACATTACAATTACCTACGTGGGCTCATCATCAATTTGTTAATAAAATACATTATTATTTACCTGTTTCAATAATAAAGGTATAAAGTGAATATTAATGGACAGAAAAAAAAACAAAACGATTTCAGCATTTTTAATGATACATCTAGTAAAATACAGTAAACACGAAACAAAACCGTTACATTGACCGTCTGTAAACAAAAATCATGACATGCTAGGTGACGACTTACAGTAATTACTATCATTAAAGTAACAACTAGTCGTGAGCCGGAGCCATCGTGACGTAGGACAAAACCACGTCATAGATTAGAAGCCACGTGCAGAGGCATCATTTATTATTCTTTCATACAGCCACGATAATCAAACGGTGCCACTAGATAATAATCTAGGGTATTCTCGATATCATTTTGCAAGACCTATCTATAGATATCCCATAAGTATGGTTTTGATGAAAAATAAAATTGAGTTTCAGTTCTAAGTATGGGGAACACGTTTTTTTTCTATTTTTGTATTAAAATCTTAATGCGGTTCACCGAATACATCTACTTACCAAGTTTCCACAGTATAGCTCTTATAGTTACAGAAAGAAGTGGCTGTGACATACGGACGGACGGACAGACATGACGAATCCATAAGGGTTCCGTTTTTTGCCATTCGGCTACGGAAGCCTAAAAATGGCAAAAGTGTTACCTGGGCTCACTCCTTATTATATAGGATATAAACATAATAGTTAAAATGTTGATGTGAACACACACACACCTGTGCCTTACCCTTTGTTATATTATGTTAGTTGTGATAAAACTACGTCATAGATTAGAAGCCACGTCACTTCTTTCATGTAACCACGATATTGGTGTCATTTGATTTGATTTGCTGTAGTAGTTGGCCTATGCAACCAGATACTGACCGTGAGGTATCAGGTCCTTCCTATCTCCGCGTCGCGTAAGTGTTATGTGGTACTTTTCTGCCAGGCATTTTTCAGTCTTCTTCTTCGTAGTGTTGATGTCTGAGTAAATTGTTGTTGGACTTGCCATCGTGGTGAAAGCATTAGCCAATTCGCTTTGGAGAACTCGCGAATTGCCCAGGGTGCGCCGGACGTAGGGAATCGTTGTGTGCGTCACTCGGGGAGGCTCCTTTCATGCTCTCCAACACCACGATTTTTCACTAGCAGCACGCTTTCAATTATGAGGAGCTTGTGGCTAAAGCGAAGCCGCGTGGACTGATCATGCAGGTTAAGCAATGCTAACCGCAGTCGGCTGTGGATAGGTGACCATCTCTACATAGAGAGATTTCCTGCGAGCCTCGGAGAGCACGTTAAACTGTCAGTCCCGAAAGCAAAATTGAAGATTTATGGTAGTCGTTAGTCGAAACCTACCTTTGCTACCCTTAAAAGCCAGAAAGTCTGTCAACTAGCCTAACAAAGAATATTGTATCACCTTCTACTTAGTTGTGAAGGTCTATGACAGTCGCTCCACGTAAAATATTGATATTTAGCAAAATCCGTTAGATTAAAAGCCAACCCCAATGTAATTGGGAAAAGGCTCGGAACATTGAGATAGCGATACACTACATAACCTTATGATATGTAGTGAGCCTATCGCCATGTATCGTCTGTCTTATTGAAGAATGTTATTATTCGCTCGATGAGTTTGCAAAGAAAAATGCTTGTCGATCTTACAAAATTAAAAATGATCTTTAAGTTTCTTTTTATTATATGGTTTATTTTGGTTTTGGTTGGTTATTTTTATATTTTTTTATTTTCATTTTATTAATTATATTTGTCCTTGTATTTAGTTTTATTTCAATTTAATCGCTGTTATTTTGTTGTGTTTTAGATATAAGTAATTGTTAGTAATAAGAAGATTACAGTTTGTTACTTTTATTACTTACTATTATATTTGCATGCTGTTAAATACTATTGTACCATCTTAATGTACCATATTCTTGGCAAATAAAATATTTCATTTCATATTTCATTTCATATTTCATTTCATATCATTTCATTTCATCGTAAACATAACAGGGGAATTGTATGTGTTGTACACCTGTGTCATTCCCTTCTGTGTAATACAGGCGTGATGTTACGTTATGTTATGTAGAAAATTAATAAGATGACTAAAAGATGTTTAATATTTTTCATCCACAGGTATAAATAGCCCCGGATACATGATGAAAGCCGAAGGGCGAATATTAAAATAACTTCCTTCATCCTGCCACTGGGACAAAGACATTGTATGAATTCATAACTGACGATAAAGATAAAGATAAATTTGGATTTTTTACATCAGATAGAACGCCAGAAGCAATTACACTATCCAATGGTCCCAATGACAAGGCCAAATACACACATTCACTCACACAAGCACACCCAGTCTCAGAACAAATCTTTGCTAATCACACAAAGATTTGTCCCATGTGGGGATCGAACCCACAACACCAGTGCAGTGGAGAGCGGCGAGGCGACCGCTTAAACCACTACACCACACGTGCAGACGATGTTTACACTGATTATGTTCTGAATGGATACATTTAAGTACATTTTAGAGCGAATACCTCGTGGCTTAGTCGAAGCCAGTCGGACCGACAGGACTTACAAGTTAAGCTTACCGCGGTTGTCCGTTGGATGGGAGACCAGCTCAACTTATCGATATTTCCTCCACGGTACGCACGTTAAAACATCGGTACCGGTTGCCATTCGAAGATCTATGGCAGTTGTAACGGGTATTCAGAGGCCATAAAGTCTGATAACAAGTCTAACAAAGAGTATTGTATCATCTTTGACGACCGAATGGCGGAGTGGGTGGTGTACCTGCCTGCGACGCCGAGGTCGCGGGTTCGATTCCCGCTTAAGACTAATCTTTGTGTGCATGAACATGGGGGGTTTGTCTTAGTCTGGGTGTTTCTATGTATCGTAAGTATGTATTTACAAAAGAAAAGTATATATGTATTAGAATCAGTTATTCTAGTATCCATATTACAAGCTCTGCTCAGTTTGGGACTAGATGGCGTTGTGTGCAAGTTGTGAAATATTTATTATTATTATTTATTATTTATTATCTCGTATGTCACTCCAAGTAAAATACTAATATCCAGCTAAATCCGTTAGACTAGACGCGGGTCCTAATTTAAAAATTGATAAAAGGCAGTTCAGTAATATAATATTACATAACATCACGCCTATATTACCCAGAAGAATGTGGCAGAGGTGTTTCACTTGTTATGTTTAGGTCCCATGGGATAGCGGGTGAGGCTATCGCTATCCATCGGGCACAATTCCAACTCCGTGCTGCTATTGCGCATTTCTTAACGGAAAGTCAAGACAAACAACACTTTGCCCGACTCGGGAATCAAACCGGAGCCCTCACGGTGACCACTAGACCATCGGGCATATATTCAATATATTAAAGACCAGGAATTAGTTTATTCGCAACTGACTTTTATTTAATTTGTAAGTTGTATTTTACACGCAATAACTATCAAAAACACGACCTTATAACGTGAAAACTAGAAGTGTTAATAAACTGCCACGAATTTCTCTTTGATGAATAGTTTCCAAAATAAACAATGTAAGTACAATTTTTATTAAAACTGACGTGAGTTTGTAATTATTCAAATTATAAAATACGGGTGTTACTCACGTAATGTTGGTCTATTTAGTCGACCGCGGTTTCGCCTATACGCATGAGTCGCAGCCAGTGCAAGACTGGCTGCGACTCAGGCGCGACGTATCGCACTCTCTTGATAATGCCTAGACGTATAGGCGAAACCGCGGTCGACTAAATAGACAAACATTACGTGAGTAACACACGTATTTTATAATTTGAATAATGTAAGTACTCGAAAATCACGAGCTAAAGATATTAACTTCCATAGTAAATTGGTTTAAATATTTAGGTGCTGAACTATTAAAAATACAATAAAAGTGATGAATGCCCTTCGCGGTTCATAATCCACTTGGTCTATTTATGGCAAAGTGTTGGGTCGATGGCGAGCGACAATTTCTAAACACAACACAATATAAAAAATTACATATGAAAAACATACATTAGGGATACTTAACACATTACAATATAATAATTATATTGTGTGAGACTGGTGCATAAACTAGACTGACATCTGTATTTCAGGACACCAGGTCTCCACTCCTCTCAATAGATTTCATTTCTTGTGTTGATTATTATTTATTCTTTTTAAAATTACATTATATTATTAAATATGTGAAAACTAAATATCTACTTAACTATAAATACATAAAATAAAATATTAACATCAAACTCGGTCAAATTATAACACACACAAACACACATACAATCAATAAATTAATTAATAAAATGAAATAAAATAATTAAATACATTATGCGTCATAAAATTCCTCCGCATCACTGTCCACAGCGGATACCGTGGCCAGAAGGCTGGCAGCATTGCCACGTTGAATGGCAACGCTTATTCGCTGGGCGAAGTAAAAACCAGCCCTCTGGTCGCGAGAAGCGTCGATTAGGCGCTTTGAAATATCTTTAAATAAAGCCCGAGCACTCGGACCCCATGGTCCTAAAGTTTCAACCCCAAACGGCTCAAATATATAACCACTGACGAGATTATTATACTTGCGTTGTTTGAGGTTTTCGGCGGATGCTGCCGCAGCACCCGCGCAACTTACAGTGCTTGGAAGATGTGATGGCGCAAGGGTATCGACGCAAGTAGCGTCCCATACCAAAGGCCTGCCCATCTTCCATGGCAGTAACGACATACCGTCTGGTCTCTTGCCATCGTCACGCGCCAAGCCATTAGGTTCAAGAACGGCTGGCACGCCGGCGGTGACAAGAGTACGACGTAATATATCGTTAAGATGCGCGTGCCGCGACATGCGACCTGCGCTTTTGCTGCACGATAGGACATGGTGTCCGAGGCAATCGACGCTCTCACCGCAGTGACAGGGATGCGGAGCGACACTAGGTAGACCCAAACGAAAACAGGTGGCGATGCGGAATGTCTCGTTGTCCAGCATTGTACCTAAGCTAGGCGACGGGAGCGCAAAAAGCCAAAGACCTGACTCCCATTCTCCCACAGCCAACAAGCGAGCGCGCTCGGCCGCATTAGAGGCTGTATTCAAAAGGTTGTTCATCCTTTGATTACAGAGCGGCCCGTCCCATTGTCTCTGGGAGAAAGGGTTAGTCGGTACGGCTGTGCTCGGACAAGCCATCTGCCAGGCGGTCACTGCATCGGACTTGCATAACACTTCAGAATTAACCAGTGTAGGTGCTAAAATTTTCCTGGTTAATTCTTCCGTGCTATGGACCGAAGACAGGAAGGCCGGCAAACTAATATCTGAAATTTTGCGAATGCCGAGGCCGCCCAGGCGAACCGGTAAGGACGCCTGTAGCCACGCTCGGTCATTCAAAGTTACATTAAGAATTTTGCTAATTGTGTTTTGGATAATATTGTCCATTTGGCCTAAAAGAGTAACGTTTTGCCAAAAATGAGTGGATCTGAGGGCATGAGTAAATTTAGGGACGAAAAGACAGTATCGAATAATCGTGAAAGCCGAATGCATATTAATTTGGAGAAGGCGATCCGAAATTTCGTTAAAATTTTGTATTTTTTCTGCTATGAAAGTATCATAGGCGTCTTCATGAATTGGAGCTCCTAGGAGGCGTAAGGAATCTTTTTGAACGATTTTAATATTTGGTGCCAGAGATTTAAATTTAGATAAAACCGAAAACTTGTCGACTAATTTGTCACTAAGAAAAATTTCGCACTTATTTGAATTTAGTTCTAAGCCAATGGAATTGAATTTATTTTTTAAAAAAGCCAAATCTTGTAGAACTGTCTGTACGTCGCCTCCTAGGGTTCCATCATCCAAGTACCAAATGTTTAATTTAGAATTTAGCTGTCGAATGATGGGATGTATGGCTAAACTAAAGATGACTGGTCCGAGAGGGTCACCTTGTTGACAACCAACCGCCGATTCCAAAAGATTTTGCTTAAATAATAATTTTGAAGGGTGCCTATAGCTTTGCCAAAGGTATTTATAAATTTTGGGTGTTTTTAATTTAGCTTCTGTCAACAAGGTGTCCCTTTTTACAGAATTAAATGCGTTTTTCACGTCAACCTTTAGGATGACCTCTCCTTCACCACAGCCAAGATATGTTGACAGTGCGTGAACGGCCGCTTCACAACCTCCCCGAGAGCTGAAACCTAATTGGATAGGTCTTGTGTAAGTGAAACAACAACAATGTATTTATATTGAATAATTTCATTTAATTTATTGATTGATGTATTGACTAAATATTGACATAGATTACATTATTTATTCTGACGATTTATTTTTTCCTTGTAAATTTAAAATTTTATTTAATAGATTACTATACTTGTTTTAATTTCTAATCGAATGTACTTCATTCTTTATTATTTATATCTTTAATTTAATTAATTATGTATGTGACTTTACTAATGTTATAAAATTTTTGACGTTATTTCGTGACATATTATTATTATAAGAAAATGTAAAAAACTGACATGTAACATTGAGTTATCAATAAAGAATTGTATTGTATTGTATTGTTTAATATTTCTATAAAATTATACAAATAAAGCTAGCTTCCACCTGCATCTCCGTCCAAGTGGTACTAAAGTCATGAAAAATTAGCATTTTACATGTTCTGTTGCTCAAATTCTGTCTTAATCTTAGTAAGATAGCGATAAGCTTATAATGCGATTGAGTCACAATCTCGTCCATCGTAAAATGGTATATATTTAGGTGCTAAACTATTAAAAAATCAAATAAAAGTGATGAATGCCCTTAGCAGTTTATAATCCACTTGGTCTATTTATACCTTCCAAAGTGTGGTGTTGAGTCGATAGAGCGAGGTTGGCTCGGCCACTTGAAGCCGCCTGAAGAGCGGGGTCGCCGTGACTTTCCATACTAGATACTAAATTATACAGTCACAATTCAGGGTCGTTTTAAAAATACCAATAAACTCTTAAGAGCCTTTTCTCAACACCCTATTAAACAACATTTTTGTTCTACAAATGCATACATCAGATAAAATATTTTTAGCTTTGTTTATGGTACTTTCCAAACTGTATGTTCTTTGTGTGTATGATTCGTTGAAGTTATTCTACGAAAGTATATTCCGCAGATTCGATAAGTGTCTGCGCTTCATATCACTATTTTAGAGCACCCGATTTGAATATTTTTATTTTTTTTTATGTTTGTCCAATTTTGAAATGTTGTAGAGTTTAGGGTGTTCAGTATTAATCTGCACTTAAGATAAAGTACAATTGTTAAAATAATTCTGTGTAGATAACTAGACAATTCAACATAATCACTTCTATTTTGGTCTGAAAGCATCCATTGTTGTCATTCGTTTTGCGTAAAATGTCGTTTCCCATCATTCGTTCTTGTCAACTTGTTTGTTTATCGCCGATGGCTAAACAAGATAGTTTTATGCATGCTTTCTATGCCATTTGCGATTTTATCTATAAACCATCTGGGAACTTTGAGTGAGCTTAGATGTTGCTTGTCAATTTCTCATTGTGGGGGAATTACCGACAAAATCTAACCTCACACTCAGTTCTCACTATAGGCTTCCAACCAAATAGGCTAGAATGCAATGCAAAACCAGCTTATACCGGTAATTTTTAGCTTGGTCTATACCCGTGTGTACAATGGAGGTTTAGTAATACAGTGACATAAATTATACATATTATATATATAAGATACACAAATTATACCGCTAAATCAAATCTTTATCACTGCAGTAGACAGCTTCTCCTATGATAACTTGCAGTCTAATAAATGCGAACTATTGGAACCTTCTTGGAGGTTATATTCTAATATCATTGGCACTAAAGACTCAATATCCTGCCTAGGTCTTTAGATCAGTGTCTTGAGATTATTCTAAAAAGTCCACTCATACAGTTCTTAAGCTAAAAAACATAATTCATCTAAGTCTCAAATATCCGCCATCTTAAAAAATACAGTAAGACAATCGGGGCAAATAATTAATTTAATAAATCAGATTCAGGAAATGCAACATTTAGGAAAATTCGCAGAGAGGTTTTTTTATATTGTCTCCCCGAGGGTAAAACCGCCCCGGGAAGCAGTTTATTGTGCTCTGCTATTTGATACAGAGTTTTTATTTTACAAAGTTTTAGTTAAGTATGTATATAATATATAAAGTTGTTTACAACATTTAGATCATTTTGGTATTCAAGATAAGATAATATCAGGTTCAGGATAGCTAATGCCTGCTAGAAAAACGCCCACCTGAAAATAATACTTAAATTTTGAGGAGCTAATTTAGTCATAAATATTATGCTGGGTACAGATTGGTGCAATGCAACATGTAATGCAACATGCAATGCAAGAATTTGACGTCCATATTGCTGCAATGTATCATGTTATGTAACAGAATTCCCATAATGTGGACGCCTCGCGCGCACGAACTGCGCCTGGGTCGCGCACGCTCCGAGCGTTACAACTCGTGCGCGGCTCGATCCGAGATTTGTCGGTTTTTGGTACGAACACAAAGGGGCGCGCAGTGTGCGCAGCCGTGGACGGTCGATCGTTTCGTTCGCATGCGCAACGATCATGGCGGTGAAAGAGGGTGCGTGGAGGGTGGTTTTTTTAAAAGTTGATGAATGATTAACAATGAAGCACTGATAATCGTCAGAGCAAGAAGGCTGTCTTCAGACTCCATGATTCGTAAGTATATCGCCTTGATGCAGACAAAGAAAAGAACACGTGTGACGAGGGCTAGTGTTTGTAACGAAATGCGGGAACAGATGTTCTCGAATGATTCGTAGTCAATGCGCGTACCGTGCGCGCCACACGTCCAAGGCAGCAGGGAACATGCAATGTAACGCAGAATATTACATTACATGTTGCATTGCACCAATCTGTACCCAGCTTTACAAAATAGGTATAGGTTTTATTCCAACAAATTCATGTTTCAAAACTCACGTTGAAGCAAGTAAGTATATTTTTTTTAAGTCTGTTTAAATTTATGTTTGTGTTGCTTTTAAAGTTTTGATTCAGTTGTTTTGTTTCCGCAACTTGCAATCTTCGAAGTTTTCTTGATAATAGTTGTTTATGGTACAAGTGAGAAAAAGTTTATATTTCTGTTGTGAATGTCAATTTTAAATCTTGAGCTCGCGAAGTAGTCTTAAATTGAATCACGAGCGAAGCGAGTGATTCTTATAAAGACTACTTGGCAAGCGAGAGATTTAAAGAGGTCACGAACTGGAAATTATTTTTTTCTAACGTGTTACATACAAAACTTTTCACCTCTTCTAGTGAGAAAATATTAAGATTTAAATAAACTCGTACTCGATTGCTTAACCTGGAATAATTCCATGAAATACAGTAATATAGTAATACCAATTCACAATGCGTATTAGGACCTTTTGTAAGTCACCACTGATTAAATATGTCGTACGCTTTCAAATACTTTTCACGTAATTTTTCTGGTAAAAAAAGCAAACTTCTGTGTTAGAAGCAAGTTGTCGCAACTCTTTTGGAGTTCCACAAACTATGTAGGTATATCACTGGATTCACAATTTTTTTGTTAAAAAGTTCCAGTAAATAATTAAACATAAACTGAAAAGAGTTTAAAGTTGCCCGCGATGACTGACACAGACACATACTTTTTTTTTTAAATCGTGCGTTCGGAAATTCGAACGCCGTAACATTTATTTATAGAGTCTAATTTTAAGTACCTGATTTTAATTAATTTAATGATCAATCACGAATATATAACCATTAAAATAAATAAGCGCCTACTATTTATATTATTTAATAGTTATTTATGGTACAAGTGAGAAAAAGTTTATATTTCTGTTGTGAGTGCCAATTTTAAATCTTGAGCTTGCGAAGTAGTCTTGAATTAAATCACGAGCGTAGCGAGTGATTCTAATAAAGACTACTTCGCAAGTGAGAGATTTAAGAGGTCACGAACTGGAAATTAAATTTTTCTTACGCGTTACATACAAAACTTTTCACCTCTTCCAGTGAGAAAATATTAAGATTTAAATAAACTCGTACTCGATTGCTTAACTTTGGATAATTCTATGTAATACGACAGTAGAGAATACCGATTCAGAATGCGTTTTAGCGCCTTCTGAAAGTCACCACTTTTTAAATATGTCGTATGCTTTCAAATACTTCTCACGTGATTTTTCTGGTAAAAAGCAAACTTCTGTGTACTAGCTTCTAACTTGCTTCTACTAGCAAGTTGTTTCAACTATTCTGAAGTTCCACAAAGTTCAAATATCAAAAAATTGCAGTCAACAATTAAACATAAACTGAAAAGAATTTAAAGTTCCCTGCGATGAATTACACTGACACAGACACACTTTTTTTTTTTTAAGAATGCGTTTGGAAATTCGTTCCTTAACATTTTATGTATGGAGTCTAATATTAAATACTTATTTTTTATTAAATGTAATGGTTATTCACGAATATAAAAACATTAAAATACTAAATAAGCGTGTATTAATATAATTCAAAATAATTAAAACGTATCGTTTGTAGTTTTTAAATAAAATTGATGTCAAACAACAAAACAGCCACCATGTAGGTTATAACCTACATGGTGGCTGTTTTGTTTTTATTAGCGCCTATTCATTGGAAGGATTAAGTGTTTCGAAATTCAAATCACTTTGCCTCACTAGTGAGTAATAAGCGTTATTACTCACTGAATTCTCGCAAGCAAACGATCTTTTTCGTGCTGGTGTGGTGAAAAATAATTAAAACGTATCGTATGTAGTTATTTAATAAAATTGATGTCAATGTTTATTACTAACCTACATGATGGCTGCTTTGTTTTTTTTTTCAGCGCCTATTTATTGGAAGGATTTTGTGTTTCGAAATTTGAATAACTTTGCCTCACTAGTGTGTAAAAACGGTTTTTACTCACTGAATTCTGGCAAGCAAACGATCTTTTTCGTGCTGGTGTGGTGAAAAGGTAATTATTTCCGCATCTAAGTTGCTTGGACTGCAAAGCGCTTTAATAATAATACGCAGAAACATATTTTGACTTTTTACTTAGAAAACGTAGTAGCATCCTCGTTTACTACTCAATATATATTTATTTAGAATTGATATAATTAAAACGAATTGAACTAATTCATACTATTTAACCTTTGCAGTTGTATTCATGTACTCGAGTGAGCGCACTAATATGACGTAGGAGGAGAAATAATTGTAGTTTCGGACCTATTACCTTAACTTTACCCATTACGGGGGCGCCGGGCGGACCAATGTAAATATATCACTGGCACTTTACTCATTAGTCGGCGCGGTAGTGAAATATTCATCAGTCATAAGTCATTAATTATTCAGTACAGAATATATTTGTACTGCATAAATGACTTGTATTTGGAATATTAAATTATTATCTATACTTACATACTACATTACACTTTATTGAAATAAATATATCTAATTACAGTTTATTAGTAAAACAACAAAAAAAAGTCAAAATTCCATACATTACATTATAAGTCCACACCAATAAATCAAAAAGTACAATAAATTGATAAAATTATATTATGATATAAAAGTATATTGTCATACAAATCATCTTGTGCAACTGAAGGGATGTTGGTGCTTTTAGCTCGAGCTTAGCTTTTTTAAGCACCAGCTGCAATAGTGGCACACACTGGTGTTCTGATCTCGTCGAACCGGCGCGGGGGATGCCACCCTCACTATTAAGTGACGGTAGTTTTATAAATATTTCACAACTCACACACAACGCCATCTAGTCCCAAACTAAGCAGAGCTTGTACTATGGGCACTAGAATAACTGATACTAATACATATATACTTTTCTTTTGTAAATACAACTTATTATACATAGAAACACCCAGACTAAGAGAAACCCATGTTCATGCACACAAAGATTTGTCTTAAGTGGGAATTGAACCCATGACCTCGGCGTCGCAGGCAGGTACACTATCCACTCCGCCATCCAGTCGTCAAAATAAATAATTATTAACAATATTAAACCTATTATTATGTAATCTGTGATATTTGAATTACTTCATACACTGTTATTAACATACGTATCATAACATTACGCCTATTTTACCGAGAACGGTGTGGAACTATTATTATTGAAAAAGAAATAAACTAGGCACCCGGTTTTTGTTTCGGCATATTTTTAACCGACTTCAAAAAAAGGAGGAGGTTCTCAATTCGGTTGTATGTTTTTTTTTTTTTTTATGTTTGTTCGCCGATTACTCGAAGACGCCTGGACCGATTTGAGAAATTCTTTTTTTGTTTGAAAGGATATACTTGTCATGTGGTCCCATTCTTTTCAAGTCACGTTCTGATGATGGGATCTTAGAGAAATCGAGGGCAACCCTCAAATTTAAAAGGCTTCTATATTGTTTTTTGTATATTATCTAAAGCTACTCGGATATTTGCATCTAGGAGTCAGCATTTTGTTGCTGAGCTGATGCTGGAAGGTGCAACTCCTTAACGGTTAGGAGTACGGGTATAATTCTTTAAATATAGGCTCCTTGAGGCCGTTTACTGTATTCTTTCAAGTCATACACAGATGCGGCGAGACGTTGAATATTACTTATGTATATTCATAATATGAGGTCATGATTTGATGATGGGATCCTAGAGAAATCATGGGTAACCCTTAAATTTCAAAGGCTTCTATTTTGTGTTTCGTATATTACCTAAAACTACTTGGATATTTGCATCTAGCAGTCAGCATTTTAAGTTGCTGAGCTGATGCTGGAAGGTACAACTCCTCAACGGTTAGGAGTACGGGGATTATTATTAATAAGTTTTCCGTCTCAAGTACCCGTCGTCTCCTCATTCGAGAAACATTCTTGCTCGGTCTACCCATCACTTAAAATCGTAAAATAAAATAATTTTTAACAAAAAAAAAACCGACTTCAAAAAGTAGGTAAACTAAAAAGCAATAAATAAATTTACTTCGCACAAAATAATACGTTTTTTCATTTAGTTAAATAGATATTATTAAATAATTATTTTATAATTCTGAAGTCGGTGCCAAGTAAACAATAACTCTGTGTATAGATGATATCTATCAATCTTTCTAACAACTAATACTGACTGAATATTAGTTATTTATTATCCGATTTACTAGGCACCGACTTCAGAACTATAAAATAACTATTTAATAATATCTATTTAACTAAATGAAAAAACGTATTATTTTGTGCGAAGTAAATTTATTTATTGCTTTTTAGTTTACCTACTTTTTGAAGTCGGTTTTTTTTTTGTTAAAAATTATTTTAACTAAAATAAAACTTTACTATACCGATACCGCGCTGAACAATGAGTAAAGGGCTTAGGCTCTTTTATTTTAACTTTACTCGTAAGTTACTCAAGTTGACATTTTGGCAACTTATTTTCAAAATGGATAAAATAATCAGTTCGAAGTTATATTCATAGGATGAATGTGTCAAAAGTCTAAAATCGGTTGCTTGTAACCATAGTAATACCTACTGCCCATGGTAATAATAATAATAATAATAAATACTCTTTATTGTACACCAAAAAAACAAAAGAAAGGTACAAAAGAAAACAAATACTTAAAACTAGTTGCACAAACGGCGGTGTTATTGCTTACGGTAACAAGAATATACTGTAAAAGTTATTTTACGTAACTCCACAATTACTGTCTACAGTGTGTATCTGAGACACGTTTGCCCACACGTATCATCAAGTTTCTCCATCCTACTTAAACAAATATTTTCGTTCCGGAAGTTTCAATTCAATATGATACAAATTGTGTTTTCATACTAAGAGATAGCTACTATTACGTAACTGAGGACCTTTCCAATATTGTTTCTAAGATAATACACGTGCTTCTATTCGCATAACAGCAAATCGATTATCTACTGAGGTTACCAAAATCTTCCGTTTACGAAATATATAAAAATAAGTACAAAGACAACTCAATCTGCTAGTGAAGTAGTAAAAAAAATGGATTAAGTATTTTCAAATAGTAATTGTTGTATACCTAGTAATATATTCACTACATAGTATAAAGCAAAGTCGCTTTCTCTGTCCCTATGTCCCTATGTATGCTTAGATCTTTAAAACTACGCAACGGCTTTTGATGCGGTTTTTAGGGTTCCGTACCTCAAAAGGTAAAAACGGAACCCTTATAGGATCACTTTGTTGTCCGTCTGTCTGTCTGTCTGTCAAGACCTTTTTTCTCAGGAACGCGTAGAGGTATGAAGCTGAAATTCATATCAAATACTCAAGTCTATGGTCTCTTGGAGCTGTGAAAAAATCAAACTTCTAAGTCAACGCGATCAAAAGATACTCCCGTTTATGCCGCAAATTTTCGACACTCGCAAGGGAATCAAAACCTACAGGGTACTTCCCGTGAACTCAGAATCTTGAAATTTGGTACGAAGCAACGTCTTATAACACAGATAAAGGAAAAATTGCGAAAAGCATAAATTTTTAGTTACATCATATAATAAAAATATTTTTAATAATTTTAAACTTATTACCCCTTTACTCATGAACGCGTAGTGGTATTATATTGAAATTCTTAACAAATACTCAAATCTATAATATCTTTAAGCTGTAACAAAATCAAACTTCTACGTCAACGCAATCAAAAGATACAGCAATTAAAGCCGCATATTTTGAAACTCGCAACTACTCGCAAGGGAATCAAAACCTAAAGGATACTTCCAGACGACCTGGAATCTTGAAATTTGGCATGAAGCAACGTTATAAAGTACACATATAGGAAAAATTCCGAAAATCTTAAATTTTTAGTTACATCACATAGTATATTTTTTTTAATAATCATAAACTTACTAGCTGACCCAGATTTCATTTAGCAATAAAAATACCATAACTTTTACTTATATACCTACAGGTTTGTACGGAACCCTCGGTGCGCGAGTCTGACTCGCACTTGGCCGGTTTTTTTTTTAATGAATAGAGTGATTCAAGAGGAAGGTTTATATGTATAATACATGCATATTATATTAGAGAAAAGCCAAAAAATTTAAAGATTTGTAATATGATGTTGTAACAAACATATTTTTCTGCGCTTACATTCCAAACGCTGCCTAAACCTTACGAGATAGATCAAATTTATGTACTACGGAATTGTATATCTTAAACAGATAAATAAAAAAGTCCGCTACAGCATATGTTTATCTCCTAAGGATAACCCACAGTAACCATTTTTATCTTTTACATATTACAAAAAAAATATGGGTTATTTACCAAGCTATTTTAAACGATACAGTATCATTCCTTATCCAATTAAATACGTTGTGCATTTCATGTAGATCAAAATTGCCCTTTACAGCATGTGATTTAAATGAATATTTTCGAAGATATTACAGATTTAAAAATTGCGGGACGTAGCGTTTGCGGCGGTACCGGCCGGTCGGGGCGGGCGGGAGCGAGTCTGTTCAGAGGGACAGAGAATCGTCAGTAGAGCGTGAGGCTCGACTCAGTCAGCTTCGGAATAGATATAGAGCTGAGAAATGTAAAAAGTAAATAAGTAAAAATGTTGTGTATGAATATTCCAAAGATAGCAGGAAATCTTCATGGTATAGGGAAAGGGGAATTGTTTTACTCCAAATTTAACGCGTGCGGGCCACGGGCAGTAATGAATAAATCAAAACTACTGGATCGATTTTAATCATTTTTTCAGTGAGTGACATAGGCTATATATTTTATACCCGTGCAAATCCGGAGCGGGCCGCTGTGTTTTTATATACAACGTTCACAGTTTTTCTATAGTGTATTTAGTATCAGCATTGTACCCGTGCGAAGCCGGGGCGGGTCGCTAGTTTATATATAAATTGAATGTTGATTGATCTGTACAACGGTTCAGCAAAATACCAACTCTAGGCGCTCGAGTCAGTTGTGTGGCTAAGAGAATAACTTTCACAGCTAAAGTACTATCCGATTTTTAATTAAGGGCTTTGTCATTTAGCGACCATACCGCCCAATAACCGTTCTTAATAAAACAAATGCAGATAGTGCAAGAGCCCAGGAAGAACATACTACCTTATACCGACATGCCGCAAACGGACTAGTAATAAATTTAAAATCAAGCCTGTTATTCTCCGAAGGGTTAGGTTGAGTGAATTCAGACTAATGTTTCGGATAAATAATCGAGGAAATCTCCACAATCCTAGACTAAAATAATCCTGTCATGTCACAGTAATTTTTTTTTTTTTTTCTTTTCCTTTTGATGTCCTGCGATCAGTCATGGAGACTATAATCAGGAGAGTTGCAAGAAGTTAGCGTTAGGCGAGGTAGAGCCATTGCCCCATCTCCCCTTAGTGAGTCAGCACGTCAGCTCTCTTGAGTCTTCCAATTGGATTTGGCTGCAAAAGCATACTGGATAATGGGTTTGGATGGGTTGATAGACGGTCCCTATAGTTGTCCGAGTAGTGTGTTATTTCTTGCTCGATGGTTGGCATTTCCAGGTACTCGTGGATTTCCGAGTTGCGAGCATACCATGGCGCCGATGAAAGGACCCTTAAGATGTTGTTTTGCGCTCTCTGGAGGCACATAATATTGGATTTGCTGGCTGTCGACCATAGTTGGATTCCATATGTCCAAATAGGTTTTATTATGGCGCAATACACCCTCAGCTTGTTGGATAGAAATGTCACAGTAAATGAAAATATTCCTCTAACGTTTATTTTTAGATTTATATGTCAACCTTCAAACGGAAGACATTAATCCTATTACGTTTCGCTGGAAAATTCTGTGCATTACAAATCCTTTGAATCGTTTTGCTTTCACATTTGCTCCATAAATGTAGCTTTAATAAATAAAGTTATTTCTGACTACCTTCAGCTTCACAAACGCCAAGGACTTCGGCTAAGTTCTTAATTTTTCAACTTGTACAGAAATAGCTCGACCGAAATAACTAATAAGTTTCTAGGTTGTAGTCCAAATAGCGCGGGGTGTAGTGAATAGATTTATAACTTGACAAGGAAGCTGACCCTATTGTGATAATATTCTTTTTAGTTCATGAAGTCTCACCAATTGAAGCTTTTGCAAAGGCTTTCTCAATAAACAACGGTCAATTCTTAATCATCTTAGATAATAAATGAATATCACACAACATCTCATCTAAGCAAAGCTGTACTATAGGTAATAGAATGACAGATTTTTATACATATAATATACTTTTTAATTGACTTTAAAAAAAAGGAGGTACTGAATTTAAAGAGGCCTGTTCGAGAAATTATTTTTTTAATCTACATAGCATCACGTCAACAGTCCCAGAAAGGTGTGGCAGAGGTGTACATTACCCACAATTCACTTTATATGTTTAGTTCTTGTTGTAAAGAGTGTGAGCCTATCATCATCCACCGAGCACGATTCCAACTTCATGCTGCCATTGAGAATTTCCCGATGGAAAAAGTCTTATATAAAACTTTTCCCGACCCGGGTATCAAACCTAATACCTCGCGAGGTTAGGTGTAGACTGAAAAGGCAGTTTAATCTGTTATGAATAAATTACCGTTTTAATAAGATTACGTGTTCAAATTATTCAACTATCAACCAATATAAGACGTAGTTACGCGTCTTGCGGTAAACAGGTTTATTAGTTGGAGAATTTGATGCGTCCCCGTTCCTCTAACCATAAATAAACGTATGTGGATATCCGGGATTTGCGGGCGTGAATGCCCTGGAGGAATCACGCAACGGCTCTGATTCTGTTGTTCCTCAACTTAACTAAATTTTAGTTTTATGTATCTCTATTTTTTTCCTCATGAGTAAAAAAGTGGTAAATTAAGAAAATTTAGTATTTATAAGCTTATGAAATGAATTTTATTTGCATGTTTCAATGTGATTTTTAGACGCTAATCCAAACATGTCCGCTTAAGTTAAAAATAAATAAAATAAGTTAATAGCTTTTGTAATTTGTACATTTACCATTAGAAAGAGAGAGATACAATAAACTTAAGCCTTAAGCGAGATCTAGAAACTATTTACCCACCAAACAATAAAGTGTAATACCTATTTAGATTTATTTTAAAAAGGCAACTTACCTTTTTCTTTGTTTACCTAAATTGACTATAAAATAATTTCACTAATAAATGATTTCAATAATGATTTTTAACGTTTAAAATAATCTTTTACTATGACAAATTCAATGTCCATAAAATAATAATTTTTAGTTCAGCCCATTTAAGGGTTAAACTTAGTTGTGGTACAACAGAATGTGGCCACCTGCTGGGCCGGGGTGGTATAAAAACTTTGACCATTGACTCGTAAGAAGAAGAACAGAATCAGGGCCAATCAACACCATTTTGCGCCTTCTACGCCTTATATAAACCGTGTCAAACTAAGCCCAGATTGCGTGATATAAACTATGTTACGATTGGTCCACTTCACCGATATTTGGGCTAGGTCTATTGCGATTTATGCGTCACTTAGGGAAATTGCCTCCAATACGGTGACCCTCTTTAAGTTTTATGACTTTATTTTTATGATTCGTGTTGTACGTGCGTTGTACCTAATGTTAGTAACTATAGCTCCGTTATATACACTCTAAATGAAATTCAATGAGACTATTTGCCCATAACTTTGCTCATTAATTACTTGTCCATCCTAAGGTTGCCTGTAAGCAATTGCTTATAGCGATAACATCCCCTCTTTTAATGTAGTCACCGAAAAAAAAACTTTTTTTTTTTTACTACTAAGCTTACTAGTAATTTGCAAATACAAATTACTAGTATTCTTGTTAACCCGCTCCAGCTAAGCTTAATTCGCTTGTGTTAGGAGAAAGTTCACGTCCGTGGTGTAATGGCCAGGATTCGAACCCACGACCTCTCGATCGTAGGAGCGATGCCTTATCCATTGCGCCACGGCCGCTTCAAATAGTTAACAATTGACTTCTTTAATGTAATGTCGTGGTTGTCTGTAAGTGTTATTTTTTTTGTTTATTTAAGATGTTAGTAATGTAGACAATTCTTAATAAATTAATAAACATACAAAACCGTGCAAAATTTCTGCTTTAACACTAACGGTTTTGACGCTTTACCTCGGACAGATGGCCATGTCGAAACTATAAGGGTTCCTTGAAAGTATTACGTAACCCTAAAAATGGTGTAAGTGAACAATAATACATCATACACCCTTGGAGTTCATACACAAAGCCCTAAAGCTTCTAATGTTTGACCAAAGACATACGTCTGAATATTTTTATAGCATTTAGCTGTGCTTAGCAAATCCTGCCGGTCCCATATCTTTTTCAACTGTTTCTTAGTATAATTTGCTAAGCATAGCTAAATGCTATAAAAATATTCAGAAGTTAAAATAACGTACACGTTCATTCGTTACAACATTTTGTGCTGAATGTAATTTCGCCATGTTGGTTTGTATCCTACTTAAGATAGGAACAAATGGATGAACGTTACGTCACGAAATGACGTATCATACAGTTGAGAAATTTAAGGTGCCGGTAAGAGGCGACCGTAGCTGGATGGCTAAGAGCGACTGCCCGGTGTGCAGTAAGGTCGCAGGTTCAAATCCTGCCGGTCCCATATCTTTTTCAACTGTTTCTTAGTACAAAGACATACGCTTGACCCACATTCCATTTCGATTCGATATTAAATCAACAAATAAAGGCGAAGAATTTCTGAGAATTGCCCATGCGCTGGCAAATAAACACTTGGTAACATGTAAATATTGAAATAACGCGTTACATAATAAATGTAATACATCATATAATAAGATATGAGGTTTTCCTCCTACAACTAACGAAAGTTTTGTAAACATCTGTTAGTCAGAACGCGAAATTATATACAATCTTTAACAATATTTATCTATCTATATATTATTTTACTGAATTAAATAATAAGAGGTAATATTTAAAAAAACTTCTATAGAAATTATTTTTAAAACATTATTTTTTTTAAACCATTTTATTGTTTACTAGTATTGTTTAACGCTCATCCCGCAAAAATACTCAAATTAAAAATAAAATTACTTCTAATTGAGAAATATTACAAATAACTTAAATTTAAACCAAAGTTATTATTTAATAGAAATGGATTAAGCTGTGGATAAAATTTTTGCATTGGTTATTCTTCAAGGGACTTTATCAAACTTACAAAATAACATAACATCTCGTCTATATTACTCAGAAGAGAGGGGCTGAGGTGTACAACACCCAAATTTCACCGGGTAATCTAAGTCTCATGGGATAGGGGGTGAGCCTATCGCCATCACAGGGTGTAATTGCAACTCCGTGCTGCTATTGTGAGTTTTCTGACGGAAACCGCGAATTGAACCCGAGATCTCGTAGTAAGAGGCGTATACGCTAACCACTAGATCATTGATGCAGTTTCAACATACACTTTTTACTGGTGGTAGAGCTCTTGTGAATGAGCTCGAGGGCGGCAGCACCACCGTCTCACCTTTAACCTGCCGCCAAATAGTAGTGCTTCCATTACTGTGTTCCGGTTTGGTGGTGAGATCAGGCCCTGAAATTACAGGCACATGAGGCATAACACCGTAGTCCTCTGCTGCAGCGACGCATCTACAATCTGCTTTTGTGGATTGTTGATGTCCATGGGCTGTACTCCACTTACCATAAGGTGGACTACACGTTCGTTCGCTGTGGGCGTAGTATCAAAACTCAACATTAATATTACAAAAATGTCCCTTTTATGGGATTCAAACGCGCAACACGGACGCGACAGTAAGCTATAGGGTTACGTTACCCCTCCCTAATCCCACTACTCAACACCCATAACAAAACAAAGCGTTTTTGTAAACACCAGCTGGTCAGCTTGATCGCGAATTGCGTTCAAATATTTGGGCAATAGGTAAAGATATAAGACACATGTTCTTCATGTTCTTTAGATTATTGTTTACTTACTCACTAAGTACTGGTTCAGCAAACTTTTTAATTTTCTTTTTTTTATTAAACTCGTATATTCGACATGTTTCACGTATGCATCCGGAGAGGTGGGCACGGATTGCCACACAATCGTTGCCCCAAGAAGGACACCGTCGTCGGGGTAGACCTAGAAGGCGTTGGCGGGACGACCTAGGTGCCTACAACCACAAACTGCCGGAGATAGAGAGGACTGGCAACGTTTGAGGGAAACCTTTGCCCAGCAGTGGGACAAAGCAGGCTACCAAAAAAAATGCGTCTCTCCCTGACAGTCAATGTTTGTACGGGACGCGGAGATCGAAAGCTGTAGCTTAGCGTTCAACTTGAGTTAACCACATAGGTGAAAACAGATTAAATGTAAGTATTAGACTGAACCATCAGGCGTGTGGGCGCGCTGGCTGCACACACGTTATACGGCAGCAACACGCGACGCCGAGTGACGCCTACGATCGCGCACGCCTAATGTGAAGGACGCCTTAGTTTCACGGAATAGAAACATAATGCATGTCTGTATTTCTAAGAAGATCAAGTAATTAGCTATACCTTTTACCAACATTTCTAATTAATTACTTGCCGCCCAAGGCTGTGTTTCCACATGAATTATATTGAAAACTTCAAAGCTAGAGGTAATAAAAGCTACATTACAAAATATTTACACATGATTAAATGTGAGCGTAGACCATTATACTCCATTACATTACTAACATAACATTACGTTTATATTACCCAAAAGGGTGTTTAGGTCCCATGGGATGAGGGTTGAGCCTATTGCCATCCATCGGGCACTATTCAAACTCCATGCTGCTATTGTGAATTACCTGACAGAAAGAACACAGTGTTCGATTGCCTGATAAAGTGATAACACTTTTCCCGATCCGGAAATCGAACACCAGACCATCATGGGCGTTACTATATTATGTATAATATACGTGATGATAACATCATACTTATATAATTTTATTTTAACATAACGTAAGTTATGTTAAAATAAACGAACATCGTAGAAGGGATTCAAATTATTCTAATTCACAAATAACGACCAGATAAGATGAGCACGTGAGTACTTTGTAACAAACAATTACGCACAACACGTGAAACGATTCAACACGAGCGCCAGCTGCGAGGGATTGTGGCTAATTCATGGCTATTGTTTAGGAGAACGATGACTTTATAGACAAATAAGAATTGCTGTCTACGAAACTGCTACGAGCTACGAAGGCTCTACGGCTACGCGCTACGAGCCGTAGACCTCTACATATAAATCATCAATGTGTTGGCTGAAAAATAGTTAAGAAGATTCAAAATTTTAATGAACTTATGTACGTAAATAAAATAATTGAGAATAAACTATTATACTATTTGTTATCTAAACATATAATTAAATCGTAAGAAAGTCAAAACTTTTTTTGGGTCCAGTTTCTTTTTTCTAAAATATAAGTAGGTATACGTTAAAAGCCATTTGCTTGCACTGACTGTTTATTTTATGTCCGAAGATTTTTCGATTCATCTTGAGATTGTTATTACATGTGTACCTCTCACAAGGTGTCTGCAACAGTCAACACATGCGATCGCTACCCATGTAGCGAACGAAATGAACAATTACAAAAATTTGCCCACCGCCCGCACCAGTTTCAGTCCCCTTTGTCGTCATACCCCCGCGTCCCTGTACCGCGCAGGCGAGGACTCAGTTAAACGGTCAGCCTATAGTAATAGTAATGCATTAAACACTATTTTTATAATAAATTTGAAGTTGCCATACATTTAACTTATCCACCGCTAGAGATAAATTTGACACATGGATTTAGGCCTTACTGTATCTTAATTATACGTTCAATATTAAAAAAAATACTCTTTCACAGATTTCATCGATAGCTATTGCTAAATAAATCACATATTGTTATTCATCCAGAGCTAAATTTATTGAGATCGACAATGCTATTGTCAATCACCTTTTATATATATATGTGTACAAATCCGATACACATTCAGTCGCATAGAAATGTCAGTCTATTTCTGAACTATCAATAAATCCTTGACGAGCGACACATACATGTAGGTTGTACTGATACAATCTTTTCCAATTAGTATAAGATCCCTTAAACAACGACCTTCACCGAGATGTTTATTTGATGAAACATATTTTATATTTAATTTAATATGTCAATAGATATATTGCATATGGGTTGCCTAACAAATTTCAGTCCATGATATGATTAATTAATAATTGTCTAATAATCAAACCGGTGAAATGATTTAAAAAAAAAATATTTTCAATTATTAATTAATCATATCATGGACTGAAATTTGTTAGGCAACCCATATGCAATATATCTATTGACATATTAAATTAAATATAAAATACGTTTCATCAAATAAACATCTCGGTGAAGGTCGTTGTATAAGGGATCTGAGACTAAATCAACTTGTGCAACTGTTTTAGATAACACACGATAATCTCCTTTGTGTTTTGAATGTGAAAGCTTTTGTAGTAGAGATGTGCTGACTAGTCTGGGTGTTTTTTTTAATAAATATAAATAAATAAATAATAAATATTCCACAACTCACACACAACACCATCTAGTCCCAAACTAAGCAGAGCTTGCACTATGGGTGCTAGAATATCTGATACTAATACATCAAAATATTGAACAATGTAGGTATTAGCGCCAAAATAAGAAAACACAATGAAAAATCATATCAAAATGACAGATTCCAATGTAATAATTTCTTTATTTTTAATTTTAACAGTATTTATGGCCAGACTAAGTATATACTTTTGTTTTGTAAATACATACTTATTATACATAGAAACACCCAGACTAAGACAAACCCCCATGTTCATGCACACAAAGATTTGTCTTAAGCGGGAATCGAACCCACGACCTCGGCGTCGCAGGCAGGTACACTACCCACTCCGCCATCCGGTCTAAAATATGTATAATATAGTTTACTTATAATTTTTTTTTTATTATTGTTTGTAATGTTTTGACGTGTTCAAGTGCCTCCTAAACATTTATTTTTCTATCGGCATTATCTTTTCAAGTATCATAATTGATATCATAAATATTACTATGGTGTATGGAAGTGGAGATAACGCAAAATTACAATATGCGTCCAGTTGATACAGCCTTCCTGCCTCACATGATAACAGGCTAGCGCAAATATAGTAAACATAGAAGTAGTAGCAATATTTTTATTTATCTACGTACTTAAGCGGATCAATATCACGGTTCTGCAACGTGGTCGTGTAAAGAAATGAGTTTTGTTCTTAGAATCTGAGCAATACACGGTTCAAGAATCGTATTTTTTGTAATTGAGTAGTCTTGTCTGTTAGTGGTTATTTTTTTATTCCACTAAGGTTGCCAACAAGCGTATGGTATACTATGAAACATGAACTATATATTTTTTGCCTAATCGACGCTTCTCCCGACCAGAGGGCTGATTTTTACTTCACCCAGCGAATAAGCATTGCCATTCAACGTGGCAATGCTGCCAGCCTTCTGGCCTCGGTATCCGCTGTGGACAGCGATGCGGAGGAATTTTATGACGCTTATTGAGATTTATTATTTTATTTCATTTTATTTATTTATTGATTGTATGTGTGTGTGTTGTGTAGTTTTATTATTAGTCATTATTTATGTTTAGTTAGATAATTTTTCTGTTAATTCCTATAATTTTGAAACAGTTGAAAAAAATATGGGAAAGGCAGGATTAGATACATCGTATCAAAAAAAACAAAATTATTTGTTATAGCGTTTTTTGGCAAAGATATACGCTAAAAACATTGTTGTTTTTCTTGATCTGGGTGTTTCTATGTTTAATAAGTATGTATTTACAAAAGAAAAGTATATATGTATTAGTATCAGTTATTCTAGTACCCATAGTACAAGCTCTGCTTAGTTTGGGACTAGATGGCGTTGTGTGTGAGTTGTGAAATATTAAAAATATTAATTAAAATATTGTAATAGTCATAATAGTCACTAAGAATAATGATTTACTTTTTTATCGTACAATACACATGTTGGCGGCTTTAAAGCCGCTGTGATAATACGCTATGTGAATTCTACGTTAAAAAAGTATACCCTCGCCGCACCTTAAATTACTTTTACGCTTGGAAACAGTTACCATTTGATCTTTAATAAAAATTATAAAGATAGATCTGACCTTTATTACGCAAAAAAACATTATGCGTCGAAAGATTTTGCTCAACGACTCTAATGCGTAATGAAATAGCACGCAAAATGACGATTATGTCAATTGACTGTTATGCCAAATAAATTATGCTTAACGTGTTATGCTCAATTAAACTATACCAAAATATAGACTCCCACATCCCAAACCAAACTTCCAAACCATAATTTAGGCTTTAAGCCTATACAGTGGGTGGTTGATTAAAAAATTCAGCCTTTCCAAGGTTACCACTCTGACATTTTCTTGGACGCCCACGAGTACTTTTGGCATGGAAAATTATTTAGGCGGTGCATTACAGCGTTATTACGTGACATGTCTTACACCCACGTGAAATTGGAAAACTCTAGGACTTTGTTGCTATAAGCTACATGAAAAGTAAGCTTAATAATTTACTTATAATGTAGTCACATGCTGTGCGAAGTCATTGAAGAAATTATACATTTTGTATAACATTATCTAGTATATTCATGTATATGGGTATAAGGGTTTTTATACCACCTGATTCATCTATACTGCGTCGTTGGTATAGTGGTCGGACAAATTGTTATTTGGGATATAATTCTACATAACAGCACGGCGTAGAATGTGTGCCAAGTGGATGGCGATAGGCTCACCCCTTATCACATGGGACCTAAACAGGTGAAATGTGGGTGATATACACTTCTGCCACATTCTTCTGGGTAATATAGGCGTTATGGTATCTTATGTTTGTTGATCCATATATCAAGGTAAGTTGCGACTACATCCAATAAACATTCACAACGTCGCTATTCTGAGGATTTCGATCGCTTTAAGTGCAAGTAATATTAGGAACTAATCTCTCTATCAAAACTAAATACAGAAGTTCAAAATCTGCTATTTAGCTGTAGGTAAAAGGCAAGACGGTGGTGCATTCTACCTCGAGGTTGTTCGCAATTTTTTATTTTTTTTTTAAAAACGACGCCCGCACTAGGAATAACTCCCGTGTCGCGGAGGTGTTTACAAACATACATTTCACACACACAGAGCACACCCAGAGTCAGAACAAATATTTGCGATTCACACAAAGATTTGTCTCGTGTGGGTATGAACCCACAACACAAGTGTTGCGGACTCTTTTGAGTTAAAACCTTTTTTTAAAGTAATTATTTTATTGTTGAAATATTATCACTTATTGTCAAAGATAAAATATTGTTTTGTTGAATTGCTTGAGAAAAGTTTGTTTTCTTAAATTATATCTATTGGGGTGCATGAAAGGAGCCTCCCCGAGTGACGTACACAACGATTCCCTACGTCCGGCGCACCCTGGGCAATTCGCGAGTTCTCCCAAGCGAATTGGCTAATCCTTTCACCACGATGGCAAGTCAAAATAAATTTTGTATCAGCCATCGACACGACGAAGAAGAAGAAGAATTATATCTAAATATACTATTATTTATAAATAAACTATATAAATATAAATATACTATTATTAGAGAATTATACTAATCATAAAACATTCTATCATTCCACTGTTCTTTAACAACCAGTGTAGTTGTAAGCGGTGAGGCGACCGCTTTAACCACAACGCTAACCATGCACTCGTGTTGGCAAATAACTGAACAGAACTGTTTCAAAAAGATACTTCACGCATACAAATCTCCGTGGGTGGGCTTCGATTCTAGCTATAGGAGTGAGTCGTTATTTAAGAAGGCCACGTGATTTCGCCTACGAACAAGATCAATATCAACAATTATGTCCACTATATACTACGATAATTGGCAAATTAAATCACGACCTACCCACAACCTCTCCAATATCTCGAGATATCTGTCGAACGAAATAGGTCATATTGTGGGACGAGCACATACAGAGTGTTAGCAACTTTTATTGAAACCACTAATTTCTAGAATGGTCACTGTTCATTTGTAAAAATATTACGAAAAACAAGCACATTTGCCGAGCAAATTAAACATTTAAATCATTAAATATGTTCGAAAAACGTGAAAATATGATTTTGGGCATGGAATTTATCAATCGGTAGCAATGAACAATAACCATGTGTAAATTATGTGGTGTCAATAAATGTCGCTTTGTCGCATCCAACCTGTATAGGACACGAGAAAACGAATGTGTCATAATTGGCCGGACAATGTTTGTTATTGTGTATTGGGCCATTATATTAATATCCAAGATTTGTCCTTACAATGTTCAGTAAAGAAATTATGGTATATATGATGAATTTTCCTCAATATACTGTTGCTGATACTGTTGATATATTTCAAAAATACTCTTTCCTATATTACAAACATAAATATTAGCGAATTGCTCTTGTGGGTTTTAAGCCGCATCTAAATCCATTTCTATTGATCTCGAAAACATTCAAATTTTCATTTTGCAATGACACTAAAAGCTCTTCACTCAGTCTTTGATCGTTTTGGTTTGCCAACCCATTGCAACAGCATTTATTGGGAATTGCGTAATCCGAGTGACCTTTGATTGAGCGCAATTGGTGCATTTTATGCACAAGCATAATAGGTTTGTATCGTTTGTTTGACCACAATTTCGTGAGTACGACATAATTTGAACCGTTAAAAATATTACAAACGAGTATCTTCCATCGATGACTCCATAGCATTTTTTGTTCATCCGAGAATAATTAACGCTGCGGAAACGATTTATTACAGTATTCGGTAATACCAGAATGTTCATAGACAGACAAAACAACATTCAATTTAGGGGATTCCACGAGGTCGAAGATAAAAAACTCATTGACAAAAACAATTCTGGAAACATATTATTATTTTGATGCACTCGAACTCTCATAATGTCAGTATATTTATCATATAGATTCCGTTTAATCTTGGTTAGCGAGAACATTGGAAGTAAACACTGTGAGTGGAGCGAGAGAGCGCCAACGCGTCAGTTAATTTTCTCGATTTCCCGGAACCGCCGCTATCGTACTTGACTCATGCAGCTAGTGCCTCTGATCTTGAAATATTTACTCAATCTGTATTGTCGCATGGATGTTGTGCTTTTCCTTTATGATTTTGCCTTCTGTTTACACTTTATGTTACTTTGAAGAACTCTAATTTTGGTCCGCTTGGTACGTCAATAAAAAGTGGCCAATTTTTTCCGGGGATTTAAACTATCCGCACACCAATTATCATCATGATCTGTCAGATTTGGACACTATTGGGTACTAATAAACAAAAAAAAATATGTGCTATAAAATTTGTATATGTAGAATTTGTGTAAATTACGCTTACTAAAATTAAAATATTCGTATTAGTCGATAGGAGGTAATTTCATTACTTATGTCGTATACAAAATAATAAAATAAAGCGTAAAATAAAATATTCGTAGAATTCGTAATTATGATTACTACGCCAGCAAACGAACAAATTTTTGAATGAACTTTAGAGCATTCTTATTCGTGTTTTTTTTAATATCTTTAAGCTTTACTATAATATGATTTATTTGTAACGTTATCTTCTATAATAATATTATCTGAGCAAAGAAAAGTATACAAGGTCGTTCATCACAGTTTACACCGACGCCTACACTTTCAGTCGACTAAACTAATGAATCCGGAGGAATGACACAATATTTCATAGAAATCATTGTTTTATAGTTATAAATGCTTATTGTTTTACATTTTTCACAACACCTTTATAATTTTAGCACATTTTTTATATGGTCTAATAATACGCTCGAACTTACTCACAGATTTATCTCATCAAGGTTTAGTTTTTAACATACGATGACTAATGCTAATTTCACATAATAATTTGTTTTGAATTATCTAAAATGCGTTTAGACACTTGCACTTTAAATAATAAATTTATACAAAACATAAGTTAATTGTTTTTGGTAAACGTCATAATTTCATCAAACTCACCGCACTCTTTTTTTTATAAGTTGTGAAAAGGTTAACCTAAACTTAGGGTCTAAAGCTACGCTAGGAAAAAAGGAATCCTCAAAGTTTTATTTCATAAAGACGGTATAAGACCAAACGTGGGTTTAATTCTCGCATTATTATTATTTACTTTGTAACTGAACGTTACTGAAATATATAAATTCATAGATTATTAAAAAAGAATATTTCTTGTCGTTTTTTTAGTACTTCAAATTAAACAGGCGCTAGGCTACGGTTTGTTCTAAATTACAGATAAATAGATCAAATACTCGTAGTAACAGATAAGATATTTCATATCTATCAAATGATATTATCTCCAAAATTAATATCTGCAATCCTGCAAGTTATAAATTCTCCGATATGATTCGGTATCAGTCTCCGGCCCCGCGTGAATCCAAAGCGTAACACGTGTCAAACGTTAAGCGTTCCTCCATAGGTTTAGCAGTTTTTAGAAATTAATATTAATTTGACATAAATTAGGGTATTTCATTTCAAATTTTCATATTTTGACGTTTACGTGACAATTTCGTGTTTGCAAGAGTACTTTCACAGTTGAAAGGACCTTCGTTGGTAAAAAAAATCTTACGGCAGTTTGATTTATATGCTTGTAGTTTAGTCCGTTGCTACACAATATACAGTACTGAAAGATTTGGCTACATTTCACATAGGAAAGCCCTTCTACACCGTAGCGTTTTGCATTTTGAAAAAGTATTTTTACCCCTAAAGCATTTGACGTTAATCCGTATATTTTTTTTTATAGTTATCCAGTTAAATATTTATATTTAAGCTATAATACTGTGGCTCTATCAATCAGTTAAATTTAGGCCTCTTAAAAATGTTACACATTGCCCAGTTTTCAGTTGAGGTTCAATCAATCCATGAGTTAGCCGCCAAAGCAAATGCCGCTAAATGCATTAAAACCTGCACTTAATCGAAAGTCAAATTTGAGCTCTTCCACAAAATTAAGGATATACTCAACGCTCGTACGGCCCTGTATTACTTACGCAGCCCCTGTGGGGTGTAGCATTTCAGACTAATTTGAAGAATGAGTAATTTACTTACTCAAAACTGCAGATAATCCAAAATGAAGCATTAAAAATTGTTTACAACACGCGATTTAGTCTTAAAAATCTACATTTTTTTTTTTTATTTTAAAACTTCATGTAGGTACAATATCGCACATAGGCGGACTTAATGCCATAGGCATTCTCTACCAGTCAACCTTTGGATGATGCTGAGAGTGGGTAGTAGGTGCAAAAGAGGAAGTTTTAATTAATAAAAGAATAAAATAATAAAATAATTATGATTACGCATAGGTAGGTACTTAACACATGTGTAAATAAAATTTCCAAAAATAATTGAAAATGGCGAAGATCTTTAATTTTTACATAAATCCACACCATAGTAAGCCGCTTATCTCAGCTATCGGCAAATCCTGAATAACTACTTCACCCGACGCAACTAGTTACAATAGATACAAACTACCACATCACTATTTTATAAACGAGTCGAAGGTAGATTGACTGCGACACGGGAACACAGCCGTAGATAGTTCGTCTGACGGCTTTGGCACTATTACCCTCACTTTTTAATTTTAAACACATCACATTCCTATATTTTTAAGTTTCGGTTTTATTTTAACTTTTCGTAAAATCAATATACTATGTTTAATGTGCTATGTTTTAAGTGTAAAATAATAATTCAGCCCGAATATTTGAAAGCTTGTGATCAATAATGTTTGTGTTGATCTGGGTTATAAAAAGTTTTATTCATTGTGTAAATGTTATGGTCTTCAAGCCTTACATAATTTTAAAACCAATTTTATTTATTAAACAATATTATCTTGATTAGTTTTAATTTCAACTAGATGTGAAAAATGTTTTTAAAAGGTGAGTCAGCCTGCAAAACAACTTATTCTTATGATTTTTTAGTGTTTACAAATAGAAGAAGATCATTGTGAAACTTATGTACCTACCTACATGTTTATTGATAAAAACATTTAAAAATTAAAATCAATCAATCAATTAGTTAGCCAATCATAGTCCATTGCTGGTCATAGGTCTCTCCCTTTTCAGTTGTGTCAGTCAATATAACATACAAGCTTATTTTTGTATGCCCATTCTTCTCAACAAGGTATGCTAAAAGATCGACATATTTTGTACACGATTTGAATGGAATTTTTAATACGCCAATATTCTATTCAAAGAGTGGCAGCAAAACTCCGAATAGACCGTCGAGACAGTTTAGTGAATATACGCGTACAATATTATACCATTATGTATTCTCAAGGTCACGACATGACATGAAAGCCGACTGACATTCACAGTAACAAAAATACCTTAAGAGGCTCTTTATTTAAGTACATCATTATATTATGATAATATCATTGTAATTATGACATTTTGTGGGAAAAAGTGGGAGAGTATGGCCTTTATCGACATCATCAGCGGAGGCGGGTGTTGCTAATTCAAAAAGCTAGAAACCACGGCTGGTGTAACCGGGTGCCGAAATGTATAGCCAAAAGGTAAATAAAATGCACGATTCGCGTTAATTCCCGTCAACATTACAATAACAAGAACATAATATGTCCTTGTCCACCTAGATTTGATCAGCGGCATAATTTTATGTCTAACATACGCAATTCCATTCATATAACGAATATTTTTGTTAAATATGAATATTCCACAGGAAGACCATTGCTTCATATTTCCAGACCAAGTTTTGTTAAAACATAAATAAATAAAGTGATTATCTCGAACGGAAACTTCGATCGTTACGAGTGAGAATATTGGCGACATTGCAGCTTTGTAATACGATAGCATTGTACAAAATGTAGACATGTGGTGCACCTTCAATGAAGTATATTTATAATATATTTTTACAAAATGGTAGCATCCCGGCATCCGGCAGCGCAACTAAATAATACAAAACACGGTTTACGAAAATCATTGAATAAATTGGAAATTCAAGACGAATTCTAAATTATGAAAACGATGCGTCAGTCAAGCGAGATGTTTACTTTTCCTCGGATGATATGCATCCGGTAAAACCGTCAAAATAATGTTGGAACATATGGTCAAGGTTTCTGGGACAGTTTAAAAAATCAGGGTATTTTCCACTCTATTACCGATAGGTTAATAACCTGTTTTAAATAACAAAACAAGTAAATATGGACATTGAAGACCATTTATCAATGAAAACAACAAACAGGAAAAGCCCAGAGATTATTAAATAAAAGATCTCATATATCAACAAACAAGTTAAAACCAATATTGGCTGGAAATAGCGCACTTATCCGAGCCATGGCTGCATTTATATAAATCTGTTTTGTACACGAACCAATTTCGTCATTGACTTTTTGGGAGTAAATTATTCTGTGTTCAGCCGAGCATAACGCGAGTTAATTAAACAGCTTTGGAACAATTTTTTACACAAAAGTCTGTAATCAAAGCCGTGAAGCCTATATTTAATACGTTAATTACTTTTACTATTATAATAGTGGTCACAATTTGACATCGCGTTAAGAAAAGTCGAAAAGAAAAGGGCTTTCTTAAAACAAATGTTTGTCCGTAACCGACTCGAGGTCTAAGAGACAGTTAAGAAACCTTCGCGGCACCGGCTAGATATTAATCTAACTAAAAAAATGATAAGTCCCATCCCGAGTGACTTCATGTAACTGTCATGTCTAAGTTACGTTCTTACTGTGTCTGGTATTATTCCACAGCGTTGCTGAGGCTCGATAGCCACAATTCTGTTCAATTATTAATCGGATTATTGGAAACCAAATTTGCTGGTTAAACTTGCGAATTAGCAAATATTATTGGGCACACGGACTCACCAGAATTATTATCAATACATCAATACAAATAAATAAAATTA
Organism: Hypena proboscidalis; assembly: GCA_905147285.1. Classification (NCBI taxonomy): domain Eukaryota; kingdom Metazoa; phylum Arthropoda; class Insecta; order Lepidoptera; family Erebidae; genus Hypena; species Hypena proboscidalis. The sequence goes on from LR990130.1 coordinate 6,130,993, forward strand.
AAGTGTTTTAATGTCAGAATAACGATGATTTTTTAAGCCGGTATAGTTATTTGCACGATACATATGCCTATAAGTCAGTTTTTATGTTTTTTGTCTGTCTGTCTGTCTGTCTCTCCGTCTGTTTGTAACGGCTAATCTTCTAAACGGCTATATTGATTTTGATAATATATCTTCTTCGTCGTGTCGATGGCTGAGTCAAATTTAATTTTGACTTGCCATCGTCGTGAAAGGATTAGCCAATTGATAATATATAACTGACTACAAGGCGCGTTACCATGCAGATAAAACCGCAGGCGAAAGATAGTTTGTTTGCTAATCTACTACTATGATCTCGGGAACTAATCATTGTATTTACATAATTATTTTTGTGTTTGATAGTCCAATTCTCAAAAAAGGTTTTATAATTCTTTGCATTACGCTTAACTCTACGGAAGAGGAGCAGTACGTCTTAACGCGGGTCAAAGAGCGAGAGCAGCTACTACTTGAGACAACGAATTCCACGCGGACAAAGTCACGGAAAAAAGCAAGTAATTAATATAATATTCATACGCTGATTCCAACGTGTGAAACTCAAGTTAACGCTAAACTACAGCTTTGGATATTTCTGTCCCGTACAAGTATTCAATAAGAAAAAAGATCAAAATACGACTAAAAAAACTATAGTTTAAGTAGACAAAGAAATTGGCCGCTTAGAGAGATATTGTTTTTCACACTCTATTATTTCTGAATGATTGATCGTGATTATGTTTCACATCGAGAACATGATCTAGTATGTTTCCATAATAAATTTGAATTTGTAAGCTAATGTGAAAGTTTTATATGAGTCATCGATACTTGTCAAGAAATGTATCAGTAATGGCAATAACAATAAAAAATAGGATTCCAGAGTATCGTAACGTATCCTTGAACTGGTTTCATTTCATGAGTTTGACTTGTGATAGCTATCGACTGCCCACTGTTTCAAATAAATAGCTGTTAACCGATTTACTATGAAACGATTCTTAATTGCGTCTTGAACGCAGCTGAGATGCTAACTGGATTTCTTGATGAAAATAATATTACATTTGTGTTCAGAACAAACGGAAACCTTGACAGTTACTTTGTTTCGTTATATAAAATTAATACCAACGTTATACGTACTGTCTTTATCGATAAATTTATTATTTCAAGCGCCGCAGCTAACAGTTTCTTTATTTTTCTTTATGCAGAGTGATGTTTTCATTATCTTGTAACATTTGTGCCTGTATTTATTACTTGTGTGTCAAATGTTTTAAATTATGAAGCAATAAGTATAATTCTTGATTAAATTATAATAATGTGTGCAAATGTGTGTTCTCACTCAGCTCTTTAATCGAAACTGGCTTTTCTTATATGCATTGTGTATATTTTTAGTGGTTTTAACTTTAAGAACTTAGCTTTTGATTTAGAGATACGTTTTCGAAAAAAAAACTGAAATGAACAATTTTTTGTCCGTATAGGGTGCTTGCCCGCTCCTCCCTCTCTAAAAGCCTAACCTTTAGATGAAAAAATATGAATATAATCATAATAGGAAAACTATAGCGGCTCTGTTGACTTTATTAGTTCAAGAGTAATAAGGGCCCAAATTATAAAATAGTTCCTTAAAAATTTCGTACTTAAAGCAAAAAAAAATTTGAAATTAATGGCATGTAGTATAGTTGTTAATGTTTAATATAAATAGTAAACCCCTATTTAGTCCATAAATAGGTGGTAACGGCTGATTACGGCACCCTAATGTGCGTGGCCGAACACACACTTGGTGGGTTTTTTATTTGATCTATGAATCCACTCTCTACTGCCGGAGTACAATTATTGAATGAAAAATTACTCCAATGATCCAAGCGATTGACAACCTGTTCTCACAGCATTCAAAAACTTCCGTATATGGCGCCGAGCAGGTCCGTGATATGAGTAACCGCGGCGCGTCCCCGTCAGATATAAAGAATGTGGTCAACTGTCACTGCAGGAGGAGATCAACGCTCTCATTGTGTCGGCATAAGGCAGTGACAGAGAAAATTAGGCTCTGAATTCCACCGATATTTTTGCATGAAGACGCGAGGAGGGCGGGCGGCGTTGCTAGCTACCTACGTATATATAGCTTCAATCGGCTGCGCGGAGCTTCAGTCGCATTCAGACGCTCTATCGCGCTCCACGCCGATTTCATACGCGTTTTCCATTGCATGACCAAAGAACAATTTTCATTTATTGGACTAATACTATAGTGATATCAAAGACAATTAGTGTTGTGATAAGACTTTTGAGTATTTCTTTTGCTGTGTGGTGAATTGCCGGCGTTTTCAGCCGACCTGTAGCCGTGAGTCCGGGACGCCTCTACTTCGATCAGGTAAGACTTCATTCACTGTTACCACACGTATCCACAACATTTTCAGTACATTTCAGTGGCTAGTATTTTACGTTTTCTTGAATTACGTTACTTGGGTTGTTTCTCATTCATTTTCTTAAATCGATATCATAGCACTTACATGACAAGCCGGTTTCAATAGCTTTTCAAGTACTGTTTTATGTTTATTGAGGGCTTTATAGGAGCACTTTTGTGTTTTTATTGAATAGTCTGAATCAATTGCACTTTTTATGGATAACAGATATTGTAGACAAAGCATTATTGTCATTTATTGCTTTTGTTGAGATTGAGAATAGATTTTAAAGGTGATTAGTTGAGGTATTCTAGCACTAAATCTCGTCTCTCTTTAACAGCATTTTTGTTCAAATATTTTTAATTAAAAAAGGACACGTGGGACTTAGGTACGTAATAGATAGTATCTTTTCGATTGCATTTAAGTTGTATTGATTGTAGCTGTGTTAAATGAGTCCTGCTTATTCATCATTTATATCTTCAAGTTGATAATACGAGATTTTTAATTTATCTTTTAGAAATGAAATGAAAGCTTTTTATTTAAGCGCATAAATTTACTTTTGTTACAAACATATATTATAAAACAATTGTAGTGAGATTCTTCTCTTATGAGACTCGTGAACCAACTTAAGATCTATTGTGAATTATGTAATAATACATGTCTTATATTTTTTTATAAACAATTTACGTTTTTAATAGCTTCAGTAATTATATTAAATCAGATACTTAACAAATAATAAATCAATTAAATCACAGTAGCGTACAATAAACGTAATAAAACTAAAATTCATTATTTAATGTTCGACTAAAATAACATTAATTTTAACTCTAGTCCTTTAAATAATAGACATGAATATGAATCAATTATTAGCAATATAAATCTTTATTAAATGATGTTTTTTTTTCACACAATTCGCAGCTTAAAACAGTTATAAAATAGCTTTTTTATCAAATAAGGAGACGAACACCTCCACAGTGATACTATCAGAAGTATCAGATTATTTGAGGTGTTTACTGCATATATTAAAATTATTTTAATAACAGCCTTATAATTACTACGTTTGATTGATTCGATTTATATAATAATACAGTTTCATTAATTATCAATAGTAGTAGCCCAAGTAGCACGTAAGTGTCGTCAGAATCAATTATACAGCCAATATAGAACTTAAAGTGTTATTTATAAGAGACGTATAAGAGAGTCAGGAAAGGTAATAAGCGTTATAAGAGTGTTACAATCCGCTATTATACAGCTCAGCTGTATATAGGCTTTATTAAGGTATCTGCGTACACTTAAGGTGTTATATCGGAATATTACAACTCTACTATACAGCTTTAATAATTGTGTAACACTCCAAGCTTATTTCTACGGCTAAAGCTGTATAAAGGCTGTATTATAGTGTTACTTGACACTTGTTGCTGTACAAAGGCATATGCTAACTCCATTATAACACTAGTTTTTATGGTGTAATTTAACACTCTTATAAGTATTGAAGCTGTAATAGTTACTTCTAAGAGAGTATTATAGAACTAAAAAGATAAATGACAGCTATAGTACAGCCTTAGTCTGTATTATTGACGGAGACGTCAAATCAATCTCGCAGTCAGGAGATGGATTGAGAAGGAATATTTGAATTTAAGGAATTACAACTTAAATAACAGTAATGATAGTGAACCAATATTGACTGAAAGAAAAAACCATTCAACCACACCGACAATCCATAGCTCCAATGAGGGTTCCGTACGAAAAAAAAAAGAAAAAAAAAAAGGAGATAAAAATAACATTATTAATTGCTTCCTTCGCCATCATAACACCCCTTTTGATTCCCAGGAACTTGGCACTATGCAAAGTTTTTTTGGCATTTTTCTTCAGTTTCTATTATCTTGAACGACATATTATTCTGAAAAATAAAGAAAATACCTTAATAAATAATCGTCAAAATGGTTTTAGAGATTTTAATTCTTTATACGTATCTCTAAAGAGGTTATTAGTTATTATCTAAATGAAGAGCATAATACAGCCTATTGAATAAAAATATTCTAAAATTACTCTAATTAGAAGTTAAAAGCTGTACAATACACTTCATTTATTCCATAGTACAGCTACTGGCGCTATATTGCTCTTCAAATAGTGTTAGGGCTGTTTAAAATTGACGCCATTTTCTAATAAACAAAAACATATTAGATGATTCTAAAAACAAAAAGAATTGACATTATTTTGCATTATCTTTAGCCGTATCATGTTTACTAGCTTATATAACACTAGCTTCCGCCCGCGGCTCCGCCCGCGTGGTATGTCAATTAAAAGTAGCCTATATGTTAATCCAGACTATAAGCTACATGTGTGCAAAATTTCATCGAAATCGACCCGGTAGTTTTAGCGTGAAAGAGTAACAAACATCCATCCATACATCCATACTTACAAACTTTCGCCTTTATAATATTAGTAAGGATTAGCTTGGCCTTTTCCTTATTACTTGAAATTAAAATGTTGTTATTCTAACCTTAAAAAACAAAAACTTACTTACCGATATTCAGTATTTCTTTTGTTTTTCTTGATTTTTATGCAGGCGCGCGAATATTTTACCGAAAACCATATACAGGTTTACAATAAATATTGGTTTGCACGTTCTTTTCACCAAACCAATAAGTTCAAAATCATTTATATGTTTTTCTTAGCAAGTAATTTGCCATTATAATAATATGCATAATGTAGATAAAAAATATGATGTACATTAAAATATCTATACTTTTGTAATTCTTTTATAACACTATTGTAGAACTTTAATTCTTACAAGCTACTTCTAGGATACCATCTGGAGAGTTAAAGTTTCTTTGTACACCAAATAACAGCTCTAATACAGCCTTTATACAGCTACTATACAGCTCTTATAACACCAAACGCTGTATAATTTGTGCCCATTTTACACTTATAAGGGCTGTATAAGCGCTTATGCAGCCTTTATACAGCTATTATACAGCTTTAAGTATAAAATTACGCTCTAGTACAGCTTTTATACAGCTTGTAATGCTACTTGGGAGTCTCTTTAAACGTAAAATCGCCTTTTGCGAGTTGTTTCATTACGAAGAACCCATTCAAGTAGTCTCATTTCGTTATGAATGAATATTCTGCAATATAGAATTGGATTGCAAATTCAACGGAGAAATTCTACGGAATGGATAAAAGCTGATAAATTTTATCGGACTGATCCTGTTACTTTAAATACAATTAAATCTCTTCACAATTTTTTGGATATATTTCACTGATTTAAATTAATATTCAGTTTTAATTTCATGAAATTAAAACCATGTGCTTTTTTTAACCGACTTCAAAAATAAATTAATTCTCATTACGTCGGTATTTTTCTGATTGACATTCTGTAAACACAAGTAAACAGACAGACATATACGTTAGGGCCACAATGATTTCTACTAACACTACCAGCAAATGTAGAGATTGTATAAAATATGAATGAGAAATTTCATTGTAAAAGCAAAGCTCTTCACGTTAAATCCAATATGATATTTTTTCATTTCTATGAATTTTCTACATTAACTTTCAATAAAGTAATTTGTGAGTACGAAGCCAATAAACTGTATTTCGTTAGTAAATGACATTATTGAGTAAATTTTTTGTTAAAATAAGATTCATCTATAATTATTTTAGAAAGTTCCTATAAATAAGATTATTCTCATTAATTTAACGGTTGGTTGGTTCCGTACCCGCTAAAACGGAACCCTATTACTGAGACTTCGCTGTCCGTCTGTCACCAGGCTGTATGTTATGAACCACCATGGCTGTTGAAAGTTTAAATTTTCCTAGATGTATTTATTACTGTTGCCGCTATAACAAAAATGCTAAAAACCCAATTAAATAAACATTTAGGGGAGGGCTCCCATAAAACAAACGTGTTTTTTTGGTCGTTTCACCTTGATATCGATAACGGTAACAAGTAGACCCTAAAAACATTTACAAAATATTTATGAATATATTTTCTCTAAAAATAAATAATTATATAAAAATAAGAAATCATAATATATAAGTATTTAAGAGTAGACATACAACAGACATGTGTTTTTTGGGGCTTTTAATAGACAATGTTACGGAACCCTTCGTGCACGAGTCCGACTCACACTTGTCCGGTTTTTATAAATCATTCAGCATATATACGAAAAAGCCAGTAAAATAACTGGTAGGTAGAATAAAATAAATACAAACTGTGGAGAATGGCCACATCCTACATTCATTACATATACAAAGTACATTTGATGGTTAACACGTGTAAAATTCGAATAAATTAAAAAACATTGACAGGCTCTCATTACAACCAGCGATGTAAATTCCGTGTTCCGTAATTGGTTCGTCATAACACAACCTTGACAACAGGCAATGAAGCCAATAACTCATATTACGTATTAATCCACTGCCATCCCATCTAAACGGTTGTTAATTCGTTTTCATTGTGGCCGAGGGCTCAATTAGCTGGTCCACTTCAAAAGATAAATGACCGCAGTAATTTTCCTAATATCCACGTGTAACTGAAGTTTTACAGCTGACAAGCATTGCCGGTCAAAGTCGGCTTTATAAAGCGGAGGGGGCAGTGGAATCCTCCAGCTTTTGATCGAGTTTGCCAACTATTCAAAGCGCTCCGACGCTCATCTCGTTATTCGGAATATAATTTTAGTATGTCTTTACGTAGGAATACGCAGATAAATATTTTCTAAGACTAACCAACGTCAGTATTTACTAGTTTCTCTCATGAATGAATAGACTACGAATTATAAATATTGTAAGAAAAACTTATGACGTGGTTATCTTGAAAACACATTCTAGGTATAAGAGTACTGTATCAATCGAATAAACTAGATCTGTAAACATTAATTTTAATCTACCAAAAGATATACTAATTACTTAGTACATCCAACAAATACAAGAAATCCAATTCATACGATAAAAATTACTAAAGATTATTGCAGAACTAAAAATTATTTCAGCAAATAGTAGTAATTATTTCGCCTAATTAAATATACTAAATGGAAAAGAACAAGCACCAGATGTTTAATGATTACTTGTGAAATCTTCCATACACAAAGTCAATGTCAGTTAAAACGTTTATTTTTCCAAAAAACAAACAGTTTTTAAAAACCTCCGTGCGATATTTTGGTTAAACTTGACCTAATTGTCGTACCGGTGCGAGTTGTAACCCAGTTATGAAATTGCAACATGTTTGGACGTCTTCAATGCGCTTCAGGCGAGTTTAAATTCGGCTAATGAGGAGTTGGAATGTCTTCCTCCGCCATTATAAACGCCGAAATGACATACACTGTCCAATTTGAACGTCTTCAACAAATTAATTTTAATTTTTTTACACACATCCGGGTCTGATTGAAGAGCTTTGCTCTTTTTGCATGGAAATAACTTTATCCTTCACCGATTATAATGTACCACACCTAATATATTAGTATCTGTAACACGTGTTAAGAAAATCTGTTGAAACTTATAGTAAATTGTTTGTATAGCTAACTAATTTAAAACTCTAATAAATCTATCAACTCAGCTTAAAAGCAACCTGTCCAAATCAAATTAATATATCACCAAATTCTGCCGCTTCTGAACAACATAAAGTAGTTTAATTTATCGCTGACTACAAAGTCACTGAGACTACAATGTAAATAAGAAACTTTTCAGAGTTATTTTGATTGATTTTTATTCTCCATAAGAACTCCTAAATAAATTGGACTGTAAATAACGAAATCTTGGTAGGAACCATTAATCTTGAATCAGTTTATTGGTTATCTGCCACTCCTAGCTGCCTGGCTGACAGCATAGAATTACCTGGCCGTGAGCCTATTCCTTACAATACATTATGAACCTTAATACAAAGAGAAAACGTTTAGTTTTATTATTTTCCAAAATTATAAAACTAAGCCAATCAACACAAGTTTCAGATACGTTTACTACCACGCGGATCAGGTGTGGAATACAATGAGTTATAAGCTTCTTAGTAACTTTCCTATCCACTGAAAGAAACACGTTCATCGTAAATCTTTGCGGTATCAGTACGGATGAAATTAATATCCCATCCACTCCAGTGTTTTATAACCCGCTAATTAAATTAAAATAAATACAAATTAATAGTGCTAATTTATTTTAAGTATAAGTCATTCGCCAACCTTCCAGACTACAGTCGAAAGAGATTTGAGTTAAAATTGTCTAAAATTTATATTCGAATCGCGGAGAAACTCTATATTAACTCGTGTATTATAAACCCAGACCATACCCACATACTGCAATGTTGAATGTAAACAGAATGGAGTATTGATTCCTCCGTTTAAACAAGGTGGAAACGCAGTATTTTTAACATCGAGAGCAGAGGAAATTTCCTACCGTTATTGACTGCGTATCGAATAGTTATTCAGTGAGCTGTAAAACAAATATCAGAATGCACTAAAGCTGACGGATCATCAAAGGGTTTAATCAACAATCGCCTTGGTGCATTATTCATGGATTTGTTTTGTAGCAACGCAGTGACTCATGGCTTTGGTTTCAAGTTCAAAGATGCCACTGTTGAACTTGGGATTTCATTTGAAGGCTTTGATTCTCAGGTGGGCGAATATGACCGGGTTACGGATCGATGCGGGTCGCTTGAGGGTCAAAGAGGCCAGCCTCTCAGCACAATGGGATGAAACTTTAATTAGCAGCAAAATATTATGTTAAGCAAAATATTTAAAATAATTTTCAACAATACACACAGTGTTTTGTTTGTAGTAATTAATGTTATTTGAGTTTTTGAAATGTAAATACAGCCTTTGAGTCGACCGTTGTAAATGATCAGGTATTTTTTAATTCAATACGTAAAACAAAAGTATGTCTCTTGAACTCGAATGAATACGATCGTCTGTTGAAAGTTTTTTTCGTTACGTAATCCTTTCTATGGGGCTCCAAATTTAAAAATCGCCAAAATACATTTTCCTTGTATTATAAGATCAACAACCGACCTTGTCTAGAGAAATATCAGCGTTAACATTCGCTAATGCAATTTCAATTTAAGAGATCATAGAGAGCTTTACTTATCTCAAGACAAACATTAGATCGATCGATTTGAAAACTTGTTTTTCATTCAACTTTTCAAACCAATCGATTTAATCTTCTTGAACGATTTAGATTTTTCTTTAAATAAGTTTGACTGGCGTTTCCTCGTAAAAAAAAAGTGGTCTCTAGAGTAATCAAGTATCGCACTTTCCTACACTTTTCTTTGTGGATCCCAACAAGTGATGAATGGGAGTCATTGCCCTCATTTAACCTCATTACGGAAGTAAGGTACTTACTCAACTTCATAACATTTGAAGACATTACGAAGAGTAATTCGCGAGGCCCAAGTCTCTAGACAATTAAACCTTTTTGTTACCTTCCCTGCATGTTCATAAAAAGTTCACAACGGCGTTAGCTGTAGAATAAAAGTTATACTCATTAGTTTTCGATCTAATGGGATGATTCCAAATGTATAAGTTAGAACCTATAGAATATTAATGCCCGATAAATATCCTAAGGTCGAGTCGATGTGAATTTAACAGACAACTCTGTAAAAGTGACAAGCAGAATTAAAAAAAAACATATTTGGAAGTGTATTTAAAAGAATTATTAATCTAAAGTGTGATTGTGTGATAACTTAATTTATGATTAAATGATAATATAAAGGAATTCGTTACCGATGTCATTATATCATAGTTTATCATACAATAGCTGCCGTGTCCTTATTGCGAAACTACGCAATAGTTATCAGAAAAATTGCCACGCAATATCGGCGGCCCCAGCTATGTAACCACTTATTATAAAAACGACCGTATTATGTGACACGCCACTCGTTCTGAGACTATCGAATATTCCACATCGAATTCCAGATCTCGGTCAAAACTAAATTCAGTTAGCTTGATATACAACATCGCTTTTACAATTAAAAAAACATTTAATAATCTGGCTTGACTTTTTTATCAAATATTTTACTTTAATTATAATAACCTGACGTTGCTGGGTTAAACTAGTTATTTGTGAAAATATACCTATATATAATTTTTCTAATCATCGCTCTTATGAAGTCAGATAACGAAGATAGGTTGAAACATATAGAACAGAAAATTGATGGAATATTTTCAGTAGCCTACTGACTGAAATTACAGAACAAGTTTCATAAGCACTAAGTTATACAATTTATTAAAGCGAGTACAAAGTCAGTATCGATCCTCTTTTAAGCACAACTTAGTAACTTAGCCCAAGTTTACAAGTGGGTGTGTAAATTTAACGCTTTTACACTTAGCTACTTATTCATATTGAAAATGTCTATGAGAGAATTTGTAAAAGGTATTTTTAGGTCTCTATTTATAGTAAAACCCGCGGCTTAGTTCTCGTTGTATCAATAAAAGGCCTACCATTTATTGATACTTCGAGAATGATGCCGCCCACTCAAGCCTTAGAACTATGTTCTATGTTGAAACCAATTGTCACCAAGATCAATCTATTAGTTTATCTATGAAAACGTAGCAGGTAGTCAAACAGGCAGAGCTACATCCGAATAAGAATAATAGTAAGTATTGGCATAACAAAATACTAAGCCCTACAAAACTATTTTATTTTTCCTTATAGCAAAGATGTATCTATATTTTTAGGCTTATCCATCTAATTTATCGTCAGTCACATCTGCGTACACAAAATTACCATATTAACGGCACTTAGAGGAACGAGAGCAATAAATAAACGATACGTGTCACGAAATGTGGTAACCGACCTCAAAAGTCTTTACTAGGTTTATCGGCCTTAGTTTGTTGTTTCTGCCTGGTATACCGCAAAACGGTCATTCCAAACGTCTATATCTCTATTTAACGTGGTAAACACAACGACTTTCTTCGATTTATGTACCAAATTGGGGTTGGTTGTAAATCGTGTTGAATTTAAAGAAACTTAATGCTTTTTCGGCGAGCCAACATTAATTAAGGTATAGGCACCAATTTAAGCTCTGCTAATGTTTCACATGCCGCCATTATAACGTTAAATTACCATCATCTAGCTCTTCGCTAACCTTTTTTTTCCTGTTTTTTAAAAAATACGATACAACCCAGCTTATGAATATTTAGCATAACCGCGACAAAATCTATCTCACGCTCGTTCTGCTAGCCCGGCAGAAGTAGATTAACACAAATTGATCGCGATCCTACGTCCTTCAGCTACTACGAGCTATCAAGGTCTGGGTAAACAAGCCATAATCAGTGTTCAATCTCTTGTTACATACCATTAATCATAGCCATCAGTGTCATTGTCAACGAGTCCTTGGATGCAACCTTCTGTGTTTCACGTGATCTGGCAATTTGCTGCCAAGCCCTTGTATATATAATACCGGGAACCCGAAATTTCGCGGTGAAGGACTCATGGCCAAAGTCGTCAAGGACTTCTGGGCTTTTTACTATTATGAGAACAAGATTTTCTAATTTTGAAGATTTCCAAAGCTAGAACTAAATATATAAAAGGTATATTATAAAGATAAAATTAGAACCCATCTAACTACTACTCAATATTGTGGTATTCTAGTTTTACTATTTTATAATATTTGGTGAGGTATTTAAAGAGTTGGCAATAAAGCTTAATAAGATAACAATTATTAATTCTTAACATTTTCTGTTACTAAATACAAGAAGCAGTTCCATTAGGTACATTTAAAAACACGGCGGTAAAAGTTCATTTTTCATTTTCCACTATTTTCATAGAAACAAACTATCAAATAAAGTAGATTCTTGTTTAATTTACAGACAGAATTCCTTCAGTAATCTAGTAGTAAGACCACTGAAGGATGAAATTAACAAGAAACGTGATATTTAAAGTAAAGATTGCATTACATCCCACGTCTTCCGCCAAATCCCTACATAGACCGGTAGAAGCCTTTAAAAATAATAAAAGTGATTTAGAAAAGGAGGAGAATATTATAAAAATTAAAGGAAAAATAATTTACGGGCGATCTGAGGTCGGGAAGGGGAAGGGGGGGTTCGGATTAGGGGGAAAAAACGGTTTATCTCGATTTCCGGCAAATCTAAAAGTCATATGGAAAAAAGTCGAATAGCAAAGTTGTTGGTCATTAAAAGATCTAAAACTTTTGTATTTACACTTTTTTGATATTTTTTATTATATATTTACCCATAAAACAAACTTTATTAAATACGTGGTAAACAAGGATTAAAAATAAATTGATCGACACTTGCTGCGGACAACAACAAAGTAGCGTCGCGCCGATATCAGCAGTCTACATCATTTGATAGTCAACACCGATACAAACAGCCACCCACATAAAATACATTGTTCTTATTGCGATATACGCTCTTTATTCCTGGCTAAAGTGATATGAAAATTCGGTTCTGGTCTCTTAAGCTTATTTACGTGAATGTCTGAAAATATATTTCGTTTCCCTTCTAACTCAAATCGAAATCAGATCTGTCGAATCAAGTGTTTGCTGTTAGATTATAAACGAATTTCGGCAACAGATATCTCCGCTCCGATTCTCCAAACTGGAGGAAACGTGAGCCACGTGAATTGAATATTTAAATGAAATGATCACTTTCAGTGTTTGTAATAAAGCGAATATAGATCGAGATACGCATTATTTTATATAATACCTGCCCGCTAAAAATATTTGTGTAACACGGAAAGTTAATTTAAAAACTTGATATTTCTTTTGGCAGCGCGTAGCGACTGTATGATATTATTTGGCGCCAAACGTAAATAAAAACGAAGTCGTTGTCGCCACCGATACATTATTCTTGGTGATATAAAAAAAATTAGGATTCCACGTTTTTATTGCGTTTTATAGCATATTTTTACAACATTTATTATTTTACAGAGAATCAATTTGAAGGGCAATAATATTATTTATTTTTAAAAGCAAATTAAGACAATTGCGCTGTTGAAATAAGATGAAAAACTTCGTTAAATATAAAATAAATGTGTCATCAGATCAGCTAGTTTAAACCGGTTCGGTGAAAAGTAATAAAAATATTATATAAACTCGTGGAAACAGAGATTGTAAACAATCGTAAGCTTTTAGCGTAATGGTTGAAGTGGAAACGTCATGAGAATTACGATCAGTGAGTGTTGGTAGTGCTTCATATAATATTGTAATAATCCTACGTCATAGCTCCTTGTTTACAACGAAGAGCCACCGGGGATAATTATTTATGCTATGTACTCACGTATGTACGTAAGGTTAGAACCTTATATTTACTTAAATACATTGAAATACCTATAGATATGCAATGAAACTTCAATTTAAATTTGTCCCGAAATATCAAAACATCAGTATTTTTGGAAAATCTAAATACAATTTCACACCAAATGAAAATGTTTTAATCATGCAGTCTTTGCCAATTATTGCGTGCACAACTTATGTGTACGTATGCATTTGAACTTGTTCAGCGTTTATGAGGCGAAGCAAATATATAAGTATAACCGACGAAAACCGCGGACAATAAAAGTTCTACTAATTTACGTAACATATGTTTTATTTTCAGTCGACATTGTTGTCAAACAGACGTGTCGTTCAATGTATTAATCACGTTGTTTTCTAGGGTTATTCAACCATTCAGTGGCAGTTGCTGACGCAAAGGCGTATGCGCTATAAATACGACAAAAACATACATGCATGTCGCATAATTATATTTGTAGCAAACACACCCAACTTTCCTCTCCTGGGCGGTTATAACAGGGAAACAACCGAATCCATAGGGTGTAATAACATTTCTGCCGAGGTCGGCAAATAAAATCAAGGCGAAGGCCGACGATAAAATTCGCAGCTTTTAAGCCTCACATAAATACATAGTTACTATTTACCTTTCGAATGTTTACGCGTAGTAAAATCTGAAAAGCTTTAGCAGTAATATGAAACCATTATATTACTTGTCTGCACGTGTGGTGTGGTGGTTTAAGCGGTCGCCTCGCCGCTCTCCACTGCACTGGTGTTGTGGGTTCGATCTCCACATGGCACAAATCTTATAATTGGCTATGTGTATTTGGCCTTGTCATTGGGACCATTGGATAGTGTAATTGCTTCTGGCGTTCTATCTAATGTAAAAAATCCAAATTTATTTATTTATTTGAAAACATTTGTGGCCATGTCAGTGAACGCAAAATAATTAGTGGATTTAAAATAATAGCGTCTGGAAATGTTGCGTGAAACGTATCTGATTTGAAAGAGTTTGTTTCTGACGTGTTTTGTCGGTCATTAGATGAGTGCGTCACGGGAGGCGGAGTAGTGAATGGAACTGAAGCTCGCCAATTACCACGTGATTTTATCTCGTGTTTATCTGTGATTCAGCTATTGCAGATCAAGTGATCGTTAGGAAAAAGTTTGCGCCATGGTCACAGGTCAGAAACAAACGTAATAGTGATCTTAACTACGGAAATTACTTGCCTTCTTACTTTTACTTTAACTTTACTTCTAATTTTAATACTTTATTCTTCACTAGATATACAAAACTTAAAACTGCTTTATACTATACGCAGTACAATCGGCGATCTTAAATAAAAATAATAACTTAAATAAAATATATTTTTTTACGACAAATGCATAAATCTTGCATTTTACCTGAATCTGCACCTTAACACATAGTACACATATAAAATAATAATATAATATTTCAATACATATATTTTCTTCATTTAATACTGTTAACGACTGAGCTCGCCTTATTGGCACTGGCAATGCGTTCCACAACTTGTACCATAAAGGATTTGTCAAAGAAAATAGTGGAATATGGAGCCGTCAGTAGTTGGAAGTTTTCCGCACATCGCAGACACTTTGAATGTGTCAGTAAGGAACTAAAATCGTTCTTTAAGTGTTAATGTGATGTTTTTCTTATTATTTTTCTTTCAACAGTTATTTTAATCTGTTCTTAACATATACGTTTCTTTGTTGCAGATTTCAAGCAAGCTTTCAGTCATGAAGGACGAGCGAGCCAGCCTGCCGCGCGTGCGCATTGCTGTCATTGGCAGCTCCCGAGTTGGAAAGTCTGGTAAGCTCACATTTTCATGCACAATTTATTACTCCTCACGAGAACCCACTTTATAATAAAAACAAAAATATGCTTTCAATCAAAAAAATATTTACAAGAAACGCCAGCGTAATTATAGTGACCTAGAATCCTACATTGTTGAAAGTACTTATCATCATTTGATTTGTTGAATTGAATTTTCTACGCGATTATAAACCTCATAAACAATTCTGTTTACTGAAATTATATTCAATCGTTTTCCTGTTATTTCGTCATAGCTAGGTTTATATATACATTACAATATCAAGACAATATTCATTATCTAGACTATTCTAGACACTAAAAAAACTGGAAATTTACCAAATATGGAAATCAATTAACAATATGAAACGTATACTTCATATATTTTATTAACTTGAAACAGAACATTTTGTTTACAAATTAACTAGATGAGTGTTCAACACGAACTACAAATGAATAATTAATTTAAACAAATTGTTGCTAGTTGCCTTGACCGAAAATCTACGGAATTTAACCTACATGATGTTACATAAAATTAAATAGGCCAACCGACAACGACCTGTAATCGCCTTGGTTATTAAATACCGCCTTTAAAAATATATATCATCAACAATGACTAATACAGTATTTTTGCAATTAATCTTATTCGAAAGATCAGTCAAAGTCGAAACCGCTTATATTTATTAAAACATCAAAATATAATAAAATAGTTTCAGAAAATACTTTGATGTATGGAATGTTATTGTGGGAAGTTTTGCTAATTTCTAAATAGCAATTAAATGTATTTACAAATGTATGTGCGTAGTTGGCCATTGTATCTAACAGTTTTGTTTATTGTTTCAGCTCTCATCGTGAGGTATCTGACCAGGAGATACATCGGCGAATATCATTCAAATACAGGTTAGTTATTTACGTCGATTTATATACAATAACAATTCCTTGAGAAACAAACAAACAAACTCAATACTTTATTGATTAATATAATATACAAGATAAAAGTACACAATCATTTATTAAGATGAATACCCTAACATATGCACTAATAAGAACTGTGTTGTAGGAGTAAGCTTGATCTCCGTAGAACTGACACTTTTACATAATATGAATATAAATCTAGCGAATAACACACAACACATTCTATCTGATGATAAGAGGCAGCTTTTATCCATATACTTCATAAAAGCTTACGCCATTTGAAAAACGAAAACATAGCAATACTGCCTAACATTCCCATGGCATGCAATGTATTTCTCGATATTGCAGCACGCATTCTACCTTATTATCTTATGGGAGAGTGTTTAATAAACACGCCAGTTAACTCTAAAATGTCATACAAGAAGCTTATTTAACTGTTTGATTTCAGATCTGCTGTACAGACAAACAGTGCCGATAAACGGCACCCCAGTAGAACTAGAAGTTATAGATGTATCCGGTTCAAATTCAGACAAATTCCCCGCTGAACAGGTAAATATCTATTGTTTATTTATGGTATTTTGTTATGGAATTTGATGTAAAATGGAAGCATCGTAAACACGTCCAGTAATGCTACCTTTGATCATTAAGGATGTGTGTAGGTGTGATCTATGTGTGTGTGTGTGTAGGTTTCAAGAACACTGAAGTAATTTCTGTAGTTCAAAATTATGACGTAGTATTTGACCCTTAAGCACTAAAACTTAATACAGTTGTTTTTTTCCGACGGAAAATACCGTAAATTTTAGCCTTCACTTTGACCAAATGTTCTAGTACGCATGAATACTTTATTTCAAAGGTACCCTCAAATAACATTTGATAGTCAACAGTAGGAGGTATAATAAATGTGAATTAAAACAAGGGACCTTGCCATTGCCGACTAATCTTCACCTTCACAGAATTAAAGTATACACGGCCGGCCTTTAGTTTCTAAACAATAATAAGTATACAAATCATTAAAAGATTAGGATGTCGGGATTTCAGCGGAAAGGTCATCTTATAATTGCTTTTTAATACCTACATTCCTGGACGGAGTTTTTTATGTTCGCATCGGCTTAGATCTGATAAAAGAGTTTAATAACATTTTCACAACTGTAACTTTGATTTTATTTCCCGTCATACATTGTTTTACATCCAATAATTTAGTATAACTAGTTCAAGGAAATTCTTCCTTTAAATATTAAAGAGGCTCCAAAGGGAGCAATTTACAGCAATTTAGGGCGACAACGAAACGTAAATTATACAATCTAGGGTTTAGTTACAACATTCCATAAAACATCTGGGTTGTAACCCTTCCGCAAACAAATCATAGTAGCATGAGCGTAATGGGATAGGCAACTAGGTTAATCGCCTGAAATAATGATACTAGCACGAAATAGATGCAAAAGTTGCCCACTAACCGCACTACACATGAGTCACTTATGTTAATAAAAGCAGATAACTCAATTAATCTGTGTTGACTTTGACTGGCAGGTAAACAGATAGTCGGAGCGCCCCGTGAGATTTTCCCTTGTTCCATTCGTCTGAAATTAACACAAGTTGTTCCAAGATTTTAATTTTAATCCACGAATGTAAGCCACAAGTCATGAGGGTGCATTAGAAATGTAACAATTGTAAATGCCATCTCTGACTTGACTTCTGAGGACTATGTCTCGTATATCAGTTATTCAAAAAGTCTTACAGTTATGAAATAAACTATAACTAGTGGCAATATTTATTTTGGCGGCTTGTACTTAAAACGATGACTAGCTTTGATTTTTAATTACAAAAGATCTTAAACCTTCTTTAAATAGTTCCTTTGAGTTTCTGAAAAGACACAGCTTTGTAAGCAAGCAACATATCTCTATTTTCATCATAAAGGCAGTAAATGAACGCGGTCCGTGAACGGACGAGATATGAACCTGAGCACAGAAGCAGCCCATTGTCTAGATACCTATTGTGGAAAATCTTTTGTGTTCATTAATAAAAAGTCAACTAGGTATAATTTATTATTCGAGCATAATACATATTTATTTATACGAATCGTAGCTATTGATATGAGTAGTATGAATACAAGCTTGGTTTTCTTTGATAAAAATTTCGTTTTAATCATAATATTAAGAAACTGCGCATTTATGTAAAAGCCGTACTTTGAAGTTTTGCAATAAACGTTACCTCGAAAGAAACCATAAATATTTAATTACAGAACTTTTTCTTGGTTTATTATCTTGAAGAAAATCAAAGCCTTACAAGGATAGTACTTGGGAGAAATTGAACATGAAATATCCTACGTAGATGTTATTGATCAGGAATGGGTACCCGATTCTCTTACAAAACGTTTTATTTGTGGCTCGTTTTTCTTTTGACTTTATTGACCTTTGTGTGAGCGTCGAACTTCCTGTTTAGTGTTGTGATCGGCGTACACGAAGCTCAGTTCAGCACAATGAGTGCGTATAGCTCACCAAGTGGGTAGATGTCGCTGCGCAGCTCGCGTGGGAGCGCCCGTGAATCGCTTGCACGGCTAATTTTAAGCCGGAATGTTGTATGTTGGCTCCGACGTCGCCGCATTAATTATCACATTCTTCTTAGTCTAGTCTCTTTCATGCACTTTGAATATTACTTCTAATGACTTGAAAGCCTGTTTGCATTTCTTTATAGTGCTGCGTCACTGTCGTCTGCGGGCTTTTTATGTCTTTCTCAATCAACAAGTGCTATATTTAATCATACTGGGTAACGGAAAGTTATTTAGCAGTATTGTATACCTTACGGTAATATTCGTACTTCTTTATTCAATGTTTTAAATTAAATGAAGGTAGTTTTCTTCTAAATTGTGTTTTAAAGGACTAACATAATTTTAATCATTGTTTGCATTTGTATAGAATTTGTATTTGTATATATCTCGACCTTAATTGTATCCATATACCCCACTTTACGAACTAGATTATTGTACGCAAAATAAATTAAGACTAATTAATTAAATTATATTAGAGCGTGGTTTGCCGTTAATTAGCTTCCAAAGTTGATTATGAATACACATGTGACCTATAAAAGTTTTCTATTGATGTTCAAATTTATCGATTACCACTAGACTAATATTAGAGATTTATGACTTTCACGTACGTACTGGCCCATAATTATACGATAACATTAATTTTAGTTGAAGCTTCCGTCATTCGCGCTGAAACACTTCATAAATTCTCGTTAGTTAGTTGAAATTATGTCTACAACGATTTCAATAAAATATGTGAGTGTGGAATTCGAATTTCGTCATTTCCTACACCATTATGAAATTCTCATAAGAAACCCATTTTGCTATTTATAAAAATAATATCGCACACCTAGATGAAGGGTAGCACAACTCAAAATAATCCAAAATTGAGTTATTGCAATTATCGGAATCAGCGCCGAAAACTACATAAACTCCAAAGACACCTGTGTACAAACTTCATTCCTAAAAAACTAGATGGCGCTGTAAGTCAGTCTTTCTGAGTAGCTCCACGGTCACCCCCCACCAACAACAGTAACGCATCACCAGTTACGACATGTCAGCCGCAGGGGAATATGCTGTCAACTCGCACAAAGACTAAATTATTTCGACTTAGTTTTGTATTCGTGGCAAACCGCAGTAATAAAGCGTGAATTATTTTGAGTTGATTTTGTATTCGTGATTGAATCGGTCTTGTTTCTTGGGTGTTCTTCAAACTATTTCCACTTATACCAGTATTGTTGACGAATGTAAGTAATTTTTGTTTTACTAACTAATAATAGTTTAGTGTTGGTGAAATTATTTGGAACTATTTGAGTTGGTCTGTTATTGCTGGTTAAATTTAAATTCGCTCTTATTCTAAAACAATAAATGCTATTGTTTATTTTGTTATAGGAATATTTAGAGTTGCCTTTGTATTTTTGAAACTGATTTAATAAATTTTAATTCTTTAATAAAATACTGCAATTTATAAACTTTTTTGAGTTAATTTGGTATTCGTGAATTTTATTAACTTCGTATTTTTTTGCTACAGATGATGAGGGGCCGTGGCCTTTTACTTCTACAGAAGGTGATGGAGACCAGTTCAAATGAGCCTGAACGCAGTCATGTGGAGAAACAACTCCAAGAGAATTCCACAACACCTTCAAATACCACCATGGTGATGGAAGAAATCTCTGAAAATGGCAACAACCAATGTCATTTTTTTATAAAACTTCTTATGAAGAGACAGTTTTTAAAAAAGCGTTTGTAAGAAATCAAAGACGCACACAAGATCACCAATTTTCTCCAACTTTGACACAAGCGTATTTGCAAAAAATACCATTGGGTGCCAATAAAAAGCGGGACATTACGGAACTAATTGATAAGAATATTATTCCACAGAGTTACGTCAATTCTTATTACAAAAATGCACTAGATTTATAGAATAAAAATTACGCGAAGAAATTTCTTCCAAACAATACCTACATACATAGGTGTATGTCGGTATTGTTTGGAAGAAAATCTGAATGCTTATGTTTTTATGTTTTTTGATAACTATAGATAATACTAAAAAGTCTGATTTAATTAAGTAAAACAGTTTACAATTCTGTCGGTGAGCCTGTAACAATACTATTATAGTTTTAGATGCCTATAATAGATATTAGGTAAAGGTTGAAAATAAAAGTCTGATTTAACTAATAAGTTTAATCCTCTCGATGAGACTGATAATAATAGAATAGTTAAGTGTTTTAGATGCCTTTATTAATGTTACCTTTTTGTTGTAGTTTTTTTTGGTTATTTAAGTTAAGTGAAAACAGATAATTGTTGGTACCTAGTACCCACATTTCTCATGCCTGTTATGTTGAGTAATAAGTACGTGTTTTTGTAACTAAGTCATTCTTAAAATATCTTCCAAAGACTGTGCTATTTATAAAAAAATATACTACTTTTCCTGTAGTTTATAGACTTAATGGTCTAGTACTGATTAAAGAGAACTTAATACCTAAATTATAAGAAAAATGTCTACTTTGTTAAACGTTTTACTAACCTGTTCAAAGTTTAATGGATCTAAAATTAGAATAATGTAAGGTGTTCATTCTATTTTCCGAACAAGTGATGTGTTTTTGATTATCTTTATTTGTTTGTTACCTTAATACAAAATAAAGATGTGTCTTAATTAAATATAATGTTTTACTTCATTATTATAATAATTATACAAATAATAATTTAGATACACTACTCTTTATGTAAAGATTTTAAAAAAATATATTCACATTAAGACAGGATTAATTTAAAAAAAATCACTAATATGAAATCAATTTGAGTTGATAAAAATATTGAACAATGATTTAGTCACGATTACTAATATAACACGAAAAAAAATAATTAAAAATGTATACGTGTATTTGAAGGTAAGTAATTGATCAAATTAATATCTTAGTAAAATAATATACAACCTCATCCAACAATCATTTAAATCGGTCAAATAGAAAACGAGTAAAACGTTTTTTGCTGTTCCTGAAAAAAGAGGTATTTTGAGTTGTGCTACTCTTTATCTAGGTGTGCGATATTTAAAATTAACCTAGTAGTAATGATAACGCTTGCGCATTCCAGATTCTCAAAGTAATTCTTAGATACAAAAAACTCACTGTCCTAAAGCCAAGCTAAATTGCCAACTTTTTAACATGCATTTTCTTTGTTACAGATCCAATGGGCAGACGCCTGCCTCTTAGTATACGCAGTAACAGATCGCAGCAGTTTCGAGTACGCCACAGAGGTGCTCAGTGCGCTAAAACGGGCACCGACCGGCAGTAGCCCAGCACACGGGCACGCTGGCGCCTCCGCCCCTATGCCTCTAGCTCTCCTCGGAAACAAAACAGACCTCGACCACTTGAGACAGGTCAGTACAAACATGTATAAAATAATAGGTATATATAAGATATTGATTCCAACAAGTGTCTTGCCTACAACAAATTTGTTGCTTAACCCTATTTAGGTAGCCAAACTACCTAAATAGGGTATAGCAACAACTATATGCCTATCACTTAATGGCCGATAGTGTTAAATAAGTTACTTATAGATTAATTTATTGGATTTTAATACTCGTGAGAAACAAACCTACAAATTATGAAACCAAGTAGAACAAGTCTACGTAACCAAAGATTTTCCGTGTATTTTTGATATATTACTATTTTCCACCATTAACGATGGCATTAAATAAATTTGTGTACATCTCATAACTCAAAGCAGAGGGCGTGTTGGGTCGCAAATATTTAAATGCGTGAAAAAAGCTCGCAAATTTCCGAAATATTGTGAGAGATGTCGCGACGGTCCATTTAATGAAAATACGATCTCCGCTGTCTACGACGCCACGTCTAGCCTTAGATATATCTAGAATATATATTACAAAACTTTATATCACTAGCTACGCAATGTAGAGTATTTATTTTGATATAAAACGGAAGTAATTTATTTCACGCATTTCACTCTGTTTATATAAACCATCGAAGTGTTACAATAATGAAATAACTATTCCCAAACAATCAAAACAAATCGTAGATTTGATCTTATTTAGGACACTATTCAACACATATCTGAATTTTACCGAGATATTTTTTATTTTTAATACATGTTAGCAGAAAAACATATCAACAAATGCCAACCTTTTTACCGTAAATGGAAAACTGTTACCTTTGTAGGCATGAATACGATGTTTCTAGTACATTCAAGGATATTAGGATGTACAACCTTATTTTGTCCAATGCCCAATTGCGTAACGACCGCCATTCATAATAGAAAAGCAAATTGACACTTTTCTTCCTTATTATGTTTGACATTTAAGTCTTCAAGGACGATATACTCGCGAGCAATAAATTTTACTTCTGAGTATAAGATATAGTTTATTATACAGGGTGGATGCGACATAGCGACATTTATTGAAACCACAGCTTCTATACATGGCCAGTATGCATTTCCACCGGATAAAAAAATCTCTGGCGAAAAAAAAAATCCACGTCTTCCGAACAAATTGCACGATCGCAATGTTCAAATTGTTCGGAGAACGTGATTTTTTTTTTTTCGCCAGAGAATTTTTATCCGGTGGCAATTGATACTTACCATGTATAGAAGCTGTGGTTTCAATAAATGTCGCTATGTCGCATCCACCCCGTATATTTTTTTATAGACCGCCACGGATTTCCAGTAAATTTTCCTTACTAATATAAGATTTAAAATGCAATAAAACTTTTTACTAAAAATTTATAAAAGCTAACTGAGGTACATCGATGGCACCTTCATTTAGAATGATAAACTACTGTAAAGACTCACGTAGTCACAACAAAGACACGAGGTAGTCCTTGTCTGTCGCTATTCAGTCTTTTGAGCTCGTACTCAATAGCACCACAGGTAGACACCTGCCTACAGTGCTGTACTAGCAACTGACAGCTTTTGTATACAGTATAATAGACGAGGGGCTTAGAAACCGAACGCAGAAACTCATATCAACGAAACTTGGTATCGTGAAAGTAGACAGGTACTTTGATAAGGCAATGTAAATTAAATTAAGGTTGCCACGTGAATGTGACTTTGACAAGGGGTATCCACAGCCTATTTAAATATTTAATCGCTATTCTCAATCCAATTGACGACAAGTTTTCCAACATTTTATATTTCTTATATTTCAGCTTATATTTCTGTAATTTATTAACACAATTGTTTAAAAACAGTTAACATCAAAACATTTTCTGCCGATAAACTATCTAAAACTTCCAAACTTTTGGGAAAATAAGTCAGTTAAACATTCAATCCCAAAAGGCCATGGTTACTAACTGAAAATTAAATGAAAATTACGTACCACTGACCTTGTTTCGTTACGTAACTAAATTTGCGTAATTTAAACAGGCTTCGCACTGTTTACTTTGAATTTATCATAGTAAAACAACATCGCGATTCTCGACGGTTGTTGGTAGGGCGTTGACAATCAAACGAAAATAACTTTCTTAGGAAGCTATATGTATGATAGGCACTGATAATTCCAGCTGAGGCTGTAATTATAAAATGTTCTCTTCTAACTTAGAATGAATAGGTTATAACAAAAATTGCTTAATCTTACTTAAACACCTTAATGTATAAACACAGTTTTAGTTAATTTAAGCTGTGTGTTTAATATGTATCCTTGGAGAGAACCAAAGTACTTGTTCGGCTATAGTTCTACTTTAAGAATTTAAAAAATCTAAGAAATTATTCTCTTTATCTTCAGGTGACTACAAAAGAAGCTCAGTCCATCAGCGCGGCTCACGGAGCCTCGTTCAGCGAAGCCAGCGTGGCGGACAACTCCGGCGACCTCTACCGTGCCGTGGACCGCCTGCTTTCGGAGGTGCGCACGCCGCAACGCACGAGAAAATTCTCCGTCACTAAGATGCTTGGATCACTAATTGGTAAACATCCCCTTTTTTATAATCTTTCTGGAGTATAATGAGAAGCTCGTGGCTTAGTCGAAGCCTGGCGGACTGATTCATCTTGTATGTTAAGCAATGCTTATCGAGGTTGGCTGTGGATGGGCGATCATCTCAACATAATGTTTCTTTCTCCGTGCCTCGGAAAGTACGTCAAGCCCTCAGTTTCAGGCAGTCGTTACGGGTAGTCAGTAAAATACTGATATTCAGATAAATGCGTTAGACTAGAAGTCGACCCCAATATAATTGAAAAAAGGCTCGACAGATTGATTATTTGTGCAGTATACAATGTATGAAAACCGTAATAGTACCGTCGCGTCGACAAAAAGATTGGAGACAGTTGTATTCCTCATTTCTAGCCTTACTCATAAAATTTATTTTATTTACAGGTGGTGCAACAAATAACAGCCAGGCAAACCGCAGTGGGTCGATGGTGGCATGCCCCCGCGTACCCGCGCCTTCACGCCCGCCCCTAGCCGCGGCCGCACCCTGACCGGCAGCCGCGCCCGCGCACCGAGCGCGCTGATGCCTAGCCGGCGCCGGCGCCGTGTGGCTCGCCTGCCTGCCCGTGCCTGCACGATTCGTGGCGCCTTCTCCAATCATCATATGAACTAACAGTGACGTGCTTTTGATGCAGAACAGTACAGAAGTAAAGCTTTATTATGCTTAATTTTACATTACGCTAAAGGTTCGGAACGTATTGTATGAAGCGTAATTCCTGTACATTCTGTGCTCTGTGCTATTGGTCCATGAATGAACCATGGACTTTCGTCGCCAAAAACCGTACTAGTCAATAACATAAATTATAATACGTGCAATGCACTTAGGGAGTGTGTGCTTGGATCTCGCACTGTGTCAACCAAAGTAAAATTATTTTATGTTGTTAGTAATTTTGACAATAATTGCTATAATTAGGACGTATGAGGTTCTACTGATATATGAAGTGCCAAAGATCTGTATGAATATTGTAAGCTAAGAATAAGATCTTTTATAACTCGGTTATCAGATTAATACTCATTTGCCTGTTCAATGTCAGCAATAGTTAATGAATTTGCAGTTACAAATAACAATTAATGTTATTAAACGTTATTGTCTATAGGTGAAGTTAAACAGATCATTTTTAAAGATAGATTATATTAAAATTATGATATTATGTAGGTAAACTTTTCAGTACAGCAACGAAAGACACTCTCGCAATTAAATGTTCAGATTGACAGCCAATATAGAATTTGTATACTTAATATCAACCACATTTCAATTGTCTGCATGTGTGGAGTAAGTAGCTTAAGCGGTCGCTTTTCATTCCATTTCCACATGGAACAAAAATAAAAAATATTACCTACTAGTAAAGGGGTTTTTGGAGAGTGATTTTCGTTGCTTCAACATACAAATATTCGCAATCGTGTTGGAATTAAGGTGCCTGATTCTCTGTACTACGTGTACCTTCTAGCATGAATATCAACTTGATATCTATGGCCTAAAATTTTCTACTTTTTCACAGTATTATTAACGTAAGGTTTTTATAGGATAAGAACCTTTAGAATTTTTAACTGACTGATGGTGGATCCTATTTCATTATATCTGCAGCTGTCAAAATTTTCCTTAAAATGTTTATTAATAAATGTTATATGCCTTTCAATCGGCCTAATAAATAATGAAAGTGGAATCAGTATCAATTTCATAGATTTGATAATCTTTGTAAGATATTGCAATTTTATAAATGTTACTACAATTAGTATGTTTCTGAAGTCGAGCGACATTGTGCTGACTTGTACTGTACGAATCTGTATGTTACTAGCTGTTATTTCTACTGAACATAAGTCATCTTCTAGTCATAGATTAAGGGCTGTGAAAAGACATTTAGAATGTTGTGGTTTGGAATGATAAGAGACAGTCAGACAGTAGATAGACAATTTAACAATAAAGGACTAATGAATATCAATGAAAAGAGAAAGAATTTGGAGTTGGTACCTGTATTGAGTATTCTATGAAGAACGTACTTTAACTAGGTGTAGGGGTAGCGAAATGGTGGCAATTTTGTATTGGAATATCATTGTTATAAAGAAGATCTAGCATTGAATGGAATGGTTAAATATGTTGTAAAAATGTTTGTTGATTGTAAATTAGATGGGTATAATAACTTTTAATGTTACTGATAAAGAATGATAGCAATTAATGTTATCCTATATCTTATGCTAGGTCTTAATCTTCCGCTCTGAATGTAGCTAGCAATAATAAATTAAACATTGTGTATAAAGAACATAATGTTACTATTGTACATTGTAAGTATATAATGACTCTATCAAAAAATATTATCATGTAATACATAGTTTTTTATGGGCGGCTGAAAATTGAGTATTTGACGGAAAATTAGACCGACTGTGTTTAATCTTTGTAATTAATTGTTGGAAAAATAATAAGACAAAATTTGCTAAATATGTAAGTTAAATAAATGGTATTTTCTGTTAATTTATGTATGCCACTAAATATTTAAATGGAAAGGAGTGACAATGTAAATATTGTATATTGTAAAAGGGACTAAAATGTCGGAACTGATTGGAATAAGTTGTAAATAAATTTAATTGATTAGCTTTAATAATATTAAATGTTTATTATAATTATATCCCCTTTTATTTTAACTTATAATCCCGCTAAAGGCATCAGTAAATTAAAGGTGAAGTCATGCTATATGAATTTTTCTGGTAATATCGATTTTATATTACCAGAAATTTTTTAATATAGATAAAAAGTAAGTATTAAGTAGACATTTTTTTATGTTACTGGGTAGGACAGACAGTCATACCTTCATGTTTGTTTATCTTTTTAAACGGAAACAAAATACAAGTAAAAGTCGCAGTTGAGAGGCAGTGGAGCGTAGCGGAGCGCAATATTTCGTAAAAAAAAAGATGCGCGCACAATCCTGACGTGTTAACATACGCCGGGCGTTGATGCTGACGCTTGCAAGCTTAAGGCAAAGTGGCAACAAGTCAACAATGTGTGTCAATTTGATTAAAGAAGCCGTATAGGTTAATGGAACATTAAAAAAAAACGTTTTGCTTTTGCAAAACGTTTTTTTTTCCTTGCAATAAGCACCATCAGGAAAAATCCCATCTGCTTTTTTTTTAAATATTCCCGAGAGACGTATCTGCAGCAGAAACATTGTTTACTCCTACGAGAGCGGTGCTACAAGATCCTTTAAGTGAGCATGCGCATGCCTTTCTGATACTTACGTACATGTTAAATGTAGGTAACACAAGTTATGTAAATATAACCAGACTGAATTTAACATTTTTTCATACCTCAAAACGACTGTATAATACCAATTTTAATAAACTTACAAGATTCCTTTATCTGGATTCCAAATTCAAAATTCGGTTTTTGTAGAATTTGTACATTCGTAAATTTATAAAAAATATGCTTATTTGTATCAAACCTTCTGGGAACCGATAGAAAAGTGAATTCTATTTCACTCACAGTAATATTTCCTACTTACGTATCAAATTGAACGACCTTCTTTTTATGAAGACGGGCAAAAGTAATATTTTAGAATTGGGCCGCTCTCACTGAAGATAACCACAAATAGGTGATAGAAGCAATACAATATCAATAACATAACTCATCCAGGAAGTTCTAAATTTGAATGGCACCATTTTCAATTAGCATGATTAATAACCTTCTAAACTAACCATCTCTTAAATAGACCACTATGAGTCAAATAATCTATACACTCAAATCAGCACAGACAATGACCCATTACTCTAAAATCGACTACAGTATCGACCAATGTATCTAATGAAATCAGAGTACAGTCAAGTACATTAACATCGATAATTAACAATGAGCACTACCTACCATTTTTCGAAGTGTTTCGTCGATTTTTCGTGCACTTATAATTTAGGTTTGGATAATACAAGATAAACGAAATTCTAGAAATACGTTCCCAGTAGCAGACTTATTAAATTTACATAGTTTCAATTGAATAGCTCTTATACTTTAGATTTTATTGATATCTAAAAAACCCCGATTTCGTCACTGACTCACTGACCATTATCAAAACTCATCACTTCTAAAAAATCATTAACGATTTTTGTAAAGTTGTAGAACAAACGTTTTTTTTGTATGTTGTGAATAATAGGCGTGTATTATGATTGTAAGTGGTAACTAACTACAGCCAAACATTAACAATCCACAAAAGCAGGCTGCAGATGCATCGCTTCATTAGAGATCTACGATGTTATGGCCCACATTCCAGTAATTTCTGGGCCTGATCTCACCACCAAATTGGAACACAACAGCTGGTTAAGGGTGAGACGGTGGTGCTTCCGTTTAAGGTGGTGGCGCCTTAGAACTATTCACAAGGGCTTTACAACCATTAAAATTGAGAATGGTGTATAAACGCTATCCCTAAGAAGTTAATAAAATTATTAGTATATTTAAACTGTCACCGTGTTAACTGGTAAATATGAGAAAATCTGAGAAAATTAGTTAATCCTAATTGTGATAAAGCGGCGGCACAATAGTTTTATTATTTTTTCCTTTCAAAGAAACGGAAGAAATGAAGTTACTTCACATAATATATAATCTAAATGGATGCTGAAGCTGCCGAATGATTGATGAGAACGTTTTTATCTTCGTTCAGTCGCATTTAGTTAACCCAGTTGCAGATACGCTTAATAAATTATCTTTGTATAAAATTAGGATGTGTGCGCACTGGTGAAGCTGATAAAAATATGTTTTTAGTGTTACATACAAAAATTTTAAAAATATTTCTGATTATACATCGATGTCAGTTCATTAGGGCAGGCATCCACAGAATATTATCCAGGCCAAAGTTTGATTAGGCAAATCCTTAGGTAACACGTGATGAAATTAAAGATAGCATAGCGAAAAAAAATCCAAATGTCCAAAGTATGCGTAAAAAATAAAATGTCAAAATAATTTTGTTCTAATTGCACTGATGTGAAATATAACGGAGATTTTGGAGAAATCTGACAGTAATTTTATTTTTTTTTGCACCTTAAAAAATAATAGAAATCCATTGCGTCGCCTGCACTTGTCCGATTTGTAACAAAACGGAAATGTGTAGGTGTCTGAGCAGCTCATTCAAACGCAATTACAACAATCTATTTCCTCATAAATTTAAATACTGTACAATAAATATCAGTAACAGGTCAATTTAAAAAAGTTGTAAACATATTCACAATAATTTATGTTTTAATTGTATCTACTTACAGCAGTATTTCAAATTAAGTAGGTAAATTGGATTGATTTTAGTATTACTCCAATGGCTTTGACCTGAGTAGCTGTCTGCACTTTAAAAACTTCCTGTCGTATTTAAAAAGAAATAAACTTCCATTTGAATAAATCCACTTTAAAATATGAATACGAATCACACCTTAATCGCGGAATTTGTTATAATTTATTTTGAGAATTGACCTAATTCTTATAGAACTCGTCAATAACACTCCGCGGTAGGTATCGGTGTGAACGTTACTTTGTTTTCGACCTGGCATTAACTCTGAGCGGGCATTGACCTCCATTTAAGGTTCCTGATCGTTTAATCGCAGCACTACCTGGATTCCAAATATAATTTATGCATGTTCGCATTGTTCACATTTTCGGGGCATTCAAACGTTTACAGGGTTGTAAAAAGTACAAATCTTTCTTTTAAATTGTCGTGTTATTTTAACTTTCAGGAAGTTTTAAACTCTCACGGTATGCCATCAATACTTTTATTTGATTATGGTGCTGATATTTAGTGATAAACAATAACTTTCTAACTGCATTGACCAACGAACTGACAAACAAAACGAACATACCTAAGTCTATTCCTAAGCTGCTGCGCCGAATATGTATTATGGAAGAGCAAAGAACGGTTTGATGAAATTTTCTTTTTATTATTGAAGCACTCAGTATAAGTTACAGCCACATTTATTTTCCATACATAATAGTGCGCATACGCACTTCATTTGTTTTCGAACGGTTAAAAAGAACTGAAACTGTAGTAGTAAAAAGATACAAGGGTAACAAAAATATTAAAAACTAAGAAACAGTTGACAAAAAAGGCAGCATGCTTAGCATGGCTGAATGCTATATAAAAATAAATTAGAAAAAAATATGGATGGTTAGAACTTTATAATCAGGAGCTTAATCAGTTATGTACCGTATCAATTTTAGAATATTTAGTACAACTGTCTTGTGTGTTGACATTACAAGTTTTTTGTTATATTAACGAAATTTCCGCATTTAATTCTGTTGTATCATCAAATGTGTACCTATGTGTACCGCTTTGAGTTAGCTATCTAGAAAATGAATGATATCTTAATGTTTAGAGGGTTTGTGTCATAACTATAGAATAATCAACCATAGTATTTAGCAGTTGTACCTAATTATCAGCTGACAAGCATTCATAATCGCCTTTCCGTCGCCGGCCGGTCACACACGCGCCGGTGGAATAAATCACGATTGCTGAGAACAATGGCCGCCTCTCGCGAGAGATGAGAGGGGTGCGCACCCCAGCTGCGTACTACGATCGATCGTGGACCACCGCCATACGACACATTGTCTGTCAAACCCGCTCCAAATTCAAACGTCCTGACGCCGCCGTCCCGAAAAAAAAGTTTTTAAAGAGTTTTTAATCCGTGTTATGTGTTAATTTTCTTTTTTTTCGCAATGGAGGGGCGGAGGTCTTGGGATGGAGTGCCGTTGGGAGAGTCGCTTTCTCCACCGCAGTCGGTGCCGGGGCGAAGGACCCCGCTGGGAGCCGTGGGCCTCGGCGGCTTCTACATGCAAGGTGGCCAGCCTCCGCCACCCCCGCAACACTGCTACCCAACAGATGAAAATCAGCCGGAACCCGGGACAAGTTATGCTCAGAGGTTAGTAAAAATATTCGCTTTGAACCCACTTTTCTTTTGACATATCTCTCAGGGCCTCCCTTCTGGTTGCGATGCTGAAGAAATTACTGCAAAAGGTACATTTTTGAGGGTTTTATCGGCAAAAGAAGGGGTTTGGCACTGCCGTATTTATTTTGAACATACGTTTCTTACGCATGCGCAGTAGAGCATAACACAAACAAAAAGTTAACCGGGGTGGCCAACTTAAATGGCCTGAAAATGCCCTGAATATCCTATAGGCAATGAATTTTCAAAGAGGCATTAGATTTTTTTATCAATTTAACTTAAAATAATAGGATATTATTTAGCTATCAATTTATTTTTGACTGCAATTTAATATTAAATATAATTATCAGATTGCCCGACCCATAGCAATATCATGTTCTTACTTGTAGCCAAAATACTTTAGACTCATAGTTATTTCAATCATTGAGTCTTATAGAGAGTCTCATAGTAATTATAAAAAATAACGCATTAAATTAAAATAAATCAAATGATTACTCTCAGAATAATTTTAATACTTAGTTATCCATTGGTGTATATGAGGAATTCCAGGTTTTTGAAGTGAATTTATCATATGCCTAGTAGGTACACAGAAAGTACTATCAGACCAAGAGATTCATAGCCCGCTTTAACACTAATATTGCGAATACTTTTCTAAACATTAAAGTTTAAATTATGTAAAATAGTAATAAATGTCCTGCTTTGCTTACCAAAGTCTCAATTTCATACGCAGCATTTGTCGAATGGGTCATAATTCTATTACTATACACTCATAAAACGTAAATAGAGACAATTTGAATTTATCTATCTAATTATCTTGTTGTATTGTCCCGATTTATCTTGTTACGTTCTTGTAGGCAAAGAGACTCCTTGCAACACGAAAACTCAACATGATTTAAACTGTCCGTATTAAAAATAGATATAATAATGCCGATTAGTCGGCCACTTTTGTGGTCGGCCAATTACGCCGACTTTACTATAAATGTCAATAATCTAGCCTTACAAGTGCTACACAACTTGTACCGCTTTGTAATATACTGCATGTGGTGGTAAAACGCACAATACGAAATATAACTAGATTTTTAATGCATTTTTTTAATTTAACCGAATCTAATAATCTATAACTTTTAGAGTAGCCTACTAGTCGGCCAGTCGACCGCTGACTTAACGGCTAGCCGACTAGTCGTTTGACCCGTTTGAAAAAGGTTTTTCGAGATGGTGATTCTCGAATAAAAACCTTTTTCATTAGAATATTTGACAACTAGACCAAGAGCGCAATTCCAAAATGCACAGTATCGCATTTTTTTTTATATTACCTACAACCACGTAATATTTATATGTCCTTTATTTCTAACATGCCGGTAATTCACATCGTATTGAATCTATCACAAATGCACACATGTTCAGAAATCGGATCGCTATTCGTTTGTAGTGCACATCTGTGCACAATACCGCTATTGTTGTACCCTCCCTTTTATAACAAGTATTTTGCTAACGTTGACCGCCACCCTTATTAGTTAACTTGGTTATTACCATAGATTTGTTTATACTCTTAAAAAACCTAAGTTATTAAGACAAGTACAGTGCAGACTGTAAGTGCATTATTTTTTTTATAAAATTTTAGACACTCATCGAGGATGATATTATTATTTTTAGCTTTATTTTGGAGCAGCTTGTCTCTAAGTAGTCTTGTCTCAAAATAGGAACTTCCTAAATAGCCTAGGTATATTAGATTTAGCAAATCTAAAATTGAAACACACGATATAACCAATCATCACCCCTCTTCATGAATTAAGCTATTAATACAAAATACATAAATTGCATCCTAAATAGACTGCAATCTACTAAAACACAGGATGCACTTAACATACCAGTTTAGGCGCATATATCGGATCATTTCAACACATTACACTATGCGGTTGAATTATATTTAGCATAGTTTAAACAAGAACTAAATAAACACATGAATTGCTCATAAATATACAACAGCAGATACCATTAAGGTTTGCCTTTCATCAGCCCACCAGTTGTTTGACACATGGAATTTGCAAATGCTCTGATAGGATTTAATACATAACGAATATAACATAGTGTTATTGTAGGTGTAAAGCATTGAGCTCTTAAACTATATACCTACTACAGAAAAATATTTTTGTTTTATTTGTTTGCGATCAAACACTTTATTCATGTTACGTTGTATGTGCTTCATATTAATTACTTAAATACTTCAGTTATTCTAAAATTTAAAATCTTACAATTTAAATAAAACTCTTAAGCCTGAAGTTATACCAAAATAAAATAAAATTGTATAAGCTTCATGCAGACATTTTTATTGACCTATTTGTGTGATGTGATGAAAAAATTTGATAAAATATCAAATTGTTTAAAGCTGAGAGCTAGGTTTGATGACACGTATTTTTTTGCGGGACCATATAATTTTAGCATAAGAAAAATTAATAAGATATTTTTTCTTGCCGAGAACTTCAACGGTAATAACGTAAATAAACTATAAGTATTCTACTATTATTATAATGTAATTAGGTACATTCCGATATGTTTTTCAGGGTTTTGCAGGTCTAGGTCGAATTAAAAGTTTAGAATAATATTAGGTGTCATTTTATTCTGCCTCGCAGAGCCAAAGATATCCTGAACTAGAAAACAAAACCATAAACTAAGCAGGCATTAATGTATTTCCTAAGCCACATTAATCAAGCCACATAAAAAAAAACAAATTACTTATACAGATTCCACGCAATCGATAAATTTTCGGACTATCGTACATCCAAATAGTAAAAGAAATTTCACAATTGCTGACGTATAGGGGTATCAAGTACTGAACAAGCACTTTTGACGCTCCCTAGCCTCCCCCCGCTCGCTAGTGATCGTTTATACAAAACCCATTCAATGTTGAACAATGGATGCTTGCCACTTGTTTAACTCTACGCGATCGTAGACCCAATTTAAATTGTAGTTAGTTTTGTTAACAAATTAGTAGATTATTAAATCATGTGGTATAGCTAGAGATATTCACAAGATGAAGTCGCAGACAAGCGTACCAACCAATAGGTACAGTCAGCAACAGGAGCTATACACAAACGAAGTCAACAAAGTCGAATAATTCTGAAAATCATTATTGTTACATGATTGGATGAATTAAAACTAATTATTATGTTCATTAATTTAAAAATGGGATATTTAAGGTGAATAATGTTAGTAGTAAAGATGTTTGAATATTTTAATGTGTTCAGCTACTTTTGTTGCTGACTGCAAATAATATTAAATTATTCAATGTGACTCATAATAATATGATAAAATTTTCATTCAGATTCATATTACAGATTTTCTAAAACTCCTTAATCAACAATTTATTAGCGACACAATCAGAGGACAGTCATATCCGGATAATTTTCACTCATCGTGTAAGTACAAATAATTTAAGTACCAAGCGGGTACTTTTCCGGTACCGAGAACCGGGACTTTTGCTTCCACCCCTCTCCCTAGTTAGTAATCGTTCATATAAACTCATTCAATGTTAAACAAAGGGTATTTGCCACTTGTTCCGCTCTACGTCACCGCGGGCCCTTGTCCAATCGTAACTTAGGGGACCACTGAATACGCATCTCTGTTTTCTTTGTAATCGGTTTATAGTTTTTGCGATTTGAAGATAGAAATTATAGATAACAGATTTATTGTATTTTAATAGCAATGCAAAGAGATTATTATAATTATTTAACTGTGCTGTCGCAGTGCTAAAGATTTCCAAAGATATTGGTGATAGGTCTTTTGCCTGTTCCAACCACGACCACGACTGGCTGTTTTCTACCCAATTTCTATTATAGGAGTGTAAAATGTCCCTCCAATATTAATACTTAATCAAATTTGAAAAACTGGTGGTAGAGCTCTTGTGAATGAGCTCGAGGGCGGCAGCACCACCGCCTCACCTTTAACCTGCCGCCAAATAGTAGTGCTTTCATTACTGTGTTCCGGTTTGGTGGTGAGATCAGGCCCTGAAATTACTGGCACATGAGGCATAACACCGCAGTCCTCAGCTGCAGCGACGCATCTAAAATCTGCTTTTGTGGATTGTTGATGTCAATGGGCTGTACTCCACTTACCATCAGGTGGACTACACGTTCGTTCGCTGTGGGCGTAGAATAAAAAAAAAATGTATATTCCTTGTTTTAACGTATAAACAAGGAACTATACGTCTTCTAATTTACTTACAGGAACTAAAGTTCAGTAACGTGGAACTATCTTATAAATAAAATTCTCGTATCACAACACCTTACTCCTCATTTTTACCAAATTTTATATGCATATTCAGTAGTTTGTTTTTATTTTTCTATAACGTGGCATTCAAAAATACATACAACCCTAAATTTTTACCCTTTTATCACCAACCCCTTTTTTTTACCAGCCATTTTAGTAATTTAATCATATTTCATCCCGCTCGATAACTGATCAATTATCGTCTTTTTTGTAAATGTTTTCAATCTATTTCGATTAAAATTTCCCTGAGCTTTACAATAACGAATGATTAATGTACTTAATATTTTAATTTGTATTTTCTTACAAACAAATTAACTTAATCAATTCTAAAATCTGCTTATTTATTACCTTTAAGGCGGAACAGAGTCCGCCGGGTCAGCTAGTATATTATAATTTTTAATTTAACAATAAACCTCAACAGTTGCAATTAGTTCCCGACTACTGATCTTGGGGCTAATACTCTAGTTTTTACTCTTTGATTATATATATATATATATTATGTGATTATTTCCTCTGAGTTTTTACTATTACGCCCGTCATTTTTGTGACGAATTCTTTCTATCTACATTTAAATTGTGACACATTTTGGTTTAATGAACTAGTCACACACATATTTCAAATACCTAAATGTAATGTCGTTGTATTTAAATAATAAAAAGCTATTTGTGCTTACTAAGACTTCCTTCCATTCGTAATTTGAGAAATTAAATTTATTAGTCAGTAAATTACCAGAGACATGAGTAATCTGGATTTGGCTCATTAGCTTAAACTAAATATTTTGTTTACAGAATTATGAAGTGATCAAATGATATTTACGATGTTTGAATAAATGATTTGCTCCACGTTACAGACCGATGAACGAGGGGAAATCGAAACAGAAGATGCGTCAAGGTAAAAACGTGCGACTCAACATCAACGCAAGAGAAAGACGACGAATGCATGATCTTGTAAGTTACTTATCATTTCAGACCCCTAACCACAGCTTGTCTACACTCTGTACCAAAATCTAAATTGCACATTTTGTGGCTCGATTTTTGTCTCTCTGATTTTGGTACAGAGTATAGTAACTTGGCTGTTTATTTACATAAGGTATAGGGTCGGTAGTAAAAAAATGCGTTAATAGGCACCTAATATAAATAATATATAAACTAAACTAACTAATAAACTTATCACAACGGAACAATTTCTTTAACCATAAATTATGATCCTTAACATCATTGGGGATTAATCCCAATTGTCATTGTTTATTGACCTTAAACCTCGTGCTAGATCTGTGCAATATCTCTAGAATGAATGCCAAATAAACAAAATTATCTATTTTGAGTGCAAACATTATGCAACATTCTCGGAAATGTCTAGTTACATAATTTATGATTGATTATTTTGGTGTGTTTCTAGAACGATGCCTTGGACGAGTTGCGTGGAGTGATTCCATACGCGCACTCCCCGTCTGTCCGTAAGCTGTCCAAGATTGCCACGCTGCTGCTCGCCAAGAACTACATCCTGATGCAGGCCAGCGCGTTAGAGGAACTTAGAAGGTATGTGCCAACTTGCTATTGGAAGGAGATTCGCGTCTCTGATCTGAGTCTATTGTATGTTCTATTTTAGGTTTCATATCTAAAAATATTGTTGTAATATATTTAGTTAGCAACTTAGTAACTAATTTGTTACTTAATAATGTTGTGGTTGTGACATCTTGTCTCTCTTGCAATATTCAGAATTCCAACAAACAATTTAATTTTTAGATTGATTGTTGCATTTCATAATATGGATACCCTATCTATAGGTACGTTTTTAACGATGGCTATTTTTATTATCTTACACCTAATCAAGCTACATTTTCCGAGTTTATGATGACCAACTAAAGCTATCAAAAGGTGAATTACTAACAATTTTGTCCATGTTTTCAGATTAGTAGCATACCTTCAGAGCACAGCAACAGCGGCAGGCATCGTGCCAGCTCCAGGATTCGATCTGACAGGTTTCCCCGCCGCTGCAAAATTCCTGCAAGGCCCACCAGGTCCACCAATACCTCCTGAACCACCGTCTTGAGATCCGACTGTCAAACTAGAACCCTGAACTGGGGTATCTAATTGAAACAGTCAGTCCATACCGTTCAGATTTTATTTTTGTAGAAAACTAGAATACATTAATAATGTATCTATTTCGTTGATAAGTAAGAAAACTGCTGATGTTTTTTAGCTAGAGAAAAGGTCTTGGGTGGAGTGGAATATTATGTAGAAATAGAGAGAAAGTGTTTATCAACAAAGAACAATATAATGTTAAAAGAGGAAAAAGAAGTTTCTTAACTACCATCATGCTTTAAAACTGTTCATTTGAAATTATTTGGTAATTTTTATTGTAAGGAAAACTGGACTGAGCGCACAGCTCTTACAAATCTTTATTTTATTTTTTAATGAAAAGAAAATCTGGATCATATGGACTGCAAATAACTTGTTTCCATTTACTAGTATTTATTAGGTACACGGAATATTATATAATTGAATACTCAAATCTGAACTTCAAATAGATCTCGACTTACAGTCATGTACATACAGTAGATAAACATTTACCTTTATTAGAGTTTATTATTAATTATTATGATAAGTATGTATTCTATATATATAATAAGTAGGAAGTCGCAAAAGTGAGCCATAAGTTTACTATTAGGTTAATTTATACGAAAAAAATACTGTACATTGAATGAGAAGAATTCTATTCGCCAAATAAGTTGTAAGACTCGCGCGACTAATAGACGTAGTTCCTTAGTATAAATATGCGAGGTAGTAAGAGTCATTATATTTAGGTAATATATTAAATACACCCAACTTCACAGAAGGTATTATCAAAATTAAAGGATTGGCAATTGATTTAAAATATTGTATCCAATATTGTTTTGATCAGTCAGTACAAACTACATGGAAAATGTAAACCAATTCTTAGAGCCAAACTATGCTGTTTTACCTCAGTTTATGTATGTACGAAAGCTCAGGTAGTCTTGAAATAGTGTCACATAAAATGTCATGCATTATAACCTCTACGAGTATATTGACTATGTTAAACAAGCAGAACTTTATAAGTTTACATAAGTAAAATTTTACGTACCTATTGTGGCGGTACCTGCACATAATATCTGACGGATTACATTGACACAACGTTTATAAGATGACGCATGACATAAGACAGAAATGACACAATCGTCACAAATGTCAAATAGCTCTTAATCGCGATAGCGAAATGCTCACAGCGAATGTACATAAATTCAACTTCCAAGATGGCACCGTTGGACGGCTGTCCGCCAGGCAATACCACCGAGCATGGTCGGAAGATTCTCCCTATGTGGTGGAGAAACATCACATCACATTCCTTTACACCTATTACGTAACAGCACCAGTCGCAACTACTTCAACTTTTAAAATTATTGAAATACTTATTCCAATTTTAGATTTTAGAATATCCATTTAAAGATTTTCAGAGGAAATAATGAAACGAGTTTTACCATCAGTTTTAGGATTATGTAAGTAACGTACATTTTAATATTACTAATATTATAGTCGTAGAGATATAAGTATAGTATAGTCCTAGTTGCTGTGAGATTGTCTGCTGTGAGATTGTCTCCAGAGATCACTGTGGATCATGTGCCAAAATAAATTAGTTGTATAATAAATGTAGCAATTAAGATATTAATTTATTTACAAATCATATTCATGTCATCTGATCACATTTTTGTGTAAGAACTAGATGTAATATTTATATTGTAGCATTTTCAGCGGTATCTTTTAGAAAAACGAGTATATTGCTTCATGACCTTTAATGCTAACATCACCGCACGTTACGGCATCATAATGAGGTTTTTATGAAATGACGGCCACAAGGCAGCAGCACTGAGAAGTAAGGTCCAGAAACCTGTCAAACGTATCAGAGTGTCTATATTATGCATGCGCACATTATAAATAAGCATGCACCATGATGCACCGCGCCTTATTTGATTTTGCCAAAGTAGCACCATCTAGTGGCGTTAAATTTCGCATAAACTCTTCTTCTTTATTTATTTAATGGCAACTGAGTCTCCATGCGGAGACTATTTCTGCCAGTGTCAAGTATGGATGGAGTAGATGGAGTATAATTCTCGCATAAACTCTCATGTCTCTCATATTTTTTGACAGTTTCACAGACAAATGTGTCAAAACTGACAAACTGTGTAACTTTTGTGATGCT
Source organism: Hypena proboscidalis (assembly GCA_905147285.1). Classification (NCBI taxonomy): domain Eukaryota; kingdom Metazoa; phylum Arthropoda; class Insecta; order Lepidoptera; family Erebidae; genus Hypena; species Hypena proboscidalis. The sequence goes on from LR990130.1 coordinate 6,171,184, forward strand.
CGTGAGGTGCCAGTTATGTATTTGAGCGGTAGCATACTAGGGCTCCGATAACAGCTAGTATAGTCAGCGTATTGATAAGTTGTATTTTATCCCGTATGCGTATTCCATAAATGGAATCACATGAAATTTGAATTTCTGACAATCAACTAACGACCGTATTTTCATAAATATAAAGATGCACTAAATTCTCCAAACCGACAGTTTCCCTAACAGAATCACGCCACGGATCTCCAATTTATTCATTATTAAAATAGTATAATATTACAAAATAATCTTCCATCGAATTGGGTTACATTAACAGTTTAACTTGGTAGTCAGTAAAAAATAATATAATTAATTGATTGACAGCCAAAGATGTTAATAAAATTAAATGTCGAGTACGAGTAGTTACCACAAACTGGTGGTAAAATATTCACCCTGTTAGTCTTCTCAATATATATATACATAAATATGTATTTATTATGTAAAAGTCCGTCTCAACGATTTTCTCAAGTAGTCTCAGGTAGATTCTCGATGTACAATATATTATTAAGAGAAACACCTATTAGGATAAGGATGTATTGCAAACGTGCTCTTAATTATAAAAACTTTACGGTAGCTGAAATATTAGGTAGTTACGAATATTATGTAACTTTCATTCAACATTTCATTATTCATATTTTTTTCTGAATTATCTAACGTATTTTTAATTGAAGCTCCTAGATGATGCCTGAAATTTCTATTTGTTATCTCTTCTGGACGTCAACAAAATTCGGGCAAATTGTTAAAAAGAAAAGAAGAACACCAAAAGGCTCGGCGGATCAAATCCAAATATCTTAACATACTAAATTATTGAGAAGCCCAAAGATATGGTAAATAAGTAGAACGTTTTCAGCCGCCTAGCCGCTTTCTGACGATTTAATATTTACCTTGTGTTTAGCATTTCCTTTTGTGCTCCCCGGCGAGCATTCACCTGTAACGTAAAATTACAGATTCGACTTTGAGAATGACACTACAAATTGCCTCCTTGATCGACGAGCATTCCGTCGATTTGGGATAACATTTTTATGTAGCAATGTTCATCAAATAAATTTTCAAAGCATCAATACAAGTTGCTCACTGTAATGCTCGGTTCGCCTCCAACACCGATGTTATATACTAATCTGTAACGTTAATAAACAAGCGGATGTTCGCAGTCTAAGTGCACCTTTATGTTAGTTGTGATAAACCAATTCGCACTTTATTTGAAATAGTCAAATCAGACAAAATCCTCCAGGCGTAGGTTTCCAGCCAAGATCCGTTGTCCATACGGTATCCCACTTGGCTATCTCTGCTGTAAGATACAAAATTATGGATAAATAGGTATAGATTTATTAGTATATTAGTATTAACTGTCCATTGAGACATATAATTATTTGTAAAATAGTACTTTATTCATACGATTTCGATATGATTGATAATGAACGTTGCATACGACCGCCAGTAATTTAGTATTTATGTGTAAGTATTACAGTATTACTACCTGAATAATACTCAATCTAGATTTACATAGGTACATTAGGTACACGACAATGTAATGTAACCTTGTCACAAAAGGTACTATCAGACCAATTATTTTGTGATCCACCTTAACACAATTTTTACGAAAACATTCCAAAAACATCAAAGTCTAAATTCACTCGATAACTAATTTCAAATTTTATGTAATATAGTAGTAGGTGTCTAGTAAAAACAAGCCAATTGCTACCAACATGAATCTATTGGTCTGGAAGTACGTTAATTATAAACTTATATAATAATATATAATATTATGTAAATTAATTACTATTCTATCATTACTTTATCCTACAATTCCAATTATTTGTAAAGTGGTTTACGACGGATTTCAGTACCTGCCATATCACTGCAAGTCAAATCATGAATGCATCGTCAAAAATGCAATCGAGTACAAGTAACAATTTTAATTTAAAATTGTTTTAATTTAATACTACTTTAATTCGGTCCATAGAAGGTTCATATTTTGCAGCATTGCAGGCTCAAATAGTTACCAAATTGAAAATTTGTATTATTACTAGTTATTTTAATCGTTCTCGTGTATTTCATATTTATAATTAATATTTTAGTATTAAGCCAAAGTGAAATGTGATTATTATTAGCAATATTTTATTTATAATCTGTGACTGACACTGAGGTACCGACATGGTTAGAATTAATTATTTATTTTGAAATAAATTATATTCCTTTAGTTCCTAAGTCCATAATAAATACATAACAAAAAATCTGTATTCCATTTACCTACTACCTTCTATATTAATTTTTTTAACCGACTGCCTGGGAAGGGTTATTTAAGAGTTTTAAAAATTTTAAATTCCCTTTGTCTATATATATAAAAATGAAACCTGTTTTTCGTTGTCACGACATAGCATGAAAATGGCTTGACCGATTTGGCTGATTTTTTTTTTTAGTTTTCTAATACTCTGTACAAGGATTTTACGGGAAAAAAAATTAAAATAAAAAAAAAAGAAAAAGTATTCATTTTTATATGGAGGATATTATAAATTCCAGTTCAAATTGAATAGGTCCGCATACATAAGATAGGTCAGCTATACAAAATAAAGTAGTGCATTAAATGCTAAGGCGGTACGAAGTTCGCCGGGTCAGCTAGTTATAAATATAATTTCATCTTCCGTAATTTATTATTCAACAAATAATTATCAAAATAAAAACATAGATCTACAATAATTATTGACGGTGGATGCGATATAGGATAAAGCACAGTTTATTTAAACCACAGATTCTATACATGGCAGTATTATTTTCCTTTTCTTGTTTAGTAGATAAAAAAAATACCGGTGGAATATAGAAGCTTAATTAATTTCGTTATAAAAAATGTGTATTAAAAATAATAGTGCAAACATGAGCTTACATTAAACCAATATCAATTTGTTATTTTGTTCTATAGAAAAAAACACAATACTGACACAATAGAGTCCGCCATACCGTGGCATTTGTCAGTACTACAAAGCGCTCTACATCCTTCAATGTGACGAAGAAGCAAACCAAATCTTTTAATAAAGTTCATGAGCTATTTGATAGATGGCGACACAAAACAAACCAGAACATTAAAAAATCAAAAATAGAAAAATTCTCCTCAAATGCTTTTTTTAATTGTTGTATATATTATGTTGAGTTTTGTAATTCAAAATAAGTAGGTACGAGATTATTAAAGTGTAGCAACACTGAGTCGTATTGATGAATGCGCAGTACTGAATGTTGGTGCCTCGCCACCTACATAATAACGTAGCTTTATAAGTATTAATAGCTCCAATGATTCATCAACTTGTGGAGAATTTATGTAGATAGGAAAGAAGATATCAACTGTACTGATTGAATATTATTCATTTTGTTGCTTATAACCTGGTTATTTTTTTTATTTTTTTTTTATTTATTAACATTTACAAAAGCCATCTTAAAAAAATTTACATCTTAATGCGCTGCTAAAAACCACGGAGGTTTGCCTGCAGCGCAATTTTATCTGCAGTCTAGTACAGCAGTCGTAAACGCTATTAAAAAAAAATTAAATTAAAAAAAATATTGTGACAAGGTCTCACCCAAATGATCGAATTATTTTTAAAAATGCCAGTGTAGCTGCAATAAGAGGTATAACTTTTGTGAATGAACTTTAAGCAAAAAGAATAATTTAAAATTATTCAAGTCTTTGTCTAATTACATTGGGATTGCCCTGAATATAATATCAATATTTTAGTAAATTTTATCAAAATGTCTGCTTTTAGAACTTTACCACCGAGTGCAGGGCGATACGATACTCTTTGTCCGACTTTTTGGCCTCACTACCAATAACGAGTGCCATAGACCATCAAATTATAACCGCGACCAACGGACTTTAGGTGCACTCCCCGAGGCAAGGAGAGAAATCTTGTTATCAAATTTTTAGTTATTTTTGACCAATCGGCAATGCTACTGAACTACGATAGCTTTAAATTTCAAATCATTCCACAATGTGATAAAAAGCCAGTTCTTGACCTACCCTTAGATTTTACAACAATTACTATTGTAGAATTACGTGTTTTTATAGGACAGTAAAAAATCGTCATGAGATCAATCGTAATACTTTAAGGTCACAAACAGAAAAAGACTCGTAAAAAGATCAATAACATTATTTGAATTTATTGCTGAATTAAAGATGTAATGACCAATTCTATTACGATAACTGCCTTCATTTCTTCTTATAGTAATAAGTAAGCGTTTAGTTTAATGGTGGTATAGCTTTTCTGAATGAGGAAAGAGTTCGAGGGAAGTTCAGCAATATACTTCCCTCGCTAGTAGTGCTTGCTCGAGTGTACTCCGGTTTGGTGGTGGGTCTTTAGTCCGTGAAATGGCAGGCAATGAAGGACATATTAGTCCGCAGTAGACTTAGGATGTTCATGAACTGTAGTTGCCTATTATCATCAGATTGACTATCCGCTTGCACCAAATTAATGTCGCATAAAAAATGTATTTTTCTAAAGAGTTACGAATTTAATATAAAAACTAAACTTACCAGTATACATTTTACTTCTTCTACATAGTCATAATTTAAGGGAAATAAAGCCAAAACGTAAGTACGGTTAGGCAGCAAATATGGGTCGGGTAGCAACGGCCTCGGGTCGATGTTATAAGGAAAATCGCTGGGCTGGTATGAACTTATTACGGTCTGGGAAGGAAAGTGATATGAGCAAATGAGAAAATACTGATTCCACAACCAATTAATTCAAAATGATTTTTTACTCATTTGGAGGATGCAATTTGGAGGGGACCAATCTCAAAATCAAAATAGAACACAGTTAATGCAAGTACTAATTTGGTGGCAGATTAAAGTTGAGACAGTGAAACTTCCTCCAACTAGCTTGTTCGCAAAAGCTCTACCACCATCATTTAATTCCTTGGAACTTTATAAAGCACAGAGGTTGTACAATGTAAATACCATCACTCTTGGCGAGACAGATTGAACACTCACCTAGCGCAACTCAGGATAAAGAGTGCGAGACACGGTGAATGTCTCGCCTGTTCAGTAGAGCTAGTAATGTTTCACACACAGGTTCCACACATGAATTCGTGACGAGAGACTATGTCTGGAAGAGAGACAAAAATGATTTTCCAGTAACCACATTCATTTAATAATGATTTCATTTATAAGAGAGGTGTCGATAGCAGGATATACAGAGTTGATAAACATCTATACGACTCTCATCTCCATACACGCGCCGCGCCCACGCCTCGTCTCTTCTATTAGCGACCAGCTTAACTCTCCACTTAGCTGAGAATAACAAAAAAGGTTAAAATACCCGTTTCATCATTCCTTTGTCCAATTTAAAAATAAGTGAACCCTGACAAACGTCCGATAAACGGACATTGTAATACATTTCAAACCTGCACTCACAATGATTCACGAAAGCTTTTAAAAGCTAGTATTCATTTTCGAAATGGTGAATAAACTAAGGTACTGTTTACCCGGCGAAGCCAAAAGGAAGGGTACTAGGAATAATGATTTTGGCAGTCTATGTATGTATGTTTGTATGTTCCGCCGTAGCTCCTAAACTACTAAACGGATTTAAATGAATGAGGTGTCAATAGATTTGTAAGAATGGGTCGGGTGACATAGGTTATATAAATGTTATATAACGGAATTTAAACAACAGATTACAACTTTTTAAAAAAAGATAATCAAATCGTAATAATAAATAATAGCAGCCCTGTATCAAATACATGTCCCACTGCTGGGCTCGGGCCTCTTCTCATAAATCATAACGTGTTTGGTATCAAATGAAAGGTATTAGCGATGACATTATAAATACTGTTTATATCAAAATATACGTATAAAACGGGCAATAAAATAAAAAAAAAGGTTTTTGAAAAACCCGACTTCTTATGATCATGAATCAGATAAGCATTTAATAATGTAAAAGTCGAATAAATAGAGCTTAAAGTCTGTGCTGATCTTACTCTTGCAATTACAATTTATGAGCATTAAGTATTTACTTTTTAGTGGATTTTTTGTAGCTGAAGTATTTTTTTTTTAAATATTATGTAGTTGGGTTATAGTTTTTTATTTTTTTATTTTATGGCAATTGTAATAAATAACTTGCAATTTTTCATCTAAATAGAAACAGAATTTTAAACTCAGTCATTGTTATATTTTGGTAATTATCTAGAATTGTGGGGTAAGACACAATTATGTTAATATTATATACAACTGTTGTATAGTTGTGTACAGTATACGTATAACATACTCACAGTACTGCTTTTATGGTAAGCCTTTTTTTCTTTATATGACGTATGTAGTGAACTGACATAACAACTACAGCCTATGAACATCAACAATTCACAAAGCAGATTGTACAGCATCGCTTCAACTAAGAACTACGGTGCTTTGCAACATCTGCCAGTAATTTCAGGACCTGAGCTCACCACAAACTGGAACACAGGTAATGCAACCACTACTATTTGGAGGCAGAGTAAAGGTGATAAGCAGTTCGTCACATCGTTCACAAGAGCTCTACCACCATTTACTTTTTATCTGAAATTACTAAACATTATACCGTAGTTCTATGACGTAGCAACGCATGCTAAACTTTTGTTAATAACTTTGATGAATTGTAGGCTATGTTTTAAAGGGTTTATTTGATAGTTTTGTATGAAAGCGTATCAAACATATACACATATATTAAAAAAGTTGCGCATTTTAATATTAGTAGGAGGAATAAGTAAGTTATACTAGAAGACCACATATCATCAGATGGATATATAAAATATTACACGCTTTATATTAGCTTCACTTGTATGTTTGTATGTAACCGACTCCTTAATAATTCGATTAAAAAGATTAAAAAAAGATAATTTTTAATAAAAAAAAGAAAAGAAAAATTAAGGGATTTACGGACAACACTGTTACTTACATAAATATAACACTAGAAGGTTGGTGACGTTTTCCCTGAAATTATAATTACCTTCGAAGTAGCCTTGACTACCTGGGAAATTGAGTTGACAGTCGATCGATATGCGCATCAAAGCACACCAGCGGCAGCGCCTAGATGCTACTACCTTAATGTATATTGCATACTAGTGGTAACCCGCGACTTCGTTTGTGTGGGATTCACTAATCCCCACAGTTATAACGGTGGCAAACGTTTTGCTCTGCTCCCGTGGCGCCATCTAGTCTGCATTGATGTAAACTTCCTACTAACTTTAAAACCCTAAATTACACTTTTGAGAATAACTTTTAGGAAAACCCTGTTTTATAACTTCTTTTATTTTCAATTTATTCAATTTATTGTAGTTCAATTATACGAAATTCCGTGCTTCAAACTTTAAAAATGACAGAGGCCCATACAACTTTTTATGCCTTATTTTATAGGAGTAGAAATATCAAAAATCCCTTCTTATAGTGCGGTTACGTAATGTAACGAACCTAAGTGCAAAATTTCAAGATTCTTGGCCTGGGCCTAGAATCTTGAAATTTTGCACCTAATAACCCGGTAACCACTGGTGGTTTAGGCTCTGCGTGTCTCACTGAGCACGTTAAGCCCTGTTGCCATTTCAAGATCTTTGGTAGTCTTAACGGGTAGTCAGAGGTCAGAATGTCTGATAACTAGTTTAACAAAGATAGCGTGTCACCTCGACACCTCGTACTGGGCTGTTGAGCTGTGATGGCAATCACTCTACGTAAAATACTCATATTCAGCTGAATCCGTTAGACTAAAAACCAGTAAGTGGTTGTACGTTATTTGTGAACAAGATCGAGGGAGGTTGATAGCGAGCGGGTGGACTGTATTACGGGCGAATTATTAAATTAAGCAATGGTAGTTTTGTATAGTATTATTATATTTACAATTAAATAAATACAGGAATAAACATAAAAACGAACCGTACTTACAAAGCACCAAATGTCAAGAGAAAAAAATAATGACAGTTTTTGAACTAAAGAATAAACTTTTATCTAACAAGGTTTTATTTAACAAAAATAAGCATAAGACCTATTTACAAATCAGTCGCCAACAGAGGTCATCACCGATACTGATTTAACCAGTCGCCAAATTGTAAGGTTTGCAGAACTGGCAGACTAGTACGAGGCATGTTAGTTTTCTTTAACCATGCGACTTATATGTTTACAATTAGTAGTATTTGTTTTCGCAACTACTACGCGCTAAATGTATGGAGAACATTATTAGAGGTTTCGTTGTTTCTGCAAAAGCAAACAATTAAAACTTGAACTTGTTCCTCTATTAGAGATGTACCGAGTAGTCGGTAAGCCGACTAGTCAGTGTTGTTATAAATGCCAATAATCTAGGATTAGATGTGCTACATAACTTGTGCCGATTTGTAATATATTGCATTTGGTGCGACGAACAATACGAAACTAGGTTTAAAATGTATTCTTCTTTAATTTAACTGTATCTAATGATCGGCCTCGCTGAGTAGTCCGTAACGCCGATTACTCGGCCCATCTCAAGAAGTATAAGACCTAGCAAGAGGTCAATTTAATGATTTCGTTACAAACACTACTACTTAACGTTACTTGTGGACCTAAATAATATCTACCATACAGCCTTGTGCATTAATCTTTAAAAGGTAGACAGCAGTTACTCGACAAAAAATATTGGTTTTAAGTTGTAAGTGGTCGATCCCCAACGTAAACGAAAAATTAACTATAATTTATCTTTTTTTTTAATCAATAACGCCATTCGCCATTTCATTATTGCCTTCTACAGCTTCAACCTATTACAGAAAAATCCATTTTACGCAGATTTTATAGAAAAAAGTACGAATGAAACGATTGCGTAATGGAACTCAAAGCTCCACCCTACTACGTAAACATTTTACGTCACTCCGTGTTCGCCATGCCTGGCTATTTTTTTTACATGCGCTGTTCTGTACTACTTTCTGTTTCAGGATTTTCGTATTTTCACTGTTCTGATTGAAAATCGGCAGTCAAGGCATCACCAAACGAGGCACTGCACCATACGAAATAGAAACATTTCTGAAGTAAATGGTTTTATGGGAGCGATGTGCAAATGATGAAACATCCTATTAATCTCGCTCATATTTAAACAATACTCATACAAAAAGATGAGCGCACAGACTTGATGACACGACACGTTTGCGCGCGCATCTTTTTCTATGAAAATATGTTTTAATTCGCCAAGCGTTGACGCTGACGCTTGCTTCCAACCGCAAGCTCTGAACTTGAAGAAGAACAAAAGAAGGTATCACACTTAAACGGTGATCATTTATCCATAAGTAAGAATATAAAGTTGCTACACAAAAGAAAGGAATTCCATTATTCCATTAATCCCCCGTGTTTCCTCTTTAGGAGTGGAATGCCCAAAAATCTTCTTAAGGGTGTTTTACATCTACATCAATTGACCCCTAAGTGTAAAGATTACACCCTTAGTGGTCCATACGTCATACAAGGAACTTTGAATTAAATTTGAAGTTTGTAACCACTGCGATAAAGCCCTGCGTTGCATTCTTAATGAATAAGTCAATCGGGACAAGTAATTTATATGACGTAATATAATAGACAAACAGTTATAATATTCTCCAACGTTTTTAATATTTTTATATCTTGAATTCTTGACCTTTGCTTTTCCTCATTTACTTAAAGAACTTTCGGAATTTTCCATTTACCTATTTTTTTCCTGGGTCGTAAATTTATTTTTAGTGTTCCGTACCCAAAGGGTAAAAACGGAACCCTATTACTAAGACTTCGCTGTCTATCTGTCCGTCTGTCATCCGGCTGTATCTCATGAACCGTGATAGCTGGAGAGTTAAAATTAAAAAGTTCACAGATGCTGTATAACTATGTCCGCTATAACAACAAGCACTAAAAACCGAATAAAATAAAAATTTAGAAGAGCATTTATTTGCCAATACAACAAACGTGATTTTTTACTCGTTTCTACTTTTCTGCTTGAAATATACACAGAATATTTAGTTATATATTTACTTAAAAGATAAATAATTAAAATTAAAGTATAATAAATATTTAAGGAGGGCTCCCATACAACAGACGTGATTTTTTGCCGTTTTTATAGATAATTGTACGGACCCTTCGTGCGCTAAACCGACGACACATGGCTGGATATTTAAAAAAAATGTCCCCGTCAATATGTTATGTAATGTTCGTTTCGTAAACAGCGGTATTTATTTGCCATCCGTGATGCCAAAATCTAAGAGATTGGAGATAGTTATATCGAAATAATATGACTACATTTAAATACCAAAAAAACTACTGTATTGTTAGTCTATACTCTGTACGAACTTACGATTATGATAAAAAAAATGAAAGGTATATACCTTTAAAATAAAGGGGTATATGTACGGGTGCTTTTACATCAAAATCGATCAACATTGACATTAAATCCTTATAGCCGGAATCGTTGTATGAGACAAATAAAATGTAGGTAAACAATCGTTAAGATACTGCAGCTATTAAGATTACCTGAGAACTATTCTCAATCAAAAGGTTAAAGTTTATCAAAAACCTAGGAAAAACCGAGATCAATTTCCTACCTACTTATGTTGAAATTGTTATTTCGGTTTTCCAATGTTCTTAGTTTGAACAAAATCTCTGCTAAAAATGCGTACGTGGCAAAAGGAATATGCCGAATGCTTTGTAATAATGGTACCGATTTCCTTACATCATTATTTCAGCATTGTTTTCTTGTAAGCAGGAAGTTGATCTCGGTTATTCCAAGGTTTACGTTATCATCAGAGGATGTAGGCGATAAGATAGAGCTATGAATTCCCATACTCGAAAAACCGGCAAAAGTCTACAGGTTTCTTACTTTTTTCACAACCCAACCGGAGCTGGTACAGTTTGATTAAAATTGATCTAAGCGGTAATTGAAATCATATTGTTTTAATTAGTAAAATTGTTACTTATTAAAATCTTCAGCTACTTTTACTTGCTCTGTTATTATAATGTTTGTTGACGTGTTCAAGCGCCCCTTGAGGTTTATGAAAATAAATGATTTAACTTTAAATTTCACTTTAATGCAATTAATTTAAATGATAATAAAAAGTGAAAACAACTGAATAGGACCTGTCATGTAATGTGATAAAGTTTAAGGGAAATATCGATTGGCCAAAACTCCAAGTAGATGCTTAAACTCTGAACATTTCAGAAACAGGCAGACGTGCCTAATGACTTTTCTTAACGAGTAGTAAATTAATATAAGTAATTAAAGTAAACTAAGTTGAAACAGGTTGGTTTAATGCAAATTTGTACTGAGATATAATCTCTTCACTATTAACTTTTTTGATGTTTAAAGATCCAATAGGCAAAGATGCTGCTCTGTGGAACCTATTAGCATTGACTGTCAAACAACACATTGTCAAACATTCAAAGATGTCAAACATTCCGCCACCGGATGGAACCTAGTCACAATATACTTGTGTATATTGTGACGAGGTTCCATCTGGTGGCAGAAGTGATCTGGGACTATAAAATCAGTAGATTTTTTTTTTATTTGCGAATAATTACCAACATTTGACTATTTGCGCCTCCCGCCGCGCCGCCTTGGCTACATAGCTGGATCTGACATTGATTACATTACATCACATTACAAATTTGCGGCAGCCAAATGTATGTCATTAAACTTCACCTTGAATTTGCTATTTCATTAATTTTCACATGACGTGAATATTATTATCTTTTTATCTATTATTTCTAGGTGATAAAACTTGCAATAGCGGTGAAATCAATGGATATTGATATTGTTTTTTTGGTACTACAATCGTGTTATCATTCGGATAATATAATGACACGTGTTTTAAATATCTAACCTTTAATAAATAAATACTCAAGTATTCTTATGTGAATTAAAATAGGTTTATCTTGAAAATTGAATCAAACAAAATAATGTATTTAATATGTTTTACGATAAACGCAGTCATATCAGAATAGGGTCACAACTTTAGAATTCAAAATTTCCATTATGGAAAACAGCCCTCCGATTGTTTCCTCTTAAAGATTCTCAGAATTGTTAATGTTTGTTTTGGTTCATTTTACATACTCTAGGCCAGTGGTTCCCTATTAGTGGTACGCGTACCCCCAGGGGTACGCGAGATTGCATCAAGGGGTACGCGCAGCAATCTCTAAACTAAAATCCTTAAAAAACAATAATTCAATATACCATCTCATGCAACAGTAGACTCAAAAGTTGTTTTGCGGAACAATCATTGGTTAATTTTTGGGCTGGTCTTAAAGACGTATTTATCGTGTCAGCGAAGTAGCAATAAAATATTTACTGCAATTTTGCACAACTTACCTTTGCGAGTGCGGCTTTTGCGCAATGACAAACTGAACATCGTCACAGACTTCAACTCGAAGACGACTTAAGATTAAAGCTGATCAACATGCAACCAGATTTTGCCGAGTTGTGTAAAGATAAACGTGCACATTTGCCACATTAATACCTAAAACATGTTCTCTGTCATTAGAATGTCTTTTGATGATAGTAAAAATACAACTGGTACACCTGATTTAATTTTTTTATTTAACATTCCTAATAAAGGGGTACGCAAGTTGGAGGTCTTTCTTAAAATGGTACGTAGAGAAAACTAATTGGGAACCAATGCTCTAGGCGATACACTGTGCGCAGGCAGTTGAGTGCCGAGTGTCGGCGTTTTTAATACGCGAGTGGTCGCCACTGGTGTCAACCACTAGCCACGCATCGCGTGTCGCGACCACTCAAATGTATGTAGCTATACTGGTGGTAGAGCTCTTGTGAATGAGCTCGAGGGCGGCAGCACCACCGTCTCACCTTTAACCTGCCGCCAAATAGTAGTGCTGCCATTACTGTGTTCCGGTTTGGTGGTGAGATCAGGCCCTGAAATTACTGGCACATGAGGCATAACACCGTAGTCCTCAGCTGCTGCGACGCATCTATAATCTGCTTTTGTGGATTGTTGATGTCCATGGGCTGTACTCCACTTACCAACAGGTGGACTACACGTTCGTTCGCTGTGGGCGTAGTATAAAAAAAAAAACCGGCCAAGTGCGAGTCAGACTCGCGCACCGAGGGTTCCGTACAAACCTGTAGGTATATAAGTAAAAGTTATGGTATTTTTATTGCTAAATGAAATCCATAACATAACAATGTGGAAAGCTGACGGTACCTTGTCAATACATATATGAAAACATTATCAAAATTCTCGTGTCGCGGTGTTTGTTTCCAAACTCCTCCGAAATGGCTGAACCAATTTGCATGAAATTTTGTGTGCATATCGGGTAGGTCTGAGAATCGGCCAAAATCTATTTTTTTATTTTTTTTTGTTAATCGCATAACAACGTTTGCTGGGTCAGCAAGTCTAATATATAAAATTCTCGTGTTGCGGTGTTTGTTTCCAAACTCCTCCGAAACGGCTGAACCGATTTGCATGAAATTTTGTGTGCATATCGGGTAGGTCTGAGAATCGGCCAACATCTGTTTTTTTTTTTTAATCGCTGAACAACGTTTGCTGGGTCAGCTAGTAAGTTTATGATTATTAAAAAAAATATACTATATGATGTAACTAAAAATTTAAGATTTTCGGAATTTTTCCTATATGTGTACTTTATAACGTTGCTTCATGCCAAATTTCAAGATTCCAGGTCGTCTGGAAGTATCCTTTAGGTTTTGATTCCCTTGCGAGTAGTTGCGAGTTTCAAAATATGCGGCTTTAATTGCTGTATCTTTTGATTGCGTTGACGTAGAAGTTTGATTTTGTTACAGCTTAAAGATATTATAGACTTAAGTATTTTTTAGGAATTTCAATATAATACCACTACGCGTTCATGAGTAAAGGGGTAATAAGTTTAAAATTATTAAAAATATTTTTATTATATGATGTAACTAAAAATTTATGCTTTTCGCAATTTTTCCTTTATCTGTGTTATAAGACGTTGCTTCGTACCAAATTTCAAGATTCTGAGTTCACGGGAAGTACCCTGTAGGTTTTGATTCCCTTGCGAGTGTCGAAAATTTGCGGCATAAACGGGAGTATCTTTTGATCGCGTTGACTTAGAAGTTTGATTTTTTCACAGCTCCAAGAGACCATAGACTTGAGTATTTGATATGAATTTCAGCTTGATACCTCCACGCGTTCCTGAGAAAAAAGGTCTTGACAGACAGACAGACAGACAGACAGACAGACAGACGGACAACAAAGTGATCCTATAAGGGTTCCGTTTTTACCTTTTGAGGTACGGAACCCTAAAAAGCTGAAAAAAGCCGCGAGTGGTAGACACTGGCCACACATCTGCGCCGAATGCATACATAATGTATGAAAAAAAATGTAAATAGCTGGTCTCGTGCCACCTGGTCGCGGTTGTTTGTAGCTCGTGGCAGTTATAAAAGGCAAACCCAGTTCGGACGCCTGAAATATCCTGTTTTGAAATTCAATGCTGTTCACTCGGTTATTTACCCTAGTTATCATTCCTAAGCTACCTGATGTTTACATTTCGAGTACGTCTCAGTATTTTTTTCATAAGTAGATGATTAAAAAATAACAGTAAAAGATTAAAATTTAATTAAAATCTATTGTTTTAATAAAATTATAATTACTTTGTTAAGGCCAGGAATTTCGAAACCTGTCGTAAAGACAGATGTTTGAATTTTGAGTGTGAACTACTAACTTTGAAGTATGCTACACAAAAAATACTGTATACAAAAGAAGTAACAAAAAAACAATAATCAAACAGAATAATTGCAAAAGGTTTAGTAATTCTGAAAAAATCTGTTACTTATATCGTCATTTATAGCGAGAGTTATATGATAATCAGATCAATAGATAGCTTCTTCATACTTCTAAAACACTGATCAATAAAAAAAATTATAAATTACTTCATATTCCAAAAATAATACAAAATGTAACAAAAAGTGATGTCTTTTCTCATAGCAGTACGCGTTAGAATTCAATAATGAATAAATTTCGTTATTTGGCTGGTTTTCTTAAAATCAAAAGACTCTAGCCGCCCGAAGTCTGTAAATTAACGATGCCACACACTCACTCGTAAGCATGTAGAGCCGGTGGTTCCACGTCTGAACCTCACAAGCCGTGTCGGATAAGTGTCCTGTCAGATAAAGGACAGGCTAGCTAGGGGCAGGCTATACACAGTATACAGGTCATTGCAGGCAATTAGGGAGATCAAGACACCTACTCGCAACTGAAAAGTCACAGCACACCTACGAAACATTGTAGATCAAGCCAAATTTACTTTACGAAACTAGTTTTTGATGTAATTTATTACTGTCGCGACGTCATCAACAATTTCACATTTAAACACCAACTTTTGCAATGCATGTATTGATTTCATGCTAGTTGCATAAAATGTATGTTCGTCAATCAATGTTTCATGATGTAAATTACGCTTTAGAATATTAAATTCCAAGGCCGTAGCGTCCGTAGCCAGTGTAACTACACTTTGAGGTTCAATAACTAATGCACAAGTTTGCTTGTGACGCTCGCCTCCGTAACTGCTCATCGTTTGAACAATGGAGTAATGAGGGATGACGTCATCCGGCTGTACACATGGCTACCGATCAACCTATACATTGCCAGTATATGCGTGTCTTACATTGCATGGGAAGCCATACAACGCAAGACCGTCTTATAGCGGACCAGTAATGTATAGGTGTGTAGATGTTTGTACTACGACGGCAAAAATTCCTACCGAATCAGCTACGAAGGCCGAGCAGGATGGACAATGATTTACTTTTGTATAGCAGCGTTGTGAATAGTGAACACGTGGTAAACATTATGCTGCTCTATGTACCAAACAATTACTGAAGCTAAAATTACTATTTTCAAAATTATTTTAGTGGGGTTTATTTACGTAATTATAGGTGTTAAAAAGTGATGGTACGTGTTTCTTTTATAATAGCCCAGTTTTATACATCGCATCCCAAGTGGAAAAACGCCGTAAGTGAGAATGATTGCTCAACAATTTTCGGCCTTACGGTAGTTGTGCGTACACAGCCCGTAAGGCCGAATATTGCTAAGCAAATTTTTTCTCTTGTGTTGTTTTTTCCACTGTGTGTACCACTGTCACTGGGCTTGGTCTCCGGTCCGAGTTGCATATATGTTTTGTTTTTTTTATTTTATGTTTTGGTTGTTTGGTTAACATTAGGAAGCTTGATTGTTCCACAAAATGTCAAACAAACACAAGTGTAGGTTTCAGACAAACAAGTGTAGGTTAGTACTTTCAATATTATATTTGAGAGAAATACGAAAAATTATTATATAAATTTGAATACATAGGTCGACAAATAACGACATTGAAGTCGTTATGAACGTATTCATAAGGACTATTGTCGTTATTTGTATACAACTACATACACGTTACATAGGTATGTATCACAAAAGTCACGCTTGAATAACTGAAGGGTTGCTTGAGGCAACCGTCTGCAGCAAAAAGTTCAAATAGACCGTTACGACTCGCATGTTTTGAGCTACCCTGCGTAGCTCAGTCTGTACGTTTTTGCACTGGATAGGAGCAACTAGTATATAAGTAAATATAAATTAGTTAAGCAAAAATATAGGAATAGAAGTAATTGTTTTTTGTACTAGCTAATAAAATAATTGCTTGGTCATTTCATTTTAAAAATATATTTCATTATTTTTATACCTTTTTTTAAGCCTCCTCATAGTTCCAATAGTTTACGGTAATCAAATCAATCATAAACACCTATTCCATATTTCGCGTTAGCTCTCCTCGTAATCAAGGTTATCTGTCTCCAACGTGTGTAATGTCAGTAATTTCTCAGCCCCGGTACGACCTCAGGGTACGACACACCCGGGAAAGCTTCTATCATGGAGGTTAACTTTAGGCACGGAAATGATAATAAATGAGGAAGATGACCTTTTTGCAATCTCTTTGGATACTTCTGTGATTATCCACACGTCTTATCTATTTTAGGCAGAGTTCCTGAGAATGTAGTTATAAATACTATTGGTAATAAGGCACTATTATAGCAAGTTCACACTTCCACAAGGAAGGCGTAAGGTAGATTCGCCATAAACAGTTCAAGCTATATATTGAACGTCTATTGTGAATGATCCCTGGGGAGCGACATACACCTCCATGAAGAAATAACTGATGATAGATGTCTGGTCGTGGGTCGTGATCTCCTAAAATTGTGCTTTGATATGTATGGACTACTTACAAGTAGGCGGCCTTAATGATATATTGATCGACCGGTCTCTTTGTAATCTGTACATATTTATTATAATTACTGCACAGAAATTGGATCATAGCTACAAATGTCATAAAACTTAAAAGGACAAAGTGAAAATTGTTTTTAATTTACACAAGCTATCCAAATGTAATTTTATTATTATACATAACATTATGTGAAATAATTATTAATACATGTTCATTGGAATGTATTATATAGTTAGTTTAGTTTAATACTTTATTGTACACATAAATTACAATAATACAATTACACTAAAGTGGTGATGACAAAAGGTGAACTTAACTCAAAAATGAGTTTTCTGCCAGCAAACCTTTGAGGGCTAGAGGAAAAAGACACTCGTAATATGTGAGAGTGAATTCTACAAACAAAGAGAGATGAAAAAATAAAAAAGATACTTAAATAAAAGAACTAGGCTATGTATATCTACATACTTACATATTCTACATAATAATAATATACCTAATGTAACCTAAATTATTTACACAACAAACATAAATAATACTTACGATAAAACTAATTTATATAATATAATATGTTAGTAGTAGAGTATAATTATACTATAGTAGTTAGGTAACGTAGAGAATAAATAAATGAGAAAATATACCTAACTCTCATCGGTCAGACAATGAGTCTGCCAGGTTTCATAATAATATTATACGTAATTAATTCCTCTAATACATATATTAAGCCTGGTTTACACTTTGATTAGTGCGAGTGCAGGTGATTAGTGACTAGGTGTGGACAGCGACTGATTAGTGCGAGTGCTTAGTTGGCTGTGTAGTAAAGTGAATAGAAGCGTGTTCTATTTTTTTCGAGTGGACTGCGAGTAGCCACGTCCCGCGCGCCCTCCCTTCCCCCTCACTCGCAGCTTGCCTGTCACTAAACACGTCTGGACAGAGTGTTTAGTGTTTCGCGTTTAGTGTGGAGCGTCGGGCGCTTGTTGTGCAAAATGGCAAGGTGGACCGAAGACATAACCTATAAATTTGTGCAGGAGTATCTAAAACATGAATGCCTTTACAACTGTAAAGCCCACAAGTACAAAATTAAGGGAGCCCGAGATGCGGCCCTTGTAAATATAAGTGAAGCCATGAACATACCAGGGTTTGGAAGAAAAGAAGTTTATACTAAAATAAGAATCTTGAAGTCTACATATGCGCAAGAGTCTAAGAAAATTAAACAGAGTACAAAATCTGGAGCCGTATATATTCCACACATAAAGTGGTTCAAACTATTAGATGACGCTTTAAAAGCTGTAAATGTACAGTGCAGCGACTCAGGGAGTAATTTGGTAAGTAAAAAATAGTAGATTATTAACCAAGGGGATAAAGCAGTGTCTTCTTTCGCTGGTGAAAGTTTAAATCGCGAGCGAAGGACTCGAGGTTTACTTCCGAGCGTAGCGGGGATGTTAAAAATTAAATCACGAGCGAAGCGAGGGATTTAAGACGAGTCTTGAGTGTAGCGAGGGATTTAAGTTCACCCAAGACTAAGGCAGCTTTATCACCGAGGAAAATACTATACTTTTCGTACCACTTGCTCAAAAAAGTGACATTCTATGCCACAAAAACGGAACATAACAATAGTCATTTTTAATCTGTTAAAAACAGGGAAAGAAACAATTTTCTTTCCCTGTTTTCCCTTGTAACAAGATGTATACCTAGTGATGCGTTTACGCACGGACGAATGCTTTCCTGCTCGCACACCGACTATCTGTTTCACTCAACGTTGCGACGCGACCCCACCACTTGAAGAACTTACTGGAAGCGCGGCAGCGTTGAGTGAAACAGATAGTTGGTGTGCGAGCAGGAAAGCATTTGTCCGTGCGTAATCGCATCAATATAAACGTTTTGTTACAAGTACAATTTTCTTTCCCTGTTTTTAACAGATTAAAAATGACTATTGTTATGTTCCGTTTTTGTGGCATAGAATGTCACTTTTTTGAGCAAATGGTACGAAAAAAATATTATTTGATATTCTTTTTTACATGACTACATAATAAAACACTTTACCTTATAACATTGAATTAAAACCACGTTTTACTTCAGTTTATCATTCGAGACTGCCGAGACTGCACCTTCTCCAAAATAATTTGCATAATTGTTGCGTTTGTTTTGTGCAATTTGGGATGATCTATTCTGCATGCTCATAGTCAATGGAACAAGTCTATCTTATGTCACTTCTATCCAGGATCCTTTGTTCAAATTTCCATTCTCTGTGTCCTCGATATCAACCGTGGCTGTTGTACACGGGTACTTTGGTTTTTCTTGTCCAGTTATTTATTTTATTTATTTATTTGATTGCCCATATTAAATAATGGCCCATAGTAAATACACAAATACAATATTAAAATAAAATATAAGTACTATATATATAAATATAACTATTTCACACGTTCCGTCGGCGACATGTGACGCGCAGTGTCCGATAAGCTGCCCTGGAATCGCCGGAACACTACAACTCTCGACCAAAATTCCTCATTTGTGAAGATCCCCAGATGTTCGGTCGGAACTATCACCACAAAAGAATTAAAATTCACGTTACGGCGTGACTGCAACCGTTCGACCCTCAACAGGAAATTTGTCTTTACGCTGATGTACTGCGCAATCTCCTCTTCTTTTGTGGAGTAATGTAAACGCAACACACACAGCAGGAAGCAGCAGATGGTATGGGCTGGTCGGTGCGGTACCGAACCGGTTCTAGAGAAGAAGAAGAAGAAAAAGCACGCTCCTAAGAGCGTGCTTCTTCTTCTTCTTCACAACCTCGACGAAGCCTTCCTTATCCTCCTCAAGAACCCGTTGTGAGTCCTTTAGCTCGGGCTCGCAATGCTTCTGCTTGCCCCCTTTTTCCTGGTTGCTGGCGACAATTGCAGAGTAAGCACATTTAAGTGTTGACGTACTTACGCGGGTCGTAACCTTCACAGGTGTTGTTATGCATGGCGCAACAGGCTTTTACGATTTTTTCCACCTTGTTGAGAAAAAAGGGTAGGGGCTTTTCGAAAATTCTGTATCGACTTACTAAGATGCAAAAAGCATTTTCAATGATTCGCCTTGCCCCTTGATAATCTATAAATAATGTTTTTTGTTAAAATGTCAATTGGTTTCCACCATAATTATGGTTTCATTATTTATGGTTTTAGAGGAAACGCATTATCGACCACTAAAACATGACCTTCGGGCAGTAAATTATTTTCCAAGGCATGACTAAGATCACAATGGGAGAAATATCCACCATCCGATACACGCCCGTTACATTCAACATGAATCCAACAATATATGAAATTATTAAAAAAACAAAAAACCCGACTGCTTAAAAAAAAGAACTGAAAAGATAAAAACAAGTATAGCATTATCTACATTAAATTCATTAACAACAAATGAAATATTTCAAACTAAATTCTTTAGAATTATTTTTTATTTCACTCTTTTTAGTTCTTTTAACCGACATGTTTTTTTATATCTATTAATTTGTAGAATTCAAATCATTTTGAAATCAATGAGCCTTAATCGTGAGTTAAACTATTCAAATGCAAAAACAATTATTCAAATTCGACCGGCGAGCATACAAACTAACTTCCACCCACTTCGGGCGCGCGAGCGTGCCGATATATAAATTGGTAAATTGTGTTTAATCAGTAATATAAATGTAATAAGAAGTATATATTTTTGAAATGGTCTTTTCATGGCCTTTTAATTGATACCCATATTACTATGATGAAAAGAAAATCCAATCCTCCCCCCTCTTTTTTTTTTATTTGCCGGCGCCATTTTGAAAATTTATATAGCCTATGTCACTATCACTGTTTCGACGAATTTAACGACACCTCATATGTCAAAATCCTACTAGCCGTTTGGGCTGTAGGGCGGCACAAAGAAATAGACATACATACATACATACATACGCTCGAAAAACATAACCCTCCTTCTGACGCAGTCGGGTAAAAACAGTAGTCATCATCTGCCACTGCTATAAGAACAATGCTGTTATATTTTTTTTGTAGTTGAAGTAATAACTTCCTGCATTTGGTGAAGCTTTGACGGTAACGTGTTTCCCATCTATTGCACCTGAGCAACTAGAGAAATTCCAGGGATTTCTGAAGCCTTTTTTAATCCTTTTCCATTCATCGCCGTTAGGTATCTAACACAAAAAAAAACCGGCCAAGTGCGTGTCGGGCCACGCGCAGTAGGGTTCCATAGAAAAATATTTTAATTTTTACTTTTTAACTAAATGGCGTCCTTCAGAAAGGAAATGTTTGTAGTACACGAAACCAGCTAGCACGTATGACGAGATGTATGAATGTTGAGGAAGCCAAAGAAGTATGTAAGGAGCGAAGCACATGGCGTTCCATCGTCTCTGCCTACCTCCGTGGGATAAAGGCGTGATTTTATATATGTATTATGTATGTTTATTTATGTTTCAAGAATTTTGAACGAAATATTCTGAGTAACTGCATCTGACATTTCGGACCCCTATTCCTCTTGAACTAATGAAGTGAACTTATCCGCTATAGTTTTCCTTTAAAGTTCATTACATGTACTACCGACACAATTTTTTTCAGATTTTAGGATCCAGTAGTTTAGCTTTTAGAGGGGGGGGGACGCCCTACTCAAACAAAAATTTGCTCTTTAAAGTTAATTATCTCGCAGACGGATCTCTAAATCAAAAAACTGTCTTAGCAACCCCTAAACGTTTTTAAAAGGCCTATCTAACAATACCCCACACTATGGGGTAGGCGACAAAAAAAAAACATCCCTACTTTACATGTAGGGGAGCTACCTGAAAAAAAAATATTTTTCCAAATTTTACTCTACGACTTTCTTTGTTTAGTTAACATACATGTTTATGCAAAATTTCAGTTTTCTAGCACCAACGGTTTCGTCGCTATGCCGTGGACAGACAGACGGACATGGCGAAACTATAAGGGTTCCTTGTAGGTACTACGGAACCCTAAAAATAGAGAACAGACACTAGTTTCTTTGATAGTAGTGAAATGGGAATATTATTTCTGACTTAAAGAGTTGATTTACTATAATTATGTTTTCTTTTTACTTTGGGTTTTTGTTAATCTAAATTTATTGTTTTACAGCAGCTGGATTCTCAACATGAACAACTGGATGGAGAGGAGCCTTCCACATCCCAACGCAATCAATCTGCTGAAATAAATAACTCCGACGCAACACCTAAATCTCAACCTAATCAAGATGAAGAAGAACAAAGAAAATCGCCGATTTCTCGTAAAAGGACAGTACGGGACCTCAGTCGTTTGGTCAATAAAGTGAAGAACGTGGCTGACTCAATTAACACACGCATGCCAACAGAAACAGAGTTTGATATATTCGGGAAAAGTGTAGCTGCCCAGCTTAAAAGTTTGCCAATCCACAAAGCAGTAGAAGGACAGATGTTTATCCAAAATTATCTTAGTAATTTACGTCTCCAAGAAATGGGCCACGTAACAATTAACTACGCAAATAGCGCATCACCAAATTCTATGTACGAGTCTTTACCATCACCGACTAACTCACTACCACTACTACAATCTTCTTATACACAAACACCATGAGATTCTCCTTACACACAAACACCACGGGACTCTCCTTACACACAAACACGACGAGACTCTCCTCACACACAACCACCACGACACTCTCATTACACACAAACACCACGAGACTCCTTAGACACAACCTCCACGAAACTCTCCTTACACACAAACACGACGAGACTCTCCTTACACACAAACACGACGAGACTCTCCTTACACACAAACAGCACGAGACTCTCCTTACACACAACCACCACGACACTCTCCTTACACACAAACACCACGAGACTCCTTAGACACAACCTCCACGAAACTCTCCTTACACACAAACACGACGAGACTCTCCTTACACACAACCACCACGACACTCTCCTTACACACAAACACCACGAGACTCCTTAGACACAACCTCCACGAAACTCTCTTTACACACAAACACGACGAGACTCTCCTTACACACAATCACGACGAGACTCTCCTTACACACAAACAGCACGAGACTCTCCTTACACACAAACACCTCGACACTCTCCTTACACACAACCACCACGGGACTCTCCTTACACACAAACACGACGAGACTCTCCTTACACACAAACACGACGAGACTCTCCTTACACACAACCACCACGACACTCTCCTTACACACAAACACCACGAGACTCCTTAGACACAATCTTCACGAAACTCTCCTTACACACAAACACGACGAGACTCTCCTTACACACAAACACGACGAGACTCTCCTTACACACAAACAGCACGAGACTCTCCTTACACACAACCACCACGACACTCTCCTTACACACAAACACCACGAGACTCCTTAGACACAACCTCCACGAAACTCTCCTTACACACAAACACGACGAGACTCTCCTTACACACAACCACCACGACACTCTCCTTACACACAAACACCACGAGACTCCTTAGACACAACCTCCACGAAACTCTCCTTACATACAAACACGACGAGACTCTCCTTACACACAAACACGACGAGACTCTCCTTACACACAAACAGCACGAGACTCTCCTTACACACAACCACCACGACACTCTCCTTACACACAAACACCACGAGACTCTTTAGACACAACCTCCACGAAACTCTCCTTACACACAAACACGACGAGACTCTCCTTACACACAAACACGACGAGACTCTCCTTACACACAAACAGCACGAGACTCTCTTTACACACAACCACCACGACACTCTCCTTACACACAAACACCACGAGACTCTCCCTACACGCAACCACCACGACACTCTCCTTACATACAACCACCACAATCATCTACACCAGATCCTACTAACATAACATATCTGATGCTGACCTCGACGACAATGCAATAACTATACACTAAAAACAATGCATCTCAAATGTCAATTGAAGACCAGGATGACATATTGGCTCGGGCAGTTTCGAAAATTTACCAATAATAGAAAAAAAGGATTTTTAATTTTATCTACCTTTATCAATATGTTGATTGCAAATATGTATGTTGAATTTGAAAAAAAAACCTACTTTAATAGAAAAGAAAAGGTTTTTAATGTTACCTAATTTTATCAATAAGTTGATTGCAAATATGTATGTTGAAATTTAAAAAAAAACCTACTTTAATAGAAAAGAAAAGGTTTTTAATGTTACCTAATTTTATCAATAAGTTGATTGCAAATATGTATGTTGAATTTGAAAATAAACCTTCTTTAATAGCAAAGAGAAGGTTTTTAATGTTACCTAACTTTATCAATAAGTTAACTAAATTGGCTTGTGTTAGGAGGAATTTACGACCGTGGCGTAATGGCCAGGATTCGAACCCACGACCTCTCGATTGTAAGGCCGATGCCTTATCCATTGTGCCACGGTCGCTTATTATGAGCTATTGGGCGTGGCGGTATTTAAAAAACAGGACGGTTGAAAAAGGCGAGGTACTGAGAGGTCGGCATCGGTGCTCAGGTAACTGTGCATTCCAAAGCGATAACATTGGAGCTACTTTTATAAAAAAACTACCAACTTTTATGATATCCTAGTAGCTTTTGCACACATTATATAACATCGTGCCTATTTCATTCAAAAGGATGTTGCAGAGGTGTCTTCTTCTTCTTTCGTATCGATGGCTGCAGTCATATCTCATGGTGTTGACTTGCCATCGGGGTGAAAGGATTCGCCAGTCTGCTTGGTGGAAATTTACAGACTGCCCAGGGTGCGCCGCCCGGACGCAAGGGTTGATTGTGTACGTCGCTCGGGGAGGCTCCTCGAGGCTGCAGAGGTGTACAACACCCACACTTCACCTGTTATGTTCAGGTCCCATTAGATAGGGGTTGAGCCTATCGCCATCTAGCGGGCACAAATCCAACTCCGTGCTGCTATTGAGAATTTTCCGACGGAAAAAAGCAATTGAAATTGAACCCGAGACCTCGCGGTAAGCGCATATGCTAACCACTAGACCAACGTGGCAGTCTATGTATGTGTATATATAAAAATAAGGCTTCAAGCCGGTCCAATTGTTAAACCGCCACAAACAACACACGGATGGAGATTATTTTGACATTGAAAAATATTTGAAATTCTTCAAAAAATCTAAAAAATAACTAGTCTAATTTAAAAAAAAAAAAAAAAAAAAAATGTCTAATTTTAGTCTAATAGTTCATATATTAAGTTTTGTGTTTGTAAATATTAATTTTGATGACTGTATACATACAGTAAGATACTTTAAAGTATTTAGGTTAATTAGAATTAGGTATAATCAGTAATTTCTCATGTACTTTCTGTGTTTGTACACTTTTACCTGTACTTTTGTCTTACCCGTTAAGGATGTTCTTTCTCTCTATTTTAAAGGTTTGCTGGGAGAAAATTAATTTTGAATTAATCTCGCCTTTGTACATGATTTATTATATTATAAGTTCTATTGTAATTTTATTGTGTACAATAAAGAATTAAGAATTAAATGATGCCGATGCCAGTGTTGATGATTTTCTCGCAGAAATGCGGGAAAAGGTTGCCTCACTAGTAAATAGGGTGCGGCGGAGCTCGAACCAAGTCCTGAGGATGGTGAGTGAGCGAGTTGATCCAGACTTGGTTGACAGATTCACCGAACTACATGTTGCAAAGGATCGGTGAACCTGCCTACCAGGGGATTTGCTCACATCATCAACATCTCGTTGTCATACTTACATAGGATATAAGTTTTATTGTTACTAACACTCTATGGATCTGCAGCTGGTCTAATAATAAATGATTTTTATTTTATTTTTATTTTATTTATTTATTATTAAATATAAATAGTCATCAATAATCTAAAACAAATAACTTGGAATTCTAAGTAACGGAATACAATTGAAAAACATAATGTTTTCCATACAATATTTCAAAAAGTAAGTAATTATTAATATTAATTATTAATTTTATTTTTGTCAATGCATGAGAAAAAAATAAACTATTTTATATTTAAAAATAATATTGTCACCTCACAAAAACTTATTATTTATTTTTATATAAATAATAAACACACCTTTTAAAAATGATAATAATTGATTACTGTGATTATACTGAACCATTGCTTTTTTTATGGAATACTTTTGTAAATTAAGATTATAATTACGAGTAGTATTTATATTGATTATGCAGCGATGAATTTGTAAAACTTAATGCTAGCAAGAAATAAAAGGCTATTTTATTTTATTTATTTATTTATTTCAAAAAGTAATTTACTAAACTGATAGATTTGACTCTACTCGTCTACAGGCAGGTAGAGACTATACCGTTAGATAAAGTTTCGTTGCTCTTATCTTTGAAATGGTTAATGTATGTATGCATTAAAGTTAAGTAAAGTAAAGTCATTACCAACACATTAAATAAAATTTACTATACTCTTAGGTGTCGTAATCCTTAGTAACAGTCTACATTATTTGAACAATTAGTGTAAAAAGTGCCACGACATGACTTTTTTATTTCACTTACATAAAAACATTTTTTTTTTCAAATAAAGCTTACTTGCTTTTTACTGCAAATACAAAATTCTAGTGTTTTTTTAGGCTGTTGTTAAGATTGGATTGGATTCGGGCCCGAGTTACCTGTACCTACAAAGAAGTAGACGAACATACAGTTTATACGTTAAATAGTTGAATAGCTTAGGGATCATAGAAATCTTAATAATAAGGCAATAGAAATGCTATCGACTATCTTTTAACACTGGGACGCATGTCGCCGTTTTTCAAATACCACTTTTTGTATTCCTGCAAACAAAATTATTCTTTTTGGCGATGACATTAAGACGACAATTCCTCAACTCGCACTTGTGTTTGACTAGACAGATGCGCGGCGACAAGGTCACGCGTCTTTGACATTTCTATTGCCTTATTATTAAGATTTCTATGTTAGGGATGATATTAAAATATGTGTGGATAACACAATAGATTTAATTCAAATACTCCATAATTATTTCCTATTATTATTTAGATATTTTGTTGCGTGATACATGCAAAAACAACAATAAAATATTTTATGTAATAATAACGTATCTCATATAAGTTTACTTTTATTTAGTTCTTTTAAGAATCTCTTTAAACACAAGACTGACTAGTTGGTCTAGCTCAGCGGCTCCCAAAGTGTGTTCTGCGGTTTCCCAAAGCCTCTGTGCTTCCGCGAGAAGTATCGACCCCCACCTCCCTGCCACTGACCGGAGCCTTTCGTGAGATCCTAACCCCCCGCCTGCACCAACAAAGGGCCCAGTACGCAGTACGCAGTACTGGGCCCTTTGTTAGATGCAACCCAGCAAGGCCTCCGTCAAATATTTTGCTTGTCGTAACGATTGATCCGCTGTTCTAGCTAGTAAATGGCGTTTGCGATCTCTCAGAAATTTTATTTGGCCTTATTTAGTCGGGCGAATCTAAATGGCAACACGAAGTTTTAATTATGCTCGGTGGATGGCGATGGCTCACATGAAACCTAAAATCTAAATATAACAGGTGAAATGTAGGTTTTATACTCCATTGCCACTCCCTTCTAGGTAATAAGAGCGTGATGATATACTTGTAATGTTAAACTACGAATCAATGTCTTCTTTTGAAAGTTCCTCCTTATTCTCCATATAAAGACATTAAGGATACACAGCAACCCAATAACTAAATTTGTAGACAGAAAGTTATAACACTCCCTTGAGCTAGATTACAAAATCATCAACGACAATCGTACTTGAACTAATCCAAGCATGTTATTATTCTCACAAATCCGCACTTGGCACTATCACCTTTCAATAACATTCGCACGTATATCGTAGAGTCGGCCTTGATGCAAACCTGAGAGAGCGTTGTCTTGTGCAAGGCCATGAGCACGTTATCTGCAGGCATTTGACCCTACCCTACATCGGAGCTAGAATCTAGGGATGCTTGAAGCTTTTGAGTAAACATTTTATATGAAGCTCGGGGTGTGGCTTTATTATATTGTATGTTTTCTTTGCCATTAAATCCAACTGGCCAGCAAATCCAGAGCAGCTTGAAACTTCTTGACTAATAGTGTGTATGAAGTTAGGAGTCATTAGTTTGTGCCTTGTGTTATATACCTCATTCACTTTATTAGCATTTGACCCTATCCTACATGATAGCTAATATTCAGGGATGCATGAATCTTATTAGCTAATATTTTGTATGAAACTCAGGGTGTGGCTTTAATATAATGCATGTTGTCTTCACCATCTGTCCTGCAATCAAATGCGTACTTAAAACTTCTTGGCTAACATTTCGTATGAAGGCAGGGGGTCATTATTTTGGTGTTACCAAACCAAGTCTAAGCCTTTCGAGAGCGTTATCTTATACAAGGCCACGTGCTCGTTTTTGGCATTTGACACTATCCTCCATCAAAGCTGGAATTTAGAGATGCTTTAAGCTTTTCGGCTAACATGACAGATCTGGGTGTAGCTATAATTATGCATGTTTTCTTGGCCATTTGATCCTACCCTGCAAGTAAATCCAGGTCAGCTTAAAACTTCTTGGCTAACATTTTGTATGAAGTCTGGGAGTAATTTTGGTGTTGCAAAGACTATTCTAAGCCTTTCGAAAGCGTTATCTTGAGCATAGTCATATGCAAGTTATCTGCAGGTAATTGACCCTACCCAAAGTGAAATAAAATCGCATACGTAAACCTTTGTGGCTAACATTTTGTATTAAGATAAGGGTGTCGTCAAAAGAACAAGAGGATGCCTTATGCAAGGTTATTGACTTCTTTAGTACCTGACTCTACTCCTCTAATCTTTAGTCCAGGGATCTTGCTAAAGGTGACATGAGAATGGTTTCACTCCTATCATGAGCGTTGTAGCCTACACTACCAAACCCAGCCAGGTAGTCATAAGGACAGAAACTCGTTCAACCAAGCTCTACAACCAATATACTACCTCTAACGGAAGACTGTCTTCTTCGACTCATTTACATAGAGTCTTCGATAGAGAGCCGTAAAATACAAATATTCAGATAAAATCGTTCATTAGATCTAAACTACTTTCAATGTTATGAAATTGGGAACAAAATTACAAACTGGTGTATTTATACGATCATAAAAAATAACGGTTTATATTAGGTAGCTGAATATTGTTTGAAGATAAAATCTTTTCAATTAACCGAATGCTTCGGAAATGTCTGTTATGATTAGATTGTAGAGTTACCGTAAGCAAATACCGCTCCCTATATTGTACTGTATTGTTATATGAAGTTAATTAAAATAGATCAAACTTTTTATAATGAGCTTAGTTTAAATTATTTCTATGGTATTCATTTATGGCAGAATTTTAAAAACATCTTGCGCAGAATTTTGTAAAGCTGCCTTCTGGCAGTCCTCAATCGAAGTCTACGGTAATCACTCTTTTTACGACTATCATTTTGCCGATACTATTTTCAATAATACCAAACTGTAAAAAAAAATATTATATGTATACTTTATAATAACTATTGTACCACAAATACTTGCATATTTCCAGTACAGAATCGTGCGACAAGCATATTGATTGCGCAATTATTTCCGTTGTCAGATCCGTATATCTGAAACCACCACGTATGCACAGGGTGGGCGATACAAAGCGCTCCGTTACTAACCATGTGCTAGACAGAGTCAAGCTGAAATTCACCGGGAAGCTATTGCAGCCCTTTTTTTTTTTTTTTTTTTTTTTTTTTTTTTTTTTTTTTTTTTTTTTTTTTTTTTCGCGGGGAAATGCATTTACGCATACCACCCTACCCGTGGGGGGACGTGCAGAGTGGCTATGTGGGACTCCCGTGCCTACGATGTTAAACGGCACAGAATACCCACTAAAACCCCGCGGTGTGCCCTCGTCGCCGAAAGATGGTGGGTCGGCGAGCCCTGGATCGATCTTACATCCACAGGGCTCGCCGCGGCGACCGTGCCCAGTCCGACCACTGACCGGGCACCCGACTCTACTCAGTCCTACTCTCGTAGCGACGCCCCGGGCACACCCAGGGCGTCACTCCGTCGCGGAAGGCATCAGCGGGCGGCGGAAAACCCCCTCCACCGCCCGCGGCCTCGCTTAGGGCGGCATTAGGCTCGCGGCGTACGCGCGCCTTCGCCGCCCAGCTCGCCGGCGGCGGAGCGGATCAGCCAGGGGTGCGTCCTCCCTGATCCGCTCCGCCGCCTCCTTCTGCAAGATGACGTCCTCACAGAAGGATGCGACCGCATCCCACGACCTCGCGCTGCCCATGGCCGCAACCACGGCCGGCAGCGAGAGGTCGTTCCCTATGACCGCGGTGAGTTCCCGGCGCTGCACCTCCCAAGCTGGACACTGCTCGAGAGTGTGCTGCGCCGAGTCCTCACCGCAGTCGCAGTGGTGGCACATGGGGCTCGCCTCCCTCTTCAGCCTGTGCAGGTACTTCCCGAAGCAACCATGCCCGGTCAATACCTGCACTAGCCTGAAGGAGAGACTCCCATGCTGCCGCCCTGCCCACTCCTCGAGAATCGGCCGGAGCGCCTCCACGGTCCGAAAACCAGCCCGTGGAGCCCCCAGCCGATTCCCCCACCGGACCATCAGCGTCCGGTGGGCCTCCTCGCGCCAAGCTCGCAGCCGCTCGGGCATGGGGACAGAACCCTCGGCCCGAGCAAGCTATTGCAGCCCTAACCGTGATGAATACAAGCAAGCTCGAGGCAGCGGTGTGCTACGAAATTTAATCTACCCCCGTCTGCCTCCCACTCCCCCTACTCCCCACCCCGCAAACCTACCTAGACCGACACATCTATACCAATAAATAATTTATTCATTCGTCTTTGATGGAAATTCATTTATACGCCGTAATGACTGTAGTATATACCGAAGTTTGTTTTTTGACGTTACCATGTGAACGGGTGGAATACGGTATAGTCTCAGCAGTGCCTAGGTACGGCACGATACCACGGCGGGTGACCTATCTACGTACTAGGTACTAGATATATCCTATACAAGGACCGGCGGCAGCATAGCCAACCGTTAGAAAACAGATAAAAACTGGTTACATACAATATGCACAAAAACTTGTTCGATTGTTGTTAGCTGGTCTGTTTTGTGAATAAGGCCAGTTCTGAATATAAATAGCTATGCTGAATAGCTACTTGATTTTACGGTGTGGATATTTATTGGCTACCTCATTTAAATAGAATTAAGTAGCTCTTATTTTTGGTTCGTACCTTTTTTTCTGACTGTTATCGGAATGAACGTTCAAGGTGGGCTTTCAACGTGATTTGACATTTACGGAGTATGAGACAATTATTGAATTATGCCGCAATGAAACTTAAATGTGATTTAACTGGTAGCAACATCCATTGATCATCTATTAAACATACATACATTTCAACACTCTAGATCCTAGAGGGACGGTCTCTTAATTGAATGTTTTCAGAGTTCACCATAAAACCAGGCGTCGACATAAGGTCGAAACCTAATGAGTGATATATACCTAGTAGATAGTAGTACTGGTGCGATGCTTCTTTTAAGGTGTCTCATTTTAATTCGTTCACAAAAGCTTGACTATACATTACTGTACATGTACAGCACTACTCTACACTACATTAGGTAGGTATAAGACGGCAACATTTCAATAAAAACTTTGCTTAGTATGAAGTCATAAAATGCAGAAATATTTAAATATAAATAATTTGCATAATTTCCGTAACGTCATTTGCAATGCAAAATATTCTAAAATAAAAAGTAGGTAGTCATTTACATTTAAACATTAAGGTAAGTTATCATTATCAATAAACAGCTACAATGTAATAAACAAAACTTTTCGCCCGACATCGCTTTTTTTTTTGTATGCTATGTAAATTACAGAACGGAGCGGGACAGCGCTACAGCGTTGTCTCTCTCGCTCTCCACGAAAGCCTCCTGAAAATATCTATTGATTATCGTATACGTGCGGGTTGGTATGTATAGTCCGCCACCTCGCCCCGTATTATGTCGACTGCTGTGGAGTGCCAATTTATTTGGAGAATGCTCGTCGTGAAGCGGGCAAGCTGTGCACTCTAGTGACGGCGAGATGATACGTCATCATATCGCCACCTACGTACACCTGTTCTGGTAAACAAATTGGCAATGTGTAGAATAAAAACAGACGTATTAATAGAGTGATAACTTGGTAGCAAAACTGAAAGGAATTAGGAATAGATGTTTATTGAGCAGAAGGTCATCTACCTATCATGTAAGACATTATTTTTCATTCGTTTGTTTCAAAATATGTGCATGTATCATAAGATGTATGGTAAGAGGCATATATATGCATAGCAATGGTGCTATGACGCAGAGTACATTTATGTCGGTCGAGACCCGTCGAGCTGGCCCGAGAGCTAAAGGTTGTGAACCTGTATTGCCACTGTCTTTACTCCCACGTTCAAGGCGAATTCATTTAATAATAACTCCCACGTACTTTTCCATTTAATTTATCAATGTTGAATATTTGTATTGCTGATTAAGAAAACGGCGAGCAGAATTTTGAAAATTATGTTCGTTGATGACTTCAATGAAAATTTAAATAGACTTTGCGTTTTAATAAAGCTTTTCTGGACTAGCTTTATACACTCTACATACAATTGTAAAAAGCCATAGCACGTTTTGAGCCAAGTAACTTTAAAAAAAACAAATAAAATTAATCGAAAGTTAAGTAAGAGAACTATTATTTTGATTTAATGTGTTAATTATTTTAAGCTACTAAAAGGTAGAGCATAAATCAGCAAAAAATCGGGCCCCTGCCTCAAATGCCTTTACGGAAAACCGCTTTTCACAACATTTTTACTACTTACACTACATTATACTAATTATGTGAAGCCTTGGATAAAGTTTAGCCATTGTTGTTATTAATTGTATTGTTAGTTGTTTGTGTCGTGTGTAGTATTGTTTTTGTTTGTACTTTCTTCCATCAGATTATTGTCAAATATTTATATTATGTTTTTTTTTTCTATGTATAACGTCTTGGTCTAAAACTGTAACATTGTACATATATTATGTATACGTATGTAAATAAATAAATTATGTAGCGAAATGTCGTGTATTCCACCTATTTATATATTATTAATTATAGCCCATGAACATCCTTAATGTGGCCTTTTCAGACTAATATCACTACCAAACTAGCAGACAGTAGTGATAAGAAAGAAAGAAAAAGAAAGAAAAATCATTTATTCTGGCATAATAAAAATGGAATACATTATTATACATCTAAAACTAAATAATTTAAAATACTATTAGGTAATAATGCCAGAAATGGTACGCATCTCAGCACAATACTGCAGCGCTAAAAGCACCGCAGCGCTGATATTCTGATGCGCCCAGTGAATGAGTAAAAAAAAGTAGTGTGACAATAGAAAAAATAAAATAAAATATAATAAAAGCAATAAAAAATTACATGTACATGTTACAATTTTTTGTGCTACAAAGAACAAAAAAAATTAAATAAATAAATATATAAATATTTATTTATTCATTACACATTTAAAGTGAAATAACTAAATTACATTAAGAAGAAGCAAACCACAACTAAACCCATACAATATTAAAGCATTACACAAAACGTATTTAACTCAATTTCAAAATTAACAAATAGAAATGACAAAAATATTGTTAAATCAAAATGGAACGCACCCATATGCTTTTGACAATCCGAAACAATAATTGTCAACAAGAAAAAAAAAGAAAAAAAAATCGGTGAAGAGCGGGGTTCTCAAAAACTCGTCCAAGCCAAACATAATCCGTTGTTTTAATCAATACTGTTGTTTTGCAATAAATAAGTTATCCAGCAATTTAAAAACAATGTGCCGTGTCTTCTGTATTGTCTGTATAGTGTAAATAGTGTAGGATTGAATGTGTGATTTGTGTAGGATTGTGATAACACTACTAATTACCGGTAGGCTGAAAATATAAACTCCACCTTCGAGATCTTACACAACAACGTGATTATGTGATATAGAGAACACAATATTTAGATCTCTAAAGCCAAGTTGTATACCATTTCAAAACTTCATACTATTTTATTAAGAAACAATTGAAAAAGATATGGGACTGGCAGAATTTGAACCTGCGACCTTACTGCACACCGGGCAGCCGCTTTAGCCATCCAGCTAAAGTAAAGTCGCAGGTTTAATATTGTTATTTAGTAATTTAACAGAGTTTAACTGAGTAGTGAGTACGCAACTACGCACATATTGCATCAGCGATAAGCTCACGTGCTTGACGGTCGTGAGATCAATTCGAAAATTTCGCCGGTAAACTATTTATTGAAGTTTTCATTCGCTCTACTTAATATCTGCTCTCATTTATATTATTCATTGAGATGTTTTCTACTTTCTGTATGCACCGGGGCCCTTGCCCACTTAGCTACGCCACTGAGTGTCTAATGAACATAGTAAATAGTTGCAATGAGATTTTTTTCATGTAGAATATGGGCTCCATTGAGGAATGTTCCGAAATAAGGCATGCAGATTTTAATTGATCAATTTGTTATAAAACTAAAAAAAACAATGCAGTAAAATATTATAAAAAACTAGTAATGATATTGTCAGTATGCGTTTTTATGGTTTCTCACGGTTTATATTTAATATTATTAAAGTTATTAAATTAATGATTAAAATTTATGAGCGAAAATCAGTTTAAAATCTGTTTATTTCAAAATTCAATTTATTCGTGATAAATAACTTTTAATACCTCATATTTTACCACTCAGCATTAAAAAACCTATTATAAGAAATAAGGCGGCCAAAACAAAATTATTTTTTTTGCAAAACAGTAATAATTTATATAATAATAGTTATTAAATACTCTACTCATAATTGTAAGACTAAAAAGTACCTAAATAACATAACAGCACATCCGCAAAAATAACGAAGTCAAACCCCATTTTTAAAAGTACGGCACAAAAAAAAAAACAACATAATAATAACAATAGCTCTGGGAATTTATAATCACCACGTTGGTATCACCGCATTCATAAGAAACGGTGCGCGCTTGCGCGAACTGGCGGGTGGACGCGGTGAGGAGGGTCGCAAGGCCGGGGCGCGGCGAGCGGGAAGGGGCAACGTCACGTCGAACAACGCAGCCCATACGCTGCTAAATTCAGAAGACCGCGTCGCTTACCTCGTTTGCACGCGTTCAACGGACTATTTAATTTATCCGGGTAGAGACTTGCCTGCGTTGCCCGAGTCGTTCAACGCGATTACGCGAGGTGGGAACTGCTGTGAGATCTGTGTTGTAAAAGTGGCCTCTCTCTGTGCTAGTGTAGTGATGAATTTGCCATAATACCTGCTTGGCTAATAAAATCAGGGAAGGTCGAATACCACACTAACTCAATTGGGCTATTTCTGGCTGGAAGTGACAATTAAAACGGCTTCGAAAAGTAAAGAACATCGCTGTCAAAATAAGGCGGAAAATAAATAAATAGGGTTAAAACACAACGGCGCGCTGTGAATCGTGATAAAAACAAGACCTTATTGCAGTGTGGGATTAAGAGTGATATTTGTGTAGCAAACTTAGCCGATGACCGAATTGTGCAGAAATAAATGATTAAGTTTTGTGGTTATCGAAGATGAGAGTGAGAAACCGGTGACTGAAAGGTGTGTGCGTGATCATCATGGAACTGGGGAGTCGCTGGCGCGCACGGGCATACCAGTGGAGTTAGTCGAGGCCACAGCACAGCCTTTTGAAATAGGTACCGGTTTTGAATTATCATTTTGTTTGATTTATAATACTGCTTGGTTCAGACGGGTGCAGGTATCTTGCACTCTTCTATCGTAACAATGACTATCAAAGTATCTGTATCCTAACTTATAAAATAACAATAATAAACTTACTTAGTCTCTACAATTGCCAAGAGCAAAACTGTGTTTTGCGTATTCAAACTGAAAACGGTTAAGTAGTTATCGCCTTAACTGATAATAAATAATTAAAAATACTAAGATATTTTTTTGTCTTTACAGATTCTGAGTCATGGGAGACGCTACTTCAGATTTAGGCTTGCAGCCTAAGGATGAAGTGGTCAAAGCTGATTCGAATAAGTGTAATAAAGAAAACGTCGTAGACCAGAGAGAAGAAGACGGTTGTCTTAAGATAAAAGATGATAAGAATAGTGATAGTGACGCTCACAGTGAGGACCTTAGCTCTAACGATGAACAAAGTAATGTAATCAGTAGTAGTAACTCTCAGTTTTATGAGAGCAGTGACAGTAAAATAGACTATGCGGTAAAAATAGACGACAATGATACTTTGAGTGACATTGACGATATCAAAACGGACAGTGCTTCAGCTGATAGTGAGGATTCTGCGCTCGGAAGTCTGCCACCAGATAGTGCTCTTAATGATAGGGAAGACGAAGCTCAAGATCGATCCGAAGGTAGCGATTCTGGCCTAGGATCAGAAGTAATTGAAGATGTAAAAATACCTAGTTTTAACCTTGCTCTACCATGCACAAGTAGCCTAACGAATGCTGGCTCCTCTGCTATACCAGACGATAACAATGAAAACGCTGGCAGCAGTACTTTAAAAGAGGGAAATGTAGATAAAATTCAAAATCCCGTAGCACAAGTTAAATTGCCCCTAAGGAGTAGTCTTAAAAGAAAAATTTGTGATAATAATGAAAATGAACCACAACCTAAAAAACGGAAACAGAGCATTCAGTTCGACAATGTTACTGTATTTTATTTTCCAAGGTCCCAAGGGTTTTCCTGTGTCCCGTCACTGGGAGGCTCGACATTAGGAATGGAATGGGAACATACTCATACGCAAAAATTTACATTGACAGAACATGCCATAGAACAGAGGAGATTACATAGGCAGATATTGCAACAACTCAAAAGCGAGCGACATACTTTACAAGGTGTATCGCTATCCTCCAGTGAAGATAGCGACACGGAAGAAGAAGCCAGTGATATTTCTGAATCTGAATTAGATTTAGACAGCTACTTTTTCTTACAACCTGTTCCAACCAGACAAAGGAGAGCTCTATTACGAGCAGCGGGCGTAAAAAAGATAGAGGGCTATGAAAAAGACGAATGCAGGGATATACGAACGTCGCGTGAATTTTGTGGTTGCGCATGCAAAGGAACGTGTAATCCAGAAAATTGTTCGTGCAGTTTGGCTGGCATAAAATGCCAAGTCGACCGATTAAACTTCCCCTGTGGATGCACTCGAGACGGATGCGGAAATACAACCGGACGGATAGAGTTCAATCCTGTAAGAGTAAGGACGCATTTTATTCAAACCCTTATGAGAATAGGCCTTGAAAAGAAAAATGAAGAACACCAAGAAGCTGCCAAGAGGCAGTGGCTCGAAGCGCACCATGGAAACGCGTCGTGTTCCTCTAACTCGTCGTACGAGAGAGAACGCTGTCATAGTCTTGAAGATGGAATGTTGCGTGACGTTAATCTTTCTCCTAGAGTGGAAGTCGAAACTTGTGTCAATACAGGTAGCTTCAACAATGTCCACTGCGACATGAATAATGCTGCAGCTCAAAGTGCCATGCCAGACGACATGTCTTATGGGTTCAGAAATGATGCCTTAAACCACAATGTCAATGGAAGTAACAACATGCATTTTAATAATTCAAATAACCACCATAATCACAATAATCCCTACACGTCTAACATACTTCAAGGAAAGGGCCCGCCTTACTCGACGGCAAATGCCATGGGCTTTGATATTACAAATAACATGCAAAGATTTCAATGTGATCTCAACTACGCTTACGAACAACAAATTGATAATCATCAATTCAAAGGGCTGCAAAGCTTTTCTGCAACTAGCTTCGAGGAGTTTGCGCACAGCTCTCACATGTCCATGTTCAGTCACTACGGACACATGTACGTACCAGACTATTTGCATAAGTCGAATGTGAACGTTCACGAGCACAATTCGCTACAGTACCATAGTGCTCAACAGAACCATTATGAAATGTACAAAAACAGTTCCGAGTGTGTAAATAATGAAAATAAAAGTGATACTCATTATACTACTTTGATGACATTGCCATATCAACCTAGTAATAAGATGCAAACGGTAGAAAATGATGAAAATTGGTTCAGTCACAACACGCTGATGAACCTGGACCATTCGGACCAGACGACGCAGGAGGCTTCAGAGTTACAGGCGCACTCGGTGGAGATACCTACGGAAAGCAACAACGCTGAAACTACAGAAAATTTCGGCGAACTTATTAAAAAAACTATGGTAGAGTCTGTTACTGTGTAGATGAAATTACTTGTTGTATTTTAATCGTCTTAATTATCATGTTATGAAATTTTTAATTATATTAATTGGTAAATTTATTGGTTGTTTATTGTTAGCAACATGAATAAAATAGTTTAGGTATCTGTATAAATAAACAGTGAACTCATATCAGTAAACTGTGATAGCCAAACGCGTATCACGGCTACGGTACATATAATATCATTTATTTCGTTAGTACATAATAACATTTTCAAGATAAGTTGGACAACAGAAATGTGCAACAAATATAATCGCAACAACTCCAAAAAATCTTTTTTTTATTTTTGTATTTATTTATTGTCATAAAAAACGACGGTCGCACTTGGAATAATTACTGTGTCGCGGGGGTATTCACAAACATACATTTCACACACACAAAGCACATCCAGAGTCAGAACAAATCATTGCGCAGTGGATCACACAAAGATTTGTCCCGTGTGGGGATCGAATCCACAACACTACACCAGGGACAGCATTGAGAGCAGCTAGTTCATTTAAAAAGTTTTTTTTTATATTTTCGTTATACACAAGAACAAAGTGTCATTTTCGATAATAGAGACAATAAGATAGGTGTTAATGGACATATTCTTAGCATAAATTAATTTAGTAGCTTAGGTCAAAATTAAATTACTCATTAGTCTCTAATGTTATAATTATCTAGACTAGATTGTAATATTTATGACGTATCTAATTGTTTAGAAACATCATAAAAAAAAAATATCTATATTTTCGTTATTTACGTATTGTTTACCAAAAATCGCCGTACACCGAAGTAGTAGGCGTGCTCCGCGTGATGTGACGTCATTTACCAAAGAGAATCGTACTCCATCACCACACTGTAGCGTAGCGTGAATCACGGTATATTTCTGGCTGTTTAGGTGCAGAATCGCGTGACTACAACCGCGTTGAAGCTCATCAGATCTAAGCGTAATATAAAAGGTGATAGGCACCATTAGACACCTCGCTATATTGATTTTTATGTTCTAAATACTATTAATAGAGATGATAACAAGACATTCATTACATAGAGCGCGTAGACCCATCGTAAAAATTATACAGGTCGCCAACCTGGGTTTTCTCCAATTTTTACTTCCTCCTCCTCGCGTCGTATTCCTCATTGCTGAGGGTCGTGATGCCCCCGGCGCCGGCGCTAGTATATCACTTTGTTTCTGACAATGCTCTTCCAACCGCTCCAGTTCTTGGCTTCGTGTAGTGCCTCGTGCAAATTCAAATTGAGGCCAGAGTGAATTTTTACTTAAATAGGTTTTATTCTCAGAATAAAATAAATCATTCTAGAGTTGGGTAGGTCCTTTAACTTATTTGTAAACAGGTATACAAAAACGCCGATTTTACAAAAATATGAGAAATACCAGTAACATAGGAAACTTTAATAGCAATGTCACTCCTAGCGCTTCTCGTCGCAGTTCCTTGCATTAACGGCCGAAACCGAATCACATCAACGTATAAAACTTCTGATTTGGCATTCTTTTAGATTGGTCTTGACAAGAATCAGTTTCAAAATAGCCAATTTTTATATGTATATATTTTTGATTATATTTAAAAAAATATATATATAATATTTATGTTCCCCTTAGCAAAAAGTCCACTCTTTTTTAAGGCCCCGCCCAGACGAGCTTCCACTCACAAAAAAGGTAAGAACGGAAACCCCGACGTACCCGGACGGATGGCCCGGCGCGGCGCGGCGGTCCATTCGCGGGAACGAAGGCAGATGCAACCTCTTGGTACAATGGTGATATGAATCGATCTATCTACAGAACTTAAAAAGAGGCAGAATATGGTCAGATTTTTCACACAATATACATGTTTAAATAGAACGGCCATTTTGTGAACGGGCTCGAGAGAATGAGTACCGCCTTAAGGCTGTGTATCCACCGGTGCTCGGCTGCGGGGCTCTGTTTTTGTTTGAAAAAACCATCTCTGCGGGCGCAAACCTAGATTTTTCAAGAACAAAAACTTAGCAACAAAACCCAGCGAAGCATCGGTAGATAAGCAGCTGTAACCTACCGCCACAGTTGAGATTAGGGCTCTTCCTCATTTAATCCTATTCACAGAAGACATCATTGATACAGTAAATAGTTCTGCTATCATGGTTCGTCTACTATGCATGCACACAGACAGACTTCGTGGGATTAAGTTACGGAACACTACAATTTTCGTACTTTTGGTCAGTACTTAAAAATATGCCCACTTCTCCCAACTTCGTGGTTTCATTGGCACTAAGTCGCAGTCTTTAACTTTGCAGTATTAATTTCATTATTAAATAACAATATCTTCCTCTCTTTTTGAGTTGTACACATTTACGAGGTCATCTCATATCTTGTTGTTATTTATTTTTCATTTTCAATTATTTTTTAAACGACAGAATAATGACTTGAAATAATTCCTGTATCGCGGGGGTGTTCACAAGCATACATTCCACACACACAAAGCACACTCAGTTTGTACCCAATAGTCTCCGATTCTACTGAAACCGATCCGATCTTGATGGAAAGTGGCATGGAAATAGTTCATGACCTCAGGAATGACAAAGACAATTTTTCTATCGACGTAACACGCCAGCCTAGCTGCGGACTGAAACTAGTTAAAAATTCGCACGTACCACACTTCTTGAAACATGAGTCTTACTGAAAACCAAATCTACTTAAACAACAAAGAAGCGAACAATCGTATTCAGAAAAGCTTTTCCATTTAAAAAATATCTACATAAAAGCATACAACCGGGTTTGTCTGGGTGTGCTGTACTACGGACGAGTTCGCAGTAACGTTCTAAGGGTGGAGCGTTGGGAGGGTCTCCACCCCAGTTACGGGTACCTACCCGCCCTCCCTCCGGGGTCTACTTCGCCCTTGAAATGGCTCATTTTCCAAAATACCGCCCTTGACGTAACGGAAGGAAAACGACTGACTTTCACTGACCTTTTGGTGAAGTAGTTGGTTACCTACTCGTTTAGCTAAAATTGCGCCTACCCTATTTGTAATGTTTTGCCGGATCCGTTCCTACTCGCGGCGAATATCCATAGAAGTGAGATCCGAAGCCGCATGCATTTAGGTACTTTTTGGGTATAGTCCCGCCGAAAAAGTGATGAATGCACTGTTTAGTCTTATTACGAGTACCTACCTAATTTTCAATGCAAAGATTGAATTGTATGCAATAAGTGATAGTACCCTAAGGGTGTAATTACATTGACATCGATCGACGCAAACCAGCGGCTCTTAGAGGCTTTTTTAACGTCAAATGCATCGAGCGATAGTCGATCAATTTGGACGCAATAACACGCTAACTTCCATTATAATATAGGTATAGAACAAGGGATTAGTTAGTAGAATAATCTTAAAAATCTACTGTTTTCCTAGTTCCTGCTAAGGCCCAGGAAAACGTCTACCCTGGATCGGCCCCTGGTATAGTAACCACCAAAATTCTCAGCGGTTCTGAAGTTAGTTGAAAACATAATAATAATATGTTTCAGTTTCTCGTTTATATAAGTCTCGCTCTCAGTTATTCATCATCATAACTTTTCGGTAAAGAGAAGGAAAACAATTTAAAAAAATTACCGGTGCAAAATTTTCGCATTCTCAAGTTCCAGAATCATGTGCTGTATAGCGTGTTTTCCACGATGTCACTTACGTATAACACTTGTATGTATAATTCTGTAAATTAACCAAGTTAAGCGGGTGCAGGTTAAAGATGGCTATGTAAAATTTATTTTTTCGTACCACTTGCAAAAAAAATTGTACTGAATTTCATTCATCCTCTAGGGGGAGAATGTGATTTAAATTTGGAATACTTAGCGAAATTTATTACTGAACTACATCTGTGTTTACACCATAGAGTTTGTATATAAAGCATTATACATCTTTTTGAAAAAGGAATACGCATTTATTATGCAGAAGTTATGAAATTAAATTACGCAAAACCGACGAGGCCGTATGAGCTTGATGCCTTTGCTTTTCCGACAAAAAAATATTAGTCTAGGAATTTGCCGCGTTTTTGTTTTCTTCAAATACATAAAATATAACTCTCTCTATCAATAATTTGACCAATGTTTCCTATCTTAACTTATACTTTTAATTGTCATTATTTTTAATAAATGATTATCTCATATTATTATTGTGTTATTTTTTTCGCAAATGGTTCGAAAAGTATAGTATTTTCCTCGGTGATAAAGCTGTCTTAGTCTTGGGTGAACTTAAATCCCTCGCTACACTCAGGATTCGTCTTAAATCCTTCGCTCGTGATTTAAGTTTTTAACACCCTCGCTACGCTCGGGAGTAAACCTCGAGTCCTTCGTTACGCTCGCGATTTAAATCGTCACCCACGAAAGATGCTTTATCCCCTTGGTTAATAATCTACTATTTCGAGAAAAATTTACATTGTCAAAGACATCACCGAGTAACAGCCGTACGCGTCGATGTCTTTTAAAGGGCTAATGTTTTTGTTATTCTAATGTATTGTTTGTTGATGGTAACGTTTGTGTTCACCTTTATCTTGTTGCTATCTCTTTGGATAAACCTATTACCTACAATTACCTAGTGCATAGATAAACGGGGTAAACCCAAAACGGTGTAGGGTACCAACGTGATTTGAAAGGGTGGAAATGACATCGATCGTGACTAAGTCGCTTACCAGTGTTTAGTACATGATTTTGAGAGTTTGGGTCTCAGAGATGTACGTACTCAAAGCTTTGGGCATTGGCTGCAAATGTTTCACTGGAAAGTTCATGAATTATATGACGCAATATTTCGTTATTCGCAATTTCTACGACTGATGACTAATAATTACGGAGTAGTATTTTACTTTACTGGTAACTTTGGAATTCGGATTTTATTTTTCGCAACTCGAGCAACAAAATCACTTTAAAAAAAATATATTAGCTTTGGACGTTAAGCTTCAAAACTCTGGGCGTACTTAAACTCACCATTAAACTGAAACAGTACCTATTTACAGCAAGTCTTACTCTTTTATAGCCGGTGCTACGTCTCAATAATGTTTTTACAAACTTGGCACATCTATAGTTTTCAATAGATTGATTCGATTCGACTCATGCTTTTGTATCACTACATATCCTCTAGAGTCCTAAACTGTCGGTCAGCAGTACGCAAATGCAGAGAAGTATATACATTATGACATAATGTATTTACTTCTCTGCATTTGTACACCGACTTGGTATTGGGCGAGTAGGTAAGTCGGTCTACGGGGGCTTTTACTTACCTATTTGTACGAACACCAAACAATCGTCCTTGACAAATAGTCGTGTCATTCTGCAAACTACTTACATACATACAGTATAGCTACCCTACGTCGTTAATATTGGAGTAAAGCCTGTAGAACGGCACCGCCCTCGCATAGGCTTGGGGCGACAGGCGGTGGCGATAGCGCTGTAATTGCTTGGTACGGAACTACCACCGCAAATATTTTTTTTACAACTTACTACATTTTAACAGAGATTAAATTCAAATTCAAATTCAAATTCAAATTCAAATTCAAATCATTTATTTTCATAGGCCCCAGGAGGCGCTTGAACACGTCAAAACAGTACAAAAAATGATATAAAATAAATAATAAATAATACTAAATTATACTAATTACAATGATATGAATAACCGGGGCTCAGATTAATTTTAATCAAACTGTTTAGAATCGAATTAAAATCAATCCAAGTACCAGCTCCGATGGGTATTGCATTATGAGAAGAGCTGGTGAGAAACTCATGTGCACCATCTTTTAAAATGAAAAATATAACAATATATAGCAATTCATTTCTAAATACTATTATCATTTATGTAGTCTGAAATACTATAGTAAGCTTTTTGACATAATCTAATTTTAACATATTTTTTAAATTTACCTATCGATAATTCTATTGCGTTTAAAGGAAGTTTATTGTAAAAGCGTATACATTGACCTGGAAACGAGTTAGAGATTTTATGGAGCCTAGTAGTGGGCACAGCGAGTTTGTTTTTAACCGACTTCAAAAAAAGGAGGAGGTTCTCAATTCGGTTGTATTTTTTTTTTTTTTTTTTTTTTTTATATTTGTTCACCGATTACTCGAAGACGCCTGGACCGATTTGAGAAATTATTTTTTTGTTTGAAAGGATATACTTGTCATGTGGTCCCATTTTTTTCAAGTCACGTTCTGATGATGGGATCCTAGAGAAATCGAGGGCAACAAAATATCCAAGAAGTTTTAGGTAATATACGAA
This sequence comes from Hypena proboscidalis, assembly GCA_905147285.1. Classification (NCBI taxonomy): domain Eukaryota; kingdom Metazoa; phylum Arthropoda; class Insecta; order Lepidoptera; family Erebidae; genus Hypena; species Hypena proboscidalis. Next base: position 6,215,884 of record LR990130.1, read on the forward strand.
AAACAATATAGAAGCCTTTGAAATTTGAGGGTTACCCATGATTTCTCTAGGATCCCATCATCAAATCATGACCTCATATTATGAAGGTAATATTTAACGTCTCGCCTTATCTGTGTATAACTTGAAAGAATACAGTAAACGGCCTCAAGGAGCCTATATTTAAAGAATTATCCCCGTACTCCTAACCGTTGAGGAGTTGTACCTTCCAGCATCAGCTCAGCAACATAAAATGCTGACTACTAGATGCAGATATCCGAGTAGCTTTAGATAATATATAAAAAACAATATAGAAGCCTTTTAAATTTGAGGGTTGCCCTCGATTTCTCTAGGATCCCATCATCAGAACGTGACTTAAAAATAATGGGACCACATGACAAGTATATCCTATCAAACAAAAAAAGAATTTCTCAAATCGGTCCAGGCGTCTTCGAGTAATCGGCGAACAAACATAAAAAAAATAAAAAAAAACATACAACCGAATTGAGAACCTCCTCCTTTTTTTGAAGTCGGTTAAAAATAGTAAGTGGTACAGAAGTGCCTTCGGCCTGTAAAGGTAAAGAGCGCCGCAGACATTAGTAAGACAGAGTACTGTTAAAAATAAAACACGATGAAAAAGTTAAACATATATTGATCATCTGATTTTTGTTTACAATATACACCAAACAAATCTGTTTGACATTTTGTTCGATTATCACAATGTTTGATAGTACTGTTTTCCTTACTATAATACTGTTAACAAATAAATAGCTAGTCCGTCAGGAGTCTTGTGTGAGCTCCCAGATCTTCACTGTTTTGTCTTCACTGGCTGTAATTAATGTTTTTGAGATCGCGTCGAAAAATACGTTGTTTATTGAAACTGAAACAAATACATTTGATTAAAACAAAGCAATTCCACTTTCAATTTTCATTGTTAAACTTGAGTTTCCATTGTATAGAATACATACATACGTAATAACAGAACATAACATCACGCCTATGTTACCAAGAAGGGCACGGCAGAAGTGTACAACACCCTCATTTCACCAGTTATGTTTAGGTCCCATAGCATAGGGGGTGAGCCAATCGCAATCCACCGAGCACAATCCCAACTCCGTGCAGCTATTGAAAAATTCCTGACGGAAAGTTCATAAATAACACATCGCCCGGGACTCGAACCCGAGACTCGCGATGAAAGCGCATACGCTAACCACACCATCGAGGCAGCGTATATATAGAAGTTAAACAGAAAAATCTCGATAAAAGTTCCATTGAACTTAACAAGATAACAGTTGCTAAGTAAATTTGCATACAAACGTCACTAGCATATGTTTCATGCTGTTTAACTGATAAGAACATGATTGATTGGTGATGATGTCACATAATAGAAATGGTCTAGAACGGTATCTCTGGTGCGGTATGTGCCTTCCTTGTCAGAAACATATTGTATATTTTCTAGCACCGTGAGCGTGACGTAGGATCTGCGCTCTCAATCTCGTTTATATATTTTGTCTTAACCTTTAAATATTACTATCAATCCTACTGTTATGCTATACTTTAAAATATTTCTTTTTTTCATTCCAACTGTAAGCAAATTAATAAAGCCTTTTTATTTTTATTTTTTTTATTTATTATTTTTATTTTTATTTTTATCTATTTTTTTATTTTATTTTTTTATATTCTATCCTACTTAGCATCATAAATTAGAAATTCGGATGCAATATTGCATACATGTAGCTTATTTATTTATTTATTTACAAGCTGACCCGACAGACGTTGTCCATTCTTAACTCTGCCTACATTCTCTGTGACGATATTTGCAGTACGCAATAAGTCAAACCCCATAAAGGTACATTCAAAAAGATCATATTGTGAAAAGCGCTAAGATTACTAAAATGGCTATTGAAAACTAGGGGTTGGTGATAAAAGGGTAAAAATTTAAGGTTGTATGTATTTTGAATGCCACATTATAATAAAAAAAAAAATTAAGGGTGAACAACCCTTATCACTTAGGGGTATGAAAAATAGATAGTAGTCGATTCTCAGACCTACGGAATATGCATATCAAATTTGGTACAAATCAGTAAAGTCGTTTCGGAGGAGTAAGGTAACTTACATTGTGACACGAGAATTTTATCACTCTATTTCGATTAAAATTTCTCTGAGCTTAACAATAATGAATGATTTATGTACTTAATTTTTTAATTTGTATTTTGTAATAAACAAATTAACTTAATAAATTCCAAAATCTGCTTAAAGGCGAAACAGAGTTCGCCGGGTCAGTATATTATATTATTATGCCTTATAGCCTGAATGAACATTTAAGCTTCTTTTTATTGGCATACGCGAGCGGGATCTAGTAGATACTCACAATCGTGTGCAATGTGCGAGCTGGTCTGCGTGACGGTGTGCATGTTCCACTGCAGCAGCGAGCCGTTGCCGCCGCCCAGCCACAGCACGCTGCAGCCCTCCCAGCACAGCGACGTCACCGCCTCCGGCAGGTGCTTCTGGTACACCTAATAATATATAGAAGTGTGATTATTTCGACGCTTATCTACTCAGATTGTACATGATTCCCAAGATTGCCCTTATGATATTGAAGTTGACTAACTTCAATACCATCATGTACAGTCGGCCAATAAGTTGGGTATGCAGGGCAAAAACTTCTAAGTCATAGTAAAGACTTACGACACCAGTTATGGATAAGTGAGTTATATATCTAAATATGTAGTGGGTATATTACACTTATTAAATATGAAATACAAACTTGCATATCTATTGCAGTCAGTTTTTACTATGGCGTATAGTAGATTCATGATTCACCATAATACTATTTTTTTATAGAAATTTTAAAACACTTAAATCTAAATTTGCACAATAAACAAATGTCAACCTTATCGACTTTGACGAGGTCAAAGGAAATTTTTGTCAAATGGGTCATGAATTAACTTTGTTGATAGTACAATGGATAGTCCGCCGATGATGTAAAGTTCAATTCCTAATGCAAAGTAAAGCGTGAGACTACCTAGAGCCCGCGCAAAAAAAAATAGAATGTAAGAAGTTAACGAAGTGAAGTGAACTGTCAAATGGTTCCATAGACAAGCATGCACATTTGCATACAATTTGACGTATATGTGAGCGACATCTGGTGGCTGTGGCTGAGTTTGATTCTCGACCAATCAAGGCTGCCTATTTCAAATCAGCATTACATCTGGTGCCTAAGCTTTCCGTAATCAAGTTTATTGCAGCTTCTTCAGGCAGAGGTGATACAAAATGCACTTACAAAATGCAGCACGGAGAGGTCCGTCACGCTGATATCTCCGTCATCACTGGCCGTCACGACGCGGTCGCCGGACAGCACGAAGCACACGCCGCTAACCGGCGATGAATGCACACAGATCTTGTTCACTAGGGTCTTGGATGTGAAGTCCCAGATAAATACTTCTCCGTCGCCTGTTGCCGCGATTATGTCTATTTCGTGGCGACGACGCCTGTCATGACAAACAAAGGAGAATGAACATTGCGGGTCCGAAGCAGATATGGCTCAACTAACTTCGTTCCAACTCCAACTATATACTTCGGATTAAATTCGTTGCGGGTTCCAAGACAATTTTAACTCTCCCCGGGATTGCCCGTGTGTTATGCACGGTGCCTTTCAGTTGGTTACCGCTATAGATCCTGGCGTCACAGGAGTCACAGTGGTGAGCGTGTGGGTGGGATTATATCCCGTAAAAAAAAAAAAATAATTGCTCAACTAAGTGAAACTCTGCTCTCAGATAACTAAGATCTACTTTTACATAGCTTCTAAAAATCTAAATCTAAAATAAAATTATAAATTAATTGTGGAGGTAAATTTTTAATGACAAAGATAGTTATTTAAAGTATTTTCCTGTAGTGTCAATCACGCGACAGCGCCAAATATTTTGTTGCCATCGATATTTATAATTAGCTTATTACGTGTGAGGGTCGGACCGGCAAATTTTGTGTTCCATTGCCGCGTCCTTATCAGCCGAGTGACGGTTGACTCAGATGGACGCTGCAATGGAATATAAAATATACTGGCCCACTTATATACCAGCAGCCCCTTACCTCACATAGTATTCACAGCCTATAAACATTTATAAAAGATTGCAAATGCGTCCATTTGTACACATACCTGTATGTGACGCTGGTAACTTTTCCATCGTGGTCGAACTCCGCCTTGAGTCCTCTTAGCGCCTGCCCCGTGCGTCCAATATTGCCCCACACGCGAACCACGCCGTCCCACCCACCAGATATTAGTAGACGTTCTAAACAAAAAAAATAATGCTCTGTTTAGAATATACTACGTTAAACTACAATGCAGCAAAACCTAATAGAGATTAAAAATAAGTAAGACTAATAAGAAGTAAATTGTGTTAATGCACTCTCTTGATAATGCCTAGACGTATAGGCGAAACCGCGGTCGACTAAATAGACCAACATTACATGAGTAACACCCGTATTTCATCATTTGAATAATTTTTGTTAAATTAACAAAATTAAAGTGTCTGTTTTTAATGTCAAAATAACTAGGAGTTTCGAAGCTGGTATAGTTGTAGGCACGATACCTTGGCCTAAGATACAGTTTTTAAAATTGTTGTCTGTATGTCTGTATGTTTGTATCAACTAATCTTCATGATGCAGGTAACCGACTACAAGGCGCGTAACATAGGCAACTTTATATTGATGTACCTAACACGTGAACGAAACCGCGGGAGAAAGTTTTTTGTTTGCTTGTTACCGCTAATCTCGAAAACTAATGATCGGATTTTAATAATTATCTTTGCATTTTATAGTCTTACTCTCAATAAAGGTCTTTAGATATTTAAATTACGCTAAACTCCACGATAGCGCAGCAGTAAGGTTGAACGCGGGTCAAAGCGCGGGAGCAGCTACTACTTGATACAACGAATTAAGCTAGTTTAGTCTATATATTGCTTTTTATGTATTTTAGAGCCGATTTTTTTATATGTGCAATATTAATCTTTATATATCAATATAAATCTGATAAAATTTTACCTGATAAAAATAGTAGTGTTATTGTCTATGTACTATAGGCTGACCGTTTAACTCGCGTATCGCCCGCGCGGTGAGAAGGGGGCGGGGCGAGATGTTACCGGGTGGGTGAGACGGTGCAAAGAGCTCACGTCAAGCGCGGCAGTGCGCTGGCAGTGCTCGCAGCGCACGGTTGGTATTTTGTAGTTTTGGTTTGGTTGTGATTTTTTCTTTAATAAGTTATTTTTTTCTTAAAATGTTTATTTTTTATTTAAAAATACAGATACTACAATTATATTTTTTACTTTGCCTACAATGTCTATCTCGAGATAAATCTTTGGATCAATGACTCCGTGTGTAGCCGTAGTAGTCCGTTACCTACCCCCGCTCACTTCTTACGTCGCAGGCGATACGCGTGTTAAACGGTCGGTCTATAGTTGTCGCCACTTTGGCAAGAGGTCTTCACCGTGGTGGTCATTTAAAAAACTCTCATTGTCATCTGTAACTTATATTCGATCAAGTAATATTTTAATCCATCAGTGTCCATCCTCCAGGAGCTCGGTATCAAGCAGCGCCTATCAGCCGTAGTACAATCACGTATACTGCAGTACTTTGGCCATGTCTCTAGGCGAGACAACGACTCCATAGAGCGACTGGTTATTCAGGGAAAAGTGGAGGGAACCAGAACACGCGGCAGGTCACCTATGCGCTGGACTGACCAAATTAAATCTGCAGTAAAACCGCATATCTGACTGCACCAGAAAGACTGCCAACAGGGAGAGATGGCGATAAATCGTACGGAAAGCTGTGTCCACTATTGCCTCCGATGTGGACGCCTCAACGTGAACACGACCGTTCTGCCAAGAGCGAAACGACAGAGAAGAATATTTTAATCAACGAATATATTTAATTCTGCTATTGAAAAATCATAATAGTAATTATTTAGAATAGATAAGTTATTTACAAATAAAGTTGTATTCTATTCTCAACCAACTGAATGAAACGCTACTTTATCATTTCTGATTTTTCCACGGTGTGGATACGTCTAATTCTAACTCCAGGAAGAAGAAATATCTAGTGACACATTAGTCCAATTGTAAACCAACTGATGTTGGCAACAACTTTGATTTGGTTACTGGGTCATTGAGACGTTTTCGCTAATAACATCCGGAATAAAAACAAAGAATCATCGCGGCAAAATCTATTTTGTTGGGATCAATTTTTTTTTTAATAAGCGATAATATCCTACATCCACTTATCTACTTTTTTTCCTTATACGACGAAGGTAGCGAACGGGCCTGTAGACCACATGGTAGTAAGTATTACTAATACCCATGAACATAAAAATCCGCAAAAGCAGATTGTAGATGCGTCACTTTATAGTCGCAAGCACTTCTTTTAGGCAGCACGTTTCAGGTGACACTAGCATAATAAAATTATCGCCTTTTCGACTTAAACATGTAAATAATGTATTCTTGATAAAGAAAACAAACAAATTCTCGCTTAGTTACTACTGAGATAAGCACTTTGTATTACTAAACACGTTGTTTTTATAAAGGCAAGTATGTACTATAGTCCATCAAATCTAAGAGGTACCGTTTGACAGTTCATTTATGCAAAGAAAAATATACCTTACGCTAAAGAAATAAAACTCAAGAAAACAACATCAGTTTTTTTAATACAATTATTTATTTAGAAAATTAGACTCTACTCCCGATATAAGTAGCACTTTGCTTTGCATAAATGAACTGTCAAACGGTACCTCTTAGATTTGATGGACAGTAAGGGTCTGTTTTATTAAGTTGAGAAGCGGAGATACATGTCTAATAAATTATTATTTGTCTAATATAATAATATATATAATTTGATTTTGGGAACAAGGCCTTCTGACAGTGACTTATTAAATTTAGATTAAGTTATTAGACTAATTTAATTTAAGATCCTGTATGTATATTTTTTTATAAATGCATGGTGACTGATACATAGATAGTAAAATATATAGGTATATAGGTAAACTTAAACCAAATGCAAGAATTTTAAGTTAAACTAATCTACACAAATCTATCTCATTTTATGATCATTCAAAGTTTCATGGGCGAGTCCATTTTTAATGTACGAAATGATTAAAAATAATTTTATATTTAAATTACTCATACAATTTATAGCAACTTTTGTAATAAAACCATTTTCATAAAACCAATATATAGTATAGCAATCAAACAAAATTCATAACTGCACATACAAAAACAATCCGAAGCCAATTTTTGGAACGTTTATGCGAGTCCAATATTAGTGTGAATTTATAAATAGGATTATTTAATGAAGCTTATGTGTTGTCAATGTAATTGTTTTAATGATGTTTCTAAAATCGAAGAATGTTTCTATTACATACAAAAATAAAAATGAGTCATCATGCCTATTCAAACGTAAAATGGAACGCAGCTGTCACTTCGATTTGTTTGTATTATATTTTATCATTTAAGTTTAGTTTAAAGCGATTCTGAAACAGGTCCAGTATACAAAACCAGTGCGAATATGATAAGATGACGAATAAATGTGAAATGGGTGTTTAACAATCGTTGTAACACATAGCATTCTATTGTCTCTGCCTTCACCTAAATACCTTTTTGTATTTATGGTTTATATAAAGTGGAGACATACCTTTGTCCAGCCACAACAAACAGCTGACTGAGTCGTCGTGAGCTCGGAAACTTTCCACCACCCTACCGTAGTCTACGTCGTACAAATATCTGAAATATAAACACACATGTCATATAAGACACTTATATTTTAGATTGCGATTATATTTACAACCAATAAAATTAAAACACAAAAAAACGAAATAAACTAACCTAAAATAAACTACTTAAAAACTAGCAGTAAAAGACTACCTAACCTAATCTAACAAATCGCAGCCAGTGGGCAACGTTCCCGAAATGCTGGCAGCATTGCCACGCTGGATGGCAATGCTAATTCACTGTCCAAAATAAAAACCAGCATTTCGGCAACGTGTTATATCAGCCAATCGTTTAGATATTTCTTTAAATAAAGAATGGGTCCCTGGTCCCCACGGCCAAGCGTCTCAACCCCAAAACGCACAAACATATAACCACTATCGAGGAGACTATATTTGCGCCTCTTGAGATTGCGATGGGATACATTTTTGGAGAGTCAACGGTGGCAACACAGTTCAATCGTAAAACTTTAGCTTTTCCTCACATGAATCCCAAATAACATCAACCGTATAGTTGTTTAAATATTAAATACACTACAATGCGACTACACAAAAAGCTATGATTTTTTTCGTTAACTAAAACCATAACATCCCGCCTATATTACGCAGAAAGGTGTGGTGAAAGTATATAACACACACATTTCACCTGTTATGTTTAGGTCCCATATGATAGGTGAGCCTATCTCTATCCGCCGGGCACAAATACAACTCCATGTGTTGCTATTGAGATTTATCTAAAGAAAATAGCCCAAATAAGGGGTTGTCCATTAATCACATCAGGTTTGAAAGGTTAATTTTCTAGAATAGGATTAGATTATAAAATATTATTATTAGTAAATTTTAGATTCTTTGTACTTAGGTACCAAAAATACACGTAATTTTTGGTGGGAGGGGGGCTTGTCTGAAATCTCACCACGTATCACCAAGGGGGAGAGAGGGGTAAAAAAACATCACGTGATTAATGGCCAGCCCCTAACACTCCAAATCTCAAGAATCGACCCGAAACCTTGCGGTGAAAGGCGCATACGCTAACCACTACACCAACGAGTTAGTTATTTATAGTGTATATATGTTAAAATGAGGTTATAATTACATTTCATTATCCCAAGAGCCGATTGCGACCGTAACATCATCGACCATGACACACGAACTCAGCGGCGTAGAACTCAATATAACACTTCTTATTTGCTTCCTCAACACCGTGTCATATACTTTCAGGGTTCCGTCCTTGCCCACTGAAATGACCCTATTTCCTTGCCGTATAGCACATTTGACAGCCTCCTTATGTAGTTGCAAGACATCAATACATTCCATCTTGTAGTTTATATTGTCTATAGAAGTCAATGATTTGGCGATTCGTGGGGATATTTTCCTGACATGTGGTTTAGTGAAGAGCTGCTTGGGCACTTGTCCAAATTCCATGATTTGCACCTCCAGCGCGTGCCGGTCGTTCATGTCGTAGATACACTCGAGATTCACCGCGCCTTCGTAGCACACGTGGTGGAATACTGCAATCAAAACACTTAATAAACATTGTTATTGAGTATATAGTTAGTTTAGCCGGAAATATGCCGACTAGTTTCGAATCGCAACGGCGACGAAACGCGATAAATTGCCCAGTTGATGAATGTGCGTAATAGATTTGAAACTAGTAGTCTTTAAGACATTTGATTGGAAGGACGGGGCATAAATGTTGACGGAGAGTACTTTCCCAGTTGATGAATTTACATAATAGATTGGAAACTAGTCCGCATATCTTCGGCTAAAATAACGTGAGTAACCCGTATTCTCAATAACAATGTCTTCACCTCACGTCGCTTTTAATAATATTACTTAATAACCAACTCGCTGTACCATATTATCATCTTCCAACACTTATTGAACGGTTATCTATTTATGGCATATGTTCTCTAATAACATAGGTAGATATGTATGTTTTTCTTTTTATGCTGGATAGGCATGTGTTTGACCACAATCACACCTGGTAAGTGTGTAAGTAAGGATGGTAAGTGATAATGTGGTCTATAGTAGAGCACACATATCTATGCTATATCTATTTACTCTTGCTTCGAAGAGACCTAAATTGTAGACATATTCAATGTATGCGTGAATAAAATGGTTTAATCATCTTCACTATTATGATTATACTAACATACATTACTTATTTTGTGAGAAAAGAGGTAACGAACTTTTTAAAAAGGTTGTCATAAAATTCAAGCATATATATGTATATTTATACTTTTCTGCAGACACTAACCTCTTCTGTTTACTCTGAAAAGTTAAGCGTTATTCTATCTGTGATTTATATTTATGTGTATCTCATACAGTATAAGCAAATATGTTTTATTTCACAGGGAACAGAACCAACGTGAATGTGTATAAACTTTGAAACGATTTTATTTATACTACACACTTGTTCTTTCTATATTATTTGCAGTATCTGTAGCTAAAGAAAGCGAATGGTGCCAACTATACAATGTTTACAACCCGCTTTACTCTAACAATAACCTAGTTACCAGTTTCAGTAGTAACACAGACCTGTATATCGAGATAGATACGGTGAATCTACTTACTTCGCGAGCCCAGGGCACCAACTTTCCTAGTACAGTCGGCTCCTTATATATAGTCACAGACAAAATATCCAGATATATAGGAGCGCCTAAAGTGACCAATGATATCAGTACAACCAAAGTCTTCTAATAATTTAAAGCACCCATCATGCTCAAATATATCGGAACATTGACACCGTCGAATATATGAGTACATTCAAAGTGTCAAAATCATAGTAACAAACATATCGCCAATGGTTTCTAAGCATCCAAAGTATTCAAAAATATGGAGCAATAAATAAAAATGAACTCTATCGCTACAATTATAGGGTACTTTTAATATGGCCATAGGCTGATAGGATGATTTCGACCGTAAAAATACTGTTACCTGTCTCTTTCATTTTGTGCGTGACGTCATTGGCATGTGTTTTGTTTATTGTTCATGACATTGTGTATGTAATTTTGAATTTTGGGCTGAACTTATCGCTAATAGCCCGGTCAAGATAGAAATAGCGATGTATGGGCAAATAACAAATTAGTGAAATCAAAAACCTAATTTTATCATAAACCTACGACATATTATACAAACTTATTTTAACTTAACTTTACTACTATTATTACGGTTATTTATGAATAACCACCATATAAATAAATAAATAAATAAATAAAAAATAAAAAAGCCTTTTATTTCCTTTTGCAGTAATAATAACATAGAAAAATATTAACATTTCTTAAACTTATTTTGTAACAAAAAAATGATTAAATCTAACCTTATTCTATATGTATTTTTTATGTTTTTAATGCTATTGTCTACATTAATACATTTGTTTTAAACTAACTAAACTATTCATATAACTGCAGGAACCCCTTTTCGGGTAAAGGCCTCAAGAATGCTCAATTTATTTGGAAAACGTGTCTTTTTTTGTATTTTGTCGTTAAAACTATGGACTTGGTAACTGATTCTTTACAAAAGGCTTTAAGTTTCTGGTAAAGTAAAAATAAATGCAATGATAAAATATAATATTTGTGATAAAATATAAATAGTGCAGAATAGGAACTTGATAACAAAAATGAAAGAACACATGAAATTAATAAAATTATACAAATAACCACAAATAACCTTTCTGTAGTTACATTCCAATTTAAATGCAAATTTGACCGGGCTATAAGCAAGAATTTAAAAGTGAACCACGTTTGTCAACAATATCTAGGATGTCAAAGAGTAGTATTAGTTTACATAAATACTCGAAGATATAATAGATAATGCAATTTTGAATTGACGCTATCCAAAATAATCCAGGTTATCTGTTTGCAAAATGTCATCAAAATCGACTCGGTAATTTTTGCGTGAAACAGTAACAAACAGCCATACGTCCATCTTCATACTCACAAACTTTCACATTTATAATATTAGTAAGGATTAGTTAGTTATCTGTCATGAGTTGCATATTATACCTACTATTACCTTCTCACAAGAAAAATATTTTTGATACACCTAAAGCGTCAAAAGTAAATGATGTTGGCTTGCGTATTTTTATCAAAAAGAGCATAATTATTCCAAAGAGTTCCTCAAATACATAGACATAGAGTTCATATTTATTTATTGCTCCATATTTTTAAATACTTTGGATGCTTAGAAACCATTGGCGATATGTTTGTTACTTTGATTTTTGACACTTTGAATGCACTCATATATTTGACGGTGTCAATGTTCCGATATATTTGAGCATGATGGGTGTTTTAAATTATTAGAAGACTTTGGTTGTACTGATATCATTGGTCACTTTAGGCGCTCCTATATATCTGGATATTTTGTCTGTGACTATATATTAGGAGCCGACTGTACTAAAATGTTCACATGACGTTGTGTTGTTCATTTGCTTGGTAGTTAAAATTGAGATGCTTAGTTGTCATACAGTTGGACGGACTTACCCTACCTATCTCTTTATATATATCAGTGTTAGATTCAATTAAAAATATGCGTATATATTTTTAAACTCAGTAGTATACTAACGAACGATAGATTACGTAGTTCACTTCTAAAATAACACATTACGTATAATTACTAATCTCACAAAGAATTCGAGCAAGCAATAAACAACTTTGCAAAACATGACAAGTTTAAATACAAGGTCACTCTATTATCATCACTCGGACTAAATACATGGACAGAAGGTACATTCGAAACACGCACGCAATCGTTGACAATCTGACCACAAAAAATTAATCAATATAAGTTCATGAACGGGATCGAATTCGCTTATTTTTGTGTATTGTTAGTACGTAAAATAATATAAAGTGGTAATTTGGTGATCAAAATTGATACCACGATGATAAGCCGCTTATTTTAGCCTAAACCGTGGCGAACCGCAGTTACAATCATTTCTACCCAAATAAAGAAATGACAACAATTTAAACTTAACTAACTGATTTTTTGTGATATTTTTTAACTTGAAAGTATTTTAGAAAATAAGACCTTAATTGATCATTCTTATTTATACACGAGATGAGTTTATAAATAATTCTCAGGCACTGTAAAAAGAGGCTGGCGCTGCCTGCCACTTGCTTTGTGTACTATGCGTATCAAATAAGAACAGATTTTTCGGACATATTGAATGTCTTCCATTCGCCTGAATGTAAAGGAAATTTTCAATCACATGCGTGTTCTTTCCGAAAAAAATTTTTCACAATAGAATAAATCAATTCTTATTTAAATCGCATAGTAGTCAAGTGGACCTTCTTTACCATAGTATATTATGATTTTCGCATGCAAATAAGCTATAAAAAGAAACAAACCATTGTTAGCTTTGACGGCTTCTTCGCCTCGTTGCTTGTAGCCGAATATGAGGTCGATCCACAGGTGCAGATGTCTACATACATATTCTGACTCCAGGGCCTCCCTGAGCTGGTTCACGAAGTCTTCCGGCGACTTCGCCCAAGGCGGGAGACTCACGTTGTTCACTTTGGAACCGTCGTGCCGCTCGCCAAAGTTTATTTCGTATTTATTCACTAGGAAATCGCCTCTGCCTTCTGTGTCGTAGAATTCGGGCACAAGTTCCTAAAACAATAATAAGTTTTCTACATTTAATTAAAGACAACATTATTAACGTAATATAATTTAGACATTTACTCTATTGATATGACTATTTAGTTATATTTAGCATATAATCATAGTCAATACATATCTTTTATTTAAATATTTACAATACTAACCTAATATAATAATGTTATATTTAGCATAATAATCATAGTCAACTTCATAATAAGTACTGCCTTATTTCGACACTAGATCTCAGTCAAAGCAGTCAGCCAAACCTGCACAAAGTATTTTTATGCTTGCCATCAAATTATAGGTTAAGCTTTGTTCCTTTTTTTTCTTTCTAAAAGCTCTGCCACAGGAGTCAAGAGTAGGAAAATTGCCCCAGCTAGGCTTTCCGATCTTTCTGTCCCGATTGAATGAGAGAGAGAGAGAGAGATATATATAAATATAAAGACGAGGTATAAATTTTTAAAAATGTGTAATTTTTTTTTTTCGACTGCCGTTCTACTAATAAAAACATTCATTTCACACACACAAAGCACACCCAGAGTCAGAACAAATATTTGTGGATCACACAATGATTTGTCCCCTGTGATGAACAGCAGCGTAGTTACCACTACGCCAACGGTGCACTCACCTATGTATTACTGTTTCCTACCATAATATATATATATATATATCATATAATCCAAAGAATAAGCAAATATTAAAACTGAAATAGCATTGCTACGACAATAACAAAACTTCCCGATTTCAGTTGTAAGTCCTTTGACCTAGAGCCGTTGTTATCTTTAGTTTATTTATTCAGATGTCCATTCGTACATTTGTTCCGGCATTCTGTTACGGTGACGATTCACACTCAAGGTTGTATGAGTATCGCGTTTTGTTTTACATAATGATTCGATTCACGCTTTAGACAAATCTTTGTGTGCATGAACAAGGGGGTTTGTCTTTGTCTGGGTGTTTTTATGTATAATAGACAATAGACAAATATTTATTTTCTCACCACAATAATAGTTTAATGACAACAGTCCTTAAATTCAACTATACATATATATATCATTATTAAAAATATCATTGTGGGAGACTGGTGCCTAAGCTAGGCGAAAACCTGTTTTTCAGGTTACCATTTCCCCCGCCCGGTTCAAACAAATTTTGGTATGCATGAACATGAAGGTTTGTCTTGTTCTGGGTGTTACTATGTATAATAAGTATGTATTTACAAAAGAAAAGTATATATGTATTAGTATCAGTTATTCCAGTACCCGTAGTACGAGCTCTGCTAAGTTAGGGAGTCAGAACAAATCGTTGTGGATCACTTAAATATTTGTCCCGTGTGAACATCAGCGTAGTTCAAAACAGCGAGCCGACCGCAAAAGAAAAGTATATATCGACGGTTAAAAGGAAGTAGGGCATAAGCGACATTTTGGGCAAAAATGAGTTATATATGCCATCCGACGTAAAATTTTCCGCTCTTTCGAATGCACTTACTCCCATGGCTCTACGACGACTTTTTTGGCGTTTATGCCCTAGCAAAAAAATGCATTTTCCTAGTATTACTTTGCGTAACCGACAAAAAATCAGGTAATTTTTGTTACAAATGTGCTTGTACCCCTACAAAAATGATTTCTTTTGGGTTTGTTGTCGGTAATGCTTTTTTACTTCATAAGGATATCGAGCTTTTGGTTGTTTATGCCATTCTTCCATTTTTTAATATAACATAGCTATGGCGCTTGTATCCTATTTACAAAATTCATTTTCATATGACTCTGTCGGTTATACCCTATTACTATTCTGTACTTTATGACAGCTATGTAGGTTATGCCCTGTTACCATTCAGTACTTTATGACAGCTATGTAGGTAATGCCCTATTACCTAAATTTCTTTTAATATCACACTGTTGGTTATACCTTACTTCCGTTTACATTTTAAATCCAGTTTTGTCGCTAATATCTTATTACTTAAATTAAATTAGATGACAGGGTGTCGATTATAACCTACTTCCATGTTGTACAATCTTATTTATCTGTCATTTATACTACAATACTCAATAAGGATTTAATTATGAGTTGGTACTTACACCATTTGGTATCACAAAAGTAGGTTTAAAACGCGTCGCTTGTCCGAAAAACAGTCTAACCCGTGCTGTGACGGCGAGAAAAAGAACGGAACCTGAGGACCGGTAAGCTATCTGTTTTGCAAATATTCTTCTATTTTATTTCTAAAAAAAATATTAATTAAGAAATTTAATTATTAATAAATTTAATTTTATTTTATTTCTTATGACTACGTACTTCATTCAATGGTATTTATTGTATGTTTAAAAATGGAACAGAAAGGCCGAAATAGAGACATTTTGGAAATGGCCTTGAAGTCATCTAAATTGTCAAATCAAATCATTGGTAAATTTGTAGTTATTAAATTAACTATCTATGAAAACATTGTACCTACCTATTGTCACAAACATTAAACATAAGTACTTAATTTATTTTACCTTACCTTTTATTAATGAATTCAGATAATCTCTATTCTTTCGCAGCAGCGAACGCCGTTTTCTGACCAAGGTGTCGAGCTTTTTACCAGCCCTGTACCAGACGCGGCGTCAGACCTCAGAAGCTGTGAACGGATGCTGCACCAGCCCATGTTACCCAGACTACAACTGATATCTTAGCAAAATCGTCAACAAATGCTATGTCAGACCTCTTTTCCAGATCAACAGCCGATGCTGCGACAACCGTACATGCCAGCCCTAAACCAAATACAGAAACATACCGCTTTAATAGCCCTGAGTCTGAGTCTTCTTTATTCAACAACTTGAACGGAACAGAAGTTGCGTCAGACATCCATACTAGTTCTGCTCCAGATGCTATGTCGGAACATTTTAACAGTTCTGCACTGGATGCTGTAATAGAAAATCCTACCTGTTGTGTGCCTGGTGCTGTGACAACTTTCGTCACCCGTTCTGCCCTAGAACTTAAGTCAAATCTTATTACTAGTTCTGCAACGGGCAACGATATGGACGTCACATCTGCCACCAATAAAAATTCTACGCCAACAGTTTCAGAAATAACTTTGCCTCCTGCATCAAAAAAAAACTAGAAAATCAAAGCAATCCATTGCCGTTCGTCCTCGTACATCATCTGGTACCGATGACACCACAAATCCTCAAGCCTATACATTGAGAACAGCCCATCCTACAAAGATGTTACACATGTTATACATCCTACAAACAGTTACCCACCTAGTATTATTGCTTCCAAAAAAATAATTAGCAGGTTATTACTTTTCTACTGTTTTTAAGTAAGCTTTGTTGTTTTTAAAAAACGCCTTTTTTATTTAAAGACCATCCTACTTATTATCTAAACACATCAGCAATGTCTAGGGATATTACACGAAAGACTTCTTAACTTAAAAACTATTTACTGTATAAAAAAGTTTGTACATAAAATATTCTCTACTTCTTTTGAAATTCAAAAAAATAAAAAACAAAAACTCATTTTGAAACAAAAGAATATCGATTGTTCAAATTTGGCGGTCGAAAAGTTAGTTCATGTTACAATAAAACAATGAAGTTTTGAAAAATTAAAAGCGGTTACACATTTTTTTATCCTAATTTCAACGTGTGTTACATTTATTGTTATGTCACGTCGACATTTGATAAGGGAAGAGCACATTAGAGCTGTAGGCATGTTGGAAGCGGGCGCTACACAACGCGTGGTTGGTCACGTTATGGTCAGGATATCGTGCTACAGGCGATGTCGCTGAACGGCATTCAGGCAAAAATTGCATCACCACTCCTAAGCAGGACCGTTTTCTTCAAAATATCGCTAGGAGACAACCCAATATTACGGCTATGCAAATGGTTCAAAGGCTACAATCTGCGGCGTGGCAATCGCGGGCGGAGACTATTGTGGGCTCGAGAACATTTCGCATGGAGTGGCGAGCAATGGTCCATGGTGCTTTTTTGTGATGAGTTTCGGTTTGGATTTTATCCGGATTCACGAAGATTAAGGGTTTGGCGAGTTCCTGGTAGACGAAGCCGTCTCCAGCATCCACAAGAAGTCCATTCATATCAAGGCCGCACTATTATGGTCTGGGCTGGTATTCGTATCGGTGTGCGAACCGATCTCATTTGAATAAGAGGGAACATGAATGCACTGAAATACCGCAATGAGGTTGTGATACCTGTGCTTATCCCACACAGGGTACAAATGGGTCAGGAGTTCCAATTCATGCACGAAAAAAACACAAAAAAAACTGTGCATAGGAAACATGAAATCAGGGTTATGGACTGGCCTGCTCAGTCCCCCGACATGAATCCCATTGAACACGCATGGGACATGTTACAACGAAGGGCTATGGTTAATTTTTCTCCAAATTTGATAACAGAAGAACAACTTTTCCTGCACTTGAAAAGAATCTGGGACCTGATACCACAGCTCGATTTGGATAACTTAATTTTGAGCATGAATAACGGATGCCGATCTCTAATTAATGTTAGGGGAGGAAATACTGATTATTAACTTTAATTAAATGCCGTTTTTTGTTATTATATGACTTTAATTTTCATAATTTCCTACATAAAATCCATTATGTACAAAGTAAAAATTATACCCAAAAATAAAATCATAAATTAAAAACTCTTTGATGCATCTCTTTTTATGTAGTTGCAAGTATAAACCATAATATAAACTTCAATTTAAAATATAATTGTTTTAACAAAATATTTACAGAATTTCATATAATAGGGTAAAAATGAAATATCTCTAGGCAATGATGTGTGTAGTTTGTTAGTAATTTGAATTACCTATGTACTTGAACGGGTAGGGTACACTGAAAGAAGCCTCTAAGACTAAGGATACGTCTTTTTCTATAAAATCGAAATCCCATAAACTTACTTCACCCTATTTTACGAGTTATGAACTCAATCACAGTGTTGTGTAATACCAGTTTTAGCTCTTATCCTAGTGTAGGATCGTGTTGGTTACGCTACTTCATTATTTTTGGTGTGTCTTTTCATCCATATTTCCATAAACTCACGCAATACCAAATGTCGATTATCCTTCTTTTCCTTTGCTTTCAAGCAACATTGTGTGTCACTAATGTCTTATATCCTACTATTGTTTTGATAGCCGACTGTTTCTTGTGCTCTATTACCTTTTATACAACCACTGTGAAAAGTACCTTATCCTTCTTTTCCAAAAACACTTATTGAACTGTCTAGTCTCTTATATCCTTTATCCTTGCGATGTGAGAAATCGGTATGTCGCTTAGGCTTCTTAACCTTTGATATTTTATATTGTCATATGTATCTTATGCCATATTTCCTCATTGGAAAATTAAATGCTTTTGTTATAAGCGACAAAAACCTCTTTAAATAGCGTCATATCATTAAAACTAAAAATACCAGTGAATGCTCCATTATTTTTTGATTTTATGACTGTTTTAGTTTTCACGATATCTTAATAAATGACAACAACACGTGAGTTTTTCTAAAATTTAAAACTTTAAACGGCTCTCCTGAACATTTCACTTTTTGTCGGTTATCCCCTATTACCTTTTAACCGTCGATATGTATTAGTATCAGTTATTCTAGTACCCATAGTACAAGCTCTGCTTAGTTAGGGACTAGATGGCGTTGTGTCTAAGTTGTGAGATAATTATTTATGAATTTATTATTCTCATAAATAATTTTATTTGTTATTTTTTTTTTTAATTTTGTAGCGTTCAACGGCTAAGGTATCAATACTATGGAAACTATGGTAAAATATTAAAAATAATAAAATAATTTAAAACTAAACATGGTCATTTTCTTACGATATCACGGCCTATTTACCATGTATTTTGTTGTAGAGTCATCCGATATTTACCATTCGTAATAGAATAATTGTCTAATGACCTTTCCCGATTTATCGGTGTGGGTTAGCCGCGGTAAAATATTTATTTATTAAAACTTCACGCACAAAAAACCTGTGACGAAGGCGGACTTAATGCCAAGGTATTTCTATCAATCAACCTTAAGGTGCAGTGATATTCTCATAGAAAAATTGGCATTCTGTTTTTTGAGCGCCTGATATTTCTATGAGATGAGAATATTTTACCACGTCGCGTCAATCAATCCCACGCCGATAAATAGACAGAGGCTTAAGTTCTTAAATACTAATATTATGAAAACCGACGTGAGGTGAAGAAATTATTATTGAGAATACTTAAATTACTTACGTTATTTTAGCTGAGATATACCGACTAGTTTCGAATCTAGTACGTTATCGCCCAGATGATGAATCTACGTACTAGATTCGAAATTAGTCGGCATATGCCGGCTGAAATAACGTGAGTAACCCGTGTTCTCAATAATAATTTCTTGAATACTATAAGCATAAGAACTATTTTGTCAACTGTGTTTAGAAATGAACATTCTCTAAAATATTACTGCAATAAACAAAATAATACCAAGCAATAAGTTTCTTACCTTAAAATCCGACATATTTCTAAGACAGTTATTGTAAACATCTTTTACAGAATTGAACATTCTATCCGGGTGATCGAATCTGCCATTTTGTAAACACAGCATGTATTCAGGATATTTTCGTACCTGTAAAAAAAATGAAAAGTTAATAAAGTCATTAGGTGTGTGCTTAGAATAAAACATAAAATCCTTTTATTATTGAATTTAAAGGTTTCGTGACAAAAAAGGACATGCCTCCTCACATTATCCCAAAAAAAATATCTGGTAAGTTTGTAACAAAGACCTTATACTCTAAAACTAGACTGTGCACTATGGCGCAAAAACCGGGCGGCGGCGAGAGTGCTCCCGTTGGTAGTATGTCCCTTTCTAATGAGGTGACCATGACCAAACAGAACACGGGACAAATTGCTTGTAAAAACGATTGTGTTAGTATCCTGACATATTTTTTGTACCACAATAATGTTATGTTTCTTGTACCACAATAAATAAAAATAAAATAAATATTGATACTACCTAACTAGCGTAACTTCACTAACCTAATTTCTTGTAAAAAAAAATTATAATACAAAAACTGTAGTGTGACTAACCTTAACGTAACCTTACACGTGGGTTGGTTGAAAGTAATTTTTCCTCCTTTTAGCTATCATCTGACTTTACGTTAATTTTACAACAACCTATTATACCTTCGCTCCATGTAAAAAAGGCAGGTATGTTTCTCAAAAGTGAGAAATTCTCACATGTTATTATTATTAAAGAAGAATGATGATATCGGTGAAGGAATACACCGTGAGGAAACTTGCACATTAAGATTTCTGAATGAATTATCCGAAAAATGAGTCCGGTTACCCTTGTGGCTTTGAAAGTCAGATGGCAATCGCTTAACTGTAATTATCAGACTCGCCACTCCAGGATCATATTCGGCGAACCTTGGCAAGTTCCTAAGTGAAAGCTTAGCGCATGTAACCAGGATAATATTTACTAAGATAAGGAGATGAGGAGGAGGATTATTATTGAATGTGTGTTAGGTCAAATGAACGTGATGCAGTATTGTGGACGAAAAAAAAACTGTTTTCTTTTAATATTGATTTATTTTTATACATTGCTGAACAATACAGTTTTACGCAATTTTTGTCGTAATGTAGCCTTATTTCCTACGTGCTTGAGGCTTAAAGTCTTCCCGTAGCTTTTAAGTCTTAAATTTAAGTATTTTTGACCAATACATTAAATCAGTTCCAATTCGTGAGATTCGTCAAACGTTGGATGGGCGGGCAAAATGTGCTTAATTTTAGGGGAGAATTGATGTACTGTCATATTAAGCATTTTTTTCATATTCAAACTCTGTAAATCAGGAGACATAAGCATAACCAAAAAAAGTTTTTCTATATACTTTACTACATTAAACACAAATGTTGAAGCATATTTTAGCCCTCCTCTGTCTACAAAGGCTGTGAAAGAAGAAAATTCACAAACGTCAATCAAGTAGTCATGATCTTTATGTGTACGATGCGTTATGAGCAAGGCTCGGCAATGTTGACATGTAAATTTGTCTACTATTTTCATTACAATGTAGCCAGATAATATATGTAGAACAATATATTGTTTTTATAGTCGGATAAATTGGTTCTGTCCACTAATTGCATGAGAACATCACTCTTATCTGTCTCATTTTCTTCTGTAATGAGTCTTCCACCATCGATCTTTTGGCACTTCGGAACTCAAGTATTGCAGAATTTTCATAATCGGGATTTGTACAGTTTGCATTAATGCTTGGTCTGACGCTGTTACGAAATAGCAACTTTCGCATAATAAACATAAACTCAAGAGCAGTAGGGTTGTCGTTTGCCCCTGCTCTTGCTCTCACACATGAAAAAAACATTTCAATGTGGTCTTGCGAGGCTTTGTATGGTAATAGGTAGGTCAAATTAACATTAAACAAATCAGTTGCTAATTCAGCAAAACTGTATGTGTCTATTATCAGACCAAAAACCGGCGTCTTCCTTCTATGGGTCATTATATTTTTCCCGTCGACTTTAAGTTTACTCAAGTAATGTCTTGTTTCTTCGAAGACCTGAGTCCAGACATGTTTATTGTTAAGCCGCATGACCTGCAAAACATTAGAAGTTAATGTAACACCGTAGACAAGAGTAGACAAGAGTAGACTAGAGTAGACTAGAGCAGTGGTGCATATCGGAGCGTCTCCCAGCCATAATTGAGGAGTTTTACTTCCGCTTTCTTATCAGACCCTCATTCATAACCCGAATTTTAAATCTTTTACATACATATTGGTATTGAGAAGCACGTGATCTTAATACGCGTGCAAAATTTTAAGGAAATCGGTTCAGTAGAATTATGTGAAAAAGGCGTCGCAATATTTGAATCCTCAAGGTTATCAAGTTAATGAACGCACACACTCGGATGATTTATTCTTACCTTAGGAAATAGTGACGGAACAGCATCAGGTATCAGCATTTTTCTGGTAAAACCAGTAATAAAATCGTCACATTTAAAATGCTCACTGCAAATAACAGACGACTTTGAGATTTTTCCAGGTACTACATTTTTCCACTTCAATTTCTGGTTTACATTCTTCGGAAATCTACAATACAAGAAATATAATTAATAACAAGTATAACTAACGTCATCGGTACAGTCGAAGGACACGATAACATAAAAAAAAATCTAAATGTCAGGTTTTGCCTCTTGTGCACATTGATGACTGACGGTAACCGGTAAATCTCCAAGTTAAGACCGTCAGTACGTCGTATCTTCTGCCTATCTACTACGAGATAGTAAAAAAATCTTTGCTGAACAAAATTCATGGTTACCCTAAAGGTTATAATTGTTGTTTTTACTTACCCGTGGAAAGAAAGGCGGCTATCGGGATAAGACTTATTTCTGCACCCTGTCACACAACAAGAATTCACTATATTTTATAAAAAAACAAACACATTGAAAACGAAAATTTACAAAATCGCAAATCGAAACAATATTCAACCAAACAACGAAATGAGCAAACCGTCATCTTGCATATGTGTTACCAAGCACAAACATTTAAATACTGCTGTCAACTCGGTATTAATGTTTTTTTGTTATAATACTACAAAGTGATTATTAATTATAAGGACTATAAAGATATTTATATACGTTTTATAGTTCATGAATTGTTCGTTTTGTTAAAACATAAAAAAGAATAATATTTAATTTTCTACCATATCTACCAAACCCTAAGGTTAGTTGAGCTGGCAAGATGTCAGACAAGGACACACTACCGGCGGGAGCCTCTCACCTGGACCGCTTTTAGCTAGTTACCGCTTTTAAGAAAATAGCTACCCTAATTGTAATGTAATAAATCTCATTTTAGCTAAACAAAAAATTATGGTACACAGTCTAGTTTTAGGGTATAAGGTCTTTGGTTTGTAAAGTATACTAACGCCATCTAGTAGCCGTAAATAGAATTAATATTAATTCTATTTACGGCTATTGTCATATGACAGCAGCATTTTTTCGAAAATACGCGACCAAAATTATATGACATACAATACAAAATAATGTGTAATAATATCTTTACAATACGCTACACAAGAATTAGAGTATTCACGTGCGGCGTATCAGAGCATTGCTCGGGTAATCCTTTTAGCAAATTAGCACTATTTGTATTGGAGTTAGTGCTTGTATAATAAACGGTACTTCATTCATGATGCGAGGTTACATTGTCAAGGACAAGGACTACTAATCATGTTATGTTTATTTTATCAACCTTTGCCCTCGGCTCCGTCCGCGTACTAGGCAGGCTATTTACTTTTTCATGTAGCACCAATACTCAATACCAATTTTTATCATGGAATGGATCATGAAATCAATCATTCTGAAATCAATATCATTATTCTATAAGTTGTCAGAGACAGCAAACCTGCTTATCAATTTCTTACTGATAATTCAGCCACCAGATCACCAGCTCTAGCTCAGATGATGAGCAAAAATAATTGGAAATGAGCATGTTAGTATTATTATTTGTTCCATAGATGGAACCATATGACAGTAATCTTCTCCATTCCTTAAAAAGGTCAGCAACAATTGCAGCATTTTATGATGCTGAGCTTATTTTGATTTTATTTTATTCATAATAGGAGAACTTACAGCTAAAACAGTATAATTAAATTTTTTACATAAATATGGCCAAATAACAAATAACTTAATTTTGATGAAGTCGCCAAGATTCGGTTGTCTTAATATTTATTTAGCTTGAACCGTAAGTAAGTGACATATTTTTATTTTATTTTATTACAAGCTACAAAAACAGATAACAGATTAAATTTGTAAATATAACGCCCAATTATATCTGTACACAGCACTTCAATTAAAAATCTTCAATAAGAAAGGTAGTATGTTAAACAAAGAACAATAGTTATTTATGGTACAGTGAGAAAAAGTTTATATTTCTGTTGTGAGTGCCAATTTTAAATCTTGAGCTTGAGAAGACTACTTCGCAAGCAAGAGATTTTAAGAGGTCACGAACTGGACGCGTTACATACAAAAATTTTTACCTCTTCCAGTGAGAAAAATATTAAGATTTAAATAAACTCGTACTTGACTGCTTAACCTGGAATAATTCCATGAAATACGACAGTAATACCGATTCAGAATGCGTTTTAGGGTCTTTTGTAAGTCGCCACTAATTAAATATGTCGTACGCTTTCAAATACTTTTCACGTGATTTTTCTGGTAAAAAAGCAAACTTCTGTGTTAGAAGCAAGTTTTCGCAACTCTTTTGGAGTGCCACAAAGTTCTTCATCACTGGATTCACTATTTTTTTGTTAAAAAAGCCCGCGATGACTGACACAGACAGACTTTTTTTTTAAATCGTGCGTTCGGAAATTCGTTCCGTAACATTTATTTATAGAGTCTAATATTAAGAACCTGATTTTAATTAATTTAATGGTCAATCACGAATTATGAATGAACCATTAAAAAACTAAATAAGCGCGTATTTATATAATTTAAAATAATTAAAACGTTTCGTACGTAGTTATTTAATAAAATTGATATCGATGTTTATTACTAACCTACATGGTGGCTGCTTTGTTTTTTTTTCAGCGCCTATTCATTGGAAGGATTTTGTGTTTCGAAATTTGAATCACTTTGCCTCACTAGTGAGTAAAAACGGTTTTTATTCACTGAATTCTGGCAAGCAAACGATTCGTGCTGGTGTGGTGAAAAAGAATTTAACAACTAAATAATAAGATTAAATTTAGCAAATTAGGTACCTAAATTAAATTAGTTTTACAACTATGAAGATTCTAAATTATAAAATCATAATTTAAATTTAAGGAGTTAGTCCTGAAAAATATCTGTTTGAGCGTATACTAAATTATACTTTTTGCATGTTCTTGGCTGACAACTAGTCTAACAAAGAGTATTGTATCACCTCGTACTGAGTGGAGGTCTGATAGCAGTCGCTCCACGTAAAATATTGATATTCAGTTAAATCCGTTAGGCTGAAAATCGACCCTAATGTAATTGAGAAGAGACTTGGCATTATATATTTTTTAGACTTGGCATTATATATTTTTTTAATATTACACAATGTATTAAATGTCGAAGTAATGGCAACGAAAATCATTCAAGACTAGCTGCGTTATTAGTGCGGCTAAAAGCGAAGGACGTTACCATGGCACCCACTAACTCAGCCATGCCGAACTGTTAGCAATAACACTCAAGCATGTATCGATCGCGAACAATGATAACAGTATGATAATCGCGGCGGTTAGCGATGACGTCACGAGACACGACTGCCTATACCATAATTACAGTATGTGCATAATTGTACTTTTTATCAGATCACGGTGGGTGTCGGGAGTTTTTAACCAGCCCCCTTATTACAAGTCGAGTAGTCTATACCAAATCTGCCTATACCATGATTACAGTATGTGAATAATTAATCTGCTGCAATTATATTTCTTTTAGAAGTGGATAACTTTTTGTGTAGATTCCTTGGGAGCCATACTGTGCTTGTTTGCGACCATAGGTGCTTTGCAGGTGGAACAACTTAGTTGTGGCAAAAAATAACTTTTGAGAAAAACTTTAAAAATTGTAAGTTGCTGTAATAGTTCCTCCATCTGTTAAGCGCGTAATACTGCCAGAGCATAGGTATTTATTTACCTTTATAATAATTACACGATTTTGAAAAAATTGCATCAAGTGCGTTTGTTGCCAGTCTACATAAAATTATAATAATATGTACCTAAGGATGCTGGTACGAAATACTGAACTTGCCGCAAAGGATGAAAGTTTGGGGATCCATGGTATTAAACTAGAAAACTAGGTATGCCTATATACTAACCAAATAAAATAAAACTAGGCCTGGAGCAGAATAATGTGATCCATACAAGAACTTAGGATCACTCATCTCATGATATCTCTCCTTCAGTTTCTCCAGTCGATCAAGGTTCAGCGCTCCCATTGGTTTGGATAAGTCTCTGAATGTTTCTGCATTGCTTAGGTCTAAGGATTCCGATACGTAGTCTGCTACTACCCAGGGGAATACCGGGTATTGTGTGAGATCATTTTTGCTTCTGTCTGCGAGGCTGAAAATTACAAAAAGTTAGAGATCAAGTCACATATTACCCGTTATATAGAATTTGCTGTAAGGGATGGTTTCCCAAGCGTTTCCACTCGCGGCGCACTAACAGTTATAGTAATTTATCACGGCGTCCTTAGGTACCTACAATAAAAAGTGCCTAAACACACCATCACCAAAAAATCGCCACCGAAAAAGTCGCGTTTTGACGTACAAAAATTAGCCGTACAGAACATTTAGCCTCGTCTCGGCATAGTGTATTGAAACACTATGCCTGATAGTGTACTGGTGGTAGAGCTCTTGTGAATGAGCTCGAGGGCGGCAGCACCACCGTCTCACCTTTAACCTGCCGCCAAATAGAAGTGCTTCCATTACTGTGTTCCGGTTTGGTGGTGAGATCAGGCCCTAAAATTACTGGCACATGAGGCATAACACCGTAGTCCTCAGCTGCAGCGACGCATCTATAATCTGCTTTTGTGGATTGTTGATGTCCATGGGCTGTACTCCACTTACCATCAGGTGGACTACACGTTCGTTCGCTATGGGCGTAGTATAAAAAAAAAAAAAAAAACAAGATAGTTGTCGCGGCAATCCTCGCTATAACATTTCCTGTTAGACACGTTTGAGGTCCACGTCAAACACGGTTTGCATGCATCAATTAAAAAAGAATCTTACGCTTGAACTGGTATACAGAATTAAGGTTTTAAAGTCCAAAGAAGCTAATTAATTACGTAGCTTAGGTCAAGCCTTAGTCTTAATTAATGGCATAAAGGCGGATATACTTTTACTTCCTTGATTTACAGCCTTTTTGCTGATTGTTGGAAGGCCAGCGTATAAAGGCTACCTACTTCCCATTAAATACGGCCAAAATAACAGTTCACAGAGCATAAAAAACTGAGATCACTCGTGTGTAACGCAAATCACAGATTATTTAAACAGATGTCTATGACATCATACTGAATAGAAATTATTGGATCAACTAATGAACCGTAACAAATTATTATACAAGTTTCGGTTGAATGAGTATTTAAACTACAATACCACAATGACAATTGATAATTTTGTTGTTATTTGTTACAAAGTTACTGAGAAAAATATCCATATTTGTCCAGTGCCAAATATGGAAGTTGTAAACCGTCCAGTCCAAGTCTGTAATGCCAATAATTGCTTACAATATAGTAAACAATTATTGGAATTTGGGGCTTTGTTATAAAAATGGATATTACCTCAACATTTTCTGTGAGTCACTATTGATATTACATAAGGCAATATATATTATTATTAAGTTATTTTACAACCTTTAATGCTTTGCAATTTAGTCAAAGTTACAATAAATAAGAAATCAATCATAAGTTGATTGAGGCCAGGCAGTTCGAAACTGGTTGAAAAGAAGACTATGAAGGATGCTTCTACACAAAAAATACTGCAAACAGAAGAACTAACAAAGAAACACAATAGGTAATCGAACAGAATAATTGAAAAACCGGCCAAGTGCGTGTCGGGCCACGTGCAGTAGGGTTCCGTAGCTAGTCGTAACAACATATTTCGACTTAAAAGGGATTTACTATCTGTATTAAACAAGTAACATCTTCATACAAGTCATTACTTTCAAAGGTTTTTGTAATTTGCACGAATTATTCTAAGTAACTGCATTTTACACTTTGGACCCCTATTCCTCTTG
Source organism: Hypena proboscidalis (assembly GCA_905147285.1). NCBI lineage: Eukaryota > Metazoa > Arthropoda > Insecta > Lepidoptera > Erebidae > Hypena > Hypena proboscidalis. The sequence continues at coordinate 6,243,927 of LR990130.1, forward strand.
AACTAATGAAGTGAACTTATCCGCTATAGTTTTCCTTTAAAGTTCATTACATGTACTACCGACACAATTTTTTTCAGATTTTGGGATCCAGTAGTTTAGCTTTTAGAGGGGGGGGGGGACGCTTTATTCGAACAAAAATTTGCTCTTTAAAGTTAATTATCTCGCAAACGGATCTCTAAATCAAAAAACTGTTTTAGCAACCCCTAAACGTTTTTAAAAGTCCTATCTAACAATACCCCACACTATGGGGTAGGCGACAAAAAAAAAACATCCCTACTTTACATGTAAAAAAAAATTCTTCTTTCTTTGTAGGTACTACGGAACCCTAAAAATGACTCAGTAATTTAAAAAAAATCTAAAATATCACAATCAAAATAAACATCTATGTTATTTATTTCGTGATTTACAGCGAGTGTTATATGATTTTATTAGAACGATAGATAGGTTCTTTATGGTTCTCAAACAATAAACAACTTTTATTTATAAATTACCCAGTATTCAAAAAATAAATTAAAATTTACCAAACAGTGTCGATTTTGCTCGAGAACTGATGTCTGGAGCAAGCACTAATGCACCATGCAATAATCAACCATATTAACAGAGCAGCAAGACGTGTTAAATTTCAATAAAGAATAAATTTCGTGGAACTTCCTTGCCTTAACACGATTTAAAAAGAGACATACCTACTTCTATTGTTTCTCGTTTTAGCCACACCTCAAACACAAATCACATAAACATGCATATTGTATACTCACCAATTTAAATACATTAAGTAGTCATAATTGGAGACAATGCCGTTCTGCCACTGCAGCGTCATTTCCTCCGTGTGAACACTCTCTAAATGAACGTTTGGCGATTTCTCCAATATCTTGTATATTCTATCTCTGTCTCTTTGTGATTGAAACGTTAGGTATATGTGGGGTACTGAGCTTTCATCAGAGCTGTATACTTCAAGGCCCTGAAAGTGTCCATGTATTATTACAAATAAATATATTATCCCATGGATTGATTATTCTTTAGTTGCAAGCAATTACAGAATTCGATATAAGATTTAAGTTCGAGAACATTATTCACAAATTTGACAATGGGTCTAAATCGCGTAATTATTATTATGCTCGACGTTTCGAAATGACTTGCATCATTCGTGGTCACAGTGATCATAGGTATTTATTTATCTTTGTAATAGTAATTTTTCTAATTTTTGAAAAAAGTTTTAAGTTCATGTAGCCCTTCTTATATTACGTAATTTACTGCAAATATTAATAAAATGTTTTTGTTAGGAATAATTGTATGCTTGAATAACCTACTGTAGTAAGTATTTAGTACATAATTGATTCTTATACTCAATATTTCTTTAATTATCTTAAAAGTATTTCTAGTTGTTTTCAAGGGTATGTTCAAAACTCAAAACTTCCTTCAGAAGGCAGCTTGCTATATTAAATCTACTTCAAGTAAAAAAGTACATAAAACACAGATACATACAACTTGCCTTAGTAAAAATCTTCTTTTATACATTCGTCTTAAGTCGGCCAGTTTCAATTTCAAAACAGGACTCTGAAATTATTTAACATAACATCATTAAATATAGTTGTCACCAAATAAGTTAGTGGTTTTAGAGTGACCTACAAAAACGTGCTGTCTCTTTTTTATGCACTGCAAGAAACTGAGACAACACATTTTTCTAGTTAACTCCAGAACCACTTATACACTTGATGCTTAGTTTAATATAATATTACTGTGTGTCTTGATAGGTCTTGATCTTGATATCACTTATTTCTTTATCCATACACAATGGCACAGCACACAATCTAAAGGATAATATCATGAAAGTAAATAAATATTGATAATAATGGCAGCTGTGTATATAACTTTGTAAACATGTGTGCAGGGACTGTACTGCAGTGACTAATGTTGTCTGAATGGATCTAGAATATAGGCGAATTTCTCCTTTCTATTTTCATTTGCAAATACAAAGTACTAGTATTTTTGATAACCCCCTCCAGCTAAGATTATTTCGCTTGTGTTAAGAGGAAGTTTACGACCATGGTGTAATGGCCAGGTTTCGGACCCAAGACTTCAGATCGTAAGACCAATGACTTATCAATTGCGCCACGGCCGCTTCGACTTACGTATAACTATAAGTTATGTAGTTAACAAGTAAGCAGAAATAAAACCTAGTGATTCGTTATAGAACATCTAAGAGAACAAACACCTAAGAGGACATTCACTTAAACTTTGTACAGTACCACGCAAAGAAAACCTTCTGACACACTTCTTGCCGAATCATGTAGTAGTAGCATGGGACAAACTCAAGCTAAAGCAGTTTCAAAAACCAACTTGACCAATTCTCCAAATTGCAAAACACATACGCATCTGCTTAATAGGTGCTAGTATGAAATTCTTTGAATAATAATAATAATAATCAATTTTAATAGAACTTTGCTCATGTGTAGCTTAGAGCCTGAATTAACATTATAATATATTTTTTGCGAATAACCACGCGGGCGAAACCACGAGCGCAAGATATAGTTCATAATGTTAAACACTTAAGAAATATAAAAGTTGTGTTAGGAAAGGAGAATCAATAGCTATAGCTAGCTTCATCATCATCATCATTTAGCCTTTCATAGTCCACTGCTGGACATAGGCCTATAGCTAGCTTATATGATATATATTTAATATTAAAGTGACTGATCTGACAAAAGGAAAAACATATATAATTATGTAACAATCAAGGAAAATAATAATAAAATAATTATAACTCAGCAACTAATACCACATTCAACATAAATAAATTGCATATCAATGAATGAATAGTACATTTGATAGTAAATTTTTGTTTCCTGTTACATTACAATGTTCTAGACAAGTTATTTTAATAATGGAAGTGGTTAATTGAATTATACTATAATGAATAGACATAATGCATGTTTAATGATTTTAAACTATCACGATTTGTACACATAATTATATATTATAGACACGGGTCTTAATCGCGTAAATATTTTTAAGGTATAAATACCTCCTTGCTCTCAGAGCAAGGAGGTATTTATACCTTAAAAATATTTACGCGATTAAGACCCGTGTCTATAATATATAATTATAATGCATGTTTGTTAGTCATTCTCAGGGGCTTCACAACTGTATGAATAAATGTTATTAATAGATGATGTGATGGACATTTCATGGACTAGGATGACCAAAATGTTCAAGAATAAAAAAAAATATCTTAAAATCCATTGAATTCATACAAAAACAGTATAAGTGCTGGTTATCAAATTTAAGATTGTTTTTTTTTAAAGCTTTCTAGTATTTTGTATTACAAGTTACTAGTATTATTTTTAAATCCCTCAAGCTAAGATTAATTTGCTTGTATTAGGAGGAACCTCACGCCAGTGGTGTAAAAAATGGCCAGGATTCAAACCAAAAACCTCTTGATTGTACAACCAATGCCTTATCCGTTGCACCATGACTGCTTTAAAATTATAATTAAGAAATCTGAATGAAAAAGAATGGTAGAAAATCTTAAAATATAATATAAAAAGAAAAGAATTTGGAAAGTAATTTAATAAAACTTCTAGCATTTGAAGACAAAGCTAATTCTATCATGAACAAGTAATAATTAAACAATACTTACACTTTCAACATTGCTGAATGGTTGGAAGTATATAGTAGTAGGTGTGAGTGCCAGTTTACCCTGATGTCTGACAAGGGGTGATATCTTCTCAGCCTGCAGCTCACAGACTATCTGCTCCGTAAAGTCATCCATCATCACTGGGTCAAATTCCATCCTCATGTATCTTGAATGCAGGATGGTAGCTACCATACTGTTGTGTTCCGGAGCATGGAGAGTAGAAGCTCTTAGCAACTGCTGCATCTGACTCAAGCACTCATCAGCTGATGCAAAGTCAAAGAACACAAAAAAGTCTTTATCTTCATAAACAAATTTATAGGGAGCCAGTATGTTTTCCTCCAACATTTCAGCATACATTTTCATTTTTACTTTAATCACATTGTTGTTCTTGTCAACAGTATTAATCACTGTGATGTCTGCACAGTCTTTAAACTGCATCTTTATCAGTGGATGTGCCCAGTCCCTAGGCTCAAACACAAGGGATTTGGAACATAACTTCAACCTTCCTTGCTGGGAATTACCATCCTTCAATGCATTGTCGTTAATAGAACATGAATAGTCTTCAAAATAAATTTCTCCAGGCTCCAGAAGCAGCAATGAAAACCTAAAAATATATTTTGTTAAGTAGGTTTTGAATTATAAAAGCACAAAAAGCCTTACAGAATCTGTAATATTCTGCTTATTGTCCACGCCGTCTAGATCAGTCCGTCCACGTGAAATTAAAATTAATAGTGCTGAAAAACAAAGGCGAGACCTAGATTTTTTATACCTACCTTAAAGTTCATGAGAAACAGGGCATTATAAATAAATCTGCAGCATTTGCATCGCAACCGTTATAAAGTTGCACAATGCTAAATGAGTCATTCTGATCAGTGCATACTTCAGTAAGCCCAATGCCTAGATCGCAAAAATGTATGAAATATTTTTCAGCCTTACCTTGACTTGTCCATTGTAATCACCAAAAATATAAATAGCAGCTTTCTCACATATAAATAATGCAGATATAATTAGCTATTTTTATTTAAACCTTATTCAAACGGAACAAATTAACATGCAGGCAACTTGGACAACGAATTATAACTTTCACCTCTTGTTTGTTGTTACCGCTTTGTGTTTTATCAATGTCAAAATTGCCAAATAACGACGATGTCAGAATGAGCGTTATTTTCTGAATGGTGTAGTGGTGCAGTTTCTGGTATAGAATAACTTTTTAAAATTATGTTTGGATCTTGCGGTTTTAGAATGGAAAATAATTTGCCGCAAATAACTAAAACCGTTCAACTGAAAAAATTATATGGTCATCGACATAGAAAGTATGGACTAAGAATATCCGCGTTAAATGATTTTGAAACTGTGCTTAGTTGAACTATGCCGCGATGGAAGATCACACTTATATCACGCCCTCACAAGGCGACACATTGCCGAATTTTCATGTTAGTTCAGATGATTTCCAATAGATGGCATTTAGAGATTTTGTTAACGAGCTGCAGAATGGAGTCAGTATCATGTTTATTCTGTGTCCCGAATGTCGCTATACCGGCATTTTGCATTAAAGTAGAACATGCACCGCGTCTATGTCTTAGATCTTTTTTGTTGGTGCCACACATTAGGAAACAAAATTAAATATCGGAAACTTATTGATTTAATTATTTTTCAACGACCAAAGGATAAATTTATGACATATAGGCTGTCAAGAAAGTGTTGAAATTAATAGGGGCGCTAGAGTTCTGGCTGTTCTACTGTTCGTATGGCAACCCATATAGTTCACTTCCCAGGACTTGATACTTAGCTGTATATAAAAAAAAAATATTCTATTATTACCCATTATATCGAAAGCTGTAGCTAAGCGTTAAACATCGGTTTAACACGATGAAATTGGCACTAAGTAATAGTAAAAATGATGTAATTAATTTGTACAGCCAGCAGTCATAAATTAGTTTCCGTTTCCAGACTATTTTGCCGAGCTGATTTGTGGTTTTACTGTCCCCTGTTTTTATCAATTACCAGAAAATAAAAGAAAAATATATTTTTAAAATATTTTATTCTATGTATTTGAATAAATCTTTTCTTTCTATACATATTATTAAACTGTCTCATTGGTCTAGTGGTTAGCGTTAAAAAAAAAATAACTTTTTGTCTAATAGCACACAAATCAAAGTTATCTAACACTTTCTTCGGACGACCTTTTCGGTTTATTCCTGGTGTAAGAAATACGCCTCTATTTTGTGCCCCTCCTTGTGCAATTCTTTGAACAGTACTTACTGATTTACCTGAATTAAGTAAAAATCATAGATATAGCAGAAAAGATAAAGCAGTCCGAGCCATTTCGGAGTGAGGGGAGGGTTGAACCCCCTGGCTAAGCCCATGCGTGATATTATTTTATGTTATTTACTTAAACTATACTCAAGTATCAACATTAACCTAGTCGCGCTATACCGCAACACTGAGTACAACAAACGTCAACTAAACCAATGTGCTAGTTTTAATTATTGAATAATTCGCTTATTTCAGCAACAAATTCAAAACAGCTTTGGTTTTATCCATTACCTATACTTGATTTGACTAAAAACAACATGTTAAACTCTCACATACCGGTCATATCAGCGGTTCTTTGACAAACAATGCCGATATCCGAAAGAATTTTTTTTGCCTTATATTCCATTAAACATCTTTTATATACATTGTAAATTATTTCTCTGCCAGACCTTCGGATAGTTCTATTCATTGTTTATTACTTTTTTCCTGTTTTAATTGCCGTTTTATACTCTTATAAATAAAATTTACCAACGCGTAAACTCTGTTTACATTATTTATTGACATCTGTCATTATTTTGACAATGTTGCTAACAGACAAAAAAAATAGTTCCAAATCTACTCTTTCTTGACAGCCATACATGACATGTAATCTTTGATAAATAATACAACCATGTAATAGTTTTTATTTGTTGCATGTAGCTCAAAACTATCAGCAGCAGGGTCGTAAACTCAGGTCGTAAATATAAATATTTGCTACTCTATGACACTTGTACCAGTGACACTTGTGACTGATAAATTCATACGACATTGACAGCTCGTCACGAATTCGATCGATTGGCGCGACTTTTTGATTTGTTCATTCATTTAATTGGAAATTTGTAATTATTCATCAAAATAATTTTCATTGCGAATATGCAAGATGATAAATGTGCTATTTTTCAAATGCGTTTTCCTCAGAAATTGTGGTACTTGCTCAACTTACGCACTGATGCCATATTGTGGGGTGGTACCGGTAGAACGATTTTGTTAAATTACCGAGTTCTCCACAATTATTTGCTGTGCGATCACTCAATCTTTAAAACAACAAATATTTCTAGCTTTGTGAGGCAACTTAATTTGTATGGGTTTCGTAAAGTTACTTCACACTTACAAGATCCGCTATGTAATTCAAGTAACCCTTACATGCACGAATATGCTCACGATTATTTTCATTACGGCAGACCTGAATTACTAAATAAAATTACTAGAAAAGCGTTGGCTATGAAAAGGAGCTTTAAGCCTAAAGTGAGAATGGTTATTTTACAAAAATGTAATCTCTACTTACCAATGTGTTTATTGACAAACTGTTATTATTTTGTAGAATGTGTATAGTAATGTTGAACATTTACTTAACTTGACACCTCTTCAAAAAGCTCGTCGGGCCTTACGAATGGCTCTGAAGAAAGCTGCTCAAGATTTATATGTACAGAGCTCACCCAAAAATCTGAAGTTTGAATATGAAGGTAGGTATAGTCATCATTAGTTGAAAACTTAAAATGTAAACAAGAAAATAATGTTCAATGTTCTATATTTCAGACTCCCAGGATGATTATTGTGAAGATGACGAGAACATTGAATTTGACTGGTCTATGACCAATGGTAACACAAGTTCAGAATATCCCATTACTGAAACAGGTTTAATATCCTTATTCATTGAGTACTTTAGTATATCCTTCCACAATATCCTTGCAATCCTTTCCTATCCACAGCTAATGATCAAGTTCCTAAGATTGAAAACCTAGTCCAAATGCCACAGGAAGTTCCAGAGACTCAGACATTCAGGTGAGATAGGAGTATTAAGTTATATGAAGTTTTTATTACTTTATGGTAAAGTATTAAAAGTGAGGTTTTTATTTTCTGTTTTGTTGTCATACAATTATTATAATGTGATTTACTTATTTTATGAGAGTTGGTTTATTACAGTAATATCTTTAGTTTCAAATCTTTGGCTTGTTAGCTTGATATAAAAATAAATTGCTTTGATGTTACCAACTATAATTAAAATAAATATATAAATGTAAAATATATATATATATATATATATATAATTTGATCAAAACATATTTCAGGGACATGTCTCAGGATACGTTGATGAACTTCAATGATGAGTCTACCCAGCCAAGCAATGATAATTTTCCATCACATTTTTTGAATATGCCAGATCTGGAGGCAGTTACCTCAACAGAGAACTCAGGAGTGGAGTTGCTGGCTGAATTCAATATTGACAATGATGCTGACCAAGATATAGTCAAGAAAATCGAAGATAAAGAAATTGATCATAATTTCTTGAATTGTGTTCTTCCTTCTATAAGTAATGACCATATTGATGATGTGTCTATGGCTGAGGTACCAATGAATAGCATATTTTTAATAAATACAGGCCCTAGGATATACTTTTAACCCTTTATGACAGCCTTTTGATGTACAACTTTTCAAAATGCTAGATTTTTGTCCTGAAGGAAGCTGCTCACTAGCTTGCATTATGTTAGTTTTTAATTACTCTGTATTTTGGGTTAAAAATAATGTTCATAACATTTTTTTTCAGAGAAATGCAGATATTTCAGATCATTACCATGGTGAGTGGGACCAAATGTTCAGTGACATGATCACCAATAAAGGTCCTAACCAAGAATGTGGGTCTGATTTGAAAGAATTGTATTCTCAAATCTCGAAAACTTTAGATTTACTTAATTCTTAAAGAAGAAATAACTTAGAATAATTTAAATAAAATAATAAAGTCTTATTCCTTATGAACTTGTATTAATAATAAAAAAAAAAGTAAACACAAGATTAATTACTTCTTCTGTTTTTTCTTCTCTGCTTCTTCCTCTTTTTCTTTCTCAATGACAGCAACATAAGAGTTGATTGTGTCCGAGTCTAGCATTTGCATCGGCTGGCCACGTCTCATGACTGCTATTTCCAGATTCTTCTGACCTGACTGCACTACCTCAAGGAGAGCCCGAATGGCAATCTGGAGTTTTTACAATGCTAATATTAACAAAACATTTTGCAAAATTAGTACTACTTTCGCTGGTCTAACTACATTTACTGAATTATTCAAGACAAACAAGTACTATAATAAATGAACTACTCTTAGACGTCCCCCACATTAGATATGCACAATCGTGGGGCGTGTGGATGCACTGGCCGCAAACATAATGCACAGAAGCAAATTGCGAAGCCATGTGACATTTTTATGCAGCCAGCCCACCCTCATGCCTAAGGCCTAATGTGGGTCAGCCTTAGGCAGTTGATCCACTTATGACAATGAGAATATAAAGTAAAACTAGAATTTGTCTTGCAAACAAGTAACAGTTTTGTTGCCGGGCTTTGTTTGTGCTTGTTTCCTAAATTATAAACTATACAAATAACTACTAGCCTAATTTAGAATTACATACCTTTACAGCTCCCTTTTCTGATGCAACTTCATCAGCATTGTAGTTCTTTTCTAAGAACTCCCTCACAGTCTTTGCAGATCTACCTGTGGCATTAGCCTTCCATTCGTAATAGATACCAGAAGGCTCAGTTTGGAACAAATGAGGATGACCATCATAGTCGAAGCCTCCGATCAAGCAAGAGATACCGAATGGACGCCGTCCGTTGCTCTGAGTGTACTTCTGTTTAAGACTGGCAATATATCTTGTTATGTACTCCAATGTAACAGGGTCCTCGACCGTTAGTTTATGTGATTGACACTCAATTTGAGCTCTGTTTATGAGAATTCTTGCATCTGCCGTGAGACCGGCGAATGCCATTACGACATGGTCATCAAGAAGGCATATCTTTCTAACAGTTCTTTCTTCTTGTAACTTCGCCACTGACTTCTTTTCAACTCCTAATACAACCACATCTGCACCTCTGACACCAACCTGAAATTTATATACAAAAAGAATTTAATCTCACGCTCACTGACATTAGTCGGCAACTTTCGGAATCTAACCAATAACACTCACAGCCGTGGATCCTTTACGAACTGCTTCTTGAGCATATTCAACTTGTAGTAAATGACCGTCAGGTGAGAAAACTGTAATAGCTCTATCGTATCTTGCCATTTTCTTATTTTTGTTAGGATTCAAATACACAACTCACTCTTGCAAGTAAAATGTCTAATCACCGTTCCGTAAACCGTAAACTGAATTAATAGTGAAGTGACGTTAGTGACGTAACGAATACATAGAATAATGCTGTGTTGAATCGATTTAAAAATTTATTGGAAATTTAAATTACTTGTGTTCGTAGTACTAGATCAAAAGAGTTATTACAAAATAAATAAGTTTTGAAACGCGAAAGTTTCTGGCGAAGATTAGAAAATTAAATCTAACTATCAAAATTAAATAAACGTTTTTAATAAGGAATAAGTCGTTCATAGCATTTTTTATGTATTAAATAAAAATTAAAAACGTAAAAAGGTTTGCGTCATTTCATAATTTCTATAAATACAAAAACTTTGCCACCTTAGTAACAAAATTACTATTATGTGAAAAAAAAACTTATATGTAATTTGATTTAATTAAATCGATTCAACGATGGTAATCCATTGACATCCCTATCCGATGACAACGACATTTTGAAAATGTTATCAATTCGTTCAGTTCAGAAATAAAGGAAAAAGGTTGCAGTTAATTTGTTAATATTTTTATACTAAAGAACATATTTGTTGGGCATTTTTACTTATTTCAGTACCCTCAATTTTTCGGGTGGCACGCATATCAATGAGTAACGGATATAATGTCTAACTTTTAGGATAAAATGGTAAAAAATATATTAAATATACGAACTAATTTGCAAGCTTGGTAAAATATGTTAAAACTTTTAATTTATGAGTATTTTAAACACTTAAAGTATCAGTTTTTGGTACGACACACTTCTTAACAGCATTGAATTGATTGAAATTACTAAAACAAGTGCCACAATACATGCTAAAATGTTAGTGCTACCATAGCGTGTATGTTTTAACATACACGCTATGGTAGCACTGTTTTACATTAACTAAATTTATATAGCTGTAGCTCCAACAAGTACCCCACCTGACATGTCGGCTTTGTAACAAAACGGCATTAAAAATAACTGCTAATGAAACTAATTGTACCTAAATATCAGCATTTTGTGAAGATCACAGTCACGATTTTAAACCTTCATTTTAGCCGCAGAGCTTAGAATGAAAGGGTGCTTTTGTCTCTCAGAGTAACATTTTGGACAGGTTAGTTACATAATTTAATATAGGATGTTTACATTACACAAGTCTCAAACGAATCAGACACAAGTTAATTTTATTTCTACAAAATATTATGAAACTGACAGAACAGTTTAGTCTGGGAACACCAACCGACTTCACAAAAGTCAATCAAATGGAAGAAATTATTTAGATACGTATTACCTATGTAATAACGGGTGGCGCAAAAGTAAAGACCCTATTTGGTTCAGCTATAACATTTTTTCTAAATTAGAAAACTAGATTTAGATTTTTTTAAATGTATATTTGTGCCATTAAATTTCGTACCATTAGGATTTAAAGATGATGTCTTTTAAATGGTGACCTCCAGAGTTGATACACATTTGAGCCCTATTTATGACATTTTGCATAACTTGCCGTAACACTTCCTGCGAAATGTTCGTTATTTCTTGACGAATGTTTTCTTTTAGAGCTGCGAGAGTCTGTGGCTTGTTCACATACACCCGAGATTTCAAAAAACCCCAAAGAAAGAAGTCTGAACTGGTCAGATCGGGTGATCTTGCAGGCCAAGGCAAATCGCCAAAACGAGAGATAACTCGGTCTGGAAAAGCGTCCCTCACTAAGTCCATAGTGTCGCGCGCTGTGTGTGCCGTAGCGCCGTCTTGTTGAAACCAGATGTGCTCCAGCCCCAATTCGTCCAAACTGGGTATCAAAAACTCACGTAACATGGTTCTGTAGCGTTCTCCAGTGACAGTTATCGCATTGCCTCCAGCGTCTTCGAAAAAATAGGGTCCGATCACTCTGTCAACACAGATGCCACACCATACAGTAACTTTTAGTGGGTGTAGAGGTGTTTCTTGAATAATGCGCGGATTATCAGTGCCCCAGAACCGAGTATTCTGCTTATTGACATGCCCTGAGAGATGGAAATGCGCTTCGTCACTCATAACCAATTTTGAAGGAAAATCATCCTCTTCAAGGTGTATCAACTCTGGAGGTCACCATTTAAAAGACATCATCTTTAAATCCTAATGGTACGAAATTTAATGGCACAAATATACATTTAAAAAAATCTAAATCTAGTTTTCTAATTTAGAAAAAATGTTATAGCTGAACCAAATAGGGTCTTTACTTTTGCGCCACCCAGTATAACTACAATACATAAACTATGAAATTATATTATTTCGACTACAGAGTTTTTGTATGTTAGTCTATTGATACCTGCTTCCTTTGATTATATAATTCTACCTGCTTCCAAACATGTGTAGTTACTTATTACGAATTTATATGGGATTCACGAAGACAGATTTACTTTACTTGTGTTATAATAATAATAATAATAAAACTGTACCTTATGTCGGTGGGACACTGTTTTTTATATTTTTAAATGTTTTTTTTGTATTTTTTATAAAATCATATTTAAAAATATATAAAATAAGTTTAAAAATAAATAAAGAGGAATAATAATACTAGTTATCAACAAGTTTTTATTAATAGTATTAAAACTAATATTTTAATATAAATAAATAATAAACTAATATAAATTTGAAGCATGTAAGGTGAGCTTTACATTATGATGTGTCCGTTAGGTCACAATTTTCATGTGGACAAAATATGGTTTTATAACTTTTGTTTCAAAATTTTACTAAATTATTTATAGCCTAAGTTATTTTATCCAGATTCAATATTTAAAAAAAACTATCATCTTGTAATATTATTATATTCTTTCAATATAAATTTGACAATTCTATATAAATAGTATATTTTCGTTATTGAAAACCGTTCGTAAACGGACATTATAAATATATAGTGGTCAGTTTCGTAACGTCTGCGAGATAATATTCTCTGTGGTTGCACACCTTACGGTAATGCAGGTATTATTATATTATTATATTTGAGGCCTAAGCTTATAATGTGATGTGGCGTGGCGCGTGTTGCATATTATATATGTTAACAAAACATCACACGGCAGACGCGGGAAAGCAATAAACCTCTTGATGACTCCGAATTATACAAACATCATTTTCTTATAGGTATAGGGTGTCCAAAAAATTGACTTAAGCTCAGAAGGCTGAAAAGTAGATAAGTATCTCTCTTTCATTCTGCTGCAACGTAAAATCGACCTAACACGGGACGAAACATTTTAACAACGAGAACCAATCGAATCACGCTAAATTCCGCTGATATTATTTAATATAGTAATATCTACCTATCTCCAATCTCTTTGGTTTAAGTCAGGTAATTTTTGGTGGCAGGAAACGCGACTTTAGACAGACTGGTAAGACCCAGGTAAGGCAGGTTCAAATTACGATATTATATCACTCATATTTGTATTTTATAAGCCATTTCAAATTTTAACCTTTCTTTATAGTCCACGGCAGTGCTGCGGTGTTCTGATGATACCTTGTCTCTTGGTTGTCACCATTCGGACTTGGCTACTTTGTATTAAAGAAGGTGTAAAATAACTGACTACGGTGTTATGTCTTATGTGCCAGTAACGTTATGGCTTGATCTCACCACCAAATCGGCACACAATAGGCAGTGCAAGCAGCACGGGCAAAGAATAAAGAGGGCACGGGCAGCGATTTTGATCTTTCTTCAAAAAAGGTCCCTTCGCCCTCGAGCTAGTTCAGAAAAGCTCTACTCCCATCAAAAAGTTTTAAAGCTTACTAGTAATTTGCAAATACAAATTACTAGTATTCTTGTTAACCCCCTCAAGCTAAGCTTAATTTGCTTGTGTTAGGAGGAAGTTCACGTCCGTGGTGTAATGGCCAGGATTCGAACCCACGACCTCTCGATCGTAAGACCGATGCCTTATCCATTGCGCCACGGCCGCTTCAAAAGTGTCTATGTTTGTCTGGAAAATATAAGTACCTAGATATTTATTGTTTGCTTTATGAGAAAGCATGAATGGAATAATACTCTATTTTTAACTCAAACCACTTATCCGGGGAAAGGTGCAACGGTTATCGCCATTCATAACAAGTAGGTAATTACTTACTATACTTTGCCGCGCTATTGAAGTAAAGAATATTTTCTATTGTTTCTGAATAAATTATCAATTAAATTAATAAATCAACAGTATAATGAGTTCATCGCCAGGCGCAGTGATTAAGAAATATGTAAGTTTTGTTTAATTAATAACTGGATGCAGACATAGCAATCTAAGCTGTTTATTGTCCCTTATCTCGGGAGATGAGCATATAAAAGTTAAGTAGACAGCAGTTTTGTCATTATTGTTGATATACTCGTTACAATATTGTGTAGTTTACAAAGGTTTAATTTAACAATATAAAATTCAAGGTAAAAACCATTTTTACTAATTACTTTCCTTGAATTTTTCTGAATTCTTTCCTTTAATTAAATTACTCAGTTTTACTAAATACGGGCACTATATATTATACATATTTTCTGAATATTAATTGTGAATTCATTTTTTTTTCATGTGTAGCATGGCTGATAGGAAACTGAAACCCGAGGAGATTTTTGCTCTAGAAGACCAGTATGGGTGCCGCAACTATGCTCCTGTCCCAGTCGCTTTATCCCGTGGAGAAGGTAAGCCACATGTTTGTTCATCACGGGGACATCTTTGTTATACTAATTCCACAAAAGATACAATGATTCACATAAAAAAATAATTCCTTTTATATTCTCCGTCGCATTGCCCTACTATCATCTACCTATAGGTAAATGATTATCCGTTATAACGTTTCTCCCTATATGAAGGCTAATGAAGGGAAACTGCATGTGCTGACAGACACTCTGTTTGTTAGCATTGAACACACTAATTACCGACTTGCCAGAATTAAGGGGACCCTAATGGCTGCCCTACAATAATACTTTAAATGTAACTCGTGTAACTTATCTTTGGCATTGTAAGAGATTATTGTTTGAACCCATGACAAGATGAGATTTTTATGAGCTTTTGACATTGGTATAAATCCTCATCATTTATTAGAGTAACATTTTATCTTTTAACTCGTAAAGCAGTTCTCGAAACCGGTAAAACTGTTTACTTGGTAAATAAAGAAAAGTATGTACTTATCTATCAACCGCATAAATCCAAATACAATGGTACTATATTACTAAGCTGACAATAAATTTATAAAGATTGCTTTGTTTATGCAGTCTAGTTCACTGCTTTGATTTAGATTAGGTACCTACTGTCCATATTTATATTGATTATCATCTTTGCTGAGGAAAATTACTGACAACTTTCGAACTTGGCAGTGATCCGAAGATTGGAACATTAGTGCCAAAGGAGGTAGAAGTGGTAATAAACATAAAACAACGGTGATTAAGAAAGTCTAAAAAATCATTTTGTATTTTGACCAGGAATATTCGTTTGGGACGTTACGGGAAAGAAGTACTATGACTTTCTAAGCGCATACTCTGCTGTAAACCAAGGACATTGCCACCCGAGGATAGTGGCTGCCCTCAAGAAACAGGCAGACAAACTTACCCTCGTATCCAGGTAATCCACGTTACTTGAACTTTCTAGAAATCAAATTAGTTTATACTAATTTGAATTTGAGTTTAAATTTTCTGACACGAAGACAAATTACTGCCTAAGTTGAACCGCGTGCGATGTTTACAAGACAACGAGCTTTTGAAGCGTTGATAAATTATTTACAGTATTGATAATTGCGAAACTCTTAACAGTAATTCTGATTTTAAATATTTTTCAGAGCTTTTTATTCGGACAAATTGGGCATTTATGAAAAGATGATGACAGAAATATTCGGATACGATCGTATGCTGGCAATGAACACAGGCGTAGAAGGTGGTGAGAGTGCTTGTAAAATTGCACGTAAATGGGGCTACGATGTCAAAAAGATACCTGAAGGACAGGCTAAGGTTGGTAAAAATGGCTGAGCAGCATATTGACGCGTTTTCTCTTGAGTAAGATGCTAAGATTTAGTGTTCTCAAGAAAGAAATCTGCCCATGCTAAAAACGATTTTCAAAATTGCAGTCAACTATGCTGTTGCTAGAGGATGAAAACACTTATCGTTTCTTTATTTTATACTACAGATAATTTTCGCCGAAGGTAATTTCTGGGGCCGCACACTATCAGCTGTCTCCGCTTCATCAGACCCGTCTTGCTATTCAGGCTTTGGTCCTTATATGCCAGGATTTAAACTGGTCCCCTACAACAACATTCCAGCTTTAGAGGTAAGTGAACATTTTGTAATATAAGTTCTAGTTTATCAGATTTTCTTTTTAGTAAGGTAAGTGTTACAACATTCAGTAATAGATATATATATATACATATATTTATATATACCATTTTGTTTTTTGTAAGCTACTAGTTACTTTTATTAGCAAAATGTTTGTCAACGTTTATCAATTTGTTTTATAGAAAGAACTTCAAGACCCTACCGTTGCTGCATTCATGGTAGAACCTATCCAAGGTGAAGCTGGAACGATAATCCCAGATGATGGGTACCTAAGGAAAGTTAGAGAACTATGCACTAAATATAACGTTCTTTGGATTGGTGATGAAGTTCAAACTGGTTTAGGTAATCGAAGTTTTTTGACTTATACAACTGATAATACCATATTATTGTGTAATTATAAATGCGACAGTAACTCTTTCTGCTTATCTATCTGTTACGCTTTTACGGCTTAACTTCGAACCAGTCTGGATGAGAATTGGTATGGAGATAGATCAAGACCTGAGGAAGGACATGACTACTTTTAGTTCGCGGGTGAAACGGGGCAGCACAGATATAGTTTCAGTTTTATAACTGAATTCTTTACGAAGAGAGACGGCAAATCCACCTTTTCTCTTGTCAGGTCTGTCGTTTGGAAGAGATTATGTGGTAAAAAGTGAAGTACTCTACCAGGAAAGAGCTGCGGCCAGAAGTTAGTTATTAGTTTTTTATAGGTGAAACTTTTGTTTTGATGTTTTTTACGCTCGGACGGATCAAACGATTTTGATGATGATATCATAGATGATATAGGATTAGCTGACACTCTGAATTAAAACATGGCCTACTTTTTACTGACGTTATCCGCGGGTTAATCCATGGGTAGCTAAGTAGTAGCTAGTCCATAGTTAATAATTTCTGTTATTCTAGGTCGAACCGGAAAACTACTAGCAGTAGACCATGAGGGAGTAAAACCCGATATCCTCATCTTAGGCAAGGCACTCAGTGGAGGTTTATTGCCAGCGTCAGCTATTTTCGCTAATACTGAAGTTATGGATGTAAGTAAAATTGAAGAGGTGTCGATAAAAATATGTTTTTCATGATTGATTGCTTTTTTAAGTATTTGTAGTGCACCACATAAAACAAAGAGGAAACACAATTGAACTGAAATTTTCAAATAATGGAATTATTTAAAGTAAAAAGCGTGTGAAGGAGAGGGCTATGACCAGCTGTGGACTATGATTGCCTATATGATAATGATGAAGGCGCATGGTGATACACACATACTTGTTGCACCCTCTTTATTTCCTTTTTCTGGCTACTATGCTCAGCAGGGCAACGTATCATACAATTTATTGTGTTTTCAGGTTATCAAACCGGGTACACATGGATCGACATACGGTGGTAATCCATTAGCTTGTGCAGTGGCTATGGAAGCAATTAAGGTAAATACACTAAATATCTACCTACTTATTACCAATAGATTAAGAAATTTTCGTCCATTTACTTTACGGAAGTAATATTTGGTAGGTGCTGCTGGAGGAGAAATTACCCGAAAATGCCAACAAACTGGAGCGCGTATTGGTTGAGGAGTTGAAGAAGATACCCAAGAATAAGGTGGTTGCTATTCGCTGTCGAGGCCTCATGTGTGCCATCGATATCCATGACGGTGAGAATGAACTTATCACATTTTTTTACATTTTCAGTTTTTTTTAATAGTCATTAATTAAATTTTACTCAGATTTAATAACTCAGAATTAGATAACCCACTTTTGATATCTAAAAAGTTTATGAAAAAAAAATGATTTCATTATCAATTTAAGAGCACCGACTTCAATAACTATTTATTCAATTTTTTCGTTATATTAAATGCTTTTTCAAGGTATTTTGAAGTCGGTTTTTTTTAGGTGACATTAGGTGTAAATTGTCTAATTCTTTGGAACATCTATTAGGTATCCTAATTTAATTAATTTTCCTCAGGTATCTCTACAAAAGAGCTATTGTTGAGGCTACGTGACGCTGGTCTTATTACAAAATCTACTCATGGCCAGACCATTCGCTTGGCACCACCACTGGTCATCACAGAACAACAGCTCAGGGACGGGGTCGCCATCATCAGGAAAGTTTTTGAGACCTTCGATGTTTAATAAAATAAGGACAAATTATATATGACTTGACGACTGTAACCAAGTTTAACTAAATATTTCGGTAATCGATTTTATACAGGACGTATTTGTGTAGGTACTTAGATTAATTATTATGTGCTTTTAAAAATAAATTACTATGTACTTACCACCACTATGTGGAGTTTTACTTATTTTAGCAGTAATGCTACTTCTCCAACTGCGTTCACGTTAACGTGGATATTAATGCGTTAATTAGGGCATTCAAATTGTGCCTTGGCTACATTTAGGGTACAATGCCATTACCTTTGGCCACATCTGCATTAACGTAGGTATTTGCGCGTTAAGATGTAGGACGAGCAGTAGCATAAGAAATATACCAGCAATATCTCCTTACCTATATTTCTTAGATCCATCTGACAGTTTCTAACTCTCAAAAGATTATCTCACCTACCAAACCGATCAAAAGTTCAAACGACGCACAAACGGGTATATGTAATATCTAGCTGGCCAAAATTATAATTCCCAGAATTAAGCTCAGGTAAAAAAAAATGGGTTCCCAGAAAGGCCAGATAGTTAGGCGACCCAACCCCTTTGTTCAAATCTTACCCACCCCAAATTCCAGCGGATAAGGTCAGTCGGAACTCAGACATTGCTCATAGTGGTCGTTTGATTTCGATATTTCTGCTTTTAAACTCATACTTTATCTATGTGTTATTTTGTGTTGTGTTGTGAATAAATAAATTTTAGTGATGGATTCTCAAACTGCTGGTAAGTGAATTATTTTACCGTTTTTTTTATTTTTTATTATATTATTATTTTTAAAATTAGTTGTCGTAAAGTAGTAGAGTTCTTGCCATTTTAAAAATTACCATTAAATTTCCTTATTTTTCGAGAAAGTATTGTTTTAAGAGGTATTTTGTTTTAGTTCCTAGCATTTCCCGGCAATATTTCTTATGTACCTATTCTTAAAGTGTAGACATTCTTTTAAAAAAAAATGTTAATATTGGTTCCTACTAATTCCTATGCCGCCATCTGGAGCGATTTTATATCTCTAACCATAAAATGTCAAAAATATGAATGTTTTAATTAATTTAATTTTTATTATTTCAGGACCCTCTGGAAGTAATATAATGACTCGCAAGGAAGTTTTTGATCTGATGAGATCTTTACTTGCATCAAGGAGAATTGTGAAAAAAATAAAATAAAATGCTTTTATGAAAGAAACGTTAGAAAAGTTAATAAGTATGTGAAGAAAGTTGACATTATTTTTTTAATTTCTTTTATTGTTTTCTATTGTTACTGTTATTTAATATATGCTTGGATATTATTTGGTGTTAGAAAATAAATGCGGTAAATAAAATCCAATGGTTCTTTTTGGAATATGTTTTTGTCCCTTTTTCCGTATTTGGTGCTCTCCTTTAACATAAACTGAAACACAAACAAGTCAGGTTTTATAAGTTACTAAGCCATTTCCAAATGATAAAGTGAGTTAAATAATTTTGGCCAGCTAGAATACTATTTTCATACATATCTACCTGCAGCCGTTGCGAACGCGGCAGAAAACCGCGTCGTCAGATCTTAGTCAAAAAGCTCCACGCTTCAAATCAAGACCGAAAACACATAATAAATTTTATTATGTGCTCGAATTCGAATGGTCTCAATAGGTCTCAATCTATCTAAAGCTGGCCGCCCAACAAGTGACAGTTTTGCATTAATTTAGTATGGCATCCCTCTTATAGGAATGATTTGCGAGGGGCAGTGCTGCCAATTTAGCAGCCTTGCCACTAAAACAGGGACTTTTAATACTTTCCGAAAATCTTAAATTTTCCGTGCAATGAATGAAATGTGGTGTCGAAATATTACAGAGTCAATAATTATGGCTGCACAAGGTTATTGGTTTACCGGCAGACCTAAAAATCTTGACAAATATAACAATGTTTCATTATCATTAGAAGTAGATGGAGAAAACTGAGAAAAGGCAGTCATATTCGAGTATGGGGGGAAGACTTTCTTAAACAGTGAAAAAAAAAAACATTATATTCTTTTTGATATTTTATAAATTTATTCTGGTAGAGTTTGAATATCTGTCGACAATACTAGCGGTAGGATTAAAAACTTTAGCAATATGGCGACGGCAACGAGTGACTTTGAGCCGTGGTTAAGTGAAAAATTAAGATCTTTAAAAACTGACGAAGGAGTGTTCGGCTCATACATATCAGGTATTTTAGAAAGCACAGACAGTGTAGATGAGAAAAAAGATGCTCTAGAAGGGATACTATCCGAAATAGTGGTAAGTATTCAGTTGTAGGCATGGATCAATTTGTTATTCCACGATTTACATGCCAGTTTCTTTTCAGGAAAAGGATATAACGGCTCACGTAGAAGAAATAATTGAAAAATGGGACTTGTGTCTGCCAAAAGAGGAAGCGCCGAAGCCTGTTGCAGACGTAGATGTTCAATTAGCCAAATTGCTCGAATCACAAGTGCCAGCCTCCACAACAAGACGAGAGTACACAGATGATGAGAAAAAAATTCGCGAAGCTATAATAGCACAGTATAGTCAGTTGTCTGACGGTGAGGTAAGGTTTATAAATACATGAGTATACGTTTAATTCTTAACAATTAGTTGAGGTTATGTTCTTCAAGAACTTCATTTCATTTCAGAATGATGAGGTAGTTGAAGAATTAACTGAAAGTTCGGACCTAGTAAAAAACACAAATGTATCAGATGTACATGCTGCTGCAAGGGAGCGCCGGGAACAGGCCAAACTTGATGCACAGAAGAAAAAGGAGAAAGATAAAGAAGATAGGTAAATATTTGAATATTCTACTTTTGTCTATTTTATTACCTTACTAAATTTGAGATCTTTGTATATTGCAAAGTTGTTACAGGGGAATTAAGTTATTTGAGAGGTTATTTACTTAACCTTTTCACCGCCCAACTTTATATCAATTGTCGTGCGCAATAATTGCATATTTCGATGTCGATATTTCAAGCTGTGGTATTTCGGACAGATATATACAACCCTGGCAAAATGGATCCAAAATTATTTGTTGGATTTATCCGATAGGCGGTTAAAACTGGTTAATAAGATGGGTTTTGGATTAATTACCTCTCTTGCCTACTTTACTATTCCCTCATTTTGGTTCAGAGCTGGTTTGGTAGCTTAAAGTTTTAGTTTAGTTTAGTTTTCCTGGGCGGTGTCCGCACTTAGTCCTCCTATGGGACCGTTGGTTTGGTAGCTTATAATTGCATTTTAATTAAATAACATTACTTCTTCAAAACATTTCTTTAAAAGTTCAAGAATTTCAATTATCATATTTGCCTTGGTGTAGTAGTGGAGCTACTATTAATATTTTTAAAAGTTGTTCTTCTGCTATTTGAAATGGAAGCCATTGCAACAATTATCTTCTTATTCAAATTTACTAATCCTACCTTTTATTTTTAGAGAAAAACAAAAACAACTAAAAGAGGAGAAAAAAGAAAAACGCAAGACACAAAAAGGCGAAAGGAAAAGGTAGCAACATCAACATTGGTTAAGAACATACTTGGCTGTTCAACATTGCTTTGTGAATATTATAATAATAAGGCGCATTGCAGACGTAGCAACTTAGTTGTGTCAACAAAGTTTCATACACAATTTCGAGAGTTTCTGCTACCAAGTTGCTACGTCTGCTAAACAACTAAATTCTGGTAATATTGCTCAATATTGCACAAACGCAAGATGGACATCATATAGTTCATGTATTAATTTACTTCTATATCGCCTTGAAATGGTTTGACTCTTAAGTTTAATGGACCTATATGAATAGTTGACTGCAATTTAAAACAATGTAGAAAATTTTGATACAATATTTCATAGGATGTTAATACAATGGCATAACAGCTGTACTGTGTTGCCATGCAATATTGTATTTTTATAAATTAATGTGTGTGAAATATAGTTAATAACCATTGTAATTTTGATTTATGCATTGATTAATAAATCGGGGATTAAATTGCAGTGACTATGCCAGTTTTATTTGATATTGAGCAATTTAAATAATTTTATGTTAATTTAGTTAAGCACCATTGTGGCTACTTGTTATGGATTTGGCATTTTAAAGATGTTAATGAATCAAAATTTGTTATTTTATGGGGTTTGCATTAGTTATATTTCTTTTAGACAAGCAAATTATTAATATTGTTTTAAAATATGCAAATTTAAACAGTAGTTTCAAACATACCATGATATCTTACAGCTAGTGCTGAAACTACAGTATTTTATACCTCTGTATTGAAATAATTAATAATGTACAGTGAAATTTTAATATTTATTTCAGAAGTTATCATGTTATGCATTTTTGCCAACTTTTTGTTGGATTAATAACAATTTACTGGATATATTTTCAGATTTCACTGTACAGTTTTACATGCTTTTTAGTCATTAATATAGTTATTTAATTTATTATGGTATACATGCGTAAATTTTTAATAAAATTACATGTGTGTATAATAGTTGTTTTATTTAACAATTTACAATATCACAGTCAATAACCTATGATAACAATAACAATTTAAAATTGCACTGTAGACTGTATATTACGAAATATTAATAATAAAATCTCACATGACATATGACTAGATGTTATTATCATGTTTAGAACAAGAATAACTGATTCTTACACCAGCAAAATAATTAAACTGTTTAGCATCTAATTATGCAAATAAAACCACTACATAAATACTGTATTGCATACAATACTCAAAATTATGATTAGATACTACTTTGATAAACCAGTGGGTTTCTTTAATGAAACTGAGCAAGACTAGCTTTGGTGTATAATATGTTGGCTCTATAGTTCAACTTACTACAGTACAAATATCAAGGTAATTTTTTCCTATTTAATTTGTAAGATTTATAATCTATAGTCTTCAAGGAAGACATGAAGAAAATTCTATTCCATTCTCACAATTTGTCTAACCAATAAGTACATCTATTTCTGGTCTGCACAAATAATTGTTGGTTCTGCCAGTAATTCAGTGAACTAATATTTTTAGTTCATATTGGTTTAAAATGCTATAACTGTTTGTCATTGCCGTTATCATCAGCCTTTGGTACTGATTTGGATTCTTCTACAACAATAAAATTATGAGCACTTCCAGCATAAATCTGTGTGATTAGTTGATTTTCCTTCAAATCAACAGGCACTGAGGTTGGTTTTAAAATGTTGGCTTCTGATTTGATTCCAGTGTTGCAGTGCTCATTCCAACCCCAGGCCCAGAGAGTATTGTCTGTTGCTAAGCATATAGTGTGCTCAGATCCTAATGCTATATCCTTCACTTGTCTGCCACCTGAAATCATATAAGATGTAACTTTAGGAGAAGAGCTCTTCTGTTTGGGCTTAAGATACCTACTTATCTAAAATCTGTCAATGTGCTTGTGCTATCATGTGCCCATTCTAGTCAGATTAGTGGCATAGAAGACATAATATCTTAGTCATTTGATAGCTTTATCACTACATAGTATAAAACAAAGTCGTCTATTATAAAATTAAATTCATAGGCTGTAGTTACATGAAACTACAACCCCTCTGGCAAGGTGTACGTTACGCCAGCAAGAAAGTGTCACCTAGAGTGATATGAGTAGAACGTATAATTAGTGCGCAATCTGCTGTAAATGTGCGCCGCATAAAAAATTTGTGCGTCTTGTAGTTTTGAAAAAAAAAACGTAAAAACGATTCCTGCTGGAGTAACGTTGTTCTAGCAAGAAAATTCTAGACGAATCATCGGAGATATAAAATACATACATGGGCAGAGAGCTTATATTTGTGCAAATTTGTGCGCCATAAATATAATTTGTGCGTCTTCAGGTTTTCGAGATATTGCGTTTCCCGCTGGAGTAACGTTTTGCGAATTCGTGTATCTCAAAGACCATTATATGTGCGCCTGTAGAATGAACATACACGAATAGCTCTTAATTTGTGCATATTTGTGACATAATTAGATGCCAGATAATATTTATAATTTTCAAGTAATCGCGCTTTATTGAAAGCTTAAAAAAATATTGTAGCGCCTAAATGAGAAGACTTATAAACTCGCTAAAAACTGTATTCGTTCCATCTTGACGTTTATAATTACCATAAAAAGTTTCAAAACAGAACCTACAAGCGCTAATGAATAATATTACTAAAAGTCAAAACGACGGCATCATAACTTTGACGCCATCAAACAAGAAACTGGCTCAACCTAAGATGTGTAAATGTAAACCAAAAATTAGTGCATTTATCAAATAATATATAGTAAAAATATCCAGCTTCAACTGTTTCGTATTAAGTAAATATTAAGACTAAACCAAAACAGTTATTCGGCGCAGGTTATCCGACCAAATTCGAATGACTACAAAAAAGCGACGGATTCATACGTATCGATGACCTTCTTAACTTTACTCGCTAACTGGTTGAAACGTATTGTGTTGTGCCCGAGTACAGTGCAGTAGAAATAGTTATTAAAATAAATTCAGATTTTTTTTTTCAAATTTAGCCATTTGCATTTATTATATCAGTAGAAAAACGAAAAAACTGTGATTTTCTGTGATAAAGGTTCAGTACCATCATAACGGGAAATTCAAGTATAAAGTAGTTACCTATTTGTTGGCCGAGATATAATTTAGTTTTGGATATGATAGGTGGTAGTTATAAACATAGTAGTTATATAAATTATAAACGTCAAGATGGAACGAATACAGTTTTTAGCGAGTTTATAAGTCTTCTCATTTAGGCGCTACAATATTTTTTTAAGCTTTCAATAAAGCGCGATTACTTGAAAATTATAAATATTATCTGGCATCTAATTATGTCACAAATATGCACAAATTAAGAGCTATTCGTGTATGTTCATTCTACAGGCGCACATATAATGGTCTTTGAGATACACGAATTCGCAAAACGTTACTCCAGCGGGAAACGCAATATCTCGAAAACCTGAAGGCGCACAAATTATATTTATGGCGCACAAATTTGCACAAATATAAGCTCTCTGCCCATGTATGTATTTTATATCTCCGATGATTCGTCTAGAATTTTCTTGCTAGAACAACGTTACTCCAGCAGGAATCGTTTTTACGTTTTTTTTTCAAAACTACAAGACGCACAAATTTTTTTATGCGGCGCACATTTACAGCCAGTGTTGCCAATATAGCTCTTTTAGAGCTAAATTTAGCTCTATTTTCAATTAATCAGCTCCATAAAAACGATGTTAGCTCTTTAGCTCTATAATTTTAGAATTTCAGCTCCATTCCAATGCATGAAAAACAGACTTCTGTCCTTCAAAATGTTAGGTGTGTATCCGAATTTCATGCAGACCAACGAGTAAAATAATACATCGAGCCATATTTAGTCTGTGATTTGAACTACGGGCGGGGAATTACCGTATAGTTTTATTTCGTTCGTTTACGTACGTACGTACTTACTACGTTTTGTTCGATAATTCATTCTTTGATTTTGGTAATTGGTGTACGATCGTGGTGGAGTACTGTGTTGATTATTTGTGTAGTACAATAAATTAGTATAGGAAAGTGCAACAAGCAAAATGTCATCGAGTAGGCCATACACACAAAAGTTCCGTAAAGAATGGCTCTCCGAGACTGCTTTTGAAGGTTGGTTGAAAGAAATTAGTAATGACAAAACCAAAGCGTATTGCTGCTATTGTCGATGTGAATTAAACGCGAAAAAAAATGATTTATTGAACCACGTTACACGCAAAAAACATATCAAAGCTGCAGAGCCATTTACATCACGACAACAGAAATTGGTCTTCCAACCCAAACCTAAATTTGACGATGCAAAAAGTTCAGCTGAGGCTTGTTTATGCAGTTGCGGTTATACAAAAGTTAAATTAAATTTTATTAGTAAAATTAATTTATATAAATCATAGAAGTATGAGCAGTCATAGCTGCTCATACTTCTATATTGTCGGTAGATCATCTTGGAGTTCTTTGCAAAAAAGAATTCAAAAGCGAAATTAAAATCCACCGAACTAAGTGCACCGCAGTAATAAAGAATGTACTTGCACCACATTTTATTTCTGTCCTAAGAAATGATATTGGAGATGGACCATATAGCTTATTGCTTGACGAGAGCACCGATATAAGTGTAACCAAGTTACTAGGAATAGTAGTGCAATATTTTAGCAAAACATCATTCGAAATTGTCACTTCCTTTCTTACGTTAGCAGAGTTAAACAAAGGGGACTCTGAATCTATTACAGAAGCTGTAAAAAGTACTTTTCTGTCATATGGACTTGAGATCAAAAAACTTTGTGGTATTGGAGTTGACAATGCAAATGTTATGACAGGAATACACAATGGAGTATACCAAAGACTGAAAATGGATGTACCTCATCTTATTATGATCAAGTGCTCTTGTCATTCTATACAACTCGCTGTTTCTCATGCTTCTGCCGAACACTTACCCAGACATTTAGAATATCTAGTTCAGGAGACTTATAATTGGTTTTCAAAGTCCTCAAACAGGCAAAACGAGTACAAAAATCTTTATTTGACAATAAATGACGAAGAACCTTTAAAAATAACTCAAGCCTGTGCCACGAGATGGCTTTCAATAGAACCAGCAGTAAAAAAAATATTGGACCAGTGGACAGAATTAAAACTACATTTTAACCTCACGAGACGTAGTGAAAATTGTTACGCCGCAGAAACTTTACACAACCTATACCAAAATCCTACAAATGAAGCGTATTTGCTTTATATTCATTCTGTTTTGGAACATTTGCAAAGTCTCGTGAAAATATTCCAATCGAACAATATTGACCCTAGTAAATTATTAAATGATTTCTTAATTACCATTGAATCTCTTGGTAAAAAGGTCCTTAACCCCAACAGACAAATTGATATATTCGAAGTTCAAAATTTAGAAGATTTTTTGATTCCACATCCTTATTTAGGATACAGAATAGAGAGCAAACTCCAAGAGATCAGAAACACTAATCGATTTTCAGCAGAAGATGAAAAACAATTCCGAGAGAAGTGCGTAAATTTTACGATAGCGTTAATTAAACAGCTCAAACAAAGGTTGCCAGACAACTACCGTATTTTAAAAAAAGTGAACCAATTATCAGTTTCAAACACTTTAAAACAAGTCAAAGAGAATATTGCACCACTGGTGCAGGAAATGGGCCACGATGAAGAATTTATCAGTACAGTAGAAATGCAATGGAACAGCATTACCCTGGTGCCATGGCAAAAGAAGGAGAACACAATTGCATTCTGGACTGAAGTTTTCGAGTACAAAAATGCGGCTGACATAAATCCCTTCAAAGAACTTTGTTCTTTTGCTCTTGCAATGATTTCATTGCCATGGTCAAACGGAGAAGTAGAAAGAGTATTTAGCCAACTAAATATTGTCAAAAACAAATCTAGAAATCGACTTAAAAATGACACCACCAATGCGATTTTAACTGTCAGATCTGGATTACGACGGACAAAAAAATGCTGCCACGACTATGAAGTGCCAAAAGAAGTCATAAATAAAATTGGTACCATGGCAACATATGATGTGGAAAACTCAGGACCAAGCACAAGTGGATTACAATTAGTAACCCACAATTTTGATAGTTCCGACGACGAATAAAAAAAAACTCTCATTAATCTAACAAAAAATAATATCATGTTATGTTTTTCTATATTAATAATTAAAATGTTGATTTTAAACTTTTTTTTATTTTTGCTCTTTTTTTTCCAAAAATTTAGCTCTATTTTAGCTCTTTTTCGAAGGTACTCTAGCTCTCTTTAAAAAACTGAGTTGGCAACACTGTTTACAGCAGATTGCGCACTAATTATACGTTCTACTCATATCACTCTAGGTGACACTTTCTTGCTGGCGTAACGTACACTCTGGCAAGAGTGAAGCAACAATGAAAGTTACAAACCTATAAGCTAGTTCACAACATTATGTGAATAATGAAGCTAATTAAATATAATTTTGTTTTTTTTCTTTTTTTTTTACATAAGGTAGAACACCAGAAACAATTACACTATCCAATGGTCCCAATGGCAAGGCCAAATACACACATTCACTCACACAAGTACAGCCAGTCACAGAACAAAATCTTTGCAGATCAACCAATGATTTGTCCCATATGGGTTTGAACCCACAACACCAGTGCAGTGGTGAGGCAACCCTGTAGTACTTTTAGGCACTTTCAGGCATGCACATTTCCTCAATACGCTTATCCTTCACCGCTAGCAAGGGATAATTTATATGATAAATACACACTTATCTTCGAAAAGACGAATATTAACGATTCATTGACAGAGGTCTGTGCCGTGGGTTCGAACACAAGACCTTTGACTTCGCAGTCCTACGGTCTTTTACTCGGCTAACACTGCTTTTTGTAGAATATAAAATAAAGTAAATAATAAATTAAGTACTATACCTGGTAAGCTGATATTTGTAAAACGCCCAACAGGAGTTTCACCTTCAGAACCAATTTGGCCCATATTATTTCTGCCCCAAGCTAATAATGACCCATTCTCCAACCACAATAACACATTAGTCCAACCACTTAGTAGTTTTTTTACTTGTTGCTTAACATCTATATCTATTTTGTTGGGTTTGAATAGTTTTCTGTACTTCTCTGAGCAAAGGAGTAACTGTCCAAATTTATTATCACCCCAAACATACAGGGCCTTTTCTTCAGAACACCAGGCAACTGTATGATTCTGGCCACAGGCAATGTGAGATATTTTACCAACACCTTCTACTTGGAGGAATCTATCAGCTGATAGGATATCATTCCCAAGTCCGAGTTGTCCATGTTTACCACAACCTGTAGTCCACACTTGGCCCTTAGAATTAACTACAGCTGTGTGTCTTAATCCCATTGATACAGAACTGGCTATCACCTCTAATCGTATTGGCTTCATAGAAGCAGCAAAATGATCTTTGGGCAATCCTAACTGTCCGTGGCTATTAGAGCCCCATACAAATAAAAACAGGTCATCTGTTACACCACAACTGAAGTCCCAGCCGCAAGCAATGTTTGTGAATGTGATACCACTTAGTCTCCATGTTCTGTGAAAGGTGTTTACATCATCTTTCATCGCTAGTTGTAGTTTATTATTCCAGCCACAACTATATAGCTTTCCATCGTTGTCAAGCAAAAGAGTATGCCCTCCACCACAGGCAATTTGCTTGATCGAATTTTCGTAAAGATGTATTTCTTTAACTGGAGAAGGCGCTTCTACTTGCTCATTTATGACGCCCAAGCCAAGTTGGCCATGTGAATTAGCACCCTGAAAAATTCAATCATTACGTTAGCTGATAACATACATATCAATGGATGAAAATTAAGTTCTTTTAACCTCACACTAATGTTACGGAACACTAGACTTACCCAGGCCCACAATGTCATTTTTATACTTGAAGAGTAAATAAAAATGCTTATTTCATTTTACTTTATTTTACAAGATTTTAATTCTTAAACATTTATTTTTATTAAATTAAAATGAAGTAATAAGCAAGTAGTTGGTTTGAAATTTGACAGTGTAGAGGAGAGGATGACATTGACGACTTTGACATGTATCCCTTTTTTTTTTACGGCCATTTATTTTACCTTTTGGCAGAGATAATCAAATACTTTTGTTTACTGGCAGTACTGGAATACTCATAGTTTCGGACTTAAATATCATTCAGTGTCAACTTCACCTTCCTAACATTTCCCAAATAACATTGAGGTGGACTTTTAGTCTAACAGATTTTGTAGAATATCAGTATTTTACGTGAAGCGACTACTACCAGACTTTACAATCCAGCACGAGTTGATACGATATTTTTGTTAAACTAGTTGTCAGATTGCCTGGGATCTGTTTTAGTGGGAGAAGGACCTAAGGCCTTTCATAGATAATTCCGCGACTGAAATCGCGCACGGTCCGTACAAGCGATACTCTGGCATAGAAATTATATGACAAATATTTTATACGTATTATTTGATCCAACATTTTGCACGTTAGGTCCGCACTCCGCACACACAATATCTAATCGCAGATGCAATTAAACGTATATAAAAACTATATCCTCAATGCATACAGTTTTTTTCAAAAGTCGCGACGTCGACGTTTATCGCAGCAATCTCAACATGCAGGTCGCGCGCGACTAGCGTCATCCATACAAAAATCGATACATTTTTCCATCTATTGCGGAAGTCGAGACTACAGTCGCAGAGTATCCGAGACTGGCATCGCGCCGTGGACGTGGTGCCTAAGAGTTGTTTATATTTCTCTTTAGCCTAGATCGCTTTAGCTGCATGTGCCCCAATTGCAAAATAAATGAGTCTAGAACAGTATGCATCCTAAAATTACCTTTAAGTCAACGGCAGAACTGTAGCCAATTAGTACAATAACCTCCAGCTGAGTGTATTCTAGTCTCAACAATTAGTAGTTATATACCGGTATTAACTACTTGGTGGGTCGCTACTCGCAAATTGCATGCCCGAGACGAGACGTAATGCCATTGTTACTGTATGCTAGCCTATCTACTAACTTGTTATGCAATACCAAGCTACATGACGTATATTTAGAATTATTGTTTTTAATCCAGTATGTGAATTGCGTAGATGAATTGTAGATAAAAAAAAAATAATAAAATAAATATCTTTTATATAAAATATTCCGGATGCACTACAGTAACGTAGTACATAAGTATAACGTGGTGTATATTTTGCATAGGAAGCTTTTACTTTTACTTATTATTAGGCGGCCTCAGAAAGCTTTACGCAGAGTGTGAGATCCTGTGATGTACCCTATAGATCACTGGATTCAGTTCAGGATATATCTGTAGTTAGGACTTATAGAATTTTAACAACTAACTTAGTCCTAAAGTCATGGCAATTATGTTCGTATGAAGTGCTTTCAAGCCTTCAGTACATGCATACAAATACCTATTGTTCCTACAGAATTCTCATGAAATTACCAATTTGTTTGACAACCAGTATTGAAATTTACACATTCAAAAGTTGTAAAGCAAAAGTTGGGTTTGCTGTGTGATTTTGTTTATTCTTTTCAGGGTAAAAGTTGTACGGGTTGGGACCGCCCACCTCCCACTCGCAAGCAGCTTTGTGATACTTTTAGTTAGAACCCGATTCAATG
This sequence comes from Hypena proboscidalis, assembly GCA_905147285.1. Taxonomy (NCBI): domain Eukaryota; kingdom Metazoa; phylum Arthropoda; class Insecta; order Lepidoptera; family Erebidae; genus Hypena; species Hypena proboscidalis. The sequence continues at coordinate 6,275,451 of LR990130.1, forward strand.
ATGCGCACTGCTCTTTCCAACTTTTGTTTTAATGTGCTGTTTATTGATGAGTTTGGCCCAGTGTAGTGTATTAAATAAAACTTTAGCTTCATCCGAATTATCGGCACGTAGGTTATCGTTAAATGTTTGTGCGAAGTTATTTTAAGGACAGATCCTAGATGAAAAGGGATAGTTCCTAATTCACCTACGACATCCTGTTCACATAAAAATAACAGTGAAATCCAACCAAAACAATTACTTTCGCTTTGACGAGAAAACCACAGTCAATTTACTAACCTGTACGTACGACGTACCAGACGAACCCCGGCGATGTCTATTATTTGGGCATGTGGTTTAACTGGGCACTTGGTAGGTGTGAATTCTCCCCTGTCTCGTCACACCAAAGCTTATTGAGGTTAATTGACACAGCAGGTGCTCCATTTTATGATATTATTTAATACTTGCACGGACATGAACAGGTAGACATTAACTTTTTGTTGCTTGTACTTACTTACACAAAAACTGTGCGTTAAACTGTCAATCAACGACAAATAGTTTAATAAGATTGGTTTTTAAAAAGTAAAAAGTAAGAATAGTGAATTAGTTGATTAGTAACAAGATCGAGCCTGCCTTGTATTATATTACTGATCCAGATAAAGAAAAGTGCCACAGCAACCGTAGACCTGCAGCGTAGCAACGTATTACGGATTCTATTATATCAAGTTAAATGTCTGACGGTTCCAGGTTGCTAGTTTTTAGGGAGCTGACTTTTTAAATAGAACAAAAAGTTATTTAATTTCTATAATTCTAATATCATCTGGGATGCCTACTAATATTTATACTTATCCTATTACGGAATTTATTTATTTATTTAAACTTCATATACAAAATTTGTTTACAAGGCGGACTTAATGCCATAGGCATTCTCTACCAGTCTACCTTTGGGTGATGCAGAGATTAACAAGGCAGGTGAAGTTATAAAATATAGCAATTGATTTGAAATAAAAGGTCCTAAAAATCAATACAATTAATTAATACATAATGAAAATATGTGTGTATATATATATATGCATAATATCTACATAACAAAATACTTAAATATAAGTAAATATTTAATAAATAAAATATATATAAATATATTAACTAATAATAATAAATATTATGGTGGCGGGCGATTCATTTTCGTTGTGGAGAAGATTCCGATCCTTGATTTTAAATTATGCAAAATTTACACAATTACTACGCGACTGGTAACTTGTATTTATGTTTTGAGACAGTAAAGTAGTGCTCATCGTAAAAAGGTCTTCTTATGCATTATTCATGAACTGAAATAGGAATTACCTTGAGTTTCTTGTTGTTTGGTTCTCTGGTTATTGACCGAAACGTTTCAGGATGAATTTCCGGTCTGTGGAGGCGAGCTTCGTAAAATGTAATACTGCCGGCGGTCATCAGCTGATGTGCACCGGGTACACTGTTATTTAATCAAACCGACCATGTGCGACATATTTGATGCATTTTTCATTGCATTGCATGTACAAAATTATGGCGAAAAAACTTTTAAAGAGGTTATTTGGTATTTTCCCGTCAGGAAATTTTTTAATTTATTGAATTAAAAAATTTCACTTCACTTCAATTCGCCATTCCGCAATGTATTAAAAGTATTGAACAATTTATTTTATTTAAGCATAAATTAAAGGCGTTACTTATCGAAAAAGCTTATTATAATGTTTAAGATTTTTTATAAGTCTAAGTTTTATATTTTATAAGTCTTTTTGAACATAGACCAATTATTATTATTATTTTAAGTACTTAATATTATTAATGTATAGATTTAGATTAATTTATGTTTTATAAGGGTGTTTTAGAGCATTTATTTGCATTATTATTATTCGTGGTTTATGTTACCATATCTCGGGACTACAGAGACCCGCAACTTTGGTAGGCATGTGTGGGGCCGAAGCCAACAGCACAGAATCCCGATAAACACTTTAATCTAAATGTAATGAGGTATTATTAGTTTTACTTTTGGCAAATAAGAATTTTGAATTTTGAATTTGTGCCCAGTGCATTAGAAGACGCACATAAGACCTAATCATATTGCATACCCATATGGGGACGCGCTGCAAAAACCAAATTCATAGATCTTGAACGAGGACAACGGGCACTCATAAAACTAATGTATTTTAAAACTACTAGGTATTCTGGATCAGTTATTCCACAGAAAATCTTTATAAAATTAGCAATTTAATGACAGTAAGAAAACTATACATAACCAAAATAATCCTAAAACAACACAAGGCCATACCGTACGATCCTAACCAGTCAAAAAAAAGAAGAAAAGATAGAATAGTTGAAGTTCCCCAAACTAAAACAAGTTTCGCGAGCATACAATATAAAAAACGCGCAGCGCTTCTATTTATTAGAATAAATAGAGATATATACATATATGATAACAAACATCATGAAATTAAACTTAAAATTACGGACTGGATCAAACCACTTACCTATGAAGACACTGAGGCGTTGCTAAAATAAAACATAACCAATACACACATACACACGCACCCACAAACACACACACATAATTTATACTTATTTATAATTTATAATAATTAAAACATTTTATTTAGTAAATAAATAAATATGTTTATATAAATAGCGGAGCGGAGTCTTCTACCACAGGCTTTTTTAACTTAAAGGAGACTCCAATCAATTATTGTTACCCTCGATTTTTATTAAAATAAAAGATTTTTTCATTTTCATTTTCAATCATAACAGGTGAGGTAAAATTGAATCTCATGTTAATAAGAGTGACATATTTATATTTTATTTGTTAAGAAAATAGCATATGTGTTACTTCTTAGTTCGCAATGTTTCCAGCGCCGGCACCTGCAGTCGTCAGGTAAACTGTTTGAGTGCAACGAAGCGTTTCCTGGATTTGCAAGCAAACGCTGAGAAAACGTACCTGCTTACGGTAACACTCCACATTTACCGCTCTGCTCTGCTGAAATTCATTTTATTTTCTACTCTAGGAAGTAGTTTTAAGAAATGTTTTCGATGCTAGGAATGAACTTATTTTGTTCATAAAAGTTCACGTTAATTAGAGAAAGTATGGTTTAATTTTAATAAGTTGTAACACGTTTTGCTTCTTAAGTTGATGTAAGTTTAGAAAATTAACTTATTATTATAATTGTTGTGCCCTGAATGACCATGATAAATTATCAGGCATGTGATGTGAATGCGGATGCTATGAAACTATGACTTTTTTTTTTTACGAGCCTATAGTGTCCCACGGCAGGGCAAAGTCCTCCCCACCCTTTTTTCACTTGTCTCTGTCTACGGCTTGTAGTGCCTTTATGACTTTAAGCTCACCAAAATGATTTACTTATAGGTATGTACAGTCAACAATTAAATATCTTATAAAATATGAACTATGCGAAAGTATTTAGACGCTAAAGATATTTTGTGTCAACTGTCGCCCCATATAATATTGCTTTGCACCGACTCCTCCGACTGAAAAGTAGGCTATGTCCTTCTTCAGGTCTTACCAAGTTTCTGTACCAACTTTCATAAATATTGGTGCAGTAGTGAGGCCATCAAAGCGTAACAGACATACAAACTTACTATTACTAGGATTTGAATGTCGACACGTATTTTTATTTAGCATAACAAAATGTCAACATACACAAAGTCTGAAGCACCGTCGCCAGCCTATCGATCTTTATAGGATACATTTCGGAGAGTGTGTTTAGGGCAATTTGATTTTTCTGTATATTTACACGTTTTTTGTGGCAAAGAATCAGAATCAGATGGAAAAGACTGGCACCTTATAGAGACAATTAATCGCAGAATAAAGCGTAATTTAATATTCTGTACATATCCATTCTCGTATGTATGTATCTTTCTGCAACGCTGATTTCGTAGTCAACTCAGTATGCCACCGTAGCGTAGTCGTAGTTACGGTTCTACGAAAGACTGACATTTTAACACAAATGTAGTATAGTAAAGCAAAATTCTCAAACATTGGAGCCAGACAAGCTTATAGCGGTATATACAACTCGCCCATCCGAAGAGTAACCTAGACTAACACGATTTATCCGTAGCAGACAATTTAATTATACCGAGGGTAAAAAGTGTTATGGTTCGTATGAGGGTTGTGAAGCGACGGGTGATAGGTGAGGCGGATGGCTATTACCAATCATGCGTGTTACTGGCCATCGACCTGTCTCTAACGCGTATCCTCGAACACCCATGTGAGAGTGTTTACCGTAACAGACTGGATAAGTATAGTAAAATAAAGTCGTCATGTTTTAATCCTAATTCCTAAGAAGTTATTTAGTCCCTTGTTCCAAAATAATAAGTATTTAGCTTAAATAGAAACTTTCCTAATTTCACATTTTCCTTTTTTTCATACATAGCATCATGCTTGTTCATTTTAATATCGCCCGAGAAAATAAACGTAGGTATATAACGTGTCCATGTAGCCATATGTCTACTGAAACATGTTGTGATAAATTAACTCGAATTTTTTTTTTTGTTTTCAGGTTTGTGGGCAATTATAAAATGCCGGATGAGACCGAGCCAGCTTTGTTAAAACTTTTACATTACCTGAATAAAAAGCCTGTGTTTAAAACGTGACTTCAAGAGGGAACAATTTGTTGCCTGATTTTCATACAAAAGTAAAATGGGTTTTATTTTAATATTATTAAGTTTTTATCCCTTTTTATATTATTTTTTTGTACTGAAGTTTTTATGTAACTCAAATTACATTCTTACTCCTATTGCCTATGATGGATTGGTTATTCCTTATAGCCAATCTGTCAAAGATCTGGGGCTATACCTAGATACTTCACTGGGATGGCAAGCCCAAGTCACTAAGGTGAGTCAGAGAGTTACTGGATCTCTTCGCGCCTTGTATCGTCTTAAGAATTTTCTTCCATCTAAGACTAAAACGATGCTTATGCAGTCCTTAATCATTCCTATTATCGACTATGGTGATGTGTGCTATTATGACCTGAATGCAGACCATCTTAACAAATATTACCGACTTCTTAATAACTGCATTCGATTCATATTCAATTTTCGTAAATCTATATATATAAAATGGTAAACTGACTGACTGACTGGGTGATATATCAACGCACAGCCTAAACCGCTGGTCCTAGAGAAATGAAATTTGGAGGGTGTGTTCTTTGTAAAGAGTAGGTATCCACTAAGAAAGGGTTTTTCGAAATTCCACCCCTAAGGGGGTAAAATAGGGGATTAAAGTTTGTATGAAAAATCTTATTCCTTGGGTTAATAAACTTGAAACTTGGCAAGAATATTTATCTAAGTAAATTATAAAGATTGTCATTTTTAGTTTTCCTAAACTACCCCCTAAGGAGGGGTTGGGGGGTGTCAAAGTTTGTATGGAGAAATAGCGCGCAGTCCGATTAACTCGGAATTCAGTATTTATACTTGAGACCAAAAATGAAGAATAATGTGTATAAGGGTTTTTTGAAAATCTACCCCTATTAGGGGGTGAAAAGGCTTACTGAATTCCGAGTTAATCGGACTGCGCGCTAAAATTTCTCCATACAAACTTTGACACCCCCAACCCCTCCTTAGGGGGTAGAATATCGAACAGAATGCGATACTGCTCATCCCTTATAGCAAATAGCGTGATAATTTGTACCTTACAGGCTGAACACACAAGGGGAATATCTATTGCATTATTTTGAACAAAATCTATCCAATAGTTTTTGGTCATATTATTTACTTTCAGAGCAACAGACAGAAAGAAAGTTACCCGGGAGCTCGATAGATGGCGTTAGTGGAAAAAATAGAAGTCGCTATGGTTTCGTTACCGCGCGTTGTATAAGTACCCCAGTGATCCGTACCTTCGGTACGATTTTATTTTCCGGATAAGATACGAAGGAGATAAAATAGTAAGGTAGCTAGGTTAGGTTTAGAAAGTCGGAGCAGAATTTTATGTGTTAAATATCAAGATTTGTTTTTATAAATTAGGATTAGGATAGGATTTTTTCTTTTAGGTAGGTAGCTGTTGTAACATTGATGTCTTTTTTTTCTTTATGTATAGGTTTTAAAGTATATTATTTTTAGATATTTTTTTTATGATTTGTTTATTTTTCACTTTTATTTAGACTAAGGAAATTGATTGTAAATATGGTTGTTGAAATTATAAATATTGATGGGCAGATGGTACAACAGTTTGTCGTACCAATCGTAGGGGACGGAGCTTGCCTTTTTAGGTCTCTTTCTTTTTTGATGCACGGAAATGAAGAAATGGCATTCGAAGTACGTCAACAAATTGTCGATCACGTAAAGCAAAACTGGGATGAGTTTTCCGGTTTTTCTGAAAATGGACGTGGTGATAACTACAATACATCAGACGAATACTATGCCGATATGATTCTGTCTTCAACTTATGGCACATTATGTGAGTTGACCGCGGCAGGCAGAATATATAATTTTGTTTTTGAGGTTTACCGCAATTGCAAGTTATATGTAAAGGTTGGTGCTGAAGGTTGTCCGGTTAAGCGCCTTCGCTTTTCAGGCGATCTATGTAGTGGTCATTTTGAAGCTTATGTTTCAGATGAGGAACAATTATCTGAAGTAGAAATAAATTCTACACTCAATCCAATCTCTGTAAAGGCTAAAAAAATTACTTCCAGACGTGTTGAAGTAGTTGATTATATACCTGTGTCATCAACTGATTCAGATTTTTCTTTGGATTTTTCTTCCAAACCGCCAGTTAATGTATCTATTTCTCAGTCGACTTGCTCGATAGCTCAAAAGAAAAATAAGAAGCGTAGAGCTAGATACACAGCAGCAACGAGAAAAAGTCAACTAAAACAGGCTCAAAAAAAGTATTCAAAAAGTAACCGTACACCTTATCGGAAAGCGGCATCTAAATATAAAAAAAAAAACTCAGAAATGCACAGGCAAGATGCTGCTAATTATCAGCAGGCTCATCCTGAAGTACACAGGCGAGCTGCTGCTAATTACCAGCAGGCACATCCTGAAGTGCACAGGCGAGCTGCTGCTAATTACCAGCTGGCAAATCCTGAAGTGCATAGAGCGGCTCAGTCACGATACAACACGCAGGCAACTGCAAGTCCATGGATTACAAAGTACCTTTCAGGTATGTCTTACAATCCAGGAATGGCTTACGAAAACGATTGTATGGTGTGTATAGGCAATATGAATAATAAGTGTCAGTGGTGCAACGCACTCAAATGGAAGGATGAGACTCTTGGAATGTGTTGTGGTAGTGGAAAGGTGCAACTCGAAGCATTACATAGTCTTCCTGATCCTCTATACAGTTTGGTAATGGATCTGCACCCAGACCATAAGCATTTTATGAGTAATATTCGTAAATACAACAGTTGTTTTCAGATGACATCTTTTGGCGCAAAGCAGGTGGTGCAGGATGGTTTTATGCCAACATTTAAAGTACAGGGTCAGGTCTATCATTTGGTTGGAAGCATTTTACCGGAACCAGGTGAGAAAGCTAAATTCTTGCAGATTTATTTCGTTGGAGAAGACGATAGAGAAGTAAGTCTAAGGTGCTCAAATTATCAAGGATTGAAACCAAGTTTGGTTAAACAGTTACAAAAAATGCTTCATGATGTTAACCCTTACATAAAAGACCTCAAAAGCACCATTGATAAAATGACCCCCACCTGTGAATCGTTTAAAGTAGTCATTCATGCCGAAAAGAAACCACTTGAAGGTCACAGAGGGCGTTTTAACGCCCCAACAACCAACGAAGTTGCTGTGGTGATGGTTGATCAGCAATTTGAGAAACGGGACATTATTTTGGAAAGCCGTAGTACTTCTTTACGTCGGATAAGTGAACTGCATCGGTCATACGATGCCTTGCAATATCCCATAATATTTTGTTATGGTGACGATGGTTATTCTGTCAACTTGCCTCAACACGATCCCATGACAAAATTGCCTCTAAAAAAAACAGTTTCGGCAGCCAGTTTCTATTCCTTCCGTATAATGATAAGAGACGGTGAAGATAACATTCTCCTGCGTTTTATCGCTCTTTTTAGTCAGTATTTAGTGGATCAATACGCTAAAATAGAAACCGAGAGACTCAATTATATACGACATAATCAGGCAAAGTTACGTGCAGATAATTATATACATCTTAAGGATGCAGTTAGACGACAGGATGCTGATGCCAATCAATTGGGGCAAATGGTAGTACTACCGTCCTCTTTCACTGGTGGTCCGAGGTACATGCACGAGCGTACCCAGGATGCAATGACATATGTACGCAACTACGGTCGCCCTGATCTCTTTGTGACGTTTACATGCAACCCTCGCTGGGAGGACATCACCAAAGTTTTACTTCCCGGACAAAAGTCTTGTATGACCATATATCTGCTTTTCGTTCTCAAATTAAATGGTTACCAATACGCCAACGCCGTCGTTTGCGTGCCCTTACAACTCTGTACTCCTATTTGAACTCCCCTTCTCCCCCTTCCTATCTTCTTCCATATTTTCAATATCTTTACTCTAACCATGACAGAAATCTCCGCTCTACTAATAATCTTCTACTTCTCTGTCCCTCGCATACCTCCGGTTTTGTAAACTCTTCCTTCTATGTCCAATCTGTCCTCCTCTGGAACGCACTTCCGCTCGAAACCAGGGTGGCGACATCACGTTATTCATTCAAAATGAAGATTCGTGCTCTCTTATTGGATGAATTGGCGGAATCATCTCATCATTAGTGTATGTATTTGTATATATTATGTATATTTTATATTTTGTTTGTATATATTTTTTTGTAATAATAATTATGTAAGTATTAGTATAATATATATTAATGTATTGTATATAGCTATTAATTTATTACCTAAGTGTCTGCCTCACACGTGTTTAAAACTGCACCTACTATCTACATCTCTGCATCACCCAAAGGTTGACTGGTAGAGAATACTTTTAGTATTAAGTCCGCCTTTGTACATTTAAGTGCATAAAGTTTAAATAAATAAATAAAATAAATAAATAAATAAATTCATGTTTGTTCGTGACCATTTTGTTAACATTGTTTTAATAATTACTAAAACAATTTGTTGTAAATGTTTATTCAAGAAGAGAAAATTTGTGATTGACACTTATGACAAATACAATTTTAAATATCAAAAACATTATTCTTCATGGCCAGTACAGTTACCGATTAGAACCTACAACATCCTCCCCTTAATCGGAAATGTTGCGCTCAATATTATTAATCAACAAAGTGTACATGAACTTATCGAGCTGACTGTACTTTACAGAGTCATATAAAATGTATCATCAGTGTCATAAAAACAACGTAAAAATACTATTCTAGTTAAAAACAAACAAAAAACACAACATATACCTAAGTTACAATACAAACAAGAAAAAAAATAAATACAGGAATGAAAAAACTTAGGATATAATTAAGCCTATTTCAGCCACGCAACGTTGGTGCTTGCATCGATTCAAGCCCTTAGTTAGAATATCTGCTAACATCATATTGCTTGGCAAATATGACAGCTTAATTTTGTTGCTTTCAACTAGCTCTCGTATGAAATGATATCGGACGTCAATGTGCTTTGTCCGATTGTGATGCACGGGGTTTTGTGCTAACTTCTGCGCACTTTGATTATCATTACAAAGACTTACTATTGAAAACTCACCTGTAATTTCAGCAATTAAGCGCTGTAAGTATACTGCTTCCTTTGAAGCACTTGTCAATGCCATGTATTCGGCTTCTGTTGATGACAAGGCGACTGTAGGCTGTTTTTTACACTCCCACGACACAGGTGCATCCGCTAATTTGAAAATAAAACCAGTGTATGATCTCCTATCGTCACCATTGGCCCAGTCGGCATCAACAAAACCACGTAAAGGCTCTCCAGTCTTTTTAAAAGTAAGACAATAGTCTAACGTACCTTTTAAATACTGTAGGACGCGTTTAGCAGCAGTCCAGTGTACTTGCTTAGGATTCCTATTAAATTGGCTCAAAAAACTTATAGTGAACAATATATCAGGCCTAGTGTTAATTGCTAAGAACATTAGACAACCAATCAAATTTTGGTAAGGAACATTTCCCGCTAATTCCGTCTCTGAGTGCCAGTCAATGCTAACATCCATTGGAGTAGACACTGCTTTACACTCCGACATATTAAATCGGTTTAAAGTTTCAACAATGTAGCGTTTTTGATTAACTTTGACGCTGTTATCTCCTACAGAAATATGTTGGCCTAGGCAGTAACTTAATACACCTAAATCTTTTAAGCTAAAATATTTCGCAAGACCGTTTTTCAAGTATGATAACTCGCAATCGTTGTCATAAGCTAATATTACATCATCTACATATATTGCTACTATAGCAATACTATTAGAACTCTTTTTTAAATATATGCAGGGTTCAGACTTCAATCTATTATAGCCCAAATCAGAAAGTACCTCATCAAATCGCTTATTCCATGCTCTGGCAGCTTGCTTGAGACCGTAAAGTGATTTATTTAATCTACACACTTTAGTCTCCTCACCTTCGGCTATAAAACCAGCAGGTTGTGCCATATAAACCTTCTCTTCTAGTTTCCCATACAGAAAAGCTGTATCAATATCTAAATGATGCATTTTTAAATTGTGCTCAGTTGCTATCGCAATTAAAATTCTCAGAGACGAGTAGCGAACAACTGGAGAAAATGTTTCCTCATAATCTATTCCGTAACTTTGATGAAAGCCTTTTGCGACTAAACGTGCTTTATATCTATTTATTTTACCTTCAGAATCACGTTTTAACTTGAAGACCCACTTACACGGTATAACTTTTTGACCAGTATTCTCTACTAAAGTCCAAGTACCGTTGGTCATCAAAGATTTGTACTCATCTTCCATCGCAGCTATCCATCTAGCCTTGTCAGGACGTGAGACAGCATCGGAATAAGAAATAGGTTCATCATTTAACTCACCAGAATGCATCACAGAACAGCAAACAGAACAACGATAATTAGTTGAAGGATTTCTATCTCTTAAATTGTACCTCCGAACTGATTCTGTTTCCGCAGGTAATTCCTGATCCTCGACTGGTAAAATATCAGTAACAGGGAGAGGAGGAGGAACTTCAATCTGTAAATTATTATCAGGATTATTATTACTAGAAGAAGGTTGAGGACTTTGCACCTGTAAATTGTTATCATTAGAAAAGACAATAAGATCGTTCTGATGTGAAGATGATTCAGACGATTCATCATTAACTTCAGGATTCGAAAAAGAATTTTCTAAAAATACTACATCCCGCCCTTTAATACATTTTCTAATATTGGTAGGATCTCGAAATCTATAAGATTTGTTGTCATCGCAATAGCCAACGAATATGTACTGTTTTGCTTTCGGATCTAATTTTTGACGATTACAAGACGATACATGTACGTATGCTCGACAACCAAATATACGTAAATGAGAAATGTTTGGTTTTCTATTGTACCATAGCTCATAGGGTGTGCGATTTTCTAGAGCTCTATGAGGACATCTATTTTTAAGATAAGTGGCAGTACCTATGGCTTCTTGCCAGAAAGCTTTTGGTAGACCACTGTCCTGTAACATACACCTTGCCTTCTCAACTAGAGACCGATTAGTTCTTTCCGCGACTCCATTTGATTCAGGACAATGCGGTACAGTAGTCTGGTGTTTGATACCTTTTGAAGCCAAATACTCCTTAAACTCGCCATTTACATACTCACCCCCGTTATCGGTACGTAAGTTGCGAATTTTATGCGAGGTTACTCTCTCAACATAAGCTTCAAATTCAATGAACTTTTTTCTAACATCCGCCTTAGAGCGTATAAAATAAGAAAAAATCATTCTAGAAAAATCGTCTACGAAAATAAGTAAATATTTGTTATTTTCTAAAGACATAACATCAAAAGGACCACATACATCTGAATGTATAACTTCTAAAATAGAAGTACCTTTTTTGTACTCAATTGTTTTAAAAGGTTTTCTAATTTGTTTACCTTCTATACAAGAAATACAAGGGTTTTTATCAATAGAAATAAAATCAATACCTGTAGCTTTTCCACGACGTAGATGTTCCAAGGCGACACGGCAGAGATGTCCAAGTCTACGATGCCACAAACTAGATGAAGTTGATGCATCATCGGATTTAGACATCATAACGCATTCCGGGCGAATAGGAACATGATCGAGCCTATATACAAGCCTCCAATGTTGCGAGTGGCGTGACCTACAGCTTTACCAACTATCTTAACATTATCATAATTGTACAAAGAACAACCATTTCTATCAAAAACAAATGTTATACCCTTATCAACCGCCTTACTAACGGATACTAAGTTCGTACTTAATTCCGGGACAAATAGGACTTCTTTAATACTGTTGAGCTTCAATTTTTCATCAGTTTTAAGCAAAACATCTCCAATTCCAGCTGAATTGACCTTTCTATTATTTGCCAGAGTTATATCCTTAACTTCTAACGTAGTGTCGAAATTACTTAGCCATTCTTTATTACATATCATATGTGTAGAGGCGCCAGAATCAACGTACCAGTCATTACGACTTAACGTACCTCCTACACCAAGTGCTGAGATAAGTGTAGACTCATTTTTACATTTTTGCTGAGAATCCTTGCCTTTCTTATCCTTGTCTTGTTTTCCTCTTCTCTGAGGACAATTTGGACTCTTGTGACCAGGCTCTCTGCACTTATAGCAAATTATAGGCTTCGTTACAGCTTTATACGACTTGACCATTGCAAGTGCTGACTCCTTCGATTCACGTTTAGTGTTCTCGTTTAATAACTTTCGTTTTACTAATTCTGATGTTACTTCGATATTAGAATTCTCCAAAGCCATTACAAGAGGATCAAAATCTGATGTCAAACCTCCAAGTAAAATTGCACCAATAGATAAATCATCAATCTTTCTCCCAATATCTGCTAAATCCTGTGCAGTACTGGTTACAGCATTAATGTATTCTTCTATGGAAGAGAAATTCTGTAACTCATATCTGTACAGTTTACGTTCTAAAGCCAATCTTCTACATATACCTCTATCTTCGTATGCATTAGATAAAGTATCCCATACCTCTTTGGCTGTTCTGCAGGCACGTACATGAGTTATTGCACCACCTTCAAGGGTTAAACACATTTTTGTCATAGCCTTCAGATCACTGTTTTCTCTTTGGCTGACTAGTGTACTATTGTTTTCGTCATAGCCAACAATAGCCGACCACAAATTCTCATGCATTAAGTACATGCGCATCTTAAACTTCCAATTTGGATATCCATCCTTCCCATGTAGACTTTTAATGGTAAGTAATGAAGCTCCCGAGGAACCCGTACCTGAATTAGACGCATGACCATTATCACCCATCGACATTTTTGTATTTTATCTATTTATACATTTATGCACGACGAATATTTTGTATTTTAATCTATTTATACATGAGTACATAAACATTAACTTTATTTTAGGAATTGCCCATAACCATTTGTTGTAAATGTTTATTCAAGAAGAGAAAATTTGTGATTGACACTTATGACAAATACAATTTTAAATATCAAAAACATTATTCTTCATGGCCAGTACAGTTACCGATTAGAACCTACAATTTTGTTCAAATGGCCACGAAAAAACATGCATTTTAGTGTTTTATATGATTTGCTTTAAAAGTAGACAAAAATGTAATAATATTAAAGTAACCCATATTACGTTTGTATGAAAACGCGGCGCTCTGGAGTCTATCCTTAATACGTAATAAAATATTTAACAAGTGCTATGCTTATTAAAAATAAAAGTCTAGTAATTTTAGCATCCATTAATATAAAGTATTTTCATATTATAATTTTTTAGATAATGGTCTACTCTAAGCAATTACGGGACCAGTTCCAACCGCGATTAACCACATTCACAGAAAACTATTAAGCACAAATATGATATGTGTTTGGAACACAGGTCACCCATTTCATAAAGTAAGTACTCATTTACCTGCATAGAATCGATGCAGGTAAATTTTATCGGGATATTTTATATTGCATATCAAATAAATAATCGCCTATCAATACATACTCATCATTTATATTCTTTTTTACATCAAATAACTTACTTCACTACAGATAAACTAAATGTTTAACAAAACTCAAACTGCAGATAATTCGAAATTACACATCAATATGACATTCCTTTTTTCCTCATAATGCAATACAGTTAAATTTATTTTTACAAAAATACTACATGCATAGCATAAATACTGACTGCACATCAAATTTACCATATTTCATAGCAAAATAACTATCCCAGTCGCATATTAACCAGTAAGTACAACAAAATCTGTTCATCATATTTGTCTTAATTTTCAAGAAGCCATGCTCGGCAAATTTAATGATTATTATAACAAAAAATCCTTTTACATTGCATTATTTCTAAAAGCAGAACAACTTAACTGAAAAACTTTAAAAAAGTTATGGCATAGGTCAATTATGGGTAAAGTAGTAGGTTAGGTTAGGTTAGAACTGCGACCATAACATAGAATCAATCTGTGTGATACTCCAACCCCTTTTTGAATCCACCCACTAAATAAAATAATATTATAGTACCTACCAATTTCTTATTATCATAGATCGTAACAGACGACAGTACGTGGCGCCACCTGCAGAAGCTAAAAATGTGCCTATTGGGCAAAAAAGGAAGCGTGGACGCCCCGCGAAAGCAAGACCCGCTTTAATAATTCAATAAATTACAATTTTGTATTTAATTTTATATATTTTTTGCTGATCTCATTATGTGATAATTAATAAATAATAAGATGACTGTGACTAATAAAATGTTGTTTGATTTAGAAAAACTGCTGTAAATATTATAAAAATAGAAGCTATATTTAAAAGAAAAAGAGTTAACATGTATAATGTGCATTAAGATTATTAGCTGTGCATTGATAAAAAAGCTTTTGCTTTAGGAAAAATTGCTGTGCGCTGTGAAAAATTTTAGTGTGTTTAGTGATATTTTGAGTTGAATATTTTGTTGTGCAATCAGTAATTTTGATGGGAATTCGGTATTTAATTGCATAGAAAAAGGATATTTTATGATTTGCGTTTAAATACTACCCAATTTTATCCGTGGTTATATTCTCACCGTTAATGAATGTTTCCATTTATAAACTTCAATCCATTGCCAAAGTTGTAGAGCAAACATAGCGCGTCTGTATTTATAATGTAGGTAATGTCAACTGACACCTTACGTGGACTAGTTATATACACTAAAAGCTGGAGCATCTTGTTTAGCTATGAACACAAAGTTTCTGTATAAAGTTACGTAGACTCACGGAAATCGCAGGTGTGCAAGTTTATAATTAGAATATTCGCCTTGATTCTGAGTAGATTATGACTATAATCGCAAATATTTCAAGAAGTTTATTTTCCAGATTAGCCAGTCTTTTTATAGTAAATGTTTTAAAGTGAGTTTTCCGAATCTAAATTATAAATTCGTAAGAAATTACAACTATGCTATAGAACATTCAACGTAATTTAATTGACTGCATTTTAATGAGCTAAGAAATGTAGCACTAACAACTGTTTATCATCATTATTTCCAGATACATGTTCAGCATTCATATACTATGAGGTTATTAAACACATAGATTATGTTTATTCCAGCTTAATCAGTTTTATAAAAACAACTTACCTTTATCGAGAATTGAATGAGTACTTATTTGAAATTAACCACTTTTATTTTCATACAGGTCGTTCCCAACAATTCAGGTCAACAAAGGGTAAAAAAACGAAATGCCGAAAATATCATTGTCGTCGAGGGTCGTCCTCTTGTTTATTCATCGACAAACTTTTTCATAGATTTATATTTCATTTCGTTCCGGTTCAGACACTGCAAAATTTTGCGTACATTCAGTTTCAGCAAATATTCAGAACATCCGTTTCCGGTTCGTTCGGAGGGTAGGACAAGTCCCCGAGGTGTCTGTGCTCGTAAATCCAGGTTTGTATGTTTGTTTGTGCATACTGCGGACCTTAGGGACTCCAATGCTGCAGACTAATGTAAAATTCGTGATAAGTAGGTCCATTCCCTGAACCTTTGGCTTCCTATTGAATTGCGGATATAGCCATTACAAAGGATATAAAATAAGTAGTTCAAGTTGCCTTTTCTAACCTTCTGAGCATTTTATGAGAAATTCGTTGTAAATAACGTGTATAAAAGTGGGTAGGTGTTAGTATTAAATTGCTAAAGTAATTCAAGTTGCGAAATCAAAAGTCAATTGTGAAATTAAAAATTTTTATTAAACATTTTAAAAATAAATTCTTGATCTTTGAATCTTTTTAAGATCAAAGTGCTCGTGAAACAGTCGATTCCGATAATACAGGCTAACACTTTTGTTTTATTTAGAAAATCATTACAAGCCAGTGATTAGTATCCGATTCGTGCTTAGTTCCTTAGAAATATCCGATTGAAAGAGCCTCCGACCAAAGCGCCGCGTATCCTTCGATCTCTTTGTGATCACGCTCTTTGATCTACGCCTATTTAAAGGTGCCGATTATTCAAATTTATTTCACCTCGGACCATTATTTTCTTTGCTTTGATGTGTTTACACGGGTCATGTCACCTGTTGTGGGCACATACAAGAGCCGCTTTATATGTACAGTCGGCCAATGAGTTGGGTATGCAGGGTAAAAACTTCTACGCCATAGTAAAAACTGACTGCAATAGATATGCAAGTTTGTATTTCATATTTAATAAGTGTAATATACCCACTGTTTAGATATATAACTCACTAATCCATAACTGGTGTCGTAAGTCTTTACTATGACTTAAAAGTTTTTGCCTTGCATACCCAACTCATTGGCCGACTGTACGTTATGTTGGATAAGTAGGCATTACCATAATCTCGGTAACACTGCTGTTATGACCCATACAACCCTCAATTTTGTATGCAAACATTCGAAAATTAATGGCAAACAGTTTTAAGTCGACAACAAGCATTTGTATTGTGTCAATTCAAGAAACAGCATCTTCGCTTGATTGGCTACCTGCGGTTATTGTTATATAGTATTAAATCACAGGTAGCTGAATTATAGATTGCGAAAAGTGATAATAAATATACTGTGTCTTTACTGTGAAGTATTTTATCAAATTAAGCGATAAAACGTGCTGTGAGCTTAAAAGTGGAATAGTAATCAATTACCGATGCCAAGTGGAATACAAGTCAGACCGACACTAACTTCTCCTTCGCTAAGGGGCTTGCGGTTGTTCGGTTGAACAGACACTTTGATACTAATAGCGGGAAGCAAATGCCTCTAGGAATACTAATAGATTTGTATAAAACGCGATCATCGCGTTTAGAAACTGCAGAATAACAATTGATGCGTAAAAAAGAATCTACAGAAAACTACTGTTATGAAATGTTTCTATTAATCAATAGTATATCACACTTAAAACAATTTTGAAACTCATGTCTGTAACCTAAATGTCTTTACTAAGCACCTTTAACCTTCTAATTTTCAAATAGATTATTAAGTTTTACGGTTATAAAGATACGTGTTCGTTTATAACGATCCAAAGTCTAGGTTTTAAAATGTGTATTTTATTCAGGAGCTAAGAGAGTCTCGAGTACAGTAATGAATATTGAAACCGCAGAGATGAATAAATAAAACATTGTGGTGGAGGCTGAATATTATAACAGCGGTGTACCTCCGACGACCCTCACTGCTCACCGACACAGAACAATACACGGATTGTGAATTACATTAAAAATGTTACGAAGCGTCTAATTTTGTTTAATTAAAAAGGTCTGCTGGGCTGAAGGAAATCTTTTGAATAGCCGTGAGAATACGGTAGAGTTTCGTACAATGGAAAACCTATTTTGAGCGATTCCTGAACAAATACAGTCGATGTTTGGAGCGAGCAAACATCTACAATTGGGTACGTGAAATGCTATTAATCGTTTGTGGGAAATGTTAGAATGTTCCGAAATGACACTGTAGGTAGGAAAAGCCCTCAGTAGTTTCATTATCCAATTGTGGCATACGGGTAAAATTTGGTTTATAAATGTCAGTGTTGTTAGTGCAGTGCAATAAACGAAATGGAAGGGAGAGGCAGTCGGCGTGAGCTGCATGAAAATTGCAATATCCGAATCGACACTTTGCAAGACTGGAAACGACACCTATATAAATTTAAGCATATTATAGCCGAATAATTTTAAACATGTATTTTGATACTATAAACTATTGATGTTTTCAGTTCAATAATTTTATTGTGTTACGAGTATTATTACCGGTAAACAAAAAACCTGACAAAAGCAATTATTATAATTCTTATGTCGTACAACATTATACTTACTTGTATGGGTAAAACTTTCATGTTTAAATAACTTTCATGTTCATGTCCTAGGTACGTATAGTGAAATTTAAATCAGCAAACAATTGAATTCTGATATCACATCTAGAAGAAAATTATCTGTATAGATATAATTATAGCGCTGGGCTTGACACGAGATTGGATCGCACGAGCCAGCCTAACTAAAATTGATTAGTCAAGTTTGGATAACAGCGATGTCAGATTATATCGTTAAGTATTAAATTGAAAATTACACACGTTTAACTAACAGAAGATGGATGGATAGTCGCAATAGTTTAAGTTTGTTACAAGCAAGTTTAGTTATAATTAAATACGAGATCGCAAAACTTTCTTTGCTAAGTCGGTCTAGTGTAGTTATTAGGTCTCTAACTTCGAGGTCTCGAACTCAATTTCCAGGTCAAAAATTTTTTTAATTTTCGAGCCAACGCTGCAACGGTTGGGCCTTATCATACTAGCGGATTACGAGCGGATTCAAAGCGGAGCGGGCGCGCAACGGATTCGTTGCGGACGCGCGGCGTGGACGCCATTTTGTACTGTCTCGTACAAACGCCAGCCAACCAACTTAATAATTTTTTTTTTTTCAAATGTCAAATCATTTTGCATCATAACGGATTCTTGCGGGATTTTATCTTGCTTAAATATTTTATGTTTGTTTTATGGTAGGTAGGAACGAAATTATTTAGGATTATTTTTTAATCGTTTGCAAAACAACACAAATTAGTCGCTCTCTTCCATTCGATTAATTGATAATGGATCTTCCCAAATTCGTCGATGCTTTCGTTTTCGTCGCCGGCGTTTCCGAAGTAACAAAGCCAACAGCAGTGTTTCCTCGTCGGAATCAATTTTGTTACTGAGTGTATTGTACGTCGTAAATTCGCTACAAACACGCGACGAAAACGTAGCGTATTCGCCACGCGTCCGCGACGTCTCCGCTGCGCAGCCGCTGCGTGTTCGCGACGCATTCGCTGCGCGCCCGCTCCGCTTTGAAACCGCTCGCAATCCGCTAGTATGATAAGAGGAGGGAGGGACGCTCTACTCGAACAAAAAACTGCTTTTCAAAGTTAATTATTTCGCAAACGGATCTCTAAAAACAAAAAAGTGTCTTAGCAACCCCTTAACGTTTTTAAAAGACTTATCTAACGATACTCTACGCCACGGGGTGAACGAGATAAAAAACCTTTGACGGTATAGTTTATTTACATATTCATGGAAAATCGTAGCTTTATACTAACGGTTTCGACGTTTTGCCTCGGACAGACAGATACACGGTCTGACATGGCGAAACTGTAAGGGTTCCTTGTAGGTACTACGGAACCCTAAAAATTATAAGATGTTTTCGGTATAAACTAAACGCCGCAGACAAGACAGCACTTGAGAAATGTTACCTCAATTCTTACCTTAAACTTCAAAGAAAGCGAGGTGTATTCTCTTATTCATACACAATGGAGGCTTGACTGGCAGGCTGTCTTTGTCGTATTAATAAAAAAAAGTTATTGGTTTAAGCTTTGTGTTCAATGCGAGGTGACACAGATAATTTTTTTTTCATAATAAAAGTATACGTTAGAGATCAAATATTTTAATTTGGATCAATAAAAGTAAAGATGAATTGTTATTTGTGTTTAGACGACCGGATGGCGGAGTGGGTAGTGTACTGCGACGCCGAGGTCGTGGGTTCGATTCCCACTTAAGACAAATCTTTGTGTGCATGAACATGGGGGTTCGTCTTAGTCTGGGTGTTTCAATGTATAATAAGTACCTATGTATTTACAAAAGAAAAGTATATATGTATTAGTATCAGTTATTCTAGTACCCATAGTATAAGCTCTGCTTAGTTTGGGACTAGATGGCGTTGTGTGTGCGTCGTGAAATATTTATTTATTTATTTTCAAATTAAAGACTATTAAGATTAAGAAATATTTAAAAGTACTAAGATAACAATCCGGCTTACTGCCAGTTGGCATTAGAATATCAAGTTCCTTCGTGTATTTTTAATCTAAGCCAGCAAAGCTGACCTTTTATTTTCCTTAATTAATAAATCGGAGTGAAAGTAAAGATAATGTTGACGATGCAAAATTTTGTGAACGACTGCAAGCAATGTTTAATAATTGAAGACAAACACAACAAACAATAATAACATCCAGGTACTTTCATAGTCTAGCTAAATAAATGTAACTTAAGCTTGAGGAAAAGTAGAAAGTGGTTGTTAATCTTGTAAAACGGTTTATTACCTCTGGTGAAAGGCATTTATTTCGCAAATCAGCGTAAAAAGTTTGATTATTTATATTAGCTTCTCCTGGGGTGCATGAAAGGAGCCTCCCCGAGTGACGTACACAACGATTCCCTACGTCCGGCGCACCCTGGGCAATTCAAGAGTTTTCCAAAGCGAATTGGCTAATCCTTTCACCACGATGGCAAGTAAAATTTGACTCAGCCATCGACACGACGAAGAAGAAGAAGAAGCTTCTCCTTATATTAAATAAAATAAAAAAATAAATAGCCTTTAATTATCCCACTTAAGAAATTGTTACAAAATAGTAAATCAAAAATAAAAGTAATAAAAATTAAAAATTACAAACTAAAACTAAAGAGATAATATGAAAACTGAAGAGTTAATATTAAACTATAAATTTATTTGAGAATTTTGGACTATAAATGTATATAATATAAACTAAGAAATTATAAAACTAAATATTAAATTAAAGGGGAGTCCACTTAAGGTTTGTCCTTAAGTGGACTCCCCCATCACATGCCAGTCACGTCAATTTTGGGTTTTGGTAGTCCACGTAACTCCAGCTGTAGCCACAATATAGTTTTATCTTCTAGGTGGACGACCCCGGTCTCTTTTGCTGTCTCTGGGATACCAGTGTTTAACTTTTTCAGTTCATCTGCCATCCCTAGTCCTTACAATATGGCCTGCCCAGTTCCATTTCAGTTTAGCGATTATTTTCAGGATGTCACTAATTTTAGTTTTATTTTGGATGTCGGCACTGCGGATCTTATCGGATAGTTTTATCTTAAGGATGCTTCTTTGTACGGCTTTTTGAAAAGATCTTAATTTGATTTTTGTTTCTGAGCTACAAGTCTAGGTTTGACATCCATAAGTTAGAGCCGTAAACACATGTGATTCTATTAGCTGTCTTTTTATGTGTAGTGAATAATTACCCTTAAATATTTCTTTCATGGACCAATACTTTTCCATGCTAGATTAATTCTTTAATTTATCTCCTTACGCATTATGTCCTGGAAGCTTATATAAGCTTCTCCTTTTATTACTAAATATAAAATAAATTAAACTTTTTATTTTATTGAATTCTCTCAAATAAATCATTGCATTTTCCAAATTAATGCTAGTAAGTAAAATGAATAGGTTCGTGCGAATTTTGCCGTTATCACTTTATGAATAGAGTTGTTTGTCATTGTTTATATATTGATTGTTGTTGTTGTTAGAGATATTAACGAACTCCTCTTCTAAATAAACCCAATAATTCGTAAAAATCTATGAGAACGTCTACATAACAGCTATGTATTGAGCTTAAATGAGTTATTATCTAACGCAAACTTTATTATTAAAGTTATAATTAAAACGTACCTATACTATTTTACAACCTTAATTTCTTTGTAATTTTACAGCGCTGTATAGTTTCATTGTATTTACTTTTAAGTGCGGCTCCGTCCGCGAGTACCATCATTTATTCTACCTACAATAGTTTAATGGTTTATACTTTGTGGTATAGCACGTGCTAAAATAGCAACACTTTTTAACCAGTATACTGGTTATCATAAATCCTCCGGAATGTTGCAGGCAATGTTATGGCTAAACTGTATATAAGAAATATTTGAACTAAATTTCATTCGTACGCAGTTATTTTGAAATTCAAGCAGCGTTCACGTCATGAAAATAAAATCAACCGTGAACTTTACATTCAGCAGAGCCTCGAATTTACATTTTTACGGAGCTAGGACTTTTTGTTTAAACTTGGTAAAAAATAATGCAAATCACCTTTTTGGAAATCTCTGGCACAACAGCGGACGGACTGTCTTAATATTGTGTTCTTATGTAAATACAACGGAAATATCTACTGTTACTCTACGTTTCTCTGAATAAGTCATTCTCAGCTAACTCATAATCAGCAACACATAAAGAAGTACTTAATTGAATATTCAAAACTATGTGCCTACTGGTATCGAAGTTTTCGTCAAAATATGTATCTTCGAAAAATTGCACATCTGTTGACACAAGACATTATCGAGGTCCAGTTAGTCTATGTCTACGACATGATTAACATCACAGAACGACGGGTCAAATACAGGGTCGTATGAGGTAAGTAATCAGAATAACTGTAGGAGATGTCTCTACGGCCTTGCACACGGACATCGTGAAACATTCAGTGGTCGACAGGAGTGTTTTATTTAAGGCGTGCGCACTGCGGCCTCTTCTAATATTTAGTGAATACCATTGAGATGAAACTTTAACTGTCCTGAAAGACACTGATGTTAAACACCATTTCATTACTAAGTAATATTAATGTTATTGTAACGAGTAAATTTGTTTTTATTTAAGATTAGAAAATTGAACGATTTCTTACATCGCCACGTAGTTTGTATTTATAGCATTAAATAATACTTTTATGGCTCACTGCAGCTACGAAAGTCAGCAAATCTAAGCGCTGTCAAAATTTCGTGCATCGGTCATTTAAAAAGCATATTAATTACTTTGGATTTGTCGCAGACAATTTCACTAACAACAACGTATGCTATAAGCGTGGTGATCATGTAGCGACGGACCAACGATCAGTGTAGCTATTGACTATTACCAATCATGCGTGTAATTTGACATCGACCTGTCTCAAACACTACGCATCTACGTGAGATCGCTTTAAGAGAATTATCACACTAATTACTGGCAGATATCCAGGATACGAGTATCTCAATGTATCTAATGTCACCACCGTATCGTCTAAGTACCCGCCTCTGAACATTATCTTCAAAGCTGATCCAAATCTGTGGTACCTTTGGTTCTTTAGAAGGCGCTGATTGAAAGAGCCTCCGACGAAACTTGGCACTCAATTGCTCCTTCGATTATTCGATACATTTATTAGAAAATTAAAGGAACATCGCGCTACTACTTTCAGAAAAAGAATCAAAGTTAGTAGTGGGTAGGTCTGAATGGATAACGTAAGGTAAGGTATCCGGATAGTCAGTAAAATGATACGCATACTAAATTATTTCCAATCTAAACGCGAAATTAAAAGGAGCAAGCTTGCTTCTATTCAAAACCACGATTAAAAACAATACTTTAATTAATTTACTACCTTAAGGCAATAAAATTGACATAGTTGAAAACATAACATTTTTAGGAGTTTATATTTTACATTGGAAACCTGAGTTAGCATGAATTACTAACACAGTAAGAAGTGCATGTTATGCAATAAAAAATAATTAATTTAATGTTTAATAGTAATCCATTCTGACATTTGAGTGTTTTTTTTTTCTTTAATGGGTGACATTGTTTTGTAAATGAATTCCATAATTTGACATTTAGTACACGAGTATGTGAATTGTAAATTCATTTCTTTTGTACCTACTTAATACCCATATTTCGACACAAATGTATTTTTGTTATGAAAAATCTCTTTGTGATCACGCTCTTTGATCTACGCATTCAACTTTGATCATTCTTTTCTTTATATATCGTCGGATTTGGCTCATATTTGGTCGACTTTGTTGATAAATTAAATATGCTTACATTAGGTGTTTGTTTCATATGCTATTTAAATCGTTACGCTATTAATATATTGCACGTTTCGGTACGATAGCGACTGATGGTGTCAATTCTCGAAACCACATGTTCAAGGTTGTCGTAATAGCAAGTATTTACATTTAACTAAACTACGGTAAACGCGAAGTGCTCCATGTACATCGAGACTTTACTGTAAAGTATCTTATCGAATTAAGCAATGGAACGTGCAGTGAACTTCGAAGTGGAATAGTAATCAAGTGCCGATGACGAGTGAAATACAAGTCAGACCGACACTAACGTCTCTCTCACTAAGGGGCTTGCGGTTGTTCGTTTGAACAGACACTTTGATACTGATAGCGTAAAGTGCTACAGGAATACTAAGAGCTGTGTGCTTCGGGTTAGATCAATATCTTAAGTAACTAAACAACCACGTCATAGCTAGACATTGATTCATAACGAGCGACCCGCCCTGGCTTCGCACTAGGTACTGTAGTACTATAATATGTATGTTTTTTTTAAAAAAACCTTTGATATGATTCATTTTATCTATTAAAAAAAAACCGCATCAAAATCTGTTAGGTAGTTTTAAAGATATAAGCATACATAGGGACATACAGACATACAGTGGTGAGAGTTAGTTTTTAACCGACTTCAAAAAAAGGAGAAGGTTCTCAATTCGGTTGTATTTTTTTTTTTTTTTTTTTTTTATGTTTGTTCACCTGTTGTTGTTGTTGTTTTTTTTATGTTTGTTATTACTCGAAGACGCCTAGACCGATTTGAGAAATTCTTTTTTTGTTTGAAAGGATATACTTGTCATGTGGTCCCATATTTTTCCAGTCACGTTCTGATGATGGGATCCTAGAGAAATCGAGGGGACCCCTTAAATTTAAAAGGCTTCTATATTGTTTTTTGTATATTATCTAAAGCTACTTGAATATTTGCATCTAGTAGCCAGCATTTTATGTTGCTGAGCTGATGCTGGAAGGTACAACTCCTTAACGGTTAGGAGTACGGCGATAATTCTTTAAATATAGGCTCCTTGAGGCCGTTTACTGTATTCTTTCAAGTTATACACAGATGAGGCGAGACGTTGAATATTACCTACTTGAGGTCATGATTTGATGATGGGATCCTAGAGAAATCATGGGTAACCTTCAAATTTTAAAGGCTTCTATATTGTTTTTCGTATATTTCCTAAAACTACTTGGATATTTGCATTTTAAGTTGCAGAGCTGATGCTGGAAGGTACAACTCCTCAACGGTTAGGAGTACAGGGATTATTATTATTAAGTTTCCGTCTCAAGTAACCGTCGTCTCCTCATTCGAGAAACATTCTTGCTCGGTCTACCCATCACTTAAAATCGTAAAATAAAATAATTTTTAACAAAAAAAAAAAACCGACTTCAAAAAGTAGGTAAACTAAAAAGCATAAAATAAATTAACTTTGCACAAAATAATTTGTTTTTTCATTTAGTTAAATAGAAATTATTAAATAATTATTTTATAATTCTGAAGTCGGTGCCAAGTAACCAATAACTAGATAATATCAATCTTTCTAACAACTATTTTCTGACTGAATATTAGTTCTAAATTATCCGATTTACTTGGCACCGACTTCAGAATTATAAAATAATTATTTAATAATTTCTATTTAACTAAATGAAAAAACGTATTATTTTATGCAAAGTTAATTTATTTAATGCTTTTTAGTTTACCTACTTTTTGAAGTCGGTTTTTTTTTGTTAAAAATTATATACTATGCAGTGATGATACTTTGTAATAAAGTAATGTTATTGCAAATTCAGTAGGTTATTAACAATCAAAACCAAACAAAATAACGATGTTTTTTGAAAATTATAAGTAATAAGTATTTTTTTTAAATACAAATTCAGAATACTAAGACCCTTGAAAATGTACCAATGTCTAGTTTTGTTTAATTAAGTTATACATCCTAAATGTAAAATAATACAACCTAGCTCTAAGTTAAGTAGTGAAGGAACTAAGATGCCTATTGTAGGCTGTGTGCTTAGTTTATTCAGGAGCTAAAAAAACCACGAGAACAGTAATGAATATTGAAGACGCAGATATGAATAAATAAAACATTGTGGTGGAGGCTGAATATTATAACAGTGGTGTACCTCCGACGACCCTCACTGCTCACCGACACAGAACAATACACGGATTGAGAATCATATTAAAAATATTACAAAGCTTCTAATTTTTCAACAAAAAGCTCGGCCGTGGTCTGTTGTCGAGGAAAATCTTTTGTACAACAAAAGAAGTACGTATACCTATTGTATGAAAACCATTTTATACGAATCGGTGTTTGATGAGAGCACCACATCTACATTCTGGGTAACTAAAGTTCCACAAATCACTTCTGAGAAATATAACTGTTAACTGGATGATGGAGGTAAAGCCGTTTTGTTATTCGATTGTGGCACCTGTAAAATTAGATTTATAAACGTCAAGTGTTGTTAGTGCAGCGCAATATGAAACGAAATGGAAGGGAGAGGCAGTCGGCGTGAGCTGCATGGAAATTGCAATATCCGAGCTAGCTAAATTACATCGACACCCAGCAAGACTAGAAATGACAAGGCTGACAGCAAAGTATAGCTATGTATAGGTAACAGCATTAAGGTATACAGGACACACACTTCTACGTTATAGCGAAATTTGACTTCACTAGTTTTGCAATGTGAGTTTCATAGGTAGTTCAGAAGTGTAATACTGGGTGATGTGATGATAAATGACATCGTGACGAAACCGTTTCCCTGTAATTCAGTACAGTCTTGGTGCAAATTTTGATTGTATTGACATTATTAATGGTAAAGTTATTCTACCATAATCATTCGAAAAAATCGCGAAAACTGTTACAAAAACAGCCATACAGCTATTTTCAGCGGAATATCATGAATTTTCTAATAGAAAAATTCCAGGTAAAATTTCACCCTGTTTACAAATAACACAAAATATAATAAAAATGAATACTATGCCGAATATCATTCATGGTTAATAATAATTAGGCCCAGTTTCGACCAAAGCAGGGCAAAGAGGAGCAGAGAGGAGCTGTGTCTTGATTAGCCAATCAGATTTAATGATTGTCGCATCTTCTATCCGCTACGCTTTGGTGGAAATGGATCAAGCGGAGAGGCGAGGTAAGGAGCCGCGTTAATGAAAACTGGGTCTTGACCAACTTGTCTCATCCAGTAGATATCTGTATGTCTTTAGTACCCGACCGGACGAGATTGGATCGCACCAGCCAGCCTAACTAAACTTCATTAGTAAAGTTAGAATAACAGAGCGATGTCAGATTATATCATTAAGTATTAAATTGCAAATTTACATACGTTTTACCACGAGAGATGGATATCTGTAGGTAGCTAGGTACCCATGGTTGTTATTTAATTTATTCTAACAGTTTTTTGCTATTTGCTACCTCGGTATTTAATATAAAAAAGATTTCCTAGAAATGAAATTTTACAGAAAATTGTGCACGTTTTCAATTCCAAAATTTCGCGTTTCGTTTCGTACAAATATTATGTTTTCAAATTCAATTTAGATATGCAAAGTGAGAACGCACGCGAGTCAACAACCGGGTACTAAAATGCATTAAAATGGTTATGCCACGGGCATGGTTGAATGTTCGCAATTTGAGGTAGCCCTTTGAGTACAGATATACCTTTAAAAGTCTTAACCAATAAAAACAAAACAAATAAAAGGAACAAATAAGCAATAACGAGCCTTTTTGTAGTGTTTTATTTTTAATTTAATTTAATTTATTGATACAAAAGAGTAAATAATTTACAGGGGTTCTGAAATAGACAGTATCTTTTTTTATTCTGAGATAGAGAGCGGCAGCACCACCGTCTCACCTTTAACCTGCCGCCAAATAGTAGTGCTTCCATTACTGTGTTCCGGTTTGGTGGTGAGATCAGGCCCTGAAATTACTGGCACATGAGGCATAACACCGTAGTCCTCAGCTGCAACGCATCTATAATCTGCTTTTGTGGATTGTTGATGTCCATGGGCTGTACTCCACTTACCATCAGGTGGACTACACGTTTGTTCGCTGTGGGCGTAGTATATAAAAAAAAAAAACACTGTGCCATACACTTGGATACCCTGTGTTGTGGGGTTCTGTCTCTTTTATCCTATTACATTTAGAAGATAATGATTGGAATTTGATGTGTTAACATATAAAAATTGCATATAATATTAAATTATTCAATTACAATAAATTATTTCATAAATAAATATTTTAGTTCTAAAAAACAAGTCTGTATAATTAATTAATCAGCTGAACCTTTGTCATTTCAACGGTTGGCCTATTCAAACCTTCATACTTGGAATTTAAGTACAGACATAGAACTCAACTAAAATAAAATGTAATACATAAAATATTTTTAATTCATCGTAAATGTATAATGTCTGTAGAGGCATTGACATTTTACACAGACACGCCGTAAAAGCCGGATGAGAACCGCAAAGTATCCCATTTGGCTACCGTTCAGTTTATAACCGTTTGTAAAACAGCCATACAGTTATTTATTGGCTTTTAAACCAAAACACGTGGCTATTGACGAATAAATGGTGTAAGCGTTTCTGTAAGCGTACCCATTCTTATTTGTATTACACTTGGAGCTAGTTTCCTAGTGAAACTGCGGGATACATAAGTCCCGAAAAACCATATGTTTGGATGATATGTCACATTTGTATAGAATTTATAATATTATCTTCCGTTAACTATCTAAAACTTAATCAGGAGCTGGCTAAACTGAAGCTTAATAATATTACTAAGTACTTTTCATTCTAAAAAAAGTCATAGTAAATAAAACCAAAAGAAGGTTTTTCAAGGAGGTCGTTTAATGTAAAATGTTGGCAATAAGAGTCAACGGTGTCAAGTAGTAACGGTCCTAAAGGCAAGGTAACGTTGGTCTCAATGGTCGTCACTAAATATTAGAAGAGGCCGCAGTGCGCACGCCTTAAATAAAACATTCCTGCCGACCACTGAATGTTTCACGCTGTCCGTGTGCAAGGCCGTAGAGACTTCTCCTACAGATACTCAGTTATTCCAATTACTTACCTCATACGGGCTGGGAAATTAATTGGCGCAACTCGTATGTCACATGAATTTGTGAAGAGATTTAAATTCAAATAAAATTCAAATTCAAATCATTTATTTTCATAGGCCCCAGGAGGCGCTTGAACACGTCAAAACATTACAAAAAATGATATAAAAGTAAATAATAAATAATACTAAATTATACTAATTACAATGATTTGAATAACCGGGGCTCAGATTAATTTTAATCAAACTGTTTAGAATCGAATTAAAATCAATCTAAGTACCAGATCCGATGGGTATTGCATTATGAGAAGAGCTGGTGAGAAACTCATGTGCACCATCTTTTAAAATGAAAAATATAACAATATAAAAGTACATAAAAAAATAAATAAAGATGATAATTGATATTATTTGTTAGACGTTTAGGTAAATAACCGTTTGTCATCTTTTTACATAACCACACCATACCAAGGGCATTAATTCTCTGTTTGTCACAGATATTTTAAAAAGGTGTTTTTTTACTTTCTAAAAAGTCCTTATTTACTTACGCAAATTTAATGCAAATTTCGGTATCTGCTGAATATAAAATTATACGGTTGATTTTATTTTACGACAAGAATGCAAGCGGCATTTTAAAATAACTGTGTATAAATGAATATTTATACAAATATTTCTTTAGTGTTTAGCCGTAATGTGGCCTTCAAGAACTTTAAAGAATTTTGGTGATTCAGTATAATGGACTAAAAGTCTCGCCATTTTCGTGTTTAAGACCGTTCTAGGTAGTTTATAGGAAGGTTTTTAAGCAGTGAATCTCTTAGTTTACATCCTTCTCATGGTCTATATTTTTGCGCGTAACAGCCAACATTGGGTAGAGTACCCTCAGATTTCGAGTACATATTTATGTAACGGTGAATGTGATAAATTGAAAATTATTAATAATTACGGGTGATTATTTATAATTACCAGAAGGCGTTGGGAAGTGTTAGTTATAAATTAATCACATGTATTGTGAATTTATCGGGGATTAAAAATATAACCGCAGTACCGATACATGTTATACATTATTAAAAAACGTAAGCTAAGCGTCTTAATGATCACTTGAGCACTAGAGGAAAAGTAGAAGTCTTTAAGTTTTGGTCCTATAAGAAGGTTTGATTGTGACCAACTCACGAGCCGAGCGAGCGCAGCGAGCGTGCCGCGGTAGCGGTTGGCGAATGCCAGTATCGCCATGCTTGCCAAAGACCAGATTGACAAAATAAACTACCTTTAAAAGTAAAAAATTCAATATTATAATCGTGTGTTAATTATCAATAATCATTTGTAATAACTAATAATTTTCTATTTTTTCATTTTCACTGTAAAATTTACATCAATATCTAAGTAGGAGAGAATAGTAGAGTATATTAAATATACCTAGTTGGCATAGTGGATAGTGTATCTAAAAATGTTATAGATCAATTCAAATCTGTTAATATGGGACAGGATTTTATGGACATAGTTAGTATGGATTGACTGCTTAAACAAAAAACATCCGGTATAATATATTATAGTACATTTGCTGTATATAATGATTTCTCTAGAGTACACAAAAGTAAAAAAATAAAAAGCGAACGAAGGTCCATAAAAATGTAGTCATAAACTTGATTGTTCAATTAAAAAGCATAATTAACCCGTGATCAAATCGTGGTTTAATTTTAATTGGTGAACCTCAACAGATTTCATTCAAAGCTGGTATTTTAATGAATCGTAAAACGTACTTTTTACATTTAAAAGTAATTAAGATCCGGCGCTACGGATAATTAAAATCTTATCTAAAGAAGTCAGAAATTAGTTTGATCGTTTAATTTCATTGCAAGGTTTTGATTTTAATCTTCATATTGCGAGTGAGTTTTGTGGCTCGTATATCTGTTTTTAAGGTGCCAAGTGCCGTGTCTTCATACTAACGTAATATGGGCTTAAATTTAATATGATTAGGTTTTTATGATTTTTTTTTGACTAATTATATCTATAACACTTAAATGCATGTTTGTCGAGCATATACCATTTTTTATAAATTGTTTTAATAATTAAATGAGTAGCATACAAACTGAAAAACAAAATATTAATTTTGGAAATATGGGCGTCAACAAACATGCATTTTAGTGTTTTAGATATGATTTGTCTATTAAAATAGATATAAAATTAATAATGTTAAAGTTAACCCTATATTACTTTTGTATGGAAAACAGCCAAGCTATTGTTCTCTCTTAATAGTAAAATCAGCATGGGATATATTTCTTATTGCGTAATACTATTATTGATTTCGTTAAAATTTTTCACTTTCGCTGAAATTGCGAAGTTTGAACAGACTGGCCGCGATATTATTTGGTGTCGTCACTGTGGCATTGAAATTGGAGACATCCACCAGCTCTTTAACAAATCAAGTCCAGGAGCTAGAAGGACTGAATCCTGGAATGTCACAAAAAGTATTATTTCTGTGCAGACTTTGGTGAACCCATTTAATTCTGAGTTTGAATTATTGACCGTCAAGAAAGTTAAATGCGAAAATCTTGGACATAATTTTGTTGGAGACTCCTGGTTTCCTGGGTATAGTTGGCGCATTTGTGCATGCCCAGAATGCGGCTCACAGCTTGGCTGGACGTTTGAGAAGCATATAAGTAATGACTTAGAAAATAATAACTTAAACGAAACATTTCATGGGCTGATTGCAAATTCAATCGTTGGTGTAAATACTAAACATGAAGTGATGTCGAATACATCAGTGTAAGTACATAATAATTTGGTCTGGCTGGCCACGTCTACCAACCGATGACTGACAGCTGTTGCAGCAAACGAGTCCCGTAACCGTAAGGTAGGACCCCCTTCGCTGGAGGATTGAGGAGATGGAGGACCCTTGGATGCGGTAGGCGCAGGTTTTAGTATAGGAAGGACTACGAGAGTCTGGGATCCTGATGATGAAAAAATAAATGTTTTTATAGTTAACAATTATTTTTCAGATTAATCCATCCTAGGGTCGAAGAAGTAAACTTTATGTCAGCTATTTTCGACAGCGCGCAAGATAGCATTGTAAAAATATTACCAACAAATTTAGAAAATAGCACCAAAAATGAAAAAGGAACGGTTTCAAACATTTCTAGCAACAAAAAGCGTAAAGTAAGGAACAGTACTTCAGATGACGCAATCGGTGACATAGTAGTACTTCTATAAATGAATAATCTAACATTGTACGTTCCGAAGCAAGAATGTGGAACGAGTGGTTGCTTACCAATATTCATTAAAATTTACCAGCGATGAATTGTCTAACGTTATATTGTTTTATTGTATTAGAAACAAAATACGTAATTTTACGATTAACAAAACATGGGGGCTTACTGCGGCTGCCCTGGCGAGCAGTGCAGCGACCCATGTGGCTCGCTGTCACAGTTTTCTCTCAAAAACGTCTCGCAGCTGACACTCGTCTACTTTTATTTCCACAATGACTTGTTCTATACTGCACACACTAATTGCTTTAACCTATATTTTAGACAAATATTCCTTAAAATCAGTTATTGAATGAATAACTTCATAAAAGTACCTATACTCTCCTTATATGTATAAAACAGTCTTTAGTTCTAAATAGTGTTACGTAATACCATAATCGTAAACAAAACAGGGGCTTATACCAGCTGCCCCGGCGAGCAGTTAAGCGACCCATTTGGCTCGCTGACACAGTTTTCTCTGAAAAACGTCTCGCAGCTGACACTCGTGCACTTTCATTTCCACAAAGACGCGATTCTATACTGCACACACTAATTAGAGCTATCGTTTTTTGGTTCACCAGGAGCCACCACTATAGAGTAAGGTCTGTCAAAGTTTGTTGATAGACATTGATTTATACCAATCATTAAGTTTATACGTTTTAATAGAGACCCAGTTTTATAGGCGTTTTGTATATTTAGAAGTACGGAGTTTTTGTTCCAATTTCAAATATTAATATGTCTGTCTCTCGAGCTCTCATACGTGCTTTACGCACAAGTGCGTTCTCTGTCGCTCGTAAAAAATTCGTCGACAGAACGCCACATACAACTGTATCTCTATAGACACAATAACCGCATAGTCAACGCGTAAATAGTGATACATTTGATATTTCGGCAACCTCACGTCAAGCAACACTAAAAAATATTTTTTTAAATGTTTTTCTTTGCTATGACGAGGCCGTAATGCACTTGACAGATTGATTTGATTTGATTTGATGTCATCATTCTACGAGCTTTTTGCTCTCAAACTCTGTCCCTATCAATGTAATGTTACAAGTAACAAATTCTATTAAAATCTCGTTTAAACTATTCCATCTCCGTTAGTTAAACGTATGTCATGTAAATTTGCAATTTAATACTTAACGATATAATCTGACATCGCTGTTATCCAAACTTGACTAATCAAGTTTAGTTAGGCTGGCTCGTGCGATCCAATCTCGTCAGGCCTAGTGCTATAGACATACAAATGTATACTGGAAGGAAGTGACATCAGACAGGTTTTAACAGGACAGAAAACACGTGTTATGTTGGTTATTTAGAGACACATCCTTTCGATCAATCAGTCATATAATTTGTATTTAGATTTCTTACATTAATTTAACCACCAGGGAAGTACAGACGTGTATCCGGAATAGAAATTGAAATAACTGCCGTCTCTTTTATTTATTCATGTACCTTCCAAAACA
This sequence comes from Hypena proboscidalis, assembly GCA_905147285.1. Lineage (NCBI taxonomy): Eukaryota > Metazoa > Arthropoda > Insecta > Lepidoptera > Erebidae > Hypena > Hypena proboscidalis. The sequence continues at coordinate 6,309,311 of LR990130.1, forward strand.
TACATAGCGAAACAAGTAAATTACAAAAAGAAAATGTCGTAAAATTTAAAATTGCTTGCTTTAAACCGTAGAGCAAAGGCAAATAAGCAATAGAGTGGTTTTGAATGTCGTGAGTTCCAAGGTGTCGTTTCTAGTCTTGCAGAGTATCGATGTGATTCAGCGAACTCGGATATTGCAATTTCCATGCAGCTCACGCCGACTGCCTCTCCCTTCCATTTCGTTTCATATTGCACTGCAAAAACAACACTTGACATTTATAAACCTAATTTCACAGATAATGCCACAATCAGATTATGACTACTGCGAGCTGTGTACTTGCGTCGCCGTTATCCTAATATGATTTGCAATAATTGTAGAATGGAAATATTTGCATTCACAGCTCGCAGTAGTCATAATCCGATTGTGGCATTATCTGTGAAATTAGGTTGGAAACCTTTGTTTACAATGGATGCTATGGAGGTTTTCATGTATTATATAACGTATTTTTATTGCTTTACAAAAGATTTTCGAATGCCAAACCATTTTTTTATTATTATGTATTGTTCTGTGTCGGTGAGCAGTGAGGGTCGTCGGAGGTACACCGCTGTTATAATATTCAGCCTCCACCACAATGTTTTATTTATTCATCTCTGAAGCTTCAATATTCATTACCGTACTCGAGGCTCTCTTAGCTCCTGCATAAAATACACTAGGCTTCTACATTTCTATATTGAAAATTTGGATATTTTTAAGTTAGCCCGCGTTTATAAATATAAGTACTTCAAACATTTTCAAGAGATTATTTTAATAGTGCAATTTCCTCTGAGAGTGCAATATTGATAAATAAAAATTGAAACTTTAATGATTTTTCACTTTTGAAATGTCAGTCACCAATATAGTCGGTAAGTTAACAAACAATGCAAGGCAAGCACTAATATCTAAGTATTCTTGTTGGAATTTCCTAAGCTATCAGTATCAAAGTGTCTGTTCAACCGAAGAACCGCAAGCCCCTTAGCGAGAGAGAAGTTAGTGTCGGTCTGACTTGTATTCTGCTCCATATCGGTACTTGATTACAATTTCACTTCGAAGTTCACTGCACGTTTTATCGCTTAATTCGATAAGACACTTTTCAGTAAAGGCTCGATGTATAGGTATCATATTGAGTTTACCGTAGTTCAGCTAGATCATACTAGCAATTAGGACAACCACAAATTTGACCCGACACGCGACGGGTGGCGACGCGACGTAGCAAAGATGCGGTTTTGTGAATTGAGTGACACCATCAAGATTCAAGATTAAAGATTCATTTATTCGCAGGAATATGGTACAGTAGATGGTATACATGTTTTAGCAGCCCGACATATTCATCTTTAATAGGCATGCGAATTTTTGTTTAAAGTAGTAAACATGGACAATAAAGTAGCATTAACAAGCAGGATAACTTATTTTTTACAGGAATAGAATTCGTTTAGCGTATAAAAGCACTTTTCAAGTAACCAAGCCTTAAGTTTTCTTTTAAAACATCCACGATCACTATCATACCAAAACGTCCGGTCTCGTTTATAGAATATAGCCATGAAATTACAAGATTTTGTAATAATAAATGTAAGTGATAAATACAGTATGAGGTTAATAACTCGCCTATTTTTGTTTTTAATACTTTTATGCTAGAACAACAACGCCAGTTTCATTTCTACCTATCACCAAACAATTCATTAGAAGAAGACCTACTACAATCTCTTTGCCGATCACAATTTGTCCCAATTCAGTAATTAACTATTGTATCAAATCAATTGTCACGTCGACGTTACACGTCGTATGTACCTAATATACGAGTATGTTGTATGATAATATTCTGAGTTAGTTCCCTTATATCTACAAAGAATAGAACTAGAACAAGCAGCACCTACAGGCGTAGATAATAATAATAATAATTTGGAATTTTTACATCAGATAGAACGCCAGAAGCAATTACACAATCCAATGGTCCCAATGACATGGTCAAATACACACATTCACTCTCATTCATTTCACACCCAGTCTCAGAACAAATATTTGCAAATTACACAAAAATTTGTCCCATGTGGGGATCGAACCCACAACACCAGTGTAGTGGAGAGCGGCGAGGCGATCGCCTTTACCACTACACCACACGTGCAGATCAAAGAACGTGATCACAAAGACATCGAAGGACACGCGCCAAGCTTTGGACCGTCAAATATATTGGCTTGATCGACGCTTTTTGCTTACCAATTACAACGTTGTAGCCTTTTTCAAATTAAATTGGTTGAAACAAAACCTTTTTCTTAAGCGCGGCTATTTTTAATGTGTGTTTGATTTTTCTTTTAGCTTTTACATAACATTACATCACGCCTATATACCCAGAAGTGGCAAAGGAGTATAACACCCACACTTCACCTGCTGTGTTTAGGTCCCATGTGATAGGGGGACAGCCTGTCGTCATCCACCGGGCGCAAATCCAACTCCGTGCTGCTATTAAGAATTTTCTTACAGATACATCCTAAACAACACTTTTGTCCGACGCGAGAATCGAATCCTAGACCAACAAGGCAGTTTAACTTTTAGTTCCAATATTTATTGCTAGTTACTCAAAATTTTAAATTCGTTCTCATATTCTTTTATCATTATTATTGAGATCCAAACTGAATTACCTGAAATTATAAAAATGCAATTTAGGCCAATGCTCTCCTTATTTAATAAAATGATAAATAATCAACAAAAGGGCAAGCGCGTAATCCGGGTCGTAGGGCTCTGCCATGAATCACGTCCGGACAACGCCATTCATCAGCCGGATTCGCATTCCCACACGCACTCGCATCGCTTTTTATTGCCACCGCAGACCCTTATTTACGCATAGTTAATACCATTTATTAACGCTGAAAACGCTTTTGTCATCATCTGTAGAACGTCGAAGGTGCAATTGGCACACAGAAAGTAGTTTTTTTTAAATAAGTCAACTGATTAACCAACGATAAAGAAGCGATTTTACAAAATAATCGCTTTTTTCTTTACGTGACGCATTTTGTAACATCTTAAATGAACATCATTTGATAGATCATTCTGTTAGCCACATAGTGTACGCATAAACTTGCTAAGTTTATGCGTACATTGGTCAAACAATGTGTAAGATCATTAGATATCTGTTAGTACGCTGTAAGGTCGCAGTTAAAATGATTTAGTAGATTTAATTCGAGGCTGGCATTTTAAAGGATCGCAAAACATCACTCTTCGCAAATTAAAAGCAATTAAGAAACCACCCGGGGAATCATTGTTTAATTAATATTAATAATGAAGCGTAATATCAAATAAGTCTCTATTTGATTTCTCAATGGTATATCTTTATTGAAATGAAAAGCGTAAATCTATAATGTCATTGTTATAATGGCTGTAAAATTGTGTAGTAATGAAGGTCATAAAATGGTTATAAAAGTTCAAACCAATGTTTCAATTATAATAAAGTGTTGGTTAAACAATTGCTAATTTAGTCAAGTTCAAGACCTGGCTGTTGAGAATTATAAAACCTTTTTTATTTATTCAAAAATGAATATTTTATTATTTTCTTACATTATTATTGTTCTGGTTATTACAAACGTTCTGCCCACTTTTGCGGATCCTGAAGAGAACAAGCTAAGATGTCGTCATTGCGGCTTTAAAGTGGGTGATGCCATGGATCTGTTCAACCAATCAAAGAGCGCAGGAGCTTTGAGAGTTGTATATACAAACTTATTTGGAAAAAACATCTCGATACAAACAGTCGTAAATCCACGCCGCTTTATAATTGACATTATGACAATCGAACATGCAAACTGTGCTGATATAAACATTGGTAGTAATAAAGGAGGCTCTTGGTTTCCTGGATATGAGCCGCGATTATGCCTTTGTCCTAATTGCTCTTTACAGCTTGGCTGGACGTTTGAAAGAGATATTAATAGCAATGTGGGCGAAAGTAATAGAACGAAGAAATTTCATGCGTTAATAACAGACTCTCTTCTCGCGAATGACGGATTTGAAATTGAGCTGACTACTGAGTAAGTTGCTGATTGTTACCATTGAAAGCTATAGTAGTATGTAACCACGTAGTTCATAGTTACTTATTTGTAAAAGAAATAATTTCTAACTTTAATATCTTGTTACATAATTTCGATTCGAGTGCACGGTTGGCGTAGTGGTTAAAGCGGTCGCCTCGCCGTTTTCAACTGCGCTGGTGTTGTGGGTTCGATCTCCACGTGGGACCCATTTGTTAACACCCCCGCGACGCAGGAGTAATTCCTAGAGCGGGCGTCGTACAACAATTCCTAAACTTCAATACTAATATTTAAAAACAATTTTTTTTAGACCCTTAATGGTAGTTGAAAATAATTCATCGGACTTTTTTGTTAATTTCAAAGAAGAAATCGTTATACCTCAACACGCATATGCTAATAAAACACGCAGAATGCATACAATTGCGGAAAATTATGCTTCTTTCCAAGAAAACGGGAAACTTCGCCTATAACAAGGGTATTTTCGTATTTTAATGGACATAATAAACCGTTGAAATTAAAGAATTGTGTTTATTTTATCGCTTCAAACATTTTGTTTGAAAGCCACCCATATTTCATTAATGCAAATACAAAGACAGCAAAATTATATCAGGGAAAAAAGGAAATTTAATACTGAAAAAAACCACTAGTTACATAATTAAAGACTAGTTAGTCAGAAAAAGGTCAGTTTTGGTAATAATATTATAAACGAGATGGAGGAAAATAATCAATAATACTTTTGTGTTGCTGTAAATTTGTTTTTTATTAATCCTATTTTCATTTTTTTTTATTTTATTTAACTATAGCACAAAAGTATGTACAAAGCGGACTTGATGCCTAAAAACTATCTCGATGCATTTACGATTTACATCTTTCCTTCAATCGATACTTAGATGTATTATTTATCTATTTATACATCATGTCTTGTGTATCCTCAAAGTTTGAACACGAGATAAACAACATAAGAATTAAAATTGAAATATCTTAATATGAGAAATAGAAAGAAATTATTGAATTATAAATATGAAGTTAATTTTTAATTTTGTTTTATGTCATTTTAAAATTCAATGAACACTACAGTACTACTAATCACAGCAGTAAATAATTAAGGTGTTTTAAGTTATAAAGTCCTAATGATTGATATTATTTTTTATCCAAATCTTAAGTGCTGAGTTTAAATACTCATTAAAAAACTAATTCATTTATTTTACGACTTGTTTGGCTAATTGCTTTGCTACTCTATTGTTGTTGTATCAAATTGCTATTTGTAATACTTTTCTGAATTTTCAGCATCTATCATCATTCAATAGCTGGGCTGCAATCGCACTACGGAATGGCATTCATATTATTTTTCATTTTTATTTCATTTATTTCACACAAAACTTTCGCTGATGGTTATATACCAACTAAAGAGAAGGCTGGCCACGAGTTGATATGGTGCGGTCACTGCGGCGCTTTGCTTGGAGAAACGGAGAACTTTATCAGCAGGAGAAGTCCAAGTGCTATAAAATTTGAATACAAGAATACTTTAGGAAGAAATGTTTCAGTACAATCTTTTATAAAAGAAGGTCACGGTAAGGTCCAAACTATAACTGCTAAGAACACCATTTGTAATATAGAAGGAGATATTCACACGGAAGGGTCGTGGTACCCGGGGTATACATGGAGTTCTTGCGTATGTCCTAATTGTAACGGCTCGCTTGGTTGGTCTTTTCAAAAAGAAGTATCAGGTAACAGCATGGACGAATATGCTGGCGATCGCTTTATTGCACTGAGGACTGACTATTTACTCGGGGTCAACAATGACTCAGAGATCGTTCTGCTTCATCCATCGTAATCAGTTAAAATATTGTCATGTTTACAATGTGGCGAAAATAAATAAATGAAATTAATAGTTGTCTTTATTAATTAAAACTAAAACCTAAATCTCTTCTACATGTACAATCTTATTGACGTACTCATTAAATGTATCACAATTTGAGTAAATACTTAATTCACTTATCGAGCTATGTCAGGGACCGATGTGTTTTACTTGACATTGTTCAAAGCAAAAAAAAACGCATTTATCAATATTCAATATGAAAACACACAAATTAATCGGCAAGTGTATAGACAAAAAAAGAATTTACGTTTTTATCTGTTACATTCACAATCATCAAAGTGTTTCAAAGCGTCTAAATCCATGAAAATAAAGAAAATAACGGTCAAAGGTGAAAGAAATTTGGGATAAACGGCACCTGTAGGCGTAGATCAAAGAGCGTGATTACAAAGAGTTTGAAGGGCAGGCGCGACCTTCCAAAGAACGAACGTTATTGGCTGGAACGAGGCTTTGCAGATACCAATCACGAAATTGAGAAGATTTTCAAGATAATATTTAAGTTTAATCAGTCCCAAGCCTCTACTGATTGCCATTTTAGTGAACAAATTACTCTTTTTCAATTAAAATAATAATAATAGCAGCCCTGTATCTAATACATGTCCCACTGCTAGGCTCGGGCCTCTTCTCATGATGAGAAGGGTTAAGCCATAGTCCACCACGCTGGCCAAGTGTGGATTGATAGACTTCACACACCCTCGAGCACTTATTAGGCACTCTCAGGCATGTAGGTTTCCTCACAGTCTCTCACTCGGCTATCGCTGCCTTATTCAATTATTTCTCATAAAAATATTCCGTTTGCTAAAAAACTTATTATTTATTAAATAAAAGTACAAAAATAACAAGCATTGTTTTTAGGTAAAGTTTAAAGTTTGAACGAGGCTCTCTCATCCGGCATTTCATAATTACCCACAAAGCCGGAAACAAAAAATTGGCGGTCTGTTATACAACTCTCGTTTGTAGCAACAAATTATATTGTACGAGTATTAATGTTACTTTGTTTTCACTGAAACCCTAATTAGTGGTACTTTATTCAACTTTGTTATGTTTCATTAAAATGAAATATTTAACAAAAAGTAGAATTTACATACAAAGGTCCGATAAAGCTAGTTAGGGCTTATAAATAAGTGCCTGTTACCCGTTTTGGTGTGCTTTTGCTACTGATTGTCTGACTGACTGACTATGTGGGTTAAGTATAATAGTAGCAGACCTGCATCTAATATATGCCCACTGGCTGGGTTAGGCCTCTTCCCATGATGAGTAGGTTAGGCCATAGTCCACGCTGGCCAAGGGCGGTTTAGCAGATTTCTCACACTATCAAGCACTTTTTAAGCACTCTCAGACATGCAGGTTTCCTCACGACGATTTACATGAAAAATACACACATATCTTCGAAAAGACGAATCTTGTACTGTGGGTTCGAACCCGAGACTTTTGCCTTCACAGTCCTACGGTCTCCCACTCGGCTATCGCGGCTTGGTTTAGTTAAGTATACTTCATTCAAAACGTAATTTATGTTTATACTTGAGTAATTAGTAGTAAGGGATAATGGTTCTTCAGTTAAAGTTATTCCAAACAGTCTGCTATTACTACCACAAACTATATACATAGCTTGGGGAATACTAAATCAAATTTATCTGTATACAAGTAAAGTTTAGTTTTGTAAGCTCACAGTCACAATTAGTACTAGTGTTTACAGATGGGTGCGCTCATTGTTAGAATATAAAACACAGGTACCTAACAATGAACAATGTTTGAGTGAAAATTATTCAGTTTGTCACGAACGCGAATTAATGTAGATTGCTATGAGAACGTTAATTCTAGAGAGCAAACAATTGTAATTGAACATGATATGCATGAAACAGTAATGGTAACTGAAATTTTATAATGCTATGTATTTTACATCAGAAGATTTAATGTTAGACTGTGTGTACGGTAAAAAAACACAATGTAATTTTTGAATCTAATAAAAATAAATCATTATTTTTTAATGTTTATTGGCTTCTTTTTTAGGGTTCCGTAGTACCTACAAGGAACCCTTATAGTTTCGCCATGTCCGTCTGTCCGTCTGTCCAAGGCATAGCGACGAAACCGTTGGTGCTAGAAAACTGAACTTTTGCATGAACATGTATGTTAACTAAACAAAGAAAGTCGTAGAATAAAATTTGGAAAAATATTTTTTTTTCGGGTAGCTCCCCTACATGTAAAGTAGGGATGTTTTTTTTTTGTCGCCTACCCCATAGTGTGGGGTATTGTTAGATAGGACTTTTAAAAACGTTTAGGGGTTGCTAAGACAGTTTTTTGACTTAGAGATCCGTTTGCGAGATAATTAACTTTAAAGAGCAAATTTTTGTTCGAGTAGAGCGTCCCCCCCCTCTAAAAGCTAAACTACTGGATCCCAAAATCTGAAAAAAATTGTGTCGGTAGTACATGTAATGAACTTTAAAGGAAAACTATAGCGGATAAGTTCAGTTCATTAGTTCAAGAGGAATAGGGGTCCGAAATGTCAGATGCAGTTACTCAGAATATTTCGTTCAAAATTCTTGAAACATAAATAAGCATACATAATACATATATAAAATCACGCCTTTATCCCACGGGGGTAGGCAGAGACGATGGAACGCCATGTGCTTCGCTCCTTACATACTTCTTTCGCTTCCTCAACATTCATACATCTCGTCATACGTGCTAGCTGGTTTCGTGTACTACAAACATTTCCTTTCTGAAGGACCATTTATCTGGTTACTTTAACTTAATTAGTTCTAAAGTAATTGGGGTCCAAAGTGTAAAATGCAGTTACTTAGAATAATTCGTGCAAATTACAAAAACCTTTGAAAGTAATGACTTGTATGAAAATGTTACTTGTTTAATACAGATAGTAAATCCCTTTTAAGTCGAAATATGTTGTTACGACTAGCTACGGAAGCCTACTGCGCGTGGCCCGACACGCACTTGGCCGGTTTTTTTAACTTATGAAATTTGAGCCTTTAAGTAAAAAAATAAAATAAAATGCAAACTTTCCATCCAAGTGGCGTCCAAAAATGTACATTTTACGTAATAAGGAGATAATGACATTACAATAATTTTATTGTGATGTCATTACCACCTTAGATAAGACGATTTTATAATACTTAACCTAACTGTACCTATATCTTACCTGGCCTTAGTACGAGAATACGCATTACAGTCAGGTCGATGCCCAATAACACGCATGATTGGTTTAGTCATCCGCTCCACCGATCGTATGTCGATCGCATGGCCCCGCTATGCTAATGCCATTACATTTTTTACCCCCTCTACTAAAAATTAATGAAATTGTCTGTGCCGTATAAATTGGGTTAGTCTAGCTTAATGCAGTTAGTTTACTGTTTTAGTTTTAGTTTAGAATTTTCGAGGAATTAATATAAAATAAATGACAACATTTTCTGTTGTTATTCTTGAGACAGATATATAACTATAGAGCGATGATGTGGACAGCGTAATGTGTTTTTGATTCTATGACAATGTGTTGATGTTATATGCCTAATACATTCGACATCTAGTCTGTATGTAAGGCTGTGTGAATCATTTCAATTCTGATTGTGTCTATACAAATACATTTGTTTGATTCATAGCCCATACAAGTAAAAATAAGAGCAACCACTACTACAAACTACTTTAAATTTCTCGTAAAAATATAAAAGCCTGCAGAAGCTATTGACATTGTATGCAGACACACGTCTTAAAAGACATGATGATTTTTTTAGAAAATCTTTAACTGAGTAAAAAGATTCTGTCACTAACCATTTGTGCAGCTGATTACGCTGATTACATTTTATGTTAATACGGTGAAATTGTTGAAAAGTAATGTCGAGACATTATTTTCAAAAATTTCAAGGGTGAACAAGTAAATTTTATGCCACTAAACACGTAATGTAAAATAGGCTTACGATAGATAATATCTGCAAAACTTCAAAGGGTACCGGTAATATCATAGTTCGCGTGTATGTTTCATAATAAATAAATGTTTAGTATTGACGACTGATTCAGTAGTAATTGGCTTCGATAATTGCCTCTATGGATTAATGCTATTTGAATGTGAATGGTTGTATTAGCTTTAGTTGATTTATGCCGTTGTAATTTAAAGCTTAAAAATCCTCATGCTGTAATATACCTAATAATGGATATATTAGAATGAGAATCGTGATTCAGATGTGGAAATAATACCGCTAAAACTAATAAAATGAATAATGAACTTTTGTTTGGTTTTCCGTAGCTTCTAGTTTTGTTGGATTTTAAAAATACAGTCGTATATTTGAAATATTTCACTAACTGGTGATTCTATTAACGACTTGTTTGCTAATGAAACATACAGCAAATATATCCATATCATGGAATAGAGTAGGTTTGATTAAATAAAAATTTCGGGTGGGTGAAAACCGTTGCCAGAATTACATTTCACGAAACTCACCTCTAACGATGAGAAATTCACCCCGACAGGAACATGCTCACTTTGTAGCGTAATTCCTTTTTAATTGTATTATATATATAACATGAAGAGTTAATGAGTGATTAAAATCGTTGTACTATGAGAATAATTATGGCCTATTATTTCCGAAAACATTTATTAATTAAAGATCTTTATGATTGTGAAAGGAGATAGGATCGTTTATCAAAACTTAAAATGTGTTTTTGCAAATTGATGTTCAGTATTCAAACTGCTTTATTAACGTTTGAACATGCAGCATAGCACAACAATAATCAAATATTGGTACAAAGACACTCTGCCTTCAGCTTCAGCCAATAAGCTTTGGTGTGGTGACACAGGGTAGAATTCACACATGTCGAGCCGCCAAATGAAACCACATGCTCTGTGGGCTGCGTACGTCATACGGTTTATTAGCAGATTGCCTGAGAATTATGTCGAAAGCAAACTAACTAATGTTGAGGTCCATTACCATTGGTCAGGTATCAAACTCAAGAGACGAAAAGAGGTTTCACTTATTTAAAACAATTTTTGTTTTTTTAGTTAAAAAGTAAACACAGAAGTATACTTCTGTGTTTATTTTTTTATTTTTTTAAATTTTTTTACATTAGATAGAAGGCCAGAAGCAAATACACTATCCAATGGTCCCAATGACAAGGGCAAATACACACATTCACTCACACAAGCACACCCAGTCTCAGAACAAATCTTTGGGAATCACACAACGATTTATCCCATGTGGGGATCGAACGCACAACACCAGTAAAGTGGAGAGCGGCAAGGCGACCGCTTAAACCACTACACACGTGCAGACATACATTATACTTTCATGTGCGTTTTTTCAGGCATAACATTCTACCTCACAACATCACAACAGGTCCAATTAGAACTGGCACTGACGGGCAGTACGCATCATTGACTTGAATTTAAACTTATACATATGCCGTATAACTGTTACCCTTAAAAAAATAAACAAAATCACATAGCAAACCTAACTTTTACGCCAAACTTTTAAAATGTGTAAAGTTCAATACTGGCTGTCAAACAAATTAGAATTGTCAGGGCTCAGTATAACAATAGGTATCGCCTTGAAAACACCTAAGACCTACCAACAGTCTTAAAACAGACCATTTCAATAGAGTTAACATAAGGTATGGATAAATCTTTTATTGTTCAATGTGTCAAAATCTGCTTCATTTGTTATCTACACAATAACATAAATAAAAAACAAAAGACGATTTGTTTAATTAAACAGCACAGTGCGTGATAAAACCACTCAGTTCTATAATAACACTTATCGTCAGCAGCAATGAGTAATTCACCAAATAAACTTTCTCAAGTTGTGTCTCGAAATCCACAAACAATGCAAAGTTTCCAACTCAACAGATGCGGATTAGTCGTGATTAATCACTTGTGTAGCAGAGCTTTGCGATGTTATTGCGATCATACCAACGAAATAGATATGTAGCTGTTTAATTAAGGCTTAAAATTGTGTCAACCGTGGGTATTAATTACTAGGCTAAAAAGCGACTAGCTTCTATGCGCGACTCCGCTCGTGTTGTACATAGATTAATAAAGCCTATATTATTTCTGAGGTCCTAAAATATCTCCACACCAATTTCATTTAGATCAATCCAGTAGATTTATAAGAGTTCTGGGTACAAAGAAACAAACAAAAATAATTCCAGTGCAGATTTCACCATTTTGATTAATCTACAGCTTTCGATATCTCTGTCCCGTTCAAATTTTGAATAAAAGAGATATGGAAAGACGAGTTTAATATAACTGTAGATTAAGGAGTCCAGTGGAATTGAGGGTAATTAATAAACGATACTTAGTAGATAAATTACGTTACTCACGTCTGGCAGTAGATGGCTTGAGGATGAACGAACACAAGTTCAGTTTTACAGTAAGTTTTAACTAACTTATCATATCTTTTCTTCGGTTCCTTTACTGGTATTGTTAACAAGGTATATGGTTTGGTCTTAATAGTCGTCAATAAATATTAGAAGAAGCCGCAGTGCGCACGCCCTAAATAAAACATTCCTGCCGACCACTCAATGTTTCACGCTTCGTCGTGTCGATGGCTGAGTCAAATTTTATTTAGACTTGCCATCGTGGTGAAAGGATTAGCCAATTCGCTTTGGAGAACTCGCGAATTGCCCAGGGTGGGCCGGACGTAGGGAATCATTGTTTACGTCACTCGGGGAGGCTCCTTTCTTGCACCCCACTCCTTTCTTGCACCCCTTTCACGCTGTCCGTGTGTAAGGCTGTAGAGATTTTACAGATACTCAGGTACTTTGATTTTTATTTGGTGCATATTATATGATACATAAATCGGCCGTTCTTTAGGAACGGCCGATTTATGTTTGAATCTTACGTATCCGAACTTTGCTGTGCGTTGATGACATTTTTATACTGAATCACCATAAAACGCTTAGTAATTGGACCACCTTCTCTATCGTCGCTAGCTAGTCATGGCTTTCTTATTATCTTATTATACACTAAACATCTTAAAATTATACATAAGTACACAATACCGGAAGAATTCAGCCATTGTTGTGCCGCCGAGATTTCCTAAAAGGCATTTGCATTATTTTTCACCAAATTGGAATAAAAAAAGTCCTATCTGCGTAAAGATGTAAATTTAGGGCTCAGCTGAATGTAAAGTTCACGGCTGATTTTATTTTCATGGTAGAAACGTAAAGTGAATTTTAAAATATCTGCGTAGAAATGAAAATTTATTCAAATGTTTTTTTTTTACAAGTTTAGTCGTAATATTGCCCACAAAAACTTCAAATAATTCTTTTATCCTAGTACAATGGATGAAACTTTCACCATTTTATTACCACCTATTTCTTTTTCTCTTTCTTTATTGAAAAATCGACGCCCGCACTCAAAGTAATTTCTGTGTCGCGGGGGTTTTTACAATCATACATTTCACACACCCTGATTCAGAAAAAATCATTACGTAGGGGATCACACAAAGATTTGTGTCGTGTGGAATCAAACTCACAACGACAGTGCAATGGACAGCAGCGGCGACCGCTGACCGCTACCACTTTGCCATCCGTGCACCATAGTTTAGTTAAAGGAAGGTTTGTAGGTAATAAATAGTTCACAACCTTCTTTGACTATATATTCTCACATATAACGACGAAGTGTCTGTGGCAAGAGTACTGTTCTATTAGAGCTGAACAACGTCGAACGGTAGAGTTTAAGTATTTTAACTAATAGCGAACAGGTATTGTCTTGTGATATTTGTAATCTATGGTGCTATGTCTTATGTGACAGTAATTTCAGTCTTACTTTTTAGCTATGTCTTAAATTTAATCTTTAATTAGCGTCCACGAGCGAAGCTTTCTAATAGAGAAGATTATTTTTTAATTCGACTCAGTATTTACATATTTTTCGATAAAATCATAGCGAGCAAGCAAATAAAAACCATTTTCCTTCGTTTACAAGTTTAAATCTATATAATATATTATTTGTCTGAAATTAGAATATTTTATTCATTTGATCCATATTAACTATTAGTAACCAATAGCGGGTAGGTCCATTTTGGAAATGAATAAAACCTAAGTCATTTTTGGAATCGACGAACTGACAAAGAACGTATATATCCTGAACACATCCTAGTTTTTGTAATAGTTTGTTAGAAATACACAATTTATGTATTTATCATGACATGTGTCAGTAATGATTTGGTGTTTCCATACCTAATATGTGTGTAAATGTTGATTGTATTAGTAATTGGCTTCGGTAATTGGTTCAATAATATAATTAATCCTACTCGAATGCCAATTGTAACATTAGCCTTAATTAATTGACATAATTTATCATTCATGACTTACTTGTCCTTATATTATAATGAATGGGTGCATATTGGAGCAATATACTACAAGTTACTGTAAGGTCTCTCTGTATTTTTATCGGATAGTATAACTATTACTATTAGTGCTGATTTAACAACGTGTTAATCTTAAATTGATCTACGACGACTGCTCGATCGATCTCCCTGTCGCGTACAAACATTGAATAAAAAAGAGATGCAGATACGGGTTGAATAAAACCAGTGGCGGGGCCCTGTTTAAAAAATATTTGGGGTCCTTATAAAGGGTAAAGATTTCTCATAAAAGAAAATTGTTGTTTGCATAAAATTAAAAGAAATATTTAGTCTTTATGATTATCTATCTGTCACTTTTACCACAATTTTTACAACCAATTCAAATTGCCTTGTTTTGGCACACTGACTTTAGTTTTTCTAAAGTTTCTGCCTCTATGGACAATTCTGAAAGGTATGACAGGCGTACTTACGCACTTTGTGGCCCTCGTATGCATATACGGCGGTAGCTACGCCCCTGAATAAAATCATACATTCAGAAGCTTAGTGAAATCGGGGCTCAGAGTTGCCGGCACAGATCTTAATCACCGAATTCTATGGACCAACAATGACCTAAATATGAGTACGATTCGATGGGTCTAGAGACCCAGGCTGGTGGTATACGTCTTTTTTTTATAACAATACGTTTACTATGCAATGGCTATCAGCTAAAACTATATTTACTGTAACTGTTAACTGCTTTTTATTTCAATCTAAAAACTGAAGAATACCGGAAGCGGTTGAGTTATACTAAGTAAAAGTAAATAATGTCAAAGTAATAATTAACATGTTCTAATTTTCTGAAAATTAAAAACATTTTATGTTGATGGACTAAAGCGGTAAATATAAAGTGTTACCGTAAGCAGGTACATTTTCTCAGCGTTTGCTTGCAAATCTCGGAAACGCTTCGTTGCATTCAGTTTTTCCTGACGACTGCAGGTCGTAGGACTTTAAATAAGAGCATGTTCGGTATTTTCTGAGTAAATTATTGTATAAGGTATTAAAACCATGAATAAGTCTAGTTTATGCATCTTAAGATAAAACGAAATTATCCTACATACTTTATTTATGCATATTTATTAAAAATAATAGATGACTGAATGTGGTTATAAAAGTCTAAATAATATCAAATATCAAGAATGCAGAGGTCTGTAATGAAATAAGTGGTCTTGATAAATTCACGTTTACTGACGTAATGTGTGCTTCTAACTTAAGATGGGATCCAAAACTTTAGAAAGTACGTGGGGTATCTTCAGTATAGTCATAGTCAAAAGGTTTTACTTGATTTAATTTGAAGCTGGCATTTGAAAGGATCGTAAACATCTATTTTCTCTTTTCATGCATTTATGGTAATTAAGAAACCACGGTCGTAATAATTAAAAATGGTCGGTGCTGTGAGATTTTAACCAATATTTTGGCAATAAAAAATTTGTATTGGTATGTTGCGTAATTTTGAAAGAGGTTCCGTAAATTAGTTAGTCGTATAGTGCAGACCGTCCATGAAGCTTGTAATAAAAAAATATAAGTAGCCTTCCGATATCAATAAAAAAAATAACTAACTAATTCTGATATAGACGAGTTTATTATTGACTTTAATACACTGTGTATTATTAATTCTATCTGGAAAATGAATAACAAGTTTTTTTTCGTTATTACTTTACTTCTTGCTGCTAGTTTTTACACTTTCGCTGATCCAGGACGAAATTCACTTTGGTGTCGTCGCTGCGGTGTTAAAATTGGGAGTGCCGTAGACATATTAAACAATCCAAGCCCAGTAGCCATAAGAGTTGAACATACGCTTTTATTTGGACAAAATGTTTCAGTACAAACAGCTTCTGATCCTCAGAAACAAATGTTCGACTTCGTGACGATTGATCAAGCGGATTGTAATGACACAGATGATAATACTAGCCTGGGACGCCCTTGGTTTCATGGGTATAATCAACGAATATGCCTTTGCTTATATTGTTCTGTGCAGCTTGGCTGGACCTTCGAAGGAGTTATCAGTAACAACGTGGAAGATATTAATTACAGAAGATTTCATGCATTGATGACAGATACTCTCCTTGGGGTGAATAACAATGGTGAAGTATTTGATTTGAACACAAAGTAAGTAACTGAACTGTATTAGTGTAGGTTATAATTAATGAAATCGTAATCGTAATCGTCGAAAAAGTATTTAATTAATATTTTTGTCTACATATTTTGTAAAGCGAAATTAGTGTAACATCATGCTATTTTACCTATTCTATTCTCCTTATTTACTAAAAAGAATAATTTGACAGATCTGTATTTGCGTCCGGCAACATCTCTGAAGATTCTACTACTGTTTCAATAATTTATAAAGATCTCAAAAACGTGACTCGTTAACAACAAAGACTCGAAAAGTATTGAAACAACGGCAGATAAATCTACTTATAAAATACATTATAACCATAATTGGGTATTTTATTTTACATACTTTTGTTTGCATTACGTATTTACTTAATCATGACTCCTGAATACAATTGATTTAATTTAATTGCTTAGCATTCAGCACTCGTACGAGGTTTAGTACCCAAAATCACATTATAGTTTTAGTAATTCACTTTCTAGTTAATGTCAAGCAGAGACAGAAATTGTTTATAGCCATAGCGATAGTCAAGTTAGTGCCAAACGTTCTTAGTAGTCCCGTAGGAATTCGCTTTGCGCTATCAGTAACAAGGTGTCAACTGAATAGAACAACCGCAAGCCCCTTAGCGTAAGAGAAGTTAGTGTCGGGCCAACTTGTATTCTGCGCTATACCGGTATTTGATGACTATTCCACTTCAATGCTCACTGCGCGTTTCATCGCTTAATTCGATAAGATGTTCACAGTGAACGGACAGTGTATACTATATTGGATTTATCGTAGCCCAGCAACATCTAGACTGTTACGATAACCACAAATATTGGACAACGTCGGGTGTTATTGTAAATTCAATTTCAATTAAAAAGATTAAGCTTTAGTTTTAAAAGGTGTTGTATTGTTTTTGATATAAGAGCTTACACTTTTTGGTGTAAATTAAATCTCACTCCCATTTCATTTGTGCCCAAAATTTGGCACAATAAAGAAAATAATGTTTCAAAGTGAACGAAATGTAGAATAAGCGACACCTACAGGTATATATCAAAGAGCGTGATCACAAAGAGATCGAAAGACACGTCCCAAGCTTTGGTCGGGGGCTCTTTCAATAGAAACCTTCTAAAACCGGATGGTATTGGCCCGATTATAATACCTTTTGGATATCCATCAAAGATTTGTAGCGATTTTAAGAAAATATATGCCATAAATAAATGTAATTTTTCAGAATTTAATTCAGGGGGAGTTTGGAATTGATCTTGGGGTTTATAATATTCAAATAAAAAGCCCTTTTTAATTATGGATTAGTGCTAATCGATTTTTCGGTATAGTTTTCTTAGTGACTGAAATAACGTAAGCTTTATAGTGAAACTTTTAGGATTAACATAACATAACATCACGACTCTAGTACCCAGAAGGGTATGGCAGGGTTGCACAACACCCACATTTCACCCAGGTAAGGTTTTAAGGTTTAGGTCCCATGGTATAGGGGGTGAGCTTATCGCCATCTACCAGGCATAATTCCATCTCCGTGCTGCTATTGTGAATTTCCTGACGAAAACCTCACAAATAACACTTTGCCTGACTCGGCATTCGAACCCGAGAACTTGCGCTAAGAGGTACATACGCTAACCACTAGACCATCGAGACAGTCTTAGTTTTCGACATAAAGTTGTAGCTCTGTTAGTTATAACATCAACTTTGTTTGATATAATATAAGTAGTAAAGATGACGTTATATGGCAAAACCATGACTAAGCAATTTCGACGATACGGCCGAAAATTTGGCGAGCGTTTTCGAACAAGCTCCCCATCAATCATATTTTGACATTCGATTTTTCGCCCACCCCGCTTTGGTACCCAAGGGATCATATTGGAATAACTTTTTGACGTATTGTCATACCGTTACATAGTCTTTATTATTGTTCAATGTGTGTAGTTAAAATACAACTAAATATTTTAGAATTATCACTGTTTTAACTTAATAATCCTGAAGTAGCGTGCATTTGTTTCAGTCTTCGCGAACTAGTTAGGCACGGTACTCGTACGTCAGAATTTTGTACAAGTAAATCCTCTGAAGATGTACGTTTGTATAACATATTTTATGAATTAACAGCGGGTTTTTATTCTCTTTGAGCGTTCCCTCCGTGCGGAATACAGCTTTTTAGGAAGTAATTTTATTAGGCATACATGAAAAATTCAACCAACTTTTCCGAGTTAAAACACGCCACCAATGTTTTCACTGGAACACTAATGAATAGCTTTTTTCTCTTAGCTACGCTTTACGAGGGATATAAATTAAAAATTTGCTTTCAGAATGTTGTACAGCTTTTATCACGTCTGGTCAAAAATGTATTTTGAATGTAGAATATCTTATCAAACGAGAAAAGAGCGCTTGAAATAGATTTACATAACAAAATCATAAACTAGCTCATTTAGAAAAGTAGTAGGATAACAACTTGGAGTAAATATAATATTGTTAAGCGCTGTTTTTGCCCATGACGAGTTTTTAGAGATATCTGTGTTAAAATCAAGCATTATATTCAAATACTTCACTTCGTAAAAGCATTTGCTCAAAGTTCAATTGATTAATAAAAAAAAGATACGAATAGAATTTACTGATTAATTTTTTTCATTCAGCACTGACTAAATCAAGCCTGTACCTTTACCTTTATTAGCATTAACTATAAGTATATAAAATGGTCTAACGAAAATATAATATCAAAGTTCCTAATCCGATAAAGTTTACCGCGTCCTAAGTTCACAAATTAAGCTAAGCTTCTCATCATTATATTATTATAGATATTGTTTGCATTTGGACAAACTTTATTTAGTACAAATTAATCTCAATTAGAACAACCTTTTTTGTTATTTAATAATCGCATATTTTAACACCCATTAGTTTTGATGAACTTACTTAGTGTAAACGACAGTAACATTTAACAACGTATTTTTTTTAAATTATTAGCTTCTAAACTTCGTGCGATGTCGTAAAATTTCTGCTTTAACTTAATATGTTCAGAGAACATAGAAACTTCATGTTTATAACTAAGAAGATGTTATAGTTTTTGGTGTAGGTGTTTCATATTATGTAGGTGTGTGTAGTGCATGTAACATGTTCTAGTACTAACATTGCATTACAAATGCGGTAGTGCTAAGTTTACCTTACAAGTTTAGCTGTGGAGCTGAATTTAAATTTTGTAGTGGAATTAAGATTCAAACTGTATAATACGTGTAAAGAATTTAGTATATTTGGGGTGCATGAAAGGAGCCTCCCCGAACGACGTTTACAATCAACCCCTACTACGTCCGGCGCACCCTGGGCAGTCTGCAAATTTCCATCCAGCAGACTGGAAAGAATAGCTCTGGGCAAACAGTTTGTGCAAACCATTTGTGCAAGATCAAGTAAATTTCAGTTTGCGCAAGTATGGTTGAGCGTGTAACTGACACAACAACCTATTTTGTTTGCACAATCTATTAGCGCAAGCGTGTAGCGTATAGCCAGAGCGGATAAGTAAACTACTATTTAAGTTTAAAATTGGCTTAAATCCAAGACTCTTGACTTGGAGTATAATTACATAATCACTTTAATTACTTTATACATTATTTGGGTCAAAAAACAGGTACTCTGTACCTGGTCATTGTGGCTTATAGTTTTGAACGAAGTATAAAAGTTTGAACAACGGGGCGTGCTCTCATCCGGAATCTCGTATATTGCCCACAGAGGCGGAAGGACAAATTTGAGCCAGCTTAAATACAAGGGCCTCGTTACGATAAAAAGTAGTATTCATCAAACAATACGGCCTTTGCTATCATAATATATACTTTTCCTTAATCCACGTTTAGAATATTAAAATAAGTAAAAGAATAAGATTGCATTCTACTTATTTGAACTCGTCAATATTTATGACGAAAAAATAAAAACAAAAAGATACATTTTAAAATGTGTATTTCAAAATATTGTCAGATATATAAAACACTTCATTAATAGAATCTGAATGATGATTCAAAAATCAAACAAAACATAAATGGCCTGTGAAAGGTCCCAAACTCTATCTTACTTCATATTTTGCAGTTGTAATTGATAAAAAATCAGCCAAGTGCGTGTCAGACCACTCACGATAAGGTTCCGTAGTTAGTCGTTACAACATAATAATATTTCAACTTAAAAGAGATTTACTATGTGTATTAGACAAGTGACATCTACACACAAGTCATTATTTACGAACAAACGGACATGGCGAAACTATAAGGGGTTCTTATAGGTACTACGGAACCCTAAAAAGCAAGTGGATTATATTGTACTGGTCTGCGAGGTACACAAAATCTTTTTTCTTTTGTGTTTTATCCACAATTCTATTATTTTATAACTAACAATAATTTACTTTTACTTGTTTTTATCGTAGCACGCGTAGGGCACATTATAAAAGGAATATAACATTTAGTGTTTTCATAACGTAAATTGTTTTCAACGTTTAAAAAAAACTTTTAAAAGAATGTTAATATTTGCGTTTATTTATTAACGCTCCACAATAGAACAGATTTAAACAATTTGTTAAACAGAATTTTCATAATTAAAATTAAATTGTTTAGTGGGAACTATTACACAATAAAACATAATTGAATGTTTGTGAAGCCAAGCCCATCATGAATTGGTATTGAATTGTTCTGTGTGTACTGTTAAAGTATTTTTTTTACTTTATGGGAGGTGAATTTCAATCTATATTATATATTAACAAACATATTACATAATTTTTTAGAATTGAATACTAGCAAGCTATTGAATTAGGTTAATCTCATTCGAATATTAAATCAAAAACGTATTTCTACTTATAAAAAAAATGTTTTCTATAAATTTAAAATTTTAACTGCAATTTTACTAAAATAAAAGTAAAGTAGACGCAATGCGGGCTGAAAGCTCTAGACTGAATTCCAGTAAATATTCTTCATATAATCAGGATGCAGGCGGGCGTCTCGTAATTTACTAAGAGAGCTTGCAAAAATCTCAAAGGCTAAAAGCACTTAACTGTCGTCGTTTATTACGTAACTTCTCGTAATATCTGCCGCAGAAACTTTACATGAATATTATGAGGGCAATTAATATGGAAATGACGCTCCAAGCGACCACGATCGACCGATCTCTACTAGTTTTATTGGCTCGAGCTAATATCTCTGCTTCGAACGATATGCCCTCCGCCGATACTAGGGATGAAGTAATAATGAATACTATACTTCACAAACGCAATTCAAATTTAGTAGATTGTGGTTTGTCTTCTTTTAAATTCAAACAGAAAGAAAAACGGCGACATTTCTAATAAAACGGTAGCCTTTTTATCATTTGTGGCTTGTTGGGCATCACGGAAAGATTACACTAAATTACACTTTAGTTATTCATTCACTAAAGAAAATTTTCATTATAAAACTCTGTGTTTTTGCTGTACTGCGTAATGCAGTAATGAATTGTTGATTTACTTAGTAAAAGTGCAAGATAAATATGAAATAATACGTATTATTATGTCTAGAATAACTTTATATTTCAAACAGTACGTAATTTTAGATTGTATACTACCTTCATATAACCTCTAGCTACCATGGTTTCTTCATTTATTCCAAAACGGAATCTAAAAGCACCTGACATAGAGAGAGGCGCCTCTATGTTAGGTATTTATAGGTTCTGCTTTGCCTATACCTATACAGACAAATTTACGTAAACACGGTATCGGTACTTGTCATCGCAACACAAATTTTAATAAATTGTTATACTAATTACCACAAATATTGGACACCCGTGCCAAAATTAATTAAATTAATTTTCATCTCAATAAATGTTATTTAGCACGCATGGCTACCTTAATCAGTTAATCTGCTTAATACGTGGATTTTGTGAGGTTTGTATCGGTTTTGTCGACCTGATTAATTAATATGGCCGATGCCGTCAGGGCTCGTTCACACGAACATTATAGATTATACAGGGTGTCCTACGGCGATGTCACATGGGGGCACGTATCTTAAATAAGGTAGATAGAAGGTTTTACTGAGGAAGGATTTTATTTTGATATTAAATATATTTAAAACTGAATTCAAAAATCCTATCGGATAAAATCTTAAAAATAACATTCTGTATTTATGTAGTATAGTATAAATATAGATAGGATCAATCAAAACGAACTCATTATACCTTGATCGAAAAATTGGCAGAATCATCATAATGTTTCATTCTTCATCCCCCTTCTCTTCATCCGTTATTTATATATATATATATATATGTATATATTTATATATATATATATTTGTGTATATTATTGACGTATTTAAAGTATTATGTATGTACCATATACGTATTAATACGAGTATGTATTTAATCGATTTTCAAATCAATGTATATTTACTATTAGTATTATCGTAACGCACCTACCTTTGTTTCTCTGCACCACCCTAGGTTGACTGTTAGAGAATGCCACTAGGCATTAAGTCCACCTGTGTACCATTTTGTGTGCAAAAAGTTAAATAAAAAAAAACAAAATACCTGAGGATGTGTTAAAAATAAATCAGTCAAAACTTTTATGCAACCAGTCAACGAGTTGAAACACACTGTATAGCCATGAAAGGTTATAAAAGTAGATATGTATCGTGCTAGCGATTAATGTTGCTCTTCAATTTAAATAATTTCAATGGGAGTGTTCTAACATTTCATTAGTAAACGTACGAAATTCGACACGCAATCAAGTGATGGTGCTGAAAATCGGGAAAATACGGGCTGCGAGTTACCTTTTATTTAATACCGAATAAAAACTTTTCTTTCAGTGTCTGACTCGTATCACTATATAACCTTTGAATTCTTAGTATTAGTTTGTTATAGTTTTTTATGTGTAGGCTTCCTGACGTATGCTGTTTGCGGATGACATTATAGTGATCTCCGAAAAAGGGTCTGAATATGGTGACAAAGACTAGCGAATGTTGGCGTTAATTAAGCAGAACCCAAATAAAATGGTATAAGGACAGGAAGAAGAAGAAGTTTAATATGTTATGGCATTTCAAGGCTTCGTTCGTTCACCACAGTTTCAGATTTAACCTTCGCTAAATCAGGACAAATACGAATTATGTATATACATTGGATAAAGTTTAAATGAAGAGATCGAATAAAATTTTTATTGCCTCGTTTGTCTAGTGGTTCACGTATGTAACCTTGGTTCAGGGTCGGGTTTGATTTCGGGGTCAAACAAAACTGTAATTTGTGATTTTATTCTGGAACGGCCAAAAGTGTGCCTTGGTATTTTCGTCAAGAAATTCTCGATAGCAGCACAGAGTGGTAATTGTGCAAGGTGGATAACTGATAAGCTTACCACCCTCATAGGATTTAAACATAACAGGTAAAATGTGGGTATACAAGTTTGCACATCCTTCTTGGTAATATGGGCGTGACGATATGTTATGCGATAAAAGATTTCAGGTAAACACAAGCATGACTCTAGTCCACCAATTACCGTGATGTAATGAATGCTCTACCAATAAATTGTACTCGTTCAACCAGTGACGGGACTCAATGAACCGATCGCTCGCTGGCTCAGTCACACGCTCTGCTAGTTTACATGCCCATCGCCCACCGAATGTATTTGTTAGGAATGAATGGAATGAATGTGTAACGCTATACGTATTTACGAAATAGCTTCTGTATGCCATAAAACCTTTGCTGGTTGTTCATATGCCCGTTTAGCACAATAAACTCTATTAAATATATATGGCGGAGTGGGTAGTGTACCTGCCTGCGACGCCAAGGTCGCGGGTTCGATTCCCGCTTAAGAAAAATCTTCGTATAATATGTATAAGAAGAATGTATTTAAAAAAAAAAGTATATTATGTATTATGTATCAGTTATTCTAGTACCCATAGTACAAGCTCTGATTAGTTTGGGACTAGATGGCGTTGTGTGTAAGTTGTGAGATATTTATTTATTTATTTATATTCAAATGTGTACAAAAGACTTGTTTATTTCATACGACGTATATATAGCAATAGGACGTGTAGTCCACCTGATGGTAAGTTGTAACTACAGCCTGCAGACATCAACAATCCACAAACGCAGATTGTAGATGCGTCGTTGCATCTGAGTACTACGGTGTTTTGCTTCATGTGCCAGTAATTTCTGGGCCTAAGCTCACCACCAAACCGAAACACAGTAGTGCAAGCAATACTATTGGCGGCAGTTTAAAGGTCAGATGGTGGTGCTATCGACTTCGATCTGGCTCACATTTACATTAAACATAAATTATACACAAACGTTCATGCATGCACTGACACTGACCGTAATCGGTTATTTTTAGTCCCATGGTGCCTCACGTTAAATGTCACGTCACCAGACTGACATCGCGTGCTTCTTCACTTGTGATATTCTAACACAATTTAACCCACCTTCTGTATAATCCAAATTCGGACAACGCTGACAAATGGGTAAACGATGCTTTAAAGTCAACATTTCACCGTATTACTACTATTACACTAAAAAATTTCGACTACATAAGTACAGCGGGCCAACGAGTTAGCTATGCAGGGCAAAAACTTCTATGTCATAGTAAAGACAAGTTATGGATAAGTGAGTTAAATATCTGAATAGTGTGTATATTACACTTATTAAATATGTAATGCACAAATGCGTATCTATTGCAGTCAGTTTTCAGTATGGCGTAGAAGTTTTTGCCCTGCATACCTAATTGCTTGGCCCACGTACATAACTGAACTATTTCCGCCCCTAGTTACCAACTTGAAGCAACAGAAATGTAGGTTAATGAGCTAATTTTCTTTTTAATAGAATGTATACAAGCGCTGCTCTTCCGCCCTAATTTATACTCGACTATTAACGAGCTTTGAACACTAGTTAATCCTTGCTGCAAAAACAACATGGATAGTTAGATAAGAAAACAGAGGGGCGCAGGTTCAACGCTAATCTGTTTAAATGCCGCCCCTACTCAAATAAATCCTGTTTATATTACCGTAAAACTGTCCGAGTGTCGGATTCTTTTAATACGAGTCATGTGGATCACGATCGAAATTCATTTATTTACCTATGTATTTCTTTTTAATCCCTTTTGTAATACCTTATTACGCGAAATTACACCAACAATACATAAAGAATTTACAGTAATTTTTTTTTCATGTTAATACACTGCCCGAGAAAATGACGCACGTGAACCACCAAGCACGTTCTAGGCTTTTAACAAAATACTAACATCTCAGGAATTTCAAGATTTTGTACCACGGCTGAATGGTATTGTACAAAATCTTCAAATTATGTCACATCGATCAATGATGACGATCGACGATTAATCGACATTGATTCCAGGATCGATAAGATACTAAATTCAAGACATTTTACGCATTTATATGGAATTTTAACAATATACTATTTTCCCGCGAAATTAGGAACTGTTGCTTACTACGCAAAGGATGTCATGCGTTAACTAATTTCTGGAAAGTTTTCGTTTGTACAACGAAAACTAAACAATCCAAGTGGAAGTGAATATCTATGTGAATGTTTTAATAGATTTATTTCGCGAAGTAACTTTGTAAGTACCATTAAATCTTACATTTAACGTTTAAGGGGAGATGAAGCGTGCAGAATAAATCTACTTCACTGAACAAATATTTCTTCGTCAAGTCTTCTCTTTGCCCTTACCGCAGTGCCTGAAGACGGAAGTCTACAACCAGTGCGTCCTACCTGTTATGACCTACGGCACCGAGACATGGACATTAACGGTTGCACTAGTCCACAAATTTAAAGTCGCGCAGCGGGCTATGCTCGGAGTTTCTTTGAAGGATAAAATTCGTAATGAGGTCATCCGACAAAGAACCAAAGTAACCGACATAGCTCGCAAAATAAGCTCGCTGAAGTGGCAGTGGGCTGGTCACGTTTGCCGAAGGACCGACAGCCGTTGGAGCAAACGAGTCCTGGAATGGAGACCGCGACTCGGCAACCATAAGGTGGGACGCCGCCCTGCCAGGTGGACTGACGACCTGAAGAAGGTCGCTGGAGGGGACTGGATGCGGAAAGCGCAGGACCGGGTGTTGTGGCGTACATTGAGAGAGGCCTATGTCCAGCAGTGGACTACGAGAGGCTAAATGATGATGATGATGAACAAATATTATGGTTAAAGTGTTGGTAAGGTTTCGCAAGCTCAGAAATCGTTTTACATGACTTGTACCCACATGCCAACTGCCTCATGGGTCTAGTGATTTGCATATCTCACCGCGAGTGAGTATCGGGTTCGATTTCCGGGTCGGGCAAAGTGACATTTTTAACTTTCCGTCAGTAATTCTCATTAGCAGTAAGAAGTTGGTATTGTGCCCGATGGGTGGCGATAGGCTCTCCTATCCCTGGGATCTAAACATAAAAGGTGAAGTGTGGGTGTTGTACATCTCTGCCTTGTGTGTAATATAGGCGTGATGTTATGTTATGTTATGTGTTGTACCAACATGTTTCATAACTTAATTTTACTTTATAACTTTTCATTATTTAATTAAATTTGAAGTGTCCTAGTTTTTGAAAAGTTTTCTTGACTATTTCCAATCTTAATTAAAGTTTCCAAAGTTAAGTTATTGGTTAAGTTTCTGCAGTGCAAGTTTCTGAGGAAGCATATAGTTTTAATAGCCAGTAATAAAATTGAATGGTGTATGGTACAAAATGTATTCAAAGTTCTGTTATTTAATCACATAAATTATATTATACCCACTCTGCTTCGCCCGCGTGGTACGGTGGTATAAAATGTAGCCTATAATAATATGAGATACTACTTTAATTAATTTTGAAGTTATTTCGTAATAATTTTTAACAAAAAAAAAAACCGACTTCAAAAAGTAGGTAAACTAAAAAGCAAAAAATAAATTTACTTCGCACAAAATAATAGGTTTTTTCATTTAGTTAAATAGAAATTATTAAATAATTATTTTATAATTATGAAGTCGGTGCCAAGTAAATCGGATAATTAAGAACTAATATTCAGTCAAAAAATAGTTGTTAGAAAGATTGATATTATCTATACCTACAGAGTTATTGTTTACTTGGCACCGACTTCAGAATTATAAAATAATTATTTAATAATTTCTATTTAACTAAATGAAAAAGCCTATTATTTTGTGCGAAGTCAATTTATTTTTTGCTTTTTAGTTTACCTACTTTTTGAAGTCGGTTTTTTTTTTTTGTTAAAAATTATTTTATTATACGATTTTACGTGATAGGTAGACCAAGCAAGAATGTTTCTCGAATGAGGAGACGACGTTTACTTGAGACGGAAAACTTATTAATCCCCGTACTCCTAACCGTTGAGGAGTTGTACCTTCCAGCATCAGCTCAGCAACTTAAAATGCAAATATCCAAGTAGTTTTAGGTAATATACGAAAAACAATATAAAAGCCTTTGAAATTTGAGGGTTACCCATGATTTCTCTAGGATCCCATCATCAAATCATGACCTCATATTATGAATATACATAATTAATATTCAACGTCTCGCCTCATCTGTGTATAACTTGAAAGAATACAGTAAACGGCCTCAAGGAGCCTATATTTAAAGAATTATCGTTATAGTATAGTTGTACCTTCCAGCATCAGCTCAGCAACATAAAATGCTGACTACTAGATGCAAATATCCGAGTAGCTTTAGATAATATACAAAAAACAATATAGAAGCCTTTTAAATTTGAGGGTTGCCCTCGATTTCTCTAGGATCCCATCATCAGAACGTGACTGGAAAAAAATGGGACCACATGACAAGTATATCCTTTCAAACAAAAAAAGAATTTCTCAAATCGGTCCAGGCGTCTTCGAGTAATCGGCGAACAAACATAAAAAAAAAAAAAAAAAAACAACCGAATTGAGAACCTCCTCCTTTTTTTGAAGTCGGTTAAAAAGTAACAAATATCCAGATATCCCCGAACACTTTTAAGTTCATAATATTAGAAGATTAGTTCAAAAGTTAATGAAATACTAGATTTTGCTAAAGTTAAATAGCAATATTCCGTAAACTGGATGTATTGGAAATTTTCCGAAGCAAGTTGTTCCGCTCTGGAACTTTGCGACATGAGATAAAACTTATCAATAAGGTTTTGCTCTGACTTTCCTACTTTTGCTTTCACGGATTTTTCGTTCCGGTGAATTGTATTTGGAGCACAGAAGTTATGTATTTATTTACTTTTAGGGACAAAAATGTATAAAAACTGAGTTGTAAATAATAGCACAGTAATGTCACACGGTGGCTAAGGTTCTTTATTTAATCACATTTTTTTTAAAATAAAAACGACGCTCGCTCTGGGAATAACTCCTGTGTCGCGGGGTTGTCCACAAACATACATTTCACACACAAAGCACACCCAGAGTCAGAACATATCTTTGCGAATCACACAAAGATTTGTCTCGTGTGGAGATCGAACCCACAACACCAGAGCAGTTGAAAACGCCAACCGTGCGCTTTAGGTTGGTTCGCGTATAGGTTAGAATTTTTATTGAGAGATATTATTGCTCTAATAAATAAGCCATTTTATAAATATTTATTTATTATTACCCATTCCCACATCCTTCAAAACAATGCTTCATTATTGTCTCGAAGGATGTAGAAAATATTGACGTCTAATTCTATTATATTTAATAGAGACATTTTTTGAACACGCATAATATTAAATACTACGCACGAAAGCATTTTATTCAGCAATAACAAGACATTACATTACTACCCCAGCATTATATTAAATACGACGATAACACATTCTTTCACGTCATTCCGATATCTATCATGCAGAAAGAGGAACAAAAGACACGGGAAAACGCTTGCCAGAAATTGAATATTGTTCATCTTTGAACACGAATAAAATTTAATAATCGTATACAACCCTGTATTTTACGTTTGACGGCTTTTAAATTAAATTTTGAATCTAGTGTATGAAACGGTTGTGCATGTAATTGAATTTTCTAAAGTATTTTTTAGATGAATACGTCATATCGAAGGAGTAAGTTACGTAAGAATGTCTTTCCACCAAACCGGTTCATAAGTCTAAGCACTACTTTATAAAACTATTAAGGGAAAACTAAAACGTTATTTCAATTCGTTCATAACAATTAAATTAGTTGTCAAAATGCAAAGTTCATAAGGATCTTGTTGTCCTATTTCTCGATTATCTGTACCAATCATGTTTTTTAGCAAATCTTCGTCTATTTCTGTTTTAATAGAACCTACGTATGTATGTTATTTCAATTAGATACGTAAATACTCAGGTCTGGCCAACATTGAGTAGGACTCTCCGATGTCTCCGAATTCGTTCCGAACCATATTAAAGATTTTTAATTCCGAAAATTTAAATTTGATAATTAATGGTGATAAAATATAAATTTAGTTGTTATTCCTCCTTTGTTAAAATGCAAAATAAATAAAAAATAAGTAGAAAATATAATCATAATTCATGTACAATTTTAATACATGAAAATATGCCAGTTAAACGTCACAAGCATGCTAAAGTTATGTATAAGTACTATTTATTTATATACGTATTAGTACAGTATTACTATATTTTATTAACTATGTGTAATTTGATCAACTATGTATTATTAAAAATATTAAACAGTTTAATTTTTAATTTTTAAGTTATTCCCATCTTTATACACCGCGCGCTCCCCTAAATTCACACTTTTTAAATTTCTTTCCATCCAATGGTTGCCTGGAAGAAATTGCCACAAGGCGATAAGGCCGCCACTTGTATAACCATTTTGTGTAAATATCTCATGTTATTATTTTCTATTGTTTTGTGTTTGGTGTACAATAAAGAGTTTTATTATTATTATTATAAAGGGTATAAAAGAGCATATTGCAGTCAGTAAAACCCCATTTATTGGAAACGGATACGTGTTCAGCGGAATGTGATATCGCGTTTATAGAGAGGCATATTCAAACTACACACCTCGAAGCGAAAAACTCACAGCAGTTGTACATCCACGACTTACCAGGGAGCTAAAACTATTAAACAATGCTTAATTGACAGGTTCTTCATACTGAGTTATCTATTCAGTGAGTAACTTGCAATCAGTAATAATAATAATATATGAATAAATACTTATAAATCATCGGTGTTTTTGCTTGATAATAAATAAACCTTTATATGCCATATATCCATATGCCATATTCGCTATACATATACTTAAGTTTTTTTGAGTTTACAATCACTAGGGTAAGTTTACCTTTTTTACCTATAAGCGAGAAAATATCAAGTGCGCACATTTATTTTAACGTGATAAACTATTCTTTCAGGTACGTAGATGGTTGACACGTAATAAAAGCCGCTGAGCCAGCATTCGTGTGACGTTCTGCGAAAGTGTTCGTCATCGAAAAAATCGCTCGGGAAAGTATTGCTGAGTCGCGTTCTGATGAATTGAACACGTGCCGCTGGCTCAGCAGTTACTGCGTTCATTTGTCGAGAAAAGCTACAAACTTAACGTTGAACGGCTTTGTAAAATCGAGCACTTTACACGTTTCTGTCTGCAGTAACTCATGATTTCTGATAAACGCTTTCAAACGTAGTTTTTGTGCAGTGACTTGACTTTAAATAAAACTAATTGATAGGTTGCCTTGGTTCGTTTTAATTTGTACTTTGTGTTATATTAGGTTTAGGAAAATACTTTTTCAGTTGTACCTACTGTATTGATTGGGATCTCCAGTGGCTTATTATTTAAGAAAATAATAAGCTACTGGGTAGATAATTAAGCCAATAATTGTTATAATTACTCCTCCAAACGTGAGAATTACATAGTTTACATCGCTGTATAAATTTTCTGGGAAAAGACGGATTATGTTTACCTAAAATAACATTATTTAAGAGACAGACAATTTTGTTTTAGAAATTCGAGCACGGTTCTGTTTTTTGGCCAATTTATCCGTAAAATAAGCAAAATCTTTGATACAATATTTGAAAACAAAGGACATAGAAATAATGAGATGACATCGAGCACAACACCGCAGATATAAGCGAGGCCAGGGATGTTCCAAATGAGGAAAATTGTCGCAGAAATTGGGAAACGCAGTACGAATCTCCAGGCAATTATCTGTGTCTACAGCGGTAATTATTGCGACCCGGGAGGTTACACCAAGATTAGCCACGCCGGAATAATGCTACAAAATAATCAAGTTTGTATCAGTAGAAGGTGGCTCACCTGTCAAAATTGTATACCTACTGCATTTTACATTTCTGTGTTAAACGTTGGCCGCAGAAATTACATTATAATACTGCATTTTCTATGGCGAGTATCCAAAAAAATGCAGTATTATAATGTGATTTGTCCCGTCAACGTTTTTTTGTATAATCAAGGAACGTAAAGAACGTGAATAAAACCTCAATTTATAAATTCTGATTTAGTCTGAACTTGGTAATAATTTGCTCGTTTAATAGAGAGGACCTTCTATAGTTATAGTATGTTGTGATACTACCTACGTATTATGTTGGTTGAGCACCCCTTCATAATTAGTTTTTATTACGAGCGCTTACTTTTAATACGTATTCTACCGAAAATGAATATGATGCTACAAGAAAATCCGTTCCTTCGCCGACAGATAAGCCTTAATTACCTTTCTTATTTCGTTTCTCCTTTTATTTCGAGTATTTGTGTTTGTGTGTTTGGTGCAGGTTTTGTGATCGAGAGTTTATATAAGAAAACCATGCTTTTCACACTGCTTAATATATAAGGTACTGTTCCTTTTAGTAGGATAATATTGCAAAACAATTGCATTTATTGCAGAGATACTCACTGCAAGTATATAAAGGTTAATAATATATGCTTTATATCTGTAAATAAAATTGTTTGGAGCAAGTGAATAATAATAATAAAAACAATATTTGTCATTTATATTCTATTTTGACGGATGATAAGTCGTTTATATTTTGATTATTTAAAATGCTTATAGATCGTATCACTATCATCACAAATGAGCGAAATTAAGGTGGCCGTGGCGCAATAGATAAGGCAACGGACTTACGATCGAGAGGTCGTTCGTGTGTTCGAATCTTGGTTTTTACACCAGGGACATGAACTTCCCCCTAACACAAGCGAATTAGGCTTAGCTAGAGGGGTTTACCAAAAATACTAGTAATTTGAATTTGAAAATTACTATAATACTTATTTTGCTGTATCGTTATACTGGGACATAATTAACCAAGATTTTTTCAAAAGCAAATCCATAAATAAAGCTCAGAGTAAATGGAGACAAAATGCTTGTAGGACGAGAGGAGGGATCTGTTTCTGTCAGAGGTGATCCGACGACGGCGAGGGGAGGATTGATACCATACTCTTTGTCTATGGGTTTCTTTTAACGTTACTATTTAAGTATAAATACAGGGTGAATGCAACTTAAGGGCATTTATTGAAACCACAGATTATTTTTTTTACCAAACATAAAAAGATTACACTTTTTCGAATAAATGGAACATTGTTGGTCATTCAATTTGTTCGGATAATTTTTTTTTTTATGTCCTGGTCCTGTGAAAATAATAGCTATGCTTCTAAAGATAAAAACTTGCTTATTTTGTAGCATAATTTCAGCGTTGCTTATCAGGGTGTAACCACAGTAATTACCGCTGTAGACACAGATAATTGCCTAGATTCGTTCTGCGTTTACCAATTTCTGCGACAATTTTCCACATTTGGAACATCCCTGGCTTCGCTTATATATCTGCAGTGTTGTGCTCGATGTCATATAATTATTTCTATGTCCTTTGTTTTCAATGTATTAAAGATTCAAGATCAATAGACTTTGTACAACTGGAATAGTATTTTCCTAAACCAAATATAACACAAAGTACAAATTAAAACGAAGCCAGAATTAACATGTGACCATCTCTAGAATCATTTGTGGTTGTGGTTTGAATAAATGTCGCATTCGCATCCATCCTGTACAAATAATAATTTATAAAGATATAATATGACACGATACTGATGAGGGTATTGGGATTATCGCATATCCCCAGACCGATATCAAATATTCAGCGTGGATATATTTCACTCATAAACCAATTAAATGAATGTATATTTTCAGGATAATTTATTTCTCTTTGTTATTTATCAAACTGCTCGTCACTAACATTATGTATGTATGTATGTATACCTTTTCAAGTATTTTCTTTATCCTTTATTGTGAAAATTTATTTCCTAGTGTATCCGGACAATGGTGTTTGATCTCTCATCACGCGGACGTGAAACTGACGTCCAATTTCATTGAAAGGCAACAAAGCTGTTCGTTACGCAGTTTTCTTTAGTAAATATTTTGGCATTACGCCATTACAAATTATTTTGGTGCAAGGGGAGTTTTATAAATCAAATAATACAATATTGTTTATGGATATAACAATTTTGACGAAACAGCCGTTAAGACATAGTCTGTAAAGTTTACTTTGTAATAATAGTAAACATATTTTTTATTTTATAGCCCTTTAATTTCTCCGTATCAAGTAGTTACCAAACGATGAAAGCAAACCGAATTCTTTCGTCTAAATTAAGAGTAATTGAAATTCAAGTAATTTAATAAATGAAAGATGATGACGAGTCCAAAAGGCAATTTCTCTTCAAATACTGAATAAATGTGTTGTACACCTATGCCACACCCTTTTGGGTTATATAGGCGTAATGTTATGTCCCCCCCACCTGCCAGGTGGCCTGACAGGTGGACCGACGACCTGAAGAAGGTCGCTGGAGGGGACTGGATGTGGAAGGCGCAGGACCGGGTGTTGTGGCGCAAATTGGGAGAGGCCTATGTCCAGCAGTAGACTACGAGAGGCTAAATGATGAAAAATGATGAATGTTATGTCATGTTAATCCAACCAGATAAGAATATCTAGCAAAGACGATTTAACAAAAAAAATCTCGGTATAAAATAATTTTATTTCTAATCCCAACTAGTTTAGACAGTTTTGCTCCGTTTGCTCAAGATCCGAGTCTTTCAGCGCCATCGTCGAAGAGTACTCGGCTCGACTCGCGACCCACTTCCGAACCTCCCTACACCGAGTCCGATTTTCTCCAACCGGAAATGAGATTTCCCGACAGATATAATGGCTTTCCACAGATTATGTCATGCGAGCTTGAGTTTGGAAAATTCACTCGAATAATTCTTTTGGCAAGGCTTTTTATGAACTTCGAATTGCTATTTAAATCTTTTTGGTAAGGTAAGAATAGGAAAATGGATTATTGTGATATTATAACAAGAAAACGATTTACCTTTAATTTAGTACTTGAAATAATATGTGTAGCTCTCTGAACTAGATTATTAAAAGTGCTGCGTGCTTGAAGCTTGGTCAGTGACGTAAGTAATCTTCCTTATTAATTTATTGCTTTTCATGACATGTTGCATATCGTTAGAATGGTAGAATAGAGATTTTTATACAAAATGTAAAATTGCCTTCTCTTTTACTCTTTATTTGAACGCCATATGAAGTTTAATCTTAATTTTTTATTTGACGCTTTCAAAATTTAAATAAAAAGGAGATTACGTGTTATTTGCAAGTGATTCTTGATTTTATTGAGACACACTACAGTAAACATAAAAACTAGTACAAAATTTGGAGGCTAAATCAGCAATTTTTTTTTTAAATTTCGATTCATTAGCTCAATATAGGTTTTTCCTGAAATAATAGGAAAAATAAAATAATACACCAGTTATTTTATTATAATTTGTTATGTGGACAGTTTATTAGGAAAAAAACTATAGCTAAGAAAATACTACTTCTTAGCTAATTTAATTTGACAAACGATGTATCAAAAACCTAGCATATATCTGACCTCGACCTGTATAATATTTAAAAGTATATTATTATCTTAAGCAGCTGTAATTAATCATACCAAAGTTTTAGGTAATAGCTACAAAAACATTAAAAGCTCATTTTCTGAATGAAAAGATGATGTAAAGAGCCCAGCCTTGGGCAATTAAGTAACTCTTAGAGCCCTAACAGTTTATAATTAAGCACAATCTTGGTAACAATTTTACACCCCTAATTAAATTTTTATAATTAACGAAGATGAAAAGACTTTGCTAAACAGATGAATACCATAAATTGATGTCACCAAAATATTAGCAGAGGCGCAGCAGCACTTCCAATAGACATACAATTTGTATAAAAATTAGGTATCTGATTGGAAATGTTGTCAAAATAGTTATTTTGAAATAATAATTACAAATATACGACGTGCGAACATTTTTATCAAATCTCTCGCTTGCGCAGTATGTGACATCCCTTTCATTTCGCACGTTTTTAATGCGCGGAGTTTTATAACTACACATATTATAACAGTGTACAGAAGAATCACATGCGAATTTCGCTTAAATAGTCACATACCCTTATATTTTTAAAAGAGCGCGAATGCTGCCGACTCTGCAGTGCATAATCTCTATGAAAATAAGAGTATGTAGTGTACTTCTTGATATTATGAATATTTTGTTTCGGATTTGGACATCTCGGCGTTGAATCATCCGTACTGAATTTTCATTTATAGTTTCATCGAACCCGGGAATGGTTATGTCGAGGGAGTTTACTCGTATTGTTGACTATAAAAAATAAGCTCATTTTACTTATAAACTAAAATTTATACAGAATTTTAGTATGGAAACATTTAAAAAGTAGAAGTGAAGTACACTAGGCTATTCCGGTATAATGTTTATATTGGCAATGTATAGCTTGATATGTGAACCTACTATAGAAGTTTAAGAAAGTTGTGAAAAGCTTCCGGTCAATTAAAAGCAGTGACGATGCGACAAATGGGTTGAGTAATGACCGTAAGCTTAAAACGCTTCCCTAAGTTTCCTAAAGTACTTCGCAGTTTTAGTTGCTGACTTAAAAAAAATTAAAGATTATGTATTCCACCCTTATGTATATCCGCATGTTGCCCAAAGTCTGGGCTGATTTAGATGTGGTTTTCATAGGATTCTAGTTCAATAAGCTATAAATAAGGTATTCATTTCTAAAGAGGATACGGACGTAGCACAAATTTTCGATATTGTTCTTGGTTTATTCAACAAAGTTAGTACATTTTGGCGTTCTTAAAGGTGAGACCAAAACTTCATTACTTAAGCAAAGCATTAATTTGTTAATGGCAAAGTTGCAAGATAATTATAAGTCGTTTTATAAATGGGAGGAGAGGGGAGGGAAGAAGATCTCATGTACTTTGAGTGAAAGCTGAAAGTACTTGAAAGCATCTTTGATGTTAGAGTTAAAAGTAAAGTGGTTTATAAAGAGGGTCAAGTTCACTCAAAGATAAAATACATTATGTACACTTTAAGCTAGTAGGCGGATCTTTATCATGCAGTAAAGATAACGTTTCTGGTTTGTGTGAATTTTATATAAATTTTAAACTTAAACACATTAAATTTATATATGCCCTTCAAAATAGCGTACCGCTATGGACACGTGGCATTATGACCACATATACTTCATTGCATACATCAATAAGCCATAAAAAACGACGTAATACATTTTTAGCTGATTCGTTTCGGCTAATGATAAAGATGTCGGTACGTAAACTATCGTTTTTCGGACATTAGCCACATTAACAGATATTCTTTATGTAAACAAAAGATGAACCATATATTATTTCGTCAGAGAATATAAATCTTTTTAATAATATACTACGAAGAAATCTACCGAGACTTAATTTCCGTAAATCTAATATCGGGGAACATGTAAATATTTCATTCTAATACATACAATATCATATTCTTTATTAACCTTTTTTTCAGGAAAAAAATCTTTTTTTCTCGGGACATATCGTAGACAGTAAATAACATGACATATTCATACATAAAGTTACTCCCAGACCGCCCTGTAACGTAACGATTCAGATTTGAATATCACATCGTATGGGAGGCAAACGGAGCATTACAGTGCCGAAACCAGTAATGATACAATGCGAAATTCCCAAGGAGATACCTTATCGACCCGAACTTGATTGTACATAATTATATACTCTCAAGTACTTGCCGTTCTCCCAAGATGCACGCTCCTAACTATAAGAGGATGCCAAAGTTTGGAGCGTCTCATATCACGAATATTTCAAATAATTTACATACCAAGAATACCGTAAATGCCTCATAATAATTGCTGGCCAGGGATTCTAGAAAGATTCTTGTTAAATATTCTTAAGGTAAGGCATTTTGAACTTTGCTGGTAACTATTTTATAAGCTTCTTGTAATTGAGATTCTTATGAAATTTAATTTTCACGAAGAATGTTTAATACAACATTTTATAAACAACTTTGCTTTAAATTTGCTTCCATATTTTCGAACTATTAAATCTAATTAGATTATCAGATAACTTACAAATTTCTATTGAACAACGATATAATAATATAAAATGTAACTTTAAGCAAAGCGAACCAAAATAAAGCGATTTGAAATATTTTATGCGAAATGCATGTCTAGGCGCTTGGCAGTCGAATCCATTGCGGTCGTCCAACAGGATTTGGGAGATATCATGAATAAATTGAACATCAATACATTTTGTGGCGGGCCGCTACCGCTGCAGGCTCTCTCTACATGCTATCTCAGATTTTATGACCAACCCAGACCATACTAGGTACTAATCTTGAAACATTCGACAAATAGCTATTTTAAGATAAGAAATAAGTTTCAAAGACGAATTGGATTAGCAGGTTTATTCATGAAAACTGTTTTAACTGAAACAAAAATAGTAAATGTTACTTGTAGTGCAGGACTAAAATAAAATTGTACTGGAGAAAACTGTCACGCGTCAGACGGCAAATTAGGCAAATTTAGTGCAGGTTGACAATGTTTCAGACGCATTTTTAGAATCACTAGAATTGCCGAACACCAAGATATTTTTATTTACAAAATTAATAAAGGCACATTAAAAGTATGTGTGTGCGTGTAGTGACATTTAATGTGATGATTTCAATATGAACGTATATTTAATTCATTATTGCACGTGCGATCGTTTGATTTTGTACCTAACGCAAATAAAGAAAGCAATTGACATACAGACAACGTAACAAATGTAATGCAGCAAAACAAATATATCAAACAACATAATACTCGCGTGACAAATGTGTGAACAGATTGACAAATGTATACAATATTTATGCAGAACCTAATCGTGAATTCTTTGCGAGTTGTGTCATAAATATGGAGTGATAAAGTGGTAGGCCCCTCGCTAGTTTTATGCGTCTTGTCTTGTGACTTATCCAAGAGCAACGCTAAAATTTCGTATTCTGCTCACGCTACTGATAAGATATTTCCTAGTTTCAATACAACTTATATCGACTAGAGAGCTACCTTATCTTGGGCTATTTAAAAGTTTACGCTTTTAAAATATGAGTATGGCTGGTGGGTATATATATGTAGTTCAACTAATTCATAGCTTGGCCTGAAGCTCACTCGCTTTAAATTTTATATTCTCTGCGCTTCCTCGAGTGATGTACTGATTTAAAATTAATTGAATGTAAATAACTCTTCCTGTACAATAGTGTTTGATACAGCCTCCCTCACTGCTACTCGACATTTACTAATGATGCTATTATTGGAACTAATTGCAAAAATCTATTTACAAAAAATAATAATATTCTAAATATTTTTTGATTCTCGTCTGAAAAAGATATACAAAACGGGATTTGGGTTATAAGGTCATTCAAAATAGGTTCATAAAATACATAAAACAGAAAATATGAATACTTACTAGATAAAAGATTGGATAATATATTTTACCCGGAACTTATTACGGAGGCTCCGAGTTAAATGGTTCCCTTTGCATATCTCGTAAATACCGATATATAAAGCCTATTTCATAATCGTATCCTTATATTACATACCCGTCAGGTACACGACAAAATATGATGAAACGCGTTCATGATAGCTTCATACTGTCTATGCCGCAGGCAAATTGTATAAGCCCGCTTTTTACATACGGCGTCGTCATTTTATAAACGCTTGCTGTTTTGTAAAATGCCAAAGGCAAAATGACGATTATTCAATTGTTATATTTTAGTTCGGTTGAAGTTTTAAGGTGACCATGACAAATACACGGTTTGGACAAATAGTACTTTAATTTTGCAAACAGGTAGGTAGTTTAGCGCCTACGAGAGCATTAGAGTAACTAATGGTAGGAAGGGTATAAAGATATGTTTTATATATATATTATATAGTAATATAGTATAACATAACATTACGCCTATATTAAAAGTTAACATAAAAACTAAAAACATAATTTTTTTTACTTATTATAAGAACAATTCATTTACAAAATGAGGTTTTGATACTGATTGAATAAACAAAAAGTTGGTTTTCAAAGTACTATACTCAGTCTCACAAAAAATGAAAATAAAACGAGGAAAGATAAATAAAAGGAAGTATTCAGTTTTTCTCTTATAGAAACGTTTCTAACTTCTTAACTTTATTTAAAAATGCAATTGAACCATCGCATCGATTTAAAACGTCCAGATTTTTAGTGCCATTTTTACTATTGTTTTTAGAGATCTTGAATTTTCCTTCTCCAGGAAGGACAAGCCAGCCTTGTTTAAGTATTCAGATTTACGTAGTAGCACGGGGTCACTGAAAACTTTTATCTCGAACCGGAGACAGAGCGATAACAACTTTTAAGATTGATGAATCCGGGTCTGTAGTACTTTCCAGAACTTTTTCACGAAAGGGTATTTTAAATTAAGTGACTTTAACTTAATTTTCAGAAAAAAACAGCGAGTCTTTATTTTATCTCGGTCTTTTATCTTAATTATTTTGTAGCTGTCCTTTTTGTTCAAATAGGACGCAG
Organism: Hypena proboscidalis; assembly: GCA_905147285.1. NCBI lineage: Eukaryota > Metazoa > Arthropoda > Insecta > Lepidoptera > Erebidae > Hypena > Hypena proboscidalis. The sequence continues at coordinate 6,349,444 of LR990130.1, forward strand.
TGTTTGGAACTACGCATCGGAATATGTATGCTAAAATTTTTGATAAAAGAAATGCGTGAATTGCAGTATGATATATATTATTATAATCATTAGTTGCCCACAGTTTCCCTGTGGTCCACATAAATTGATATTATGCATGCACATTTTACTACCTAATAGTAGGTATTTATATATCTAACCACAGCTCGACAATTTCTCCGTAAATGAAATTCGAAATATACGTAAGTACAGGTTCAATACATTTCATTTCAATATCGTTATTTGCTATGCACTGTAATGTGAGTGCCTATTTACGTCAATTTAAGTTATCATCGCCTGTTACCTTTAAAAATAATAAGTACTCTTAGTAGTCTTACAGCAAAATTAAGTATTTAATATAAAGACTTTCATATTAAAATAAAATTCCTCTGCAGTCTTTGGATAAACTGTTCCTTTTGGCGTCCCTAACAAGTTGGTAGAAATTACGTCAAAATAAAAACCTTTCAGTGAATACTCGTTGGAAAAGGCGGAAAAGCTGGCACCTAAGCACTTTGCCTGTGTTTTTGCTAATTGAAAATGAAACAGGTTAATTGCGTTGCTAATATTAATGAAAAATAGGATCACTTTCGTTGTTCACTTTATGTCCGGACTGTGTATAGTTGAACTGGTTAATTTACTGTTTATTTTATAAGCTCCATAATTGTTTTTACTGATATATTAATTGATATATCTATGGAATATGGCCATTGCATTTAAAGCTGATTAAATCTTTATTTCCATATATAAAATATACAATATAACTATTTCTGTATAAAACGAACTTTCGAAAACTATCTTCTTAAGACATAATATGAATAAAAATAGCAGAAAACTGGAAAGCGAATTTTATCTTTTTTTTTCATGCATTTATTCACAAAAAAATTGCTTTCCAGCTTTCCTCTAAATTCGACAGTTAAACTTTATAATTATATGCTGTAAAAGATTTTGCCGTTTAAAAGCAATTTAATAAAAAGAGTTCTTTGCACTGCCATCTGATTTAACAGGATATTACTTGCAGCGGGCCACTGAACGAAAATTGCCAATTACTGAACGGCAAAGTGTTTAAGCAAAAAACGATTTCTAGTTTGTTACAAACGGGCGTGTGGTCATGATAAGTGGAAAAAACCACCTATGAGCATTCACAAAAGCAAACAAATGTAGATGCGTAGTGACAACTGTGGACTTTGATTTGTAACTGACTCCAAGAAAAGGAAATGGTTCTCAATAAGATTGTAATTTTTTTCATTTTTATTTATGCCAGTAATTTTTACCAACAAACGGAAACACAGCGTTGGCGGCTAGTTAAAGGTGTGGCTGGGGTATTTCTTCCCTTGAGTAAAAGATATACATTTTTGTTTGTATTATAGCACTTCTTGCAACATAAGTAAGTAATATCAGTGCAGCCTTCATAAAATCAATATGCAGAGTAAATATGTATATATACAACCTGTGGCGTCATGGCGGTGTGGCGGTATCCGCACATAACAAATGTCACGTGACAGCGAGTGCTGAATCGCGATATCGAAATGTTCACCGCAAGTGACTATATATACCACTTCCAATACGTTACCGTTGGACAGCTGTCCGCCAGGCAATACCACCGAGCCTGGTCGGAAGATCCTCCTTTTGTGGTGGAGGAACATCATACCCTGTTCCTCTACAGCGGCATTAAATGAACACAATAGTCGTCTAAACGTTGTCAGTATTCATATCCACTGATTACAAAGAATTAAAATAATAAAACACATATTACGAACAAACTTCAATTGATTTCCTAATGTTTATTTTATTCGATAAACATATTTTTACTCGTTTTGGTATTGCTTTAATAAGTGGCAATGTACACTGACCACGTCTAGAATTTGTGTTTTCATTTAATGCCTGTATGTCTTAGTCAGCTGCATAAACCACTTATTATTTAATTACATAGAAACCGTTGCAATGTAGGTTGATTGGCATCAGTTATTCCACAAACAAACAGACCTACTCGAGTTCCCTTGGGGCATACGCTACAAACTGTTCTTGATGCAAACTGTTCTTATAACTATGCTACTGAGCTACATACATAGTTTGACTGGAATTTAGTTTAAGTATTCGTTTGTGTATATGCAGCGATAGCCGAGTGGGAGACCGTAGGACTGCGAAGTCAAAGGTCACGGGTTCAAACCCACGGCACACACGTCAATAAATCGTTATAGTAAGTCTTTTATATAAAATGTCGCTTGCTAACGGTAAAGGAAAACATCGTGAGGAAATCTGCGCGCCTGAGAGTGCCTAAAAAGAGCTCGACTAACCCTACTCATCATGAGAAGAGGCTCAAGCCTAGCATTGAGCATGTATTAGACACAGGGCTGCTACTATTATTCGTTTGTGTTACATTATTTCAAGCTTAGTGCTCGGTTTTTTTTGGTAAAAAGAAATCTAAGTCTTTCTTTATTTCTTGAACTATCTCCATACCAATTTTATCAAGATCGTTTCCGTTATTTAGCCGTGACTGCGTAACAGATAGGTAAAAAGACAAAAATAGTTTTTTTTTGTATTTGGAAAAGAGAGAGTTACTTTCGCAATTCTTATATTAGTAAGCATAAGGATGAAGAATGAATACATGTCCTATTGCTGGCGTCGGGCTCCTTGTCATGATGGGAAGGGTTAGGTTAGTCCACCACGGTAGTCAAATGCGGTTAATAGATTAAAAAAGTGTATTTTATTTATTTAGTTAGGGAATTATTGAATCTTTTTAAACCTTACATTCATTTCTACCACATTTGTCCTTTAATACAGACTAATACTATATTTACAACAAAAAAAATAAACATTGAGTGTTTTAGGTCTATATAATTTTAAAACTTCAGTTTGTTGGGCACTTCGCGAGTTCTCCAAAGCGAATTGGCTAATCCTTTCACCACGATGGCAAATCAAGTCAAAATTTGACTCAGCCATCGACACGACGAAGAAGAAGAAGAAGAAGAAGACTTCAGTTTGTTTCATCGAGCACCAACTTCTCGCCGTCTTCGCATAATGTCATCGGGATATTTTATATTGCATATCAAATAAATAATCGCCTATCAATACATACTCATCATTTATATTCTTTTTTACATCAAATAACTTACTTCACTACAGATAAACTAAATGTTTAACAAAACTCAAACTGCAGATAATTCGAAATTACACATCAATATGACATTCCTTTTTTCCTCATAATGCAATACAGTTAAATTTATTTTTGTACAAAAATACTACATGCATAGCATAAATACTGACTGCACATCAAATTTACCATATTTCATAGCAAAATAACTATCCCAGTCGCATATTAACCAGTAAGTACAACAAAATCTGTTCATCATATTTGTCTTAATTTTCAAGAAGCCATGCTCGGCAAATTTAATGATTATTATAACAAAAAAATCCTTTTACATTGCATTATTTCTAAAAGCAGAACAACTTAACTGAAAATCTTCGCGCGTTTTTTCGTCACTGGAGTAAATAATATAAAAATAAAAGCTATAGTTATGGCATAGGTCAATTATGGGTAAAGTAGTAGGTTAGGTTAGGTTAGAACTGCGACCATAACCTGCAGAAGCTAAAAATGTGCCTATTGGGCTAAAAAGGAAGCGTGGACGCCCCGCGAAAGCAAGACCCGCTTTAATAATTCAATAAATTACAATTTTGTATCTAATTTTATATTTTTTTTGCTGATCTCATTATGTGATAATTAATAAATAATAAGATGACTGTGACTAATAAAATGTTGTTTGATTTAGAAAAACTGCTGTAAATATTATAAAAATAGAAGCTATATTTAGAGGAAAAAGAGTTAACATGTATAATGTGCATTAAGATTATTAGTTGTGCATTGATAAAAAAGCTTTTGCTTTAAAAAAAATTGCTGTGCGCTGTGAAAATAAATTGTAGTGTGTTTAGTGATATTTTGAGTTGAATATTTTGTTGTGCAATCAGTAATTTTGATGGGAATTCGGTATTTAATTGCATAGAAAAAGGATATTTTATGATTTGCGTTTAAATACTACCCAATGTCATCTATGATGGGCATTATAGTCGGAGACTTGTAAGTGTCAAATGGCAGGCACTTAGCTAAATCCCAGCCATTAACTATTTCAGAATTTGCAAAGCAAGGAAATCTGTAAGAGCAATTGCTAAAATGGGTTCACTTAGTCTTGTTACAATGTTTAAGAGTTTTGATAACTGAATAATATTTAAAAAAATACAAGCAATCTTGGTTCCCTTGACAAGTATGGAAGACACAATCAATAGCGTATTTTCAGTACTACTGTAATCCGGTTGTAACTATGATAGTATTAAGTCTTAAGTAAAGTTCTCAGGCCATAGACCATGCCATCTTATTGCCACTCAAAGTAATGTAATCCAGCTTCGAAATTTTATTTTCGTCAATTAATTATCTTCTATACATACGAGTATAATAAGATTGTAAATAAACTATGTCTGTACATTGAAGATATTTAAGAATAAATAGTCGGTGCCAAGTAAATCGGATAATTAAGAACTAATATTCTGTCAGAAAATAGTTGTTAGAAAGATTTATACTTATTATCTAGTTATTGGTTACTTGGCACCGACTTCAGAATTATAAAATAATTATTTAATAATTTCTATTTAACTAAATGAAAAAACGTATTATTTGTGCGAAGTAAATTTATTTTATGCTTTTTAGTTTACCTACTTTTTAAAGTCGGTTTTTTATTTGTTAAAAATTATTTTATTTTACGATTATAAGTGATGGGTAGACCGAGCAAGAATGTCTCTCGAATGAGGAGACGACGGTTACTTGAGACGGAAAACTTATTAATAATAATCCCCGTACTCCTAACCGTTGAGGAGTTGTACCTTCCAGCATCAGCTCTGCAACTTAAAATGCAAATATCCAAGTAGTTTTAGGTAATATACGAAACACAATATAGAAGCTTGATTGACCCATGATTTCTCTAGGATCCCATCATTAAATCATGACCTCATATTATGAATATACATAAGTAATATTCAACGTCTCGCCTCATCTGTGTATAACTTGAAAGAATACAGTAAACGGCCTCAAGGAGCCTATATTTAAAGAATTATCCTCGCACTCCTAACCGTTGAGGAGTTGTACCTTCCAGCATCAGCTCAGCAACATAAAATGCTGGCTACTAGATGCAAATATCCAAGTAGCTTTAGATAATATACAAAAAACAATATAAAAGCCTTTTAAATTTGAGGGTTGCCCTCGATTTCTCTAGGATCCCATCATCAGAACGTGACTGGAAAAAAATGGGACCACATGACAAGTATATCCTATCAAACAAAAAAAGAATTTCTCAAATCGGTCCAGGCGTCTTCGAGTAATCGGTGAACAAACATAAAGAAAAAAAAAATAATAATACAACCGAATTGAGAACCTCCTCCTTTTTTTGAAGTCGGTTAAAAAGCCAAAACATTATTTTTTCATTTGTCTGTCTATATGTTCGTGCGCGCATCGCGCAAAAACTACTGCATGAAATTTAAGGCGGTTTTTACATCTTTGTATTTTAATCGTAAGGGGGTAAATTAGGGGGGGAGTAAGTTTATATGGGCAGTTTGTTAATTTAGCAGAAAATTGCATGGAATTCTGCATAAAGATTGGTTACATGACGTGAATGAACTGTAAGATAGATCTTTGGCAATATCACTCCCCAAGGGGTTGTATAAGGGGTAGTAAGTTTATATAGAAAGTTCGTTGTAACAATTTTGCACATAGGTCCCTTAAATAAACAAATTTATTGTAAGATAGACTTTTTGGAAATTCCACTCCACAAGGACTCTCTTAGGGTTTAAAAGTGTATGGAGGAAATTATTCAATTTTAAAGGAAATAGCCTGGGAATTTCTAATTTCACGCGGACGAAGTCACGGGCAAAAGCTAGTTAAGAATAAAATTAGTTAATTAAACCTTTATCAAAGTAAATTACTACAGCAAGTGTTAGCAATACAGATTCGCTTCATTGGCAACAGAGAGCACATTATGTAAATAGCGGGGATTAGCCACGGCCTACCTCACTGATGCCGGCGTGTGTTAGGCACAAATCACTTTGCGTTAGCTCTCCAGGGGATTACCCACGGCAACCTTGTTACGGGATTAATCCAAAGTAAATAACAACGTAAGACGCGACACGAACGTAAACATGATCAGGTTAATCCAAGTTGTATGTGTACCTGTTTCAAGCAAAGCTAGTTAAGCAGAATATGCGGTGATTTTATGAACGTGACGTTAAAACCTAAATAAGTTTAATTAGGTACTAAAATTAAATCACTGAAAAGTGTGTATGTACAGTTCGACCTTAAGGATATACTCCCAAGGCGTGTTTTCATACTTACGTAATATGTTTAACTTAAATATTTTTTAGTTTTTATTTATTTTTGTAGACCAATCAAATTTTAACTCTAAAATGCATTTTTATTCGAGGCCATTTTGTCAAAATTGTTTTAATCATTAACTGAGTTAGATACAAACTGATATTTTTTAATAATAATTTTTAACCTATTACTTTTGTAAAGAAAACACCCAAGCAATTATTCCCGCTTAATTTTAATTTGGAAGCAATGACACGGTACGTATTAATCACGAAATCGGAGTAGCATGGTTGGTCTCATGAGTGTGATTTAAATCCATCATCATCTTTTTAAATTTATATTGTTTGAATTGCCAAACAACTGATGATAATAATAATAAAGCCATTATTAAACAATCTCACATTTAAATTATATACTTTTATTTACAGGTTTCTTGATGATTGTCTTGCTTACCAGCATAGGCCCCGAATACGGAAACGTTGCAATATTTTTCGTTTAAAATTCTGGTACCCAAGAACCAACATATTTTATTCTGAATATTATATCTATTATAAATTATTATTGTTTGCATCAACAATGCATACTATTGACAACAAGAATATTGAAATAGGTCTTTTTAACTATCTTGCAAAACGAATGTTAAGCTAAATTGAGCCGCAATCATGCAAGAAAGTTGCCTTGCCGACCGAGACAGTTATATTGGAAATACAAAATCAATCAACAAACGCAGAGCTGAGCGGAACTATGCGCGCATCGCTCGCTCAGCACTTTGCATGCATGCCGCCATGCCGCGGCGAGTCCCACTCGACAATTTATCGAGTTGTGGAATGCATCGAGTAAGTGGGCCAATAATTGAGTTGGCATTCCGCTCAACGCATAGAGACGATATCGATACCGTATATCGACTATTTTTAGACTTGAAGCTATCCCAAATACAAGATGGGTCAAAATATGATTTAATTACAAAAAGATAATAAAAAAGCATACCTTTTCAATACAGCCAAATGTTGTTTTTTTTTATTTATGTATTAAAATAAATTAAAATAAAAGCAAAATGTCGTTTTCGGTTGAGCGCTCCTAATTGAAATACTAATAAAATACGAACTCAGTCAGAAGGAAATAAAAAAATACTGAAAGATTTAATTAAAGAGGAGCCTCCATTTTTCCACTAGCAGTTCCATTTAAAACGCGTTTCTTGGTTTGAGACACGGACTATTGGACACATTGAATTGAATGTGCTTTGAAATAAACAACTGCTTTATATAAATGTATTCGCAAAGGTCCGAGAAATTTGTTCTTCTCTTTTTTGTTTACAAAGATGTTCACATTGTGTTAAAAAATATTTCCTTTAAATATTTGACGAGGAATTTTGCTCTTCTTCTAGACAATGAAGATATTATGATAACAAAACTGTATAGGAAAGGTGCCAATGAAAAGATATTAGAGCCGAGAATTACCTTCTAATAAGGTCCTTTTATAAAAGGCAGTCGTGTCATGAATGACGGATTTCTTTAATCCATTTCCTTTGATCCTCGTCCCTTTGTCAACTTAGATTATTTCTGCGACAACAGACGTTTCATTTCTACGAAGGTACAATATAATATCTTAACATAACGAAAATAATAAGAACATACACTTTTAAGAAAATTTAATTTTATGAAAAGACTTTTACGGAAAAATAAGCTTTCTATCTTAGTTATTAATAAAATTAATGTTGTCATAAGAAATATTCGCTACTTCCTCACTGACTAACTTGAACTGACTAACTAAAAACCAAACAACTATTTTGTTCCTAAATCACCAACAATATTGGTTGTTTCGTGGGGAAGAGATCGGAATAACTATTATGTTCCTAATGTTACAACTATTTCGTTTTGTGTGAAGTATCTATAGAGTTTGTTACTATTTACATCATGTCTTATGTATTTTTAATAATGACATACTAAGTGTGTTGATAGATATACGAGTAGTCACTCAAGCTATTCTAAAAATATGAATTAAATATTCCTTGTGAACCAACAAAGTAAAATAAATATCTTAAAAAAATAACAACGGTTAAAAATTAAGTTATTGGAAAAGTCATACGCAGGGAAATTAAATTATTAAAAAAAACACGTACCTACTTAATAAGTGTAACCCTATATATTCGTCTACACTAGGTATTGAGCCCCTTTTCTAAAGAGTTTTAACATCTATCGAGGGCCATAGCGTACAACTTTTAAGATTTATGAATAAGACGAAAAAGGCTATGTTAAGTTAAATGATCCGAACCAAATGTCAGCAGCAAGCTTTATCCTTATCTCTTATCTGAATAGTTAACTGAGATTGGTAGCTCTTTGCTCTTTAGTGACGTTTGTGAATATTTTAACTACAAGAAACATAAAAGCAGTATCAACGTTCGCACAGCAGTGCAAGAAATTGTCTACCGAGACATTACGAGATACTGCGGTTCGAATAAATTAATGTTATGGCATACAAATTTCACTGCCCAACGGCATGTACGAATTTGACCACTGTTTCTCAAGCTTTTGGATTGAACATTAATAATGTATGGTCGTTTCATCTTTTGATAAAAAGCGAATGAATCCTGTTTATTAGTTTTGACAAGTAACAGTGTAAAAATATCCGTTTGCTTCAAGATGACTATTGCCGTCCCTCTTTTCCTTACCTCACTTCAAAACAAAAACACAAACAGATATAATAGATTTCAAGATAAAACATGAAGAAAAATCACGGTTATACTTTTGAAATAATTGGACTGTCAAATTACACAGAATTTTTCCCGGGCCGGGTAAAAGCTGCCATTTGATAACATTTCTAAACTATGTCGTATATTTTATCTGTAACTCGCAATTCTGCTTGCGCAGTGGAAATGATGTCATTTAAAACTTATCATCATCATCATCAATTAGCCTCTCGCAGTCCACTGCTGGACATAGGCCTCTCTTAATGTGCGCCACAACACCCGGTCCTGTGCCTTCCGCATCCAGTCCCCTCCAGCGACCTTCTTCAGGTCGTCAGTCCACCTGGCAGGGGGGCGTCCCACCTTACGGTTGCCGAGTCGCGGTCTCCATTCCAGGACTCGTTTGCTCCAACGGCTGTCGGTCCGTCGGCAAACGTGACCAGCCCACTGCCACTTCAGCGAGCTTATTTTGCGAGCTATGTCGGTCACTTTGGTTCTTTGTCGGATGACCTCATTACGAATTTTATCCTTCAAAGAAACTCCGAGCATAGCTCGCTCCATAGCCCGCTGCGCGACTTTAAATTTGTGGACTAGTGCAACCGTTAATGTCCATGTCTCGGCACCGTAGGTCATAACAGGCAGGACGCACTGGTTGTAGACTTTCGTCTTCAGGCACTGCGGTAAAGGCAAAGAGAAGACTTGACGAAGTTTGCTAAATGCTGCCCAACCCAACTGGATCCTTCTATCGACTTCTCGCTCGAAGTTGTTTCTACCAAGCTTAATGACCTGCCCTAGGTAGATGTATTCTTGAACAACTTCGAGCATCGATCCATCGACAAATATTGGTCTCGGCATGACATGCTCATTGAGCATAATTTTGGTTTTATCCAAATTCATGCCGAGACCAACACGTCGTGAAGCTTCATTTAGGCTGTGCAGCATTTCGCTCAGCTGTTCCAGCGACTCCGCCACGATGACGATATCATCGGCAAATCGAAGGTGCGAGATGTACTCACCGTTCACGTTTATACCCCGTCCAGTCCAGTCCAAGGTCTTGAAGACATCCTCGAGAGCGTTGGTGAACAGTTTTGGGGATATGACATCCCCCTGTCTCACCCCCCGACGCAGCTCGATTTGGCTTGTCTTTTGGTCCTGGATCTGGACGGTCATGGTGGCGGTCTCATACAAGCATCTCAGCACCTCGATGTAGCGCCAGTCGATACGGCATCGCTGCAGAGCATCCAAAACCGCCCAAGTTTCGATGGAGTCGAAGGCTTTCTCGTAGTCCACAAAAGCCAGACACAGCGGCTGATTGTACTCTTCAGTTTTCTGTACAATCTGCCGAACAGTATGGATGTGGTCCACGGTACTAAAGCCTTTTCGAAACCCGGCTTGTTCTGGTGGCTGGAACTCGTCAAGTCTCCTGGCGAGGCGGTTCGTGACTACTCTCGAGAACAACTTGTAGTTTTATTTATTTATTTTTAAAAAACGACGCCCGCACTAGGAATAACTCCTGTGTCGCGGGGGTGTTTACAAACATACATTTCACACACACAAAGCACACCCAGAGTCAGAACAAATCATTGCGAATCACACAAAGATTTGTCCCATGTGGGGATCGAACCCACAACATCAGCGTAGTTGAAAGCGGCGAGGCGACCGCTTTAACCGCTACGCCAACCGTGCACTCACACTCAGTTGTCTCTAGTTAAATCCATGCTCTCTGGACAAAACCGTCAATGATAAGAGGTGAGGTGTACGGGACGGGGTAATTTGGCTAACTCGAAGTGAACGTGTAGTATCACAATTCAGTATTTTCCGTCTTAATCTCCCCGTTTCACAAGTCTTCATGTGGCTAATAGCACCATATTAAAACTAAGCGACTGCCATTTGACTTCTGCAAGTTGCCGACTGTTTCTAACGATCGTCTTGGATGACATTATGTAAAGATGGCATAAAGTTAGTGCTTGACGTAACCACCTTGGAATTTGAGGTCTTGTTTTGCATGTTATATACATATTACAAGCTTTTATTTAGTTTCACCTGTACCGGATTCTGTATTTAAAATTAATAATACACAGTAAGTGCAAAATGCATTATCAGAAAATACTAAGTTTAAGTAGTTCATTCATTAAATATATTTACCAACAAATAGCCGGCATATCGCCACCAACAAGATTTTAAAAATCTTTTTCCAAGTAATGATTTTGACACGTAATTATAAATTATATTATTATACAGATTTAAGAATTACATTCTTAGATCGAAGGCTGAGGTCGAAAACATTAAAGCAAGCTTTTAAAGCTCTTACAAAAACAAATAATAAAATCAGCTTTGACAATTGTAAATGTAACAATGTTTCAAAATAATTATATACATTAATGTAACACAGAGTCATACTCCACGGCTGAACACTGTCTTCCAAAATACAAGCAATAGCTTAGTTTGGGAATCAGTAACAGTACTTTTTGTTTCAAACATGTTCCAGTGTCATACCTTACGCAAACATTGTTGTGATTAATTTGAGTCAATAAATGCTAATTTGTTTTTATTTTTAATTCAGACTCGACAGTAAATTTGCGCTGAACATAGAAGATTATGGTAGAATATCGGTAGTTGTAAGTGGCCATAATATGCAAACAAAAAATTCTTTTTATTTAGTTGTCCGAACTTCTTGGTCAGAAGTTCCTTTTTTTTTGCTCCAGTTCATTAAAGCTAGAAGCTAATTTCCGCTTAATTAGTTTCTTGCTTTTATCCTGAAATAATAAACTAAAACCTTTTAGCTCGACATTATGTGAGATGTGACAATTACCTAGAGCGGTTCGCAAACTGTACCTTAATAATCCCTATAAGTATTGAATTATAAATTAAAATGTCAAACTCGTTACATAGTCCTTTGATCGTAGAATTTTCAATCTGGTTGTCACGATAATTACAAGGTATTTCTGTGAAATTATTTTTATTAACCTTGATTACATTAATTGTTAAGCTCAGTAATCTAAAAAACTAGTCCAACTGAACGTAATCAGATATAGATGTTAATTTGCGCATTTTTTTTAAATCACTCAATCTATCGTAAAAAATAATATTATCGTAATTAAAAGTGTAACACTTTGCCGTTCAGTAAGTAACCATTCGCTTTCAGCTGCAACTAATATCCTGTGACGTCAGATGGCAGCACAACAGCCAACGCTTCAACAATATACTCTTTCAAATAAATTGCTTTAAACGGTGAAGAAGCCTCTTGCACAAATGTGAAAAGAAAATATTATGAAGTTGTTTTTAAAAGCTGTCAGTTTTCTACTGGGACTTTTCAAACAAAAATTGTTCAAAAGCCTAGACTGTCCAATCTTTTACCAAAATAAAAGCTTATTTTTTTATTTTTATATACAAAAACATATATTGATTACGTGTGATAAATAATTGTATATAATGAAAATTTATCAAGTTTCATTGTTGCTATTCACTTACAAAAAATATACATTTGGATTTAACGTTTAAATTCCTATATGCACCTTTGCTAAACATAAATCCTCCCGTGACCTAAATTGAATGGTTCCAACTTTGAAAAGCTGAAAGGAGGAAAGTAAAGTTGACATTTTCTTAAGCTGAGTAATAGCGACTATTTATCTCGGCTTTATCCAGCGAGCTCGTCACGGCTCACCTGCCGCTTTCAAGGCTCCAACTTATGCATGATTGAATTAAGAGGATAATTAATTTTGATTATTACGTGAGTAGAGTGCCTCGGTTATCATGTAAGCCTAGAGAATTAATTTTAACTAAGTGCCTTTCTTCACTGAACATATTTCTGATGTATGTTACGCGATTAATTTTAAAATTACTTTAGTCGAAAGCTTTTACGTGTAGATATTTAGGCAAGGGAATAATCGAATTCTCATAGTGAGATATCGATAATTAAATCAATTAGAACTCACTAGCTGGAATAATCGACGAGTAAAGTGGACTGTAGTCATTTTAATGGCTAAACTCTGGCTTGGGGCTTAGTCGTCGCGAGCAATTTAGCCAAGCACTTAGCCCGTGCCACTCTGTCATGCCACGTTAACGCCAGCCGATGGCCTCTGGACCGTGAACACTAATTATTATAAGTACAGATGGTTTACTCGATAATTAGCGGTCGATATAATAATAGAGGAACGTTGGGTAGAAGAAATTAAAAAATATGCTGGAAACGACTGGACAAAGAAAGCAAAGACAAGAAAGTCATGGAAACTGTTGGAGGAGGCCTATACCCGCCAGGGGCCTTAACTATTTAATATTTTTGTAAAATTTATTTTATTTTTCATTTTTTTTAAAACTCTGTTAGTTAAGGAAATAAAAGGCTTTATTATTATTATTATAATAATACAGACGTCATAATTTCAGAATTTTTGAAAATATTATTAAAATATTATTATTACGATATCACACGGAAGTTGCCTTAGAATATATAAAAAGCAATTATTCCTGCAATTGCTTTCTTCTGTCGACGGTTTCATTTGTATTAGATAACAGACGAAAGGAGTTAGCGATATTGTTGAAATTTTAATTTAGACGAACTATACGAATGTGAACACACCCGAGAGCGTGCAGAAATCACAAAGAAAAATGAGTAATAATTTACTTTTCAAAGAATAAAGTGCATCGCCCACTATCGGCGAGATATCTGTCACTATCGTAAACAGATCGTTAACATGATTATTATATGGCACTATCTATATCTCGTATGCTTTGGAATGGCGGGAATGCAATTCCGAAGGCGTTGATGCATTACTAATCCACTAAGTCGAGTATTACCAGCGTGTATTATCGGCCATGTTTGGTTTATAGCTAATGTAAACATCAAGGATATGGAATCACACCAACAAATAACATCATCTGTGACTGTGGGTTCCCTACATAAAATATGGCTCACCTGCTATCATGTCCGTCGTTTCCTGCCACGAGTACACGTCAAGATCTAGCATGCAACTAAAAAGGAGTGGACATTGCTGCTTTTGCGGTAAAACAATATAAAATTAAAAGCCATTAATTAACACGAAAGAAGAAAAAGTTATTGTATTTAACAGACTCAATACAGGTGTGAATCATTTAGCATTTATTTAACATCAATCAATAGCTTTTTACCAAATACGTAAAGTTTTATAGTGAATGTTATTTCCTGAATTGCCGCGTTTGAAGTCTGAATGGGTTGCGGTATGTCCATTTTAAAGTTTTTGTGGTTATAAAACTCATAGAGTAAGTTTGAACGATCCACTTGCAGTAGGGAATGCGGGTAGACATGGTATGTGCTTGCAGTTGAAATTCAGCCATTTCTGTATGTAAACACAGTTGTGCCGTTCTTGTGCCGCAGCTGTGCACTGCTTGTACAGCATAGTTAAACAAAACGTTGTATACAACAATGTTCGAATAATATATTGGTATCGATCGAGTAAGAAGTTTCAATGAAATTGTTACTTCTTTTCGTAGTTGGTAATGGACCAATATTGGAAAAACTTCGGGAAGCCGAATATAAAAGTTTGTCAATAATGTTATTGATAGAATGTTCTCGTATTATTGATAAAAATATGTCACGTTTGCCTCAATCATTTTACCATAATTTTATTCATATAGTGATTATTTTATTATCATTAGTCCTAGTTTTTTTTGAAGTATAATAAACTTTAATAATATCGGATAAAGCAATTAGGTTACTGCTTGGCGAGTAACTTTAGAAGGCAACATATATGTAACCGGATGTTCAACTGGGATTGCAATTATTTTAAACAAGATATCTAAAAATATAATATATATTATTATTATTATATAATATAATATAACCTACAATTGCAGAATATTCTTATGAATAAAATAGGCACTTAAACTCTTAAACTAATGTTGGATTTTTACATAGATGAATCATTAACTTACCTTATTAAATAATATTTAAGCGTGATCAAATCAATATACACCCACCAAAATGTGTCACGTTGAGTTTTTGATTCAGTGTCAACTTAGACTAGTGTCTAATACATCTGGAATTTTAAAGTTTTATATTCTGATATCCTTATTTTATATTATTATATATTGCATTGGTATAATAGTATTTTCGTACAATTCTACCACAAGGGAAGAAGTTAAAGTCATAGATTTAATAATATTTTATTTTCTTTACTTTTCTAGAGAAAAATAGTTCTAAAAGGACGGCACCCTTGATGGGTTCAGTTCTC
Organism: Hypena proboscidalis; assembly: GCA_905147285.1. Classification (NCBI taxonomy): domain Eukaryota; kingdom Metazoa; phylum Arthropoda; class Insecta; order Lepidoptera; family Erebidae; genus Hypena; species Hypena proboscidalis. The sequence goes on from LR990130.1 coordinate 6,364,697, forward strand.
ATGATAATTTGCCGATTAATAAAATATTAGATTTATTTTCCTGTATATAAACCTGTTACAATTTGCTATTGAAAATGAGGTCTACAGTAGACCTCATTTTCAATAGCAAATTAGTTTGATTGAAATATGATAGATTTTAGTAAATACCAATTTTAATTGAGGTGCGAGCCTGATTTAAATTTAGCGGTTGAGGTATTTGAAGGAATGAGGGAGGTAACTTGTGATAATCTTTGCAGGCTTTACTTGTTAGTAAAAATCTAAAATAAACGCAAAATGATCAACTTCTCAAACAGTTTATGCAGCTATAGGTACAATGCTGTTTGAAGGTTTGATAGCTGGTTGCGATATTATTTTAACTTCCGATTAAGCCAACGCGTTATGAGGCATCATCGCGTACTTGATGTCCCCACTTCCTCTTTGAATACTTCATTCAATAGCCCTTTTACACGTATGGCAAGGCTATACAATGAGATATCCATCGCGTCTAACAACTCTATCGACCTCTTTTCCATGACATTTGCATCATACAGACACTTCTTGACAAACAATTTTAATTTATATGAATGAATATGTTCAAATGTAATAATAAATATAATAAATTAATTTAATAATATAAAATAATTAATTTAATAATAAAATTAGGATTTAATCATTAATTTTAATATTTCTATTTTTGTAGTCTCCTGAAGAGAAATTGTTTGAACGTAATGCATGCCTGTGATTTGTGTAACTACTGATTTACCTGTACATTATTATAATAGTTTGTATGGCTCTGTGTAATTATACAGTTGGTGTGCTTATAAAATAAAATAAAATAAAATAATGTCTAAAAATTAAATAATGCAGACCTATTTCATATTTAGGGATATATTTTGGAATGCCCCATGTTATGTCAAAAGTTGCAAAATAGTACAAATCCAAATTAGAGATTATGACTGTACTTAACGCACCAACGTAGTTGAATATTGATTTTATTTTGGAGTTAATTTGCGTGAATTTGGAACCGCAAAAGGCATTACGCATGATGTGGCTGGCACTCGGTCGTGTGGTGAAGTTGCATCGTTAGCGAGCACGTAAAGGCTCCATGCAAATTGATCTGTGAGGCTCGTTTACTGCCAGTTATGATTGATTTTCGATATTCCCAGTTTCTAGTTTTAGATTGTGGTAATGATTCCAGATTCAGAAGCAGCGATAGCTGAGTGGGAGACCGTAAGACTGCTTAGTCGAATTTCTAGGGTTCGAATCCATGACACACATCTCTGTCAATAAATCGTTGATTCGTCTTTACGATATTTTCTATTTGATACGATTTCGATACTTTCGATTTGTCATATAAATTATCGCTCGCTAACGGTGAAGGAAAACATCGTGAAGAAACTTGCATACCTGAGAGTGCCTAAAAGTGCTCGAGGATGTCTACCAAACCGCACTTGGCCAGCGTGATGGACATATGCTATTATTATTAAATATTACATCCTACTAATTTTATAAAGTGAAAGTTGGTGAGGTTGTCTGGATGTCTAGATATCCGGATGTTTGTTACTCTTTCACGCAAAAACAATCGATGTAATTTCAAGGTCAAGTGTCCTCGTTAAATATGACATGTCGACATTGTTAGTGTCACTACATAATTGTAGCATCCACAATCATAAGTTATTATCGCGGGAGATATCATACTAGGCTATCGTGAAAAAATTGAGAAGGAAATAAATACATAGTTTTACGTAAACAGATGAAGTGTAAGGATCTTCCATTTAGTTTAACATTTGCCTTAATTATTGCAAGAAAATAGTGATATTTTATGAAGAATTGCATTTATTTATAAGGATTTGTAGCGTATCAATCGTGACGTAATTGAGTGTGCTCATAATTCACCCGGGTCAAGGTTTGTTTGCTTGGTACAAGGGTAATGGGTAGTATGGGGTAAGTCTGTTTGCCTTGCTTCACAAATATTAACACAAACACCAACTTGTACGTCAGAACGCGCAACGCCAAGTTACAATTAACATTGACTAAAATAAATATTTTTTTATTTCTTTGTTTTTATTTTTTTTGCATTGACTTTTAAAATGCACCTCATAAAAAATAATAGCTTGTGGGTGTGATTTTATTGAACTAGATCTACATCACTAACACTTTGGCATAACTCCCTAAAACTACAAAAATAATTTCAGCCTTTCTATTACATATTTTTAACTTGTTCCTAAAAGTTACACTGAAATGCAGAACTATTTTTATTTTATAAAACTTCCATATACGCTTACAACTTATTTCGAATTTATAAAGCTTTTCACGCAGCCACTGCAGGTACTGACGAGTCGAGTAGCTTTTTACCAAATACGTAAAGTTTTATAGTGAATGTTATTTCCTGGATTGCCGCGTTTGAAGTCTGAATGGGTTGCGGTATGTCCATTTTAAAGCTTTTGTGGTCATAAAACTCATAGAGTAAGTTTGAATGATCCACTTGCAGTAGGGAATGCGGGTAGACGTGGTATGTGCTTGCAGTTGAAATACAGCCATTTCTGTATGTAAACACAGTTCTACCGCTCTTGTGCCGCAGCTGTGCACTGCTTGTACAGCACAGATAAACAAAACGTTTTATAGAACAATGGAACTACTTTTGTGTTTTTGCAAATCTGCGTTTATTCAGATCATAGTGTGTTAGTTATAAAATGTTATGTTTACTTCTACTTTTTAGATGCAGAGTTTTTTTAACAATAGTATACTAAGCCAGCATAATTTAGTATTTTCATTGAGGTTTACATTGTAAGCATGAAATTATGGGCGCAGGTTGTTAAAGGTAAAGACAGATAAAGAGTATATCTTAAATTCTGCAAAATTTCTTTACGAACCGGATGATTAGTAAGTTTGATTGCTGAATTATCATAAACATTTGTATAAGTACATGGTCAACATTTGTCTCAAGTCAAGTAAATTTCTGGGTACGTTTAACTAACACTCATTAATGAAAACAGAAAATAATTTAAACTCATTAAATCACATATGCAGCTAAATTAAGTTCAAATTTAAATACCAGCCAGGATAAAATTATTCAAGTCCACATTTTCATGGAGAAAATATGCAGAATTAAAAAAAATAAAATGTTTTTCCAGACTCATTCACTGTACAGCCAGCGAGTAAGCGTAAATACGAAAAATGCCACCTCTTAATGCATACTGTTTTCTCATCTGTAAAACGAATAAAACGATTTTTCTTAGCGAAAATATAAGTTTTTAGGGGTTCGCACCTCATAAGAAAAAATGAATATCTGTTATCTTCTGAAATAATCATTGTAATTAAATGTTTTAATCGACGTAAAATTCACAACTTGGCTTTTTTATATGCATAAAAACCTTCCTTATAAATTACTCTATCGTGTGAAAACTGTATTCAAATCCGTTGCATAGTTTAAAAGAACTAGGCGTAAATACAAAGAAAAGAATAGAAGAAGATGAATAAGACCACCATTGGCGCTAATGAAGATTGTATTTCATAAGAGAGTAATATGCACTCAGCCAATAGCGGATACGTTAACTTTATTAGTTCGAGAGTAATAAAGGCCCAAATTGTAATGTGGCCCTTATTTGTAATAGTTCGTAAAAAACTCTTATAAAATAATAACGTTTACCAGTTATGATTGTTTAATGGAGGTAGTAAATCCTTTCTAACTCCGTAACCGTTTTGCGCTGGGCTGGCCGCCGGCTTTTTAAAATAATAGTTAGCTATATCAATAAGGTTTTTAATAAATTACCCATTTTTTCAAAAATAAATTTAAATGTACTAAAATGTGTAAATTTTGCTCGTAAATAATGATATCGACGGACCATCAAGTGTTAGAATTCAATAAAGTATAAATTTCATGGAATTGCCTCGACTTTATTTAGTCATTAAAATTGCTTGATAATATGTTCAAAAAGGAATCCCCTCGAGTTTCCATTATCACCCGTTAATGAGATTAAAATTCGATTACAGGGCTTACGAAATTATATTTCTAACAATGTTTTACCCTCATCACGGTGCTTTAAAGAGTTCCAGGAGATGTTCTGCCGATGGTATCTACGTAAAATATGAGGACACCTTTTTAGATCTATGTTTAAATTAAAAGGTGCGATAAGAAGAGCAGTTTATTACATTTATTGAGACAGAAGAGAAGTAAATTCGTCAAAGTCAAGAAAATTAAACCAAAAGGACCAGTCATTATCAGGCGTCCACCGCTACCAAATGTGGAAGAGCGCTACTCTTGCACGTCGTATAAAACTATGTAGTCGTACAAACATAGAACAATCTAACCCTCCGCTTCCCCGCGAGTTTTGGCATACTTATTTGATATTTGCTTTATTTCCTCTCCATATTGAATATTGCTCTTTGGTCAAAGTAGAACGATCTCAAATAAATTAGCGTCACGTGAACACCTGTCAAACCGTATTCGGGTTGTCTGTCACGGATCACTGGTGATCCGCATGAAGATCTCACTTGCCAATATCAATATCCGTAAATAATATAGCAGCGCAAATTCTAAGCGGAGGGTAATTACTCCGAGGTATTATGTTAGGTAAGTTATGGATACAAGCTTAATAGGATCATGTAAGCCATTTTAAGTGTAGCTATGTGTTATAAGAAGATTATTACTTAAGAGATAGTAGATGTATTTTGAAGGAGTTCAGGCATTAAAGTGCCTTTACGCGTTTACAAATAAATACCGTCAAATATTTCGTTAATTTTAATCTAAAAAATTATAAAATTAGAAATAAGCAACAATACAACTCATCAAGTGCATAAAATGCTATACAAACTAAACAGTACTAAACGTACTATAATATGTCTAGATATCAATGTAAGCCTGCGAAAAATCTTTTAAAATCTTTTAAAATTATTCAACGTTTTGCTGATGTTTAAGACATATTACATTACTAGGTATAATATTTAAAACATCCTTAATAGTTGATTATTAATAAAGTTCACAGATTGGAATAAAAAAAATAAACAAACTTGAGTGACCATTTAACAACAAACAGCGCTCATTTGTCAACAGCCTGAATAAAATCGTAATAATGTAAAATGTAAATCTCTTAGTCACGGTTACTGTACATTAAATCCATTATTAAACCGATAATTGATTTCGTATTGTGATTTGATGCAAAATTTTGGGATCGCTTTTCTCCAACGTAAAAGCATTGCCATGTTCCCGTTATTTATTGAGCGCCGTATATCAATAAAAGAGGCTTTACATACAAAGTATTCATTACGAGCGTTTTGATTATTTATGACGAATGTTGAAGTAACCTATGGACAGTGATATAATGGATAATCCAATATCAACTTAAACCACTTTTATGTATCTATGATGCATGATTACCACAAGTTTTAGTCAAATCAATTCATTAAAAAAGGCGATTTGTGTGAAAACTCCGAAAATTCTAACATTTACTTAGTCCTCGACTCAATTTGCGTAAACAGTAAAATTAAACAAAATTGTAGCGTTACGAATGCAGCGTGATTCGTGTGAAATTCCATTAAAGTCAGTGAATAATTAAAAATATTCCGAGTGAAAGAGTTTGTAAGCGATTTCTGTTATTTGTTTATAAAATGTCCCATTGACTTACTTGTAATTTCTCGTTTAGGCCCTTTGTCTTGTAAAAACATGACTACAGTATTATCAAGCACTGTGCTGTGTTTTATTTATTTCAATGCAAATAACGAATACCGTTTTAGGTTGTTTTATTCCTTTAAGGATATTTTTCAAGGATTGAAATAAATTCAGCGAATAAAATATCTATATAAATATATGTCTCTTAAAGCTGTGCGCTTGTGGAATGTTCTTCTGGTAGATATCATCGGTCATAGTCATTAATAGAGTTAAGGAACATTAACTTAATAAAGTCACCAAAAAATGATCATCGCTTCAAAACGTCTTCTGAATTATACATATTTATCTATATATAAAGAAAGAAAAGAAAAGAAAAGAAAAATCATTTATTCTGGCAAAATAAAATACATAATAAGGCGTCTAAAACTAAATAATTTAAAATATCATGCATATATATGTATTATATATTATGTTTATTTTTATACATATGTGTATACACATTATTTTAGTTTAAGTAAGGACTTATAATAATATATTTTTTTACTCTACACTACTGAAAAATAGGTATGTCTATTTAGGGTAAAGGCGGGATAGATGCCCCACTTTTTGAAATTACCTCCTAATTTTTAAAATATTCATTGTATATAAATAATGAGTATGCATTCAGCTAGTTTAGTCCTTTATGTTTAACTGTGATTTGGTTTTATAGACCTATTAATTACAGATTTTGCAGAATTTAGCTTTTTGTGGAACTCCTTTTTTGGGGATAGATGCCTACCCGTATGGATAGATGCCCCACCATGAAAATACTAAGAGGGATAGATGCCTGCGGTGCGGGATAGATGCACTTTATAATGTATTAATGAAAAACTCAACGAAACTTTTATAAGGTTTAGTGGACAATTAGTGTTTTAGAATTAGAAGGCTACCCTAAAACAGAAATTGTTTCCAAGAAACATGGCCCTAATAATGAAAAGTATTTTGCAGTTTTTAAAGTCTTTTAATTGTCTTAGAATATAATTCTATTATGAGATCAAATAAAATTACATTAATAAAGTTTTATAAGCAATTTCAACATAAATAGGAATATTAAATTCTTATTATTAAATATTAATTATTAAGTTTTAACATGCATAATCATAAAAAACATTCTAATCAAAACAATTAAATGTATTCTTAGCAGCATAACGTCTTCGCAATGTTCTTGATGGAATCCCAAACTGTCGGGATATTTCGTTTATCCCCATTGTATTTCTGTCTTTTTCGTCGAAAGCTGACTGCAATTGTTCTATAGTCCAGGAACATGTCTTTTATATTTTTGTGGCATGGTTATACTACAATCAGAAAAAGTTCAAATATACCTAAATACACGTAAACACATAATTGAAAGTACAGGAACAATATATAAAACACCAAAAAGTGAAAGTAGGCGATTTCATAGCGGGTGTATTTTGAGACCCAAATAATATAATATATAATAATTTATTTCTCTCAAAAAGGTATAAGTACATACATTGGTAACATACATCAATAAACAGGTACAGTATTAGTTACACCTTAGTGAGAGCTGGAGTTTGTAGTAGGTTCGAAACCTGTGTGACAAATCATAACTGAGGGCTTTTAATACACCTGATATGAAATAAAACATTCACCCGAGTTATACAAAGTGCTTCCTAGTACATCAGTGAAAAAAAAACTACCAAGAACTACCATATATAACAAAATCCATCTAAACCAACAAAAACTACAACCAAAATATACCAAACACAAAAAATATTCTACTAAAAACAACAAAACTGTATCAAAAGCCACCAAAAACTAATAAAAAACAACATAAACAACCAAATGCTACCAAAAACATACACCAAAACCTATCAAATTCTATCAAAATTAACCAGTGGAATTACTAAACTCTACTTAAAACTACCAACAATTATCAAAAACTACAAATTTCTACCAATATAACTAAACTCCAAAAAACAACGAATTTTACCAAAAACTACCAAAAGCAACAAAAATCGCCTGAAATTTAAAACATTTTGTATGGAGTACCTATCCTTCGAAAAATCAGGGCAACTATCCTTTTTGATAGGGATAGATGCCCCAAGTATTTTTTAAACTAATTAAAAACAAATGACGAATTATTTGCATCAAGATGCATAATTGATGAATCAGTACATCGACGTAATTAAAAATATAACGGAATTAATGACTACTTTAAAAGTTACACAACGGCTAAAACTTACCTTTAAAACTTTGACGTCTTTGTAAACTTCGCCGCGGAGATGAATGCACACACAAGCTAAACACGTAGTCACAGCACGACGGCCAATGGCTACCCGAGGTGCAGGGTGACTGCGGCTCTTAGTTATAATATTTTTTTTTAGTGGCGACTTTGGGAAGTTAGGTTTTTTGAAAATGAGGCATCAATCCCACTGGGGCATGTATCCCGCCTTTACCCTACTTATTCCTGTCCAACCACTGTTGCCTGGAAGAGATCACTTTATAGAGAAAGAGATAAGGCCTGACCGCCCATTGTGCATGTTTAAATTAGACTCTGTATCACAACTATGTACTCTTTTTTTTATACTACGCCCACAGCAAACGAACGTGTAGTCCACCTGATGGTAAGTGGAGTACAGCATATGGACATCAACAATCCACAAAAGCATATTATAGATGCGTCGCTGCAGCTTAGGACTACGGTGTTATGCCTCATGTGCCATTAATTTCAGGGCCTGATCTCACCACCAAACCGGCACACGGTGGTGCGGCTTCCTTTGAGCTCATTCACAAGAGCTCTACCACCAGAGAATTCTTTATTGTACTCTTTGTGTATGTACAATAAAGAATTCTCTATCTATCTATCTATCTATTTTTATTTTAATGATTATCTTTTCCAACACTTAAGTAATAAAAGAAGAGTGCTATTCTTTTACTGACCTTTACCCACATAGCTGTTAAGCGTTATGGCTCTCAACATTACTTTTGACGAACACTTAAAACCACCTGCGAATAAAATCTGCAATTTCAACTTAAACGTCGTAAAGGTCTTTGTTCTAGAACATTACCCTCCTAAATACGAAGACTTTAATTCATTCTGTAATGTACTTATGTCATCAGTTGGCAAATTACGGCAAAAACGTTAAAGATTATTGTTATGTGATCATTAAATGTGCATATTATTCGGGCAAATTTTTCGCGACTTCTGATTAGAATCCGTGAAAATTCGTTTCGGAGTTGGTGTAGAATTATTTTCATGAGTAAATGGGCGACGGAATCTGAACCTTCTTTTACCCAAATAGTTCTATAACCACTCCGGACAGTATGGACCAAATCCGGTCTAATACCTACTAATATAAAAAAGAAACATCTAAGATAAAATAAATCAAGATACACGGCTTGGCATAGCATAGTTGCACGCATTTAGATGCTCTCAGATGCGGCCTTTACCGCATAAATCCAGCCTTAGTCATTGTTATATTATGACCTATTCTTTACGTAAGCTCGTGGTTGTTTGTGCCATTAATAGTCACGACTGGCGAGGTTGACACTAATGACACCGAATGTCCCTCACTCATCACTGAACACACGACGTCTTTGTGTTAGTTTGATGAGTATTTCTACCTCGTATTTTTTTTTGCTACATACATATATATATTTTAATAACAGAGTATAGATGTAGTATCTTTGTATCTGCACTTTTGTGTTAGTTAAAAATTAAAACAAAATTTCTTTGATTTACTTTCACGAGTCTTAAATAGTCGCGTATTTTGAATGTAGCAATCTGATCGTCAAATTTAAGTATGCAACATACTTACCTTTAGTTAGGCTATTCTGGACTTGAAACAACCTGGCTATAGCTTAGAACGTCTTGACTCTCCACAAGCTTCGATAAAACGATTAGCCTCATCCTTCCCCGGAGTACCGTTAGCATCTCAAACTAGATTTCCCTGAAGCACTGATAGGACGTACTTCTGAAAGACCAGTTATCGGCTCTGTCAATTTCATCACAGCATTTCGTCTAGCATTTGATGTTATCTTAACTTGATCTAACTGAATTTAACTGAAACTTTAAGACGCTTTAAATATAACTGAACTACAGTCCAGCTGTATTTAAGTAAATGGATATGACATTTTGTATTATTCTAATTTAAAATGAATACAGCTAAATTATCAGTTAGTATAAGTTTTATATTCTGCGGAGCATTCTGATAGCAGAATGAAAAAAAGTTTTATTAGTGCTAAAATGTTATGTCATTTGAAAATTACAACGAGTTTACATACAGAAGGATAAACAATATTTAAAATGCGTTTACCCATTTTAAATATTGTTTATCCTTTTGTGTTTTTCCTATTCCCGCGTTACCGAAACCAACGAAAAAACATTGCTAAATACCTAAGGTTCTGGGCATCATCTATACCCTGTGCAACGTATATTACACACCAATATAATAGTATTCACGTCGGGCACAGGATGGTAATGAATCTGTTGTGATGTAAATCGATCCTAATTGCCAATTTCAGGACGGTTGGTCAATCGAAACTAAGTATTTACACACCAATTCAATAATGTATACTGAACTTCAGAATTCAGTTACAGTATTCATGTGCAATTAAGTGATTGCATGGAAATTTGGCTGAAGTTTTTAATGGATTTACATTGAAAGGTTTAAAATTACTTAATTTTTGAGCTCAAAATGAAGGGAAAAGGAATGCGAAAAACGACGTGGAAGCCCTGAATTATACAGTTTAGTAAAGTTAAAATAAATATTAATTTATTATAGTTGCAATCGTACTTATATTTATTTGTTTTAAATTGGAAGTGTAGTTCGTAGAAAGATATAATTCTAGTGGACAAGGTATATTTAATGAACTTTTGGGCGTGCCGTTACGTGTATGGAGAATGATGATGAAATTTAAATGCTCTGTAGAGTTTTAACTTGCTGGACGAGGAGAAAATCTATGAAAACCCACTCAAAAGAGTAATTTCACGTACCTACTTACTTTAGAGGACAACACTGAGGTAGGTATTCATAATCGTGCCGAATTACCTATTTCGCTTAAACGCTGATAGCCAATATTTAGTTAGGATTTAGTTGCCCCAAGCACTATTATGAGTTTATATTGTTTAACAATCGAACAACTAATACACCTACAGCCATTTTGCGTTGAGAAGCATAAGTTCAAAGCAAACTTTCATGTAGCAATTTACATGGACCTGAGTTTCCTAAGTAAAACTTTAAGTTTCAAAAGCGACTGATGCTATATTATTCAAAGCATCACTTGTAAGCGAATTTATAGCAATTCTGCGAAGATTTTCTCAAGATTTGTAGCTTACATTTTTAAAGTTAGTGTGTATGTGTGTACCGCCGCTATTGTTGCTAGGAGCTTATCAAATGAGTACGGTTGGCGTAGTGGTTAAAGTGATCGCCTCGCCGCTTTTCATTCGATGCACACACGGGACAAATCTTTGTGTGATCCGCAAAGATTTGATATATATTTTCGCTGCCAAATTAAAAAAACTAGTTTACCTATACAGACTGGTTGTATCCCATCTCTTCACCGTATTATCAAATTTGCACCATAAATATGTTAATATTCGACTTATTCCCAGGTCAGGCCCTTTCCAATATTTAATAAACGGTTTTTTGGCCAACTTTACTCAGTCAAGCTTAGCTAAGCATAATATTTAAAATTTAAAAATGCTGGACTTATAGAATTTTTTTTGGATCAATCCAAACATCATCAAACATCATGACATGTAATGTAAAATTGTGTGACACCAACGCTTCTTTGAAATAAATGTTAGGCTACACACACACGCAATGTTATCAGAATTGACTTGTCAAAGCTTCACAAAAAATAGTCATTACGACCATTTTTGCGATGGCAAATATCAAGCGTCTAACATTTAAAAGTATGTGAGAAAAGTAATATAAATTACTTCTTCAGTGTTTCATAATAAATATGGTAAGATAATTTTATTGTTGTTTTAAAACAATAATTTACACTCTTTGAATATGTATATAATAATCTATATAAGAGCGAGCTCTAAAAGCTATTCCATTTAGCAGTAGACCCGCAATAGAGCATGCATAAACTAGAACATTTTACTCTAATACATAAACGTACATAAAAAAACATAGTACCAGCTTTTACATTTGTTGAACATTACACGTAAACTCATTTGTAAAATTAAAATAATGTAAAATATTTCACAGTCAAGTAATTTAGTTAAAACACAGGCGAGAATAAACAACGAATTCATACGATTCTATACATTATCATGAATAAGAACCTGATCAGAAAGTCTTATTAACATAATAATATTATGAATATTATATTAGGTTAGTAAGTGACGGCCGGCAGTGCCGCCAATATGATTGTTCAAACTAATAAAATTATGTGACCTCATTTGTTACTTAGTCCAAAGGCGACATGGCTTTAGGTAAAAATTACGGCAAAAGAAAAGCCTGGAAGCATTAATTTTGGTGTCTACTTTTTTTATTATGTATGATGGTATGTGATAATGAAGTCTATGGTGGATTATAATGTATAATAATGTATCTCCCTTCATTAATTATCAAACTTTTAAGAATCATTTGTTTATAGTACTTACTTGCTTTCACAATAATAAGGTTTGGCAGCTCATACTTAGTATAATCAAGAAATAATTTATGAATATACCTGCCTTTTAGCCAACAGCAAAGTAGTTATTTTAGTTACTTTTGGAATGCAAAGGTCAAAAAATTGAAGTAAAATAACAAAATAATAAGATAAAAACAATTGTAAACAAGTTACTTAATAAAAAAACATTTCCTTAATGTCGACAAATGAAGATAAATGGAAAACGGAACTGAAACCTCAGTAGAGGAAAACAGCGCCAAGAAAATGATTTTTTACTGATAAAATTAAGACTAAGCTTCAACTTCACCAACACTTGTTAAACTATGGTTTTAAACAAACCGATTCGATCTCCGGTTTTCATTCAATGTTTGAGAGGAACAGAGAGAGCGAAAAGCGTAGCTCAGCGTTGACCGGATTGAGAAGTTTAGTAATATTAGCATAAATGGCCACATAATAATATGCTGGGTACACACCTAACGAACAAAGACCAACGAACGGATTTGTTGGTCCTATTTTGGACGGCTTAGCGAACGCTAACGAATCCTTCGATGTTACCGCCACGCTTTGGATTGCCAGCAAACGCCAACGACCGATCGATGGCGTCCTCTTAGCGTCCAAAGACCTCCAAACAGGAACCAACGAACACGTTCGTTGGCCAGGTGTGTACCCGGCATTAGAAAAACGTGACTGTATTGTAATGACTTGAGTTGTACAATTAATCAGGTCTTGCAGCTGATCTTGTTACGGATTAATGAATATTCAACATACATTGCGGTTGGAATACAATCCCGCATTTAATTTGGCAACACTAGACGCAAATAAATTTAACTCCATTATGCCATTTTATGGTAACAAGAAAATTTCTCTAACTCAGCTTTTTGGTGACAAATTCATCCCTAAGTAATAGGACTGGGAAAATGGGTTAAGATTATAGCATTTTTAACTGCGTTAAAGGATCGAGGTTAATCTTATTACTTGGTTACTATTTTCATAAGTAAATAATTCACATTATTAAAATAATATCATAAACACATTTGCTAATATTATTTTATGCATTGCAATAAAAAATCAATTTCGAGTAACAGTCATTCTGTGTGTTCGTGAACTCGATTTCAGTTTTGTCGTTCCCCTACATTTTAGTTCGTGAAATAAACTCTTGTGTTAACGTTTATGGCTGGCATAGTTTATTGCTCCATCGCTGTGAGTTCGTCGTAAGCTTACTGTCGTGTCTATTTCACTGGTAATCCGGCTTTTAGGAGCCTCATACTCTCGTAGTTTGGCGCACCTGGACTTAAGAGGTCACTCACTAAGTAAGACCACCTGATGCCCGCATTCGCCTGCTAAATATAGATAATAATATTTATACAAGAGCCCCTTAATTTCACTTGACTTCTGAAGTTTTGTATATCATTCTGAAAAAATAATAATAATAATATTTTCTATATTTTTATGCATGGGGCATTATGGCTTTGGCGTTTTAGAATTTTTAGAGCTTATAATTCACTTGATCAATACTTTATGATACCTACAATTTTGGTCAAGTTTTATTCAAAATAAATAATACGTCTACTTTAAAGTTGAAACAGTGAGCGTCGGTCGGTTTACTTAATCCAATATTTGGAAATGTACAAATGATACGAAATAAATTACGGAAGGCAGAAAACCACAGATATAGATCTACATAGATAACGCAAATGCATGTACTTCGCGTGTCTCAACCCCGACCAAGCGTCGAGGTTGGTCGCCGCTAACTTCAGTCCACGCGCGTCTTTTGTCAGAGAAAATCATAGCGGACGGCTCCAGTTGAACGTACTGGGCAGATGGGCATCGGCGGCATCGGTGTCTTTGAATCGGTTTGGATTTCCCGTCACTAAATTTCGGCTGTGACGTCACAATAGGTATTAAAAAGTCGGCACGCTTGGTTTCAATACAAATCGTGATACTTGCGTTATCTACAGAAAACGAACTTTTATTAACATTTTTGCAACCCGAATTTATTCTCCCAGAAAAAGAGATTTAAAAGTTCACTGGTCCAAACAGCGGAAGAGAAACAATGGATTGGCTAAACTAATGGGAAGGATTTAACAAATTTAAAAAGTTTTCGTCTATCTGTGTAGTTATTATGTCTCATATTTTTTTTGAGTAATCGGATTATTCACATAGCAATAATAAATAATTAGTATACAAAAACCACAAAACCACTTATTTCATTAATGTTTTAGGCAAGTAGAAACAGCCGGTGCAATTTAAAAAATCTAGATCTTTTTACTGGTATTTCTGCTAGATGGTTCATTCCCGATTTCTTGGGGTGCACATGCTTGTTTATATTATTCTGTTTGTATGTGTGGCTGCTGTCAACGACTCGCCCTCTATTCGACCGCGCTCCCAGACCTGACGTGGACAAATTGACATGTCCTGTCCATAGCACCGTATCGACATTTCGTTCATGCCACGTTAAATATGCTACGTATAATGGTTCCCATATTGTTGTGACCTTTTAGCTCAAGTTTTAGATATTGTATCAGTAGAATGGCTTTAAAGGAAATGTCTGTCGTATTTGGGGCTTGTCAACAGTTTAATCATTTCAATGTTTGCTCGGCGTCGGTAAACTATTGTTGGAACAGAATTATTTGAATAAGACCACGTAATGTAATTTTGGTTTGATATAAGAGCAAGCATTAACTATTGCTTTGTGTTTGAATTGCCTAATATATCATGAGACACAATGTCGAAGCGAGATATATCGAATTAACAGTAATTGACTGTCTTTTGATGACTAAAACTTTAATCAACAAGATAAATCTTAACTATGTGAGAATAGTTTTGCGTTTGTAACTTTTGTTCAGCTTAAAACTATCCATCCAATGATATATTAGAATCGTGTATATATAAATCTATATATTATTTATATATTCGAAATAGTTTATTTTAAGTATTTTGTATTGCAATAATTTTAATTATGAAAATAACTCAATCAAATACTGATTGAGTTATTTTAATGGTTTTAGTTTCCAACCAACTCTCAGCTCTTGCACCTACCACTTGTCGTCTCTGCATCACCTAAAGGTTGACTGGTAGATAATGCTTACGGCATTAAGTCCACCCATGTACCATTTTTGTGCATAAAGTTTTAAAATAAATAAATGAAATAAATATTACATGTAGCTTTTGGAAGGTATGGTAAAAATGTAGGTATTTGTCCCTTGCAAGATAAGATCAGATTATTGTCGAACCGCTGCCAAGGCCTTTATTTTGCATAATAAATCAATGTGACAATCCCGATGCCGTCCAAATCCCAATTTCTGAGATGTCAGCACTTTTGCGTTTGATGTGACAAGCTGTCATTGGACAAAATTGGGCTGCCAGAAATGATGTCGCAAATCGCCATAAATTGAACCGCAATCTGTCGAGTGATCGACTCATCATTGTCTTGTTACAATATTATTATACTGCCACACCATATTCATGACAAAATAGTTTTCTTTTTGTTAATAAATAAAAAAATAAAAATAAAATATTTATTCAGTACCATTTAAATTAACACACTTTACATATGAAACTTATGCTAATTTAACAAGTGATTTTTTTTTATATAAATAAAATAAAAATGTCTGAAGCTTTGTTTGTCTGAGTTAAGGAAAAACATAATCGTAGATATCTACAGAAATATGTTTTCAGAGTGATTAAATTTTAATACATTACATTACACATTAATTAATACATAACATAACACCGCGCCTATATAGCACTGAAGGGTGTGGCAGAGATGTACAACACCCGAATTTCACCTGTTATGTTTTTTTATAATAAATAGTAGGTATTTATTAGAAAATAGTGGTCTAAGAAACAAATACATCATATCGAGTCCTATACCTAATAACAATAATACGTTCACCTGAAATTATTGTATGTGTTGTTTGTATATATGTATTTGTATTGTATGTGTATATGATGAAGAAAAGTAGTATTAAAATAAATTACTATGAAATGATGATCAAACAACCAATAGGTGACCATAAGAATAATAACAACCGATGAGGACGATGACCCAACCGATTAATGACGTCATCAATCTAATTAAGGACGGACGTTCCGTGTTAGGTATATAAAATTAAACTTAAAATCATTTCTGCGTTTATAGTTAACATTATATAATAAATAAATATATATATTTGTAAATATCTTTTTATATTTTCTATGTATATTATTGTATATAATTTTTTTTTTTTGTTTATAATTCAAAATGTATAGTTGTAAATATTTAATTAATTATTTTAATAAACATAAATAAACTCTAAATAAAAAATATATTATATCTATATATATAAAAGAAAGTCGTGTTAGTTACACCATTTATAACTCAAGAACGGCTGAACCGATTTGGCTGAAAATTGGTGGGGAGGTAGCTTAGAACCGGGAGAAGGACATAGGATACTTTTAAAATATTTTCGAGGGCAACATTTTATCGAGGGCGAAGCCGCGCGGGGCAGCTAGTATATAATAAAAGAAAGTTTTGTATGCTGATTTAAATGTAATATTTCGAAGTATAAGCAAAAAAATACATTTAAACGGCTCACAGCTAGCTACATGCTATAATATTCCGAATATTCTAAAATAGTTAATAAATCATTAATTAGTCATCAAAAGTATGTAACCAACCATATCTATAACTAGATCCAATTAAATATGAGTAAAATAATTCATACAATAATGTTATCAATTTACATTCAAGTAAATGGTACGTACATGTTAATCACAACGTTGCATTATCTTTGTCGCAGTAACTAGTAGGTACATAAATTTATAAATTGTTTCTACGTATTTTCGTCATAAATATACGTCCTTTTATTATTAATCTTAATTAGGAGTTCATAAAACGACAATTACCAACGTCCATTCATATCACCATCATTACGCACACATGATCTTCCATTAATTGCATTTCATCCACAATAACAGACTGCATTGCATCGTCAGCAGATGACATACTTATCTGCATTTCTATAAACCTATTTTTTCTACCACCTTTGTTCAACCACCTCTTTATAAAAATGTATTGTGTACATAATGAACCTCGAAAAAATTTGTCATCATTTTACGTAGAAATATTCTTGTTATCTACCAAGTAACATTAACATAAGCACTGAGTGTTGTCTTCTTAAAAATTAAAAAAAAACAATAAAAAGATTTGGGCTCGTCCGGGATTTGAACCCGGGACCTCTCGCACCCTAAGCGAAAATCATACCCCTAGACCAACGAGCCGGTGAAATACATGTCGAAATTGTAGTACAATCTCTAATTCGTAATGCGTAAACGCATTAAAAAGAGAAAGGTGTCTGACTGCCTGCCCCGTAGGGGGCATGTGAATATTTTCGACACATCTTTTTTGGAACCTATCAAACTGTTCAAGTTTCAATGTACATAATATTGTACACGGTTAAAATGTTCATTAAAATTAAATTATGTGTATTGGCTATCTTATCAAAGCAATCAATGATAAAATTGATTAGCAAATTTGTTTGGTACAATTTTATTACAATTTAGAATGTATTATAATCTGCTAAGATGGTTAAAACAGTAAATAGTAAAATAGCAATTATTTAAATTAATATAAAACTAATTAAAATCCAATAAGTAGGAATGACAATTGTTTAACGGCCTCCAGGTCTTTAAAACTTAAAATTTTATATTTATTTAAATTAAATACTTAACTAATACTGTAACTAATAAAGCCACCGCCCAAAAATATAATCTTCATTCATAGAATTTGAGTCAATAAATACAACAATCAATAAAAAAGACGGGCTCGTCCGGGATTTGAACCCGGGACCTCTCGCACCCAAAGCGAGAATCATACCCCTAGACCAACGAGCCGCTTGCTATGAGCGGCTTAACAACAATTTACAATCGCTGATATTTTATTTTTGAATGAACGTAGTTTTTATCGATGGCATGTGATGACATCATTACATAACGGTACTGAGTAGCACGCGTGGAACTCGTGGAACTTAGTATATCGAATTATAACATAATATTCCTCATGTTACGAACTATACGAACTACTTACTGCTGTTTCTAAAGTTAAGAATAATTTGGCTGTGTTTTGTCGGAATGAAGCAGCAGATGCTGGGATAAATTGCGGAATAATGTTCCTACCTACCATTCTGCAATTTGTCGCAGAGATGTAGGATAGTATTAAAACCTTATTCTATATCCCTTCAAATTTTGTCTTCAAAACGCCAAAGTTATGACAGTAACTTCTCATCAGCAACAATTTCCAAGGCGTACATACCGTTTTGTCAGACATAACCTGTGGCAGTTTTACTTCCCGCATTACTTAATAATATTCGTACTCGTAAAACAAACAACTTTTTATGACTTTCTCTGTAAGATTTACTGCTTTTCCGTTTACACCGATAATTCGGCACATGGCTCTACTTACTTTCGTACCTGCCCTGCCGTTATTAAGCCTAAAACATTTCAGAATTACCTACTTGAGTATTCGTTTTTTTATGTCTACCTAATTCAATGTTTTATGGATCGGTATCTTTGGAACTCTTGGTGTGTATTCAGTCCATACCTACTTGTAGGTTCTAAATCATTGCTGCAGTAAAGATTTTCCATAAAAGGTTGTTAAAGATAGATCTGAAAATTGTAATGTATATTTAATGTGCCAGTATTTTAATTTTAGTAAAATTAAGAGGGTTTCGTGCATGTGTTATTCGATGAAATTCTGGTATATGGATATTGTGATTTTCCATGTAATTACCCGTTGGTTAAATTACTCTTGGTTGGTATAGTGGTAAATTTAAATGTTGTAATGAGTTTCGGACAATCGACTTTGCAATTTTCAATAGTCAGCATAAAACCGATCACTAAAGGTCGACAACCTTTAAGCTAGTAAACTATTCTCGAAAGAGCACAGAATATACATAATTGAACCTTTAGATGGAACCAAGAATAGCTAAAGTATAAACTCACCCGCCATACTAATATTATATGAGCAGACTTTTCAATAGTCCCAGATAAGGCGGCTTCAAAGTCGATTTACATTTTATTCGTGCTATTTTAAACAAGGAAATATCTTATCAGTAGCGTGAGGAGAATACGAAATGGTGGCATTGCTCTTCGATACGTCACTCACCAACACACATAGAACTACCGAGGGGCCTACCACTATCAGTTCACAATATATATTATGATGATACCACATACAAAGAGTTCTCACATTTGTCACACAGAAGTTTATACACATATTAGCTATGATTAGCTCAAAAAATAACTCATTGTTTATTTTAAGAGAGATATAAAATGGCATTAACCTAAGTGCAAGTTCATAGATTGTCGTGGAATGGAGAAATGGTTTTCAGAAATAATTTTTATTATATTTTTAGTCAAATCAAATCAAATCATTTATTTGCTTGAAATATGGTACAAAGATAGTTCTTACATTGTATATTATAGTTCAAGACATATTTCACCTATAGTACAGGTATGTAAATGTTTCATAATTTAGTTTACATTATATTTTTTTATGCTAACAATTTATAACTTATTTTAACTAAGACTAAAATTTACAAGAATTTTGATAATGGCAAAAATGACAGACGCTTTTCTTAAAAAAGTCTTTAATGCAATAAAAGCTTTCCTTAATCAACCATTCCTGCAAAGGATGACAGAATTTCGTTCGTGGCAGTTCCGTTATGTCCTTGGGCAAACTATTAAAAATGAGTAGTGCCATATACACACAGCTGCGTCGAAACAGCTCTAATTGAGGCACTGGCATTTTTAGAGGCAAGTGAGTAGTCTGTCTCTTAGTGTTTTTGGTATTTGTTTATTACTTACATACTTGTCACAAATAAGGCCAAAATGCCAGCAGTCTTGGTCTTGACGCATAGCAATACAATATGGAATCTAATACACTCAGTTGATACTAATTTCGTCTGATTTGCCGCCGACACGTGACACGACAGTCGTCTCCGGCCCAGTTTTATTTTAGGCTTGACTGACATTTACCTACTATTTTTGTTTCAGGGTACTCTGATTTTACTACGGTATCAACCTATAAATTCCCTGACTACAATATAACTTATCTAGTTGCCCCTCTCAGTAAAGCATTTTGCATTAACGAAAGTTTTAAGAATAGCCCGTGGTATCGTACGGGTCGGTCGTAAAATTCGAGATAGGATGTAGACGCCTGCAGCGGGCGGTGGCTCGCCTCTTTAAAATGTATCGATGTTCAATTTATTCATGATATCGCCTAAATTCTGCTACACGACACATCTGATTGCCAAGCGCCTACACATGCATTTTGAACCATTTGGAACAAACTATCTCGATTCAATTTATTTTGTGGTTCGAGAGTCGGATTTGTTTTATATCAATTTGTTTGTGCTCGATTCAACTTACATTTGTTCGGGTATTTGATTTATCGATTTGCCGGTGAGATGCCAGCACGTCGTAACTTTGATGTTACAACTAATTGAGGCTGTTAATTTTATTATGGATTTTTTATCACTTAATACGATGAGGACTAGAAAATAATTATTCAACCTGAAGCTGTTAAGTGTATGTTAACATTTATCCAACTTTTTCTTTTTTATTAAAGTGTTGAGTAGTAACGTTTAACAAAGCCGGTAATGTTAAAACGTTTTTATTAAAAAATAATTCCAGAATCTCAATTACAACAAAGCAATTAAATAATTACCAATCAAAATTGGTTAATTTAAGGCGGCATTTAATGGAAAATTGGCCGGGATCAGAATTCCTCACCAGCATGTATTATCAGGCACTAACGGTAATCGTGGTTCTGTGTAAATTATGATAGGTTTCAATTTATTTGATTTTAATTTGTATGCATTTTAATTTATTTAATTTCATAATGTAAAATCATAAGATAATTATTTATACTGGCAAGTTTGAATCGATTCATTTCATATTAAATTTAGAAAGGTGTGTTAGTTTGTTTAATTTATTTAATTTCATAATGTAAAATGTATTAGTCACAATCTTTTACTACCTATTCGAAATCGATTTAATTGTCATGTATTCCATTACATGATTTAAATTAAAACGGATATCGGTATCATCATTAAAAAAAAACGGTTTAGGAGGGTAATTTTTGATCCGGCCTTCATAAGAACAAGAAGTTAAAATGGAAAAGTGATTGTGTTATAACGGTGAACAGTTTTACTGTATAATTTAGGTAATTAAATTACGTTTTTTGCATTATGCAGCTATATTTTTAGAGGTTTAAAAGAAAATGATATGTGTTGCTATGTTAAGTCTATTACATAGATGCAATAAAACGAATTATTAGTATCTGAGTGTTTTAAAAATATAGTGAACCTTTGCAGTAGTAAAACTTGAGAATTTTTAATTATGTACAATCAAGTTTGGGTTGATAAGGTATCTCCTTGGGCATTTCACAAGTAGGTACGCTACTGAGTTGATATGTTTTCGAGATTTGGTTTTTATACGGTTACTGTGCCGCTACACGACGGTCGTAATTAACAGTGAATGACGTCACTAAAAACGTTGTGATGAGTAGTATTGTATTATAAATATGTTCAGATTTGGAAATTTTATAGACTTTCTGTATCCCCCAACTGACCAAAGTTCAATGTTCAGTACCAAATGAGTAATTTGTATTCATATTATATTGCGATACCAATAAATTAATAGGTATAATTAATACTTAATGTAACTATTCTTATTGACAATATCAATAATATTGCAAAAAAATAATAGGTTATCATTATTTCTTGTTTCTGATATTGCCACAAAAAGATTGTTTACCCAAAAAAGGTTGATATGTTTTGTGGCTTCAACGAAATGTCCTTCAATATCATAATAACAGATAACTGTAACGAAGTGAATTCTCCGTAGATACAATTATCTACGTTATATTATTTCTTTGCAAGTTTAGTAGATACCTACAGCTTTCAGAATAGTCATCTATCCATACTGCTATTACAAAAAGATTCAGTAATTTACTCTTAATAAACAGAATATAACTCAATCAGACATATTATCTTTTTTTCCGTTTTTTTTTTACTAGCTTATGGTTGTGTCCCCACTACTGGGCAAAGGCCTCTCCCCATGACTTCCAAGTCTTTCTGTTATTTGCTATCTTTGGCCAATCGTTCTGAAATGCATGCAAGTAGCCATCTCCGTTTGGGCCTTCCTCGTCGCCGTTGACCGTCACGTGGTACCCAATTGGTCGCTTTTTGGCCCACCTTTCTGGACTCATACGGCAAACGTGGCCAACCCCACTTCAGCCTGGCAGCCTTTTGCCCTTTTTTTAATAGAGTGTAGCTTCTTTTTTTCTTGCCTTTTCTTATTTTTTTTGTTTCTTAGTTTTTTGACAAAAAGTAAAATTAGCATCTGTAGAGACATTTTAACTCTAAAATCAAGACCTAAATACACTTTAAACACCGAACTTAGCTCCATTTTCATAAAAAAACATACACAAAACAGATACATTATCTCTTTGACAAAGAAGATGGATAGATGTATTATACAAAATGTATTTTATCTTCCACTGAACTTGACCTACTTTTTATGCCACTCTACTTTTAGCTCTAAGGCCTGCGGCCCACGAAGATGACGTGACTTTGTAATGTAACGTGACTTTGAAAATACTCTAAGAGCGGGCTCACACACGGCAATTGTATAGAAATTAGTCATACTCATCACGAACTCCGATTTTTTCTGATAATGATTATTTAAGGTCCATCTGAGAAATCATAATGGTAAATTTTATGCAATCCCGTGTTTCTGGTTTAAGAATTATGAATTAGGAATCTTTATTACTGTGTCTGTATGTGGTCCCGTTCTAATAAAGAATGGCAATTCAGTAGCACTTGTGAACCGTAGTACCTATATATCGGCGCCTAGCGACATCTATCGGCGAATTTGGGTAAAATTATGGACTTTACACGCGGTCGCGGTTTAGAAGCGCCTTTTTTATATTTTCTTAAACAGTTTGTACGTTTGTAAGATAATCATAAGATTGATTCCCAATTAAAATTGTAATGGTTTACCTTGAAAAATTGTTAAATAGCGCTTGTACTAAGTATAATAAATACTTCTCTGTGGCAATCTTGACTTCTAATTTGCTTGTTGTACGTCCGAAGAGATGACTTGTCACAGAAGCTTTACTGAATGTTTTTAAACAAAAAATAATATAGGTTATTACGTCAAATTCTCAACAAGTAATCAAGTCAGTCATTAATAATTTATTTACAAAGTGAAAATGGTACTCAGTCAAACGTTTTAAGGACTCGTAACTAATTGTCATTACTCAACCCATTTGTCGCAGTGGCACCGCTACTAATAGACCGGGAGCTTGTCACAACTTTATATAACTTCCATACCACTCCAATTTTGCTTCTCAAACATCTCCATAACAGAATTCCGTATAACTTTTGCGAAGTTAAAAGTAAAATGAGCTCGATTTTTATAGTCAACGCCATTTAATAGCTGTAATAAGAGTAAACTCCCTCGACATTACCATTCCCGGGTGCGGTTTTACTGCAAATGAATATTCAGTACGGATGGTTTATTCAATGCTCCACTGTCTGATACACACACGTAGAAATACTACATATATTATGTTTCTACATTTGTCTAGGCAAATTATAGTCTTCTTACCAAACTAAAACTGTGGGTTTATCATTAAGCTTAAAGATCGATAAAACTTAACGAACCAGCTTATTTTTTAATAAGTATGTATATATATAGTTTAATGTATTAGACTAAATAAGTTATCTATTTATATCTG
The DNA here is from genome assembly GCA_905147285.1 of Hypena proboscidalis. NCBI lineage: Eukaryota > Metazoa > Arthropoda > Insecta > Lepidoptera > Erebidae > Hypena > Hypena proboscidalis. The sequence goes on from LR990130.1 coordinate 6,388,699, forward strand.
ACTTGGAAACTAGATCTCTTTACGTCTTTTTGAGAAAATACAAAACGAATGCCACGCTGCGTCGCGCCAGCAGGAATAATGTTCTGTACATTTTGTATTTTACGGTTAAATCCCAATAAATAGTAATGATCCAATATAATATACAAATAATTAATTTTACTGCATTTCCTGTTATCTTATTTTATTTAATGACACTTATATGTGTCTCATAACAATTTTATGACATAATTTCGTGAATGTAACCTAAACACACACTTAATATTTTATGGTTTTGTAATTTAATTCAATAATGTGATACAAAATTTCACTCTGATTGTGCTTAATAATTAGATGATATTAATAACTTTGACTGACAGGCTTTGCATAAGTCTTTTTATTCAGAAATTCACCTATGTAAAAAAAATATTGGATCTCTAGTTAAAAATAACCAAAATCCCTTAGCGAGAAACTAATCAGAGTGAATTTTCTGAAATCAAAGCTCGCGTGACATATTCTGTGGCAAGCTATTATATCTGTCGAGAAATCTCATTTCCGGTTAGATAAAACCGGACGCGGTGTAGGGAGGTCCGGTAGTGGGTCTAGAAGCGAGCCGACTACACTTCTACGTTGGTTTTGAAAGAAGCGGATCTTGAGCAAACGAAGCCGAACGCGCCAAACTAAAGTTAAGACGAAATAAAATAATAAAATTGGATCTTTAATCACGATCTAGCATTACTGATGTTTGGACGTTGAAACCGGTTATATTATTTAATTGTTTCTTTTTTTTAACCTTAGTCTGTTTTAGTATTCTAGTAAAGTAAAAATAAGGTTGTATATTATGCATAATCAATTATTTTGCTTTTTGAGTTGGATATAAAGAAAATTAGAAAAGCGTATAAATAACACAGATAAATCGAATATGCAGTAAATACAATTGGACCGGCTCATTACATAATAGCAACCCTGAATATACTTGGCAATTGTCCAGACTTTAATTCGAAATGAAATATAAATCTATGCTTTTGTAAAATACGTGTGATGTAGTCTTTATGGTTGCCTCGATACAACAATACAGTTTAACATTGATGTTTATGGCCATTAATATTATAATGTATCCCTAGTCCCTAGTATACAGATACGTATACTATAACGTCAAAAGAAACCCCTTGACATAGATGTTCGGTATCAATCCGCCTCTTGCCGTCGTCGGATCACCTGACAGAAACAAATCTCGCCTGTCATCTTATAAACATTTTGTTCCATTTCCTCTGAGCTTTATTTACGAGTTTGTTTCTTTGAGGATAGTACAAAAAAATCTTGCACTCCTGTACAATAAGAATAATAAGTATTTTATATAGACTTAGCGTAGTTTACAACAGAAGTCGGGTCGTATATCCTAAAAAAAGAGCCTTTATATACAAAAGTATTCAAAATAATAATCGAGATAAGTACGAATTAGAAGGCTTATCTATTCTGTCTGCAAAGAAACGAATTTTCCCTGTAGTATTATATTAATTTTTGGTAGATTACGTAGAAATAAACCCCAAGGGCTCGTAATAAAAACTAATTATGTCAGAGAGCTCGCCAAACATAATTCATAGGTATTATCACAGATTAATTAAGAACAGAAGGTCCAGATGGCGTGTTAATGATGTACACAACAGCTAATTTTATGTACAGACCTTTCTGATCCTGATTATTTATGATTATTCAAATTCAGGTTATTCAAATCATTGTAATTAGTATAATTTAGTTTTACTTATAATTTATTTTTATATCATTTGTTTGTAATATTTTGACGTATTCAAGCGCCTCCTGGGGCCTATGAAAATAAATGATTTGAATTTGAATTTATGACTTAATTAGTTAAGTTTGGTACAACAGTGTCTTAAATATTTTGGTCGGCAACATTGATAAACCACAAAGAATAAAAGCTATAAACGTTTCAATGAATGAGAATGAGAGCTGAGTTTATGGTCTCCGCAGCGGTCGTCCTAATAATAATATATTGCAATTAGACAAGCTAACATAACTTAATCACAAGCAAGTTTCTGTCTGTGAGCCTTCTGTAGATACTTACGTGTTTCGTGGCAATATTCCGGCGTTGCTTATCTGGGTGTAACCTCCCAGGTCGCAGTAATTACCGCTGTAGACACAGATAATTGCCTGGAGATTCGTACTGCGTTTCCCAATTTTTGCGACAATTTTCCTCATTTAGAACATCCCTGGCTTCGGTCATATCTATGGTGCAGCCCGGTGTTGTCTTGATGTTATCTCATTATTTCCATGTATTTTGTTAATATTCACAAATATATTGTACTTATTAAAGATTTTATTTACATCGATCTTGCACACACGGCAGACATATTGATACGTTGAAGATGAAATGATATGTATCGCGCTATAATCATATTTACAATACTTTAACATTATAACAGTGACGATAATAGGTAAAAATCAACGTTGAAATTTCTTATAGCCGTGTTTTGTGACAAATCTGACAACCATTCATATAATTTAACATTCAACACAATTTGACACATCTAAAGCAATAATTTTACTATATTAATTAAAATGATTAATAAAACTCATCATAGCACACTACCAACAGAAAAGAAGCAATCAATTAGTTTCATTCAAATTCAAGTCAGTGCACAAAAACTACGTTTGAAAGCGTTTATCGGAAATCATGAGTTACTGCAGACAGAAACGTGTAAAGTGCTCGATTTTACAAAGCCGTTCAACGTTAAGTTTGTAGCTTTTCTCGACAAATGAACGCAGTAACTGCTGAGCCAGCGGCACGTGTTCAATTCATCAGAGCGCGACTCAGCAATACTTTCCCGAGCGATTTTTCCGATGACAAACACTTTCGCAGAACGTCACACGAATGCTGACTCAGCGGCTGTTATTACGTGTCGTCAACCTCCATCTTACGTACCTGGAAGAATAGTTTATTCTACTCATAAGAGAAATGTTTTATAGTTAAGTTTAAGCTTGCATAATAATAGTTAAATTAAAACTGTTTATGGCGTTGCCAAAATTCTATTAAAAAATTCATTTTTTAAATTAAAACAAAAGATTATAGAACATTTAGGAAAGCATAGGTTATCGCAAGTTTATATACATATTGAGATAGTGCATTAGACACCGAGTTTCCATAATTGCAAGCTAACATAACAACGTTTAATCTACTTTAGGTTGCAAACTAACATATAATATGTAATAAGGTTTTGTAACAAAGTTGAATAAAAACTGTTTTATAGTTCCTGCAGCTGAATCAGTGCGATTTACTTTTGAAAATTTACTTTTTGTTTGAAAGTTTTGAAGTAATAGTCGATATAGAAAGTTATGGCTCAAATGATTTTTTAACCGAAGGCTATTTATATCAGAGCAAAGGTATAGTAATAGGTATAAGCAAATAACTCTGAAGTCTAAAGTATTGATTTTCATTGAACTCGTATACCTACATTTAAAAAAGGCGAAAATTAAATAGTTTTTACGTTTGTTGCCCGTTGCCCATACAAAAATATCCCAAAAAAGCAAAAAATTTCACCATAAATTACTTAGCTAAATTGCTTAGAAGTTACATCCTTAATCTCTTAGATTTGCAAATATTGAAACAGTCCTGTACATTGAAATGTAGTATGAATAGCCTGTATCTCCGTATACGCGATATTTCACTCCACTGAACACAGATCCGTTTCCAATACATGTGATTTATTGTATCACTGACTAGGCTGAAATAGGCTCTATCATACACTTTGAGAGACATCTAACGTTTAACACATACTATGGCATATATTATGGCACTTCACTCACTTCATGGAGCTTTTGTTTGTTAGTATGGGACCAATTGCTCGTCCAAATGCAATTCTCATTATTATAAGACACTACCTTTGCCTGCGTTTAACAGTTTTTAGTGTTCTATAATTAAATACCAAAAATTTTCACCTACCGTCATTTGTGGTAATATCAAAAGAAAAGGGTAAAAAAATTAATTCAAATTATACGTTTTATTTTCTTTCTGCTATCGTAAAAATCTTGCAAATCAAACAAATAGATCGTTTTAATTGACTTATGAATTTTAGTTATTAAGTTAAGTTGTTGTTAAAATTTACAAGGATATTGATGGTTCGCTTCTCATTTACATAAAAATCATAAATACTTTTTTCAATATGGCGGCGAAAGTAGGCTTCTGTAAGCGTTTTCTACAACATATCCAAAAATAAGCATTCTAGTTTAATTTCCACTTATGATTGCTTTAAAAGACTATGCTAATAATTAATTTTTAAAATTTTTTGTATCTGTTAAAAGCCCCGAATGTTTGAGCTAACAATTTACTTAGCATACAGAACATAAAACAAGTCTTGAACATAGATTAAAACCAAGTGTTTTTATTGATCCTTGGATTATAACATGCCTGACAGCAGTGATGATTGAGATGTTTATCGCATTAACTATAGTTAAGCATATTTTTGTAGTCTATAAGATATTAAGGTAAATCATATGGGCACACGTCGGTCTATTACTACAATCGTTTCCTTTATTGTAGAGTAGTAAACACTACTAGAATAGTCTGAGTGACGTCACAGACACTCTCATTAACCTATTTAGCACACCCACTTAGCTGACCAACGCTTTTACGTAATTGTAACAGAAATGGTCTTAAGTGATTGATGGGACTCGCTAAAAAAGTTTTGCTACAAAAAATTCTGTAAATGGAAAACAAATTGTGTAAAAAAGGCGACCTTTTATTATGAAAGAAAAAGGAATTTTGGCCTAGCTATATTACATTTTTTGCAAATTGGGAGTAACAAAATGTAATTGATTATAAAATCATCAAATACTATGTTTTTAAATAAAATAATACTTACAAATGATAAAACAAAGGTTTACTTACTGATAATACGTTACATTATATTCTTTTTTAACTCTAAAATGTAATTTTTAATACTACAATAAGCTGACCCGACAGACGTTGTCCTGTCTTATCTATGCATATTCTCTGTGACGATATTTGCAGCACGCATTATGTCAATGTTATGTTAAACCCTATAAAGGTACATTCAAAAAAAGTTCATATTGTCAAAAGAGCTAAGGTTACTAAAATGGCTATTAAAAAATAGGGGTTGGTGATAAAATTGTAAAAATTTAGGGTTGTATGTATTTTGAAAAATGAAAACAAGAAAATTAAAAAAATTTAAGGTTGAACAACCTTTATCACTTAGGGGTATGAAAAATAGATAGTAGCCGATTCTCAGACCTACTGAATATGCATATAAAATTTGGTAAAAATCAGTTAAGCCGTTTCGGAGGAGTAAGGTAACAAACATTGTGACACGAGAATTTTATATATATAAGATAAGGCATTGTAACGTCACGTCAGTTGTCAAAACAAAGACTAGCGCGGAGATGGATGCCTTTTAGCATTCTTGAGCACTTTCAGGTCGGACACTTTTGAGCGTAGACCCGAAGTCCAGTATATCGATGCTCAAGAGGGTAAATTAAGTGTAGGTGATTTAAGTTAGCTATAAATTAACGACAAAATGTTAATAGATGGCGTTGTGTTTCAAGTCATGGGGACGGGCAGTACCGTTTGTCACGGGAAAAACCGCAGGAATCAACGAAAATAAAATATTTCTAAATCTTAAAACATACTTCACGCGAACGTAGAATTCTTGAAAGCAAAAGTAGATAAGCCGTCGCAAAACCTTATTGAGAAGTTTTATTTCCTGTTTTGTACGTAACAGTACAAACTTTCAGGACCAAGTAACTTAGCAAAGTAAAAATATCCAATACTTCATAACATAACATAAAATCAAGGCTATGTTACCCAGAAAGGTATGGCAGAGGCGTATTGCACCAACATTTTACTTGTTATGTCAAGATCCCATGGGATAGGGGGTAAGCCTATCGCCATCCACCGGGCACAATTCCAACTCCGTGCTGCTATTGTGAGTTTCCTGACGGAAAGTTCAAAAACAACACTTTGCCAAAACCGAGACCTCGCGGTGAGAGGCGCAATCGCTAACAACTAGACTTAACTTTTTTTTTTTTTACTTGTAATTTTCATAATAAAATTATCCTGGGTGCTATGGTAAATGTCTATTAAAATCTGTTTCAATCCTACAACAATTTCATATGCTACTTTAAAGACTGCAATAATCGCTATCTAATTCACAATACACATGATATCAAGTACAATACTAACTGCAACAGACATTTATCAAATACTGTTTGAATAAAATTACTATACAATTCGTTTAAACCATTTATAACTGGCTATCTAACTCCTTCCTCGGGTTCTTAAACTGTAGAAACTTAGCCAATTACGGAACTGCTGAAACTTTTATTAAGATTGGAACTGAACTGAGCAGTTTGAAACTACGGCTTGATATATTAATTAGTCCGTTTAATTACAAGATTGAATACATCATAAATTATTCAGTTGGAAGTCCTACTTCTACTACAAAAGCAAAAGTTTGTAAGGATGTCTATCTATGTGGTGCATAAGTAGTATAAAATCCTAAAGGCACAATAGGACTAGGGAAAGAGGACGGAAGCTAATAGAACTTGGTTATGAGTAATAATTTACTCGATGCGATTCCAATAGTATAATAGTTTCCAGTTAAAGTAAATTGGTCTGAATGACTCCAGATTTTTTCTTGTGCTTTAATCTAAAACTTGTATATTGTCACTTATGTTTTTGATTTCCTACCCTACTCTACGTCTGCCCCGTCGCACAGTGATTCGTATAGTACATGTTAGCGGGACAATATTATTTTTTACTTATTTGTGTTTTTTATGTTTATTAGACGTATGTTAGACAATTTTAAGACAAAAAATAATATATGCTTGAGTATTGTAATAATAACATGCATAAAAATATAGTTTTAAAAATGTGGGTACTAAAAGTTAAATATAAAAGAAAAATATGAAAGATTTTTTCATACATATATCATACCAGTTCTTTTATTAAAAAAATATAAAGATTTTTTAAAATATTGAGGAATTTCAAAGATGATTCCATGATATATAGTCATGTGCTATAAACAAATATGCATAATGTAACGGTTTTTCTAGAAAAGAATATATAATAGTTATTTATGGTACAAGTGAGAAAAAGTTTATATTTCTGTTGTAAGTGCCAATTTTAAATCCTGAGCCTGCGAAGTAGTCTTAAATTGAATCACGAGCGTAGCGAGTGATTCTAATAAAGACTACTTCGCAAGCGAAAGATTTTAAGAGGTCACGAACTGGAAATTAATTTTTTCTCACGCGTTACAATACAAAACTTTTCACCTCTTCCAGTGAGAAAATATGAAGATTTAAATAAACTCGTACTCGATTGCCTAACCCGAAATAATTGAGTGCCACAAAGTTCTTTATCACTGGATTCACTATTTTTTGTTAAAAAGTTCCAGTAAACAATTAAACATAAACTAAAAAGAATTTATAGTTGCCCGCGATGACTGACACAGACACAGACTTTTTTTTTTTAATCGGAAAATACGGAAATTCGTTCCGTAAATTTGCTTTAAAGAGTCAAATATTAAGTACCTGATTTTAATTTATTTAATGGTCAATCACGAATATAACACCATTAAAATACTAAATAAGCGCGTATTTATATAATTTAAAATAATTAAAACGTATTGTATGTACAATTATGGGCAAACTTCTTGAGCATTAGGTGACGTGGTAGGGGAAAGTTTGCGCATCGTACACTTACGAGCAAAATATTGCTATAAATATGATTAGTTACGTCGAGTTTTTAGAATTACCTATTTTATTTATTACAATTACTGTTTATTTCGGGATATTGTATTATGTATAGACAATTGTATTTGTGTGAGTGCAGTGGCAGGCAATAGCCAAAATATAAACAATAGCCGACATGTGCAACATTTTGTATGTCGTCATTATGTCGTGCATTGTTTTGTCAAATTTCTCATAACTTAAACAATAGTTAAATCAAAAACAATGCTTGTCGGCATGTTTTGTTGAACTTCTTACGATTTAAAACAATAGTTAACTCGGTTTTTAATATTGGCAAAATCGCCGACAATATTCAGTGATAAAATCCGCTTTTAACTCAACAAATAACAACAACAACTAACGATTTATAACAGAGCACAAAAATGAGCACTTCACTGCACGCACGTGTATTCGGGAGAGAGCGGAACGAAGACGCGGTGCGCGGGGCAAGGGTCGACTGATCAACCAATCACGCGCAGGTACGCCCCCTGCGCCTCAGCCTCGTAACCAAAGAGACCCAAAATTCGTTTCTGCGCATTCAAGGTCGTTTGCTCAAGATGTTTGCCCCGATTTATAGTTATTTATTAAAATTGAAGGCAATGTTTATTACTAACCTACATGGTGGCTGCTTTGTTTTCTTTCATTGCCTATTCATTGGAAGGATTTTGTGTTTCAAAATTTGAATCACTTTGCCTCAATAGTGAGTAAAAACGGTTTTTACTCACTGAATTCTGGCACGTAAACGATCTTTTTCGTGCTGGTGTGGTGAAAATATTATTTTTTTGTCGTTAAATATTTTTGTTAAAAATCGTTAAGTATTTTTGTTAAAACCTTAATATTTTAGAACACACGAAGCACGTTTACTTTTTGATCATTGAGATCTATAGTATACGTTTAGTGTAATTGCGCGCAATAAAACGAGCAATACCTATACAAGATCAGATATATGTAATTCGATCGTGGTGCGATCCACATCACACGGATTAAAAGGATCCGTACACGGACAGTTTTACGGTTATTTAAACAGGATTTATTTGGATAGGAGCGGAATTTAAACAGATTAGCGTTGAACCTGCGACCCTCTGTTTTACTTATCTAACTATCCATGATGTTTTCGCAGCAAGGATTAACTAGTGTTCAAAGCTCGTTCATTTTTCAGATTAAATTAAGACTGTTAACGTGCAACGCTCTGTATGCATTCTATTAAAAAGAAAATTAGCTCATTAGCCTACATTCTGTTGCTTCATGTCGGTAACTAGAGACAAAAATAGGTCAATTATGTAAAGGAGGTTTTAAGTACATGATTACATTTCGGTATATACTATAAAATTCAATATGTCACATTAACATTTCAATATAAACTAACTAAGCTTGAGCTTAAAAACTCTATATAAATACCTAAACAGTGGCACTGCGGTTGCAGTTCGACATTCGAAATTATAATGATTACATCATCATAATTTCGAATGTCGAGCATCTCTCGTCTTGAACTTGAAGTAGTTTGGTATCCAAAAAGTAAAAAGTTTAATTACTCTTTTTAATTCCGCACTGGCTGAATACAAATTGCTTTTGCGTCACTAAAAAAAAATATATTCTTTTGTTTCAATGGATGCATTTCTCTACGCATTTTTGGTAATAATATTATTCATTTTGCTTTGTGTAATGATTTTTTTGCGTTATTAGTATATTTTACAAGTGTAAGTTGTATTAATAATTAATTATTTGTCGAGGTAAACAAAATAATGCAAGAAATCGCAATACTGAAAGAACATGAAAAGTTATTTATTATCTTATTATTCTATGTTTATAGATTGTGATGCGTGCAGCCAGGATCCGAAAGAAATAACTAATGGTAATTGAATAGATACTCCTATTTTACTTAACCTAAAATATGTAATGTTGAATTTGAAATTTGAAACAATCTTTTATTGTACTTTGGCCTGGTTTTTGTGTAATTCTTTCTTCAACAGTTATTCAAGAAATCAATAGTTATTTTGTTAGTGTAAATTGAAAGTGTGTCTAGGTCTCAATTTGAAAATGAAGATTACTAGTATTTTTGTACCGCCCCTTCTCCTCCAACTAAGCTTTTGCTTGTCCTAGGATGCAGTTTCACGTCGCGTCGCCTTATCCATTGAGCAACGGCCGCGTCAGTGAGTACAGCAATAAATGAGTAAGTAAGCTTATCACATTATACTATTATTTAAAAATATTTTTTAGGGAGTAGCCTATCACCAAAGTCATTTTTAAAAAGCCTGTTATAATAATAATAATAAACATTTCAGGCATAACTACCCATATTAAATTCTAACATCTTAACTCTAAAATTTCACAAATTGCATAAAATGAGATCATAATATAGGCGGTCTTAATAAATACACAGAATGGAACACGGTAGCCACTACACTGTTGCCGCTCTTACTAATTCTTTCATAGAAAGAAGCCCTGCGTTTCCTTATTATTTCGTTATGTAAATACAAAAATATCTCAGATTCATCCGTTTCAATGGACAAGATTACTGAAAGTTCAGCCACATGGGACATCCCAGATGATAAGTCAAAATGTAAGGAAATAGGCATGGTTGTCTATGGAACCATTTGACAGTAAACTTCTCCATTGCATTCTGTGATGGGCATGAAAACTAGCAGAGCGTGTGAATAAGCTAGCTAGCGATGCGGTTCATTAAGTCGTGACGGCAGGCACAATGCAACAATGGAGTAAAAATATTATTGGTGGAATTGAATTTACTATTGTGTCATGATGATTATTTCGAAGACTGTTTTTATGAATAACTGCCTCGGTTAAGTAAGTTAAGTGGTTAACGTATGCAGCCTCTCACTGCGAGGTCGCGGGTTGGATTCCCTGGTGGGGCAAAAGTGCTATTTGGGAATCTTTTATTTCAGTTTTGGTTGGGTAAAAATGTATGTTAAAAAACTCGCATCGCATTTATATGTAATCTATTTGATGGCGAATCGATTTTTGAGCAATATACTAATGGAACGTTAGTCACTAGCGCGATATATCCACGATACATAATAAATAATTATAATGTTTGTGCAAATGAGACCTCGTGGCACCAGCCATATTAATTATTAATCAGACCGACATTACCGATACAAATCTCACACAGTACATGAGTTATACAAATTATCAGATAAGGATTAAGGAGCCAAATAATATTCATTTAGAAGAATATTTATTATAGAATGGTGTCCGATAAAACGTGTTAGTAAATATTGTACCTTGTTCACCCAACCACCATCACCCTTGTTCTCAAAGTTATCTTTCTGGATTGATGGATATTTATCAAAGAGTTGAGGGGTGGTTTCTACCATCACTATAAACAAAACATCCAAAAATATGCTTTGTACTATTTTAATAACATAGCCACCGCGATCTTAATTTGATATTAGGTAGTCGTTCTTACCGATTAAAGAGACACATACCAGGCCAGCTCTTACATTTTATAGCCCAAGGGCTCCTAAGCCAATTCATTTCGTAATAATATTTTTTTTTTATAAAATAGCTAGTAAAAAGACAAATGAAAACAAAAAGATACGCAGTAAAAAAGTTGTTAACGATTTAACTTTTATCTCTGTTACAATGATTGCGAAACGCATTGCAGCAACGTTTTTAAACACGATACGTTTAAGTTAGATTCAAAATAATATTGTCATATCTTACCAATATTGCTACTTTGAGTATTTTAGTTGACAAATAATGCCTGTTTTGACAATCATTTGGTTTTGCAAACATAACAAAAACAAACAGATACGCAAAAACAGAAGTCAGAACGGTAGAACTCCTAACTATGTTGCAATCGTTGCGAAGCGCATCGTAACAATAACGAGTAAGCTCGCTCATTACGCTGTTTTCTCTGCGGTTCTATTGTACATAATAAAGCCATACCTTACCAACAGGTGCATATTAAACATTAGATTACGTCCGCAGTTTTTCTTGCTTTTTTAATAAATACTTTTTATTTAGATGATTATGATGAGCAACAGGTGCATATTAAACATTAGATTACGTCCGCAGTTTTTCTTGCTTTTTTAATAAATACTTTTTATTTAGATGATTATGATGAGCTATATATAGCTAAGCTTAAAGTAAGGTGGTGAGATTATTTTCTGAAATTACAGACCTATATTTTATGGATTGCGGATTTTTATGGGCTTTAGTTAATATTTTCATAACCTAGATGGACTTCACATAATATATGTGCGGTACAGAAGTGCATCGCTAGAGAAAAATGATTGCTAAAAACTTACATTACCATACTTGGTTAAGTGTAATGCGATTTTAAAATATTATTAAATTTTTATCTTGCAAATAAAGCAGTAAATTACTGGGGCGCACAGTTATGAAATTAAAAAAAACATTTCTGAATGAAACTAGAGTGCAGTTTAGTGTAATCATTCCGTGAAACCCAACAAGCCCCGCAATATTAAAAGCTGGCGTTTTATTCCAGTTTTCAGTATTTTTATTTTGTATAAATTGTACGGATAAAGTCGGACATTATTGCGTAGCGTTGTTTTAGATGTAATAACAGTGTGTTATACCATATCATAACATCAAGCCTTTTATACCCAGAAGGTGAGGCAGAGGTGTTAAACACCTATACTTTATCTGTCTTATCGAGTGCTCTTAACTCAGAGAATTAGCTCTTAAGCTTGACAATGACAGTCAAGGTGCCCCCGCTGCGAAATGTGAATGACCGCCGATCTTACATGTCATATAAAACTAGTTGTCCTATATTAGTTGACACCAGCGTGGTACAATTTACCCCCGCGAGATCCATTGTGAGCGAGCCAATTCTGGCGATTGCAATAAATTTATTAATGTTGAATTTGCACTATCTATATTATATGTATTTCCACTATTTCCGATTCAGGTTCCTGCGAAAAGGAAATCCGGCGACGCATTGGTATGGCCAAAACTGCAATGTCTCAACTTTAAAGGATATGGAAAGACCGTAACATATCCAGAAAAACAAAGGTTACTCTGGTCAACACTCTGGTGTTCTCCATATTTAGTTATCGTGTGAAAACATGGACACTTAAAAAGGCCGACCGTGACCGAGTTGATGCCTTTGAAATGTGGTGTTGGAGAAAGATGCTCCAAATACCATGGACCGCATTCCGGACCAACAACTCTATTCTACGTGAACTTAACATCAAAACCAGGCTCTCTATCATATGTTTACGTAGAATACTAGAGTTCTTTGGACACATCGCCCGGAAAGATGGCTGCAATCTCGAGCAGCTAATAGTAACGGGCAAAGTCAACGGCAAACGTCCTAGAGGTCGCAGTCCGACTAGATGGTCGGACCAAATCCGCTCTGGCCTCATTCTAAATTTACACGAGGCACTGCACGAAGCCAAGAACAGGAGCGGTTGGAGGAGGGTCATCAGAAGCAAAGTGATGCACCATCGGGGGAATCACGACCCTCAGCAATGACGAGTACGATGCGAGGAGGAGGATATATATATTACAAGCTGACCTGACAGACGTTGTCCTGTCTTAACTATGCATCCATTCTCTGTCACGATATTTGCAGCACTCATTATGTCAATGTTATGTCAAACCCCATAAAAGTACATTCAAAAAGATCATACTGTCAAAAGCGCTAAGGTAACTAAAATGGCTATTAAAAAATAGTTGTTGGTGATAAAAGGGTAAAAATTTAGGGTTGTATATATTTTTTAATGCCACATATAAATCACTTAGTGGTATGAAAAATAGACAGTAGCCGATTCTCACACCTACTGAATATGCATATAAAATGGTGGTAAAATCAGTAAATCCGTTTCGAAGGAGTATGGTAACTAACATTGTGACACGTGAATTTTATATTTATATATAAAATTCACGTGTCACAATTCTTATGATTATAAACTCTATGATAAAACTATGTCATCATTATTCTCAGTATCAGCAGAGAGCAAATGTTAATATCAGTGGTATAAGTTTGAGCCACTAAAACTAGTGACCGGTCCGTCGTGGTCCCTTGGAGCGTCGTTTACATATTAACTTCATAATATTCATGCAATGTTTTTGTGTGGAGATATTACTTGAAGTTACGTTATAAACGATGAAAGTTAAGTGATTTTAAACTAAGATTTATGCAAGCTTTTTAAGTTACAGAGATATCCGTCATCAATGTCATCATACTCTGCATCCAAGTTATACGTAACAAAATTACGGACTTTTCGTTTAAAAACGATACAAAAATATATTTTAACACCTTTTTCTATAATCGTGTTTACTTAACTTAACTACTGCGCTAAATCATGCCTGAATCAGTTTTAAGATAAATTAATTGTTTACTATTATCACTATAATAGATTCTGATATAGGTTATTAAATACTAAGTGTCTCCATTTCTTTCCCATTTTAATAGTTTCTATTAAAAGTAAAAAAAAACTGCTGTTAAAAAACGATTCGTATTTCATTAGTTAAAGAAATAATAAACGCTGAACAGAACAATTTAAATCAAAATCTATCTATTACCGGCATTCCTTCTCAAATATTATTATTTATTCGTGTTTTATTGTGAAGCGTGTTCAAAATTAAATTTCAATTGGCAAAAATGAATGTTTAAAATTTATGAAATATTCAATGAAAATTCAGAGTCTATATATGTTCCGAATTCCTATAGTCAATATAAAATAATTTTTAACAAAAAAAAAAACCGACTTCAAAAAGTAGGTAAACTAAAAAGCATAAAATAAATTTACTTCGCACAAATAATACGTTTTTTCATTTAGTTAAATAGAAATTATTAAATAATTATTTTATAATTCTGAAGTCGGTGCCAAGTAAATCGGGTAATTAAGAACTAATATTCAGTCAGAAAATAGTTGTTAAAAAGATTGATATCATCTATACAGAGTTATTGTTTACTTGGCACCGACTTCAGAATTATAAAATAATTATTTAATAATTTCTTTCTAAATGAAAAAACGTATTATTTGTGCGAAGTAAATTTATTTTATGCTTTTTAGTTTACCTACTTTTTGAAGTCGGTTTTTTTTTTTTTGTTAAAAATTATTTTATTTTACGATTTTAAGTGATGGGTAGACCGAGCAAGAATGTTTTTCGAATGAAGAGACGATGCAGCGATGGTTACTTCAGGCGGAAAACTTATTTAAGGTGACTATATTAAAAGAATTATCCCCGTTCTCCTAACCGTTGAGGAGTTGTACCTTCCAGCATCAGCTCAGCAACTTAAAATGAAAATATCCAAGTAGTTTTAGGTAATATACGAAACACAAAATAGAAGCCTTTGAAATTTAACCCATGATTTCTCTAGGATCCTATCATCAAATCATGACCTCATATTATGAATACACATAAGTAATATTCAACGTCTCGCCGCATCTGTGTATGACTTGAAAGAATACAGTAAACGGCCTCAAGGAGCCTATATTTAAAGAATTATACCCGTACTCCTAACCGTTGAGGAGTTGCACCTTCCAGCATCAGCTCAGCAACAAAATGCTGACTACTAGATGCAAATATCCGAGTAGCTTTAGATAATATACAAAAAACAATATAGAAGCCTTTTAAATTTGAGGGTTGCCCTCGATTTCTCTAGGATCCCATCATCAGAACGTGACTTAAAAAAAATGGGACCACATGACAAGTATATCCTTTCAAACAAAAAAATAATTTCTCAAATCGGTCCAGGCGTCTTCGAGTAATCGGCGAACAAACATAAAAAAAAAAAAAAAAAAACATACAACCGAATTGAGAACCTCCTCCTTTTTTTGAAGTCGGTTAAAAAAAAAAAAAAAAACACAACCGAATTGAGAACCTCCTCCTTTTTTTGAAGTCGGTTAAAAAATAACCTTTGTGGAGTTTAAAAGAAAATAAGGTTGGTTAGTCAATTTTCACTTTTATTTATTTTAATTTTTTCGTTAAAAATAGCGTTTAAATAAACTTTGTTTTCAATTTGTGAAGCTTTTTTCGTGCCGTAAGAAAATGTAAGGTAATGTGCTGATTCCATTCTATTTAAAACATTGTTGGCTTAGTATTAATCCAATTATAATGCATAGTGATCAGACACACTACGTACAGGGTCTTCTTCTTTCGTGTCGATGGCTGCAGTCAAATTCTCATGGTGTTGACTTACCATCGTGGTGAAAGGATTCGCCAGTCTGCTTGGTGGAAACTTGCAGACTGCCCAGGGTGCGCCGGACGTAGGAGTTGATGGTGTACGTCGCTCGGGGAGGCTCCTTTCATGCACCCCGTACGTACAGGGTGTAAATGACATAGGGTCGAAGTCTTGCAATTGAATGCTTACAATTGAACTTTTATATTATTCCTTATATAATGCAGCAGTTTTTATCTTGACATAGCCACAGAATATATAGCATAGCAGCGATAAACAATCCCACAATCAATTGGTCATACTCCTTAATGAGAAGAAATTTGCGTAAACATTTTTCAGTGGTCATTTTGAAGCTCTAAGTGCGGAAATAACGATCTGAAAATTTGACAAATTACGATAATTTTCATCGTAAAATTCCTAAGTCCACTGGGTAATTTTAAATGTATTGGATATGTACTGAATCACTAAATTGATAAATATGCCTTTAAATGTCTTGATATTTTTAAGCACTAAGTTTCTGTATTTTGTTTCTGTTCTGTAAGAGTTTACGGAGATTCCCTAACTGCTCTTCTGCGCTAGTTTAGTAGGAGGATATTTGTTTAGTCTTATGTGTGAACAGACATAATAATAAATAAATACTGGGCATTCTACCTATTTTAATTACTTCTCATTATATCAGTGCTACTAGTCAAGTAATAAAATTAACAAAATCAATAGCAAAATTTAAATTCACTTACATAACAAATTATTAGTGTACGCATTTTCGAAAAAACCCAGCGACAAAGAAACACCTAGGCGGATTAGACAGCTTATGTTCATTAGTGAATTTACCACAAACATACAGCATACAGCATATTGTCGCGGATGCGCTCTCACGTGTCGAGACCCTTACTTGTCCGACGTCGCTTGATTTCGCGGAGTTAGCAGTTGCACAACGGACGGACGTCGAGCTTACGAAGTTGTTATCAGACACCGGTGAGCGATTGCAATTCAAGAGAATTGTTTTGCCCGACTGTGGGAAAGAAGTTACATGTGAGGTTTCTACTAAGGTTGCTAGGCCGTATTTACCAGTAACATTTAGGAAATTAGCATTTCATGCGGTTCACGATTTGTCCCATCCTGGAAATAGAATGACTAGAAAATTAGTTTCTTCTAAATATTTTTGGCCCGGTATGAATACAGATGTAGGCAATTGGTCCAAAACCTGTATTCCATGTCAAAAGTCGAAGGTTATACGGCACACAGTGTCAAAATTAGGACAATTTGAAGCCTGTGATAGATTTGAACATATACATGCGGACTTGGTCGGACCTTTAACAATAACCGCGGACGGTTATAGGTATTGTCTTACTATCGTAGATAGGGCGACAGGTTGGCCGGAAGCTTATGCCATAAAAGATATTTCTGCTAATACTGTAGCTAGAGCGCTTTATGAGCAATGGATAACGCGTTATGGTTGTCCTGTGAGAATCACGACAGACCAGGGTAGACAATTTGAGAGTTCTTTTTTTAACGAATTGTTGAAAGTTTTAGGTATAAATAGATTAAGGACCACGGCGTATAATGCCAAGGCAAATGGGGCAGTTGAGAGATTCCATCGTAGCCTCAAGGCCGCAATCATGGCCAGAAGTAATAGTGGTACCTGGATTGAGGAATTGCATACGGTTTTAATGGGATTACGAGCATTACCACGGAGTGACACTGGGTGTACCGCCGTTTGCCAGAATTTCATTTGCCCGAATTTTATTTGCTATAATACTCACCTGACATATTATTGTTTCTCATAATTTTATTTGTCATATTCATTGTTTACTATATTAGTCACGTGCTAGAAACTTTGTTTCCTATAAAGTTAATTGCCATAACATCATTTGTTATAATCATTGTTTCCCATAAAATCAATTTCCATAACATCATTTGTTATAATCATTGTAAGCCGTAATTATCATATGCCATAACATCATTTCCTACCAAAATTGCTTGTAAAATAGGTTAAAATAATTTTATTATAAAAAATAATAGGTAGGTTAGGTTAGAAACATGAAAGACAACGCACGAGCCGAGCGAGCGAAGCGAGCGTGCCGCGGCAGCGGCCGGCGAAGTGCCAGTATAATCATTGTAAGACGTAATTATCATATACCATAACATCATTTCCCACCAAAATTGCTTGTAAAATAAGTTAAAATAATTATAAAAAATAATAGGTAGGTTAGGTTAGAAACATGAAAGACAACGCACGAGCCGAGCGAGCGAAGCGAGCGTGCCGCGGCAGCGGCCGGCGAAGTGCCAGTATAATCATTGTAAGACGTAATTATCATATACCATAACATCATTTCCCACCAAAATTGCTTGTAAAAAAGTTTAAAATAATTATTAAAATTAATAGGTAGGTTAGGTTAGAAACATGAAAGACAATCGCTTTTTAGGACAAAGGCGTTAGGTTAAATTTGTACGGAAGCGACTTAGACTGATTATAGTGATAAGTAGGTATTAAAAATAAATCAATTTTAATACTATAATTATACTTTATTTATATCCAGTTATACTATTGTCAATAAATATCGCCTACAAATATTTTTCCTACCCACTAATTTGTAATTACTTAAGTTTTTAAATAATTTTAGAGCGCCTGTTAAAATTTCATGAGCAAATAAATACCTTAGATAGATTGGAAATTAATTTAGTATGGGGTTTGAAAATTCTGTTGCATACTATTATTGCAATTAAAAGTATGGATAACAATAATACGTATGGCATTCGAATCATTATGTAATCAAATGTTCGGGCAAATAATATTATTGCAATTGAAAGTATGGAAAACAATACGTATGGCATTCGAATCCTTATGAAATCTAATGTTCGGGCAAGTAACAGTATGTCACATGTCTTTTATGGTAAACAAAACATTCGGGCAAATGAAATTCGGGTAAATGAAATTCGGGCATATGAATATTATGGCATATATTCTTCGGGCAAACAACAGACAACCGTGACACTGGCGTCAGTGCAGCCGAGTTAGTGTTTGGGAAAACATTAAGGTTACCCGGAGACTTTTACGACAGTTCAATAGTAAGCGGTAGCGATTCGACCGAAGTAGTTAGTAAAATTAGGGAAGTCATTAGAAACCTTAGACCACGGCCGAGTAAGCAAAGAGATTCGCGTACTATTTTCGTACATCCAGATCTGAATACCTGTTCTCATGTTTTGTTCGCGTTGATTTATTAAAAAAATCTTTGCAACCACCTTATAATGGCCCTTACCAGGTCATAGAAAGGAGCGACAAACATTTTTTATTGAAAATGGCTGAAAAACGTACCAGAGTTTCAATAGATCGATTAAAACCGGCATACGTACTTATCGACGAGCCCATTTTACAAAACGAAGAAAAAAATGTAATAGATCATTCCAAATTAAATGTGAATACGAGTAGTAATGCAAGTGATGATAACGTTAGGAATGTGTCTAGCGATAAGCCCGTCACTTATACCACACGCAGTGGAAGAGTGACTAAGCAACCTTTACAGTTCAGGCTATAAATAAATTTTTAGTTTATAGCGTTTACTTGTATGTTTAAATATTTTTTTTGTTACATTCTTTTACTAACTATGATAATACAGTATAGTTAGGGGCTATCTAGTGGACTAGTTTTATTTAGTACCGATCCCAAGACAAGTATTATGTCGCAGGGCTAGACAGGACCACACGCAGTGGCAGGACGGTAAGCGTCCGATAAGGTTTTAATAACAATGTAATGATATTATTATGTGTTATGGTTCAGTGGTTAAAAGGCAACATAACTACCTAGTTGGATTATTGTGTTAAATTTTACTTTGATTTTAGGGTTATTGTGTTTTATTATTTTGATCATGTGTACCTAAGCTATAGGTTAATACCAACCTATGTTGAAATTAATTGGTGTCAATTGTAATTAATATTTTTGCAACGTAGCAGTTACGAAATCTATTGCGAGTGTGTCGCAAATATTAAAAATTGTTTACTTTTGCATAAACTTTAATTTGCATTAGAGTATATTTTTTTGTTGTGTAATAACTGTGTAACCGTCACCAGTAACACTCATTTCATTTTAGAGTCTACATTTTACGGTTCAATTATTTTTTTTCTTAAAGTAAAAATGGGTTCCAGTCAAAGCAACCCTCAGCAAAATAATCTAGCCGTTTCACAAACAGTATCAAATGAAGTCATAGGACAAAGGCTTAATTGTTTGGAAATCGTATTGGTAGTGTTGGCAATAACACTAGGAATATTATTTATTATGTTCCTGAGAAGTCAGTGCCAAAAGCAAGTGCGGAACTGGTTCCGCAAGGAAGCAGCTGTGGTGGGTTTGTCACCACATGTGCCGGTGGTCAAAGTGCATACGGTGCAGCCGCCAGCTCAGACGCGTGCCGCGGAGGTGCCTATCTATTAGCGCGGTAGAGTTTTTCATAATGTGAATTTGTGAGTGAGTGTTATGTGTGACAAATTAGAAGTAATTTTTTTTTGGTTGTGTAACCATGTTCGTAATTTTGGTTTAATGTCATAATTTAAAATTTTATATTACCAAGAGGAATGGAAAATTGTAACCTAATTTTCATAAAGAGGGAGCTACTGTAGGGAACACACTATTGTATCTCGTATGTATGTGTCTACATGTCTATGTATGTATACTGTGTATCTACACGCGGCTGCGCCCGCGTTTTACATTTTAAATTCAGTCGCTAATAAACACCCGTCACAACCAGTCACTTGTATCATTTACTACTATCCTCCATACGAAATAGCCCGCACAGTACTATCCTCCCAAAAAAAAATTAACGCGGGGTCACCACTGTGCGGGCTATTTCGTATGGAGGATAGTAGTAAATGATACAAGTGACTGGTTGTGACGGGTGTTTATTAGCGACTGAATTTAAAATGTAAAACGCGGGCGCAGCCGCGTGTAGATACACAGTATACATACATAGACATGTAGACACATACATACGAGATACAATAGTGTGTTCCCTACATAGTCAATAAGAGTCATCTATGGCCCATGAAAACAATATTTAACTATTGGAATTGATTCGCTATTTGATATAGTTATTTATTAGCTTTTAGCTTTTAAACTTTGTATTTTGATTATAAATTTAGCTGAGCGTTAATTTATTTGCTTAGGACGAGGTAGGATTAATTAATTTTATATTATATTTGAGTCAAGTTATTTAGGTAGGTTTTAATGCCAATAAAGCTTATTCGCCGTGGCTCGGACAGGATTCACTTATCCTAATTATGTTTATAGGGTTCCGTAGTATCTACAAGGTATAGTTTCGCCATGTCCGTCTGTCCGAGGCATAGCGACAAAACTGTTAGTGCTAGAAAACTGAAATTTTGCTTGTATATGTATAGTAACTATGTAAGATAGTGTTAGAACAACAATGAAAAAAATAAAATCGGGTTCCTCTCCTCCATGTGTCGTGGGGATATTTTTTTTTCTGTTACGTATACCATAGTGTGGGCTATCATAAGTTATG
This sequence comes from Hypena proboscidalis, assembly GCA_905147285.1. Taxonomy (NCBI): domain Eukaryota; kingdom Metazoa; phylum Arthropoda; class Insecta; order Lepidoptera; family Erebidae; genus Hypena; species Hypena proboscidalis. The sequence continues at coordinate 6,410,059 of LR990130.1, forward strand.
TCTCTAAAAATATTAAGAAATCGCTTAGACAGTTTTTTTTATTTTGACATCCATTTGTGAGACAATTAACTTTAAAAAGCTAAGTTTTGTTTTACTAGGGCGTCGTGCCCTTTCTAAAAGCTAAACCGCTAGCTCGAAAAATCTAAAAAAATCATGATGTAATGATCATTCAATAATAACTATAGCGGCTATGTAACCTTAATTAATTCAAGAGTAATAGGGGTCCAAAGTTAATATTTTAATTTTATTTTTTTAAACCTTTAAAAATGATGACATTTATGAATTTGTTAATGTTCAATAATAATAATAATAATATTTAACCGGTTTTGAGTCCATAATTATGTTCTAACGGCTGACTACGGTACGGCATCCTATTGCGCGTGGCATGACACGCACTTGTTCGATTTTTGATATATATTTCCGTAAATTAAAAATTGGCTACATTTTTGCAAAGTAGTAATTTTGATTTAGATTGAATGTGTCTTTAAATTTGTTCTGCCGCTGAAAGCCGTAAGTTCCATCCGAAAAACATACGTAAATTAAAAACATTGAAATATTGCTCTTATTATGTTGGTTATTAAGAGCCATAGTCATATTTTTCTGATGGAAGTTACAGCTTTTTACCGTAATCTATTATGACGGCAGTGTCAATTAAAAAATAGAAATAAAATATAAATATCACACTACATACACACTACGCCATCTAGTTCCAAACTAACAGAGCTTGTACTATGGCTACTAGAATAACTGATACAAATACAGGTACATACTTTCTTTTTAATTAATACTTTTTATACATAGAAACACCCAGACCAAGACAAACCTTGTTTCGGATTCGGACCCTCGACCTCGGTGTGTCGCAGGCAGGTACACTACGCACTCCGCCATCCGGTCGTCGAATTATTATGATAATAAAGAGTGTGCTATAAATAAAATGAAGAGATAGTCATATTGCCAAGCAGATTATCTCTAAAATAAAATGTTAATCTAAACTTAAGCCAGCACCTGAATTAGGTAGATTAGTCCAGAAACATAAATCCTACGAACGGCCCTAAGCAAAAAGGTTGAAACGTTGCCTGTGCGCTATCGGGAAAAGTGAGACTTAAAGTGGGTCAGCTTTTCACTATCTTGCAAAAGTGTCAAAAGTCAAATGAGAGAATGAAAGGAAGCAAGATACTGGTTTGAGAAATATGGGCTCTTGTCGTAGTAAAGTAGAAGGCATTATAAATGGAGCTAAAAGTTTTAATAGAAAAGTTGATACGCACATTTTTTATGTAACTCAGAAAATATGGTTTGAAAATAATATTCCAATTTAAACTTAATAAAAATAGATAATTTATAGATAATGTTGCTATTGCAAGGTATTTATAAAGATAGCCTGTCAAAAGGCATTTAAAAATCTAAATTATGTATTTTAGCCCGTATTCACAATAAATCTGGCAAGTTAATTTCATTTGCTTGATAATTCCAGTGAAGTTAATTAGAACCTGTAGCTAATTGGTCCTTGGAGAGTTTTCATACCGTTCCCTAGCCACTTGAATGATACGCTGCTATTCACTACGAATCTATGAAAAGCATTAACAATCTTTTATTTAACTCTATAGATATACGAAATTATTTAATCTGCAACGTATTTTTAAAACACAGCCATATGCAAAATTAAGTGGATTACATTTTCAAAGTGTATTTTTTAATGGTTGTATATGTTTTATTATTTGAATTTTGTGACAGCTATAAAACAAATTTAATGCTATTTGTGGCAAATTTAATCAGATCCATCAAATGAATGACATTATTATAATTTTATTTTTTAATATTTATTTAACTTTAGCACAACAAAAATGTACAAGGCGGACTTAATGCCAAAGGCATTGTCTAACAGTCAACCTAGGGTCATGCAGAGTTAAAAAGTAGGTGCATATTCCGTTTAAATATTAGATTAAGACTTTATCTTTATAAAGGACTAAAGCAAGATTTATAATGAATGAATATATATAAAATTACTATATACATAGACTTATTAGACATACATTATAATATTTAGAATTAAATAAATGTAATACATATTAATATTAAATACATTTACATATAATATTACAAATACTTTAGTTTAATATACATAAACTACTACTACTACTATATAATAACGTAACTTATTGATGAGTTATTATATATCTGATAACAATAATTATGCTAACATAATTATTTCACTGATAGTTTAGTTATTTACTTTTCCTTTTAATAACATAACATAGCATCACGCCTTTATTAACCAAAAGGTTAAGCGTATACAATACCCACATTTAACCTTTTACTTCACTGGGGTGCATGAAAGGAGCCTCCCCGAGTGACGTACACAACGATTCTGTACGTCCGGCGCACCCTGGGCAATTCGCGAGTTCTCCAAAACGAATTGGCTAATCCTTTCACCACGATGGCAAGTCAAAATAAAATTTGACTCAGCCATCGACACGACGAAGAAGAAGAAGAAGAAGAAGAAGAAGAAGACCTTTTACTTTAGGTCCGATGGGATAGAGAGTGACCCTATCGCCATCCACCGGGCATAATTCCAAGTCCGTGAATTGCCTGATGCAAAATTCAAAAATAACACTTAGCCCAACCAGGGAATCGAACCCGAGATCTCGCGGTGAGAGGCGCACACGCTATCCACTAGCCCATCGAGGCAGATTTTTTTTTAATGTTATAAAAAAAATATTTTTTCATTGGAGTGCAATTACATTTTTTTACCTTTAGAATGTTGAGTAGATAGTATTTTACAAGTGATAGTTGTATATATTGGTACTAAAAAGCAATGAGTGCGAGTTCGATTGCGAGGCTGGATGATAAATAGCATCAAGTGGCCGTGATATGTGGCTGAGCCCTGCGACCCTGTTAGGTGCTCAACCATTTCCTACTTACTACACTGCTATCATCATAACATAACATCACGCTTATGTACAAGGTGTGGCAGAGGTGTACAAAGCCTACATTTCACCTGTTATGTTTAGGTCCCATGGATAGGGGGTGAGCCTATTGTCATTCACCGAGCACAATTTCAACTCCGTGCTGCTATTGTAAATTTCCTGTGAATTTATCAAAATAACTTTGTGTTTTGAACGCTAAATCTATTTATGCCTTTAAGACAATTGATCTAAATATTTTTTTTTCAATTCTTGTTTATAAATGACCAATGAAAATGTTGTACCTTTTTCTGTGTATGCCACTTGTAAAATGATGACACTAAAATCTCAACTCAATGCTGCCTGAGCAACTTTCTGTAGGTCTCAGATCTCTAGCAATATACTTACACTTTCATTAACTACATTATATAATACAGATTCTTAAAATTATAACTTTTAGAAATAATAATGAAGTTTGTATTACGAAACGACCATACTTCAAAAAGTTATTACACCGTCATCCGAGATCCCTAGAGGAGGGGTGGGCGAAAAATCGAACGTCAAAATGTGATTGATGGCAAGTTCGTCCGCCAACGCTTGCCAAATTTTCAGCCACATCGGCATCGTAACGACTCAGCAATGGTTACGTCATCATTTACTCTTAAATCTATTTTGTTACAGCCTAGCAAATTGCACAGCTTCAGAATTTGTTTCTAAGTATGTGACATAAATGCTTAAGAGTAAATAACTCTCGAGCGCCGTGTGAAACACTGAAATGCATGTTTGCACGTGGCCATTTTTTCAAAATTGTTTTAATTATTAATTGTTTTACATACAAACTAAAAAATTTAAATGATAATTTTAAAAATATGGGCGCCATCAAACTTGATTTGTTTTGATTTTTCTATAATAATAGATAAAAACTTAATAATATTACAATTAAACCTATATTACTTTTGTATGGGAAACAAACAGCCAAGCAATTGTTCCACCTTAAAAGTGCCAGAGATTTACAGTTATTAACATTCAATTCTAAAACTCAACGGAAAAGACTTGCCAAGTGACTAGCATCTCTCAAATCTTAAACGGCCCGATCATACATAGTTAAAATTTAAAATATATTCATAAAGCTAACCTTCAACATAAATAAAAAATATTTAGTATAAAATATTCAAAGTGAAGTATATTTTTATTTATTCACGAGCTCAAAATCACGAGTACAGCAATAAATATATATTTTTATGCTGCAGAATAACTAAGAATAACATTATGGTCTAGGACTGAATATCATAACACCTCCGACCAGCGACCCTCACTCACTGCTCACCGACACAGAACCAAACACGGATTGTGATTTACAAAGCATATTTTTTTTATGAAAAATAATAGTTTAAAAAAACTAAAAAACACGCTTTTAAAGTATTTTGTGGTTGCTCGATAGACGAAAAATATGGCACAGAGCGCCCCACGCTTTTTCACAATTGTTGTAAATGTTTATTCAAGAAGAGAAAATTTGTGAGTGACACATAAGACAAATACAATTTTAAATACCAAAAACATTATTCTTCATGGCCAGTACAGTTGCCGATTAGAACCTACAACATCCTCCCCTTAATCGGAAATGTTGCGCTCAATATTATTAATCAACAAAGTGTACATGAACTTATCGAGCTGACTGTACTTTACAGAGTCATATAAAATGTATCATCAGTGTCATAAAAACAACGTAAAAATACTATTCTAGTTAAAAACAAACAAAAAACACAACATATACCTAAGTTACAATACAAACAAGAAAATAAATAAATACAGGAATGAAAAAAACTTAGGATATAATTAAGCCTATTTCAGCCACGCAACGTTGGTGCTTGCATCGATTCAAGCCCTTAGTTAGAATATCTGCTAACATCATATTGCTTGGCAAATATGACAGCTTAATTTTGTTGCTTTCAACTAGCTCTCGTATGAAATGATATCGGACGTCAATGTGCTTTGTCCGATTGTGATGCACGGGGTTTTGTGCTAACTTCTGCGCACTTTGATTATCATTACAAAGACTTACTATTGAAAACTCACCTGTAATTTCAGCAATTAAGCGCTGTAAGTATACTGCTTCCTTTGAAGCACTTGTCAATGCCATGTATTCGGCTTCTGTTGATGATAAGGCGACTGTAGGCTGCTTTTTACACTCCCACGACACAGGTGCATCCGCTAATTTGAAAATAAAACCAGTGTATGATCTCCTATCACCACCATTGGCCCAGTCGGCATCAACAAAACCACGTAAAGGCTCTCCAGTCTTTTTAAAAGTAAGACAATAGTCTAACGTACCTTTTAAATACTGTAGGACGCGTTTAGCAGCAGTCCAGTGTACTTGCTTAGGATTCCTATTAAATTGGCTCAAAAAACTTATAGTGAACAATATATCAGGCCTAGTATTAATTGCTAAGAACATTAGACAACCAATCAAATTTTGGTAAGGAACATTTCCCGCTAATTCCGTCTCTGAGTGCCAGTCAATGCTAACATCCATTGGAGTAGACACTGCTTTACACTCCGACATATTAAATCGGTTTAAAGTTTCAACAATGTAGCGTTTTTGATTAACTTTGACGCTGTTATCTCCTACAGAAATATGTTGGCCTAGGCAGTAACTTAATACACCTAAATCTTTTAAGCTAAAATATTTCGCAAGACCGTTTTTCAAGTATGATAACTCGCAATCGTTGTCATAAGCTAATATTACATCATCTACATATATTGCTACTATAGCAATACTATTAGAACTCTTTTTTAAATATATGCAGGGTTCAGACTTCAATCTATTATAGCCCAAATCAGAAAGTACCTCATCAAATCGCTTATTCCATGCTCTGGCAGCTTGCTTGAGACCGTAAAGTGATTTATTTAATCTACACACTTTAGTCTCCTCACCTTCGGCTATAAAACCAGCAGGTTGTGCCATATAAACCTTCTCTTCTAGTTTCCCATACAGAAAAGCTGTATCAATATCTAAATGATGCATTTTTAAATTGTGCTCAGTTGCTATCGCAATTAAAATTCTTAGAGACGAGTAGCGAACAACTGGAGAAAATGTTTCCTCATAATCTATTCCGTAACTTTGATGAAAGCCTTTTGCGACTAAACGTGCTTTATATCTATTTATTTTACCTTCAGAATCACGTTTTAACTTGAAGACCCACTTACACGGTATAACTTTTTGACCAGTATTCTCTACTAAAGTCCAAGTACCGTTGGTCATCAAAGATTTGTACTCATCTTCCATCGCAGCTATCCATCTAGCCTTGTAAGGACGTGAGACAGCATCGGAATAAGAAATAGGTTCATCATTTAACTCACCGGAATGCATCACAGAACAGCAAACAGAACAACGATAATTAGTTGAAGGATTTCTATCTCTTAAATTGTACCTCCGAACTGATTCTGTTTCCGCAGGTAATTCCTGATCCTCGACTGGTAAAATATCAGTAACAGGGAGAGGAGGAGGAACTTCAATCTGTAAATTATTATCAGGATTATTACTAGAAGAAGGTTGAGGACTTTGCACCTGTAAATTGTTATCATTAGAAAAGACAATAATATCGTTCTGATGTGAAGATGATTCAGACGATTCATCATTAACTTCAGGATTCGAAAAAGAATTTTCTAAAAATACTACATCCCGCCCTTTAATACATTTTCTAATATTGGTAGGATCTCGAAATCTATAAGATTTGTTGTCATCGCAATAGCCAACGAATATGTACTGTTTTGCTTTCGGATCTAATTTTTGACGATTACAAGACGATACATGTACGTATGCTCGACAACCAAATATACGTAAATGAGAAATGTTTGGTTTTCTATTGTACCAAAGCTCATAGGGTGTGCGATTTTCTAGAGCTCTATGAGGACATCTATTTTTAAGATAAGTGGCAGTACCTATGGCTTCTTGCCAGAAAGCTTTTGGCAGACCACTGTCCTGTAACATACACCTTGCCTTCTCAACTAGAGACCGATTAGTTCTTTCTGCGACTCCATTAGATTCAGGACAATGCGGTACAGTAGTCTGGTGTTTGATACCTTTTGAAGCCAAATACTCCTTAAACTCGCCATTTACATACTCACCCCCGTTATCGGTACGTAAGTTGCGAATTTTATGCGAGGTTACTCTCTCAACATAAGCTTCGAATTCAATGAACTTTTTTCTAACATCCGCCTTAGAGCGTATAAAATAAGAAAAAATCATTCTAGAAAAATCGTCTACGAAAATAAGTAAATATTTGTTATTTTCTAAAGACATAACATCAAAAGGACCACATACATCTGAATGTATAACTTCTAAAATAGAAGTACCTTTTTTGTACTCAATTGTTTTAAAAGGTTTTCTAATTTGTTTATCTTCTATACAAGAAATACAAGGGTTTTTATCAATAGAAATAAAATCAATACCTGTTGCTTTTCCACGACGTAGATGTTCCAAGGCGACACGGCAGAGATGTCCAAGTCTACGATGCCACAAACTAGATGAAGTTGATGCATCATCGGATTTAGACATCATAACGCATTCCGGGCGAATAGGAACATGATCGAGCCTATACAAGCCTCCAATGTTGCGAGTGGCGTGACCTACAGCTTTACCAACTATCTTAACATTATCATAATTGTACATAGAACAACCATTTCTATCAAAAACAAATGTTATACCCTTATCAACCGCCTTACTAACGGATACTAAGTTCGTACTTAATTCCGGGACAAATAGGACTTCTTTAATACTGTTGAGCTTCAATTTTTCATCAGTTTTAAGCAAAACATCTCCAATTCCAGCTGAATTGACCTTTCTATTATTTTCCAGAGTTATATCCTTAACTTCTAACGTAGTGTCGAAATTACTTAGCCATTCTTTATTGCATATCATATGTGTAGAGGCGCCAGAATCAACGTACCAGTCATTATGACTTAACGTACCTCCTACACCAAGTGCTGAGATAAGTGTAGACTCATTTTTACATTTTTGCTGAGAATCCTTGCCTTTCTTATCCTTGTCTTGTTTTCCTCTTCTCTGAGGACAATTTGGACTCTTGTGACCAGGCTCTCTGCACTTATAGCAAATTATAGGCTTCGTTACAGCTTTATACGACTTGACCATTGCAAGTGCTGACTCCTTCGATTCACGTTTAGTGTTCTCGTTTAATAACTTTCGTTTTACTAATTCTGATGTTACTTCGATATTAGAATTCTCCAAAGCCATTACAAGAGGATCAAAATCTGATGTCAAACCTCCAAGTAAAATTGCACCAATAGATAAATCATCAATCTTTCTCCCAATATCTGCTAAATCCTGTGCAGTACTGGTTACAGCATTAATGTATTCTTCTATGGAAGAGAAATTCTGTAACTCATATCTGTACAGTTTACGTTCTAAAGCCAATCTTCTACATATACCTCTATCTTCGTATGCATTAGATAAAGTATCCCATACCTCTTTGGCTGTTCTGCAGGCACGTACATGGGTTATTGCACCACCTTCAAGGGTTAAACACATTTTTGTCATAGCCTTCAGATCACTGTTTTCTCTTTGGCTGACTGGTGTACTATTGTTTTCGTCATAGCCAACAATAGCCGACCACAAATTTTCATGCATTAAGTACATACGCATCTTAAACTTCCAATTTGGATATCCATCCTTCCCATGTAAACTTTTAATGGTAAGTAAGGAAGCTCCCGAGGAACCCGTACCTGAATTAGACGCATGACCATTATCACCCGTCGACATTTTTGTATTTTACCTATTTATACATTTATGCACGACGAATATTTTGTATTTTTCATCTATTTATACATGAATACATAAACATTAACTTTATTTTAGGAATTGCCCATAACCATTTGTTGTAAATGTTTATTCAAGAAGAGAAAATTTGTGAGTGACACTTATGACAAATACAATTTTAAATACCAAAAACATTATTCTTCATGGCCAGTACAGTTACCGATTAGAACCTACAACAACAATAATAACTACTAGTATTTTTGTTCATTACCATTTTCAGCTTATATTAGGAATTATTTTTCACTTTTTAGTTGTTAGTAGTACTTTAAAAGCGTATTTTTTAGTTTTTTTAAACTATTATTTATTTTCTACTTTTTAGTTTGGTTTATTTAGAGCGCTTTTTTTTAATTTTTTTTTTTAATTTTTTAATTTTTTTAACGAATTATTGCATTGTCATCGATCTTTGACAAGTGTGCAAAATTTTAATAAAATCTGTCCGTTTAAAGTGGGACAAAATCGAGTTCAAAGGAGTCGGTTACATACATACATACATACATACAGGTGAAGCTAATATACCTAAGCGTGTTAAAAATATCGAGTTGTTAAGGATTTTTTATTGTAAAAGCAAGTATTTGAAACTAAACTAATAATGAAGTTTTAATCTTTTTTCTGATATATCAAAGGACTAGCTTCTACGCGCGGCTCCACCCGCGTGGTAAGTCAATACATATGTCAGTATGTTTGGGTAGAAACAATCAAATAAACAAAAAAATCTTTCCTCTTTATACACATAGGTATTGGTATAGATGAAGGAAATTAAAGTAGGACGAGGCTTGTATTTATCATATCGTATTCCAATTGTGGTGTTTAAAAATTAGTTATTTAAACGTCAAATATTGTAAGCGCAAAAGTAGGTTAACTAAAAAGCAAAAAATAAATTTACTTCGCACAAAATAATACGTTTTTTCATATAATTAAATAGAAATTATTAAATAATTATTTTATAATTCTGAAGTCGGTGCCAAGTAAAAACAACCTTTCTACAATATCAAATTACAGTTCACACAAAAAGGGAGGCGTAGTTGTTCTAGTGCGCGGTCGCCCAGTATTGGTACTTACCACAGAAATATAACTAATATTCAGTTAGAAAAATGTTGTTAGAACGATTGATATTATCTATACAGAGTTATTAATTGTTTACTTGGCACCGACTTCAGAATTATAAAATAATTATTTAATAATTTCTATTTAATTATATGAAAAAACGTATTATTTTGTGCGAAGTAAATTTATTTTTTGCTTTTTAGTTAACCTACTTTTTGAAGTCGGTTTTTTTTTTGTTAAAAATTATTTTATTTTACGATTTTAAGTGATGGGTACACCGAGCAAGAATGTTTCTCGAATGAGGAGACGATGGTTACTTGAGACGGAAAACTTATTTATAATAAACAAGAATTAAATCCTTTCTCCTGACTATTGAGGGTCACGACCTTCCATCATCAGCTCATTTTACACAATAACTAGCAGCAGGAATATGCGTACAGTAGTGAAAGAATTATCCTTTAACTCCTAACTATTGAGGAGTTGACCTTCCATCATCAGCTCAACCACATAAAATTGTTGCGACCAAGCGTAAATCTTGGCCTCGATTAATAAAATATGAGGGTTGCCCCCGATTTCTCTGGGGTCCCATCATCAGATCATGACATGCTGACAATGGGACCACCTTTGAAATATCTCCGTTCCAACAGCTCACTTGAAATCATAACTAGCATTCTGAATATGTGTACAGTAGTGAAAGAATTATCCTTTAACTCCTAACCATTGAGGAGTTGACCTTCCATCATCAGCTCATCCACATAAAAATACGTAAATACTAGTGTAGCTTTGAAAAACACACTAAAAACATTACATGTGCCTATAAAATTCGAGGGTTGCCCTCGATTTCTCTGAGATTCCATCATCAGATCACGACATGCTGACTATGGTACCCCTTTGGAATCATCTCCTGTCCAACAAAAAAAGAATCATCAAAATCAGTTCATAAACGACGGAGATATCCGTGAACAAACATAAAAAAAAAAAAAAAGTAACATATATACGAATCGAATTGAGAACCTCCTCCTTTTTTAGAAGTCGGTTAAAAATAAAAGAAAATTGAAAGGAGAGGCAGTTGGCGTGAGCTGCATGGAAATTGCAATATCCGAGTTAGCTGTAACAACGACACTGTTTGACTAGAAATGGTAAACTTACGTTCAATTTAGTGTAGGTCAAAAAAACTTAAACTTCGCAGTAGGTACTAATTAATAGGTGTAGAAAATACTCAAACACCAAATGAATTTTGATTTACAGTCCACCATATTTTTATATCCAGCTCTGTAAATAATTATGAAATTCCGAACAAGAGCGAACCAGCCTTGTTAAAACTTTAAGTTTTGCCTAAACATAATATTATTTTTACATTTACACCGTGTAACAAATTTTATCAAATTGTAATTTACTGGTTTTAATGTCTGCTTACACAAATTCTCATTCATTTTCAAAGCTGTAATGCAAACTTAGTGCTTCCGCATTTATAATGTGTCGACACACTCTGTATGCATTAGTGACACTCGAAACACTGAAACATTTGCTTTGCTATGAATATGAAGTTTCTGTATCTAATAGCGGGGACTCGCCAACATTTCAGATGTGAGTATGAATTAGTGTTACCGCGTAATTATTGATGAGAAATAAAATAGCTTAGAATCTTCTAAATGGAATTAATCAACCTAATGAATATGGATATGAGTTTGTACGTGACGCTAACAAAGCTAGCAAGCAGAAAGAACTATATACCTAATAAAATCATAAGGTATTTGTTTTATTCTTACATCGATGAGTGGAGTCTCATCGATGTGAGAATAAAACAAATACCTGCCTGAACAACAGGATTTTGTAAACCAAACGTATTTGATTAAGTGTTTTTTAGTAAGCAATAATTATCAAAATACTAGCGACTATCGTCGTGCTTTCTTTCCTATCTTAAGTTAACACAAATAAAACTTTAAACCTATATGACGTAACGGTACAAGCGGTAACAACATTTTCAACCAACATCATAATATTCTTATCTCCTTGATAATAAATGTATGAAACAGAAAATGTAATATTTTAAAGTCAAGAACAAGTTAAAAAGAAATCTATAACAATTTGGTTGTTGAGATTGGTTGAAATAATTTCTTAAACCTAATTAAGAAATTATTTCAAGATAAAGAAAATAATGTTTTTAATGCTGCCCTTTCGTTTATTCATCGTTATATATCATTTTTTGGCAGTTAAGAGCAAATTTTATTTATTCACTTCAACAGATAATTAGAACATTCGTTACCGATTTGTGGCAAGGCCTCCAAGGTGTTACGTGCTCGTAAATACAGTTTTAAATGTTTGTTTGTGCTTATTATAGACCTTGGAAGTGTAAATTTATTTTATTTATGTATCTAACTTTAAGCACAAAAAAAATAGTAGGTACAAAGGCGGACTTAATGCCTGATGGCATTCTCTTACAGTCAACCTAGGGTGGTGCAGAGATAAGCATAGGTAGGTGCAGTTCAGAAAGAGGAATAGTGATTGATATGTAAATAGAAGAAGTACATATTATATAAAATACGTAATAGAGATACATAATATAGAAAATAAAAAATATATTAATTTATAACATAAATAATCACATACATTTATAATTAAAATAGTAATAATATATACATATACAGGTTAGCCTTACAAGAGGAGTTGATAGTTATATAAACTGAATAAGATATATTATGATGATTCTGCCAATTGCTTAGTTAACAGTTTGCGCACATTAATCTTGAAACTGTGACGTGTTGTTGCCATCCTGTTTTCCAGAGGTAGCGCATTCCACAGAAGAACGGATTGAACGAAGTAGTGTGTGAAGGACATAAAAGCAGTCTGTTATTAGATGACCGTAGATCCCTTGCATGATTAGAGCTCAAATACTGCAGGTAAGGTGTTAAATAGAAGGGTGAAGTTGGAGAGTTAAGGAACGAGAAAAAATTAAATGTGTGTAGGATAACTTTACTTTGATCTCTGTCAAGAACTAAGGATTGCAATATCTCCTACAATCTCCTCCTCTGTAATTTGTACATAGGTTAAGTCAACGGTATAATTTACAAAATTATATCTAGAACTAGTAAACTGTATTAACTATTCTTAAATAAGGGTCTGGGTGAAAATAAAAAGCGATGCGAATGCGTGTGGGAATGCGAATCCGGCTGATGAATGGCGTTGTCCGGACGTGATTCATGGCAGAGCCCTACGACCCGGCTTACGCGCTTGCCCTTTTGTTGATTACCATTACCATAGATTAACTTATATGTGCTGTATTAAATGCTGGATTAAGTGAATGAACATTAGTGGCAAAAGTATTATGCCCTGTTATTCGAGATTTAATGCGAGAGATGCAGCTTTAAATTCTACTCTGGAGTATACAAGAATGTTTCGAAAAGAAAAAAATTTATATAAAATCTTTCCAATAGAACATTCCTAAGATTAAATATAATATCTAAACATCCAAAAATCATTCATTAAAGTTCTTTAGAAAGTCCCTATTGTAAGAACCAAAGCTTGGCATTTGTCCCTCAATCTCTTTGTGATTGAGGGAGGGGAAGCTTTTTAAAGGTTATCCAAGATCCCGTTCAGTTTTGACTATTATATTTTTTTATTTTTACGAGTTTTCCTTATGAGAACAGGACCGTGACCAGCAGTGGGACATGTATATATGTAGGGCTGCTATTATTACTGTATCCAGAAAAGAAATGAAACATTATTACTTAATTAGTAATTTAATTGTTTTAGCTTAATTTTTATAAATAACATATTGCGCGACATTGTCCGCGTACAATTTGTAATCATCATATTAGCATTTACCTGGCAACACTATCATAAATGTCATGCATTGAACCGGTCATCGAACGATATCTGTCAAATATCAAACGTTTGAACGCCAGGCGAACGGTAACGGTCGGCAGTCCTTGTTGAACTGTCGAACGTGTTAGATCCCCTAAAAGTGAACTGTGGTTAAGGTGATAATTTTATAATCAGAAATATTAGTATAAAGTGGTAGATTGTGCGTGCATTGTTTTTGTGGAGTGAATTGGAGAAACATGTATCTAAGTACTATTTTAAATTATTGTCAACCCTATAAAATTTTATGTGTGGAAAAGGAAATAAATCTATTTTCATTCATTAGAGTGTTGAGACTTATTTAAAACCCCTTCATTCTGAAAGGTGTTCTACAATCAATACATACAAATAATTTAAGTACCTATCTGTTTTTAAGGTCTAAATAAAAATGATTTTTAACCTGGTATAGTTATTTGTACGATACATATGCCTAAAACCAGGTTTTAAAAATGTTGTTTGTCCGTCTGTCTGTCTGTTTATATCAGTTAAACATCAAACCGGCTATATGCATTTTGATGAAATTTTAGAAACGGGTCACTGACTACAAGCCGAGTAAACCTAGTCTATGATTATAGATGTAGCTACGCTAAAGTTAGTTTTCTCACCTATTATTTTTTTTATCAGTGATTTTTATATATAGCCGGTTGTTCTTATCTTATTTAGACGCTGCGTCAGATTTAATTTATTATTATTATTATTTTTTTATTTTACTAGCCTGCGGGTGTGTCCCACTGCTGGGCAAAGGCCTCTCCCCATGACTTCCAAGCCTTTCTGTTATTTGCTATCTCTGAATTATTTTTACATTCATGTGATCAATATAATAAGAGAAAAAGGTTTTGACTTTTTAAGGAGAGTCAACTTTGCACAAGTTTTTAAACGATATTTTCGCAAAAATTTTACTTTTAACAACTAGGTGCTCTGTCTTATATAATCTTAATAATATGTCTATTTGCGAGATTTTTAAATGCAACCATTACGGAGATAGAAGGTTTTAAAGCACTTTTTTCAGCTTCTTCAGCGTGCAGTACTTTAATCAAGTACCAATGTCGAGCTGAATACAAGTAGGTCCGACACTAACTTCTTCCTCACTAAGAGGATTGCGGTTGTTCTGTTGAACTAACACTTTGATACTGATAGCTTTTAGCTAAGAACATCTTAAATGATTATCGAAATTAAATGTACGTTCTAACTTAAAACAATCCAAAGACTAAAATATATTTGTAGTATTCTGGTCCGAAATTAATGCCGACGGAAATGCAAAAACACTTCGTCTAATAAAAATGCCTTTGTAGATGCTTTCATTCTTTTAATTTTCTCACAGCTTGTCAAACAATGCTACAAATGTACACAAATTTATACTTATTTTCCATGTATTGTGACATTAGCAACAATACGTTGATGAGTCGATAATTTGATAGACAGAACTCATTGATACATCAATTCATTCAATTTTGTACAATGAAAGTTTGTTACATAAAAACACAAAGTGCTGACATCTCAGTAATTTGGATATAGGCGACATTGGGGATAGTCACGTTGATGTATTATGCAAAATAAAGGCCATGTCGAGCGGTTGGACCTCAGAGAAATAAGGCAAAGGTCGGACTGATCTTGTCTTGCGAATTATTATAACAAAAGCAAATTGTGTGCTGGGCAATTCGTCTAAAGACAGATTCGTCATATAAAGATAATCGATTATAGTTTAGCATTGAGGTAAGGTAGGCTCATACAAAATTCACGAAAATAATATATTCATAATTATGTCAACCTACAAAAACGTAGATTTCATGTTTAAAAAAATAAATAACTGTCACAAATCAATATTAATGGGTTATCAATACATCAATGTTAAATTTAGTTAGCACCAAATAGGATGACTTACTTTTTAGGGTTTTGGAGCACGTTCAGTTCGGACGTTTTTGAGTGCAAACCCGTAATTCACTTATTTTACGTCAATAGTAAATAAGGATATAGGATTAATTTTTGAAACAGTATCAATGCAATGAGTTTTTTTTCTTTTTTTTTTAAATATTCGGATCCAAACCAGTTATATTTTGAAAATCATTAAAAATAAATTTTATTTAATAGTGTATTGTGTTGTTATTTTCTCTCTTCAAACATAACATAACATAAATCACACCTTTATCACCCAGAAGAATGTGGCAGAGGTGCATAACACCCACATTTCACCTGTATCGCTATCCATCGGGCGAAAATCCAAATTCAATTTCCTGACAAAAAAATCTCAAATAACACTGCCCGACCCGGGAATCAACCCTAAGACATCAAGGTGAGAGTCGCATAAGCTAACCATTCTAACCACTAGACCAACGAAGCAGGGTCTCTAATTTGTCAAAATTAAAATGAATACGAACATAATGATCTGGAAAATACGGGGTTCAAATTAAACCAAGATTGCTTTGTGTGTTCTTATTCAAATCATTCCATTCCGACAATAGAGTTTACTTACAGAAGCAAACATACAAATGATTTAACTGAATACAACCCTCTTGTACGCGTTTCTACGTCAGACATTTTTCCTTATACACCGTCTTCCTACGATATACCTTATGCCAAAAGTCAACACAATATGAAAGCCATATGTAACACGTTTAACGTGGCATGATCGAAACGTCAATAGCATTTAGAGTAAGGCGGTGAAAAGGACAGGACATGTCAATTTGTCCACGTCAGTCTGGGTGAGCGGTAGTTCGAATATAAGGCAAATCGGTGACAGAAGCCTCACACACAAACACAATTATACAAACGAGCCTGTGCACCGTGCACGACACGGAACGAACCATCTAGCAGAAATTTTAGCAAAAAATTGGAGAAGAATTTTTAAATTGCATTTCAGTTTTCTTTTTTGCTGCGATACAACGAATGGGCATTTTTGTGTACAATTTACATCTTTCATAATAAATCAGTTGAATGTGCCGCTTGTGTCTGCTAATTTAACAAATTTATGAAGATTTTAATCACTTAAAGAGTTTTAATTACAAGAAACCATCGACAGACTAACATTACTGTTTAAAAAATTGTGTAGAAAACTTTCTGCTTTATTTAAACAGAAGGAGGAACGTTTTTTTAAGAAAAACGTTAATGAAAATCCATTTTCCCGCCTCTGTTCTTTGTTTTGTACCCTTTTGTACATTTTGAAGTATTGGATTAAGTAAACCGACGGAAGAGTTCTTTCAAAATTCTATTTAATTTTTACATGAATATACTTACTTTGCCAACCTTGTAGGAAAAAGAAAATGATCTTAGTTATTTATTATAATCAATATTTCAACCTGACATTACTATTATCTAACTACTACATCAAAGATTAAAGAAGTCAACCGATTTCTATTCAAGGAGAATACAAAACAAGTAGGATGATTATTCAACACCTTTCGTGGCAGTCAAAAGCGGCATTGTTCTAACCAATTTTTCTCAGTCCCATTTTAGGCTTAAGGGTGAATTTGTCACTAAAATGCTGTGAAAGGGATATTTTCTCTTGTCAACGTAAGATGGTATGATGGAGAGGTTTTAATTTATTCGCGGCTTTGTTCATTGTTGCCAAATTGAATGCGGACTTGTATTTCAGCCGCAATGTCTCTTGAATATTCATTTGTTCGTGACAAAATCATCTGCAAGGCTTGAATATTTAAAAGGACGTAAGTCAACTACCAAGAGGGCCTTGCCCCGGCAGTGGCACAAACCCAAATGCTAATTAGTAAATAGCCTTCACATTACTTTTTCTAAATGGGCTTAAATCTAAATGTTATTAGTGAATGTAACATAATTGTATTGTAATCGATGATGTTTTTTTCCCCTTGAAATTTAACTTTATATATTGTCAATGTTTAGGGGCTGTCGTATTTTATTTTAGGCACTCTTACTCTTAGAACATACAAGTTTTTGGCCGTGGTGACCGGTATTTGCTAATATAAATATAACATAAGACATAACCTCAAGCCTCGTTTACCCAAAATGGTTTAGCAAAGTAACGAGGCAGTCATCTAAAAATATTTATATTGATTATATTCTTCTAATATAAATATCCCAGCACATTTTAACGTGCCTATTGTGTGCCTTTAAGATAAAATGACCGATTGACCTATTTTTAGACAAAATATAGAAGAGCCGGAATAAATGTTTTCAGGAGCTTTCGTAATTTTTCACGTAAAGCCTCCTCGCCTTCGGACTAAGTAACAAATGAGGTCACATAATTTTATTAGTTTGAACAGTCATAACACGAAGACTTAAACGGCACTGCCGGCCGTCACTTACTAACCTTATATAATTTTCATATTATGTTAATGGACTTTTCGCTCAGGTTCTTATTCATGATAATGTATAGAATCGTATGAATTCAGTGTTTACTCCTTGCCTTCATTTTAACAAAATTGCTTTACTGTGAAAGTATTCATTATTATTTTAATTTTACAAATGAATTCGAGAATAAGCACTAGTCGTCAAATGTTTGATGACATTTTTATTACACGTCGAATCTAAGGGGGTTATAAATGTTATCTGACAAGCTAGCTTTTCTTTTTAGGGTTCCGTAGTACCTACAAGGAACCCTTATAGTTTCGCCATGTCCGTCTGTCTGTCCACGGCATAGCGACGAAACCGTTGGTGCTAGAAAACTGAAATTTTGCATAAACATGTATGTTAACTAAACAAAGAAAGTCGTAGAGTAAAATTTGGAAAAATATTTTTTTTTCAGGTAGCTCCCCTACATGTAAAGTAGGGATGTTTTTTTTTTTTGTCGCCTACCCCATAGTGTGGGGTATTGTTAGATAGGACTTTTAAAAACGTTTAGGGGTTGCTAAGACAGTTTTTTGATTTAGGGATCCGGTTGCGAGATAATTAACTTTAAAGAGCAAATTTTTGTTCGAGTAGGGCGTCCCCCCCCCTCTAAAAGCTAAACTACTGGATCCTAAAACCTGAAAAAAATTGTGTCGGTAGTACATGTAATGAACTTTAAAGGAAAACTATAGCGGATAAGTTCACTTCATTAGTTCAAGAGGAATAGGGGTCCGAAATGTCAGATGCAGTTACTCAGAATATTTCGTTCAAAATTCTTGAAACATAAATAAACATACATAATCCTTACTAATATTATAAAGGCGAAAGTTTGTAAGTATGGATGTATGGATGTATGGATGTTTGTTACTCTTTCACGCCAAAACTACCGGGTCGATTTCGATGAAATTTTGCACACATGTAGCTTATAGTCTGGATTAACATATAGGCTACTTTTAATTGACATACCACGCGGGCGGAAGCTAGTACATATATAAAATCACGCCTTTATCCCACGGGGGTAGGCAGAGACGATGGAACGCCATGTGCTTCGCTCCTTACATACTTCTTTCGCTTCCTTAACATTCATACATCTCGTCATACGTGCTAGCTGGTTTCGTGTACTACAAACATTTCCTATCTGAAGGACGCTATTTATCTGGTCACTTTAACTTAATTAGTTCTAGAGTAATTGGGGTCCAAAGTGTAAAATGCAGTTACTTAGAATAATTCGTGCAAATTACAAAAACCTTTGAAAGTAATGCCTTGTATGAAGATGTTACTTGTTTAATACAGATAGTAAATCCCTTTTAAGTCGAAATATATTGTTACGACTAGCTACGGAAGCCTACTGCGCGTGGCCCGACACGCACTTGGCCGGTTTTTTGATAAAAAAAAAAGATTATTAGTAATATGCAAGTATAAATTACCCCGCTCTAGTTAAGCTTAATTCGTTTGTGATAGGAGTAAGTTCACGTCTGCGGTGTAATGACCAGGATTCGATTATATTGATGATCCCGTGTTAGGGTAAATGTCAGCCATAAAAACTCGTTAGAGTTCGCCAAACTATCGCCAAATTTTTTTGGTTTCGTTTTTTCTAACACACATGTAGCGATTAAAGCACTACTCTATGAATGCTTATAGCGGTTAAAGAATAAGGCACGTATATCTACTCGTTAGTAGCTTTTGAAAGTCCTACCTGAACTTAGGCCTGTATAAATTTAACTACTTGAAAACTTTTAATTACTTATGTTTCTACCTACTGGCTTTCCTCCACGACTCCGGCCGTACGTTGATCAAAATAAGCTTATGTGTATGCTAATGTAGACTATCAGCTACATCTACGCAAAACTTAAACAAAATAAAATTTAAAAAAAAAACATATTATTTTAAGAAACACCTAACTATATCAATGTCTATATAGTTAGATATTTAGTTAGGTATTTGTATAGTTAGTTAGGTATTTGTTTAATTCGTTTTAACTATTAAATTGTAGTACGGTTAATAATGTAAATATAATAATGTATTTGGGTGAATAAATACCTATATATTTACTATCAAATTTGATCTGCTAGTTTTTACCGGAAAGAGTAACAAACATTCATACACACAAATACCCACACTTCTTCACGAACTTTCACATTTATAAAGTAAGATTCAAAATAGTCAAATTTAATGTTATAATTTCATCCCAAATTGGCACGGTCGAGTACCAGAAATAACATCTTTAAAACATAACCTGTACTATGAGACACCCAAAAACCGAACACTCCGAATCTAAAAATTACCCTGAAAATGTAAAATATGTTCATGTTCAGGAAAATTAAACGCAGCGCAACTATCCTCACATAAACCGCTAATACTTCAATATCGCATTTACAAGACAAACGCGTTTAAACGGCCTAAACGAGAATTCACAAGGTTGTCGATGGGACATTTACGAACAAATAATAGGAATTGCTTACAAACTCTCTCACTCGGAATATTTTCCTTTCTTCACTGATTTTAATAGCATTTCCGCTGTTATGCTGTAAATTTTTACCCCAGGCGTCATTCGGGATACTTTTATTTGGTTTAATTTTACAACTCACCTAAATAGAGTCACAAACTAAATGTTATAAGTCATAAAACATTAAAATGCTCCAAATGAATACTTTGTATGTAAAAGACCTCTTTTATTGATATACGGCGCTCAATAAATAACGGGAACATGGTAATGCTTTTACGTTGGAGAAAAGCGATCACAAAATTTTGCATCAAATCACAATACGAAATCAATTATCGGTTTAATAATGGATTTATTGTCCAGTAACCGTGACAAAGAGATTTAAATTTACCATTGTGATTTTATTCTGGCTGTTGACAAATGAATGATAACAATAAATAAATTACGTAAGTTATAATGTAGAAATCTGCTTACAAATATTTAAATATTTCATAATATTTCACGTGCACATATTTATACGAACTTTGGGCCTTAAGAATTACCAATATAAAAAGAGCCTTGGGTGATTGACATAGCGGTACTAACCACATATTTTCATACAATTTTTAACTAAATCGGTTCAGATTTTTTTTTTTTTGTTTTAGTACAGCGAAATGGCGAAATTGACACAAACAAAATGTATAGCATGGTTTTAAATTGCATTTGAGTCGCAAGAAGATGTCATGGTCAGAACTGTAGAAGAACTCAATTAAAATTTATTGGTGAACCGCCATCAATCAATTCAATTTATTTTATTTCAAATTAGGTGCATACAAAACTTCTTTAACATAGCAAGCCAACCAATGACTTAATATCTAGGATAGTATACACATACACACAATCATGAATTGATTCACTTAATTGAAACATTATTTAATTCTACATTTTTAAGCAGTGAATAAAATTATACATAAGTTACACAATCCTTTTATTGTGTCCATAAAAACAACATTTCTTATTAAAATAAATATATCTTGTACTAATCGCTTAGAATTCACCTCAGAATTTAAGGATATTTATTTTGGCAAGTGAACTCTTAATTAGGATCACCAGTGATCCGTGACACTGACAACCCGAAAGCGTTTCACAGGTATTCACTCGAAGCTAATTTATTTGAGCTCGTTCTACTTTGACGAATTTATTTCTTTGCCAATTCAAAGACATTTATAAATTTATCTTTTTCGATCTTAGGACACCTTCAAATTTACACATCGTGCTTAAAAGTATCCTTATATTTTATGCAAATAGGATCAACAAAACGTTTCTTTGAACGCCTTTTTTATTTTCATTTGCCAGATTCTCTTTATGAACATTTACCAGGCAATTTTAGTTAACTTACATTGATTCCAATTAAAATATAGTTCCAATAAAAATTGTCAACGTCGCAATTTTTGTAAAGGGAAAAATTGGGGCCACTTTTAAAATTCAATAGTTTTCTATTGCATTTGTCTCACAAAACGGTCTCGCTTAAGTAAAAATAAATATTTTCTCGAAAGGAAAATTCGTTTTACAGATGAGAAAACTGCATGCATTCGGAGCGTGTAAAGAGTTGGCATTTTTCCGTGTTGACGCTCACTCGCTGGCTGTACAGTGAATGAGACTGAAAAAAAATATTTTATGTAACGCAATTCTGCATATTTCCTTAATGAAAATGCGGACGTAAATATTTTATCCTGGCCGGGATTTCATTTTGAAATTAATTTACTTGCTTATGAAATGTATACCTACTCGTAACTTTTCATTTAGAGCTCGCTCAGTGTAATTAAAAAAGGATAAGTACGATTTAAACACACTCCAAGATTTCGTCATTAAAAGCGATTCGAACAAAGATATTTATTTCTTAACGGTTTATGTGTAAACATAACATAACATTTTATTACCGTGACAATGAACAGAATAAGGACACATTTACATTTCGTATTTTCATGGCAACTTGAAAATGTCTCTACAGTTTTATAAAACGTTTTGTTTATGTGTGCTGTACATACAGTGCACAGCTGCGGCACAAGAGCGGTAGAACTGTGTTTACATACAGAAATGGCTGTATTTCAACTGCAAGCACATACCACGTCTACCCGCATTCCCTACTGCAAGTGGATCGTTCAAACTTACTCTATGAGTTTTATAACCACAAAAACTTTAAATGTATATACTGCAGCCTTTTCAGACTTAAAATGTGCAAATCAGGAAATAACTGTGAATCTTTACGTATTTGTTAAAAAGCTACTTGACTCGTCAGTACCTACTGCTTTGTAAAAAAGCTTTATAAATCAAAAATAACTTGTGAAAGCGTTTTCGGAAGTTTTAATAAAATAAAAGCAATTTCCCGTTTCAGTGTCGTTATTCCTAGTAAAGGTTTAAAAATTGTCAAGCAAAACATTATGGTTCATTTTGACAAATTATAAGGTTGTATGTTGAAACATTATAGTATTCTTTCTTAAATTAAAAGTTCAGAAAAAGTTCGTTTAAGAATTTGTTTAATTTTCAGCAAAACTCTCCTTAAGTTTGATTTTATCAGTTCCAAAACTTTGAAACCAAGGCATAATTTGCCAAAATAACATTTACTTGCAACTTAGTTCCAACCAATTACAAAGTAGTAAATAAACATGAACTTTCAAAATTTGAATCGGTAATTAATATGTATTTTGCCAATACGAGTAAAATTACCTAAGTAGATATTATGTTTTTAAGGGGTGCAGATTAATAATTCTGTATTATATCTAAGATAGTATTATTGCGTCGTTGATTCTAAGGTATGAGTTGGTGTTTGTGTCAATATTTACGAAGCGAGGCAAACAGCCCTTCCCTACACTACCCACTAGCAGGCAAACACAAGCCTTGACCCACGCGGGCTATAAGCACACTCAATTACGTCACGATCAACAAAACGCTACATTTCCCACGTATGAGGAAACTTTTCGAATTCAAAAACTATTTCTGAGTGATAAGGACATATTTTGAACGTTTTGAAAGATGTATTAATGAAGTTCCTTGATAATAAATATTGTTAAATGATGCAGCTTATGAAATATCAGATTTGCAAAAAAATTCAAATATTGAGTTCGAATCACGAAACGGGAAAAGTGTAATTTAGGATACTTCTGTCAGGAAATTCTTAGTAGTAACTTGAAGTCGGTATTATTATGTGCCCGGTACATAGCAATAGGCTCACGCCCTGGCAATTAGTACTGAACATAACTGATGAAGTACGGATGTTAGGACTCTTCTGCTATATCCTTTTGGCAAATAAAGGCGAATATTAAGTAAATATCAGATTTACCTTCACTCTGTACCTAATGTCAAAGTGATATGTAATAATAACCTATGTTTGCGAAAGAGTGACACTAACGATGCCAACGTGTCAGGATGCTTGATCTAGAAACCGCAATTACTTACAAATCTTTTAATGTTTACTTTTGATGGATTGGCACACCTACACTTTGCATAAGCATACCACTATTCGTGCGTGGATAAAGCAAAACACTTTGTGAAAAGTTCTCTCAGTCGAAATTTTCCTATAATAATAATACTAGTTATCTAGGTACTTCTCCATAGCTAACTTTGCTAAACGTTAAAATAAATTATTAACTCGTAGTTAGCACCTTTTTAAAGAAAAATTGAATGAAGCCTTTAAGAGCTTACTAACGATGCAGTGCAACTCCTCCGTTCGCGTCATGCGTAATACCTTTGTGGTTCCGTGGTTCCAATTTCACCGATATTAACTCCAAGCTAAAATCGATTTTTCATTTACATTTGTACTTCAAGCACCATCAACCACGACTACCTTAATTGAATTCCAAAATGTACACGTGTATGTCTTTCGAGCCTTTCCCCAATTACATTGGGGTCGGATTTAGCTGAATATAGGTCTATTTTATATTAAAGGACTGCCATTAGACCTCCATAACCCAGTATGAGGTAATGCGATGCTCTTTGTTAGACTAGGTTGTCAGAATTTCTAACCTCTGGCTACCCTTAACGACTGCCATAGATGTTCAAATAACACCCCATGGGACCTAAAACACAACAGGTGAAATGTGGGTGCCATACACCTCTGCCAGACCCTTCTGAGTAATATAGGCGTTATGTTATGTTATGGAATCTCAGTCATTAGGCACTTTTCTTAAAACGAACATGGCCGATACTTGTAATACACGATAACATGACGTAGTGGATCAGTAATGCATCAACACCTTCGGGATCGCATTCCCTCCATTCCAAAGCATACGAGATATAGATAGTGCCATATAATATTCATGTTAACAGGCAATCATAGACACAGATGGCTCACAAGAAATAGTCACAGTGATTTGGATTATTAATTCACAATATTCTACCACGACCATAATAAACTCTCCGTCTGATATATTTAGTATACAGGGTTGTAAAATAGCACCAAATCTTACTTTTCAGGAGTAACATTACTATCAGGTTAAAGAAATTACGAACAAACTGACCTGAATGAAAGTAAATCAGATGCCACACCAAGGGTTTGGCGCACCCTCTTGGGAACGGAGGTGTAACACCTTTTTTTGGACTCAAAGCACCTTTATTATAGATTATGAGGACTGCAATTGATTCTCCTATCGACTGCAATCTGAAATTATTTCCAAATATTCCAAACCCAGGTGCGTATGCATTGATTAATATCGACTGCTAATTACCTAGTAAACCATCTGTACTAATCTTGATTATTGTTCACGGTCCAGAGGCCATCGGCTGGCGTTAACGTGGCATGACAGACTGGCACGGGCTAAGTGCTTGGCTAAATTGCTCGCGACGACTAAGCCCCAAACCAGAGTTGAGCCATTAAAATGACTACAGTCCACTTGACTCATCGAATATGCCAGTTGGTGATTTCATCTTGGTTTAATCGATTTAATAATGACATTAAGGATGGAATCTATGAGATGCTAGTAAATCATAACGTCGGTTCGGTTTATATCATTCCCTTCCTAAAATACATATACGTAAAAGCTTTTGGCAAGGTCATTTTCTCAAATTAATCGCGAAAAATACATCACAAAATTTTATATGTTCAGTAGGACACTCAGTAAAAAATAATTATCTAGTTTTGCATGGCAGCCAAGTCACCTCACGTAATAATCAAAATTAATTATCCTCTCAATTCAATCATGCATAAGTTGGAGCTTTGAAAGCGGCAGGTGAGCTGTGACGAGCTCGCTGGATAAAGCCGAGATAAATAGTCGCTATTACTCAGCTTAAGAAAATTGAAAACTTGGCTTTCCTCCTTTCAGCTTTTCAAATTCGAAACCATTTAATTTAGGTCATTAGAGATTTATGTAAGGCTACATAAGCAAATAAAACAATAAAAGGTTAAACTTAGCTATTATTTCAACGTAGCTTTTGATGCCTTTCGAAAACGACTTAATCCCGCGAAAAAAATTATCTTGGTAATTCTGTTTTTTTTTTATATATGTAGATATACCTTTTCAAAGACGTGTTTGCTATATTAGTTATTAATTTAATGTTATATTTAAAGGTGTTCAGCTACAGTTTTATGAATCTCACTAATTGCTACCACTCTCGGAATACGAAACGTCAAATTGAAAGGTTTCAGTTTACTATTTTAGAATACAACAGAGCTCTACTTTAAACTAACTAAGCGTAAAATGACTTTACCAGAGGTCGGCATTTGCAAACGGGAGCAAAAAATATTAATGAACTTCTGACCAAGAAACTGGGGCAACTTAATGTAAAAGGTTTTTTTTTGTCAGCATAATTATAACGGCCGCACTAAAAGACAACCGACATTTGCAAGCTTAAGGTTGAAAAATCATCTAAAGCATAAATTATGCTGCGACAAAGGGTTTTAAAAAAGCTTGTCTGTTCATATTAAGCCATCTCACGAAAGTTTCTCTTAAATACATACTGACATTTTTGCCGTGAAGTGTATTTCTACGAAACATTTTATTTAATTGTGATGGTCTTGTGAGTGAATGGTCTTGTGAAAAAGCTCCCCAATGGCAAAGCAGACTCTCAAACAAATTGAAACTGATGTTTAGCAGGAAAAGCTTTTGCGACGCTGTCTGTGTTTACTGTTTGTTGGCTTTTAAATATTATTAAATACGGCATTTGATCGTTAAGAGTAGACTCTCGAGCGCCGTATTTTCATACTAACTTTTATATTATGAAGTTTTTATCGATTTTTATAGACAAATCATATCTAAAACACTAAAATGTATGTTAGTTCGTGGCCATTTTGTCAAAGTTGTTTTAATCATTAATTAAGTTACATACCCACTGAAAATTAAATAATTATGTACACCAAACATTCATTTTAGTGTTTTAAATATGTTTTTTCTATTAAAATAGATAAAGTCTTAATAATATTAAAGTTAAACCCATATTACTTTTGTATGGCAAACAGCCGACCATTTTTTCCCTTAATATATAATTCCTTTATTCAATTTTAATTATTACTAGGTTCCACCCGCGTTGTAAAAAAAACAAATACGCTACATGTCTGCTTTTTTATTAAAATAATAATATACCTATTTGTGTTTGCATGATAAAATAACAATCATCCATTATTCACTAACTTTCACATTTATAACATTAGGATACCCTTATCTTATAAATTTCAAAGTATGTTTACAAATAGTATCCCATTATTACCTTAGTATTATATTATATACTTTAAACGACCTTTAAAAATAAACCTGATAAAAATATATATATTATAAACTCCTGTACCTAACCTAATACGGAAGCCAAGACGAAAGCATATCAGTTATAACTGAGTACTAAACAACCAAATAGATAATCGCTCAGTAGCCAGACTGTTCGTACACGTAAATAATATCTCATTTATTTTCTTATTTCCATCTATCTATACTAATATTATAAAGAGGTAAAGTTTGTGTGTTTGTTAAATTGTCAAGGGTAATCTCGGAATCTACTGCACCGATTTTAAAAATTCTTTCACTAATAGAAAGCCACATTATCGCTGAGTGTCATAGGCTATATAAAAAACCGAAAAATTTAAAGGTTTTTACGTGGTAGTCCGTTTTGTAAAGAGAATCGGAGAAAAACTCATCGTTATACGTGAAGGCCACAGCAGCGCGGCAGCGGCGCGCGATGGTTTCGGTTTATTTCGGTTCGCGTTCGTGCTCACTTCGGAAGAAGGAGGCGTGACCTTCCTTTTACATCTGAGAGTTAAGTACCCGCGCGGCTCTTTACGCAGCGGACGTCCCCAAAGTTGAATTTTTCGTAACACACTTTCGATATTCATTAATTTTATTTTCGATACATTAAAAAAAAAATCTTTTATGTTTATATAGTTTTCATTTAATTTAGGTTATAGATAGGCATTAAGTTTGTTTCATGTACCTAGATATTAAATTAGGTTATAGGTATTAAGTTAGTTTTATGTAGATATTAATTTAGGTTATAGGTAGGTATTAAGTTTGTTTTGTGTAGATATTAATTTAGGTTATAGGTAGGTATTAAGGTAGTTTAATGTAGATATTAATTTAGGTTATAGGTAGGTATTAAGTTTGTTTCGTGTAGATATTAATTTATTTCTTACGAACGCTGCCTTAACTATGAAAGATATATATTTTTGAACATTATGCCCAACGAAGTGGGCACGGGTCAGCTAGTCTGTTATAAAATACTTACGTTGGTTGTAATTATTAACCGCAAATTATCCGGCAGCCAGCAAATTACACTTAGTTTTCTCCAGGGCCAGGCACGCAACATAAAACTCATAAAACTCATTTATTGGTAGTTGATTTACACGTAATTACAGATATTTATTTATGTTAGTGGGTAATATAAAATTAATTAATAATATAATTACAAAATTCCAAGCCACAACACGCTATCATGTTGTGGTAAACACTTTTACTATTTTCAGATTTCACTATCAAATTCATAAATACGTATGGTATGTATTTGTGTTGTATTTGTGTTGTGACTGCCTTGTTGGTCTAGTGGTTAGCGCATGCGGCCTTTCCTAATCGACTGCGAGATCTTGGGTTCGATTCTTGGGTCGTGTAAGAGTGTTATTTTTTATTTTTCATTCAGAAAATTCCCAATCCCAGCTCGGAGTTGGATTTGTGCTCGTTGGATAGGTTCATTCCATATCACAGGGGGTACCTAATCATAATAGGTGAAATGAAGGTGTTTACACACCTCTAGGTAAAATAGGCTTGATGTTATGTTAAATGATAGTCACCTTATTTAATTAAGCTGTCATCTGTCATTTTGGTGAAAACCGAACCTTAGTCATTACATGATTTAGAAACAAAAATATTTTAAGCGAAATTAAATGGCACACAATTTATGTACTCGTACATTTTTATACTTGTTTTTAAACAAAAAGTTTTAGAAAGCAAGTAGACTTTTATTTTTAATTTATCACAAAAATATATTTCTTTTTTCTTTTAATTTAACCAGCAGAAGCATTTGAAACCTCCTTCCGTAAAATTTAAAAAATATTAAGCTGGTTCGATTTCAATTAGCGTGATAACAAGCAAAGTGTTAGGCTTCTAGTTTTCCACATTTTTCAATGAGTTTTTACTTTCTACTGAGGGAGGTAATATTTTTTCAAAGAGAGAACTTATTTTTAATTGACTTGTTATGGATTTTAAACGGAACTTTTTATCAAATAGGTGCAGGGCTAATTGGCGGGTTTTATGTGAAAATAAATTAATGTAATTAGTCGTACTTATCTTATATTTTGAACTAGTGCCTATACCTACCTATTTAGGTGATTGCCTCAAATACAAACAATAAACATTGCTGGATGATAATGAAGAATGTACTCTTAACTATAAAAAAATATTGATAGTAGAATCACACTTCAAATAAACTGTTTAGAAATGTTAAACAATGTTCAGCCAAAATTTACTGAACCATTGTGTACGTTTTGTGTTTCAGTTACAGGGAGATTGTGGAGCAGTGGTCACATTCGTACATACCGTTAGGCAATAAAATTTGCATGCCATTACATTAATTTATTCGAACCGCAGTATCTCGGTGGGCAATTGTTGTTATCATTAACGTAGTGCGAACGTTGATGCTGCTTTTATGTTTATTGCAGTTAAAATATTCACAAACGTATTTCAGGTGGATCAGAGAGATACCAAGGGCAGTAAATTATTCACATAAAAGACTAAGATAAAGAAGGAACTTGCTGCTGAAAATTAATTGTGCAAACATTTACTAAAACATGTTTTTTTTAGTAAATGTCTCTAATATTTTACCTTTGGAAAGAAAGAGTGCGTTGTCTCAGGGATAATCGAAGTTGACAAAGGGACTATTTCAAAGGAAATGGATTAAAGAAATACGTCATTCATGGCACGGTTGCTTTAATAAAACGACCTAATTAAAAGGTAATTTTTGCGGTGCTTATATCATTTCAATAGCGCCTTTCTCAGAACTCATTATATTCATATTAAACAGGCAATTCAACAGTATTTTTTAGAGAAATGTTAGCAGTAATCAATATAATACGACACATTGCAGCATTGTAAAAATACTGTAAGTATAAGTAAAACAATGTTATTTTAATCGGTTTTTTACTTTCAGGCATATTATGTTAATGCTTCTTAAATTCCTTGTCTCGAAACAAAAAAACGTTTTATAATAATGTTACTACCAATAAAAAATGGAAACTCGTTTCTATTCAATTACCAGCTGTTATCCGCGACTTCGTCCTCGTGGATTTGATAATAATATCTATATAAAATATATAAGCGATAATTAACAAAAAGGGGGTTCTTGGGGTCTTGAATAATCTTCACAACAATTTTTATTAAGATCAGTATAGATTTTTGGGTACAAACAAACAAAAAAAACTTTCTTCTTTATATATTGGTATAAATGTACTAAATTGGATCCTTAACAGTCTCATTCTAAATGTATAATAACGAGGAACCTATACAGGTTTCTCGTTATTATACATTTTTATTTTTAGTATTTGTAGAATTGACACCGTTTTTTGATTTCATATTTCCAGAAAATCAAGATTAGTAAACTGAGAACAAAGTTTTACTTTCGTTATCGGCTAATTAGCTCCAAGTTGATAATTTAAATTGATTTCAGTATAACTCAAATTTCGTAACATTGAGGCTCGAAATCTTGTACTTGAGATAACTTAGTGTGCGTCCATAGTGAATGCGCGGTGACTGGAGCCTGAGGCGGGTGCGGCGAGCGGGGGCGTGCGATGGCCACAGTGAGGCGCGAGCTCTTGTAGCGGTACGACGTATATCAGGTGTTGCAAACTATGGACGAGGATTTGCTAATTTTTCTAGATAGTCCGATCCTGAGATGGGAGTTGTTTGCTTTGCCATATAGGTGGTTTTGATTGAATTGCACTTATAAATAATTCAGTATTTACCGCCATTTTTCGCATTTAACAAACAGACGCGCACACGCCGAGCGGCAAGACCGAACTGGTTCGTTACCCCCCGCCACCCGCGAATTGGATCGCTCGCGCACTAGGCCCGTAGTGCGGCCATAACGCGCGGATAGGAACGTTTGAAAACTACGCGCACTATCTCGCTCGGGTCTGTCGCACTAGGCGCCCGCCTTAGTCACTACACTATGGACGCAAACGGCGGCGGTTTCATATGTTTGATACTTCGCGCCCGCTGTCGCAACCGCGCTAGGCTGGCAATGTGGATGCACACTTAGAGTCTTGAATAGACAATTACAATTCACAGTATTGGTATCATTCCTATGCGGGCAACCTGAACCTTATTATAGTTCCACTTACTCAATGCATTCACAACTCAATAAATTGTTAAGTGGGCCCGCCGCAGCAGTAATGCGAAATGCTGGGCGAGCTTTGTGAAAGCGCATTACTGCATAGCTTTAAGTTGTTGATTGATTTTGTGTTTTCATAAAACATTTTTTGCAAAGGTTTAGCTTGCTGGCACAGTGACTCATTAACATAATTTAGTTTGAAATAAGATGTTGCGTAAAATGCGACATACTAAAGAAGGCTGTTTCTAGAGAGACTTTAATCTTAGCGAAATTTCTGTTATTATCATCATTGTGGGCACTACTTAACTAATTTCTATAATTTTAGGCCTTCCTAAAGAAAGAAAGAAAGAAAGAAAAATCATTTATTTGGACTCATAAAGGAGTACACTGGTAAAAATAAGGCATGCAAAAGAAAACTTAAACAAAATAAAACATTAAAATAAGAATTAGCACATAGGTATGGTAAACACGTGGAACACTTCCGTATGAGACCAAAAAGGTGGCTATCTCAGCAATTGCTGCAGTTTAGAATACTACAGCGCTGATTTTCAGATAGCACCTATGTAATTAATGACTTTATGGTAATAAGATTAATATATAATTTATAAGATAATTTACGAAGAAGAATAAGATAATATAATACTAGATATTAAAATATATATTTATATAAGAGAATAATAGAAAATATATTAATACCTAAATAAATATGTACCTACAAGCACTATATGTATATGATATCTGCCCCCAAGTATAATCTGCTTAATTCAAATTTATATTAGTGTCGTTAAAAAGCTGGTATTTATTTTAGGTGTTTTGAATTTGTTCAATTAATAAATATTTTTTAAAATTAAACTTAAAAGTACCCACAGTTTTAGCAGCACGTATCGGCGGTGGCAGATCTTTCCAGCAGAAGCAGAAGCAGAAGCAGCTAAATGCTGTCGTTCTATGGTTAGGTGTTACTAAAAGGTAACCTAATTCCTAATGTGCGTTGTTAGAAACATAACCGAAAATTCTAATGTACCTGTCCATACATACGAGCGCCAGATAGATTTAGTCACGTTTTCGCCATGTTTTGTATAGAGAAACATGACAAAAACGCGACATAATCT
Organism: Hypena proboscidalis; assembly: GCA_905147285.1. Classification (NCBI taxonomy): domain Eukaryota; kingdom Metazoa; phylum Arthropoda; class Insecta; order Lepidoptera; family Erebidae; genus Hypena; species Hypena proboscidalis. Next base: position 6,442,324 of record LR990130.1, read on the forward strand.
ATCTCGCGGTCGTATGCATGCCCGGAAGGATGCCCTAGTTATCATATACATAAAAGGTGGCAAATTAATCAACAAAAGCTATCTTAAGTTCAGATTTAGCAAAAATAGTTTCACTACAAATAGGTTAATACAAGTAGATAATGTTTACGTTCGTGTCGCGTCTTACGTTGTTATTTACTTTGGATTAATCCTGTAACAAGGTTGCCGTGGGTAATCCCCTGGAGAGCTAACGCAAAGTGATTTGTGCCTAACACACGCCGGCATCAGTGAGGTAGGCCGTGGCTAATCCCTGCTATTTACATAATGTGCTCTCTGTCACCAATGAAGCAAATCTGTCTCATCAGTATTACGGCAAGTTAGTTACTAGACGATGTTTACATAAATAGGCTAACAAAAAAAAATCTAGTTGCTAAAGAGACGAAATAAGGAGACTCCATTTCGATTAACATCTTTATTCCTGAATTGCAACGCTGAAATATGTGCCGCTAAACTAATAATATTTGTCATAAGAATATGTTTGATGCCGTGTTTTAGGTAATGTTAAACTTAGTAACAATAAATGTATTATAATGCAGTCAAATTATGGCTAAAAACGGGTTAAATAAACATGAGCGAACACAGTTTGAGGATTATTAAATATGTTAAATTATGAAGCAATTTATTTATTTCAAAAACTACTATTTTTATTGTTGCATACAAATATCAAAAGTATCCAAAACTCGTACTAACTACTCTGATGTTCGATTGTAGTTTAATCGATTGACCTTTTTATATTGCGACAGTTAAAGTTTTAGATCTTTTTATTACCAACAACTTTGCCATTCAACTTTTTCTATAGGACTTTTATTTTTGCCGGAAATCGAGAAAAACCGTTTTTTACCCTTCAACCCCCTCCCTGCCTTCCCCTTCCCGACCTCAGATCGCCCGTAAATTATTTTTCCTTTAATTTTTAGGGTTCCGTACCTCAAAAGGTAAAAACGGAACCCTTATAGGATCACTTTGTTGTCCGTCTGTCTGTCTGTCTGTCTGTCTGTCAAGACCTTTTTTCTCAGGAACGCGTGGAGGTATCAAGCTGAAATTCATATCAAATACTCAAGTCTATGGTTTCTTGGAGCTGTGAAAAAATCAAACTTCTAAGTCAACGCGATCAAAAGATACTCCCGTTTATGCCGCAAATTTTCGACACTCGCAAGGGAATCAAAACCTACAGGGTACTTCCCGTGAACTCAGAATCTTGAAATTTGATACGAAGCAACGTCTTATAACACAAATAAAGGAAAAATTGCGAAAAGCATAAATTTTTAGTTACATCATATAATAAAAATATTTTTAATAATTTTAAACTTATTACCCCTTTACTCATGAACGCGTAGTGGTATTATATTGAAATTCTTAACAAATACTCAAGTCTATAATATCTTTAAGCTGTAACAAAATCAAACTTCTACGTCGACGCAATCAAAAGATACAGCAATTAAAGCCGCATATTTTGAAACTCGCAACTACTCGCAAGGGAATCAAAACCTAAAGGATACTTCCAGACGACCTGGAATCTTGAAATTTGGCATGAAGCAACGTTATAAAGTACACATATAGGAAAAATTCCGAAAATCTTAAATTTTTAGTTACATCACATAGTATATTTTTTTTAATAATCATAAACTTACTAGCTGACCCAGCAAACGTTGTTCAGCGATTAAAAAAAAAAACAGATGTTGGCCGATTCTCAGACCTACCCGATATGCACACAAAATTTCATGCAAATCGGTTCAGCCGTTTCGGAGGAGTTTGGAAACAAACACCGCAACACGAGAATTTTATATATTAGACTTGCTGACCCAGCAAACGTTGTTATGCGATTAACAAAAAAAAATAAAAAAATAGATTTTGGCCGATTCTCAGACCTACCCGATATGCACACAAAATTTCATGCAAATTGGTTCAGCCATTTCGGTTTTTTGATTTAGAGATCAGTTTGCGAGATAATTAACTTTAAAGAGCAAATTTTTGTTAGAGTAGAGCGTCCCCCCCCCCTCTAAAAGCTAAACTACTGGATCCCAAAATCTGAAAAAAATTGTGTCGGTAGTACATGTAATGAACTTTAAAGTAAAACTATAGCGGATAAGTTCACTTCATTAGCTCAAGAGGAATAGGGGTCCAAAGTGTAAAATGCAGTTACTAAGAATAATTCGTGCAAATTACAAAAACCTTTGAAAGTAATGACTTGTATGAAGATGATACTTGTTTAATACAGATAGTAAATCCCTTTTAAGTCGAAATATGTTGTTACGACTAGCTACGGAACCCTACTGCGCGTGGCCCGACACGCACTTGGCCGGTTTTTATTTATAATATTCTCCTCCTTTTCAAATGGGTTTAATCCTACTATTATTCTTTTTAATTTTAAAAATTATCGACCCTGGTCTATACCTCCTCAAATAAAATAAGATTTTTTATTTAATTTGTTGAAAACCAAACTTATTCTATCCATCTATTGTACTCTACAATATATAGGCCAAAATAAGTCATTAACAAAATATAAAACAGGCCCTTAAAAGCAAATCGCTCCTGATCCAGACGAACTAGCCTCCGCACGAGTTTAGCCGCGAGCTTCTATTTAGGTACTCTTTGCGCATCGTGCCTCTTCTCGTGGCTCGCCTTGTTACTCGTGTTGAATTTAAATGCCATTAAAATACTATATAAATAAATCGCTTTTAAAACCGATAATAAAAATGAATATAATATTTTCTCTAATATCAACCACATGAAAAATTCAGTGACAGCAAAACTGACCTGATATAGTATTAATGAGATTACGGAACTACAAGAAGGCCGCAGGGACCAGGAAATGACAATAAACACTTAATCTCCATTAAGAGAATCGAGTTTGATGCCGATAGCAGAACGAACAATAACTCTGAATACTATATAAGACGGCCTAGGACGCGTGTGACTTCTCTCGTTTTGGAAGTCAAATGAGTGTCCAAAGTGAAAAACGGGACGCCGAAGCACTCCACTCGCCCCAAATGTTAACGTTTTTGTATTTACGTGCAAATCACCTGTCGGACAAAAATATACGGGACTAAGACCCCGATATTTGCTTTTAAAAATACAATGAATCCTTTTTGGTGTAAATGCTATTCTCACTCAGCAAACATCAGAGGCTTGAGGCCGCCGGGAGTGAGTTTTTTTTGTCGCAATGTGTCGGCTAAACTATGATAAAAGCCGACTTTTATTGCTTTATCAAATCACTTCTAGCTTTTTTATATTTTGTGGAATATATTATGTACTAGCTGACCCGGCGAACTTCGTACCGCCTTAGCGTAAATTTGATGCACTACTTTATTTTGTATAGCTGACCTATCTTGTGTATGCGTACCTATTCAATTTGAACTGGAATCTATAATATCCTCCATATAAAAATGAATATTTTTTTAAAAAAAATTTTTTCCGTAAGATCCTTGTACAGAGTATTAGAAAACTACAAAAAAAAAATCAGCCAAATCGGTCAAGCCGTTTTCATGCTATTTCGTGACAACGAAAAACGGGTTTCATTTTTATATATATATAGATTTTAGGAGTTAATGGAACGAGAAAAGTAATAGACATCAGACAAATAATAGATGGCGTTGTACATATTTTAACTTGCTCACGAACTAAGTACTAGGCTCATGTTGTAAACGAAGTTTTTATATACTGTAGAGACCTGTCTTGTAGCCAGACGTTATCGTCCCAAGGTACCATTTTCTTTTATTTCAGCTAGTTAACCATGCGATAGCACCAATTGTGTTTCTACTCTATTTGTATCTCTGTTTTAATACAATTGATAAAGAATTCAGTATCATGAGGCTGTATAATTACTTTAATTTCCGTTTCAATTGGAACTAGATGGCGTTGTGTGAATGTTGTGTGATACCTATTATTATTAAGTTATAGTTAAAGATACATTAACTTATTCTTTGACTAAGCTTTAAAGTATATATGTTTTTAAACTTTCGCGATTTGAGAACATTTTTCAAAAATTAGACAACGGGTCTGAATCGCGTTATTATTATAAAGGTAAATAAAGGAGACGACACGCTGAGCTTCACCAGTCGGCTCGTGACCAAGAATGATGCAAGTCATTCGAAACGTCGAGCATAGGTATTTATTTACCTTTATAATAATTACGCGATTCAGACCCGTTGTCTAATTTTTGAAATAAGATTTGAAGATAAATAATAACACATGTTTCTACTGACGGTAAGGATTTTTATACTTCCTATCTTTCTGGTCACAATAAATTGATTTTTGTACCTTCTTGAGCAGACCTTATTTAACTTATTGGTTTTTAAAATTTATAGATTGTTAAGTCTACATACCAGAAAATATTCTTAGACTTTTAATCCTTTACAAAAAAACCTTTATCTTGCTACAATTAAAAGTTTTCCAATTATTTATTGAAATATTTTCTTGAAAGCGCTTTTATTATATTATATATTAGTTATGAAATTTATTAAAGGGAAAGGTCATATTGGAAAACAAAATAACAAAACTCGTTTAGTCTCTCCAGTATAACCAGTAATCAGACTTTCCGAGCCTTAACTACCCGGAACGACTGCTATAGATCTACAGATGGCAACCTGGACTGATGGCATAACGTGTCACCCATTTACGGCCGACCGTGCGCCTTTGATTTTGCCTTTTGTTTAATAAAATAATAATTAAATTGATTTAAATAAAATATGTAGTTTCCTCTCAGTGAAAGAAGTATAGTTCTAGTTATTGCTTCGTATAAAAAAAAACATTTTATCTCTTTATTATAAAAACTACATGTTATCCGCGAATCCATCCGCGTGGAGAACAATATTAATTTCCATGCTGTTTCGTTCAAAGTTGAGTTTCACTTTTAAACCTTAGGGAGTTTACACCCTCTTATTCATCCTTATGGCAAGCGATATTTGCATTAAATATTTTTTTTTAAATCCTCCTTCAAGAGTTGAATTATCCAAAAATCTATCTTATTGCTTATAACGTCACGTTTCATTCCAGAATGAATATTTCCTTTAAAACTGACAAACTTAATGTAAACTTACTATTTTAATTCAGCCCTTTGAATATTAAATACCAAGATAAAACATTTAACGATCCAAATTCATGCAGTAGTTTTTTCAATGCAAACACAGACAGACAGAAAAAAAAACGTTATTTAATAATCTTTCATGTCCAGGAGAATTTATGGGTAATTTACAATTTTATTACATGTAATAAAATAATATTTTATAATTTATTTATATAATATTTATGTTGTGACGATGTATATTGAATAATTGTATCTATTACCTAAATTCAACCGCAATCTACATCGGCAAAATGTTCTACCAAATTTTGAAATAAAATGGAAGCTGTGGTTTCACCTTAATTAGAGAAAATTTAACCGCGATTCGAGCATTTGTGATAAATTAACAATGTATCAAATTTAAGCTTTGCATGATTAAATTTAATTAGATTGTTTGATTAAAGTTTCATTAATTTTATTTTAAGATATTTTCCTTTGTTTACCGAGAGCCTGCTTACTGAACTCTACATTATATTTAAGATTAGAACAAGGTCATTATCAAGTCTATATAGTTTGAGCTTGCTGAGATAATTACCATCGCAAACATTATCTCCGTTAATTTTCGTTGATTGTGCACACTAGTGAGGTATGAAGCCAGCTATAATAATTTTAACATGTCATAACAACATCACCCTTACATTACCCAGAAGGTTCTGACAAAGGCGTAAAACACACTTATGTTTAGGTCCCAAGTACGCAGTACAAGTCCATAATAAGTAAACATATCTTATATTGGAAATGTATAGCTTGATGTGAAGCCGTGTATACAATCGAAGTCACAGGATTCGTACCGACAGTATATTTCTTTAATAAAAAATATGTCTATATCCGAAACCCTATCCCTTAAAAGTAATTTCCAATTTAATCTCCGAGGAGCGCCCTGTATGCTTTTATATTTATATTAAACTCGAGGTTCTTTTGTTCCGTTAACTTATTTATAGGTTTTCAAAATAAACCAAATAAAATACGATTAGGAAGTAAGAAGGGATGAGCCGAATGCGGGATAATAACCTCTATTGAGCGAGATGACGAAGGAAAATACTGCGAGAGCGAATTGTGCCAAACCTGCAAATTTTATCAAAGTTATTATAAGTAATATTGATAAGCGGTCTCGAGGAGAAAATTGAGTTGGAGTTCGCCCTTCAAAAGCAAGCAAGTTGAGTGAGGTGGCGGCAAAGCGCTCAGCAAATATTTACTGCGGTTGAGTGTCTTGAAACTTGCGAATTTGCCCCGGTCTTGTATCCTCATAAAATGTTCACATTAATATGCCTTCAAGGAAAATAAAAACTTTTAATAGTCTTCGGTATTGCAAAATGGCATAAATAGACAAGCCCTCAAGATAAAAAGAAAGATATACCCATCATTATCATAATAATCTTTGTCTAGCTATAAAAAAGTATTTTTTTTTTCCTAAATATTTTTCTTTGACGACACAAAAAAAAAACAAAGCTACAAAACACATTGATTCGTGAATACTTAGTTTAAAATGGGATATTTTATATTGCATATCAAATAAATAATTGCCTATCAATACATACTCAACCAATGATATTATATAAAAACAAAAGCAGATATGTTATAAGCGCTCGCGCTGTGAATACTCAAATACGTCCCAATTGGGACGTCTTGTGTTTAGTTTGCGTGTGGCCTGCGTCGAGCGCAGTCTCACGTGCCAGACGCCATGCGCCATGTTCAAGTTAAGAAAGAGAAAGCGATATTGTTTTGACGTTAGAGCGATAAGGATGCGTGCGCTGCGGACATTTGTCAATGTGTGCAATTTGGAATAGCTCGGAACGGATTTAAATCGTAATTTCTATGAACGTAACATATCTATAGTTCTATAATATCATTGTACTCAACATTTATATTCTTTTTTACATCAAATAACTTACTTCACTACAAATAAACTAAATGTTTAACAAAACTCAAACTGCAGATAATTCGAAATTACACATCAATATGACATTCCTTTTTTCCTCATAATGCAATACAGTTAAATTTATTTTTGTACAAAAATACTACATGCATAGCATAAATACTGACTGCACATCAAATTTACCATATTTCATAGCAAAATAACTATCCCAGTCGCATATTAACCAGTAAGTACAACAAAATCTGTTCATCATATTTGTCTTAATTTTCAAGAAGCCATGCTCGGCAAATTTAATGATTATTATAACAAAAAAATCCTTTTACATTGCATTATTTCTAAAAGCATAACAACTTAACTGAAAAACTTCGCGCGTTTTTTCGTCACTGGAGTAAATAATATAAAAATAAAAGCTATAGTTATGGCATAGGTCAATTATGGGTAAAGAAGTAGGTTAGGTTAGGTTAGAACTGCGTTCCCCACCAACGGGTCCCGCGTTGTCGTCGCGGTGGGGCTTAGTACCCGTGGTGCCTCCACACCACGGCGAAGCCAAGTGGACCCCAGAGGGGGGCTGCTCTTCGGGCTTTGGGTAGCGAAGCCCTTGTGGAGCAGCCCATGTTGCAGGGCTCTTATGGGGGGGCTCTGCAACAGGAGGGCCTGCGGTGTCGGCGTGAGTCGGCACTGCGGCCGAGGAGTTGCGGGGCCGCGGCGGGAGAGGACTGTAGGTGTTTCGTTGCCGCTTTCCCTACCTTCCGCGGTCCCGGCGGGGCCGCAGCCGTCAGTACTGCGGCGTGGTGGGCGGTGGGACGAACATCTGTCTCACCGCGGAGGGCCAGGCCGTCAGATACGAAAGTGTCTGACGGCTTTGCACGCGGCTCTCGGTGCCGGTCCCCCCACATTTTGGGGGCCATGAGGGGCCTGCCTCGGCGGGCAAGGCCGGGCTGCGGTGTTGGCGCAAGCTGGCACTGTGGCCCGGTGGTTTACGGGGCCGCGGCGGGAGAGGACTGTTGGTGTGTCGTTGCCACTTTCCCTGCCTTCCGCGGTCCCGGCGGGGCCGCAGCCGTTGAACTGCGGCGTGGTGGGCGGCGGGACCGACCACCTGTCTCGCCGCGAGAGGACCAGGCCGTCGGACATGGGGAATGTCCGATGGCTTTGCACGCGGTCTTCGGCGCCGGTCCCCCCACATTTTGGGGGCCATGAGGGGCCTGCTTCGGCGGGCATCGCCGGGGGGGTTGTGGACGTAAAGGCTGTGCCAGATTCCCATGACCCCCCCATCAAGGCGAGTGCGGGTGCACCGTGGGGTTTTAGTGGGTATTCCCGTGCCGTTTACCATCTTTAGGCACGGGCGAGTCCCACATAACCACTCTGCCCTTCCCCGGGGTGGGGTGGTATGCGTAAATGCATTTCCCCACGTAAAAAAAAAAAAAAAAAAAAAGGTTAGAACTGCGACCATAACATAGCGCGAGCCGAGAGAGCGAAGCGAGCGTGCCGCGGCAGCGGTCGGCGAGTGCTAGAATCAATCTGTGTGATACTCTGACCCCTTTTTGAATCCACCTACTAAATAAAATAATATTATACTATCTACCAATTTCTTATTATCATAGATCGTAACAGACGACAGTACGTGGCGCCACCTGCAGAAGCTAAAATTGTGCCTATTGGGCAAAAAAGGAAGCGTGGACGCCCCGCGAAAGCTAGACCCGCTTTAATAATTCAATAAATTACAATTTTGTATCTAATTTTATATTTATTTTGCTGATCTCATTATGTGATAATTAATAAATAATAAGATGACTGTGACTAATAAAATGTTGTTTGATTTAGAAAAACTGCTGTAAATATTATAAAAATAGAAGCTATATTTAAAAGAAAAAGTGTTAACATGTATAATGTGCATTAAGATTATTAGTTGTGCATTGATAAAAAAGCTTTTGCTTCAGGAAAAATTGCTGTGCGCTGTGAAAATAAATTGTAGTGTGTTTAGTGATATTTTGAGTTGAATATTTTGTTGTGCAATCAGTAATTTTGATGGGAATTCGGTATTTAATTGCATAGAAAAAGGATATTTTATGATTTGCGTTTAAATACTACCCGTTTAAAATAATACGTCATTTGACTCCAAATTCAGAATAGGACAGATTGAAACTGTTTTATGATTATTTTTATAGCATTTAGCTATGCTTAGCTAATTATACTAAGAAACAGTTAAAAAAATTATGGCTCCTTGGTCGCCTCTTGCCAGGACCCTAAATTTCCCAACAGTATGTGACGTCATTACGAGACGTCACGTTCATCCATTTGTACCTATCATAAGTAGGAAACCAACAAACCATATAACTGTATTTTAGTACAGGATAGATTGGATAAATGTGATTCTGCAATGAAAATACGTAATTGCCAATGTTCTATTGAAATCGACGTGTCACGTGACCGTGGAAAATCAAATCCTGTTTGAGTCATTCGCATGCCGTGAAGCGTGACTTTGTTTAAATTGAATTCTCTTCACTGAAAAATGTTTGTCAACTGTGATGGTCGTGCCGTGCAGGTAGGTTCAAATAGTAGAGAATGAAAATGTGTTACACAAAAAGGGTTTCTCTTTTGTTTTTAAACTAGTACGTAAATATATTCAGACGAGAAAATATGCAATAGAGTCAAAGTTGTAGCCGTAAATTAGAAAGAAATGAAAGATATTTAAACCTCTCTCTTACCTATAAGGCAAGAAACCACAGAATAGATAAACCAAAGTGATATACAATACGATGACCGCTGTATTTGATTTCTGGCAATATGTAATATGTCCAATAACCATCCTGTAATGTATCAAATCATCGCTACATAGGCTTACACTAATATATATGCACATTACAATGCATAGTCACATTGACGAATTAGTGTAAGCCTACACAAAGAACCACCTCAAAGGAACTTATGCATAATTCAAACATCTATCATCATAGCAACGTTCCTAAAACGCGAAAAAAACGTGTGGTTGGAATTTATATAACTAGTGGAAACTAAACATCGCTTTATTATTCTCCTAGTGAAATTATATTTATTTTTTATAAGTCTATCTAATCCAGATCCAAAATAAACCACTGGGTTGTCATCAAATCTTGTGGTGCGAACCGACCTATTCAAAAAGAGTCTTGGGTTGTTCGCACCACTCGACGACAGTGGTGCGAACCAGCCCATTCAAAAAAAGTCCTTGGGCGATCCATCCCGCTGTGCGAACGCCGTGTGGTATGAACAGCCCCAGTACCCGTTGGCGGGTACTACAAAAAATTTACATACAACAAACCACACAAAGAAAAAACATTTACCAAATATAAAACTCCTTAAGTTTGGTCGGCTTTATACAATGACGATTAAGCTCTTGTAGCAAAAAGGTCTTTTGAGAACCAACGGCTAAAATAAACTGTATTGAGGTCACGCAAACAGCTGAATGTATCATGCATCGTTCCTTTGTGAAGGACTTATCTCAGTTGAGAAAGTTCTCTCTCCGCAATAGAATACCTTATCCCTGTTGTCTAAACAAATAAAGCTGCTTAAAGGTCTACTTAATTATGTACATTAAGTAAACTTAAGCAACTGAAATGAGTATCTTTCTTTTGTATCCACAGCATTTATAAACCACCAAATGAAGTTTCTTTTGGAACTGCGTAAACAAAAGCAACTACGCTATTACCCTAAAATTAGCGTCTTTATGTGTAAAATAAAGTATAAGTAAATAAATATTTTTTAGCTGTATAACGTAATAGTACTGTGCCCAATCGGACCTTTTTGTATATTTTTGTACATATTTAGTTTTTTATAAGAATTTGCTTTTGTTTTTGACAATTTAAGTTCCTTGTCAGTCTTTTGGTTATCTTCCTAGGTTCAGTGTTTCTTTAGTTTATTTTCCTATTTTCCTAATATAACTAATTTCATTTTTTTCCTGTTTTCCTTGTATTAACCTAATCCACAACAAGTACCTTTCTCAAAGGAATATTTTTTGCTAAAAGTAAATGCCAAAATAGTTGTATTTTTTTCAGGTAATCGACTCGGAAGCATGGCTGCATGCATTACCGTTCGTTCACGATGTTCCATTTATACGAAATCATAAATTTCCATCTGTGGGACGACACGGAGCTGGGAGACGTATGACGGTGTATATACTCGGTTTGTATTATACAGAAGCTGTTTCGAGTCTCGAGTCTCGATTTTCACAAGTAACGTTCTGAGACCTTAGTCATGCCTCCGTGCCCACCATCGCACGTAATGCGATTACTAAAAGAGAACAGACACAAAAGCGACTCGTATATCTGTTGAATTAGGCTCTTTTTCAAACCAATTTCCCTCTTTAATGTCATATTAAGCCTTTGTAGTAAAACTCAATATTTTGTCGCTTGTTTAATATCGCATTGCTGGGAGAAACGATAGAATTCTTTTATAATTTGTACTTATAAAGTTAAAAAAAAAATATTACGAGGAAATGACAAAGTTTAATGCGTGTACACATTGCAGACGTAGTGTAGGATTTTTGTCTTTCCTCGTATTTTATATGATATATATTTTTGTTATTATATAAATTGTTTTTGTGGTGTACGCTTTGTTGTTTACAATACATAGTTTGGTTAGTTTTGTATGCCACAAGGGGACTGCTTAAATTCAAAATTACAAATTTAATGTTCTACTAATATAAAAGAACGATAAAAGAATATTCTATTTTGCTTACTTTTTAATAAAGTTTTGGCTACCTATTAATACCTTTAAAAGCCAAGTAAAGCCATGTGAATAAAAATACAATAAGAAGGTGATAGGGATATACTTACGGAGGATTTATTAGATAGTCATTTTATAAAAGGATACATGGACTATTATAATAAAAAACTCTACCTTTACTTTTAATTTATAATAAATGTATAGAGGTGATCGATATCCCAGCATTTTCATACAAAAAAAATCTGCAAAAAATAAAACCTAATCAATGGAAAATCTATAAATAAGCCCCTTGATTCAGTTCTATGCAGGTGTGCAATGAATCAGTGGTTAGTGCGGCTGCTAATTAACGACTGACCTATTATGTACAGCGCCGCTCTTCAGCTCCAACCCTCTACACGTCGAGTGCTGAGAGCTGAATACGAGCTGAGCTTCATCGGACCCGTGCTCAAAGCTTAGATCGAGCGACAAAAGCATTCCTGGAGATGTGTGGAAAAGGAATTTGAAATTAAAAAAATATAATGACATTACTGCATAAACATGGTGGCTCATTTATGTCGGTCAGTATGGGAACGTCTGTAATAATAAAACATACGCAAATCTGTTCTTAGGAACCATCAGATCGATATAAATAAAAACAAAAACTGACAACACATCAAGAGACATAACGCGATAGTTTAATCTTTACCAAAACGAATCGAACTGTATGTAATTGTATTGAAGAAAATGGTGGTAATTTCGAACATTTACTTAGTAAAATAAATTTATGAATATGAAATACAATGCGTTTTATTTATTTTAGATACCATGTTCTATAGTAAGATTTACTGCTAATGACCTACACGATCGATATCAAACTTTAGATAATGTAGGATTTATTTTTCAATTCAACCGGGTTCGATTCCCGAACTTTGTACAAAGATTTTCTTAAATCTAATTATGCAGTTTTTGTTTTTACTAAAATCGATATCATGGTTCCTAAGAACAGATTTGCTAATAACTACAGACTTACCCATACTGACCGATATAAATGAACCACCCTGTATATCTACCAACAATTCAAAACACTAAGTCGAAATAAATTAGTTATTTATGCAACTGTTCTATAATGAGGGGTATTAAAACACGATTGTGGGTTTATCACACGAGGCGAAGCCGAGTGTGATAATAGTATCACATGAGTGTTTTAATACCTAATTATAACAGTTGCATACAAGACTTTATCTACACCCATGATATGAATCCTCTATAAATGTTCTGAAACCATAGGGTATTAGGGTACAGTGTTGTAAGAACTCTATGTAAATTCATCGAGAGTTTAATTAGTGAGTATCTAATACAAAAAAACTATGTTTAGGTAATAATATAATTATTTATTGTAATAATTATTTACATTTTGGATCGTACAATTATTAAAAAGTATTTTTTCAATACTATTTGTGAACAAAAATGGCGGGATACGACGTCAATTCAAAAATTCGAATAAGTTTTTATTTAAATTACGGCGCTGTGGTAGTGAAACGCGCGTGCATGACATGTTCTTTTTTTGAAATTCATAAAGATGCCATGAGAATGTGGCTGTTCGATGAGTAAAAAAGGGGTTGCATAATGAATTTCAGTACAACATTATAACACCCGTTTGGGTGTTATAATGGTTATTATGACACTGGCTGTTTTAATGTTGGCAATTAGCTAACTGTTTCAAGAACGTTTATAGAGGATTTATAGCATGGGTGTAGATAAAATATATTATAGGGCCCATGATTATCAATTAACAATACGCAGTCCAAAAAACGAACCGGCATCTCATTTGGAATGTTATATATTTTTATTGATGTGTAGTTTCGAGAAACAATCATTCTGATTATCATCAATCTGACGTTCAGACATGTCACATTTTCGGTACAAAAACGTTAACTATACTTTGTTCTAGGTTACTTTTAGAATATCGTTATTTAAAAGGTTTTTGCTACTGTTCAGAAGTTCTTCAGTCCCTGACCTAAATACGGTCTAGGTTAAACTACAAAAAGTTTGTCTCAGTCTTTCATATTGTACAACAAGAATTGAATGTTTCCTAAGAAACAAATTATTGTGTGTTTCTGCTAGATAAATTAGAATTGGGATGTATTTAAATCTTAAATGTACGAATACTTTTAATGTTAACGTAATTTATATAATGTAACATGTAATTCCCACGAGTGTTTGTTGTATGCTTGACAAATACACTAGCCAGTGTCCACAGTTACAGTTCCGAGTATTCATTACGTTTCGAGACTTCAGCGTGCCTTGGAGAGCTTTGGCAAGCAATCAGTGCCGATTGTCACGTAATCTTTGGCAATCCTCATGGGTAGTGAGCGAGTAGCCAGAATGTCTTTCCAGTAGTTTAACCAATTGAGTTCTCGAACTAGTTCTTAAATTTGAGATGGAAGTCTTTATTCGCAAAAGTTTCGACACAAAGCCATTCCAGGGATTATGAAATAATATCGAAATAAGTATAAATAAGCTAACGTTGGCAACGAAAAAGTGAGTCTAAATAAAAATAAAGGTATCTAAACTAGATGTTTTTAAATATTTAAAACCAGCCTAGTGCGTACCTACCGGACCAGGCACAATAGGGTTTCGTATTTAGTCGTTACAACATAGGTATTTAGACTTAAAAGGAATTTCACACATAGGGTACCCGAAAAAAAAATGTTACACGATTTTATTTTAACACTTTCTTGATGTAGTTAAGTTTTCGACGCTATGCCTCCGACAGACGGACAGACGGACGTGGCGAAACTATAAAGGTTTCTTGTGATTACTACGGAACCTTAAAAACAATAAGCAAACTTCATGAAATTAAATGTGAATAATTGAACATCCGACAGCTACCCGACACATTGTAATTATTCCGACAAATAAAGCCGACACCGATAATGTTGATTCCCAATTTGAGCTACCGCATCCATTTATCAAGGTTTCCCAACACATGCATAAATTAGCACGAAGTTTCTGATCGGCAGATTGTTCGTACACATGGCATGGATACAATCGGCTCTGATTGACATCGCACTTCGGATGTCAAATAACAGTAGGAAATTATTTGTTTCAAGCTGACATGAGCGGGCAATTTACATTACCGTAGAGTAGAGATGCTGTCAGCTGCCAACGGTTTGTTCTACTTCGTTCACCTGGATAAACTGATTGAAGAATCTTTATCTTTAAATGTTCTAGGTAGATATTAAATAAATCAAGAAGAATTAAACACTTTTAAAAAAGTGATAAGAGATGTCGAAGTTATATTGATGTTTATTATTAATACCCAATTAAAAATAATTTGTAGATAACTTGTTGATGTAAAAAAAAATATAAATGATTTGAAATATTATTGATTTACTGTATAATTCGCTGTACGAGCAGTATTGGCTCGTAAAACTTTTTTCAAATACACACTTTACGTTGACTTGGTGACGCTATTACTAAATAAATCTAGAAAGTAACAAGCTCAGGTGATATGAAAAATATTTCATGATAGTTCTTTCAACCAGATACCCAAAGTGGAATAAACCACCGCGAGCAAGTTGGTCGTATTCAAATTGACGTCATTAAGGGGTTAAATACACGCCGCTAAGACGCAGGCGTTCCCTCATTACATTTCTAACAAGAAGTATTCCGTATGCATTACAAGCTTTATTCCAGAACTTATTCATTTCACAAGTTACAGACATGAACTGTTGCTAAAAGTTTCATTATATTTCATTGTCCATATTCCGTCATTCGATGAATAAATAAAAACATTGTTATGCTGGATTGTCAAGCACGTAGTACTCGTTACAGACCAATAGAAAGAGAAGAGAAACAGTTTGTTTGTTACTCATGGCATTCATCAGTTACAAACTGTTGCATGCCATATTTGTATGTAATACCAACAGGATTTGTACAGTCGCGACCAAAAGTCCATAAGCAATCTCAAAAGGCAATAGTTTGAAGTGTAGTTTGACTTACGACCTTCTATTTCCAAGAAAAAGACACATGTTGTTAACAAATAATTGTAGTTCATAATTTCAACCACAAGGTAAGTGACAAGATGGCCGAGCGGTTAAGGCATGCAGTTAGATGCGTTTATCAATACACCGCAGCTTCAAATCTCACTTGGTTACTTATACTTTTTGAAGTTTTTACTCGATTAGAAGGAATGGGACAGAAATATAGTATTATTTATCTTGTTCACTTTGTTTACACATTTGTAAATATATAGAAAATTTATGGGGTTTGATGGTGCAAAGGTGGGAGGAGTCACGGGATGAAAGGTGTATACAACAGTTAAAAACCCATTGCATGGCAGTGTGGGGAAACTTAAGAGGAACCAGTATATATGTGATAATATTGTAGGGTCCATGCATTGAGCTATTATTACTACGTAACTTCAATGGGTCCATGCGCAAACGTCTACTTGACTGCATCGAAAATAATGGGGGTTATACGAAATATTAATAATGTTATAATTATTAATAATTTAAGATGTTTTGGTTTTACTAATAAAACGCTTGAACTGAATATTAGCACTTCTGTAAATATTTAATGATCTTCAATGGAGGTTTAGTTTCCTTCTTCTTTTCGTCAAGACAAGCTGTAACCTCAATACATTTATTGTGACGTTACATTAAAAAAAACATCTTCATAAAGTGTAAATCATAATCTTAGTCTTCAATAAACGCTGCTGTATACCAATACCTATTATAAGTGGGTATCAACAATTATATTTTTGTTATTAGAACCTCCTGTCCTTGTTGTCTTTGTGAATCAATTTAGTAATATTTGTATTATCAATGTTATGAATTGACTAAGTGGTTTACAAAAAAAAATCTTATAAACGGTTACAAGGGAACTTTTTTATTTAGGTAGGAATGTGACGTCACAATTCTCTTTAAAATGTATTAATTGTATAAATAAATAAAACGAATAAACATTTTTACCATCATTCAACATGACTTTTTTATTTCTACCTTACAACAATGACAATAAAAAAAAATACGTAAGTAGTGTAATAATAATAACATATTTAATTTATTAGTTATTATATTAATCAAAAATCTTATAAACGGTTACAAGAGAACTTTTTTTTATTTAGGTAGGAATGTGACGTCACAATGCTCTTAAAAGTTTATTAATTGTATAAATAAATAAAACGAATAAACATTGTTATCATCATTCAGCGTGACTTTTTTTATTTCTACCTTACAACAATGAAAAATAAAATAAAAAATTACGTAAATAGTTAAATAATAAACATAATGATATAATAACTAACAAGTTAAATATATAACATATTTAACTTATTAGTTATTATATCTATATGTAACTATTTATGTATTGTATACATGTATTGTATCGCAATTTAAGCATGAATACCTAACAAGTTTGTGCTTAAAATGTTACAAATATTATTATGATTTCGTAAAAACAAAATACAACCACAAATCAACTAAGGTTCAAACTCAGATTTAGTTGATCGTGATCCCAATGTTTACCCGATATAGCTACCTGCTCATGATAGATAGATGCGAATTCAAAGAACCGGTCGCCACTGTGACGCGTTTAGTACGAATGCGACAACATTTCATTAGTGTGTGTTATTTTATAATTCAAATTCAAATTCAAATCATTTATTTTCATAGGCCCCAGGAGGCGCTTGAACATATAAACTGCTAAACACGCACGCGACTTCGTTAGTGTATGTACTGGCTGTATCGGGCTCGTACCGTTCATAGCAATGTAGTCCTTAGCATGGCTATGGACTTATGAGCGTTTACTGTACCTCTTCTTGAGTATAACCGTTAAGCTAGTAATTGTGATAAAAATAAAAACGAAATTGCTTGCTTGAAAATGTAAATGCTTTTAATTGAAGTTGATAATATTTTGGCAAATACTCAAACTCTCTCTGTAAATGAAAGCTTAAGTACTCATATCGTTATATACATGTCATAAAATATATTGTTATCAGTAAATACTTTGAAGATGTAACCTTAAGAGTATTTAATTATTTGTCCACGATAAATATCGGATACAGCCTTCACGTTTTCGACGTAATTAGGTATATATTTATATCTATTGCTATTAAGCCGAAGGCTAAAAGAAATGGCACAGAGCTCGATACATCCTTTGAAACTAATAACAAAGGATTATTAACTCCGTCTTTTATAACATGTTGTAGCATTATCCGCAAGAAAAAGCATTTTTTTTTTCTTACCAGCATTTTTTACACAGGCATCACTTTTGATTGATGTTGTAGCCGTAATTCAGAGCTATTCAGCTGTTTCTTGGTTGTTAAACTTACAATTACTCCATAATTTCTCAATTATTACCTAGATACGAACACTATAACAATGAGTAGTTTTATCAATCTATTGATCGGAACGATTTCGCTTTTGTTTGTGGTTAAACAAGAACGTTAGCAAAATCAGTAATATTATGCCGCTACTTAGTAAATGAATATCAGAAGGAGAATTTTAGTTTGTATGTAATTAAATAACTAGTTGCAACTATTAGTTTTGTTAAAGCACCCAGGTGATTTAACCCAGGTGAATTAACTATACTACACCGTTTTTACACTGGTCTAAGTCATTAAGCTAAAATTACTTAAATCAAAATAATTATGTAACATATCCATTGAAAATCGGTATTTTTTATTATTTCAGTAATACTTACTGATTTATTATCTGAAGTTAAATTGATATGTCTGGTGATTATCGGCCTTAGTTTTAAGGCGGGGTGGTACTGCAATTGTAAAGGGGATTAAGAAAATGTTCAGAAGGCATTTCCATTTTCTATCTCTTCAGAGTGAAGTGCAGGTACACAAACGCTAGATCGGCTGGCTCCACGCCAGACGGCCTGCCTCGCGTGACATCTCGGAAAACTCCGGGAACCGCTCGGGTCAATATTTGTGATGCAATTTAACTGTTCTACCATTCCCGAACAACGATATTTTATTGCTTGCTTTCCTCTGGCTCCAAATAATGCGTTTAAATGTTAATTACAATTAAATGCATTAGAAAAGATACATGTAAGAGGATTCTAAGTCTATTGATTTTTATTTTATTTTCCATTTAAATGATGTTTCTCTATTGTAATAACAATAGAAAAATAACAAATTACATGATCTTCATTAATTTAATCTACAATATTCTACAACTTCACATTCAATTTGCGTAATATGAACAAATATTAAGTAAAATCATCAGCCAAGTGCGTGTCGCCCGACTCAGACCACGCGCAATAGGGTTTTGTATTTAGTCGCTACAACATATAGTTACGATTAATATCTGTATTAAACAAGTAATAACTTTGTATAACTCATTATTTTCAATGGTTTTTGTGTTATGTACGAACTATTCCAATTAACTGTACTTTACAATTTGGGTCCTTAATATTCTTGAAATATTCAATTTAACATAGTTGCTATAGTTTTCCTTTAAAGTTCATTATTAATACTATCGCTAGGATTTATTTCAGATTTTTTAAGCCAACGCTGCAACGGTTCAGCTTTAAGAGGGCGGGAACGCCCGACGCGAATATATTTTTTTTTACTGTTCATTATCGCGCGAACGGGTCTCTAAAACATAAAATTGTCCTGATAACCCCTTAATGTGTTTAAAAACCCTATCTTATAATGCCCACACCATTGGGAGGATGAGATCCTTTTTTTACATATTTCTGCTTTTATTAATTTTGATTAATTAAATAATTAGTTTATTTAATTACTTTTAGCTTTTTAGCACTAAGGGCTTTGGAAATACAGACAGACAATCAGATGGACATGGCGAAATTATAAGGTTTCCTTGTAGGTACTACGAAACCCGCACAGACAATAAAACTAGATATAAAAAGGAGCCGGTATTTCATCTCATTTTATCTCAAAGTTCTTTTTCCTTGCATACATAAGCGTATATTATTCGTAGCTTGCCCCACATACCTATTTCCATCAACAAAGAAGGGCAGACAAATGACGTTAATATTTTAACAGAAGGACTCGCATGAAAAGTTTGACCTTTGGAAGGGACGTTTAACAAATAGCAATCCTCTGGAGCCAACAAACCAATCAGTGAGGAACAACCGAGGAAATTACATTGTGGCTTCATGGCCGGCTATTTAATATTTAACCATTCATCGCTGATGAATCTCAGGCACCGCAGTATTTAAGCGATGGTTTACATGAAAAATTTAATATTTTAAAAGTACCTTTAAGTGTACGATTCGTTAGCCAGAACTGTTGAACTGAACTACGTTTCATCTAATGGGTATAATATACATATAAACTGACATATGGCTTTAGAATGAAAAACCTAGCATGGTATCACTATACGTTTATAAATCATACCCATTACAATTCTAAGCCCCAATTTCACAGGTGTTCGATAAACCTTATTGGCAGGATAATCATATAACTCACATAAATAAAAGTGACCGCTGTGTACTCTTTTAAAGTGTACCTTGTGTCACTTTAAAATGCGGTCAGGTTATATTTTATGGATCGGCCCAAAACTGTACAATTTATCAATCAAAAAAATCTAAAGAGAGTAGTAATAATTATTTTATGTCAGATTAATAGGCCAAAGCAATGAAAATCTTGTCCCTGATCACAAAAATCGACATGGTTTCGTCGTATTATCGTCTGATTTTTTATAGAATCTGTCCTAGAACATGTGCGTTTTCTACATGCTTCATTTCTTTTATTTTTGCGTCGTTATTAACCCGCTAAAAGACAAAAATCATGCCAGCATTATTAGCCTATTAAGTTAAGCTTTATTCGGTTTATTTGTCATCCAACACCACAGCATATGATTTCACGTACCGTAATACAGAATGAGGAAATTTGTATTAGATTGTGAAGCACCGGTAACACCGCAATTTAGCCTTGGGGATCCCAATAACTTCATTTGACGCTATTTGTACACGGGATAGGGAGGCCAGCGTCCCGGTTATTTATTCCGGCGGTTATATGGCGGCGATAACATATTATCCTTTATTCTTTATTGGCAATAACCTCTACTTACGTGATATTTAAATGTGTTGTTAACCGCTTCGCTTCGTTATCCTTTTATTTACTTGGATTCTGTGTCTGTGTCGCTTTTTAGCTTTATGAATATTTATCAGATACATGTTTTCAAATATAATACACAATTTCAACAAAGTGAAGATTAAATTAAGCACACAATACTTTGAAAGTATACGTGCCTTGAAATTAGGTTTGCAACGTTAAAGGTTTTTCTCCGGATTATTTATTTCTCCATCAAGTAAGACAGAAATAAATAAGAGTAATTTGTAAAGAGGCTCAATGTATTTGCTCTCATCAAATGGAGTGTGCTTAGCCTTTACAAAGAGCTCTCAGATTTAATAGCACCTATCTCTATCAACTCAGATAGGTATCAATTTATTGTTTGAAACAAAATATCCAGTTCAGTGAGCTGTGTGATTGAGAATTTCAATTTATTTGCAGAAAGATTAGATAGTGGTATTTGCATTCGTTAAAATGTTACCTACGAGCTAGTTAAACAAATAGATCAAATACAATTTGTAATTATATTATTAGACAATATTATATTTATAAGAGAGATAAAATCAAAAAGCTATACCTATCAATAAAGACGTTATATTACCATTCACCCGCAAAAGGCATATGACGCATGACTTCAGATAAATCGACGCAAAATCGCTTAGCCGCGACTTAGCGACAGATTAACTGTGAGAGGGGATGTATATAGACGACGACAATCGGCAATAGTGGCTGTATTCGATTCTATTCGAACACGTACTCGATACTAACACTCGATGAATCCATGAACCGATGCATCTCAGAACGAGTTAAGCCCTGGGATCAGCACCGCTTTTTCGCCGGCACGTACACGATTCCCCACTACGCGCTGATTGGATATTTTATAGCTTTCGATTCTTTATTATTTGTGTTTTCAAAAATAACTTGTATACAAGGATTATCTCTCTACACAAGACAAGAATAAAATGTGTTCCAAAGTGAAATATTGATCCTCTCAAAAACAGTTATGTCAAATGTTGCCCAGACGAGGCCATGGCGTTAAAAAGTTATCAGATGATTAAACATTATGTATAAGCTCAAGGTCCAAATATTTAGATCGGAATATTCTACGAAAGGGCTAAGATGACATTGGGAAATCCCGAGAGTTGGCCGAACAATTGCAAATGTATTAGGATAGTTCGGGATAACGTTACTCTTCACAAAAAAACAAAAAAAAATCCGGGTCTCAGAATCTAAATCTTTAAGGAAACTAAATCATTGGTAAGCGGCTTCGTCACGCTTTCATTTACACCCTGTATATGTGAACCATAGAATAAAATGAACCAAATCGTACCTCAATTCACCTCAATTTTACAGTAATTCAGACAACCATCACCCTATCTAAGTAACTAAAATCTGAAAAAAGCGTAGATATGAGACTAGCACTACATACTCGTACCAGCAAAAAACCTATTTTCCTTATTCTGTGTACTTGAACTCTAGGTATTTAGAATAAGATGACGACCTTTGTTTCTGCGTAGAATTTCTTTACCAAAGATAACGTTATATAGATAGATAGATAGATAGATAAAACTTTATTTGCATACCATTCCATTACAAACTAAAGATTACTATTGAAAGATAATAACAATATGCAAAGGGCGGCCTTATCGCTTGACGCAATTTCTGCCAGGCAACCTTTGGATGGACAGATTGAAAAGAGAAAGCGTGGTAGTTTCAGGGTGTGCGGAACTTAAAAACATTTTAAATTTTTTCATTTGCTTAAAATATAAATAGGTAAAGAAAATACCTAATATAAGTAAATAAATATAATTTGTAACTTATTTAATAATATATAATTTAATAATTAATAACTACATACATAAATATATAATAATACAATACAAAAACGTGTATCCGCTGTGGACAGTGATGCGGAGGAATTTTATGACGCATAATGTGTTTTATTATTTTATATCATTTTATTAATTTATTGATTGTATGTGTGTGTGTGTATGTGTTATATAGTTTTATTATTAGTCATTTAATTTTCTTTTATATTTAGTTATTAATCTTTAATTTATATTTAGTTAGATATGTTTTCTGTTAATTGAATAAAAATACTCTATTTAGAAAAAAAAATACAAAATAATATCAAATAAAATAAAAAATAATATAATACCTATATATATTTTTTTACTAAAGTGATAGATAATGCTCGTTTAACATCTTTTTAAAAGTAGCTGAGGATTTGGCTCGTCTTATACCTGCAGGCAATGCATTCCATAATCGTACGGCTTCCACAGTGAAAGACTGGTCATAGAATTTTGTAGAATGCATTGGCATCTCAAGTCTCAAATTTTCAGATGATCTCAAAAATCTTGAATGTGAGTCATGTACGTATTTAAAACGTTCCTCAAGATAAACTGGGGTTGTGGGATTATATATTTAATAAGGGTTATATTTAAGTATAGAGAGGCAGCTAAGGCGAGAAAGTTAGAGCTTACAGTGTTACCTATTTCTAACTGTAAGCATTATGTTCATTAATATTCTAGTGTCCATACTATTTTGTAACATGCAAGACAACAATAAATATGTTGTTAACTGCAACAATGATTACATGTGGAACTATAACAAGGTAAAGTTGCGAGTTAAACTTTAGCCGTGACAAAATTATGTTTCTTGGAATACTAATGAACGAAATTAAATTAAAGTGACTTGGTTACAGCTTAAGTAATTCAAAACAGCAATTTTGTGGAATTAAATTACCTGTTTAAGAGAGAACAATTGCTTGCCTGTTTTCTATACAAAAGTAATATGGGTTTAGCTTTATTATTCTTAAGTTTTAATCTATTTTTATAACACATAACATAACATCACGCCCATATTACCCAGAACGGTGTGGCAGAGGTGTAAAATACCCACATTTCATCTGCTATGTTTTAGTCCCATGGGATAGGCGGTAAGCCTATCGCCATCCACCGGGCATAATTCTAACTCCGTATTTCTATCGTGAATTTTCTGACGGAAATTTCATAAATAACACTTTTCACGAATCGGGCATCGAACCCTAGACCCCACGGTGCGAGGCGCATACGCTAACCACTAGAAACAAACAAACTAAAACACAAAAAATAGTTGTTTAGTATAGTTGGTGCCAATTTTTTATAAATGAATAAAACAATTTTGACGTAATGGCCACGAACAAACATGCATTTAAGTGATATGATTTGTTCATAAAAATAGATAACAACATAATAATATTAAAGTTAAACAAATATTACGTTATGTAATATTAAAGTTGAAAAATTAAGAATCCAGCAGGACTCGAACCTGCACCTCTTGGGTATACGCCCCAAGTGCTAAAAAGTGCAAGTGCCAAAGCACTTGGGGCGTATACCCAAGAGGTGCAGGTTCGAGTCCTGCTGGATTCTTAATTTTTCAACTTTAATATTACATAAAATAAATGCATAGCAAAGCTAAAATTTGCTTTAAAATATTAAAATATTACGTTAGTATGGAAACACTGCGCTCCGTAGTCTTAAGAAAATCTCTCTGTATATTAAAATACTCTATTTTGTCGTATACCGTCTGTTGAGCTTGAGCCAACAAGCGATCCTCTAGGACATCTAAGCGCACTACACGCTGCAAGCCAATTCTTCAAACAAAAAAAAATAAAGAGGAATGGCTAAGCGCGACACCGTGTAGCGGTCGTTTAGAGACATTTTTATTTTATCTGTGATTTAGAGCGGACGTGTATAATTTTGTATTTTTACGGTTTGTAATGGTTGTGTAAGTTTTGATACACTTATCCATATTGGCTTTGGAACTCTTAAATACTGATAGGTATAATTTTCGTTTTCAACATACATTCAACATAATATTATATTTCATTCAAAGCAGCTTTTTTGGAGCAGCCTCATACAAAATTCAGCCCAAGTGGAGCTGACCTAATATAATTTTAAAGAGGCGGATATACTGCTAGAGTAAATGACGAGATTTCAGCGGCCGCAAAGAGCAGAAAATGTCAATAAACACTTAATCTCCATTAAGAGAATCGAGTTGGACGCCGATGCGCGATGGTAGAACGAGCGATAACTCTGAATAATGGATGAGACGGCCTGAGACGCGTGTGACCTCTCTCGTAGTACTATATTTTGGTAGTCAAGTGAGTTACCAAAGTGAAAAACGGGACGCCGAAGCACTCCACTCGTCCGAAATGTGAACCTTTTTGTGTTTACGTGCAAATCACCTGTCCGACAAAAATATACGGGACTAAGACCCCGACATTTGCTTTTAAAAATACAATGAATTATTTTTGGTGTAGAAGCTATTCTCACGAGGGAAACATCTGGGGCTTATCTTTTTATTCTGCCGAGGGCTTTCTGAATACTGCGAGTGGGTTTTTATGTCACAATATGACCGTTAAACTATAATAAAGGCGACTTTATGGCATTAACATAAGACGTATTCGGCGTTTATTTTTAGTGAAAGAAACAGAATTTGTGAATGGATAGCAGCAGTAATTAAATATTTGCATAAGGGTCGGTAAACGAGGTCAGCTGGAGGTATACTTGGCGTGGTCAGCTGGTTCATCATTCATTCATCGCTGTTGGGCAATATTTTAGCGATAGTTATTCTTAAGGTGAGGTAAGTGAGCACATATAAGATCTATCGCTGGCTCGTACCGTTCTATCACTGTCTGACTTCAATTAATTTTAACCAGAGTATTACTAGCACAACTTTTACACCGGATATTTCAACAGTCTTTTTAATTGTACTGTTCGGCGGCAGGTTACAGATTAGTTATACTTTTTTAATATCACAAAAGCTCGTTTAAACTCGCACAGCTTGCATCAACAGCAAAACAACGATGAAAGGTTACAACATAGTGTCGTGTTTTTGTCTCTTAACCGTATGTATAGAACATTGTGTTTACGCAGGCACAAACGTATCTAGTAACAAAACTTAGGACGGTGTCTCTCTAGAGTATTCCACACACACACACATTTACATGCAGTACCTAACGCTTTAAATATTTATGTGTATAACGCCCGACTGCCCGTTTTTTATACATTCCTAATCGGGTTGTAACTTTTGTTTTTTAATATTGGATTGTAACTTTAAGGACCAGTTTCTGAGGTGCCGGATATATCCAACCCATTAAATATAACCAGACAGAATTTAAAAATTGACACATTTTACACTCGAAAAAAAAACACAGTTGTCACTTTCATTTTTATGTTTATTCTGCCAATAAGGTTTATGTAACACCTGTGAAATTAGATTATTAAGTTTTATCTATGTTTATAGATATATCATATCCAAAACATTAAAATGTCTGTTTGTTTGTGGTAATTTAATGAATATTGATACATTCTAAAAATAAAAAAATAATTAGGCTTCAACATACCAGCTGAAATCCGGTTGTTATACCTTTGCTACACCCTTCTTGCCAATGTAAACGTCCTGTTCTGATTATTCACAAGTAGTCTATCTACTTGTGAATAATCATTTCCCAAATTGATGGCATCATATTTCTATTCGTGTCTCTTTTGACTTACTTTTTCAGTAAAATCAATTAAGAAAAATTACTTGAATGTCTGTTTTATTTATTTTAAGTTGAGGAGAAAATTAACTTGTATTTTGTATTTGTACTTATACTTTGAAGAAGCTATGTTTAATTAACTTTGTTACCCACTATGCAGTTACCTGGTACAAACATTTTTTTTGACATTTGACATGCTTCTATACTGTAACTGTTGACTATTGTGGCTTTAATGTTATTATTTGACGCGATTCATACCGACATTTAAGCTCTATAATATGATATATTGTAATTTTTATTTTCTTTAGTTTCTTATTTATACATGTTTAAATAAAAACTTATCAACATTACATTCAAAATTAAACTCTTTTATTTTTCTTATTCATTTACAAGCTTCCGCCCGCGGTTCCGCCCGCGTGGTATGTCAATTAAAAGTAGCCTATATGTTAATCCAGACTATAAGCTACATGTGTGCAAAATTTCATCGAAATCGATCCGGTAGTTTTGGCGTGAAAGAGTAACAAACATCCATACATCCATACATCCATACTTACAAACTTTCGCCTTTATAATATTAGTAAGGATTTTCTCAATTCATACATTTTTTTATACAAATGGGCAATAACCCCAAATCATTAACGTTAGGCAAGGCTGTCAAATTTGTAATTTCTAGGGATGTAGGCTTATTAAAAAGGGATTTTGTTACGAAGGATTAAACCCAGACGCGATTCGGAGAAACACCCGCTCTAAGGTATGTAGATTGGGGGCTGTCGTTACAATACTCAAATATATTAAAGCAAGATTAAAGCGGTAAGAGATATTATTCTGGTTATATAAAACTGTTAATTTGCCATTTCATGCCAAAATTTGTACAAGGGGTTTTTAGAACAGAAGCAGAAGCCAAAACATTTTTTTTTTAATTTTTGTTTGTCTATCTGTATTTTCGTACGTTCATCACGCAAAAACTACTGCATTGAATTATATGCAAACTGCATTTGACACAGTTTAGTATTTTATCCCTATGGAGGTAAAAAAGGGGGTGTAAGTGTATATGACAGGTTTGTCAATTTTACAGGAAAATGCATGTTATTCGGCACATAGGTTTCTTACATAGCGTTGAACTTTAATATCGATTTTTTGGTAATATCACACCCCAATAAATTAGGGGTTGCGAGTTTATATGTGAGTTAAGCCAATTTTAAAAGAAATTGGACAAAGTTCCCCATAGGCTCTACACGTCACAAATTAACAATGTGATAATTATTTTGTTATATACCACTCCCCAAGGGCGGCTATTTGGGGTTGAAAATATATGAGGAATGTTCCTCAATTTTGTAGGAAATAGCATGGAAATATTGAATTCCACGTGGACGATCTCACGGGCAAAAGCTAGTAGGTGAATATTTTTAATGAGCTAACTACTATTGCCCATTATCGAAAGAATAACAGACCTATTGGTGTTGTTAAATTGTGGTCGTTAAAAATATGTATTTATACTTGTATTTAGGTACAAAATACAGTTCGGCTTTACACTAAGAGCCCTTTCACACGGCAGTCCAGTTTTGTAGGGCCGGCTTTTTTACTGTATCCAGCAAAACGGACACTGTGTTCGCATGGTAGTTCAGTTTTGCTAGATCCAGTAAAAAGCTGGTCCCACAAAACTGGACTACCGTAGGAACACGGTTGCATCCTATTTTTGACCATTCCTACGCCGGTTATCAGGTGAAATGGACGTGAATACTTCCCTAATACTCTATTGGTATTATCGGCGTCATCGGCAGCAAAATAGAAGATTCTGGGTTCATACTATTCTGACACAACGCTCGAATTTTGGTATGAACACTACTATTGTAATATATGTGTCATTAAACGGGAGCCCGCTTTTTACCGGACTACGGATCCAGTTTCTAGTGACAAAACCGAATGACACGATTCGACAGGATCGGTTCTATGCAGGATCCCGCATGCGGGATGTTCGTATAAACGCTAGCATGTAAATACATTCGCCATCAAACGGGATCCTGCAGAAAACGGGATCCTACAAAAACCTGGACTGCCGTGTGAAAGGGGTGTCAAAGGAACATTTTTCTAAACTTAACCACAAATTAAGCTTGAGATAAATTAACAGTTTATTAAACTTTAACCTGACTGTAAACTTGGTTATCAAACTGTTTAATTCATGTTTTTGCTACTCTACTTGTAAGCTAACGTATATGTTACTACTTAGAATCTGACTACTTCGAAGTATGTTCTATATAAGTTTAGAATTAGGATTTCAACTTCGTCTAGAAAGTTTGAACTTGCTAATCTAGTTTTTACTGTAAACATTATCTCTGTTAATATTGCTCTGGTGCTTACACGGCTTTGTTAATAACAAACGTGTACCTAAAAAACAAATCATTTAATCTTTGAACAATAACATTTGAACGTTAACAACATTTATATTGACAATATTTTCAGTTCAATTTTCTAATCAAAAATATCGCCATCCGAAACCATATCTCTTAAAAAGCAATTTCCAGATTTATGTACACGAAGCACTCCTATATGCTCTATATTTATATTAAACTCTGGGTTCTTTTGCCCGTTAACTTACTTATAGGTTTTCAAAATAAACCAGATCAAATACAATTAGGAAAATACGAATACGAGATAAAAAAAACTTCTATTGAGCGAGATGACGAAGGGAAATACAGCGAGAGTGAATTGTGCCAAACCTGCGAATTTTATCGAAGTTGATAAGTAATATTGATAAGCGGTCTCGATGAGAAAATTGAGTTGGAGTTCGCCCTTCAAAAGCAAGCAAGTTGAGTGAGGTGGCGGCGAAGCGCTCAGCAAATATTGACTGCGGTTGAGTGTCTCGAAACTTGCGAATTTTCCCAAGTCTTATATCTACCTAAAACTTTCATATTATTGCCTACAGGGCAAAAAACTTTTAATAGACTGGCCTTGGTGTTGCGGATTGACTGATCAACTTACAAGTTTTTCTTTCGGATGTCCGTGAGGATTATGTATGTTAAACTTGAGCAGTTTATTATATAAATAATGTAGTTAGAGGACACATCTAGGAATAAAACACGTTAATACTCTTTAATTTTTATTATAAAATCTTATTACATAATTGGGATACTACGTAATATACAAAAAAATAATACAAAGACTAGCAACTACATGACTGTTATTCTTCTTTCATGACATATAACTCGAGTTGTTCGTACGTTCTTGTCATGTAGTTCGGTTCTTTGTTGTCGATTCACTTGTGCATTTATTATTATACTTAATATGGTACCTTATACCTCATGAAAATAAATTTCACTAAACTAACCCTTACGCTAACATGATATGGTTGTGAATTTCGTTATGCATATTTCATTTTACGAGCTAACCTACCAATTAAGTTCATTGATTGTTTATAACATAATTTACCATGTGGATAACCCTAATTGGCTAGTTACATAGAGTAGAGTAACTTATGAAATATGGATATTTCAAAATTTGGCCAACCTGCAATCTCTATTTGATATTTAACAGTTAAAGTTAAATTAAGATCATTAAGATGAATAGCTATGCTATTGAAACATGAATTGACTAATTTACAAACTACATAATTTAGACTAATCTAAAAACATCACGAAAAATTTCAAAACGAGCACTATGTATAAGTAAACATATAATCAATTTATGGCCTAATGAATAAACATGATGGTGTCAAATATTTATGAGACTACTATTGTTTAAAAGACAGTGATAACGGAAATCCGTACCTTCCCGTAGATACACTCACAATGTTCATGGTTATGTCACTAAATAATATCCTAAATTTGATGTATTTATAGTTAGGTAGATATTTAGTTTTCTCATATTTAATAATATAATGTAATTTTAAAAATAATAAATAAAAACAATAAATAAGAATTAAATATCCTAAATAAGTTTGTTAATAATATTATGTATTTCTAAATGTAAAATTATAGAAATGAACTACGTGCACCGTGCCATCACAATTTATAATGTGACTGTGACCTACTAATCCTAATAACGTTAGATGTTTTAAGTTTGTTCAGTCATTACCAGATGCTCCTCGTGGTAATTCACAAAGATTATGTAACGTTTAACCTAATATGCGAAATGGATTGAATTTATTTCGATTTGGTGGCTGCTGTGGTCTTCGTGACCGATTAGGCCTGCGAACCGGTTCGTTTGCTCCGGATAGTAACGGTGAATTAAAATCATCTAACGATGAGTTATAGTTTGTTCCAAAATCATCATGAATATCTGCATCCACGTTGTCATTGTTTTCTTCGTGCGTAATGTAGCTACTTGAAGTCGTAATAGTATCTTTTGTTAATTCATCTTCATGACTCACATTCTTACTAGATAAAGTAGTAACAATTATCGGCGTTTCGGTTGTAGTAGTTAATGGTAATTTAGTTGAACTAAACTCAGTGTCATTAAGCTCTACAGTGTCATTTGTCACTTTGAAAGATACCGAATCTAAAGAAATATTATCAGTTGAAACTGTTTCTGAAACTGTTTTTGTTGTTTGTGTACTAGCTTCAGTAATTGTTACGGTGGTAACCTCGGTTACATTATGTGTAGTAGTAATCATTGATACAGGATCTTTGGATGTGGTAGATTGTATAGAAGTCAGTTTGCGGGTCACATCAGATGTAACTGGAGATTCAGTAGTATGTCCCTCAGAAATTACTGTAATTTTTACGGTTTCATAATTAGATGTAATATTTTGATTATTTTCTTTAAAATCATTGTTAGGGTTTTTTTGTTTAGCCTCTTCTGTGGCTTCAACATCGTAAAATTTAACTTCCGTCTCATTATTTAATGTACTGTTTTTCACAACCTCCAACCTCGAAACATCACCACTATAATTATAAAATATTTTCTCTTCGTGGAGATCCGGGTTGTCCTTCAATAAAACTGTAAGATCTAAAGCAGAATCATCGTCATCGTCTAATCTGCCTACCAGCGGCAAAGTAGTTGTTTCTATATTATGTTTAGTTACAATCTCCATTTTAGCGGAAGTTGGAGCCATTATTTTTTCAGTTGGTCTCATTTCAACTAACTTTTGAGGCTTACTCTTGGGATCATAAGCCTTCTCATTATATTTCTTCGGCATACTAATTTTAAATTTATCTTTCTTGATGGTTTTTTTGGATTTGATTGATTGCGTTAATACTGTTTTGTCAACAGTCACAGGTTTTTGTTCTTCTGTTGTAGAGTCTAGCATTTCACTTTTATAGACGTGATCATTGTGACCAGATTTTGTGTTTAGCTTTGAGAAATGCTGTTCTGCCAGTTGCTGTGCATGTTTTTCTTGTAAGGACAAAACAGTCATATCATCACTAATTTTAGCTTTTGCCATTACAAGAGGAGGCACAAAGTGATCAGTTGGTTGCGTAAATATATTTTCTAGATTTCCAAGCCTAGCAATTTCCTCGTGCAACATTTTATGTTGCATGTGTTTTTCATCTTCAATCTCATCTAATTGTTCATTTGGTAAATAGTTATCTCCATTTGCAATTTTGGGAATAAAGTTGCTTTGTAAATTGTTGTTGTGGGATAGAGCCAAGTCTAGATTTTTACCAAAATTGTTATTAATTCTATTGAACTTGTTTGAATTGATAGGTCTTGTTGGTACTTTATAATCCGTAACAAGATTAAGGTTATGTACCGTAGACGGTGTAATTGTGCTGGATTGGTTAATATCATCCTCATGTTCAGTTGTACCATTTTCTTCTGTAGTTACTTCAGTAGTGGTATCTTGTTCGGTAAACACAGCATCAGTTGTTAGAGGCCACGAACTATTTGAAGGTGTGATACTTGCTACTGTAGTTATTTCATCCTCTTCATTGCATGAAAGATCTTTGAGTAAATCACCACGTTTCTGTAAAAAATTGAAAGTAAAATTTAAGTATCTAACTTAGCTAAATTTATCCTTATATTAAACACAATGAGAAATTCGTACCACATTTCCTGTACATTGGACTCGTTTCACACCCGCAAGTCCGCAGTCAGCAGTCAACTGTACGGCCGCACTTTCAGGCAAATACAGTATAGTTAGGGCTGGCAAAGCTCGTACCATACATCCTTCATTCCCCAAAGCCCATTGCGGCACTGCGAACAAAATGTTTGAATATAAACGTACAGTAACGTATGTAAGACAAACATTATTATGGGTAACAAGATCCTATACAGACGCAATATAAGTTTGCAAGGTAAACTAAACTAAACTGTTTAGCCTCGAGCAGTTATTATCGATACCTGCCTAACTTTAATACAAGTTATTGGTAACTTTCGAGCAGAGATTTTGCAACATAAATATTTAAATAACCCACATAAACCCGATGTAGTATGCGAATATTCGGACATGGTGGTAATTTGGTAAACTATAACAGAACACACAAGGAATCAATTATGTAATTGCATAAAAAGTTAAAGATATTTTAGTTATAAATAGAAAAAGATAAACATTAGATGAATTATATCTAGTTAATTTTATACTTTTAAAACAATGTGTTAATCGAAGCTTACTTTTGTATTTAAATATATGAAATAAAGCTGATTTGTTGTTTTATCTTATTTCAACTACTTTAAGTGACACTTGACTTAGAAGTTTCTTACCGGGTAGTTCACAGATGAAGGAAGCAACAGTGGGACCACCACATGCGCGGGCCTCCCATCGGTAATCGGCTGCTGGGTCGGCGGCAGCGCAGAGTGGTGCAGAGCGAGTGTCAGGTGCAGAGCTCCAGTAACCTTCGCCACTCAATCCACGGTAATCACTGGGTAAGCAAACATGATAAGATATAATACGGCAATAATACATGTCCCTACGTATAATAATCGATAGAAAAGGGGTGACTGAGCATTAGTTGCATGAGATGTAACTTCAAAGATAGAGCTACAAAAGATTATAAACCGATTTATCTAAAGGAAGCGCCAACGACATAAACCGTACTATTTGTGCCAAGTTATAGGCTTCATCGATTAGCATATAGATGAGACGCGTTACAACGTAAATAGAAGTCAGCCAAAATTACGAATAACTCGGTGAGGCGCCTTGCAGACGTTTACGTAAAAGCTCTTATACACGATCTTAGCTTAAAGGAGGTAGGACCATTATTGCAACTTTAACATTGCTCTATTGCTGTTCGGGCTGTTGATATATTCTTCTTCCGTAATGTTTATGGTATGTCATAACTCATATTCTAGGGGTTGATGACTAGTTGTTGAGATGAGACCCTTCAACTAGTTGACACTGAAGACTTTATATTGCAGTCCATTTTATGTAGCTTGAATGGATGTTTATCGGCTGTTGCTGCCGCCTACTTGTGCAGCAAACTGATTTGTTTGCTGCACACTTTTTATAATAAGAAAACTTACGTCCAGGTAAAATCTCCATCAGGATTACTGCGGATGAGGCCGACCCATACTGCGCTGGAGATGTCGAGCTCCTTGAGGTAGGCACGCACGGCGTCATACTGCGCTGTCGTATCAACTGCAACAATGACAAAAAATTCTTTAGAAATGCTTTTGATACGCAATATTTTCAATGATTGTTACATGTAGTAACATATTGTTACCATAATAACAAAATGGTTCATGAAATTATTAATTTATTTAACACCATGGGCAGACAAAACGTACTTAAAAATAATAATTTCGTTAATGTAACAATATTTAACAGACCTTAAAATATTTTTATTATAAATAAACATCAAACATAGAGAAACCCGATATTGACCCGAGTGAATGTACCATGCGTTTAATTATTTAATAAAAAAAGCCACCTTTGATGCGCTGGCATTTAATCATCTTTAACAGAAAAGTCAAAATAAAAACAAAAATTTAATTAATAACTCAATTTATTCTCTCACCACAATATACACATGATTTACATCTTGGTTTCACATAATTAACAATTTGAACATTATGGGGAGACAGGTACCTTAGCTAGGCTAGAGGCCTGCATTTCAGGATATTTATCCACGGTATAATATTACATTTTATTATGTACATCGTTTAGCGAAAGGCAAGTAATATAAGTAGTAATTAAATCTGCGTATCTGTGTGTGGGTCTATATATGTGTTTGTGTGTGTGTGTGTGTGTGTAGTGTGTGCGCTATAGTACTTTAAGTTTAGAAGATATGTCATTTTCGGTTACCACATACTGTTACCATAATAACAAAATGGTTCATGAAATTATTAATTTATTTAACACCATGGGCAGACAAAACGTACTTAAAAATAATAATTTCGTTAATGTAACAATATTTAACAGACCTTAAAATATTTTTATTATAAATAAACATCAAACATAGAGAAACCCGATATTGACCCGAGTGAATGTACCATGCGTTTAATTATTTAATAAAAAAAGCCACCTTTGATGCGCTGGCATTTAATCATCTTTAACAGAAAAGTCAAAATAAAAACAAAAATTTAATTAATAACTCAATTTATTCTCTCACCACAATATACACATGATTTACATCTTGGTTTCACATAATTAACAATTTGAACATTATGGGGAGACAGGTACCTTAGCTAGGCTAGAGGCCTGCATTTCAGGATATTTATCCACGGTATAATATTACATTTTATTATGTACATCGTTTAGCGAAAGGCAAGTAATATAAGTAGTAATTAAATCTGCGTATCTGTGTGTGGGTCTATATATGTGTTTGTGTGTGTGTGTGTGTGTGTAGTGTGTGCGCTATAGTACTTTAAGTTTAGAAGATATGTCATTTTCGGTGTCCTCATAGTTAAATTTGTGTAGCCAGTTGCAAATTATATTTCAAATTAGGCATAATCTGAAATATAACTGATACATGATTCTCTATTGACTATTGTTTCCAATTACAACAAAAGATTACGTGCTACAAAAATTGTGGTATTTAAATTGACGTGTCACGTAACAGGGGCAAATCAAATCCTGGATCATCCTCGCGCTGCCGTGAAGCGTGACTTTGTTTAAAATTGAATCCTTTTCGTTGCAAAATGTTTGAGAGCTGTAAAAGATTTCGCATACAGGATGGTAAAAACTACTAGTGACTTCAGAACACAAAACTATTGTACATTAACTAGTACGTAGTACGATAACTAGTTCACATTAACAGATAACACAATTTATCCGCACACGTAAAATGTCAAATCGAAATCGATAACAGATTTCCAAACACATTTATTCAAGCCTTGCGCAAAGAGTAAATCCTTTTATAAAAGTTATTTTTAAAAAACAAATAATAAACTATCTGAAGCTATAAAATATCCAATCAGCGCATAGTGGGGAACCGTGTACGTGCCGGAGAAAGAGCAGCGCTGATCCCGGGGCTTAACTCGTTCCGAGATGCATCGATTCATGGATTCATCGAGTGTTCGTATCGAGAACGTGTTCGAATAGAATCGAATACAGGCACTATTGCCGAGTGTCTTCAATTCGTCATCTCTCTGTTAATCTGCTGCTAAGTCTAGGATTAGTGGCTTTGCAGCGATTAATCGGTAGTCATATGCAAATAAGACTTCTGAGAATCTATCTATATATAGGTACCTATATATTATATAAAAATGCTGTTCGTTAGTTTCGCTAAAATTTAAAAAAGGCTGTACTGATTTGGCTAATTTTGATCTTAAATTATTTGTGGAAGTCCAGAGAATGTCTAAAAGGTGAATAAATTAATTTATTCGTGCATTATTGTTATTAATTACGGATTATTTGTTTGTTTTAGATTTATTTTATACAAATTTTTGGTCATTTACTTATCGATTTAGGCCGTACAAAATCTGCTGGGTGAGCTAGTAGTTAATATAAACATATAACATTCAATTCTTTGCCTACCACCGTGGAATAAAGGCGTGAAGCTATGTATGTATGTATGTATCAGTTAGGGTTTCAAATAATTGTATCTATCAATACGTAGAAATTGGAAATACGACTATGACATGAGAATGTCTGTTGCCAAGTATATAATAATATATAAATATATGCAATATTATTATTATTATTAGTAAACTGTTTATTTTTCTCTTTATATACGACTTACTTAACAATACTTTATAGTGAACATAGTATTATTTTCACAATATAAATCAAATAAATAAAATTGAAGTGCCTGTTTTTAATGTCAAAATATCAATGTTTTTTTTAGTTGATTAAGTTATGCGTGATACCTATGCCTAAAATACAGATTTTAAAATGTTTGTCCGTTTGTCTATTTGTATCGGCTAATCTTCTAAACGGTTGGACTGATTTTAATTATTTTTTTTATGCAGGTAACTGACTACAAGCTACAAGGCGCGAAACAGAGGCTACATTTTATTGATGTACCTACCACGCAGACGAAACCGCGGGCAAAAGTAAGTTTGTTTATTTGTTAGCGCTAATTTTCGTGTTTGTTAGTTTATCAATCCATGAAGGTTATTTAATATTTAATTACGCTGAACTTCATGGAAGCGGGACAGTAACGTTTGACGCTAATCAAACGCATAACAATGAACGCAAATATATTGAACCCCTTTACAGACTTCTACTTATTCGACTTACTTGAAAGAGCGATATATAATGTACCTTTTACATTGCAATAACAAATAATTCCTAGGCACGTACGCGTTCAAAGTCATGCGTGTTTAATACACTTTACACACTTTGGAAATTTGGCATGAGTACGTAATTTGAAAACATATACCTAATAAATATTCATACAAGTTTTGTACACATCTTGTCTTCAGAAAATTCACATATTAAATTCGGGCTTTGTAGTTAATAATGGGTTAAGGCGCGTAGCGTGGGGCGTAGCGCGAATGTTGCTCCAGGCGCAGCGCGTAGCGTAGTCGAGTAGCGCAGGGCGAAGAGGTACCCGCCGCGTGTATGTCTTAATCCGTAAACCGGCTGCGATAACTTGTCAAGGCTATTGAATTTATCGACGCGGTTATTTTATAAGGCAATTTTTACATAATTTATAGTAAATACCCTGATTAAAAACAAATAATGGATCTGCTAATAACCGAAGCAATAAAATAGTACCCAAACAAACAAAAATACTACCAAATATAATGGCAGCTACCAACACGTATAAACCCAAAAATAAGTAGTGGTTATTGGCAATAAAGGATATGTTATCGCCTCCACATAGCCGGTGGAATAAACAACCGGCAGGCTTCGCCGCACCGTGTACTACAAATAGCGTCAAATGTAGTTATTGGAATCCCCAAGGCTAAATTGCGGTGATCCCGGTCCTTCACAATCTAATATACATTTCCTCATTTTGTATTACGATACGTGCGGTGTTGGATACCAACGAGGCTTAGCTTAATGGGTTAATGGTGTTGTGATCTACTTTTGAGCGATTTTATGTGTAAAGACTTAAATAAAATTAACAGGGTGAAACTAGAAATATCGGCAAACTTGCTACAACAAATACATGGTAAATACCCCGTGATATCTAACATTTTGTAAGGTGAACCTTAATTAGTACTTTTTTTACTAGATGAAATATAGGACACCTCGTCAAAGTAAAGTTTTGTTAAATGTGTATGTTCTTTTTTTGCGCAATTAGCAACAATCGTTACCTACAATTAATATGAAGACATTATCTCAGATTCATAAAAACATGAAAAACGTAGCTTTAAAGCCATCGCTTCAAAGTTGCGGTAACTGAGATTCATCAGGGATGAATGGTTAAATATTAAATAGCCGGCAATGAAGCCACAATGTAATTTTCTCGGTTGTTCCCCACTGATTGGTTTGTTGGCCCTTAGGGATTGCTTTTTGTTAAACGTCCCTTCCATAGGTCAAACTCTTTATGAATCCTTCTGTTAAAATATTAACGTCATTTGTCTACCCTTCTTTGTTGGGCAGGTATGTGGGGCAAAGCTACGAATAATAGAGATGAATCGGTGTCGGTCTTTTTAAGAGTTTTAGACCGACAAGGAAATTCATATTTTATTTATCTTCAACGACATAAACTATGCATTTCATTAATAATGTATTGTGGTTGTTAAATTCTTTTAACATTTAGTAAATGTTTTATTTCATGTGGTTTATAAATGTTATATCATCAATTTGAAATATTTTGTTAAACGAAATTGCTAGAAAATAGCTATTTTAATAAATCAGTTAGATTTTAAAACTTTAGTTTACTCTTATTATAATTAGATCGCTTATATTTCGGCCAGTGACTTATGCTACCAGCTACTAATACTGCCAGCATTTTGGGTAGGAGGCCTTCTGACAGTGACTCATTAAGTTTAGATAAAGTTATAAGACTAGTTTAATTTAAGATCAATCTGTACAAACAGATTTCAGCTCGCCTGTTTGAGGCCACACGTTCTCCAAATGCTGGTATTTATTTTGGCCAGAAGTTGAGTATTGCCATACAACGTGGCAATGCTGCCAGCATTTTGAGAACGTTGCCCACTGGTAGCGGTCTTTTAGACTAGGTTTAACTATGTAAGTTTTAGATGTAGTCATTTAATTTTTAATTATTAATTGAATATCAGAAAACATTTAAGATCCAACATGTATATTTTTCTGTAAATAAAGAAATTTATTATAATATGGCAAGGAGTTGCGGGTGGAGCCACACGTGAAAGCTAGTTGACTAATATATGTATTTAACCAACAACAAAGAAAAATTCACAATACGGAGAATTCCTATAAATGTCTTTTGTTATAAATTCGTTTCCTTAAAATACAATTTTATTGCGAAATTAGGAGCCAGATAAAAGATAAGCAAGCAATAAAATATCGTGGATCGGGAATGGTAGGACAGTTAAATGGCATCACAAATATTGACTCGGCGGTTCCCCGGAGTTTTCCGAGATGTCGCACGTCGCGGACCGTCTGGCGTGGAGCCAGCCGATCTAGCATTTGTGTACCTACACTACACTCTGCAAAGATAGAAAGTAGAGACGTTTTTGAACATTTCCTTAATCTTAAGTATAGGACTGCAGTACCACCCCGCCTTAAAACTGTGACCATTAATTTCCGCTAGGTCATTTATGACGTGAAATGATTCAGTCATAAAACTAGGGAAAAAACAGCGATCTAATTTAATAAGTTAATAAATATTTAGCAATTATTTGATTAACTGATCCTGTTTTAATTCAGTATCTAGTAGTGATATTACGTAGTTTTAATTTCAAGTAATATTGTTCTCCTTCAATATCAATTGTTAATTAAAACTCGTGAGAACACATGAATTGGCTTTCAAGTGATACTGGTTCGTTTACCAATATTGCTTTCTTTCTTGTTTACCCACTTAGAAAAGCAATATCGTTAAGATTAATGGATTGATTACTAAATATTATAGTGTTTATAACTAAATAACAACTAAGCAATTACGGGCAACTTCAGATGTTTAACAACCGAGAAACGGCTTAAGAGTTATGAATTATGTCGAGAATACTAATTAAAACTTGTGTTTCGTGTTTGGAAATTGCTCAAAGATAAAAAGTGGTTTCTTCTGCGGATAATGCTTCAATGTATGTAACAGACGGTGTTATTTCTCCTTTGTAATGAGTTTCAAAGGATTTATCAAGCTCTGTGTCTTTTATTTTATCCTTCAGCTCAATAGCAAAGACGCTGAGATGCAATCAATGCATTAGATATAATTACGATGAGATAACGGTAGAGTCGGATCCGATACGTGTCATTAAGGAGTCTTTTCATCAATAAATACATCTACGTATAATGTTGCAGCTCAATTAAAAAAAAAACAACAATCTTTTAAGCTTTATCTTTTAGAATCAGTAACCTGTTATATGACTTGTTTTTAGAACTTTATTAGATTAACGAACATTAGTGCTTACGAATACGGTACTCAACAGCTTTTTATCCATGAGTGCCGTATGCTACGTGCCCCCATTATTATTCAAACGCTTTTCTGTATATGTTTGTATATGATGAGTATTAGGTACGTGCTCGACAGCCTCGTATAACAACAATGTTTTCATTTAATTACTGAGACAGATAAGGACAGTAAAATATAATGAAACATTTAGCAACAATTCATGTTGGTAACTTGATAAACGAACAAGTTCTGAACATAGCTGTAAGGCATACGGAGTACTCCATGCAATGTTAAGGTAGGTAAATGTAATTAGAGAAAGCTTGCGTCTTAGCGGCATGTAACCCCTTAATGACGTCAATTTGAATACGACCGACTTGTTCGCGGGGGGTTTGTTCAACTTTGTGTATCTGGGTTAAAAACTGGTACAAGAAGTAGAATATTTATATCACCTGGGCATGTTACCATCCAGCTGAATTAAGATTGGTATGGATATTAAATACAATTACAAAATAATAACTTCTTATATCACCATGTCAACAGTCTGGTGAGATTTCATTTTTATTTTAAATTTTAAATTTCAATTGAAAACTAACCTGTATCCGGACTAGTCCTGCTATTTTGTGAGATCTAATTAAATAAGCCACCCATTTTCATAATTGTAACATATTATTATTCTTTTTGTGGGCACTCTGCTGACAGATGGGATGTGGCAGCACAGATGGCGCAGGGGTGTACGGTTGCTGTACACTTATTATGGTAATGACCAAACTGTAGACACTTTCTGCACTGAGTGAATCGGGAGAACGGCCCAATGTGTACCTGCTGGAAGCCGATGGCTACTCTTTCGCGTCCAATTAGCTTATGGTACGCGGTGGGCGTCAGTTCAATGACGGCGTTGTACAAACTATCTGAGCGTGAACGATTAGATGTTAGGAAACAAACTCTGATATCAGTGGCTGTGATGGAGTTTTGTTTAGATAAAAGATCCTGAAGTTCGTCTCTCTTGGTGTCTTTGTAGATTCCTTTAAGGATAGCTAGAGGGCGACGACGTCTGGCTTCTTCGGCTTTGAGTGTCCCGGTGCGGTTAATTACTTGCAGGGTTTCCTTTTTTTGCTGTTCAGTTTCAAACTCAACATAGACTCTACTTTTGGCGATGGCTCGTATTTTCGTCGGTGCGTAGTTCTTATCTTTAAAAGTTATTTTATCTTTCAGTTGGTTGAGAGTGCTTGTTGTACCAGTTGTAGTTGGTGATATGGTTTCTGCGTTGGGGTGGGGCTCGATGATTATTGCTGGTTTAATAGGTTGGTGAGCTTTGGTGACGGAGGCGTAAGTGGTGTTGGTGCTGGAGGGTTGTGGGCTTGGATTAATTTTCTTAATAGTTTCCTTTACCGTAGCTTTCACTTCTGATATAAGGTCTTCTTTAAATTTAATAAGTATTTCTTCTCCTAAACATGAAGAGCTAGGTTTGGTTGTGCTAGAGCTGACTGGAGGCCGTGCAACTGCAGTCGATACAACAAGAAAACAGGATCGAAACTGCCTACAAATCACACTGTCAACAACCAGTCAGCCTGTCTACGTCTTCAACAAGCAAGGGATAAACTAGAAGAAACCATTGATTACGGCACCAGCGTAACACCACTTGGACCCAGAGATATAAACCCATCCACGCACTTATGTTTAACGCAAGACACGTACCACATCACACCTCCAAACCAATAACTTTCACGCATGCGAATCTAGGTCGTGGGTACACTGCCACTCATGAACTCAAACAACACATAAATAGTCAGAAAACAGACATTGTCCTTATAAACGAACCATACGTCGGCAACCAGCTCACACTTAAAAACACACCTAATTATATCACATACCAATACCCACACCCGCAAACCAACAGACACACAAAAGCATGCATTCTCATTAGAAATGGAACTGGTAGTTCATTAGGACTCACACAGCACTCCACACCAAACCTCTGCACAGTTCAACTAACCACAGTAGCTGGAAAGAGAATTTACATCACTAGTATATACGTCGAGCCTAACACAGATACGCACAACACCCTCCAAAGCTTACACCAATTACTACATGAAACACG
Source organism: Hypena proboscidalis (assembly GCA_905147285.1). Lineage (NCBI taxonomy): Eukaryota > Metazoa > Arthropoda > Insecta > Lepidoptera > Erebidae > Hypena > Hypena proboscidalis. The sequence continues at coordinate 6,484,457 of LR990130.1, forward strand.
CAACCACACTCACATCATCTGCGGGGACTTCAATGGCTGGCACAGGTTGTGGGGCTCCCGGGCCAATAATACTCGAGGCGAGGACGTAGCAGAACTAATACAATCACACCACACGACCGTACTGAACACAGGGGCTTACAATACATACGAAACCATAGCTAATGGACAGATACGCGGTTCAATAGTCGACCTAACTATTGCATCAGACAATATTGCGAACAACATCACTGATTGGAAGGTAGACATTTCCATCTGTCCGTCATCTGATCATCACGCCATCTCATTCACCTTTCATCTCACAAGACCACTGAAACACACTATCACTACATCCACGTTCAGATATAATACTGGCAGTTTCAACAACTGGGCGGAGCTCCGTAACATATTTGCCACTGAAATCAATAACACTGACATACCCGGCATCGATATTAAATCATTACACACACAACGCGACATTGACACATACACACACAAGCTGACTAATTTCATCCGAAATACATGCAACTCACACTTGCCTAGACCAGGTCGACGCACCATCCGTGCTCCCTGGTGGACGGATGAATTGAGCGCCCTTAAGCAAAAAGTGATTGATAACCATCATGAAATAAGCCGCCTAAAAAGACACAACTCACCAATAGAAACTGCTCTGGCAACTAGAGATGCATTAAAAACCGAATACGCTTCGAAAATCAAGGACATCTCTACACAACACTTTCGGGAGTTTTGCGCCACCCAGGATAAAGAGGATGTCTGGTCGGTAACCAACCGTATAATCAAAACTGGACCCCCCACTCAGCCACCTTCAACCATAGAAATCTCACCTGGCACATATACTACTTCAACACACCAAACAGCCACTACGTTCCTTGACAAATTCTTTCCCGAGGATACACCCGACACGCAGTCACAACACACTACACGCAATCGCACACTTCATCCACCCGACACCACTGACGAACCTCCATTCACACACCATGAAATACTTACCATACTAAAACATATGAACCCCAACAAATCCCCTGGTGCAGATCACCTTACATCTGATATAATCTACCACTTCACTCTCGCTCTCCCTTACATTATCACCAATTTAATGAATCGCTGCCTAGCCTTATCAATTTTCCCTCAATCATGGAAGCACGCCATTGTAAAAATCATACCAAAACACAACAAACCTGACCACTCCAAACTATCCTCATTTCGACCCATCGGTCTTCTACCAATCTTCGGCAAGACACTTGAAAAACTAATTACACAAAGACTCACACATCATCTTAACACGACACATGCATCCAACACTAGACAGTACGGTTTTAAACAGCAAACATCCACTATTCACGCACTTCATAACATCACTCACACTATCACACAACAGAAAAAGAAGGGACTTCATGTCGCCATGATATCGCTCGACATTAAGGCAGCATTTGACAATGCTTGGTGGCCCTCTATCCTGGCACGCTTACATCACACCCACTGCCCTCGAAACATATACACACTGATACAAAACTACCTCACTCATCGCACAGCTACCATTCACTATTCAGACACCAAAACTACAAAAACACTTACCAAAGGTTGCATTCAAGGGTCAGTATGCGGGCCGACCTTCTGGAACCTGATACTGGATGAGCTACTGGACATGTCCAGTGACTCGCCCGGGGGAGGGAGCCTACCGGAGGGCTGCCTGCTACGGGCCTTTGCAGATGATATCACCCTCGTAGTTTCACATCGCAAACTGACTACTCTACAAGATCACATAAACGCCAGCCTACAAACAATTCTCGAATGGGGCAATTCCAACAAGCTGTCGTTTGCCCCTGAGAAAACTGTTGCACTGGCATTCACAAATAAAACAAAACTTCTCAACATCCAAATGAACAAAGTTCTCATCCCGTTCAGCCGCACTGCTAGAATACTAGGTGTTATCATTGACGATAACCTACACTTCACACAACACGTTGATTACATAACAGCTAAAGCACGCATACTCCACAACAAACTCACCTCATTTGTCCGACCCACTTGGGGAATTCATTCTGAAAACATTCACACACTTTATCGGGGGGTAATCGAGCCCATCATTTGTTATGCAGCCAGTATATGGCAAGGCGCGCTCAGATACGGAACCAACAGGAAAAAACTACTGTCTCTACAAAGAAGCTTCGCACTGAAAATTATTAAAGGGTTTCGTACTATTAACACCACTAATGCCATAGCTATCTCCACACTAACACCCCTAGATATTAAAGTAAAAGAGTGCGCCGAAATAGAACTGACGCGTATTACTGGCACCGCCGAATACCTCCCTGATAATTTAATACTCGATAAACCCACACACCCTGCTAACCTTCTACATCCTGTACTACATCGATTACCTCATGAATATCACACCATCAACACACAGGATGAACTCGATCACCTACTGTCAAATCATTTACACGCATATCACATCTACACCGATGGCAGCAAACATGATGGACTCGTGGGCGCTGCTTTCGTAGCACACACCCCACACAATACCATTATAACAAAACACCACACATTACACTCCGCATGCACCGTCTTCCAGGCTGAACTGGTTGCGATTGATCAAGCATGCACATGGCTTGCCGCACTGATTCCCCCCATTGAGGCGGCCTTTATTATGTCCGATTCCAGATCAGCCCTAGCAGATATACAGAACACTAACAGTACTCATCAACTTACCAATAACATACAAAATTTCCTACACTACTCTAACATACAAATCACATTAGCTTGGGTTAAAGCGCACGCTGGCATTTTGGGTAACGAGGTCGCTGATATTGCTGCCAAAGATGCCGCAAATAAACAAACAACACCTACCTTCAACCATTTCCCATTAAGCTATACTAAACTACACACAAAACAAAAAAGCTGGCTACTTTCCAATGAAGCATACAACAACAATTTAAAAGGCCCCATTATTAAAACCTGGTGCCCTACACTCACTCATTTGCACAAACTCATCCAAATCACAGGACACACATTCGCACTCACGCAACTACTCACTGGTCATGGATACCAAAAACACTACCTCCATCGATTCCACATCACCGACAACGACTCATGTCCTTGTGACAATATAACCACCCAAACATTCACACACCTCATCACACAATGCCCCAAATACAATCACACAAGACTACACCACGAACAATATTGCCACCTTAAACAGCTGAACCCTTACGACCTAGATTCCATACTCTCCAACAACACAGCCACTGACACCTTTATGGTACATCTCATACACATAGTAGACACGCTCAAAAAATTCAACAACACCTAATATTCACCACATGCTACACTGTACACTTACACATTGACACACATAATATATCACACATACATCAACTCTCCAATATTATCTTGAATACCAAAATGATCTAAATGTTGTAAACAACTTTATATATTATATACATACTTAACTAAAACTTCGTAACATAAAAACTCTGTATCAAATAGCAGAGCACAATAAACTGCTTCCCGGGGCGGTTTTACCCTCGGGGAGACAATATAAAAAAACATATTATTATTGAATTTAACAAAATAAAAATAAAAAAGGATTTACAAAGTTGTAAATTTAAAATTTATAAATCGTATTAATATGATCTATGAAATCATTTTAAAGATAAGATTTGATTTTGATCAGAGCTTTTACTCTATATAATTTGTTAATTCAATATCTTTTAGATGATTCAATAGATTTCTCTCAATTTTTTTTATCCAGATGAACAAAATCGATAAACCATTGGCAGCGACAACGTCTCTACCCTAAGGTAATGTAAATTATCCGGCCATGTCAGCTTGCAACATACAGATTCCTGTTATTTAACATCCGGAGTAGGATGTCAATCAGCTGATGTATCGATGTAATTTGAACGAACAATTTGCCGATCGGGCACTTAGTGCTAATTTATGCATGGGTTGTGAGAAGCCTTGATAAATGAATGCGTCACGAATTGGGAATCAACATTAGGTATCGGTGTTGGCTTTATTGGTTGAAACACTTACATGTATGTATCAATCAGAAGTTAAATTTATTATTAATTAACAAAATTTTCCGAGTGGAATTGGTTTGTATAACCTTTTATTCACAGTATTTTATTGTTTAATTTATGTATCACAGGGTTTTAACAAACGTCTATACCAAACCCATAAAGTACTTACATCCATGTGATAACATTGGTTACCTCACGCTAATATAAATATAAGGTTTTAATTATGGCTATCGTTTTACGTTAAACCATGTGGCGTCACCGTAGTAGGTCTGTCAATGTTCGTTGACAGAATTGATTCATCTCAACCATAGAGTTAGTTTTTATATTGGCACAGTTCTCTAGGATGGTTTGAAGACAAACATTTGGAACAAAAATTATTAAGAAGTATGGATTTTTTGTGTGTGGACATTAATACGTCCGCCTCTCTTGCTCTCATACTTGCCTTATACTCTCTGTCGCTCGTAAAAAAAATGTCTTCAGAATACCCTAAAGAACTGTGACTCTATAGACACTTATGAATCAATGATCACATAGCAAATGCTACACAAGCACAACTAGCGCCGAATTCATACGCGATAGCCCTTTTTGACTTTGAACATATCAAAATTGTGTCCCCGCAGAAATAAAATTAATTCACCGTCTGTTTTAGCCAGCACAAAAATGCAATACAGGCCATATTTTGTTTTGGTGTAAATTTAAAATTGTTTTCCACATTGTGTTGAAACATAATATAAAAATGAACATACATAGTTTAAAGTAGATTGTGTTTAGGTCAGCCTCATAGACTTCTAAAAAGTAGCTCAACCTTATGAATAATGATATTCTAAATGTGACCTAGAATAAAGTTTTCCCCATCTTCGTTGTTTTATGTAGAAGGGTAAACAACATTTTCATTACTCTTAATATTTTAAAGCAAATTTTAGCTTCCATCCATAGCTGAATTGGCAAAGCACTTGGGGCGTACACCCAAGGGGTGCAGATTCGAGTCGATTCTTAATTTTCAACTTTAATATTATATAAAAAATATTTTCATTCTTATTTTAGATGAAATCTGTATTTCGTAAAATATTATAATTTGAATTATAGGCCATAATGACAACTGAAAACTTTTAGTGCAGCTCTTATTGGGCGGGGATAGAATTAGAACTGGGTGCCATTATATATTAGGTCAGTCGATAAATTAGCAGCCGCACTAACCACCGATTCATTGCACGCCTGCTGTGATCAAGAGATTATTTACTAATAGGTTATTGTTTAGGTAAAATATGGGTATTACTTACACTTCTACCTCCCCCCTCTGAGTAATATAGGCATGATGTTATTTTATACTTTATTAGTCAGATTTTACTTCAAGCTCATAACCCTCACCTGTCGTTTTATGAACAAAAAATGCTAAAGGTAACAATGTCAATATAACAATAGTAGGTACAACTCATGCACTTAAGGTGGGGTTATGCAGACTCCGCCGATTGTGAATGCGATGTCAGTCCCCAAACGATGGGTCACCTTCTTACATGCCCCTTAAGTCCCACCACCTGTACCACAGACGACCTGTGGAGCGCCACCGATAATGCCGTTCTTGTAGCTAAGTATTGTTCAAACAAAATTTAAATATTGAGCATTTCCATGTGTTTTCCATTGACACGCAAAGAAGAAGAAGAACCTATCTATTATCAAACCGACCAAAACAAATATACGACAAAAACTCAAGAAAAATAATATTCAAACAAATCAAAACAGACAAATAGGAACAACTCATGTAGGTACCTACTTCGAAACTACTTCAAATTTCGAAATAATAGAAATTGCGACACGTGCGTCCGAGACAGCCCGTAGAGTTTAGCGTAATGTTAAATATCAAAATTCACCCAGTTGTTTTTAAACTTAGCGCTTTCAAACAAACAAACTATCTCCCGCGATTTCATCTGTGTGGTAGGTATCTACATCAATAAAAAAACTCAATAACAGAAAATAAAATTCCTACCCACCTAAATAAACCTATTTCTGATAATAACTAATCTAAACTCAATAAATAAGCAAATTCCCTATAAACTAATATCTATACGAATGTCTTATCCTACCTAACAGTATTATAAAATAACCGACGGTCACTACGTACAATATCAAATACCTATACTACGTACCTATACCAATACTTTAAAATTAAAATCTATACAGTAGGTACGACTTATATATAAAAATAAACCTTTCGGTTTATCTTTATAAGTCGAACCGCAAAAATAAGTTTGTCATAGGTCATTTATAACTTACGACAAACTTAACTTTGCGGTTCGGGAGCAAACCGCAAAGTTAAGTTTGTATTTTATTGTATATTATTACATACTACGACCTATTAGATTAAAAATACCCTATTAGGGAAAAAAGGAAATAAAAGCAAATCGTATTTTTTTAAAGTAAAGGAAACTATCTAACCTACTTATAACTATAAACTAAAAGAAATATCAAGTATGAACAAAATTAACAAAAAAAATAAAAAAAAAAATAAAAAAAAAATCGAAACGTCAATGTCAATGGACCGAAAAATTCGCTGTATATAATTAAAATATTGTTTATTTTATGTTTTCGTGCATGAAAAAGCCTAGCCTTTGTGTGCAGAGGCACAAAATGCCAAAGGAATAATAATAAAAAGCATCAACTCTACGTCGTGCCAAGGAACTGTCGTGCTTTAACTGCCTTGCGGCCATCCTGTCAAAGTGGCCGCCGCGCGGCCTGTCTTCGGGCTAAATAATTGCTATAAGTCTTTGCTAGCACCAAGAAGGACTACAGCAACTACGCAAGTACCAAGGAGCTTAATTTGCAAGCACGAAGGCGCAGGGGCTACGCTGACACCCCTTGTCATGCGCGAAGTGCGCCTCCAATGACAACGTCATATTTTTTTTATAGAATTTTTATATTGTAAATAATTATGAATGTACATATTTTAAATGATATTTCAGTGTAAGTTTTAAATAGTTAAAAGTTTTTTATGATCATAAATATTGGTAGCAGTGGTGATGCGGACAACACGGTCAACAGCCAGCCGACCACATCGTCTGCTGGCCGGTTGCGATGCCCTATATGTTCCCAGGAGCGTTTTCTAGGTAAGCGGGGACTACAAATTCACATCGGCAAGGTCCATAAATCTCAAAGCTTACCTTTAAACCCTTCAACAGACCATACAATAGTTAATACACCTCCTATTCCCTTCTGTGAACTCATATCCAAATTAAAAAATAATGTACCGTTACTTAAAAGAATCCCCCGCGGCGCGAGACCTTCAGTAGCAGAAAAACTATCAGAATGCATAGGTCTCGTAGTCCGGGAGAACTCGAAAGCCGCCTGGGAACATTTACTCACCTTCCCTTATAAAATTTTCCATGTTAAAAAAGACTCTTCTAACCAAAAAAGTTTGACAACCAAAATTAAACAAAATTGCCGTGATTTAACCCTAAATTCAGATTTTAATTTATCAGTTTTGAACCAAATTCCATCTTCCGCCTAGTGGAGTCAAAACTTAGAGAAGGTTATATTAGGGGTGCCTCTAGATTACTTTTTAGCAGTGATACAGTGGCACTTTGCTCAGCAGAGACACTCAAGGCTCTGCAGAGCAAACATCCTGCACCCAGCAATAGCCTCTCCTTTCCCGACCCCCCAGACACTAATTCTGAATTTCTTTCAGTTACTGCCAAGGACGTACTTGCAGCCGTTAACTCTTTCCAGAAGGGCTCTGCTGGCGGCCTCGACGGAATAACTCCGCAGCACCTTAAAGATCTGCTGAGTTGGGGCGCCGGGGAGGCTGGTGATGCTCTGTTGAGGGAGTTAACGGCTCTCATAAACCTAATGCTCTCCGGCAATGTGGACGGGTCCATCGTCGGTCTATTGTATGGCGCCAATTTGTGTGCCCTGCGAAAGAGGGATGGTGGTATTCGTCCCATTGCCGTAGGTTGCACTTACAGGCGTATGGCAGCCAAACTATGCTGCAACTATTACCGCCAAGAACTAGCGCAAAAATTCCAGCCCCTGCAGCTTGGCTTTGGGTCAAAGGGGGGCTGTGAGGCTGCCATACATGCGTTGTCTACGTACCTTGGCAGCGGAGAAGAAGGTTATCCTTAAAGTTGACCTACAAAACGCTTTTAATTCAGTTAACAGGGACACCATGCTGACAGAGGCAAAATTAGAAACCCCAAAAATTTTCAATTTTCTTTGGCAATGTTACAAACAACCTTCCAAATTACTTTATAAAGGCCATATTTTAGAATCAGCAGTTGGATGTCAGCAGGGTGACCCACTCGGACCTGTAATATTTAGCCTCGCCATACACCCCATCATTCGGCAAATAAATTCTAAATTAAATATGTGGTATTTAGACGATGGCACCCTTGGTGGCGATGTAGAAACAGTATATCAAGATTTAGCCCTTTTGAAAAATAAATTTAAAGATATTGGTTTAGAATTAAATCCCAGCAAATGTGAAATTTTTTTTAGTGACAAGATAGACAAAGATTCGGCTTTCTCAAAATTTAATACTTTGGCACCTAACATCAAAATTTTACAAAAAAGTTCTCTTCGCCTCCTTGGGTCCCCAATCCTCGATGAAGGTTTTGAGCCTTTCATCGAGGAAAAAATTCAAAATTTTAGTGAGTTTTCAGATAGATTACTGAACATTAACATGCATTCGGCCTATACAATTATTCGGTATTGCCTTTTTGTTCCAAAATTTACCCATGTTATAAGATCGACTCATTTTTGGCAACATTTACAACTTTTAGGCAAGTTAGACCAAATTATCAAAAATACCCTCTGCAAAATTTTCAACATTGCACTGAACGACCGGGCGTGGCACCAGGCGAGCTTACCGGTTCGCTTCGGTGGCCTCGGCGTTCGCAAAACCTCTGATTTAAGCTTACCGGCGTTCTTGTCTTCGGTGTACAGCACGGAAGAGTTAACCAGGAAAATCTTAATCCCAACACTGGTTAATTCTGAGGTGCTGTATAAGTCTGACGCCGAGAACGCTTGGAATATTGCATGTCCGAGCTCTGATTTACCTGCTAACCCTTTCTCCCAGAGGCAATGGGACGAGCCCCTCTGCAGCGTTGCAAGAAACAATATGATAAATAGTGCTTCCAGTGCGGCAGAGCGAGCGCGCCTGTTGGCTGTGGGAGAATGGGAGTCAGGAGCCTGGCTTCACGCGCTACCGTCGCCCAACATTGGTACCATGCTGGACGACGGTACTTTCCGCATTGCTACCTGTCTCCGGTTAGGCGTGCCATGTGTTTCCCCGCATCGTTGTCGCTGTGGAGAAGCGGTCGATTGCCTCGGACACCACGGGCTTTCATGCAGCAGGAGTGCTGGACGTATACCCCGACACTGTTATTTAAATGACATAATCCGTCGAGCTCTTGGTATCGCCGGTGTGCCTGCCGTACTGGAACCTAATGGTTTGGCGCGCGACGATGGTAAGAGACCAGACGGTATGTCATTACTGCCATGGAAGATGGGTAGGCCTTTGGTGTGGGACGCAACGTGTGTCGACACCCTTGCGCCATCACACCTTCCAGGCTCAGCTGGCTGCGCCGGCACTGCTGCTGCATCTGCGGAGACTCTCAAGCGGCGCAAATACAGTAATCTTTCAGGGGATTACATATTTGAGCCGTTTGGGGTCGAGACGCTAGGTCCGTGGGGTCCGAGTGCGCGCTTATTATATAAAGATCTTTCCAAACGCTTAATCGACGCTTCCCGTGACCAGAAGGCTGGCTTTTACTTAGCACAAAGAATTAGCATTGCCATACAACGTGGCAATGCTGTCAGCCTTCTGAACACGGTCCCCACAACCGAGATCGATGCGGAGGAATACTATGACGCCTAACTTAATGTAAATATTTGCCTTTTTATTTTTACCTTTGTATATATTTTCAACTTATTTAATGTAACCTTATATTTCTTTAGTGTTTTTTAAAAAATAAATAATTAACATTTACAGGACCTAATTAATAAAAAACACTTAAAAAGTTATACGAAACAATAAAATAATTTTACTGGATCGAAAAATGTAATTCTCTATAGCGCAAATTTGTCTAATCGCATGCGTCCGACAACGATGCCTGCCGCAGATGCCGCCACACTGCGGCGAATGTACGCGACTACGACCGACGGCAGCGGTGGCGATGCAGAGCATTCGTCAAAAGGAATTTAAGCTTCAAAAGCGAATGATTTCTTATCAAGTACTTAAATATAAAGTTTCATGGTTTTATCTTTTAAAATTAAGAAATCCCATACAAACTTTCGACCTCTATTTCAACCCCTTCATCCCTTTTTTAAAAAAAAAAGTAGCCTATGTTCTGTCTCAGGGTCTAAAGATTGTCTGTACCAAATTTCATCCAAATCGGTTGCGAGGTTTAAGCGGGAAAGCGTAACAGACAGACAGACAGACAGACAGAGTTACTTTGCATTTATAATATTAGTTGGGATATTAGTTGGGATATGTATTATAAATGGGCAAGTCTGTTTGTCTGTGTCTGTTAATCTTTTAAGGCTAAATTTCTTAAACGATCTTGATGAAAAAATTATATAGAGATAGTTCATGTCTTGAGAAAGGACATTGGCTACTTTTTAGCGACATCCCTACCACGCGGCAGCTGCGTGTAAAATCGAAAATAATTCTTACATTTTTCCTTACGACATTGACTCTACCATGGAGATATTACACAAAAGCTAAATGGGTGTTTAAGATGAAAATGTTTGAAGAAAGAGCCTAATTTAACAAATATATTACGAGTCGCTTTTGTGTCTGTGCTCGTTAAGTGATCGCATTAGGTGCGATGGTGGAGGCTCGGGTGCATGACTCAGAACGTTTCTTGTGAAAGTCGATACGGCTTCTGTATAATACACAGAGTGTCTGATAAACCGCGGTACGGTACTTGGCTCCGTCTCAACTTAATAATATGATGTCTTTTTCTTTTAATGGTATATTGTGAATGAACTATATTTCATGCAGTCAATAAGCATAATGTATTTTTTTTTATTTTTGTGAAATACTTCCGGATCTTAAAAACATAATTATAAGAATTACTTTGATATTTCATAAGTTGTCTGAGATAATACTATTTTAAATAAATTATGTACATTTAAATATTCTAATAACTTAAGGGTAGTATTTAAACGCAAATCATAAAATATCCTTTTTCTATGCAATTAAATACCGAATTCCCATCAAAATTACTGATTGCACAACAAAATATTCAACTCAAAATATCACTAAACACACTACAATTTATTTTCACAGCGCACAGCAATTTTTCCTAAAGTAAAAGCTTTTTTATCAATGCACAACTAATAATCTTAATGCACATTATACATGTTAACTCTTTTTCTTTTAAATATAGCCTCTATTTTTATAATATTTACAGCAGTTTTTCTAGATCAAACAACATTTTATTAGTCACAGTCATCTTATTATTTATTAATTATCACATAATGAGATCAGCAAAAAAAATATAAAATTAGATACAAAATTGTAATTTATTGAATTATTAAAGCGGGTCTTGCTTTCGCGGTGCGTCCACGCTTCCTTTTTTGCCCAATAGGCACATTTTTAGCTTCTGCAGGTGGCGCCACGTACTGTCGTCTGTTACGATCTATGATAATAAGAAATTGGTAGGTAGTATAATATTATTTTATTTAGTGGGTAGATTCAAAAAGGGGTCGGAGTATCACAAAGATTAGCTAGCACTCGCCGGCCGCTGCCGCGGCACGCTCGCTTCGCTCGCTCGGCTCGCGCTATGTTATGGTCGCAGTTCTAACCTAACCTAACCTACTACTTTACCCATAATTGACCTATGCCATAACTATAGCTTTTATTTTTATATTATTTACTCCAGTGACGAAAAAACGCGCGAAGTTTTTCAGTTAAGTTGTTCTGCTTTTAGAAATAATGCAATGTAAAAGGATTTTTTTGTTATAATAATCATTAAATTTACCGAGCATGGCTTCTTGAAAATTAAGACAAATATGATGAACAGATTTTGTTGTACTTACTGGTTAATATGCGACTGGGATAGTTATTTTGCTATGAAATATGGTAAATTTGATGTGCAGTCAGTATTTATGCTATGCATGTAGTATTTTTGTACAAAAATAAATTTAACTGTATTGCATTATGAGGAAAAAAGGAATGTCATATTGATGTGTAATTTCGAATTATCTGCAGTTTGAGTTTTGTTAAACATTTAGTTTATCTGTAGTGAAGTAAGTTATTTGATGCAAAAAAGAATATAAATGATGAGTATGTATTGATAGGCGATTATTTATTTGATATGCAATATAATATATCCCATAACTTAATCAAAAAAAAACAAAATTGAATACCTAACTATGTACAGCTGTAAGAAAAATAGAACTAAAAAATTTTAAAAGTTATGCGTCAAAAAATACTTCCGCATCAATGTCAAATGTCAATTTTAAATTATCATTAATATTGATAGGTAATGAATAGATTCACCTGAACACTCCAAAGTAACGGCTAAAATAGTGTGAAGTCACGCTTATGTCTTTTGTATATGTGACGACCGGATGGCGGAGTGGGTAGTGTACCTGCCTGCTACGCCGAGGTCGTGGGTTCGATTCCCACTTAAGACAAATCTTTGTGTGCATGAACATGGGGGTTTGTCTTAGTCTGGGTGTTTCTATGTATAATAAGTATGTATTTACAAAAAGAAAAGTATATATGTATTAGTATTAGTTATTCTAGTACCCATAGTACAAGCTCTTAGTTTGGGACTAGATGTCGTTTTGTGTGAGTTGGGAAATATTTATTTATTATTTATAATGTGAAGTTATGAATTTTCTTGATACGAAACGAAACTATACAAAATATTGCGTTTATGAAAATAGTTTCATTACAAAAGTTGTTATAAATTATATGGGTAATTTAAGGACAACATTATTTCGTACTTTAAAAATGGACTCGCCCATGAAACTTTGAATGGTCATAAAATAAGATTGATGTTTAATTCTTGCATTTGGTTTATGATACCCTATATTTTAATAAAGTATCCTATATTCTACTATCTAAGTATAAGTCACCATGCTTATTACCTGCTCCCGTGTCAATTTATCTGAAATATACAGTACTACTTCAGGTATTCTTTTGACAAAAAATGTTTCATTGTGTCCAGAGATTCTTATTAATAAATTAACAAAGCATAATACCACAGAGTCCTCCGCCACAGTTGTTTTTGTTTACGCAGTTCCAAAACAAACTTCATTTGAAGGTTTATTCAGTGAGTACAAAAGAAAGATACTTACTGCCGTCTCTTAAGTTCACATAATGTACATAATTAAGAAGGTCTTTAAGCGCCTTTGTTCCTTTAGACAACTGAGGTTATTCTGTTGCGGAGAGAGAACTTGTTCAACTGAGACAACTCTTTCACAAAGGAACGATGCATGATACATTTCTGTTTGCGTGACCTCAATACAGTTCATTTCAGCCACTGGTCGTCAAGGGAGCTTTTTGTTGCAAAAATTGGCTTTAGTCGTCATCAAAATAAAATTAAATAGAACGGACACATCGACACCATTTTCGTTGTAGACAATATTATAATATTATATATATATATATATATATATAATATTTTATTGTTTTTTTTATCTAAACTTACTTTTACTTTACACAACTATCACAAGGTAAAAAATTTTGAAATCCATTATGTACAAATAAAAAACTATACCCAAAAATAAAATCCCAAAAAAATAAACTAAAAATCACAAGGTTAAGCTTTAAGATTTTAAATAGTCCCATTTCAAATAAAAAATAGGTTATAGCGTTCATTTAGAATCCAGTCCAATGAATACAAGAATGCTTGTATCCAACAATCTATGTATTGAACACGGGTCCAAACCACCACAGCTAGCACTCGACGTGTCTCGGGTAAAGCTGGTCGCCGTACATAATGGGTCAATCGTTAATTAGCAGCCACTCCCTGATTCATTGCACACCTGCACTGAGCTGCATTCCAAGGTTTATTTAACTGTTTTTTACTGATTCTATTCAATACCTTTGTTCCATTAGTTTCCTATTAAATATTCTCTCGTCTTTTTAGTAGAACACTAACAAAACAAACAACAAATGTGGAACAAATTCACTGTAATATCTAAATAAATAACTCTACGTAATATGTTAGTAATGGATCAAATAGTCTTAGTCGTAGTCCAATTTTCCGCTCAATAAAATTTCCTTTTATATTAATAGGTATTCTAAGCTTTGATGAAAAGTAAAGCCCGTAAGGATATGATGGGTTTTCTTTTATGGTTCCCTTTAACTAGATCATAAAACCTGCTCTCTTTATTACCGACGAAGATTTGATAAAATTACTAAATATGAGAAAACTCTGGGATGGAAAACTACGTACAATAAGCAGAGTAGTTAAACTCACGTGAGCATGCCGGACACAAATATAATTACATTATTCTATTTGCTCTGTACACATTTTCTTGTCTGGTTTATTAGTGCAATTTTTAAAAGATTTCTTTCTCCTGCATAACGAGAATGTATGATATCAATTCAAGAAACATTGAGTATGTCTTTTATATAATATCGTCGAATAAACGGTATAACTTTTACTTATATGACATGTTAACAACATTCAATTTTCGACATTATCTAACCAACTTTACAGTTCAATGTTATAAACATGTCAGAAAAAATGTTTTAGCACTTAATCAAGTATAATATGTCTTTTAAGCTGTTATGTGTTCAACTACAATTATTTCTGTTTTTGTTTCTAAAAAACCTTTATTTAACAGTTTAACTGGTGGATATAAAATAAAAAATATATTTATCAGAGCACTTTAAAAAAAACTGAGCAGGTGTTACTTGTATTCAAACTTCAACGACGAAACCTACAAAAAACAAGAAAGTTTAATTTTACCATGTCCCATGCGTCTATTTACTAATAAACCTTGCATATGATATTATATAAACTAGGAAGTAAAGGCGAATAAAAAGTAGGTACACGTTTCGTTTTCACGTAGTTATAAAACTCAACAGTTATAGTCCCAAGTTTTTTCGAAGAGATCGTGACTGAAACTTAAGGCTATAAAAATGAGTTGTGAGATAACTACTTTACTTCCTTAACAAAATTTTTATGCTTTAAAAAAATTTACATAGAGTTCAGTTTCATAATTTATTATTTATTATAGGGAACATTGACGATGATACAGCTTCTCCGTCTATATAATTGGTAGATATGTATGGCTATTATTGGCTTTGCGTGGAAACCGTATTTATTCCTTTGTATTGTTTCTTGAAAACATTACAGGAAATTAGTAGATAAATATCGCATTGGTATTAAATCGTCTGTAAGGTTTAGCGATAATGGCATTATGGGCCTCTCGTAAAAGTGATTTGTGGCTATTTGAGAGGAGGGCCCAGATTCTATAGTGGACGAATAAACCGGTGACCCAAAACTAAATACGGGTTAGTTTCAGCCAAAGGTTTCTTCTATTTGTTATGTTAAAGATAATTTAGAATGTGGAAAAGCAACTGATTCAGATATGGTGTAAAATTTAAGAAATAAAGACATAAATATTTATTATACTAAACAATTATCTGGTGAGATCGAGTTTATGTTGAGAACTGTATTTTTCAGTAAAATAATATTGTAATATTTTTACTCAAGCAGAAACAATACTGATATTAGAACCAGCCGCAATCTCTGAGTTTATTATTCCACCTATAACAACAACTCTTCCTCATAAATGTCTGGCAATACAATTGTTGGGAGCAAAAACAACTCCTTTGGAAGTAAACAACTGTCTGGTATGCTACACTTCAGTATCATAAGTATTTAATTAATCAATTCCAAGAACTCGTGTATTGGAACTAACATGTGCACCCGGAGGCGTTCAAACTCAAGTGGAGGCAAATTAGCTGTAACGGCCCTCACACACGGTTCGATTCTCTTTCTACTGGTAGTGAAATCTTATTATATTTTTTTTTAAGCTTACTAGTAATTAACAAATACAAATTACTAGTATTTTTGTTTACTCCCTCTAGCCAAGCTTATTTCGCTTGTGTTAGGAAGAAGTTCACGTTCTTGGTGTAATGGCGAGCATTCGAACCCATGACCTCTCGATTGTGAGACCGATTCCTTATCAATTGCGGCACGGCCGCTTATTAATTATTTTTATGATACAGTCAATGAACAATCAGCAAGATAGCGAATATTGATAAAGTAATAATTGTTTGCTGATAAAATAAGAATCATTACAACAAAAACCAGCATGTAACTGCCACGCAGACAGAACCATGGAAGAAAGTTAGTTAGTTTGTTTGATAGCGCTAATCTCGAGAAATACTGGTCAAATCTTAATTATTATGTTTTTGTTTAATAGCCCATCTCTCCATAAAGATCTTTAGATATTTAAATTACGCTATACTCCACGGTAGTGGAACAGTAAGGTTGAATGCGAGTCAAAGTGCTGGAGTAGCAACTTAATACAACGAAATTCACGCGGACAAAGTTGCGGGAAAAAGCTAGTATTAAAATATATTTAAAGGGAAAAAGTCTGCACCTAATATAAATCATTACGTGTATTGTGTACATGCGCTCTAACCTGCACCCCGTAGGCGTTCGATCCAGAGTGAAATTAGCTGTTAAGCAGACGCGGTCTGAGTCAGGCTCGGCTTTAATTAATTAAGTGGTAATTCAAACAGCTCCGATTCCCGGGGATGGCACTTAACGTTGAGAACTTGCTGACCACTTTATATGAGTGCGTGAATAATGAACCACGCTGTTACAAACTAGTTTGTAACAAACATAAGAGGAATCTAATTGAATGTTTTATGAGGAGCTTGGCGTCTGTGTAAGGTCCTATCAAAACAATTGCGGGATGCTTGCGACACAGTGACTTAAATAAAATGAGCTCAATGTTTAATTTGATCGGAAAATGTGTTTTTTTATGTTAACATTTTTACCTGGTAATCATGAACACTGACCACAGGGGTGCATGAAAGGGCCTCCCCGAGTGACGTAATCCTGGGCAATTCGCGAGTTCTCCAAAGCGAATTGGCTAATCCTTTCACCACGATGGCAAGTCAAAATAAAATTTGACTCAGCCATCGACACGAGAAGAAGAAGAAGAAGACCATAGGGTTTTTTGGAGGTAGGCGCATAAAAAGTAAAGACTGTTCTCTGTTAACTGAATTTAATTAATAAAGTTTTTATCATTATTTACATAAAATTTTGGCTGAAATTTAGAGCTACACATAGCAAATAGTGTGTACTCACGTTTGTAGCATCTTATGTGAAGATACAAGTTATAATCGCCACCTGCCAGTATTATCACTAATCACTACACACACAACAGTTTGACAGTTCAAATTTAACATGGCACAACTTCAAAACATCCAGTCATCTATGGATAAGATGGAAGATCGCTTCTTTAAGAAGATGAATGAACTCCAGGCACAGCTTCACCAGCCTGCTGGTGCAGCGAAGGACACTGTCGCTAGGGTGGCAGAGGAATTTCGGTCGTTCCGGGAGTTGGTGTGCAATCTTCTTCAATTACTTCGCCAACAAATAAGTGAGTGTGCCAAATCTATTGATGCCCAAGAGACCAGGCAGCGGAGGAAGGCCCTTATTTTTACTGGTATTAAGGAGTCCGATGGTGAGAGTGCACCAGCTGTTATCACTGGGATACTGCAGAACAAATTGGGTATTAAAGATATAACATCCAGTTCTTTTAAGGCCTGTCACAGACTAGGCAGCAGTAACAAAGACCATCACCGGCCAATACTGGTTAGATTCACTAGTTATGATGTTCGGGCTGCTGTTTGGAAGGCGAAGAAAATGCTCAAGGGATCCTCTGTCGCGATTAAAGAATTTCTCACTCGCACTCGGCAGGCAGTGTTCACCAAAGCGAGGCTTCATTTTGGTATTCGTGGCTGTTGGAGTCAAGATGGAACCGTCGTTATAAAATCTTCGGACGGATGCCGACACAAGGTCTCGTCGATGGAAGAGTTGGCTCCGCTGCTAGAAAAGTATCCCCCAGCTGTAGTGGCCTCAAAAACAGGCGCCGCAAATTAACTTTAGTGTCCCGGTCCGTCGTGCTATCTTGTTGTCATTTGTACAAATTGTGCTCTCATCGCTTGTAGCACAAACTGCGTCAGGTGATTTGGTATTTGATCGCTGCTTCATATAAACAACAGGTAAATAGCTATGTATCGTCTCTTCAAAAATGAGTTTACCCACTATTAATTCTTTATTATTATAACTTTTACACTTGTTTATAAATTCATTTCTCTTTGACATCTTGTTTGACATTAGTGACTGATAGTGATTAAAAGTGAGACATTACGTGCGCGTTCCAGTTGTTTGTTTGTAGCATTTTTAACATTACAAATGAGTCTACACGACCAATCTAGCTCTTTGTGTTTACTACGATTGTTTATAATATGTTTTTAATGCATAGCTATTTATGTAATATTCGTAATTACGCTATTTAGACCCGTCGTCTACTTATTAAAAAATACGATTGTTTAGCAAATATAGTCTTATTAAAGTTTTAACATTGGGGAGATATTGTATGGGGTTGAATATAACTTACAGGATAACTCTGTCTTTGTGTGTTTTTTCGTATTAATGGGTATTTTTTTTTTTGCTGTTTGTGTTTTAATTTTTTTTTTTTGTTTCTGATCTAATTTGTGTATTTGTGAATATCACTGGCAGGTGGTGCAGAGACTGCACCAGTAGTTTAGCAAAGTATTGTTAGTTTAGTCACTTATTAATTTGTATTATATTTTATTTATTAATTATTTTATATTTTTATATATCTATTTTTAGTTTTGTTTTAATTATTATTATACATATTAGTGTCATTTAATTATGGTTACTTCTTCTGATGATGAAGACTCATTTCATTCTGCTAATAATTCTTCTGATACATCCGCAAATGATAGCTTTTGTTCTATAACCAATACTTTGGGTGATGTTCTGGCGCAGACCTTTAATAATCAACCACAACGTCTATTGAATGTTTGCCACATCAATGCCCAAAGTATAGCAAGTCATTATGGTGATCTACTTGAAGCGTTCACAAACTCTAAGGTTGATGTCGTCCTGATATCCGAGAGTTGGCTCAAACCAAACTTACTTTCTACTACGTATCCTCTTCCAGGTTTTATCTTGATCCGCAACGATAGGCTTGAAAAAAGGGGGGGAGGGGTTGCTTTGTATATCCGTAGTGACTTCAGCTACAAAATTATTGCCTCGTCCCCTCCACATTATACTGCATCTGCAGAGTATCTGTTCCTGGAGGTTGGGGTCAAAGGTACAAAGATCGTAATTGGTGTTGTTTACTGTCCTCCCTCTGTCGATTATTTCACTGACTTAGAGTTGGTTTTAGAATCCCTGGGGTCTGATTATGCACATCACATCATCATGGGCGATTTTAACACTGATCTACTTGCTCATCTTTCTCCTCGTACCCTTAAACTCCTTCACCTTGTTAACTCCACTAGTCTACATGTGTTACCACTTCAACCCACTCACCACAATACTAATGGAGGTGACACATGGTTAGATCTAATCCTTACATCCAATCCTTCCCTCGTCTCTTCATTCGGTCAACTACCCGCTCCTGGTTTCTCTCATCATGACCTAATTTTCCTCTCCTACCTTCTCAAACCTCCTAAACCTAAACCTAAAGTGTTACACTTGCGTTGTTTTGGCCGTATGGATATCGACAGACTTCGCTCAGATGCTTCGGCGGTTGACTGGGAGCCCTTGGAGAGGGCCAGTACTGTTGACGATAAAGTTACTATTGTCAATAGTATTGTGAAATCACTATATGACGCCCATGCACCCATACGAAAAATCAAAGTGAAGCGGCCTCCTGCTCCCTGGATCACGGCAGGTGTTCGTATGGCTATGAGGCGTCGTGATCGTGCTTTCCGCAAATACAGACGCGAACGCTGTGATGACAATTGGGCTGCGTACAAATTCGCGAGAAACCGGTGTAATCAAATGATACGCAACAGTAAACGCCGACATATTCTTGATAATATTTCTTTTTCTTCGCCTGCGGAGGTTTGGAAGTTTCTGGGCTCTTTAGGCATTGGGAAGCAACCTGGAATTGGTATACCAGCCACTGTAAGCCTTGACTCGATCAATAACCACTTCACCACCTCATTAGCGTTGGACGTCTTAACCAAGCGTCAAACAATAGACTCAATTTCCAGGTTGTCCAAGCCTTCGTATCTGCCTTTCGAATTTTCTCCTGTGGGCTCGGACGAGATCAAGAAAATGATCCTTTCCATCAAATCAAAAGCTGTTGGTGTCGACAACATCAGTCGGTTCATGATTATCACCATCCTGGACCAACTCCTACCTGCAATTTCCCACGTCATAAACTTTTCCCTCTATTCTGGACAGTTTCCCTCCTTGTGGCGTCAAGCTTATGTCCGACCTCTTCCTAAAATTAGTAATCCTTCTCTTCCCTCACACTTCCGCCCAATCTCAATCCTTCCCTTCCTGTCAAAAATACTTGAGGCATGTGTGCACCAACAGCTTTCCAGGTTTGTCCTATCCAATAACATATTATCCACATTCCAATCCGGTTTCCGGCCTGGGCACAGCACCATTTCAGCCTTGCTCAAAGTGACTGGCGACGTTAGGGTGGGAGTGGAGGATTCCAAGGTTACAGTGTTGACCTTGGTTGACTTTTCAAATGCATTCAACAGCGTCAGTCACGAAATACTCCTAGCTATCCTCTCCCACGTTTTGATCTCGTCTGATACTCTAGATTGGTTCTCTTCTTATCTTCAGGGCCGAAGGCAATTGGTTCGCATCGATGAGGCTATGTCTAATTGGTGTGATCTTAGTGCTGGAGTCCCTCAAGGCGGTATTCTTTCTCCACTTCTTTTCTCTCTATTTATTAATCTCATCACAAAAGAACTTCGATGTGCGTATCATTTGTATGCCGATGATCTTCAGCTGTACGCTCAAGCTAAGGTAGAAGATCTTCCCGTGGCGATTGATAGTATAAACCGAGATCTTGAAACTATAAGAGACTGGTCGGGGAGATTTGGGTTGTCCGTTAATCCTTCCAAGTCGCAATCTATTATCATCGGCAGCTCTCGCATGATTGTCAAGATTGATAACTCAGCACTTCCCCCGATCATCTTTAATGGCACAGTCATCCCTATTAATCCTAATGTCAAGAATCTCGGTTTATACTTGGACAGCAACCTCGACTGGCGAACTCAGGTTGGAAATATCAGTCAACGGGTTACAGGGACTTTGCGATCTCTCTATCGCCTTCGTAACTTTCTCCCTGTTAAGACCAAGACAATGCTTGTGTATACTTTAATTTTCCCAGTAATCGACTATGCTGATGTGTGCTATCTCGACCTGAATGCAGATCTACTCAATAAACTTGACCGACTTCTCAATAATTGCATTCGGTTCGTCTTTAACCTCCGTAAGTACGATCATGTCTCGAATTACCGTACTCAATTGAATTGGCTGCCTATACGTCAACGTCGCAGCTGGCGTGCGTTGACATTCCTTTTTACTCTCCTGTATTCTCCCAACGCACCAGCCTACTTAACTCCAGATTTTAAATTTCTATGCTCCAACCACGATAGATCTCTACGCTCTTCTAACAATCTTCTTCTTCTTTGTCCCTCTCATTCTTCCAGTCTTGTTCATTCTTCTTTCTCTGTTAAATCCATTCTCTTATGGAATGCGCTTCCTCTCAATATCAGGATGACAACTAGCCACGACGCTTTTCGAACCAGTGTACGGCGGCTATACAATAATTATTGGGCGGAATCATCGGAATAATATGTATCTCCCTTATATATAATATATATATATATATATATATATATATATATATTTATTTTGTATGTATATATTTAAATATATTATTATATATTTTATTTTTGTAAATATTAAATATATTTATTTTATAATTATATTTACTTATAATTTATTAATTTTATTATTTATGCATTATAGTATTTTTTTTTTTTAATTTGTAGTCTTGAGTAAGTTTTATTTAAAAACAATTTGAATTGTGGATACTTTATGCACCTACCCGAACATATCTCTGCACCACCTTAAGGTTGACTGGTAGAAAATGCCTTTGGCATTAAGTCCGCCTTCGTCACATGTATCTGTGCGAGAAGTTAAATAAATAAATAAATAAATAGGGGCTAGCGAAACGAGCGCGGGATAGATTTAGTGGTGTATTTATTTTATTTTTTATTGCATGCTATTGTTAGATGGCGAAATGTGTCCTGCGCTAAATACTTATAATATTGACATCCTGTAATTACCACATTTTAATGTAATTAACAAATAAATAAATGATTTGATGATGATGATTTATTTTCCTATTAAAGAAGATCTCGCGCTCGTTTAGATTAATGTCACTATGTCGCATGCACCCTGTATTTAATTTTGTACACCATCGGCATTCCACCCGGCTTTCCACGTTTCATTTGATAGACTATACGTTTTATGTTAGTTCTGTAACCATACATCCGGTTGTTGGCCACTCGCCAGTGACAATATTGATGCTTCTCCTTTGTTTTCACATTCGAAATAAAGCTATTCATATTCTACTTTCCTTAGAATTGCATTGAAAGTTTACTTAGTTTTACCATTAAAACACAAAAAGCTTTACATTCACAAAATAAAAATGTTAGTAAATACTAAAACTTTTCTCTGAGGAAATTAACGTTAAGATATATTTTTTTTTAGTCCCAAGTCCCAAACTAAGCAGAGCTTGTACCATGGGTAGTGGAATAACTGATACTAATACATATATCCTGTTTTTTTATAAATACATATTATACATTAAAACCTCCATGTTCATGCACATAAAGATTTATCTTGAGCGGAAATCGAACTCACGACCTCTGCGTAGTAGGCAGTTGCACTGCTTTCACCGCTATCCAGTCGTCACAGTCTTATAAAAAAAAATAAGCTCTGCATAATCATATATCGAAAATATTATTTTATTTCTGGAAAAGAGACCCGTAACCTTATTTTTCGTGCTAGATTTTTACCTTATTATATTAGAGGTAATTATTTCGTTGGGTTTAAGGTAAGATGCCAGGGATACGAAATTCTTAAAGCTCCTTATTAATTTTATGGCAATAAAAATACCTTTTATATTATACTTTACTCTACGAATTCTAGATTCTAGAAACTTCAGACACAAATATGAACATTTTGTCATGTATTTGGCGTTCTTTTCGATGAAGTAAATTACCCTTATATGTCCCAGGGGTGTCGTGAGCCACGGTCAGGGTAATCCGTTTAGCCGTCAGTATTTACATGTTCCTACAATCAGCAATTCCCTGTAGAAATGTGTCCATTACGCAATGATCTTTGTACCGATTTCACAGGGTTAATATATGATTACGTCCAGACAAGGTTCAACTTTGCCAGAGTAAGTTCTTTAAAGCACAATGTGTGGGATCTTATTTGACAACAAGAACACTACGTAGCAACGTAGCCAAAGGTCTTCGTAGAGGCCTACGATTATGTCGTAGCATCAATGACCATAGCTTTGGTCACACGTGACCTCATCAATTAATAGTTCTATAATGTATTGCGTATTTTCCAAATGGTGTTACATTCGCTTTTCCGTACCAACGGTTTAGCTTTAAGAGTTGCCCAACTAGAGCAAAAATTTACCGTCCAAATCTAAAGACCTATCTAACGAAACCCTTCACTATAAGGCAGTAGACAAAAAAATCATCCCCACATGTAGGTGAAATACTTGTAAAATAAAAACAGATTTTATGCCACCACGTTCTTGACATAGTTAACATAACATAACTCTAACGTATGAAACGCTATGTTTCAGACAAATGAAGGAACGAACTACTACGGAACCCTAAAAATCTCACACATAGCGCGAATCCTGACGACAGGTTATTTAATTTTTGCTACGCCTGGGTAAAAGTATTAAATAAATAAACGTCAGCTAAAAACATATTACTTAAACCTCAAAAATGTTTTACAAAAAAATAATGTTTCATTTATTCAGACACACGACCATTTATTGTTTATTACCAGATATGGCACTCATTTTAAGGGGCTATAAACCTTTTAAAATATCATTAAGAAGTATACAACAGAATAAACCCACATATAAAAGATTCATGAATACTTGTACCCTGTACACAAAGTACACAACGCACACACGGAGAACACGCTGTATACCCACTGTGCATACTTAATTCGTATTAATTAATATTTATTTTAGCATCTAGGGAAACGTGTGTGAGTAAAGGTCGTCAAATATCATTACTTTTCAAATGTGTTTGTATTTATTTGGCGTTGTAGCCTAGAATTATATTAGTATTTTGTGTTTGTCAGTCTATTAATATTGTAGATTTTGGAATGATTTTTATTATTTATCTTTAATGATTCTTTTCTGAAAGTGAAGTCAATAACTGCATTTTCTCACAATCTACCAATCTTCAAGTTACCAGTTTACAACACTTAGCCCCAATTTCATAGGTTTCAGATAAACCTTATTGGCAGGCAACAACATACATAAATAAAAATGACAGCTGTGTTCTTTATTTGAGTATTATTTGTGTCACTTTTATATTCGGTAAGGTTTTTTAAGGTCTGATAAGAACTATCTGGAACCTCTGAACTTGGCCCTAAAACTACTTGAAATTGACTATAGTTTAACGCGTATTACATGTTTAAATACAAAATGTACAACGGTGTCGTTTAAAATTAATCGCCTTGCTCAATAAGTTTATCTTTAATCCCATTAACCCTTTGTGAACGCTTTGCCCTTTGTAATAGCGATGTTTAGTAGCACTACATCACCTATGTCATAGCTGATAAGTATCAAAGCCTACCAAAAACATTTCACCAAGCTTTATTTATTACACGACAGATTGATAACCTAGATAAAAATGCTAATGATAGGGGTGTCACGGAGAATACGATCCTATTCGCCTCCTGCTCCAAGTGTTATGTAAATTGGCAGGATTACCTTTATCGCGTTACATCCTTAAAGCCAAGATCACGCCCCGAGCGATATCGTTAAAGAGGTTATTATAATATTTATAATGGAATGCGGCCCGTAGCTTTAACTGAATTTACATCCTCTCAAACTCGCATACGCGTGTTAAAATCTGAATTATATTTTTATTTAGCATGTGTTTTCAGTAATGACTGAGTATACATAGCGATGTATACGCATAGCATGAATTTTAATTTCGCACCAACAGCGAGCTAGTTATTTTCGCCGATGCGTCGGTTTTTTAACTGCAAAATGTTTCACTAAAGCAATTTATTTAACGGTGAGCTTGCAATCAAAATGCGTAGAGTTACCCGCTAAAATAAATAAATGCGATAGATGAAACAGTAAATATCGAGTGTCAAAAGATTCAATTTATTTTATTTTCGTACAAAGTGAAGCAGTATCTGTGTATATACGGATGACAGCAATTAAGGGGCGCATGTTGTTTGCGTCCGTCCGGTGTCAAGTGTCGGACAACATGGCGTGTCAGCCTTGGTGCCCGGTGCTCGTGTACCGAGCGCCGAAACCTACACCGTTTATTGTTTATTGGAACTGCTATACTTTTGGAAATAGAGTACCGTTAATTGAATCGATAATATTGGTTTGGATTTCAAAATGTGTTCGTCCATTAGTGGATGCCCGCCAATCAAATTAATTTTAGTGGTTCATTAAATTAAATTGAACATTCGGGTTAACTCGTTTCCCGATAAGTGTATTCTGAAATGCAGTCGGAATAATGAATATTCGTTGAAAATTTGGTATAAAATAATTGTGATTTCGTTATATTTTTTAATTGCCGAGGCGTATATTTTCGTTTTTTTTGTTCATTGTGTTGGTATGTTGAGTAAATACTGCAGTATATAACGCATACTCATAACATTTGAGCAGATCGTGCTGCGATACGCAGCTATTGATTTTCAATGGGCCTCGTTTAGATGTGCCGCAGTATTCGTTGAATTTTCGTATTAGGAATAAATTAAAATACTCAGCTAGTTTATGCTCAGGATGGATTTTTATACAGGATGAATGCAGCGAAGTGAGTGAAAAAATGAGAGTATAATAAGTATTTATTTACAAAAGAAAAGTATATATATTATGTATAAGTATTAGTTATTTTAGTACCCATTGTACAAGCTCTGCTTAGTTTGGGACTAGATGGCGTTGAGTGTAAGTTGTAAGATAATTATTTTATTTCCTCATTTATTCCTTATTCTCATTTTTTTTTTAATTATTTATTAATTATAATTATTGAAACCATAGCTTTGATAAAAGTGTTATTTTTTTGTTGTGAAAAATATGTGAACCGGTGGAAAAGAAAACTGACCATGTATAGAAGTAGAGTTGGTAGAATAATGAACGACATTGCGATATATCTCAATTTTTTCAATAATAATTATTTCGTCACCCAATTATAGAACTTTAGGTTTTACGTTTAGCTACGCAGCGGCTGCAGTAATTAAAATGTGCAACCATGGTTGATGTTCCGGTGACACAATGCAAACTATCAAAGTCATATCTCATTGAGCCTCCCCGAGTGACGTACACAACGATTCCCTACGTCCGGCGCACCCTGCGCAATTCGCGAGTTCTCTAAATTTTTAGATATGAGTTAAAAAAAAAAGATTAGTGTTATAAATAGAAGTATTTTATCCCAAATAAAGAAATATAATCCAAGCCCCATACCAGGCACCGAGTTTCGTTAGAAAGTTATTCAGTTATTTTCTAGCAGAACTACGCTCGATAACCGTCAACGTAGTCGTATTGTGTGCATTGGAACTTGAAACCGAAATGGACTCGTTGTGATTGCACAATAGTACACTTCGGGCTCTGCTTCTATCTGCCTATAACATGCCCAGTGAATATTTGTGTGACGGGCAAAGCCAATGGCTTTCTAAGATAGAGTGGTCTGTCAGACAGTTATCCACGGAAAGATGAGTCTGGTATGTTGAATTATTTATTTATTTATTTATAGGAAGATCAACAGCATGTAACAATTTGAAGAGCTTAACGTAAATAAGTGACAGAGAGCCAATAATAGATCTTCACGAATAAACTTTTGAATATATCTTTGTGAACATCAAAACAAAAGTACAAAAATGTTCTATTTATAACTACGTTTCATAAATACAGGTTGAATATTAATATGTAAGTTATATTATTTTTATATCCACCATAGTTTTTGTTAACAACATAATGGACAGAGACGAAAGTTAGTAGATAGGTTTTACTTGGAGATTATGAAACATACTAAGAAACAGTTGAAAAAGATATGGGACCGGCAGGATTTGAACCTGTGACCTTACTGCACACCGGGCAGCCGCTTTAGCCATCTAGCTACGGTCACCTAAATTTCTCAACTGTATGATACGTCATTTCGTGACGTCACGTTCATCCATTCATAGTTTAATTTGCTGAGCATAGCTAAATGCTATAAAAATAATGAAATAGAAATTATGAAACATGAATCTGAGCCCTTGAGTGCAAAAAAACCGGAAAATGCATAATTATCTCATTGATTTTTTTCGATTTGCCTGATCAATAACATAATCATGTACTTAATCACTGGTAAGCTTCGCCACGATGTCATGAACACCCTGTATAACTTCTGAATATTTTTATAGCATTTAGCTATGCTTAGCATAATATACTAAGAAACAGTTGAAAAAGATATGGGACCGGCAGGATTTGAACCTGCGACCTTACTGCACACCGGGCAGTCGCTCTTAGCCATCCAGCTACGGTCACCTCTTACCGGCACCTTAAATTTCTCAACTGTATGATACGTCATTTCGTGATGTTACGTTCATCCATTTGTTCCTATCTTAAGTAGGATACTGTATAACATCTAAGAAATGTGGTTTTTGTAAATTTGGCAGGGTAAGAAAGAAGTTCGTACCATAAAGCTATATATTCGTGAGATCAGGATTATTTTATATTAATTAAGTATACTATCGGAAACATAGGTGTGTACTTTCTTTCGCAAATGCAAACGCCAAACATGTTAAACTAGATGGGCTATAATTCTGTAAGATAATATAAGATAAAATAAGATTAAGATCATTTATTTTGCTAAAACATGGTACATCAAGGTCTTACAATTAAATAATGTTCAACATGTTTTCATCACATTTACATGACATAAAAAAATATTAATTCAATTTCAAATTAATTTAACATTATAAAGTCCGATAATAAATAGAAACAGCTAAATATTACAATCAATGTCATAAAATTAGGATCAATATTAAAGAATACAAAATGTCAACAGGTAAATTGTCCAATAACTAGTGAATAACATAAAAAAAAGAAAAAAAAAATTGATAAAAAAAAAGAAAAAAAGAATGTAGAATCTCCTAAGCGAATTAACAATCTATTAGTAAATCTATCTGAAGCATCGTCCTTAATACCGGCGGATGACCCCTCACCCCTCACCTTATCCTTTTAACTTCAGAGTGGTTTTCCTAACCATAACCACTAATCCTTAAAGGCCGAAAGGGATTCATTAAACAATTTCCTCTAGATTATACAGGGTGGATGCGAGATAGCAACATTTATTGAAACCATAGCTTCCATACGAAATCTAAGACGAAAAAGAAAATCAGTTATGCCGAACTAATTCAGCATTGATATTAAATTATGTGTTTGGCAAGCATGAAATTTTATTTTTAGCCACAGAGTTTAGCTTTCTTTTTAGCGTGACTGCAATGAAATTTCTAAACAACGGTGCTGCTTGGTTGCAGTTGGCATGCAGTTATAATTACTTGAGCTGAGCGGTCCATTTCAAGTTTTATTGCAGTCATGGCAATTTGAATGTAATCTGTTTGTTTAGACCTTGACAAAAACTGCCTAGAGACTTCCAATATACGGAACCAAACAGATATAGTTGTTTAATAAAGTTTCTAGATACTTAATCAGAGGACCGCCGACCGATCCATGTTTACTGCTAACGAACCTCGACCTCCTAATGTTCTTGACCCATAAACTCTAAACTGTCCAACTGATTAGAACAAATAGCGCTTCGCTGGCCCCTGTAGTGAGGTTTCAACTTTTAAAATATTATCTCATTTGTGTTTCTCACACAAAACTATTCGGTTAAATTATATAAGGTACACATTTTTTACCAAACCATAACTTATGCTGTATAAAAAAATATATAAATTGCTTTATTATCTAACTAATATCAAAAAGGTTATTAAACTGACATTTTTTAAAGGATTATTCGCCTCTAAAAACTTAATTAACTTCTAAATTACTAAGTCAGTCACCTATCCCAACCCGCTGGTGTGTTATAATTTTCGCAGCTCCTCTTATTATTTCTCACATCGTGAACGGTTATCTAAACGTTCAAGATTTTGAGAGCTTAAAAACCTTTTGTCCTTTTACGAATCATATAATACGATAGCAAGTTAAATGTTCATATCTATCACATATTGTACTTATTTCTCATATCGAAGACCTCGACGTATTTCCACGACCGATAGGCATTTTCCCGAACCCAATCATAAGAAGAATGATCGTATAAAAATACGAAATTGGCAACAATTTTTCGCAAAATTATTTCGATTCCGTGGCAAAATAATGTACCCATATTATTCATAGTACTTTTAGTATGGTAACCTAACAACTTATGAGGGGATATTATTTTATGCGAGAAATTGTATTTTGCCGGCGCTCCAGTTTCGTAATAGAAAATTCAATTTATAATATTATAGACTTGTTGTGGTTTAAGTTTTATTATATTATTTGTCATAAGTTTAGATTTTCATATATAATATGCAGAGAATATTAATAAAGTAAGTACAAAATTTTGCGGATGCTAAGACTAACATGTGGTTTTATAAATAGCTTAATATTGACTTATCAATGTTGGCATATTAGTTGATACAGACTCGTTTGGAGTCTGCGTTGACGTCAAGATCGAAATAGTAGGGACCAACAAACATAGAATCCATAGTAACAAACAAAACATAAATTTCACCCCCAAAATGGTTCATTTACCCACCACTGAGAGTAAGAAATGATGGATGAGACCATTTATATGGAATCCGTATTGGTTATTCTTTAAAAGCGGGTACAAGCCGTGATGGATCGCGCCATATGAACCGAATGCCTCTAGATTATCACGTACATCGACTAAATGGATTTTTGGGATTGGATTTTTTCGAGGTTTTATTGTTCAGAGTAAGCACATTTAACACTTTCACTGACCTGAAGCGAGCATAATTATTTTAACAGGAGCTGTAATAATGTTTCGTTTCTCTCAGTGGACTGGGAAAGTATTAATAAATCGATTCACATTTGTCAAGATCATTATTTTTTGGGGTGAACAAGACTATTTGTTCCACCGCTTCAAGACAAAAAGTAAACATTCATTTTAAATTCTACATTTCAGCTAACTAATTAAGGCCAGGCAATAGTGCTACTTGGAATTTTCCGTTAGGAAATACTCAATAGCAACACGGAGTTGGAATTATGCGTGGTGGATGGCACAACTCCTATACATATATAACAGGTGGAATGTGGGTGCACCAAACCCTTCTAGGTAATATAGGCGTAAATTGTAGCAAAACAACATGTGAATGATGTTAAAATTTAACATACATTTTCCATATTACACTTAAGCAAATAGGAAAAGTTAAAACTAACAAACGCCAACTTGTCATGATTACAAAAACCATTAAAAGTTTTCCATTTCTGCATACACGTGCCTGCACAAACACATTTGAACTATGCATCGTTTGCATTTCACCTATTCAATGCCAAAGTAATTATTTTTGGGGCAATACATATAAAAATATAAAAACTTGTTTCAGTTACAATATTTTTATGTTTTGTTACTTTTTTGCGAAATACGAATAGAGTTTGAAGAACTACATGATTAAACTTTTGAACTGCATTTTCTTTTTATTATGAAGAAATGCCTTTTGCCTTTCGGACATTTAACTTCCGCTGAAAGTGTTCAGTAAGAACTACCTACATTGTCCCATTACCTAAAATAAG
This sequence comes from Hypena proboscidalis, assembly GCA_905147285.1. Taxonomy (NCBI): domain Eukaryota; kingdom Metazoa; phylum Arthropoda; class Insecta; order Lepidoptera; family Erebidae; genus Hypena; species Hypena proboscidalis. The sequence continues at coordinate 6,515,542 of LR990130.1, forward strand.
TAACCCTTCCCTACCTAGCCATTTCCGTCCCATATCGATACTCCCATTCCTCTCTAAGGTGCTGGAAGCATGCGTACATAAGCAGCTCTGCGGTTTTGTTTATCGCAACCATCTGTTAAGCCCTTTACAATCCGGCTTTAGGCCCGGGCATAGTACCGTTACCGCGCTTCTTAAAGTGACTGGCGACATTAGGGCGGGCATGGAGGAAACCAAAGTTACAGTGATAGCTTTGGTTGACTTTTCGAACGCCTTTAATGACGTCAGTCATGACCTCCTTCTGTTCATCCTATCCTACCTAATGGTCTCGCCAGAAGCGCTGGAATGGCTTTCATCCTATCTTCAGGGCCGCCAGCAATCTGTTCGGGTCAACGAAGCTAACTCAAGCTGGGTTGATCTAGAGGACGGCGTCCCTCAAGGCGGTATTTTATCTCCATTATTATTTTCTTTGTTTATTAATCTCATTACCTTAGACCTTCAATGTTCGTACCATCTGTATGCCGATGACTTGCAGCTGTATTCACAAACAAATGTGGATAATATATCAACTGCCATAGATAGCATTAATAAAGACCTTGAAGCTATAAGGAACTGGTCTGGCAGGTTTGGTCTTTCTGTCAACCCTGCAAAATGCCAAGCCATTATTGTCGGTAGTAGTCGTATGATGAGTAGAATAAACACTTCAGTTCTTCCACCAGTTGTATTTAACGGAACGATTATACCGGTGAGTGCCTCAGTTAAAGATCTTGGACTTCATATAGACTTCACTCTTAACTGGCAAAAACAAACTGCTCACATCAGTCAAAAAGTTACTGGTACTCTTCGTGCTTTATATAGGCTAAAGAACTTTCTACCTTCTAGAACAAAGATAATGCTTGTGCAGACCTTGGTGTTCCCCATGATCGACTATGGTGATGTATGCTATTTCGACCTGAATGCAGATCTTCTCAATAAGTTAGACCGTCTTCTCAATAACTGCATTCGATTTATATATAATCTTCGAAAGTATGACCACGTGTCTACTTACCGTTCTCAATTAACTTGGTTGCCCATCCGTCAGCGTCGGAATTTACGTGCTCTTACCATTCTGTACAGTTTCCTTAATTCTTCATCTCCTCCTAGTTACTTAGCTCCTTATTTCCAATTTCTATGCTCCAATCACGAGCGTGATCTTCGCGGCTCGTCAAATAATTTACTCCTTCTATGTCCATCTCACACTTCTGGGTTTCTAAATTCTTCCTTTTTCGTTCAATCTGTTCTTTTGTGGAATGCGCTCCCTCTCGAAATCAGGATGTCCACTAACCGTTTTACATTCAAAATAAAAGTTCGGAATCTCCTCCGTGATAAGTTATCGGAATCGTCACATCATTAGGTTACCACACTGTGTATGATTTTATATTTATCATCCAATATTTCTATTATATATTGTGTATATATGTTATATGTATTTATATATGTATATATAATAGTTAAGTATGTTTATATAGTATTTGATTTATACTTTAGAAAGTATATTATCATTTTATATTATTTTATTTTATTTGTAAGTTTTGTTAGTTTTGTTTTTTTTTACTATCTTTACAAGTAGGTGCTACCATGTTAAAGCTCTGCACCACCCTTGGTTGACTGGTAGAAGATGCCTTTGGCATTAAGTCCGCCTCTGTACAAATTGTGCATAAAGTTTTAAATAAATAAATAAATAAACTACTATTCGCGGGTGATATGTATCTTAACTATGTATGATGTTTCTCCCCGGCATTAAGTCAAAAGTGTTCTAAGGCTGATTGACTGTGCAGGAGTGGGATGGTAAAATATGTTCATTGAAATATCAGGTGCATGGCTCCCAAACAAAATTCGAGTACCTATTTTTCTATGAGAATATTGTTCAGCGCAAAGAAGTAATCAGGCATAGCTTAAAGGTGTTAATATTTTCTGCGGACCAATAAAACATTACCGTCAGTTAGTTTGACATAGGTACAGATGAACCCGGTCAGACAACGGGCTGGCAGATACACAGGTAAAATCGTTTTATACGGTACATGTCAGGAATAAAATAGTAGCCTGTATAACATTTTACTTGCTTGTTTTTACATTTGAAATATATGATATTGCGCTCGTCGGAGAAATATAAATATTTGATAGGTTACATTTCAATCCGAGAATCAAATAAAAATGGTGTAATTTTATCTAGAATCTCATTTTTTTATTTTTTTTAATACGTGGTTCTTGCCCAAATGCTCATACTTATAATGTTTAGCTTTCTTTGATAACTGTTTTAATGCATTGGAAGAACATAGTGAATGTATATTCGAAAATTTTAACAAAATCATTGTATGAATACGCAATAACTAAACCAGGGTACAACCCAAAATTTTAGAGCTAAAATTGCAATTTGGCCCAGTTCCAATGCAGGTTGATAAAATTAAATTAATATTCACTCTGATTATTACGTTCATTGAACAATAATTATCACTTTGTGAACAGAGCCTTCTATGCTTACGTGACCAATAAGCCATATATAGGTCAAACATACATACCTCTTATAGTAGGTTCCTATAGATAGAGTGTGTATATGCATACTGAACTTTCGATATGTTAGAAGGAAGGACCTTTTTAAGAACTGTAATAAGGAAAAACGGTATTTGTCGGGTTATCCGGCAATATATCTGTTACAGCTAGGAGGCATTCAAAAGGCATCGAAGAAACTCGATTTGAAATCGATTCTCAAGATCTCATTTGCTTTCGAATTGCCTCTTAAAGTAATGGCGTATCGTTAAAACTGCTTCGAGTCCTTCTCATATCTCTGAATTAATGAAGTATTATAAGCCTCTTGCTAATACAATTTATAAGCTTCTCGGTAAAAGGTCTATATTCTTTATAAATTGTAGATTAAAATGACTGTTGTTTTAATAAATACTTAATTAATTGGTGAAATAGTTCCAATGAAAGGCACATAAATATTATTGCTGCCATTGCATGCAGAATCAATATCATTCGAATGCTCTTTGAAAAACCAGTAAACGATTCGCTTTAGGCTTTGAACTCTACTATCTGGTTTTCAAAAACACCTCATCAAAGAGTCGTTTAAATGGATGAGGTTGTACAAAGCCAAATATGGGGCGGTTAAATGTTTTTAAAGCGATATAATAGCAACGTTTGTACCGTATTGGTTTTATTTATATTGGTATCATTGCATTTTTACTCCGATTAATAAATAGCTGTATAATCTCACCAAATCCATAACACCACTTTAATCTTCATGCAAAATAATCGAACATCTGTATCCCAATATCCTCGGCCTCAGCTAAAACCCCGATATTGTTAAGCTATTAAATAACCTTTAAACAGACATAAGGGTGTATAAGAAACTCGTTTCGGGGATTTAACGGCTCGCTCAAGTTTAATGAAAGAAGGTAGCTAAAATATCCGATCGATAGAACACACCTTCCAGTTGGGTGGACAGGCTATACATAACGTTCATAAAGCCGCACCTCGCTTATATCCGCTAATAAACTAGAATATGGCCGACGGAGTGCCCGTACCAACACTTAGGTACCTGTTATACACGCAGTGAAGCATTATTGTTTGAGTTCAGACATGATATTATTGGATATCGCTGCATGTTGTTACTGATCTAATTTAACAGTAAATATGAATCGATATAAATTGAGGGAAGGAAAAAATTGCATTATAATAAATGGAAGTTTCCATGCTTGTGTCTAACATAAATCGATTGGTCTCCCCAAATAAAATGCTGCCACGGCTCTTCACTGAGATCTTGATAAATATCTTGATAAACAGTATTGGATGAAACTCAGCAAAAAATTAATAGGTTTTTAATAAAAAAAGCTAAAGTATGGATTTTGCAACTAAATCTGTGACAGCGTCAGCGCTGGCCGGCCGTGGGACTCAATTGAAAAGCCTATCGCCCGAGCCCATTTTCGTATCGGCACTGATCAATGGAGTGATTTTGCAGGCAGTGCAAATATTCTTTTTCATGTTTCAAACTCGGCAATATGTATCGAAAAAAGGTTTACCGGCTTAAAAAAGATCATAGGGTTCCGTCAGTTATTTCATGCGAATTTCGGTACTACGCCTCAGACAAGTGATCTCTGAAATTACATAGATACGCAAGTCATCTTGCATGATGCCATGTTTTGCTCCGGATAAAACCCTTTCAAATATTTAGAGGTAAGTGAATTTTCTTGAGGAAGAAAGTAAACAGACTTTTTATAGATCGTAAAAACCATGCAACCTAAATTCGGGAAGAGTTCGTTCGCGTCGCTTTTCTTATCTCGCTACATAATAGATAGGTGGATCATATTACAGTACACAACCTCTATTAAATATTTTATGTGTGTGGCGGGAATGATAACCATATTTTGTTCTAAAAAAACGAGAGAGTCACCTCCTAAGTCTTTCGCTTTTACGTGCGAGCACTTGTTAATCATTCCGATATCATAAAGAGGAGTGTTTTGTTTGCTAGGGGGTGATATTTTATTAATTTCGTTGATGGTAATGTACACACAGTCATGAAGGGTCAGTGGTTATGTGTTTGTGTCACGAATGTGGTATAAATTGTGGTTATAACGATTTAATACGATGGTATGTTCCTCACTGCACTACAATTATACTACCCGGATACGTGAATAGAGTTTCTGTGTGCTCGAAATTGTCAAAGGAGTCCTGAACTACAAAGAGCATTAGCATCTATTTACATAAACGGATTGGGATTCTTAGTCCAGTTGGATTTAAATATTAAATGGATGTGATTCGCAACTGCGGCAAGCTGGGAAGTTTACACAAAAGAGTGGCCGGAGGCATCATTTATTAACATCCGACTTGCTCGCGGACGGGTGTCCGCCTTTATGGGAGATTAATAGATTATGACCTCGATCAAGCACATCGTGCCGTGTCGATGATGGAAATAAATGACTTGCCGATATAACAGCTGTAAGTATTGTCTACGTTGAGATCGTGGTCAAACGCGAGCCTATCCACCATAAAAAAAAAAAAAAAAAAAAAAAAAAACGTTATCTTAAAGTTATTTCTGTCAAAAAGCTTTACATGTCAAAAAAGAAAACAATGTTTTATTTTTAAGTTTATATTTATTGCTATTTATTAAAGGCGTGATCCTAGTATACATATGTTTTTAAGTTAGAAAATATAATGTATGTTCTCACAGTCTAAACACAATGCATATTTATTTTATGAACATAGTTTTGTCAAGGTTCAAAACTCATCAGTGTCTTTTTCTATACGTATATCAGAGTATTTTGCCTGCAGGCTAAACAAAGATTTTATAGAGGATACAACTTATCATTTGAAGTAAATTGTGCTACTTTGCCAGTAGGTAATAAAATATTAGTTTACAATTAAATAAATAAAGTATTAAACACATCAGTTACATACGTTTTGTAATTTAAAAAATACCTAACTGCTAGTAGGTATAAAATAATAAATAAAATAAAAATAAAAGGTATTTTATCCATTCTCACATACCATACAAAATATAATTTCATCAAAATTTACCACTGCTGACGACTTTGATCAACTCTTATCAACTACATATTATTATACAAGCTAGTAATAGTTACAGAACTATTCTACAGAATTTCCTGCGAAATAAATTGGCCCGCAAGGATTCTCTGGAGAAATTACATGAAGACAAGTCGAAGAAGTTGTTGCTGGCTCGCGAACCGCGGTTATTACCCGTGGCGAAAGAAACTAATAAAGAAAACTCCACCACGTCTGGGGCACTGTTAGCCTCACTCTAATGTGAACACGTGCCACAGAAAAATAAACATAACAAACTTTTGACTGGGAAGATAAATTTGCATCTGTATGAGAGACGAAAATGTTACTGTATTTATTTCTTTTTTTTTTCAGCACCTGTCATGTAGATAAGTCTTATCCCCTTGGCTAACCTTACTTATGTCATGCTATCTACGTAACTTACGAAGAAAATTAATCAAGAAAAAGAATTTCCAATCTAATTTACTTGAAGGACCTTAAGCTTGAATAATAAAAAATCTTATTTAATGTAATTGCATTTATTACATTCTTTAGACAAGAGTAATTCAATACTACTTAGCTTTGACAGAAATTCTTCAAACACATTTTTTTACATAATCGAATAATATATTTTACAGTAAAATAAATTAGCCCTCAGCTTATATTTCAGCTGAACTTTTTATTACAATCAGAGATTGGTAAAGAAATATAATTTGGGATTTTTCCGGGCAGATAAATGGTTATTTTCCAACTTTAGCGAGTTATAACTCTGAGGCGGATCCAACTTTCAAGGCCGGGGGATAAATTGTTGTAAATTTGTGAATTTCAAAACGTGCTGTTCGTATTCCTCTGTGTGGATTTATTTATGCGATTCTGCATTTACGAAACTTGAAATGTGAAAATATTCAACTGTATTTTATAGCTATGCGGTTTTATCCGCTGAAATATATTGTACTGGTTTCTGAAACAGGAAATTCTACTTTTGAATTTACATACTATGTAGAAAGGTGGCTTTGTTTATTAAAAACAATTTCATAAATGTTGTCAAGGATTAAGTAGCTAACGTTTCCTATACAAAGTTTTTCCACTACACATTGAATTGCAATGCTCAAAACCGTTACACATTTTTCATCCAAACAAAAATCATGCACACTTCCTACTGCAATATTTAATCTGCGTCCAACGCCAAACGTCAAATCACTCAATCCTGATGAAGGGGCTCGCATATCACGGGCATTAGAATTCGAGACACATAGATGTGGGAGGCGCACGTCTCTCCCAGGACATGATCTCGGACGTGAGGGCCCCCGTAACTACCTTGCGACGCACCTTGTACTGGACTGCCAAATACTTTTTGGGTTGGTGACAAATTTATAGATGGCTTTGAACTAAAATACACAGATATACAGTGGTGTTTTATGCTTGATTCTATAAGATTTTGGCTCGCTTATTCTAAAAGCTAAAGTCAGTTAACTAGTACACAGAGTACATCAATCACAATAATTGAAAGTATATATTCATACCTCAAAAAGGATTTTCTAAGTAATCTAGCAAAAAATACTATTTCAGCACAAAACAAACGAAACTATATACATTTTCATGGACAAAACAACATAAAGACGTATAACTCTTACGATATATCTAAGAAACTCTCTTAGGAGTTGCACAGCGAAGCCAAATTGTACATTTGGCACTTTCAGAGAACGTAACAATAAAAAAGTGTCGCCAAATATCACTGGAGAGAGCCCAAAAAAGCAGCTTACTAAACACTATTTTCCTAACTCATCGACTAAAACCTATTTACGTAAATCCCTAGAGTAGATATTATTTTGCATAGAAATTTCTTTCAGGCGCTGGCAAATCCTCGTTTTATCTTATCTCCTTAGGACGTGATTGTGGGTAATATTGCCCCGGGATAAAGATTGCTGTATTTTCGTGTTATCTTGTAAATAGCGTGGCTCGAATTTAGTTATTTTACTAATACCGTTTTGCAAACAATTTGGTTAATACGGCTGTACCAAACAAATTAAACGTATTAACTTTTCGACTATTCAAACAACTAGTGTGCTTGTAAACACAGGTTGTAGCCTGTTGTATATCAAACCGTACTAAAATATTCACATAGCGATATGCCAGTGACAGTGCAGTCAGTAATAATATTTGCTGGCAAAAAAAAGGTATAGCTTTTTGCATATTGTTTTTATTTATCAAAAGACTAAAGTAAACAACGAAGTGAAGTAGCCGTCTTGGACTGTTTTTGTATTATTAACGTATGCATATTGTTGAATTCTGTGAATTATAGTTTTACACCTAGCTTAAAGTATATTAAATATTAAAAACGGATATTTCAATAATTTTCGTCAAATTAACTCGTATTTATTACGTGGTTTCATTCGGGTGCACCAATATTTGCATTGTAAATAATATTTAAATATATGTTTTCAGTACATTACAATTTGCGGTATCATGGAATACTCGTAAGTAAGTCAACGTTTTTCGAGATGTTTTGCCGCATTTTCGTATTATGGTTCGAAAGTTCGTAATTTCGTGGAAAACAAGCTCTCATTACAGTAAATAACCATTTCAAGCACTGAGCTCGCCAAATACGGTGTTTGTTGGCAGCAGCTAAAGGCTTTCATTCATTTTTTTTCATGTGCACCGTTTATGCGCAAAGTGCACGAATTTGCCCGTCAAAGCCTAATTAAGTGCCGCACTGAGCCACTTTATTTGCTTTGTGCTATTCATGCGAGTAGCATGTTTTTTCTTTGTTTTTGTGTTTATGTATGTTTCCAGCAATTTTTATTTTCACGTTTTAAGGCACAAAAACAGATTTATGGATATTAGCGTCTGAAATAATGATTTTACCTACATAACAGAAATAAAACAGTCAGTTACCATGATTGCAAACTCAGCACGATCGTTTTTTATTTTCCAATCTCCACTTTCTGCTAGATTGTTATCAAGCTCGTTTGCAACATCCGTCGTATAAAAAACATAAAAAACTGACCGTCAAATCCGTATAGTTTCAGAGCAGCGCAATAAAAGTAAACGAATCGGTATTTCAGGCCCGAAATCTCCTGGCGTCGATATTCCCGTGATATATTCGGGGTCAACTGTCGTCGGCTGCCGGCTATAATAACGTGGAGCTGAAATAAAAACCTTCACTTCCTGCTACCATTTTTCGTTTCATAATAGAACGTGTATGAAACTACGTGCTGCGATACTGTAAGGTTACGTTGATATTAAATTTTTGGAGGCGCCGCCGTGAATTAAGGTGCTTTCAGACCGGCGAGCATACGCTTGGATATCTGTAATGTAATGTTGCACATTCAATTTTAAGCATTATGTTACATAGCCTCCCAGGCTAACTAGCATTGGCCTGTAATGACATTTATCGAATTAAATTTTGAATTGTATTATTACAAGTTGCGCATGCGCACTGCGTGCTTCGCCATCTACACCACGGCACCCGGTATAAATATTAGTATTACTAAATCTGTTACTTTACATTACTAGTAAATGCGCACAGTCTGATAGCACCTTTCCCCACACAATTGGAACGTAGATAGAAGGTAGGCCTTTTATATTCACATTGTCCGTGGGTAAGATAAGTTGCTCATTTCTGACATATAAAAATATGGAATTTCAGAGGGAGATTCTTATTACAATATGAAAGCCTAAAAGTTGACATAGATGAATTTAACCATGTACATTATGGTTACTTGGTACTATAAAATACGGAAAAGGTCTTTTTATTTTTGTGAGAAGGTACTATAAAGGAAGATTTTTGTCTTTCATAAGGAGTGATTGGGTAATCACTCCTTATGAAAGACTTTGTGTGTCCCAATGGGTCAACCCTAGATCTCGTAGTCAAAACGATTATACGGCCTTCATAATAGTCTTTAAATAAACTGCTTCATAACACAAAAATGCTACTGTGATATTACTGCAATACCTACATTCAATAATTAAAATTATTTAGAAGTAAAACTTTCAAACGTTTATCGCATATAATATATGAATGTCAAGACAATAAAATAAAAGTATTTCAAGTATTTGTTGAATTCTTGCTTTGAATCCACTCCATAATAATTCAGAATACAGAACACCTTTTCTTCGAAACCATTTTCCGAAGTTCGCAAAAGTATGCTTGCACATAATAATAGTTTCTTTCATAAATATTCATACGAAACAACACGATGACTTAAAGTGAATTTTGACTCGGTTTTTATAAAATATTCAGTATGTTATTTGCATATGATTTCGCCTCACCTTGGAAAGTTGTACAATATCTACAGACTTGCGACGTGTACACGAAGTTGTATCAGAACAAACTTCGGTAACTTGTTCAACAGAGACTTTAATATAATTATGATAAGAGATATGGTATACAGGCGCGAGATTATACGCTTCAGATTTCTTGAGTATTATTTTTCTTATGACATCTTCTACTTTTGGAGTTGATTTCGCATACATTTTTATTTTTTCACCGTACGGCTTATCTGATTTCGTCATTCTTGGTGACTCTTCCTTAAATTTTAACTTCTGTTAGTAGGTTTGATAGATATTTATGAAGATATTCTTTGAGAAAAAAAAAGCTTCAATTCAGCAAGTTTGAAAAACTGGTATGATAATAAATATGCGTGATGTTTGTACGGAAAAGCCGATCCGGCTTACCGATATGGTTTCCAAATAATGAAAACTGACTGACCACGTTTATTCAACAATATATAATGTTATTGCCTTGTTCCAATTCGAAGATCGTGTCAGTTATACTATAATTAATTGAAGAACGACTGAACCGAGTTGGCTAAAAATTAGTGGGAGGTAGCTTAGAGCCAGAAGACAGACATAGGGTACTTTTGCTGCGTTCCAGTGGAACGTGATGGAACGTAATTAACGTACGGCAGCTAATTATATTATACAAGTCAGATGATTTAAGTTGTTAGTTTACATTTTTTTTTTATACAACGCCCACAGCGAACGAGTGTGTAGTCCACCTGATGGTAAGTGGAGTACAGCCCATGGACATCAACAATCCACAAAAGCAGATTATAGATGCGTCGCTGCAGCTGAGGACTATGGTGTTATGCCTCATGTGCCAGTAATTTCAGGGCCTGATCTCACCACCAAACCGAAACACAGTAATGGAAGCACCACTATTTGGCGGCAGGTTAAAGGTGAGACGGTGGTGCTACCGCCCTCGAACTCATTCACAAGAGCTCTACCACCAGTAAACATTAAGTAGGTATTTAAACTCTGAGTGATCACACAATATTTGCGAAAGGGAAACTTCATTTTTAAGTTATTACGTTATCGAAGATGAATAGTAAATAATTCAGGGCAGTGAACCCTGATATATCCTGACTTTATTACGAGGCAAAAGTGCACAGACGGATGAAACGATTTTATTTCAGGCCATGAGTCCACGTTTTTAATATTCATGACTACGCGTAGACGCGCGTGCTCGTTGCTCGTACTGAATAGCACTACAGAGATGGATTATTAATGTATGTATTCCTATGGGATCTAAACATGCAGGCAGGTGCAATATTGGTAAATTTAGGACATGAATATACGATAAATCTGCTGGGGATCACTTTGAATTAGATATCACATAAATATGTAACGGTATCTGTAGTAGACTGCGATGCGGAAGAATTTTATGACGCATAATTTAATTACTTTATTTTATTAATTAATTGTGTATGTTATAAAGTGTTATTATTAGTCATTAGTTATTTTAAGTTATATTATTTTTCTGTAAATTCGTTGTTAAATTATGAGAAACAATAAAAAAGAAGTGGAATTCCTACATAAATATACATACATTATACACAGAGCCTTTGGACAATATTTTATTACCTAAGTATTTGTTTTTTATAAAATCATCATGATAAACTTGAGAAAAAAAACATCTTTGTTTTTCTTTATTACATCATTACTTTAATCGATTATACAGAAATGCAACTAATAAATTGACTCCAATCACTAAAGTACCTTCAAAGCCCCAGAAATATTATGAACGATGAATGAGTAAATCTCGAACTTAATTTATCGAGTAATAAAGTAAGTTTTGAAAGCTGAAGTGGCAATTTTCCGGCTTTCAAGATTAATTCCTCGACCACTAACTTTTGATCCATGTAAAGTCGTTGGTGGGGACGTATATGCTAAGAGGCATTTATTCTGTGCAGTAGTGTGTAGTGCACCAATCCGAAAACTATACTAAATGCACATATATTTCTTGAGTGAATTTTAACTCCAGTATATTTGCATTTCAGATCCAGTAAAACACACAGAGTTAACTTGATATTTAAATAATGTAAGTTATAACAATACATTCTCATATAAAGAATTGTTCGTAATAAGCTATTGTACACCAAATCTCCGCCGGACCCACCGCAAAAGTTGTAATTCAGTTTTAAAATCATCTGCCTATTATGTGGAGCCACGGCTCACGGGGTGTCGGATGGCATATTAATGGCACTGCTATCATGTCATATTAGCAAGGGAAGTTTAATTTAATAAATGAGATCACGCAACTTTAACTTGGAAATAGGGGATATTTAGACTATTATTATTATTAGTGTGTTTAGCATGGTATCAGCGATGGTGAATTTAACGAATGTATGGAATATGGAACAGATTTTTGTAAAATATAATTCACTACAAAATTGGAATAGCCCCTTTAGACAAGCGGCAGCGGCAATGCAGCATTAAGCACGAATTGTTAACGCAATACTAGGTGCGAGCGTGGTGATAGGTCACTCAGCAGCGTGCCAGAAAGAAGGAGATAGGACCCTCGCTTGCATTCAGTGTTGCGTTATTTCTTCGTTCAAAGCTTTTTTTCAGCAATTGTTAAATTTCTACTGAACCAATAACCATCATGTGGACTTCGTTCTCTCCACCTCCTTGTACTCTACAACTTTTTTACCATAACCATTGATTTATATACTACGTACCTATAAATCAAAATCAGTAAGCACGTCATGGATTCCAAACTTACTCCAACAAATTATTATTTGATCATTTTATGCCCCCCCCCCCCCCCCTTTGTAGATATTACTTCTAAGTAGCTCTCTGATATCAGTTTCCAATTTTCCGCACCTGAATAATATCAAACAAAGTCAGAAACAGTAAGGAGCCCCGAGGAGTCTAATTTGAGGAAAGGCCTTATTGAATGTCGAGTAATTCAAAATGAATTCTTCGGAGGCATTTTGGAACTAATCTAAGTTTTCATTTTCAGGATAAAGACGCCTCGTATTACAAAGGATTTGTTCGACAACATCTAGCGAGGCCTACAGTGACGAGAGCCTCATTGTACAAAGACGAATAAGTAGGTATTGTCTTGTTTTCAACTGGCGCTCTCATTGTATAAATGGGACCCGGCTAATGGGGACGTTTCGTCGTCTCTTTTAATGTAAAAACAACATTTTCCCCAGTATCCCACAGTTACAGGCATTATAGTATGCTCCAATATTTCAGTTTGCAAAAAAATACCGCTTTGACAGAGAATAAACGCAATCATGCATTTATTTCCATTTCAGTGAGGCTTTGAGTCAACAAGCTAATTTGACTAGCCAATGTTCTGATTTAAAATAATATTTAACAGTTGTTAAGTGGCAGGCATTAAGCGAATAAATACGAAAAAAGCAATAATTAAACTGCACATCAAATGCTTTTTACGATGTGCGATTACTTCATAAATGGATCTTTATTTTATCTTATTAGATAATACAGTAAAATCTAATCGGTCTGAGCCTTGGGCTTTTGTTCTAAAAAAATAAGTGAAATTTTAAATCTAGCATGTTGTTACAAAATGTTTAATGAAAATTCACCTTTGGCTACTCAAAGATACAACAAGCGTTTGATCTGTCATGTAACATGAAAGTCTAAAGGTAGCCGGCGTCCGTATAAATTGTCGCCATTATATTTGTGTCGCTTTCATGTCTGGGCCCTCGAGCACGCATCGTTTGACGATGACTTTGCCGTCGTCGCTTGGACCGGTGGACGTGAATAGACATATCTCTTAAAAGGCAGGAGAATTAACATGTTAGGAGCTATTAAGTTCCTCGTTTTTCGTCATTGACTTACACGACTTTTTTCTTTAAATAAATCATATTGTCATGTTTATGACATGATTTTTTAAATTTATTACCATTAATACGTATAAACGTTCACAGTTTCACACCAAACAAAGTCAAACTATTCGTTTTATTTTGATATTTTTTTAGTAGCACAAGACAGCAAAATAAAATAACATTTTAAATTATTGTAATTATTTAATAATTAAATTGGTATTTATAAAATATTCCGATTTATTTTGCGAATGCCTACAAACAAAATTGATAAATTAATTATTAAACGCATTTTATGAAAACAATGGCCGCTGAAAATTCGACGAGTATTTAAATGGATTGACATTTTCAATGATTGCGAATTAATGTTTGAAATCGAAATACATTTTAAATTATCGTTTTCATCAGTGCGATATTGGAATGTTATAAATCTTCGAAGGGACGTAATCGAGGGTGAAATCAGGGACTGATATCAGGCACTGAGACGAGTTGTCGTTACAGTTACGATCCTGCCGTCCCACGCTCATAGGCATGTAATGAAATGACCCTGTATTTAAAGATAACATTATGGTACATTAGGGCGTAACGTCTAAATGAGTGTTCGTTTAAAAACAACTTCATTCACGTAAACCTTTTTGATAATTTATAAAGGATTTAAAATATTTTTTTTAAATGGTAACTGCAAATAAAGTAAGTAAAATAACATCACGCCTATATGTTTTATTGTTTTATACATCGATAAAACATATACTAGATTTTAATTTAGACATCTAGCTACACAACTGTGCAAACCGCATTCAATTCCATGCAGGAGGTTTTTCGTGATGCCTATACGAACATTAAGACTGACAGACAGACAAAAAATCTATAAAATATTATTTGACTTCTACTACTTAAAATAAATATTTATAAATAAATATATATAATATAAATACTATACATTTCTTTAAATTATTTTTTCTGAAATATCTTCAATGTACAACAGACCTGTCTTATATACAATTTAATTATATGTATTGAAGATGCTCAGTTTAAGAAACAGTATCAAAACTACTTCCAGGTAAAGAATAACGAATCTTATTCTCCTTTCAAGATATTCCTGAAGAATGAAGGTAGGTGTAGGACTGAAAATTCCTCATATCAAATTATTCAGAATTTCGGGGCTACTTGGTAAATACCTACCTATATTTATATTAACGTCTTTGTGTGTTTATATCGCTGTTATATTTCCAGAAATCGTTTCTCTGAAGTTCTATTTTTGTTTACGAACGAACACTTGTAAAACTCGTAACAGAAAAGCGTATTCATATGTAAGGGTGCTTAGCATGAGTAGAGACTTGAAACGAATATTGTATTATGTATAAAATATTCTGGGCTTTTGTATTTTTATCGTATGATTTTCCATTTTTCAATAACATTGCGAAAAGAAGAAACAAAGAACCCGCTACATATTTTTTTGAGAATATTACACCACATATTGTTCTGTTCTATGCAAATTAGTGAAATATTTAAATTGAATGTAGGATAAAAATGGAAATAATACATATATTAAAATGAAAAATAATTACGTACATAGATCATAACATTATTTTTACGAACAAGCTATGGATGTTAAATCTGAAATATTCACACTATTGTGTTAAATAACCTTCGAAACTAACCACATCAAAAAAACCGTTAACCTTTAATACAACCCTAAAACACAGTTTCGCGGCGGCAATAAAGCAAACTCCTAGAATGAATCTGCAGTTAAGAACGATTCACTTGGTGTTATAGTCGGGATCACGCGAGAGGGTTGGCCTATACATTGTGTTAGACCTAGTTTACACGAGCTTAGTCTAAATCTATGAACTGGGTATTAGTCACTTAGGGTAAACAACACTTTCTGGTTAAAGTTATTGTTTAGTCATTTAAAGTACTCGTATACATGAGCTTAGTAATAATACGCAGTCTTTTCCTTCCATCCACTTTTATCATCCGTATAAACAGTAGTAGTGTAAGGTTTAATCTAATTAAAAAAAGAAGTATACGTGCCGATTTTACCAAATACCTTGATTCGCGGCTAACGCTGAGGTACAACTTTCGATTTCTCCATCCCTTTCAAACATTGAATAAGAGTGAGAGAGTGAATCTGTTGGTTTATCATGTTTCGTTGATGCAATCGGGGCTTACTGCTCATAATATTCAATAAGCAACAAAACAGTTGGATTAAAATTAACCTAAGCCCCGGTTATTCAGATCATTGTAATTAGTATAATTTAGTTTTACTTATAATTTATTTTTATATCATTTGTTTGTAATAATTTGACGTGTTCAAGCGCCTCCTGGGGCCTATGAAAATAAGTGATTTGAATTTGAGTTTGAATTGTTCAAATTCTAACCATTCTAACCATTTTTCTATGGATACATTTCAACTACAGTCGAGCCTATTATGTGTACAGATAGTGATCACATAAAAAGCATTTTAAGTTAAGATTATAAATATTGGTTTCTTAACTTATTAAAATAATATTAAAATACGAGGCGATAACTATTGAGTTTAAGTACTAATCTCATGTACTTCAGGCCTTAGACGCGTTTGAGGATGTAAGTACAAAAAGAGGCGTATATATTTCAATATGGGCCATGAGCCGTTAGGTCTAATCGGTGGCAATCCAGTGAGACCCCTATTACGGGCGATGGCACCCTCGACCCCAAGATACCGTGTCACATATATTGTACGTGCCGATAAGAAAATGTAAATATACGTCTTGTCGTTCCGCACACGACATTAACTTGTGTATGTTAGTTTTGGGGGTGAATGTGACTTATCTGTATTATGGTGTTTTCTTTGGGAATGTATAGAGTTTTTTTACATAAACATGAAAGAAAAGAATGAGAGTTATTACCAATATCTTGCTTCATGGTAAGTATAACTGCTTTTTAGTGGCATAATAATAAAAAAACTGAAAGTCTTTAAAAATTAAAATGAAAATTTAATTAACTTGATATACTTCATCAGTGAACTTGCATAATTAAACGTTACAAAGCCTTTTCAACCGTTATGACTTACCCTTAAGTTTTCTTAACGTTTTTTATGTATTCAACCAGAGTGTCCGTTTTGTTCTTTACATTAGCCTGATGAAACCTGCCTTTGTCCGTAAAAAGTCTTTCTTTCTCAGTTCATTAACGCTTATTTGCACGAACTTGGTAAATGCACCTTCCTTTTTATTTAAAACAAAGTCATCTTCAACGGAAGCTTTTTCTCTCTCGGGAGAAAATAATCACGGGTTTGATTTAAAAGAGTAACTAAGTTTTGAAAGTGATTTAAACTTTCATAATTTTAATCCGTGCTGGCCAGTCATGACGTATACTAACTTACTTTTAAAAGGGGAATTAGGTTTCGAAAGAAACCTTGTAAGAGATGTCCCAACTCGCGTATTCTTGTGGGTCAAATAAAATTGAAATAATAAATCTTCATGACTGTACAACCATTGGATTAATAGGTAATATTATAATACATAAATGTCTAAACTAAACTAAGTTCATATTCATGTTTTTGACGTGCGTTGCATGTAGAGTAGTTTAACGGTTCATCTTGTCACAAATCCTGAATAAATGCTACAAAATAATATTACTGTTTTTCTGCTTTTAACTGGCAAAAAAATGTGGCCAGTTAAGAAAAGGTAAAACTTTTAGTATAAATGAATTGGATTTTAAATTCAAAACTGAATTAAGTACCCGAACCATGTAGTTAGAGTAGTATATAATTCTGTTAGGAGCTGTACTGACCTGTGACGAGGTTGGCGTGATGGAACTGACATACGGCATCGGCCTCGTACCACGAGATGCGGTCCCTGAAGTAGCGGTAGAACACAGGGAACCCTTCCTCAGGCAGCACCCATGTGTTGCTGATGTTTACCTGTAGAACAAACGATGGATTGACTACAGTTATTTAGGAAGTCAAGAGTAGAAGGGTCAGGGACAGAGGTAAATGAGCTGTTCTCGTGCTCGCAAACAAAACAAGTATTATATAGTCTACCTACTACAGATAGTATGCCTCTTCTCAGTCATTCCATTCAAATTCAAATCGAAATTCGATATAAAAATAAACTATAAGTAAAACTAAATTATACTAATAACAATGATTTGAATAACCTGTTTAGCCTGCTAGTCTGTCATAGTCCTACAGGCCAGCTTTGCCAACCACTGTAGTCCAAAAAGTCCTTACCAACTTGTGTATTCGTTTTTACAACACAAATTAGACAAGAATTCATGCTCTTCGTGCAGAAAACTATTTTTATCATAAAAATGAGTAGGTACCCAATAATGCCTTCTCCAAATGAATTGTGATATATAATAAATTAATACGAAAATTCATAGTATTCCTTTATGTCACTTTTAGTAGCAGTATAACTAATGCTTTAGTAGTCAACTTTTTGCATAGACAATTATAATAGTATCACCATTTATAAAAATATCTGTATATAAATTAACCTTAATCTATTAAGCTGCTCTTAATAAAGAAGCGACTAAAAGTTTTACAAACTTTAGTAAGAAAACGAAGATTACAAACAATTCCGAAGAAAACCGACACAAACTGTGCTACTGTCTAAAATTCGTCAACAATAAGTAATCCACGAAGTTTGTTTATCAATAAGATTGTTGAGTACACTTAGGCCCGTCGAAACTTGACTGCGAAAGAGAAAAGTTGTTTGAAGTCTTCCTCTGTGTTCTGTACGCTCCTGTTTCGACTTGCATGCATAAATTTTAGCGGGTACAAAAACGAGTCAATATTTAGACACAAGATTGAGTCGCGGCATTCTGATGAACTTTGTTCCCAACTTATCTCTCTTGAAATAAAACAAAATGAACATAGTAGTAGTAGTTAAGTCCACCTCTGTACAAATTGTGCATAAAGTTTTAAAATAAATAAACATAGGTGCAAGTTTGAAAAATGTTTCAACAAACTTAAAGGTCGTTGGATCATAATCCTGAATATATATATTTCGAAGCCAAAAAAAATACTGCCGGTATTGCACAAAATTGTACTAAATTTAAGCACAGATTTGTGTTATCTTGGCAGTCTAACGGACTCTGCCCCTAGCTTATCATTCTGCATAGTGTTGAGACTACGTAAGCAGTTTCGTAACTGCATTACGATTGGGAATACGCTGTTCAGGCACAATTGTCGTAACTGCATCTCGCCTGGCAGGTAACGACAAGGGAATTGTGAGCTATTCAAGCAGTTAATTTGTTGCCGTAGTGTTACTATGTGCATTTCATTTAGTAGTAGTTGGAATGTTGAAGATCAAAATATACTGTTGTAGGATAATCCCCTCCGGCCGTGATGGCAACTGAGTTTGGCAACCAGTTGCTTAAAAATATTGGATATTCTTTTTACTCAAGCAGTTGCCAAAGACGAATGTCGATTCTTGATACGCACCTATAATATTTTACCTTTGCAGTTTCGCAACCAGTTGCCGAAGGAGTAAAAACTTTCTTGTTACTCAACCAAATCTGCTAAGAATTCAAACTTTTTTCAGATGTTCAGAATATATTTTCTTTTGTTACTGACGTAGTTGACATCTATCATTTTATTTGCCTCTTGAGGTTATCGATTAATTGCAATATATGTGTAATACACATTAGATTACTGTATTTACTGCACGAGTATGTGTACGATTTAAGACCAGTATAATAGTCTGTTCCGGAGACATCAACATGTCTACTTTAAATGTATACCCAAATACATCTAACATTGAATTCATTAGTTCAAGAAGAGGAGGTGTTTCTGCGTTGTACGATGGTAGGCGTTACAGCCGTAAAAAAATATATGTAAATAAAAACTCATTTTGGAAATGTAGCCTTACAAAAGGATGCAGAGGTAATATTACTTTAAATACTCGTAATGAGATAATAATGCAAAGAGCACACGAAACCGATTGCAGACGTAATTTTGCGAAAACCACATTTTTGAAAAAATTGGATGATCTCAAGAGAGTGAGTAGTTGCAATTTTGAATCAATCCCCAAACAATACGACAATATGGTTCGTGATTTAAAAAACGATGGATATAATTTCGTCGGCGATATACCAAAGTTCAGCAGTGTGAAAAGTGACCTTTACAATGGGCGAAACAAAGTAGTTGGTACCACAAAAATGCGTTTCTCAAATGCTACGGACGTTGAAATACCCATGAAGTACC
The DNA here is from genome assembly GCA_905147285.1 of Hypena proboscidalis. NCBI lineage: Eukaryota > Metazoa > Arthropoda > Insecta > Lepidoptera > Erebidae > Hypena > Hypena proboscidalis. The sequence continues at coordinate 6,535,318 of LR990130.1, forward strand.
AACATTTTTATCTTTGTGAATATGAAGATGGAGATTTTAGAATCATTGTATTTTGTATTCGTGATGTGACAACAAAAATGAGTAATTTCAATCATTTCTTTGCTGATGGCACTTTCAGAAGTTGCCCAAAAGCCTTTAAACAGTTGTATACCATTCATGGCTATGATGAAATTAACAATATCATAACTCCATTATTTTTCGCACTTCTTCCCGATAAAAGAAATAACACATATAAAATTTTGTTCAGTATAATTAAATCTCAAATTCCTACCTGGAATCCAAAAAAAATTACATTGGATTTCGAAATTGCAGCAATTAATGCATTTAAAGACATATTTCCTGGTATACTTTTTAAGGGATGTTACTATCACTTCAACCATGCGTTATGGAAAAAGGCGAAGGCCTTACAAATAAAAACTAGAGTAAAAAAAAGGCATGTGGCGAGATGTATTGGAATTGCACGGTTACCAAAAAAATACTTAAGAGAAGGATATGATTATGTAATGGCAAAAAGACCTGTTTGTGAGGAAATCAATATGTTTAATAAATATTTCCAAAAGCAGTGGGTTAATAAAGATTTTTTTGCTGAATCTTGTTGTTGTGAAACTGAAAAATTTAGAACTAATAACAATATAGAGGGATGGCATAGAAAGATCAACAGTTTTATTGGTAAGAAAAATCCAACGTTGGCACATCTACTCGATGTTTTAGAATCTGAAGCGACATACTATGATTTGAAAAAAATTACACCTAAAAAAAAGAAGGAGTACGAGGAGATCGATGAGGAAATTGGGTTAGCGATAAAAACTTTAAATGAAAACAAAATTAGTGTCGGACACTGTCTCGAAATTATCAGTCCATTTGTTATCCCATTCTAAAGACATATTAACTACCTACTAAATTCGAAGTGTACTTATAATTTCAATTTTGTTGCAAATGGGGAACCTAGTTGTTAATTTTCAGTAACTTTAAGCTGTAGTTAGGTAATTACATGGAATAAAGGCATAGACACCTATATTATGTTGTTTTCACGATATTATTATTTGAAACATAATGTACCTACCCTTGTTCCCTTTCGATGACGCAACTCTTAAGAAATTTAATCAAACAAATTCAATAGAAACCAAATTTTATATGCATCTGATTGAAAACATCCTAATTTAATATAATACAGACCTTAGTCCTTATTTTGATTTCCACAACTGATGTTCGTTACGAACTGAGAGTGGTAATTCTTCTTAAGTAACCACACCTTTTGAGAAAATCTTAGTTGGCAACTAGGTGCGTATCAAGAATCGACATTCGTCTTTGGCAACTGCTTGAGTAAAAAGAATATCCAATATTTTTAAGCAACTGGTTGCCAAACTCAGTTGCCATCACGGCCGGAGGGGGATAATCACGTTAATATAGGCTGGATGATGGACAAATAACTACAAACGATGCAGATGGTAACAATTGAATCGTAAATGATCTTTGGAAAAAAATATATTCATTCTCATTTTCATTCGAAAACTCAGCGAAAAAAAGCAACAAATCGTCTAATAAAAGTTTTCAATGAGTTTACGGAACGATTATTTATATCTTATATGTATATTATGGAGTTTAAACTAGTTTTTAAAGTAACAATAATAAATTCTATTATTTGATACACAAATAAAACATAAAAGATATTCATGCCTTACAGAATTTAAATAGAGGGTATATTTGCTACTGCGCTTCGTATATAAACGCAGTTTGTTTGCATTTATATATACTAATATATCGTTAAAATCTAAATCGAAATGACTATAATTTGTATTAGTAGACCTGTTTAACAGAACTGTAATAAAAAAGTAAGAGCCCGTAGGCGGCGTACTTCGTCATTTTAAAGAAGCTAAAACTTTTCTTGTGTAGCCTCTCACATAAGTAAGAATAATCACACCCAATATTAGAACTGTATTTGTGTGTTTCCTAGCCCGCATTTTATTCAATCACAACTCACAAAGTTCATGCCATCTTTATTATTAATCCTCTTCCGACCTGCTTCCACAAACAAACAAATCATTCATGTTAATTTAAACAAACAAGAAAATATATTTCATAGAACGAAAGTAATAAATCCCTCCGGAGAGTACAAACATGACAACATAATAAGAATAATTTTGCATGAACAAATACAGGATGAATAGGATTTTCCAAACTAACGTAATTGTACTTGTTGAGAGTTGTTGCAGAATTGCCCACCCTTCCGAGCGACAGAGCAGCTACAAATTAGGTAGCTACGCATTTAAAGCAAATTATTGTCGTATGTGCCCTAACATTAGTAAAGTTTTATTAAAACTAATATTTTTCATCTGATTATTATAATATATTATGGTAAGGCATCGAATAAAACAATGTGCATATCGCATACATCGCACTGCAGTCCCGTATCGCCCATTCAGTAGTGCTGTTTCTAGAATATACTAATAATCTAACGTGATTTGCTTATAGGTAGGTTCAGTGGGCCAAGCAAATGGGTATGCAGGGCAATAACTTCTACGCCTTAGTGAAAACTGATAGCAATAGATCTGCATGTGGAAATTACATATTTAAGAAGTGTAATATACCCACTATTTAGATATAGAACTCACTTATCCATAACTGTTGTAGTAAGTATTTACGGTGACTTAAAAGTTTGTGTCCTGCATAACTAATTCGTTACCTAACAGTGTACATAAAATAAAATATTATGACCTCGATTACGAGATCGAGTTAGATTTATATATATCTCAAAATTCGTTAAAACTTCTGTGACTATAATGTCAGCTAATATCTTTTCGCGAACTAATTGTAATTCAAATAGCTTAACAGATGGTAATTAACTATTCAAAGGTAGAAATGTGGGCAGGTGGGACGTAAGCTCGTTAGCCTCACATTCTCTACGCAAAAAAGGGTTTGAAGCTAATTGCCTTCGCAGACATCCGGGGAACTTTCGGTCTTGTTAAGTCTTAATACTTGCTGAATTTAAGCTAACAAAGGTTCATGTTTTTTAATTAGAAACGGTATGTTTCACCTTTCTGAACTTTAGAATTAATCTTTGTTTTAAATCCTTTCGCTGACTTAGCTACTTTATGTGTCTGTGCTGTCATAAGCAAGCTTTGTAATCTCAAATATGTCGGATATACATTTAAGAACCTACTTAGTTTTACATGTAACATTTGTTAAAAACAGTGCAGGTACAAATAATAAAATGCTTATTTAATAAACAAAATAAGCCCGTTTCATAAGAAAATTCCAATAATTGGTATTCGAGTTTAGAACGATAGAAGGCCTCAAACATGCCAAAGAGCCTTCGAACAACCTGCTGTCGATAACTTAATTAACATGCTGAATTCTCAAGCCTCCATTTGACTTCGTAATTCAAACAATCATCTGTTCTCCTCGTGTTTTGCTAATTTCTATTCAATTGTTATAGCATATTTAAGTAATACCTTGATCAAGTAATTTCAATTCATATTCAATTTGATCAGAATTTAAAAATGAGTTTAAGGTCTGTTTACATTTTAGTGATTATTTTTGTCGTGATTAAAGTAATGTCAACATTGTCGTTATTTGCTGGAAACCCCGTTGTTTTAACTGATAAAATCACAGATGATGTTCTGTGCCGTTAAATTACTACGGTCGGTCCTGGGCAATAGTTACTAGATATTTATATCTTAAATAAGCTTCTTCTTCGTCGTGTCGATGGCTGAAACAAAATTTATTTTGACTTGCCATCGTGGTGAAAGGATTAGCCAATTCGCTTTCAAAAACTCGTGAATTGCCCAGGGTGCGCCAGACGTAGAGAATCGTTGTGTACGTCACTCGGGGAGGCTCTTTTTATGTTTTTCAAGCTTACTTTGCATAATAAGTATTAATATAATGCAAAATATGCTCAAACGTCCACATCATAAATTGGTAACACACTCTTACGTGCGGTATTTTTAAACATTACCATCCGGTTGGTCCGTGAAAACACATAATTTACTAATTTCACCATTTTATTCATTAAAGCCCCTTAAACGATCCTTTGCAACCCTTTATCATCATTTTCACGTCACAAAGTGCTTTTTATAACTCAACAGTACGAAAATAATGTATTATCTCTACAGAATAAATAAAACATCATTAAAAGCGTGTATAATTCATTATAAGTATTCCTCCTCCTCGCGTCGTACTCCTCATTGCTGAGGGTCGTGATTCCCCCGATGGTGCATCACTTTGCTTCTGATGACACTCCTCCAACCGCTCCTGTTCTTGGCTTCGTGCAGTGCCTCGTGTAAATTTAGATTGAGGCCAGAGCGGATTTGGTCCGACAAATCGACCGAAACCGGTTTGGGTGGATTATAAGTATTATATCATAGATTTACTATGCAAACAGATTTTAAATGTGTTCCATTCGCTCTATTGTGAACAAAATTTTTCGAAATGAACAGGTATGTGTTCGAAAATTTTATTAATATTCAGGCGAATGGAACACACTTGATACGGCCGTAATATTATTTGATTCACATAGTAGTATACCCAATTATATTCATTTTGTTATAAAATTGTTCATGTTTGCTTTAACAAAAAATAAACTTCTACACAACACGGCCAATCATACAATCAAAGCGTTTGTATAGATATGAATCTCTAAAAGCCAATAAATACATGCAATCATTTCATACTCCAGTGTTATTTTGACATTAATGCAAACATTCGCAACATCCATTATTTATCTTTGTTTGCAACTTCGATGCTTTTGCGTTAATAAATTGAATACGATTTGATACCATCAAATTATTATTTGAACTGGTCTCTCTCTGTGTTGCTTTATTTATTAGCTTAATTAGATTTTATCGCTTTAATTGCAACCTTATTTAATGCTACAGTGATTTTGTTCACCTTCCAGTGCATATTGTTTGTAAAATAAATTATAAAATGAATGTTTAATAAGTTTCGGAAGTTTCATTTATTCAAATGAAATTAGAAAGAGTGTTCTAAAAACTGCTACGTTAGTGAGAAAAACATTTAATGAAACTAGACTTAACAAATATAAAAATAACCTTCAATCTAGCATCTTAATATAGCACCTTAATATATATTACATCTTATAACAAAATATAGGATTGTTTTATTTGAGTCGAATCTTTCATTGTGTTGTATGAAAGATAAAGATGTTTGGTTTCTATTGTTCAGTTGAATAAAGATATACTTTGTTGTCGGTTCTTGGCATTCAATCTTTTGTTTTTATCAAGTTTAGAAATAAATCGTGGCTTGTGTTTGACAGCGGTGCGACAGCGATGCCAGGAAAATTGCAAACAAGCTGGAGGGGTCCGTGCGACGAAAAAGTTGGCCTTCGTTTAACTTGTTTGGGCAAAAAAGTTGGAATTAGTCTGTATTTTCGTGTACGTGATAAAAATTATAACAGCTCTTGGCCTATTTGCTGCTTTATAATATTTCTAGTTTATATAGTGTATACTAAATTAAATTAAATTACTAGTACATGAGTTCTTAACTCATATACTAGTAATTTTAATTTTAACGTCTAGAAAAAGCCGGACATAGTTAGGATTTTTGATTGCGTATCCGGCCAAAATAAACGTTTTCCCACTTTTTTTAGGCTTTATGGTCGCTAAATACATCCTAAAATAAAAAAAAGGAACTCTAATTGATGCAAGTGAAAAAATGAAAATGAAAAAATGAAAAAATCTTTTATTTCAATAAAAATCGAGGGTAACAATAATTGATTGGAGTCTCCTTTTAAGCTAAAAAAGCCTGTGGTAGAAGACTTCGCTCATTCGTGGCTATACAGTTTTATAACAAAATAAATTAAAAATATTTTATTTATGGAAATAAAAAGAAAAGAAAACAAAATTCCTATTAACCTAAAAACAAATGACTACATCTAAAACTATGTACAAACTTAGTCTAAAAGACCGCTACAAGTGGGCAACGTTCCCAAAATGCTGGCAGCATTGCCACGTTGTATGGCAATGCTCAACTTCTGGCCAAAATAAATACCAGCACTCTGAGAACGTGTGGCCTCGAACAGGCGAGCTGAAATCTGTTTGTACAGATTGAGCGCCTCCGACCCCCACGGCCCTAATGTCTCTACCCCAAAAGGCACAAAGTATCAAGTAGATCATATTTGCGCCTCTTGAGGCATTCTGCAGATTCTGCCGCAAAATAAATTATAGATTACAAAATTAATTATTATTTTTACTTATTTATATTAACATATTTATTTATTTACTAAATAAAATGTTTTAATTATTATAAATTATAAATAAGTATAAATTGTGTGTGTGTGTGTGTGTGTGTGTGTGTGTGTGTGTGTGTGTGTGTGTGCGTGCGTGTGTATGTGTGTATTGGTTATGTTTTATTTTAGCAACACCTCAGTGTCTTCATAGGTAAGTGGTTTGATCCAGTCCGTAATTTTAAGTTTAATTTCATGATGTTTGTTATCATATATTATGTATATGTCTCTATTTATTCTATTATATAGAAGCGCTGCGCGTTTTTTATATTGTATGCTCGCGAAACTTGTTTTAGTTTGGGGAACTTCAACTATCCTATCTTTTCTTCTTTTTTTTGACTGGTTAGGATCGTACGGTATGGCCTTGTGTTGTTTTAGGATAATTTTGGTTATGTATAGTTTTCTTACTGTCATTAAATTGCTTATTTTATAAAGATTTTCTGTGGAATACCTAGTAGTTTTAAAATACATTAGTTTTATGAGTGCCCGTTGTCCTCGTTCAAGATCTATGAATTTGGTTTTTGCAGCGCCTCCCCATATGGGTATGCAATATACTAAAACTGACTGTACTAGGGCTGTATAGATTTCGTTAAGAAGGTTTCTAGGAGTGTTTGTGTTAGTGGGTAAGCTTACTGGAACCGTGTGCCTGAGGTTTTTGAATAGCCAGCTCAGTTTTCTTATCCTATTTGTAACTTGTTCCAGTTGGGGGTACCAGGATAGCCTTTGGTCAATAACTATGCCCGAATATTTGGTTTGTGACACTTTATCTATTTTTGGACAACAACATGTATTTGGATCATCACATGAATCTGATGTTAAAATTTAAGTTTGGCTGTGTGCGATTTGAAATACTGAAGGAAATAAAATTTGTTTTGGTCAAGTTTAGAGTTAGTATGTTCGATTTAAGCCAGCAACTTGTCTCATACCAATTTCTGTACGTGATGCTACTTCATCCCTCGAGCTCCCTGAAAATACGACAGCGGTGTCATCCGCATATGAGAATACTCTTGCGTTATCTATTTTGAGGTTACAAAGGTCATTAATGTAAAGCAGAAACAACGTGGGACCTAGCACGTGAGCAGGCAAGCAAGTGATGTAAGTTACTTTTAAGTAAGTACGTAAGTAAAACAAAATAGTGCCCAAATAATTAGAGTTTCTTCGATTGAATGTAAACAGAACGCCTCGTCAAATACCTCAATGTTCGGGGCTGGCAGATTACTCAAGCCCCAGCTTACAAAGTTACAAGCAATCATAACTTTGATGTGACAAAGTTGACAACCTAGTTTAGCAACTCGAACCTTCAGGAGAGAATGTTCGCAGCGTCCTCTTACTATGTATCGATAAATTGGCAATGTGCTGAATAAAGGGCAAGTTAAAATTTACTTTAGTTCGCTATCTATAAGTACACCATGTATGTAGTGGAATAAATCAAAGAAAAAGTACCAATTCTTTTATCTTATGTTATTCATACCCTAGTGTAAAAGGCAATTAGTTTTTGTCTAAATTATAGAGGAGAATAATGCACTTATTAATAATCACCTTTAGTAACTACATCAAGTATTCAATGTATGTAGTGAAATATAGAAAATAAAAAGTACAAATTCTTTTATTTGCCGTTATTTATACTCTAGATTAAAAGGCAGTTAGTTGATGTCTATAGTACATAGAATTATAGAGCACTAATTTTTAAAATAATTATATATTGTTATTGTCTTTTTCGTTTTCTTTGCTTACGTTACTTCGCGAACTATTGCTACTAAAAATGTAGCAATAGTACGGTGCGTTGTGCTTACCGAACTACTGCGACTAAAATGTAGCATTAGTTCGGTATACCGGACTAACCACCGAACTACTGCGAATAGGCCATTAATAATCACCTTTAAACATTTCTCTAGCAAACAGTTAATGTTGTTACAAAAGGAGTATTCGAGCCTTTAAGATGCTTATTAATCATTATAATCTTCAACTAGCTCTCAAGCAAATTGTTGTTGAACTAACAAGGACTTCAAAGCGGGGCTTTACAAAGTGGAATACTTGATTGTGGTAGTTTATTATAATCGTAATAAATAATTCGATTAGTTAATAAGCGGGTACCCACAGAATGTTAATAAAAACCTCATTTTCGCGACATTTTGTAAAATGTTAAATCATCGTGACTGCCTAAATTGCCAAAATGTATAAAATATTCTAAGAAACTGCATCTTACATTCCGCAGCCCTATTACTCGTAATCTAACAAAGTTAAGTTACTCACTATAGTTGACTTGGAAAGCTTATTGCAAGTACTAACATCACAATTTTTTTCAGATAAAAATCTGTAAAAAAATGAGTCGTTGAAAGTTCTTTGTATGTTCCTGCACCATATTTTTTTCACATAAAAATGGACGACATTGCAAATTAACAATTGTATTAAATGTATAGATGCGAAAGTGACGTGGTTTGTCTGTCTGTTACGCTTTTACGGCTAATTTTCTAAACCCATCTTGATGGAAATTGGAATGGAAATAGTTCAAGACCTGAGAACGGACAATAGAAAACTTTTCATCATTATACCACGATGCTAATGACACCAAGCTAAATCAATCTTCCACTTCTAACGTGAAACTGTGAAAGTAAGTTTGTATATTTACTTAACGTCAAAGCAGAAAAATAAACTGCCGTGATATTTTAGCACGGAGACTATTTTTCTACCGTAAAATAAATTCACACGCCTGGTGGCGGAAAAAGGCACGGCAAGCACGGAATAGGTTTCTACTCATTTATAAGAAAATAAAGAGAACCTAGTGCCAGCTGAAGGTAGTTGCTGATATTCTGGGCTCGCAGGCGTAACGACGGCAATGCCGCCGGTAATAGGAGTAAATCTCCTGCTCTGTGCAATGCTCGAATATTCTCTAAGTTTATAAGGTAACTTTAGAGGCTATTTCCGTCTGCACTTGATCTTACGTTTATTTCCTCTTAGTGTTGTGATCTTGTGCATAAGTTTGACTTCATCGTTTAAAACTTGTGTTGAACTTTTCAAATGAATAATACAAATACTTTACTGACTGCCTCGATTTTCTAGTAGTTAGCGTATGCGCGAGGTACCGAGTTCGATTCCCAGGTCGGGCCAAGTGTTATTTGTGACTCTCCGTCAGGAAATTCACAATAAGAGCATGGAGTTGAAATTGTACCCGGTGGATGACGATTAGCTCACCCCCTATCCCATGGGACTAATTATAACAGGCGAAATGTGGGTGCTGTACACCTTTGCCATACCCTTCTGGTTAATATAGGCATAAAGTTATGTTACTTTATTGAATAAATCGTACTTTTACATGTAATAACTAATTTAACTGTATTTAGAACTATTTTAATGAGACGTGTGACATCGACGTTTCACTAGTTATGTATAAATCCCTAGTGACAAGTCGTATTTGTATAAAAAGATACAAAAAAAATATAACTGAATAAATAGTTCAATAACATTACTTTCATAAGTATAAGTATAGCAATAACGTCCATAATGGAAGGAGATTTCCATGGCAGTGCTGGACAGGGACATTTACTAAGCTCCGACGCTTTATTTAACTTTAGAGAGACGGTTTTCATCTGCATTCGATTTATCTTTCGTTTTCACTCGCTATTGTGGAGTCTGAATGTAAAGATTTCTACTTTTACCTGGAACTATAAGTAATATAGGTAGTATTAATAAGTAATCTCATTATTTTAAAACTTAAAATAATGTGATATAATAATTTTATTCAAAATCGCCTCAATTAAGGTAGAAATCTAAAATATTTCAATCAAAATGATAAATGTATTACTTGGACACTCACGTGATTCATATTTTTTCATTAATATTATTTAAAATTGTTTTTTTTTATTGCAGATACAGTATCTTCACATAGTACATAAAATGTATGTCATAATTTATTTATGTTTCATAACTAAAATCTTTCTCAAAGAAACTTATTTCATCCATTATTCTTCATCAGAACTTCGTCTTTGTCGTAAAAGTTGTTAGTTATTATGACTATAAGTTAATATTAAAGTTTATTTATCAAGTACTCGTCACTCCATAAAATAAGAAATGAGAAATATTTAACCAACATCGTTTTTGAGGCTGTTTTAACTTTTTTATACTTGACATACTACATTGCTAAAATCTAAATTAGTTGGAAACCAATGCTTTATTCGAAAGTCAATATGAAGCCCATCCTTAACAAACTAATGTGTTATCATGTTCTTCAAATTAGTAAAAAACGCAAACTTCCGATCTACGGTAAGTACTTTACCTTTAATTACTTCCGGTTTACAACGTTGAAATTTTCGTTACATTTGAACTTTCAGAGTGTAATACAAAAATGAAAATGTACAAAAGTGGAATAACGTAATAACGTGTTAAATAACAAAAGGCATTCAACTGGATGACGATGTTAGCTTTTATACGATTTGTCTCGAGGTATTCTGCTGAACAAGATTAAATAAAATGCGATTTAGATTTCCACTTTTATTCATAGCTACTGCAAATACCTCAAACACCATTCAGTAGAATTTCATGATACTATTAAAAACAAAAAAGATATGGGAAGAGTTAACCAGCATCATAGGAGTTTATTCTCATTTTTTAGAGTTACTCTTACGAAAGTGCCCATTTGGGCAAAATAGCCTCTAATCACGCCTATATTACCTAAGTGGGTATCCAAATAACACTTTTCTCAACCCGGGAATAGAAGCTCAACCTCGTGGTGTGAGGCTACAAGCTAACCGATAGACCTCTACTTAGTAGCAAGCTAAATATTAATCCTCTTCTTTATAGTATACTTAATGTAAAACGTCTTGATTAAATTATCACAACAAAACAAACGGATAAAATCACTCATATATCACTGTCACCCCCAAAGACATTAAGCACGGACTCGTTAAGAGACTATAACTAATGCTTAAATTATTTCACTCATGGGTTCGCCCTTTAGTACTTCGAGATGGGCCTTAAGACGGTTATATTCTGACCCTTGGCACATAATGAGGCACATGAGCAATCCTTAGAAATTTGAATTAACCTTTGGGGAACAAAACAAGGCTGTGAATAACCGAGAAATGTTGAGATATACGAGACTTAATACGAAACAAAGGCTTCGTTTAATAATGTGTTGTATTAATTTCACTTGATGACGGAACGTTACTCGCGTTACGGGGTTAATTTATATTAATCTTAAACGTTTCAGCTACGTAGTACCTATAAAATATCAGAATAAATTGTGATGATTCTGACATCTTCTCGAATGTTACCTTAACTACATTTAAAAGATTACATGACAACATAAAAATTGTGTACTAGGAAACAGTTGAAAAAGATATGGGACCGGCAGGATTTGAACCTGCGACCTTACTGTACACCTTCTTCTTTCGTATCGATGGCTGTAGTCATATTCTCATGGTGTTGACTTGCCATCGTGGTGAAAGAAGAAGAAGAAGAAGAACTGTACCGGCAGGATTTGAACCTGCGACCTTACTGCACAACAGGCAGCCGCTCTTAGCTATCCAGCTGCGGTCGCCTCTTACCGGCACCCTAAATTTCTCAACTGTATGATACGTCATTTCGTGATGATCAACTGTATCACGAAATGACGTATCATACAGTTGAGAAATTCCCATATCTTTTTCAACTGTTTCTTAGTATAATTTGCTAAGCATTGCTAAATGCTATAAAAATAATCAAAGATAAAAATTGTGTTTTGAAACGTGTTTAAAAATACCTTTTTTTTATATTACGCCCACAGCGAACGAACGTGTAGTGCACCTGATGGTAAGTAGAGTACAGCCCACGGACATCAACAATCCACAAAAGCATATTATAGATGCGTCGCTGCAGCTGAGGACTACGGTGTTATGCCTCATGTGCCAGTAATTTCAGGGCCTGATCTCACCACCAAACCGGAACACAGTAATGGAAGCACTACTATTTGGCGGCAGGTTAAACGTGAGACGATGGTGCTGCCGAACTCGAGCTCATTCAGAAGAGCTTTACCACCAGTAAAATTACGGTAATTCACGTGTAACTAATGGACGGTATATTTTGCCGACTAGTGTTCCGTACCCGTATTTCTTTTGTAATTGTGTCATCCCACGTTAGTATAAAAAATATTATGTTTAAAAATTTTTGATTATAGAAATCAACGAATGAATGTTACTCAAGTGAATCATCGTGACGACTGCCAAAGATGTTCAAATGGTAACGGGGACCGACGGCTCAACGTACTCTTCGAGGCACGGAGGAAAACTCGTAAATGATTAGCAATGGACTATGAATGACTGATTGTACCGAAGCAGAATAAATTATTCTATTTCTGTATAATCAGTCAATCTTTATCGATTGCTGGACATAGACCACTCCCGTCAAACGTGGCCCGCCCATTGTACCTCATCGTGCTTATTTTGCGAACTATCTTGGTATATGGTAAGTAGAGTACAGCCCACGGACATCAACAATCCACAAAAGCATATTATAGATGCGTCGCTGCAGCTGAGGACTACGGTGTTATGCCTCATGTGCCAGTAATTTCAGGGCCTGATCTCACCACCAAACCGGAACACAGTAATGGAAGCACTACTATTTGGCGGCAGGTTAAACGTGAGACGATGGTGCTGCCGAACTCGAGCTCATTCAGAAGAGCTTTACCACCAGTAAAATTACGGTAATTCACGTGTAACTAATGGACGGTATATTTTGCCGACTAGTGTTCCGTACCCGTATTTCTTTTGTAATTGTGTCATCCCACGTTAGTATAAAAAATATTATGTTTAAAAATTTTTGATTATAGAAATCAACGAATGAATGTTACTCAAGTGAATCATCGTGACGACTGCCAAAGATGTTCAAATGGTAACGGGGACCGACGGCTCAACGTACTCTTCGAGGCACGGAGGAAAACTCGTAAATGATTAGCAATGGACTATGAATGACTGATTGTACCGAAGCAGAATAAATTATTCTATTTCTGTATAATCAGTCAATCTTTATCGATTGCTGGACATAGACCACTCCCGTCAAACGTGGCCCGCCCATTGTACCTCATCGTGCTTATTTTGCGAACTATCTTGGTTACTTTGTTTCTTTGTCGGATGACCTCACTGTTACATTATTATTTGCAGAATGACGCTTTTTATTTAGGCTTCTATCCATAAACCATATTTGAATATCAGTATTCTTAACGGAGCGCCATTTGACAAACACGATGTACATTCACGATCTTGCTAGCCCTTATTTGCCAATAAAACGTGATTTAAAATTGGAACGCTTTCGAATGGCGGACTGCCTAAACTGGCAGCTAGATGAGTGATACAGGGGACAAAGCAATTAGGTATAAAGGACAAAAATTTCTACGTCATAGTAAAGACTGAATACACCAGTTTTCCATGTGTATGTTACAAACCTAATTAATAATTACAAGTACATTTGTACCAATGATTTAAAAAAAAATATTATGATAAATTTGGTCATCTAGAGAAGATGTTTCTTTATTGCCGAGATAAAACTAATACTAAAAAAAATAACTAATTTGTTAAACAAAATACCAATATATTATGCGTTAATATATTACCAAAATACACATATAACTTGAAAAATATACACAATAAAAATAGCAAATTACTCTTCTGTATATTGCCTTGAGTTTACGTAAATAAAATGTATTAACACAACCTATTTTCATACAAAACGCTTTTAATAATTAAAATAAATAAGCATTAATGCATGTAATTGAAACTTGACTAAACCTGGATTTAATCAACACAACACCGCTGTTTGTTGCTTATTTCACTATCCGAATTATGTAGAAATTTATTGGAAATAAATAAAATGTTAACCATTGCGGTTGATAATTTTGTTGAATTAAGATTTTTATCTTTTACTAGTCGATATAAATGGCTAACATAAGCGTAAATCAATCTTAATTATTGTTCTATTTGTAGAGTTTAACACTTCATTCAAACTTTAACTTTTAATAAATCTCTCCCTCCGCGACGACAGCAATATCAAAGCGGGTTCAAAACTTTCTCATCACACGTTCTTACATGAATTTAACGGTATTTAATTAATTTCCCATTGACACGTTTATTCACTTATTAGTGCCTACATTAGTTACTTCACTAAAAATAAATATTATATTCAAAAGCAAATAAAAATATTGACGAAAACAAAAAAGAAATAAAATACAAACTCAACTTTCATTAGTTAATCACAAATTGTAACTCAAAGAAAAGTAAAACTAATTCTTCCTCGTCTTCAGTACACATTAACTTCAGCTGTCTAGTTCAAAGTAACAAACCGGGAGCTAACTTAAAATTCTTAGTCGTCTCTTCCTGCAACTTAGATATGTGTGAGCCGGTGAAGTTGCACCGCATGGGGATCGCCCAAGTATGGGGTGACACGAAAATAGAAAGCCAAAAGTCATTCTTACCGCGCGTCCTTGGACAGAGGCGAAGAGCGCCAACAGCACGAGAGAACACAACATTACGTGGCCGGACTTGCAGAGCGAGCGCGTAGCGACTGTAGCAGCCGCGCGCCGTAGCGTGACTGCCGCAAGCTACGCCGCTACGAGGCTACGTCGCGTGCCGCCCGCTTTCGACCTCCACTCGGACCTTCGTAGCACATTATGTAAACAAAGTATTTGACAATAACATACAAGTGGAAGTAACGATCGCCCCTGCTTGTTTACCGAGTATTTGTTTGTACAAACAAGGTCAAGGCTCCTTATCAATAATGAAATCTTTGATGCTACCCTCAGATAATATTGGACTCTCTGACCTTCCCAAGTTATTAATCCTTTATTACAAAAACGTTTACCCGAAAAACAGAACAAAAATTTCAGCATAATTTGCATGTTTTTGAATAAATCGTGGGTGTAAAAACACGTGTAATATAATATAAATATTTGTGTCTGCAAAAATGAATAATAAAATTGTTAAAAGAAGATAAAAATGAGTACATATTTGTCAGTCTTTGTTGCCAAATTTTGCCATGAGTAAGTTATGAGTGAATAAACGACTTATTATTAGTCACGATGGAGCGCTGAAAGACCTATTTTTGGATGACAAATGATGTTGTTTGTGTACTCGAAGACATGAATAATTTATTTTTAAATCGTTAAAGAGCAAGTTAACAGTAAATTCTGAACGATAAAGCTTGAAAAAGATTTAACGGCAGACTCGTGTCAAAAATAAACTTGCTTTAAACGGCACTTAAGTTCCATGAGCAGTTTATTCAGGCACAATTTTGCTCATAAATTGTCGTTAAAGAAAAGTTTTAGTTTGGTAATAAGAAGTTTTAAACTAAGATTATTTGGCACTGTAATATTAATGCCATTTAACTAAATGTCGTGGGTGGTAATCTATTATATTTAACACCAGTTTGGCTCCGATTATAATATTCTTCGAAACAAGTTCCATATGAAGTATCAACAGTGGTATATACTATACGTAAGGCACAACGAAATTATTTTACGCTAAGGCCCTGATTCCACCAAAGCGGAGAGGAGAAGAGGTATGCTTAAATGACCAATCAGGTTCGGTTGTCTCCGCTTAGCTTCGGAAATGAAACCACTTTTGAAACACATCTTTCTTCTGTCTACTTTTATGGAAACTGGCTTTCATTGCCCTAAATCTTTTACAAATAACTCTCAATTTCTTTTCCCCTAACTCATTTATCCGACGTCAGCCTTTAGAGGGAGCAATTAGTTGTCTGATTTCTTACCAAAGTAATATAGGTTTAACTTTAATATTATTAAGTTTTTTTCTATTTTTATAGTTAAATCACATCTTAAACAGTAAAATTATACATGTTTTTGCCACCCATTTTTTAAAATTATGAATTACATTTTTCAGTTTGTATATACTTTGTAATTAATGATTAAACAATTTCGACAAAATGGCCACGAACAAACATGCATTTTAAAAACTTAATATTATTCAAATTAAATTCAAATTACGTAAGTATGAAAACGTGGCGCTCGGGACTGTACCCTTAAACAGAACATTTATTTAAAACTGTGAGCGCAGTTTTAAAATAAATGTGCTTTTACATACTAAAAACTAGGTCACCATCTGTTTTGTAAGAATAGTTAACCGTTCCTTTGTGTTTTTCCTTCCATAATCAGTCTTAAGATTGGTTTTTATGGATAGGTATAGAGTATTTAATATAAATATAAATATTTCACAACTCACACACAACGCCATCTAGTCCCAAACTAAGCAGAGCTTGTACTATGGGTACTAGAATAACAGATACTAATACATATCTACTTTTGTTTTGTAAATACATACTAATTATACATAGAAACACCCAGACTAAGACAAACCCCCATGTTCATGCACACAAAGATTTGTCTTAAGTGGGAATCAAACCCACGGCCTCAGCGTCGGAGGCAGGTACACTACCCACTCCGCCATCCGGTCGTTTTTACACTTAATACATATTATGAATCTGAAGAGTTGGTTTGGTTGAACGCGATTATCTCAGGAACTACTAGACTGATTTGTTAGTTTTTTTTGTTAGATAGCCTATTTATTGAGGGATATTACTAATAGAAGTGGAATAGTGATAAAACATGCTGCGAAAACGGGGTAACAAATGCCACGAGAGCAGAGGTAAGGTATACCTAACAATTAACATTAGATTTATCATTTACTCTCGGATTTGAAGATTTATTTTTGCATTTGTGAACTTAATTTTTTCGAGTCAAGTGATTATATTTTTAAAATGATAGAGAATAGTTTCGATGGCCAAGTGGTTAGCCTATGTGCCTCTAACCGCAAGGTCTCCCGTTAGATTCCCGGATCGGGCAAAGTGTTATTTGTGAACTTTCCGTCAGGCAATTCACAATAGCAGCACGGAGTTGGAATTGTGCCCGGTGGATGGCGATAGGCTCACCCTCTATCCCATGGGCCTTAAACATAACAGCTGAAGTGTAGGTGTTCTACACCTCTGCAATACCCTTCTAGGTAACATAGGCGTGATGTTATGTAATGTGTGTTGTAAAGTCTTTATTACATTACAACACACATATTAATATTTTTGTAAATAAGTGCGAGAAAATTATTTATAGAGTTTATGTATGATATTTTAACAGAAAGATATTTAATCAAATTTTAAGTAATGTGTACTGTAATTTCCTTTTACGACCACTAAACTGTTGCATGAAAAGCTGTAAAAAAATATCATTCATCAAATTCATTAATAAGCGCGTCAATCATGCCGGAAATAAAGCCATTAAACAGATAAAACATACAAGTTTATATATTCTGTAGAACAAATGGGTAATTCCACACACTCGTTAAACTATCTGAAGAGCCATAAATACCAATTTAAGGGTAGCGTAGGGTAATGTTCCACTTAAAACGTTTATCGCTCTATTGTACCATCAATTGAGGAATGTGTAGTAACTCGCCATCTCGGGGTATACTGGCATATCAAACGATTCTATTATTAAAATGCAGCTACTTGTATGAATTATATTCGACGACTGGATGGCGGAGTGGGTAGTGTACCTGCCTGCGACGACGCGTCGTGGGTTCGATTCCCGCTTAAGACTAATCTTTGTGTACATGAACATGAGGGTTTGTCTTAGTCTGGGTGTTTCTATGTATAATAAGTATGTATTTACAAAACAAAAGTATATATGTATTAGTATCAGTTATTCTAGTACCCATAGTACAAGCTTTGCTTAGTTTGGGGCGTTGTGTGTAAGTTGTGTGATATTTATTTATTTATTATTCATAATTATTTCTGCTCAAAAATATTGTTACTTAAATATCTATCTAACTTCGAACCTGTGTTATTTTATGGTTTTACTAAAATTCAATGTGTAATGTTTATTATGAATGCTGTGTTTACTGGTTGATATTGTGTACCCACACTTGATTATGCATGTACTACTTGTAAAAAATGTGTAACAATGTAGGCGAACAAAGTAGGCGAATCAAAGAAAACAAAACGCAGTTGAGTGCACGGTTGGCGTAGTGGTTAAAGTGGTCGCCTCGCTGCTTTCAACTGCGCTGGTGTTGTGGGTTCGATCCCCACATGGGACAAATCTTTGTGTGATTCGCAAATATTTGTTCTGACTCTGGCTGTAATCTGCGTGTGTGAAATGTATGTTTGTGAATACCCCCGCGACACAGGAGTTATTTCTAGTGCGGGCGTCGTTTTAAAAAAAAAAAAAAAAAAAAAACTAAATAAACTAACCTAAAATAAACTACTTAAAACTAGCGGTAAAATACTACCTAACCTAATCTAACAAATCGCAGCCAGTGGGCAACGTTCCCAAAATGCTGGCAGCATTGCCACGCTGGGTGGCAATGCTAATTCGCTGTCCAAAATAAAAACCAGCATTTCGGCAACGTGTCGTATCAACCAGTCGCGTTGATATTTCTTTCAATAAATAAATAAATATGCAAAATTGCTTCACAAAGGCACATTAAAGCAGAAGTGTAACTAATAAATGCTTAGCGTGTATCACAGGTTTTTGTTGCAGTTTCCAGTACGATAGCTTTTTAACATCTGACAGATTCAATATCGTCTGAAATTAAGGAGGTTTTTTATCGTCCACACAAGGGGTTCACGAAATTAAACCAATAAAAAAGCTAATATGACATGGACAATAAATAAACCGAATATTATACGATCCCAAATGGACATTTTACGCTGACCCTTTATAACGATGAAAGTAATAATGATAATTTGTCGAGTTAAAACATTAAAATATTCCGAAAAGATTTAACAAAATAACAAGAAAATAAATATTAAAGGATTGTTTGATCGTCGAATCTAAAATGAAAAAATAAGTTGAAAGCTTTACAAACTCTTTGGAACCCTTAGATTAATTTCAGAAGTTTACACTTTGCCTTTTTAAGAAAACTTTTGTTTGTTTAATCACGCCGGTCTTCCAATTAACAAACTGTAAGTTATTGAAATATAAAAAAAAAAAATGTAGTACCTACTTGGAAGTAGTACGGTTTGAAGTGTTTAAATCTTGGGTATACAAATATAAAGTGTATCCGTTGTAATCACTGAGTTAAAAAAAAAAACAGACGTGAATTACCAGATTTCAACAATAAAAAGCCATTTTATTGTTGAAATCTGGTAATTGTAGCTCAACCATAGATGCAGGTTCTACACTTATAAAACATATATATAATGCCTGGGAAAACGCGCAAGATGCAATTGGCGTTTTCTGTGACTTATCCAAAGCATTCGACTGCGTTGAACATCAAACGCTTTTGCGAAAACTCAGGCACTATGGAGTCAGGGATATTGCACTTGATCTGGTTGCCTCTTACCTTGGTGACAGAGTTCAACGAGTTGATATAAATGGAATTAGGTCCTCCGGATTACCTGTCTCAATGGGCGTGCCACAGGGCTCAATTCTCGGTCCGTTTCTCTTTTTAGTGTACATTAACGATTTACCATTCTATGTGCAAAACTTTTGTGATATAGTACTTTTTGCAGATGATACTTCGCTTATTTTTAAAGTTAATCGTAATCAGGATAGTATTGATGATATTAACAGGTCACTTGCACTAGTCCAAGACTGGTTTACTAGCAACAATTTATTATTGAACTCGAGTAAAACTAAATGTATAAAGTTCACTTTGCCTAATGTCAAGAAACAGAACATGAGTATAATACTAAATAACGAAATTATTAGTCTTGTAGAATCAACTATGTTTTTAGGAATAACCTTGGATCATAAGCTTCAGTGGGGCGCCCATATATCGTGTCTAGCAGGGAAACTCAGCTCCGCGGCATTCGCTGTTTGGAAAGTTCGTCAGTTAACTGATATTGAAACTGCGCGACTAGTTTATTTTAGTTATTTTCACAGTGTCATGTCCTACGGTATTCTGCTATGGGGCAAGGCAGCTGATATTCAAAACATTTTTGTAATTCAAAAATGGGCAATTCGTGCGATTTACAAACTCAAAGCTCGAGATTCTCTGAAAGAACGATTTAAGGAAATAGGTATTTTAACAGTAGCATCGCAATATATATTTACTAATATTATGTTTATACGAAAAAACATAGGAACATATACCAAGAAAAGCGATGTTCATTCATTAAACACGAGGAATAAGCATAAATTTGTAGGCCAATATTATCGCTTAAACAAAGTCCACAACTCATTTGAGGGACTTGGAGTGCGTTTTTATAACAAAATTCCTGTCGAAATCTTGAACTTGCCCCTACTAAAGTTTAAGAGTATCGTTAAGAATCGTCTCATGGAAAGGGGCTATTATAAAATAAACGATTTCTTAACCGACACTACGCCTTGGAAATAATATTAATTTATCTAATGTATTTATTACAGTAATGTATTTATTATTTACAATTATTATGGTTATTATATTTCAAATGAATTGCCAAGTTAGACATTGTTTTATCCTATTTATAATTATGATTGAATAATGATTATTTTGACATATTATATTCTATATTGAGATTGACATAATTTATTTTTGACATCATATTATTGACTTAAGTTTCAACTTTTGACATTATAATGAATATCAATTGATACATTATTTTTATTATTTAATATGATGATTAATGAAAATTAATACATAATTATATAGTTTCTTTATTAACTCACTAAATTTGATTTGTATAACCTCATTTCATGTTATTTCAAATATTGTTAAGTAAAGGCAATCTGTGTGTACATTTTTTTTAATTTTTTTATTTTGTAGTGTAAATAGTTTTTGTTATTAGTATATAAATGTTTTTTATGTGTAGGCCTGTTCTAAAACCCTTATATATACAGTAGTATACACACATTGTTTTCACTCCTTTATTTTCTGCTTGAAGTGTAAGATATTGCAACCTTATATACTATGGATTTATTTATAATAATTAAATTGCATTTCTCTAATTAAGTTTATTTCTCTTTATAACCATATTTAGCTATAATGTTGTTTTGGTTGCTATAACTTACACATAGAATTATTGTCAAAAAACAAACAAATATTGTATGAATTATTTGAAAAGATGGTGCACATGAGTTTCTCACCAGCTCTTTTCATGATGCAATACCCATCGGAGCTGGTACTTGGATTGATTTTAATTCAATTCTCTAAGTTGAATTAAAGTCAATCTAAGCTCCGGTGTCAAATCATTTTATTACAATAAGTATTATAATTTAGTTAGCTAAGTTTTATTTTAATTTTATATTTTTTGTGTTTTGATGTTTGTTTTGACGTGTTCAAGCGCCCCTTGGGGCCCATGGAAATAAATGATTTGATTTGATTTGATTTGAAATCAGAAGACATTTTAATCTCTCGTTCATGTAACATTTGGCATCCAAAGGATTCGTCAAAAGCTTTGTAATCCTTATCTACTTCTTCACTAATTTTATAAATTAAGTAGCTCTTTCTATCTGTCTGTTACGCTTTTACGGCTTTTCTAAACAGATCTTGATGAAAATTGGTGGGCTTTTGATTGACATATCACGCAGGCGAAGTCACGTGCAGAAGCTAGTACAATAATAAAATTGCTTAGATACCAACCGAACCCAAATCCCTCAAAGGTGGGCAGAATATAATAATTTCTTGTCTCAAAGCACATAATTCCATGGCTTCTCATTAGTAGCCGACCACAAATACCTTCTCTTGTGATCATTTATTCATGCCTGCTACCATTATGCCTCAGAAGCTCAGTAATCTGTACGTTAGGAGGGTTAAGAAGCCTAGGCTATTTTGCAACGTTATCTGACTGCGACAGGTTCTTTGAGAATCTTGTTGGAAACATTGCAAGATAGTATATACTTTTAAGACTTTCACGTTGCATGATTAATGTATTTAATAAATAATAGTAAACTAGCTACACCGGGCTTATCAAAATCGGGCCAAACGCTTAAGCATGTAAGCGTGACAGATAGAGTAACTTTCGAATTTATAATATTACCAGAAAGAAATTTTGGATTAGGATATAGCTATTCTTATCCTAATCCTAAATTATAAGCAAAATATATTACTTTAACCATTGTGTTTGATGTGTATTTATTTACCTAATTTTGCTTATATATAGTTTCATCGGCCGACCGGGGTCACAAGAAGACTTTTGCCTTGATTACACGTACCGGGCACTCACTCGTTGTTCAAAGTCAAAGTAGCAGTCAATACATTTATTTTCATAAACCACAAGAGGCGCTTGAACACGTCAACAAGCATTATAGTAACAGAGCAAATACAAATAATCTAACGAATGAAATAAATTAAAATATTACTAATTTAATTATTTTTAATTACCTAATCTTAGATCAATTTTAATCGAACTGTTTAGGTTTAAACTAAAATAAATCTAAGTACAATACGTCTACTTGGCAGCAGATTAACTTAACTTTATGTATATTTGGCATTTAGTTGATCTCAGAAGTTGAACTTGTAAAAGTTTAAATAAATGAAAAATATATTAATTATTATAACAATGTTAATTAGACATGTCTGTACATTAATGATATTTGAAAGATAATGTAATACGAGACGACCTAATAATAGAAGCCAAAACATATATCTAGAAATTTTTGTTTGACTGTCTGTATGTATGATCGTAAGCGCATCGCGCAAAAACTACTGCATGTAATTGAAATATCCCTCCCGAGGGGATGAATAAAGAGTTGTAAATATTATAGAAAGTTTGTTCATTTTGATGGCAATTGAATGAAATTCTGGATTTAGGTTACTTTAATGAAACAGATTAATTTCAAAATAGATTTTTTTGTAATTAGGAGTTAAAAATGTATGAGGGCAGTGCCTCTATTTTTTAGGATAGCATGGAAAAATCGAATTCCACGCGAACGAAGTCGCGGGTAACAGCTAGTATAAATTATAAAAAGGCAAATATACATGAACTGTTAACTTTGAGACATTAAGCTAATCTTAAGCTTAATACGAGTGTTACATTAATCCGTGTTGAAGCGAAGCTCTGCGACGTACAGCGCCTGACGTAAAGCTGATACATTGTACTTATCTTTGATACCCAGACTTGCTGCTAAATTGATATGTATATGTAGTTATTAATCAATGATTAACTACTATAGTTTACTCATTTGAATGAATACAAGCTGTATGAATTGGGAAACTCAAAAACATAAGAGTATCTTATGGTTTCTTTGGCGGTTGATAAAAATACAATTCGATCTTCTTGAGGACTTATATAGCTGTAGTAGTGTCTATACTGCCACTATTAGGTTAAGAAAACTGGTCACGTGAGAGAAGGACTTGTGCACGAAGGGTTTCGTGATCCTGTAAAATGATGAATCCTGTGGTAGTGGTAGCAGCTTTTACGTAAACTTTACTTCGACCCGGAAATCGAACCCGAGACCTTGCGGTGAGAGGCGCATATGCGAACCACTAGACCGTCGAGACAGTCTTAAAATCGAATCCATTTAAAAACCGCATATGGAAACGGTATTATTTATACGAATTCAAATATTATTATAATTACATTATTAACCTTTCTATGTACCGAATACAACTTACACACAACACAGACACACACTCAAGGTCACGTGAAGTGTTAATCGGACGTTTGGCAATTTGGCACTCGGTCCCCATGACCCCAGCGATTCTACCCCAAACGGCTCAAATATTCCAATCTTAAGTAGGTATACATCACGCGGAGTCATTGCTCGGCTCTATCCATCTCCCGTGACTCGGAGTCGGGCGCCGCGATTATTCAATTTGTAACTTTAATAAATCATAAAGACAAGTTACTTCGCCGTCCCACAAACAGAAGTACTTCAACTTTTTTACAGGAAATTCTGTTTGTTTTTCTCAAACATTGTTTTATTGAGGTTTCTTAAAGGCGGTTAGATTAAATGTTTAAAATGGACAAAAAACGCTCTTTAATAATTGCCATGGAAAATATTTAATCAAGACTAAACTAAACTACTTTAAAGAATACCTAACTATTACAAACATGATTATAAATTGATCTGTGGTGTCTATTTGTGCATGAAAGGAGCCTCCCCGAGTGACGTACGCATCGATTCCCTACGTCCGGCGCACCCTGAGTAATTCGCGAGTTCTTCAAAGCGAATTGGCTAATCCTTTCACCACGATGGCAAGTCATAAAAAAAATCGACTCAGCCATCGACACGACGATGAGGAAGAATTTGCTCATATTGCTAAGGTCCCATTATCTTACAACAATCCCATTCTAAAAGCTATCATTTTCTTAAAATCGAGTACGTCTATAAGCCGCTTATGAAAACAGTATTATACAATCGATATCAAGTCTCTAGTTAAGTAGGCATACGTTACGCGGAGTCGACTCGGCTATATCCGTCTCCCGTGACTCGGCTCGTGACTCGAAGCCGGGCGCCGCAATTATTCAATTTGTAAATTTAATAAATCATATCGTTACTTTGCCCTCCTATAAACAGACGAACTTCAATTTTTACTGGAAAATGCGGTGATTGTTTTTTCTAACTTTTTTTATTAAAAAAATACTGGAGGTAGAGCTCTTGTGACTGGTGTTAGAGCTCTTGTGAATGAGCTTGAGGGCGGCAGCACCACCGTCTCATCTTTAACCTGCCGCAAAATAGTAGTGCTTCCATTATACTGTGTTCCGGTTTGGTGGTGAGATCAGGTCCTGAAATTACGGGCACATGAGGACATAACACTGTAGTCCTCAGCTGCAGCGACGCATCTATTTTTGTCTAATGATATCTATATATATATAATCTGCTTTTGTGGATTGTTGATGTCCATGGGCTTACCATCAGGTGGACTACAATAAATTTTCATATTTGTAAATAGTTTTCTTGGACCCATCTCTTCTAAAAGCTATTATTTTCTTTAAATCTATTCCATTTATAAGACGCTTATGAGAACGGTATTAAACAATCGAATTCAAGTCTCTAGTTACATCACGCGGCGTCATTGCTCGGCTACATCCTCCCATGACTCGGCTCGTGACTCGAAGCCGGTCTACGCGATTATTCAATTTGTAACTTTAATAAATCATAAAGTTACTTCACCCACCTCCAAACAAACGTACTTCAACTTTTTACTGGGAAATTCGGTGTTTGTTTTGCTCAAATTTTTTCTAATTAAGTTTTTGTTTTAAAGGCAAACAATGAACGTTTGAAGTGGTTTAAATATGCCTAAACTTTTATACCTACTAAATATTAACATACATTATTAGGCGTCATGTATGATTAATCGAATACGATGATAGTTTAGGTATTACTGACTTAGCCTTGAGTAGATTTAATAAATATTATATTTGATAAATATAAATATATATATCTTCCGAGCCTTTTCCCAAATACATTACTTCTTGCCTACAACTAAATAAGTTGTAAAGAAAAATAAAATAACTCTTTCAGTACAACAAAGAAAATAATATAACATTTCCCTAAAAATATATCACATTTTCCTTGTCATATTTTTATAGCGGCCTAATTTGCACACACGACGTCATTTAGGGGCCGACAAAACACTCCATAATGATATGTAAGAAGGTGCGTATATAACGGGTGCTTCAAAAAAATGTATACACACTTTGAACTTCCATAGAAAATTTATTTACCGTTCTACAAAGTTAAATTTCAGGAAAATAGAAAGCTGAAAGTCCAATGTAAATGAAACATAAATAACAAATGTTAATACTTTTCAACAAGATGGTGCTCCGCCGCACTATCACAGGGACGTACGAGCTTACCTGGATCAAAATTTGTCGGGCCAGTGGATAGGACGCAGGGGGCCAATCGAGTTTCCAGCACGCTCTCCAGACCTTACACCACTGGATTTCTTCTTGTGGGGCACAGTAAAAGATGAGGTGTACAAACGTAAACCACGTAACCTAGACATTCTTTGGAATGAGATTCAAGCAGTGTGTAGAGAAATCTCATTGGACGTTTTGATACGATGTACAGAATCTGTGGTGACTCGTACTCAGAATTGTATTGATGCTGCAGGTCACCAATTTGAACAGTATTAACATTTGTTATTTATGTTTCATTTACATTGGACTTTCAGCTTTCTATTTTCCTGAAATTTAACTTTGTAGAACGGTAAATAAATTTTCTATGAAAGTTCAAAGTGTGTATACATTTTTTTGAAGCACCCGTATTATTTACATTATAATATAGCACTTTTATACAGGTAAATGAGAAAAGGAGATGTCGAGAAGACAAAGAAAAATTTCAGAACAACCACTATTTTCGAAGCGCTGGTAATCCGTATTGACTTAAATCATCATGGCTTGAACCTTAAAGAACGTAGGTTCAACCTTTTAAAGTGCAGAGTTTGTGACCGACTGACAAACTTTTTAAATCCTCGAGCAAAATCCACAGGATTTTAAAATTCAATCTTGTTCCATTTTGACCCCACTGATCGAGTACTGAAATCAGAGTATAAAGTAACTTCACACGAATATGCACACAAAAATAAAAGTTAGAAAGAAATCATAGTTGCATATGCAAAGAACTATATATTTTAAAATATGGCTTTCTGAAAGTATCTGTCTTGTGTCGAACTAGGGCCGTAACCGTCGGGTCGTTTGAAATGCGTGGGTCTGTAAATCCATTCCTGCGAGTTTCTTCACTACGTGATGCGAATGCATATTACGACTTATAGAGTAAATAGTCAACAATTTATGTTAATGTTTATTTCACTATATATATGCTCCTTAATATACAAGTGAGATTGTGTATGACACTCACGAAATCGATCATCACTTCACTAATTCGTTTATAATGATATTCTGATTTGATAATATGGTTGGTAAATATTTCGTCTATATATCTATAAATTTAGTAACAAAATAATCATGTAATACATTCCTTGTTTTGAAGGTACAGTTCCGATAAAGATTAACTTTTTATTTAGGCCCACGTTACATACGTCAGTTGATGCAACATTTATTGGAACCACAGATTCCAGACGTAGTCAGTGTTTATTTCTACCAGTTAAAAAAATGTTGCCATGTGGCATTAACTTGTAGGTACATGCACTTTATCGTAGACTCTGATATCATTAACCTTCTGTATTATTTTAATTACAATACCTAGTAAACAGAAAAATAATACCATATCTCACAAGAGAACCCCTTAACATATATTATTATATAAGATTTTCAATTTGTAGGATTCGCCCTCCAAGCATTTTCATTTATAAAATCTGTGTTTGCATTTGTGAACTATCTAACATCTCTAAACGGCTAAAACTAAAAGAACCATTTGTTTGGACCTGTGTAAATTACCGAAAGCTGACACCTATTAGTCTGGGCTGGGATATGTCTGGCCAATTTGCTTGTTTGCGATAGGGTTCTTATACGTAAGTCTGCTTACATTCGTGGTCCAGTAAATTTTCTAAAGAAATATTATTTTTCTTTGTGAAGTAAATAGAACCCTGAACCTGAATACATATATAATAGGCATAGGTAGCGACTTACTAGTAACTACATTATTATATTCTAGATAAAATATAATGTTCTTATATCTGCCTATTAAATTAAATCGGTTCACGTAAAAGCAAAAAACGTGTCAAATAATATTCACGTTGAAACATTTATTTCCCAATAACTTACCTCACTGCAGGATTAAGAGCGAATGTAAAAAATACAAGCTACAATTTTCGCCAACTGGTAATAACTCCGTATCGGCGATTCGACGAAACTATGATTGCGAATTTCACTCACAAATACAAGTACTTTTTATCGGTTTGTTACCATTCTCTCTTTGTTTATCGTTGTTCCCGGGTTTATTACTTGACTGAAGTCGACGCTAACAAGCGTCGCTCTTGAAAATATTTTCCATTATGCAAGACCCGTACTGAATCCGAATCAACTTTTATACTATTCATACTGAAGCGAGATGATTGTGTGAGTACCGTTTCCGTCTTCAAGCACTGTTTGCATGGCCGCGTCTGCGATTGGAATTTACAATTACGTAAAATTCCAGCTAGGTTGGCTTTGAAAAAAAGGTGCTGGTTATGAATGAATTTAAGGGAGGGAACCTTTGACTTATCTGTAGTATTAAAAAGCATAAATCTTAATATAATTTTAGGTACGATTCCTTATTTTTCAAGATTTAATATATGCTCATGTGACCTCGTAATATTAATAACTAGCTTTTTCCCGCAAGTTCGTCCGTGTGGAATTTGTCGTATTAGGTAATAGCTGATCCCGCGCCTTGGCCTGCGTCAAACCATACTGCTCCGCTTTGGTGGAGTTTAGCGTAATGTTAAATAACTGAAAACCTTTATTAAGACTTAGGCTGTCAAACACAAAAATATTTATGAAAATTACCCGTCTCGAGATTAGCGCTCTATCTAACAAACAAACTATCTATTGCCCGCGATTTCATCTGCGTGGTAGGTACATTTATAAAAAGAAGCTTATGTAACGCACATTTTAGTCAATTACCTGCATCTGCATCTACGAACTGATAGACATGGGTGCATGAAAGGAGCCTCCCCGAGTGACGTTCACAACGTTTCCCTACGTCCGGCGCACCCTGGGCAATTCGTGAGTTCTCCAAAGCGAATTGGCTAATCCTTTCACCATGATGGTAAGTCAAAATATAAGTTTGACTCAGCCATCGACACGTAGAAGAAGAGAACTGATAGACGAAAAAAAAACTGTATTTAAGGCATACGTATCTTGCCAATAACGATACCAGCTTAAAAAAAACATTTAGGATTAAAAACAGACACTTCGATTTATTTGATTGTATTGATTTAGATATATGTACATATTCGAAAATGTGTTTTTGAAGCTACTTTGTTACAAAATTAGTAGTCCCTTTCTGGCCTAAGTACTTTCTGTTTTGTCTCAAATTAAGATAAAAACGTCTACATTTTTATTTAAGAGTTACTCAAAGAGAGCCTTACTTAAATGAGTTTACTAGTTTTTACGTGATTGGGGTACAAAGAAATAAAAAGAATACAAAATTAGGCTCTTCGTCTACTATTTCTTCTAAAGCTGTAACTAAGTTCATTTACAGTATATCTTTTATTTGATTAAATGTAATGTGAAAGTATACTTTGACTGACAATGAAGCATTGTTAAGTCTGTAAAAGTACATATTTTGATTTGATTAGTGTATTTGACTCAACAAAACCACATTATAAATCATTCAAAATAAAATTAAGTATTTTATTTTACCATTAATTGAACGAATACATGGAAGGGGAAAAGGGGAAGGGCCTCCTGATTTATAACGGTCGATGACAAAAATATTTCACCAATTAATAAAATCACATTGGTCCACTTCGATTGCCTTCTCAGATTCAAATCTTTCAGGTTTATAAATTACTGAAAATCACACGTGAAAGAAAAATCACCCAGTTATTTTCCAACGCAATCATGGAAAAAATATTTGAGATAAAAATAATGTAAATCAACCCAAACGAAAGATATCATTTTATACACTTGACAGATAAAAAGGCGGAACGTTGATGTTCAGTCAATACTTCATTTATTTTACAGATTTCACGTGACGTGGTTATTACATTTCGCGCATGACGTCATATCCTATAATCGAAATAGCACTTTTTGGACCCCTCCGCCGGTGAATCATAGGGCGATGATCAACAGCATTCCACACCATGTGCTGGTGGTGTATGGAAGATTTTTTTGTTCAGGTACCCTAGTGCAAAGCAAGATTGCTCTTACGACAGCTGCCTGCATGGTGGAGAATAATAAACAAAAAGTTTTTATCAAAGTTGGTACTAACAGTATTGATGGTTCAGGGTGAGTGGAATTATGGTAGGCATAATAATATGTAAGTAGCTATGTACTAAAAAAACAGAAATGTGTTCACAATATTTTGGATAGTTAGGTAAAACATGAAGATCCCCTTGAATTCTCCTAGAGCCCATATTTATCCCCTTTCCCACATCTAAAGACGAGTAATTTTAATAAAAAATGGCTTACTTCATGCTCACATAGAATGTTTTGGGTTCTAAGGTTTAGACAAACATACTTAAACAGACTTGCCTCATTGCATCTTATGAGCTACAACTACCTTAGAACTCTAGTTTCACTTAATGATCGCAATGAGAAGTTTATGATGGCAGCGGCTAAATAAATTATAATATTTGACATTCAACTACTGTCTAATACATTATTAATTAAAAACCGCATAAAGCATTTTAACGTGAGCATTCAGTGTCAGTCAACAAAACATGTACATGTTGCAAATTTCGTTATCAGACAGGTGATTCCAGTCGTCGACATAAAAATACACGAGTACTTTGGATACTACAGCAGAATGGATAATGACATTGCTCTTTTAGCGCTGAAGGTGAGTGCATCTACCATTAGATTTAATTACTAGACGTCTGGCTCTACCTCTATGAAGAGAGAATGGAGAATTAATGATAGCTCTATTATATAATACAGCAGTCTAACATGACATATAGAATTGAAGAGCTTACTTTCCTTGGTTTAAAATAATTATCCAATTTTAATTAGGTAGTTCATCCAGGAATACTTATACTATTAAAACCTGAGATCCCAACGTCAAATTTTGTACCTATTATATTTTCTGATAAATGATACTTCATTTGAATGGAAATGATGAGAACAATCAAACTAACAAAGTAATATAAATTTCTATGAAGCTAAAAGCTATATATATATATATATATATAGCTTTTATTGAAATTGTATGTAATAAATAAATATTTTATCCTTCATACTTCAGGAAAAGTTATAGCATAACGCTTTAGTTACACTAGAAGCTAGTCCCAACTCCCAATGTTATTGAGAAATGGCTGCGGGAATTTAGAAATTTCCAAGTTATATCATAAATCAATAATAAAAAAACAACAGTTGCGCTACGAGTTAGTTTTCAGTTCCTTGATATTCTAAATACTATGGGGCATTGACCTTTGTATTTTCTATAATAAGCTCAGCTAAACTTTGAGATAAAACAGTATTAAGTAGAATGAACTATTTGAAATATGCACGGGTGGCGGTGCAGTGACACAGGTATTATTGCAGAGGTCTTTGCCCTTGCTAGGACTTCGGGTCATACGATATCGTCTAACTAGGACTTAAAAGATTGGACTGAGTTTATCTATCAAAACAAGATTTTCAGATATTAATCATTTCTTTATATTTCATAACTTTCTCAATACTATTATACTTTTTTTAGAAACCCTCCCTTATATCAACCTATTACCCGCATAAAACGTAAAGGTAAAATTAAGGAATACTAGAAACAATTATTTTGAACACCTCTGTCGTACCTTGACCGTTTTGCTACCGTCATAATAATATGGACGCAGGGAGCAAAATGATAACTGTCCTAAAACTAAACAGTGTAGCTAGTTTAGGAAGTTAGGGCGTGTAGAACTATAGAGTTATCAGCCTGGCGGTACATGAAATCTGATAACGTTTTAACAGTGCGAGCTGTATAGTACCATCTCAGCAACTCTTATGGTGTTTATTTGTTTACAGGAATCCGTACATTTCTGTGAGAGCGTGATGAAGATTCCTTTGATTGGGTCTGAAGTAACACTTCATCCAGGAACCACTATCCTAGTATCTGGTTGGGGCAACAAAGTAAGTTTATTTCCCAAGTTAAGCTAAGGAATACCAAAAATAAAGACTTTTGAATGATTTTTCAGGAGGTGTTTCTAGACTAGCATGTATGTAATAGTGATGTAACGAATATTCGCATTTGAGAAAATACAAAAGATTTAAAATGAAAATGAAACTTTACTAATTAAATTATAATACTTAATTAAAATTAATTTAATTATCAGCTCCAATAGATATTGCATCATGAGAAGAGCTGATGTGCACCATCTTTTCCTATAATTCATACAATTTTTGTTTTTGGCAATTCTATGTGTAAGTAACCAAAACACAATGACAACAGATGGTTATTGAGAGTCTAATCTTTGAATTTGCATTTTGTGTATACATACTGGCTCAAAAAACACGTACAAAATATTATAAGAATAAAATACATTACTTTATACGGCTTTTATCGCGGATGAAGTCTCATGCAACAGCTATATGTCTCTCAAAACATGGGCTAGCTCGACTACGTTCGATTTAAACATCGCTGCCACGAAATCACAAATTCGAATTACATTCGGCGCGCCCTTTATTTGGAGATCAACATTCGCATTCGCATTCGCAATGTTTGAAATGAATATTCGCATTCATATTATTTATTTGTGAATGTGAGAAATCGTACATTCGTAACATCACTAGTAGATAATATAATGATCATTCTTTTATACAAATGTTTAGTTTCGAATTGTATCATAAAGGTGCTAAACTTTACATAACAAGCGTATGCTCGAGGTCTAGCAGCCCCTTCATATAATTCTATTTTATTCATTTAACAGGGTTATTTTAAAAATACTTATAAATAATTGTTGCTGTTTTTACATACCCTTGCAAAAAACTTTTTTTACATCTTTGCAATTCAACATTGTTACTTAAAACTATCAACAAATATTCAGAAACTGGCAACTTGCTAATTCACAACCACCATGGCGCAAAAATCTTAGAGTATGAAGTTATTACAATAAATGTTGTTCACTATAATATATCTATAGATAGACAATCAGCCCCACAGTTTATTAGTATTTTGAATGAAATTGATATTTTATTAAATCATTCCTGGAGCACCATCTATTAAATGTCATTGTCACTATTTAGGCTCGAGAGTTGTGATCAGCTCACTTTGCGAGCCGACGATAACGCCATCTATGATACATTAAAAGTACTATTTCCCACACTAGGTAAAGCAAAGAAAATATTTTTGGTACTTATTCATAGATGGCGTCTTACCTCGTCACTATGATTAGCTAAAAAAAACTGTACTATTTGAATAGATGGCATTTAATACGAGATTATAGGATGACAAAAAAAGGTTTTTTGACAAAATCGAATAAAGAAAATAATAGAAGCAAGTTTTTACCAGTGCCCTATTTAATTATGATGGCAATCGTGACCGTCCCACACAAAGAGAATACTAATTTGGTCCAACGGTCCAACATCTTCACACTTTTTGGCCGTCAAACTGAAACAAATTCTTATTTTGAATTAAGAATTGTCAGATCATTATTTTCATTGAATAAGAGGATAGGAGAAGGGAATTGGCTCACCGGTATTCATTTTATATATATACAAACTTCTCAGTCGGGGTCATCAATTTAGGTTCGTAACCTAAGGAAAAGTAAATAAAATGCAAGAGTCGGGCATAAACGATTATTAAATTGTTTACACACGTAATAGTTATTTACAGTATTCAATCACACACAAATGCATACAAGAACCACAATACTTGGACCTAACCTAGTTCTGTCATACCAATTCCAATAGTTGTTAACGACAGCCTAACGTGGGAAAGAATCGTGTAAATGTAAATGTAATGTAAATAGCAGCTTACACATACATTTGCCTACAGCCCTGCATGTATCTGTGTCCCTGCAACCTAAAACCAACTTCTTATTTTAAATTGTTCTGGGTTGTATCTATAATTATTAATATATATATATATATAGATATTATGTTTAATTTGAACGTCAGAATTTACAGAATATGCTGTACTTATCTTTTATTAATACATCTGTTTTTTACCATGTTCAACAAATAAAGCAACTTTGACTTTGACTTTAGCTTAATAATATTTGAATGCATTATTCTTATTGTAGATTTGTTAGCACCATTTAGATTTTTATTTTTTTTTACATTGATCTTCATGAGCTTTAGAATATTCTCTTCTGTTATTCCAATTTATACTTAGTAAACGTAACTAAATTAGTTTACATAGCTGAAGTTGAAATTTTAATGATAAAGCTTGAGTCACGTGACCATTATAGTCAAGAGTAAACATCAAACGTGCGCTAAGCTCGTCACATGGTGAGCTTGCCATGTTGGAGAATCACGAGCCTCTGTAACGATCTCCGATTCCAGCTGGGCTTGCATAACGGGTGCAAGGTATGTTATATTAAGTGTCGAAGCAAGATGCTATAAAATTATTGAATGCTACAGAATATAAAAGTCAAAGTTTGTTATTATTTTTAAAATTCCAAAGTTGTCACAGATTATTCATATTTTAAAAATAACCCTCTTACATTTTTTTAAATGCCGTGAGCGTGAACAAGTTCATAAGTGCCTGTCAAACTCACAGACGAAGTTTTTTAATACAAAACAAAGCATGTCGACTTCTGTTAAGGTTCAGTGGAACTTTAAAAATATTGGACTTCCACTTTACACACAATAATTATTATTATAACAACACAAGTTCGATAACACAAACCAATCATTTTGAAAGTATTATTATTATATTTTTAATTTACGTGTAGGTATTTATATATTTTTTGTTATTACAGAACTTACAACAAAAGAAGTCACTTCGGCTTTTAAAATCTGAAATGGTAATGTTGAAAAACGAAGATTGTACTGAGGCCTACCCGGCTCTCATGTCATCTTCTAATTTTTGTGTGAGATTCGAACCTGTAAGTATCTTTTACATTTTAGTGTTAAGCCCTCGATCGCTGAGATAGAAAATAAAAATGAAATGAAATGAAAAAAAATATTTAGGTCCAACAGAAACAATGGCAAACATAAATTCAGTAAAGACAAAAAAAAAAAAATACAGCAATTTACAAGGCTGTATGCCCCAAAACAAAAATTAAGATAGCTAAAGGATAATTCATACCTTCCCCGAAGGCCGGCAAGTAGCTAGCCGTAGCTTTTTGCAAGAATCCCATAGAACAGGAGTTAGCCGTTGTGTTTTAATCTTGTTTACTGCAAATGCTTACAGTAGAACTAAAAAAACTACTGAGGTGTCAAGGGACACCCGGATGGAACGAAGTTCGGTAATTCCAAATAATAACAAATCAGGATTCGCATCCGAGATTGCAGTAAAAGGTATGCGACCTTAACCACTAAACAAATAAAACAGTCTATTTATAAACTAAATACGGTAACAAAAATTTAAACCAAATTAAAATAAAAACAAACATTAAGACAATTAAATTATCAAGCGTAGCAAGCGTACACAAGATCATTCAGAATCACTTTAATCATTCTCTTAAAATAATCGAATGATACTTTTAAAATCATTGTGGAGATATTATCACAATACTCCTATAGGCTGAATGGCTACATAACAATATTTCCTGTGCCTTACACACTTAATTTTAAAATAATTCTTATCTTCAAACTTTCGCGCTATTCGAATTTCAAAATATCAAAAGCGAGGTTCATTCAAACACACGCATAGACTTATAATGCCTAGATTAATAAACTGCTTGTATGAATTTAAGTATAAAGTAAGGCTAAAAACAGATTGATTGAAAATTATAATGCACCGCTTGGCGGACAGACAAACTAAACAAAAATCTGATAAATACCAGAGAGTTACACTGAACTGAAACGGCACAATTAAAGTGGCTTTACATTTCATGCGTGTACTCGGTTTCTAGGAGTAATAGTTCTATGACCACACATAACAAACCTTATCTTTAACATTATTTTTCTGCGATTATCTTGCTTTCTTTTAAATTGTATTCGCAAGTTTACTCGCGATATAATAATATCAGATCTCATTATCAATAATCTCATCACCAATCCCATTGACATAATTAGATGTGTTCTAATCGTATATTCCATGAAATGTACATAACAAAATTAGTAAACATTCTGTGGTAATATTAAAAAATAATTTGCTTTTGAATTTAATATAGTTATGACGCGTACACTTGCTAAACACACAATAATGAAGAGATTATAACGCGTATGACTTGGTTAGCACAATAGTAAAGAAAGGTTATAATGTGTACTTGCTAAAATACAAAAGCATTTATTATCGTGTGTATAAAATCTCTACTTACCTAAATCCATCAGCAATATCCAGAACTTGTGCAGAAACACTGTCAGGATTCATTATTGTAACTATTTTTAATAATTTATTATGTACAAAACACCTGTATACACTCAACAAAAGGCGGGAATTGTATTTTTTTTTTAAGTAAGTTATGATAATATTTTTTTTTAGTTACTTTATTATTCATAGAGAGACAAAATGAAAATATTTCGCTTGCTTTCTCTATGCGCAGCATATTTCTGTAGCACCAATTAGTTCCGAAGTCGCGCGATAGATGGCGTTGGGATCGAATTAGATCGCGCTATGGTTTCGTTACAAGGTCCTGTATATAAGGTCCACCGATATAGAGTTTAAGTATGTTCAGCAGATCCAAGTGAGGAGTAATGTTCACGATATCGAGCTATTTATTCCTTGGTATCTGACTAGAACAGCGATCGTGTACGCCTTCGCAGACCTTTCTGAGCGCGCCAGCACTTCAAAAATTGACAGTTACATTTTGAAAAGGAATACACGCTCTTAATATCTTTTAACCATGCCTCCCTTTGGGCAAGAACACGATTTTTTTGCCGACGCAAGTTAGTTTGGATTGTAACTCGTAGACACGTAGCTATGTTTTTGCTACACTTGCTACAGGTTTATCAAGCTACATTGCTACGCATTATGCTTTGTAGTTCAATTTATGTATTTTTGTATGTTTTATTCATAAAGAAGGTTTGTAAATAATATACTTTGTAATATAATGTATAAATAGTAGTGTAATATAAACTAAAAACTATCATTTTGAGATTTCATTTCAGTGTCGAAAAAATATGTTAAATAAATAAAAACGTGCTCAAAATACGCAAGCTGGAAGGTTTCACCCGATCGGAGGGCAAACAAATTGTTCGAGCTCTGACTTGCAATATTGCGTTTCAGGTCGTTAGTTTTGTAGATTATACCTTTTTTAAGACACATACGACATAATGTGGGAAGCCCTCAATTTGGTTTTATTTTTTCACAGTTGGGTCAATTTCAACAAGCGATTTATTTTTGTCATTTCGGCGGACTTTTTTAATTTCAATGCTATCTATATATTTTAAGTGAAAAATGAAACTTTAGCCTATTTTATAACATTGTGTGTGAGTGGACATCAAATATCATCAAAACTTACATAAATATTTAAGGATGAATTTTTTACAGTCCACTGAAATGAAAAGTGTCTACCGAAATGATAAAAAATTACCACTGAAATGATAAACTGTGCACCGTTTCTTACTGTGTGATAATAAAATTAAAATAAACACTTTGTGTTTTTATTTGGTATATTATTGGGTAGAAATCAATGTTTTTTTTGCCAAGGTAGAGAATTACTTACTTTTTTGAGAAAAAAATATAAAATAAAAAAACAGCACATTGCACTACCATTCTCAGGTTTGCCGTGTATTTTTTTTGCTTGTGCAATTCACCTATTTATATTTATAATAATTTTTGACCTGTTATGAAACATAACAGGTCAAAAATTGGTGGTAAAATAGCACTGTCAAACATAACATTACGCTTTTATAACGCAGAAGGATGTGGCCAGGATGTTTCACACCTATATTTCCCCTGTATGTTTAGGTCCACTGTGATGGGGGGTGAGCCATTAGATTAAGAATTTCCTGAAGGAAAAAGGCCAAATAATACTCTAGCCTGACCCGGGCAGCGAACCTAATATCTCATGGTGAAAGGAACATACACTAACCACTAGGCTAACGAGGCAGTAATCTGCTCAACCGAACTACAATCATCATAGATTGTAGTTCGGTTGAGCAAATTATTTATTTGTATCTTGTATGTTTGTAGCGGCGTTTTCTATGCGACGTCGGGGGTCCCGCTTCGTACAATCACCAGCTCGTCGGGATCCTGTCATTTGGAGCAACGGTCGACAAAGATCCTTATGTCGCAGTTATTACTAATATCACCTACTTCAAAAAGTTAGTTTTGGTTTTTCACTAAGAGTTTATAATCTTTAGTATCTAAGTGCCAAACTCGCAATATTATTGTTAAGTTAAGCTTAAACGTTTAAGCTTAAAAACTCCCCGACAAATTATAAACCTCTTTTGTTGAAGAAGGTTAACATTAAACTCTTAGATTAACTTTTAACTTACGCGTTGCATAATTAAATAAAATCTAAGATTGCGTTTTACTAGATACGTGCGAGAATGCGTAGCTATGGCTATGGTATATTTGACGACCGGATGGCTGAGTGGGTAGTGTACCTGCCTGCGACGCCGAGGTCGTGGGTTCGATTCCCACTTAAGACAAATCTTTATGTGCATGAACATAGGGGTTTGTCTTAGTCTGGGTGTTTCTATATATAATAAGTATGTATTTACAAAAGAAAAGTATATATGTATTAGTATCAGTTATTCTAGTACCCATAGTATGCTTAGTTTGGGACTAGATGGCGTTGTGTGTGAGTTGTAAAATATTTATTTATTATTATTATGGATGCGGTTGCACCGAATAGAAACGCTTTGGTTTGACTTGTGCTGAGCGAAGCTAAGGAAATTACTGTTTGAAATGTTTTTGTTTGCATTTAGATCTTTTAATTTCAACCCTTAAATTTATTCTGCTGAGAAAGGTGCCATACTTATCATTACTGGTCAAGCCTTTTGTTAATTACATTAGAAGTTGGCTTCTTGTCTCATGTATTTAGCTCATCAGCACAAACATTTACTAAAACTTTCAAAGTGGTTCATAAAAGTTTTTGTGAGCGAGAAACCCTCTTTTAATTAATTTCTATTCTGGTACCAAACAAATTATTATTTTTACACGTGGCAAGGACTCTCAAATAACTAACTCAAAACAGTACCATCGATATAAGCAACGTATCTATGTTCATTTTGTTTCTACCGTTACGGGATAAAAGTTATAGGAAAGTGCAAAATTTTAATTTGTTATTTTTTGTGCAGATGGATTGAGCTCAACACAATTAGATTTTTGGAAAAGTATTGCGTCAACGCAATGTCGCATGAACATCTGGAAAGTGGTGCAGAAGGATTCATGGAAAGAATGTCGCTATTGTAAAAGGTTAAATAAAATGTTCAATCTACAAAGAAAACATAAACATAATATCACACCTATATTATCCATAAAGATGTGGTCAAGGTGTTTAAAACCCATATTTCAATTGTTATGTTTAGGCCCCATATTATAGGCCTAACGCCATCCACTGGGCACAATTCCGTCTACAAAGGCATTCACGGATTTATTTAATAAAATACAAAGACCCATTGAAATCGTTTAAATAGTTGTAATCACATCAAGAACGGAAGAAGTGTTTTCTATAGCCTAGAATATAAACATGAGTTCGATATAAAAAAATATATATTTCCCACCCTTCTAAACTTGAATTTAAATCCAAATGGGATACCTCATCCTCAAGACTGGATCGCCTGAAAGTACTGGAATTGGAAATGGTCAATAAGGTTGTCTTTCTTGGTATAACATTAGACTCTAAATTACAATGGGG
This sequence comes from Hypena proboscidalis, assembly GCA_905147285.1. NCBI lineage: Eukaryota > Metazoa > Arthropoda > Insecta > Lepidoptera > Erebidae > Hypena > Hypena proboscidalis. The sequence goes on from LR990130.1 coordinate 6,574,894, forward strand.
CCCACATATAGAAACGTTGTCTGGTAGACTCAGCTCAGCAGCTTACGCCGTAAAAACAATTCGTCAACTGACCGATGTTGACACTGCGCGTTTAGTTTATTTTAGCTATTTTCACAGTATAATGTCATATGGTTTATTGCTTTGGGGTAGTGCCGCGGATATAGATTCAATATTTGTGCTCCAGAAACGAGCTATTCGAGCTATCTATATGATGAGTCCCAAGGAGACACTAAGAAATAAATTTAAAGAGATACATATTATGACGTTACATTCTCAATACATTTACGAAAATTTAATGTACGTTCACAAAAACCAAACGAAATTTAAGAAAAATAGTGATCTCCATAAATTAAATCTAAGGAACAAAAACAAACTCGCTGTGCCCACTACTAGGCTCCATAAAATCTCTAACTCGTTTCCAGGTCAATGTATACGCTTTTACAATAAACTTCCTTTAGACGCAATAGAATTATCAATAGGTAAATTTAAAAAATATGTTAAAACTAAATTATGTCAAAAAGCTTACTATAGTATTTCAGACTACATAAATGATAATAGTATTTGGAAATGAATTGCTCTTCTTATGTGATTTTTTTATGTACTTTTATATTGTTATATTTTTCATTTTAAAAGATGGTGCACATGAGTTTCTCACCAGCTCTTCTCATAATGGAATACCCATCGGAGCTGGTACTTAGATTGATTTTAATTCGATTCTAAACAGTTTGATTAAAATTAATCTGAGCCCCGGTTATTCAAATCATTGTAATTAGTATAATTTAGTATTATTTATTATTTACTTTTATATCATTTTTTGTAATGTTTTGACGTGTTCAAGCGCCTCCTGGGGCCTATGAAAATAAATGATTTGAATTTGAATTTGTACCAACAGGGTAAATCATTATAATTTTTATTAATGTATTAATCAGAAGTTCACGGATGAGTTAAATTTATCTAGATAAAATGGTTTCATACACTGGAAGAAGAAGAAGAAGAAGAAGAAACCTTTACAAGAACTGAACCTTTTAGAAAAGACAGCAAAGAGGAAACTGCACTACAGGATTTTAACGGACTTCATTTATTTTTGTTTTGGTATCTCGATAATTGCAATATCTTACAGTAGTTTTTTATGAAATCATACATCTGCTTCTTAATCCAGGATCTCAAGATCCAAAGGTTGGTGTACACGCTGGGCCTATCCTTGTTAGCGCATCCGTTCCCATGTGACGTCAAACCAACCAACAAACTGCAAAGCAAAGCATTCATTATGAAAATGTAACAAAACATGCGAACTGATAAAAGCTCTAAAGTTTTGTTATATTTTGTTTTTTAATTGTTTTTGTTTAAAAGTGAACTTAGGTTCTTAATTTACTTCGCTTTCTTGCGACTAAATACATAGTACTGCATGATACGTACGCATCCTATGGGATGATTAAAATAACAAAGTTGCATTGTCTCAAATAACGGCGTTTATTGTTCAGTTTTCTTGATATTTTTACACAAATATATATCCTGGCTTAAATTCTAGATAAATTAGTTTATACTGTAGCCTACAATGATTTAAAACTTTGCAAATAAAAATTAACTTAAGGTAACGGCTACAGTACGCTCCATCTTACTTGCAAAACATTTTATGAAATTTCCAAATATATGAACATTTCAATTTGCAAAAGTAAGTTTCAACGTAAAGACAGAACGTTTGCACTAACTGTTTGTAAGTAAGATAGAGCGTGTAGCCAGTACATAACACGAACATAATCTTACCCTTGCCAAAGGACCCCACCTCCAGAATCGCCTTTACAGGTATCGCTTTTTCCTTCTCCATACAAGCAAAACATATCTTCAGTTAAAAAGTAGCCATCGTGTAATTTGGAGCACCTATTAGATGACACATAACTGAGCTGTGCCATCTGCAGCCCCACTTTTGAAATCTCACCATCATACTGAAAAAACGACCTTGTAAGTTGCGTGATTAGATCACACTCATTAATATAAGGGTCATTCCTTGTAAGTTGCGTGATTAGATCACACATATTAATATAAGGGTGATTCCTTATAAGTTGCGTGATTAGATCACACATATTAATATAAAGGTCATTCCTTGCAAGTTGCGTGATTAGATCACACATATTAATATAAGGGTGATTCCTTATAAGTTGCGTGATTAGATCACACATATTAATATAAAGGTCATTCCTTGCAAGTGGCGTGATTAGATCACACATATTAATATAAGGGTGATTCCTTGTAAGTTGCGTGATTAGATCACACATATTAGTATAAGGGTCATTTTTACCGACCCGACGCTAAAAGCTAACGCTGAACCTGGGTCATCAATCTATCTGTTCCATTCGAACATAGAATGAGAAAGATAAATCCACAACCGGGTCCAGCGATGAATCCGGGTTGTCAAAAAGATATCTTGACAATATTGTATCTTAAGATTCTAAGTAATAAAAAATTGGGTGCTAATCTTTTTATTTAAAGCAATATTTACCTGCAATATTAATACATCACCTAACTTAGTTTCATGGTGATGTATTAATTTTGCAGCTTTATATTATTTTACCTAGAAATTTATTCGTCAATCAGGTTTCAGTTGCTAGCTTTAAAGTATTATTATAAACGTTCAGTCACATACATATTATAACCCGCCAGTATACGTTTTCTCTACCTGCTAAAAAAATAATGGAAAATTTTAAAAATAGAACCTGTGTCCAACCCCATCCCATCACTGTGAAATTTGTCTGCTTTTCATTCATCCAATCTCCTTTTTCCACCAATAATCCCTTCATAGCTTTCACACCGAGCTTTATAGGTTTCTCGAGGAATATCATGGCTATATCACACGAAAATATCTGAGCTTTGTTGTAATCTTCGTGTATTACAAATGTGACCACCCTGTATTTATCTGCATTAATATCGTATGCGTATCTTGTGCCTAGAAACAAAGAATATTAAAGTGGTAAAGTTCTGAAACAAGCTCGATCGTTTTTTTTTTACTCTTGCCAAGCAAAATAGTGTTATATATTATAGTAGTAATACTCTTATTCCCACCGCTGAGTTCTGCAACATATTACGCTATAATACTATATTCTTTTATTTTTTTTTAAAACTAATCCCTTCAAATACAAATCTGATACAGAATAATCACATAGTAAATCTTCTTTTACTTTTGAAGCCCAGCCCTTTTAGTTGATGTCAAGGCACACACCTAGTGCCGGCGCTATACCTTACCGTCAGCAAATGGGCACCTTCATTAAATATCGATCACCGTTATAATCCTCTTGCTTCTACTTCGAGCATATATTCTTACATATAATTTTTTTAACTAAATACTCCGAAAAAAAAGGCGCTAGCCAAATCGAATTTTAAATAGTCACCTAGTTCTATACGTGTCTGACCTGCACTGTCAGTATGTATTTAAATCACTTCCAAGCTACTGCATTCATTAGTTCGCATTCTAACTAGAAAATGCGTAAAAAGAAATACATTACCAACAAGAACCCCCATTTCTTGAGTGTCAGTGTTCATATCAAAGCAATGTCCTGACGTGATTACAGTCCAGCTGTTTAGGATCACTCCCCCGCACAGGCCACCACTATTGACGAACTGTACAGCGAAGGGGAGCTCCTCTATATTTACTGGTACTCCACCAACTATTTTGCCTTCAAACGTTTCGTTAGACTTTTTATGCCTGTGCCTTCTGCATTCACAAGCCCAACACATTAATACAAGCATTAAGATTATACAGGTATGCTGACGTGACATTATTAGCAAATATGGAAGATGGAGAAATTACCATAACTGGATTTTATGCGATAAAAAGCAAGCGTTAATTAGAAATTTGATTGATTGCGCCAAAAGTACGCCATCGTGCTCGTAATTGTGCATATTATATGCATTCTTCAAAATTGATTGCACCGACTCAAACGTCTTTTGATTGCCGGACTGACACGAATACTGGTAAGAAACTTAGTAAAGTAAAGCTCAATTTCTATTAGGTAATTGTTTAAAATGATTTCTTTAACATTATTATGTATCTCCCATGACACCATGCTGCGGGTATGTTGATATTGTTATATAGCTTTTTTAAAGCCATCAAAATAAAATTATTTACGTTTTAAGTAATAACTTTAAACACATAGAGAGTTGCAAAGAAGATTTTTTGATATAGAGACCCGTTCACGAGAAATTTAACTTTGAAGAGCAAATGTTTGCCAAACCGTTTATTGGCTTGAAAAATAAGCAAAAAATCGTAGAGGTATATGCAATGAACTTTAAAGAAAAACTTCAGCGACTAAGTAACCTTGGTTAGTTGAAGAGTAATAGGGGTCAAAATTTAAAATGCATTTACTTTGAGAAGTTTGTACATAATACAAAAACCTTTAAAAATGATAATACATAATTAATAATAATGCATAAATGATAATGCATATTTTTATTTCTCGCATCACAAAGGTTTACAAAAAGGCATATACTTAAGAGATAACTTGACAGAATGACATTAATGTTATTTTCCTTACTTCCTTTATGAGAAACTGGAGTCTGTACTAGGAAAAACCCTGTGTGACAGATCACCTGGCTCCCACCCGGAATTGACGAGCGTTAATGAAATGATTTGTATAAAGATTTTACGTGCTCAATACAGATAGTAAACCCCTTTTAAGTTTACGTATGTTATAACGACTAACTACGGAACCTTTTCCTACACGCACTTAGCCGGTCTTTAGTAATGCCATTGTAGTCAAGATTAAAAATTAACAAGGCCTAGACCTAATCACCCTTATCTTCGCGAAATAATCTCCATAGTGATAATACAATTAAATTAAACGCGTGCTTAAGTTTTACGAAGGTTCAAGTAAATGTTACGACGGAATTAACATAATTAATTTTCAAGTATGCTATCGATTACTCGAGTCCAGCACTCGATCATTAAAAGTTATCGTGTGGAGCTATTTCATTTCCAAGGATTGATTTGCCGCATGCGACGCCCTATTTTCACTTTAATATTTAAAAGTACGTACGTTACTTAATAAATAGCTAATTTCAGCTAGTATATATCGATATCTAGTTTGAGTAAAACTGTTTAAGAATATTTTTGTTCTCAAAATATTTACTAGCTAATGCAATTCAAATTATATTTTTATACTTTAACTTTAAACAAAGAAATTCGCACACATAATAAAAAGTGTCTAATTGTTTTTTTTATTGAGTTATTTCTACTAACTTATGTTTTCTTCAATAGCTTCTACATGATAATACAATTAAATTAAACGCGTGCTTAAGTTTTACGAAGGTTCAAGTAAATGTTACGACGGAATTAACATAATTAATTTTCAAGTATGCTATCGATTACTCGAGTCCAGCACTCGATCATTAAAAGTTATCGTGTGCAGCTATTTCATTTCCAAGGATTGATTTGCCGCATTCGACGCCCTATTTTCACTTTAATATTTAAAAGTACGTACGTTACTTAATAAATAGCTAATTTCAGCTAGTATATATCGATATCTAGTTTGAGTAAAACTGTTTAAGAATATTTTTGTTCTCAGAATATTTACTAGCTAATGCAATTCAAATCAAATTATCTATCTATATATATAAAAGAAAGTCGTGTTAGTTACACCATTTATAACTCAAGAACGGCTGAACCGATTTGGCTAAAAATTGGTGGGGAGGTAGCTTAGAACCGGGAGAAGGACATAGGATACTTTTAAAATATTTTCGAGGGACAAAATTTTATCGAGGGCGAAGCCGCGCGGGGCAGCTAGTATTTTTATACTTTAACTTTAAACAAAGAAATTCGCACACATAATAAAAAGTGTCTAATTGTTTTTTTTATTGAGTTATTTCTATTAACTTATGTTTTCTTCAATAAAAAGAATCGGTCTGTGCAAAATGCTTATCTAAATAACGACAATGTTAAATTTTCTGAATTTGAGAAGACAACCCCTTATTTAATATTAACGTACTGAAAATTCGTATCCTTAGCCTTAACTGTTAAATAGTTAAGTAGTCTACTTAATTAATATTTCAGAACATGATTAATAACTTTCACACAAAATAATTAATCATACTGTTTCAGCTTAATCATGATTGTGTTGTAAACTAAAGTGCTCTTTTTATCGTATATTGTCAAAGTTGAAAAATTTTTTTAAAAGTTTTTGCAAAAAAACATTTTCCAACGAACATCTGTGGTGTACCTGGAGTATGTAAATAGCTGACATGTTAATGCCCAGTGTAAACGTTATTGCCATCTCAGCCACACTAGACGAGGGGATAATTTGGGAACGAGACAGAAAGTTTTATTTTAGCGGCACGACTGTATTGTCCGCCCGCCTTCAATCTCGCTTCAGTCGCCCACCGCCGGCTGCCGAAAGCGCCGCGCGTGGCGTTTTCACGCACTAACATAACCTATACACGGCCTACTCACATAAACATTGCTTATTTGAATTAACCTTGTACCAAAATGATAATTTTATGAAACGAAACAGTATGTGATGTGATATAAAACTTATTGCTGTAAGAGCCCACAAGTTTTTGGCAAGGAACCAGGGAAGCAATTCAAAACAAAGGTGTATATCGATTGTGTGTATGCGGTTGTTTTTGGTATGTACTTACATGGATTCTTCATTTTTAATATTGTCATAAGATGAAATATAACCATTAATCATACAACAATTCGACAAAGTTAACACAATTTCGTATTAAAATTCACCTGTTAGAATTAATACTTTCTTTCGCTATTGTTCTTCTTTTTTCGGCACAAACTTTTAAAACAACAAGTTTGATCTATTTTCACTAAATAACGGTATATATTATAAAATTACCCTTTTAGTCGAGATAAAAATATACTGTCATTGTTTTGTCACTGTAAAAAGCGAAGATTACTTTTCTTTATTTTATATAATAACGATTAACATATATTTTACTGGTGGTAGAGCTCTTGTGAATGAGCTCGAGGGCGCGGGCGGCAGCACCACCGTCTCACCTTTAACCTGCCGCCAAATAGTAGTGCTTTCATTACTGTGTTCCGGTTTGGTGGTGAGATTAGGCCCTGAAATTACTGGCACATGAGGCATAACACCGCAGTCCTCAGCTGCAGCGACGCATCTAAAATCTGCTTTTGTGGATTGTTGATGTCAATGGGCTGTACTCCACTTACCATCAGGTGGACTACACGTTCGTTCGCTGTGGGCGTAGAATATTAATAAATAATATAACTATTAAAGTTAAAATGTAAACATGTCTACTAATAGTGTTTCATTGCTATGTTCAATAATTCCTATAAATAATGTATAAATACCTAGGCTGGCATGCGACAGGTGAATGAATAAAACATGAAGGCTAGCACGAACGTGGTACGTTGAAAGCCAGTACATAAATCACTCAGATATTTATTTTATAGATCGAAAATATCAGATAACGTTTATTTATAAGCGGGTTATATGTCAGCAATCAAGATTTCGCTGTATGTCGTAATAACATAGATAACGATAAAATGTACAATTTACCCAGGACTCACTACTGTTTTTAAGAGGAATGGCCTCCATGTTATCTACCACGTCATCGAGTTTTGTATCTAAGCAGAATCATTTTTAACTAGGTATTATTCTCACGGAGGTACCATTTCATTTTTGTCTGAGTGTGGTAAAGGTCCCTAACTCGCAATTAACATTCAACTGCTGATGTAAACGTAATTCTACACAAACATAGTTAGTTGAAAAGGTATGATCCCTTTAATAATTCTTAACACAAATGAGATACGTTCTCTTTATTTAATCAATTTACAGTTCTCTTGAGAGGAACGAATGAAGCAACCTTTTACCGGTTAGTCTATTAATAAGTAAATTGAGAAGTAGGTGGTACAACTTTGAGAAACGAATTATAGCTGGAATAGCTGAAGTACTAGGTACATGATGGTGAAATGAAACCTTAAAATTATTGTTACTGGAGGCAAAACATTAGGTACTACATTTTAAGTTCATAACATAACATGACATAACATCACGCCTATATTATCCAGAAGCGTGGGGCAGAGGTTTACAACACCACAATTCCAACGCCGTGAATTTCTGATGGAAGGTTCACAAATAATACTTTTGCCCGATCCGGGTATCGAACCCGAGCCCTCGACGTGAGTGATAAACAAATAATACCGTACCGCTAGACCAACGAGTAAGTTTAAGTTTAAAACAAAAGTTGTAATGTGTAGGTTTGGTAAAAACAACTTGTAAAGTACCCACATACTTCCCTACTCTAAACGTTAAACTATGAGGACGTGTATATAATAGGTACCCAAAGGCTGTTTACTAATGTCACAACTTTACACCAAACACCTTTTGTTGAAGTTTTAGTAATTAGAGAACGCGTTAGTCTAGAGTCTAGACAAACGACAAAGGTAAGGGTGGCTTGTAAAAGTTGTAGTTAGCAAGGTCGATAACACTTGGTTATTCTAGCCTACTCAGCACCGCGATCGGTACTGCTCGATTAAACGTTAATCAACGCTAAGTACTTCACAAAGAACAAGGAGCAGGAAAAACTTGTTATACTGTTTTGTAATTACAAATATTAATTAATAAAGCTTTTCCTTTGTCAAACTTTTGTATGCCTCTAAATGTTCAACAAGCTAGGAGTTGTTTCGTAAATAACGTTTTTAACAACATTGAACACTTCCGTACCCTTAGATTAATGGTGGCAGAGCTCTTATAAAGGAGCTTAAGGGCAGCAGTTTCACTATCACACCTTTAACCTGCCATCAAATAGCCGGTAATGAGATGAGGCCCTGAAATGACTGGCTGATGAGGCATAACACCGTACTCCTTCTTCTTCGTCTTGTCGATGGCTGAGTCAAATTTTATTTTGACCAGCCATCGTGGTGAAAGGATTAACCAATTCGCTTTGGAGAACTCGCGATTTGCTCATAGTGCTCCGGAACGAAGGGAATCGTTGTGTACTTACGTCACTCGGGGAGGCTCAATGAAGCGACGTTTCTACAATCTGCTTTTGTGACTTGTTGATTTTCATGGGATGTAGCTACATAGCGGCCTCACGCCTGTTCGCTACGAACGTCGGATATGTAATATTCATCAGATTATGCACATGTTTCACGTGTTAATGTAGATACGTAGTACAAGGAAAGGCATAGTATGCAAGGCATGTCACGAAGTAAATGCGGAAAGTTAAGACGTACTACGTAATAACACCGAGCGATGCCGTAGTAGCCTTCTAGTAGTGAGAAGCCTTTGCATAATTCAAGCACGTGCAATGCAAGCACGTGCCGCCATCCGCCATGGTCACGGCGAGCCGTGCCTGCCTTATTCCTTTTATTGAACTTGGGCTTAGTCTAAATCTGCGTAATAGTTTTTTGTGTAACAAGAGAGCGTATTTTCTTCGAGTGCTAATTTTGAGTCCCGAATAAGCGAAAGATTCTATTCTAGAATCACAACTTGTGATTTTATAAAATATTTTTATAAAAACGTCATATGTTTAATAATATTAAGTATGTATCTATTTTAATAGACATACAATACCGAAATTTAATTTATCTTCTATTCATTACCACTTCCTACTTACCAGCTGCATCATGCAATCATCTAGATATTTAATACATTGCTCTCGTGTAACATAAAATAAACAAAGTAATGAAAATATTGCGATAAACTGAGTAATTTACCCGGTATACTATGGCAACCTCTAATTTTCTTTGATTACATTCATAAATGATAAGATTTAACAAACTCCTCCACTTTCACTGTCGGAATAACCATTACAGTAACGCGATGTGAAATATATAATGAACATTTTTAATATCCTACATATTTGAATCTGATCTCCATAACAAAGTAAAGGAAACATTTTAAAAACAACATAATGAGAAAAGTTTAAAGGTCGTTTTAATAATTATGTGCCAGAGATACAGTTTCAGTTGTCCTTTTTATTCTCGAAATGAGATATTTGTAAGGTTAGATGTATTTTTTACCGACAACATTTTGTGTCTCATTCATAGAAATCTTAATAATAAGGCAATAGAAATGTAAAAGACGCGTGACCTTGTCGCCGCGCATCTGTCTAGTCAAACACAAGTGCCAGTTGAGGAATTGTCGTCTTAATGTCATCGCAAAAAGAATAATTTTGTTTGCAGGAATACAAGCGCATGAGTCTAATCGAACACAAGTGCGAGTTGAGGAATTGTCGTCTTAATGTCATCGACAAAAAAGAATAATTTTGTTTGCAGGAATACAAAAAGTGGTATTTGAAAAACGGCGACATGCGTCCCAGTGTTAAAAGATAGTCGATAGCATTTCTATTGACTAGTTATTAAGACTTCTATGGTCTCATTATAATATTTTTTCTCATTAGCGTGCGTATTTATAAAATTAAATTTGTTTGCATCGAATCTTTCCGTAATTTTATCTTCTACTACTACTTTCTGATTGAATAAATCTTCCATTTACATTTATGCAAATGAATTGCACAAAAAAAAATTGTAAATATAAGTGACTCTTGATATTTCCACAATATTGATTCGCGATCAACTTCCTCGATACTGCGATTGTTGGTAGTATCTGAGTGCACGGTTATCTTTGTGTGATTCGCAAAGATTTGTTCTTACTCTGGGTGTGCTCTGTGTGTGTCAAATGTATGTTTGTGAACACCCCCGCGACACAGGAGTAATTACTAGTGCGGGCGTCGTTTTAAAAAAAAAATCTGATATATATATATATATACATAATAATAGCTGAATATTACCCAGGGAAGGCAATAACCTCAAATCAATAAAATAATGTAGGTCAGCCATGCCTCTAATATTGTAATCACTTGCTTTTGACGCGAAATGATTACCCTTCGTTCAAATATGGGAATGTTTGATTTAGATCCGGAAATCACGGTACATTGACCGGAAAATATTGGTTTTCTTCATCGTGTTCCAGTATCTGTTTTAAAACTTTTAGCAGCTGTGTGCAGTTTGCAACTGTACGGATAGATGCTACAAACAACTTTTACTAGGAGCGTGAAGTTTGCGATGTTTGTGCCGGTACACTGCTAGCTACAAGATTGAACGAAAAGTTTTAAAATGACATAGCTAAATTGAAAGGAGTCTGGTACGGTGGTGCAATTCATAGTGTATTGCAAATTTGGAACGGTATTCCGAAGATTTCGAGTTCAATCTTGCCTGACTCATAATTTTTCAACCGTTTCTAAATAAAGGGTGACACATGCTATACAGCTTTCGGTATTAGATTAGTTTGAATTGTGGAAATGTTGATTTTACCAACAATTAGGAGGACAGAAAATAAAAAAAATCATAAGGTCATCGTCAAAATCATTATTGATGAATTTGAAGTTCTGCTAGAGTCACTACAACAAGTTTATCTTCATTGAATGTAGTAGGTGCGGCCTAATCACCTGCTTATAATCGCATTATTTGCTTTAGTCCAAGAGATGGGGGTTAAACCGAATATTAAATATTATTCATTATCATTTATTTAGTATACTATTATAGTATAGTATATCTGAGAATGTAATCCTAAGTATTAAAAGAGTCACAACAACAAGTTTTCTTCAATAAGTTGAGTTGTAGAAGCAGCCGTAGCGTGGCGAGTGCGGCCCAATCACACGCATATAATCGCATTACTTGCTTCAGTCCAAGCGATAGGGTTGAACCGAATACTTTATACCGTACATTTTTTTTTTTTTTTAATGAACATAATATCACGCCTATATTACCAAGAAGGGTGGGCAGGGGTGTACAAAACCTACAGCACCTGTTGTTTTTAGGTCTAATGGGATAGGGGGTGAGCCTATCGCCATCCACCGGGCACAGAACTCCGAGCTGCTATTGTAAATTTCCTGACTGAATGTTCACAAATAACACTTTACCCGACCCGGGCATCGAACCCGAGACCTTGCGGTGATAGGCGCATACGCTAACCACTAGACCATCGAGGCAGTTTTTTTATTATTTAGTTTAATACATTATTGAATGATAAATAGAAACAAGTTAATCTTCAGTAAGTAGAGTTGTAGTAGTCGTCGTGGCGTAGCGAGTGCGGCCCAATCACCCGCTTAAATCGCATTATTTGCTTCAGTCCAAGCGATAGGGTTGCACTGAATACTAAGAATAATAAATATTCATTCAATAAATATTAATTCCTCACATTTGTCATACTTTATAGAACTTTGTTGCAGTTAATAATATCATACTCAATACTTTAAGCTTTTTTTTACAACTGTAGGTAAGTTGTAAGTTTTTACGTTAAATATAAAATTGACAATAAGTTTTTACGTTAAATATAAAATTGACAAGTTAAGAAAATATTTATTAACAGACCAAATAGGATTTGGTGTCAACTTAGCGTTTCACAGAAGTCAAGCTGGTTCGGTATGTTGTATGATTGATACGGTTTATGATAAGACATATGTTTTTTTTTTTAATTTGAGTCAGTAGATATTTTACAAACCCTAATCTAAAACGTAAACTCTTTGTTTAAACATGAACAAAAGCTACCATCTCCTTATAAGGATTCTACCAAAAAAAAGTCTGATAATAATCTTACTGATTTTTTTAATCCTACAAAGTAAAAAAAACTGAGAGAAATAATGAACCGCTACCCCCCGGCTTCACCCTACGGTAATGGGCCCTTTACATTCACCTTAGCAGCGTAATAGACATTACACGAAGAGAAACATACATTTACATAGAAAATACAAGCTCAGACAATTTTAAAATTAAAACTTGAATGAGAATGTGCTCCTACAAAATTGTAGCTAGTATATATTAATTAGACAACCATGACCGCAATCAATATGCAAGGAGACTTAAACATAAGATTGTGGAAAACTATAGGATATCTTTGATAAAGAACCATAGTTTATATAATGTTAATATTATGGTAAAACATTACATTTTATTAATAAGCTGAAGAGCAATCTGCGTAGAGCTTTACACGCATAGTAATAATAAGAACTTATATGTTTCAGTATAGTAGCTTGCTTGTGTTACTAAGGTGGTAACAATTCAAAAATCTGTAAATTCAGAATTTAGAACAGACAAAAATCTCTTTACCCTTTCAAAAAGAGTATAAAATATAGGGTAAACATAAAACACAGGGATCTAAGAATTTTTTGTATAAGTAAAATACGTAAGTGTAGGTTTATTCACCGCCAAGTTGTCACGCGCGCACAAATCTTCAGGTAACTGAAAGAAATTTATAACTTTGTTATGGGACAGAGGGTTACGTACGATTCGCCATGTCCTCTTTTATAGGGGGAAACGATTTATCACTCTGTCGGGCTCATAGAGACTTTTGCAATGAAAGTTCAGAGAGAAATCTTCAGATTAATGTTCCGTGGACAATGAAATGTTTTTATTCCTGTTATCAATCTTTAGTATGTGAGGTCGTTAGTCAAGCAAAGGATTTCCCCCTAAGTATCTAGAAATAAGTTAGAACTTCGACTTTTTTAGTTTCATATTAAGTTTTCTTAGTTTTATATTCATGTTACTTGTAAGTCCTAAGAAGAAAATCTAATAGCAATCACATTGCAAAAGCTGAGTGTTGACAGCCCTGTGAAATTGAGACGCTTTGTTCAGCGGGTGCGAATCAGTCGTGCGAATATTGTTTCGATAAACGATGTTTCTAACATGATTTTACTATTCTATTACATTCGATCAGCAACTGTATAATAAGTCAATCCGCTTACAGAACTGTTGTGATATAAATGATGTTTTTACTACAAAACTTTTAACCTAAGATCTATTACATTAGATCAGCGGTATAATAATGCTTTGTCCATTAATAAAATTACTATTTACAACGGGGACACCCATGAATCAATTGGTATTTACGGTCAATTTACTTAAATTAAATTGGTCATCGTATATTTCAATAATTTTTAGACATTATTCATTGACATTATTGAGTCTCTCATAGGCAGTATAATAGGAAGGTACAAGGCGACACTAGACTTAACCTTTTAAGATAGAGAGTGACGTTAAAATACAATGGCATCATTTTTATTCATAAAAGTCAAACAATTTAATACCAGTGAAAACTCATCATAAACTAGTACAAAAGCTCGCTTTTGACAACCCTGTGAAATGGAGCCGCTTTGTTCGACGCGTGCGAATCAATTGTGCGAATATTGTTGCGGTGAATGACGAGTTTATTCTAACATTTTTACGCGTCGCTATTCCATTAGCCCTGAGCCCTGACACAATATTTTGTGGGGGTTTAAGTGATACAATACGGGCTATTACACGGTTTATTACTCGGATGCCTGTTTAAAGGGTAAATGAAAAGTGTACAAAAAATAGTCTTAACAAATAGAAAAGACGGAGTATTAATTTCATGTTTACGGGCGACCGTTGCAAAAATTTTGTTAAAATGGCGAAAAATCTGGTAAACTGGTACCAGATTTTTTGATTTATTTCGTTGGGAAACCTTTGCCTAATATAAATGTAGATATTTACATGCAAAACATTATACGATACAATGAACATACAACAACCAATCAAAGAATATTAATTGTAGTTTGTACTTTAATATATGTAATGTCGAGGTTGAACAAATGACAGCAAGAAGTGGTCGAGCCCAGTCACCATAGCACTGCATGTTGTCTGACCCACGTCCCAGTATTTGCCTAAACGAAAATTTACATAAATGCTAATTTCAGCTCAAAATTAACATGTAGTTTCAGGACAGACATGGGATAGATGAAACTAAACTTAAGCTTGTAATAATAATATACACGTGGGTCAAAAATAGCCCATAAGATAGTTATCCAAGTAGTCAGCTAACTTCACACTAAGTTTCATCAAAATCTGTTTATCTGTTCGAGCGTGAAGAAGTAACAAACATGCGCATACTTACGCTAAGAAACACACTTGCACACCAACTTACGCCTAAACAATGTTAGTAAAATCGATGCTAGAAATCAAAAAAAATGCTAGAAACTCATTTTTTGGACAACATTCGGTTGTTGTTGACATTATCACAAGTAGGTAAACGTTTATCGGTTGCTACTCAGACTTGGAGCAGAAATAGGAGTTACAAACGTTGTTACATCTAAATTGATTATACCATACTATCCGTTGACTTCGAATTGATCAAATACATTAGGGTCGGTTTGAAGTCTAACGGATTTAGCTGAATATCGCGTGTTTTACGTGGAGCGACTATCATCAGATTCCACAACCCAGTACGAGATGATACGATACTCATTATTAGACTAGTTGTCAGACTTTCTAGCCTTTGACTTCCCGTAGCGACAGCTACTGATATTCAAATGGCAACCGGGACCGACGACGGCTTAACGTGCTCTCCGAGGCACGGTGGTAGACTCATTATGTTAATGATGGTCACCCATCTACGGCCGACCGCGGTTAGCAAGTTGGTTGCTGCAAAGACAACCTGGCCAAGTGGGGATTCACAAATACATCCAACATTAGTTGCGAATGTGGATCGCCCACCCAAAATATGGCCTTTATTGTCCTGCCCACATCTTCCGACCCTTTGTACCATAAAAGACCTTATGCAGGCCAACCAAAAAGACATCACAGTCGCATCCTATTGGTCTAAAATCATGTAGATAGAAGAAAAACATTTTTATTATAGCCATAGACACGACAAGAAGAAGAAGAATTGCTTAACGGCATTTTCGATTGGTCGGCGCGGCTTCGTCTTAGCCTAGAGCTCCAACATGTCAATAATTACTCGGTCATAATAGTCAAAAGGGTTTTTTAAGGGGTTGTTGTTGATAGCCATTGTGGTGATAGGATTAGTCAGTCAGACACTGCGTTACCGTCATCTGACTGTCCAGGGTGCGCCGCGGGGAGGCTCCTATTGAGGTATGCAGAGCGGGACAGTATAAAGTTCACATTCGTGCAGATACAGAGTCTGTACAATACGTATGATGTAGTTCATCCCCCCTTTCTGGGGTGGCACTTAGGTTTAACTGTGATTATACTAATTAAATAATGGTGTACTCCGTTTCTTGGAAACAAAGACGTTGAACATTACTGTCATTGTTATTCATACATGACTAACATTTTTGGGGTATTGTGTTTTAGGATTATGTAAATTAGCAATGTAGCAATAGTTTTGCTTTTTATTACCTATCGATTCTATAGATAGTATCAACAAACGTCGATAGTTTTGATAGGGCTATCGATAGTATCATAATACTCAATGGGGAATGTAGTAAAATACTATAATCGAATGACTATAGCAACAACACTCATAGTTTTAAGATTTCTCCACGCCTGAAATTAATTAACCAAATGAAACCCATAAAAATCGAAACAATTTTGTGTAACATTCAATTAAGAAAAATCAAGTAGGTATGTACGAGTACGTATCCAATTTCTAGCAGTCTTGTTTCTTCTTAACAATTCAGTTGAATGGCTTCGCTAACCGAAATGAAGGTTTACAAAATAATGAAAAAATGGGTCCGTTCTAAATATTATATACTATAGATATATACACAAAACTCTTTTGCCAAAATATCGATAAAATATTTTTTAAGATCATGGTAAACAAATGGATCGTTTACTTATCCATCCAATTTCGCTAAATAAATGAAAAAACTGAAACGAAGTTATTTTACGATGCCGATTTAATATATTATTATCTGCTAAAAATAGAAACAAGAAAGACATTGTGGCTGCGACCAAAATTACTAATATAAAATTCGGTCAACTTTCGTTTGGTTCAA
Organism: Hypena proboscidalis; assembly: GCA_905147285.1. Lineage (NCBI taxonomy): Eukaryota > Metazoa > Arthropoda > Insecta > Lepidoptera > Erebidae > Hypena > Hypena proboscidalis. The sequence goes on from LR990130.1 coordinate 6,591,613, forward strand.
TAAACCAAGAATATCTGCAATAAAGCGATGCATTTAAAACACGTGGTAAACATGAGAAAAACGAAACGTCACTGAGAGCAGAATTGGAACCGCTTCAATAACTTCCGAGAGAATTGCAGCTAAATCTGGAATGCTACCAAATGCACGCTCCAACAGAAAATGTCCATGAGAGTATAAGTCATAAAGAATTTCGTAACAAAGAAACTACTTTTGAGCAAGAGAAAAGCAATATTTATATATGCAAATCTATAGTAGGTAAAGTTTTGTTTATGTTATCAACAGAGCGACAAAAACGTGCGCATACAGATCATCATCAAGTTTGAAGTTTGAAGAAAACTAAACTCGTAAATAAGTGCAATTAATGAATGATTCAATGAATGAATGAATATACATTTATTTCAGATAATTAAAATCGATATACATTATTTAAACACATAACATAACATTAAATACCATTAGACATCACATAACATTGAGACACAAATACAAATACATTGAGACTCAAATACAATACAGCACATACACATCTAAATGAAAAATCCAGCTACTTCAGGTAACGGCCCCAATTACCCTTTTTACTAGATGGCGGTCAGATTAATGTTCTGTGTACTATTTAAATTTGATTCAAGTGCGACATAAATATTTCCGATTTGACGTTACAATAATTTGGATTAAGCCGCGATATTGAAACATAGAATAAATACTGCATAATTATTTATTGTGATACCATTTAATTCAAGAGCTTTCTGTGAGATGATGTTTTCGGCAGATACCCATAAATTTAATCTATTATTTAAGGTGATTGATTGCGCCTAGAATAAAGAAAGTATTATGTACCAGTTATTTTTTGCATTTTCAAATCCTTTTGTCCGGCGCTGCTGCTGCTTCAGCGGAGACTCTCAAGCGGTGCAAATACAATAATTAATTAATAATTGGGAAATATGTATTTGAGCCGTTTGGGGTCGAGACGCTGGGACCGTGGAGTCCTCGCGCTCGTTCTCTTTTTAAAGAGATAAGCAAAAGATTAGACGACTCTTCACGTGACCATAAGGCTGGCTTCTATTTTGGACAAAGGATCAGCATTGCCATACAACGTGGCAATGCCGCTAGCCTTCTGGGCACGTTACCTGCGGTCGACATCGATGCGGACGTATTTTTTGACACCTGAATTTTTTACGAGTGTTGATTTTATTTAATAATTTTATATTATTCTTTTATTTAATGTATATATATTTAGGTATATATTTAATTAGTTTAAAATATTAAATTATAGTTAGGTTAGTATTGTAAATATTTAAATGAAGATAAATCTCATGCTTTTTGTCCTTAGTAAGGGTCAGCTTCTTAGGTTAGTTATTATCCGACCCATAAAATATAACCCGGCCGAATTTAAAAGTGACATATTACACTTGAAAAAAAAACACAGCTGTCACTTTTATTTGTGTATGTTATATGCCTATCTTGCCAATAAGGTTTGTCTTACACCTGTGCAATTGGGGTTAAGTCTCTTCTTTAAAACTAGTAGGCAACTTTTTTTTTTATACTACGCCCAAAGCGATTGAACGTTTAGTTCACCTGATTGTAAGTAGAGTACAGCTCATAGACATCAACAATCCAAAAAAGCAGATTATAGATGCGTCGCTGCAGCTGAGGACTACAGTGTTATGCCTTATGTGCCAGTAATTTCAGGGCCTGATCTCACCACCAAACCGGAACACAGTAATGGAAGCACTACTATTTGGCGGCAGGTTAAAGGTGAGACGGTGGTGCTGCCGCCCTCGAGCTCATTCACAAGAGCTCTACTACCAGTGAAAAACTATGCTTTTGAAGTGCCCAGTGCAAGCGATACTCCGATGTAGTTAATTATTGCGCAATCCATTATTTTTTCCCCGACGCTTATCAAATTATAAAAGTAAACTGACCTTTGCCTATAATTATAACTTCAAGTGGTAAATGGTGCACAGTACGTATCTCCATTTGCAAATATTTATTTGTTGAAATTGTTACATCTTATCTACTAAAGTCAACAAAGATTTCTCATATGACATATATTTCTATCTGGGTGTGTCTTTATGTACCTGCCAAAAATATATAAACATACATGCCCAGTTACAGAATTTATCTTTTCTTAGAACAATGATTTGTATGTTACTAACTGTTTAACTGTTTAACTTATTTATGGAGCCTACTAACTTATTTATGGAGCCTACTAGAATAAGTGCCACCACGGCTACATGCTTAGATAATATTTATACAGATATTAAGCCAACTCACAGAAGTATTATTAATAAGCTAGATTCTGATCATTCTGGGCAAATGATAAGTTTTAAAATAAAAAGTAAAAATGTAGTTAGGAAAAAAATTACTTCTGTGCCAGTAACAGCTAGTCGCTTTGAACGTATGAGAGTAAATCTAGCTACTAACTTACCTTTCTTAGATAATAACATAGAGCCTAATGTGATGTATAATTTGTTTTTTGATGCATTTCTTCGGGACTTTAACTCAATATTTACTTCCAAGGAGATTACTGTTACTAATAGCCCCGTCTTTGGTGACTGGGCAACCGCAGGTATCCATAAGAGTAGGCAAACATTGTACATTTTATACTATGAGAGACAATTTAATAGCAGTGAAGAGTTTAAAGAACATGTCAAATCATACTCGAAGATTTTTAAACGCGTCTGTAAAATTGCCAAATCTACATTTATTAAATCTAAAATCAAAAACAGTAGTAATAAACTTAAAGCCACATGGAAAGTTATTAATGAAGAGACTGGGAAGGGTAGAACAAAAGATTCAGACTTTAAGTTAAGTATCGATGGTCAAGTAACCAAGTCAGATTTAGAAGTTGCCAATGCTTTTGAAGGATTTTTTACTGCTTTTCCTGTCTCTCTAACTAGTGCTTTAGGCTCTTCCTCCTCCGTTGCCGAGTCGTTACTTAAAGATAATGTGCCTGAGTTTTTTAATAATTTCGCATTTCGTCATGTTAATGGATCTGATTTTAAAGCCGCGTTTAAATCAATTAATATTAAGAAAACGGCTGATCTATGGGGCATTTCTGTACATATTATAAAATCGTTGATTGATATTATTGCACCTGATTTAATAATGATATTTAATAGATGTATTGATTGTGGTGTGTTTCCTGACTTAATGAAATTAAGTAAAGTAATTCCATTGTTTAAATCAGGTAGTACATTAGACCCCACAAACTTCAGACCAATATCGGTGCTACCTACGTTTAGTAAAATTTTTGAAAAAATAATTCTGGCGCAGTTACTTAAATATTTTAATGAAAACAACCTGTTGCACACTAAACAATTCGGTTTCACTCGCGGACGGTCAACATGTGATGCTGGGGTTAGATTACTTGAATGTATATTCGAGGCTTGGGAGGAGTCGCGGGACGCCTATGCGGTGTTCTGTGACTTATCTAAGGCTTTTGATTGTGTGCAGCATGAAACTCTAGTCAGAAAATTACACCACTACGGTATAAGAGGCATCGCTCTGGAACTTCTTACTTCTTATCTAGGTGATAGGATTCAGAGAGTTGATGTCAATGGAAAGCGATCGCATGGATCAGCTGTAGCAATGGGGGTGCCACAAGGCTCTATTTTGGGCCCTTTCCTGTTCCTCTTGTACATTAATGATTTACCTCATCTCGTTAAGGACAATCATGAGATAGTATTGTTTGCGGATGACACTTCTTTAGTTTTTAAGGTAAATAGACAACAAACAGTAATTGACGATGTAAACAATGCTCTGTCAAAGATAGTAAACTGGTTTAGTGTTAACAACTTGCTTTTAAATGGTAATAAAACAAAATATGTTAGATTTTTTACAAAAAATGTTAAACAAGTCAAAACTAGTGTGTTGATGGACAATGAGGAATTGGAAATGGTCAATAAAGTTGTCTTTCTTGGTATAACATTAGATTCTAAATTACAATGGGGCCCACATATAGAAACGTTATCTGGTAGACTCAGCTCAGCAGCTTACGCGGTAAAAACAATCCGTCAACTGACCGATGTTGACACTGCGCGTTTAGTTTATTTTAGCTATTTTCATAGTATAATGTCATATGGTTTATTGCTTTGGGGTAGTGCCACGGATGTAGATTCAATCTTTGTGCTCCAGAAACGAGCTGTTCGAGCTATCTATATGATGAGTCCCAAGGAGACACTAAGATATAAATTTAAAGAGATAAATATTATGACGTTACATTCTCAATACATTTATGAAAATTTATTGTACGTCCACAAGAATCAAACAAAATTTAAAAAAAATAGTGATCTCCATAAAGTAAATCTAAGGAACAAAAACAAACTGGCTGTGCCCACTACTAGGCTCCATAAAATCTCTAACTCGTTTCCAGGTCAATGTATACGCTTCTACAATAAACTTCCATTAGACGCAGTAGAATTATCGATAGGTAAATTTAAGAAATATATTAAAATCAGATTATCTCAAAAAGCTTATTACTGTATTTTAGACTACATAAATGATAATAGTATTTGGAAATGAACTGCTCTTTTTATGTGTTGTAATTGTTATATATTATTATATATTAATATAATTGTATATTATTCATTTCATTTGAAAAGATGGTGCACATGAGTTTCTCACCAGCTCTTCTCATAATGCAATACCCATCGGAGCTGGTACTTAGTTTGATTTTAATCTGATTTTAAACAGTTGGATTAAAATTAATCTAAGCCCCGGTTATTCAAATCATTGTAATTAGTATAATTTAGTTTTACTTATAATTTATTTTTATATCATTTGTTTGTAATATTTTGACGTGTTCAAGCGCCTTCTGGGGCCTATGAAAATAAATGATTTGAATTTGAATTTGAATTTGACTACCGCATAATATCGTCCATCAAAGTTTCGATAACTTGAATGAAACATGTAATATGAACATCGTGATATGAATCTTATCTAACAGCTATTGCTTCGTAGATATTTTTTATTGTTAACGAAAGCTTGGCTAAAATAATTACTATGAATCTTTCATTAGAATCATCTTCAGCTTCATCTTCACAGTTCAGGCTTTCCTTTAAATAAAAATGTATTAAGTGAAGTAAGTCAGTACACTCAGTACGTAAGTGGTTACTAAAGCATTTTACATGGAGTCAGATCTGATTTGTATAATTTATAAAGAATCTTCAAGCACATCGCTAAGACAAATCATGTTAAAATAAAGAGGTTATGGTTATTAAAATTATGAAATACGGGTGTTACTCACGTAATGTTGGTCTGTTTAGTCGACCGCGGTCTTGTACTCGTAGTGCAAGACTGGCTGAGACTCAGGCGCGACGTATCGCACTCTCTTGATAATGCCTAGACGTATAGGCGAAACCGCGGTCGACTAAACAGACCAACATTACATGATTAACACCCGTATTTCATAATTTTAATAATGTTACAAACTCACGTCAGTTTTAATAAAAATAAGGTTATGGTTATTCTCACGTAAAATGCAATAGCCTATAAATAGAGTAAGAAAAGCACACTCTTGTAATAGCCTAACATATAACTTCACGCCTTTAATAACCCAGAAGGGTGTGCCTGCATACACCAGTATAACACCCTTATTTTACCTGTTTTGTTTAGGTTTCATGTGCTAGGGGGTGAAGCTTTTGGCCTCTAATGGACACAATTCCGACTCGGTGATGCTATTGAGAATTGCCTGACGGAAATATCACGAATCGCACCCAAGACCTCGAGGAGAAAGGTCACATATAACCTACCTTACATTACATATAACTATGCCAACGAGACATTGTTTGTGCATTGTATTATAGCATTTAGGAAATATACTGATCAACCTACCGTTATGTAATATATACATCACACGCATTTCATTCGTTTTCACACTGACTCTGACACACACACTCACACATGCAGTCAGAATAAACAGGCTTGCCTATTTCAGGAACTAAATATGCCCACTATACTTTTCACATGAAATGAAATGTACCAATTATATAAATCGCTTGTGGCTGCTTGTGGCGTCTCTTTTGCTCCTGTAACACAGGTTAAGTCCTAGCATAGAAGTGAAGGATTCGTTTTGAACACCACAAGCGACCGAACGTACCAACACTACATTTTATGTAATTTAGGGGTACACTACATAAATACGAAAAACTTTATTCCGAAAGTCACCATCACGAATTTCAAAATACCGATATTCATAATTCCGAATGGTTCAAAATTCCGAATATAAGAACTCCGACTTATCATTACTCCTATTTTTATAAATACTACATTTTAATATTCCTAACGTTTATAATTACTATTAGTGAAATACCGAATTTCAATAGATCGAATAATAAAAAGTCCGACTTAATGATAATTCGAAACATCAAAAATACGAATACCGATTATTTAAAATACAGATTAATGCAATTACGAAATTCAAAATTGTTCCTAAATGATGTTATGGCATTTGATAGTTACAGCTTACAATGATTAGACAGGCACTTCGCCGGCCGCTGCCGCGGCACGCTCGCTTCGCTCGCTCGGCTCGTGCGTTGTCTTTCATGTTTCTAACCTAACCTACCTATTAATTTTTATAATTATTTTAAACTTTCTTACAAGCAATTTTGGTGGGAAATGATGTTATGGCATATGGTAGTTACGGCTTACAATGATTTTACTGGCACTTCGCCGGCCGCTGCCGCGGCACGCTCGCTTCGCTCGCTCGGCTCGTGCGTTGTCTTTCATGTTTCTAACCTAACCTACCTAATAATTTTTATAATTATTTGAACCTATTTTACAAACAAGAAAAGGAAATCCAAGAATGAGCATAAGTTACAAAAAATTGAAGGTATTCTAAAAGAAATCCCGAAATACTCACATGTGGAATTATTGCAAGCTATTGCTTCAAATCTTTAAATTTGTTCGTTAAATTACACTCTAGGGTAGGGCAGACAAGACTGCGTGAAGTCGGTTTTGCAGCGATTCGTTTCTGTTACAAAATTTTTTGGCACAACATGTTGACGGTTTAGTTTATTCGAAGTATTGAAAATCGGAATGTAGTTTTTCGGACCGAGAACCTTCCGAGAATTTGATTCTTCGAACGTATGAAAATCGGAAAACTAACAAATCGCAATATCGACTTTCGGTAAAATAAAATTCGTGATTTTTAATAATAGACATTATGATTCTTAGGTGTTATGAAATTCGGACATTTGAAAATCGGAACATCAAAATTCGGAATTAAATATTTCGGAGTATTTGGGTGTTCCCGTAATTTAGTTAAGTGGCTTTGTATCTGCATTTATTACTAAATAAAGATTATTATTATTATTATATTAATCTAATATAATATGTAAGAGTTTTCCTAACGCCTGTGTCAGACATAACCATACCCGTAAGTGTGGATTGATAGCCCTCAACGTCACGCGGATCCATTTCCTCCCTCGTAGAGAACGATAAGGCTCAATCTGTTTTTGTTTCATTCCCGTTTGAAACTCATCATCAACTCGTTTCAAAACTCATACAAAAGTTATATTATCAGCTTTATGCACGTACACTCTACGCAAACCTTCTTACTAAATCAATCAATGTCGATATACGAAGTTGGTAACGTTGACGTAGTCATATCATTATATGAAATAGGCGCACTTAGCCTTTAAGATGTTTGTCCTTAATAGCTATTCTCATAAATCTCTTGGCATTTGGCACTGAGATAATAAATTAAGGAATAAAAATGTTGAGTCATGTATCTGCCTGTTACACACTTACCGCATTGTTTGTCTTTCTCAATTTACAAGTGCCTATTTAGAGTGTGTTGTTTATACACTAAATACGTGTTAAATAGAACATCATTATTCTTGCTCCTCTAGCAAGTAAGAATAAAGAACCTATTAATATGTCATCTATTTTTTACTGTTATAATGCTTACATTATAACAGTAAAAAATAGATGACATATTAATAAGTTGCAGTTGCTTTTGTTCTAGACATTGTTCACAAATCTCTCACATCTGCTGACAACAAGTTTTGAATGTAAAAATAAAAATGCAGACCGCATATAATTATACGAGCATTTTGCCTTTATATTTCACCCGTGCCGCACGTGTTGAAAAATATATCGTCGACTGGAGATTTTCTTTATTGCTTCGCCGTCTGTAAAAATACACGTCGTAAAATAGGATTGTGCGAACTAAATTGGTTTTTATTATATAGGTAATTGATTTAAACTGTTGTTGACTATTTGCTAAGCAGTTGACCTCAAGTTATGCTACAATCCGATTGGCAAACGCTAGGAATGAGGACGCATTCAATCGTAGTTACGACTTGCCAATGCGCTTCAACTGTACTTCTACGTTCCCAAGCCTCATTATTGTCATTCTTTAATTACTTCTGAAGTTATTTTAAGTGTTCTTGTCTATCATCCATTGCATTTAAGCTGTTGTTACCGTATTTAACTACCCTCATCATAATATACCATTGTAATCATTTCAACAAATTTATATTTTGAGTTGTCTAACAAGATCAGTTAGGATGAAGTTTATATTTATTATTATTTATAACCCTTACAAATTATTTTAATGCGGATAGTAACTCTGTCTATCTGTCTGTATGTGATTCTTTCATGGCTAAATGACTGAACCAATCTTGATGACATTGGGTATGGAGATAGTTTAAGACCGAAGCCGCACTACGCGGAGGCGCGCGTGGGGCCAGTTTTATTATATATTGCTCTCACTCATTCTTTTCTCCGTCACACTGACTAAAAACTCTGTTGGTTAAATTACTTGACATCCACTTTTTATTCACCCATAACTAAAGTACAGCCTATTCATATCAATATCCATAGAATAGCCCGCTTTTGTCTTCCACTGAGCTTTCAAATGATTACTCCTACATCTCCCCAAAAAAAGTTCTCCCCATGACCACCCGCCATGCACTTGTGCGATCCAAATGGAAACATAACAGGCGTTCATACATTTGCATTTAATTAAAAACCCATGCTGAAAGTTTTATCTTGTCTGCAGGCAAGTATAAAACGTAATAACATTGCTAAAACAGCCTACAAAAAAAAAAAAAACCGTTTAATATGATCCGGTGCTCAGTGATGCCCGAGGTAAGAGGATTTAACAGAGTTTTGCTCACGTACCAGAAATTTCAAACCTTTGCGATATTTTTAATAAAAGTACTCCACGTAAGTACTCCACGTGATTTTCGTACCGAGTACTTTCCAACTTCTTTTTCTAGTATTATGGTAAGTATCAACCGATTTGAAGCTTGGACAACGTTATGTGTTCGATTGGTATTGTTAATATATAATCAGTCGTGTGTAACATACTAAATTTGAAGAAAAAGAATAAAAATATATGCAAGTTTTGTATGCTAGGAAGATATACCTAACTTTGACATATCCTTTTACCGCTATTGCGAAAAATAATGTGATATTAAATTGTAAAAATAGCAATGCATAGCCTGATTCAGAACTGAGCTTGTAAATTAAAATACTAAGTAAAACACTCCTCAAACAACATTGAATACTAATGAATAAATGTAGCTTATATTTACAATGCTTATTCATAAACTTCAGCTAAAATTAGTTTTTATTTCTGTCACCCGCGAGTTCGTACGCGTGGATTTGATATAATGAACAAAAACTGCCTCGTTGCTGTAGTGTATGCCTTCTCACTCACTCAGGCGGGATTTCTGGGTCGAGCAAAAGTGTGATTTGGGATTTCTCGGGCAATCTCGGTAGACTCACCGCTTATCACCCTTTATCTAAACAAAACAGATGAAGTACGGGTGCTATACACCTCTGCTGCACCTTTCTAGAAAATAAGGCAGATGTTATGTTACTTTATGTTAGTTTTTACCCGCGTTATAGGTTAAATTACTGCTCCGCTTCGGTCGCCCGTTTTTGCGACTTATTTAATTTTCGCTTCGCTCCTATTAATAGTAGCGTAATGTTTTATATTTTATAGCCAATGCTAATAAATAAGCTATCTAACAAAAAAATAATCATGCAAATACGACCACTACTTTGCAAGATTAGCGTATTCAAAGAAACAAACTAAACTTCCACCCGCGGTTACGCCCGCGTAGCTAATTTCGGAGTTCAAATTTGCTACGATGCTAAAACATTGTAAGGACTACACGCATGCCAAGTTTCAAAAGAATCCGTTAAATTATTTCGGCGGTAAAAGTGTTCAAGATACAGACAGACAACAAAAAATATTTTACACTTATGCGTCAGTATTGAAAATAGAACGCCCCCTAATAAAAAAACAAAATGTATTCGATGTACAGAATTGAACCCTCAACAGTCTTATTATAACTATAGATTATCTGACCTTAAAACTTTTTAATCACCAATGGTTTATCACGAATGACATAATGGCAGACATAATAATTATTTTGTTTATTAAGAAATATTTTATCTGATTCAGAATCAACCAATATCTTGATAATGATAAATGGTAATACATGACACTACTGTTCAATTTGTATCAGATGCAATACAATTTAAAACTTGAGGGACGTAATACCATAACATTTTACATTTACGCGGACACATCATTCGGTCAAATGTAAGTAAAATATAGTCACCTTAAAATTATGTTTTATCGATTACGTCCCGTTATTTACGCGGACAATTATAATCTCTAAATATTAATAGCAAATTGTAAGTATCAATTTCTCACTAACACAAGATGGCAATACGAACATAATAATTGTTAAGAGATAAGAAAAGAATTTTTAGAAGCTGACCTTTCCGATAGTCAATGAGAGAGAACAATTTTATTTATTTATATCTCTGCCTGTCCAAGTATCCGATTCGTTTCATCTGTCGTATCGATGACGTCACAATGATAAAAATAGATAAACTGCTGTGATACCGACGAATGCTTAAATTAATTCTCCTGTTATTTAAAAAATAACCAGGAAAAGCTGCTGGTATTTTTTTTAAGCAGCGCCCCACGCTTTCATGCCATGATCGGCTGATCGCATGACTGTTTTTTTTATAAAATTACGAATTACGTATCGTACGACTCTTCGTAGATTTATGCTCCAATTTAAAATGTTATCTGTAGTTAAGTGGTCTAAAGACTAATTTTATACCTAGTATTCATTAGAGAGCTTATTAGTTTATTGAAACTATGATAAAAATAAATAGAACAGATAGTCTTGTGAAAGACCGTCATTTTGAATTCAGTAGTATAAATGAAATATAATTATCTAGAGAAATTTACAAACATCTTTTAGATAAAAAAGTGTCATTGAAATGTATGTAATATGAATTTATTTAATCGCTCTTAACGAAATATAATGTGATCAAAAATATATTGAATGAGCATACGATGCGAATCGAATATTAACAGATTTTTCGGCAATATTAAATGTATAAATTTGGCCTATGTGAACGAAATGTTTCGTAAGGAATATGCATGTGATTGAAAATTTCGTACATATTAAAGGGTACAATCGGTATAGTATTCACATAAAAAATGAGTATGGTTGTATCTTTTACATTTTTCATCACAATGTTATAATTTTTGCACAACCAATTTAAAACATCATTACCTATCTATGTTGCTTCGATTTCATATTATCTTTAGTCTGCTTATTTTAAAAATTATAGGCATCCAAACATCCGTAGTTTTGAACGGCCAGATAAATGTGCCTTTTTTAGTATTATACAACAGGTTATTACAAGTTTTTGACGAAACGAAGGAACCTAGTAAATATGGAACTTTCTATTTCATAAATAACTTTCATCAAAACACCTAATTTTCATTCATCAAATACCATATTACAATTTAAAGGAAATTACAATATCTATCTCAACTCAATGACGGGGGATGAGGCAACTATTCGTTAGCTACTCGGAAGTGTGGGAGGAGTGGCAGGGAGATACCGAACCAAGCCGAGATATGACATCCCATAGTCCCATAGACCAGAGAGTATACATTGAACTGCATCGAACCTTTTTTGACATTCACGACTGCAACAAGATATAGTCCGAGATCTAGCTGCAGAATCTTTCATTCTTAATTAATATTAATTTTCCAAAAAGCATCTACCTACTCGTTTTGTTAATTTATTTAAATATTTGTATTACTAACCTAACTACAATGTAATTTTTAAACTAATTAAATAAAAACCTAACTATATATACATCAAATAAAAGAAAAATATAAAATTATTAAATAAACCAAAACTCGTAAAAAATTCAGGTGTCAAAAAATACGCGATGTGGACCGCAGGTAACGTGCCCAGAAGGCTGGTGGCATTGCCACGTTGTATGGCAATGCTGATCCTTAATATTAATTATTTTTTTTTATGTAAATAATCGTTTAGGGGCTAAGCTGTACACATGGCAGAATGTCCAAATGGTCCGATTGCCTGTGAGTAAAACAATACCAGAGTCAATATGTTTAACATTAATAAAATAAGATTCTTTGAAAGAAATATTGTTTTATGCATTAATAACTTATTTATAGTTATTTAGATAATTTGTCAAAAGGAGCTAGAATCAAAAGGTACTATCATTACAAAGTGTAACTGTTGGGTGATAAAAATAATCGTTAAGTGCTTTTTAACCCGAGATCTGCTTCATATATAATAATAATAATGCGGATATAATATTCATTCATAACACGCTCTTCGGCTATCCGAACTGACTAACATACATGGCAATTCGCTTGTGTCTATTATATAGACGCGCTATTTTCTTACGCTCAACTCACATCGGCTAGCTTGCTACATATTTATCAGTAATCACCGAAGCTTTTAATGACCTATTTAGCCCAAGATAAATGTGGGCAAATTGCATGGATATATATGCAGATAGATAAAAAGTTACAACATATCCAAAATCAGCTCTTTAGGTTAATTTGAATATTTAATAATATTAGTTAATTTGATAACTGATTTATAATATTTCCACACGGGCCATGAGGCGCAAATGTAAATATATAGAAGCTCGCGGCTTAACTCGTGCCTCGTCTCGTAGTTCATGCACTCGCGGCGCCGCGCCGGACAAATAAATACAATCCTTATTTTATGGAAAAACTGACGCTCATTGAACAACGTGAGCTCGAAAATATAGATGAATCTGCAAATAGGGGAAAATCAAGACGTCCCGCGCCAAACCGTTTGCAACGCTTTAATTATCCAGCAGGCCCACATGCATTTTCAACAATTATAGATAATACTTATGACCGGAACCTTTTTTATGTGAGGATAAACAACAATGAGCCAGTGACCAACAGGAATAATATACAATCAATGTGATCCGAGATAATAGCGTAATTCTTCTTCTTCTTTCGTATCGATGACTGCAGTCATATTCTCATGGTGTTGACTTGCCATCATTAGCGTAATAACATAAGTATTATTTAACTAATAAGATAAGTAGTTTTCATATAGAATAAATAGTTAATTTAACACTAATGATAATTAATTTCGGTGATTAACAAATTGTTTACCTTTAAAGTCAGATACTAGTTTACTCGGTAACATTATAACAACATAAGTATTGTATTTTAATTTTTGTTTGATGGATTGCATTTTATTATACCTACTGCCCCCATGCAGCTATTGTCTTAAAACAAAGAAAATGGCCCGTAGTGACTTTTAAAGACTGATTGCCATAAATTCAAATTTACACAACAAAACGCAAATATTATTACGTTAAAGCGATGGAATTAATTAAATTTATCTCTCCAGAAAATATGCATACACAAAACATTACCCCATCTTTATAAAATGACTCAGCATTAACACGAGTTTTAGGTACTCCTATTTAATTTTCTATAATAAAGCAGAAACATTAAATAAATTATTCTTTTAATTAAATAAACGACATTCATTATAATACAATTATTTCAGCGATCGGTAGCTGTCGCATCCATCTTGAACCGATAACCGCGCCGATTACACAGAGAGTAAACAAAGGCGGCATGCGATAAGCGTGCACAAAGTGACGCATTGGCCGGCAACAAAAATCACTAAATATACGCACACAATGGACAGTATCTTATTCTTCAGAAAAATATTTAGATAATAATAAACTTATTTATGTTTATCAAAATTTCAAACGGAGTTTCCTTGATTATAATCTATTCTCTTTCAGTCAGAGAGCGGGAGCGAGCACGATTAGACGCCCGCATATACGCGCGTGCATTTATCCTCGTATTTACGATACGGAGTTCACATAAAAAATACTTTTATTTTGTTTTTAGTGGTCAGTTAAAGCAAAGACAATTTAAATTTATTCGGATTTGACAGGTGAGCAATGAGTATTTACTGTGTTTATTTTTATAATTAAAAATGTACATGTTTTTTGTTAAAAAGTGAAATTATTTGTATTTGATATAAAGGAAATATGTTTAAATGAAGGGAAGGTTAATTTAAAATGAGTTGATGCATAATATTTTGTTTATCGCGGACCGTGAAAACACGAAAGCACGTGCGCCAAGTGTTTATTTTTGGCGAGCAATCTGACATGCAGTTTCTTTTTAATCAAAGATACTTTTGTGGCAATGGATATTTTTTATTCATCCTCTACTATCTTGTTAACATGTATCAAAATCCTGTGTTGTATCTATCTGCTCAGTGTTTAATTTCAAATATAATTCTGTTATAATATCAACATGTAATAATTTAAATGACGTATGTGGGTGTACGTTGTTTACGTTTGAAAATAAGTAGAATGTGTTAAACGTAGTCGTGTATTTAATTAATCAAGCAGTTAAAACAAAAATACGTGCATTGTGCACTAGTTCCATACAGAAGTGCCCGCATTAATGTTCGGTTCTTTGTTTCGAGGTAGGTATTTATCAAGTAATAGCACACAATAAGGTCATCGGAGTTATTACACTCATTACGTACGATACGATGCGTCCAACTCAAGCTGTTTTACGTATTAACGCACTATTGATCAAATTATGGTTATTTATTATCTATAGAAAATGCGCAATATGCAACTACTATTAGGGCTCTAACCCTAACTGCGTAAAAAGGTTTTAAAATATTTTGACACACATACATGTACGCTGTAATGTCAATGACACCGAGTGCATTCATAGGTCAATAATAATAACTCTTCAATGTTTAACAAGCAAATAAAACTTTTTTGTTGAACTTGACCGTAAAATAACACAACTTTATATCTATTTTACTATTATCTTTAGAACATTTAAATTTTAATTTCGCTGTTGTAATCTTTTATTTATCCCGAAGCATATTAAAAGCATTTGTGTGCAGATAGTATAAAATTACGCGCTGTTTGCAAATACAAACATATTAATTATTAATAAATTTATTGTTAAAATGCGCATGACTGTCTGTACATGTTTATATTTTTGTCGTAGAATAATACATTGTTTATGTATTTATTATTAGTCACTGTTTACGAGTTCTTACTTCCTATACCTGTAGGTACGTTTAGATTGTTTATGTAATATCGACATTTTCCCATTGCTTCCACCACAGTGACTCGTTTCATTCATACGCTCAGCTGATCAATACATAAACTATGCTACCTCTACGCTGTGGCCGTTGTACACCAATGAAAATGTATAATGTATGTATGTAACATATATATGTTAATCTTGGCTAAAAGCTACCTGTTTGTCATATTTCATCTAAGTCTATTTGTTCGAGCGCCAAAAAATAACAAGTATACACAAACTTTCGCTTTTATAATATAAGTGTGATTGTACATTATAACAATAAATATATCAATCACACATGCATATCTTTTTAAGTCAGTTTTTATTATGGCGTAGTAGTTTTTACCCTGCATACCTAATTGATTGGCCCACTGTACATACAAACTTAGTACAAACTTAAAATATAAAATTTCATTTAATTACAAAAAGTAACAATTCATCTAAGGGTCCTTTTAATGAGTGTAATTACATTGTTGCAAGTGGAGTAGGCACTTACATACTTAAATTAACAACCAAACGTGTAATTAATAATGAAATAAATTAAATAGTATGAATACTCTTTAAGAAGTTATTCACTATAATCGTTATCAAGTATCATGTATTGTGTAAATGTACAAGCATTACGATCCGAATTTATATTAACCCAAAACAAAAAAATGGATCGCTCACCAGTGATTTATTACACGTTTCTGGGTTTTAAAATGATGGAGATTTGCCACACATCAGAAAAAAAATTTACACTTTAAAAGAAACTTGCAAATAGTTGAGAATAAGCTTGCGGAAACTCTTTTCAGGGAAATATAATTTTGAAGCTCTTGGTCCGCAATTTTTTTATCGCAATATTTCATCAAATGAGAAACAAAATCTTCGACAAATCCGAATGTTGAGGACACAGGATCATCCTACGTCGTCAATTTATTATTACCATTGATCATTATTTGATGACAATAATAAGGTAAATTGATGGTCTATAATAGTTGTTCACAACCATCAATATATTGCTAGCCTATAAAAATAGCAGTGGCTATATGAAATTAGAATATGTTTCAAGAAGTTGACATCCTGATGCTGTTTCATATATACAGAAGCTTGTTATTTAATATATTAGTCGCCCGAAAATCATATACATATTAGATGCTCAAAATTTGAAGTCGACTTATTAATTTTGTTGGCGAAAATGTCGATTAAAAGAAGCTGCATTATTAAGGATTGACCCTTAATAAAACAGCGTGTAACAGATTCGCAAGTAATATTAATCATTCACGAGAAAAAATAATTGTACATGAAGCTCGCAAATAATGAAATTTGATTTGTATTTTCTCTGTAATGTACCGTTTCTTTTTGTTTATCGACAATAAAGATAGGATATAGATATTTTAGTCGAATTTTCAGTTTCCGTGTTAATGATTTACAGTAGATAGTTATTAACTACTGCTATAGTTTTAATGTTGGTAGAACTATCGTGCACAAAGTAGAAAGAGGTCCAGCGACACCATAAATTTCATGAAAATTACTACTTCAACATAGATGGAATACTGTCTTCCAGTTTCGTGGTGAGATTGGGTCCTGAAATTACTGGCATATGAAGCATCACATTGTATTTATGATAAGAACGTTGCATCTACTATCTGATGCATACATCATTTATAAAAATACATAGACATTTTTTAAACAAATGTTTTAAATCATAAATCTACACATTTAATAAAACGTAAATTTGCCATGTCTGTACATATAAGAGAAATTTATACAAGGGGTCTTTATAACAGCAGTAAAAGACAAAACATACTTATTTAGAATGTTTGTCCGTCTGTCTGTCTGTATGATCGTACGCGCAACACGCAAAAACTACTACATGGAATTAGATGCAGTTTTCACAGCTGTGTTGCTGGAGGTCTAACTTAAAAACTGGAATAATGTTTTATCTTTATATTTTATCCATAAGGGGGTAAATAAGACGGGGAGTTTATGTGGGATGTTCGTCAATTTAAACGGAAAATTGATGAAATTCTGCGCGTATTTCTTACATGATGTAAAGTAACAATAAGATAGATTTATTGAAATTCCAGCCCCAAAAGGGGTTTATTTGGGGTTTTTATATATGAAGTAATAAAATTTTAAGTTCATATGTGAAGTAATACAATTTTAAAGGAATTTCACAAAATTCTGTACATCGGTTCGCATAAATTAACTCTTCTTCGTCGTGTCGATGGCTAAGTCAAATTTTATTTAGACTTGCCATCGTGGTGAAAGGATTAGCCAATTCGCTTTGGAGAACTCGCGAATTGCCCAGGGTGCGCCGGACGTAGGGAATCGTTGTGCACATAAATTAACAATAAGATACATTGTTGTTGTAGAAATTAATGTTGAAATTGTTCTTGGGAAGTGCCTCAATTTTGTAGGAAAAAGCATGGAAATGTCGAATGCCACGCCGCAAAAGTAGCGTGCAAAAGCTAGAACCCTCAGACAATCCTACTGATAAGATATCGAGTTTAAACGGTGGCAGTCTGTTATTTCAGTCAACTAAGTCCTTAAGTATTTCACGATAACGGGTTGACAAGATAGTCCTTTCACATCTGAGTGACTTCGTGTCAGATAAGTGCGAGAAGGTTTGTGATAAAATACATGGTTCATCACATGATGGCTGCTGCTATGATCATAATCAATGCAACAGTCAAATATTTGAAATACATACAAGTTTATATAATATTGTATGTTATATAGTCAATAGTATTGGGTTCAATTTCAAAGGCAACGGTGAAGGTATTCCTCTATCGTGTATTGAAATAATAATGACCATACTACCAATAATTTCATTGCCATTTGGTTCTAGAGAATGTAGGAGATTTCTGAAATCCAACCACCAGATGTGGCTTAGTCGATGTGTCGTAATGGGCTGCTCTGATTGGTCGAGAACTACAGATGGCTGATGAACTCAATATGTTTTGAGCATGTTTGTCAAATTTTGCATGTTTTCAATTAAATAAAACAGATATTTGTAGTACATTACCACTTACTCTGCCGACGACATACATTGATGATTTATGAATATGCGTATGAATAAAGAAATATCATAATATAATATTGTTTTCCACAAATCGTGAGCAATAAAACAGATACACAATCTGAACGCGTTGACGTAACTTGACATTTGGGTGTGCACGACCCTTTACATGACCTTAATATCGTAACAATAACAGAGAGATGGCCATGTTAATAAAGAGTAAAATGTGTCATGTGATTCATATCAGAATGGATATATATAACCATAACATCACCAAATCATCACCAAAACTTACAAATAAATAGAATTAATACGAGTACGTGTTCATTTTAAGCGGTAAAAAGAATCAAATAATAGACAGGGCATAACTCGATTTAACGTGTGGTGATTCTTACTCACACATAGCAATATGGTAAACCCTTTTCATTCCTCAATCTTCCAAATTCATTACAAAATTAGAACACTTTGGGTCCTATATCTAGTTCATATATATAAATACATCACGACACATTTAATAATATTACCCTTCCGGAAAAGATACAATTATACATTAAGATACAATTCACTCATAATATTATGATTTCATCATAATAAATAACCATCGAGAACTTTATTTACATCGAATGATAGTTTTTACATAGATGTACCACAAGTCGTTACATTAGTATTAGGTATTAACGATATAAATATGACGGTATAATTGATGATAAAACGATATCAATAATTCAATCTGTTGTACGATGTAATAACAAGATAATTCAAGGCCAGATTAGGTAGTAGTAGTAATTGTTCTAAAGACACCGATTTAATATGAATAAGCTATATCATGTCATGTATATTATTATTATACTTTTCTTTGTTTTGGATTCATATCTAAGACTGCGTTTTCGGTGAAAGCGGGCGGGTGGCGACCGCCCGCGGGGGTACAATCACACGGTTTTGACCAAAGGCCATTTCTGGCATTAAGAATGATTTTTTAAATTATTTAGTTTTAGACGTTTTATTATGTATTTTATTTGCCAGAATAAATGATTTTTCTTTCTTACTTTCTTTCTTTCTTTCAATAAGGATGAGAAACAGGTAGAAAACCAAAGAGAACTATAAGATTTAAATGACATTATTGCTACTGCGCGAGTTCCACATAAAATTAGGGTCAAAGTTTAGAAATGTATGTGTTTTGACAGCTTTTACCCGGCCCGGGAAAAAATGTATTATAAATTTGACAGTCCATTTGTCTTCATGTTATATCTTGACATCTATTACCTATAGACAAAACATTCTCCGTTCTATTGGTCGACTGTCAAACTGACACCCGCACACGTCCTCGCCGACCCGCAATAATACATGTGACCAATATATATAGCAAAAACAAGCAAAAACGCGTTTTTTTATAAATAATATTTATTATTTTTGGTTTTTAGTATTTGTTGATATAGCGGCAACAATTATACAGGATCTTAGAAACATTCAACTGTCTAACTATCAAGGCTCATGATAAACAGCCTGGTGACAAATGGACAGACAGACAGACGGACAGTTAGTAAAGGGTTACAGTTTTCACCCTTTGGGTACGGAACCCTACGAACAATTTCGAAAATAAGGTTGAAATGAATTGATAAGCAAGGAGATAGGGGAAATGCCTTTTTATTTGGTTGATTACATAATAGGAAAATTTTAAATAACTCTAGATATAGTTTTCTATTAACCAATCTTTTTACTGATATATCATGCTAGAAACAAGATAATAATTTCTTGTCTATTAATTTTGATAACGGTTTTGTAGAAATAGGATAACATGTTTGAAATAATGGAAATTAACTATCACTCAGAAATTTAAATATTGTTATCATAAACACGTGTGATAATGATTATTTAATCAAACTTACACATGTTTCATTATGTGGTAATTAATGAGTTTATCAACAGTATTTAGGTAATCAGTTGGTATAAAACTTCACAACCATGTAAAAAAGGCAAATGGTCCTTTTTATAAATAAAGAAATATTTTCTTTGGGTAAGTAATGCTATACTCAGTAGAAAACTACGATGGCAAGTTAAAATAAAATTTGACTCAGCCATCGATACGACAAAGAAGAAAAGAAGTAGAAAATAAGAGTAGGTATTCTAACTCCAGACGACATTCAAATTATTATCTATAGCTCCGCCAAAGCTAATTCAAACACTTTCTAGTATACATAAATAATATCCAAGAACTTAAACTACATGGCCATATAACACTTTATGCGGATGACACTTGTTTGTTCTATTTCGGCACTTCTATTCAAAATTTAGTATCTCAAGCTCAAAATGACTTAAACACACTTTTCTCATGATTTCAACATAACTTATTAACAATTAATGTATCCAAAACATCTTATATGATATTTAAAGCTAAAAATAAATCGATCCCACCGTATGCACCTTTAACCGTCAACAATTTAACATTGCAGCAAAAATCCAATGAAAAATATCTTGGTTTGATAATGGATAGCACGTTATCATAGCGAGCTCATATGGAACATATAAAAAGTAAACTGTCTTCACTACTTGGATCATTACGAGATATAGTTAGATGCATTCCGAATAAACTGCGACACACAATTTATAACACTCTAGTCAAACCGCACCTATTATACCTTGTTGAGATCTGGGGTACTGCATCTAAAACTAATCTAGCGGACATACAAACAGCACAAAATAAATTAGTAAAAATGATTTTTAACTACCCATACCTAACATCAACTACCAAAATATACAAAGAAACTAAATTAATGAATTTAAAACAATTATATATTTACAATACCTGTTTATTTATTCGCAAAGTTCTCGACAAAAAAATTCAGACAGATATTACATTTACAAAAATAAAAAATATAACCCAACATAGCACTCGCCGAGCCAGTGTTATAGTATTACCTAAAATTAGAACCAACTATGGAAAATCTTACCTTTGAAGGAGCCCAACTGTACAACAAATTGCCCCCACACATTAAAAATGTACACTCATTTAATGCATTTAAAAATAAGCTAACGCAACATATTTTAGATATTTAACTAGAATGCATTAGGTGGGTAAATGCGTAAATGTTTAAACGACGAATTTAAACTTAATTTTATATCAATTCAATGTTCTTAAGTAAGTGACTTTATGTTTTTATTGCGAATAAAGATCTTTAAACCTAAACCTAACAATTTTATTCACTCTGCTTTTACTACACTATGCAAATGTGGTAAAAGCATAGTTTTACAATAGGTATACTAGATTAATATACCTATTAAACGAAACGAAATTTTGTTTAAGATATTAAGAAGACAGGTTTGCAATGGATTACAGAATATTATTTTATTTTATGGGTACATAACTTAACAAAACATCACGCTAATATTACCCAGAAGGATGTTGCAGAGGTGTACAACACCCACACTTCACCTGTTATATTTAAGTCCCATGGGATAGGAGGGGAACCTATCGCTATAAACCGAAAACAATTCCAACTCCGTGTCGCTATTGTGAATTTACTGAAGGAAAGTTCACAAATATCACTTTGGCCGACCTGGGAATCGAACCCGAGACCTGGCAGCGAGAGGCGCATACGCTAATCGATCGCTACCTCGATGATCTAGTGATCATCGAGGCAGCATTATAGGTACAGTCGGCCAATGAGTTGGGTATGCAGAGCAAAAACTTCTAAGTCATAGGAAAGACTTGCGACACCAGTTATGGATAAGTGAGTTATATATCTAAATAGTGGGTATATTACACTTATTACATATGAAATACAAACTTGCATATCTATTGCAGTCAGTTTTTACTATGGAGTAGAAGTTTTTGCCCTGCATACCCAACTCATTGGCCGACTGTACTAGTCATTATTACTCGAACATCGATTGATAGTTAGAAATATATTGCTCCGTCACATATCTATATGTATAATATTTTTACTTCTTAAATTGCAAAATACATATACACAATACTTGGCGATAACTGTTTATGTATATTAGTTGTATTTCAATACCTTCAAAATTAATCTACTAACATAAAAATTATAACAAACCAATCATTAATAGTAAATAATAAATCATTATCATTATCGACATAATAATACTATTTATATGATGCTGTCAAAATCATTACTGATACTATCAAAAATCTCATGGTCTGTGCTATTACCATGAATTTACATGACTTTTATCTTATTGTGATAAATTGCAAGTGTTTATGGCTTTGCTGTCAAAAGTATTGAATGACAACATTCACCTTTTATATGTTTTAACCATCAGCAAAATTTAATAACTGATGTAATAAAGACAGCACAGCTCATGGTCTGTGCTATAACTGTGAATGGACATGACCTTTTATCAGACTGAGATAACATGGAGATGTTTGTAGAAATAATGAAGAGAAGTGTTATATGATTACATAGCTACACAAACACACCCACATTTAGTATGTAGGTTAGGTAAGAAATTCCTGTTGGTATCAAAATCATATTTTTATCTGTAGGAACCACTAAATTTATGATTCACTAACTTTTGCCCGCGACTTCGTCCGTGTAGAATTCGATATTTCCATGCTATTTCCTATAAAATTGAAGAACCTACCATATACACATTCAACTCTAAATTTAACCCCTAAGGAAGTGGAAAAATATATATCTTATTGCAAATTTCTGTCGTGTATAAACACATATAAACTAACAACCTCTAATTTACCTCCTTGGGGAGTAATTTTCCAAAAAATATATCTTATAGTTTATTTACGTAATGTAAGGAACCTAAAATTAATGCATGATCCTTTAAAATTGACGATTCTCCCATATAAACTTACACCTCCTAATGTACCCCCTGAGGGATAAAGATAAAGATAAATTTGGATTTTTTACATTAGATAGAACGCCAGAAGCAATTACACTATCCAATGGTCCCAATGACAAGACCAAATACACTTATTCACTTACGCAAGCGCACCCAGTCTCAGAACAAATATTTGCGAATTACACAAAGATTTGTCCCATGTGGGGATCGAACCCACAACTCCAGTGCAGTGGAGAGCGGCGAGGCGACCGCTTAAACCTCTACACCAAACGTGCAGACAAAGATAAAACATTTACCAGTTTTTAAGTTAGACCTTCAGCTACTCTACTGTGAAAACGCATCTAATTCCATGCAGCATGCAGTAGTTTTTGCGTGATGCCCGTACGAACATACAGACAGACAGACCAAAAAATTGTTTTGTCTTATACTGCTGGTATAAAGACCTCTCATATTATTTTCTCTTAAATGTCAGACATAGCAAATTAACAATTTTATTACTATCTTATTTAAGAACCACATAATCTCGACCATTATTATAAAATATGGAGAGAACGGATATATGATATTGAGTTGTATTAAACTGTATTTCATTTGCTCTCATTACACGAATCTGATGTTCATAGTGTTTGGTTACTGTTAAACTCAGTATATAATTTTACTGAGAATTCGAGGATGAAATGTTCAGAAATTATTGTTAAACCTTCAAACAATTATGGTTAGCAAATTGTTTGTTTTACTTCTAAGCGAAATTGTTGTGTTTCAGGAGTCTGTTCACGTTGGCTTGTGGCTGTGATCTGTGAAGTTCAATCCACGATTTTTTGAACGCAATTCCGATACTTTGAGTTTAGTCTCGTTCTAGTTTACAATTCAAAGTTCGTGCAAAGCTTTTGCCTGCGCATTTGCTTTGCACGAACTTGTCTTCTTGAGCTCGACAACTTATGCAAATATGCTTCAAAAGTATCAAAGACAAAAGACTTTTTAGAGTTGTTTAAAGTTTCAATCAAACAACTGTATTTCTTTTTTGTTGTTTTAAGTAGCTTGAGGTTCAACTTCGGTTTAATGACAATGATTAATCTGTCAGACGGGCTAGCATCAGGAGCGCATGATTAATTTAATCGCGTTTTGCTATATTTTTAAATGACCAAACATGACGAAAACGCGACAAAATCTATCTCGTCATCGTTATGCTAGTCCGACAGTACGGGTTAACGTAGTTGCCAATACAATTAATTACTGTCAACATTCTACCTATTTTATGATAATGTGCGTAACTATTTCTGTTTTTGCAACAATGTAAGAACGACGACGACATAAATAATTGAGTAGATGCACGAGATCGGAAAATTTATCGGCATTGAATCCTTGACACATGCCACAATTATAATGTAATTACCCGTAAACAGTGTCCGTATGACCAATTCAATTATAAAATAATGGAAAAATAACTCCATAGCAGGATATTTTATTTGTAAGGTTTATTATCGCCGATAAACATTATAGCTTCTGACATGATATACTAAAGAACCAATTTATCACATCATGTTGAGGAAGTTTTGATTTATTTATCTTCATTAGTTGATTATTTTTCTATAGAAGTTGTTAGTCTGTTATCAGCAATAAAATAACTACGTATAACTGTGTGCGTAGGCCCAAAATTCAATGCGAGTGAATTTAGGGCCTACACACACAGTTATACGTAGTTAATTTGAAAAAAAGACCATGTCGATACTCTAATAAATTTATAAGGCCATATGTTTACAAAGTTTCACCCCCACGCATGCGTGAACATATTTTTGGTCAAAAACTAAAAATAAAATTGAGTTTATTGTCGCAATCTTCTTCTTCGTCTTGTCGATGGCTGAGTCAAATTTTATTTTGACTTGCCATCGTGGTGAAAGGATTAGCCAATTCGCTTTGGAGAACTCGCGAATTGCCCAGGGTGCGCCGGACGTAGGGAATCGTTGTGTACGTCACTCGGGGAGGCTCCTTTCATGCACCACAATGTCGCAATTTAGAGCCTGATCGTAGTGCGCTCCATGACCTTGATGTTGGCAACTAATTGTACAGTCCATATAGGTACTCTATATTTTATAAGTCCCCCTTATTTTCGTCTGTCTCAATTGTTTAGAGTAGCGACTGTTATTTATTTATTTCAGACAACAAAATTAAATTTGTAATTTTGTATGCAATAGAATCTAAAATCGATTCAGTAGTTGATTCTGAAGAAACTGCTTTCTGTGTTTGCTTTTAATGTTAGGACAAGTACCTTCTAAATTGTAACTATAAACAAAGGTCAAAGTTCATAGTATTTAACTCGACTGGACAGAATAGACACTATGAATCATTTAGGGCGGTATGTCTCAATGTTCCAAATGAATCATTATAAATAATTCTATAATGTTATCACATAATAAAGCAATTATATAATTGCTAATAGGTACCTATTATTATTTCAATGGAAAAAAAAAACATTAGTCATTCGGTACTCAAATTATTATCAACTATGTTTTCAACAGCTACTTTTCTGTATACGAAAATTTTACAATATTGTGTCACTAGGTTGAGCCACCAAATATATACTCTTATTCTCTTGTCAGTATTTTCATAGCAATTATTTTTTATCATCATTTCAATAAAATTAAATGATATTAATAATAGTTTAGAATTAAAATAGAAAGTCTTACGAAGTATTATGAGGCGAGGTGTGTTAAAATGTAAAACTCAGATTCAAGTATACATTTTTGGTAAATAACTAAAAAGTGTAAAAGCGTGTTTTTTAGTTTTTTTAAACTATATTTTAATTTTTATTTATTTTTTTATTTTAATTTTATTTTTTTTTTATTATTTTTTATTTTTTTCTTCGAATTATTGCATTATCATAGATCTTTGGCAGGTGTGCAAAATTTTAATGAAATCTGTCCGTTTAAAGTGGGTTACATATATACATACATACAGGGGAAGCTAATATAAGCGTGTTAAAAATAGATGCGTTGAACATTCAGCTTAGTAAATTTTGAAAAACTAACTCTACTCTATAACATATAAACAATCTTTTGTAAAATTTCATTGCATGCTGATGCCGCTTGTTCTCTGATATCTTGAGAAAATGTTGGTGAATAATGTTTAATTCGAGACGAGTACTTTAATACTGTCTGCATTAACCCACTATTTCTAAGTATATTATAGGCTAGCTATAAAACTTGTTTACCGTCGATGTCACATTCACGTGCTGATATCTCTAGTGTCAATCACATCATATTAATCAAATACAAACAGTATTTGGCATATTTATTGTATAAACATATCCAAAACTACGAGTACTTGTAATTTATCTTATCAAGAGTCAGCTTGACAAGGGTATTGCTGTTGAAATTGCTGTAGTAGAATATATTGTGATGTAGGATATAAATAAACCACACTCTCTTCTTCTCATTACATTACCATAGGCTTTTTAAGAAATTTCATTCAGCCCTATATTTTATATTATTTTATTGAGTTTGCATGCAACATGGCGACTTTCATTGAAACCACAGCTTCCTTACATGGTGGACAGTTTTCATTTTCACCGAAAAAAATTACGAAAAAATATTTTACACTATTTCGAACATATTGAACATTGTGATCATCCATTTTTTTTGACAAACGTGTTTTTTCCATGTCTATAATTTGAACCAGTAGAAGTGAATACTGACTATGTTAGGGAGCTGTGGTTTCAATAAATGGCGGTATACCGCATCCACCCTGTATGGCCGAATAATATTTAAATGACTACCAAGCTCCTTTTTAATTTAAATAGCATCAGAAGTGCCCTCTTAAAAATATACATATAACACCTAGGATTTATGATTAAAGATTTGCACTTTACTTCAATTATATTCCTTCTCCAGTTTACTGCGGAAAATGTAAAATATAGATTAAAATATTATATAATATATATATATATATATCTATGACAAGACTCTATCGATCACAATAAATTACGATTTTTAGATAGCATAGATAGAGATCATTGTCGGCTTATTTATCAAACTTGTTGCTATAATACGAGTTGTTACTATACAAGTAACTTTTGTTTATTTTATCAGCAGTGCTTTGGAATTTTATTAAATCACTGTCATATTTTTTTACTATCTAGAACATAATATATTTATACTAGTTTGCTTATGGTATAAAATTAGGCCCTTATACAAGTAATAACGCTAAAAAGATACTTTAATGTTTCTTTACCATGAAACATTGAATATTGTTCGTACTTTATGAAGCATAACCCCAATTTGTGACCCCTTTTTTCTTACCCCTTAATTTACTGTTTTTATTGAGTTCACGATTTCTAAAACAATTCCATAACTTTGCTGAAACACGGCAAGTAGCTGTTTGACTTTATTACGTAGCTTATAAAAACAAGACGATATCATTATTTGGACTAGACATGAACCGTGAACGTCTAACAATTTTGTAGAATATTTTAAGTTGACTAATATATTAACTTAAAATAATTGTTAAGAATGTACTTATTCTATTGTCAGTATTTTCATAACAATGATTTTTAGGGTTCCGTAGTACCTACAAGGAACCCTTATAGTTTCGCCATGTCCGTCTGTCCGTCTGTCCAAGGTATAGCGACGAAACCGTTGGTGCTAGAAAACTGAAATTTTGCATGAACATGTATGTTAACTAAACAAAGAAAGTCGTAGAATAAAATTTGGAAAAATATTTTTTTTTCAGGTAGCTCCCCTACTTGTAAAGTAGGGATGTTTTTTTTTTTGTCGCCCACCCCATAGTGTGGGGTATTGTTAGATAGGCCTTTTGAAAACGTTCAGGGGTTTCTAAGACAGTTTTTTGATTTAGAGATCCGTTTGCGAGATAATTAACTTTAAAGAGCAAATTTTTGTTCGGGTAGGGCGTCCCCCCCCCCTCTAAAAGCTAAACTACTGGATCCCAAGATATGAAAAAAATTGTGTCGGTAGTACATGTAATAAACTTTAAAGGAAAACTATAGCGGATAAGTTCACTTCATTAGTTCAAGAGGAATAGGGGTCCGAAATGTCAGATGCAGTTACTCAGAATATTTCGTTCAAAATTCTTGAAACATAAATAAACATACATAATACATAATTATATAAAATCACGCCTTTATCCCACCGGGGTAGGCAGAGACGATGGAACGCCATGTGCTTCGCTCCTTACATACTTCTTTCGCTTCCTCAACATTCATACATCTTTCCTTTCTGAAGGACGCCATTTAGTTAAAAAGTAAAATTAAAAATATTTTTCTACGGAACCCGTGGCGTGGCCCGACACGCACTTGGCCGGTTTTTTATCATCATTTTACTAACATTTTAAATTATCACGATCAATAGTTTAGAATTAAATATGAAGTCGCAGTTATTTGGAACAGCTCCCTAATTACAAGCCGAGGTATGTTAAAATGTATAAATCAGATTCAAATGTCAATTTTTTGAAAAAAAAATACACTTTAATCTAATTTAATCACAATCAACATCAAAAGTAATTAGGAGGCTGATGTCCAACTAAATACTTTCCAAAGCCTTTCTTAAAAGTCACTTAAAGCAGCAAGCAATGAAAGTCACAGAACTAAAATTATTGTGATTCTTTCTTTCTGATGCCATTTTATCCATTGCATCTGGAAAATCAAAGAAATATCTGATTGTTAACTTTAAGGTCTTAGACAAATGTTCAAACTCGACGAGTCTAAGAGGAGATTGGCTGCTGACAGCCGCCTGAAGCTTCTTCCATCCTGTTTTTGCATTACTTTTGCTACCTAATACTTTGTTCAATGCCATTTGAATATCACTTCTCCATTGCTCGTAAAAATGTATATAAAATATATATAATAATATAACAATCTATTTATTTGATATAACTGCATATTAAATTGAGATCTAAATATGCAAATTTGCCTGCCATTTATTTCCTTACTCGAAAATTAAACACGCGAAAATTTTTGTTAGCTGAGCTATGATATACCTTTTCGCTTAGTAACATGAAAGTATTGCCCCTTTATCATACTTAAGTACTTGTGGTAAAATAAAAATATAAATAAACGTATTAGTTGCATCGTAATATTAGGCACAAAAGAGATATCTAGAGTAGTGTCAATATCATAAACTTTATCACTGAAAATGAACACATGATCAGACACGTGGGCAGTAAAAAGCAATCCGGTAATATTTGGCCACACAACTACGACACTCTATGAAATATTAGTTTGACTGCGTAAATGTTAACCATGAATAGGTAGAGTATGAGCTCTACAACGTAATGAACACATTATGGAATTAGTGATTTTCCTTCCAATTTTCACAGTTTCTGGTTTTACTTCAAAATAGAAGTAGAAAAAAAATCCATCAAAATAATTATGATAGGATCTTTTATTATTTTATTTTGATTTTTAATTATATTATTAACCAGACAAGTCTTTAACTAACTACCTTTAATGTATTGGAATTATATGTAAAATAACTATGTATTTACAAAAAAAAAAGTATATATGTATAAGTATCAGTTATTCTAGTACCCATAGTACAAGCTCTGCTTAGTTTGGGACTAGATGGCGTTTTATGTAAGTTGTGAGATATTTATTCATTTATTTATAGAGGCTGAAAATAATTTATAAATTATATTCATAAATGTTGTCTGTGTTGTAATTGTCATATTTATAATAAGTATCCAATCTGATCAAACTATCAAAATTTAACGCGTGCAAACTTCTCGTATTGTTATCTGGTATTTTTATCTTTATTGAGCAACTATCTCCAAATTTGATAATCCTATAACTACTATCATAAAGATATCACACGCATGTTTTGCCTGTCATTGCCCAAATCTGACTTGGTAACGAACTCCAGAACATTATTACTCGTCAAAGTAATGCGAGAACTTTCCTTATTCGGTTTTATTCACAGAATAATACTCAAGTTATATTCAAGTCGGTAAATATTAAAGATTGAGTGTGTAATAACTTTCATTATGATATTATTGTATGGATTACGGGTACGTTAGTTTTTAGAACTAGGGTATCGATTTCTTACTTATATCATCGAAACGGTGCGGTAGGGTGGGAAGTTTCATGAGCATGACAATGATGACAAGTAAGAGCTGTCCTCAGTATCCATTGTTGTTTCTTTTAACTTTTACCTATAATTAATATAATTCTTCTTCTTCGTCGTGTCGATGTCCGAGTCAAATTTTATTTTGAATTGCCATCGTGGTGAAAGGATTAGCCAATTCGCTTTGGAGAACTCGCAAATTGTCCAAGGTGCGCCGGACGTAGGGAATCGTTGTGTATGTCACTCGGGGAGGCTCTTTTCATGCACCATTAATATAATGACAGTTATACTTATATACATAGCATGTCAAATTTATTAAATCGGTAATATTAAGGTCAGCATGAATATATGTTTTCAACAGTAACGCGCTACATTGTATTTCAAATAGAGAATAATGAACTTTTATTTATTTTTAAAGAAATGAAAATAACACACACTGGAAAAAAAAGAACTTGAAAAAGAACTACTTAAAAACTAGCGTTAATCAATTACCTAACCTTTTCTAACAAACCGCAGCCAGTGGGCAACGTTCCCGAAATGATGTCAATGCCAATTCGCTGATCAAAATATACACCAGCATTACGGCAACGTCGTCGTATCAACAAAACGATGGGATATTTATTTATCTAAAGATTGCGCCTCTGGTCCCCACGGCCAATAAATACAATTTATTATTTATCGGAAAATTAAGATGGCTAATAACAAAACCATGTTTTGCTTTAGGAACATAGTAAAATTAATCCATAAATAACGTGACATTTATTTAAAGTATCATGTCGCTAAGAACATTTTACACTATTCATACCTCTATATTCTAGCAAATAACTGTCTAAGCGAGAATACAAATGCACGCCTCGTACAAAGATACACTAATGTTTGTAGCTGCAAATCTGGGCGGCTTCTACACAGAGCACGGACAATCGAAATGTGCGGTGAGCTCGTAGTGCAACGCCCACTACAATCATCTGGGGATTTGACGGGGCTATGCCGTCGTCTGTACCACACGTCCCTTTATAACACCGTCTGTATCACTAGGGAGATGGAATAAACATCTTTAAATGGCTTAGGTACCATCTCAACAGTCGATGGAAAGGGAAAAATAAAACTGCTCCAGCAACGCTTGAACTAAGAGCTTTTTTTACAGTTTAAATTAAAAAGTTTTTGATTAATCAAAATTAAGACTGTTTTTTTTGGTTTTTTTGTGTTAACTATTAGTCGACAAATTTATCATAGACAAGATTCATGGCATCGGGACAAGCCACAAAATAACATACTAAAATAGATATGAGTGTATTCGTGTCAACATTCGTGTAAATAAAATAGCAAACACAAACCTATTTTTGTTTATTCAACCAATTAATAGCAGTTTATGCGTTGTTTCAGATGAGGCACTGGACCGTATTCGGACTGAAAGTCCCGCACCGAAGATAACAAAGTAAAATGGTGTTTGACTACAGATAGATACTTCAAGCAATAATATTCTAAATCTTCCGCAACATTGCTTCCTACGCTCTTTCAATACAACACTTTTTATAATAAGAAATATATTATATTGTTAAACAGTACCTGTAAATAATTGAAGCACATAAATCATTAACATATCTTAGCGACAATATATAACGTACAACATATTTTATAAAAACAGGTTTTAAAGTGATATTTAAGAAATCTTAAGAATTCATATCAAGTAAACTGCCTTAAAGCCAGCAAGATACCGTGCCAAAGAGAGTTATTTAAGCTTGGTATTGGAGAATGTCTCACGAGGTCGTGAAGAATGGAAAAAACGGCAACGGAGCGCACGAGTCGGAGAGCTCCGAAGGTCCCCCGCCACCGCCTGATGGAGGGTGGGGGTGGATGGTGGTCTTCGCTTCATTTATGATCCATATAGTCAGTAAGTACTTTATATAATTTTATTTTGCTTTTATGACTTGCCTATCTGCTAGGTTATTGGCGTTCTGAGATTTCTTATTATTGTACAATAATAGTCGGGGTGGGTAGCAATAGGCTCACTCCTTATTATCTAAAAAAAAATGTACGAAGGTGTCGATTTTGTGAATATTACGAAAATGATTTATATTTCAAGAAATGTGATATTCGTTGCCAAAATTTTGCATTTTCCTATCAGGCGTGATGGTCTTAATCTGCAGGTACGGCATTATCCAATAATTATTGGATCCAATAATTATTACATCCGGTATAGCTAATAGTGAAGTTACACACGGAAGTTTTAAAGAGTTTATTAAAATTATGATTTGCCTAAGTATTTATGATTATACCGCTTCTAAGTTAACTCAATCAATTTTAAGCTAGTGAACCGTGTTTGGCAACCCCAATTATATTGTAACCGCAACCACAATGGCAAGAAATGAAATGAAAATATATTTATTCCTTAGACTTCACAAAGTACTTAAAATCGTCATACAAAAATAATTCAACACAAGATTCGCTGAGCTGGAACTCACTTATATCAATCATATTATCACTTTAATCCAATGAGATTTAAAAATGGCACACATAATATTATATGTTGTGGCGATCTTTTTTAATCACTTACATGATTATAAACAAGCGATTAGTGGACAGACATAGTTAGCGTGTAAGAAGCTGATTAATTAAAATATACCCCACAACACAGGGAATCTCAGTCACCAGGTCTACCTCAGAACCACTGTATTTATGTACTCTTTTGTATGAATAAATAATTAATATAAATTTAATAACTTTAATTAATTAATGCATTACTCAGGCCCAGGCAGGCCAACTCACGTATTTTTTATGCACGCTTATATGTGTATGCCTCTAACATAGGTAATTACGATCACCAAATTGAAACTTTCAGCTTTTTATAAAATATGTAAGCCCATGAGTTCTAACTCTATAGTTTACGGTAATCTGATCATAAACTAACATGACTAGCTTTACACACACATAAGCAAGGCATAGTTTAATCCTATTACCGGCTTTCAGTGCCGGTAATGACCGTAACTGTTTGAGTTACGACATGAGTTTTAGGGCAAGTTCCTTTCAAAGTATGTATAAAGCTATTAGCGATGGCAAAAAGATTGACATTTACAAAAGAGCTTTCTTTGCCATTTTGATAATCTATTTTAGTTTTCGATCGTTGCGGACATATTGAATTATGATGTCTCGACTTCTCAGGGTTAGCAAAGCGCACGCTTGGGTCTAATATATATTTTCCAACTGAATCTTAATTTAACTATAACACATCTTTTGTGTTTAAAATTTTAGTAACCTAACATCTTTTAGGGCTTGATAAAAGTTATTAATACATTTGATGCTATTGCATATTGCATAGAAACCCCAAACTTAAAAGAAATTTCAGTAATTTTAATCGCTACCAATAGTAATCTACTCCAGATGCGAATAATTAAAAATAAATACATTTGATAAACATAACACACATAACTTGATACGTATTGTGGTGCGAACCGACCTATTCATAAAGAGTCTTGGGTTGTTCGCACCACTCGACGACAGTGGTGCGTACGGACCCATTCAAAAAAAGTCCTTGGGCGATCCATACCGCGGTGCGAACGCCTTGTGGTATGAAAAGCCCCAGTACCCTATATTCTGTTATACAATCTATATCATGGTTGTAGCTTTTGATACCTTTAAGAAACTTTTTGGGTAAAAAACATATTTCTGTCTGCCTCGATAGTCTAGTGGTTAGCGTATAAGCACCTCACTGCTCGATTTGACGGGTTCGATTCGCGGGTCGAGCAAAGTATTATTTGTGAACTTTCTGTCAGGAAATTTACAATAGTAGCACGGAGTTGGAATTGTTTTCAGTGGATGGCGATAGGCTACAGTCTTTTTACAGCTACCAATTCCACAAAATGCAATGATATGTGAATTTCCTTATTAGTTATTCACGTAGATGAAGCTGCAAAAAGTCATGTTAAATAATATGGGGTCGGTAATGAACTCAGTTAATATAAAGTTACAGTACGTTAAATAGTTTTCTTCTTTTACACGCTCCGTTGTTTATATCGAGCTTGAGCTGTATAAAAGTATGTTTTTCTTTTGCAGTAAAATATAAGCCTTCTGCCTTCATACTCGTAAAATAGGCAGCATGCATTACATCACCCCTAAACACATATACATTATAAATGGAGTACGTATGAAACGAAATACGAGCTCTAGACTCCAAATTGGGCACTTCGCCAAGATATAGCGCTGCAACCTGACAATTTAAATCATTTGGGCACGTCACATTACGCCAAGTCCTTAATTAACAGTGTGTTACACACATCGATTATTATGTGAAGAATAAGGTCTTTATATGTATGACATTATTTTATGAAATAATTAGGACAAAGGATTCTACAGTTAACTTAGTCGTAAGTGTGCTAGTAATAGCAGATATCAGTAATTTGAAAGTTTAACCTGCACTTCAAACCAAAATGTCAGTTTTCCAGAGGGCCAGGTAAAACAGTGATGCACCTTATTTGTTTTAACAAAAAAAAAAGCTTACTAGTAATTTGTAGATACAAATGACTAGTATTCTTGTAATTTGTATACTAATAATCTGTATCCCTTATAATTTTGATTTATACATTCTAAGTTAATCTTATAATTCGCTTATGTTAGGAGACAGTTCACGTCTGTTGGGGCTATCTCGTCGTTGACTGTAACCCTGCTATCCCGATTGTATGTTAAGTTGTTGTTGTTGTTGTGAGAAGGTAGTTTGTAGTATCACCAAAATCACTTTAGTTAAAAGATTTATTGTAAAAGGTAAAAGTTATAGTTAAATTATACTGTTAGTTGTTGATACGTTTAGTAGTATGAGTCACGTTTATGTACAATATCTGTTTACCAAACACACGTTTATTCGTTACGCTTATTTGGTGGCGCCTATCGTAAACGACTGATTATTGTTTACAGTATGTTTCGCTGTTCGAGGAGTATTGGCTCGTACAACGTCCGTGTTATAATGGCCAGGATTCGAACCCACGACCTCTTGATCGTAAGTCCCATGCCATATCCATTTAGCAACGGCCACTTACGGTTAGTACGGCTTGCCTTTACCATCATTATTTCTAATTGAATTTAACAATCTCTCATTTTTACCTTGATAATACTTTTTATATTCGTCATTATACATAAGCACATCAAGAAAATACAAATGCAAATACATTGTGTACTCATTTATTATTCATATTAAATTAATGTTTAAAGTTTAAATTCAAACACACGACTCGTGACGCCATGCAGTTTCAATTTATTTATTGCATAAATATAGACTTATATTCATAATAATGTATATACAGATAAATATGCATATTTGCGAATATAAGGCACTTTATCGTAGTCAAAATGTTAAGTGTTATACAAATAATTACGAAACACATTGTTACTGCGTTCCTATTATGTTAGCAAAATATTTTGATAACAACTGCGGCGCTGTTATTGTCACACAAATGTTTATGTATGCCATCTTTATTGTAATCACTTGTGTTACGACATTATGCGCAAAATTTCAAACTTTAGCAAATACATTATATTTATCAATATGTGGGTTCGGTGAAATCTAGGTATTGTAGCAACTAAGTGGAACAGAGTGTGATATTCCTGCACCATAAAGGGATGATCCTCCGACCAGGCTCGGTGGTATTGCCTGGCGAACAGCTGTCCAACGGTAGCGTATTGGAAGTGGTATATACAGGGTGTATTTTTGAAACGGGGCAGTAAGGGCAAGTACCTTAACCGTTACAGTTACAGCAAAACGTTCTTAAAAGACCTTCCCTAACTTTTTGGGACATTTTGAACTGCATTCACAGATTTTGTAAAAAACTTACAGTTAGCAAAAAAAATGCAAAAAGTTCAAAATTTTTTTTTTTATGCCAATCGATTCTATTTCATGTGGGGATCAAAAAACTCTATGGGACCATTTTAGCTTTCAGTACTAGAAAAGACAGAAATCGCCAAAAACGTTTCCCATACATTTCGGCAACAGAAACGAATTTCTACGATGGTCTAACTTTTTGTTATGGCCTGGAAGTGGGTAGAATTGACTGTAAAGTAAATAAAAAGAATTTTTACCCTCAAATTTCGAATTTGATTCGAAAATCTGTGTGTTATACTTAGTTTCAGCTGAGAAACTTCGTATGAGTTATTAATTAAGGATTTTCGCTAAAATGTCTTCTAATCGTGAAAAATTGACTTATTAGAAGCGTATTTTGAAAGAACCCTGCAATTCCAGGTTTTTCAAAAGATTTGTAATAACCTTTCTTGTTGACACATGCCGCAACGGATACTTATTGCGGTACCACACTAATGCAGCTCCCGCATTTCGATTATTGACAAAATACGCTTCTAATAAGTCAATTTTTTCACGATTAGAAGACATTTTAGCGAAAATCCTTAATTAATAACTCATACGAAGTTTCTCAGCTGAAACTAAGTATAACACACAGATTTTCGAATCAAATTCGAAATTTGAGGGTAAAAATTCTTTTTATTTACTTTACAGTCAATTCTACCCACTTCCAGGCCATAACAAAAAGTTAGACCATCGTAGAAATTCGTTTCTGTTGCCGAAATGTATGGGAAACGTTTTTGGCGATTTCTGTCTTTTCTAGTACTGAAAGCTAAAATGGTCCCATAGAGTTTTTTGATCCCCACATGAAATAGAATCGATTGGCATAAAAAAAATTTTTGAACTTTTTGCATTTTTTTTGCTAACTGTAAGTTTTTTACAAAATCTGTGAATGCAGTTCAAAATGTCCCAAAAAGTTAGGGAAGGTCTTTTAAGAACGTTTTGCTGTAACTGCAACGGTTAAGGTACTTGCCCTTACTGCCCCGTTTCAAAAATACACCCTGTATATAGTCACTTGCTGTGAACATTTCGTTATCGCGATTCAGCACTCGTCGACATATGTCACGTATTATCCGTCATTTATTATGTGCGGATACCGCCACAGTATTATATACAAGTAATAGGGAATCAATAGAATTCCGAGCTCATTTAGGGCAATGTGGCAAATCATCATTTTATTATTAATTGAACATACTTTGCCACAACGCGTCGTCGCGGCGAATAAGCTTGAAGCTAGCAACGCTACGCTTTCGGTTCGC
This sequence comes from Hypena proboscidalis, assembly GCA_905147285.1. Lineage (NCBI taxonomy): Eukaryota > Metazoa > Arthropoda > Insecta > Lepidoptera > Erebidae > Hypena > Hypena proboscidalis. Next base: position 6,629,033 of record LR990130.1, read on the forward strand.
GACGCTCCCTGTCAAATGCGCCTCTAAATAGTTTCATACATGCAGCTACAATAATCAAATCAGAAAACCAATAAGTTATTCATAATGCGACTTCAAAGTAGGCCTTTATTTTGTTTGAAAATACCCCGATGTAAACAATAATGAAAGTAATAAAACCTTTTCAGAGTAGACATTAAAATCACTGAAACAACGCTTTAGCACTGCCATTTACCGAGTAATTTCGTTGGTATATTTATGTTTCAGTTTGTTATCTTCGAAATAATAGGCTTGGTGTTAAATATCTATCCTTTGCGGTTCATAAATTCAACTTTTGAATAAAAATACAGGCAGTTTGAAACATTTATGTATCTGAATCTATCAAAACCTAAAACTCATGTTCGTAATATTTTTGTTTTATATTTTATTCGTAGAAACCTTTAATTTAAAATCTTAGGGGTAACTTTATGGACTGTTTTTATTTAATTTGCTAATACAATGCTTACTTTTTATTCCGTTAGGTTAGAGGATCAATAAAAATACTGATAAACATTATCTGTGCTAACATGACCAGAGTCAGTTTAAAAATTATACCTTGAAATAACTTAATGCCTAAACTGCCTTGTTTATCTAGTGGTTAGCGTATGCCACCACCGCTAGGTCTTGGGATCAATTCCCGGGTCGGGCAAAGAGTTATCTAAAATGACGACCGGATGGCGGAGTGGGTGGCGTACCTGCCTGCGATGCCGTGGTTCGATTCCCGCTTAAGACAAATCTTTGTGTGCATGAACATGAGGGTTTGTCTTAGTCTGGGTGTTTCTATATATAACAAGTATGTATTTACAAAAGAAAAAGTATATGTATAAGTATCAGTTATTCTAGTACCCATAATACAAGCTCTGCTTAGTCTGGGACTAGTTGGCGTTGTGTGTGAGTTGTGAGATAATTATTTATTTGACAGATTTTCGTGACAAAATTCTCAATAACAACACGGAGTTGGATTTGGATGTTGATAGGCTCACCCCCTAAACATAATAGGTGAAGTGTAGGTGTTACACACCTCAGCCACACCCTGTTAGGTAATAATATGTGTATAGCTCAGGTTCAGTCTAGCTCGATAAATCTTCCTGGCAGTACTTAGTTGGCGTCTATTTTTCGCTTCGTAGATACTTCAACAAATAAAGTACTGCAAGGCGACGAGTACGATGAATGTGTCTCATTCATTAACTGAAGAGCTTTTCAGCAGCTCTTCAAAGGGATGTGAAATATCATTCTTATTTGCACGCCTGTTTAGAATGGTTTACTTCAATAGTACACTATAAAAATATATTAGTGACATATTTGGTTTATAATTTGTTATTATAAAAGTCACGAGGGTGCTTACCACTGAAACTACTAATGGATCAAAATTATGTTTCCGAAAATAATGAAAGTAAGTTTGCTTGTAATTTAGACCTATCGTAATTCAATTATGACCTGATACCTAAAACAAAATTTTGTAAATACATTACGTACAGAAACGACACAATTTCTCTTGAAATCTGTCTCTAAATCTCAATTTAACACCAATTTAGATTGGTTAACTTCATTTTATTCATGTCGTTGCTCAGAATAAATTGTTCTTCCGCTGAATTTGTTTTTGCAATTACAGATTTGTAGGGAACCCGCCCCTCTATTATATTAATAAAAATGTCTAAAAGGAAAAAAGGTTTAATTCTCACCAGAGCCATTACTTTTATATTTTATACGAATCTCACGCTTATCTAACCGAAAGGAGGTTCAAGTACAGTAATATTTAATATATTATTTTGTTGGATAAAATCTTTCTACGCCCTTTATCTCCACTTGCAGTCTTAGAAATTTGAGATGCTATGGTTGGTTATGGTGAAATAGTGATATTTCTCTTACTGTTTCTCACTGACTCTTTAAATTTGTTAGATAATAATTTTACAATTTTATTCAACAATAACCGCAATGCAGGTTGGTACTGCAGTAATTTTAAATTTTTACCCTTACCATTTTATTTTATATTATAAGAAAGATGAGTTTTTGATAAGGTGAGAGAAAAGTTTTACACTAACTAGTTAACTATTTCGATTTCTAACTACCAATCGGGATCAAAATCTTTAACTGCTACAGCAAAAATATGGTTGTTGATTTGAACACCAATTAGCAGCTTGTTTGTAACACCGTCATCATCTTGTACCATCACCACGTTGGCTTTCTCTGATTCCAGATAAAATCAACAGAGAAAAATATCAATTTTGCTAAGAGTTAACTGGCAGTTATATATTTAAAACTTCATCAGAAACTGATGAAAAACAAAACTGGCCGCTTATTCAGTGAGATAGTAGATAACGTGCCTGTGGGAGAGATATGGATTTCTATTTACTGTTACAATATCGTAGCGTGATAACTGTCGCTCTCATGAATGAGTTTCGCGTGACAAGGATGTCAGAATTACACACTACTTGGAACATTTGACGTCATGTCCCGTCGTTGGGCGATAATTCGACTTATCAGGATAAATGAAACTGTCTTTTATCTAAGTAGATCATTTACTATCTGTTCTGTAATACTGAGAACATCTCTACGAAGTAACATTTCAGTTTTGCTCATGTCAGATACTGTTAGGATAAAAACTGTACGGAAACTGTGCGACTGACTGAGCTCTTATTTCTCATTTGTATGATGGCCGATGGAAAAATCCAAACGGTGAGACACTGCATACGCTAACCACTAGTCTTCACTAGACCAACGCGGTATTAATTTTATAATATATTTAAGTATTTTGTGGTTAGTTGTAACATATACTAAATAAATAGAGCTTTAATCGATATTTAGATTAGATACATAATCATCATAGCCACTGGGCTACTGGGCGTATTGCCAAACCCGGTATTCATATAAATGGTCCCACTTATATAGTATAAACATGTTTTGGCACTCTTTACTCTAATTTTACTAAAATGTATCTATCCAGTAAGGCTATCTGTACAAATAGTTAGAAATTTTCAACGTTATAATGAAAAATCTCGACCAGCCAACAGCGAAAGTTGAGGAAAAGGGAATCAAGAAAATTATCTGGTTTATTCCGTCGGCTCTAACATAAAGTATTACGTATTCAAAGACTGTCTGCAATTCACCTGACTTATTGCTCTTCTTTGCAACGGATTGGCATGAAATATATAGCTATAGAAAGGCTATTTACTATGTTCCACGTTTGCCCAGTATAAGTTGTACACTTCCAAAAAGTAGTTAATCGATATAAAAAATGACGAAAAATTGCGTGAAATAAAAACTTTGCATTATTTATTTTAGCATGTATTTTCACAGTCCGATTTGAGATTACTTTTGAATTTTAGAGACTAGGATAAAGCCGTACATGCTGCTAGTAACTAGCATTTTTGATAAAACAGGTGGCTGATTGCCAACTGATAAGTATTATTACATCGAGGATTATATAAATTCAATAGATCATTACTATCAAGTACTGTTATCAATCATTTGGGTATTTTTATCTTCGATAAGTAGGTATGTCAGAAACACTTGTGAAGCGATATTAGAATGAGTGTTAGTTCAGCCGTAGCGTAGTCAGATAAGAAGTAGGTGTCATTTGACTTATTGATTATTGTTCAATTAATAGAAATAATGTTTTGTGAAATTCAAGTTTAGCAACAGGGCACCCAGTCTGAGTATCATATAACTCAAATAAAAAGAGCTAACGCCTAATATTCAGTATTTAATAGGTAGCAAAATGTATTTTTTTAAATAATACCACATTTTGTAACGTTTCATAAATGTTATTTTGAATGTTTTTTGTGTATTCAACACTAAAGAGTACCTACAAAATACTTAATTTAAATTATGCCCAGAATTTATGAATATTTCTGAATCTCATATATTGTATATTATCTAAATATGATTATTTTCGGCGCGCGCCCTATTTTTTTCTAAGATTTGATTTACTCCACAATGTTGGTAATCAAGGTTCGCATTTAACTTTAATTTTGCCTTCAGGTTATATCTATTTAACAGTATATACCAAACCGTACCAAGGTTTCATATTTGGCACATTTTTTTACGTTTTTAAAGCAGTGTTGCTGGCAGCGAAGCTTTTGTTTACTGTCACTATCAGTTTTTGTTGGAGTAAAAAGTAGCAGGTCGATATGACAACAAAATATAAAGAACTTCATCTTGCGTATCATTCTTCAAAGTTAGACTTTTTACTGTAATTGTCGTTTTTCAATATTCTATACAATTTTCAAGTCAAATAACAGAGTCGAGAAAGTTTGCAATACAATTAAAAATATCAGAGTGGCGATACAAAAGACTTTGCTCAAGAGATAACTTCTATAACGACATCGTAAACTCTTAATATACGACAAGTATCCAACAAGCACCTTATTACGTACTTCATTAGCATGTGTATTTCGTTTTATGGAACATTTTATTGTAGGGATACACTGCAAACAGTATGTTAAACACACGCGCGCATTATATACCTACGCATTTATGTAATTAAACAAGACATTGATTTACAACGTACAGATTGATCACTTCAAGCATTAACATCTTTTGAAACACGTACCGACCTTTCCGCATCAAAGAAAACGTGAAGTCAACTTTTTGGTCCTTCTTTAACGATATCTTGATGCGGCATGACGGTCAATCTGGCCCTATATTTCAATATAGTTAAGACTTATTTCTTCATGATACTGCCGGGTGAATCATAAATTGGGCACATTTTACGAGACCCTCATATTTAATGACTAAACCGTCTTCTTTGTTACTGGCAGACTAAACTCCCATGCTAGTAAAAGTTTCATGAAAACCAATTTATTTTCTAAACCGTTTATACCTTGTAATATTTTTATGTAATTTTGAGACAATTATGAATCGATGATACAAAGTAAAATACGCAATAATTATAAGAATTTAATGATGTATATTACACCCACACTTCACCTCGTTCGTGAAGTATCATGTGATAGAGAACGACCTATTGTATCGACCGGGCTTCATATTTTAATTTTAATAGCATTACTAAGAAACCACGATATTGCACTTATTACTGATATAAGTGAGTAATTAGCTAGCAAAAGGCATTTACTGCGAGCCTTCAAGTGCTGAATGGTCTATTCTCAATTGAGAGCGCAAGGCACAACTCGGCAAACCTCATTTCATACAGACAGAGTATTGTGGGAAAATTCAATTTATTCCTCGAACGAAGTCATTGAAAGGAAATCTTGCGAATAACTCAACGTTTCTGCTTTGTTAAGCTCATATATTATATAAGTTGTGTCATCAGTTTATTTTTCAAATTGAATAAAGTTTTTCTACGCTTACCGCACGTCATTAAAAGACATTCGAAAGTTTTAAAGTGGTTGTAAATAAATAATTTAGAAGAATTTATTAATTAACAGCCGAGCATTATTTTTTATTAATTTAACTAAAACATCACACGCTCACGATAGTATTATCAATATATTCTGTTTTTATTTGTTTTAGGGTAAAATTCCCATTAACTTAAAATTAAGCGGAAATATTTAGAAAATCTTGCTGGATGCTACTTATAAATCGAAAAGATGCCGGAGATTGATTCCAAATTTCCTCATATAAAATCGATTTTTGCGCTGTTCTACAACTATCTAAATTCTGTGTAACAGGAATATTTTCAACCTAAGTCCTTTGCCTTTTAATATTTGCATGGTTTTAAAATAGGATAGGCGCGTATATATTTGTGAAAGTGGGCACCACATCTGAATATAAATGTATCGCCAATAATTCGAACCATTTTCTGATAAGCGTGTTCAACCAAACAAACAAAATTTTTAGTTTTATAATATTAAGAACAGATATGTACTAATATTCCATGTATAAAAATAAAATAATAAATTTTGTACAGATATTTTTATTCACGCAATATAGAATAGGAAGGTACGGCCAAAAAGAAAGGGTTAATGTCCCCGAAAAGAGATTTGAAAAGGTTGAACATGTGTGATCCTCACATCAGTTTCATGTAACTAGGAAATTAGATTCTGTAAATCGTGGCAGTCATTTATTACAGCCATTAAGCAATAACAAAAGGACCAGAATACTTAAGCCAAAATCAATCGGTATTAGAGTTGCTATCAAAGATGAATAATTGAAGGCTTTTTGCCTACTCCATGAATCAGATTTATCCTACGCGTATGTAGTCTACGTGTCTAGGTACAATAAATAGCGCGGAAGTATAATCTATGCCTATGCTTATAACTTGAGCTACTAAGATTATGTTGATCATAAAATACTAATTAACAAACTTGAAGCGTATGGCGTGCGAGGTAATGTGTCAGATTTAATTAAGTCATATTTATCAGGTAGAACGCAACGGACAGAAATTGTTAGGATAAACACTAGAGCAAAACAGGAAGAAAACTATCTATCAGAGGAGAGAGACGTTATTTATGGAGTCCCGCAAGGTAGCGTACTTGGACCTCTACTCTTCACCCTTTATATTAATGACCTGCCAAAATGTACTCCACATCCTATGACACTTTTTGCGGATGACAGCACCGTTACAATTTCCTGTGATAAAAATGACATAAATTTGTATATTAATGACATTAATCAATCTTTGACATCTATAATAAAATGGCTAGATATCAATAATTTGAGGATTAATTTAGATAAGACTAAACTTATGCATTTTAGTCAACGTGTGAATTTACCAGACAGTATAAATAATAAGATTAAATATAATGATAAAGCCCTAGAAACCGTAAATACAACAAAGTTTCTTGGATTAACTATAGACAAAAAGCTGGACTGGAAACCACATATTGATACTTTATGCAAAAAAACGAGTACAAGTGCGTTTGCTCTATATTCTCTTTCCAAAATAGTAAACACGGATGCCTTAATTACGGCCTATCATGGTATGGCAGCATCGATACTACGCTATGGTATCATATTTTGGGGCAACTCGACAGATGCTGGAATAGCTTTTAAGGCTCAAAAGAGATGTGTCAGGTCTATGTTTGGATTAAAAACTACAGACAGCTGCAAACCCTATTTTACAAAGTACAAAATACTTACGCTACCGAGTTTATACATTTTCGAGGTAGCGATGTTTGTCATATCAAATCCGTCCTTATTTCCTCGACTGGAAGATACAATATCACGCAATCGACGTGATAATACTAAGCTCCGCTTGCACAAAGCCAAAACTGCTCTTATGCGCAAGAGTGTCTTCTGTATGGCTCCAATTATATTTAACAAACTGCCTAAACAATGGAAAAAGCTAAACAGAAATGCATTCAAAAAAGAAATCAAGACATTCTTGGAACGTAAAACTTATTATAATGTTACAGAGTTCTTGGAAGATGTTGAATTGAATGTTTAATTTAATTTGTTATTATTTTACAATCTTTCTCACTCTTTTATCATATAGTGTTATTTATTATTGGTTTATTATTATTGGATTCGATATAATTATGTAATTATAATCATTGTTTAATTTTATTGCTTGTAATTTAATTGATTGTTTAAAATTATTATTATTATTATTATTTTCTACAATTAATTCTTATTGTCACGTCAATAATATGACAAAGTGTAATGGTTCCGGTAATTGTATTGTAACAACGTATTGTACCACACTTTAGACAAATAAATATTCTATTCTATTCTATTCTATTCTAAGACGAATTGGAATATTCGTTCAATAATTGAAATGTTTAATTCCCTGAGTAGTGCAGCTAGTATTATCAAATGAATGAAAGAAGAGTATTTGTAATTGTTCATATTTTATGTCACATGTAAAAAATGCACGTTGTTTTTATAAAATAAGATAATTTCGAAATTTCAGCTACCATTGCTCGGCAATCTGCGTTGTTTCCTCCGGCTTGGCAGGACGTACAGTAAGATTGATAGTGTACGGAGCTTATGTAGTATTCGGGCGTTGATGATTAGTGTGTTAGACGAATAAATCTCAGAATGGATCATGGGAACATATTATAATAGGCTTCTGCCCGCGACTTCGTCTGCGTGGAGTACGATATTTCCATGCCATTTCTTAAATAGTTGTGGCTTTTCCCTTATACACGTTCAACTTCCAAATTGTGATAAAGAATTTCCAAAAAAAAATCTTACAGTTTATTTACGTAATTTCTTCAAGAATTTTACGCATATAAACTTAAATCTCCTAATTTACTTCCTTAGGGATAAAATACAAAGATAAAGCATATATCAGTTTCAAGTTAGTCCTTCAGCTACGCAACTGTGAAAACCGCATCTATTGTAATAGAGTAGTTTTGCGTGATGCTCGTATGTACAATCATATAGAAAGGCAGATAGACAAAAGTTCTAAAAGAAATATGCTTCTACTGCTGGCCCCTGGCATAAAGGCCCCTCGTATTAATTTTTCTTTAATATCTTCAATGGACAGACATGGCAAATTTACTATTTTATTATACAGGATTTAAGACATTTTTTTCGGACAGTTATGATAAAGATTCTAAAGCAGTATAAAATTTGTCAATTAATTGTGAACATTTTTTTATTAAATAAATCCTTTAACGGAATTATCGGCTAATGGTAGTGACGATACATTAAGGTATATTTTTTGATAACTTACTTTGAATACTATACGATTTCAGCAGGAAATTGAGGGAAACCCTCGAATGTTATAGGAAATTAGTGTTTTTCATTAATATTTTCTGAATCTATCTGCGTCTGGCAACCATAATTTTAAATTGCTGAGCTGATGATGGAAAATACAACTTCTTAACGGTTAGGAGAAAGCTGATAATTTTTTATAAATATGCACCTAAACTAAATATTATATTTTACAAATTTTGAGTCGCCGCAAAAGAAAAAACTAATTACCTTTTTTTTTTTTGAATAATATTGTATAGTTTATGTAACTAAATTTAATACCCAAGACTTAAAATGTTTCCTTATTATTTACTTTTTAGTTCTTTTCCGTCGGTTTAATTTTTTGTTGTAAATACTTTTATTTAAATATTTGCAGCATAGAAATTGCCTCAAATACCTACCGCTATCTAGAATATTAATATACTGTCCTCAGTAAATTATTTATACATATTTATCAGTTAGAGACAGGTCAGTTCTGTTGGTGATAAGCCGTCATTATGTATATTTTATGACGTTACTGCAGCAATGAATCGGATAAGTATAGTCAACTAGAATCGGTTGCGGTAGGTTGTTTCGGAAATTAGCAAACATAACATAACATCACGCCTATATTCCCCAAAAGGGTGTGGCAGAGGTGTGCAACACACACATTTCATCTGTTATGTTTAGGTCACCACTAGGTCAGGCCTTCCACCGGGCATAATTACAACTCCCTGCTACTATTGCAAATATCCTGACGGAAAGTTCACAAATAACACTTTGCTCGACCCGGGAATCGATCCCGAGACCTCGCGGCGTGAGGCGCATATGCCACAGTATAAATATGTACAAACAGTACGGAAACTGCCTACAAACGTGCGAAACGGCACGCACACATAAACATGCACACCGACGAGACCCCTAAGCGGCACTCGCTACTGAGAACACCGCGACAACCGCTTAGGGGTCTCGTCGGTGTGCATGTATAAGTGTGCGTGCCGTTTCGCACGTTTGTAGGCAGTTTCCGTACTGTTTGTACATATTTATACTGTGCATATGCTTACCACTGGACCATCGAGGCAGTTTCGGAAATTATTTGAATAAAAACGCGATCTTCATCAAAGCGCGTCTTAAGACAAAAGGAATACCGAGACAAGTCAATTGACTTCGTCTAGACGCGTTCTGGACGATTTACCTTTTTATTTTTGGTACTTGGCATTTTGGTCCGATTAGAAAATACAGTGTAGTGGCACCAGGGTACCTACCTACAATAGATTATAAAAATAATAACGATTTTCTATGAATAGTAATCGTATGAAAACGGTAATTTCCTATATTTGTAAGTAAAGATACAACAATATATTTATCACTTAGGTACATAATTATTATGTAAATAATTATGTGAATAGATAAATAAATATAGAACATTGCGTTCTGGACGAAGTAACCTCTTTGTTGATCTCAGTTATCGGAGGCATTGGCCGACGACCCCGCCACAATATTAATCAAAACAATACTTAGTAATGACATTGCTGTTATCGATAATAAACTTTATTTTATTTACTTGGTGCTAATTGTTACTTATTTGACACCTTTGGACACAATGTACTTAAAATAACCTTGTAACAAGGATATGAGTTTTGTGCTAAAATATGAGTGCCACTTTTTAAACTTATTTAAATTATGAAATACGGGTGCTACTCACATAATGTTGGTCTATTTAGTCGACCGCGGTCTCACCTATACTTTTAGGCATCTTCATGAGAGTACGACACGTCGGCGTCGCGCCTCAGTCGCAGACTCGCAGCTAGTCTTGCACTGAGCTTTTAAATTGGTTTAAACGTGAACAAAAGTCAAAGTTTGGCAAACTGTCTTTTTATTACTAGATATGTAATACGTACATGTGAAAGTTAGTCAAGTTTTGAAAGTACTCACTCGCGCTCAAGCTCTTAAACGGATTTTAATAAAAGGTACTCAGCTAGTTTCTAAAATAGATTTACTATGCCACTTCTTCTGCTTTTGTTTTATATTCCCTGATATAATATTCACTCTTTTTTACAAAAGGTTTTTGAATGAAATATATTACACTAGCTAATGGCCGCGACTTCGTCCGCGTGGAATTCGTTGTATCAAGTAGAAGCTACTTCCGCGCTTTGACCCGCGTTTAACCTGACTGCTCCGCACCCGTTGCGTTAAGCGTAATGTTAAATATCTAAAGACTTTTATTGAAAGATAGACTATCAAACATAAAGAAGAATTATCAAATTCAGCCAGTAGTTTTTGAGATTAGCGATATGAAACATACAATCTAACTTTCTCCCGCAGTTTCGTCTGCGTTGTAGGTACATCGAAAGTATAAGTACGCGCCATGTAGTAAGTAACCTGCATGTTAAATTGTATTACAATCGGTTCAGCCGTTTAGATGAAAACCATTGTTATTTTGACATTAAAATCAGACACTTCAATTTTATTTATTTGTATTGAGTATTAATACTATTTAACTGATGATGTTAGTATTCCTCTTATTTCAGTGAATCTGAAATTAATGGGCCTGGGTCAGCTCGACATCTAATCTAAAACTTGATGTATTATGTAATATGGCTTAGAACTTGAATATTTGATATCATCATCCCCGTGAAACTGTAATACATATTATACTCGGTAAAACAATCCTTTTAGCAATACAATAATTCTATGTACTGCGATATAAATATGTATGTACAAAGCGTTTGGAGCATAAAACAACAAAGTTTAGGATATAGAGGTGGCGTGGGTTAATACCCACGCCACCTCTATATCCTAAACTTTTTAAGGCTAGGCTAGGCTAACCTCAGGCAAACTGGCACTAATGTGCCAGTTTGCCTGAGGTTAGCCTTTGACGTGTACTATCATTAACAATATTTCACATATTGAAAATTAAAAGCTTCTTAAAAACCAACGCGAAATATTGTGAATAATCAGGATAATTCTTTTAAAAAAATTATATCGCTGCTTATTTGTGAACTTTTAATTGGGCGTTTACAACTGTTTTTTTACTTATAAGAATTATTAGCTGTAAGTTTGTCTAATAATATATAAAACAAAATTAAATTAAATTGCTTGTGTGCGACTAGCCTTAGAGTTCTTAATTTTTTTAATAAATTAGGCTTATATTTATAAAGTTTCTACCATTATTAGTTTGCTTGTGCCTATTCATTACTTTTGAATATTTTTATGAAAAGCCTTAATATCTTCTGTGAAAACCCTAGAAATGAAGCTAGTAACAATGACTCTAAATGTTCTCACTTCCTTCTTCTCATTGAATTAGATGTCCATTTCATTAAAAAATTTACTTTGAGATACTTACTTGAATTTCGTAAGCACCAAAACTGGGCTTTCTTTCTAAACACGAAACGGAGCTTTGATAAAACAAAAAGTTTCCTTAATTAACTCTGTTCCATACTTCCTCCCACTTTAGGATCATGTTTCTACGCCAAGTTTAAGATAATAATCCGAACATGTGTTTTTCGATAAAATAATATCCAAAAGACTTCTGTTTCACGACCTTATCAGAATATTGATATGAGTGGCATTAGAAGCTAACATTATCTAATTAGATTGTTATTTTGATTTAGATATAGATCTAGATAAGAATGTCAGGTGCCTGAGATGCTGTATCGATAATGAGTACCTACCCTACGTGAGTATTCCTTTTCTGGAATCACACGAAATTTATCTTTTGTTAATCGAATAGCGACCGTATTTTTCCTAAACTACGAGATACAAAAGGAATATTTCGCTATCATTGTAATATTTTGGATAAACATTCAAGCAAAATATAGTGTTAAAGTATCTTATTTTCGCAATGTCTCTAAATTCCAGTTTGAATAAAAATGTCTCATTCGGTAAAAATGGGACCCTTCGATTTGTTTCCAAATTTTGTAGATAAACAAGGGTTGTGAATATTTTGTTAGCACAGAATTGGGTTGTTGTTAAACGTAGTTGTTTCTTATACTGGGAGTGGGCAAGGTTGCTACAGAATGGTTTTGTGCTCAAAAAGTCATACTAAAATCACGACAGCCATTTTACTATAAAAGTAGATCTTAGTGATATCTGGCAGCATGAGCAAAAATAAATACAGGAAGTATTAAATGTTTAAATAATAAACGTGTTAATTAATTGTTTAATTTAATTACGATGTTACTAGGATGGGCGCGGGGCTTCGCCCGCGAAGTACATTGAAAGTCTATGTGAATCCGGTCCTTAAACTACTTGTGCACATCATTTCATCGAAATCGATCCATCCGTTGGAGCGTAAATAAGTATAATATATAAACTTTTGCCTTTATAGTTATATAGTAGGATTATAACATAATATTTTTAAATATGACAGCGAATGTTTCACATAGTTAAAATGTTAATCTAAATACGCTAAATCCTCCTTCCACCTTCAGTCTACTAACTTACTATTTGCTTTTTTGTAATTTGCATTTAGATTACATTTTACAGTATTATTTATCTATCATAGGTATATCGCAAGTCAAGATCACAAAGGCTTCAATTTATGTCCTATTCTGCTGTGAAAAGAGAGAAATAAACCGAAGCTACGCAATAACTTAAATTATGAATACGGGCTTATCTTTCTCCTGGCATTCGACGTAAGAAATCATGAACCTTTAGATCACTTACTTTTGAGACGTGACATCCACGCGTTAGGGCGACACACGTGTCGGGACTTGGGAGGCCTTGAACTTGGATCAAATATCGCACATAAAGACAAAAGGCTGTAGATACATTGTACTTCAATGCAATACGCTCTCCTTTAGTATTATAGAGACCTAATACAAAAGTAACGTTCTAGAAAAGAGATTCATATCACGATAGCTTTAATCGCTAGTTTCCGAAAACTTCACGTTTCGTATTAGGTCTTTGTAATACTAAAGGTGCGAATAGTGCCGCATAGTATCTGTTCTTGCAGCATACCTATATTAAAAGCAGGAGTATTTATATAACTAAAGTTTTAGTACATCCACATAGTTTACGACACACGTGCCGTATTGCCTTAAACCTAAATCAAACGGACATAAAAACAAACGGTTCGTGGCAGTAGTTCCGTCGCACCTGAATGCAATAGCTGAGTGCACGGGCTCACTCCATCTAAGCTTTTTAGCCGTCTAGAACTTTGAACTTTGCAGTAACATCTGCACGAACATTATATTATGATTTTCTTTACTGATTTAATTTACTGAGAGGAATAATAGTTGAATCGAAATGTATATCACTTTCTTTTCATTTTTTGCTTACGGTTATTTTAAATAAGAACTGAAGATGATTACACAAAATGTAAATAACACTTGAATTTATTTGCCCATTTTCCCAAGTTGTATTTAAATATTTGTAATGATGTCATTACAAATGACTCTCTTATCTACCATATTGTAAAATTGAAATCATAAAATAAATATTTACATCGTTTTGATTATAAGATAATAAAAAAAGATCATAATAATCACTACACAGCCGACATTAATCTGATAAAAAACCTGTAAAAGTATTAAACTATCTAATCAACATACAAGTAAAACGTTTTGAAGAAAAGATTAATATTACTTCTACTATTTCCCTGGAGGTATAGGCAAAGGTGAATGAACCTGAATTGGAATCATCAAATTGTTTAGGACATAAATGACCTTATGACCCATAGAACGAGATTTCACAATTACCAGCTGTGCAAGAGCCCAATCGAGTCATTTTGTCATTATTTAATGAAAGAGCAGATTTCAAGTAGACATCGTCATGTTAATGGAACTGATCTGATGAACTATTAAATATATTATATAATATACTAGATGCCCCGCGCGGTTGCACCCGCGTCAAACGTTATTCTGGCCGGTGCTCGTAAGTTAAAAATGTTCTCAACGCCATCTATTGAATTTTTGCGACAACCCGGTTCAGAAATTCATTTATTTTTATTCAAGTTTAACTATACGAAATTCCATGCTTGTAATTTCAAAAATGACGGTCTTTCATACAACCGTTCATTCCTCATTTTACCCCATTCAAAATGGAATTGCCAAAAAATCCTTCTTAGTGCGCCCCTACGTCATGTAAGGAACCATCATAGAAAATTTCAAGTTTCTAGCCTTAGTGGTTTAGGCCCTGCGTTGAGGAATCAGTCAGTCGGGGGAACAATTTATAAGTATAGATAATATTATTGGTCTCATGTTTAGGCATCCGTAGTGCCTACAGTGAACCCTTATAGTTTACCTACACTACATTGTGCGTGGCCCGACACGCACTTGATCGATTTTATCATATAACTTGCAGAAGGTAGCAAGCTATAAATAAGAATGTATTTCACAAGAAGACACTTAAATAATCATTTCATTTGGGACCGAAGTTTATTAAATATTCATCTCTCGATCTTTTGGTAAATCAATTATTTATTCATCCAGGAATAGGTCCTGGATGAAACTCATAAATATAAAAAGGAAATGTCATATAACAAAGTAGAAGAAAGCCCTTAATTGTTATAAAATCATTTTTCAATTTACCTGCGGCCATTTTCCTAATCCCTGTTTTCAAGACAAAGTAGTAAAGAAAATACATATTTACTTGTACATTCTTTGATGTCGTCTCGAGAAAATACCTTATCAGCTTCGAAATCAACGGTACAAGGGTGTCATTATTACATTATGTTATTAAATCAACGAGATGAAAGTCTTAACCTTGGAAACGCAATTTGTGTGAAATTAAAGGTTCAGCCGTTTAGGAAACCCCCTACGCACCCATCAAACAGCGCTCAGTCTAATTCGGGAGTTAGATAGTACAAGAGCCAGAGTAGCACGATAGCATCGATAAAAAAGGTGTCAGCTAGTATCAAAATAGTTAGCTATACAATTATAACATAATTATGTAAGTCGTCCCAAGTAATCTTTAAGCTAAATTTAGCTAATTGATTATCCACAACTTTTTAATATTTCGGATATTTAGGGTCAGAACCTAGACTTGAGGGCTTTAGAGCATTATCTTTTCAAAAATTAATATAACAAATATTATACACTTTTCCCAAATTTGCTGTAGTCGAGTAAGAACCAATCACAATAGAGCCTGACGGTGGTCGTTAAATGTTATTATTAATAATAGTAGGATTTTATCATCACAAAACTGCTAGGTTTATTGAGATGATAATCCTTGTTATTCTTTGCCTTTCCTTTTATTACAAGTGCCTATAATACCTGTAATAGCCTGTAATGCACCTAAACCCGGCATCTGCCTGGTCATTACGATGCCACAGTTGTGACTGCCTCGGGCTCTCATACTACACCCATATACCATAAGAGTCAAGGCCAGGGCAACATTTAAAAGGCACTCCCGGGTTCACTAAATATATCCGCCATACCTACCTACTGCAATACTGCGGATATTCTGCTGCAGTGGTTTTATTTACGTTTGTATTGCTTTTGGCGCTTGTGGATAAACAAATTAAATTTTGTACTAATATTGTGCACGAATTCACCTCAAATAGTACGTTTACACGTATTTAGTATTTTTTAAGGTTACCAGCATGTTTTGTTAGGCAGTATGACATGTATAAGTATTTCAAAACTTATTTCCTCAAAAAAAAATGTTATATTATTGTCTGCACGTGTGTCGTAGTGGTTAAGCGGTCGCCTCGCCGTTCTCCACTGCACTAGTGTTGTTGGTTCGATCCCTACATGGGACAAATCTTTGTGTGATCTACAAATATTTCTTCTGAGTCTGGGTGTGTTTGTGTGAGTGAATATCTGTATTTGGCCTCGTCATTGGGACTATTGGATAGTGTAATTACTTCTGGCGTTCTTTCTAATGTAAAAAAAAACTAATTATTTATTCATTCATTAATTTACTTAGTTCAGTTTCATAAAAAAATATTAGTCTGCTGATAAATATTGAACGATTGAATTTGTCCGATTTATTATGAGCGTGTTCAATAATCTCAGACTAATATTTTTATTAAACGGGCTCCTGGGATTATTCTTAAATTTTTGAAACATATTTGTATGTCGAACTTTCAAAACTGGCAATAAAGCATAGCATCTGGTCTTTATTATATGTGTTATTGTTATTATACTACTGAAATATGTGTAATTGGGAGCAAGCAAATGAGTAATTTAGATTAAACGAATGAAAAATGTATGTTGATATATATAAACTCAATGACATAGCAAATAAATAATAGTATTAAGCGTAGTAATACAAATTAATTTTAAAGTAATTTTATTAAAAGAAAAATTACAGTCTCATTTGACTATCTAAGATTCCCAAAAATCGTTGTCACTACAAGTGTGTGTGCTATTTCCAACTCAATACACCTTTCCGCAATAGCTGCAGCTATTTTGCTAAACAAAGGTACAGTCGGCCAATGAGTTGGGTATGCAGGGCAAAAACTTATAGTCAGAACGGACTGCAATAGATATGCAAGTTTGTATTTCATATTTAATAAGTGTAATATACCCACTATTTAGATATATAACTCACTTATCCATAACTGGTGTCGTAAGTCTTTACTATGACTATAATATTAGAACACTATAATATTTTTGTTTTTAATGTTTGTACCCAATAAGCTCTGAATCTACTGGATAGATTATAATAAAAAAATGGCGTTAAGATAGTTGAAGACCGCAGAAATAATATGTGCTACTTTTATTGACGTACCAGTTACCACGCAGGTGAAGTCGCGGTCGGAAGCTATCAGTAATATATTTGTTTGTACGTCAATTTTAAGATTTCACCTGCACTCTCTGTGCATGATATTATTATGTTCTAGACGAGTAGGCAGCATAAAATTGAATCAAATGATTAGTATCCGAGCACGCCATCTGACATTTGCATGTCAACGACCTCAGCGTCTATGGTTATAATAAACTCGCAACTTTACCCATTCATTATCATAGTCTCTATTTGCATACTTTATACTTAATATTGTACGAAGCTAGCTTACAATTAACTTAGAAGGTAAATATGCCTTGAAGACATTGACACGAATTCAGCCAGAATACAAATACAACGAACAACAATAAATTTAATTAATCGTGACGTGTGTGACATCGTTTAATCGTCTCTTCATATAGTAATAGCAGCCATGTAACATAAAAATGTCCCAATGCTGGTCACGGGCCTAGCTTAGTCCACCACGCTGGCCAAGTGCGGATTGTATAGCTGAGAGTGCCTTTATGTTCGAGGTTATGCGGATTGGTAAACTTCGCTTACCCTCGAACACTTATAGGCACCCTCAGGTATAAAGGTTTCCTCACAATGTTTTCTTTCGACGTAAGCGAGCGATCATTACCCGACTGCGTCAGAAGGAGGGTTATGTTTTTCGAGCGTATGTATGTATGTATGTATGTATGTATGTATGTATGTATGTATGTATGTATGTATGCATGTATGTATGTATGTATGTATGTATGTATGTCTATTTCTTTGGCACGCCCTACAGCCCAAACGGCTAGACGGATTTTGACAAATGAGGTGTCGTTGAATTCGTCGAAACAGTGATAGTGACATAGGCTATATAAATTTTCAAAATGGCGCCGACAAATGAAAAAAAAGGGGGGGGAGGTATGGATTTTCTTTTCATCATAGTAATATGGGTATCACATAAAAGGTCATGAAAAGACCATTTCAAAAATATATACTTCTTATCACATTTATATTACTGATTAAACACAATTTACCAATTTATATATCGGCACGCTCGCGCCCGAAGCGGGTGGAAGTTAGTTTGTATGTTCGCTCACGCTAATCTTGGAAACTGCCGGTCGAATTTGAATAATTGTCTTTGCATTTGATAGTTTAACTCACGATTAAGGCTCATTGATCTCAAAAAGATTTGATTTCTACAAATTAATAGATATAAAAAAACATGTCGGTTAAAAGAACTAAAAAGAGTGAAATAAAAAATAATTATTAAAAAAACAAAAAACCCGACTGCTTAAAAAAAAGAACTGAAAAGATAAAAACAAGTATAGCATTATCTACATTAAATTCATTAACAACAAATTAAATATGTCAAACTAAATTCTTTATGATGTTGCAGGCGGGGACAAACAATACTTTGTTACTAGGTACTATATAACTTCGTTTGTCACCGCCTGCAACATCCTATAGAATTTAGTTTGACATATTTGATTTGTTGTTAATGAATTTAATGTAGATAATGCTATACTTGTTTTTATCTTTTCAGTTCTTTTTTTTAAGCAGTCGGGTTTTTTGTTTTTTTAATAATTATTTTTTATTTTCATATATTGATACAGATAGGTATGTGAATACGTTCTTGAATTTTTGTCGATTTAAGTTTACCAGAAACAAACTTTATAATTTTGACATTACCCTATAGAGTACCTAGGTACCTACTAACATCACTGAAATATATAGTTTCCGGCAATTCTTTCCGCTACTTATATTTGCAACCACAAGTTCAGAATTAATATAGTAACCCGACAAAAAGTAAAGCACGCTACTTTTATGCTAAATTCTGAGAACGATTTACCTATTGACTTAATTTAAATTTGAGGACAGGCCTTCGCTTACTGGATTCCTTCGAGTTTGCAAAAGGAGGTCAAATGGTACGACTTGCTTATTAATGAGTAGTCTTGGTTGTAACCAGATTTAATATCTGCTGTGTATGTCACGGCAAACTCTCTTTCTAATCGTGCCTATGTAAATAAATAACGACAGACATAATGTACTTATTAAACAAAACGAAATAATTTTGTGAGTTGGATAGTGAATTGATATGTGCTCCGATTTGACAGGTGGTTAGGTAGACCTTGTTAGCAGGATAACCATATAACACACATAAATGAAAGTGACAGCTGTGTTCTTTTTTCAAGTGTACCTTATGTCACTTTTGAATTCAGTCAGGTTATATGGATATTTCGAATAGATCTTATCCGACAAAAAAAAACTAAAAAAACTAAACTAAAAAGACGCTGAGACACCGCACGCAACAGACTCTATTGGCTGATAGTTTAGTCAGTATGAAAATGTTGGGAAGTGCGCTCATTACACCGATTAGGAATCGACCGAGTTCTATTCGTCGCACTATTATCGACCGATAAAACCTATAAATAAAATGTTTGTTACCTGTAGTCTGCACTTCTACAGTGGATTTCAAGATTTGGTCGATCTATAATCAGAACTTTTCATAATTAGAGAACTATTATTTCCTCCCTTATATTCCTCACTTTCACTTCTATTTTTCCTCCCTTGCTCTCACAAAGCAACTACCAATTTCCAAAGCTCCACATTACTCCACAACCTGAATGACCTGATTCTATCAATCACATGACATGAGCTTACTGCAAAGCGTTCTAAACAAATTGCGTGTCTTCATACAGAAAATGCTGCGTACTTTTCGGAAAAAGCAAGACCTAGCCTTGTTCGAAAATAAAGCTACAACGATAAAATTGAATCCAAGCTTTTATTAGCGTGATCAAACTTTTTAAATAGGTTAACAATTGTTTTACTTCATTTGTCGCCTAAGGAACAACGTCGTGTAGACTTTGTTCTATTCTATAGTAAGATTAAACTCATATAAACTTTATTAGGTGAGTGCAGCTATACATGTTACAGGCTTTTTTGCAAATAACTGTTTCTTACAACTACCAGATGAAAATTTGCCACGTGTTAAAATGTCGTACTTTAATTCTATATATAGACTTTTTGCATTTCATGTAGGTATATTATTTGCTAGTAACTATCACAATATTATATACCTATTACTTCTTTTGTTAAATGTCATTCAAGTAACGGTTGTAAACACGTTTTTTATTCCCACCAAATTGCAGTTATGGAAGCGTAATTCGTAAGTGCGATTTTTCATTTCATTTCATAAATATTTAAGTTACGCAAAATTGTCGCCCTATAAAGGCAAATAACCAAACTTTGAAATTCATGATATCGCATTATCTTGCAAAATGATTGCAAGATAATGAGATGAGGTGCAAAAGTGATGGCAATATGTGGCGAGGAGGCTTTTAGTAAACACGTATTAATATAGCGTAGTGACAATGTTTTCCGATGATAGCTACGTGATACAAAAGAACAGCTTTCATTTCCAAGTTATACTATAGTAGAGTCAGTTGTTAACAAAATTCATCTAGTTTCGTTAGATCTATATTTCTATACCAAGCCAAATCTAAATAGAATTCGAGTAATAGTTTCTACATATAACTGAAAGACAGTTTGACAGTTTTCTGATAAACAAACAACAAATTGATACAAAACTTATTTCCTAGTTTCCAATAAACAGCTAGTTGACATAGCACGGGAAATGAGGGCCACAATTCTTATTGTCATGACTATTATTCACAGGGACTACACAATGAAATAGTGTATATAACGATATAACATACACATTGAAAACAATTATGAAGGCTATTCTCTTTGCGACTCAATCGATTGTTCTGTCGTATACATTTCCTTCCAAACTTTTTCCTTGCGTGTTCTGTATAAGAAATCAATCAGAGATGTCTTTACTGCCAAATTGATGACTGCTATTTGTTTGCAAGTATGTACTACCTATAAATCATTCGTTTACTATCTACGCTATCTATATTAAAATGTACTTCTCTAATATCAGTACGGCTAACAGCTGTTGTATTTTCACGGGCAATATTTTTTTATCAGATTTGAAAATAAGATTATACGACATAAGGCGATCGATAGCCAATTATCTAATCGTAATCACTCAACATGTCAGAAAGATTTTCTAACTATTGATGACTGCCTTCACGATTCATTATTCATAGCTGGGCCTCGGGACTTCTTCTGATAAGATTTTTATGAGATAAAACTTATATATCTTGGATTAGGCACATCTTGATAAAAGTTATAATAACGTTAACAGTAAGTCGGCTCACAATGCGATTAGGAGAATATTCTATCTTCGTCAATATAATAATATGTCAGTGTCTTTTGTGAATGTTGACTTTGGAAATTGTGATATTGTTACAGGTTTTCATTTAAAGAAGCCGCATTAGACCTTTCTGATTGCCGTTAGGTAACTAACGATGTAAAGCGTAACCTTATTCTTTTTTTTTTAACAGCCTATAATAGACGAAATACTTTCGCGAAGAAAGCATATAATAGACATTTATTTTATGCTTTCTTCATGCTAATATTTCAGTCCATTCTGATTTGTATACCAGCCAGCAATGATCATCAATCATGTTTGTATAGTTTATCACTGTAAGATATTTCCATAATCCCTTCAGTTGGCAACTGAATTGAACTCCCGTCTATCAGCGAAATTTATTGAATATAAAGGTTACTTGAAATGTTTTGTTTATAAAACAATCGAACACCGTTTGTTTCAAAACATTACGTAGTGTAAAGAATTTATCACCCAATATAATTCACGTAAAATTATGATAGGCAAATTTAGAATATACCTACCTAGATAATAATAAAATAGTTAAACTCATCTCATTTCACACTCAATCATATTTTACTAGAAAATTACTTACAAACATAAAACTTATAAAAGAAATCTTTTATATTATGCATGAAATATGTGCAGGAAAAGTAAATATTTCAAAGCTCAAACACAGACTTTATGGTTGAATAAATTCGGTTTAATCAGAAATATAGGCGGACATAATATTTGCAGTACACATACACACACAGTGTGGAAACTCATTTCCTTGCTTTATGACAAGCTTGGAAATACACTACGGAGCGACATGTAAGAAGCTCAAATACAGAAAACACTGCTTCATTTAATATTTATTCATAAATAAATTCTCAGCCACATAAAACTATACGATACTTAATAGGTCACACTGGCTGAACCAAATGCCGTCAAGCAGAAAATTCGTCATATAGTATGCTGTACATGCTTTATAGAATACCCGACTACGTCTCTTAAGGTCAGGATTTATGTAGCTATTTTATGGAATATTACAGATTTTCCTGAAGCACTTTTACAAATCTTTTAAAAGGAAAAACGTGTCCCGTAACTCTCACAAATTATTCGCGGGATAAGCATATACTTAAAGCTAATGGGGTATGAATTATCGCGGCAATTGAGATATCCACTTGTACTGGCTTACTTAGAATCTCTGCTACTTATACCGTATCCATGGAACGTACCTAGGGATTACTTTGGACGTTTTTCATTATACCTCGACGAGTGAAGAACGATCATGACGAAGACCCTTAAAGCTCTTAATTCCTTTAAAATGTCTCTTCACTGATTCACGGGTTTGAGAAAATCGATTTTTTACATTACTACGGACCAGGATCATAATGAATCCTTCCTTTATTATATAAACTCGTTGAATTTATTGTTTCGGAAACGGTTTAGATTAATACCCGAGTTTCTTTGTTCTTACAACAATCGCTCCGCTTATCGTCCTTCATTATTTAGGCACCTATTTAGCTACAAAGATATTAAATTGTACTGACATAATAACTAATTGTTTCTAGTTTACACAGGAATATTGAAATCGGAAACTGAATACCCTTTTCATTCAATTTAATATCTTCTCTGGTCGTCCAATATGACAATAACATACATTTATGAATAAGGTTAAAACCTGAGATGAAGAAATAATTTGATAAAAAAATTGAAAAAGAAAAAAAAACAAAATAATACTTAACTAGCTTCCACTCGAGGCTCTGCCTGGTATATATGAATAAAAAGTAGCCTAAATGTTAATCTAGACTATAAGCTACATGAGTGTAAAAGTTAATAAAAATCGACTCGGTAGTTTTTGCGTGAAAGAGTAACAAACATCCATACATCCATACTCACAAATTTTCGCATTTAAAAGAATAGCACAACCTGAAAAGTTCTAACATTGTTATATTAGCAATTATTCAGGTACAACATCTCTTTGTTTTTATTCAGATAAATACAAGCGAATGCCGTCGCTTACCAAAAAAATTTAGTCAAAATTATATCGAAATCTAAAAAGGTCTGTAACAGTGTCTCAGTTGAATGTTTCAATGGAAACATAGTCCGTCCACAAACCACGTCTAAGAAGAATAACATCTACCTACATCTGCCCTGTCAACCATTTAAAAAGAAAGCTGATTATATTTTTTCTTATCGCTGCAAAGATTGTTCCTCTTATGAGTGGAGCAAGGAAGTCCCTTTGACGTCAGCACTCGTCCCATTGTCAGCCAGGGCCTTTGTTTAGTAGCAGTGGTGTTCTGCTCCATAAGGCTGGACGCCGATACTATACTGCATACAACCATCCATCATGTTAACCTACTTTATTAAATACCTTACATTGGCGTTATGTGATCGGGAACTAGCAACATGATTTTATTGCGTGGTTCAGCTTTGATATTAGATCTTTGAGCTAATATGCAAACATAGTAAAATGTGCAGTGAGGATGAATTATTCCCTTCTTAATTTATTTTAAACAATTTTTATTTTTATTTTGGAATAAAAATTTAAATATAACTTATATACAATAAGCATAGTAGGATTTTCAAGAATAAAAGATAAAATCAAAATACTTAGAAGTTTTTATAGTATATACAGGGTGTCCCAAAACTCACACTTTTACTGTTTTTGCATTACAAAAAGTTAAGTTATTTATTTACAAAAAACAGTTAAGTCAATGAGTTTTTTTTTTTAATTAGCAAATTTAAAAATTAAAAAACTGTCACCTGACTTTGATTCCTCCTACTGAATAAAAAATAGTTAATTGAGCTGGCAAAATTAATCAAAAGTTGCCGCATTTCATCAAGATTTCAACTTGCTATAACACGCAAACATTTTTATTTTTTTGTTCCGCAAGAGCCTCATTTTATAATAGTGTCGGTTACTCGATATGTTAGCAATGGTAACCTATCCCAGGACCGAGTCGGTAAGCGTTGCTTAACCAGGTGAAGAAGTAGTATTAATTTCGGTTCTTAATAGCATTTGAAAGAGTGTTACTACTTATTTTTCTCATTTAACTGAATTTTAAGCCTATTAGATACAACATTTTATTTGGATGACGCTATTATCAAATGAGTCTAAAGCATGCATTAGGTAAAATGTAATGCTCTTATATTAAAATCATAATAACGTGTATTATAATATTTATTATAAATATTTTATTCTCATATACAAAATTTAATACTTATGTACTACCTAGTTTATGTAGAAATAATATATTTCCACATAAACATTTTATATGCTCATAAACTCCACAAAAAATCCGTTGTCAATTGACTGGTTATAACTCTGAATGTTTTCCTTACAGCCGATGGCATGACGTATTCATTTGGCGTGTTCTACGCCGAGTTTCTGACCTACTTCAATGAGGGCAAAGGGAAGACCGCCTGGATTGTCTCCATCCTGGTCGGGGTCACGCTCAGTTCAGGTAAGTTCATTAATATATTCAAACTTAATTATGGTTATATGTCCGACCGAATTACTGACGGTAGGTATTGGCCATCCTGAACGATAGACGTAATGATTTTCTAATATTATGTGTTGCAGTAATAATTACATAAATTTTTAATACCATAACCAAACAAAGAAATAGATATAAATAGGCTAGTAAAGCTGTTGTTTGCTTTGTTTGATTATTATAAAACTTTGTCCATAAAAAGTCAAGTTTTATTGAACGAAGTTTTAATAAGAAAGTAATGTCAAAGAATAATATGGCCACTGTCACAGTCTTAAAATAATCGATTGCTTAATCAAACACAGCAGGAGCAATTTTCATAATCATCAATCATTTTGTTTGTCTCTGAACGTTGTATTGTAAACATAAATCAGTAATTATTTGTAATAACCGATATACGTATCTCTTGATCCATATCTTATGTAAAGTCTCATTCCAAAGATAATTACGTTGATTATTTATTGTTACATAATAATTTATTAGTTTATCGTACATTGACATTTACTTTTATGTAGAAATCAGAACAGTATTTTGAACTAACTAAGCAGATGCAATGAATCATTGGACTGTGAATCAGACAGACATATTATTTGATCCGGTCACATGTTTTAACCATGATAACAATACAAAATACAACATCAACTTAAATACCTACCATCTAAATAGGGAATGAATTGTTGTGTCAATATAATTATGTAGAAAGATGAAATAACTTTTATGTATATATTAACTAAGTATGTCATACTTATACCAAGAGTTATGTTGAAAAGATACTGGATTATTTAATCTGTATCATGTTAGAGTTCAATTTTGACCTTTAGGTCTCTAGGACCTCACGTCATTGCTAAAATATTCTAAAAACGGAAATCGTGTAAATTAGATAACAGCTTTTTATTAATGTCGATTTAAACGCTGCAAATTCCCTTATAAAACATTATTATGTCTTTTTTTCTGCCAATTTTATTTGTAATTGAACTATAAATGACAATTTAATGTTCCAGGTCCGATTTCCAGTTCTCTGGTGAACCGATGGGGTTGTCGAGCGGTGACGATTGGTGGCGCTCTGTTGTCAGCAGTCTGCGTGACGTTGTCTGCCTTTGCCACCAACATCCTCACACTCATCTTCACCATCGGCGTCGGCGCCGGCTTTGGCTTCGGGCTCATCTACCTCCCAGCCATCGTCAGTGTTACCGTCTGGTTCGAACGCTATAGGAGTCTTGCCACTGGTAACTACGCAATTTATTGATGTAATTATATCATAACATAATAAAACATCACACCAATATTATCTAAATGGGTTTGGCAGAGGTGTTATATATTTAGGTCCAATAGGATAGAGATGAGCCTATCGCCATCCACTGGTCACAATACCAACTTCGTGCTGCTATTGTGAATTTCCTGACGGAAAGTTCACAAATAACACTTTGCCCGACCCGGGAATCGAACTCGAGACCTCGCGCTGAGAGGCGCATACGCTAACCACTAGACCTTCGAGGCAGTTATATAATTATGTTGCGTTATCTAAACTATCATTTATTTCCTTTCAGGTATTGCAGTATGTGGATCCGGACTTGGTACATTCTTATTTGCACCAATCACATCAGAGCTAATAAGTTACTATGGTTGGCGCGGTGCTATGGCTTTAATAGGTGCCTTCATTCTCAACTGTGTGCCATTAGGAATGATATTCCGACCGGTTCCTGAACCTTCACGAACACCAGCATCAGAACCCATGCTACCCCAACAAAATGTATCTCCATTGAAAAGATCTCAAAGCACAGAACATGTGATCAGAGCTAACGGAAACGTTGATGACAGTGATGTAGCTAGATTAACTCTCTCGCAACCTGCCTTAAATAAGCCTCAAGAACAAAATAAGCCACGCTCACGTCATGGCAGTGGTATAATGCATAAGCCAGATATATTGTACCAAGGGAGTATGCAAAGCCTTGCCAAATTCAGATCATCATCACACATACCGACTGAACGGGCACATGTACAAAAAGAAGAAATGAAAGAAAGGTGTAGCTGGTTGCCTTGTTCAGCGGAGTTCAAATCTATATTATCAGAAATGATGGATCTATCGCTTCTCGTGGACCCTATATTCATTTTATTTGCTTTGTCAAATTTTCTAACTAGCATAGGATTTTATATTCCATACGTGTACACAGTACCAATGAGCGAAGAATTGGGTGTTGAAAATCCCGCTTATTTAATATCAATAATTGGAGGAGCTAACTTGGTGGGAAGGATAGTCCTCGGCTTCATCAGTGATAAACCTTGGGTGAACCGATTGTTGGCTTACAATATGTGCCTTACTATCGCCGGAATAAGTGAGTATGATACATTCTCAGAGATATAATCAAAGGATACATTGTTATAAAGAATTGTAATAAATATATGTCACATAGGCTATGATAGTGGCAGATAACTCTCTTGTGAACGGGTTCAAAGCCAGCACCACCTTCTCACCTTCACCTGACAACAAATAGAAGCGCTTGCACTACTGTGTGCCGGGTTGGTAGTGGAATCGGGCCCTGAAATTACTTTCACATGAGGCATAACACCATAGTCCTCAGATGGAGCGACGCATCTACAATCTGCTTTTGTGGATTGTTAATGTTTATGGATGATGTACTAGTTACCATCACACATACTATAAAATAAAACTTTACTAACTACATATATTTTTCAGGTACGGCTTTATCAATGGCTTGCTGGGAGTTCTGGGGTCTAGCAATGTACGCTACTGTATTCGGTTTCACAATCGGTGCATACGTGGGCCTGACATCAGTTGTTCTCGTCGACTTATTAGGTCTTGAGAAGCTGACCAACGCCTTTGGCCTTCTTTTACTATTCCAAGGAATAGCTTCTCTTATTGGACCACCTTTTGCAGGTACAATATCAATAAATATTATAATATTTATCAGTTGGTATCAAAGTTGGCAATAGTCATCCTACAAATCCATTTATTTTATTCCAGGGTGGTTGTACGACACGCTTAATTCGTACGCACCAGGCTTTTACGTAGCCGGTGGAGCGATATCATTAAGTGGAATAATCTTGTTCCTGATTCCCGTGATCGAAAGGCGAAGCAAGAGGCGGTGCTACGAGGAAACCGCGATGTCGGAGATATAGCAGGAAGGATATCGAGGGCCAGGGCGCGGTTACCCAGTGATCGTGCTCAACAGCCCCTCCACTTCATCCTCTAGGAGCTCTACTGAGGACACCAACAGCAACAGGGTATACAAAACTACAATAATAGAAGAAAAGGATAATTTTTATGAAAATGATGATGAAGATTTCTGTGACTTTGTAAATATTGACGTGATGGATGAATGCGATGAGCGTTACGATAACGTTCTGAACTATTGAGCCCATTCCAAAAGTGTTATGAGTGTGTGTAAAATATATAAATGGCTAGCGTTAAACAAAAAGGTGCAATGTAAATTTTGATTTTATCTTTATATCGAGTTGATTTATTTAAAGCTAATAATAATGAAAAAGTGCCGATGACTATACATTTCCTATGAACTGCAACAAATTGATAAAATAATAGTTTTAAGTAGTAAAGTTTATATATTATGTAGAACCAATAAATTACGATACCAAAAATGTTATACATAATTATGTTAAGTTCCCCCTATCTTGTGGGTAAGCATTGACATGTAAAAGGCTTTAGCATATTCTACTTCCTCGTTTATATATTAATGTTTGTGATATGGTGCACCTTTCTTACTCTTCAACTAGACATATTTCTGCATTTTATTCACTGTCCAAAGAATGCCTTTAATTTGAATTTCATCCATTTCATTTGTCAGCTTATAATATATAATAGTATTGTGTCTGCTGTTATATTATTCCATCAACATCATTAGCCTAGATTAAGTTTTATTGGCTGACACAGGTTCATTTTTCGGATTTAGTATTGTGATAAATGCCTTGATCTTCTATTTATGGACTGTAACCCATGTTACTTCTGATAAGTGTAAAAGATGGCCCGTGTTAATCATGGTACAGTGCCATATCTACCAATTTATAACTTTATGCGTAATCTGCATTGATCTTCCACATCTTTGATTTAAATTCTTGAATTTACTGTGGAGCTATAATATTGCATAAGAATTATAATAAATGTGGTGTAGTAGGGTGCTTTTATATCAGTACGATCGACATGCAATTCACAAATCAGCTGATCGTGTGCGAATTCAAACGCTCGATAGATGTTCATGAATTTTAGTCAGTGTCACCGACATGTCGATTGTACAGGTTTAAATTACCTGCAGAACGATTTTATTACGTGTACAGATGCTGTAGCAATACTGGTGAAGGTATTTTGTCATGAATGTGATTTATCTATAAGTGATTTAATAACACTCTGCATAGTCTTCATTATGTCTGTGCAGGAAGCCGGCAGTATCCATTATTGCATCGGGGATAAACTTAGCTAATACCATGTTTGCCAGCCGGCGACTCTTAAGTCGTGTCTCCTGCGACCCAAACATCAGACAAAACATTTATGGCAGCCAATCAAATCGCTCGATTTCTGTTACATTCCGACAGAATTTA
Organism: Hypena proboscidalis; assembly: GCA_905147285.1. Lineage (NCBI taxonomy): Eukaryota > Metazoa > Arthropoda > Insecta > Lepidoptera > Erebidae > Hypena > Hypena proboscidalis. The sequence continues at coordinate 6,658,577 of LR990130.1, forward strand.
ATGATTTCGTTCAAATATTGTTCGTTCGCAGGAGTCGCAGGAGACACAGTTTTAAATAAAAATTCACAAAAATGCTGCCCATTTTCATGCTGTTGTATGAGCGTATTTTTACTGTTTACATGGCCTTACTGTGGACCAATCGTCAGTAGTATATGATGACATCCAAGTACCTAGTGAAGGCATATTGCGCTTTTTGTAATTTTAGACGTAATGACTAATTCTTATTTCCATCATATGTAATACGACGATTATATAGTTTTCATACAAGCTAATGTTATTTTCTTCTGTGTAGGGATATTATTCCACGTTGTGTTCAGTAGTATATTTTGTTGAGTAGAACTAGTCTAAAAATGTATTTCTAAAAATTGGCTATCCATTTACCAATCTGTTGGCTGACGCGACCTTACCCACTTGATGGTCCAACATGCTCGAATCGCCAATGAATCGCTACTTTAGCTCATATATCTAATGCTAAGTACACACCTAACAAAGAAGCCCAACGAACGGATTTGTTGGCCCTATTTTGGACGGCTTAGCGAACGCTAAAGAATCCTTTGACGTTACCGCCACGCTTTGGATTGCTAGCGAATGCCAACAAACGATCAATGGCGTCCGCTTAGCGTCCAAAGTACTTCAAACTGTAACCAACGAACGCGTTCATTGGACTTCGTTTGCTATGTGTGTTCCCGGCATCACATGTCACGTACATTTCGACTGAATTAGATAACCATATTATATTGTATCATACTATGAGGATGGACTGCGCTAATATTCTTCGTACAAATCTTTTCTCTTTTTACTACATTGTTGGCATTCTTGTAATCGTATTTGATACGGTTTCATACATTATTTAATGTTACTATTATGTATACTATACATAAATATTAAAAATTATAATATATTTAAACGATAACGGTATTTTTATTTAAAAAATCCTAAAAGTAAGCCGAAATCTGGTTATAGCAAAAGCTATTACAGTTATCACGGCTTCAACGTTAAATCGTACTGAAAAATTGTGGTCCCAGTCAAGTTGAGCAAGTAGCGTCCAAAATTGGTACATTTCATATGGATTCCAAAATAGTGTTGTTGTGTTGTTTTCTTGTTTTTTTTTTTTTGTCCAGAACTTATCGAAATTGTATTCAAAACTAGATAACAAAAAAATAATTAAAAACTAAATATCTCAGGTAAACGGAGTGAAAAGTGCGTCACAAATTTAGCCCCTGTGGCACACAGTATTTTTTTTTCGATTTTATTAAAATACCCATATATTTCAAATATAGAACTTGGATTTTAAAATTATTTTTTCATAAATGTCATAACTTACCGTATTACCCGATTTCGGATTGACGTTCTAAACTGAGACATCCTGTATACAACTAAAGTATAAGTTGCTTAACCAATCAAAAAGCCAATGAAATTGCCTTCCTCATGGTAAGAGGCAAGTTTGTGCCCCATCGATTTACAAAGAACCGGGCGAGGAATAATTCAAAGAAGTCAGACCGATGTTCTACAAAGGTGAATGTCCAAAATTACAGCTACCGCATAAAAATTATAAAAATAGCCGTCACTGATTACAAAAAATGTCTTTTTTACCCTAAATCGAAAGGACCAATAAAATTAAGGGGAAAAAGCGTTCAACGGTAAAAAGTTATTTTAATCAGAATTTAAGGTCACTGAAATCTAATATCACGCTACTTAAAACATTGGAAACGTATAAATAATTGAATGAGAAAGAAACATGCAAAACAATATTATTCTTTCTTGGCGACATCTTCAATTTCATGGTCAGGCGCGTTGAGGTTAAACATTTTGTAGCGGACGCGATCGTCGACCAGAAACATTGCTATGGCAGATATGGCAGGCGACACCTGTAATGAAAAGATAAATTGGTAAGTAAAATCTAGTTTTGGAATACGTATCACAAATAGTTAAGAACGAGAACGATAAAAACTGATACTTATTTTTTTCTTATACTCAATTGATGAGGTAAAGAACAATTTGCCACAATATTATTATATTGCTTAAAGGCCAAACAAAACCACAGCGTTTTCTGGTTAATTATCTTCTGAAATTATTCAGTTTGGATTTAGCTGGGACTCCTTTCATTATACAGATACCTAAGAGTATGAGGAACGTTAATTCAGAGACTCAGTCAGAAAGTTTGAACAATCATCAAATATTTAATAGGTACCTCTATTACCTATAATTATTATCACAATAACACTAAATGCCTGAGTATGTATAACTAAATAAATTATTATTAAAACAATAAAAAACCCGACTGCTTAAAAATAACTATTTGAAAAAATTATTACTAAATTAAAAACGGAATACTTTTAGGTGTTGTTTTTGTGAGAACTTTTTTTGCCCGTAGATAACAAAGTATTGGTTGTCCCCGCTTGCATAACATAAAGTATATAATTTTCTTTTTTCTTACTAAATAATATAATAGACATTGGGATACTTATTTTTCTCTTTTCAGTTTATTATTTTTAAGCAGTCGCGTTTTTTTGTTTTTATAATAGTAATTATATTTCATACCTTTTAGTTCTTTTATATACAATTGGTGTTTAATCAGATGTAAATATGATAGGCTATATATATTTTTGAAATGGTATTTATTTGACCTTCCAATTGATATCCATGTTACTAAGATAGAAGAAATACATTACCCTCCTTCTGACTCCATTGGGTAAAATATCATGAAACATTAACGACTGACAAAAAACAATCAACAGAATGTCTACAGTCCACTAAACTAATTTGAGATTAAAAGTATCATCAGCGGGAGCAGAACGTAATTTATCATTTTTACGACCGAGATTAGTATAATATATATTATAAAATGGTAGCTATTTAGCCGACACGTGCCATCAAAAAACCATAGTAAACGATAGTAGTCTATCATCATAATATACGGTACACGACTAAAAATCTCTCTTTTCTCGCTTCGCGCCGTTAAAGTAACGAACAGGTCTGCCCTCTTGTATTTCCAGCCAAAATGCACTGCTGTTTTTATTACAGAGTTGTCGAATTTCATTTTATCTTGAGATATTTTACTCCCGAGTAAAGACATGAGGTAAGGGTTTTGATTAAACCCCGAAAACCACTTCCTGGAGCTATGCTTGGCACTTGCAGTAAAGGGGAATCGACAATATTAAATGATAAATCAGGTTGGGATGCAAGCATTATGCAGGTGTGCTTGCGTCTTCTGTATTTACCATGGCATAGAGCCGAGGTGCGATGCGCTCTGTCTGGCTCACAGTCGGCGACCCGTCGACTCTCTCATGCACCATTTGGTTATGTCACACACTGTAGAGCTTACACAACATAAATATCCATTAATTGGGTTAAGGTCATCCGAGGGACCATAAAGAAAGGAAAGTTGAGAGATATATATCGCATGAAAATTTTGCATTTTACAGAAATCTCGATAACTACAAATAGTATTCATTCTTCCGTTCTCATATCTCCAATTTTAATAAGTCGTCATTCGTATTTCCCTTTTTTTAACTTTTACAATTTAGATTACAAACCAAAAAAATGTACCATCGTAATGATATTATTCTAGAGTAACTATAATTTAATAGGCTATAGTTCGTCGAATTCCACAAAAACGAGAACGCCGAGAACAGCTAATAGTTTGACTAACTGAACAAAACTGCAGGACTATATTAGGCAGATGTGTAGGTTTTCAGTAGTTTCCAGGTTAGTTTTTGTTACGGCCTAAGTGGCTTTTAGCCGAGCGAGAGCGAGCGTGAAACAAATATTTATGTAAGTGAGGTTGTTTATTCGACGATCTTTTTACGACCCTGGGGATGATACTTTTTAACAACTTTTTATTTTAATAAAACAGTAATAGAGGAAACGTAACTTTTACGTAACATGATAAGCCCAAGAGGATATTGCCTTCAAAATCTTGTAAGTACTTTTTGAGAAGGTACCTACACCTAAAAAGCAGAGGTATGAAGTAAAAAACATAGTTTAACAAAAAAATAAAGCCCAAGAGGATATTGCCTTCAAAATCTTGTAAGTACTTTTTGAGAAGGTACCTACACCTAAAAGGCAGAGGTATGAAGTAAAAAACATAGTTTAACAAAAAAATATTAAATACTCTGTATAAATTGTATCGCGGGTAGTTGCGTGGAGTAAAAATAGTAGATTGTATCATAATAATATGGGAGCAAAATAATATTTTTAGGGCGAGGGCGCTTTTTTGAATCCAGAGCGAAGTGAGGGATTCTAGAGTAGAATCCCGAGCGTAGCGAGGGATTCTATAGTAGAATCCTGAACGTAGCGAGGGATTCAAAGTACGTCGCCCGAGCCAAAAATATATTTGCGCCCGAGTCATACACTCTACTTTTCATCACCCATATGAGAAAATAAAAGATGCCTCATATTTTCTTATAATATATTATTATTAAAAAAAAATAGAGTTACAACTAAAATTAAATGTAACTATCAAATAATTAAATAACTAAAAATTTATATTTACATTTGAGACGTTTTCGCAATGGTGAAAACTATATTTGCGTTCGATTCCCTCGGCACTGAACACTAAGATGTTCCAAATTCAAAAAGTGTGCCTAAAAGTACTTTTAATCCCGCTTAACGGGGATTAAAAACTCATTATTGCCCGCTCAAAGTTCCTTACTGAAAACACCAACTTTGGTCGCATTTAAAGGCGAACCAAGTCGTCTTTTTCGAATAGGTGGGATGAAAAAATAGTATGAAGGCAAGACCTCATCAGCTCTTACATTTCTTTACTAAGTACATCACCATTACATAATCGAAATGGTGTAGGTAAGTAAAATTGTATTATTATATAGTTTTAATCCCATGTGATGGCCACCCTTTTACATTCTCTCGGGCAGATTGCCAGAATTGAGGGAGTTTCCTATAGAGCAAACCTAATAATACTTTGTTCGGTCGGCGATTCTATCGATAAGCCTTTCGATCAAGATTGAGCTCACTGAAATGTCAGTATTTTCTGTACCTGGGTAACTAGGTACTTATACGTTTACGACCAAGTCATCCAACCCATACTTTTGTATAACATCTTACCTAGGTTGCCCAGAAAGGTGAAAGAGGTGTAGGTATTTATTACAGGTCACACTAACATCACCACAATAAGACAATGATATTATATAAAAACAAAAGCAGATATGTTATAAGCGCTCGCGCTGTGAATACTCAAATACGTCCCAATTGGGACGTCTTGTGTTTAGTTTGCGTGTGGCCTGCGTCGAGCGCAGTCACGTGCGTACCACTGAAGTGCAATCATTAAAACTATAGCTATCTCTTTCATTTGCGTGCTATTTCGTATCTTTTGTTTTACTTATCAGTTACATTTGTCAATGTGTGCAATTTGGAATAGCTCGGAACGGATTTAAATCGTAATTTCTATGAACGTAACATATCTATAGTTCTATAATATCATTGCAATAAGATAATTTCCTACACGATGTATATTTCCTTTTCTAGCAATACGTACAATAGTATTTATGGTACTAGTAAGTAGTTACCCGCCCCACCATCATAATATATTTTTTTATTTATGGCGGTATTTATTTTTCTTTGTAAATTTTGTTCGTCATTCGCAGATACTTTCGTAAAATAAAACTAATCTAATAATATTTAGAAAGTACATACGCGTTTATATATTTTTTCGAATATTTAATTACTGTTGTTGAAAACGTAAAAGAGTATGTTTTGATATAAAAAAAGTATATTTAATTTGTATTTGTAGATTTGAATAAAATATTCAGAATAAAACCTGATTTGATAAAAAAGAATTATGTCTAGGTTTGTAGTCTATTTATTGGAAGGATATTGTTATCCAACTTTGCCTAACTAGTAAATGAAAACGACTTTTACTCACTGCTACCGGGGATTCAAACAGCCTTTTCGTGCTGGAAAGGTAAAATAAATTACCTGGTCTGGTTATAAATAGACTGCCGCTTGCTCTCTAACTCACTCTTCATTGTCCTAATGGGTTCAATTAATCAAAAATACATTTTATGTAAGGAAAAATTGATTGAAAAGTTCAGTTACTGAAGTTGTAATGGATAGGTAACTATAGCAGTACACATAGTATTATTTTTTTTATAATTTTTGTAAAAAGGGCACTGCTTACCCAATGAACCCACATGGCCCATTTCACGTAGAAGCTGGACGTCAAAGGAATAAGATCCACGTACATCAGCTGTGCCATCACCACGCTACCTCTGATCATAGCAATAGGAGTCCAGCAGAGCAAATTCACCAGTGCTATCACCATCACACTCTGAAATTAAAAAGTAAAACTTCATTCATACATTCTAGTAAACATACTAGAGATGGGCCGACCACTTTAGTAGTCGGCAGATTACGTCGACTTCTACTTTAATATAAATATGAAAATAATAATTTATGAAGTGCTTCATTACTTATGCCACTTGGAAATATACCTACTGCATGTGGTGGTGCGACAAGCGGTACAAAATATAACGGTTATAATGCATTTAAATTTAACCGAATCTAATGATCGACCTCGCCTCGAGTTGGCCATATTCATAGTAACACCTCTAAAATATACGAAATTTTATTTTGTAGATCTAGTTCGTGTTTGTTAAAATAATATTTGGAAAACGGCTATGAAAACATTTATATTGTCAAATCAAATTAAATCAAATCATTTATTTCCATGGGCCTCAAGGGGCGCTTGAACACGTCAAAACAAATATCAAAATACAAAAAATATTAAATTAGAATAAAACTTAGCTAACTAAATTATAAAAATACTTATCGTAATATAATGATTTGACACCGGAGCTTAGATTGACTTTAATTCAACTTAGAGATATGAATTAAATCAATCCAAGTACCAGCTCCGATGGGTACCTATTGCATCATGAGAAGAGCTGGTGAGAAACTCATGTGCTCAATCTTTCGTCATTCTTTCATTTCGTCATTTAATTTACTCACGCGTGTAAAGTTTTGATGGTGTTTCATTGAGCTTGGATATTTTGACTCTAACACTCGGGTCCAGAATAGCATCGTAACCCTAAAACATAACAATAATTATAATTATCATGATTAATTACATATTTTTACATTATGAATTAATAAAACAACAATACAATAACAAATGCATGGTTGTTAGCGTTCATTTTTTCGAAATTATTATTGTAATTTATCAGATTGTATGTAACTCAATTACTGATTAATACAATTTTGACAGAACGGCCACGGAAAAACATGAATTTTAGTGTTATAGATAGGGTTGCCAACCGTACTCTAAAATAGAGAATTGTACTCTATATCATGTAAGCGTACTCTATAATCTATAACACTAATAGAGTACGCTAAAATACTCTTTTTTACACATTCTTACTTGACATATAATCGTATGCAAAAACCCATAATCAAAACCAAAAATCAATTATTTACTGTTAATTTGTGTTGGCAAAAAAAATTCCTCCAAACACATTCGGAATGATGAAAAATTGTTATGTGCTGCAAAAAGTACAAAAAATACCTTTTTAAAAATTTAACATAAATGATACTCTTTTTTTTGAGTCCATACTCTTTTTTACCTCCTTTGAAATCAAATATACTCTTATTCTTCTGAAAAAAGTTGGTAACCCTAGTTATAGATATGGTTTGGCTACAAAAAAAATAAAAACAATGTTTTTTCTGAACTGATTATGAAAAGAACTTTTATGAAATGAAAATAATAATAATATTAAAGTTAAATCCATATTTCGTTAGTATGATAACTTTTTTCGTATCCATATCCATATTTCTTTAGTAAAAGTATTCAGGAGTTTGCTTTTAACCAGCCTACCAAAGTAAAGATTGTTTTTCAGTCGAATCTGCTTGACCGCTTCTGACAAATTAATAATGTATTATTCAAGATATCTTTATCATGAAATTGAAGGTTAAAGAAAATATGTACCTACCTGTCTTTCAGTATTCTTCAACCAATTCCGAGGTAAATTCAAGCAAAGTCAATTAAAATTGCATCGACGTTAATCACTCGTGTCAGTTCAAAGTAATTGAACAAATTGTGTCAGTCAATCCGAACTAGTCCTGAACTTTACCACGGGATAATTGACTTAACTAATTTCTATTAAAAGTTCTATCTCCCGGCAATATTCTCTCAAGGTTTGTTTGTAATGTGAAGCATATTAAATGAGGCCTAATAAAATTACTCCGTAGTTGTTTAGCATTTACATAGTAACCAATTTGGTCTATACAAAATAGACACATGCTTGTGAGTTATTGTGTCAATAACGAACTATTTAATGAAGAACCGATAGGTAATCTGCCTATTGCCCTTGCCATGCACTAAAATTCATCTGTATTGTATTGCTTACGGTAATATGTCAATTCATCTGTCAATAGTGTGATACCAATGACAGCAAAAATAAACAAAAGTAACACTTAAGGTGAAACTAGAGCTGAGAACAACCAGCGCAGTAAAAATACTGTTTCCCCAGTTAGGCAACAAATAAAAAATTGTTTTTTTAATGTTTCACGCTCAAATACCAGGCGTCACCCCATTTTGCCCGCTTCTAAATTAAAACAGAATCTTAGATACTCAATACTTACATAACAATTGTAGGTTTGATACTACGAAGTCCGAAGATAATTACCGCTAAGTACCTTTGCCAAGTTTCAGGCAAGATGACGTCAAAGGTACAAGAGGTACATTGGAAATCGAAGGCATAACTTCCAATACCAAACAATGGTGGTATAGAATACAAGCAAGAGAAGAAAACACACAGACCGAAGAACAAATTGTAGTGATTTTTAGTCATCTGCCAACCTTGAAAAAAAACAAATGAGTATCCAATATATCACATCAATTAACACGTTTAATATGAAAAAAGACGTACCGTTAGTGATGTATTTCGCAAGCACATATCTTTCAATGCAGACGTGGGTTAGACATTCAATCTCGAACACTGCCAAAAACGTCTCCACGAACGCAAAAAGTTGGCAGGAGAATGCTTGCATTCCATACAAACTGCAAATATTAAAGCAAGTATTCGCACACCTGCAGAACTATTACAAATATTTAAAAATACTAAAATAAAGCGTTTCCCGAAAAAAATTATAGTATCGTGGGCAACTACTACTGGACTTTAAGAAATTCGATGGCCGAAAAAAATCTTCCGTGATTACTCAAAGTTAATAGATGTTGAATAAGAATACTCTTCTTGACGAAACGAAACGAAATTGGTACAATGAGTAAAACATAATAATATAACAGAATTATATTATGCGATAAATTAGTAAATGAGGACTCACGTTTCAATACACTTGACAAGGGGGATGTGTAGCAAGGCAGGCACCACCCGCCTGACGCACGCCACCATCGTGAAATTGGCGAAATTTCGATAACTGCTATCAAGCCGCAAGTTTGAGAACAAAAGGGTCACGCTTAACCACACACCGAATATTACTGACAAAAGCCCTGCAAAGTTCATATCAGTACAGAAATATTTGTGAAAGGGAATAAATACTAACATAGTTTGTATTTATATGCTTTACCTGTGAGCAGAAAGCCTTCTTGCAACACGGTTCTTTCATCATTATTAAACATTTTATCCCAAACACAGACATCACTTAAATTATTCTCAACGAATTTTTCTAATCTCATTTTAAGGCCGTATTTTTATAGCTATAATTTATTTTCTAAATAAGTTAAGAAGTTAAGTTAGCCAATGCTTTACCAGGACAGCTTTAAAGATGTGTGTCATTCCACACTAAGCGCTAATGTGTTTAGAACCAGAATCTCAGGTTGCATCTTGAGTCTTCAACCACAACACTGGTTAAGTCATGCTCTGCTTACCTTATTGTGAGACACTATGCAAGTAGTTAAATGGATTGTGCGTACTATGTATAGAACAAAACCTGATGGTTTATGAACGAGACTTTGAATAGAAGTAGATTGTTGAAACTCTCACTTTAATTATAAACGTAAGGATACATTACATTTCAAATGGTACACAGTTCCATTATTAGCATCATGAATGGCAGAGAGTCTTATTTGAAAATCTTTAATTTTACATTCTAAGAATCTTAAGGCATTAAGTATTTGGAATTTATTTAATCTTGTTTATGATCTGTTGTAGCGTTTTGCTCGCTCTGGTTGCAGAAGAGCGTAATGTCTTCGCATGCGACCAAGAAGTGCAGCTCGTAGTCTCTCATCAGTAGCAATGTAACACAACACGGGGACGTTTGTGGCAGCCTGAAATTGACAGCATATTTTACCCTAATGTTCTCTATATACAAAAATAACATAAAAACAATAAAATAATATAACAACGCGCGAAAATTTAAAACTGGCGAAATGCGTGTCGGGCGACGCGCATTAGGGTACCGTTGGTCAGCCATTAGAACAAAGATTTGGACAGAAAAGGGTTTATTAACAATTTCATACAAGTCATTGTTTACAACGGTGTTTGTACTTGAAACGAATGATTTATTTGTAACTGCATTTTACATTTCGGACCCCCATTGCTCTTCAACTAACAAAGTAAACTTAGTCGCTTTAGCTTTCTTTTAAGTTCAGTACATGTATCACGATTTTTTCAGATTTTTGAGCCGGTAGTTAAACTTTTAGAGTTCAAAGTTAATTATTTTGCAAACGGATCTTAATGAAAAAAACTGACTTCAATCAATCTTCAATCCTTTAATATTTTTGAAAGACCCATTATTTAATTTCCCGAAAATATATATTTATTTTACGACTTTTTTGTATGCACCCAGAAAGATGAGCGCGAATAACTACCGAGTACCAAAGGATGGTCGTCGGCGTCGCGGTAGGCTTAGAAAGCACTGGAGGGATGAATTGATGATTTGACAGACAAAACACAAAACAGAAAATTGTGGTTGTGTATGGGGGAGACCTTTGCTCGGTATGTCACATCACGGGTTAAAAAAAAACACTTTTATCATCTTTAATTTGCATATTCATGCCAAATTAAAAGGTTTAACGGTTTGGGCGCTATGTTTCGGACAGACGGGCATGGCGAAACTATAATGGTTGTTTTAACAGATTAATAAAAAACACGACAGTAAATTTTAGGTGGTATATATAATATAGTTATGAGAAATCATTTTTAAAATTTCAGACATAAGACTTATTTGATCAAACCTTACATACATACATAGTTTCATTTTCATAGTTCCATCATATTAAATTAAATAATTGAAAGGATTCTCCAAATAATAAATGTTTTTACCTCTGAAGCTATAGGTGCTATTAGTGCCAAGGCGGCTGGTACATGAGGTCTGTAGCCATAAATGAGGAGCGGTAACCATTGATAGCCAACCAAAATAGCAGCTGGGATCCATAAAGCCAGTGTAGAGACGCATAGCGCATGAAGACTCTGGAAACATTTATTCGTAGGTATGACTTTATCATTCCCAAAAAAAACGAAAAAAAAAAGGGATTTCTAAATACCTTTTTTATATAAACTGGGCGTGGATGGCCATTTTGCCATACAACTTTAAATTATCGCTTTACCAAAATTCGCTAGTGATAAGGCACCTACACGTTTTCAAAATTTGACAGTTCATTGAAAATGGTAATTGCTTACCTGTGTAAGGCGTGTCTGCTCCCGTTGTACCTCACCTTTGTAAAATATTTTTTCCAGACGAACGGCTTTGCCCATGTAATAAAATCTGCAAACAAAATATTCAACAAATTACACTAAAAGACACGTCCATTGTGGTAGCTGTGGTGTTATAAATATGATTTTGTAAGTCTTAATCGCAAAGAACAAATCTATATTAAAATGTGTAATCTTGCTATTTACTGAACTTGAAAAACAATATTATGTGTTCAAAATTTGGAATTCTTTAAAGTGTTAGTTTTCTAGACACAAAATAAATAACATTTTGTGCTTAGACAACAAATACTTGTACTTACATAGCTATGACAGGTATTACTCCACATACAAGAACGTAAGGTATACTGAATCCTAAATGTTTTGCGCCAGAAGCTGACGAGGGCCAAAGGAAAGTGCAAGCAGTTCCAGTTGAGTCACAGGAGAATTTCCCATACCCAAACAAAGGTGGGGTGGAGAATATCACAGAATTCACCCAACTTAGGCCAACTAATGTCCAGTATAGTCGCAAGTAAAGATATTTCTCTGAAACATTAAATTCATCAAATTATTCAAAACTTGCTGTTCTTCAATGAACAGATTAAGTAATAAGATTAAATTCGATTACGATTCGATTAAGTAATATTAAATAATACGATTCGATTAAGTAAGATTAAATTCGGGTATATTTTCGAGTTTGTTGACTTATATAACTTTAATGTTAGCCTTTTATTATTATTTTATTTATACTTTTTGATAATTGGTTAATATTTTTACATAAGGTATATTTACTTAACACAGATGCTATTTAAGTAATGTAGTGACACAAAAATGTATACAAGCAGTTCGTTTAGAATGTGGTTTCTTAAATATTGGAACTGCGCTTAGCAATTCACAAATTACAGATCTACCTAGCCTAATCTGTTATAATGTTTTGCTGCCTAAAAATATAATAATATGTCTGTGATAGTACACACCTCGTCTGAAGAATCTAGCAAGTAAATATCGCTCCAGTATTGCTACAAATAAAGCAGTCATTTGAAAAACACCAAAAAATTGATTCAAAAATGCGAAAAGTTGACAGCACGCTGGACCGAAGAGCCATCTGGAATAAAATACATAATAATAAATCCCAACACCAATTTTAGACAGCGAAAAAGTTACATAAATTATGGGATTTTTATAGATTACTATAACAAAACTCATAAAATTTTGATGCAAATACAATTTAAGTTTATTAATAGCATGGTTTTACATGTAAATTACCTTTTTGCTATAGCCGAAGATCCTGCAAATGGGAACCCGACGAGATTTCTACCAAGTGAGGCTGTGCATAAATTAAGTACCAGTATGTGACTTCTGAATATAAGTAGGTGACTGTGGATGAATGTGGCAAAAAGCCAGCCGTTGAGCAGCACCCCGAACACACCTATTAAATTATATCATCACATTAACAAAATTAACTGCATACACAAACTATACGTTGAGTTGTTGAAGAAAATTTATGGACTAACCACGCACACACTTTGTTTTAATTTCGACAATGATTTATAAAAGAAACTAACCAAACACAAACAGGCAGGATCCCAGCAGTACTTTGTAAGAACCATCGAAATAATACCACGGACACTCATCTTGGAGATCATCAAACAAGTTTTGCATATCGAGGAACCAGGTTCAATTCACTAGGCGTCAGGCACCAGGAAAAAGTTCGCGGGCTGATGTGACGTACTGCGCATTTAGATTATTTTTCATAAACAGATAAACGTCCACGTAGGAGAAGTGGTTACAGAGACTGGTCAGGTTGTCGAACTAACGAGTAAGGACTAGCTGGAACAAAAGCAGAGGATCTTGTTACACTGCCTGACGCCACTTTGTGTGCGGCATCGAGGGCGTGAACGTGTGGATGTCCTGCCTCGCTGACCGAACAGAAACCACTTCAACCATACACGGATATGAATTTCTATTCAAAATGCTTTCGTTCTTTCTTATAATTATTAACAAATTTGTTTTTCATGGCAATTCATAGGTACTCCCGAGACCTGACGAGGACAATTTCGTGAGTTTTTTATAGCTTGAAATTCTATTGAAAGATACGTTATTTTACCATTACGAACATAAATAATTGTTAGGCTGCGATTTTGAGAAAACTTATACCGTACCTAGGTCCTACTAAATTAGTACCTAAAGTAATTTTACAAGTCTGATTTAGTAGTTAAAATAATCAGCTCCTGCTACCATAATACTCGAATGAGGTAGCGAACAAAAAGCTTAGAAATCCACAACAAAATTCAACATAGTATAAAATAATTATGGATCAGTATTTTTTAATCTATAAATATATTCACTCCCATGATGTAATGAAGTAACCGTACCGCCGATATTTTAGTATATTTAACCTGAGCACTGAGCCGCTCATATATTTCCTTCAAACAGATTTAAAAATAGTAATCACCGCGACCTATATTTATATCATCGGTATAGGAAGACTTCCCAGTTGTCACAGCTTCGTCTTTCACACTGTTTCCAAGGCAAGCTCAGGTAACCGCTGAATCGCGTATTTCGCTTCGAGATCGTCGAGTTACGCGTACCTGTAAAATTTCTACGCAAATTAGCTGATAAATCTATACATTATTGAGTTGGCAACGTTCGTGAATAATACGCCAGGAGCGTGTACTACTACACACATTCGCCGCTCTTCGATCGAAGTCGGTTAATTGCGGAGAAGATCGCATACGTTTTTGGCTATGTAATACTTTATAACCGATCACTGCCTAGCTCTTATCAAACTGGTTGATTTGTTTATTCGCATTGAGCGCGCAGTGCAGTGCCGTCACCGGCCGGGCCGCGACAGGATGTTGTCGTTGGAGCAATTGTCACAAATGGTAAAGGAACACCTCGGCTTGACCAGCTATATCGACGGAGTACAGCATACACCGTGTAAATGGACTATCCAGGAGTCGTCCTTGGGCGGCCGAGGCCTCATAGCTACAGAAGACATAAGTGCTGGCGAAGTGCTCTTTGTAGATCATCCTCTAGTTTATGGCCCGCGTGCTGGCAGCCATTTAGAACGAGGGTGTACGGTGTGTGGCAAATTAGACTGTGAAACTTTTTTTAAGTGTTCGAAATGTGCTTTACTGTTATGTTCAGAATTTTGTGAGAACTCAGACTTGCATTATGATGACTGTGCTATAATTTCGCGCTGGAATAACAAAGTACCTATTGAGGATATTGATGACAAGGCTTTATCACGAGGGTTGACAGCAATCAGATCGTTGGGGCTAAATGAAGATCGACATCTTTTCATGTCTTCCCTTCAAGTTCACCTATTACCTCAACATGGATCCGAATTACGGTATTTGCATGATTACTTTGAAATACCAGAGGAAGACGAACATCGTATGATCCTTGCGTGCTGCGCTCTCGACACTAATGCATTTCAAATTGCTAGCCCGTACGGTAAAAGGGAAACGAGTATGCGCGGTCTGTATCCTGTGTCAGGATTGATGAATCACAACTGTATATCAAATACGCGCTACTACTTTAATGGTGACCTTCAAATGACGGTGAAAGCCGTTAAACCTATCCGAGCAGGATCTGAAATATTTACTAGTTATTCTGGACCTTTATGGGGTACTCCAGCGCGTCGAACCCATTTGTATAAAACCAAACATTTTCTATGTAAATGTGAGCGTTGTGCAGATCCCACTGAACGGGGAACATTACTTGGTGCTCTAAAGTGCTTTGCGACGGAGTGTTCGGGGTTTTTACTACCGGTGAACCCATTAAACACATCAACTGCTTGGAAATGTCTGGAGTGTGGCATGCGAGTTCCAATCAAGAACATCTGTGCAATACAGGGCGCTTTAGGAAGTCTCATGGGAACTTTGGACTTTGAAAATGTGGGGCAACTGGAATATTTCTTAACGGAACGAATCACAAAATATATTCCGAAAACTAATCAAATCGTAGTGGATCTGCAGTGTCGGCTGATCTGGTCTCTTGGAGAAGCTGAGGGATATCGATGGCATGGTAAGTAACAAAAAATACTGTGATGACTTAATACTATTGAATAGTATATTACACCAAACTCAAATACCTGATATTTATATATTCAGATCGATTCCAAGGTTTTTTTGGTGAAGATCAATTTGAATTATCTAATTCTGATATCAAACATAGCAAGATGATATTGATCTTATCGTTATCTCAACCATTTCCTACATTAGAAGGCCGAAAAATATCTCAACGTGTTTTGGTTTGTTAGCAGACACCTTTTATAAAGCATTTTCTATAAGCACTACGTAACTAATTACTGTTGGTGATTGATAGCGATGACGTAGGCCCTCTATTGTTCTCTCAACGATGACTGTTTTAGCTTGGTATAAAAATAAAAGGTAATGTGGGTTCTCGATTTCTGCATGTAGAGACTGTACTAAATATTACAGGCAGAATATAACAGACGGGTATTATAAAAACCTATATTTCACCGGTTATGTTTAGGTCCCGTGTAATGTAATACAGGCTTCTCCTATGTACTAAATATGTTGGTGACAAAAAAAGTGGCCGACTTGTCTGCTGTATTTACGATTTAAAACCTTGAAATTGTGATTAATTATGTATTGTCAGACGGTAGAGTTCATTAATAGTCAATAAATATAAAAAACAACTATGATTATTTTTTACTGCCAAGTTCTCTTTCGTATTTTATTTTAATTTGAAGCGATTTAAAACGAATTAGCCGTCGTAAATCTCATAAAACGCTTTGCTATTACAGCTATCAATTTGTACGAGTGTTCATAGTTTATCATTTCATTGTTATAAATTCCTTGCATTTAATTATGTAGTTTAATTTTGCTGTAAATAAACCGGTAGACTGTCGTATGAATCAACATATAAGTAAATAGATATGTAATAGAGTGAGAGCCCGTGGGCGGCAGACCTACGTTAATTTACTTAAAATAGCTGAAAGTTTCCTGTGTTTCTCTAACATAGGATAGAACGATCACAAAAATATTAAATTTGGATCGTGGTCGCCTTGAGAAATGTAAAAAAAAATATACCGCGACATTTGAAACCATTTAAACCATTTATTTTGCCACAGTATACATGATAGGTACCATTACAATTACAATCACAGTCGACACACATTACAATAAAAGGTTACACAGGTTATTCGGTACTTTGACGAATCTATTTTTACATTGAGCAATCTAGAACCTGATCAGGAACTGGTGAAACTGAGGCTAAGTCTTACATAATATTAATTTAAAAATTAAGCTATATTATGCGTGGCATGGCAAGGGATATAGCTCAGTATTTGGTGACTAGCTTGTGCTACCTAGATATATTTATTCTACCTATGTAAGAAGAACACTCAGGGATCTAACGAACTATCAGCTTTTATAAAATGACGGAAATCGGCTTCTGGGCCATAATATAACAGGCGATGACATGTTTTGAAACAAAGATACAAACAATATTAGCATCATAAACATATATTAGCCATAGTCTCGTTTGATACATACAAATGATTGTATTATTTTTATAGAAGCCGCATTTTATTATTTGTTTTTCCTGCAGTTGTTGCTATAATAAATTAATAATTTTCCTGTTTTATGGCGTCAATTCAAAAGAATAGGTAGGTAACATGTCTGGTTCGAGAATTAATAAAGGAAAATTTAACAAAGTCAATAGCAAGTGTCTAACTATGTATGGCTCTAACTTGCTTTATGCAAGTTATTATATATATTTTATTATATTTAATATTAAAAAGCTAATCACAAGAACTATTGGTCATAAAAATATTTGTTTGTATTGGAAAGCACATTTATTGGCAAGGAGAAAGGATAAGGAGCGGGTAGCAACGGAATATGTTGCTAAAATGAAGGATATTTATTCGCTTTACGCGACAGGCACGCTTGTCCAACGCAGACAAAGTCTTCGGTAACAGCTAGTTACTTATATATTACTGTTCTCCTTCATCCTTTTAAGTAACAGTACCTACCCAGATACAGCAAAGTATGTAGGTGAATATGAGTACCGTTGGCTCGTAAGGCTAGAGCTGACTATTCAGTTGCAAATGTTGTAATAGGCAGACAGCGTTTCCCAAATTGGGTGGGTGCCGCAGAACAAACACATCAAAAATATTATACTATAATATTTCCAACTTAGTTTTAGAAATACATGTTGTATTAGGAGGTGAGCCTATCGCCATCCACCGGGCATAAATCCAACTCCGTGCTGCTATTGCGAATTTTGCAAATTAAATATTTCTATTTATATTAGTTAAATTTATATTTAATTTCCTAACGTGAGAAGAAGTTTAAGAGACACTGCGTTAACACGCGTCATTACCTGTCACTAGTCGGTAATTGAATGAGCTATAAATATTGACACTTATATATTCATTGAACCGTGATTCCTTATAAGAGTCTAGGATTTTTCTTTATTCTCTGTAGGCATAATATAAAAGTTTAAGAACCACCGCTAGTATGAGTATGTCTCGCATTTATAAGCGTCACTTCCTCCAGTTAGTAGTCGGACATACAATGAACCATAACCAGCTATAAACGGTTAAGCTTCGATTTCCTAGGAAAGCGGTGTGGAATAATGCGGCCGTAATATTATTACCGTGACACGATTAATATGTAATACGTTAGGTCGATCACCGCTCTCTAGGAAACCACTACATTTGTTTTACATAGGCAACGTTCTAGTGACGTCATTGTACCGTTATTTTTACGACCGCATTATTACACACCGCTATGCTAGGAAACCGAAGCTTAACACCTACTGACACCTGTCTGTGCACACGTGCATCCGTCATATATCGTGGCATCATTCTTATAAAACTGCACACTGGTAGATAGCAAATAGTTATTTGTGCAACAAGAGAGAGAGAACAAGAGAGAGAGCAAAGTCCGTATTTTCTTCGAGTCCTGAATAGGGCAAAGATTCTTTTGTAGAATCACGAGCGTAACAAGTAAATCTTGAGCTAGTGTCGCACAAACACCGTTTCACCAACAAAACTCTATTTTGCTTCGATTCATTTTTCCTCACGGTAGAAGCAAAATCGACATTATTATCATTATTATTAACATTATATTGTTGGTAGACAGGGTCGAAATGGCCTTGAAGGACCCGGCACTCAGTGCTGGCGAAGGTTGGCTCTAGGGTGATCAATGGCGCCAGGGGATCGCCACCTTGAATGATGTATGGTCAGTAAAATCCTGGTGGCAGAGTTATCGTGAACTACGTAAAGAAAGCACCACTGTCTGATTTCTATCTTGGTCGTCGTATGACAGTCGAATCACAAGAGAGCCCACCCGTTCATTGACCACAAAAAAATCAAAAATTAAAATGTCTCTTGTCTGTGCCGATAGATAGACGCAAGTACAAAATTAGTTCACGATCGAATAAGAATCAAAAGCTGCTTATGTTCGTCAAAAAATATTGACCTAATAAAATCTGTTGACATGCAGCCATTACTCGATAGGCATGTATAGAACAATAAAAAATACACTTCACTTCATCTGTAACATCATCAATATCAATTTTACAAATATTAGATTAACTTCCTAAGAGACCTATCTGTAGAGAATCAGAACTAAAAATGAACACACTGACTACCGTGGTTTCACGCCCACGGGATCCAAAATCCAGCTATTAATACACTCATACTTGTTTTTAATCGAAGTACGTGTGAGACTGGAAGCCAGGCATCACATGGTGTTATGTAAACATCCGCCTTTACAAGCCATGATATTGACGTAAACCTAAGTGGAGTGAACATGCTAGACATGTGCATAGATTAGTGCACGTGATATGTGTTCTATAAGGAGGTTTTTTTAATTCTACCATAGTCGAAAACACGTGTGCACATACAGATACATAGGAAGGATCGAAGTCGCCCGTTGCCCATAAAAAAAATATTTAATGAATCGTGTCACATATTTTTCTTTAAAAAATCGACGTCCGCACTAGTAATAAATTTAAAAAAATAATAATATTTTCTTTCTAAATTGTAATTCTATGTTTTGATCTCCTAAAATGTAATTTTTTATTTTAATTTTATTCTTGAACTTTTATCTAATGTTTGTGAGCTGTGGTCTCCTTTAATTGAGAAAATATACTAAAATGTTTCATCGTGTTTGTTATATGTCTATAATGTGTATCCTCCTAGCTCTTGTTGGAGATCCATAATTAATTAAATAAATAACTCCTTTGTTGCGGAGGTGTTCACAAACTTACATTTCATACACACAGAGCACACCCGTCCGAGTCCGAACAAATCTTTGAGGATCACACATAGATCCCACAACACCAGCACAGTTAAAAGTGGCGAGGCGACCGATTTAACCACAACGCCAACCGTGCACTTGAATTTAATTTAAAAAAATAACTCGCGTTTTCATACTCTCAGAGCTCCATCTAATCAATTACTATTATCTAATATATACATAACATGTGTCAGTATTATGTTATCGAATTACTCCTAGTTTAATTTTGTTGTGTTTGTTTGTTAGGTCTAAGAGACGTCGCGTCGTAGGATTTTTTTTAAAACGTACCCAACGGGTGGAGGTTCAGGCGACAGCTAATATGTATCATTAAATTTCAAAGCAATTTGTAGAGTAACTAAGAAAATGGCTCATTTAGCTCCTATATATTGCTTCTTTATGGCCAATAACTTTAAACATTTTGTTACTCAGAAGGTTGTCACAACAATAAATCTATTCCTGGATACTTTTAAACATACGAAAACAACTGATTTTATTGATGGTCAAACATACGCAGTAGCTTTTAGCGCTGCATGTAAACATAAATTAACAACTCGACGTGCATTACGTCAGAATCGACAGTGGAGTCGGCTCCATGGTTTTATTATTCCAGTAGCTATTTTCATATCGGGTCATATACATCAATGTTAGATTGCCGTCAGTCAGATTGGCGCAGTGCAGGACCCACCAGGCTTTAACACAGTCTGCACTAATCATTCGCACAGCATTGACATGGCGTGTGTACCTACTAAAGAAACAATTCTTCTTACGAAGTATCTTGAAGTGTCTGACCCTCTTTGGACTATCAAACAATCAAATCTCGGTGGAAGGGGACTATTCGCGACTCAATCTATCAAGAAAGGAACCCTCATCTTCTCCAACAAACCTTTCGTTGTCGCTCCGCGCGCGGATTGTAATTCCCAAACTTATTGTTCAACTTGTTATACTTTAAGTGATTTGTGCTTTAGATGTGACAAATGTTGCCTAATTATTTGCTCTGAAGAATGTAGAACGTGCCAAGACCATCAAACAGAATGTGACTTCATTGCAAGTAACTGGAAAAGGAAGCGTGATGGTGACAATTATGCCGATGTATTGAAACAAGTACTGATTTATTCTCACTTCTTACTATTAACACAAAAACAGAAGTTAATACTAACGATATTACAAGCCTTTCACGGTAAAACAAACGATGAGCAATTAGAAAATCTGTGTTCTAGATATTTAATACCAGAAGATCAGCTGCAGTTCATAAAATACTTTAATTGTTTATTAAAGATAAATTCTTATAGAATAGCTACCAATGCTCAAGACCAAAAGGTACCATTACGAGGCCTATACCCTCTGTCATCATTCCTCAATCACAGTTGTATTCCAAACACTAGGAATGTGTATAAAAAAGATTACACGATGGAAGTGTACGCAACCAGAGATATTGTAAGCGGAGAAGAGATTTTGACATGCTACACCGGACTTTTGTGGTGTTCACCAACAAGAAGGTTCCAACTTTATAAAACGAAACATTTCTGGTGCAAATGTGCAGGATGTGAAGATCGAACTGAGATGGGAACAAATTTATCAGCACTGAAATGTTTAAATAAGGAATGCGTAGGTGTTCTTCTGCCGATATCAGGATTAGACCCCGAAGTGGACTGGCTTTGTGACAATTGCAGTACAAAATTCCCTGCTTCGAAAATAAGTACTGTCCAGAGTGTGCTGGGCAGCTTAGTTGGATCCTTAGACTTGGATGACCAGTTTCGCTTAGATGCACCTATTCTTGCGAGATTAGCGAAGTTTGTACCATATACTAATCATATTTTCATCGACATACGATTGAGATTAGTGTTGAGAATTGGATTTACTGAAGGAATGAAACTGAATGGTATTTGAACAATAAAACAATTGAGCTATAGATGGACTAACTAAATCTAACAAGGTAATATAGCCATAAGAAAGTTATTTCATTTTATGGTTCTGATTAATAACATTTATAGCCGGCGCATTATTTGCAACGCATAATTTAGAAATAAACTTCTAATTGGCATTGCAAATCCGAATTCTTCAACTTACTAACCAAGATTAAAAATAACCGAAACACAAATAAACAAACTGAAATCTGCATGTTGCTTTCGTGAGTTGGAAAAGTGATTTTATTTACTTAGACATAATATCAAGATTTAAATCATAATACATAATACAGAACCAACCTAATAAATCAAATCAAAATATGATTGATGGTGAACTAGTATTACGTTATATACCAATATACACGGTGTCCCAGCTTAGGACGTCTAGCCGAAATCGGGTAGTAGGGTAAATTATGACAGTAATCAGAAAAATATTGACAATTTCAACTTCCATATTGGAAAAAAAGGAGATTTTTACAAATAAAAATAGAAAATTTACACCTTGAGACGGACTTTTAGCCTGTGGATGCGACATTTTTTTAGAAACAATAAGGCATTTTTTTAGAAAACAAATCATAGAAGTGTACATTTCCACCGGCTAACCTTTGATAACGGGAAAAAGGGATCTTTGTAGGCACGTGCCAGGAGTGCGAGGTAGTACAGTGGCAGATGCGCACTTATTTTTTTTAATCTCTCGTAACTCCTATTACATTCCACACGATAGAAATCCTTATGATTTCATTTGAACACCAGTTGGGCAGTTAACGCACCTGCTAACAAGGCCGAACGTCTGTCATCACCAATCATAATGGCCTTCTACGTGGATGAACCGTTAGGGAATCAGGGCTCTACATTCGCTGGTCACAGTATTTTATTAGTGCTGTTAATTTAATTACTAGTATTACTGTTACTCTTGTTGCTTCTTCCTGAAACAACATCATCGTACAAACCGTAGAGGAATCGCGGCTCTACATCCGTTGCTGACTGTATTTTACTAGTATTGCAATGGAAGTAGCATTCTTGTAACTCTTTTTTTTTAATCATGTTAAAACTTGTAGGCAGGTTTCTGTAAGCAAGGCCGGCAATTGTCTGCTACAACTGTCATCACCTCACCAATCGTAATGACCGTAGGCGTGTAGGTACTGAATTAAATAACGGCTCTAAAATCGCTGATGTTGCATTTTATTAATGTTGCAGTGTAGCAAAATACTTATATATTTTAAGTTTTGTTACCTACTCTATATTATTTGTCTTGGAATCAGTTTTACTCTATGTAAATAATTGTGAAATAGCTTTTTTACAAAACTATTTGATGGCTAGGTTGAACCTGGTTGGTTTGCGTTAGTTGTTTCTATTTCTTTATTATTTTTTACCCGCGCTAGGATTAATACCTGAGGCTTTTCACTAACATACATCCCACTAGACATGGGCGTTTTCAGTTTTTAACGCAAACCGATATTTATCCGATTTCAGATTTCCAAATCGATTTCAAAATCAGTTTTTAGAAATCCGATTTCAATAGCGCCTAGCCACGTTATCAACCGTTCGCTTACGTTATAAGATTTCGTTTTATCAACTAATGAATATCAAATACAGATTTTGTACCAATAAGATTCAGATATAAATTTGCCGATTTTCCTTCATGCTTTTTCTAGGCTTAGGACTATCAGAAAAGCTTTTTCATGAAAAAAAAATATATATAAAAATACATAATTTTTTATACACAACTTTTTACACTTTATATAAACACGTCAAAATTACAATTTAGAAGTCAAAGTTTTTAATTCAATTATAACTGTTTTATAAACCCATTTTTTTCGTTATTATTATCATACGTATGTACGTAATTAAATAAATAACTATGTATCTATTGCAAAATAATTACGCGTGCACTTGTCACTAAACAAGGTCAAATTTGCATCTAAAATTCTAAATAAAACGAAATAAGTACGAGAGTTAAAACCAAAATTATATTAATGCTTAATCTAGCTAATATAGCGCATATTTCAGTTATAATAAGGATGATGTTGATCGCAAAAATCAATGTGCACACGCAACCGCCACAAACCGAATCTATCGAACAAATTCGTGCCATCCTTTTTACGCCGCTATATTGCTTTTGGTTAGAAAGAGAAAGAGCGAATTGCTAGAAATCAGTTTGCATCGCCCCGCAACCAAATCGGTTGTCTGTAATCAGTTTGCGTTTGGATTTGGATACACGTTGAAATAATTCGTTAGCGTAATAATATCATTTAGCTAGGTTGTCGATTTATCGAAATCGGATTTTCTAGTTGAGAAATCGATTCGTATCGTTTTTTATTTGAAATCGGATTTTTAGTTCGTTTTGATATATCTGACGCATGTCTACATCCCACACTCACAAAGCCCAGCCAACAGCCTTCGAAAGGTCGGCTTTAAGGGTGGTTAAATCCTAATATTATTGGCACAAACAGCATATCCATCAATCGTAAATAGAAAATCTTTTATTAGGAAATGCAGTAATCTGAAATCTTTTGTAAAGCCTAGTAACACATGAACTGCCTATAGTTGTAAAAGCACTAATTTCGTTAATACTTTCAATAAATTAATTAGTTAAATTCGGTCTTCTCTTCAGATGAAGAACTAATTGCCGTACCAAAAAGCTACCGTAACCTTTTATTCCTAAAGAACATATAACAATTATGACGTTAGATAATATCGTTCCCATGTACTCAAAATGTAAGGCGTAATATGAGTATTCATCTGCATGAGTAGTATGAAATGTTTAACCTAGCGCCGAATACGATGATTTAAGCCAACTGTGTCCGTATTATGTTTCTAGGACGCTCTGTGGTGTACACTGTGTCAAGGTACGATTTAACAATACGTAAATCTTATAAGTAACAAAAGTAGCTATGTATCTTTCGACAGATTAGGGTTTTAATTTACAAAAATAAAAATGTAGTCAGAAATAAGAGACTACGGCGAAGTCAGTAGAAAGGTAATGATTTTTGCAGTCTATGTATGTATGTTTGTTTGTATGTTAACTACTGAACGGATCATATTGAATGAGGTGTCAACTGATTTGTAAGAATAGCCTGTGTGACACAGGCTATATGAATTTTATCATAATTTCATTTAACGGAATGTCAGATTGTAAACTAAACATTTTTATTAGAAAATCCTAACATGTTTGGTATATATATGGATAAAATGTCAGGTCATAAATATGAATGAAAGGTCTAGGGAAAAACATTATAAATAATATGTTTATACATCATTCTGTTTAGGTCAAAATAATCGATTGAAAAAAAAAGAGTAATAAAAAAATAGCTATAAACTAAAACCTGACTACGTAAAAAAGAGGTCTAAAAGAGAGTAACAAGAAAATATTCCAGATAAAATTCCAGATATGAACTATGAACTACATATTATACATAGAAACACCCAGACTAAGACCCCATGTCTTAGTCTGGGTGTTTCTATGTATAATATGTATTTATTTACAAAAAAAAAAAAAGTATATTATGTATTAGTATCAGTTATTCTAGTACCCATATTACAAGCTCTGCTTAGTTTGGGACCAGATGGCGTTGTGTGTGAGTTGTGAAATATTTATTTATTTATATGCATTGGAACAAAAATGGTCGAAGTAGGGCCGAGGTCGCTCCCACTGTCATTTTTATTTTTGGATTAAAACTTTGATGAATATTTATCAAAGGATTAAAACAATATTTCTACTGACCTAAAATTGCACTAACTAATATTGTTTGCCAATACGACAAGTGTACATAAATAAATTAGTTAACAATACATAACAAATTATCATTTTCATGCTTCGGCAGTTGCAGTTGGCATGGTGACTAATATAAACGATCATAAAGATCGTACTCAAATCAATAATGGGACTAGAAAACTCGTCCAATACTTCGGGCAATTTTCAACCTTTATACAAAACCTTTTTAAATACGAAGTAAAAAATATTTCAATAATTTCTCAAGAAAAAAAGTGTCGTTTTCGAGGTGAACTTTGTTTTAAAACTCATTTTTCCAGTTAAAAAAAGAAAGCGCGATAATAACAAGAATACGTAACCTCTCTCTTTTTTTAAGTCGGTTGAAAATGATCGGGATAATAACATATTATTGTGGCTAAAATCCTAAATTCCGGTTTTAACTGATGAAATTACAGCTTTTGCTGAAAAATATGCACTTACCTGAAACCTTTTATAATATTATTATGTTGTTTACAAAGTGCACTTTAACTTTTCACATATTGAGTGCAACAACAACTTCTTTGTTGTACTAAAATCAGACAGATATAACGACAATTGTAATGAGTGGACATGTCCTATAACCAAGCCTATAAAAATTATAATTATCCACCCAACGCAAATATTACCAAGTAATGAGAGACTAAATTGAATCGGTTAAAATTAAATCAGTGTGCGAATATTATGAATTAATTATACACGTAAAACAGGTCACGACGCTCGGCAATGTAACGATTCAATTAAATTAAAATAAACAGCCAAATGAAATGATGAATGATGCTCTTACGTTCATTAGAATTCCATTGTATCTTTTAATGTAAATTCCTTTATAATCCTAATGCTTAAGTGTGCACATAAATAAGTTAAGCCTAATTAAATTAAGTTTGTAAAATACTTTGTAATTGAAAGTTGCGTCACAATACTCACAATTAATTTAATCTCGTGTCCATTGTACACTTTTTGAGTATTAATGTACGGCACCGGTTGTGGTTTGAGTGATCTTCTCAACAAACGATATGTAACAATATAGAAGAAAATATTGATCCGACTAAGATTATTTCTGGGTGAAGGTGGAGTTAATATGTTTAAGTGTTTGTAGCATGGTTGTAAAGGCCTCCACTATTCCGGAGTTTCTTGTATTTTTTTTATCTCTCTAAAGATAGTTCAATAAACCTTTGGTTTTATCTCACCAGGTTGCGCTACTGTAGAGTGAGTCTTTCAAAGTTTGTTGACATCTAAATGAAAATCCTTAGTTGGAATGAAATGATTTATCCTAACCATTGAATTGATACGTTTTTATAAAGGCACAGTTCTTAAGGGCATTTTGAAGACAGATTTTTGGTTACAATTTCAAATGGGGACATTAATACGTACGTCTTTTTTGCTGTCATACGTGCCTAAAGCACAAGTGCGTTCTTTGTTGCTCTTAAAAACGGTGTCTTCAGAACACTAACGAACTGTGCCTCCATAGGCAATTATAAACTCAATGACCGCATTGGCAACTCGAAAAATATTGATATTTTATATATCGGAGACCTCACGCAACACAAGCAAACCTAGTGGCGAATTTATACGCAATAACCCGTAGGAGAAGAAAGGAAATAAGTGCCTAGACACCCAAATATACGTCGTAAAGTAATAATACGTTTATGTTAACAATAATAACAACGGGCAACTCCATTTCTAGTTGTAGTAGCATTCTTGTAGTAGGACAATGAAAACACAATTCTAGTGTAGGCATGTAATATCTCGTTTGAGTAAACGTCACGGTGCTGAGCATTCAGACCACGATAGTACTTACACCTGCGATCGTTGTACGCTTTTCAAAATAATTACGCGTGTACCAGCACTTATTAGATTATGTAACTGAAAAATATTGACTTTTGACCTTGTGTATCTCTGAGATTAGTATGAATATACATACATAGTAATGATGGGGTATTCCATTCTTGACAAGCGCTGTGTACTATAGCCAAGTTTTTCACTTTTTAATGCAGTCCTAAACCTGGCAGAATTATAAACTTCGTGCGCTGCTTCTAAATATTATTAGTGTCTTATTCTAACTAGTGGTGTAGTTAAAAACATCTAAGTGTTTTTGTCATTACTGCTGGGCTATTAAATTCTTCGGGACATTTTCTGGAAAACTGTTTGTCATTACCTCGAAACATTTGTAAAGCCAGTAGGTATCCTTATTCGCATGTTGGAAAAACTCCAAAACACCGATTTTCTACTACTTTTGTGGTGCCACAGGATACTCTTGGCAATATCTCAGCAGGGTACGTTCCACAACTTAATCGCAGATGAAGGGAAATTCCCCCGATCCGTTCCAGAATTAATCAGTTTGAAAATGCGTAAATAAAAGCCCACTAATCTGCGATACGTGAAGTATAGATATCCCAGCTTATATTTCAAGGGCATCATCATTGTTATGCTCGTGTATGAACGTAAACACGTCATTCCGCAAACAAATGCGTAAAACTAAACTATAGAATGTGCGGTGTAGTTAGTATTGCATTGAGTTCAGTATAACGTGTGCGACGAGTGCGCAACAAGTGAATAAAATCGGGCTGATAATATCGTGAGGGGCAGTAGTACTATTGACCGCCGATTGACATGGGCGCCGCCGCGAGGAACGCCCGGCCTCACGTCGTGTCTAGGTGGATCTGTCTACCTGAACCGTTAGTATCATAATCACTCATATTTCCATCGCTTCATTTATAACCCGATTCAGTGCCAAATGTGAAGACAGATGCTCCTTTCTGGCAATGACAATGAACTGTGCAGGTGACGTATGTTCCTTGCGTCAAGGGGCGAGCTGTTGTACATGTAGTGCATATCCTTTGTGAGTCCAAGATAGCCCTTAAAAATGCTACTCAGCATTACCAATGTGCGTCGGACTTGGCGTCTTGCCGTTACATAGATCGATGAAGGTCCCTGTTTTCTCTTCTGCCAACTATTTCTATATTTCCTCGCCAAGAATCGAAAATCAATTTGTTGCAACTATACAGTTAATAGACTGATGGTAGATTACGATGTTGATAATTTCAATGAAAAGCTGATGTATTTGCCAACCAACATAATCTAGGTAGATCAACTTAAAATTTTGCCCTTTAGAGTTTCTGGATAAACCAAAGTTTTTAATGTTGGTAAGTTAGATTTCGGTAAAACTGAAAAAGGCTAGTTGAGGATGATTCTTGATGATCTCGATGTCAATTTCGGCAAATTTAATGTATAAACACAGTTTTAGGCCAACTTTGTTTGACTATTTTAAAATGCTAACAACTTAGCAGCAGCAACAACTTATGTTTATGCTTGTCGTTCCAGAGCTGTCGGAGTCCCGTCTGGCGCTGAAAGAGAGCCTGTGCCGCGGCACTCTGCGCACGTTGGCGGCGCTGGGCGTGGGCGACGCGCACCTCCGAGGCCTGCTGCTGTACCACCTGCACGCCGCGCTGGCAGAGCGCGCCAGGCGGGCGCCAGACCTGTATGAGGTAAATAATATCTATAGATATCTATCATTATATTTTGGGGATATCCGTCAGGAATTCTTAATAGCAGTAAGGAGTTGAAATCGTGTCCGGTGGATGACGATTGGCTCACCCCCTATCTATCACATGGGACATAATCATAACAGGTGATAGGTGGGTGTTATACTTACACCTCTGCCACACCCTTTTGGGTAATATAGGCGTGATATTATGTTAACATAAAATTAATCAGAAATCTTTCATGTCCTGCTGCTCTAATAACTGCGCAGTTCCGAAAAGGGTGCGCTAAACAAGTGTCGGACCTGAATAACGTGATCTTTATAAACCACTTTGTAGGGTTCCGTAGTAACAACAAGGAACCCGTGTAAAGTGGGATGATTTTTTTTCCGTCGCGCACCCCATAATGTGGGATATCGTTAGATAGGTAGTGTTGCCCAGCAAGAGTCTTGCAAGTCTTGCAATTACCTATAAGGCTATTGCTATTTATTAAAGTTTACTTTAGATCTTAGAAAAACGTATTAAAATAGGAACATTTTAAGTTTGAATTAACATAACCATAGTAAAGACCAACTAGATTAATAAATGTTTAAAGATTCAATGAGAAATTCAAAAAATCAACTGCGCTATATGCCGTTTCCCATGGGAGTAACTGTTTCTTAATAAACATTTACGTAATCAGTATAAATGTATTCGTTTCCATTATAAGCATTCTGAGACTTATTTTATTCTTTGGATGGAACACCTGTACTCTGAAATTCAAAAATCGAAGTTCGTGTGTTTGTGTTTTGTGGCTTGCAAGACTTGCAAGACTATTGCTGGGCAACACAAGATAGGTCTTTTAAAAACAGGGGTTTAAAGGGGTTGTCAAGACCGATTTTTGACAACATAGTACATTGTACACCAAGGGATGAAAGTAGTTGATTTCATTGAGGGTGTAGTTTGAGGCCCGAAGCGTAGCTGAGGGCCTTAATACACCCGAAAGAAATCAAACTTTCGCCCGAGTTATACCTAATGCTTTATACTACACCTACAAGGAAAATAAAAGAGTGTGCATTTTTCTCACTTCTCCATTGCAGAAAATCTGCATACGCTTTATTATATGTCCTTGACTTTTGTGGCAAGAGGTCCTCAATCACTGCTTGAGCAGTTACTTTCAATTCCTCCGGAGTCAATAAATCGTCAGTATCACTATCACTCGCTTGCAACAAATTGTTTATTCAAAAGTTTTTAAAATGATGAGGAATTTGGAGCGAAATGCAAAGATTTTCACAATTTCTTCTTTCATACGCGCATAGAGACAGAGGTAACAATCGCATGCAGCCAGCTACACTTTATAAAAAAAAAAAAAAAAAAAAAAAAATTTAAACTGTTTATTTCAAAAAACAAATTGCAAGATGATTTACATTTTATAACACTATATAATCTTAAAATTAAAGAATTGATTAAATTATGAAGTTGATTTGTGAAAAAACTTTGTAATTATTTTGTAACAGGTAATAATAGTGATTTTAGTGGTTTATTTATGGAGTTATTATATAATTAAGTTACATTAATTTATTTATTTTTATAAAAGTAGTTATTTTATTCTTTTAATATTCTTTTATATTTATGGTTTACCAAAAATTACAGAAAACAAAATGAAAAAAAAAATGAAATTTAAAAAAAAGTTCTTTACTCCCATGGGAGTAATGAATTTAGGAGTAATATTTCAGACCTCTAACATACATGTTGCTTTTCAGAACTCGTCTGAAAAGACTAACTTTCTTTGATAGATATTCTCCGTATTAGATACTGCAAAGAGGTACTTTCTACGTAGGTGTAGTATAAAGATAATTTACTTTAAAAAGCAAATTAGTGTTCGAGTAGCGTACTCCGCTCCTCGTCTAACAGCTAAACCGTTCGCTCGAAATATCTGAAAAAAAACATGGTGTTAGTATAATATAATGCACTTTTAAGAACAACGATAGTGGCAATGTGGCTATACGCCGCTATTTTCTTATAACCATTTACTTGAAAAAATACTCCTCCTTGAGTTAGAGTAACTCTTACCTTGGTTGGTCCTGGGATGAGTCACCACTCCTAACATATCCAGTTTCCTCTGTGCCTCGAAAAAGCCCAAATACCTACGTTACGACCAGTTTTTAACATAATGGTTACGGCTGAATATCTGTATTTTACGTAAAACCCCATTCCAATAACCCGGAATAGACTTTTTATTTTACCTAATTGACTGCATTTTTGGCCTTTTGCTCAAAAACGTTTAAATTGGATAAGGCTGTTATGAAATGAGTCACCATCGTAAAAAAAAAGAAAATTTTTGACAAAAACTATGCACATTGTAGCATTTTGTAATCTGGGTAAAACAACTTTTGACAAAACTTGCCAGCTCAATTTAGTTTTTTTCTCCGTCTACAATAATTTAAACAAAATTAAATGTTGTCACAACTTCCTTTGATTAAAAAGCGGGTCTAAATCGCGTAATATATTTTAAACGTAAATAAATACCTACGGTCGACGTTTTATCTTTCAAATATATTACGCGGTTTAGACCCGTTGGCTAATCTTTGAAAATATTGGATTTAGTGTATTTAAATCGCGAAAGTTTTAAAACATTATATAACATTCTTTGTATTAATTTCAGGAACTAAAACCAGAAATCGAGAGCACCATAGAACAAGCCTACAATATCCTCGACGGAGACATATCCGCGCCGCCAGACCTCGAGTTGCGACGCCGGTACCTCAGCGCAGGCAGTGATAAATCCCACGAAGAACGTTTCTTTATCCTTGACAACTAGACAACAGCTCTGAACTGATATCGTCTATATTAATAACGGTCAGGGATTTACAATGCTGTAAAGGATTGATCTCATAAGGAGCAAAGCTAGACCAGACTGAACAGTCCACTCATCAGATCAGTCCTTTTTGCCACAAAAACGCGATTTAAAATTTGACTGCATATTTTGTATGGCTAAAAGTAGGTACACAACAACTTTGACATTTGAGAGGCAAGACTTCGAGGTGGCTAGGTCCGGACTTTGCCTCTCGTAAAGTCCTTTATATGTCCACTTCCATAAACTTATTATAGTATCTTTTTTATTAAAACTGACGTGAGTTTGTAACATTATTCAAATTATGAAATACGGGTGTTATTGACCGCGGTTTCGCCTATACTATACTTTTAGGCATCTTCAAGAGATAAATAGACCAACATTAGGTAACACCCGTATTTCATAATTTGAATAATATTGTAGTATGTTTATCCAACACGTGGGCCAGTTAAATATCAACTCGTGATAGACGTAATTTTTATATACGTATCTTAGTATTATTGATACCTTTATTAAATCATTTGATATATAAGATGTTTATGTTATACAACGAATCTAGACAAATATTATCATGTAAATATAAATTATATACTTGATTTTGTGTTTTTTTCTGTACCGACATAGTTAAGGACTGTCTCTATTTCAGAACTTTTTGGACTTAGATGTTACATCAAGGTAAAATAAATCATAAACCTTTTTTTTTTCATACTTAATTAAGGTCTTACTATTTTAGAGAGAAAGTAATGAATATACACACAACACAACAAAACTATATTAGATCTTAGTAAATGACATCTTAATAAACTAAACTAAAAATATTACTTAGTGTACTATTTATATCATACATCAAAGCTCCTAAGGTCGATGATATCCTGTGCCTATGAAGTATGAACCAATAACGACGAGAAGGTGTGCGTCAGTACATACATTTCCAAACGTTATATTTTTATCCTATAACAAATCGGTCACCGATTACTGATCGTTAGCGGGAACCCTGAAGATCTTTTCATTTAGTTATTTAACTTTTCTTTCGACGGGTAGTTTGAAATCGCTGTGTGGGCCTTTGGCGCTCTCTAATTTTTGGCAGTGAAGGCATTTCAGTAGCACTTGTTACTATTTTTTATGTGCGTCAATTGGCAATAAGTAATTCACATACATACGCTCCTGCAAATTTTGTATGGAGGATATCAAAGGGTGTATCGTCATTAATAGGTGTGCCGCGGCAAAATTGTTTTTGAGGTGTTTTATTAGGGTACCTACAAGGAACTCTCATAGTTTGCATGAATATGTATCTATGTTAACTATGTGAAAAAAATGATAAAATAAAACTTTGAAAAATATTTTTCTTTCGTGTACATACCTCGGCTACATGTAAAGTGGGCATGTTTTTTTTCTATCGTCTACCCCATAATGCAGAATTGGCCTTGGCCGGTTATTTTGTTACTGGTAACTTTTGACCTAAATATTTTTATTATGCCTAGACGTATAGGCGAAACCGCGGTCGACTAAATAGACCAACATTACGTGAGTAACACCCGTATTTCATAATTTGAATTTTGACCTGAAGTTCAAAAACTTTGGTTTTTACAAAAATTAACCTAAAATAGGCTATTTTTTTTTTATAGAGAAACTCTTCTACTTTCTACTCAAAAACTTAAAAATAAATTAGCTATCCAGGTAATGAATCCTTGAGTAACTTAACTGCTGATAAAAAATCGACAACCGCCATTTTACAAGGTGATAAAGATGCTCGTTGAATATTTTGCGCTAGCACGAGCCACGAGGAAAGTCACGAGGCGAGCGTCTGAATGCACCATACAATACATACCTACACACGTTATGATACCATTGCATTACCATTTGCGGCCACAAAGCATTAAGCCAACTGAAGGTGTCATTTTCAGGCGTCCCCATGGACGTAGTAGTTATATTAAGTCCATGGGCGTCCCCCACTGCCAAATTTGGAAGAGCGCCACCCTTGCACGTCATATTTAAAAGTGGTTGTCAGATCATAGATGCGCAGAACAATTTACATCTCCGCACCTTCGCTAGTTTTGGCAGACTTTTTTGCATTCATTTCGTGTCCTGGTTTATTAATCTGAGTTTGTGGCAGAATTATGTACCTAGATAGAATAAAAAAACCGGCCAAGTGCGAGTTGGACTCGCGCACGTAGGGTTCCGTTCCGTCCACTATACATCTAAATAAATGTTTTTCTTTAATCTTTACTATATTGGAGTTGATTGAATGAAAGGTAAAATGCGGTTTACGATTTATAACGTATTAAAAAAAACTAATTATTAAATCTCGTTCAAACCAATTTTCGGTGGAAGTTGCATGGTAATGTACATAATAATATGTATTATTTTTACATTTATCATTCCCTTATTTTAGAAGTTACGGAGGGACACACAAACATTTTTCCACTTTGGAAGCGCAAACTATTCAGCTTAGAAAAAAATATATTAGAAACCTGGGTTTGATGAAAAGAAAAAATTAGTTTCAGTTTTAAGTATGGGTAACCCCAAAAATGTATTGTTTTTTTTTCTATTTTTGTATGAAAATCTTAATGCGGTTCACCGTATACATCTACTTACCAAGTTTCCACAGTATAGCTATTATAGTTACGGAAAAAGTGGCTATGACATACGGACGGACAGACGGACAGACATGACGAATCCATAAGGGTTCAGTTTTTTGCCATTCGGCTGCGGAACCCTAAAAATGGAAGTAAAAGCGAAGCTAATCGAGGTTAAATCAAAGAGGATATTTAAGTGTTCAAATTAAGGTGGCAGAAAGACACATCACTACTATCAGGTGGCTAATGTAATGTCACTGCCACGCCACTAGTGTCACTGCACTGCCAAAACTGTCAAGTAAAATTTGATTTTGATATTATTTCACGAGATTTCCACCTATTCCTGCAGTGTTTTATTTGATAATTATAATATAAACGTATTTAACGAGTTACCCATATACACGACTCAATTAACAGATAAAGATTTTAAATCCTTACTTTGATAACAGCTTATCGTTTATTATACCAAGTTAATGCTCTATTCAAAGTTCCTTTATCGGCCCCTGTATCACAGTCTCAGTACAACATTAAAATCCAGTTTTATTCTGATATCAGAGCAAAGAGCATTCAACGACATCGCTATGGCACCGGCTCCTCAAGCTTTATTGCTGTCATCATCAAATTGTCATGGTTATTCAATGCTGGAATTCGCTAAACAAGAAATCTGTTCATTTCTAAATAAGTAAGTGGCAGATACGGTATTATGTTTCCAATAATTAAAAAGTTACGCTTGACCACAATTAATCATCTTTTTTTATTCCAGGAACAACGTCAGTGAATTAATCTTCGTTCCCTATGCCCAAAAAGACCATGATAACTACACAAAGAAAATCAAGGATGTAATAGATCCATGGGGTTTCAAAGTTACAGGATTACATACATCCTCTGACCCTGTTGCTACCATTCAACAATCCAAGGCTATTTTTGTAGGTGGAGGCAACACATTTTTGCTTCTTAAAACATTGTATGAAAATAACTTGGTGAGTCTAATAAAGTCTAGAGTAGATGAAGGCAGTCTAGTGTACATAGGGAGTAGTGCTGGTACTAATGTGGCAACAAAGAGTATTCACACCACAAATGACATGCCTATTACTTATCCTCCATCTTTTGAAGCCATTGGTATTGTACCTTTTAACATTAACCCTCACTACATAGATGTCATAGAGAGTGCCACTCATAAAGGGGAAACTAGGGACCAAAGGATAATGGAATTCATGGAGCTGGAGCATGCAAGACCTGTGCTAGGTCTAAGAGAGGGGTCTATCTTGAATATAGAAGGTGAAAGATTGATTCTCAAGGGGATTGCTGGTGCTGTCTTATTCAATGTGTAAGTTTGTATTCTATTTTTGTTAATTATTTTGTATAATTCTATACCTACACCAATTTAACTTTTGCATTGTTCAATCATCATTCATTATTTCTTTTTATTTAAGAAAAAGTAAGTTAACTGAATTGTTATTGAATATTATGTTATTTTGTTTCAGAAATGGACCAAAGACAGAACTTCCTGCTGGATCAGATGTATCATTTCTATGTAAAAAATAAGGATGAATGTGATAATTCCTCTAAAATTTTATAATCAAACTGCAATATTATACAAAATTGTTGATTTATTTATTCACTATAAGAAACAAATAAAATGTAAGTGTTTATCAAAATAACACCATTTGTTTATATCTTGAAACCACTTTAACACTCAAGTCAAATTTTAGCAGTGTTGTTCATTTATAACTGACTGATCCACTTTAATTTCTGTTTAAAAATAAATGCCACAGTACCACTAAAAATCCACAATTTTCACTAGCTACAGCAATCTGAACCTTTGTATGAAATCAATCCACCAGATCTGAACTAAAGATTTTAACTTATCACTAACAATGTCTGAATATTGCACTTGTATAGTTTTTTTTATTTCCAATGGCTAACTCTGGATATCCAGGGTTAGGGTCTATGTCAGCCACTGACTGGAGCATGCAGTAACAAGGATCTGGCAGCATTAAACAGGGATGCTTGTGGTGTCACTCGGGATTGACCAGTCCGCTCAGCTGTAGGTAAAAGACACAGGTATCGTCGTAAAGCTAGATCACGTCGTGCACTTAATCCACGCGTTATTTCACACCCAGTCCCGAACAAAACAGCACGTTGGCGTTTACGCTTCTGTTCTGCTACCTGCAAATATAAACAATATTTTTAACCGACTTCTAAAAAAGGAGGAGGTTTTCAATTCGATTCGTATATATGTTGTTTTTTTTTTTTTATGTTTGTTCACGGATATCTCCGTCGTTTATGAACTGATTTTGATGATTCTTTTTTTGTTAGACAGGAGATGATTCCAAAAGGGTCCCATCGTCAGCATGTCGTGATCTGATGATGGGATCTCAGAGAAATCGAGGGCAACCCTCGAATTTTATAGGCACATGTAATGTTTTTAGTGTGATTTTCAAAGCTGCACCAGTATTTACGTATTTTTATGTGGATGAGCTGATGATGGAAGGTCAACTCCTCAATGGTTAGGAGTTAAAGGATAATTCTTTTACTACTGTACACATATTCAGACTGCTAGTTATGATGTCAAGTGAGCTGTTGGAATGGAGATATTTCAAAGGTGGTACCATTGTCAGCATGTCATGATCTGATGATGGGATCCCAGAGAAATCGGGGGCAACCCTCATATTTTATTAATCGAGACCAGGATTTACGCTTGGTCGCAATAATTTTATGTGGTTGAGCTGATGATGGAACGTCAACTCCTCAATAGTTAGGAGTTAAAGGATAATTCTTTCACTACTGTACGCGTATTCCTACTGCTAGTTATTGTGTCAAATGAGCTGATGATGGAAGGTCGTGACCCTCAATAGTCAGGCGAAAGGATTTACTTCTTGTCTATTATTAATAAGTTTTCCGTCTCAAGTAACCGTCGTCTCCTCATTCGAGAAACATTCTTGCTTGGTCTACCCATCACTTAAAATCGTAAAATAAAATAATTTTTAACAAAAAAAAAACCGACTTCAAAAAGTAGGTAAACTAAAAAGCAAAAAATAAATTTACTTCGCACAAAATAATACGTTTTTTCATTTAGTTAAATATAAATTATTAAATATTTATTTTATAATTCTGAAGTCGGTGCCAAGTAAACAATTAATAACTCTGTATAGATAATATCAATCGTTCTAACAACTTTTTTCTGACTGAATATTAGTTATATTTCTGTGGTAAGTACCAATACTGGGCGACCCGCGCACTAGAACACCTACGCCTCCCTTTTTGTGTGAATTGTAATTTGATATTGTAGAAAGGTTTTTTTTACTTGGCACCGACTTCAGAATTATAAAATAAATATTTAATAATTTCTATTTAACTAAATAAAAAAACGTATTATTTTGTGCGAAGTAAATTTATTTTTTGCTTTTTAGTTTACCTACTTTTTGAAGTCGGTTTTTTTTTTTTGATTATACCAATAAAGTCATAACAATATTTTCTAATTCTTAATAGTTACAAACAGTACCTGAATGCCAGCAACAGGATGAAGTAAGGCTACATCTGGCTTTGTTTCTATTTTTTCTTCATGTGTACCATTTTGTTCAATATTGGAATCAGATTTTGCTGGCTGCTCTGTTTTATTTTGATCTTGCAGACTTTCAGCGTTTTTGTGCATAATGTCTTGTACAAGTTCCTTGCCAGCCATGTGAAACGAGAGGCCAAGGCGCGCCAGTACTCTTTCAGGCCTCCATCTATCTCTCGCTCCTCCAGAAGACACACTGGTTTGTTCGCGGCGGCGCACATCTGCTACTAAGCTTGCCCAATCAACACCTAAAGCATCACCTAAACCAGCTGTAACAAAAAAAAAAATTTACTAAATTGTCACACTTCCAAGTTCAAAATCTGACATGTTATATTATTATTATCAATTTAGATGTAAATACCTCTTGTGCGTTCCTCTTCTAGTTCTCCATCAGATATTTCCTCAAAATCTAAATTGGTTACATCTTCCTCATCCTTAGCATCCTGTGATTCTTTTTCTTCACCAGCACCACTTGTATCCTATGAAAAACGAAATTTGTTAGTGAGGAACTAATACTTCTTACATTACCCAATTATCCAGATTGTTTCTATACCTGTGTAGATTCTTTTTCAGAACCTTCTGGTTTGGAAGCACTTTCATCATTTGGCAAAGCTGTTTGACTGTCCTCATCTATAACCTGATCAGCCATCTGAGAAAATCAAAATTTACTTGTTGGGTTTGGTTCATGAAAAAGTTTACATTTAAAAATATATCTCTTACATCTTCTCTATTCAGTATATCATCAGGGTCATCACTGATTTCACTAAGATCATCAGGTATTGGTTTGTCATCCACTTCAGCGTCAGGGCGAGGCGCTGTTGAGGGCGCAGGTTGGCTTGTAGGAGGCGTCTCTTTTGCCGTCGACTCTGGTTCAATTCTAGGCGGTCGTCGTTTATTATCGCC
This sequence comes from Hypena proboscidalis, assembly GCA_905147285.1. Classification (NCBI taxonomy): domain Eukaryota; kingdom Metazoa; phylum Arthropoda; class Insecta; order Lepidoptera; family Erebidae; genus Hypena; species Hypena proboscidalis. Next base: position 6,697,470 of record LR990130.1, read on the forward strand.
TCGAAGATCCATTCTCATTCCGCGTCCATAGTCATCTGTAATAATAATTTGAATATTCAGTTCTGTACAACCTATAATATCTACATTACCTTGAAAAAAACTAAACTTGGATAACATTCTTACCCTTACCATGCATCCTGCCCCGATGAGGTCCTGGATGGCCTCTGTGGTGCCAAGCATCTACATCAGGCTCTTTATCACCCCACTCGTTCATCTGTAAAAATATACAGGACATACGTAAGGACTTTGCACATTTATAATTTATTAAACTATGATACAATAGTCAACAATACTAAGTTACTTACAAAAAGTACATAGATTTGATTTTCGATTTGCTTTTCGATTTGCTTTTTGCCTCTATTTAGTGTTATTTAAATAGTAACTATACTTAACAATAAAAAACTTAACATACCAAAGTGAGGATAAGGACAGCCAAGGAATATGTGTGATAGGATAAGGCAAGGAGTTTTGTTTTTACGATAATCAATTGGTTGATTCCAATATAAAGTGTGGTAGAGCAAACTCATCTAAAGCAAAAGACCAATAAACATTTCAAAAATACATTGACATTAAATTGTTTCAATTTCTATAAAATTTATTGTGATGATGTAAGTTATTTTTCAAAATCACATTATTGTTTACCTGTTGGTCATGCATCGGCCAGCGTCTTTCTCTTCCCCAATCACCTCCACGATAATCTTCATTTTCCCACTCTTTATGAGGGTGCATGTATCCCCGTTCTCTATCCATAGACCCCCCACGTCCTTCCCAGGAGCGGTCACGATGTGGATGGCGATCGTCATAACCTTAAACATTTAATATAAGGTTATGGCCTAAATTCTGGCCTTCCATTACACATTTAAATAGAATTTTAATCTTACCCATATCAACACCCCTGCGATCACCCATGTGATCTCCATATAACCTATCATCATCTTCTGGATAACCCCTGGGTGGTCCTGACATATCATAGCCAGGATCATAGTGTCTTTCTCTTCCCTGCATATAACCAGGAGACCTGTCATCTTCTCTAGGACCATCATCATACCTATCATCACCTCGATCATAATGATCCAAATTGCGATCATTATCATAAGGACGGTCCATACCCATATCATAGTCACCTTGATCTCTATCCAGGCTATCCAGTCTGTCTCTCTTAGTTGAGCGGTCTCTTTCAAGTCTGTCTTGTTTGCGACCACCCCTTTCAGAATGTGAGTCCGCCCTTTCTTTCGATGTTGAAGAATTCTTGTCTATGTCTAGAGCTCTATTTGAAATAGCTGCTAAAGCAGCCAGGCGCTCCTCTGGCCTGGGCAGAAGTCTTTCCATGGGTTTATTTGGTTTTTCCAAACCTTTATCAGCCCCTCCCCTGCCCCCCAGTCCCCTATCACCACCTCTTCCCCTGCGCTTGCCCTCATCCCTTTTACTATCTTTGTTCCTGTCTCGACCTCTGTCCTTTCTATCATGTCTGTCTTTATCATCATGTTTGTCCTTTCTTCTTTCAATAGATCTGTCTTTGTGATCTCTTCCTCTGTCTCTATCTCTACTTGCTGACCTCTTCCTGTGTCTCTCAGCACTGGCATCTCTCCTAGCTTGTTTCTTGGGTGAAACTGGTCTACTCCTTTCAGAACTCTCCTTCTTTCTGACATCTTTCAAATGTGAAGTATGCTGTCTTGGAGATCTAGATCTAGCTTTTCTAGGAGATCTGCTACGGACTCTAGTTCTCTCTCTTTCCTTATCACGTTCTTTCTCTCTCTCTTTCTCTCGGTCTTTATCCTTAGTGCGGTCTCTATCTTTGTCTCTGTCTCGTGCACTATGTGGTGATATACTTCTCTTTTCTCTTCTTAGTGGTGATTTACCATGTTTCACTGTGGTCTTTGTAGCATTTTTAGATGTAATAGGTGGTGTGCCACCAGATTTCTTGCCTGGAGATAATGATTTTTTACCAATAGTAGTTTTAGCAGCAGGTTTCTTTTTGATAGGAGTATCATGTTTTTTTAATAGCCTGTCATCTTTTTTAACAATAGCTTTCTTAGTTTCACTCTTGTCTCTCTTCAAAGTATCAGCTTTAATGTATTTCTTCTTTGAAGGAGCATCACCATCTGAGGAAGAGCTAGAATTCCTTTTCAATTTACCTTTTTTTCCTTTTCGTCGGGCTTCCCTAGAATCATCATTAAACAAATTAAGAATCAGCATTATAAATATTATTTATTTATTGCAAGCCTATAGTGTCCCACTGCAGGGCAAAGGCCTCCCCTTCCTTTCTCCACTTATCTCTTATTATAAATATACCCGAAGTTAATATTTTCACAACTAAACTAATAGACCAATCTGGACATTTCTTTATGGGAATTGTTTATTACAAAGGACCTTTTGACAACATACTGGCCATAACTGCATGCAGAGTTTCATGTTGCAGTTTTTATACTAAATGAATAAAAAAAAACAAAATTATGTAACAGTTCAAAACCAAAAAAGGGGAAAAATGTTAATTATACATAATTGATATTGAATGTCAGGATGACTTATTCATACAGGTTAGAAATATTACCTCCCTGAAGATGAGGATGATGAACTGTTGTCTGACGAAGATGTTGAAACGCTAGATGAGCTAGAGCTGCGCGATGAGGAAGTGCTTGACATAGTTTTCTTTTTATCTTTGCGCATGTCTTTGTTGGAGTCCATTTTCAATTGCAACTCTAACTCACGTTGCAATTGTAGCCGCCGCTTTTCTAGAACGTCTGTGTCAGCGTATTCTAAGTCATTCTGGTCCCAGTTGTCGATTTCACCATCTGGGCTACGGCCTGATCGTACAACCACGGTCGAATGCAGCCTACTTTTAGGATCATCTTTCGCAGCACGTTTATGTTCACTGTCTTTATTGGCCGCACGCTGCTTGGAAGGACTTATCAGCGTATGGGTAGATGCAAATTTGCAACTTTTACCGTAAGCACAACTACCGTTTTGTGCCCACTGTCTGCAATGTTCAGTTGTTTTTTTAGCGCTGGCTTTCTTAGTGCCGAGACGCTCAAAAACACTAGGTCTATTGGCTAGATCTTTTGATTTCGGTAATTCGACAGTAATTTTTCTTTTTCCTTGTTTTGACATTATAGAGGAAAAACATTTGTCTCGCACAATTAAAAGCGAATATAAACACACATTTCAACCGGCACTGCTACCGCCGCCATTGTTGTTTATGGACACAGAAATTATGGATTTTACACAGACAAGATAGATAGTCAAGAATCAAGATAACGCATTTTTTTATTTTCTTCGAAGCTTTTAACTTTATTGAATCCTTAAAACTAAATCTAAAATGGACTTAATAGAAGCGAAAATTTTATGGCACGTAATTTTGATCCAATAAAAACTAGCCATAGACAAAATCTATATACATATAATAAAATTGAAGGGCCCAGTTGCAGAAGTCCCAAAGTCCAAAAACTCAGGTTGTCAAAAAACGATAGTAAAACATAAAAACAAATAGTGAAATATTTCTATTTAGGTTAGAGAAGAAAATGAAACTTCACAGTGTTAAAAAATAATCAACGTTTTATTTAATATAAAAATATTAAATATTACTATTAAACCTCTCAGTATAATCAACTTTTTGTGAACTGGACTTAGGTCCCAAACATTGGACTAAGCCTCTTTTAACGCTTATTCTAAGGACTTAGGTACTTTTATTAAAGATTTCTTGGACTTAAATCTACACAAACAAAATATGGTGGACTTTAGGACTTAAGCACTAAATTTTAATTGAAATATATTTTTTATGTGAGATCAATTTAAGTTATATACTCGTACAATGTACTATGTACTGAGATCATTCATAATATTTTGGTTTCTGGTATATTAAACTAAACATTATTATTATTACTAAATTAAATTTCACTTCTTGGTAAGTTATTTTCATCAGCTGACAGTATAATAATTATCTTCTCAAAATATTATAATAATACACTCTTAGAAGAGCAAAATAGAAAACTGGTTACATATTTGTTGAACTTACTGACTAAACATAAATATTATTTTGGTTTTAACTAAATAAAAATTACATACGGGATGGATGCAAACATAGCGACATTTATTGAAACCACAGCTTCTATACATGGTCATTATCAATTTCCACCGGTTAAAAATTCTCTGGCGAAACAAAAAATCAAACAAATTGCACGATCGCAATGTTCAATTTGTTTGGAGAACGTGAATTTTTTTATTTCGCCAGAGAATTTTTATCCAGTGGAAATTCATACTGGCCATGTATAGAAGCTGTGGTTTCAATAAATGTCGCTATGTCGCATCCACCCTGTATAACAAAAACAGTTTTATGTGAAATCAAATCACACTTAGCGTTCTAGGATCATTCTTTATCATCCTCAGAGTCCACATCAACCAGATTTGGTGCATTATTTTCATCAACTTTACTTGGACTTAGGAACTTATTGGTTGGACTAAGGAACTTTATGATATTGAATGAGGTTACTTAGTGACTTCTTAACCAAAAGTGTTAGGACGTAGAGACTTATTATGCGCCAAGTGACTTTTTTACGTCAAAATCATATTTAAAAAAAAAAAAAATGTGTCTTTATATCGACCTAGGTACTTGTTTCCAAATAAAAAAAAATGTGATTATATAATATTTGACATGCTCTACACGTTGCCCTTATCAGATGAAAAAGACCCTAAGTGGACTTAGGGACTTCTGCAACTGGGCCCTTCAATTGTAAATTTGTTATGTCTGTTTGAAGACTTGACCTTAGACACGCTTAAAGAATTTTTTTAACAAAACGAGGGATCTTACAATTTAATTTAATTTAATAAGTATTTGCACAAATTTTGTGACAAAGGCGGGCTTAATGCCAAAGGCATTTTCTATCAAACTTCAGGTGGCTTCTTATGAAAGTGTAAGCCAGGTATATAATAAGAACTTAAATGCTTTTATATTAGTTGTAAGATATTGTTTTGTATGTCAAACATGATTTGTATACCTTTTTGATAAAATGTAGCGAACTTAATTTATTATAAGATCTTTTGTAAAATGATATAAATATAAATAAAGAATATTTCTATTTCTATTTCTTAGAGATATATTATTTAGATAGTAACCTAGTTTGAAAATACATATATTTACAAAATAAAACTACACATACTTATTGTTAATAAATAAGATATTATATACAATTAATAATGCAAATATACATACATAAATATCCATAATAATATGTATATAACCTATAATAAAATATTGGTTTAGGTTACACATTGGATACTACCAAGAAGACAAAGATTCTGCCGAATAATTCAAGTAAAGCGACTGGACTTCATCCTGATGTCAAGAGGAAACACATTCCACAGGAGAATAGATCGAAAAGAGAAGGAGGAATGGACAACACCGGAACCGTGAGACTGAGAGGGACAGGAAAGTAATAAACATTCATAACATGGGTTTGCCCATCAAGATTTGAATCCATACAATGTACAATCCGAGATTTCTAACGCTCTGGTACTAATCGGGATGGTTGTGCCGAAGAACATAATGGGGAAATGAACCGCCTTATTAATTCTGCTCATCATACGTGGTCTTCAATGATGATAACTTTGGCTTTTGTAATTAATAAGCCAAATCTTTTAGACCAGTCTCTAAGAACCCAGTTTCTCTCGATCGTTGTATAAAGGGATTTGAGATTTTGGTAAGAGGTTGGAATTAGACCTCAAGGAAGGGAACAATTCAGGAAAGAGGCAGCAAACCAAAACATATATATTTTTTTAAAATTTTTGTCTCTCTATCTATTGGTTGGTACGCGCATGACGCAAAATCTACTGCATGGTATTGGATACAGTATTCACAATATGTAGCTGGAGGTCTAAGTTAGAAACTAGTATAATTATGTTTCATCTTTGTATGTATCCCTATGGGGTAAATTAGTGGTTGTAAGTATATAATTATGCCACGTTCTTCAACTTAAAAGAAAAATGCATCAAATTGTGCACATAGTATTTTTTAATAACTTAAGTACACAATAAGATTGTTTTTTTTTGGAAATTTTGCTTTCCGAGGGAAGTGCCTCAAGTAGGAAATAGCATGAAGAATAGAATGCCACGAGGATGAAGTCGCGGGCAAAAGCTAGTATGATATCAAACATAGAGTTGCGCAGACAGATGTAACCTTAAGTAGCATCTTCTGAGATATTATAACACTACTTGCTACATTAAAACACGTGCAATGTAGGGTTCATCACTAGCGAATGATTTTTGACAGTAATGACAGTGCAGTCAGCAGCAATGACACTGTCATACAACATATAAATTATAACCTATATGTTGTTGATTGCCCAAACATTTAATAAATATTCGTCATTATTGAACTGTAAATTACATTGAAAAGCTTGCATAAACTATTTTCATTATGCCGATGCTCGATGGCAAAGAAATTGACATATTTTTTGTGAGTATTTTCATTTGTCTTCACTTTAGTTGTATTTCCAAACTTCAGTAACATTTTTATATTTTCGGAGTTCCACAAGGAACACTACCGTTTGATTACTTTTACTACCAATTGCCCGTTACCGTAGATTCTCATTACCACTGCCTTCATTCTACCCTGCAATGCTTTGTGTGTATATTAAATAGAAATAAAGAACCTATTTTCGATGTCCATGTAAATTTAAACACAGATATCTTACTGGTTAATACTACATAGTATTTGTTATACAATTTGTACATAGCGAGCGATTTTTAGATCTTTAGTAACAATTCAATGTATAATTATTATTTAATAAACAGGTAAATACTAAAACATAACACTCTGTATACCAAGACTATTGTTACCATAAGTAGTCTATATTAATAAAAATCCTTAGAGGAAGAAGATTAGGTACAAACTACTGTGGTTGGTACCTAATCTGTCCACTTTTAGGTAAATGATAACTATAACCCAGAACATCTTTAATATTATATATCATGTGTAAATATTTGATGTCCAATCTCATCATGGCTAAATAATCTTTGAAGATGATAGGTTATTTAAATTTAGTTAACTAAAGGTTTATTCATGTTTATTAACATATTTTTTTATATTTTAGAGTGAAGAAGATCTGCCATATGAGGAGGAGATTTTAAGGAATCCCTTCTCAGTAAAACACTGGCTCAGATACATTGAACACAAGAAAGGAGCTCCCAAAAATGAGATTAATATGATATATGAGAGAGCACTAAAAGAGCTGCCAGGTTCTTTTAAGCTATGGTACAACTATCTAAAACTCAGGAGAACTCAAATAAAGGGCAGGTGTATAACAGACCCCTGTTATGAAGATGTTAACAACTGCTTTGAAAGATCTTTGGTCTTTATGCATAAAATGCCCAGAATATGGATGGATTACTGTGCATTCTTGACTGATCAATGGAAAATTACCATAACTAGAAAAGCCTTTGATAGTGCTCTAAGAGCTTTACCAATAACACAACACCATAGAATATGGCCTCTTTACTTAAACTTTCTGAAGAAGCACAACATTGCTGAAACAGCTGTAAGAGTATTTCGAAGATACCTCAAGTTAAGCCCGGAAGATACAGAAGAGTATATTGACTATTTAATATCAATACACAAATTAGACGAAGCAGCAGTCAAATTAGCTCAAATTGTCAACAATGAAAATTTTCAATCCAAACATGGTAAATCAAACCATCAGCTATGGAACGAACTTTGTGAGCTGATTTCTAAAAATCCTGAGCAAATACACTCTCTCAATGTAGATGCAATCATTAGAGGTGGACTGAGGCGCTACACTGACCAACTTGGTCATTTATGGAACTCATTAGCAGATTACTATGTCAGAAGTGGTCTTTTTGAAAGGGCAAGAGACATTTATGAAGAAGCTATTCAAACAGTTACTACTGTTAGAGACTTCACACAAGTTTTTGATGCATATGCACAATTTGAAGAGCTTAGTTTAAATAAAAAAATGGAAGAAGTTGCTAAAAAGCCTAGTCCTACTGAAGATGATGATATTGACTTGGAGCTAAGACTTGCTAGATTTGAGTACCTCATGGAAAGAAGATTGCTGTTGCTGAACTCAGTACTTTTGAGACAAAACCCACACAATGTGGCTGAATGGCATAAAAGAGTTAAGTTATATGAAGATAAACCTCATGAAATTATTGACACTTACACTGAGGCTGTTCAAACTGTAGATCCTAAACTAGCTGTGGGTAAATTATACACTCTTTGGGTTGGTTTTGCTAAGTTTTATGAAAAAAATGAGCAAATAGAGGATGCAAGACTTATTTTTGAAAAGGCTACTCAAGTAAACTATGCTAAAGTTGATGATCTAGCTTCAGTATGGTGTGAGTGGGCTGAAATGGAAATAAGACATGAAAATTATGAAGAAGCACTAAAACTAATGCAGAAAGCTACTGTCCTTCCCAGCAGAAAAGTTGCTTATCATGATGATACAGAAACAGTGCAAATGAGGTTGTACAAATCACTAAAAGTATGGTCTATGTATGCAGACTTAGAAGAAAGCTTTGGTACTTATAAATCATGTAAGGCAGTGTATGATCACATCTTAGAACTAAAAATTGCAACTCCCCAAATTATCATTAACTATGGATTATTTTTAGAGGAACACAATTACTTTGAAGAAGCATTTAGAGCCTATGAGAAAGGTATAGCTTTATTTAAATGGCCTAATGTTTATGATATTTGGAATACCTATTTGACTAAGTTTTTAAAAAGATATGGTGGCACTAAACTCGAAAGGTCCAGGGATTTATTTGAACAGTGTCTGGAACACTGCCCACCAGAATTTGCAAAATCAATCTTTCTGCTATATGCAAAATTGGAAGAAGAACATGGTTTAGCAAGACATGCCATGGCTGTATATGAAAGAGCCACAACTGCAGTTCTTTCAGAAGAAATGTTCGAAATGTTTAATATTTATATTAAAAAAGCTGCTGAAATATATGGTGTACCAAAGACTCGCCAGATATACGAGAAGGCTATTGAAACCCTTCCTGATGAAAGAGCAAGAGAGATGTGCTTACGATTTTCAGAAATGGAGACTCGTCTTGGAGAAATCGACAGGGCTCGCGCCGTCTATGCGCATTGCAGCCAGATGTGCGATCCAAGAATAACTGCAGAGTTTTGGAACACATGGAAAGAATTCGAAGTTAGACATGGTAATGAAGATACAATGCGTGAAATGCTAAGAATCAAACGAAGTGTCCAAGCTACCTACAACACGCAAGTCAATATGATGTCGGCGCAAATGTTGAGCTCAGCAGCGCAAGCAGCAGGCACTATTTCAGATCTTGCTCCAGGCATGAAGGACGGCATGAGAATGTTAGAAGCCAAGGCTGCCGAAATGGCAGTACAAAGTAAGAGCAATATTTCATTTGTTAGAGGTGAAACTCAAGGACTTAATAAAGAAAGTGGAGATAAGGTAGTGAACCCAGATGAGATTGACATTGATGATGAAGAATCTGAAAACAGTGAGGATGAGGGAGAAGTGGCACCAGTACAAAAGAAAGAAATTCCAGCTGCTGTATTTGGTAGCCTGGCTAAGGATGTTGACTGAAGTATTCCATTAAGATGTAACAACTATGTAATAATAACTCTTTTTAGTAATAAATCAACTTTTATTCATAAGCTTAGTTATATATTACATTAAGCCATATTTACAACAGAAATCACAGAACACATTTTTATTTATTAGATAATTATTATTAATATAGCAGATTTATTTATCTTGATTAGAATTTGAGATGCGGAATTGATATGCAAATGTATTGTTATTACATTGCATTTTGATTGAAGCATAGTTACTTGACTATTAGCTATAATGTGACTAAAAAAACTGATAACAATTTTCATCTAATATTTAAAACAACAAAACGTAATATTCAATGTGAGCTAGCAAAATAAACTCGTATTTTACATATATCATCTAACAAAAACAGAGAGGCAGTAAAATATTTTATATTTTAAATTATGTCTCTGGGAGGAGTTATAAAATGCAGTGAATTTGAGTACATACTCTGCTGTCCAGAGTAATTTGAGTTACTGATATCATTATGCACACCTCCAAACATGATGAGTTCTCCATTTCCTTTTAATAACGAATACATGACCAATTCTTCAGGTGCTCCAGTCATTTCGCCTAGGCGAGGACAGAGCCAAGACACATAATTGAAAGATTGTTCATCTACAATAGTTGAGATATCTAAGACATGCATTGTTAGGGTGTTGCGCTTAATTTTCTTGACTGCTGGTTGACTTGGTTGAGGATTAGGCGGAGAGGGTGGTGGTTCTCTTCTGTTCTCTAAATGAGCTATTTGTCTTTGATTAATGAGATCATTTTCAGGGACTGAATTACTGGATGAATCACATGCAAATGCTGCCATCCTATATTTATTAGCTTCCTGTAACTGCCTTACAATTTTCATACCTTTATTCTGAAACAACAAATAAAACATATCAATTTATTGCTTCAATAAATAAAATTATAGATGTCTTTTCATAAGTTTAGTATAAAGGTAAATAATAATAACATTTATTTTAGCCATCAACATTATAGACACCATAAAGAACTAATATTTTCAGATGGAAGTCCCTGTTTAGACCAGAATGCTAAAGTAGAGCTCATGGATAGCAAAATCTCATATGGAATCTGCTACTTCTACATTAATCTTCTTATCAATATATTATTTTTATGTATAGACCTGCAAACTTACCTTATTTTTATTTCTTCTCATAGCCAAATCCTTCTTACTAGTATCTAAACCATTAATTATTTGCCTAGAATCTGAACTAGTACCAGCAACTTGACCATTCTGGTCAGAATTATTTTCATTGTTAAATACCAACTGGTTGCCAGGTGGTACATATTCATTACTTGGACCTGCAATGGGTTCATCCTGATTCATTTGCTCTTGTCTTGGCGAGTTTGAAGACCTTCTTGGTAACACTCCTCTTCTACCATTTATATTTTGATCTCTGTCTAGAGGTCTCTGCAAACTTTGTTCTATACGAACTGACACAGGGGCTCCCTCAACTCTGTTCAAGGTAGATAATCTGACAGCAGATGTCACCAAAGGTTTTGCTGAATTCCATCCATTTCTACTTCTACTTAAACTCACAACCTTATCTCCTACCCTGCATGCTGGATTACACCATATGTTTGCCGAAGCCCATTCTTTATTTTTAACAGCTAGCTCCTTCCATGTCCAAGTAGGGCCTTTCATTGATAACACCCAACAGTCACTATAGACAAGACGATTCCGTAATGTCTGAACTCCTCCTAAAACCATCAACCTATCTGAATCCAAACTGATGAGAGACTGAGCATATCGAGAGGATGGTTTTGGTTTAGTTGTTGGTTGCTTTCTCCAAGTTAATGTAGGTAAGTCTAATACCCACACATCATTGGAACATTGAATTTGATAATTTTGAGCAGCAGACATCACTAAGCCTCCAAATACAACCATTTCATCTCCCCTCATGCAAGCAGAGTGCCCTGCCATAGGTGGAGGACTATTCGCTGCATGTATTAGAGCCCACTTATTAGTATTCACACAGTAAAAATGAATTTCATTAAACATAGTAACATTCTGATAATATTGAGAATATGAAGGGTATGTCCAGCCTCCAAAAACTATTAAACAGTCTTTATAATGTACCATTGAAGTATAAGCTTTTGGTACTGGGTATGTACCAGTGGCTAAAGGCCTCACCCACTGTCTTATAGATAAATCAAACTTCCAGAGATCATTGAATGAAGTTGCATTAGTGGTACAACCTCCAAATATGTACATGTAATTATCAAGAACACAAGCTGCATGTGAAAATCTTTTAGTTATAGTTGGAACCATGTCAGTTGCAGCTATATTTTTCCATAATATATTAAATTCACCCACGGCTTTGTTTAATCTTATTGATGTTTTATGTAGAACATCTGAAAAAAATTACAGTCTTAGAAAAAAATATTCGTCGTTACTGACATACTTGTAGAATTATCAAAAATTTCAATATAGCTTACTTTGTGCGCAATTATACCATCTTTTGCAAACTATCATACAATTTTGTAAATCTTTGTAAGGAGGCAGAAACCCCAAAATAAATTCCAATACTTCATCTGGTAGATCTTCAATGGTACTTTGTAAAGTTTGCTGACGCAATGAATTGTGAATTACGTCCATTTTTTGTTGGTGACAAAAGTATTAAACTTTTATCACATAATTTGGATCAGGGAAAATGTATGCAAAACACTTGATCTCAAACTTAAAAACATTGGAGTTATTCTGAGAGCGAAAATTGATTGGATTTTGATGACAGAAGTTGACAATAGTTCTAATCGTAAATTTTGACAATTCGATTTGAGTTTGACACTACGAAATCTACGCATTGGGCATGTTTAGACGATCAATCAGGAATCAAAACGTTTCGGTATGTTAAGTTTTTTTTTGTGATTTTTTTTTTATTTTTAATTTGTAGAGACAGTTATTTTAAACAACTAATTTGAATATTTTATTTTTTTATGCATTGGTTATTTTTTTATGATTTTTTAAAGTTTTTGATCTGATGACGTCACAAAGTAGCCTGAATAATTTAGACCCTTGACACATTTCAAGTATATTTAAAAAAAATAAGGAACTTCACCGGGACTTCAAATTTGACAGTGACACTTGACATATGACACGGATGAATGATGCTCAAGCTCACTATTTTTTCTTCATTCTTGCTTTGACTTTGGCTAATTACTTGTTTTGCCGTGATTTTCGCTGTTAAAAGTGATATAAAAAGATAATAACCATTTATAATGAATCGAGTAAAGACTCTTAGTGCGAAATGCTTCTACCTGTCTTGTAAAAACACTACTACTAATAGCCGGCACAATGTTTTTGTGTTGGTAAAAGAAACTCTGAAAAAGAAGTGGTGCGAGGAAGTGAATGTGGAATACGTGCCTGGGCGGCGGCGTTTGTATTGTTGTGAAGATCATGTAAACCCAGTAATCGAAACCAGAATCCCTTTTTATGCAATCACACTTTTCCGACCACTCGACCAACGAGGCAGCAAATGTATAAATGTAAATAAATGTGTGGTTTAAATATTTTTTATATTTAATGTTTTTGCACTATCAATAATAATTTTTCTGTAAATATAAGTTTTCCAAAAAAAATCAGCTTGTTTTATTAAATCCCTGGTGTATTTGAGCATCATAATTTAACCAATGCAAGGTTATCTGTTTATTTTCTTCAAATTTAGGATCAGCAATGCAAAATACAGCTTTACTTTTATTTGCAGCATGCATTTGAGCAACATATCTGTCTTGCACAATACCATTATTAACATAGCTACATAATGTTTTATTTGAAGCAGATGTCAAATATCTTAGCTGTTATCCTCCCTTGCCTTAAATTATGCCACAGCTTTGAATGCACTTGCATACTAGTTTTACTGCTGAGGTTTGGAAAAATTACACCTCCGGTGTAATTTTATTATTTAGGAATGCCATGTATTTTTGTCATAATCATCATTTTCACTCTCTAAATAGTCTATTGCCAAGTCAAATTAATATATTATAACTTTGCTTCTTATTAGTAAAGCATGTTGCTAGTGACTCAGTGACATTTTCTTTCTTACATTCTTTAAGAAATTTACTTAAAACACTAGGATCTTTTGGAGCCAACTTAACTTTTTTTGATTTTGGATCAAATACCAGATAGGCTTAGGCTTTAGGCTTTTTCCAATACCATTCTATGGAAGTTGATGCAGGTTCATAGCTTCTTTTATCGAGCCAAAATAAAAACACAAGTAAATGCTTGCAACCACCAGCAGAAGCAGCACAGCTATCACAAGTTGTATGTAGTAATACATCGTCTTTTTCATTGATTGTTACAGTTTATCCGACACTCGATGCTCTGGTACAACTTTAGCTCTTACAATGCATTTGACTTGGTTTTTTTTAACCTCCACATACACATACTCGACAGCGGTGTCATCGTAAGATTCACAAAATGACCTGTAACAATAATTATAAGAAGTCGGTTATTATCGCTTTAATGGTGTTATAAGCAATTTGAAACTTGATTACGATAATTTGTGTATCAATATTATTACTTACATCAAAGCCTGGGCCCCGCGGATTTCAGCAATGTTATGGTTATCATTATTATTCATGAACTCCAGAATCATAACATTGTCCAATTTGGGCAAGTTGGTAGAGTTGGCGCGTACAAACTGGTCCATATTTCAAACAAAATCCAAACGGTGGGCAAGCAGTTCCTTCAATCGAGCAGTGGTCAATGTAGTAGGCGATATCAAAGTCCAAAAGAGAGCAGGGTTGGTCAAGAGAAAAGCACAAGGAACAAGCACGATTAGAGCAACGAAAAACAAACCAGAAAAGCTACGAACATACAGTGCTACAAGGATCTTTTGGCACGTGGCCAAAGTCAGAACTAACAACGCCATCTTGTCAAACGTCACTTTTGACAGATGACTATAGTTGTTGTTTGCTATGGTTTTATTCTTATCTATTTCGTGCTTTTATATAAAAAATAATATCTCTAAAGATGCCAAAAGTGATTAGAAGTAGTGTTCGAGAGGAGGTGTTAAAAGTGAAAGACTTTTTTATAAAAGAAAAGCAATCTAGCGCTCCGATTATTCCATTTGAAAAAGTAAATGAGCGCGTCGCAGCTGCAACAGGTAAGTGATACCATACCTCACATCTTACCAAGTTACCCATTATTACCAAGAATGCTAATGCAGGCTTGTAAAAAAATATTTTCTCTTTCAAGGTATATCCTTACGTACAGTTGCAAGAATTGGAAATGAAGGCAGATTAGCTGAAGCATCATGTAGCAAAATAGTAACACCCGGGAAAAATAGAAAACAAGAAAGGATAAAATAGTAATGGACAATTTTGATATTGGTATTCTTAGAAGAAAGATCCATGAATTTTATGCTTGCAGAAAAGAAATACCAACAGTGAATAAGTTGCTTCATCTACTTAAAGAAGAGATTGAATTCACAGGCAGTCGAGAAATTCTCAGACAGCATATAAAGAGTATTGGTTTTCGATTTAGAAAAACTAGAAGTAACAGAAAGGTCTTGATGGAACGTAATGATATATCTGCTTGGCGAGCTCGTTATCTGCAGGTACCTACATGTCTTTTTTTATAGTCTATTGTACTATTCAAAAAGTAATAAAGGCAAATGCAATATTATATTTATAGAACTGTATGGTTTTTATTAAAGGCTAATAAATAAATAAAGGCAAATGCAAACATTCATTAAACTCCAACACCAATTCACAAACAAACTGTAGAATTATTTTATTTCAGACTATAAAGCATAATGACGAGACAGAAAAACTACCAGTTGTCTATTTAGATGAGACCTATATTCACTCGGGTCATACAGCAGGAAAATGTTGGCAAAATGATGATGAAGGTATTGGCTAATTATCTTATTCGTTAATTTTGATTCTCTCAATATATTTATGAATATGACATTATTTTAAACTTTTAGACTAATATGATATTAGGTATGTATCAAATTTTTTTATGTCAATGCCATGTTACAAGTCTTTTTTATAGTTGAAAAATTCAATTTCAGATGGAGTATTAGAGCCCATCTCTAAAGGACAAAGATTTATAATTGTTCATGCCGGAGGTAATCATGGATTTGTGGAGAATGCTTGTTTGATTTTTAAGTCACAAACAAAGAGTGGTGATTATCACGATGATATGAATCATACAAATTTTAAAAAATGGGTTTTAGAAAAGTTGACTCCCAATTTGAAGAATCCCAGTTTAATTGTAATGGACAATGCTCCATACCATAATACAAGCGTCAATAAACCCCCAAACACAAACAGTAGAAAAAATGAAATTATTGAGTGGTTAAGAAGAAACAATCTTGAAAATTCAGAAGAATATACAAGACCACAACTACTAGAAATTGTTAGTAGAAACAAACCTGAACCAGTGTATGCTGTCGATGCTATTCTAAAAGGACTCGGTCACAAGGTTATTATAACTTAAATGCGCTACTAGACCCTTTTAGGCAATAATAAAGTGATTTCATTATATAGGTACATATTATTTTTTTAAACATTGTTTTAAATATGTTTAGTACCTATTTAATTTTGCTTCTATTTTTTCAGATATTGCGTTTACCACCGTATCATTGTGACCTTAATCCAATTGAAATGGTCTGGGCATCTATGAAAAGAAAAGTAGCTGAAGTAAATATTGGAAAGCCATCCAATAAAATGCCAGATATGATTCAGAATGCTTTTGAATCCATTTCTGTTGATGAATGGCGCAATCATTGCGCCCACGTGAAGAAACTCGAAGAAGAGTATCGAATAAAAGATGGGTATTTGGATAAACCTTTTATCATAGAATTATGTTCTGAAAGTGAAGAAAGCAGTGACGATGATGACTCTCAAGATGACGATGATGAAGAAATGCAACCTCTCGACATAGTCTATGCAGAACATAATTATAGCAAAAAAAATTAAAATTGTTTCACAAACAAACTGTAGAATTTTTCTAATTTTATTTTCATGTAGTAAATCTCAGTATCCAAACTTTACTTTTATTTTGTAAATACCTAATTAGACATAAACTGTATGATTAAATTTAAAAGGAGAGGAAAATGTCTCCTGCAACAGTTTCTACTAGTGCAGGAGTCAGTGAATCCTTATCTAATGTACCTCGCTTATCAATAAAGAATTAATAATTACTAAGTTTAAATTACGAAATACGGAAATACGAGTTTAAATAATTCCCTACAACTAAGGAGATTTTGTTAGCTGGTAACCCGATTTTCACACCAACGCCCTCATCTAAATGTCATCCAAGTGCCAAAAGATCCTTGTAGCACTGTAACAATCATTGACAGTTAACAGTTCACTGACAGTTGAATATTTTTTGTAATGCACTGACAATTCGTCAATTCAGCCTACTTTGTGACGTCATTTAGAGGTCAAATGAAAGTCATCTGATTTTACATATTTTTGTTAAAATAAACACAATCTTACAATTTTAGGAGCTAAAATTACGAAAATACGACTCGGGAACCTGAAATCTCGAAATGGTTTTGGAATTGGCATAGGTTGATTTTTACTTAACATACCGAATTACAACTTGTATTTAACTCTACACATACAAGAGCATATTATTATTATGCTCTTGTGTAGAGTAGAGCTAAATATTCTGTTGATACTGATCAACGATATTGTGAAAGGATCGTAAAAATATTATATGAAATCTTCAATTTTGCCACCCTTGCTTCGGTCATAGAGAGAAAAAATAAAAGTGTAATATTGTAAAACGTTTTGTCGATGATTGTCAGTTCTCCTCTCAAATCTGTCTCAAATGTCAATTTGACGTAGACCGCGAATATTTAAATCGAACAATATTACTAAATAGCGAATGCTTCACAGAACAGTGTCCAATATGTTCGTGAATGAACTCTAAATTAAATTATTATCTAAATAATAATTTACTTTAAATGTATCCTTGAAAAGTGTAACAACTAATACTTTAGTCAAGTGCCGTGTGACAGATAACCTTAAACGACTGTGATTATATCAGCATTGTAAATAATATTTTGTTTAAGAGTTTGTTGACTGTGAATAGTGTAATTACATATAATAATGCAGCTGTTAATACACGCTAGTCCCTTGATTGATAAGTTGAAACATTGGCACCAAGCCATGTCTTTTAGTGAAGTGCAACTAACAACATCTCAAAAGGTTGGTAGTAAATACAATATTACATTATTATCTTAAGTTTATTAAGTCTATTACGTTTAAATTTCAACATATTAGGATGTCCTACATGAGGATATCATGTTGAATCTAAA
This sequence comes from Hypena proboscidalis, assembly GCA_905147285.1. Taxonomy (NCBI): domain Eukaryota; kingdom Metazoa; phylum Arthropoda; class Insecta; order Lepidoptera; family Erebidae; genus Hypena; species Hypena proboscidalis. The sequence continues at coordinate 6,715,345 of LR990130.1, forward strand.
ATGAGCCTTCGCGTTTTATGGATGTAGTCATATTATTAGTAAACAATTTAAAACCAATTTATACTGCTGCTAGTAAAAGTCATTCGTCTTCTCTCTTGTAATCCAGATGAAGGCCATGATAAATGGTTATCGTAGTATGCATGAATATTATATATATCCATGCATACTAAGATAACAATTAACAAAATATAAGTGGAAAGTATTTTATTATCTATTGTTTTAATACTTTTCAGGTGGTGTTATGGAGTTTAGGAGTAGTGGGTACTAGTGCAGTAGTGGTGGGAGTGCTTTCTAGATACCTGGCTAGAAAGCGAGCTAAACCCATCATGAACCCTCGTATACAAAGGGCTATCAATAAGAGAATATCTCGCATGAGAAGTCCTAATGGAGGTAAAAACACCAGGAGATACTAACTAAAACTTGCGTTGCAACTAATGTGTTAAAAGAAAAATAAAGAAAAATTATATTTCATAGTTGTTTGCCAGTGCAATTATTAAAAGTTTAAAATAACACTATTAAATTTAATCTTTAAGATTTAGTTAGCTCTTATATTTACTATTACAAAGTAGTACAACATTACAAAAAATATGATTTTATTAATTGCAAAGTTACAATCTAGGTTAAAATATTTATTTATACATATTTGTAGTAAGATGTACATTTTTGGCTCAGGAATGGGGTCGGTGGCTAGTAGTGGTGGGCGTAGTAGTCCACTCGGGTTCAGTGAGCGGCTGTCGATGGCGTCAGGGTCCATCGGCTCAGGGGCTGGAGATGCTGCACCTTTGTCTCCACAGCAACTTGGTGTTATGGGTAAGTACTTGAGCTATTTACATATTTTTATTTAAACAACGCCATCTGTTGAGGAGTTGCGTTCTGATTAACATTTGTTTATTTTTTGAAGATAACTACTTAAAAAATATTTACTTATTCTGGTTAATTAATTAAATTATGAAACAAAAGTATATTCAAAGGTGGTCAATTTCAATCTTTTACTAAAAAGCTAGTTATAATTTTATATATTTTTTAAATTAAATAGTCAATTATGTAACCTGTCTATGTGAGTGTGACCTGAAATTTTGTTTTATTAGTTAATGGATTTAAATGCAACGGGTTCTTGTAAGGGGAGGCTAAAAATTGGCATTGAAAATTTTTGTACGAACTAGGATGTTACAATTTTTTTGAAGCGCCATCTCTTGTTGAGTAGTGAAACACCGTAGACATTTTGTCTTCGATGCTTTAAAGTAGTTTACTAGGGTAAAACAAGATGTCTCTGAAATAAATCAGATAATAATTTAAAATATCATTTTTTACTAGAACCGTATAGTAAAAAAAATGCTTACAAAAAGAATATTTAAAACAACATGCAAATCATATATAGCTGAGTCTCATATTTTATGCTAGTCCGATTGTGTTATATAGAAGGCAACGTCATGGAGAGATGTAATGTACTAGAACATAAGGAATTTGTTGGGGGGCTAAAGATTTCCACTAGGCTTAAACTTAACATTCTTATAACTTTGCTGAATTTATATAATAAATCCACCACATACCTACTTAGGAATGCAAAATCCTACATACCTTACCTAATTATTCCAATCAGAATCTCAACAAGCATTTTAAATTATGTCTGAATGTATGAATTAAGCTAACGCATTTGTTCAGTGACCTGTCAAATCTAGATGATGATGAATAGGCCGACACAGACCCGATTTGATTCTCTGTTCTTCTAGTGATCGCATGACGCTATAGAGGTGCTAAATTAATTTATTATTAGAGGTCTCAAATAGCGCTGATTGTACTTGATCTGACTTTGATGTCGATGTTTGATTTGCACTGCAGTCCACTAAAAGATAAAGCTTTTTGCCAAGGAGTTTTACTTCAGAAAGTTATGGTATTACATCAAATCTCAGAGTAATTCATGCATCAAATGATGTAAGAGTAAAGGCAAAGAGTAAGGATCGGTTATCGACGCTAAAATAACACATAGGTAGACCACAAAAATGTCGTAATGACGATCATCAATGCCTGCCGCTCACTGTCGATAACCCCCAGCGTACCGGCAGTGACCGGCGCCGGTCATATGGGAGGTCCATGAGGCCAATATAATCTTTTCATTGAAGCTATCGTGTTACTAATTAATTTATCGAAGAACCGCTCTCGACCCACAAAAGTTCTCAAAAAGAAAGCCCGGTATCCAAAACCAGTTGAAAGTCAGATTTCTATGAAAAAACTGGAATGGAATATTTTCAAGATTGCCTGCTTTTTACATTTAATGAATAAATATAACATAACTTACACACAACGTCATCTAGTCCCAAACTAAGCAGAGCATGTACTATGGTATGGGTACTAGAATAACTGATACCAATACAAATATACTTTTCTTTTGTAAATACATACTTATTATACATAGAAACACCCAGACTAAGACAAACCCCGTATTTACTATTTATACGCAGGATGGTTTTACATCAATTTTCCTGATGGCTTTCCCTTCTGACCTTGATGGATGACTAAGTGTGACTAGGTATATTCATATTCTTTTAGGCCTCACGAGTGTTCACGTAGCTAAACTAATATAGGTAAAATATAATTAAAATTGACCGCACCTGAGTGTGACCTAATTTTGTTAATTGAATTGTTGTATGCTGTTCGAAGCTGCACCCCGCAGGTTACACCTCGCGGAGACTGCCCTTGATTTATTTAAGTAGAAAATTGGCCAGGTATCAAGTTATTATATATCCATTTAAATTTTATTTTCTGAAAAGTGTTTTATAGAACAATACTAGAGTGAGATATCACATTAGTAAGACTGGTAGGTACCAGTCTTACTAATGTGATATCTCGCTCTAGTATTGTTCTAGAAAACACTTTTGAGAGTACCTACTCTACGTAGGTACTTGGGAATTTGAAATAAGGGCAGGTGGATGATGGCGTGCACATTCTTTCGTTCTCTCGTTAAAACACGCATGCTCTTGTGGCATCCTTTTTCTCTCTTGCATAGAAGGAGCATTTTTTTTTCGGTCTTAAATTTTGTTTGTTTGTAATACATACACAATGGTACAACATAGGTTACTTACTAAGTGGACTTTCAATGATCTTCGTCGCATCCCGATGTTTGGAATAGATAAAAGGAAGAAAATTCTCCACTATGGAGGCGACATCTTAATTGGTTTGAACCCCGGAATCACATCATACATAGGCACCAAGAGAAAATGTTTTTAATTTATTTGAAATCTGCCGGAGAATCTTGTTTACTTACTCTAGGCCTTGTAGCGTGAATTCAAAGAAAAACTTTTCCTTTTATATCTAGTTAGTGCGAACTCGTTGATGCAATTACTGTGGAATGCTAAGAGCAGTTATTAAATGCATAGCCGATAGCTAAGGCGGCTAAGTAAAGATGAAAGAAACGGAGTCAGCTGTGTTCTCAGCATTGTTTTTAATTCAATTCAGCCGCTAATATGCAGTAATATCACACAATTCTGATGTCAGAGGTAAGCCGGGCTCGCCTCGACCTACTAAAATGCAAGCGTATTTTATCTAATGTAGGTATTGTTATAAACCTGTATGCAAAGGTTACATTTTATTGTCAAGCTAGAATGACAGACGGTTAAGGCTGTATTTGCTTACATTATTTCACACAATAACTTTTTAACCTTGTTCCCTCTGATTTATTGAGCTGTTAAGAATATTGTATGTAATGAGTTGTCCTTAATATAGAAGTAAGTGCAGTAAATGATTCTTACATAAATGTACCTACCCTACTTTCACAGCTTACTCCACCGCACAAAAAATACTTACTTATACCTTGGTAAAATAGAACAGACTTTCCAATGAATTAAATAAAATCCAACTTAATTAATGTTCCTGTATTGAAATATCTTTAAAGTTATTAAGGCACTTCGTTTTACAGACGGTTCTTCAGCTAATAATTCAATTAGCACTATAAGTAGCTACATAGACACATTCTACAGCAACTAGTATTATTTAAGAACATAAAAAAAATCTTAAATGTATCGAGTGCCGGGGTCATTCCCCAAGTAGCATTACAAGCTGTATAAAAGCTGTACTAGAGCGTAATTTTATACTTAAAGCTGTATAGTAGCTGTATAAAGGCTGCATAAGCGCTTATACAGCCCTTATAAGTGTAAAATGGGCACAAATTATACAGCGTTCGGTGTTATAAGAGCTGTATAGTAGCTGTATAAAGGCTGTATTAGAGCTGTTATTTGGTGTCAAAAGAAACTACAATACTTTTGTAACTCTCTTATAACACTATTGTAGAACTTTAACTCTCCAGATGGTATCCTAAACGTAGCTTGTAAGAATTAAAGTTCTACAATAGTGTTATAAGAGAATTACAAAAGTATAGATATTTTAATGTACATCATATTTTTTGTGAAAAGAACGTGCAAACCAATATTTATTGTAAACCTGTATATGATTTTCGGTAAAATATTCGCGCGCCAGCATAAAAATCAAGAAAAACAAAAGAAATACTGAATATCGGTGAGTAAGTTTTTATTTTTTAAGGTTAGAATAACAACATTTTAATTTCAAGTAATAAGGAAAAGGCCAAGTTAACGTTATATAAGCTAGTAAACATGATACGGCTGAAGATAATGCAAAATAATGTCATTTCTTTTTGTTTTTAGAATCATCTAATATGTTTTTGTTTATTAGAAAATGGCGTCAATTTTAAACAGCCCTAACACTATTTGAAGAGCAATATAGCGCCAGTAGCTGTACTATGGAATAAATGAAGTGTATTGTACAGCTTTTAACTTCCAATTAGAGTAATTTTAGAATATTTTTATTCAATAGGCTGTATTATGCTCTTCATTTAGATAATAACTAATAACCTCTTTAGAGATACGTATAAAGAATTAAAATCTCTAAAACCATTTTGACGATTATTTATTAAGGTATTTTCTTTATTTTTCAGAATAATATGTCGTTCAAGATAATAGAAACTGAAGAAAAATGCCAAAAAAACTTTGCATAGTGCCAAGTTCCTGGAAATCAAAAGGGGTGTTATGATGGCGAAGGAAGCAATTAATAATGTTACTTTTATCTCCTTTTTTTTTCTTTTTTTTTTTTCGTACGGAGCCCTCATTGGAGCTATGGATTGTCGGTGTGGTTGAATGGTTTTTTCTTTCAGTCAATATTGGTTCACTATCATTACTGTTATTGAAGTTGTAATTCCTTATATTCAAATATTCCTTATCAATCCATCTCCTGACTGCGACATTGATTTGACGTCTCCGTCAATAATACAGACTAAAGCTGTACTATAGCTGTCATTTATCTTTTTAGTTCTATAATACTCTCTTAGAAGTAACTATTACAGCTTTAATACTTATAAGAGTGTTAAATTACACCATAAAAACTAGTGTTATAATGGAGTTAGCATATGCCTTTGTACAGCAACAAGTGTCAAGTAACACTATAATACAGCCTTTATACAGCTTTAGCCGTAGAAATAAGCTTGGAGTGTTACACAATTATTAAAGCTGTATAGTAGAGTTGTAATATTCCGATATAACACCTTAAGTGTACGCAGATACCATTATAAAGCCTATATACAGCTGAGCTGTATAATAGCGGATTGTAACACTCTTATAACGCTTATTACCTTTCCTGACTCTCTTATACGTCTCTTATTTATAACACTTTAAGTTCTATATTGGCTGTATAATTGATTCTGACGACACTTACGTGCTACTTGGGTCGCCGGTTCTTAAAGTTTTTTTTTTTCATACTACTCCCACAGCGAACGAACGTGTAGTCCACCTGATGGTAAGTGGAGTACAGCCCATGGACATCAACAATCCACAAAAGCAGATTATATAGATGCGTCGCTGCAGCTGAGGACTACGGTGGTATGCCTTATGTGCCAGTAATTTCAGGGCCTGATCTCACCACCAAACCGGAACACAGTAATGGAAGCACTACTATTTGGTGGCAGGTTAAAGGTGAGACGGTGGTGCTGCCGCCCTCGAGCTCATTCACAAGAGCTCTACCACCAGTACTGACTTATTTATACGAGTATTGTGTTAACTTTGAAAATGAGACATTGAAATAGACAACAAATGATTGTCACATAACCCTTTAATAGATTCTTATATACCTAGCTTCATTCTATAGTTATAGTTAAGAATAGTCACACCTAGACCCACCCTCTATCTTGGTAATAGTTGTATTATTATATACCTATACCTACATAGGTATAGGCTTTCCACCCTCGTCACCAAGTTTAATGCCAAGGCTAGCTTAACGCCCTTTCATTTAATATCGTTGATTGCAGACAGTTGGTGCCAGTACCTTACCTACCATGAATGTCATGAAACCGACATATTTTATGTATAATTTTAGATTTATTAAATTTCTACTAAATGTTATGCTGATGTTCATAAATAAGTAAGTGTCTACCTTTTCATTAACAAAACGGTGTATGTAATATAATGTTATAATGTGTGCTACCCGTGAGTAATATGTGACATGCGTATGGATGTTGAGCCAAAGATTTTTTACCGATAGCACTGAACTACAAACTTCTATCTCTCGAGTTGCCGCCTTCGAGCCTTTCTCCAAAGGCTTCGTTATCGTAAAATGACGTCGCTTCCGAAGGCCTCGCGCGATCACTAAATTGGCGTTAATATAGTGTGGCTCGTTGGTCTAGGGGTATGATTCTCGCTTTGGGTGCGAGAGGTCCCGGGTTCAAATCCCGGACGAGCCCGTCTTTTGTTTCTATTTTTGATGTTCTTAAATACTTTTGAGTTAGATTTCTCGTTGAATCCGTTTAGTTTAATAATCAAAATTATAGTTTATTTGTTTTGTTTATTTATATATTTTTATTTTATCTGCACTTTGCGATTAAAGTAGCAGGCGCTCTGTCTAATTTATTAATATTAACGTCCGGAGTTCACGTCCGTTACTAGCTATTATACCGACAGTCCTTAGTCGAATGCTCACTCGTTGTATCGTATGTTATCTAACTTTACGAACTCGGATATAATTACTAGCACGTACAGCCTACTTCGGACGTTATGTGACAATAGATACCGTACTGGATAGCTGGCTACGGTCCTAATCCTCTGGGAGACCTTAGTCCCGTCCCGACACGCAGCGACCCAGTAACACGCACTGGAATGGGTCGACCGATTGCGAGATAAGACGATCCGCACTAGTGACGGGAATAATCCAAACGTGACTCAAATTGTGGGCTTATTCAAACTTTTTTTGTGAGTTTTATTGATTTTTATCATAATTTATGATCAAGGATGTCTGTTTCTTGCTGTTCCACTTTGTTGCGACCTACGGAACTAAACAATTTCCTGCAATCGCCACACCTGGTTAGCTATCTCACTTTTCACAGCAGAATTAGCAGATTGTTGCTTTTAATTAAATATTATTGAATTTTCACTCTACTTTTAGTAATTAACTTTTGAGAGTGAGAATAATTCAAGTCCTATTTCAATGATTTGTATAAATAATGATTTTTAGCTTGTTTTGTATATTAAAACGGAATTATTTACATTGTTTGTTCTTTACTTTTAATTTCACATTGACCTGTTGTAAATTTTTATCTTACATTAATGAGACTTACATTTGCCATTATTTTGTCTTCTAAATGCTCTTAAACCCTTAACACAACACGTCACAAAGGTGTAGTACAAGTACAACAATCCACACACACCGTACGTATGCAATATGCACCAATGTAAGTTGTACTTTATTGATATACGTGTTGAGGGACGGAGCGAGTACATTATTATTATAGTTGCGGAAAAAAAGATAGGGGCAACTAAATACTTGTAGCAGTTTTTTTAAAACCGCTAGCTTGCAATGTATTTTTTATGAATTGAACAAGTTCGATTCGAATCACTATAAATATATTTTCGCTTCGTATACCATCACTAGTGCTTACCACGATAGCTCTATATTGTGAAATGTTCTTATTGAAGAATACTCCTATGTATAATGCATATAAAGGCGCTTATTTGCTTTTGAATGACCTGAGATGTTTATGAGCGACATTATGAGCCATTCACATAACGTTATGGAATATGAGGACAATTTGCGATGTCTTATTTGCTTAGGACGGGTTATAGTGGGCCTTATCACGTTTATGGTTATTTTGTAAAGCTTCAGTTATGTGATAGTATGGGTTTCATAGACTCAGTCGTGAAAATAAGGTTGATTTTGTAAATATGGGTTGATTACGATCAAATATCAAAATACTGTCGATAAATGATGATAATTAATGATTACTGACGATCTGAATTATCGACTTAATAGGGACAATAATGATGTAAGTGTTAAGTGAAACTTAAGTTAACTTTTGTATGTTACCGTTTCGTCATAATAGTTTTTGTTATTCTAACTTGACCTCTCCACAATATGTTGCCCATCACGGGTCACAATTGGGTGATCGTATTAAAGTAAATAGTTAAACAATCTAGGTTAGTCTTTTAATGTTTGACCGCTCTCGATGTCAGTGTTTTAAAGTTATATGCTAATCATTTTTGTACAGTAATTTCATATTCTTAAAGACCATAATCGCATTTATCAGTTGATAGTTGAAAGGAAGTGTAATTTCCACGGAGTTTTTACGTGGAAATGGTGTCGAAATGTCGGTCTCTTGTTGACAAAGATAAGGCTTCGCCCAAGTGACTGATAAATTATGCATTCCTTAACGTTTACTCGAATTGCACACCTACCGTGAGAATGTTGCTAATATGAAAAATATACGCAATGGTAAAGTCATAGTAAAAATCTATTTTTACTATGGTACAGTCGTGTTCTTTAATATATCGTCTACGAAAAACAGCAAAAGAAGTCGCAATACTTGTACCTATCACAATTATATGGAATTAGTACTTAGATATGGACTGGTACTTGTGCTGGTACTTTGGGGTATATTGTAGCTGACATTTGCAATTTGTATTTATCAAATCAATTCTTTTAAATAAATTAAATTATCTAAAAATGTCAATACTTTTTTTAAGTTCTATTATTATGATATTTGCATGTCAATCAATTTAACTGAAGTTGCATGAACTTTCTTAAGTCTTAATTATGTAAAATCTACATTGTACCAGAAGGCTAATAAATGATTTTGGTTATGATAAAAAAAAGTTAGCAGTTTTCAACTTTATCAGAAAGACAACAAGGTTCAAAGCTGCTAACTTATTAATGAACTCGACGGTACAGACTTATTGGAAACCTCTTTTAAAGAAGACATCCTAAACATACTAGTAGATGAACATACTAATTGACTACTAACAAAATTTAAATTAGAGGTAGAATAGGCACCTACGATTGGGAGCCACCAATGTGATAAATAAACTAACCTGCCTACCTAACTAGTTGTAAAATACAGCTCAACTGGGAATTTGTATTCGTCAGGCTAAATTGCCTGCAATCATTAGATGGTATTTACTTACACGCGATATCTCCTTTATTGCCTGCCACTGTGTATAAAGTTTAGATGAAAACGTTAATAATTGTTATATAACAATTTACGTTATCGTTTAAAATTATATAATTTTCGTGTCACTGCTGAGTAACGTTTCTACTGCCCAAAAGATGGCGCTGGCCCGGGCTTATGTTTCAAAGTGTATGTTTGATGTGACGAGATAAAACGTTAGGTAATCATTGTAATCAAATATTATTAGTATTCTTTTTGGTAAGCTTATAAAAAATAGTTACATAAATAGTAGTGTAAAACCATGTTGTTAGAAATATACATATATTTCAACAAGCCTAACACCGGCTCGTTGGTCTAGGGGTATGATTTTCGCTTAGGGTGCGAGAGGTCCCGGGTTCAAATCCCGGACGAGCCCAAATCTTTTTGCGTTTTATATTTATTTTAATGATTATAATAAGCTAATGCTTCAATAAAAGTTATATAATGTTATTATTTTGGTTCTATCCGCACAGAAATAAAGAAATGTGAAAACCGTTAAAGAAGCAAATGTACCGTATGAAGAATTGCGGAACACTTGCAAATAACAGCAGTTTTTGATTCCGACGATTGCACCCGTTTAACAAACAAACGTCTCCTACGGGGTTCCCTAGGGATAGCTTTTCTGATCCCTTTCGTTGTTGCCAGTCCCATAAATGTGGGGAATAATTAAAGCGGCTCGGAGCTACCTTTGAGCGAGGCCTGGCTGAAACGTCTCCACAAAGGGCCGTGAAAGCGCCTCGGGTGAAAAGGAACACCCACTATTTATGCAACGGTTTCTTTTTAGACTCTGCATCCGACGTGTACTCTTTATTGTTTTCAATGTCTTCGCTCAAAGAAGGTAAACTTAACATTTTATGAAAGTTTTTCTGCTACGACGTAGTTGCTTTTGTGAACGAAGCAAGAACGAAAACCTTGTCTACTACTTGCGCTAGTGTGTTCCAATTTGTTGCTGAAGTTGATCTTCTGAAATATAAAGATATAATAGTCCTTCGTTGTAGCGAAGTTGCCAATCGTAAGTCAACTATAAAATTTGTTTGTATAATTATAGTACTTCAATAGATTTGTACTGACTACCACTTGCGTGTCTAGTGTGCCTACTATAAGTACTATCAGTTATAAGATTAGGAATGCCAAATTTTCGAGATTGTCCCGGAATTTTGAGTCTTGTTCCGTTAAACCCCGCAATAAAACTTGAAACGCCTGAAATCCGAAACCTAGCTTTATAATAAAAATATGGTATGGACGAATGACATGCACGACGGCTAGTCAGCTCGGCCTGCTTCGTGTCAGTTCTTCAATCCACATTCAAGGACCTACTCGCCAACCATCTATACTAAAGCCAACGAAACAAGATAAATTTATGTTATTACAAATCACACGAATATAAATTCTATTGCTTTGTTATTTAAGTTGATTTTCGTATAATAAAAACTGTTAAAAATGTCCTAAGCAATCTCAATTGCAATAGAAATTAAACTTTATGGCCTGTGAATTGGGTTTATAATTGTAAATCATGAAAATTATCTCGTTTCGTTGTCTGAACTATAGGTATGTCCTGGAATTGGCGCCAGTTAATCCTATACAAGATCGTTAGCTCGCTTGCTAACGACGCATCGTCCGCGTCGGTTGTATGAAAAAAACTACGTGGAAAATTTCCATTGGCAACCACTAAATATTGAAGCTTGTATAACAATATTATGTATTTATTGTCATAAAAAGAAAGGTAAACTGCCTCGATGATGTAGTGGTTAACGTATGAGCCTCGCACCGCGGCAAAGTGTTATTTGTGGACTTTCCGTTAGGAAATTCACAATAGCAGCACGGAGTTGGAATTTTGCCCGGTGGATGGCGATAGGCTCATCCTATAAAACATGGGACCTAAACTACTTGTACTTATTATTCTGAGCCTAAACATAACTGAAATGTGGGTATTGTACAGCTCTGCCACACCCCTCTGGGTAAGGCGTGATGTTATGTTAAGAAAGTGGTGGTATCGGCTTTTACTGGTGGTAGAGCTCTTGTGAATGAGCTCGAGGGCGGCAGCACCACCGTCTCACCTTTAACCTGCTGCCAAATAGTAGTGCTTCCATTACTGTGTTCCGGTTTGGTGGCGAGATCAGGCCCTGAAATTACTGGCACAAGAGGCATACCACCGTAGCCCTCAGCTGCAGCGACGCATCTATAATCTGCTTTTGTGGATTGTTGATGTCCATGGGCTGTACTCCACTTACCATCAGGTGGACTACACGTTCGTTCGCTGTGGGCGTAGTATAAAAAAAAAAGAAAGGCAAATAGTAACAGCTAGGCGACTTGCTTAAGTTCGTCATGACCATGTGACGATTGACGAACACCACGTGTAGACTTGTCGCAATAATAATTTTACTAGCAATTTTCACGGCTATTCATAGATTTTATTGACTCTTCAAGTCTTTACTAGGTATATGGACTGGTGATTTTGTGAAGTAGGTATGTAAGAAATAAATACATTTATATTTGCCGACATCTTTTTACAACTTATCATCTTTAGCATACACATAATTAATTATTATTATCTGCTTAGTTACATTTAAAAGTACCAAATGTCGGATTTCACGGGTAAATCGTCAAATTGGCTCAAAATAATTATATTTTGTGTAACTTTTACGTTTTTTTTGTGTATACAAAGTAAACTTGATTGCGTTGCAAACACTCTTACTACATCAAAACCAATTAATTTAATAAGTTTTTTTTACGTGTTATTTTTTTTTTTTTTTTTTTTTTTTTATAGCTTACTAGTAATTTGCAAATACAAATTACTAGTATTCTTGCTAACCCCCTCCAGCTAAGCGTAATTCGGTTGTGTTAGGAGGAAGTTCACGTCCGTGGTGTAATGGCCAGTATTCGAACCCACGACCTCTCGATCGTAAGACCGATGCCTTATCCATTGTGCCACGGCCGCTATGCTAATTGTACAGTACGTACCTAATTAATGTCGAGACTTTGTTTATTTTTTGTATACTCTTTTAAATATCCTATTCCTATATGCCAAATACGACCAATTTTGTACTCGTCAACTAGTCGGTGTTACTATCCCTAAACGCTTCTTATTCTAGCAGTGCTAGATAACTCCAGGATTAATTAAATGAAATTAGCGACACTTGTTTCATACAGTCCTGATTGTCCTTAATAGAAATTTAGCGCTACTGGTAACATAAACTCGTGAAGTCAATTCCATAGAAACTTCCCTGCCTACTATGGGAGTTTAAGTACCGCACAAATAACTTTATCAAGCCATAAAATGTTTATATCTATGATACGTCTAAATGTCTACAAACACCTACGGAACTTTAAGTTAATGCGGGCGCGGCACGCAACTTGCTGGTTTTTCTGCTTTTCTTGTGTAATAATTTAACTTTAAAACAGCACTATTCCTTTACCATACTTGTCAGATTTTTTTTAAAAATAACATTAATCTTGCGTTGCGGTATAACAGTCTCAAATCAGAACCGCCTTTATTTCTATGAAACTATTTTACCGTACTTCAGCAAACAGCAAGTAATCAGAAAAAGGCATTGTAATTAAGTTTATAAAAATATGAGAAACATCATCACTTGTTAATTACTCTAATGTTACTATGTTAGCTTGTTTCATTAGCCTCAATTCAAAAGTCTAATAAGTCCATTCATAAACGACACCATCAAGACTATACCGACAATCGGAGCAATGAGTCCTATTAAATCCTATTTAGTTTCATCGATATTCCAGACGAAACTAATTTCTATTTGCTAATTTATTTGTATTAATCAGTCGGCAAGAAACTTAGCTTATAGCTATAATTATCTTAATTAGGTGAACATAACGGCTCTGTTTGCCTAGAAATTTGATGTTCGGACTATACTTTACAGATCAATTTGGAGAACATTGTGACTTTTGACTTGTTCTCAAAACATTGATTACTTTCGAATCTTCTAGCTACACTCTCTATAATAAGCAAGCTTTTGACATACAACCATAGTAAATGAACACAATGTAATGATTGTAATACTGTGCTATTAGTATCCTTACTAGAATCGACGTTATTAATACCTCGTGCGTCAGTTTTCTCAAATATCAATATTCCTGGGTATTCAATAGTTCATTATGCCTACCTATATAAACAGGGTCCTCAAAGAAGCGCTTTACGGTGTCGAGTACACAAGGGAAGCCAGTAGGTACCTAAATTATGCATTACGGCACGCTGTCGAATAACTGAACCCTTCCGCTGATTTATGTGACATTTCAGCCTTTATGCTTGCTTGCGAACTTTTTGAACCTTGTTGCAGCCGAAGACGGTCGTTACCCACATCTGACGTCCCAAATATAACAACGAATTTATATTATTTAGCATTACTTGGTTTAGACTTTTTGAGAGTGTGAGAAGAAATTATACTAACGTATTTACTGCTATTTAAAGTGAATTTAAAAAAAGGAAAAACTATAATATCTTTAGGTTTTTGGCCGGTTTGTGTTTATTTCTTTATTAATTAATTAAATAAACAGCCCTCTATCGCAGTAACTACACTTTCTACTTTAATTTAGCTATTGTCTTTAAATCTGCGTCTTTCTTATTTGATTATTATGATAAGTGCATAAATTGTATGTTATAGACAAACTCAAGAACTATACAAACATTAAATTGTTCGATGAAGATCTTCCCAAGTAGGTACAGGTAGGTACGCGGCTAATTTTATAAAAAAATAATAATTAATCGTTGGCAATAAACACTAACCACGTCTAGAATCCGTGGTTACAATAAACGTCACTATGTCACATGAATCCTGTATAAAATGTAACTTCACATGTTTCCATTTGATAAATAGGTCAAGTAGCACTTCGAACACCGTTCTAAATAATATCGCATCACCATGCAGAAAACGAAGAACTGCCTTCATTCTTTAATGGCAGCTAACGTTGTTGCCAACAGTTTTATAGCCCATACCGGCTTAGTATCCCTGGCAGTATTCACGCCAAGGTGTTCGCACCAAATTGACTTTTTATAGGACTTTGTGGGTCTTTGCTTACCGAGACATACCTAACTGATGCTAAAAAGAAATGTCAGTGCCGTGAACTTTCAAAATGACGCCATTTGCAATTATGTAGATCTGCATTATACTGAAATGTCAAGGCAAATAATCACCGTTGGTAATTTCAATGTCTGTTTGCATATATAATTGTGTCAATAAATGCTTCTTCAAAGTCTACAATGCTAAATATTTTTATCTCTGATGCTCTCCTGCCAAGATCAACATTACAATAAAATAATCTATTTGACAATTTGAGTTATACATTCGAAGACAAAACTGTATTGTTGAAAAGGATTTTTCTTACGTCACTGAGTTAAAAATAGCGTCCATCGTTTATCCTGATGAGTCATCGTTGCCGATCCCAAACTTGAAATTCGGACAACTTTTCTACCGGTGCACCACCCGATCAAATATATTTGCCGAATGATAAATGAAATGCCGTATCTTAAGCTTAATACATTGTAATATTATAAATCGTAGCATTATTTGTTCAAAATAACTGGTAACGTTGACAGACATTTTCAAAATAATATTAGTGTTTGGTTTTTATATTTAATGAATGCAATCAATTGATTTTAAACCGGCTTCTAATGAAGTCAAGGCTAATGGTACGAAAAGATTAATATCCGCTAAACGTTTTAATGAAGCATTTTTGCAATATTAAAAAGATTTTGTGAGTCACCGTGTTAAAGAATTGCAAATCGTGGGAACGACATTGCTTTCCTCCTGATTCATCAAATTTTAAGTTTAAGTTTGCCTCGGATGTTGTAAAATAAATAAATCAAAAGTATCCGTACAAATGTATATGGCAGACATTCGGTTGGTAGTTTAGGAAACAATAAAGATTATCTTTAGTATTATGAATAAACCCAATCGGTAGCTAGCAATTACTGATTAAATAAAAAAAATAAATGATGTCACAGACAAAGACAGCATCATTGCGTATGATCTTATCAAACTGTACAACATCTAAGCTCATGAATACGAATACTTCTATGAATAAATGAATACCAGTCGGGTTTAATATTGTTTGGACAATTTAAGAGTGTTTATTGGCGTAATTAAGTACTGTCTCATTAATTTTAGTCGTAGGCGGGCGATGTATAACTAATTTGACGACATGATTGTAGGCGCTAACGAGCGTTGTTGTCATTCCGTAAATATCTTGTTTGATCTATTTTTCGTATTTTTTCTGATACGTCCTTAAGTTGTGCGAGGTATAAATCTTTAGTTATTGTGCTTAAAAGCAGTTTTTTTAAATATGTTTTTCAGCTCTCGTACCAATCGCCATTTAGTATAAAGTTCGTTTGGGTATAATAAGATTACTACTCACAATACGGCATTCCCAAATGTTCTCTCTTTGTTATTGAATGTGATGAAATTCCCAAATGTTCGTAACACAATATTATACTAGTGTGCGTGATACTGATACAATTACTGAACCCTATTTGTTATTCAGTGGCAGTAATATGCTCAACAACAAGATCTTCATATCTTTCGGCAATGGATTTTACGACAAACTTTACATGCTATTTTTGTAAACTAAATGTAGAGATAGAGGACAGAAAGAAATCTATAGATATTAATCGGATTATTTGGCAAAATGTCTGCCAACAATATCAGGCATGTTGCAAATGTGTCGATAATAAGCTTAGACATGTCACAACAAAGAAGTGTTATGTCGCTTTATACCTACCGCGATATTGAATGTCTGACCCATTATAAATGAACCTGCCACCCAGACGCTACAATTGCTTTCAGGGAACTGTGAAGGGTTCTTGCTAAATGGTCGGAAGATGACGTGCCAACGATGCCGGCGCCGATGACAGATTATTGCTGTCAACTACCATTATAATTTATAATAGACAACCTTTGACGCATTTACACCATTATTCATTAAATATGTCTCTTTCCATGTCTTGTGGAAAAACATGTCTTTCTTTATTGTGGTCGACATGTAATTTTAATTCATAAATTATATAATTAATTTATTAAGCTATACTCTTTTCCCTTGTGGTAAATAATAAAATAGTGTGTAAATTGTTACATAATTACAAGAATTTGAACGAAATTCCATCGTAAGCTTCTTAGAATGAGCAGAGTTTCACGGGTAGATTTGTTAGGCAAGTCAGAAGACCCTATGACAACAAAACAGGAATCTGGTGTTTTCGCCGGGACTTGAGAAGAGAACTATGAATTTGTACTAAAAGGACTGAGTTTTCGTAATGGGAAATTTATTCCTATCAACACCAATAAAAAGGTAACAAGCATAGGAAACCAGCTAAGATTTCTATGGGCACAAACATCTGATATTAGAACATTGATAACTTCGCGTGTATTCTAAACATTAACATTAGATATTCGGTTGTTTTGCATTCTGCGTGCGGTGACAGTCAAGTTCGCAGGAAAATTGATTGATTTCAAGGTTAGAGCTCTTGAAATAGAATTATCATATACTAGCTGCCCCGCGCGGCTTCGCCCTCGATAAAATTTTGCCCTCGAAAATATTTTAAAAGTATCCTATGTCCTTCTCCCGGTTCTAAGCTACCTCCCCACCAATTTTCAGCCAAATCGGTTCTGCCGTTCTTGAGTTATAAATGGTGTAACTAACACGACTTTCTTTTATATATACAGATTTGCCTAGCTTTTTACTATTGTGTGCGGGTTTGATCAAACACTGAAATTATTAGCACAGAAAACAAACACCGTAGTACGCGTATAGACATAAAAATATCTTGACGACACCAACTCTACCGAGGTCCCCACCTCGTAAACCTGCACCTACAAATACTGCAATCTGCAGTCTTACTTGGCACGAATTGTGTCACGTGTATTTTATTTGACTAGCGAAAAATATTCTGACACGGGCCTAGTATCTATTAAGTGACGCGAGGAACTAGAATACATATTATATAATAAAACAAGCAAGAACTTAAACCAATAAAGAATTACCTAGTTACCCAGTACCTACATAAAAGCCAGACATATTTGCACTATTTCACTTGATCGTAAACCTTGAGTTTTACTATACTTGTTTGGTGGTACTCAAATACCTATTATACGTAGGTATATCGAACGTAAGCCCGCCCCAGCCCTTGTCAAGGCTATAGACGCAGGAAAAATTCTTGCACAGAGGGTGTTTTCTAGTCCGAAATTACTAGGGTACGGACAAATTTTCTTTTTACGATCATATCAACGCGATCTCAACGGTTTATGGGTTAGATATATATATACAGTGTTACAGTATACCTTTTTGTACAGGATTCATGAAAAAAGCTCATATCAGTGACTTATAACTAAGGGCGACTTGGCTTCTTATTTTAGCATCAGCTCTTGCAAGGCATGCCTCGCCGTACTTATATTTTGAAAGGCGCTATCGTAACTGCAAAGGCAAAAGCACTTGCTCGTATAGGATTACATTTATTGCTTAAATTAAAGCTCAATATTTGCTTTACAACTTTAATACGATAACTTTTCTCGTAACATGTGTGACTGATCAAAAGATGACATAAACTTAAATTTCAAACTTTTCGAAAATAATTACCATCTTTGAACGAATGAATATCAATATGTCATAAACACTACTGTTGCAATTACATTCATATTCAAGACAATTTCGTTTTATTTAAAAGTGTACTGGACATCTTTATTTTACATAGAACTTGCCCTAGGCTATTAACGTAAAAACGCCCAAGAAATCAAGGTTTTTGACCACTGCGAAGGGAACACAGGTCTACAGAAGTTGCAGGTGATATACTTCTAAAAGCCTTCTTGACAACACAAAACATATCTTTATTTTTTTCGAGCTAAAATTTAAAAAAATACTGTGGTAATGAAGAAGATAACAAAACCTACCCCGTATCTATACTCACAATTACAATGATAAATGTTGTATTGATGACTATTAATTTAACCTCTCACTTGCGCAACGTAGAATAATGGGAGCAATATTACCATTGAAAGGCAAGCTCGTGCAATAAATGGATCCTGTACCAATTTTTAGAGCAGTTGCGTAGGCATGACAGGTTGTTATCTCATTGCTTCTGATAGTAATGGATACTGCAGTTAAAACCATTTCTAGTTGGCTCTAAATGACGTGGCTAACACAGAACTTTACCTCTGTGTAGTTAGTCCCAGCTTGCAATTTAAGCCCCTGTCTCTTGTCTTAATATCTTTGGCCCCAATAAAACCCAAGTGAACCCAGGCAATTATTACGGGATATTCATTTGGCTCAAACATTCAAAACTCCTCTCTGTTTATGGCCAGTACCTATTTGGATGAAACGAGCAATACCTACTACTTTGAATTCGACTTGATTTGGGTTGTCTTTATCCTGTTTATTTGGGTGGTTCATTAGGATTCCATTGATTCCTGAAGCAAGATCAGCAAGACTGTGTCGCCCTAAATATTATTTGTGTCACGTATTCAACTTCGTTCAATCATTTCAATTTATATTCGTACGTACGTTATTGAATGAATACGTCCCTCTATACTACATACATGAGGTATATCTTAGAAATTGGCAAAATTTTGATATAATGTTCTACTATCTCAATCGTTGTTGTTCGAGTTATTTGAGTTTGGTATTGGTTTCTTATGATCTATTATCTCACATTATGTTGATACTTACAAAGAAATAGACTGTCATTTTAAAATTGTAGCCATTTTTTACGAGTGTAATTCGTTTACGCTCCGTTAAGCCAAACACAATGAGACCCAAAGGCGCCGTCTTCCCCCAGGCTGCAGGCGGGACATTATAATGCGTCTACAAATCCGGCAATGTTTGCCAATTCGGCAATGCACGATTAAAAAGAACACCTTCGTAGACACAAGTGGGTAAACCCACTTTAAATCAAAGACTACTGGCCCCTGATTGTGCAAACACAAAGAACGAAGTAATGAATATTTCATTTCACCAGTTTCACAGGGAAAAGAGAAATTCAATTAAAAGATAAAAGAAAAAAATATTTCTTAGTTGTTTGTTAATAAAATCTGGCTCACCCTCGGAAAAAAACTACAATTTGTGGACTTAAGTCTACGGTAGGGTTAAAATATAAGAAAAAATTGTGTGTCAGCTAATAGAGACACGTTTTAAAATACTTTATATTGCTTTTTTTAGATCAAATTAGGTTGTTAGCGACTTTGTTAAAGATAGGTATGCCTTGGTAGACATTTTGAAATGACTAGAAGATTTAATCGATATCACACTTATCATTTACATACGCAGGTGCGGCTAGATCATAACATAAAGCTTAGGTCATTCCTTTAAGCATGTCTCATGATTATTTAAATTTCGTGAATATTATATTATCATATAACATACTTCGTGATTCATAAGTTAAAAAGTAATTGGATAATAATAGAATGTTTATTAGATTTCCTCGCCGGCTCCAACCTTGTACAGTATTTAAACGGCCATACTTCGATTTCTGCTAACCGTTTCCTTGTTGATCCTTTTCATTATATTTAGTTTTGCTAGCTCACTTTGTTGATCTTAAATCTAAATGTAAGGAGTAATCGTGTTGAAGAAATTAAAACCACAAGTTGTTTCAGTTACACTTTAATGAATTTAAACAAAGTAAACTTACATGGAACATCACAATTATGCTTCGCAAAACAATGTTGATGTCATGAGATTCATTGATAATATCTACCCATTATCAGGGTCTATTTCAATTACATATAGGTACAACAATAGAACATGCCTTAATATTATGGAATAGAATTTCTACCTAACGGGAAATATAAGCATTTTCTAAAATATTAGACGTTGAACATACAGGCATCGATCTTTAATTAGTAGATAATAAAACTTTATGTCAGGTGTATACGACACGCCTACGTATTTTGCAATTTTATTAGTTCTAACATCAAATATGACATTCGAGACCAAAAAATATTATGAAGCTGATAAAATGACCAATAAATAATTATATACTCTTTTATAATATTTAAGTCTTAATCAATAATGGTACACTAGGTGGGACGTTGATTTTATAAAATTATATATTAACCGAGATATACCAATGCCATTCTAAAATTAAAACTAAAAAGAGTATTCCTCAAATAGAATACTGACGCACACGGAATTGAAATCATAGAAATCGTAAAGCAAAATCTAGAAATGACGACAGTTCACTTACAATTAAGGCGAACACTTACAATCGATTTCAATTCATACAAAAATATCATCCATTTTCTTTACACATTGACAAAAGTCCGTTTAAGCATACTACTACCAAACGATTCCAAAACTAGTAGAGGCTACTTGTATTTGTATTAACCACTAACGAGATGACGAGTCCTTTTCACGGAGGGATGCAATTTCAATGGGTTATTGGCCTAATCTAGTAAATGTAGGCAAACTTACAAAATATTACTTTGGCTCAAATAACAAAGTCATTAAATATCTTCAGTATAAGCCTTCGTTTGTTATATTCAAATGTTATCCAATCATCATTATATGAGAACTTCTACGTAATATTTATCATATAATAAAATACAATAAAAACAAAATAAATTATTTGTGAATAAACGCTAACTGCTCTAAAATAATAATAATATCGCTTAATTCTGGATTTTAGACTCTTGTAACTTAAAATTAATAATAACAATTAAAATTAAGAAATACTAAAAGATAAGAGGTACTAAAGGATGTGCTTACTGCCTATCACTATTGCGCGAAATCAAAAATGTACGTTTAACTAAACAAAGCCAATACGCTCTAGAATTACATTTTGTATTAAATGATAGATCTTTTACATGGTATTACACCTGAAGTTAGAAAAGTGAATTTAAGATACATATAACAATAAGCTATCCTACAAAATGAATTGTAAGAAGAAACACGACAGTTTCACTGAAACATCGAACTTAATAGTGTATAGTTAGGTAACGGCACTTGATAAGAATAAATTATTCATAACTTTATACACAACTGTTCACGGTGAATTAACAATTTCTTAAAACAACTAAATGGCTATAGCCTTTAGGAAAAACAACATCATGAAATTATATTCATACTTGGAATCATAATATAGAGATCTTTATCATTCTGTTTTTGTACATTTAATATATTGTAGGTAACAAACGTCTGCTATAATTTGATTTTGAATTTTAATTACACTCTGCATATCACAAATGTGGGTCGATATTCTGTTGTAAAGTACTATTATGTGTTTCGATTACAGCTTGTCATTGGTAACAGTGTCTTACTTCACTTTATAATCATTATCCCTATCTAAGATGTCTCCTTGCCATTGCACATGACAACAATCTCGCGCCGCTCTGCGACTTCCGTATCAGTAACTATTTACATAATAATATATCTATTTACAGGTATGTGATTAATTTTGGCTCCTCAATTTACATACTGGAATGAAATTACATAACAGGAATGTCAAGAAAACAAAATATTTTTATTTACACAATATTAACGAGGGAAATTGCTTTTTTTACGCCTCGGTTTATAAACAACAGCATCAAGCTCAGTTGCCAAAACGTAAATACATGATAAACGACCAAGCAACTATAATTTTAGTGATATTTTCTCGCTATTTACAAAGATTTTAATAATTTAAAGTAAAAGTATAAGCGTTGGAATAAATAACGTAAATGTGATAATCCTAAGACTTGCATCGTTGGATGGGTTACTGCCGAGTCCACCAGCAACTGATTTCTTGATATCTTCTTTAGTTGGCGCAGATTTAGACATAGCTTCACTACTCTCATCGATCATATCGCCACTATCCATTTGCTCAGAGTGATCGGATTTTTTCATAGCAGCGACATCATTTTCTTCAGGCGCGGGTGGCGCAGTCTCGGGTAGAGGAGTTGTAGTGGTTGTTGTGGTCGTAGTCGTAGTAGTAGTTGTCGTTGTAGGTACCAAGGTGTTGTTACCAATGAAGTATATTTCTCCATAAATAGCTTCTACTTCCAATGTATTTTCAATACGTTGACCCCTCATTTGCCTAGATCTAGGATCATGGTCTTTGTAGTACGTCACCAACTTTGCAGTATACTGCACGTCTCTGTTGGTAATGTTACCTCTGAATGTGACGTTACAAGCAGTACCAGGTTCCAAAAATTGTTCCAGCTTGTATAATTTTGATGTATTATAGTCTGTGTAAGGATTTGCCCATTGAATTTCGGGAAACAAAGTACCGTCATCCATTTCTATTGATGTATTTAATCCAATTGCTATTCCGTGTCCGTGGCCCCAAGATAAGGAATAGTTAAAAACGTACTCAATTTCAGTAGTAACGGTAGCAGCGGTTTCTTCCTCGTTCTTCAAGATTCGCTCTTCAAACACTTCAGGTTCTGTTTGCCGTACATGTTCTGTATTGCGATCCAATACAACATTCTCTAATTTGTAGCCTATAGGTTCTATTTCTTTCAAGATTTCACCACTATTTTCTATCAGCTCGTTGTTTTTATCATCAAATGTTATTAATTGACCAATGGCACTCTCGTAGGCTATTCTGCCGATGTAATGAGAATATCCCGATGGAGCTTTCATTCTTCCGATAAAAACTGAGTCTACTGATGAATCTACTACAACAGCGCCATGAGGCCGGGCGTGGAATCTAAACCAGGGTATCCAGTTTACCAATGAGGCATTCTCAATATTTTCAAGCACTTCAAAAACACTATAGCTCTTGCTTGCCGAAACAGCACAAGATGTGTAATCTGGTTTGAGTTGACCTAAAATCATGTCGCCTTCGTGCCGGGCTCTGCAAAGGTATATTGGTCCTGAAAAAGATAGAAAACTTGTTTGTATCGACACATTTTTAGCAACTACACGTTTCTTTTAAAGTTGATCATTTAAATGAACTTACCTTTTTCAGATTCTGCCCCGACTACATAATTGTTCATAGATTCTTTCTTGAGACTAGTCCATTTGAGAGTGCTTGAACCAACGACTTGCTTTAGGGAGGAATTGAAGAGTCCGACCCCAGCTTCAGCCGACACAGTGACAGCTAAGGTGGCAGTCAGTAGCACCACCCACCATCCACTCTGACAATTTCTATTTTTCTTCATTTTTGCACTGCAACAAAAATAAGCCAATATTACTTTATTTGAAAATATAAATAAAAGATGATCAATATAATTTGAAGTGGCATTTACTTCGCTTGTACAACAAACAAACTTGAAAACACATGAGATCATAAGAGTGCCTACTTGTATTCGGTGAACATAGTTATCTATTTTTAAATGATGGATAAAGATTGTATCTCATAAGACGACCTCAATAGTTATACTCATGGCTTTGAGTAGGCTCAAGTATTATTTATTATGAGAGTACGCGGAGTAAATTGATGTAATGGTACGAGTATATTAAACCGATGAACTTAAATACGGGAAGCAAGTGCAAAATGGTGTTAAATTGACATATAGCCTAAATCAGCATATTATATAAACAGATCACATCCGAGTTGTAAACGTAAAACTTTCTATAGCAAGGGTAAACAAAAAGAAAATTGGAAGCGGCCGTCTTTGTTTTCCAAACGATTGTTTTTTGATGGCTCCGCAAACCTGAGGGTGCACGAAATCGTACAATGGATATAACTGAAGGATTCAGAGAAAAATGTTGTCTACATAGACCCCTTTATTTATATTTTATTGCTGTTGTGCGTTACATTAAGATTTTGAATGCTAACTTCAAAAATACCATCACATTCGTACAACCCTCCAGCAATAAATTGCTCCGGTCGACCCCCGAACTTTATCTAGATGTACATTCGAGATATAAAAGCAGTCGTTTCCGTGCTTATAGCGTTTTATAATTGGCAGTAGAATGTTGGAAGAGAATATTTAAAAATACACTTGGAAATAAAACGATACCCCGAGAGCGTACCTAGTACCTGTCGCAAAGGTAATCGCATCAAAGAAGGTTGCGGCAATGTTTCGATCGTACGGAAACTCAATTTTCTTGACAAAGTTACGGAAAGCAGATCGCTCAAGTTCAGCTATGTCGCCCCCAGCACAGCGTTGATACAGGAGATAGGGTTTCGTTGCAAATTTCATTTCAGAATTTTTCGCGTGTTTGGTAATATTTTTGGAAAGATACATAAATATAAAAAAGGACTACTAAGCTATATTGACTTTTTTCAGACAACTACATCAGTGATTTCTAATCTGATGCAAGTGAAATAAAGATAGGACAAAGAGGTGGGCGAGCGGGCGTGAGGAAATGTGTACTTTAGATTACTTGTGTAAATAATCGATAGACGGAACTGCAGGTGAAAACTTCCACTCACACTTCGTTATGTCTCTCATTCTTTTTTTTTTATTCTAACGAGTGCATTTAACTGTCTGAATATGATTTTATTTTATTTATTTTGACGTTTGACACTTGCGGCTTTGTTCTATTACGTGAATCATGCTATGAATTATATTCTACATGGTTAATAATTAAAACTAGATATAAACATCCACTAGACAGACAAATATTCAAGACCATTTGGGTTCAAATATGAATCCCTCCAAATAGCTAAACTAACATATTGAACCGTGTTAGTCTTATAAAATATAATACTGTACATTTTAGTTCCGTTACAAAGATTGAAGTGACTTGGCATTTTCCTCTAATTCCTGCTACAACACCAAAAATAAACACAGGCCTTATCTTTGGCGTTTAAATTGCATAGTAAATCACTTCCTGCGCATTTAAATTTCATAAATTAATCCTATCTAGATGAATATCAAATGAGTAAAAATACATTAAATAAATAAGGTACGGTATTTAATTGTCTATGAATTCTTTATTAGCAATAAACATAGCCGTTATGTTGTTATTAATGCAACATCTGAACTATGCGTAATTAATATCACATGAGTTTACAATTAATTACATATATATTACTAATATATATGTAATTATGTTTATTTTTCTGCAAATTAGTAGTAAATCTACCTACGTATTCCTATGTACCTGTTTGTTTTGTTTGTAATATAATTTATGTTTTGTAACGAAATACATCATCATATTATTATTTTCTTTCTTGTTTCAGGTAAGTCAACTTCGTCTGCTTTCTATTGTATTATGATTAGAAGGTAAGATTAGCTTTAATTTAATTTTAAGAACAAAAGCAGTACGCATTATGTGCACGTTTGTTCACATTTATACTCGTATGAACATATTTTTCCTCGCTCCCCTTCTTTATTACATCTGATAATCGCACTATAAATCATAGTTAGTCCCACCACGGATCGAGTAAATTCAATTAAATAAGTTCAATTGGAGATTGACACGGACCATTGTATGTAGCACAAATCTCGGCGCTCACCCTTTGTAAGAACAACTTGTGATATATTGGATTGCTAATAGGGCCTTCCTTCATAAATTAAATTATTTGTAATTAGAGGCGTCAGCTGTCACAGTATCTGTTTTAATATTTAACAAACATGTTTGCTATTATTATAATGATAATGTTTCTGATTAGCACAAGATTTACTGCATTTAAAATTGAATCAGGTCATAGGTTTCGCGATAAAATCACCTATCATTGCGTCAATTTCGTTTCTCATCCATCACAATATGTTTGTATTTATGAATTTTATTAAGATCTTATATAGATAGAAGTATAGAATGTATAGTTAATAGTAAGATTTCGGTGAATTCCGTAATTGGTTGTGAGAGCAGAATTTACTTTGACTCGATCGGATTCCGTCAGCCCGGCCCGGCCCGAGCGAATGGAGAGCCTTTGTGGCGGCGCACGTACCGTGTCCAATCGCAGCTTTTGTGTGCCCGCCAATATGACACCTAGCAGAATCGATTAACTGATTTAACTCTACGCTCCACATTTAAACAAAGTTTTTATTTTACTCAACAAAACGTATTTTCCAACAAAACACCTACAAACCATTTGTTGGCGATTTTTCTCTTTGTATAAACCTTGTAGACAGATTTATTTCTATCCCTTGCTAGTAATTGAGCTTATACCGCACAGTCTCCCTTGTGGAATTAGAAATGATAACGTGTACAAAGGAAGCTCAGACAATTACTCAGCGGTGGCTTAATGAGTCGATTTAAACACCCCATACGTTGCTTCCCACATAATACCTTCCGTCTGCATGTTTTTGAGCAACTCGATGCGAAGAGGGGAGACAAAACTACAAACAAACCCGGAAAATCTTTCGTCTGAGTGCCTCACTTCACTAAATCATCACCGCTCACCGCTCAACCGTTGACTTTGTGTTTTTCGCTTGACGTTCAGCCACATACAAACAAGAATTTTATTTTTGCCCGAGTTTGTACCTTTTAAAGGCAACAAATTAATTAATTCAAGGTTCACGTAATCACGTTGATGTTTACGGGTACGTTCTATTAATAGTCTTATTTGTCTCATTATTCTACCCGGACGAAAGGTCAGCTCAGCTGTTACAAAAGCGACATTCGAGTACTCATGCTAAAACGTTGTTGGCAAAGGTTGTCATATTTAAAAGTTATTTGACATGACTGACGTCATGTTATGAGGTAAATTTGTATTTTGTAGTAATATTGTGGGCAATAAAATTTTATGATGTTCAGCGACGGGGCTTGTGGTGACTGCATCATGCATTTGAGGTCATAGTTATGAATATGTCCGTAACTAAATGGCAAATATTATTACATCCTCAATTTCTTTGTCAATGTCAGTGCTATTTCTCTGTTATAGCATTTCGTCTAATCCGTTTACATTGATTAAGTTTTGGTCGACATCCTAAATTACATCTCATCTTCACATCTCTTATTTTCTTAGCTCCATAATTTGGTACTGAGTTATCATAGCAATTTATTATACCGTAAATTGTATCGGTATTGTCGCGTGGGAATAAGAATGCTTCGTTTCATACAGTTACTGACTGTTATTCAGAAAGTTCATCCGCGTCATCAGTGTCTGTGCATACAATTCAATGGCTGTTTCGTTAGCATTATTTATCTGAGCCCCAAGTACTTGATGTAGTTTGTTATCTCTAGTTCCGTCGCTTCATTGTCCCGTCGGATCATTAATCTTGTTCTTAACAACAGTTGTTATAACTATATGTCTTATAAGTGAGTCACATTTATAAAAATAACCTTTATATAATATACCAATCTATTATGTGCAGCAATTGTGTTCTTTAATCAAACTGAAAGAAGACTTATGTAACTTAAAAGGCGACAAGTCGAAGAATGGATGGCTTTAATTCCTAAGAAACTTAAATTTACAAAGGTAATTATGCGAAGTGCAGCAATTACCTAACACGCAATGTTCTTACTAGCTTATTGATAACTACTATAGTAATTTACCACGAATGCTTGAAAATTGCAGGAAACAAGTTGAACTATGTCTATAGTGTGTTCGTATGTCTGTGATGGTAGTAAGGATCTATGAAATCGCAAATGATCTCATAACACATTATTATTTCCACGGACGAGTCGGTGTATCATAAACAGCATTTATATCAAAGAACTAAGCCCGCCTTTAAGTTATCGTTCGCTAATCGTTGTATCGAAGTTATCGGAAGGAGGTAAGCTCCCAGGGCAATAGCTCGCATAGTAATCGCATTACCCACATGGAATCAATAATCCTGGACAGGATTACTGTCCCCTTCAGCTTAATAAAAGTGCTGTGTTTTCGCAATAAAAGTAAGAAATAAAGCTGATTTTAGTCATGAAATTTATTACGACTAATTTTATTAGTAATAATAATGATGCTGTAAAAATTTTGTTGATGATATTTATAGTCAATATGGTTACAGCCCTAATTAAAATAAATACGTGGTTTAATTTGAATAAAACGGAACCTCCGGTACTGGAATATATGTAGACATATTAATAGAGTTTGCGAAATGTCGATGAACGGCAATTTCTTGTGAAGCAAGTACGGGATCGCTAAACATATAAAGGTCATCCTTATTGAGGCAACAAACCCTGCAATTAAGTTTACTTTGATCAAATTTATGACCGAGTCGATAATTTCTTGGCACATTCTGGTACATACAAGGCTGATACAAATGTTGAAATAGAGTGAAAATATTGAGTATACTATACCTGCTCTGAACGTGCATTATATGCGATTGTCCTGATCCGACTTTACAAAACAGCACTAAGCTTTTAACCCAGTTGTGTTGCTGCTTACAATGCAAATATTCCGTTAACGCCAGCGCTAAGACTCGGAGTGAGTCGGACACTGTGCTAATTTAATATACGACCGTATATAGTTTTAAAAGGAACGTTCAGTAATCTCATTGCTAACAGTGATGAAGTTATTACTCTAACGGTTCATAATCTTAGTAGAGATTCGCCAGTAATTGAACCTCTGTAGTACTAGGGCGTGCAAAACCGGAAGGTCTTCAAAACCGGTTTTGAAATCCAGTTTTGAGAGCCCAAAACCGAAAACCGGTGTTAGCCCCGGTTTTGGCAACAATTTTCTAATGATTATATAGTAGAATTTTACCAAGAAAACCAATTCCTAGATACTCACAAATTCTAAAAATAAAACGAATTGTACGATATATCTCTTTTTAATCAATTATTTATGCCAACCAATATCAAATATACCACATTAATAGTTTGGATAACATGAACTTAAAATAAGATGAAGATTATCTAATTGAGATCAAATCAACAACAAGTCAGTTTGGGTACATATAGTAGCAACCTAACAATTCTACCATCAAGAATAATATATTTTCAACATACAAATCACATTACACACCATCATCATTATTATGAAACTAAGCACAGCCACAATTACCATACCTACTATTACCTACGTCTCAATTTCTTTAAACTCGCTCTTTAATTACAAACTAACAACATAACAAGTTAACAACAACATTATTATAGGATTCATATTAGACTATAAAACGAGATCAAAAATCAACTGTGTACGTAACTACGTACAGTGTGCAGTGTGTGCACCATATACTAATTAAATTAAATTAATAATAATCATTTTTTGCCTAGATACCGCTGCTCTTGGTAATGTGATCTTAAAAATAGAAGTGCATCTAACATCGTATCTGATAGCGTACTTCTTATTTTATTACAAAAATACCCAGCACTTGAAAAGGCCCTCTCACTTTCAACACTTGTTGGTAGTACACACATCAAGTAGTTGTACGCTTCGGTGAGATGAGATACACACCCCGTTTTCCTCCGTTTTCATACATGGCTTGCTCTACTTTGACAAACCCTGCAAGGTCAAAATCAGACCGTTTCTTGGGGGCTTTCCTGCATTTTTCCAATTCCTTATTAAGCTGCTCTTGAAGAGTTAGCTCATCAGGTACAACTTCAGCATCAGATGATGACAATAAAGATGGCACAGACCGCTCGGAGGGAACTCCGGGGATGGTATCAGAGTCCTTGGGCTGATATTTCAACTGTTGCAGTAAGTTTATTATAGTGTCAGATATGACGATACCATTGGGTTTGGGAAACGTATCATCGTCATCTTGTGTGGAAAAGTCTTCCCAATCGTGCAAATAGTGCAATACACCTGCTAACAGGAGACGTCTTTGCTTGATACGACTTCTTAAGTTCATCGCTAGTTTGAAGCCGCACGAGCACTCCCGGCGAGTGTATTTGGGCAACAAACAACGCGGGTGGGTAGGCGGGACGGGACGCGGGGGACGCGGGTCGCAGCGCAGCGCAGTTGAGCGCAGTAGTCACGTGACGTGAGTCACACCACGTCGCGGGTGCAAGGGTCGCGGACGCAGAGGGAGAAGTGTAAGTGGTAAAGGTTGTGTATGGAAATTTGATGAGTGCGTTCGAAAAAGTTCATTTAAATCAAAATGTAAATATATAATTCAATAACGAAAAAACCGGTGGTAGCCCCGGTTTTGTCTGTCAAAACCGGTTTTGTAAAATTAGTAAATGTCTTCCGGTTTCCGGTTTTTAGCAAAACCGGTTAACCGGTTTTGCACGCCCTATGTAGTACTGATACGCACAGTTATGATCCGATTTGAACATAGAATATATTTTTTCTGCCAAAAAGTTGCATTCTTTTGGCTGATTTATCAACTAAACTCTGACGAATCTCTCTGAAACTTGATGTGTCCTGCCACTCCTCTTGGTGTAATGATTACGGTTCCATATTGTTGAGTACAATATAACTGTCTTGTTTTATTTGACCAATCGGGAATATCATTGCCCTTTCTTAATATGTCCTGACAGCATAAACCCATTAAACGTACATTTTTACTGTGATATGTACGAAGTTATGAACAATAAAGTCCACTATTGCTGCAGGCCATCATTTGTTATCGTCCTATATTTAGACCCCTCCATTTGTCGCGTCATCGTGCTTAAATACATTGCAGTTCTGAGTAACAGTCGGGTGTTAGATGGGCGTACCGCTACGGCAGGCAATTATCGCGGTAATGGCTTCGTTATCAAACCTTGTTTCATCTCCATAGATTATACTGAGTTCGGCTTTCTTTTGATAACGGCAAGTACGTTTACTATCGCCTTTGTGAGCTTAGTGAAAGCACGGGCAATGTTACATTTTATGCTGTAATAGATTCTGTTACGCTTGGCATTCAAAGAGATGGTCTACATTCACTTTGCTTTAAGTCATAGCTACTTGATTATACTCAAGTGATTCGTAATGGTGGCGTAGCCACAATCGGAATTTTTGGATACCGTTACCAATTTTGTGCCTTTTGTTTTGGGAAACAATTCCTCTCACACGATATCGGAAAAAGGTTGTTGCCAGCTTTACAGAAACCAATCATTTATTCATGAAGCATTCTGTACAAGTGATTCTTTACGAGTAATCTTTATAAGTAAGTTAGCGGTACACACGGAACAATGCAACATACGCAAGTCCACAGTATACCGGTGATATGAGTTTTTGCGGCGCAGCAAATTGCTCTCCCGGGCGCCATCGTCTCTCGTGTACCGCTGCTAACTGTCAATAAATCATTATATTTATTATCAGTAACTGGCTCTCCTATGTTGCCAAATTGACCGCAAAGCTTTTTTATTGTTATTGTATTACTATTTTATTAAGTATTTTTTCATAAGATCAGTGCGGTTTGTTATCGGGCGCCAGGCGGCATCGTGGGCCGTTGCGTATGCGCGCTGGCGCGTGAACCAGCTGATAGCGTGGGAACAACTACATGCCCGAAGACCACAATGCCTATTATAAACTACGTATATTGGTACAATATGGCGCCACAGATTTAATTTTGTACCTCATATTTTATCAAACATTATTCACTGAACCCTCGAGAACAGGAAGATGACAAGAATATGAATAAAACAAAAAGAAATGTAAATGTATTCTCCAAAGACGTTTGTGTCAAACGAAATTTTGCATGTGTTGAATGTAACATCTACATTGTTTATATAATTTATTGATATACGATATGGCGTTGACCGAGCCGCGAGTCGCGAGGGGTGTCGCTAGTTCGCCACTGACTCACGCGACAAGACACTTGTACAACTCTTCAAAGCTTTATAAAACAATAGGATGCGGGCTTGCTTTTGTGGCTTGTTGACAACGTCGTGCATCGCCTTGAGCTCGTAGACGTAGTTGACAACACAATTAAGTGCTCAATGAGCGCCAATAAAATACATTTGTACGTCGTTTTATCACAGACTTAGTATGGTAGAGTAGAAGCTCCAAAAAGCTGTTACAAAATAAAATATAAGGAACGACTTGATCGATTGCCTCAACGTTATTTTTGTGGTTATATAAACAGCTTTGCAATTTTTCATATAATATTTATCGATGAGCTAATATATATGTCAAGGATTAAAAATTAATTTCATGTTAGGAATGCCACAATGTGCAATAACAAGAGCAGCTTGTTCGCATTCGTCACACGACGTTCGAGTACATGCCACATGCTAGAGTCCACAACATTAACTTAATGGAGGTCATTGGAGGTAGATCGTAACAAATTTCGCGTATAATAATGGTTTCCAAATACAGTTAACTTCCGTTGAAGTTATGAATGAGATAGTTCCGTTTGGACGGACACTATTTGTTCGCATCGAGTTGTTGGCAGCGCCACCGTCGGCGAGGCGTGACCCGCGTGACGGTGTCGGGAGATGTCCCATGATAATAACGGCAAATCCGCTTTAATCATAATTACAGCCCAGGTCCCAGCAGACATTTCCGTTACAAGTTCGTTGACCACGTGTAAAATGTTTAGAGGTTTGTTTTGTTTCACTTATCATGATTACTTTTGACTTTTTATTACAATCATCACCAACACAATCAATCTTATCTGTATCTATATTGATTATTTTATTCTTGACTATTTTGTTTTCATTGAAGTTCTTGAATAATGAATATTTGCATATTAAATGTATGTTAATTTCGTATCATGCGGCAAAGTTAAGAGTTACATCTACATTTGCATGCTCAATTGCTATTGAGTAACCTGTTTCTTCAGATTATTCTCACAGACTGATGTGTTTTATTACTTATCTAGATCTGCGGAGATATTATTTAAACGACGTATAAATTTATTATACGCGATATTTACAATTTCACGCGTCAGCGGCTGTGGTTCGAGCTTAGATAAATTAAGCACGATTATCCAGAAGACAAAGTTAGACGATAAATCAAACGGCAAGGGGCTAATTAACACCAGCTCGGATAGAGTCCGTATCATCGCACCTGCCGCGGAAGCCAATCCAACCAATGTACCACTACTGCAAGGAGGTAGCAATTTTCTACGTCAAGCCAAGTTAAATGAGCGAACGAAAGATTTATTACAAATTATGCAGCTAGATATTAGTCCACGATTTATACTTGTATTATATGCTCATAAAATGGAAGTAGAAAATGTAGAAATAGAAACGCATTCAACGGCAACAAATGCTATTGCTGTCTAATTGGAACCATAGGTTCTATATAGCTAATGTGCTTTTTCATTCATAGGGACGTAGAGTTCAATGTTAGTTACATTGTGTTGATATTATTTGTGATTTAAAAGATGTAGTGTAATTATAATGATCATTATTATCGATTTAGTTAAGTCATCTAAAGTGATAGGCAACGAAGATATTAAAAAGTGTCAACTTCTTAAATAATTAATTGCTTCCACAGTTCTACACTAACTTAACTCTTGGACAGGTGTCAAACATAAAAACGGAAGCATTAAATCTACATAAGATCAAACATATCTTTAAACGTGTGTGTGTCCCTGTTTGTGCACAGACGACAATGCATTACAAACTTAAGTTGTATGTCCAGTCTAAACAAGAGTACCAACTCAGTTGAGTGACAAGTTTTCAACAAGTTTACAGTGAGTACTAAACCAACCTGTTCCCTAAACGACATGTTTAGACGACAAAAAATACCTAATGTAACTAGTTTAATATCTTTTTAGAGCTGCCCGATTTAAACTTTATATGATTCCCTCCAAGTTATTTTAGTCCTAATCTAAAAAATCTCACAAAGTGTGTTATTTCCCTGGAAGTGATTGTAGATATAATTTTTATCAAGCCGGTTTTCTTAAATAATTGTAGTTACCGTAAAGTAAGCGTAGATGACTACGATCATTTTGAACATGAAGTTCCAAAAATAAACCTTATATAAAAGCTATTGAACTAAAAACATACTTTGCACCGCAAACATTAGAAAGTACAATGTGTTAGACCGGGTGAAAACCGACACCTCAATTGCTGAAGATAAGTCATATTGATTACGGCAATTTGTAGCGCCGAAGTCGTTGTCCATTTTAGATGGTGCGCGGTGGTGTGGTGAGCGGCTGCGATGTATGGACATTATTGAACATTATACATATATATATGTATGCGCTTTATCAAGCTTGATAACCGCATGGTGATGCTCTATAACGGAGATTAATGTCTTTGGCAATTTATTGCTGTTATATAAATAAGTAACATCGCTTTCCAAAGCTCTTTTCAAAGATCTTCCAAGTCTGCCTATGCCTATTCTAAACATAGATGGTATTATGTAATGAAGAGCAAAAGGCGGATGCCGGAATGGAGGATGACAATCTGCGCCTCCCCACGATTTGCGCCACAACGAGCAGCAAGGTCGCCGTCTGATTGTCGGTAATAGTAGCACTTATGATATACTGACGACACATTGGCCCAATTTCAGAGTGCACTTTTACAGCTGAAATTATATCAGATGTATCCATCCGTCGCCGTCGCTCGTTGTAATTTTGATTCGTTCCGAAGAGAAATATGTCATAGATATTATGTAGATATTACTATTTATCTCATCCCAAATAGTTTTGCAGCTTTTCATATTTTCTCGTCACAATGACGTTTGTTTGGCAGTTGTCCAGGTAGGCAATTCACCTGGATTTCCCTATTAAAGTTGTAAGGATAATAGTCATTTGCGTAACCTGCGATGCAGATCCGGCACTTGTTTGATATTGAGAGACCAATTGTCTATCCTAGCTCCTGACAGGATGATAGTGGGCATTAGCGGACAACTCTCGAACGTGCCAGGCGTGACTATTTTTAGACCATGGATGGCATCACCGAAACATTCCGTTTAATTGTCAATTTTGTGTTTTTTGCCAGTGCGTCTCGCTTCGCTCGGCACGCACCGTTGTGTTCGGTATGTTGGTATGTCTATAGAATGCTGTCGTGATTCGAGGTAATTCAATGTCAAGTTCAAATTGTTTTTAATCTTCATGCACGTAATGTGTGTTTAGATTAAATTACAGTTACCGAGTGGAATTTAGAACGTCATCGTTTTTTATTACGGATAGAACAGAAAAGATTATCTTACATACTTAAATTATTGCGCTTATTGAAACATGAGATGACGACGCGATGGGACGCGAGTGGCTAGAGTATTCAGTAGAGTAAATATTTTTTGCTTATATATTGCTATTATAATCTGCTGCCTGCGACTAATTTGTTAGAGTGCTGCATCACTTCCGTATTGGACACGTTTAATAACACCCGACGCTCTTGCAGTCTGGCTTTTTCAGTTCAGGCTGGGCTTACTTACAAATATAATAAATACGTAACCGAATAATTAATAATGTAATTGAAAATCGACTGTTCAAGACATTCATCATTGTTTTTATTGGAATTTAATGCAAAAGTAAATTACCTTATTGGAAAGGCTATAAATTTTCCAGCTTTGCAACAAATCTTAGCGGTGTGGCCAAATCTGAAACAAACAAAAATGTATTGTAAATAAATAACACTTATCTATTTTAACTCATATGTTTAGGATGGGGTTCATGATTGTTGTCATACAGTTAGATCGTATTATATTTGTCCAATTCTCTACAAGGCCTTGTCCTTAATTGATTCTTTAGATTAAAACCATCTCTGGAATGAAACTTAAAAACGGTTTATTTATAGCAGGAATTAGATAAAGGAAGAAGGAAGTTCTAATCTTACCTATTTGCACGTATAAAGTTTTATGTGTTTAGTTTACTTTGTGTTGAGTAAACATGGCAGTTTATTGAAGAAAATTGAATAATGGAGCACGAACGTGGGTTATCTCGGACTTTGGTAATAAAAACTAGTTGTATTAAAGTGGTTGCAGCTGTCTATTGTGTTTTGCTTGTCGTTTATGCAACAGATGCATGGCGATATCAAGTTAAGGCAGCTGCTTAGATTACTCATAAGTTCTAAACGAATATTTCTAATTTTAGATGCTTCCAGGTTATTCGTTGCGTCTTAAAATGCCTTGATATAATCGTAATTAAGCATTAAGCACATTATTATGCAAATGTCAAGAACCGCAAGCAGTCAATAGTAAACATGCGGTTAACCATAACAATGAGGCAGAAATATTATCTCTATAATTCTAGCTTTGTTATGGTCGGACATGGCGCTAGAATACATTACGCCTCCTCGCCCTCAATGATTCACTGTTGATGAGCTGAATGTACAAAGTAAGCTGATCCTACTTGAGCATTTATAGCTTTTTGCTTATAGAATATATTTACATAATAATATCGGTAAAGATAATAAAGTCATTCTGGAAAAATCCCTGGTTATGCAAGATGTAAGAATGTTAGTGCAATTGCGTTGTAATACTTGTAATGCAGTCGTTATGCGGCGATGGGTCGGCCTTCGCCACGGCAACGGTCCCATTGTCTGCGACGACTACAATGAACACTTGGAAACCAGATACCAGCGTCTTGTGTCTCATGTCTCCGGTTTAATGTAGTACGGGATGTTTTAATTCACCCGGAGTACACACCGTCGCTTCATTACATTCAGTTCCGTTTTGTATCATATCCACGGCACGCGCATCCAAAACTGTCATAGGTTCTGGCCATTAATTAGTGAATTCGCCGACATCCGTCGCTTCAACATCAGGTTCGTTAGTTGATGGCCATTATCTGATGACTTTGTATTCTTTGCACTAAATCAATTTGTCGAAGCTTAATCTATTTTCATTTGCCATAAAATGTGTCTGGCAAATAGCATCGTAATTTAGTTAAGGGTTTTGGCGTGATATAAAGTTTTACTTAAGGGAATTGCTCTCTTATTAATGTCTCACCCTGTATTAATATAATTTTGATTATAAATTCTATGGCTGTACATAAATTACTGAGGGTCCAATAAATTTGGTATGTGTACGTGGTTTATAGTCCCATTTTGCAGAATTGCTCAGTTAACCACAAGAGTGCACAAGGAGCCGGGATTTCCAATAATGCGAGGGGAAGCCGATGGACAGGCAATTGTCTTGACAGGGGTCAAATAACCAAAGAGGCAAGGGAAACGGAAAATACGATCAACCTTTGTTTTTTTTTATTTGAAATATTTATAGGTATTGGGAACTCTGTAAAGTTTTCTTACGGACAACTTCCACCTCTAGTACTCAGTATGCCTGCTACTCAGATAAAAGTATAAGTACCTACTTATTAGTACTTGTGTTACTTTTATGATTTCATATCAGATACATTTGTCTCTTTTTCAATAAAAAGTAAAGTTACCAGCGCTCGCTTTATTTGAGATCTCGATAATCATCTTTTTTTAAGAACTATGAATTCATATAATCCAAAAGCGTATTTTTTTTCTTTAAAGCCAAAAATGGAATATCTACGATCGGATTGTCATTTTGGTAAAAGCTTTTAACAGAGACAGGACCGCCTATACAATATGTCGTTTGTCTTTTGACGTGCGATATGGCTGTTCATGCAGACCGCCCCCGCACTCCCAATTCTAAATTGCCTGACAAAATCTCGCATCCCTTTGTGTAATAGAGTTATTATTTCGGGCCGCTGATTTGATGAGGATCCCTCAGAGGTATAATATTTATGTTACGATACCTTTTACCATCAGAA
The DNA here is from genome assembly GCA_905147285.1 of Hypena proboscidalis. NCBI lineage: Eukaryota > Metazoa > Arthropoda > Insecta > Lepidoptera > Erebidae > Hypena > Hypena proboscidalis. The sequence goes on from LR990130.1 coordinate 6,753,085, forward strand.
AACATGGACTTGCCAGATTTATGCGGGTATTGTACCGAAAAATTATGTGGGCGTGTTTTATTTCACTGAATTTCATAAGTCGACGGAAATCTTTGTCGCTGAAAGAAAAATTAAGCTGAAAAGGTATTATTTAATATCCTGATCTACTCGGCTGGCGGCAATGTCGGGTCTATAGGTCGTTCCCGTAGGTGGGGGGAGAAAACTGCGTAGTTTCCTCCGTTGCCATGGCGACGCCCCACGTGGCCCGGCTGTTCGCAACCTACTTCCGAATTAGCAGACTGAAACATGAGCCATCAACAAAAGGTTATCCCATTACGGGAGGCAGCTTCACCGCGGATGCTATCACATCTAATCGTGCGAGTAATTCTACTTCACACGATTTAAAGCCCTTCTACTAAATGAATAGCTACTGTGTTTATGGTTTGGAAGTGGCGTGTACTTGCGTATTACATTTAAATTGATAATCACGCCTCCCCCACGTTGTTTTGCGTTCTATGGAAATATTTCATAACGTTTTTTTAGTAAATGGTTTCTCTCACAGAAGTGTTTCACTATGGCATGGCGGCACCCTAGTCTAATTGTATTTTATTTATTCAGGACTCTAGGACCCTTGAACGCTCACGAAACGGATATAGAGGGTTGCTGCCCTAGATGCTCATTAGTTTGTCCTTGTGCGTTAAATATAATTGTGAAATTATTGTATGTATTCATTAGCGAAATCCTTTGCGTTTATGGCGCAATTATGGAGGCGCTTAAGATATTATAGTTATTTGCGTGAGTTTAATACTTAATTGAGGATTAACAAGAGACAAATAGGTTTGTTCAGCAAATAAAATAAAATATTCACCCTAATGCGTTTTGTAGGTCCCTAATGGTGTTTGTAATTCTTCCGGATTTGGGCCGAGTCCTCCGGTTATCTGCGACACTTTCGACTTTTAATTGAAGCTCGGCACTCGCAATCATTTGCTCGAAATTCAATTCGGTTAGAAATTCAAATTGGATTCACTCCGTGGATAATCCCAACTTATGGTCTGATAGGTTCGTAGAGTGATTTCTATTTCATCGGCTTTATATCTGTGTTCCATTATAAAATTTATATTAATTGTTTCTAGGTCTTTAGAGATTATTGTTAAACAATATTTATCTATGAAATTACTTAACACATATTGCGTTATAATTAAAATGAATGAGTCAGTTATTCCATTAAAAGTAATGACTTCGCAATTAGCATGAGCTTCTGTGTTTCTACTTACTAAATAAATAAAACATTACCCTGGAACTTTCATACTTATTTATTTTAGCTGAAATTAAATTAGGCAATATGTCTTCTAACAAATTGTAGGTGATGTCATGACTTTGGTCATAAAAACTCCCCTCTTACTAAGCAATCGATACTGGTACCTCCATTACATATTTACGGCAAACAGGGTCTCGGGAATGCTCAGAAAATGGAAATGTCCTCCGTACTTTATGCTATGTAGCCGCTAAAAGAGTGTTCGTTAGATTTTATCGCAAAAGCTGTTATATAAAATCTCTAACATCAATCGTATAGTCTGTGCTATTATGATGTGTTTGCATATGAACTTAGATATTGTGTCAATGTAATCAATTTATTCAATAGTTGAAAATCGTATGTAATCGAACTGAGCTGAGACCATCTGGGCATAAGTCAATCTAGGTATTCTAGGTACTTTAGTAGAGAAAATCAAACATAGATGAAACGAAAGAAATTGCTAATAATACTATAATTTTTATTGTAGACTTTTCTGTCTCTTAATTTTAACCAACACTATCAGTGCCTATAAAACAAATGCTAGAACTTCGTAAGGCATTCCTTCTTGTCATTATCCATTCTTAGTTCGTTCCTGCAGTACAGACACGATTGCTCACATTTTAAATTACTACTGCCCGTATGAAATATTAAACATTGTGCTATAAATTAGATATAATGTTCATACCAAACGTGTGTTGGTAACAAATCGATGGTTACAGAGAAATAGGTATTCAATAGAGTTCCAGTTATGTTAATTCTACGGCCTTGAGCGTTCGACGAATTTTAACGATTCTTTTTACTGAGGAAAGAATTATTTCGCAATAAATGTCTCGATAATCTCATTAACAATAAAATGTTACACAAACAAACGGGTCGCAAAAGTTTTCCACAAATGTACGAGTTCTCTATGCATTACACATTACACCAAAGTTTACGTATAATACCCAATGGCGCGATGACGGGTAACTTCGCGTTTATATGGGCCGGGAGCTTTCCAACTTAGCATTAATTACTGCCGAGCAACTTTGCCCGCCCGAACAAACTGTTCAGGCAATAAACATTGTGCAATATCTCACTAATTAAGTTCCTTGTCCTAACATGCAGAACGGTAAAGTTGAACGAATGACAGTTTTATGCTTTCGGCTACATTTATATCATACATATTTATATGGTGACATGAACTTTTAGTACAAGAGAGAAATTGAATGCGGAACATTTCGAATAATACTTGCCATTTTACGTGGAAACTGAATGGGTTTTTATTCAGCCTCAATTATTGCAAATGGACCAAGTTTCTACTCCCCCAGCGAAAAGTTTAGCGCTTTGTAAACAGAGCGCGGGCCGGAGTTTGCCGTTTGCATATGAAATACTGTTAGTGGTCCAGTGCACGCTGTGGGGATTAAACCACGCACTATGCTTTATACTTTTTTATACGTGTTTGGCACAGAGAAGTGAGTCATCACATAATACCGATACAATTGGCGGTGCATGCTAGAAATTACTACGAATTACTCAAATTCTATGCGTCATTTTACGATCTTTAGTGAGTCATGTAATCCGAGTTGAGATGAATGATTCCATTTATATTAGTCATAAAATGAAGGACGAATTTTTAATGCAACAACAATGTCAATTGCATTTTGAAACAATTGATTTCAGCACAGATGCCTCATCGAACGTATTTTCCCAGATTTATTTATTTGACATCTGAGAAAAGTAAGATATAACTGATTTTTGAACTAGTACACTAGGACGTACTGAAAAAAAATTTTACTGAACACTTCTTTTACAATAGAGGAGTTCTCGCGATGGTTAAAATATTTGGTAAAGGCTGCTTAAACTTAAGTCGACGAACTAAGTTGAGCGATGAGTCATCGGTCACCGCAGCAATTTCAATTCTCCACTTGCTTGCAAAAATATGTTCCAGTTGTCGTCGAGTCGAATACAAGATGCAAATGAATACGCAAACTCCTCAGTCACGTACAAAAGTTAATACTGTTGATGCAGAACATGCTCCTCCCACGACAAAATCCTTAGAATTCGTTTTAATTCATATCGGCATTACCTTTACCTACAACATATCCCTTAGACAGGTTCTTCAGACTAACGAATGGAGGTTAATTGCAGCACTCGAATATTACTCTGTACGCGTCGGTAAAGGAACAAAGCGAGCGTATTGAATATTCATTAATGAACGCCATAATAACGAAAGGATTCGAGAGCCCTGCATTCCGCCTAGCGAGAGCTATTAACAATGCTGTAAGCCACGGACAGAATGGACCGTGAGGGACCCGTAATTTATCGTGCGGCGATCCTCTTAAAATGTGCGCGGGTAATAAATGACGTATAATGAGAGAAAGTACGCGGCTACACACGCATACTTCGAGCGCACTACGTACCTACGTATAGATCTGCTACTATTCTTACGTATTTTCACAGCAATACATAGCCCCCACTTGTTGAGTTCGGGAATATTTGTTTGTGAACTCAGTAATGCCTTCGTTTAAGCATCCTGGTTGTATAAACTTGACCTAGTTAAAGCAGCTACGTACGCAGCTAGGAGAGCATGGCCTTCATCCAGTTTCCAATACGAGCATGTAGAAAATTCTCGCGACACAGAGAATACGTCAATTACTCGACGGCGCAACATGTAGCTACAGCTTTTTTGTTTTCAACGAAATGGTTCCTGTGAAATTTCATTTTTGAGCTACATTGCTCTGGATGAACTCGGTTGTTTGTTGAAAATTTAATCAATTCGCTAGGTCCCTTTGTTTGCGTATCCCGTTTGTACGAAGTGAAGTTTTATTTACGCAAGTACATACATTCGCTATAGCTGTACCGATTATATTATTTCACATTGTCAAATATATTTTAATATTTCTATTGAACTTGTAGTAAAATATTGGAAATTTTATAATATATAAATATTTATAATTTTAAATTGATAATTAGAGGATCAGATCACTGATCCTCTAATTATCAATTTAAAATGTTTCTAATTTTGGCGCCTTTAATTCTCCTAATATAGGCGTGGTAGCTACTGAGATATAAAACGATTATTTTTTTGCTAACAAAATTGTATCTAATAAATTGCGAGAATGACGTGTAAATGATTAAGGCAAGGTCGTGTCGACGATTAATTTCCGTGGTCATTCCAAACATGACCCAGATGACACGACCGTTACATGTTTGTTATAACAGGGACAAGTGTGTATTTATGCTAATGTTGATTTTGATCAGCCGCTTAAACATCCTTGTAAATCTTGTTCCATATTATCTGACCTAACCGCAACCAGAGCAGGGTCGAAACATTATCTGATTCTGCATCTTTTCTTTCAAGTACGATGTGAGAGGAAATGCTACTTTTCTGATATTGAATCTGCTTCACGAATATCCGTTGATATGCTAAGCGCAATCCAGTGCAGGTACTCTTTAGCAAGTGCAGTAACAAGAGATGGATAATCAGTGGACCGTGCTCTAACGGAGTCACACTTCAAGTGCAGCTGTCATATGATATATTGAAACGAAATATGTATCTTTAATCTCGACGTATTAAATTTATTAGGCGATCCACTCACCAGGTTCATTAGCACTGAGAAGTGAGAATGCATTTGATAGGATTAAATCATAAAGAATATTAAATATAAAAATAATTTGAAGGTAAACCATATAAAAGTTTTGACGTAATAATAACGAGCTTTATACCAATCGCAACAATAAAATTGTACAGTTTATTGCTGTAGACGTGGCTTGCGTGCGCCCAGGCTCTCGAACCTCAACTCAAGTGGAGCGCTTTTACGATCAAAGCTTTAATAAATAAATCATTTCACCTACTTTGACAAGCGTTTCATAACAATTGTGATTGATATCCTCGTTGGCAGCCTGAACAACATCAATAAATATTCTAAATGAGTCTGGAGACGCTATAATTAGATTTTAGTGTAGAATTATCAAAAGTAGAGTGTGATGATTTCCTTGGTGCATTGTAAACAAACTTTGGCTCGTGTTGTTTGAGAACAAAGAACAAAGTTTACTGGATGTTGGAGAACTCTCTAGTGAAGTTAGGTGTGGTGGCTTCAAGTACAAGTCGTGTCGAGTGCTTGTTCAACATGTCTCCCGTGAAGATGTCGCAACGCAACGTGCCTGCCACTTCTGTTTAGACTACTGCATGCGCTTAGAGGCAGTCCCGTATATTTGACATCACATGACATGGTTTTCGTTTATTTATTTACTTCTTGTACAATAATCTGGACGAAGACGGACTTAAAGCCAAATGCATTTTTACCAGCCAAACCAACGTTTAGTATTTACATAACTTGAATTCAATCATTGTTGCATTTGTATTTATATACCAAAGATGTTTATTTAAAATTAATGTAAACGTGCTTAAGTGCTTATGAAAAGTTTGTTTGTAAGTTTGAATGCTATTGAAACATTCATCACATTCATCGACCCGGTTGAAAGCTCTCCTTAAAACAGTCTTAACTTCTCAAGTAAAGTAAACATTGTTGGGAGCAGACTTCTTTGCCAGAATTATTCCTATGGCTTCGTACATAAAGACAGATATAACACTGTTGACAAACGCTGAGTTTATAGACATTAAAAGTGTTTATTATTGTTTGATTTTATCTCTTTCGTACAATTTTGTCATCAAACGGCTTGTTGCATTTAACATTGAATTAACTTTAAGTGAACACCAATTATTCTGCAGTGATATTGTAAAATATGTTGTACGTGCGTACGCTGCTCCTCGCTCGTGACCAGAGAGTGCGATAAACCATTTCTTTTATAGTCTCAGCACGTCCTCCGTGAACTATATATGTCTTATTAAATTCATTCTTGTCAGAACTATGATAGCTTACTTGTGTTCCTTTTTAAGTTACACTGCGTCCATAATAAATGTTCGCAAGATTCGAGTAAAATGGTTTTCTTGTTCCATACCAGTCTTCTAAGGCTTTGACTGCTCGTCGTGATGTGACGCTGTCCATTTAAAAGCAAGTATTTACCGTTATAGTTTACTGTATGTTGTTGTTGCTGAGCACACTGATGCCAGAAAAGCTTTTGACAAAATCTTTTGTAAAATAAAACTGCTCAGTTTTTTCATCGGATACGTGAAATGACTTGTGGTTTTTGCCAACTTTAAAAGCATTTCTAAGTGTGGGTTTTTTTCAGCTCTGCTCAAAAAACACTTGTCGTAATGAGCTGGATATTTTTTGTTGTTTCGTAGTCCTTTTAAATTTAGTAAGTTGAGCGTTTATTCCCGAGAGTCGGTAGTGGATTGTCGAGCAGCGGTGCACGGGTAACGGAAGAGTTCGGTTCTCGGTTCACAATTAGTGCTTTGTCCCGTTACCGCCGCATTGTCCGCGTTAATACTCTGCTGTTATATGCCTTTGTGCATTCGTAATGGAAAGGTTTCAGATTGTTTGTTTTGCTTTTAACGTTTTAGACGCAAAACTACCTATTGTGAAGGTAATCATGTTATTATGGACTTAGGTGTTTGTTAAACGAGACCGAATATGAACTGCTGTCTGGCACTCAGTACAAAGTTTGTTCTTTAAAGTCTTGTCAACTTCAGCTTTGTCAACTGTCTACTTGCTAAAATAAGCTAAGTTAACTTAAATTGTCTGCTATGTTGTATGTTTGAATTTACCAAATTGTTTCATCATGTTTACGATTTAACAATATTTATGATAAGTTTCCTATTAGGCAGTTAATGCCTGCATTAAGGCACTCTTCGTAACAATATGTTTTATGTAGTTATTTAAACAAACATAGAGCTCGGCTAAAGCGTTGCAGCTGCAAAATATTGTCATCAAAATCTTTAATAGCGTTGCTTAAAGTCTCATTAGGTACATCTTTTCAGTAATTCAATGCCGTGCTCAACCGTTAAAAAACGGTGCACCCTCGAAAACGACGCCGGAAATGTATCACCGTAAAATGCAACGGCTTCCTTAATTATAATTGAAATAATTTTGCACAATTTTATAATTAGAAAGGTTATTGAGGTCTCTGCTACACTTTCCTGTCCGATTTCAAACTACCTTTTCATTAAATATAACATTATCAGAAACTCAATGAAATATACAAAGGACCTTTTGGTTGGCCTTGACAGGAAAACAAGGACACCAGCCGCTCGCCCGGGCCGGCCTTTCGTTTCAACCTTGGATGAGAAATATCCGTCTCGTCCTTGAGCGTCCCTGAAACCTCATTTCTATTGTGTATTATCTATGTATACCCCTTAATTTACCTGTAAGCATAACAAATCTTATTTAGCTTGGCTCTACAGAAGAAATTCTGGCCAAAATATACCTCGCTCTCATATGAGCTTTAATGGTCATGAAAAATAAGAATTCATGGCATTTGATTTTTTGGTATATTATAAGGTAGAGAGTTTAAGCTTCCGTGCGTTTCTAGTCTTTCTTTGATATTATATAATGTATTCGTTTAAATTTCCAATGTCTATAAATCATTCTGGTCTTATGATCCATCACGAGTCAAGACCTGTCAAATGTTGCAGACGTCTCTGCGGCTTTTAGATGTTAATTCGAAATCGAGGGTTTGTGATCGATCAAATACTTTGACATTTCAAACGAAATGTTACGGTACAACGTAATTACTACATCCGAGATTTCCTACGTCCCGACTCGGGAAGTCCTACGAAATGTTCTCTTTCACGGTCACTGTCGTAGCATTAGTGGTATGCCGAGGAAATGGGATTATTTCGGGCGGATATTAAATTATAGCCGGTGAGAGCCGGATTATGTGGTGCGGGCTCCATTGTAGTCTAAACTTTACAGCCCAATTATCAATCACAAAGAAGAATAAATCATGGTGGGTATCGCTGAAAAGGATAGACCAGACCAGCTATAAATATTTAATAAAGTGTCGGTGTGAGTAGCTGTTAACATTCCCTTTATATGTGTTATAACATGACAATGAAACTGCCATAAGGATGATAGTAATTATACGTGGACAAAACACGTGGTTGCGCACGCGCCGGAAGTTCACGATAGACGCTCGCGTGACATTGTTTCACCTACACTGCCTCACACCTGCTACCTCCAATCATGCGAAGAATTCCTAATAAGTAGCGACTTAAAACCTAATTATTTATGAGGACGTGTCAAGGTCGTTATAGCTATATTATAAGCTGTAGTAACCGTCTAGTTAAAGATAGTAAAATGTATAAACTAAGATAATAACTGCCACTTTTAAATGCTAATGACTCTAATAGTACGAGAGCCAACGACCAAAATTTTTGTCTCATAGCAATACGGCCAAAACCGCATCAAATCGATAGATACGATTATCCTGAACTCGAAAATACCAATATCAGACATTTTCCGCGTAGCGTTTGATCTGACCGAATTTTCAAAATTGTCAAAGAATTTTACCGAACTGCATCATAGCAATATGTCTGATTTGCAGACTGTAGTTGAATGATAGTTCTGAGATACTGGAAACATATTTTTCAGACGTTAGTGGTGTAGCGCAAACCCGTAAAATCACTTAAAAAAATTAAAAATGAGACAAAAAAAATGTCTCATAGCAATACGTCTGAAAATCTTTTTTATTAGTAAATTTTGGTTATTTGATGCGAACAAAACAATTTTCAGACGGAAATGTGAACGCAATAAATTTTGAGACCGTTTTGAAAATGTTAACAAATTTTACCGATCGGTATCATAGCAATATGTCTGAAAATTGTTGGACATGATAAAATAAGTTGTCCACATGTGCAAAAAATTTATATCAGACAAATTAAGTGTAGCACCTTCTCTATCAGACAACTTTTTGATACTCAGATATCATTTAAAAATCGTATTGAGGCATCTTGAATTTTCTGTTACAAACCAATGAATACGTTGCAACCCTGAATTTATTAGATGATAATTAACAAAGAATTTACCCGAAACCGTAACATTGAAGTTGAAGGACTGAAATAAATCGCACAAAAGGAAGCTGGCGAGTGAGCTGTATAATAGTAAGAAAGGGGCAGGAGCGTAACAAGCGCTAAGGCTGTTGAAATTAAATACTGATTGATTTGATAGTTTTGGTTTTATTTAAAGCACACTTGAGTAACTTTTACAAAAGAAATAAGTTATAACATCTGTCATCTGTCAAAGTACATATACTAGACAAGGGAGATTCTTGAATATCTATGAAGGCTGTAAATTTAAAAAAACATTTAACAGAGGCGTCGGCCAGGCGACTCCGAAACGTTATTTTCGTTTTTGGGAGTATATGCTACACTTAAAGTGTCTGAAAACAGGTTTTTGGTAATCATGGCAGCAATACGAAAAGTTGAAAAAAAAAATTATCCGTATTGCTATGATACAGGTCGGCTAAATTTGTTGACATTTTCAAAAATGCGCTCAGGCTATATGCTACGCGCAAAATGTCTGAAAACAAACTTTTTCGTAATACAATTATAAAATCTATGTACATTTTCACTATCAGACGTATTGCTATAATACCGACTGTCTTTTTTTTTTGACACAGCAGAAATGGCCTCCCACGCAAGTGCTACACTTTCGACCGTTACTACACACCTAGTCGGGTACAGAATCATACAATCTAACGATTTTATAGGGTTTTTGCCGTATTGCTATGAGACATGGTTTTGGTCGTGGGCTCTCGTACTATAAAGCTTACGACGCAAAAGGGGTTAGAGATTGTACATAGTATTATCTAGTTGCAGGCAGGTCGGACTTTAGTACTTATTACAAATAAATCTGCATAAAAATTTAAAACATAACCAAATCCGTAAATCATACCACGAGAATGACGAGAAGACAGAACCTCATTCTCAAATAAATTATACACTCGTTATTCAAACGAAGAGTAATTTTAGAATTTGCATAATTCCACATTTGTTACCAAGTAAAGCTCACCGAGAAGCGTCTGCGCGTGTTCATTTAATTTCCTCGGTGACCGCGATAACCGCTTGTTGGTTCAATGTAAGTAATTAATTTTACCCAGCTTCGTTAATGCGCTCGGGACAACTTAATAACACCTCTCTGGACCCTAACAACGAGAATGTTAGCACACCACTAGAGCACTTCATGCGTTTTGAAATTGCATTGTTTCAGCGCTGAATATTTCAGTGAGGTGACGCATTTCATGCCATTGTATGTTTCGTTTCTATCACTGCATTGTTCTCTTGGGAAATCTGTTTGCTTTGTTTTGATTATTTAAATTATGTTCAGTTTGAAATTCATATTGTACGATCATTCAAAGCTTTTGGCTAAAGCCGATGAGGCGATGATGTAAACGGTCCACTATCTTCTGAACGGCTCAAAGGTATCTGCTTCTTCTTAATGATTGCTTAATGATGATTAATACAACTCAAGTAATGAAGCAAGAAAGTTAGCAATTTTTTATCGTCATTAGGGTCTTCCAAAAGGTAATTTATTTGTCCGAGCATAGCGTAAAAAATCAAACGAAAAAATATGTGACTCGAGCCAAGGTTAGTGACTGCTAAGTGTTCCAGCTACCGGAGCCTGGTACCTACGCACACAGCTCGCTCAAAATCTCGCAAATCGATTGTTCCAGTGGCCATGAACTCGAACCTCCTCTCGAGTCTCGCACCACGGCGACGCGCCGACGATGTTTCGCGAAAAGCACTCGAACAAGTAAAATAACAGCATGTAACTGCGACCGATCCCAAACCGACACTTATTTATTGCTACAGTGCCAGCGATATGGTGTAACATATCACGAGTGTTGTTAATAACAGCCCGCAAATTACCACTATTCATGAAGTAGAAACTCACGGGAGCCGGTGATAGCAAGGTGTCGCCATCGTCTGGCGCCTTAGGAAAAAGTTGCAGTCTTGCACCGCAGCTATACGACATTGCGTTTCTCGTTGCGTCATACATATACGTTGACAGCAGACTCATCTCGACTACTTTTTTCTTTACTGTGAAACGGTCTCAATCAACTTTCAATGTATCGTAAGTAGGCAACCGAAGAAACCCCAACGAATGCAAGTTCCAGATGCATTTGTAGTTTCTTATTCATTTTCTCTAGATGTGTGACGTCAAGTTCTTTGAAATCAACGTCGGAGCTGGCGTATTAAAACCAATAGTACCCAGTATTACCTAGCTTACACATACTGTTTGCTGTTATCAGAGGAAATACAATTGACCGCAATTTGCGACCTAGTTACTTCCTAAAGCGAAAATATCGAGAAGTGCTCTAAAAGAAAAGGAGCAGCTGCATCTCGCTCCCCTTAGTCTAATCATTGTTCGTCCAAAGGGTCGTCCGACCGAAATGGGGAGCAATGGCCGCGGTACAAAAAAAACAATATAAAAGAACGCATCCAGGTAACCACGCACGGGCATTCAAACTTCAACTTATTTAGCGGCTGATCGATTCAGAAGCATCGAAATAATTATTTACGGTCAAATATTGCAAATATTAGCTGTAAAATCAAATCAAATCAAATATCTGCAATCGGAAGTCGAGTGCTCTGTATTGCACATTAACTCTTAATGCCGTGTCATGTCTCAGCTGCCAGTTTGCACCCCATTCAACGTGCCTACATTTATGCATCATATCTGCGATCTCGCCGCAGACATACTAATTTGACCGTAGACAAATTGGCCATATAAGTGCAATTCAAATGTGTGGTGATGTGGTGAAAGCATGCGGGCGTGCAATATCAACTAACAACTGGCTATGCGTACAATGTTTGTGCAATGCGGACTTGTTCAGTTGTGACGATGACACCGCAACACTCCTATACAACTGTTAATTGAAATTCATTGATTAATTCCAGCCTATGTTTATCGTTATGTTTATGAAGTCACCAATAGATTGAGCTATTTATTTACATAGATTAGAAGGTGTTCATTTAGGACTTTGATGTTGGTTAAATGTCATTGCCACTAATTGTGCCATAGGTAGGTACCACCCAAATTGAATATTTCATGATAAGGAATATTGTGTTGTGTCTCATCTGTCTTTGACAAGCATTATTGAAATAATTTAGTCATGGATTTATTAATCTGCTAGTCTGTTGATGCCGACATAATATTAAACTATTCATTTTACTTATTGATTCATGATTTAAACGACTAAGATCATTTTGCTCAAGTCTTACTTAACATAAACCATTGGATAAGATTTATAGCTTTCACATCCCCATTATATTGATCGAGTGAATGAGATTTATGTACAATACACTATCTATTATTATTTATGTCTGGAATCCACCATTGATCTCTCCCCCTGATGAACATCCGACTGCCAGTGGAAGTACATTAAGCTATTAGTAAATAGTTAGTGCATTCCCTGGTAAAAGGGGGAGGCTTCTATAGGGGAGAGGTTCGCCGACATGAATTTACTTGTATTAGGTTTCTGTTTACTTCCTTTGCCAATATTTACTAAGTGAGTACCAAGTTATATAGAAAATACATGTCTTTATTCAGAGGGCCAATGTCGAGCTTCTTCCATGGCATTGAACGCCAACGCAACTTTGTCAAGTGAATCATTTAATAAGCTACTTTGCCATTTACGTAGACAAATACATCACGATTAAGGTACGGTATGTAAACGAGTCATTATGTGTTTTATTATTATTAGCTGTGACATAACCATATTATGTGCTTACCGTATCGCGTAATTTGCTTAAGCAGTTGCACAGCTCGGTAATTTAATAATTTTGTCTGTTGGTTTAACATCTTGTACGGTCACGGAAGGTCATCATCGAGCTCGATCCGTCAAGATCATGGCCACGCGGTCACCGGCCGAGCGTGCTGTACGCAGAACGCCTCACTGATCGGTTCGTTCATGTCAACGGTTTTTTTTTCTCTCCCTTGGTCGTCCCGCTGATGATGTCATCTTCTTATCTTTTAAATATACTTACTCGGTTCGCTGGTTCGATACGCCGCCAACGTGGTGCTTCAATAATAATTACAATTGCAAATCGCCTTTTACCCAAAATATCCCATTTAGTTGCTTTAAACGAAGTAGTTCCACTGAATAAAATAAATGTTCTTGCTATCGTATATAATTATTAATTCACGGGTTTGGCTGAAATGGGTTATACGGCTTGACGATTTAGGAGTGATGTAACACCCTCATACATTATACAGATTTCGACATCAAATAAACTATGTGAACAGAAACTTGGAAATTTCAGCACATTTTCCGCGAGTGACACAAATAAGGCTTCCGATGTTTTGGTGTTTATCTTTGAGTTGTCTCAAAGAAATTTAATAAAGTCGAGTATATTTGTTGTAGCAGACTTGTAAGTCGTACTCGCGAGGGAGGCGTCGCGCGGGCGCGTATCGATCGCGGCGCCACCGCGCGGCCTGCATACGAATACGAAAATCGCCCTCTGTTCAGCCCCTTATCAACCACTTCCACCTACTAGAGTCCAAGCACTTCGTTAGTGTCGTGACCCGCTTGATTGTTGTGTCAACTCTATGTTGACTGGACACGACTTAACTATTAAAGCTCCACTAATTAACTGCTTTAGGAAGGCGGAAAGCTCATTTACTGAACTCTGCAGCTAGCGCGTACGTGGTGGATAATTAAACAACAGGCACGTCAAGGGAACAAAAAGTTAAAACATCAACATGCCTTTGTAACACCAATGGCACTCGGATATAGCGACGCAAAATTACAAAAGGCTTTCCCTGTTTACCCTCGACGCGAGAAATATGACCCCGTTCCGTATAAATTAGACGACGACGTTTACCTAGACCTAACGATGACGTCATAAATGTGACGCTGGTATTAAAACGTGAATAAGTAGTAGATATTATGTAAAAGTAAGATAAGGCATGCGACAACTTAATTCTGTAAACGATTCCATATTGTTTATAAACATAGCATGAATCGCGGTCCATTTATAGCGTCTAGTAGATGTCAACGACACGAAGAATCGGCAACAGTAGCCATCACGCTATCTAAACTTTGCAACCAGTCCTATTTCTTGGAACCTCAAGTACCTAACACAAAAAAACTCTTCAGTCAAATGGTCCACTTTGCATATTTTCCTTATTCGTTTTACATGTTTGCTATCTTAAACACGGCAAGGAAGGCATTCTTCGTTTTTTGGTTTTCAAGTGCAGTTCAACTTGAATTTTGTATTTAGTAGAATGTACCTACCTTGTATAGTGGCATTCGCTTATATCCAGTAAATAGATGTTTAGAAAAAAGTCAAATATAATAATAAAAGAATCGCAATTTTTCTTTTTATTCAGGCAATATTTTTCTAACAAGTAGGCTATCAAGTTTTATGAAAAGTGTAAGTACCATTAATTAACATTTTGCCAAAATATTTTGTCGTCTTCCCCAGCGCAGCAACTTCCTTGTCTGGGCTATTTAACTGATTAAGCTTCGAGACGGTTTCCACCCCAAAAATTGAAGCAATTTTCCAGCCGAAAACTCGCCTACTTATTGCTTCGCAAAATGTCTCCGTGACGCCTGCACCCCGTCTAAGTAGGGCAAGCTGTGGGGTCCCATAGATTTATACTCGTGTAAATTTCATAACTGGGGTTTCGAATTCAGCATATTAAATTTGGATTAATATATTCTGTGAACATATTTTAAGCGTAAGCTGCTATATTATGAGAATGGCGCACTAGGTCTATAATTAATAACGTTACTTTCTTGAATGTTTCCCTTCATAATTATATTCCAACTGACTTTTCTGAACAGGTCATGATTCGAAACAATAATCTGATTAAACCATGTTTATATTAGTTCGTTGAACTTGTTGCAGTTATTGCAGTAAGTGAATAAAGTGCACGATATCGATGCATAACCAGCAGCAAGTTGATCGAGCAAACGGAAATGGACAACTAGGAGCGGAGGCGACTCGATGAAGCCAATTTAGCCAGTCTTCTCCCGGGGCGGCGCGTCTTATTAACAATCGCCTTCAGATAATCGATTCCTGCTTAATTAGAGCAATAAACTATACTTCATATCTCGTAACGATATATTACGTCAGTTGTAGTAATACTTAAAGCATTATTGTAAAGTTTGCAGACCGGTCAGTGATATTGGAAATAAATTGCGATTAAAATGGCCAGGGAGAGGATAAGTGTTTATTTTAATGTATGGACAGTGTCTCGATGACGTAGTCGTTAGAATGGCCTCACAGATCGATACACTGACGCCAATCAGACGGTGCCGTGACAACAGAGGGTTAAGCATTGAAAACATTACAACTTTTCATGTCCTTCGACTGCATTCTGTGATTGATATTTTTCCTAATGTTCTTTACCTTATTCTGAAAATGTCTGGCCAAATGCTGAAAATGTTTCAAATATGTATGAATGTAGGAAAGCATAAATTTATTTTAGTTTGATATGTGCTACACCACCTCAGTTACCTGTTTGGTCAGACCGCAGGCGTGAGCTTATAACAAGTACATAAATAAAAGATCATAGATACACTGGAAAAAAAACCTATTCAGTAAATAATTCTACTCATTCGTCCGAAAATGCCATTATGTCTTTTCCGCGAAATCTATTGCCGGATTTCAACACAATGTGTACTGACTGACAATTGTGTTGGCATTATTTGTATTGATATGTAGGTACACGTGAAACCACAGCTGCAGCTTGCGAGGTAGTCGACAACAGTTACAAATCACAATACACCTCCAGTGTCCTTTGCCTTGGCTTAGCAGATGTTTGCGCGATATGCACTGATAACAAACCCGCGTCTTCGAACGCATCGATTTTATCAGCACCTATACCGATGACATTATAAGATAATCAAGAATACATTTCAAAATTACTTCTTTGAATTATCTAATAGTAAACAGTTAAAATGCGAATACACTTCGCATGCTAATTTGAATTTGTACTTGCCACTCATTATTTATTGAAGACATTTACAACTTTTTATCACTCAACGACCCGCCAGTTGATGTCTTTTTTGTATTGTGTGGAATTATAATAGACAAAAAGTGTGCGATAGGTTTTAATGTAAGCTCTGTGTAAAATCGTTTCAATTAGGTACGTAACATAATTATCTTACGACCAGAGTGTGGATACAAAGTAAATTGAGTTAGATTTTTTCGGAGAACCTCTGCTGCATTCCTTGGATTGTTTGAATGTATTTTGGACATTGTGCTGTCGATTAGGTTTACGATTGCATAACTCGTGTGTCCGAATGAACCGGTTTATAAGAAACGTGTCAGGAGAATCTCTTCTGAGTGCTCACGTACCGGAGATTGCTTCAAGCGTCCGAGACCTCCTATAATGCCCTAGGACTGATATTCTAAGTTCCAAAGCCAATTATGTCTAATCTCCGACCACACGCACATTGTATATTATTTACTATTTCATAAATAATTGGCAGTGAAAAGAGTTAACTATAACAACATATAACAATAAAACAAAGATACAGAACGCGGGTAAATAAATAAATGCTTGTAGACGGTCAGTTAGGTTAAAATAAAAATAAATTAAAGATAACATTGATAAAGAAACTATAAAATTATGAAAACAACTCGAAATTATTGTAAAGAAGAAGGATTATATTATTTTATAAACTCATATCTAATTAAGTTCTCGTCTTACCTGTCGGAAAGATACAAATCGGCGTCAATATAGGTACTCAGGACGAGCAGTGAAGCCTCTAAGAAAACTCACAGAAACCGCAGTTTTTCATACACAACACATTAACTTTATATCGATCACTTTGTAGTTATTTAGAGGGATATAGATGCAGAGTTATTTAATTGATGACTGTTAAAGAATATCGCTTATGATAGGTGTATCACGCTGTCAGTACGGAGCTTAGTAATGGCACACCGCCGCAGTGCGGAGTCTCCGGTAGACTGACGGGACCGCGGGCGGAGGCCGGCCGGAGCCCATGCTCGAATGACGCGAGCAGCGGCGGCGGGCGCGCGCCGTGCTCGCCGGCTGCGCCGCGCGTCGTACCGCGCCGCGTCGATACCGATGCCATACCGCGCCGCACCGTGTCGTGCTCACACTTGCCACAAAACCTCTACACCTCGTTGATTATGCTAAATAAATTACTAGGTATTGAATTGCATGTTAAACAGAGGTCTTGTTTGGTTGCGCCTGCACTATTTTTATTTAATTTTGTTACTTGTCATATGCCTCTCATAAAAAATAATTATGTGCTAACCGGAGTTGTCCAAATCTCACGTAGTCTTTTGACGAAGGTTAATTTACATAGAATGGTTTTCGTCCTCATATCTAATTATTTTTCAACGAAGTTGGTTGGTTAGGGTCTGACTATAAACGATGTAGGTGGTTCATGGCGCCAAAGCATTAAGGCTTTAACCGTTTTTAGTGCGCTGTAATATTTGACAAGTGGGCGGTGATCTCCGTTAGTGTTGTTAATGCTTTTAAGGGTTCCGTACTCAAAGGGTAAAAACGGAACCCTATTACTAAGACTTCTCTGTCCGTCTGTCACCAGGCTGTATTTCATGAACAGTGATAGCTAGACAATTTAAATTCAAAGATAATGTAATAACTGTTGCCGTTATAACAAGAAATACTAAAAACTGAATAAAATAAACATTTAGGGGACGCTCCCATACAACAAACGTGATTTTTTGCTTGTTTTAGCTCGATACTGATAACGATTACAGGCTTGAAATAATACCATAATATTAAGTTATTTATTTACTTTTAAAATAAATAATAAAATTGAAATTAAATAAATATTTACGGAATCTCCCATACAATATATTTTTTTTCCGTTTTTATATAATGGTACGGAACCCTTCGTGCGCGAGTCCCACTCGCACTTGACCGAATGTTTATTTCCTTAAAAAATATGTTGTACCTTCTTTATTATTAACTACCTTGAACTATAAAAAAATATTATTTAGTTTCAGTAATCAATTTATTAAAACTCTGTACTTCTTTTCTTAGTTCTTTTATTAGTTCATTAATCTAATCAATTTATTAAAACTGTATACTTCTAAAATTTAATTGAAGATTCATTTTTAACATAATTCGCTGTAATAATTTAATTATACTTAGAAGTAATTTATAATTTATCACATTTCTACAAAACTCTTGGGTCTTCATTCAGTGAAAAGTTCAGTGTCTCAAACGATTCATTTAAAATTATAATAGCTACTTCGATTAATATTACTAATTTTTTTACGATCTTAATAATGACATAATTCTTACGTGTATCTTCTGTTTTCGAACTAAAAATGTAAATGAAAAATAACAGCGGCCCAGGCACAGTTTCTTGCTAATTTAGCTTTAAGCAATGATATTATAGAACTATAGATATGTTACGTTCATAGAAATTACGATTTAAATCCGTTCCGAGCTATTCCAAATTGCACACATTGACTAATGTAACTGATAAGTAAAACAAAAGATACGAAATAGCACGCAAATGAAAGAGATAGCTATAGTTTTAATGATTGCACTTCAGTGGTACGCACGTGACTGCGCTCGACGCAGGCCACACGCAAACTAAACACAAGACGTCCCAATTGGGACGTATTTGAGTATTCACAGCGCGAGCGCTTATAACATATCTGCTTTTGTTTTTATATAATATCATTGGCTTTAAGTTAATATTGTAATTTACTGGTGGTAGAGCTCTTGTAAATGAGCAGCACCACCGTCTCACCTTTAACCTGCCGCCAAATAGTAGTGCTTCTATTACTGTGTTCCGGTTTAGTGGTGAGATCAAGCCCTGAAATTCCTGGCACATGAGGCATAACACCGTAGTCCTCAGCTGCAGCGACGCATCTATAATAATCTGCTTTTGTGGATTGTTGATGTCCATGGGCTGTACTCCACTTACCATCAGGTTACACGTTCGTTCGCTGTGGGCGTAGTATAAAGAAATAAAATATGGAGTACTGATGAACAGGCAGACATTGACTGGAAGTTGGGCTTTTTTTTGTATCCGAGTAGGTTAAAGTAAGATATAAATCACATTTAAATAAATCAAACGAAAAACATATTTATTTATTAGTTTTATCATATTATATTCGTCATCATAATATTATTTTTCTTATAGTAAAATACGTTGTATGTTTAATTTAATTCTGCAGTGTATTTGATGAGTAGCGTGACGCAAATTACTTGATGACTCACTCATTCATTATCAATCAAACAACAAGAGGTTTTACACAGACACACGTTCAATCACTATCGGAGTCATTTACATTCTTCACCTCAACAGGTTGTTCCTGCGTATAATGTCTGAATTCTGGCTTCAACTCCCACATCCCCTTGTGAGGATTCTTCGAATTATAATTACATACTTCTTGTAACACCTCTTTCAAGTAACCTACAGGCTGTCTAGTAATAGTGCACAAGTCTTTTAGGTTATAATATTGATGTTTCTCAAACGCAGCAAACAACATGTTTAAAACAACTTCTTTGTCGTCTCTGGATCTCTTCCCCTCAGCTGCTTTCTGCTTAAGATAAGCAATATTCGAAGGTTGATTCGACCTTGGTTTGAAATTGATAACAGGGCCCTCCAATTGTTTGACTTTTCTTCGAGGTATCGATGCCTTTCTTATTGATTCCGACTTTGATTTGTAGTAGGCTCTGCTCGCAAATGGCCTGCATTCTAGTTTCTGTACAATTCTTCCTTCCATAAACATCTTTTCAAGTTCTGGTACAACTGTTTCTGTATCAGAGGAACTGTGAGCGAATACACCCAGAGATTGCCTTGTGATCGTAGAAACATCGAGATGGTGTTCCTTAGGTACGTCCTTCCCTGTTTCTTCATTGAGACTAAGCACGGTGTTGGATAAAGATAATTGCACCCGCGTTTGGTGTCTTTGGGTTTTAGATATCTTCAACATACCGACTTCGATGTTTCCAGGTGCCTTTTCCCATATCTCTGCTATATTTTTAGGTACTTTCACGAGCCAAACACCTCTACTGGCGTTTGATAACTCCAGCTCACAGTCTGCGTTTGGAGTACTGCTTGATAAACTCATGTTGTGTATGTGGGTGAATAACTCACTGTCACTTTGAATATTAATAAGATACTGTTTTTACCATTGATTACAAGGTGGCATTACGTTACCAATGCCAACTAGATTACCTTGTTTATCAAAATAACACGCATCCTTTGGCAAGTGTTCTGGTCTAGAGCTCGTTTTGGTAAATACTGAATCATGTTTGCAAAATCAAATAACAGACGGCAGAGCTATCTAAAGTCATTTAGAAGTTATCAATATGTTATCTCAGAAAATAAATAACAAACAGCTGTTATTCATTACTAGCTGTTCCACGCGACTTTTGTGTGAATTTCTATATCATTATTGCCATTGAGGGGTATGATTGCGGCGATCACCATGAACAAAATATCCAAAAATTTGCTTTTATACTATGGACGTAACTAGAGCTATTTTTTTCGACCTAAGCTCCATATTTGGTGATGGTTCTTACCTATGTTAAAGGCACGCACAGGCTTTTATAAAATGACGTAAGTCGGGCCACTGGCTCTCAGGCTATAGGTTAGGTATTCGTCTACGATGTAGGTCACTGATGCTCTATTTTAGATACTTTCACAACTTTTATATTATTAAAGATTTGCCATAAGTTTTATTTTTCAGTAATTAACGCTATTCCATCCAAATGTCTATTAGACACACCCACCAGGTAGGCGGTTACCAATGAAAGTAATAAGTTAAATTGCAGAATTTATAAGTTTGTCGGGCTTAAGCCGTTAAGCCGACACTTGACTGCCGCGGGGACTATTCGAGATGGACCAACAGACCTACAATTAATAACTATAAATTAAAAAAAAATAAAAAAAACCCCGCTAATCTTTTTGTCGCTTCATATTCTATAATCTTGATTAATATTATAAATACTAGTTGTTGGCCGTGGCGCCGATCGTGTGGTATGTCTATTTTCTGCTAACGGTATAAAAAATTGCTACCTCCTATTCTCAGACTTACCAAATATTGCCACAAAATTTAATAATAATCTTTCAATACTAACACCGTGATACGAGATTTTTACATCATTAAATATAAATGTAAACAATTAAACTTCTGTGAACGTACGAGTGACGTAGAGAAACAAAAATAGCACACTGTCATGATTTTTTACTTCAAAAAGGTAGGATGTTATTAAATATCTATCTATAAAGTTCAGGAAATCTTTGCTATAAGTGAGAAATAATAATGGCCCTAAAATATTGCCTTAAGTTGGCAAATTTTTAGCGATTTTTCTTATGGTGAATATACATGCATTTGACCACATTGTGATGATGCGGTCTACACCGCTTGTTCTAAATAGGTACGATCGCAAAAATATTCAAGAATCTTATTAATTTAAATAATCTACACTCGTGTCCAGCTGTCCACTCCGAGTGCACCCAATAGCTTCTCTTTTGCAAATAAGCCAGTTTCACCGTAAAATTATATGTGGCAAACAACAAGCGCCATAGGTAACTGAAGCGCAACGCGCCCGCTCCACACCACTCCTAAAGGTTCGTCAACAGAACAATCTAGCGAAACACAACTCTATGCTGTTGTCAGTGTTTGTAAGCGATTTAGCTATTCGACACAAGATGGCACTGTCGCAAACTAACATTTATTCTATATTAGCTTTTGCCCGCGACTTCGTCCGCATGGCATTCGTTGTATTAAAAAGTACCTGCTTCTGCGCTTTGACCCGTATTCAACCTTACTGCTCCGCTCCCGTGGAGTTGAGCGTAATGTTAAATATCTAAAGACGTTTATTGATAGTAAAACTATCAAACACAAAAATAATTTATATAAATAAATATATATAAATTTCTAATTAATAAATATAAATTTCTCCTGTATCTAAAATTTAATTAAAATCGGTCCAGCCGTTTAGAAGATTAGCTGATACAAACAAACAGACAGACAGATATACCAAAAAAAAATGTATTTTAGGCAAAGGTATCGTACAATCAACTATATCAGCGAAATAACATTGTCATCACTACATAGTATAAAACAAAGTCGCCTTTTCTGTCCCTATGTGCGCTTAAATCTTTAAAACTACGCAACGGATTTTGATGCGATTTTTTCCAATAGATAGAGTGATTCAAGAGGAAGGTTTTTATGTATAATACATGCATAGAAAGGGGGAATTGTTTTACTCAAAATTTAACGCGTGCGGGCCACGGGCAGTAATGAATAAATCAAACTACTGGATCGATTTTAATCATTTTTTCAGTGAGTGACATAGGCTATATATTATATACCCGTGCGAATCCGGAGCGGGCCGCTGTGTTTTTATATACAACGTTCACAGTTTTTCTGTAGTGTATTTAGTATCAGCATTGTACCCGTGCGAAGCCGGGGCGGGTCGCTAGTGTTGCATTAAAACAGACACATCAATTTGATTTATTTGTTTTGATGATAGCATCACAATCGATCCCAATATGCTATGCTATGCCGCGTTTCACTTGCATTAAATATCCGTTATTGTCAAAATTTGTATAGACTTGTGATCAAAAATAATAAAAAAATACTACAGGTTACTCTCTGTGGTAATTTTTTGATTTATTATATTTATTATCAAAAAATACAGCAACTGGAACGCAAGATTGGGATTGCAAGATAATAGCCATTACATTATTAAGTATGATGATAGATATCAGTTGTTTAGCCGGATCCATCCATCTATGATCCATTCATGGCAAGCATAACGTTTATATTTGTCCTGTATTGCTAGGTTTAAATTTCCACAATACCGTGGTGTACGTGGTAAACGTATACCTATCTACACGCCTAATCACATAATCTTTTTAATTTTACTACTTTGCTTTGTTACACATCCGTTCTTTTATTTTCAATTTAATTTAGATAAATGCGGCGCGCACTCCATTATTGATCAAAGCCGCGTCGCGCCCTATGCCATATTGGCTTGGTTGGTGAAATCTAATTTTGACAAATTGATAGATTAAAATGATTGGTAGAAATAGGTAGATTTAAAATGTAAAATAGGCAGTTCTACCAATCTAGGTCAGTAAGTAGTAATAAAAGAAAAGTTCAAGCATGCTGTTAAGGTGATTACTGCATAGCACCGCTCTCGTAGCGCGGTGTAATAATATTCCTTGTTACACTGACTGATACGCTTTACGGGAATATTTTAAAAAGTGAGCATGCGGCATTTTTTCTGATGAAACAGAACTGATGATTAAACATTTTAAAAATATATTTATTGGTGTTGTTACATAATTTTATTCAGTACTTTTAAATATTCAAATAATTTTTATCAGATGTCATGAAGTTTCTGTGCACATTCTATTTATCTGATTGGTTTATTTATTGACAAAAGCAACTTCGTCAACATTAGGACCGGTAAAACTTTTCAGATTTAGGTTACGTGTTTTTTCTTTTAAAACGCCATACTTGCCTGGAAACAAAAATCATAGCTAGCAATTGATTGGCCGTCCTGATTTTCAATAAAATGTTGGGCATTCATCGATAACGGAAATATTTTGTAAAAAATTGGTTGATTTTTGGCCAAAAAAAGGTAGATATACCAAAAAAGTTGGTTGTAGTGACAGCACTGGCTGGTCGCAGTGGTCGCCATTACGTGTCGATCGTTTGTTTTGGTTGTGTTATTGAAGACGATTGCTTCTGTCAAATTTAAGGTGCGAAAATTTTAATTGAACTCATTAGAAACAAAATCAAGACCAAGCTTACTCTAAAATAGACGTTTTAAAAGGTAAGTTATTGATTCAATAATATAGTGTTTCATTCAGAATTGTCACTAAAGTAAAAATATAGTTGTAATAGGCACATTACAATTTAATGCAGCTTAGTAGAAACGTAGAAACAGTTCTTCGTTACCTGTTTTATTTATAAAAGTTTTGAGTGTTATATTTATTTTCAGATGGCTCCGCCACGGCTAATAGTACGGCAGCAGTTGGAGATTCTGATAGAATTCTTAGAGAAGAATAGAGATGTGACTAGAGGCACGCCAAAAGGAAGTACATGGGCTTGCAAAAATTCTAAACAAAAGTGGGATTGTCTCGCTAAGAAGTTAAATGCAGTTCCAAAAGGAGCTATCAAATCGCCGGTTGACTGGAAAAAGGTTAATATTTTTCATTGACTGCTAGTAATATCTGTTTTTTTTTTGAGCACATTCTCAAATTAAGATTCTTAAGATTGACCTCTTTGAATTATAATATATTCAATTACTATATCCCAATAGATTATAACTTTTCATTTCATTTATTGATTCAATTTAAGTATACAATTTTACATCTAAATGTTTTAATTTTATTTCTGATATCTATAATATCTTTAAAATTATATTTGAGTCTATACTGATCTTTTTTAAAGTTCTTTATTTTTTTGAATTTTAGTATTGGTTTGAATGGCGTCACAGGTGTAGAAAAAAAGCAGCAAATGCACAAAGACCGCGCTCTATGTCAGATGGCCCAAGTAGATTTATACCACTCAATGACTTAGAAATAAGAGCTCTAGAACTGAATGGTGAAGGCAATGTTACTGCAACATCACTATCATCCAAACCGTTTGATGATTCTTCGGCTGAAGACTCAGATTCTGAACCACTAGAGACTATTAAAGTGAGGGAAGCTAGTGCTCCCCGATCACCTGCAGGTAAATTCTATAATATATCTTTTATACTTGCCAATGTTAAATTAAAAAAATACTTACTGACTTTATCAAATTGGTACTAGATATATTCATTTCTTTAATTAACTAAACATAAAAAAACTAAATTTCTACTAATCTAGAAATAAATGACTTAAAGCTAAAGTATATAACTATCTACAAGCCTAATCTAATAGACCGCTGCCAGTGGACAACATTCCTAAAATGCTGGCAGCATTGCCACATTGTATGGCAATGCTCAACTTCTGGCCAAAATAAATACATATAAAGAGATAAATATTTTGCTACTAGATTATATTTTCTCTAATTTCAGATGCATGTAGAGAACCTCTTAATTCACGTAGTGATACACCACCACCTAAATGGCTCCTACGTTATGAGGAAAGGCGATTAGCAGCAGAGGAGAGAATGGCAGATGCATTGACATCAATAGCGTCTATAATGAAAGCACAGGAAGAAAGAAGAGACGGTTTGGAGGAAAGAATATCGGACACACTGTGTTCTATAGCAGGCTCAATGAAAGAATTACGTGATGGTGCTCAAAGGTTCTTTTTAGGCCGATTGGATCAATTACATACAGAAATAGTCAATGAGAAAGAGGATCTAAAGAGTGTTGTGTTCCTATAGAAAAAGATGGACATATTATTGTGGTACTCAAACAGACCATGTCTTATCTTGTTCCTTTGGCATTGATTCGTTTGTTTTCTTTGTATGTTATTAAACTTAACTGAAATAGGGAAATGTATGCCAGTTTTTTTTTTACTGTGTGTAATAGAAGGGGATAGTGATATGATTATTTATATGTGATTACACTGTAAGTGCTAAAATGGCTAGCATAGGTGTGATACAGTAGATTTTTAAGTGATTTAGTCAGCAGTTTGATACAGTTCGCGCGATGGTTTAAGATCGCTCGCCGTCGGCGCACACCCGCCCCCCTCACTCCGCACGCCTTCAAATAGACCTTAAAATTGAACACTGCGCATCCCTTTCCACTTTTGCCGAGCGATCATAAACCACCGCGCGACCTGTACCTAGGGTAAAACTCCAAAATCTGTCACATAATGATTTTTACTGTTAAAAATTACAAAAATATATGTGTAAAATATCAAAAAATTCGGTTTGAAATGGAGCAGTTGTAACAAGAATGAATATAAATTAAGGTTTTGTAATAAACAACTCTATCTATTGCATTTGAATTGAATACTTATCTGCCCCATTCGAAGAAAATATATTTTATTTGTCTAACGGTGGGTAAATAAAATGTATAAATTTCATTTTATTTTGTGGGAGGATATTATTTTGTGTAACCAATGATATTTTTTTTTATTTCAGGGATGGAGGCTTTAGAAACGAGTATTAACTACTGGGAGGATGCCCTGGCGGCATTCTCCCTGGGCGCGCGGGGAGGAGTGTCGGGTACCCTGGCGCTCACGTCGCCCGAGGAAGCAGAGTTCTGCAGGGAGATACAGGACTTGCTACAAAATGCCTACCTCTTACAGGTAATTAAATTATCACATATTATTTTGACCATATTCAGTTTCTTAACACCATTTGTCAGAAATTTAACGTAACAGCGATGGCGTTAAAATTAAAAATTGTACATCTTAACTTCCAGGAGCGTTGTGAGCTATTGTTCCTGGACCAGCGGTCTGTACTATTCCGATCGGAGAGCGGCGGCGGGGGTGAGGCAGGCGAGACGTCCGGGCGCCGCACTCGCTTGCTGTCCACACACACGGGATCGTCGCACACGAGGCGGGAATACCATTCCAGCGCTGAATCATTCGCTTCGGCTGAGGATCAGGTAAAACTGGCAGGCACTTTAAAATATTTATCTGAAGCATTTAGCCAGTTTTGCTGAGTCAAGGGCCTTTATCTATTAAGTTTTCACAATCGTAAGATAGTTCTGAAGTCCTCCATCTTCAGCCAAAAAAAGTTATACAATCTAAGAATTTACCAATTTCAGGTGGCAGATCTTCGAGACTTCGATGACCTTACAGAAGCATTACCAGAACTAGAAAATTTTGAATTATATCAAGCAGCTGTAAAACACTATGAAAATGGAATACCTTGCAGGTAAATTTTTACTACATTTACATGACAAATCTAGATTATGACGTTGAGTAGAGAATTATAATCAATTCTCTGCCTCTATTTTAGTTATGTTCTGTCTTTGGAATGCCTACCAATGTTCGTTAATAAACTCATATAAATAATTTAAAAAAATATTGAACAAACATCTTAGTCAGGCAGCTGTTGTACGCATAGAATCCACAAGTAACAATGAAGTGCCATTCCAGAACGCTTCGCACGGAGGTGGTGCAGTGCAGCTCGGACGCGGAGTTCCTGTGCAAGCTGCACTGCCTGCGCCAGGCCTTCTCGCAGCTGTTCCAGGACGCAGCCGTGTGGGCGTGGTTCGTGGACGCCGGCCGCCAGGTGCTCACCGACCTGCTGCTCTTTGCCGACAAGGTACTCTACTCACGCACTCCTAACATACGTCGGTCACCACTTACAATGATCACGACTCGATGAAAATGTATGTGTCTAAACATACATTGACGACCGGATGTCGGAGTAGGTAATGCACCTATATATGCACCACCTACGACGCCGAGGTCGCGGGGTCGATTCCCGTTCAAGACAAATCTTTGTGTGCATGAACATGTCGGTTTGTCTTGGTCTGGGTGTTTATACGTATGTATAATAAGTATGTATTTACAAAAGAAAAGTATATATGTAGGTATGTATTAGTATCAGTTATTCTAGTACCCATAGTACACGCTCTACTTAGTTTGAGACTATATAGCGTTGTGTGTATGTAGGGAAATATTGATATTATACGTTACGCCATTTCCGTCAGATGTGAACCGACCCTGACAATAGACTATAAAGGTGGAAACCCACTTGGCGCAAAATATTGCTGCCCCTCGTTCGAGTAGAACCGCTGCGTACAAGCAAGATGCTGTAACTCCCTCTCTCGCACGACGTGGAGTGATCTATTACTACGTTAGCACCCAGCGCTTCGTTATGTATTCGAACGGCCCTGCTGCCGTTTGTCTATGGTTTGCATAATTATGAAAAGCAAAATAGTAAAGAATGCTATTATTCAAAAGAGATTTGAAATATTTAGCAATACATTTGTGATCTCATTTGTCAGGAGCCGAAGGAGTTTCTCGTGGCCTACGAAGAGATGGTGTCATGGACCACGGATGCCGCCAACTGGACCACGATAGAAACTGAACTCTCTACCAAAGGTGTCAAGGTAAAGATTTTTTCAACCAGATGAGCTACATAGAATTAGCCGCGTTTATGTAATAGTTGTGTGATAAAAACGCGATAAAGTTATCTCAGGCTTGTATGCTATAGGCTGACCGTTTAACTCGCGTATCGCCCGCGGGGTGAGAAGGGGGCGGGGCGAGATGTTACCGGGTGGGTGAGAGGGGTGCGCGGTGCAAAGAGCTCACGTCAAGCGCGGCAGTGCGCTGGCAGTGCTCGCAGCGCACGGTTGGTATTTTTGTTACGGACGCTTGGACATTAACGCACAAGGTAAACGGTTTACCAAGATTAATCCCAAGATGAATCGCTCTTCCTGTTTTGCAAAAAAAATCAACAACACGGACTTTTGGACACGGCAAGCATCGTGAGGAGGTTCCTCTCTCTGGAGCCCTAACCTCGGCAGCTTGGTCCTTACATCTGAAGTCGGTGGGACACTTTTTTTATATTTGAAATGTTTTTTTGTATTTTTTATAAATCATATTTAAAAATATATAAAATAAGTTAAGAAATATATAAATAAAATAATAATAATTAAAAGTAAAATTTTTAAAATGTTGTTTTTTCTTTAATAAGTTATTTTTTTCTTAAAATGTTCATTTTTTCTTTAAAAATACAGATACTACAATTATATTTTTTACTTTGCCTACAATGTCTATCTCGAGACAAATCTTTGGATCAATGACTCCGTGTATAGCCGTAGTAGTCCGTTACCTTCCCCCGCTCACTTCTTACGTCGCAGGCGATACGCGTGTTAAACGGTCGGTCTATAGCTCTACATATCTTATAGCTTATATGCATGTCATATAAATATAAACATATTATTTGTTCAATTAGTTTTCATTTCAGCAGTTCAAAAAGGAGTTGTTTGTTGTGGGAAAACAGTTGTCACACAACAATGAACTCTTTTTGAAGCTGCTGAGGAAAAAGTTATATGTGCGACACTAGATCAAAGTAATTTACACTTTTTTCGTGCTTTTGAGTCTGTCACTAGTATTACGCTCAAGATTCTAAACTAGCGTAGCGAGTGATTCTACTATAGAATGTTTCACTTATTCGGGACTCAAATTTAACTTTGCTATTTGTGTAGAGGTCAAGTACTGTGAGCACTTACGTACTTAATCAAATCAAACGAGATTCTTCCTCTGATTCGCGTGCACAAATAACTAATTTGACATTGGGTTTTTCCGTAGACGAATATAACCATAGGCGTTGGCTTGACGTGGCCAATATAAGACAGAGAATGGCCCACATAATGTAAAGGCACTCTGCTGTGCTGCGTCTGTTAAAAAACCGTCACGCATCTCATTTTTTTTACACAAGATAGGCATAAAGTTTTTCTGTTTTTCGTGTAAGTGTAACGGTTGCTATCAATTAGCTTTCTCTGTGTACGGATTTTTCCGTGAGGAAACCTAATATCTGACGGGAGACCGGTTGACGGTTTTCACACCCCCGTGGTGGATATCACGTAACGCCTTTGTCCTTCGCCTGATCTCTCGAGATTGGCCGCCGAAGTCGAAATTCGGCTAGGAAGAAATTACTATCGGTTAATGTCTATGTTTGTATTCCAGGCGTTAACGTTCTATGACGTTGTTTTGGACTACATCCTGCTGGACGCATTCGAAGACCTGGCAGCGCCTCCTTCCTCCGTGCTCGCCGTTGTACGCAATCGGTGGCTGTCAGATGGATTCAAAGAAAGCGTGAGTACAACCTTTTTTTTTCCTATGGGGGTAGTCATAAACGTTAGTGTTCAAACATATAATATGCGAAAGTTTGTTAAGATAATAATGTGATATTGGTTATTACTCAAAACGACTTGGTCGATTTGATTAAATTTTCCACACATTGTAGCTTAAAATAATAATAATAATAAATAATAAATCATTTATTTCAGGCTGCATAGGCCCATAGATATATACCTTAACCTAAAATACATAATTATAAATTCACTTCCTTTGCACTAACTTTTTGTGCGTTCCTGGGGTATAGTTCCGCGGAAGCGACGGAAAACAACACCCTGCGGCCAAAAGCTTTCATCAAGCACCTGTTCCAGCATACAGGTCGGCACTCGCACCACGAACGCCTTGAAGTTGACGTTGCGGCGCGACTCCAACAGCTGCACTCTTAGCACATGATTCAGCTTCTGGCTGACATATCTCGCGATATCCTCTGCCTCGGTGGTGTAGTGCAGGTGCGAGATAAATACCGGGGTGTTCGGCGCGGCGGCACGTACCCTGTGTTTCGGGTCTACAGGTGCCTTGCCATAGCCGTTCTTCGTGTTTCGTGAACGGCGCTTTCTCCTTTGCACCGTCACAAAACCATCCTCTTCAGCCCGAATCGTTGCCTGTGTAGGCGCATGATTAACCGGGGGAGCAGTAGGAGTGCTCGCAATGACCGATGAGTCATTCGATTGTGTTGTTCGAGCAGTGGCGCGGGGAAGAGCTGCGGGGGCGGGCGCGGGGTTACGTGACGCACGCGCAGCGCATATCGCAGATTCAGCAGGCGGCTTCGGCGACAAAACTGCTGACGCGAAGCTGACGACCGATGCATCGAGGCATGCACCTCGACGCGTGTTTACATTGTTGACACGCGCCGGTGACCCAGTTATTGGCGCATACTTGCGCAATTCTTCCACTTCGGAACGCAAGTCTGCGACATTGTTCTGGGATTCATCCAGCCTCTTCTGTACGGCAGCCAAACTTGCCTTCAAAAAGACGATGTCTTTGAGCATGCTTGACACATCGACGTGTTCGTAGGTAACTACAGGTAATTTGTGTAGCTCCTTCGCCACAAACGTTGGCACGTCGTCAGGATCAGTCTCCTTCAGCAGGGTGATGATGTCCTGCAAGCTTTTCTTTGTCCCGTCACGCCGTCGAGACACCATCTGGTCGCTTTTGTTCATCAACCGGAACAGCAACAGCTTAGCAGCTGCAATGTCATCTTCGCTGAAGCTACTTACACAGATCTGAACGGCGGACACCTCGTCCATCACGTCCAGCCTCTGTTGCAGGAACGCCAGCAGCTCATTTGCCACAAGTGGGTCACTCATGGCAACAAATTTAGCGAGCGTCGGCTTACGCCGCGCTTTACGTTAATAATACGAATTATTATTAAATAGCGTGTTACACGTCCGCCTCGGAGCGCGCGACAAATAAGAACCTAGATAAATAAAATCACGACTCCTTTTTGTAGATGTACCACGTGGACCGAACCTAGTTTTACTATAATTGAATAATGTCTGTTATTATCAGCGAATCAGCATTAATGTATGTTTTGCAAATTTCAGGCACTAACGACAGCAGTTTGGTCGGTGATAAAAGCGAAGCGGCGCTACCTCCAGAACCCGAACGGATTCATGGCGCACTTCTACTCCATCTCCGAGCACTTGCTGCCCGTCCTCGTGTGGGGGTTCCTCGGGCCTCACGAGCGGCTGCGAGACGTCTGCGAGAGCTTCCAGGCCGAGATGGTGGGCTTCATCGCCGATCTCTTTAGCTTCCAGAAGTGCCGGTACACCAACGTAGACGATCTTTCCTCAGATATACTGCAGGTCGCTAGGCTAAGGTCCGCTAATATTACCGATAAATTAGCAGAGAGAATCTAAAACGAACGCACAATTTAACCTTATGAAGGTTCATTTTTAAGTATGTACCTCGTTACCTCAGTTCGTGGAGGATCATATGATACGTCAATTTAATCATGTTCTTAACCGTATTATCCATCTGTTATAGATCTATTCAAATAGCTATGGTCATTGATGTTCATGTTATGTATAAAGGTACTAATCTTATTTGACTGGTGATTTGGTCTAATTTATTGGGATGGGGATAATCGTGGAATATTACATTCCTATGGTCATTGATGTTGTTTAAGAGAAGACGTGATGCCATTTTGAGTAGGAGACAATAAAAGGTAAGTGCTGCTTGCTTCAATTAGGTGTAAGATTAAAGTGTTTAAAATCTGTTTTCCTCTATTGCCACTAACGCCAGCGGCTGCCACATAGCATTAATAAAATAAATACGTACGTGGTCTCTGTAATCTTCATAAAAAAAAAATTAAAGATTTACTAATCCTTGCATTTCACGCTAATCGCTTAGCTTACCATATGCATTCCATTCTGGTGGTACAGGTGTAAGCGCATA
Source organism: Hypena proboscidalis (assembly GCA_905147285.1). NCBI lineage: Eukaryota > Metazoa > Arthropoda > Insecta > Lepidoptera > Erebidae > Hypena > Hypena proboscidalis. The sequence continues at coordinate 6,785,336 of LR990130.1, forward strand.
TAAATCGAAATAGGACTATATACTGGTTTCATTCATACTAATTACGGCTTCCATAAAACTTATCAATTATGAATAGGAGTTAATATTAATTAAATACTTTGCATTTGTTAAGTTGGTAGCAATAATTTAAATTTTAGGTTATTAATATAATCAAGTGTATTATTTACCTTTGTAAATATAGAATAAATAAAATTGTTTACGAATTAAAATGTTTCAATTAGAACGCCTGCTATGCTGAATAGTATTCAGTATGTTTGTACGTGAATGCCACGAGAACATAGTTTATAATCCCACCCACACGCCCACCACTGTGACTCCTGTGACGCCAGGATCTACAGCGGTAACCAACTGAAAGGCACCGTGCATGACACACGGGCAATCCCAGGGAGAGTTAAAATTGTCTTGGAACCCGCAACGAATTTAATCAGAAGTATATAGTTGGAGTTGGAAAGTATGTATCTTTACTTCCCTCCAGAGCAAAGCGGGAGACTGAGCAATGCCAAATATAGACAAAGTGTCTATATGGAAAGAGTGTAGACACCACGGATAGTGACAAAATTATGGGGCCTAAATTTGATTGCTGTAATAGGTATGGCAGAAACGGCTAAATGCACGGAAATTTATTCTGTTCGATACAAGATCCTCATAGTATACCACTCCAGATGTCAATTGTAAGCTATTTAACATAACATTACGTTCGTTGTGCCAAAGACTACACTCCCAGATGATATGGTGGGCGGTTTGTTCGTGCTCAGATGTAGAACATGTACAGAATGGAGAATCGATTAGCTTAAACGAAAATAGTTTGCTCTTAAAATTGCCATGACCCGTCAGGAATTGAGCCACACAGTGATTAACCTCTAGCCATGGTTTCGCAAGTCTGTCGCGAATGGATGGAAAGAAATGATAGAGGTGACGGCCCTTAGGTGATGTGTCCCAGCGTTGCTGCATTCGTCTATGAGGTGGTTATAGACATCCGTTGGATTATTAAATAGTCTTGTGATCTTTGTGCGGTCACGAGGTCCTAGAAAGCTGTTATTGAGATCATCGCGCGTAGAATAATACATTGCCGCGCGTCTCTGGACCTCGAGATCGACCGGAAGTACACCTGCCAGTACCGGTAAAGCCTCGGTGCTAACTGTCCTATAAGCCTTGCACAAGAATATCAATGCGAGACGTTGACTTTGAAGCATTTTGCGGCGTACAGCACCGACAGTGGCCCTGTCAGCCCATACGGGCGCACCATAACACATAGAACCAAGATAAGTAGCACTGTAAATGATTCTTAAGGTTTTAAAAGAAAGTCCCCATGTCGCAGTCGATATTCTTGTCAAGGCGTAAAAACTATTCTTAGACTTTTCCCCTACAGCTCTAATATGTTCTACAAACGAAAAGTTTCTTTCAAGAACTATGCCTAAGTAACAAACAGAATCTTTATTTTTAATAGTTACGTTATCAAATTTAATACGAGGAGGTGTTTTTAGATTACCTTTTAAAAGTAGTTGAAAAGTTTTCTGTGGCGCAAAGCATAAGCGATTTCTTTCCCCCCATTTCAAAATTAAATTTAGACAAGTGTTAGCTAAACGTTCAAGTCCTACTCTAGTGTTAGATTGTAACAGTAAAAGGCCGTCATCGGCATATCCCGTCAGCGAGCAGCCCGATGGTAGAGGCAAGGTAAGGAAGTCATCAAAACCTAGATTCCATAGGTACGCGAGCTTTTAACTTGAGGAGTAACATTGGCCACCATGCATTATCGAAGGCGCCAGAAATATCCAGAAAAATAGCCAGCACGTATTCAAATTTTGAAAGAGCTACGGTTTTTCTAACTGATAACACAGCATCTGCTGTAGATTTACCTAAAGTGAAACCAAATTGACTGGCACAGAATTTTGCACCACCCGGTATAAGCCGAGGAACAATGAGCCGCTCCAAGAGTTTGCCCAGGGCTGGTAGCAACGTGATAGGCCGATACGACTTTGGATCGTCTTGTGGTTTATCACCTCTTTTTGGAATGATCCTTATATAACCACAGCGCCATACACGCGGAAATACACCTTCTGCTATACAACGGTTAAAAGTACCTAAAATTAAGTCACCAGATAGTTTACAAGCTTCTTTAATCATTTGATTTGAAATTTTGTCGTCACCGCAAGCTTTATTAACAGGTAAGGATTGGACAATGTAAATAAATTCGTCAGTAGATGGTAGGTCTGACATTGGCGAGTGTGGCAGTTCAGTGGCCCATTGTCTAATCTGTTGATGATATTCGGTGTCAGTTTCCGGTCGATCGTCAGGGATAAGTGAGTGCAGAAGTTGTTCCGTCGTCTCCTCAATACCAGAAGTATGAACATTGTTGATTTTGATGTTCTGTATGTATGCAAGTTCGACTGATCGATTTGCTTTAAATTCATGATACAGAGGAGACCACGGGCCCTCACTATCGAGTCTTGTGACTATTTTTTGAAGCAAAACACCCTTCGATTTTTGAACGGCAGCTCTGTAATGAGATTTGGCTACCCTAAGAGCAATTAATGCATTTTCGTACAAATCGCCTGTGATGCGTCGTTTCCTAAGACTACCGAGCTTTCGGCGTGCCCTACGGAAGCGACGACGTAGTTCAGCCAACTTGTCTACAGCCATCTACGGGTGTTAGTGACGGAACCGCGTCCAATAGCAATATCGGCGCAGTATGTAAAAGTATCCGTCATAATTTCAGCACTCTGTTCCGCGGATAGATTTTTCCGAGTGAAGTCTTTGGCATGAGCCGCGAATAATGCACCGAAAAAGCCCCAGTTAGCCCCTTTACATTTATACCTAAAGTTATTATGTAACTTACTATGAGAATCTGTTGCCGCCCCAGACATAAACTCGTAAGCAATTAAGCGGTGATCACTACTCGACGCGTCCGGGAGAACGCGCCACCTACTTATACGAACGTCCCCACTAGAAAGTGTGACGTCAATAGAAGACTCGCCCATTGGGCTGCAAAAAGTTAGTGGTGCATCGGGGGTATTGTGTATTAAAAGGTTCATTTCTGCGATGAAGTCTTCGACGCTACAGCGCCGGTCCCTATCGTTAGAACGATATTTGCCATACCATAGTGTAGATGAGGCATTGACGTCAGCGCCAATGATAATTTTTTGGCCTACAAGAGATCGCAAAACATGTCGAAGGTGGTGTAGGTGAGGACCAACAGGATGGGAGTATTGGAAGTAGCAGCTAACGATGTATACTCTGCAGGACGGGGATGATACTTCAGCAACGGCACAGTGTGACGTCATAAGATTGTGCAAGGAAGTTACAGTAAAATTACAATTAGAAACGTATATCCCGGCGCGTGCCTTGTTGTCTAGTTGAATCACTTTGCGCTTCAAGCGAGTATTCTGATATTGCTCTTGTAATAAAACAACGTGTAATTTGTGCTCTAAGACTAAACGGTCTAACTCTGAGGTAGCTAATTTGCTGTTATTTAGGTTTACCTGTCCTATACTTAAACTATCTAAACTATCCATATTTAATTATAATAAGAATTGGCTGAAGATTAGCTGTTCGAGTTTCATTTTGTACGTAGTGCAATCTTGAGAGCCGCACCGATGATCACATGGCTTTTTGAGTCGTTTGCATGCTATATAAAATCGGGGGTATTCTTGTCCGGGCAGTCACGGGTTTCGTGCTCGCCGGCACAGTTTGCACAGTTAGGTGACTTTGTCGTACAAAATTTATGAACGTGACCAAATTGTTGACACCTTAAACAACGAACCACTTCTACATCATCGATAAACCTACATGTCGCCCAGTCTATGAATAATTTATCCTTAGTAGCTACCAAATGTTTACGTACTTCAGGTTCAATTTCTAACCCTATCCACTTACGACCACTATCTAGTTTACACCTACGAGTAATTTTAGTCGACTTGATAAAGTCGTCCTCGGTAATTTTTAATTCGTCCTTGATGTTTTGACGATATAAAGCAATGGTAAAAGCACTATCTTCCATGCTGGCCGGGACGTCCTTAACAAGAATCCTTGGTTTACGACCCTTTGGTTTCTCCAAACGTAATCCAGCTGATTTAATGGCATTTACTGATTCAAGTTTCTTGAGCTGGCTTTCATTAGCGACTCGCAATACAACACCAGACTTAGATGTCTTCTTCACGCCCACAATTTGAAAACCGTCGTCGCTAGGTCTAATCGCATTCATAAGCGCTTGCTTAGTGGCGGACGATGACGCATACTCAGCTGATCGCTCCGCGGTCGGATAGGCTATTACGCACGGCAGTGGAGCGCGCGTCTCCACCAATGCCGGCGCCGATTTCGGTGGTAAACGGAGTTTCAACGAGTCAGCATAACTCTTCGGTTTTAAAATAGTTGGCGGTGCATTTTGACTCTGATTTCTCAGTAATTCAATGTCACGTTCCATATTTGCCATTTTTGTTTCATTGCAAGATGATTTAATTGCTAATAATGAAACAATTCCCGTGACACGCTGAGTAAAGTCCATAATCGCAGTCTTATTAGTAATGTTCATGCGTGAACCCTGATCGGCGACTAACTCGTTAATTTTTGCCAAATAGGTTGTCGCTTGGGCTACGAGTTCGCAGTAGTTGTCGCGGTCAGTAAGCCTATCGCTAATGCTATCCATCGAATCGGTATGCAATCGCTTTGGATTATCAATTTGTGTGATAAACGATGGCGAGACATCACTCAAAGTTCGTTTGCCCGATTGAGGCGATCGAGGAGTGCTAAAAACATTCCCGCCACCGCGACCATCCGGTGGGTCGTCACCAAATAACGGCATAATTCCTAATCATAAGCCTAATGCAGATACCTAAGCGAAATTCCTACTCAATCCTACGTTTGCGCGTTAGCGCGAAACCTACTATCTACCCACAACCAAAGATAATAAAATTACTTACCGAAATAGCCGAATTACACAAATATACACAGTTTTACCATTAAAAAAGCCTAAAAACTTACGAAAACAGGTTCAAAACACAAAACAACACACGCTAGACACAAGATGCACACGAAAAACGTCCACGAAACCGAGTAATTAATTTATTTGCACGGAGCAATTCACATCCACTGTACCGCGAGCAGTAGCGGGGAGGGAACATAGTTTATGTCCAATTTTGTCGAGACAAGGATGCAACTAAGGCGCTGTCTCCACGAGCGAGAGAATCGCGACGAGTCCGCTCTTATATCGTCGGAGAATCTCCACGTATCGTCGCGAGTCGTAACGGAATCGCAGCGTTTCCGCGGCGACTCGTAACGGTATCGCCGCGTTTCCTTGACGACGCGGTGTAAAAGAAAGAATTCTGTTACGTTTGACAGCGCGCCCGCTGCGCGCTCGTCGCGAGAGCGCGGCGAGCCCGCTGCTAGTAGCGACGGGCTAGCGATGATGTAATGACGTTTCGCACGCTCGTTGCCACTCGTCGCATCGCGGCGATAATATCGCCGTGTGGAGATGGCTCCATAGAGTGTATAGAAATACGTGGCACGACGATAATATCGCCGCGATTCACTCGCTCGTGGAGACAGCGCCTAAATGGCAGAACCCTTAGGCGCTGTCTCCACGAGCGAGAGAATCGCGACGAGTCCGCTGTTATATCGCCGGAGAATCTCCACGAACGAGCGATAATTCCGCCGCGTATCGTCGCGAGTCGTAACGGAATCGCAGCGTTTCCGCGGCGACTCGTAACGGTATCGCCGCGTTTCCTCCTTGCTTGACGAGAGGCAACGCTGAAATGACGCTGCGTTTGACAGCGCGCTCGTCGCGAGAGCGCGGCGGGCCCGCTGCTAGAAGCGACGGGCTAGCGACGATGTAATGACGTTCCCCGCACGCTCGTTGCCACTCGTCGCATCGCGGCGATAATATCGCCGTGTGGAGATGGCTCCATAGAGAGTGTATAGAAATACGTGACACGACTAGAAATACGTGGCACGACGATAATATCGCCGCGATTCACTCGCTCGTGGAGACAGCGCCTTAGGTGCAAGCATAAGTGCGCGAGATAGATTTAGTCACGCTTTTGTCATATTTTTATATAGGGAAACATGATAAAAACGTGACATAATTTATCTCACGCTCGTATGTTGGCCCGGCTAGAATATGTGCAAGAGTATCTATACTTAGGTCAAATAATTGCTCCCAACAACTAGATGCCCAGGGATATCGATAAAAGGATAGCTAGTGGATTGAGGCAGTATTGGTCTCTCAGATAAATTATGAAAAGCAAGAAACTGACATCAGAGTAAAAAGAATAACATTTGATACTTGTATCCTGCCCTGTTTAACTTTTGGATGTAAAACATGGTCTCCAACGAAAACTCATCCGGCGAAATTTGCAACAAACCTTGGAGAGTAGTATGCTAAAAATAATGCTCACTGATAGAATCAGCAATGTCGAGTTTTTAATTTGTCCCATTTTAAAAGAATATCCATAGGCGGTATAAGAATTGGCGACACGTGGTAAGACAAAAAACAGTCCTCATTACTTTGGAGTCTGATCCGATTCAGTTGAATATGCAACTGCCACCTTGTGACCTCCACTACTCGGCACGGGATGAGAGATCAATTTTTGAAATAAAAGTCCGATCTATTAAAAAATTAGTATATCAATTTCACAATTATAGCCATACGTCTACGATATAAAAAACAAATGTGTAAACATAAACCTTTAATTACAAATTCAACGATAAATACTTTCCCGAAGGATTCAGCACCAATTAATTTGTATTATTTAATACCAAGTTTTAGTGTCACTCGCTAGCCTCATTAATAAATATTCTACAATTTAACATAGGTATAGTCTTTTTAATTATATCAACATTATTAATTTAACAGTTTAAAATACTTTTAGGTTTAATTAAAAGGTAAGCGAGTGACGTAATAGTTTTACGTCGGCCCTACCGACAGTTTTTTATTTGGAAACTTCATTTATTCGGTTGAAGTGTTTGCGGTAGCCTGCTATAACCGTTTACAAGATAAGAAAGCCTGGCAACCATACTATTACGTAGATAACGTTAGTGTAAATATATTTTAATGCTCACTATAATAACTATTTGGTTTAGTGCACAGCATGTTCGTTTAAAAGCTCTAATTATACAACAAAAATAATACAACATTTTAAATAATATAGGAAACTATAATAATATATAATCTCTTTAGTTATGATTGGCAGGCTTCCTCTGAAATACAAAAGCTTACGATATAGTGAGAATCGACATCTACTCATCAGGACTAGACACTAGAAAGTTTGAAAATGAGTATACAAACACACGAAAGAAATGCATGCATTCTTCTTATAATAATAAATGGAATCACTCTATGATATCCGAAACTAACAGAGTCAATAATATATACAACAAAATAATCAGTGATCAATGCGTCGGCGAGTCGTGTTTCATGAAATGGGACATCGTCGAAAAACATTATTTTATGAAGTTGCTGGAAATAAATAAAAACATCGATGAGAGATCATAAGACTGCGGATTCGAGTAAAACCGAGCGACCCGTTCGGTGCAGTCGCAGCTCTATCACATTACGTCATCAGATCCACAGCTAATTTACGAAATAAATATTCACAATAATTAGGTATACTATACCACCACTAAAAAAATAAATATTTTGGTGCGCTAATACTTTTAAGATAAGATAGCTAAATCAGTGTTAAAGAATGAAGCTGTCTAATTAATGGACTCGTATTGAGACGGACGGCTGCCGAAAAGTTCCTCCGCTAGCTGCCGGGCGGAAGGCGGAGGGCGGGCGGAGGGGCGCAGGGGCGTCACTCGGGCTCGGGGGAGTCGGGCGCGTCGTCGGCCACGCGGGTGCCCCCGGCGGCGCGCACCCGGCGCAGGTAGCTGGCGCTGTCGAACTCCAGGCACGTCTGTCGACACGAGACACGTTACGCCGAGGACGAGGTTATCACAAGCACACCGGCCACCGGTTACGTGAGTTAGTGGGAAAAGCGAAAGAACAGGCGAGATGAGGGTTTCATTTTTATTTAATAATCATAAATTGACAATCGTATTGCAACAACACTGATAATTTAAATTCTTATTTAATTAAAAAACAATCAACAATAATAAAACGAACCTACTTCACAATCGACAGTAATAAAAATTTAGAACTTCACTCAACTAAACAGGCGAGCGGTTCCTATCTGTAGCGAACCCCTCTCGAGTAACCGTTCTGTCCGAGCAGCGTGAACAAACAGACATAACAAATTTTAATTAGTACTAGTTATAAACATTAAGTAAAGCTTTCAAAACTATTTCTTGTACTAAATAACATTAAGTAAAACTTCATTCAATATTACTCTGTCAATAAACATCTTTAAATATCAAGTAAGCGGGTAATAGAAAATTCTTTCATTATATCAGTAATGAAAAATATATTTTCTAAAACTACAGTATTTAACTTTTCATTAACAACTTTAATTTGAATTCATTCAGTCTTGCAAATCAGTCGTGAGCGATGACGATGATATCACAAATCGCACGTCAAAACTCGAGACTCCGGCGGAGTCCTATCACATTAAACTAGCGTCAGTCTTATCAATTAATTTACAGCTTATTTTACTGAGATCAAAATATTGCCTATCATTAGAGTCGCTTACATTTTATATAGCGTTACGCTTAATCGGCTACGGGCCGCGGAGAGCCCGGACACGGCGAGATTCGAACGACTAGAATTTTGTACTATTCTATTGACGAATAGGTCACGAGAACTCAACAGCTCGGGTAAAGCTACATGCATAGAGGTTAAAGCGTGAAAGGAACGCAAGCGAGGGGCGCGCCCGCCATGCCGCCCGGGGGAAGCTCAGCTTCGCGGGCGGGATGGGGGCGCGGCGGGAGCGGGGCGGGGAGCGGCGCCGCTAGTAGAAGTTGCGGCAGAGCAGCGCCGCGAGGTAGTTGGGGTGGTGCAGCGGCGCCCAGGCGCGCAGGCGGGGCGGGCGGGGCGGCGCGGGCGGGCGGGGGCGCGCGCTGTGGGTTACCTTGCGCGCCAGCTCGGGCGGGAAGGCCGCCAGGCCGCCGGGCGGCAGCTTGCTCAGCGGCGAGTCCGCGTACTGCACCAGCGTCTCGTAGGCGTACGTCTGCCGCGCGCCGCCTGCAACACACGCCCGTCACTGCCCGCGCCAGCACCAACCACGTCTCTGCACGGACGCGCTACTAAACGCATATCGAGTCACCATAATACAGATAGTAGAATTAATCTAGGATCCTCAATTTTTTGTCTAATTATATTTTTTTCATGTTTAGATAAAAAGCGCGTCCGTTTTAGAAATTATTTTTAGTGGTTGGCGATATGGGTTCAATCAGCAATCCCCTGCAAACTATGTTATATAACATTATAAAAATATAACTATTTAAGTTATTTATGTTTATTTTTCTAATACCTGTAAAAATAAATGTTATTCAAGCACAAATGCTGCTATGTGCACACACGAACATCAGGAAAAATATTGCAAGCTTCCAATGTAATTATGTCAGTGGTATAAAACAATGCAATATTAAAAAGGGCCATTCGTAAATAAGCAAGTAAATTGGAAAGTATGACTGTATAAGAATCTGACTGACTGCTGCAATTTGGTTATTATTAGAGGCAATGTGAGTAATGCAGCAATGCTATGAAAACAATACCGTATGAGATCACAATTTAATGTTAAGATGTTTATGTGTTGATTTCGACAAACATGCAACAATTTATATTTTAAAACATAAATAATAACAGTAATAATATGAATATATATATCCAATTATAAATAATAAAAGTGATCATTAAAATACTTTCTTGTATGCATATTAAACGATCATTTATAAATAATGTTTAAAATTAAGGATGTACAATACATGGAGATGGAATACAAAATGGGATTCACAAACATAATTATACATATTATAATAAACAGTGCAAATTGTGGTGACAACTGGTGTAAATTGATGACAATTAAAAAAATAGAGCACAATTAACACATTCCAGCGCGGTTAAAACGGTAGAAACAATGCTAGAATATGAAAGATATAATAGTATGATCATAGACAAAATAAATAATATTTTTAGTTAGTAATAATTTCAGGTACCTGACTCACATTATAGAACTTATAAAACAATCACTAAAGGAATTGTGACTCCATTTGGTATCTAGATGCAATTTATTAAATTATAAGTTGTAAAAATTAATGGATGATTGTTATGTTTAACTGTAATGCAACCAATTTTCTTGTAAAAAAAGAATTTCAACCCAATATGGTACGCTCAAGTCAGGAGATAATTGTCTCTGGTGGATTGTAATAATTGTTTTTTTAATAACTTGAAATTTCTACTGCATCTAAAACGCACGAGCCGTGACGCACGCGATATGGTTTATTTATTTATTTCATCAATCAGAACTGGGCGAATGAAACATGTAACCGTAACTAACTCTACCGGCTCTTGCCGCTACAGGTCAAATGTCAAAAGATATTTGGAGAAACTTATCGCCTCAACTCGTGCGCGTCAGGCATTAGGGGCGGTGTGGCAGGGGGACGGGGGTGGCATTACCTTGGTTCTTGTCAATGCTGGTGGCGCGAGAGAAGCGCGGGCGGCGCGGCGTGGCGTCGGCGTCGCCCACAGCTGCGGAAGGGCACCGTCACACACACACACACACCACGGCCACTAACAAAGCAACTGCACCCACACAAACTCCGACAGAGTATAGACAATGCGATACGAAACTAGCCTGCGCTTGCACACCAAAATCAGTTTATAATCTATTTCATTGATGTAAAAAAAAAATATCCTTACAGAAATATAAATACTCATTATAATCGCACAAAATTAAATCCAAACTAAGCAAATGTTACTTACTCTGTTCTCATTGCGAATTACAAATTATTATTATTATACGAAACAGAATACCCGTGTCTGTGTAGTTAGGACACGAAAAGATAAAAAATTAAAAACAAGCACAGGCTAACACCACCTCAATGTTAAAATTATAATAATGTTATTTATAGATTTTTTGGTAGCAATATTCAAACCTGCAAAATAGAAGATATAAACCTACTTTCAAAGTTAGTGATGGATCCAGTTGCTTCAATGAGAGAATGGGCACTGAGTTATACATTTTTTATGCCAGGTAGTGATCACTAGTGATTAATTATAAATATACACATGAAATGAAAATGTAGGAACAACCTGCCGTGACCGTGGAGGTGGTATTGAACATAAATAAAATAAATACTGTAAAAATATACATACATACATCATGATAATAATGTACCAAAGTAAATACATACTCGACAAATGAATCTACACCACTGAGGCTGAAAGAAATGGCTTCAAATCGATGTTATGAAATGTCGCATTAAATTATTAATATAAAAGTATACATGCTTCAGTCAGTCTCAATCTCTTCTTTAAAAAATAATTTCCTACTAATTGTTAAAAATAACACACCATCACTGTGAGCGCGAAATACTCCATGCTTTCAAGTTGAGCTGTATTGCCTAGCTACTTCGTCATGCGCTTAAAATATAATATAAATCCTAGCACTCAAATACAAATCTTGTATTGAATGAAATTATCATGCAATCACATTTTTAATTATCATTCTATCAGTAATTTCTAGACATGATAGTAAATCTAATGATAGAACACCATCACCTCATAACCACTTGGTATAATATAATAAATAATTATAACTATTTTGCCAAGTATTGACAGTTGGGAGATGCTCATTTATTAATAATGATACTATGATTATGAAAAATGGTTTTTTTTTAAAGGAAGTTTAAGTTAATATTTTATACTCTGTAAAATGTATTTCACAAATTATGATTTGTGAATTTGCCATTTTGGAGCTCGATTTTTGTCTCTCTGATTTTGGTACAGAGTAAAGATAGAATAGCTATCATTTAGTTTAGGAATGGACTAATATAATTATGGGTTAGGCTTGGCTTTGTAAAATGGTCGCTCAGATTCTAATTTGACTCTCAGTCTGTTTTTGTTATTATTTATAAGTCGAAATCTAATCCTGGTAAAATATGGTTTTGTAAACAACAAATAGTAACCAAATTGGGTAGATATAAAATCTGGTGTAGAAATAAGTCTGGTGACACCATTGACGTATAAAGTAAGGACACGGCTAACGCGCGATAAATGGACTTAACCTTTTTGGAGTCAATCAGACTACAAAAAGCGCGTAGTGAAATTGACTGTGGTTGGCTGCCTCCGTGAGCGGTCAAACACGACAAAATGCCTAATTGTGCACTGAAAAGTTGTACGAACTACCAAATTAGACACAACAAAAAAGATTATGGTATTAAATATCACCGGTAAGTCACAAATATCATATTATATCCTCTTTACATTATTTTATCAATTTTATTTGCTAAAATTTTTCGTTCCGACGCCATATTCTTTAATCGTGAATATCCGCGTGACATGACTTTGGAACTGCGCAACTGCGCTTAGTTGAACTATGCCGCGGGCGTTCAAGAGAATATTTTTGGTAATTTAAAAAAGTATTTGCTATGAATTGTCATATCATTGTGCAATGTACTGTTACTGCGTAAACTTGTTATAACGCTAGAGATAATATATGTACAGTCAGCAACAAAAGTAGCTAAACACTAAATTTTTTTAAGTAAGTTCCTAATTTTAATAGTCAAGAATAGTCTATAATTTTGTTAAAGTTGATGAATTGAAAAAACTAAATAAAAGCTTGTAACAAAAGTTCAATGATCTTTTGGCCTTTCACGGATTATAGAAAATGTTCACCAAAGGATTTAAGTACAAATTACATTTAGTAGTTTGTACTTAAATCATTTATAAACATACCACGTGGGCGGAGCTACGACCAGAAGCTAGTAAAAAAATATTTCTCGAAACAAACATTTTATTTTATTCCTTAAACAAATATGACCTACTTTTAGAATTCCCGTGATGTACTGTTCTTTTAATAATATAACTAGGAGTATTTTTAATTTTGTAATAATAAATAATTTACACTATTGAAAGAATCACAATTTTATTGTACCTTCGGCAAAAAAATGCTAACGAAATTTCATCACGCCCTTACAAGGTTCACATCGCGTGAATGCAAAGTCATTTACATGGTAGTTCAATGCAGATGGCGTTACTGATCCTGCTATTCATAATGTCAAATTTGAAGGGCAATGTGTTCGGACAAGCCATTTCTATAGTATATATTTCTATGGGTGACACTAAACTATTTTATAGCGAAAACCTCTTGGATATCAGACTAAGATACTAAGGTTGTACACACGTCATTCTAAGGAGAGAGATCCTCAATATTCGTGAAATATTTGTTAAGTTACTCATAGTATGTATATTGATAGTACAAAGAAGGTACCGTGTTCGCTGGCGTTGGCGGCGCTGGCGGCGGTGGGCACGAAGACGTCGTCGTCGCTGCCGTTGAGCGCGGCGTCGTCCCGCAGCAGCAGCGCGGCGGCGGGGCGCTGGCTGAGCGTGAAGAAGTCGCCGGAGCCCGCGCCCAGCGCCTCCAGCGCCCCCGCACTCTCGAAGTACTCGTCCAGCACCAGCTTTGCAGTCTGGCACAAGCGACGCGTTATTGCATGGGTATTGGACGGCTATGCAAGTATGCAGTCGTGCGATTGACTGGATGTGAAATTACTTTCGAGCACAATCCATTCCTTGGAACTATACATTTTTTTTATCGCGTAAGAGTCGTCGCACATAGTCACGGCGAAATAACGCCACTCGCAGTTGGCTAATATTTGTTGTCAATGTAAATTATACACGACGTATAGCTCATATTAAAATTAAAAGTTGAGCCTAATGTATATAAAATACATTTTCGAGTTCAAGTCATATTTACCTTTACGAGATCCAAATTATTGCCCGTGATCTTAATGGAATGTTGCCCAAAAGTCACAGTGTACTTATACTCTCCTAACGCGGCGTCATTGGTCGAGAAGCTATGCAGCAGAGCCCGGGAATTGTGCGGAGATTTCTGCAACAACATTGACTGATTAATATGCATTCAAATCTTACAAAATTTTCATGTATTCCTTTATAGATACAAAATATGGAAAGCTCTTTATATGAACTGAATCATTAAAATAGAAATAATTATCTTTGTGGTATTTAGTAAAGTTCAGGAGGTGGCACACAAGCTAGTTTCGCCAACAGATGACAGTGAGCATTAAGGTATGTCCGTACCTCCCTGGGTCTGGGAGCGTCGTCGGATCCGTTGGAGTCGAGTGAGGCGCGGGAGTCTGCCAGGGCTCCGCCCTCCAGCGCAGACTCCAGGCGCACCGGCGACGCGTTGCGGCGGATCGTATCTCCGATCAGGTGCTTCGCGTGACTGAGGAGAGAAATTCACTGTCAGCTACTATCCATTATTAAATAATGTTTATAATAATATCTTTGGTATTTTTATGTCAATTAAATAAATAAACCCAAGTATTAGTATTTTTTTCATAAATTATGGTGTGGTATGTTTGACGCCATACGTAACGGGATAATTCTCGTATCTAATGGCACAGGGACAGATAATTCATGAGTATATTTTGTTATTGATGCGGTCCTCTATCTGGGGCGTTTTCGTATCGTTTATATTTGTAGTCATGTAGTTGTTACATTCCGTCACGTTTGCAGAAGCAAATTTACTAATAATTTTGTGTATTTCCTTTGTTAATATATAAAAATAATTAAGTATATTACGTCAATCTTAGATATGGTGTAATTCGTGCTATCGGGTTAGATGACAAGCCAATTATTGCCATTCTAGGGCCACAGACTATTTTTAACAAGACAATTACTTACTTCACATTTTCCTCATTCGGCCCAGTGATCTGGACTAGACGCTCCTTTGCTCCGGGACTCACTGAAATCAGCGAAGCATACATATGATTCCAAAGCCCATCAAAGTAACACGTTATTAGTATATTGAGTTCAAAGCTGGTAGCTAAATGCGATTAATAGGCAGTGAGATGAGATTTTAATTTGAAGATTATAACTTTTTAGCTTGAACCATTCCCAAACTATTATCTAAAATGTTCATGTTTGCACATATTAAAAGATTGATGGTAAGGTATATGTATATCTTACAGTTGAATGTCCAATATTAAAAAAATAATACATCAGCCTCAAACCAAAGGAATTGTTAAGGGAAATAGTGTTAAAGATAATGGCACAGTGAAGATTATAGAGTTAGGTAGGAAAGAGTAGAGGTAAGTCCCGCCACACCATGCGTAAGCACGTCTCAGTCCGCTCCGTGCGTTCGTACCTCGCTGAAACGATATGATCGTGTCGCTTAGCTCCTCGATCATGTGCACCCGCCTGCCCTTGATACCCATCACTGCAACACCACAAATCACTTCAGACACGGCACACGAGGACGGCTATTACATCGCTATACTCAATCCCGCATCTCACAGGGTCGCCGAAACGTGTCGATTGCAACATTACCTCAACTAAGAAACTGAAGTAAAGCATAAATCATTGAATTTTCCTTGTAATTTACAAATTTGCCTGTCTTATCGACATGCACTATGGATCTATACAAAATAAAGTTCACCCAAATAATACTAGGAACAGAGAAGCATAACATGGACCCCCACTCATGCACTGTTTCTCGTCTATTTATCGACTTTTCCTACACATTCGAGAGTTCTAACATGCAAGTACCCCATTCAGATCAAAGTTCTATTGTGGATAATGAATCTCTATTGTAAATCACCTTTCCCAGAGTCAGCGTTCCTGATGACGACCTCGTCCTTGGAATAGTTCTTGCCGGGGATCTTGGTGGGCTTGGGGAATTTGCCAGAGGGCTTGATGATCTCCCCGGGGGCGAGCATAGAGGGCGGCTCGGCGGGCGCAGCCAGCGTGGGGGACACCGAGCCGCCCGAACCCTCCATCGTCGGCACCAGCAGCGGCTGCGCAAGCGGAACGTTAACGCACGCCACGACGCCGGGCTCCGGATACGACTTATTACTTTAACTAGGTCGATAATGCTTAGCGGATATTAGTATTGCGCATCAAATCATGTTTGTTGGTTTTAGTCAATAATGTATACATGAATTCAAACTTCATCGCAGCTCTGAACTTAACGCGTATCCAAGCGCTTAACGAAATTTTAGGTGACAACGGGACACGCCTGTTCTAGGCGTTGGAGTTTAATGTGTTAAAAGAACAACCGCCATTTTGGTCCAAACTTGAAAGGGCCCACGGAAAAAAATCAACTAATATAACTAGATCCCTTGAGCATGTCCAAGTTACCGAAAATATAAACGGCGTTTTTTAAACAGAAATTAAACCGATGTTAATGGTCCCACAGTTTCAGTGCCATAATAAAAAATGCCAGTTCCCACCAGTTCATCATATTTTTATCTTGGCACTTTCGAATTTGCACCAAAAATATATGGAGCGTAGCGGATGTTTTATGAAGTGTTTAAACAACCTTGTGAAAAACTAACTTCACAGAGCCGCCAAAAAATTTGAATCTGGGTATAAGATAAAAATTATATTTATAATAATAACACGTTATATTTTACCTCAGCATGGGTGCCGCGGTGTCTATAGTATTGACTCATGTAGTCGGAGCCCTGCCACAGTTTGGCGCGCAACTCGATGAGCTCAAGAAGGTGAAGTCTCGTTTTCTTATCCAGTCGTTCGTCCTGCGAGCCATTGCGGAATACGACAAAGTATCTGAAACATTAACAGCATGATATTTAATATCATTATCAAGATGTTCTGATTAATTGAGACGACTGGATTGCAGAGTAGGTAGTGCAACTGCTTGCTATGCAAGTTGCGGGTTCAATTCTCGGGCTCGATTCTCAAGACAAATCTTTGTGTGCAAGAATGTAATATAATGTAGGTTTGTCTTGGTCTGGGTCTTTCTATGTATAATAAGTATGTATTTAAAAAAGAAAAGTATATATATATGTATTAGTATCAGTTATTCTAGTACCCATAGTACAAATCTGCTTAGTTTGGTACTAGATGATGTTGTGTGAATGTTGTGTGATATTTAACTAGTTTCTACTCGTTCCTATGTATCACAAACAATTCTTTCCTTATCTTTAATGAGTTTAAATTATCATATTGTTATATACTTACTCGGTATTACTTTTACTATGCACTCATAAAATAAGATAATGAGTGTAGAATGTTGTAGTGTAATATTATAGAAATAGTACTCATGCATAACCACACATAAATTAGGGGTATCTACACCTAGAGTTTATTGTTCCAAACCGCGCACAGCACACATTCCAAACTGTCTGTTTGGTGAGTCTCATTGAACATGCAGAGTGTCAGTTGTGTGCTAATAAATTGGGATCTTGGTGTCAATACATCATATTTTGTTGACAATTCCAGTTACTTAATGTTTCATTATCATAAACACTGATGAACACATATTAATATCTACCTGCAAAATCCATTGAGATGATTCACATTAAAAAAAGCTTACAAACCTATCCAGAAAATCCTTGTACAGTGCTTCGAGCTGCGACCCGTAAAGCTTCAGATTAGAGTACATGGTGGCCACGTTACTTTGAAGTGCTCGGTCATAATTACCCTGCATCATCTGGTACGCCACTGCTTCAGTCAACACTATGAGGTCATCAACTGAAAAAACAAACAAATGCATTTTAAGCATTTTTATGAAATCTGTTCAAATGTAGCCTCTATGACTATATCTTTTAGCTGACTATTATGACAACTACTTTCAACGTCTGGTTTAAAATGAAACAGTGGGTTTTATTGACGCGGTATAAAATTCTTGTGTTGCATTTCTTTCATTCATAATATTAATGAAAGTATAATATCATAATATTAATGGGGTGCATGTAAGGAGCCTCCCCGAGTGACGTACACAACCTCACTGCACCCTCAGCAATTCGCAAGTTCTCCAAAGTGAATTGGCTAATCCTTTGACCACAATGGCAAGTCAAAATAATTTGACTCAGCCATCAACACAACAAAG
This sequence comes from Hypena proboscidalis, assembly GCA_905147285.1. NCBI lineage: Eukaryota > Metazoa > Arthropoda > Insecta > Lepidoptera > Erebidae > Hypena > Hypena proboscidalis. The sequence continues at coordinate 6,803,302 of LR990130.1, forward strand.
AAGAAGAAGAAGAATGAAAGTATACATTATAAGTACCTAAACAGGGTGTAATTGTTAATAGGTTTAAACTGATAAATTAATAGTGTGTTAATAACTTTTCAAAATAAAACCAAACCCTGAATAGAGTTCACTTACAGTAACATACATTGTATTATACATTGCCTATTATGGTTCAAATATTCATTTAAAATGTACACAATTTGCATTTTATGAAGCTAGCATCTAAATAATTACTACTTGGTATAAATTAAGAAATCTGGGTCACATGGCATTTGCACACACTATGATAAGATTATTTTTTGTACATACCTGCCTAAGTAAAATTAAAATAATGTCTTCAATTGAATAAAATAATATTAAAAAATGTGTGTGTGTGTGTGTGTGTGTGTGTTCGTGTGCGTTTTTTATTAGAATAGGAAAATGTTGAATTCATTATGAACTCTGTTTATTGCATGGCGGGCTAACAAATCAAGGTTCTCACAAGAGAATATGTTTCTATTTCTCATTTAAGGGTGAAAGTAGTAATGCGGCAGTGCTAAATTCTTCAATCTTTATAAAGAGGTTGTACGTTAAAAAGTTTCCATATAATCTTATAATAAACTTTAATTTATATTATATGAGGGGCGGGGAATGGTCAAACAATAAATTTTCTTTGCTTGGTGATTCCCTACTCCCAGCGTCTGTCCGACGCTGGGTTTGACAAATGGATTATGGGTAGCGCAGGTCGCCTAGACCCCCTAATCAAGGCCAGTGGACTATCCTTCAAGAGGTTGTTGCCTGTTATTGGTCAAGTACCCTCTGTAATTGACATAACCGAAACCTCTGGCCGTACCAAAAATTCCCTTACCTCTTACCAATCCTTTTCCTAGCTCCAATCCCGCATAGCCGAACCGTGGCGGCGCAACCACACCTGGCCCACCTAGCCTTGGGATCAAATACCCCTAAAAGATGGTACCGCACACCCCTGGGGCAGGAGTGTGTGAGTTATTTCGGCATTTCCCGCCAATCCCCCAAACAAAAAATCATGAGTGTAAGTTCAAGAGAAATTTTACCCCAGGAGGGTATCGCCAAGGGCGAAGAATCCCTCACCGAGTCTAACTCGGTCTGTCCCTCGTATTCTGGGGGGGACAAACAACACTCCGGGAAGGGCGAAAGCCTGGACCTTACAGGCCTAGCTGAGGCCATAAACACAGCCACTAACTCCACAAACACACCACAGATAGCACAATGGAACGTGGTCGCCCGTAAGCGCCCTTGTAAAAAAAGGAGTACTGCTAACGCGACGGCCACCTCCTGCCACACTAAACAGGGCTCGCAGGGCCGAACGGAACGCAGTCGCCCAAACCGGCGCGCAAGAAGTGACACCCTGCAAGCCAACACCAAACCTAGCGAAACCCAAACAGCCACCGCAGCAGTGGAAACACAGCGCGAGCCTGTAAAAATACAGGAGGCAAACAAAACAACTGACAAACAAACACACAAACAGACACGACGAAAACCGAGAGGTCATCGCGGTCGGCAGATCGCTGCGCGGGCTCCCACTGCTCCAGAAAAGGAGCAACCTGGGATTGCGGGTGGTTCGGACGTGCCAGCTTTAGTCAAGCGACCACGTCTAGACGACACGCAGTCTCCAAGGGGGGATGCCAAGCGAGTGAAAACCGACGCGAAGACAAAGCGGGCGGTGAGCTACGCAGATGCGAGTAAATCGCATCTGAGAGTAGCAATCATCACCGTTCCGCCTATAGACCTCTCTAACGAACAAGCGGAAGAACTCAAGGAGACCATGGACAATACGATCCTAGAGAGTGTCCTGACTCCGCAGTCTTCGGGAGCACCGGCTCCATCTTTCCGCGGACGACCCTTCCTGATGGAAGGAGTGCTAGCGATGTGGTGCGAGGATGACAATGCGCTCAAATGGCTCGAAAAAGCGGTGACAACCATGAAGTCACCCATACCTAACACAACACTAACAGTCATTAAGATGACGGAGGTGAAGAAGAAACTTAAAGCTGGGCTTCTTCTTCACACCCGCATCGTGGACTCTGCCACAATATCGAGAGTCCTTCGTGCCCAAAACCCGTGGTACAAAGTTGACTCCTGGCAGTGTCTCGACATGACTGTCGACGACAAAGAAGGCAACCCTAAGGAGAAGGTGGTACACCTAATCCTTGGGATCCCCGAGGACCAGAAACAGACAATACTGGATAGAGACCGCCGTGTGGCGCACATGGCCGGAAGCGGATACATCCGTTTCTTCCCATCAGACGAGAACGCACCGGCCGACTTGACAACCACAGCACCGTCAGAGGACATGGAGCACGACGGTACTATGACCACACCAACCAACTCAGCTCCCCAATCGGGTACGAGCGAGTTGGCAACAGGAGGACGCTTGTGTTCGTCGGAGGACTACGTCAGTGATGAAGATGGCATCCTACGTAGCCCCTAGCACCGACAACATAAACATCCTCCAAACCAACCTCCAGCACAAACAAATAGCGGCGGCCACTCTACGCAGGGTGCTGGAGACGAACAACAAGACCGTCGCTCTGATCCAGGAACCCTGGATCAGAAACAACAAGATATGCGGCCTAAGCAACATCGACGGTAAGTTACTATTAGACACATCCGTCGACAAACCAAGGACATGCATCTTTGTGCCAAAGTCTATAAAAACCACTCTGCTTAACCAATTCTGTTCTAGAGACCTCACAGCCGTGACAATCCCCACAGAAACTCAATCGGTCCTTGTACTAGCTTCAGTCTACATGCCAAACGACGGTGAAATACCTCCAAGGGAGCTGACCGAGCTAGTACGATACTGCGATGACCACAAGTGGGAGCTGATTGTAGCGGCCGACTGCAATGCACATCACTCACTGTGGGGAAGTAAGGACAACAACAAAAGGGGTGAGTTACTAACCGAATACTTATTCCAAACTAACCTAAACATTATGAACATTGGCACAGAGCCCACATTTGTCAGCTCCAGGTACCAAACGATAATCGATATAACATTGGCGACTCACACGGCGGCCAATCTCATTGAGGGTTGGCACGTGTCAAACGAGCCTTCCTTCGCTGACCACCGTAGAATATGTTTCCAAATAAAATACAAGCAAACAGACCCTGTTCCATATCGAAACCCCCGCAAAACAGATATAACAAGGTTTATAGAACTATCGACAAAAACATTAAACGAAACAAATATGTGTAATGAAACATATGACACAAACAAAATAGAAACAGACGTGCAGTTCTTCACTTCAACACTTACGAAATGTTATGAACTGACGTGTCCCACCGTCACTCCGAAAAGCCCGGGCAAGAGTTCTTGGTGGGGGTTGGAACTCGAAAGATTGCGTAAAGAACTCAGGACACTTTTCAACCGAGCGAAAAACACCAGATCCGATGAGGACTGGGATAACTATAAAGAAGGACAAAAACACTACAAGAAACGAATCAGATACCGGAGTAGAGGAGGCTGGTGCAGTTTCTGCGGTAGTATAAACTCAACAAACCAAGCTGCCAGACTAAAGAAAGTTCTGTCAAAGGACAACTCAAACCTTTTGGGCTCCTTGAAAAAGAATGATGGCTCTTATACAAACACAGAGGAAGAAGCAAACGCAGTGCTACTGGAGACCCACTTTCCAGGTAGTCAACCAGCACCTGACTACAAGTGGCAACACGAGCACTACGACACACCAACAACCCAAGAATGGGACCTTGCAAAAACGATAGTAACGACGGAAAGGACTGAATGGGCTTTGAAAAGCTTTCAACCATTCAAGTCACCAGGGCTGGATGGCATCTTCCCGGCGCTACTACAATGGCAACTCAACCAGGCAGTCAGACACCTAACACCGATCTTTAGGGCCTGTCTGGCTTTTAAATACATTCCGAAACAATGGAGAGAAGCGAGAGTAGTCTTCTTACCGAAACCGGGCAAAGACGACTACACACAAGCTAAATCCTTCAGACCAATTAGTCTAACCTCCTTCCTACTAAAAACACTGGAAAGGTTGGTAGACCGACACCTTAGAGATGGAGCACTTGGCACGATCCCGCTACATCCTCAACAACATGCCTACAGGAAAGGAAGATCAACAGAGTCGGCACTACACGCGGTGGTCCACAAAATAGAGTCGGCACTCACAAACAAATGTTCAACGCTCGCAGCCTTCATAGACATAGAAGGCGCTTTCGACAAAACTATGCACAACAGCATCAACCACGCCCTAAGGAAACTCAATGTGGACCAAGTCACCAGAGGATGGATTACCGAACTGGTTGGCAAAAGGGCGGTTCAGATAGTGGGCAACACTACTACGCGTGCTAAAGTAGTTAGAGGATGTCCCCAAGGAGGAGTCCTGTCGCCACTTCTATGGAACATAGTAGTTGACAGTCTCTTAAGGAGGCTGAACGATAGAGGATACACTACTATTGGTTATGCAGATGACCTAGCAATTCTGATAAATGGAAACGCTGAAAATATACTGTGTAAAGTTATGTCTTCAGCACTTCAGATAGTGGAAAACTGGTGTGATGAACAACACCTATCAGCAAACCCAAATAAAACAGAACTTATTCTTTTTACTAACAAAAGGAAGTTACCTGAATTAAACCTACCAAAATTTTTCAAAACAAAACTCTCCCTATCAACACAAGTGAAATATCTGGGCGTACTTCTAGATAATAAATTGAACTGGGCGAGTCACATCGAAGCAAAAACAAAGAAGGCCTGCATTGCCTTCAATCAGTGCAGAAGAATGGTTGGAAAGAGATGGGGTCTCAGTCCAAAGATCACCCTCTGGTTATACACAGCAGTGATCAGGCCCTCGATCACCTACGGGGCAGTCGTGTGGTGGCCCAGAACCCAGCTGATCACAGTGAAATCCAAGCTTCAAAGCCTACAACGCTTGGCGAGTGTGGCAACAACTGGCTGTATGAAAACAACTCCATCTGCCGCTCTAGAATATCTCTTGAATCTAAGACCAATAGATCTGGTTATTCAGGAGGAGGCAAAAGCGGCAGCCATAAGATTAAAATCCTTAGGTGTATGGAGATCAAACTTGGTAACAACACACTCCAATATTCTTCACAAGTGCATCAAGGAGAATCCGCTCCTGGAGGCGCCCATGGATAGGATATTGAGGAAACATGTCTTTGATCGAAGATACGACATCCAACTTGTAGCGGAAGAGAAGGATTACTCTGGCACCGAGGAAGTTAGGATCTATACAGATGGCTCCAAAACCAACACTGGTACCGGAGCTGGTGTCTTCTCAAATGACCTGAACATTAAAATATCAACAACACTAGACAAGCTAAATACAATCTTCCAAGCGGAATGTATTGGCATCACCAAAGCGGCACAGGCGGTTGTAGCCAGAGACATCAGGGACCTTAACATTAAGATCATCTCAGATAGTGCATCCGTGCTTCAAGCCCTCCGAAACAACACAATAAACTCAGTCCTTATAATGGAATGCCATAGCGCACTTCAGTCCATTGCAACAACCAACAAGGTAACTTTACAATGGATAAAAGGACACAGCAACTCATTGGGAAACGACGCCGCGGACGAGCTAGCCAGGAGGGGAGCAGACACAAAAGTGTACGGTCCGGAACCTCTGCTACCCATCCCTCAGGCCCAAATTAAAGCATGGCTGCGCGAAGAAACCCAGAAAACACACCTGAAAGTGTGGACAACAAGTGAAGGATGTCGGCAAACTAAGACTGCTGTTCCAGCTCTTAATAAAAAACTTGCCCGCGACCTCACTAAACTAAATAGAGACAAGCTCCGCAAGGTTATTGGAATCTTGACTGGTCATTGTCGACTTAACAAACACCTACACACGATAGGAATAACAGACAGCCCTCTATGCAGAGGATGCATGAAGGCAGAAGAAACGCCACAGCATGTCATCATGGAATGCAGCAGCGTGGCCGAACAACGGGCACAAATTCTACAGTCCCCAACATCGCTCCCAGAAGCCTGCAGCAGCCCTCGGAGGCTGCTTTCCTTCTGGACCGATATAGGCTGGCTGGAGTAAGCGGGAAACCACTCACGTACAACGGTCCCATAGGAGGACTAAGTGCGGACACCGCCCAGGAAAACTAAACTAAACTAATATTATATGAGAAAAAAAGGTTTTATTTTTTTGTAAATATTGCTAGATTTGATGTGTATCTGATTCCTATTACACTATCCACAACAACTGTTCTGATAGACAACTGATATGTGTCTCAGTACGTAATAACTGCATTCATACGAACATTCTTTTGAATAATTTATGAACTACGGAATAATCAATATGGAATCAACTTGTATTGAAGTGGTGTTCTCTGCTTGACTGGATATGGCAAATGTACAAGTTATCCAAGTTCCTAGTAACTGACACAACATTCTTATAATATTCTGGTTTACTTGACACCAGCTTCATGAAACACACTATCCTACTTGCTTGAAAATATGTGAAGATGTAGTTACTCTTGCACACAAAAACTACCAGGTTGATTTTGATGAAATTGGGCGCACATATAAATTTTAGACTGGATTAACATTGAGCTATTTTTTATCGGTTTGTCATGCAGGCAGAGCCCCAGTTGGCAGGTAGTTGTGTTTTCAAAACAAAATACCGGCTATTATAAATTCCTCACAAAACAAAAATAGACACATCTCAAGATGGAAATGTCAAGCCTAGATATTTTTGGGGCATTATTACTTTCTATTATTACTGAATTTATTATCGTTTCTTTAGTATTAAACGGTTGTATATTCTAACTAGAATCTAGTAAGTAATAACGAATGCTTATTAGATACTTACCAGAGTTTATTTTGACGTCCAACACAGAGTTGCGGTTGTGTGCAGAACTGGTCGTCGATTTTAGGGGTCTGGGCACCTCCAGTTTCTTAACCGTGCGGGTCATTTTCGTAAGGGTCGACATGGTGCTAAAATCAACATTCTCATGAAAATCTAAACAATTTAATACACAACAGTCGATTGTTTACCGACATAGCGGCGGATCATGAACAATGATTGTCACATTTATGCACGGAGGATATGAGTAACCTTGTCGTAATTATACACAAAAAACTGAATACTAGTGGAGGCAAATTATCAGGAGACTCACTCATCCATGGCGATAGCGCCAAGGTACACACTAGAACCACTACAAAGTAAATCGTGTGAAAAGTGAAAGTGATGACAATGAATAATCCTAGCGAATAAATTCGGAACAAATCCAATACGTGTTCATTACTCGTAATATTGGTTTATCGTGTAATAAAAACGGTTTCAGTGAAAAAATTTTGTCTTTAGAGAAGTTAAAATATTTTGCTCGATGAAAAACATATAGACAAAACAATTGAAAGCCGTGGAACACTATGAATTAAGAAATAAACAAGGAAATCTCACCTGGCTACGCCATTAATTCGCAATAAAAATAAATTTGCTCTAGTGATGTCCGTTCCTCTTGCTCCATTCGTAAAGGAAATCGATTCATTATAAATATTTTTGGCAAATAATTTTTAACATTGATTTTTTTTTATTAATTTAAATAAATTTCAAATATTCTTACAAGAGCCTGCTGTTAACCTAAACTTTTATTTTAATGTTATCTAAATAAAATGGGTGTTTTTTTTTTTTTACCACAGACCACAATACGTGTGGATAAAGACTTTATTAAATCATTACTATTTAATAAATTGCAAAGAAAGTGTAATAAATGGGTTTTCATTCTATGAAGTTAGTTTTTACTATTTTTAAAAAATATATTTATTAATTGTTAACGAGAAATCGATCACGAGTTTGATTGCAAATGCTACATCTGCTATTCCGGAATCGATACAATTGTAGCAAACTTGCAGGACTGTGAATGGGTTTTAGAAACGACATTATTTAGGGTTGCGATCTTATTCAGCTGAGCATTGACGAGCATGAGACATGAGATTGACATTATTAAGTGAGCCATGTGAGCTAGAGTATGGCAACCCTACAATGGAAATGTCATTGCGAGTGCGAAGTGTGTGGTCGTGTTTTTGTTTTACTTAAAACGAAATAATTCGTAAAATGATCGAATGTAGGAATTGATTCCATTTAATTAAGCAGTAGATTAGTTACAGTGATTGTGTACAAAGGAAATGACGTGATAATTGATACAACATAAAAAGGTAAGCATTTATACATCAACAAATTTTTGATTGCGACAACCGGCACCAAAATATAAATTGATCTGTTTACTTCATAAAAAATATATTTAACAAACCCGACTTTAATTGATCAATTTAGCATATAATAAAATGTTAGATATTCTTAAATTATTTATTAATTTTGTCACAATTATGTGTTGAGGGTAGTGCATCTTTTTTTTATAAATATTGAACTTTAGTTTGCATACCAGTTTTTATTTATTTATTGAATATAATACAGCAAATAATCACTGCAGAATGTTTACTCAAAATCTTTTGGTTACCACTTTCTAAGAATTAGTTTTTTGACTTGTCTTACTTACTTAATATACTTATTTTTCACTGTTATGATAATGCAGATAGGTTAAGGATACTGGTTTCACTTAATAACATCATAACTTAAAACCATTGGGGCCAAGTGTAGACCAAAGACTTGAAACAACATCTCAATAGTGAGGTTTATTGGTATGCATGATATCTCCATAAAATATGCCTTAAAATATAGAATGTCCATCCAACTTAAGAATGATGTAAAAATGTGATTACTTAGTTTTTTTTTTAAAACAGTGTATTTTTATTTGCAGTCCAACATGGCTAAATACTACTTTGCACTTTTACTTGTGCGGATGGTCCTTCCAGCAAGCCTTTTGCTAAGTAAGTAAAACATTCTATTACAGTAAAGATATTGCATGGTGGATCTGACTGGGGATATAGCTTTTTGAATACCTTTTTTTTACATTTAAATAATGGTACAATTTAGTCGCGTAAATACCAATTAGAATCGAATTAGAAGAAGAAGAAATGTGTTGAGGTCATCCTCTGTGCACCAATAGAAGTCTTAAAGAAATGTATTTCACAATATTAATTATTTTGAGATATATAAAAATATAGCAATGTGATTACACTGTGCCCATCTTTGCTTTAATAACATTATGTTAAACATGTTATTAGGTTAATTTGAAAATATACCTGTTAAAATTGTGAATGATATATCATTAATTAATATTACGACAACAACAAGGGATAGCTTAGTAATTAAAATTCTATACCATGTCTAGCAAATTTTAGGCAGCCCATTGGGTATGAAAAACCTATAATCCCTTATGGTGAGTCAATAGTGCTGGCAACTCTAGAATGTTATTCTCATTCAATCTTGTAAATATTAGTTTTGATGATTGCCTTCATCGGGTATTTGAAAAAAACTGAACACATGAACTATCTTTCAAGAAGAATGAAATTAAAATTGGTTTGTACATTCCAGTGCCCTGTACTTGTAATGATGACATTCATAGATCTAGATATCAAACTTGTAAAACTTCTCGTATTTTAATTAGTCATTGCAAATAAAAGTATTTGCTTCACATGAAGGCTAGCAGAAACCTATCTATAATGTGTATTTGCTGACTGGCTTCACCATACTACCTTATTATCGAAAAGTTATCTTGTAAAAGTGCTTGAAACAACTTAAAAAGGATTTCTGAATGAATAAAAGAATACATAATGTTTTATGATGACACGTGTGGTGTAACACACACACGCCGGAACCGGCTCGCAAGGTGCGTCGATCCGAAACACCACTCGTACTCGTATCGCCGCGTCTTTAAATATTATGTATTTTTTAGTGACCGACCGAACCGATCAACCAGTTACGGCAGAAATCCCGGTTTCGACCATAGTTTCGGTTTTGGCCAAAAAAATGGGCTTAATTTTCGGCCAAGTCGAAACTAAAAGTACCTTTTAGATTGCCGACGAAAATATTTTAAACTTTGGTTAAACTACTTTTCTTTGTTATTTTTTATCTTTATTGACTAGTTAAATTTCAGTTAGAACTATACTAGATCTTAGTAAATTACATCTTAATTAACGCAACAAAATTGTGGATATCAAATTAATAAGCTATTCCTATCTCACGAAAAAATTCAAAAGGAAAATGTTATTCTGTGCCTATGAAGTATGAACCAATAACGACATGCGATATTTCATTGAAAGGACTCTCGCCCGCGACCGATTTTCCTTACTATTTCTGACCATTTTTTTGTAGAACGTGTGATTTAGTGTATTTCTTTCCAAATGTTTTATTTCTTTCCTACAAATCGGTCACCGATTACCGGACGTTAGCGGGATCCCTGAAGGTATTTTCCTTCGGCGCTCTCCTATTCGTTGCGGTGATATATTATATAAATATTAATAATGTCGGCTATTTCGGCGCAGCTTGACTCTTGACTGCAAGGACGCTTCGGTAAATCTTCTTAATTGTTAAAGAAAATTTGTAGGAGCGTATGCGTGAATAGCTTATTGTAGGTATATTGCAATGAGTAATGCACGCATTTTTACACAGTATTAAAAAATCATAAAACAAAATTGACCGGTGTTTCTTTTTACACATAGCTTCTTAAAATCATGTACTGCATCAGATGTAAACGACTTTATCACGATGACATTTACCCCCTATAATCTTACCTAAAAATTGAACCCTTTGATTTAAAAAAGAAACATTCTGTATTAATGCACCATACCGTAATATTGCACCATTTGATAGTGTCGTAATAAAGAAATAATCCTGAGAAGAAATGATCTTATCCAAACTTAATGAAGAAGCAAATTTTACCAAAATATGTAGATTTACGGTTACCAGATTTCGGTTTCGGGCGAAACGGGTCGGGACCGAATATTCGGTTTCGGCCAAATATCCAGTTTTGGTCGGACACTAGTATTTTCCTATCATCATTTCTGCATTAATAATAGTCACTGCCAAAATAAATCTTACGTCACCCATGCGCCCGATAAATCGCTGTCGTGAACTTTTATAACGGCCGCAGACATGCCGCCGGCCGTATCATAAACATGGCGTTCTTTACTCATTTATAATCTTTAAGCCTATTGATAATTTCTGGAGTTTTAATAATAAATGATTATTGCACGCATCGTCGCATTGCGGGAAGGAGTAACGTACTCATATTCTCCCTCCAGCTGGGCGCGCCTCGACAAGTTCTGGGTGCGTCCTCACGATTCGCTCGTACTCTGACCCGTTGACCGAGTTGCGGCCTTGTCAATGAGCCCTTTAATAGGTGTTTTCCAAAATTTGCATGAGCTTGGCACGCAACACTAAGGACTTTCTAGCTTGATTAATTTCATGAGTTTTTGGTCATTTTGGTCTGGCCTTGACCTTCATTTTAACGTTAGTGGTGTACCTATATATTTATAAATTCTTCGCAAAAAGTCGTGGCATTAAAATAATAAATCTACATTAGTCCCTAGCTCCCTATGTGCCTATTCAAGATTTGAGCTAGAAACCTCTGTAGGCAGGTACGTATTTTAAACACAAGTTCAGTAAGATGCATAGTGGAATTAAATTTCGCGTCTATCTTTCGACATTGTAAGCACTGACACAATCTTGTGTAGGTGCAGGGCATTCACCAAATTTTCACTAACCGGTGTAAAACCAGTTCGCTCATTATACGCTGTTTTCCGGTTCTGGATTAGCCCGATTACCTATCAATTCGTATCCAAATCTCGTCAACGTCAAAAAACAGCATGCCTATAGTAAATAGTATGTGAGTTTTTATAAACATGGCAATTATCGCTTGCGCGAAGGAAAATATCATGAGGAAACTTGCATAACTGAGAGCGCATGCACAATGTGCTTGAGGGTGAGTGAAGTCTACCAACCAACACTTGGCCAAAGCATGGTAGTTGTAGACCAGGACTTAATAAAGCCTTCTCATTATGAGTGAGAGGCCCGAGTCCAGCAGTGGGTAAAAGCACAGCCTAAATACATTACAATGTCGTTATCATAGCCTAAATAGATACAGTCAGTCATCGCCTCTGATACTGTAGGAAAAGCCGACAACGTCTAGACAATTATATGAAGGTAAGGGTTGTCTTGTCCCAAATAAACAATATTTTATCAATATTGTTATTCCATTTATTTTCGATCTATATGGCATTCAACTATCTGTTCGGTATTTATTTAACGAAGCTGCCCGCGACTTCGTTGGGCTATCTAAATAAGCGTGATTAAATTAACTTTCGCCTGAGGTTCCGCCCGCATTGTAAGTTGCGGCATAAAAGTATTCTAAAATTTTACAACATAAAATGGACCATTTGTCACATATTTTGCACGGGAGCAAATTTCGCGGAACATTCGCATCAATAGCGTTGGGTGTGCTTTGTGTGTGTAAAATGTATGTTTATAAACACCCTGCGACGCAAAAGTTATTATAGTACGGGCGTCGTTTTTTATTAAAAAAAGATAACTTGCTAATGCGAATGTCTAAAAAGGCCAACGCAGATCATTAGAATGTATACAGTGCTAATTGCTATATTGTGCTAAGAAGACCTAAGATTGGGTGACCGGACCCACAGACATACTGAAAAATTCTGACTTCAAATGATATATTTTTTTGCGTATACATATTATATTCGTGCAGTATGTATTACCATTGACCTCGAGCTATGAATAATAAAAAAAATCTAAACAAATGAAGTAGTCACCAAAATGTTACCAACAAAAAATTCCCTACAGATTGTAATTAACTCGGTACATACATAATTTTAGTTACTTCCGGATTACAATGGCATCCATTTGATCACGCGACGCCTCACATGTCCATGAAAACGTAAAAGTAAACGCGTGTCAAGTCGTAAAGGACACACGTCCTGACCCTAGTTCCCCATGGCCTATAAATCCGGCGATGTGGAGCATTACCTGCCCGTCCCTCTGTTTGCACCTTCGCCTATTATATTATCATATTTGCACGAACACGCACTATTCCCCGAAATACAGTGATTTAGTCATTACCATTTATATGCTGTATCGTTATGGGAAATATACCTAAGTAGTTTTTTTTTAATACTACGCACACAGCGAACGAACGAGTAGTCCACCTGATGGTAAGTGGAGTACAGCCCATGGACATCAACAATCTACAAAAGCAGATTATAGATGCGTCACTGCAGCTGAGGACTACGGTGTTATGCTTCATGTGCCAGTAATTTCAGGGCCTGATCTCACCACCAAACCGGAACACAGTAATGGAAGCACTACTATTTGGCGGCAGGTTAAAGGTGAGACGGTGATGCTGCCGCCCTCGAGCTCATTCACAAGAGCTCTACCACCAGTGAAAAGTTAATTTAACATTACGTATACAAACATAAATTCTTATTAAGTATGTAATTGCAAAAGGTCGTTGTAAAAGAGACAAAGGTTAATTTGCGTTATTGCGTAAAGACCTTTCAGACCGCTTTACCGAAACTGTTACAACTATCTTGGCTTTTATAACCTTTTCAAACTTATCTTAATTGTAACGCGCTTAACTTTCACGTGTCGACGTTAACCTCTTTACAATATTGTGGTTAACTTTTGTTTACAATGTTTGTTGGCTCTGGCAGTACGGCGTGGTCTGCTTGTAGAGCAGCTTATCTGGTTGATATATCGCTGCACTTTACAAGTTGCAAAGAAAACATCTTTCATTATTTTGTCATTAGCGGAATTGAGAAATATCTACAACCAATTTCTGCTGTGATTTTCATACAATAGTTTTCAATTACAATAGTTTCTGATGCGAATTTCCGTACAGTTTATGCGCAAAACGCCCAATGTCAGCATTCCACAAAGATCTACAATTCTACATCTGTAAATATTTAGTTTTGTCGCAACGGTAAATTGGACTAAGTCTAGCATACTAGACTTGGCTCGTCTCATGCTTAGGTCGAAGTATTCTTACCAGATAATATTATTTTATTGATGATATTAGTTACATTAGTTACATTTTTGGCTTTAGTGTCCACTGAGCTTTACTATGACCATAATATATAGGCAATAGAACGAGGTTGATTTTGATACTTATAATAAAACTAAAACGAGCGTTTGCTTTATTATCCTATCCCTTTCCTAACAATCAGAGATAAAGCAGGGAAGTGCATACATAAAAGTGTAATAAAGAGCTGTGTAAATCCATCAAGACGGCAAAGCACTGAGGTACTTTGTACAATATTGGATAATGTCGTGAGTTAGTAATGTTTGCACAGCTAATGGGCCACACCCGCGCTATCACCAAATGCCATTAATTAAACCCCTTTGTTATTCGTGAGTCGATACATTTTAAAGGAAAAATAAAATCGCTAAATGTTGACAATCGCAGGTAATCTATAGTAGAAGTTGGTATTTTCATATATGACCATATTACTATGTTACGGAAAACAAACTCCTTCGTGCATCTGAGAGTGGTGTTGAAGACTTCTGTTCTATCATCTGGAGATGCAAGTGTGTAGTAATTGTAAGGAAGCTCAGTCACTTATTCTAGGATAGAAATCTCCTATGCTCGTAGAAATAATCTTGAAGATGATAGCCGGTTAACAGCCGGCATACTAAAAGTGGCATCACTTATCTACTAGACCCGTTGTCAGACTGCTGTTGGCACTTATTATTTAATGACTCATTGACCTATGCTAAACAATACGTACCTATTCAAATATGTAACATACATGTTAGCTCATAATTTCGATCGGTTAATATGTATCCCACCAAAAATATTTTTATGTAAAATGTGTCCCGTCGAGGCCATAATATGGCTGACAATGACAAAAAGTTATCAGAAATTCTGGATCAATTTTACTGATTTTTCGGTTCCGGAATTGACGGTATAATTTTGGGTTTGGATTATACCAGATTGCTGCAGAGTGCTCAAAAAATCGACGTAACAGTAGTTCGAGAAAAGGAAGGTTCGATGGCTTGACTTGGCGGCGCCACGCGTCACTTCCGTGGCCTCAGATTGCTCCACGGGTGGCAGGATGTTGCTGAGCTTATTTGCATAGCAATTCCTTTAGCTTGAGTTGTTTGAGATTGGATTTTACCATTTCATCAGCCACCAGCCTAAAAAGGAGAATATGATCGACTGGTACTATTTATGTACTCACGTGATCCACTAAAGACTACTTTACGTGTTCGATATCCGGATAGGTTTAAAAGTGTTAATTTCAGTAAAAGCACAGAGGCTGGAACTGTGCCCAATTGATTTGAATGTCAGGGCAGTGAAGTTTTAAAAAATTGTTCTCTCCACGTGTTGGCGTGCACAAACTTTGCGGCCGGGATCCATTCAGTGTAAGCCAACCATGCATTTATTTTAATTTGGTTATCTTTGAATCGATTTTAAATCGCGCAAACAGAACAAAGGATATATTAAATTACATATATTTTTAATTATACTACTACTAGTACTAATAGGACACACCCTAAACAATCGCGTTACAGCACCGCCCTCACTATGAGCTATTTTAATTACACATGAATACATGATAGAACCACACATGCCACTTTGTCATATTAAAACAAAATCTAATTCCATGAAACAACAGAACTTATTCACAGCGTAATAACGGTGGGCGGTGGCTTCTTTTTAAATTAAAACCACTAACTAACAGCTCGCTATAAATCTGACTTGATGATCTTGGTTTTGCGTAAATAATTAGAATTTGAAGCACTTGAGTTGTGGCTCAAACAACTTATGGCACCTTATTTGGTTGAAAAAAATCCTTAAACATGTTCTTTAAGAATCGTTTAGAGAATTTTTTTTAACCGCTATATTATGCTATAATATGTTTGGCTCTTGACTTGTGGTACCAACACATAAATTTAAACTTGTGGAATATATTTTCTTACTCCTCATTACTGAAGTGTGAATCCAAAAAGCTTACTTTAATAATATACTACTTACTTACTCCTTTGGCGCAGCGACCCAACTGAGTCTTGGCCAAAATACTGAATCACAGAAATACGTTTTTCGTAAAAAGAAGCATTTAAAACTATTGAGACTAAGCCCTATATAGTATTATCGTACATAACATTGAAGGAATAAAAGAATAGAAAAACGTACATAATTATGCATCGTCAAAAATGCTCTAAAATTTTGACTGTGGTTTTGTTTAATTAAATTCTTGTTTTCGGTACCTGCCACATTTGTACTATGGAATGTGTACGCACTTTTTCAGGGTCGACTTAATTCAATAGTAAACAAAATACGACTGTATTTTGTAAACGGGTTAGTTTTGTTGTTAAAGTATTAATGCTACTTGGATTCCTGCAGTGCTGAGCATGTCAAAACCGTGTTATATTAAGTCTCTTAGATCCATTTTCCATGCTACAATGATATACTATTGTTAAATAAATAAGAAGAATGTAGTATTTTCTTAAACGAACTACTTTCCTAATACTACCTATGTAAGTTATGATCCCTTGACTATCCAACTTAGGATTTCACGGCTCCTAGACCTGCAATTCGGCTCAAAATATAAAATTACTTTTATTGCATATCTACAATATTTAGGTATGCGTTGTATAAATTCGTCGTTGACGTCATTGTGTTATTGTTTCCGGCTCCCGGTATTTGCATCTGTTAAGAGTCCCCTATCAAAACCGACCACTTTTTAGGGTTCCGTAGCCGAATGGCAAAAAACGGCACCCTTATGCATTCGTCATGTCTGTCCGTCTGTCCGTCCGTATGTCATAGCCACTTTTATTCGTAACTATAAGAGCTATACTGTGGAAACTTGGTAAGTAGATGTATTCGGTGAACCGCATTAAGATTTTCATACTAAAATAGAAAAAAAACCAATAAATTTTTGGGGTTCCCCATACTTAGAACTGAAACTCATTTTTTTTTTCATCAATCGCATACCTGTGGGGTATCTATGGTCTTCAAAAAGGATATTGAGGTTTCTAATATATTTATTTTTTCTAAACTGAATAGTTTAGAAAAAAATACTCCAATATAATAAAGAATAAAGAAAAACATTTATTTAGATGTATTAGGTACGGAACCCTACGTGCGCGAGTCCGACTTGCACTTGGCTGGTTTTTATTTCTGTCGCAGAGCGTATTGCGTTATTTTCTTTTAGACTGACAGTTTAAATTTTTTTATTTTCTTTTATCTGTCCTTTTTACATTTAGTAGATGAGATCAAATCGAATAATAAGTTAATTAGCTACAAAAGCAGTTAATTCTTTCTAAGTAACTTACAAGAAATCATTCATATCGACTACGGAACAGTAGTAACGATAACATTTTATGCTTAACCTGTTTTAATAGCTGGTATTTGTATTGTTATGACTTGTAGAGTGCGAGTAGGTTAAACTTACGTTTATTACAATGCGGTGTTAGTAACACATCGGTAGCAGAGCAACATATTCGGCGCTCGGGGTAAAGTATAGCCGTATCAGCCGTCTGATTCACAAGGTCACGCCACAGTTCAACTGGTTAACTGCCTGCCAGCCTACATTCAAAGAAGTGACCTCATCACACTATCGAACGCATTCGAATTTTAACACCAATTCTTTAATTAGCTTCATAAGTTCAGCACGCATGTTATTTAAGCTGATAGATATTAATAATTTTACTTAGCAATTTTTTTGGCAGAATTAATTAGGCATAATATAATATGGCATAACCAAATTAATACATTACATTAGGCTTACATTGTGTTATGCAGCAGATCATAATAATTTTCAATTTGCACGCCTGATGGCAGAATGTTATAATGATACGTTGTAATTAGCTTTAATCACTTGTTATGTACCATATTCGTCTAAATAAAGATTAAATACTATCTCTATTTAATATGATACTTTTCTTATCAATATGTAAAATAAACATGTTTGTGGCTAACCTACTTTTAGGTGAAAAAAATATATTTATAAAAACGTAAAAATATAAATATCAGCTTTTCAGTCCATGCGGGTAGCACTGTTAGCTACCTTATCGGCACAGAAGGTTAAAATGGTGATTGGC
The DNA here is from genome assembly GCA_905147285.1 of Hypena proboscidalis. Taxonomy (NCBI): domain Eukaryota; kingdom Metazoa; phylum Arthropoda; class Insecta; order Lepidoptera; family Erebidae; genus Hypena; species Hypena proboscidalis. The sequence goes on from LR990130.1 coordinate 6,821,280, forward strand.
ATCGTTAACTACCAAAACTGAAAAATTATAATATACTACTGGGTGGCGCAAAAGTAAAGACCCTATTTGGTTCAGCTATAACATTTTTTCTAAATTAGAAAACTAGATTTAGATTTTTTTAAATGTATATTTGTGCCATTAAATTTCGTACCATTAGGATTTAAAGATGATGTCTTTTAAATGGTGACCTCCAGAGTTGATACACCTTGAAGAGGATGATTTTCCTTCAAAATTGGTTATGAGTGACGAAGCGCATTTCCATCTCTCAGGGCATGTCAATAAGCAGAATACTCGGTTCTGGGGCACTGATAATCCGCGCATTATTCAAGAAACACCTCTACACCCACTAAAAGTTACTGTATGGTGTGGCATCTGTGTTGACAGAGTGATCGGACCCTATTTTTCCGAAGACGCTGGAGGCAATGCGATAACTGTCACTGGAGAACGCTACAGAACCATGTTACGTGAGTTTTTGATACCCAGTTTGGACGAATTGGGGCTGGAGCACATCTGGTTTCAACAAGACGGCGCTACGGCACACACAGCGCGCGACACTATGGACTTAGTGAGGGACGCTTTTCCAGACCGAGTTATCTCTCGTTTTGGCGATTTGCCTTGGCCTGCAAGATCACCCGATCTGACCAGTCCAGACTTCTTTCTTTGGGGTTTTTTGAAATCTCGGGTGTATGTGAACAAGCCACAGACTCTCGCAGCTCTAAAAGAAAACATTCGTCAAGAAATAACGAACATATCGCAGGAAGTGTTACGGCAAGTTATGCAAAATGTCATAAATAGGGCTCAAATGTGTATCAACTCTGGAGGTCACCATTTAAAAGACATCATCTTTAAATCCTAATGGTACGAAATTTAATGGCACAAATATACATTTAAAAAAATCTAAATCTAGTTTTCTAATTTAGAAAAAATGTTATAGCTGAACCAAATAGGGTCTTTACTTTTGCGCCACCCGTTATTAGGTGTCTTCCGAATTCGTGAATACAAGAACAACTAATAAATGATATCGGTATTATTAAATATATTGAGAATACGGGTTACTCATGTTATTTTAGCCGGAGATACCTCGATCGAGTAGTTTCGAATCTATTACGTAGATGAGTAACCCGTATTCTCAATAATAATGTCTTCACCTCACATCGATTTTAATAATACTTAAGAATAATTATTTTAGTTACTTAAATATTGGTTAATTTGAAAAATACACTAAAGATGTTAAGGGATTCTCCGAAACAGATATCGATTCGGAACGGAAACTTGTTAACACATGGCTAGCAATCTCGGCAACATCAATCATTCTAATTTGATGTTTCATCAAATCTTTCAAAATACTCATCGTGGTGGAATGATTGATTTTGTGATCGTTTACAATGCCAGTCACATCTAATAAGAATAATGTGTTGATCAGAAGTATGTTTGTTCAGCGGCTCTGAAATGTTATGTTTCAGATTTGCTCTTTTGGGTCCTTTGTCCACTACGCGATGGCAGTCTCCGATAGTCTGCGACTTTTACGGGGCCTTTAGACTTTTTTTGTCTATAATATAACTCTTAACGTGAATCTTAACTCTTTCGCTTCTCTGACTTTACTGGTTTACTTCTTGGTTCAGGCTTTGAGGCATTATTTACGGCACTGATTTATCATAATAATGAATTAACTTCCCACCATGAAAGCCGTTACTAGAACGAATGTCGTCTACCTTTTTGATATGATTAATTCTTCTAAGAAAGATCGGCTTCGGATGTTAATGAATTATGCATCTAATGCTAATGACCGCGCTTGGCAAAATGTGTGAGTTAGTGTGTCAATGTAAATGGAACCTTCGGATTTTATCCGCCGAAGACTATTCAACTCCATTTTATGATGTCAGATAAATTTGTATTTTATCGCTTACTCTACGCAGGTACTACGTATATCAGTAAGATTTCAAGTTACCTTATTAGTCTCGAAACTTGACGGATTCAACTACCTGGCTGAATCGCTAAAATGTAGGCTCATTGGCAATTCAATCTACATAATTTTGTCAAATCGTATTGATTTATTTTCCTAAAGTTGTTGTTTAATAACGCAACTTAATTTAATGAATACTTGCAGTACTCCAATTATGTAATTTATTTGTGTTAATTCTAAATGAAATATTGCGCGTATACTTGGAATCACGCTAAAAGCGTAGCGCTACCAATATGAAATGATATTTCATTTTAATGCTTTATATTGACAGTTTTTATTAGCCAATATTTATATTTGCTACCGAAAAACTAGCTCATAAATATTGTATACAGCATATCCAATGTTTAATCTACGCGCGATTCAAACGTTTGCATAATTTGTACTCGCTTCTGAATGTACGTGTTTAAATTTCCAGTTTTATTTTTAACTTCGTTGTATTTGTGTCAGCAAAGCTGCGTACTGCTGTAAGCACTTTTGGTATTGCCAGGTTGCTGATTCAGTGAGTAAAAAAACGACAGGTTTCAGTGATTTCACGAGTCGATGATATCACTGTAAACTTCTGATTGCTATGCTGTGGCTTTCAAAAAGAGGTATCTCATACGGTATTTGAATAGCGATAAATAACTAATGATAACACATGTATTGATGCTGTTAATTCTTTATCCGCTACATGGTTATAAACATGTGCGTTAAAAAAATATTGTTAGTTAAGGCATGAGGTTTAAATTCAATATTACCTGATGGATTCTCTTAAGCATATAACGTAGGCCTGTTTTTGCCCCATTACATTACAACGTATTTTGTTTATTGTTGCTCGTATCGATGTTAGAATTAGGTGTATTAAGAAACTCGTCTTCGTCCCACGGCGCGGCGTCAAGACAAGAGATCGTTAACTCCGCTCCATTGTTCTATGAATCACCTTGTTCGTTTATTGTAGGTGCGAATTAAACCTTTTTTTAATGATTTAAATACTTCCATAGTAGAATAAACTAACTCCATAAACTCTATAACCCTGTGAAATCATACTTTTGATAAAGAAATAATATTGAATTTAATATTAACAAAACTTTGGAAGACACGTTAAACATTCTCTGTATTAAAGACAAAACTTGTAAAAAAAACTAAATCGTGATTATGCCGAGCTGTGTATTATCTTCTGACAAAAAAATGCTCATGTCTGATTAACCACAAATGCGATAGCTTACCCACTTGTAAAACATGTCTGTAATCAGTAGGTCACTGTACTCTCTGTATATTTTATTATTTGGCACGGTTGAACGCTGAAAACGTTAAGAAAACTATTCAGCAACGCATAAATCAATCATAAAACAAAATACTAAACATAAGCACGCTGACTCTACCGCATCTAAAATAAAAGCACATTAATTCAAGGCCAGGACTTACCTACTAATGTAATTTCGTAAACAGAAATAACGTAAAGATGGTATTAGTAGAACAAAACATTAGCTCACCACTCACCACCAAGGCCTAGCTTTACAGAAAAGCTAAAAATTTTACTGCTGAAGACCTAATGGAAACGTCACCGTCATATAGCAGGTTTTCAAAAATTAAAAGGCATTAGTCATGTTGTAATAAACGAGAACTAAATACTCATTTACTTAAAAATATGTCTTGTAAAAACCAATCTTTGTCTCCGTGACAGAACTGAGGATGGCGCTGAAAAGACGAGCCCAGTTATAAATGTACTGCCAGTCCTTTCGGGCCTATAGAGCCGGTGTTCAAACCTGATGATAGCAAGGATAGCCCCCTGATTTCAGAGATACAGGACATAGTCCTAGATATTTGGTAAATAAATATACTCTGCCTACTGTTGAAATTTAACCATCAGAGGACTGCACGTTCTTTAACCATATAACTTGTATAAACATCATATCAGTAGATAAATATGGTTTCGGTGGTGCATTGTTTGCCTGTTAGTCACGGACTCGTATTATTTGAATGGGTACTTAGATAAGAAAATGTAACGAGAGGTGTGTCACCGTCAACCGTCTGTATTTCAGTAATCGGAAACCATGCGGGCTTACAATTACTGAAATACAGACCTATTAGAAAGCGAAAACGGTTGCACATCTGTGGTTTTCATTTAGATTAAAATACTCGTGAACTGTGAGGGTAGTCAATTAAAACCTTTTTAATGCTTTATATAAATAACACAATAATAATAAATTATACATGTATAAATTAAGGGTAGATGATCAAATGCAAGCTTAATTAAGTAAATAGTTTACTTTATTACTTTTTATTCCATAAAGGGGAATAAAAATAAAGCCCCACTTAGAGTTAGCGTTTTTGATAAAATATAGCCTTATCATGGCTGTACAAATAGAAGGAAAAATAAATGCAATTTTAGGTAGGTACGTTGTTTATGCTCCACAAGTTGTTATTTTAGTCTTCTTTGTAACATTTATGAGTGTTGCTGCCAAAGCTGGAATTTGTTATGCAACTGTTCTATTTCTAATGATGTCGACTCGATTCGATTGATGAAATATTATCTACTTGTGTGTATAAGGGGTAAAGTAAGGATATTAAACTCTAAAGGAAACAATCCGAACTTAAAAATGATTTCGCAAATAGGAAACTCAAAGATTCTTTAGAGTGACATAGACTGACATACCTTGAACTTTATAAGATTACGTCGGGCGGTACGGTAAATGGGCCCATTAAAATATATATTTTTTTGGCAATTATATCCATTCTTGGCGCAGATTTCAAAACTAAATCATCACAATAATAACATATTATGGACGTAGTGTACGTTTCTTCAAGTTAATTAGACATAGAATTTTATAGCTCTCGTTAATGGCGTTTAGGAGACGGACGTAATTTAAACTAAGAAGTTGATGAACCGGCTTTGAGATCGTTAATTCTTGATATTTGGAGATAATCAATATCACAGTTCTAGTGAAATACCTAGTAGTCTCTTTTACATGCACTAATTTTGCCAACTTTGTTGAGCGAAGTCGGAAAAATATGAATATGGTGTCATTCGATTCGGCATAGAGAAAAGTTATTAAAAAAAAATTGTATCTTACAAAAAAATGCCTAGAAAAAGAAAAGGGTATACATTTGAAACTGTCTCAGAATCGAAAAAAATAAAATAAAATTAAACATGCTCAAAAGGACACAAAAGTTTTGGTATAATACGAAATTTGCAACTTGTGTAACAGTCAGTGAGGCCAATATTAATTTTTAAGCTATCCCAGAGGGATGAAAATGCGGCCCAAAACGAGAACTCTGCGGCAAATCATCGATAAAAACTAGCCTTATCCTAAGATTTTAGAAAATTTTAATTTCAGTATTAAATGAATAGCTACATGAAACAATATTATGGTCACAGGTCACACACTATTTATAATGATGAATTGATGAGGATAAGTTGACACTGAATAATATTTCTGTTTTTTGTACTGACTTGCGACTGTATGAATTAAAATAATAACACTGAATAATAATATATTTTTGTAGCAATGTGTAGCGGGCGATTCGTCATTTTTAACACGCTTATATTAGCTTCACCTGTATGTTTGTTTGTTTGTTTGTTTGTTTGTTTGTATGTAACCGACTCCTTTGGACTCGATTTTGACCCACTTTAAACGGACAGATTTAATTCAAACTTTCTACACTTGTAAAGAATCAGCGACAATATAATAATTTCATAAATTTATCTCATTATCCTGATTAGGATCGCCAGGATTAAAAAAAAACTAAACTAAAAAGTGAAAAATAAATATAGTTTAAAAAAACTAAAAAAACACGCTTTTAAAGCACATCAAACTAAAAAGTGAAAAATAATTCTTATTATAACCTGAAAATAATAATAAACGAAAAATACTAGTACTATTGTGAAAAAAAGCGTGGGGCGCTCTGTGCCATATTTTTCGTCTATCGAGCGACCCACGCTTTTTTTCACAATAGTATTTTAATCTCCTGCTTACAGTGTCGATGCCTAGATTAGATAACTATGTTTATACTGTTACAGTATTATCAGTGCATTTCTTTTTCACCGAAAAATAATCATAATTCACTTACGGCCATAGGTATTTTTCAACAGAGAGGTTTCATTCACATATCCTAAATGAGTTTTTTTTTTAAAAGATCTATTAAGTTACCTGCTTTTATTCGATCCTACGACCGCTGTCAAAACCCATACATTTTTATAAAATTTGACGTGAATTTTATCTGGAACGCGCAGTTCTGCTCACGCAGTGGAAATAATGTCATTTAAATCTTATAGTTCTCTCTAGTCTCGTTAAATGCATCTAGTATGCACAAGAATCTTCTTATTATCACACGCTTATTTGCCACTTCAGTCAGTCAGTCTTTACTATTTATTACTCACTTAATGCTAAATTAGCTTTTCCTCATTACCGACAGTCACTATGGATATTAAAATATGTGCCTATGCTAGATATTTGCATAAATAAATAAAGGACATACTGCAATTGCATTTCATATGTAATGCATTACATATGAAATGCAATTGCATGGTAATCTGATATAATAATAACATTTGTAGGGCCTGGTGGTTTCAAATTATACTGCGTTTACTTTAAAATATTAACTTTTAATGTTAAAAAAATATATGTGAACACAATCATAATAAAACCAAAGGTTAAGTTATAGTTTTGCACTCCTTAATATATGCACTGATTGTTTACACACTCAAGTCTCTCTCCGTACTGATTGTCTACACACGTCGTGTCAGGCTCAAGTCTCTATCCGCACTGCCTGACAACCGGCAACTGCTATCGACATCGCGTCGCATGTGGTGTAGCTTGCTACTCGATGTCGGAGGCGCAGACATTGCGTCGTCCGGCTACACCACATTCTGCGAGCGCGAGTCGCGATAGTACTGTGGGTGATGGACATTGCGTCGTCCGGCTACCCCACATTCTGCGAGCGAGAATCGCGATGGTACTGTGGGTGATGGACATCGCGTCGTCCGGCTACCCCACATTCTGCGCAACACTACGTGCTCGCTATATCCTCCCCCTCTATCCCGAACTTGACGTTCCCGTGTTTGGGATAGGATTCTTCGTGGTCGACCACGTCTACGCTTTTCCCGTAAAGGAGATTGGATGGTGCCAACAAATGGAGTTAGGAGTGATACGTGATATTTACCTATAAGGGTGCCATCATTGATACCTTCTAACTCATACGTAGATACACTAACTATTTTTCTAATTTTATAAGGACCGTCTCTCCTCGGAATAAATTTTGACGACTGACCCTTGTCAGTATCATTGAGTCCCTGAGTCTTAAGAAGTACCAGGTCTCCTATTTTATACTCAACGCGGCGATGTTGATCGGCGTACTTTTTTTTATGAATTGATTTTTTTTATGAATATCTCTCGCGTTTGATATATTTGTATATTTCCGTTTAGCGTCGGTGAGAAGACGGCTTGCATGTTTTATGGGGCGCTCATCAAAGCCCTCCCCCTGCATTAGAGCCGCTCCTAGACAGTATCCACGATAAGAAGGTGAAGCTATGGGCTCCTTAGACTCATTCACCTTGATACGGTGCGTGGCAAAGTCCGTGGCAGGGCCCTCAGATTTAAACTGGTTTGCCTTCCTCTTGATAAAATCACTCAGCTTGATTCTTTCTTCTGGAATCAGCTGGTTTCCTTCATCGGCTAGTAGCAAAGTTTCATTGCTATAATTGAACTCAGCGACTGAGTCAAGACCGGTGAGGAAATAAGATTTAACAAAATCAAAAGTGCTTTCAGGTTTATCTCTAAAATACCAAATATCGCGCGGAATATCTAGAATGATGTTAGCTTGTTTTACAAATTTACAACCTAATAACGTTTTTGTTGAAGCGCCTGGTAAAACCAGTAAGTCTTCAATTATGAAACTGCGATTTCCAATAGTAACTTCCACATTAGCGGTGAGTATACGTCTCTGACTATGTGTTCCATCGGCTAACCCTATCGTACGTTCTGTCTCCCGGAATTGCACACCTTGTTCTAGTAACACCGAGTACAATCTAGCGCTAGCTATTGAATGAGTTGCGGCCGGTATCAATGATAGCCACTCCTTGGCGGTTAAAAACGTTTATAGATACGGTAGGAAGTGAAGTCGCGTCAATATCGGTGAACTTGTCACAAACTTGAGATTTTTTAATCTTTTCACCCTGTATATTTAACAAATCACGTGGCAACTTCTCACAATAATTTTGATCAAATTGATCAATACAATACTCCGGTAACTTTATGACATTCCCACTAATAGTATTACGAAAACTCGAATTTTCATCGAAAACACCCTGTATATCAAAATTATTGTGATCACGTTGTGTATCAAAATCTTCGTGACACAAATCTTGTACGTTGGAACTATTCAAGAAATCGGATTTGTTTTCTGCATCCGAATTGTCCGTATGAGAAAGTGAGTTACGATTATTATTCGTTAAACAAATATTGTGTGTATACAAACTCACAATATTCTCGCTCAAATCAGTACTAGACGTGTTTAAGAATGACGATTGACATGAAAAAGTATTAAAATCAGCTGAGTTTGCACCAGCTGTTTTAGTAGGCGTACAAGTTTTGCATCTCGATTTAATTACTCCTTGTTGGCCACATCCATAACACCTTACAGTACTAGAATTATTTAAATCTGACTTACCGATGTTCTCGCTTTTACCTTTCAGGTTGCGGCAGTTTTCAACAATGTGACCGTACATTTTACAATACGTGCAACGTACCCGATTACGTTGTAATTGTTGATTCGAGTTTGTCGTGAGAGGGGAACCGCTAGTAGGAGTCGAACACGTAGTAATGCACTTTTCGTTCGCGGGCTTATTTGAATTTTTGTTTATTGCTGGCGACTGAGATAATTTGCTCGTTTCCGCGATCGCGTCCTCCGTGGCTCGCACTTTTTCTACGAAAATGTCCATCGAAGCAATATTATCCCGTGACAGTCTTTTACGCACACGCCTATGTAACAATCCGTACACCATATCGATTTGCATCGCGTCCGGCACTTTATACGGCAACTTCACTATGTGAGTACGTATTCGCGATATGAATACGTCTGCACGTTCACTCTCGGATTGTTCAGCCTGGAACATTTCGCGAAAAATCTTGTATGGCGGCCGCTGGGTGCCGTACATAGATCGCAGCCGCACGACTGCGTCCGTCCACGTTGACACGGTGTCCTTGATGCCGCGCCAGAAAATGGCCGCGTCGTCCTCTAGCAGCATGCTGAGGCCGCGTATCGCGTGCTGATCGCTCACAGCCGCGCACTCTTTAAAAACTTCCACGGCGTCCAGGAAAGCTTCTAGCTCCTCGGCCTCACGTGACCTCCCATTAAACCGCGCGGTGCACTTTGTGAAGTTTCCCGCCGGGGCAATGACTGCGGCAGGGGCTGTCGAGCTTCTCTGAACCGAAGTCACTGTAGGGGTGGACGTCATAAAATCGCCGGAAGGCCGCCGTAGGGCTCGAAGAGTTTCAATAAGAGTCTTGTTTGACTCTTCCTGGATACGTTGCGTGTGTAGAATCATTTCCATCATAGTGGACATCGCTCTTTCCGTCGAGGTGGTAGGTATGTCCGCCATTGTAGGCGAAGGAGCTCCAACAGCCGCAGAGGGGGTAGGCAGGGAGGACTGCGGGTCGACGATCATCTCGTTCCCGGATCCACCGCCGTCGCTAGCTGTGGCAGCTTCATCATCACTCTCGTTTCGGTTTCGGCGAGTGTTACGTTTAGGAGGCATTATTAATGTTCGGCTAGTTCGTTCACACACAGAGCACTGGGTCTTTTCAATATTTAGAAAAAAAAATTAGCCACAAGTTGGCGCCAGTGTAGGGCCTGGTGGTTTCAAATTATACTGCGTTTACTTTAAAATATTAACTTTTAATGTTAAAAAAATATATGTGAACACAATCATAATAAAACCAAAGGTTAAGTTATAGTTTTGCACTCCTTAATATATGCACTGATTGTTTACACACTCAAGTCTCTCTCCGTACTGATTGTCTACACACGTCGTGTCAGGCTCAAGTCTCTATCCGCACTGCCTGACAACCGGCAACTGCTATCGACATCGCGTCGCATGTGGTGTAGCTTGCTACTCGATGTCGGAGGCGCAGACATTGCGTCGTCCGGCTACACCACATTCTGCGAGCGCGAGTCGCGATAGTACTGTGGGTGATGGACATTGCGTCGTCCGGCTACCCCACATTCTGCGAGCGAGAATCGCGATGGTACTGTGGGTGATGGACATCGCGTCGTCCGGCTACCCCACATTCTGCGCAATACTACGTGCTCGCTATACATTTAAATAATTGAATATTAGTTTTAGTTAAGTAAGTAATTGAGAAATATACATTATGCATGTCATACATGCATAGTTATTAAAAAAACATTAATTAAATTATTTATTGATATGAAATGACATAGGTAAGTCGTCCCACTCAGGTACATTTTCTGTTTTTCAGATGCCATCGTACTATCTTACAATCTGTCTGATAGATTTCTTTCAAAAGTGTTCTTATGATATTTTTTTAGGTTAGTACACGTTTTCGGCTGCAATAATAAGTGCCCAAAATACCAAGTTATTTCTGTATATCTTTTTAAGAAAGTAATAACGGTTCGTTATCTTTTATCTCCGTATAAAAATACAAAATTCTGCGCACGTAGTTATTATAAAAAAACTTTCTCATTATTATAAGTATCTACTTAACTAAGTAGGTATATTACTTTTGTTTGTCTTGTTGTTTTTGGTTGGTTGGGTTGGCACTGAGAGAATAAATATAATATCAGTTCGATTCTGTGTTAGTGAAACATATGCTGTCGTATAACATTTGTAACTCTACTCACCATTATCGAACACACAAATCTGCTATCTGATACCTAAATAAGTAAATATACCTTTTTGAAACGTGAAAATGAAGAAAAGAGAACTTTTTCACACGTCAAATGAATATAAAAAACTCGCCTATCAGAGCCACAGCGTTATCTTCAGACAAAAAAACAACTATTTCACTGTTCTTAAAACTATTATCGACCGATCCTGATCTGAGCTAGGACCAGTGTTCTAATTCCATAATAATAATATAATTACACATCTCAAGTTGCCCTTAAAGAATGTTTTGTTAAAAAAATATGAGCTTTTTTAATTTCTGGACAGCACTAAGAAATCTATACAACAAATAAATATGTGATACGTGTTTGGGTTCTTTGTGGGCCAAGAAGGGCCTAGTAAACCACTCATTCCATTGAAGTAATAAAAATACGTGTGTCGCTTTGATTCTTGTGACATAAATTAAACGTTTTACCTATATGCAGAGCAGGCTTGGAACCACATCGAAGCATATTTCAAATTAATTTGTGTCTATTATAAATATCTGATGTTATTTTTGAATGCAATTTATACTGTTTTATTAAACGGTTCTTCCTAGTAATGTGTAGTTGAATCAGCACAGCAGACACGCTACCGTAAATATGAATGCAGCTAACAACTCTAGTCTAAAAATAAAATTGAATAAATGAATTTCTATTATAATACTGACAAACAGTAAACTAAATTTTATTAAAGTAGGCCGCAGATTTGATGCATTTATCTTACAGTAATTCTAATTACTGTACGAAGAGTGAAGACGCTTCTTAAATATGTGTAGGTATATGGAAGGCTAAATGACATTTCATAATTTAAAAATGGTCTTATGTCATTAATTATTTTAAGTATCATTTATATATCGCTCCTTTAGTATAATACAGACCTAACACAAAAAGTAACGTTTTAGAAAAGAGTTTCGTATCACGATAGCTTTAATCGCTAGTTTCCGAAATCTTCACGTTCTGTATTAGGTCATAATAATACTAAAGATGCGATATGTAAAATGTCGTGTACACATACAGCCGTACATCCGTGTATAATAATATTATTTTGTATGTTTCTGTCTGTATTTTGTCTGACTCTACGTAGAGATTGCCAATACTTACCTTCAAACCTGATACTATTGAAACAAGAGTTGCGGTTACACTTACTACGCCACTAATGCAATGAACCGACAAGCCCAACATGGCAATCTATGCCAATGAGATGTGAACCCGCAACTTAGAGTTTGTGACGGCACGAATAATATTTGTGCGTTCACTGAATGTGTCATGACATGGTGTACACAGGACGACTAATATACATATCTATATTTAATTCACGAGTCATCCCAATCCGAAACCTAAGCTGGCTTCAGTTCATACATGGCAAGGTATGACAATTTAAATAAGAAGTTAGCCTGTCAGATATTTTGCATTAAGTTCGCATTCATTTCATTAACGGATTTATGTCAACATTGGCAACCGAAAAGGGTCGAATTATTCAATCTGAGGTTTATTTAGGCATGCTTACTTGGTAAAAATAAATATATAGTGAGTGAATTTGTCTGACATGATCTATTGATCTGATTCTAAAACAGTCAGCCTGAACACTAGGTAACAACAAACAAATTTAACGCTTTTCTAGACAAGCAAAGCTGCGGGCTTAATATATATAATAATAAGCGGTATTGCTTTTTTGTAATTATAACTTGTATGTACTTCAGTAATTAAATAAACTGAAAACTTACAACACTTCAAAATATTCATATCCTAACAATCTGTAGTATTGTATTCGTTTTATCAATGACGCCCCCAGTTGGTTTATTTGTACGATTTGTTATCACTTACTTGCTACTGTAGCGTTAATCGGTTTTACTTTTAGGCAGTATCAATATTATGCTAACATTTTTATGCAATGAAGTTTGTTTGTGGATATTGAAACGCATTGACCTCTATGTGGGATTTTTCTTAGAAATCGTAGAATAGGTAGGTCAGCAGATCACCTCTATTTTATAGAGACATTTATTTCACAGTAAGCAATAAACCTAACGGTTTTATCACATTGGGAGGAAGTACAGATTTTTAGAAATCAAATTGAGCAAATCTGAAAATCCATTTCAAATTGCCGTCGTAATCTACAAACATTAACTAGATGGTGCAGTTTGCTGCATAGCGGAACTAATATGATGTAAAGCTTTCTTTGCTTGTAATATCGCCATTAAACTGAACTAAATGATCAATCTAAGCTCTACTTGGCAGCAGGGTGAGGTAATGTAATGGTGGTTCCTCCCACAAAAGTGTTCACAAGCCTTAAATAATTTAAGTGATCATTTTGTTTTTCATTCTAACCTTTTTTTGCTTAACATGGTAAAAAATGTTAGCAAGCCGCTATAAAAAAGAAAACACCTTCAGCGGTTTGCTAGCACGGGAGAAGAAATAGGGCGAGGTATAAAACGAAGTGGAACAAATTCTAAATGTTAGTGTGGCATTTGGGGCAGCCATAACGACGCCAAACAATTGCGTTCTCTCCTGCCTATAACCATGTAAACAATGTGTTTGCCTTTTCTATGACGTTTTACCTATTAGGTTTGTTATTTGACACAAGACGATTTACTGCGATTGCAGCACCGTTTGAAGGCAGTACATAGTTTGTAAATCACGTCCGTCCTTTGTACAATATGAGTGAAATTTTTAGGTGTTCTTTTGATCAATAACGTCTCCTTTAATTACGGAGTCATAAAATATTGTTAGCATTTTCGTTCTTGCATGCATTGTTATCAGTTTCAGGTATTTTCATTCGGATAGACACTAGTGAATATTTATTATTATATATATTTACTTCGATATGATGAACGTAACTGTTATATGCTTTTAAATACTTCTTACCGGTGTAATTTGGAGAAAATCATGAGTGAGGTAAATTGACTGTTTTTTTTACCCGACTGCAAGGAAGAGTTGTGTTGTTAGCTGTGATTCTGAAGCTAATGTAAGTGGTCGTATTATTATTCACGTTCGTAGATAGTAGATACGACTCATAGTTCTTGTTGTTCTTGTTCTATTCAGGAAAAATACACAAGAAAATAACCGTTAGTCACTAACTTGATTACACTGTAAAGTAAATATGTGAAGTTACTTAGTAAGATTCGAATGATGGTTGCTCTGAAGCGATAATTCGATAGACTTGACCTTTCAATAAATGTAAAAATAACGTTCAAAACATACATATTATTATGTGCTTGTAAACAAACCGATTATAAAAAATACAACTTCATCGCTTATCTTGTTATTTTTGTCTTACGAAAAGACGGATTTTTCTTATCTTAAAAAACTGTTGAAACTGCTTGTTTCACCAATGGATAATAAACTTAAACTTCTGTAATACACAGACACTGGCAATTGAAAAATGAGTAAAAATGTAAAATGGTAAAAATGAGCTATTGAGTACAAACTACTTATTGCTCTTTTAATGAGTCAAACTGTTTTTAAAAGCGTTTAACTTAACTACGTATCAACTTACTTTAAATAACAGAAAAGTACATGAAAATACGCCAGGTAAACAGGTAAATCATGCGATTATTGCCCAGGTATTACGCTATTCCCATTCTTCAATATCACAAATAAGATTGGATTTGGTAAACTCTCTACAATTATATCGCTATAATCTACAAATGCTTTAAACGAAATTCATGGTTTAGTCTAAATAAATACATTTAACTTAACGAATCCAAACAACAGTACGTAGATATCTAAGATCACGTAAAGTCTGTTAACTAGGAATGTTAACTCCAAATATTTTTGGCATCTCTGATCCAAAAAACAATATTGTTGTATCCTAAATCACGTAAAAGTTGGCTCAAGTTTGCTGATACAATTTTCCAAGCGTTCGTATAAACAGTGTGGTGTGGTGATGTACCGCCTGTGATTTATCGTGCTGCGACTTGCCCTTTATTAGCTCTCCTATCGTGTCTCGACATAGCCTTTTCTTTTATTTTTTCATTACGTTTAAGGGACTGCGGTTTCGTGTTGATGAATAATTGAATAGGGGGTTTTGTAAATCATAATTGTCTTTCTCATGACCAGTAAACAATTAGTAAACTTGTTATGTGCGTTATAACTTACAGACCAGTCTAACAGATAGTGGATTGGTAGCTCCAGACGTGGAATACTTAATGTTTTCAGGGGTGCAACCTTGCCCTTAGAGCATAACAACCTGACTGAAACTACTCCGTCACTGTTAATCGTGCGCACATAAACACACGCACCGTAAGCTACTTGTGATGCCTCTGTGAAGATATGCAGTTCGATACGTTTGGGTTCACATAACATAACGTGTCGCTTCACTCGCAATGAGTCGAGTAAGCTTAAATTATTAACAAAGTTAGTCCAGATTTTAGCAATATCATGAGGCACTAAAGTATTCCAATCTAGCCTTAACAGCCATAGTTTTTGCAAAATTACTTTCATTGTCATTGTCATAGGACTAAGCAGCCCTAATGGATCATATATTTGAGAAATAGATGACAATATAAATCTGAAGTATTAATTACTTTATCTAAGGTTAATGCTTAACAGCTTGAAAGCGGTTAAGCATTATTTTAAAGCATTACTTCGCCGTTGGACTGTGATTATATCGATGTGTGGAAGGCGATTTGGTTTAAGCAACGTTGTAGAACGCCATACCCAAAAGGTATTTAATAAAAAAAATTACATTGCAACAACGACATAAGGCACAAAAAAGACTCTGATCTCTTCAGGGGAACAATAGAAATAGGACCCTAAGAAAAAAAAAAAAAAAAAAAAAGGTATTTAATTGGACCCCTATTTCCTTCAGTCCCAATGTCTAGTCTACTAAAACTTCAATTTATATATTTTTTTTTTTTTTTCAGGTATAGCATTACGACCATTCGGGCTTTCCTTCATTTACCTACTGCTGTTCCTCTTAGCCCCTACTGCACAAGTACCAAGCAGACAAACATTTAGTGGTAAGAATAGCTATTTTTTTCTGGTTTAGTAGATCTGGGCCTTTTTTATCAACTTGGTAAGGTTTAAGTTTCAAGTTGATGGCAAAGTACCATATCTTATTGCTAACAATGTAGAATAATATAGCAGTCAATCTTTTGCCACAAAAGTGAAATTGCATCACTCCTAGAAATAACGCCAAATAAAGGTTGTTAAAGATGGTCTTGCTCTTGGTAGAGGATTTACAATGTAGGCTAGTTATTTCACTTATTTCTCAAATAACGACTAGATAAGTTCAAAATAATTGAAGACTGAGAAATTAGTTTGCTTATAAAACAAATAACTACAGTTCTCAGTTCTCACGCAGGCAAATTCTTAGACACATTTCGAGGTCGTGCTTATATGTAATGAGTAGACCTTCACTCAGTGTATGTAACATATTAACAGAGGTTTACTCATTATATGGCTAGCGTCTAGCGTAGAGAGCATAGCGCATACTTATTTAGGTTGTGGCATTATTGAAAACATGAGATAAGGTAAAGAATAACAAAGTACCACTACATTTCTAAGAGCCTTGAAACATAGTTCAAGAAATAACAAATATTGTGGGCACAATTTTATCGTCTCGAAATACATTTTAGCAGGCATTTATTTATATTTGCCGGTCTTGAGAAAATGTATAATATGGTTGGTATATGATAATATTTGCATATTTGAAAATAAAGTTGAGTAAAGTAGACTAAAATAATTTTATTACGTGGAAATTTTAATTTGTTGGTCTTATGAACAATTTATGGTAGCCATCGAAGTACCTTACTAGGCGTTACACAGTTTGATAATGCTGAACTTATATAATACTACCAGACTAGAAACTAGATACAAATAAACATGACTTCTTATTCTGCAGATTACTTTCATGTAGAAGGTAATCTGCAGAATATTAATGCTATTAAGTATACTACTTACTATCATAAAGATAATAATATTATTTCCAGGATGGCGTGGCAAATTCTTAGGCTTAACAACAACTATATCATTCCTGTTGCTTCTATGCCACGCAATATGGCACAGCGTGCTGGCCGCGTTCGCGCCATACGGCTCCTTGCTCATCGATTACCCCATCATCCAACTCATTGGACAGAACCTGGGCTTAGTCTCCTACCACGACATAGACCCCGTGATGGCAGTGCATTATTTGGCACCTGAGGTAAGGCAAAAGGCATCATTTCTATTACTGTTGTGTCCCGCAAAACGGCATAGAGCATGCTATCCGCGTTCGTGCCATACAGCGCATTTCTAATCTTGTACCCTATTATCCAACTCATTGGGCAGAACCTGGGCTTAGTCTCCTATCACGACATAGACCCCTTGACGATAGTGTATTATCTGGACACATGCAACTAAATCCGTTCCTGCTTTTCCCTGACAAAAAAAAGAAGTCCTTTGTTACACGTACTACAATTTTTTCCTGGGTATTTTCAGCTAATAATGAGTACGGCGTCGTTGCTGGTATACATGCTGGTGAAAAGGCTAGTAATGTCAACGCCGCTGGAAGAACATAAGACGGATACGACACATCAAATGTATCCGTTGCTGACGACAGCTGGTAAGTTTGGCCACGCCACCTTAACAATATTAAAGACATGATTTTAAATGAGCTTGTAGTTTTAAAGTTCCGTCGAAGAACGTTGATATTTGGTCTCCTGACAACATGACATCATCGTGATGGTATTAAAATAAAATTGTAAGCTTGTTCTGATTGTCATGAATAAGAATCGGATTGCTTTTAAAAACGATATTCGAAGGTCGAATAATAAAAACATAATGTTAAGTGAAAAAAATGGCAACTCCAAATGCATTTTTTTTAGTAAAATCTATATAAAGATATTGCAACAGCTTTTTGTGTATTTTAACATTTTTGTTATCTTTTCAGGAAAGTACTTATGTCTGCTGTTAATAATGTTTTCGGGTATCCTACGACCGAGTGTAACGTCAGGGATATATTTCCTGGTTTTCATGGGGTCGGCCACGGCGTGGGCTTTGGGCCAGCCCCTGGAGAAAGGATTCGCGGTCGTGGGCCGGTGCCTTATGGCCATCATGGCTTGCCATGTGGTCGTACTGCTGGTTTATCAGTGCTCCTGGCTAATCACTTTCTATCCGCCTGAGCAAAACTTCGCTAGGTAAATATTTGTTGTTTTATTATTGTTATATTTTTATTAGTTAAGCATCATAGCTTTACATTGGTGATGAATTTTGATGGCATATAAATGAAAACTGTAGAAGCCCTTTTATCAGCTAACCGTTATTAACCATCGTGAAATGTTCTTTTTTTTTAGATATTTCGGTCTAACAAAATTGGTCATAATCAACGAAACAAATCCTTCGAGTTTTGTGTATGAAGTTACTGATGATCACATGTGGGCCACACTGGCGAGCCCTCTAGTCATTCTCTTTACATATTTCGTGCTTGCCATGGAATGCCGGGAACTATTCAAACCTAAGGTATGTCTGCATGCCAAATAATCTGAACTTTAATTTCATTAATACTGGACTCTAATCGTGACTAATCATAATAATAACAGCTATTAAGCTTCGTTAATAATTTAAAATTGGACTTTAGAGATATTTATTTTTATAAGCTGAGGTATGCCTGAATCTGCGTCTAATGCTATTGCAGTCCAGCTCTATTGAACACTGACGTAAAGCAACCTACAGCGAAGTTAGTAAAAACAAATTCAAGTCAGCATACATGATCCAGTACTCACACGATGTTGACTCAAGCCACAATCAGAATAATAATGAAAAACTGACAGTGTCAGCGTGGCATACAGTATTTTAGAAGTTACAATAATTCTCTCTTACTTCATCCTTTTCATTATGTACTGACTGATTTTCATGTTTATATTTTTCCTTTTATGTAATATTCAAACACAATGTAAAACTTGTTTAATGAATTAATAAATTGAATTGCAATTGACCTCATCATCAGTATGCTGTATGCTGAACTTTCGAGAGGTTTTTCATTTCCTTTCAATATTTGATTGTGAGTAGAGGCAGTACCGTGTTAGTCAGCGATTACCTTTAAATAACAAAATTGACTAAAAGCTGTTGTTTTTACTAATACCCAAAAATCCACACTCAGCTTTACCTAGAACCACGTAAAAGTCATTAGAAAAATTCTATTTCTTGTGCTATCTTGCTGGATAATTAGGCGAAAAAAAAGGGCGCCTTAACCGGCCTAGAAGCGGGCAAGCTGAACGGCTCCCTGGTGCGAGGGGTGTCCTTCCACCGCCGGAGTCGCCGCGTCACAAGGGATAAGTGGAAGAGTGCCACTAAAAAAGTGCGAGTAAGCTTCCGCAGATCACTTCGACACTTTTTATATAGTGCACTTTTAGATTTGATTTTCGATCTTATTTATCTTGTTTATTCTTAGTTTTAGATTGAAGTATCTGTTCTGAATACAAATTATAGTAATAATATCCAAGCTAGTCTTATCATGCCTGTAATATTTGCAAAGGCTCTAAAGCATACGATTACATCTGACCTAATATACCTGTTACAAAAAAGAACAGCATTAATAGAACATTGTACACCAAGGGATTATTTTTTTATACGTAGGTATAATATAAATAAATATGCATTCTACATGTCCAAAACGACAATATAAATATAATATTGTGCCAAAATCATGCAATTAGTGTCAGGGTAGATTTCTTCAATATAGATACTGTAGTTTGGAACAATTCTTGTATTTAGGATCAGATCTTCAATAGGCCTGATGTTTCTTGTATCTTACGGCAGACGTTGAAAGCTGTTGGCAACTATAGTAGGTTTGTAAATAAATTTTGTAGATAGACTACAAACTGGCTTTTATATCAGTTTTCATTAGTTAGCATTCTTCTTGCATGAGTTAGTTTTGTAACTAAGTATACATTGTTTCTCACCCATCCTGTCTCCTTAGCTCGGCTTACCACTCTTGACATTTAGATTTCGATTCGACTATGACGTAGTTATCAAGATGGAGACGTCAATTTCTTTACTGTCTTTGACGTTTCTACGTTAAACGTGCCGTGCTAAGGGAGCAGGCGCAGCACTGAAATGATCGCACGGGTGCATGGGCGGATGGGTTTTTTTTTGGCATTTTTATCTGGAACTAAATTATTGTTTTTGTTTTTTGCAACCTGCTTTCGTTTTTTATAGGTTGCATATACATACATAAATTCCCAAGCGCTCCGTGGGGACGCCGGTGAAAGAACTCCTGTAGGTATCCAAATTATTTCATTTATGTTTTATTTGTTGTGCGCAATGTTTTGTTCGCTATACCAGAAATATTCGGCTATCTATAAACTGTGTCGACGTGTTGGATGAAGCGTTTTGACATTAACTATCAAAATGTAAGATACCATCCATCATGCTGCATTTCTTAACTAAAATTCTAATCATTACGAGTATATAATATACGCAGTACTTACTACAACCTATTTCCTCTTCCTTAGCGCCAAAAATGCATAAATATCGCTTAGCAATACATCATGCAACATGGAAACACTCCGCCTAACAAAAACCATACTTAAAATATGTTTTATTTTAATAAATATTCAATGTTAAGAACAGTCACTACGGGCATACAAAAAAAAAACCTACTTGCCGTGTGTCCTTTTTGTCCTAATACTAAATTACCACAGGTAATTAAAATAGGTAATAAAATGTATGAGTAATTTTTATTACATCTTGATTGTCATATATTTCTGTGTAGGTATAGTTGAAATAAGAACCATAATTTTACTGGAATAAAGCATAATAAATTTATTTAACATAAACATGTTCAATGCTGTATCATCGCACTGTAATATGGCGTAGTTTAAATTCATTATGTGTGCCTCGCACTTATACTAATGTTAGCATTTGTTTGTTGTTGTGTGTTTGCATTTTATTGTGTGTATAGTATGGAATTATGGATGTCTGTTATATCTAGTAACGGTGTTTTTCTATGAATATAAATATGATTTGTAAGCATTTTATAGGTTCCATCATCAATAGCAAGTTTGGGGGCAAATCCTGGTCAAAATAAATAAAAACTTGTCTGATTAGAGTAGAGTAACCTAACATAATTTGACATAATTGGACGATTCGATTTAATTTTGACACCATTATCTAAAATTAGATATTCCTAGACCTGTCGTAATAACGACGATTATAATCATTTTATTTAATTGCAATTAGGATTTCAAGCTATTGCCGATTGCCGCCAATCTTGACCAAGGATATTTTATTTATCATTCATTAAATGTTGCCGATTTGGTCAGGGATAAAAAGCATTTAAGTTATCACTGGCATAACAGATAAGCTTAACATTATAATGGACTGGGTGATCAGTGGAACTCATGGCTACTCTTATCAGACATGACGTCCCGACTGATACAAAAAAGAAATAGTAAACAAAATTCGGGCTCGATAGTGGAACTCTTAGGGTACATGAGTGGGTTTACCCAGCTTCTTTTTCTGGCCTCGTCATCGGAATATGCTTCGTAAATACAAAATATTTTTAATGAATCCATCGTACTCGACAACACGAACCAACACTTAATACTAAATAAATTAATTAAGTTCGTCTTGCAACTTAGCAGAAATTCAGTAGAACGTAAAATGAGTGATCAAAAATACGTGACTCACGTTTTACCCTTACAGAACCCTCCTAAATCAGTTTATAAAGTTGTTTCCACATGTACAGTTGATGCGCAACGTGAGTCCTTCCAAGCGATGGTCGAGCGCTCGATCTTCTACCACTCGAGGACTACATCAAGATTCCACGGGATCCGTCGTCGTGCCTAACAATGATGATGGTAACGAAGTTATCTAACTTATTCTTAGTATTGCTCCTTGAATATTAGATGGACTTAGCTTCAGTCAATTTAATCAAAATCGTCTCAATCAAATCAATCTTCTATTGTGGTGGAATCAGGGCATAATATTGTTTATCGAAGATTAATGTTTAACCTTGATGGTCCGATTCTAGGGCCGGGCAAAGAGTTATTTGTAAACTTTCCGTCAGGATATTTACGGATATGACGGTGGATGACGAAAAGCTCATCCCTATCCCATGACCATAACAGGTGAAATGTGGATGTTGTTAACCTCTGCCACAGCCTTCGGGGTAATATAGGCGTGATTTTATATATATTTAACCATGTGCTTTAATATAGATTGTTTAATTGACAGATTCTGCTATAGAAGACGACGAGCCCAATTTGATGGACGACATCGTTATTGCGATCGTTGATTTCTTCAGAGTTCTAGTCAGGTAATGATTTTCTGTCCGTCTTATATCCATACTCAATGGCGTAACTATACTATTGGGGGCCCGTGGCAAAAACATTGGATGGGGCCCTAGTATTAATCATTACGTAGAAGCTTACAAGTGATTCAGTACATGATTCTGAGACCCTGGTTGCAAAAAATATTCACTGGTAAATTGTTATTTGCGATTTACTATGTTACCCTATAATTATTTTTTTTTATACCCTAGCTAGACTATCCCTCAGCTTGCCTTTTGCTATTTTTCGGTCAACTTTAGGACTACCCGAAGAAAATCATATTTGTTGAATTTTCTGATAAAAAAATTCACACAGCTTATAACGTAGAGATAAATTTTAATCAAAGGTAATGTTTTTGTAAGGTAATGTTCTCATACTCTTTCTCTTTCGTTTTTCGCTTCGACTCAGATATTTTCTTGAACTAGATATGTGATATTTAACTTTCGCAATAAATTTTATTATGCCTTTATTTGAAAATTCAATATTACAAAATGTACGAACAACAAAGATACAAATTATGACCGATTGTCATAACAATCGCTGGAAGAGTGCATAGAACAGGTCCGCATTTAAAAAATAAACATGTGAGAATTCCCTGACAGTTGCGAATTCGCCCGCGTAAGCACCGCGACCAAAACTCAAGCATTTTACTTGTAACTTTCGAGGTCGTGGCATCTTGGGCCGGGGGGCCGTGGCATTTTGCCACCCCTGCCATATATATAACCCATATAGTTACGCCACTGTCCATACCAATAATAATATAATATATTATGTTTTCAAAAGTAACTCTGTCTTTCTGACTGTTCCGATTTTTCAGCTAAATAATAAATCCATTTTAATAAAAATTAGTATTGAGAGAAAACGTCTTCACTGAGAAAGTCTGTTTTATGAAGCTCAACTTAACCACCTATACTCCAAAAAATAAAGCGTGATTGAAATGCCAGTTGGTACCAAAAGTAGTGACATACATAACGTAGTAAATATATTTAGGCACTGAAAATCATTGTTGATATTTTTTGTGATATGCTTTACATAATATGAATATTTTTTATAAAATCAGCTTTAAAATGACATATACTCACTTATCATTGAATTAAATTAAAATCCTTCAAATTAATCTAATTATGAATGACGGGCATACAAGAATAACTGCAGTAAAAAAAATAAAGATGGGATTCAGATTCAGATTCATTTATTCACAAGAATGTAGTAGTACATAGGTGTTACATTACATATTAAGACACTGTGACATTCTACCATAACAACAATGGTGTGCAAATTTTGGACAAGTCGATCAATGTAAGTTGATCGATTAAAAAAAATACTTTGAACCGTTCAACCCTTATTTTACCTCCTTTTCGGTAGAGTTTCCGAAATCCCTTCTTAGTGCGCCTCTACGCCATGTATGGAACCTTCATGCTAAATTTTAATTTCCTAGCCCCAGTGGTTTAGGCTCTGCGTTGATGAATCAAAAAAGTAATTCTATTATGATACTTCAGCCGTCAGTAATAGCAAATTTAATTTCACAGGTCCTCATACATAGCAACGACAATCACAATGATGGCGTGGAGCATAATGTTCCACTCGTGGCTGACGTTCGTGTTCCTGATGTGGGCCAACATCGTGTGGCTTTGCCAGGACCAACGCTCCTTCATGCTCAAGACCAGTCCTGTGCTTGTGCTGTACGCCATGCTGCTGCTCATTGCTGAGTACATCTATGGCATGAACCTCTACGAGTCTGAGCTGCCCAGTGATATACCGGTGGGTTTCTTGAACTTTATTTTATTTGGTGACTGCTAATCCTGGTCCTCTTAAGAATGTATAAAGCTGTGTCTTTCTAATCTAAACTCTAAACGAATAGTTAGGTTTTATATAATATTAAAGTTGAAAAATTAAGAATCCAGCAGGACTCGAACCTGCACCCCCTGGGTAAACGCCCAAGTGCTTTGCCAATTCAGCCATGGATTCGTATGCTGCTCGACTCGAAATTTCTCAACTGTTTTTGTGCCAGCGTCATAGGTATATATATATATATACCTTAGCTAGCTTCGGTCAGGAATAATCCATCACCTATAAAAAAAACTGAAAAGAAAAGGTAATGCCTGAGTAAATCAGGTCATTTATTGAGGCATCATGTGAGATGCCACGCGCAAATGCTAGTTTATGATAAACCTCTAGACTAGAAGTCTGAGACGCCTATTTGCTCGTACATTCCGGCAAGGATTTCCTGCCAGCGCTTAGCAGATATGGTAAAAATATAATAACAATTTTTAAAACTATAAATAATAATTACACTGTAGAGTATTTTAGATAATATCCGTAACATAACATAACGTAACAATTAAAATTCGTGTTTTGAAATATACAGGATGTCCGAGATTAGGACGTCAAGCCGAAATCGGGTAATAGCTATGAGTGCTATGACAGTTATCAGAAAAATATTTAAAAAATCCAATAATCCTAGGTTAAACCTAAAACCTAATCCTAATAATTTTCCATAAGAATATGTTGCTCTGTTCAAACTGAAGTGTTGACGAAAGTATGTGAGGTACCTACCTAAACATAGAGGTGTTAATTAATATTAATAGAGGCTTAGCGTGAAATAGCGTAACTTACACAATATCTGTCTACTCACTTCTGTACAAATTATAAAATTTAATAAATATCAGTTGGGCTAGCATAACGAGCGCTAGATAAATTTTCGCGTTTTTGTCATACAAACACAAGACAAAACGCAGCAAAATCTATCTTGCCCCTCTGGTCTATTCTATCTGACATTATTATTCTTTAGCTCTTCACTTTTTATTGTGCGCACACAATGTCTCTTCTTTTTTGTGATAATATGATATCAAACAAACAACAAGTCTACCTACCTCTTAAGAAGCTCACGGGTTCTACCAAAGATCATTAAAGCTAAACACTCACGACGCGGTTGTCTACCGCGCCAGCGTCCTATTACGGGCCCGCAGCCTCCGTAGAATGCAGATATTAGTGTATAAAACAAAATCAATTGTCACAACTTGGTTTACGACCGCATGGTTTTTCATACATACCTGC
The DNA here is from genome assembly GCA_905147285.1 of Hypena proboscidalis. Classification (NCBI taxonomy): domain Eukaryota; kingdom Metazoa; phylum Arthropoda; class Insecta; order Lepidoptera; family Erebidae; genus Hypena; species Hypena proboscidalis. The sequence continues at coordinate 6,846,414 of LR990130.1, forward strand.
CCACAGCCGCTGCAGGCGCGAGCGAAAACCGCGAGAAACCTTAGCCTCATTAAAATTTTCAAGATATGGCTTAATGTGCCTTCCGGAGCACGGAAAAAAACTCGTTATGTTAAAGATGGTCACCCATCCACGGTAGACCGTGGTTAGCATTGCTTAACCTGCAAGATCGATTAGTCCTTGCGGCTTCGACTTAGCTACGAGCTCCTCAGCCAATATTATTCCTTCTTTTCAGAATGTAAATCTGCATCAGATCGGTCTAGGCCGGGGTAGGAAGGAGGACGGCGAGCCCTGCGTGCCGTTGCTCATCAAGTCGATATTCACGTGCATGTTCTGGGTGACGCTCCGCCAGCGCGTGCAGGACATCCGGCAGCGGCGCCAGTCCGCCGTCATCACCGACATGGCGGCGCCGCTGCAGCTCACCGTGTCCACCGCTACTAGTGGTGAGTGCACTGCGCTATTATCTTACTCAATATGTTTAATGTTATGCTTTCCATAATGTGTTTACAGATGTTAGGTATTACAAAAATTAAGTCTTCATAGACCCTGTCGGGCAGGCAAAATTAGGAGAGACTTCCAGCATTTTATACATTATGAGAGATCATAATGTATAAAATGCTCTAATATAAAAAAATCTTGATCACAAGTACCGAGTACTCGGTGTCCGGAATGGTCCGTCATTCGCCCGCTTTTACGCATCGAGTACTCAGCCGAGTGCAGTAAGTTCGGTTAGTTTAAACAAATAGTATTTGTTGAGGGCTGTTAGATGCATAGTTGTTGTGATGATATAATATGTGCTATGTAATCTTTATTGTCTTTGTCTGTCTTTAAGTGTAGATATATATAGAAAGTGCCATCAAAAGTACGTAACCTAATGAGTAAAACTGCATCAATAACTTTTTCAAAATAATAGGAGTAAAAGCTAAAATTTTAGTTTTTAACGTTCATATACTTTTAATAAAAAAAAAAACGAAAAGCTTAACCTTGAAATTAGCATATTTTGTCTGCAATTAAAGTCTTATTACTTTTTAAGCTTAAAAACAGTATATTTAAAGGTTTTTATTCTAAAAGAAAACCTCAAACACTTTTTTAAGGTAGTTAGTTGAGGGTCAGTAGTAAGTAGTACAGAGATGGATCTGCAAGATATAAATGATCTGACGATGCAAAACTCTCTAATATTTCAGAAAATTTGACGCTGTTAAATTGTCATATTCGTTGGCCCGACTTCAGTAGTTCCTAATGAACTACAAGTTATAAGATTGCATTTGTCAATGTTAATAAATATTTTTTTATTTCACCACATCTACGGAACAGGACTGATGAGTGGTAATTAATATTGAAGTTGATTTGTTTTGTACCATATCTCTCTTTCAGCTTAAATTCTTTATACTACTGTCTTATCACTCTTCTATTTACACATATTTAATTTGAGAATACAACAATCTCAACGAATACTTCACTGAAGACTTCCTATTTTTCTATTAAATTGTTATATTTAAAAAAATCTTATATTTATATAATTCTTATATATATAAAATTCTTATATATATATAACACAAACCAATACCGTAGTTGTTATCCTCTTGAAACTATAAAAAAAAAACATGTGTTATACTCATGTTTAAATTATATGGCAACTACTCTATTGATGCAACAAATGTAAATTTTATTTATTTCACTATACTATACTTATTGACACATTTTCATCAAAATTGTTTCTTTAGGAGTGCGCCATGTCTGTGAGAGATCCTCGATTTCAATTCAAGGTTCGTAATTTCTAAAGACATACGAGCCAAGAATCAACGCATGCTTAAAATGGTGTTAAAATTAAAGTAAAGGAAGTTTCACCTCATTGTATGAATAGGCAACAAATTCATTACAATATTTTTTTAAGCAGATGGGGTTGCTGAAGGTTTATAAGTTTTTGATTCAAAATCAAAATATGTTCAATGTACAGAATTGAACTCAAGACAAATCTCCATGTAGCACACAAAGTTTTGAGACATTTATTACGATTGCAGGGTAGCCCTTTTTAATTAATGATATTTAAATAATTAATAATACATTTGTTGGTTCCTGATAAAATTAAACTAGCAAGTTGCTTATCATCCAAATTGTAACAACGCGGAGACCTACATTGGTGGATTTCATGCAATTCAGGCCCTTCAGGGCCACTCATATTTAGTCACCAGACGGCGCCACTTCTGATTCACTAGATATTTTCAAATTGCTTCGATCCTCGCATGCTTGTGCTTCAGGTAAAGATACATATCATCCTCTTTTGACAGCCAGCTGCATACACTTGACACTATTCTGGACATCTTTTTACACAATGAAATTCTAACAAATCTTGCTAATTTCGTATAAACCGTTCTGAAGCTCTGGCTATACGCTCTGTCTTATTTGAGCAAATCTTAGTCTGGACACGTCATCTTACTTGCACAGACAGTTTGTACAAATGATTTATGGAAAGTCAATTCAATGAATATTTCAATTTGCGCAAGTTGAGCGTGTTGCTGGCAAAAGGACTCGGTTGTGTAAACCTTTTCTACAAGTAAAATAGAGCGTGTAACCGTACTATGGTTTGCACAAACAAGGTATAGCTAAAGCTATAAACAGTTTGTTTAGTAATACAAGTAAGTATATTATATCAAACTACACTGCCAGTATCTTGAGCATTTTATTATCTCAACCTAAGCTAGTATCTATCTTTTTGAATATATTTGGTCTGTAGTAATCGAAGCTCAACGCGAGGAAGAGAGTCGTTCCCGGCTGCTGGTGGCTCTAGGCGAGATGCTGCGAGCGGCAGCGGCCCGCTACTGGATCTACGTGGTGGTCATCATGCTGTTCGTCATCGGCATCACGGGCGAACGCATGACCATGTTCCGCATCATCTACATGTTCTTGTTCCTGGGATTCGTGTTGATGTTTCAGGTGAGATGATATATTTAAATAAGGCTTTTTAGATAAGTTCACGAACGGCCATGATCTCACTTAAGTAAGCGACTTATATTCTTCAATGCAGCAAGTTTACCTTAATGTATATTTTGCATCCAACGAAACACAGACTTAGGAATCAGAAGGATACGGGATACTTAGGTTCTAGGCAACCCCATCCGCCTCTGTTGTTGTTGTGCGTCAACCTTTTTTTTTAAAACTTAATAAATCTGATAAGTTATACGGTGCAAAGTCAATGAAAGTGTTTATAAGTGTTTGATTACGATCAATTATCGTTTGTGTCTAAAACAGACAACAATTTAAGACAAAAACAGTGAAAAACCAACTGTATTTATCTACCCTCGTAGACAGAGAATAGTATAGACGACTGATAGCTTCGATCTCCCTCACACAAGACAAAGATAAGCTTACGCCAATTTTGTGTAAAAAAACAAGACAGGTGATAAGATTTTTTGTTTCGCCATGCGTGTCGGGTTTTTGAGCAAACCTTGAGGTTAGCTCAAAACTTTATCAATCAAACTTGACATATTTGACAACGCTGGCAAAATAATTTGGTATTTTTAAATTTTAGTTAGTTTAAAGCTATAAAAGTTACGTGAAACCTGAAAAATATTAGCAATTTTTTAACAATAGTGTCTTTATTAAGTATTATTGTAGGAAATATGGTGCGGTGTAGTGTTTTAGGATGTAAAAGTGATAGTAGAAGAAAACTGCCTGAATTATCGTTCCACTCGTAAGTATAACACATTTTGGCCTTTGAATCATATGCCAGGTTGTATTTTCAATGATTTTATCTTGTGTGAACTATGTTTGTTTATAATTTGATCGACAAAATAATCTAAAATATGAAATTTTAGTATTATATAACCTACTATAAAATATTGTTAGATGTTGTCAAGACTTCCATATTTTTTTCCCCGAAATTGTGGGTAAAATTTTATGTTGCATTTCTTATGATAAATATATAATGTAGTATTTTAGTCAGTTTCAATATCTTAATTGCATAACAGTTTCCCGTAAAATATTGATTTAAATCCGAAGTGGACCGAAGCTACAGGACGAACAAATTGGGCTCCGAGTAAATTCTCTTAAGTTTGTAGCAGACATTTTGGACGACATGAATTATTAAAAAAAGAGAGTAACTCTTTTGTTAATGAATGCTGTGCCACACAGTAAATTAATATTTAACCTGTACAGCGTGTATATATAATATTAATTATTATTTGAGTATTTTCAGTTGAGTATTATAGGGGGCTATCTATTTATATATATTACAATATTTGGATATAGTCAAGTTGAGATACTTTGAATTGATGCGCAACACTGAAAGGAAATCTACGTTTTTTACGGTCCTAAGGATTTTACGTGCAATATAGACTTGAATATTTGATTTCGTTTTAATAAAACTAGCTATAGTCTGTGACTTTTGCTCTGTGGGATTCGTTGATCCTCACGTTTTTACCTGTGGCAGCAGTAACTAAGCGTCCCCGTGCGTGAGTTAGAAAGTATGTTAAACGCCATCTATTTAAACTTTTGCGTAAAGTTACTATTAAAAATTTTACAGTTTCAGGCAAAAGAAGCAGTGGATGAGCTAGCATAGTAATGCCGTCAACGAGTAGCCAAGAGTATGTGTCTACTAAACTCAATACTATGATGCCAGCAGTGACTGTTCAAAAACACGCAGCTGAAACGCCAGATGTGAAACTTCCAACATATTGGTTGATTGACTTAAATTCAGTCATTACCTATGCAGTATTAACATAACAGTACATCACGCAATATGTTCAATAAACCGAACAATTGTTCTTTATATCTGTTTTATTTTCATAAAATAAATACATTTTTCATTTTGGAATTAGTAAATAATATATCTTAATATTTTAGCAAATTTATCCAAAAACTAGGGTTATTTAATTTGCACTGTCGCCACACTGTGCCGAGATTCTCTGTCTCGCTGTTGACCACGCCATTCCCTTATCCAGTACTATCCTTCATCCAAGTCTACCCTAGATTTTTTATATCTTGTTTTGTGTCAAAGTGCCTTCCGTGTACCCGCATCATGAAGTTTACTAATTGTCAAACTCAAATAAGACGTTGTCTCTTAAGACATTTGTTCGGTTGGTGTTACCATTGTAGAAAAAATACTACCAATAGTGGGACTATTTACCCGACTATAGAAATCTTATTACTGTGAAAATTGAATGGACTTTATTAGTGTGCGGTTTATTTAAGTGTACTGCGTTAATTGGTTTTATGCTGTTTGTCGTGATAACCGATCGCCAATATGAAGTGCAATTGCTGCTCAGAATGCATTAACGACGGAAGCCCTATTGTAAATTGTTCTTCGTGTAAGAAACCATAATAATATCATCACTCTTGCCTTGCGGTTATACATGATTCAGAATTCCACCTTTCTGATTTGCGCAACTGGTTGTGTCCGTCATGTAAACCTAAGATGTCTAACACCGACAATACCCCGGTACGCAATAGGCAAGCTACAGACCCTAATGTTACAACGAGAAGAAAGGTATCAACCTCTACTAATACCATACATGATGTCGTTCGAGAAGATTTGCCTGTAACACCGGCGGACGTTTCTCGTATCGTGAAGAACCACATGGATGAGCTGATGCGGCATCTCAACCAGACGTTGGCGAATTATGTGAATAAGGAACTAAAGGCGATTACTGACAACATAGAAGGACTTAAAACGTCGATGGGATTTATGAACGAGAAATTTGAGGAAATGAAATCTGAGTTTCTATTAAACACGAAAATCGTGCGAGATGTTCAAAAAGAAAATGAACAATTAAAGTCGACTATCAAGGATATGACTTTGAGAGTTGGTCTGATGGAACAACAGGCGCGCTCTACCAATGTGGAAATTCAGTGTGTGCCAGAGCATAAAAACGAGAACCTTGTATCTCTGGTTATGAATGTAAGCAGGGTTATATCTGCCGACCTTACAGAGACTAACATTCATAACGTTACGAGAACAGCCAAGCAAACCTCGACCAGTAACCGAGCCAAGTCTATTGTGGTCCAGTTCAGTAGCCCGCGAGTTCGCGACAGCTTTCTCGCTTCCGCCATTAGTTTTAACAAGAAGAAATCGCCTGAGGAAAAGCTGAATACTGCTCTTCTCGGTTATGGTGGCAAAAAGGATAATGTATACATTGTGGAACACTTGTCTCCTGCAAACAAGGCGCTGCATGCTCAAACCAGGATTAAGGCCAAGAAACTAGGTTATCGATTTGTATGGGTTCGTGGCGGCAAAATTTTTGTAAGGAAAGCTGAAGGCTCTGATCATAAATATATTAAGGATATTGAAACCCTCGATAAATTGGAATAGGTTTGATCAATATAATTTGAAGGCATTTAAACTAATTGTTTAAAATTCGATAATTTAAAAATTTATTACCAAAATGTAAGAGGCATAAGAACAAAGCTTACGGATATTTACAGTGCAGTCGCCTGCTGCTCATATGACATTATCATGTTCACGGAAACGTGGCTCCTGACTGGTATATTTGACTCAGAGATTATGGATTCTCGATATGCAATTTACAGACGAGATCGATCTATCAATACATTGAATAGTAAAACTGATGGTGGCGGAGTTCTTTTGGCAATCTCCAATAAATACAAGTCTTACAGATTGCATAACTTTGAAAGTTTATGTGATGATCTCTGGGTTAGATTATCAATAGTGGTTGGTAGGGAGACTAAAGAAATCTATCTCTGTACTGTATACCTTCCATCACCTTTGCATCCTAGAGTCTTGGAGCACTTTATCGATAATTCGAACACGGTATTGGAAAATGTAAATGGTGCTTTAATCATTGGCGACTTCAATCTAAAATCAATAAACTGGCTTGATACTAGTGGTTCTCTTGTAAGTTTCCCTCAAAGTTCGTATTCGGGTTTGGAGCGGACTCTTTTGGATTTTATGTTGGTAAATAACCTAAAGCAATCTAATTTTTTAAGTAATCAAAATAACAGAATTCTTGATTTAGTCCTATCCAATCTAGAACACATCACAGTAAGTTCACCGACTGATGTCTTATCTAAAATTGATTTACATCATCCTCCTGTATTGATTGAAGTCATGTTCTCGCAAAAATTGAAACAACAAAAACATATCACTAAAACCAAATTGAATTACTTCAGGGCGGACTACTCAGCCATTAATACAGCCTTGGATCTGATCGATTGGACTAATATTCTGGAATCTTGCATGACTATTGATCAAATGGTACAAGTGTTCTATAACAAATTGTATGAGCTTATTAATAAATATGTACCACAAGTGACTATAAAATGTAATAATTATCCAATTTGGTTCTCTAGGCAACTTATTAAAAGATTAAATGATAAAAATCGACTAAGATTACGAGTCAAAAAATATAATAATCCTCTTGATGCTGTTGCTCTAAATTTACTCAAGAAAAAGTGTGACCTTATGGCCACATCTTGCTACAACAAATATATTGCTAATATAGAGTCTAGAATAAAGTCTAACCCAAAGTACTTCTGGAGTTACCTAAAAATGAAAAGAGGAGGTTCCAGTAATTTCCCTAGTTCCATGACTGATGGAATTGACAGTTCTGATGACACTAATGTGATATGCAATTATTTTGCATCACATTTTGCTAAAGTGTATCGATTCAGTGACGACGATGATGAAGTTAGTGCGCAATCGAGTGATATGGTTAGTCAGATGAGTAACAGCATTTTAGGCCAAATTGAGATTAAGCACGATCAAATCAAGCACCGACTTAAGAAACTAGACATAAACAAAGGTGCTGGTTCTGACAACATACCACCATTGTTTTTTTAATAAAGTAGCAGACAATCTTGTATTACCATTAAGTTTAATATTCAATAAATCTTTATATCAGGGTATTTTTCCAACGGTATGGAAAGAAACCAAGATTGTACCAATCTTTAAAAGCGGCAACCAATCTGACGTGACAAACTATAGACCCATCGCTATCCTTTCAGTTCTTGCAAAGGTTTTTGAGGCTCTTATATGTCCTGCAGTCTCTAGACACGTCTCTCAATTGTTAGTTGACAGTCAACACGGTTTTGTAAGGGGCAGATCCACAGCTTCAAACCTAGTTGCCTATGCTGAAGATATTATCGATTCGGTAGACGCGCGTATCCAAGTGGATGCAGTATATACTGACTTCAGTAAGGCATTCGACACAGTAGACCATGGTATACTTATTAATAAACTCAAAATGTATGGTGTGTCGGATCCCTTACTGAGTTGGTTCAGGTCATATTTGCATGGGCGGACCTTAAGGGTTGTAGTAAATGGATGTGCCTCTGAACCATACACAGCAATTTCGGGCATCCCACAGGGTTCTCATTTGGGCCCGCAATTCTTTATTATTTTCATTAATGACATCCACAAATGCTTCCAAAATTCAAAAGTATTTTTATTTGCTGATGATCTCAAGGCCATTAAATGTATCAGAACCCCTGCTGACTCATCTCAGTTTCAGAGTGACCTTGACTCGTTGAGTGAGTGGTGTGAACGAAACAAGATATCACTTAATGTAAAAAAATGCAAACATATTAAATACACAAAAAAAAAAAAAAGTAATATGCACGGCATATAAATTAAATAATGAACAGCTAGAAGAAGTAAATGTGATACGGGACTTGGGTGTTCAGTTTGATCATAAGTTAAGCTTTACCCAGCATATTGATGATGCTGTACTTAAGGCAACAAAAATGTTAGGTTTTGTCATGAGAGAGTGTAAAAACTTTAAACACTCGAGCACAAAAAAGATTATGTATAACTCTCTTGTTAGGAGCCATCTCGAGTATTGCAGCGTAGTTTGGTCACCAAGATATAACGTACACATCAAGCGTATCGAAAGACTTCAGAAAAGATTTTTATGGCATTTGACATATTATCACACCTTAGGAAAACAGTTAAAATCGTACAACGATAGGCTACAATATTTCAAAATGGTTTCCTTGGAGAAACGCAGAGACATGTTGGACCTAACATTCCTCAAAAAGCTCGTTACTGGCTCCTTGGACTGTCCACAGCTACTAAGCAGGGTCTCTTTTAATGTGCCACGCAACACTCCAAGGACCATGAATAAAAAGCTCTTTTGTCAGCCATCTAGTCACACAAATTTAAGGCAACACTGCTCACTATCTAGAATGTATAACATCTACAAAGAACTGGTTATAGATATTGATTTGTTCCATGACACTGTGCCAACTGTAAAAAGGTTAATGTTGACTGATCATGATCACCACTCATCTAAATCATCCTTATCTTAATCTTAATTTTATTATTTACTGTAATTCTCCAATTCAATATTAATCAAATTTAAATAATTATTTTAATATTATTTTAATCTTGTATAAATTGTTATGTAATTTAGTTTTAATCTAATTAGTTAAATTTAGTTTTAATGTTTATATTGTCATGTAATTTAGTTTTAATCTAATTAATTAAATTAAGTTTTAATCTAATTTATTTAATAATTGAATTTAGTTTTAATCTTATTTATTTGATAATTTAATTTAATTTACATTTATTTATATAATTTAATTTTTTTTTAATGAAATTGTATTTTTTTTTTTTTTGTCTAACAAGCATTAATCTTATAAATTAGCGTAATGTGTTGTCTAATATCTAATTTTATCTTTTTCTTTTATTATAGTGCATGTTGTGCTCCTCTATAAGTAGTGAGACACTTAGAATTAAGTTTACAATGTTAACCCTTATTAATGTAACAGTGTACTCATTGTTGAAGAGCCAAATAATAAATAAATAAATAAATAAATAAATAGGCATTCAAACACCATTGCAACCGGTGTGTAGCTGACGTGCAGTTTTAATACTTCAGGCAGCACGGTTGGTTGGCACTGATGGCAGATGGTTTATTTGAATCTGCGAAAAATTGGCGATCTTATGGTTATGACTACGTGTCTACATTATAGCTCCTAACTCTCTCTTTGTTTTTTCTATATATATGTAGATTTAACGCTAAAATACAAGCTTTATTTATTAGTAATTTTTATTTGGTTTCAGATAAGTTGGTACTGGTGGCGCCGCTTGATGTACATATTCTGGATAGTGGTGATCATTTACTCGATGATCAATCTCATACTTATCTACATATACCAGTTCGACAATTTCTCCAAGACGATAGAGACGTATTTATTGATTAACGAAAGATTGTAAGTATTCATATTGATATGTTATTTTAAAAACATATTTTATACGGAATAATAAGCGGTCCTTCCTGCGGTCGGACGCTGCTATCGAAAACGCATTGTTTAGCTACTAAAAGTAGAGTCAAAACCTATAAAGCCGTTCAAAATTTTGTTATTTAGAGTCTGATCCTAATTTATTTATTTTGAATGTAAAAAAAAGTTTTAACCTTTAATCAAATGGACATTTTTTTCAATAAAATTGAAATTTTGTCACGGTTTTTAGGTAAGAGGGTTTTATAGATTTCGAAAAAAAAACTCCTTATGTTTATAAAAAGGGGGGAAATGGGGGTTTTTTTATAGAGATTAGTACTAATTATAGTTGCCAATAAAGCAATAAAAAAAAAATTATCACAGTAGTGTCAAGTGAGAAATAATTTCCCAATATTTGAACAAGGGTTAAAGATATCAATTTCTTTGGCTGTTAGGATACAGACCTAACGGACAAACTCTTTATACTTTGGCAGCGTGAATATTGAATAATACTTTTTTTCAGACAACATGACTTGGGATTAGAACCTTACCATCCGGCCGATCTGTTTGTAAAGTTGTTGACGCCTACACTGTTCCTGATCATAACGATAATGCAGGTGCATTACTTCCATAAGGACTTCATGGCTTTGTCTAACCCTAGGACGAGGTCAGTATTGCCATGATTAATTAAATACATATGTTGTAATGTGGTAGTTTAGTGAGTACCTATACATTAGCTAGTCTAAATACTTAAGTTTTAGTTTATTATTATTATTTTTAATATGATACCATCCGTTCTCTCTCTGTCACCATCGGATAATCAGCGCTGCAGGGCTTTGAAGCTCTGCAGCATATGGCTGAGATGGTGTCCATTTCTGATTAAATTTTTGTTCAGTGTACTGAACAAAAATTTAGTCAGAAATGGAAATATAGAATATATTTGATTGAAGCAGACTTGATATTATTTAACAGAATTCGTATTTTATAATTTATTGATGGCCGCCAACAAACATACAATATATTGTATGTTTTATCTTTGTTTTCTAGTAGTATTGTTATTATTTTTTTGTCAGAATAAATATGTTTCTTTCTTTCTTTATTTCTTAAACTATCTTATCTTTAGTTAAACGCTTCGATATCTTCTTGTTCATGTCTACTTCAAAGCAAGCTTTTTTTGGTTGGCGGCCATCAATAAATTATAAAATACGAATTCTGTAAAATAATATCAAGTCTGCTTCAATAAAATATATTCTACCCAACAACAACAACAACAACTCTCACCAATATTTATAGTATCAACAATAATTTGATAGCTAAAGTTAATATATAATAAACATATCTACAAAATAATCTAATTATAAGACCTTTTGTGTAGAGAAAATAAATTAGATTAGATTATAAATTATTATTATTATATTATAATTAATATCCATGTTCTAGAACGAATAGCGCAGCTGCATCGATGAGGAACCAATCGGAGCGCGCTCCGGACACCAGCAAGCCTGCCAGCCAGGCCGGAGCCTCCACCATGAAGGATGACGTAAGATACAGACCGTTACTTTATTTCACTGGTATCTTTGTAGCACACAAAGATACAAATACATACATTTAAAATTATTTTCCACTACGGATCTTCAAAACCTTTACTAACTGTTTTATGCGGTATTTTTTGGATCTTTTTGACTTTTAACAAACTTCTCTTCATACTTCTTAGGCATGATTAGTAGTTTTACCAACCTATTTCTTTTTATTAGAAGCAATTTCGTTTTCGGTTTCTATCGTGACTATATTTGCAAACTTTTAATCAAGATGGATACTAAAAAGAAAATTGCTATACTGAAATAAGCATCTTATATCAAGCCCCTATATTCAGACTGCAGAAGTAAAAACATTAATATTTTTAGTTGCCACCGCTGCCATCTGAAGACCAGCGATCGCTGGACGCGGCCAGCACTGAGGCTGATTCTATCGAGCACGAATCTGAACTGCACACTGCCACTTATAAACGGTCTGATATTCCTCGGTAAGTGAATAAAATTAATCTACACGGGCAAACGACGACCGGATGGCGGAGTGGGTAGTGTACGGTCGTGGGTTTATTAGTATCAGTTATTCTAGTACTCATAGTACAAGCTCTGCTTAGTTTGGGACTAGATGGCGTTGTGTGTGAGTTGTGGAATATAAAAAAAAAATGGAATATAATCTTTAAATATTGTAATTAAGAGATTCTGGCACCTAACTTGACGACAAAATGATAGCCTACACGACGTAAAATTTTACTTCTGCGCATATATTATATTGTAAGATTCTACCACATGATACATTACCATGGCTCACCTATTTGCAGAAAGTTGTCCCGCACCCGCTCGTACCAGCGTTCCACGACGGAGCGCACGGCTTCGACGCAGCTGAAGACGGCTCTGATACAGGCGTACCGATCCTCCAAGAAGGTCGTCGCTGAGTGGGTCGAGAAGATATTCGTGTACTTAGAGCTCCACCTCATCAAGATTGTGTTCTTGTCGTGTATGCTGCTTTGTGTTATGAATGTAAGTGCATCGCTTTAGTATATTAATGTAAGAGTAAAGTTCCTTTTTTGTTCAAGAACCAGCTTTGATCCGCGTTAAACCGTACTGCTTCGCTCCCGAGGAGTTAAGCGTGATGATAAATATTATAAAACCTTACTTGAGAATTAGACTATCAAACACAAAAATAATGATTTAAATCCGACCAGTAGTTCCCGAGATTAGCGCTATCAAATAAACAAACAAACAAACTTTCTGACGCGGTGCCGGCTGCGAGGCAGGTACATCGATAAAAATTTGGCTATGTTACGCGCCTTGTAATCAGTTACCTGCATCTAAAATTTTATCAAAATCGGTTCTGCCGTTTACAAGATAAGCCGATACAAACGGACAGAGAAATGAAGAAAAAACTGGATATATTTCTCAAAATAAATATTAAATACAATAGTAAAATTATACAAAAGTATTTTTTTTTTCGGGTTAACCGCCACCGATCGCCACCCTTAGTGTATAGCGAGTCGAAGCTTGAGTGGTTCTAATAACATTAGGATTTAAAGTGGGTGTGAAAAGTAAGTATGTATTACCAAAATACTTGTATTAAAATTTCTCATCTTTTTCCTCAGGTATGCGCAATGCACGTGCCCATAATGATTATAATATCCCCGGTACTATGGCTCAACGCCCGCAAACAACGATTCTTTGTGCTGTTCATATCTTCGCTCATCAGCGTTTATTTCATGGCTAAGATGGTCTACCAGATAGACTATATTAAGCAATCCACCTTCGACGTCAATTGTACTTACGTAAGTATATATGTTATAATACTGTTTTATACGACTTATGTAGTAAATTGTCTTGTAATGATGCTTATTCTTTGTGCTATTATAAGCCATTAACATTCGAAAAATCTAATGAAATACCTAGTCAATTCACTGACTAAAGCTTCAGTTTCCTAGGAAAGCGGTGTGGAATAATGCGGCCGTAATAATTAATATGTAATACGTTAGGTCGATCACCGCTCTCTAGGAAACCACTACATTTGTTTTACATAGGCAACGTTCTAGTGACGTCATTGTACCGTTATCTTTACGACCGCATTATTCCACACCGCTATGCTTCCTAGCATAGCGGTGTGGAATAATGCGGTCACTATAGTTGCCCTAAACCGAAGCTTTAGGGCAACTATAGTGCGTTCGCGTTTTGAATGCAGTGAGTCATCATTGTCCACCGGCGTAGCCCCGCCCCTTAAACATTAAAATCTTTTCAAATTACAAAGTCAAGTTCACAGTAACCAGTACAAGGCATTGTTTTGAACGTAACCTTTGTGTCCTGTCAGTTGTGTTAGCTGATTTAAATTTTTAAATTTAATCTCACTACATTCTTACCGCGAATGAACTATTATGACAAATCACACAGATGGCGCTGCATCCAATAAGGATGCTCTGATCAGGCAATTGCCTACAACTCGGCAACATACGAGTCCATAGTTGAACGTGTGAAACACCTGAGGCGTTGACGCAAAAGGTGCAGGTTCGAATCCTGCTGGATTCTAAAAGGCAATGCCCAAAAACTGTATCGCCAAAACCCTTGTGTCACGAATATAAGATAGTAAATAATTTCTAGTTTTGTGTATGACGATTATCTAGTAATAAGAGGCATAACTTAAGCGGGATTTAATAAACAAAAGAGATTTTCTATTTAAACATGATGGATGAACTAGAATCTAATTATGTTTTGATAGAATTATCACGTTTTTTGCACTTGTTTACTAACTTTTTTCATGACATCCCAGCTTACTATGAAAATATCCGGCTTAAAATTAAACTTTCATATTATTCTACATACAATACAGCAGTTTTTATCTTGACACAACTATGAAATATATAGCACAGCAGCGATAAACAATCCCATAGTCGATTGGTCATACCCCTTTCCAACCTTAATATTGTAAAAATACAAAAAAGGGATAGTAAAGCCATAATTTTCTTTAAATATTACATTATTTTATTTAAAAAATAAGTAGGATTTGACGAAGTTTGTATATTTTAGGTAGGCGAGAACGACACTATTTCTGAAAATACATACAACAACGCAGAGTGGGTGGGCTTCATAAAAACCACCAAGGAGAAGCCGCTGGCCGTCATGCTCAAAGGATACATCGGACTGCTGGCCTTGTTCACGTTTTATTCCATCGTCAACTATAGACAAATGGCTATCAGGTTTCTACATCATTAATTTATTAAGCTTGTATTTTATACAGTAGAACTTTAATACTGCTAAGGTCTCGGGTTCGATTCCCGGGTCGATCTGAGTGTTATTTGTGAACTTTCTTAGTTGGAATTGTGCCCGGTGGACGGCGATAGGCTCACCTCTATCCCATGGAATCATAACATTTTTTTTTAAAGAAATCAATTATTAAAATTATGATGTCTTATTTACATTACAATCTAGCCTATCAAGACTAATATGTAATAATATATTATGACGTAGTAATCTTAACATAGTAAGTGAAGTGTGGGTGTTGTACATCTCTGCCACATCCTTCTGGATTAATATAGGCGTGATGTTATGTTTGGTTGAACTTTAAAAATAAAAGTAAAACATTATACACATACAAACATTGTTAACTATTGCATAATATATTATATTATAAACTACGTATACTGGACAAAAGGAATTACAAATTATAGTACATAATAATGCTAATATTTGCATGCAATAATGATTATGACATGTAGTTTTGATGTGTTAAATATTTGCACGCTCTCTATTAAAGAGCAAAACATGCTGTACCTACCTGATATATAACAACAACTTGTAATTGTAACCGTGTTTTATGCAAATATAGTTCTTTGAATCTAAAAAAAAAAGATAAAATAAGACATTGTATTTTCTCTTCACAGAGGTGACAAACCCTTGAAGCTAGCAGACAAAGTAATGTTCCCGGGAGTAACCCGCAAAGAGGCAGACATTGACATGATTCATTGCTTCAAATATTTAGTCAATTACGGATTCTACAAGTTCGGCGTTGAGGTAAGTCTATAGAACAATTTTTCTCCTCCATATCATGACGTAGCCAATAGACAGTGGAACATTGTATGGAATGCGACCATTTCACGACCGGATAGCAGAGTTGGTTGTGCAACTGCCAGCTACGCAAAGGTCGCGGGTTCAGTTCCCGCTCAAGACTAATCTTTTTGTGCCAGAACATGGAGGTTTGTCTTGGTCTGAGTGTTTCTATGCATAAGAAGTATGTATTTACAAAAGAAAAAGTAAATATGTATTAATATCAGTTATTCTGCTATAGAATATGACTGCAGTCGACACGAGAAAAGAAGTTATTCTGATACCTAATAGTACCAGCTCTGTTTAGTTAAGGACTAGATGACGTTGAGTGAAAGTTGTGTGATATTTATTTATATCTCGATATTCTCGAGCATTTTACGAATTTAGCAAATTTAACGAAATGGCCACGGCACGGGCACTACAGACTTTTGCATGCTTTGTGATAGATAGGTGAACCTAGTGTTGTAAAAGACTCGAGTCTTGTAGCTCATTTAATAGAACTTGAGCTACATTTGAAGACTCGAGTCTTATAAATAAAACTAAGAACTCAAGTTCTTCAGAATTTGCAGTCTTTTGTAAAAAGACTTGAGCCCTGCTAAAAAGAACTCAAAGACTGAGTCCTTTTAAAAGAATTCATGAATGAGTCCTCTTAATCCATGGTTGTATAGTTTAGCATTAAAATCACAATGAATATAATTGGTACATTATTTATATATAAATGATAGACTATTTTAGCACATTGAGCCATGAAGACAGGCACATTGAAGCCCTTTTAGTTTTATTACCCAATCGGTTTCGTCGTTTGGTAATTAAATTTCCTGATTTAGAAAAGGCCTGCTTGCTTGAAACACTTGTCGCAGGAATACTTAGTATGACTAAAGCCATTTTGAATTATTTGAATACGGGAAACAAGCTACTAATAGATAATTTTAAAGTGACACTGACAGCATTATGTTTGTTAGAGTAACAAAAATCTATTTGCCTACAATCTTTCCGTCAACATTGTTAATTTACTCATATATTGTGTTGCCAGATTAATCATGAGAAAAAAATATTTGCTCAGATCGATATCACCTATTACCTATTATGTATCTATTGGATAATGTGATACACCAACTCAAGTTCAAAAAACTCAAAGGACTCGGAACTCATGTGACTAACGAATCCTAGTCTTGAAAAAAGACTCAAATTCAAATCATTTATTTTCATAGGTCCTAGGAAGCGCTTGAACAAGTCTCGAAATGAAGACTAAAAGACTTGAGTTTTTTACAACTCTAGGTGAACCTGTAAAGCTTTATTGTTAGGAGATACTACGGCAATGTTTTGGCAGTACTAGCGTGCTAAGCATATACGCTTGTCCTGCCTCAGATAACGATGATGTGCCTGATGGGCGTGATCGGCTCGCGCATGGACGCGTACGCCGTGCTGTACGCGGCGTGGCTGCTGGCGCTGGTGACGGTGCCGCGCGCCCGCCAGGCCCGCGCCTGGCCCGCCTTCGCCGCCTGCATCACCTTCCTCGTGCCCGTGCAGTACTGCATCGCCGTGGGCTTCCTGCCGCAGTTCTGCGTCAGCTACCCCTGGGTGGGCGAGAATGAGGTAAGGCAATCAACAAACTACAATCAGCAGGTGAACCTAAATCTCAAACACTGTTTTACAATTTTTTGTTTGTCTATATTTCGGTATCTCCATTTGTTACCGGGCATTACGAGTACACAGGACAAATCAACAAGGTATACACTGTGAAAACTGCTAAGTCAAACTGAAGTTATTAATGAGAATGAGCGATTTACATATCGACGATGTCTTTAGTCGACAATTAGTTATGTACACAGTTTAATAGATTATTGGATTCTCTATGGATCTTTCTAGGTTAGAAGTCAATCGGAAACCCAAAACTTTTAAAAAGTTCATCATTTAATAAAAAAGTAGTTTTGTTCTAAAAAAAAATTATCCTATTGAATATAATTTGCCAAAGGGCGTTTAATGTATTTTCCTTTCACTGTTAATTATTATGTAAAAAGTTTAATAAACTCACTATTTAAGCAAGCCGCTGTCTTTACTATGCCGAAGAAGTTTTCCTCCTGTATACCTGATTGCTTGGTCCTGTGTACATTTTTAAACTTGTCATTTCTCTTCCAGCAAATGAAACACATCCGTACATGGCTATTCCTGCCGTACATGTCGTCGCCCCCGCACGCCAGCAAGCTCATCTTCGACTACTTCCTGCTGCTGTTCGCCACGAGGCAGATGCGCGTGTTCCGGCTAGAAGCGGTGCATGGTGAGAACTACCCCGGCGGGTGTAACAGTGAGAATATTGGGAAAGATTGGGAAACGCCTAATTTTATCAACCCTGTACCTGACTTCTTGAGCTATGTGGGGTGAGTCAAACTTCTTCATCATTGAGAGTCGGTGTAACGAATCGAGCAACAATTGTATTAAATATTTAAATTGATTTAAACATTACCAATACTCATTTAGCCCTGAAGATGCTAATCAAATCTCGCGTACCATTATAAAAGTAAACATTCCAGAGAAGCATCCAAGTCCCAACTTGAACACTTTCGTTTTGCATACACTCCATTACACATATGTGTAAAACAAGGTGATGGTGCTAATGCTACGATAATGATAATTAACTGTGATTGTACTTGCCAGTGTCAAAGATATATTAGGTAAACAGGCCGTTGTTTTATTTCTAAAACTTAATTTCCAGTTCATGGCTAGACATAGTGAAGCGCATGGTGTTCTTGGGCATGCTGTGGGTGACGCTGGCCATCATGTTCATGACGGGAACTAACCGCGTCAACCTCTTCTCCATGGGATACCTCATCGGCTCCTTCATATTCTTGTGGCAGGGCACGGACTTCTATCTAAGACCTAAGGCTGCTATACTGATGTGGTGAGTAACATTCATTAAATGTTGTGTATGTTATACTATAGATATATAGATTTATTATATAGATTTATTCTTAAAAAATCGCAGTTATTATCTAAATGAACAAATACTTATGTTGCTGATATTTGTGCTGACTGGGCATTTTTTCGAGATATGACACAGATGGGGAAGAGAATTGAAAAGTCAGGCACAAGATGTCGCTCTTTCTTATGGGACAAATTATTGGTTTGGCGCGATGTTCTTCAAAACATGTGAAATTCCATGGTACTTTGTGCCGATTTCACGACTCAAGTTAAACGATGAACCCGTTTGTCGATATATCTTTCTTTCACTCAATATTTGAACGGAACAAAAATATCAAATAGCCGGGTTGAACTTAGGACAATGAAATGGGTCCTTTGAAGAGAATCCTTCACGTGATTTTCTTTTTCTTTTTATCAGGTGGTCATGGCTGCTCCGTTACAACGTATCGGTGGTAGTAGTGAAGACGTTGCTGCAGATCCCAGGCTGCATCTTCTCCAACGTGATGCAGGACAACTCGTGTTGGCTGGTGCAACTGCTCGGCATCGGCTGCGTCGACAAATTTGCCGGCGGGAATATTGCACGGTTTCTCAAAATGAGATACGTCAAGGTAAAATGCATTTCTATTAGACGTTAGGCTAAAATTATCTTAGTCTTTGTAAACCATTTTGGATCTAGACTGACTTGTAATCCCTTTCTAGATTACTCGGTGTAGTATAATATTCTTCAGACTTCGCCGACTGTGAATGCGGTGCCAGTCCCCTAACGATGGCTCACCTCCTTACATGCCCTTTATGTCCCACCTGTACCATAGACGACCTGTTGAGCGCCACCGATAATCCCGTTCTTGTGGCAAATTTTTGGTCAAACAAAATTTTGTACTATGCATTTCCATGTCATGTGGATTCATTGATACGCAAAGAAGAAGAATAATAATATTCTTATAGAAATATATGCGCTCTGTTTTTGTTTTTTGTATCTCGTGGAATCTCTCATACCGATCAATTAGGAAAGGGCCTTATTTTAAACTTTACCAAATCAAAAAGCTTTTGTAAATATGTTTATGTTATGTATGTTTTATGTATATAGTTCAATGAGATTGGGTTTTGAATCATTGAATGGTATTCCATCAAGAAGTAAACACCGCGGTGTGCTAAATTCTGTAGGTGAATGTCAAATGCCGCAGTGCTTGGTACCATATCGCTGGCTACATCCAGTCTATCAAAACTACTTTTTTCAGATTTTCGGTCTACATGGCTGGGGAGCTAACTATGTAAACTTAGTTCTGTATCGTTATCTGTTATCTGTTATCTTGTAGTTATGTTTTTAC
Organism: Hypena proboscidalis; assembly: GCA_905147285.1. Taxonomy (NCBI): domain Eukaryota; kingdom Metazoa; phylum Arthropoda; class Insecta; order Lepidoptera; family Erebidae; genus Hypena; species Hypena proboscidalis. Next base: position 6,866,419 of record LR990130.1, read on the forward strand.
GTTTGTATGAGTATTATTAGCGGCCTAGTGTTAACGAGCGATTTCTGGTTTAATGAATTAATTATGCGTAGAAGCTTTTTTGGTAAATGATTATGGCTATAGCTATATTATATGCAATAAAAAAAAAGAAAAAATCTGCGGCAAGTGCTTACGCATTACCTTTGCTATTTTAATACTTAAGTATATAGATTTTTTATAAATAAATTATGTTGAGATTAAGTGCTGTGTTTGATTTTTTAGTTTTATATTTTACTCAGCAAATATGAAGAAATGCACAAATAAATCAATTAATGATCTTTGATGGAAATTAAATTATTATTTCTTAAGCTGGTCTTCAAGTTGAATAGCTTAGCATGCTGCAACTAAGCAATCTTGATATCGATCATCAATATGTCATATTTTAGCACCAAGTTAATGAAATTTAGTACACAAGTATTTTTAGGTTTGTTTTAAATCTGAGAGAAACACTGTAGCTCGGTAATGCTTTTAATGATAAAGAATAAGGACTTTGTCTAAAGCAACTTATAATTCTAATTTGGCATATGATTTCATCGGTATTTATAGTCTAGATACGTGAAAATTACTAGAAATTTGTACAATTTTAGTCAATGTCCTTTTTAACGTCAGGTAACATTATGCTCATGATCAATCAGTATATCTATTACACAACTGGCAAATTCTCATAAACTCCATTTCGCTTATAGGAAGCAGCGTGTTCCGTCCCTCAAGAGGACATAGGTCTGGCGTGGGACGGCGTTTGCTTCGCCTTCCTAATTCTACAGCGACGACTGTTCCACAGCTACTATTTCTATAGAGTCATTGATGAAAGCAAAGCCACCACTGTACTGGCGTCCAGGTAAAAAAAAAACCTTCAAGGAAATGAATTAGAGGTTGTAAGATTATATGTGAAGTAAATTGCATGTAATTCTGCATGCAATGCGTGAAGTAAATTGCATGCAATTCACTCTCTACGACATAAATTAACAATAAGATTGATATTGTGACAATTCCACTAACTAAGAGGGTAAATTTCGGGATGAAAGTGTATGAGGGAAGTTTATGAATTTTGAAGGAAATATAAAAATATCACATTCCAAATTCAAATTCAAATTCAAATCATTTATTTTCATAGGCCCCAGGAGGCGCTTGAACACGTCAATACATTACAAAAAATGATATAAAAATAAATCATAAATAATACTAAATTATACTAATTATAATGATTTGAATAACCGGGGCTCAGATTAATTTTAATCAAACTGTTTAGAATCGAATTAAAATCAATCCAAGTACCAGCTCCGATGGGTATTGCATTATGAGAAGAGCTAGTAAGAAACTCATGTGCACCATCTTTTAAAATGAAAAATATAACAATATAAAAGTACATAAAAAAATCACATAAGAAGAGCAATTCATTTCCAAATACTATTATCATTTATGTAGTCTGAAATACTATAGTAAGCTTTTGACATAATTTAATTTTAACATATTTTTTAAATTTACCTATCGACGCGGATGAAGTCAGGGGCTAGTCAATCTATAAGTCTGGGTTTATAATAGGCATGGTGACTGATCTATAGATAGTAAAATATAGGGATACCTTATCAAACTATAGGTAAACATAAACCAATTGAAATATTTTTTTGTTACATACTATAAGTCTAACTCATTTTATGATCATTCAAAGTTTCATGGACGAGTTCATTTTTAAAATACGAAATTATTCGATTTTTTTTAAATCATTAAATTACATACACAATTTATAGCAATATTTGTTATAAAACCATTTTTATAAACGCAATATTTTGTATAGCTATCAAACAAAATTCATAACTTCACATACAAAATACTCTATCGTGACGTCACGCTTGAGTAGCCTTTTGTTTGGAGCGTTTGGGCGAGTCTATATTAATGTGAATTTGAAATTGTATTATCTCAGGCAGTTTATGTTAGGTCAAAGTAATTCTTGTAATGATGTTTCTTATATCAAGAGGTGTTTCAATTACATACAAAAATAAAAATTAGTCATCATGCCTATTTCAAGTTTCTAGCCTTAACGATTTCAAATTAATTCCTTGAAATCCGTTTACATAGGGGTGCAGAACTAATCGAGGAGCTACGTCAGAAACAAATGAATGTGCAGGAGGAACAAGAGATGAAGATCTTGGAAAAGATCAAGGTTAAGATGGAGAGGATCAAGGCAAACCAGAAGAAGATACAGGGTGCTATTGCCTCGAGGATTGATCGAGAACCCGTACATCATGATGCCGGTAAGTTCTCGTTTTATGTGAGATTCGGTCTACAGTCGAGTTAAAATTTAACCGTTGCATTATAAGTTTAAAAAATGTATGATTATATTGTGATGATAGTTCGCGAATCGACTGTGATTGACCATATTTTATTGTCACTGTACTACAAGTTTAATCTTAATTATTTTGTATTTTTTAAGCTCAAAAACTTTTTAAATACCTAGACCTAAGAGTAGGGTAGACTGGGTACGGTTGAAACGGTGGACGGTTGAAACAAAGTGAATATCTCGTGAATAGTGCGTGATGAGGTAAGGGGTACAAGGGGAGTACGAAGCGGACGACAAGTCGAAACTTAAATTTTAGTATTGCGTCGCTCTTCGGGCGCTGTGTTTGTCTGTAGGAGGCCCCATTGTGTTTTTTGACGGAAAAGTAAGTATTTTTGTACCTACATTTTTGCAATTATTAAGTTTTCGTTTATATTTAGATGATTGAGCGTTTTGTTACAGTTGAATTGAAGTTTGTACAATATTGTAGTATGATAAGTTTTTATTTTAATTTACTATAATTCTTACTGTGAACCGTTTTATACTAAGATGGGGGGGTGGGGACAGTTGAAACATTATTTTTGGGTACGGTTGAAACAGTTTATTAATTAAACTTTATTGCTTTTGAGATGCCAAGAGTACGCCAAAGACTAAAAGAAATACTACAAACAAGAAAAAAACTAACACGCGACAAGAATCATCATCAGACGTAGAAGAGTGCTATTTTACTGTTTGTATGTCATCATATTCAGAAAGCAGACCGAAGGAAAAATGGATACAATGTATGTATGTAAAATATGGGCGCATGAAGAGTGCACGAAAGGTAGCCTTACTTATGTTTGCCACAATCGTGACTCCAAATGATCTCGTAACTATTGAAGTATTTTTGTTTAAAATTTTAATTTTCATTGAAAAAATTGATGTCTTTCGTTTTTATAGTTTATAATTAAAAGTGTTGATAGTTGAGAAATATAAGAGCATGTTCGCTTGGTAACTTTATTTCAAAAATATTATCGCTATATTATGTAATGGTACAACTTAAACTAAATAATAATCAGACAACATCTGATTATTATTTAGTTTAAGTATATAAAACTTTGAAGGCTGATTAAAAATAATGTTAGATTTTTAATAAAGCCAAAGACTTAAATATTACTTAGTAAAAATATTTGTACTTGTCAAATGTGCCATTACCATTCGAAAAATGTTATTAGAAGATTAATAAAACATGATAATTGATTATATTTTGTATTATTTGCATGTGTTTCAATTGACCCCAGACACTGTTTCAACCGACCCTGGCATGGGGACGGTTGAAACAAATTACTGTTTTTTTTCAAATTGGATTTTACACAGAAAATACTATACAGTGATCTTAATTAATATTGTCCTATAGTAGACAGATATAAGGTCTTTCATTTAGTATATTTCCGACATCGCTCGCTTAACAAATCCCGATGCTATGCATGATAAATGCTAAAATGTTTCAACCGTACCCAGTCTACCCTAGATGTTTTTAGTTTTGTTACAACTTGTGAAAGTTATGGCAATTTGCACTTATCCGTCTTACTTTGAAAGGTGATATAGAGTGATAATATTTGGTGAACATTTTAATGTCACGCAACCTGGAGTAGAGGAGGAAGAAGAGACGATGGCGGGCGAGTCGGAGCAGGTGCCGCTCGTGAGGGGAGACTCGGACGCGTCGCGGGGGTACCACACGCCCGACAGCCCCGCCTCCCCACGTGGATTCCACACGCCGCTCAGCGTACCTTCCGCTCCCCCCTCTCCAGTTCCCTCCCCCGTCCGCTCCCCGACCATGCCCCGAGCGTTGCCCGCGCCGCCACTATCCGTGGGCGGTCCACCGTCCCCGTCGTCGGCCCTCATGACTGTATCTCTGGATGCGTACTTGGAACCGCGTCGCATTTCCTTCGGCTCTCCTCCTTCATCTGAGTTACTCCCCCGTGCCCCGAGTCCAGAAGAGTCGTACCCCGTGTTCTCCCCGCCGCCGATCCGCCGTCGTCACACGCTGGCGAGTCCTCGCCTGGAGCAGCAGCGCGCATCTATCATATCGTACTCCAGCCGCGTGGAGCCGCTGTCACATCACACGTGTAACTTTCTGTTTCGGATGTGCGTTCTTGTTTGCTCACTGCGCCATTCATAGATGTGTAGATAACGCAAGTTTATTATACAGAGAACATAGTGAACAGTATGTTCTCTTGATATCCGTCTCGGAGGATCAAAATGATTAACAACAATAATAACAAGGAGTAAATTAACATTGAGTATTCTGATACAAAGCAAATGAAAAAAAGCTTGCGTTATTTACTTCTCTAGGTTAAACCGATGACGCAACTGGACATACACTATTTGTTTCGCAGTGTACATAATGTATAGCATAGTTCAGATTGGCGTGAATTTTTTATATTTTGTTTTTTATTTCTCATCGTATAGGAGATGGGTCAGGGCCAGTGCATAGACCTCGAGTGATCACGAAAAGACACGAAGGTAAACAATATTGGATCTTGGGCCGGTGTGGGAGGTGTTTGTCCTTATGTTTTATCTATACAGCTGATCCTATCAACTCTAAATTTTACTGTAAATGGGTGACTTATACATAGTCACTCATCTGCAGGCACAACTATTCTCCATTTCCGTATTCATTTGACTATTGTAATAAGGGTTATTATTTGCCGGACAATTTTAAAATAGTTCCTATTAATAACGGTTTATGGCAACATTTTAGTGTACATGTGACAAAAAGTACACTTCACACATATGTACAGGGGTGGGTGTGCACAATGGGTAACTAATATTTTTATCTGTATAAGTTATAATTCAGTTAGTGTTTTGTTAATCCAATATTTTTTTTATAATGTCTTTAGCAGAATGTCACTACATATTTGTAACTGTGGCGTACTCTTTGAAAACTATTTGCTCCAATCGCCACAAAACGTTTTATATTAAATATCGTATGTTCCTATTTTGTAGTTATAATGCTGCCCGGTAAATTCTGACCCTTCATAAAAAGACTATAATTGACTTGAAAGAGTCTTGTTATAGGTATTTTGAGCAGCAAAATTTCAAGTTCTGAGAACCATTGGCATAAAACTGAGGATTCCTGTATAATACACAAGAGACCAGCTGTGACGTTTATTGTAACTACCAAAATGTGCTTAATTAATAATTTCCCAACGAATTTGATGGTACATAACCGCTTAGATTTGAAATTAATACTTGTAAGTGGTGCGTTCCCCATTAATATTTGATGGTGTGCGAGCTGCTGTTGAGTAATGCTTTTTTCTTGTAGTGTGGGGCAGACCGACGTATTATGTCCTGCCGACGAGTCATCAACGGGGTAAAGTGCTCGATTCGAGGCTTGTTGAACATTGATAATGCGTACTAACCCCTCCTTAGCTTCTCGGTGACGGTATTTAGGCAACTGCATTGCGATGGCGGGCGCTGTCTTATTGCGGGGTGTCCACTTTTTGGAGAAGGGAAGGATTCAAAAGATAGAAAGAAAGAAAGAATGATTGTAATAGCAGCGATTAATGTGAACATTAAACATATTGGCGATAAAATAAATGTTAGGAATGGTAGAAAACATTGGGATTAGAATTTTCTACCGGTTTCTATTTCATAAGGTTAGAAAATTCTAGAATATTTTAATTCTGCTTAAATGAAACTCATTTGTCAACACTACCAGCTATCTAGTATTGCTAGAAGGCTTCAAAAATGGAAAAATAAAATTCTTGCATTTTAGAGGACATTTCGTGAAATCTTACGGTGGACGCCCTATGATCTCATTATTAAATTGTTGTACATTTTGTAATAAATGCTTATAATGTAAATTTAAACCCTGAAGGTTTTCGTAAGAGGGCTAGATTTGTAGAATGTCATTGTTTCATCTTTTCAAATATAAATGCCGCGGTCTAATGGTGCTCCCACATTGCCGTTAGAAAATGTTTAGTAACGTTAGTAAATATTTGTTAGCAAACATTTAATCACAGATGTTAAAAAATGTTTTCATGTTAGAAAATGTTTAGTAACGTTAAGTTAACAAATTATAACAAAATAAAACATGTGTTTAGCATTTGGCGCATCCATTTTTTTTCTTCTTTTTTAAACAAAAAATGAAAGCTATTCTAATGAGCAAATCCTCTCCCATTTTCGTGTAGACGCTCTCAGAACGCAAACCAAACTGCGAGCCAATACCAGATTTAAATGTCATCAAATGTTAGTAAACATTAGTAATCATTTTCTTTTAGTGTAGGAGCACTTATAACATCTAACAGTTTCTAACAAAATGTAACAATTGACAACATTTGTGAGTAAATGTTTTTATGTTAGAAAATGTTTACAAGCATTTTCTAACGGCAGTGTGGGAGCACCATAATGGCTAAAGGCGTATAAGGGTTGCAAGGACGAGATCCTCGACCCTATGTTAGTATTTACTATCAGAACAATAAATTTATGATACACTTCTAATTTCGCAAAGACATTACATGTCTAAACGCTTAACTATTAATTACAAATTTCATTTTCAACAATAATTTTGTCAAATGTGGCTCCCTTACGTGCTCCTAAAGACAGAACGCGCCGGTTCCGTCGGCTTGTTGTATGTGCGCCTGTGTATGCCATAGTCAAATGTCTGCATGCTAACTACGCTTCTGTCTAACTATAATAGCATCCCTATGTTGTGTGTGCAATTTTATAATGCATGCCAATTAATTTATCCGAATGATAACATATTCTGAAATGATCCTCGGCTTGGATAAGGTTTTTTCGTTACAGTCCAATTTACACGTAGGTAAGTTTTGTCCCTTGTAATTTTACGGAAGAGAAATAAATACCTGAGGATCGATATTGAATTATATTATCTGGATAAATTCCTACGAGTAGATTTGTCCAAATTAGTCTTATTATAATTAAGTTGACTGTATTATTTTTTAAAGATTGTCGCACTGCAAGCATCTAGAATGAATTTTACATTTTCACATGTTATATGTTCACTTTTTTTATTTTATTGACATTATTTTTGTAAATATTCACTGAAGATTTGCCATATAGCATGAAAATAGACACGAGAGCTTGCTGAAACTATAAACTGTATATAAATGCTTGACGCAACATAAATAAATGGGCGTAACTAAAACATATCATCTAATCTGTTCCTTTCTGAAGTTTATTCTGGGCCGAAATTTGATATAAATTTTCAAACACATTTGCTATATAATATGATATTATTATATGCTTGGTGGGAGATGTAACACTTATTTTGTCATAATCCTTTTTTAATTGATGTCGTCAAATCATAATATATTCAATATATTGTTTCGCTAATATAGCTTTTTCTAAATAAGGCAGACTCATCTCAAACAATATCTTAGTAAGCCCACTTTTAGTTACGCCCATTTAAATACTGACTAAACTTGGTTCTCACATAAGTTCTCGGTACATTACAGCTGTACGATCGGGCGATTACTACATGTTTGACGAATTCGATGACACTGAGGTGCACGTGAACGATGACGATTCGAGCTCGGATGAAGAGGCACCCTCGAAACAAAAGGGCATTGGCACGGTAAGTCCCTTTCTATTAATTGGTGAAAATGTGGCGCTATTTTGGTAAGATTGTGTAAAGAGGGTTTGAACTATAAACGATTATTATAAAGTATGTATTCACATAACAATGTACGTATACCGACGACTGCCTTGAATAATGTAATGGGCAATCATCAATCTAGTGAACATAAAACCTTATGAAGACGCCTTTCTCTCTTACAAAATTAAATGTCGATTTCAATATCTCTGTTTTAAATGTCAATGTTTCCAATATTTTACTTATACCCAAACAACAAAGTAATTTTATATACAATTATTTTTAAATTCTTTGTTTGTTTATAGGTACATTTATGTTTACTTTCTTTACCCAATCTCACCGATTAGCATTCGTGGGACTTAGGTGATGGTATATGTGCGTGTTTGTCGGTAATGTGATCAATTATGAGAACATTGTCATCAGTATTCGTGCTTATTTACATTTCTATCACAATGCACGTCAAGTGCTTATAGTGAACCTTTTGGATATTTGATAGCGTCGACAAAGCCACGCTCAAATCAAGCAAAATTATGGGAACACCAGACACTGAAATTATAAACGGGATACTGAGAAAGGCAATGTTACCTTATGGTGAAGTGTATTTTGGTGAAAGCATGTATCATGGGTTTTCTATTAGATCTTATTGATGAATTGAGATTGTTAGCAATGTTCGTCCTGGGTGTTCCCGCATGTACGCTTCCCCTGGTCATTTATTTCATAATGTGGAATGTCTAGTTATCCGATTTATCATAGAATCACAGGGACAATACTTAGCAGTACACTGGTACACGTAAGCTTTAAGGTGACTAACCCAACGCTCGTAAGAATTAATTGCACCACCACGCTACTCGTATCGGCACACGTTGTATTTGCTCTTCAGCCATATAATGCTAGTTTTAAATCAATTTTCAAAATGCTATTATCTCACGTCTGTTTAGATTAAGCACAGAAATGTTCATGTTTATCTCACATTTATAGCGATGTCTTTTGATGGCATTGATTAATATCCAAAGAAAGCCTAGGCTTATTTTGGTAATATCAAAATTATGTGTTTAGAGCTTTAAGGCTAAGAACTCATAATGCGGTTTATGGCCTAAAAAGAGAGATTGCAAGAAAAAATATATTGTGATAAACTCTGGAAAGAGCACTAGTTTTACTTAATTCAAACTTCTTGTCAACTATATCGTACAGATTAGGGCGAATATAGTAAAAAAAGAGTTCCGCTTTGGGACACGCTCAACCAAGGTCTAATATTGCGTTCTGTGCAATTCGTGATCTGCCAATAAGCTTGAATCTAAAAATAGCACGCGTAGCAAAGCATTGTGTCTGATACGAGTGCGTGTCCGCTGACGTGTCGTGGCTGGGTAGCTGCTGTCGGACGTGCTGCGGACGGACCTGCGGCGCGCCATGAGCCGCCGCGCGTCCGCGCCCGCCGTGCGCGTCGCCCGCCAGCGCGATATGCTCGATCACCCGCAGTCCTTCCCGCACGAGGTATGCGGCATCACCGGATACTGCAACACTATAAACGTGCATAGATGTAGACACGTGGTCAGAATATAGGCATCTTAACGAGAACGCGACTCTCTTTTTTTAGCGACAACAATCGTTTGAGATCACCGTCCACTCGGCTTTTTCTACTATCTAAAATTTTGAATCCTATATCGATTGCGTATCTAGTTATCTACCCTTAAAATACATCTATGCACGCAACTTCAGAACCTTCAGATGACGCCTTGATTTATCATAAATTTGTGTTTCATGCGTATAGACAAATCAAACATCTTGGCGGGTTTGAAGTTAGCCGCAAATTAAATGTCGTGGGTCGGGATTGGTCACGCACGAGTGCAGTGTCAGTCCATTGTTCGAACAGACATCTGCAGCCAACTTATACACGCCAAGATCTTTGTTTTTATCTATATCAGATAACATAAGTCATATTATTCTAACATTTTTTTATTATTTTAAATCTGCTTAATAGCATGAAACTAGACAGACTATTTAATTATAATATATATACCGAGGCGTCATCTGATTTACCAACGTCATTTACATGGTATGGTAAAGATAAGTTTCACTTCGAATAGTGGGGCAAAGGTATTGTACCAAGGTTTGCGTTTGATTTGACTTGCTTGCAATTTTGTCCAGCTTGATGCATGACCTGTTTTTTGTTATTATTAGGTAGTCTTAACTGTTATTTAATGTTAACTTAACATGTTTCTTATTATTTTGTTTTTCAAAATTTATTTTATAGTTGCAATGTTTTTTAATAAGACTTACACGTCTAATTATTTTATTTGGCAACACCGATTGGCATTTAGTTCAAATAGCTGTGTTACTATTGGATAGCTGTTTTTTTTAATTATAACGTCATGTATTTCTAAAGTGATTTTAATGTATATTTTAGAGTGCATGGAGGAGAGATGAGCCCGATACGGTTCACGAACAAGACGTGCAAATGTCTGAGCGCGATGCAGACGGACCGGGCTCGGAAATGGATGATTATGGACCAGAACCTGGTATGTACCTGTATTTTGAGTTATTATTTATTTCTTTAATGTGTAATTAATCATGTGCATCACAACTGCGTATATCTCGGCGGTATTTTTTGTTAATTTCTTTATTCATTAACTGTCTATTTTTCGGTAAATAAAGAAACATTTGTGGACAAGTTGAAACGCTACAAAGAAATAACCTGGACATTTATATCGAGTATCCTGGTGTCGTTGACCCGAAGCCTCATGAAATTCTCACGGGATTATCGATACGTGTCCCGAACGCTGTCGATGGAGAAGAAAATATTAAAGGTATGTTTATTTATTTATTTAACTTTAGGACAACATAATGTACAAGGCGGACTTAATGCCAAAGGCATTGTCTAACAGTCAACCTAGGTTAAATAACAGACCATAGATTTATAACTTTGGCACCGACTATTCACTTAGATTAGGATTTAGATATTAAATAAATTAATATGTGCTTTAAGAAGTGCTTTAGTGTAATAATGTGAAATTTTATTTGTTTTTTAGGAGAAGGAAGGCTTTGGTATCGGACTCCGAGAAGGTTCACAAATGATTTGGGAGCCACTACCAGAAACACTTGCGGTACATTTGCGTCGGTAAGTTATCACTCATCTTCAATTTATACTTAGATATTTATGTTTGTCACTAGGGTGTCAGTTTTGGGATAACATCCGAAATGGTAAACTTTATAATGAATGTGGGTTTTACGATGATTGCCGCCACCAGTTGGCACCACATTGACAACAGATCCAGTTGGCAAATAATACGCGCTGAATGTTTGTGAGAGAAGTGCGCATGCGCACTGCATGCATAATTCTACCTTATCTATGGTTTGCAAATATAGGCGCACTGACACTTTTGACAGGTTTCTGGACCTAAGGTCTCAGTGCTGCCACCTGGTAGGCATTATTTCAGAAAACCTACATTGTCTTTATTAGCTACGACTCATGTCCGTGCTTGCATGTATTAAGTAGATCGGCTTTGGCGATATTACATAATATGGATGTTGTGTGTTAATTTTCAATACACTGCATAGATTTACCTAATTATTTTTCTGTAGTAGTTGTATACATAACTGGATGAGTAGTATTCCTCCAAATCATTAAATCCATTTAACCATCGTGTTAGTTATCTATTAATTTATCAGAGAATGGTATTTGTATTTACTATATAGTATTAGATATTAGTGTTGATTAGTAAGTAGTGTTTTATTTGCATGCTGCGTAGTAACGACGAGGTGGATTGTATTGACAAAAATCTGCTCGCACCGAATGTAGAAATGGGGTTTGTATTATTGCCTTATTATAAATAATGTATTATGTATTGATACGCTCGCTGTTTCAAATTAGAGCTTTATAGAAATTTAGTGACATAGTTGACTAACACATTTTAAAACATCTATCAATTAAGCTATCAGTGTTTTTGTGAATTAAAAAGTAGTTGTCACTAATTTAGAGCAGAAATTCTTGAAAATCCAGGGTCCTTTACCAGGTATGACAAGTAGTGTGGGTTCTGACAATATGGGGGTGTTTCCAGCCGTAAGTTAAGCGATATAAGCGTGCCGGAGATCCGCATTCTGGCGCCGAGCATGGAGCGGGGCCTGGACGCCACGCCCCCTCCGCCCCGCGCGCCCTCCTCCCTGTCCGTGGACACGCGCCAAGCCGACGACGACGACACGTCCGAACACGAAAGCGCGTTTAGTTTACAGACTACCGGAAGGTGGAGTCACTGAACACAACGTATATTTGTACTGTGCGCGATACTTTTTCCTAAATTGAGGCATATTCCGTGTATTAAGATACTCTCGTGCCACAGAACAAGAACACCGTTGCAGTTTACATTTTTTGGAAATTGTGCTTTTGTTTTACCAAAGGTATAAAGCCAAATAGGCATGGTGACTGATCTATAGATAGTAGTACCTTATCAAACTATAGGTAAACATAAACCAATTGAAATATTTTTTTGTTACATACTATAAATCTAACTCATTTTATGATCATTCAAAGTTTCATGGACGAGTTCATTTTTAAAATACGAAATTATTCGATTTTTTTTATCATTAAATTACATACACAATTTATAGCAATATTTGTAATAAAACCATTTTTATAAACGCAATATTTCGTATAGCTATCAAACAAAATTCATAACTTCACATACAAAATACTCTATCGTGACGTCACGCTTGAGTAGCCTTTTGTTTGGAGCGTTTGGGCGAGTCTATTATAATGTGAATTTGAAATTGTATTATCTCAGGAAGTTTATGTTAGGTCAAAGTAATTCTTGTAATGATGTTTCTTATATCAAGAGGTGTTTCAATTACATACAAAAATAAAAATTAGTCATCATGCCTATTAAGTCGTGACAATCGCTTTGCAATGTGATACTGTGCCGCGATTTCATAGAACATCTTGTGTAAATTACATGTCTTACTTTGGAGCGAAACCACTGTAGACTCCAGGTCAACTTATACCACAGCAAAATGTGTGTGTTATATGATAAAAATATCATAGGTTTAGAACAAACCATTCGGACACACAGTGATATTTTATTCACTTATTGCCCATTAATATAACATAACGGGTAATAGCATAACGGGTGCCATTTTCCCATTTTCTATGTTTTCCCATGCTAAAATAATTATGTCCAAATCGCAACAAAATATAACTCGCGCTCGTTATGCTAACTTATTGCAACAACACCATTTCCACAGTACAAGTTACGTTAGTTATTTATCGTAGCTTTCCATGGGCTTCCGCTTTTTTTCAAAATTATATTTAGAGTTTATTCTGTCTTTTTAATAATTAAGATAATTAATTTATTATTTTACTACTTTTATTCATAATTATCTGTCACTTTAAGTACGACGCAGCTTTTGTTGTGTTATTTTCCATTATGTTTTAACAAAAGTAAAGTATATGTTTTGAATCTATAATAAAACACTAATAAAATATATCTACCTTGGTTACCAATCGATGTATATAAATGGTTGCAGCAAATTTTATGCAGGTAAAATAAGAGAAATGTAATATTTCTCAAAAGGAGAATCGTTTTGTCTGCCGTCTTTTTCACACGTTTTAACTCGCACGATAATTGCATAATACTATTGTACCTATATGTAAATAAATCCTTTTGTTTAAATTATATTTATTATCTTATACATCAGGCAAATAGGGTGTCCAGTATATAATTTATAATCCTTACATCTGCAATACTAGGTCTTTCAGAAAAAAACAACATTATACTTTATCTATCTTTGGTGCTTGAAACAGAGCTTGTTTTTATTTTTATTGCTACTACATCGATCGACCGTTGATCGATGTATTTGAAGTTTACAGAGCTTATAAGAGCGCAGCAATGCGCAACGCGCTGTTTTTCGTCGATCGATGCATCGGTCGATGTATATTTGTAATAATAACACCCTTACTGTTTTTAAGAACATACATTTTTTTGTGAAAGTAACGTTTGCCGAAAGGCTCAGTGTTAAAGTTTTCAAGGGTTATTCATTATTTACTGGCAATCCTGACTACATACTATTTATAATAAAATGTTTACGAAATATGACGGTTTTCAGCAAGGACGTATCGATTCTAGAAGAGCAAGACGACTCGATGTTCAAGCAGGACCGGAATCCGTTCGTACACCTGACGTACGCGCTCTGGTACACGGTGTTGGCTCATACGGATATCGTGTGCTATATTATGGTGTTTATAAACCAGGTAATAATGAACGATAAGATGTAGAATGTTTTGTATTTATTCTAAGTCAGGCAAGTGCTATAGTCGACGCTGTCTAGTTTGTCCCCCCACTCCCCACACTCTCAAGTTCCATTATATATTTGTCTCACAGTAATGACCCATAAATTATAGTTGGCATTATTCGTCAATAAATTTTCTTTAGCTGCACGAAATCCGAAGTGTAGCATTGTGCCCAGTAGATAGTCAAATCTGGGTGTTAATAACACCGTGTTTTACCTCTTCCGTACTATTCTGTATAGTACAGGCGTGATATATGCAGTTGCTTTTTTTTACTGTATATTTAAAAATCGTTTAGGAGCTCTGTTTTAGAGTTGTCTAGTTAAAAGTCAAAACCTTTACTAAAATTTGTACATTTGATTGATTATAATTTGTTTCACAGATTCAATCGGCAACAATTCTGTCAATCCCCTTGCCTCTCATGGTGTTCACGTGGGGAACTCTCACGATACCGCGGCCCACCAAAACGTTCTGGGTTACTCTTATTGCGTACACTGAGGTGAGAAGTTTATTCTAACTAATTTACCTTCAGATTTTGTTAGACACAAGTACAGGTAATGAAGAGGCAGTATACCACTAATTACAACAGAAATGGCGTTTCCAAAAATGTAAACTGTGAAGTATCACTCAACAGGGACTGCAAAACTCTTTGCAGAGGGCGCCACTATCACATAAACAAACCGCTAGCGCTATGGAGCATAACTTCATATTCTTGTTCTTCTTCTTTCGTATCGAAGGCTGCAGTCATATTCTATGAGCCCAGTGCATGGCCACGCGGATAGCGCTTTCATCGGCTTTCATGAGCGCCTCCTTTGTGCAGATGGTGGAGCAAGTGGGACAGGTCATGAGATGGGCCATAGTCTGTACAGCACCACACTCGCAATATAGGTCCGATTCATCAAGAAAACCCCACCTTACCAGGTTCTGTTTGCTTCGACCGACTTGAGTTAAGAGCCTATTGAGTGACTTCCAAATAGATCTTGGCAATTGGCCTTATTAAATATATAATCAATATTAACTCTCAATATTCTTATTAATATTCTTTTCAAAACCTATTTACTGTTTACACTAGTGCTGCTTTCTGGTGCCAGAACTTTTCAGTATTATGTACCCTATTAAATATTCTCTTTGTTTCCAGGTGATCGTGCTTATAAAAAGTATGTTCCAATTCGAGATTCTGCCTTGGAACCAGAAGGTGATCCCTACCAACATGCCGTTCTCGGCGCCGCGCATCATAGGCATTGAGAGGAAGTTCAACTACGCCATCTACGACCTGTTGCTGCTGCTTATCATCTTTTTACACAGGTATAAAAGTCTTATAATTTAAGAAATGAGTTTAATAAGAAGATAAAATAGACTATACATAATAATATGTCTTTTATGTATAAGATTCTGAGTGTAATATTTTAAAGCAAGACTTTAGACCTTAGCTAGACGAACCTTATTTGGTTCTAGCGCCACCTATGCGATGAGTAATAAGTCACTTAGTCACAAACAGTACGTTTGAATTTAGATCAACACAATACTGTCGAGAGATGACGCATTTTTATCAAATACTTGTAATATGTTAAAGGAAATTTTAGCTTTGTTATGCGTTTTTGTATTTTATATAATATTCACCTAATGTAAGGTTCGTCTAGCTAAAGTATATATATTATATACCTATGACGCTGGGACAAAAAGAGTTGAGAAATTTTGAGTCTAGCAGAATACAAATCCATAGCTGAATTGGCAAAGCACTTGGGGCGTATACCCAGGGGGCGCAGGTTCGAGTCCTGCTGGATTCTTAATATTTTAACTTTAATATTATATAAAAAGATTCTGAGTATATAGACGATAAAATGGGTTCATTATATTTCTCGTTAACTATCTCAATTTGTCACTAGGTTCATGCTGAAGTCCTTGGGTCTATGGAAAGAGTCGGCTCCTGAGGTTGAGTTGCGAGAAGATACGGAATACCCTCTGAGTCCTGAAGACACGCAGCTCATAGTCGAGGGTAGAGTCACCGAGGTGGGCAAGAAGTATGTGCAGCTGCACGACCAGACCGGACCGTGAGTACTATTGCACTTGGTTATTACTGAGAATACCGTCTAATGTAACAGGTAGGTCATTTTAAGGGAACAGGTGCAGAACAAAGTGAACATGTAAATGTTGTCTGAAAGCGAGGACAGAAATTTTTATGTATTTTGTCATCAAATTTACCCATGTTGTATTCAAAAATTAAAGGTCCTGGGTCAACAATACTAAAAAAACGTGGCAGCTAAGAAACGCTAGGCAGTTTGGAGTTTAGACAAGGGAAGGAGTTTAGAGATATATCAGGTAAAAATAAGCAGCGTGTCGTTTGTGTTCGGGGCCTTCGGGGGTTCGGGGGTTCGAGGCCACGTGTTAAATTGCGTGTTCCTCCGTAGAATGCACCATCGAGATAGTGGCAACCTCGTGCATCTCCCCAAAAAAAAAATAGGTAGGGCGGTAGAGGTGGTGCATTGGAGTAGGTGACACGCAAGAGTACATATCGTGGTGTGCTGCGATCAGACAGTCTGCACCGGCTGGTGGACCGCCTGTACTACGTGCAGGACGCCATCGACGCCGCCTGCGCCGAGCTGCGCGCGCCGCGCTCCGACCCGCGCGTGGCGCAGCTCGTGTGGGCGCGCCTGCACGACGCACCGCGCCGCGCCCCCCGCGCCCCTCGCGCCACGCGACGCAGGGCCCGCGCGCACACACGGTATCCTACATTCAGTAACACGACCCGTGGTACATAGTCGTTGTAGTTGCAATGAGTATACTTTGGTTGACCAATCGTACCATAGATTAAGTAAAATGTTTTAATTACAGTAGACGATTATCTGCACCATTATAGATAAAGTAAAATATTAAGTAATTACGGTGGACGAATATCCGTACCATTATAAATTAAGTAAAATGTACAGTAATTCCGGTGGACGATTATCCGTACCATTATAGATTAAGTAAGCATTACAGTAAATATAACTCAGGTTTAACTGTATCAATGTAGAATGAGTATAAATAGTATGTATTACACTCCATTGAACGAAATAAAGTAAGTTCGTATGGTTATGTGTCGTCCAAAAAGTAAATCAAATGTATTTATGATCAATATAATATTACAGTATTTAGAAATTAAAAATTTACTTGAAAATATTTCCATTGACAGCGCAATCGACGAAGAAAACAACGAGGAGCAAAGAAACACGTCCGATTACCCAGGACCTTTGCCTACGCACGACCAAGGGATTCAATACGACGACGACGGAGACGTGGGCCCTTCGAGGCAAGACGACCATTATAAGTACGCCTCTCGTTATTAATTACCACTTTATTTATGAGAGCTTCTCAATATATATAGGTTTCCTGAAATGACGTCCACTACGCGGCAGCACTGAGGTGTTAGGTCTTAAAATCTGTCGAAAACGTCAGATATAAAATTACGTATTTTCAGATGCGCGCATTTGATATAAGCATGCAGCATGATACAGTGCGCATTATTGGTCAGTATATTGGTGGTGATAACTTTTGGCAAAGTGACGACAACTAGTGGCGTAAATTAACAATAACCTTATTTTTTTTTAATGAAAGGATAATAAACAGATACAATATATATTTATAACAATGTGTAGTTGTATAGCATTTGCAAAGTTTCTTATACCCTTGATGATATTAATGCTAAACAACTCCCTTTATCGGTGGTAATGTTCTTAAATCATCCTTCAACTAATTAAATCTATTGTTTTTCAGTGTAAACGATGATCAAGAGCCTATTATAGCTGTGACAACTACTTTAGAAGATACATATAAACATTACCCACAAGTGATTTTACTTTCGTGAGTACACATACTTTATTTATTTATTTAATATTATTAAAGTTAAGACACGGGTTACTTATGTATTTGGTCGTTTTAGCCGATCGGTTTTATAACCGCTTGGAAAAAGAGTAGCCGGGTAAAGTACAATATCAGGCTCCAGTCGAAGATCGGACATTGACTGAACCCCACCACCGATGACACCAACAACTCGTCCCGCCATTGCAATACGAGATAGACTATACGTAAATCTATATAGTACTATTACAAAGTGTGAACGCGAACTGATTTCGAATATGAGTAATTTAATTAATAAGTAATTTGCTGACACCGCAGAAATATGTATGTCGGGCAATGACATGATGTACGAGGCTCGTACAGTGTATATAGATTTACGTATAGTCTATCCATTTAAATATACGAGAGTAACCTTAGTTTAAGAGTCAAAATAATATTTTACATAGAACCATTAGCGATAGCCGAGTGGGAGACCGTAAGACTGCGAAGTCGAAGGTATCGGTCAATAAATCGTCAAGATTCGTCTTTTCGAAGATATGAGTGTATTTATCACATAAATTATCACTCGCTAACGGTGAAGGGAAACATCGTGAGGAAACCTGCATGCCTGAGAGTGCCTAAAAAATATTCGAGGGTGTACGAAGTCTAAGGCCTGAAACTGAGTTAAGCGGGCGCCCGCCACGGGCAGCCGTCGCGTGTCAACGCGCGTTTATACGCGGGCAGGCTCCGTTGGAACGCGACGGTGCCCGTCGCGTGTTCCCGTCGCGGAGGCCGGATTATTTTATGGACAATTTTAACGGAGTGCATGTATAGTCGTGTCGATGGAGAGCTTAATGTATTATTACATAGCACAACGACGACGACTAGCAAAAAAGAAACGACAGCCAATAAGCCCGTTTATTGAATCTAGGTTGCTGTGCGGGCCCCGCGCGTGCCCCCGCGACGGCTACTTTCGTCCGGAGGCATGCCCCGTTGCGCGGGTGCGGGGCGCGCTTCCCCGTGACGGACGCCCGCGCAGTTCCCCGTGACGCATCACTTTTGTATGAAACCGCGCGGGCGTCCGCTTAACTCAGTTTCGGGCCTAAAAATCCGCACTTGGCCTGCGTGGTTGATTATAGCCTATCCCTTCTCATCGTTAGAAGAGGCCCGAGCCCAGCAGTGGGACATGTATAAGATACAGGGATGCAATTATTTATATTGTTATTATAGAGCCATAGCACACAACTTCATTGAGCATCAGCGATCTAGTGACTGTTCGGTCATCGCGTCGCAATTGCGCGTTTTAGCAATTAAAAGTAGAGAGTGTGTTATGACCAGGGATCGGAATAGGTAGATTGATTTGGAATCAATGAACTGGCACGTAAATATTAATATGGATATGCTTCCGGGATTCCGGATTTTATAATAATTAAAATTTTTTAGGAAATTCATGTGTTGTAAGATGAAGAATTTATCAATATGAATAAGAAATGTTTAACCGTTTTGCTGTCTTTTTAATAGAATATGTGATCGGCCTTCTACATTTAAAAAAAACTATGGCATGGCTAACTTATATTTAATTAAATTATATATATTAAATTTCAAATTTAGTAGTTTAAAACTGTTTACATTCACAATATTTGATTCCATTCTGTGAGTACCAAAATGAAATCCCGGGAAAAGTCTTATCTATGTTATGATTTCTATGACTATTCATGATGCAAGTATGTAAAATCAATCTACCTACTTCGATCCCTGGTTATTTATTTATTTATTTATTTAAACTTCATATACAGAATTTGTATACAAGGCGGACTTAATGCCGTAGGCATTCTCTACCAGTCAACCTTTGGGTGATGCAGAGATTAACAAGGCAGGTGAAGTTATAAAATATAGCGTTTTGATAAGAAATGGAATAAAAATCAATACAATTAATAAATACATAATGAAAATAAGTGCGTATATATATATATGCATAATACCTACATAACAAAATACTTAAATATAAGTAAATATTTAATAAATAATATATATATATATATATATATATGAACGAATAATATATATTATGGTGGCGATTCATTCTTGTTGAGGAGAAGATTCCGAACCTTGATTTTGAAGGCGTATCGACTGGAGGCGGTCCTAATTTCGAGAGGGAGGGCATTCCAAAGAAGAATAGATTGGACAGGGAAGGAAGAATTTACGAAACCAGTATTATGAGAAGGACATAGTAAGAGAAGATTATTAGAAGAGCGAAGGTGTCTATCGTGGTTATCACACAGATATTGGAAATAAGGCCTTAGGTAAGTAGGAGGAGTAGGAGACATCAGGATAGAAAACAGGGTTGTGAGAGCACGCAAGCTACGGCGTTGACGAATAGATAACCAACGTAATTGTGAACGATAAGTAGACACGTGATCATACTTACGAAGATTGAAAATAAATCGAATGCAGTTATTGAGAAGACGGTCGTATTTATTAAGATGTTCTGCATTCAGGTCATAATAGCACACATCACCATAGTCGATCATCGGGAAGATAAGGGTCTGCACAATTGTGGTTTTAATACTTGAAGGCAAGAAGTTTTTCAACCGGTACAGAGCACGCAGGGTACCGGTAATTTTTTGACTAACATTAGTCACTTGTGCCTGCCAGTTTAAAGTGGAGTCAATAAAGAGGCCGAGGTCCTTGACATTGGGAGACAGACCAACAATTAAGCCATCGAAAATGATTGGTGGTATCCTTGCTAAGTCCAGCCTGCCTATCATCCTCTGACTTCCTACAATGATTGCTTGACACTTGGATGGATTGACTGCCAGCCCGAAACTATCTGACCACCGTTTAATAATATCAAGATCTCCGTTGACCATGTCAATGGCGGTCGATACGTTGTCTATGGAGGCTTGAGAGTATATCTGCAAGTCATCGGCATAAAGATGATACGAACATTGAAGATTTTGAGTGAGCAGATTAATGAAGATTGAGAACAATAAAGGAGAAAGTATACCGCCTTGAGGAACGCCAGCATCCAGTTTACGCCAGTTTGACCAAGTCTCATCAACGCAAACTGCCTGCTGACGACCTCGAAGATAAGATGAGAACCATTCCAGCGCATCAGAAGAGATCATAAGATGGGATAGAATAGATAGGAGGATATCGTGACTGACGGTACTAAAGGCATTTGAGAAGTCTACCAAAACCAACACTGTAATCTTGGTATCCTCCATGCCTGCCCTAATATCGCCAGTCACTTTCAGGAGCGCGGAAGTAGTGCTGTGGCCTGGTCTAAAGCCCGACTGTAGTGGACTGAGAAGATTGTTGACGTAAATGAACTTTGACAGCTGCTTATGTACGCAGGCCTCAAGCACTTTGGAAAGGAAGGGAAGGATTGATATGGGGCGGAAATGGGCTGGGATAGATGGGTTTGCAATTTTGGGTAGAGGAATAACGCGGGCCTCACGCCACGAGGATGGGAAAGTTCCAGAGTTTAATGAAAAATTTACAATGTGGGTGATTACTGGTAGGAGATGGTCAAGGATGGTAGTGATCATTCGGCGACAAATTTTGTCACAGCCTACTGCTTTGGATTTGATGGAGAGGACAGTCTTTTTGATCTCTTCAGGAGCAACTGGAGAAAAGTTAAAGCTTTCGATGTTGGGACGTGGAAGATTGCTTATAAAATCGGTTGTGTGACGCAAGGTTTGATGACTCATCGGAGTGGTATAGGTGAAATGGTTATTGATGTCATCTAAACCAAGAGTTGTACTCCGAAATTCATTGCACCGCTGTTTTCCAACGCCCAGCGTTCCGAGAAACTGCCAGATGTCAGCAGGAGACGAAGAAGAAGTGAAGTTATTAAGAATGTGTCGGCGTTTAGCATTGCGTATCATCTGGTTACACCGATTCCTTGCAGTCTTAAAGGTAGCCCAAGTGTCTTCGCAACGATCGCGTTTGTACCTCCTGAAAGCCCGGTCCCTGCGTCTCATTGCCATACGAACACCTTCAGTTATCCAGGGAGCTGGTTTACGCTTCATTCTTACCTTCTTCACAGGAGCATGGACGTCATAAAGCTTGAAAAGCGTTTGATTAAAGGCACTCACCTTACCATCAATGGAAGAAGCTTCTCTCAAACTGCTCCAATCCAAATTAGAAGCGTCTTCGCAAACCTTATGAAGATCCATGCGTCGAAAACTTCGAATGTGCAGAACCTTGGGCACGGATTTAGGAGGTTTGAGGATGTATGAGAGGAAAATGAGATCGTGATGGGAAAATCCAGGAGCGATATGTTGACCATGACAGGAAACTAGGGATGGGTTAGAGGTGAGGATTAAATCTAGCCAAGTGTCCTCCCCGTTGGAGTTGTGGTGTGTGGGTTGAAGGGGCAAAACGTGGAGGCTGGCTGATTCTACAATTTGTAGGAGTTTGCGGGCGCGTACGGAATCAGGAGCAGTAAGGTTGGTGTTGAGATCTCCCATAATGATGTGGTGGGCGTATTCTGACCCTAAAGATTCCAGTATTGGTTCGATACTGGAGAAGTAGTCAATGGACGGAGGACAATAGATTACCCCGAGAACAGCTTTAGTCCCTTTTACGCAAACCTCAAGAAAGAGGAACTCGGCAGAATTTAAATGGTTAAGAGGGGAGATAGCAATTATCTTGTAGGGAAAGTCGCTGCGGAGATAGATAGCAACGCCACCAGCTCTCCGGTCTGCTGTTCTATCATTCCTTACCAAAACAAAGCCGGGAAGAGGGTAAGTGGTAGAAAGAAGATTGGGTTTTAGCCAACTCTCCGAAATCAGAACCGCATGTACATTGCAATCACTAAAAGCCTCCAAAAAGTCGCTGTAATGACTGGGGAGGCTTTGTGCGTTTATGTGGCATACATTAAAAGAACAGCGTGAATTTTGGTTAAAAGTTTGACGCACAAAACCACCCAGTGTATCACCCAGGGAGCAGAAACTATCATCGCTCGATGAAATAATCGAATCGTTGGCGGAAACAAAGGAATCGTCATCAGAAATCATTTTAAAGAAAATAATAACTATAGTTAATATTAAATAATATTATAAATAAAATATATAAAAATAATGAATAAAATATTAGTAAGTCAAAGATAAATATATATAAATTAAACAAGACTGGTGCAGTTGTTAATTTTCTCTGCACCACCCGCCGACTAACACATATATTGTTGAAAGCATGAAAAGAAAAATAATAATATACTGACACATCGACATAAAAAAAAGCAATCGACTTCTAAGTAAAAAAAAAACAAAATAAAATACATGTGGGGCTGCGTTTCTACCACTGTATAGATTGTGACGCGATAAAAAAATTCTAAACAAAACATTTCAAATTAATTACACACTAATGGAACGCAGCCGATGAAGTAACTAAACGCAACTACTTGACATCCCGTTTGACATTTATGTTAATTGACAATATTGACATTTGATAAGTTAAGTTAATGTAAACAAAAGTTCTAAAATTTCTACTTTGCGATAAATAAAATGTTATAAATTGAAGTTAGAGGGTAAATGAACAAAGTAAAGAAAAATAAGAAACAGATACATAAACAACATTGAAATTACCTACAATCGCACGGACTATTTACGTTGTTTCGGATTGGCCACTGAAGAGTTACTCGCCGCCTTTGGGTGCTTCTTAGTGAGAGTGTTTAGGTCGACCATGGTGGTAATTCTATGTCGACACCCATCGTTGGTTTTCACTACGATTACGCCGTCCTGGGTCCAGCAATCGCGCATCGGAAAATGTTGTCTGGCTTTGGTGAAAACTGATTGCCGCTGCTTAGTCAAGAAGTCTCTTACTGACACAGATGAGCCCTTTAGCTTTGCTTTGGCTTTCCACACCGCAGACCTGATGTCCATTCGGCTGAACCTCACAAGGATTGGACGGTGATGTTCTTTGCCAGCCACACCGAGCCTGTGACAAACAGTGATGTCAGCGCCTGAGATATGCTTGAGGTCCAACTTTTGAATTGAAGACAGAGCAACGGCAGTGCAGTCCTCCTTCTCTGTTTCTGCAATGCCCAGAAAGAGAAGGGCCTTGCGGCGATGACGGGTCTCCATGTCATCAATCATATTGGAGTATTCAGATATTTGTTGCCGCAGCACCTTGAACATAGTGAACATCAGTTCCTTGAAAGATCTCAACTCCTCCGCAACTTTCGCCACTGTGTCCTTGGTGGATCCATTGGTGTGCAACTGTGCTTCCAATTCCGCTAACTTGTTGGCAAACTTTTCCTCCAGGCAATGCTGTGCCATCCTAATCTCCTCAGCTACTTCTTGGGACATGATGTTGTAGAAATATAACTTTGTGTGTTATAAAACAAAGTGCAGTGAATGTGAAGTCTGGCAGGTGGTGTAGTATTTCACAACTTATAATCACATGTATTCATTCTTCTGCAAACGTAAGTCCTGAATATTTATGCACTATTAAACTTGAAAATTGATTTTTTATTATTAAACTATGATTGAAATTAATTAAAATGAAATATTTAATTGCAAGTGTGATGTATAACTTTTCTACACCTACCCCCGAAAAAGTTTTGACTCATACTGTTGTTTTATAATATGAGTTGATCAATTAGTTAAGTAAGGAATTAATGAATGACGTCCGCAGCATCAAGCGGTACTTGCGCCCCACGCAGCAATTCTTCGAGCGCATGCTGGCGCCGGGCGCGCGCGTGACGGCGGACGTGTACGCCTACATGTTCCTGTGTGACTTCTTCAACTTCCTCGTCGTTATCTTCGGATTCGCTGCCTTTGGGGTAACAACACACTCTTATTTATACCACATATTATCGTATGCAGGGTCGGACTGAGCTAGAGGGGCCTAGATATCATTCCACAAAGGGCCCAGGGCTCAATGCTGGCGTTGGGCTGGGGTGGTGTGTCATTTCATTAAGCTTTCAGCAATTATTGGGAGAGAAGTCTAAGAGGGGTAGAGATCGCCTTCCTGAATATATTATACGGTTATTCCGATCCTGATTTAATTATTTTTTGTAGGAAGTGTCTATTCACTATGTTAATATAAACAACTGTGTATACAGCCACCCCTAGATAACTATTCAAGACGAGAAAATGTTTAATTTAAAACTTTTTTCAAATTGTCCTTTCCACAGCTGTTAGTTACCGCAAGTTTGTTTTCGCGAACACATTAATATTACAGACTCACCAAGGCGACGGCGGCGTACAAGCATACTTAGAAGAAAACAAAGTGCCGATTCCGTTCCTGATCATGTTGATCCTGCAGTTCGTCCTCATCGTAATAGACCGCGCGCTGTACTTGCGGAAGTTCATCCTTGGCAAGATTCTGTTCCAGTACGCGCTCATCATCGGCGTGCATATATGGATGTTCTTTGTACTGCCGTTTATTACAGAAAGGTGAGTCTATTTGTATCACGTTGGTTATACAGATTATTTTAAACATTGTTAACTGCCAAAATATACTTGAAAATGGACAATGGCCTACGAGAAATCATTACAGTCTGCATTGTACCTTTTAGTCTTAAAACAGGGAAAAGTTTGTTGTTGGCATAAAAAAAGATTTACTTATATTAAAAGACGATTCTAGCCTCTTGTAATCATCTTTATTTACAGAAAAATATACATATTGGATCTAAAATTAAAATAGTCTAATAACTTAATCTAAACTTAATAAGTCACTGTAAGTCGTACCCAATTGCTGGAAGCATTTCCGCGTTGTATTGCGATACTAAGTCGCTGGCCTAAATATAAGCTAGCACTTTGAAAACGAGTTGCCTCAGACGCGCTGTCAACTCTTTGAGCATATTAAATACATGTGTTATTTAAAATGACCAGCAAAATTCAAATTGAATTTGAATGTTTATTGCGATTGAACGCGGTACTAATTCAATTTGATTAATGTGTCAATTTAAACCTATTAAATAAGGGAATTCGTCGCTAAAGGTGTTTATGTAACGTGAGGTCGCCGAAATATCAAATGTAACTATTTGTGGGTTGGCTATGCGGTCAGTGAGTTTATGAGTGTTAAAAGAGGAACAGTTCTTTTAGGCGTTCTGAAGACAAACTCTTTACGAGCGACAGAGAGCGCACTTGTGCATAAGACACGTATGACAGTAAAAGAGACGGATGTATTAATGTCTCCACTTGAAATTGGAACAAGAAATCCGTACCTCTTAATCAGTTTTGTTGCAAAATGTTTGTCTTCAAAAAGCCCTAAGGAAAGCCTACCCTAAATTAATGTCTGTCAACAAAATTTGACAGATCTTACTCTACAATGGCGCCACGTGGTGAGCTAACAAACGATATCATTGACACATGTATCAAATAAATTGGAATCCCCACTCTTTCCTTACAGAACATTTAACGTGCTGCTGCCGCCTCCGATGTGGTACATGGTGAAGTGCATATACCTGCTACTGTCAGCATATCAGATCCGCTGCGGGTACCCGCGGCGCATCATCGGCAACTTCCTCTGCAAGGCCTACTCATACTTCAACATGATATTCTTTAGAGGGTACACACTTCTTTAATATTTTTCACTTTATTTAATATTTTGACTTTTTTGGACTAGGCGGTCACTAGCAACAACGCCTTCACAAGGTTTTACTTTTTATAAAAGTCATTTTGCCGTTTTCTCAGCTGTTAGCTCAACAGGAGCCCATATACTGACAGCTTCATACCATTGTATGAAATGCAAGCACGTCCAACCCACTACAATATTATAATCTTGAGTGTTACAATGCATTACCGTTAGCATTAGGGTGTAATTACTCCGAAATCAGTCGTCGTCGTCAATCGGCCGTCGAACAGCGCAGCGGTGAGCTATTATTGGCTCTTTTTAACCGACTTCAAAAAAGAGGATATTCGTCTGTTTTTTTATGTTTGTTACCTCATAACATTCGATTGGGCGAATTGATTTTAATGATTCTTTTTTTATTTGTAAGCTGGAGCTTCCCGTGTGGTCCCATTTCAATTTGGTCCTATTCTGACAATGGCACCCATGAGAAAACTGTATAAGTCTAAATTTATTGTAATTGAAGTCGGTATTTTTTTATTATTCCTCCGTCCCCATTTCATCTTCGGACTACCGGACGCACGCCTATCCACCATAAAAAATGCATTGTTCGATTTTGGTATCATAACACCCATATTGTAATTATCATACAAGTACAAGTAACGATCTAATAAGACATTTTTTTAGATTTATGGCGATACCGTTCCTGTTCGAACTGCGAACGCTCATGGACTGGATATGGACAGACTCGTCCATGACGCTCATGGACTGGCTCAAGATGGAGGATATATTCGCTAGCGTCTTCTTGCTCAAGGTATGTTTACTTGTTCTACGGCGTCTAAGTCTGGTCGTCAATTTATGTAGCTACGTAACGACACGTAAAATACTGATATTTAGCTATATCCTATAGATTAGAAGATCCTAATGTAATTGGGAAAAAGACTTAGAAGATTGATTAAACTAAATATCTTCGCTTATGTATATAGGTATATTATATATATATAATATATTTTTGAGAACGCCACTCTTCCCCGAATTTCATTGTTTACAATTTATGGTTGTCAAAAGCGTATAGGTGCGTTCCTTGTTTCACATTTAAAATATTATATTTGTCATCAATAAGAAATTGTAATTATTAATTTTGAATATGAGTTTGAATTCTGATTTGTTCTGTTTATGTAATGCTTTACTATTGTTAAGGTGTAGTTGTGGTTATTTCTTATTTATGTAATTTAGTTGTTTTTCAAAAATTATATTGTTTGTTTGTGACACAAAAAATTATAACATGATATTATTTTTTTTGTCACACTGCTACTTACTCACTTACTGTGCACATCAGAATTATCAGCGCTGCGGTGCTTTTAGCGCGGTAGTATCATAGTAAAAATAGATAAGTAGGCCAACTCCCGGCGTTTAGGAGCGCACGATACCTAAACTTGCTCGAGGCGCAGGGTTGTCACTTGTCAGATTGATATTTTAAATTACCTGTGCTGAAATTATTTTTTTAATTATAAAAAAACGTTTTTTTTACAAAACAAAGCATTTATTTATGTCAAGTCAAAGTCAAATCATTTATTTTCATGGGGCCCAAAGGGCGCTTGAACACGTCAAAACAAACATCAACGTTCAAATAAATAAAATTAAAATAAAACTTAAGCTAATTAAATTATAATATTAATTGCAACAAAATGATTTGAATCACCGGAGCTTAGATTGATTTCAATTCAACTTTGAGGTTTGAATTAAAATCAATCCAAGTACCAGCTCCGATGGGTATTGCATCATGAGAAGAGCTGGTGAGAAACTCATGTTCACCATCTTTTCAAATAATTCATACAATTTTGTTTGTTTATTGACAATAATTGTTATATACACACACAATAATATCTTTTGACTCGCGAAGACATTTTGCAGTGCAGCGCGTAACCGTACCTAATTGTTTATACAAACACCGACCGCTCACAGTAATGACACGGCCCGCACTACCGGTGACCGAGTGAGTGGCCGAGCGGCGTGGTGTGCGTGCGTACGTACATGAACCCGGGGCGTGGCAAGCGCTACGCGTACATACAAACGGCGCGATGTACCTTTTTTCGAAGATAACATACTTATCTATTTTTACTATGGTAGTATTGTGCTGAGATGCGTACTATTTTTGGCATATAATTATATAATATTTTTAAATTATTTAGTTTTAGACGCTTTATAATATGTTTTCTTATGCCAGATAAATGATGTTTCTTTCTTTATTTTTATGAAATAAGCCATTTCTGTCGTTGTCAGTGTTCCCGTTACATCGAGGACGAGATCCCGCAGGCGCGCGGCGCCAAGAAGTCGAGCACCTCCAAGTACTTGCTCGGCGGCGGCGTGCTGGCCTTCGTCATCGCCATCATTTGGTTCCCGCTCGTGTTCTTCGCGTTTGGCAACACGGTCGATATTTATTTTATGTCTGATATGATAATGACGCTTACCTCCGAGGAACCTATTTACTTTTACTGTGAAAAGACCAATTGATAGATTCATAATTGTCAAATAGAATAATAATATATGATACTAGCGTATTTACTTTGAAGAGACAAATTGCGAGATTTATAATTGTCAATAGAATAATATCTACTATAGTTCTCACGCCGAATGATGATCCCTATGACGTTTCAATTGACAGTTGTACTAGTTATGCGAAACAATTTCGATAAAATACTGTTTTTTAGGCAAATGTCATGTCATTCAGCCAGGTCATTCAACATAATAAGCAATATTTATTTATTTTGAAAAAAAGATTACGCGCATTGATGGACATAAAACACTAGATAAAAAAGTAACAGCCTTATTATATTTTATTTTACTATACTTTAATTTTGACAGCTGACGATTGGCGAAAAGTGGTCGAAAGAACAAAGAAAATTTGCGTACAAGACTGGGATCGAGATGTAGAATACGACAATATCATTGACCAACCGTTAATAATAAACGTCACGGATAGCTGCAGTTCAGACTCAGATTTTGAAGATCCGCTTGACCCTGTATCAGATTCAGCTTGATATAAATAAAATACAAACTCAAAGCATTTGTTTAATTTTTCCAACAAATTATCGATATTTGGTTTATCGATGTGTCCCTTCTCAGTCGATAACAGCTAGACGACGTAACTTTTGCAGCACGTACCATGTACATTTGCATTGAGTTTTTCTCCATTATTTCTGAACATTACGTAATAATTTCTTAATATTCATTTTTATAATTTACAAATGTACACAATTATGATTTTTTCGACTTTTTAATGGACCTCTATAGGATTTGATGTGACAGGACGTCGGTACAATGTTAAGCGCTAACGAACTGTCATAGGGATCATCATTCGGCGTGCGACGTATAGTGGATTTGAAATAAATAATAATACTTTGTAGCAAATGTCTTACGGTCCACTTCATCCTATACAGATTTTAACAATTCGTAAACATGTACTTGCAAATTATGTATGTTATATGATTGTTTCTTTCAAAAAAAAGTTGCAGAAAAAAGTTGTAGTTTACAAAATGACATGTTCTGTATAATATTTCAGGTGGGCCAGCCAAACCCGCCCACGGATGTGACAGTGAAGATTCGCATCGGGCCGTTCTTGCCCGTCTACCAAATGTCTGCGCAGGCGCACAATATCGATGTGTGAGTATCAAAAATATACCTACTCCATTTTATCCTGGATTAAATTGAAATATACCTACTCCATTTTATCCTGGATTAAATTGGTACTTATTTTTTTTTGAGTTTGTTGTATTTGACCATTTATCTATTTAATAACAATAATATACTTCTTTCAGATTATTTATTTTGTTATATACACTTGATTGACAATAAATTTGCACAAGGCGGATTTAATGCCATGGTCTTTTCTAATGGTTACCTTTGGCTCATGTAGAAAGCAGCATGGTAGGTGAAAAGATGTATCCCCAATTTGACAGGTGTTAGATATTAACCTTATTGGCAGTATAAGCATATAACCTACATAAATGAAAGTGACAGCTGTGTTCTTTTTTCAAGTGTAACTTGTGTTACGAATTCGGTCAGGTTAATTTTATGGGTCAGATAAGAACTATCCAGAACCGTAGAAACTGGCCCTTATTTTTTATTATTAACCAAATTCTAAAAAGTTGGTTGTGTCTAATTCGACTGTCTTTTTTAATCAATGAAAATAAATTATTAATGTAAACGTAATTGAATGATATAGTTTCACGGAACAAGACTACAGCCAGCTGAGTAACTCGTACGCCCGCGACCGCACGGCGCAGACGTTCCTGTCCAACTACGTGTACAACGACGTGGCCGCCGTGTCCCTCAACCCCAACTCCACCATGAACTGGGAGATCTCACCGCCCGAGCTGCAGCGCCTCGAGCGGGAAGCTCTTTCCAGTAAGTACTAATAATAAACATTTATTAAAGGCACTTGAAAAAGCTACACTGATTAGTGTCACTAATACACTAATTTATTGTATTCAGTATACAGTTCTTTTAGGTGTTCTGAAGACAAGCTTTTTACGAGCGACATAGAGCGCACTTGTGCATAAGGCACGTATATAGTAAGAGAGACGGACGTATTAATGTCCCCACTTAAAATTGGAACAAGAAATCCGTACATCTTAATCATTTTTGTTCCAAAATGTTTGTCTTCAAAACGCCGTAAATAACTGTGATTCTATAAAAACGTAAAAACTTAATCGATTTTAACGGACCTTACTGTACAGTGGCGCCACCTGGTAAGACAAAAAACGATAGCCCTCATTATTGCTGTAATAAAACAAAAAAACTACTGAGGTGTCAAGGGACACCCGGATGGAACGAAGTTCCTTTCGATTAATTAGTAAAGAATTTTTTATTTTTCTAAGTTATAAAAAAATCTTAATGTGGTTCACCGAATACTCACTCTGTGTGTCTGATGATGTAGCACCGTAGCTGTAACGTAGCATGTAATTACTACGCCGCTACGAGAATTGCTACGAAATGTGTCGTTACACTTTTCGTAGCAATTTTTTCGTCTAGCCCCCTATCGCCACGCGCGATAAGGAACTTCGTTCCAATATTGATGTAATTGTCGCAGACGCGACTCTCCTCGTGAAGTTCACGTACGTGGTGACGCACCTGACGAACGCCGTGCCCAACCCGCCCACCATAGAGGAGCACAGCAAGGTTCCGCTGCCGGCGTACATCGACGGCCGCCGGAACCCCGAGCGCGACACGCTGCTGGCGCTGCTCTCCGACAAGGCCGATCCTGACACCTGGTGACTATAAGTTTCTTTAGCTGGTGGTTAGAGTATGCAACCTCTCATCGCAAGGTCTCGTACTCGGTTCCCGGGTTGGCCAACAGTATAATTTGTGATATTTCCATCAGGAAATACTCAATAGCAGCATAGAGTTAGATTTGTGTCCACTGGATGGCGATTGGCGCATATATATATATATATATATATATATATATATATATATATATATATATCACTCGGGATCTAAACATAACAGATTAAACCTCAGCCATACGGACCCCATCCTTTTGGATTATATTATATATATTTTTTTAAAAAAGCTTACTAGCAATTTGCAAATACAAATTACTAGTATTCTTGTTAACCTCCTCCAGCTAAGCTTAATTCACTTGTGTTAGGAGGAAGTTTATGTCCGTGGTGTAATGACCAGGATTCGAACCCACGACCGGACCTCTCGATCGTAAGACCGATGCCTTATCATTGCGCCACGGCCGCTATTAAAGTCATGATTTTGTCAGTTTGTTTTGTTGTGGTTGCAATTTGTATTTGCACGGTTTTTTGGCATTCACTTAATGGGAAAAATTACTAAAGTCCAGCTACCAGAGTTCGTTCATTTTAATAGACGATATAGGCGGTTCTGATTGGTTGAGAAAAATTAACATTTTAAAATCAAATCTTTATTGTGGGTGAATGCATCCACATTCGGCAGCAGTACCGGATTAAGCTAGCGCGGGGCCTGTAGCAAAATCTGTCATTTATATTTTATTTTATTTAGAAGGTACAGAAACAGATGACAGATTAAACACTTCATACATTATTAAGTTTTACATGAAAAAAATCTGACGCCCAATTATATCTGTACATAGCACTTCAATTAAATAGCTTCAACAAGCAAGGTAGTACGTTAAACAAAGAACAGAAGAAATTTAACAACTAAAATAAAATTAATAAGATAAAATTTATTTAGCTGCCGAAATACTCCAAAACCACTAGTATTTGTATGATATAATTTCATATGCCTTTTAGGCATCCAAGATATTTACACTCCTATTTAAATTTAATTATTTTTACGGTCAGACAAGCGTTGAAGCGCGGGGCCCTCCAAGTCGCGGGGCCCGTAGCATTTGCTACTATTGCTATATGGCTAATCCGGCACTGTTCGACAGTAATCGTCTTAATTATTGCCTGAAAAATCCAACCTATGACTTTTAATACTGTAATGTTATAGCGCTAGAGAGCAGCACAAACATAATCAGTATTTTGTTATGTCGTGCATAGTGTGATAAAAGTTGTGACAAGAATTTGAAGTTGTGCTCGGCTTGTTTACTGTATGCGCTACTGGCGCCCTCTGCGCCGTGTTTTCTATTATTTATTAAAAGAAAAATGGGTAAAACCTTTCCTTAAAAGTGCATATCGCCACTACTTTGGTTTCCATCTACTTCCAGTCCATCCAGGAAGAGATTGCGGATATCGATAAGACCGCCGATTGTAC
Organism: Hypena proboscidalis; assembly: GCA_905147285.1. Taxonomy (NCBI): domain Eukaryota; kingdom Metazoa; phylum Arthropoda; class Insecta; order Lepidoptera; family Erebidae; genus Hypena; species Hypena proboscidalis. The sequence goes on from LR990130.1 coordinate 6,899,671, forward strand.
AGCGTATAGTTTTAAGCATTAAGTTTTATGTTTTGTATATCTGGTGTACAATAAAGTATATTTATTATTTTATTATTATGTAGTTTATGTTTCCATAACACGGGACTATGGAGTCCCGGTACTTTGGAAGGCATACGTGGGGCCAAAGCCAACAGCGCAGAGGCCTGATAAACAGTTTAATCTAAATGTGTATTATTATTATCAATTCTGTTCACCAATATTATTGCCCAGCGAAGACTAAGTTTCTATTTTATACTTCGATTTAAATATCTTGAGTACAAGTAAGGTGCCGAGAACATGATGTAGTTTAAATAAAATACATTTTAACCCGTTTTTTCTGTACAGGTTGAACGTGAAAATGTTATTCCCGAAGTTCGTCAAGGTATTCAACAAGGGCATGCTGAAGCCGTCCTACCAACTGATGCCCGTCGTTACAGACGAAGGTAAGTTGTATCATGACAAAATTTCGCTCGCTAACGGTAAAGGAAAACATCGTGAGAAAACCAGCATACCTGAGACTGTCTAAAGTACGCGAAGGTATGTGAAATGATCTACCTATTTGCACTTGACTAGCGTGGTAGGCTATGGCCTAGCCCACAGATATAGATTTACATAGATAACGCAAATGCATGTACTTCGCGTGTCTCAACCCCGACCAAGCGTCGAGGTTGGTCGCCGCTAACTTCAGTCCACGCGCGTCTTTTGTCAGAGAAAATCATAGCGGACGGCTCCAGTTGAACGTACTGGGCAGATGGGCATCGGCGGCATCGGTGTCTTTGAATCGGTTTGGATTTCCCGTCACTAAATTTCGGCTGTGACGTCACAATAGGTATTAAAAAGTCGGCACGCTTGGTTTCAATACAAATCGTGAAACTTGCGTTATCTATGTAGATCTATATCTGTGGCCTAGCCCTTCTCTTCATGAGAAGTGGCCCGTGCTCAGCAATGGGACATGTATATATATTTTATATATATACAGGTCTACTATTATTAAGAGCTGGACGGTCGAAATAAGTCTTTTCATGAAAGCTGGTTCTTTAATATATCAGTCCCTATGCTCCCTTGAACATCTGGCAGATTTTGCGATTTTAACTCGTATCACATTTGTACAGAAAAAATATTCTGATAATTAATATTGCTGCCGCGGCCTTCCGAGTCATAAAGAATGCACACTTTTCTTGCTAGTAACTTTGGTAGTTGTTAACTGTTAGATGTGATTTATAATCAAGAGATTTTATTAAAAATACGTTATTTTATGACGTTTGGCATTTTATGTTTTTAAACTTTCGCGATTTGAGAACATTTTTAAAAAATTAGACAACGGGACAGTCGGCTCGTGACCAAGAATGATGCAAGTCATTCGAAACGTCGAGCATAGGTATTTATTTACCTTTATAATAATTACGCGATTCAGACCCGTTTGGCATTTTATCTATTAGATTCATTCTTAGATCATAATATAACATTTTCTAATTGATTATTTTTATAGCATTTAGCTATGCTTAGCAAATTATACTAAGAAACAGTTGAAAAAGATATGGCACCGGCAGGATTTGACGTGTCATACAGTTGAGAAATTTAGGGTTCTGGTAAGAGGCGACCGTAGCTGGATGGCTAAAGCGGCTGCCCGGTGTGCAGTAAGGTCGCAGGTTCAAATCCTGCCGGTGCCATATCTTTTTCAACTGTTTCTTAGTATCATATAACATATTCATTTGATCATTATCATAGACCAGCGGTTTCCAAAGTGTATTCCTATTTTTGTAGTCCACGAAACCCCAGGGTTTCGCGGACTACACTTTGGGAACCGCTGGTCTATGGGACTATGAGAAGGTAATCTTTCCTTTTTATTATGTATTATATTGAATGTAACTTTAATGTATACTTATATTTATTGATAATATTTCCAGATGAAAATGCTAGATTGTACCGCGATGTAAAACTGCGCTTAGAGAGAACAAACCACACCATGTATTGGCGCGTACGGGAATCTTGTTCACCAAGAGTAAGTATTTTTACTAACTTTCATATCATTTCTAAAAGGAGAATTTTTTTTTTTGTTGATGGTTCGAGTATGCGACTTCTGCCTGCTGAGTCTTGGGTTCAATTTCCGGGTCGGGCAAAACTGGTAATTAATTCTCAATAGGAAAACGGAGTTGGAATCGTGCCCGGTGGATGGCGATAGGCTCACATGGGATCTAGACATAACAGGTATAATGTGAGTGTTATACATCTCTGTCACTCTCTCCTGGGCAACATAGGCGTGATGTTATGTTAAAAAAAAACACGTTTAGATAGGCACACACAATCTTTCTTCAATTATAATATGCTAACTACTTCAATTTTCAGGACCCGTTGCTGGAGATACCTCTTAACAACTGCAACATGCTTGTGATGTACACCTTCAACGATAAGTTGTTCCCCGAAACATTAAACTTCATATCAGGGAGCGGGTAAGCGTATAAAAAAAAAACTTTATTAATTTCTTATCAATTCAATTACTTTATCGATCAAACACATGTTTAAAACCTCGTTAGCCACTTGATTATTTGGGAGTTTATTATAAAACCGTACCCTGAATCCCGCGAACGAGTTCATTACCTACTTTTCGCGAGTGATTTTAAAATACTTGTAAATATTTTTTCGTGAATTGTGAATAATGTTTACCTGTGATAACCTAACTGATGATTGCTTAATATAATCGTTATTAACTGAATTTAATTGCAGCATCATCGGTTTGTACACAACATTCGTGTTCTTGGCATCGCGAGTGCTCCGTGGTTTCTTCTCTGGCATCTACACCAAGATCATGTTCGATGACCTGCCCAACGTCGACAGGGTGCTGCAACTCTGCCTTGACGTCTATTTGGTATGATATTACATTCAGTTTATTGTGTTTTTTTTCAAGCTATAAAGCAATCGTGTAAATGCTCGAGAACGGTAGCGGCACCATCTGAACTGATACCGACAGTTTAGGATTTATGCTGATGCTTAATTGCTGACAAACGTGGCATCCTTTGACATACAAATGTATACCTAGCTTATTGTGCGTATTGGGTAATACTATTAGCGCAATAAGTATCTAATTTAATAAATAAATAATAAATAAATACCAACAAGACTATATAAATCTTTTTTATGTATATATTGTAATAACCAAAGGTTAAATTTTGAGATTTGTCTTCTACGGGAATTATAAATAGCTATTTTCTTTCTCTCTTTACCTCAGGTCCGTGAAGCACTGGAACTTGCCTTGGAGGAAGACTTGTTCGCCAAACTGGTGTTCCTCTACCGCTCCCCGGAGACTATGATAAAGTGGAGTCGTCCTAAAGACAACGACGGCGCTGAGCAACAGCGCGCCTTGCCGCCCTCGCGCTGAAACTCGGCGCCGCTAAACTAACTGCTAACTGATGCAAATGTTACTGCGATGATACTCAAATATACTAATGCGGCAATGGAAGTGTAAATACGCAGAAACGCTGTTGCGGTTAGAGCACCTTAAGTCTAATTAAACTTGAGTACCACTCAACATGAAAACCAAACAAAAAAAAAAACTTAAAATTGGTGTGTGAAGCCAAAAGCGTTTCAAAATATGTTCTTATTCATTAAGGAATACATTTAATCGAATCAGTATCATTCGAGTATCAATCGAGTATGCGTTTGCGGGACATGTTAATCATCTTACCAGCCTTTTCCTCTTTGGGTCAACTTCTGGTTCAACCATGCGGCTGTGGTTTAATATTTTTGTAAAGCTTAGTAAGAAATAACTGAACTATCCATACCGTTGACATCATAGAATTAATGTTGCCCAGCAAGTCTTGCAAGTCTTGCAATTACCTATTAGGCTATTGCTATTTATTAAAGTTTACTTTAGATATTAGAAAAACGGAACATTTTCAGCTTGAATAACATAGTATACAAACATAGCCATAGTAAAGACCAACCAGAATAATAAATGTCTAAAGATTTAATGAGAAATTCGAAAAATCAACTGCCACATGGTTATCAACTGAGCTATATGCCGTATCCCACGAAAGTAACTGTTTATTAATAAACATTTACGTAATCAGTATAATGTATTCGTTTCCATTCTAAGCATTCTGAAACTTATTTTATTCTTCGGATGGAACACCTGTGCTCTGAAAATCAAAGTTCATGTGTTCGTGTTTGTGGCTTGCAAGACTTGCAAGACTCTTGCTGGGCAACACAAGATAGAATATGGAAATCTCGCACCTGTCACTTTGGAGTCTGGAGTTCAAGTAGCTTTATTTTTTAAGTTCACTCCACTGTAAAGCAGGCAATGCCAGGCTAATGAAAGATACATTCAACATGATTGTATTGCGCAAAAATACTTATATACGTACCTCTTACGCATGACGTATCTACTAAATGAAATATACTATATTTTACAGATTTATACATATATTATTATTATTATTATGTATAGGTAATATAATAATCGTAAAATGAGTCATGTCTTGAATATTTATTGCGATCATTTAGGAACCAAGAGTACAAGATTTTAACCAGAGTTGCATTGCTTTAAATACTGCCCTAAACGTCCAAATAAAGTAATTTATTTAATTATGAACTGCTGTATAATATGACTTTTAACACATCGATGTTAGAAACATAAGTTGTACAGTAATATAGATATTTTAAGAATAATCATGGTGCATGTTTGTTTTCGCAGATTATAATAAAAATGGCAATATCTTGCAATGAAGCTACGATCTTATTGTACATTATTTAATTAGTGAATTCAGCATAATATTTTATTGTTCAATTAATTATTTTTGGCGTCTATCGCACTATATCCTTAATGCGCACAAACTTACAATTTAGTATGTACTTAAAATACATTTATATGTGCATTCCTAGAGATGGTATCATTGCTTTGCGCGCTACAAAAGGCTCCATGTTATAGGAGATCTATATAAAGTCTGCCAAGTTACCATCTCCCATTTCTAGACTGTATGTAATGCTCTCTTGATTATATTATGGAGATAGATAATATTCTATGCGCTCATAAATAGAGTTTATTTTATTTGCTGTTTATTTTTTCGTCTACTTCCAGGTGTACAGCACGTATATGTTTTTTTATTATATTTTTATGGATGAGTTACCAGTTTCGTACTAGGAATCTATAGTTTAAAAATATCAGAACGCAATTATTACTCGTACCTAATTAATATTAAGGATGCTATGTGCAATCTACAATTTAATTTTATAAAACAGTCTGATATCTATTATAAACCATAATAAAATACATTAAGATATACCGACTCGCGCACGATAGTTTGTAAATAATTTTGTATTCAATCTAACAGTTCTATCAAACTAAACAAGTTTGTTGTTGTTTACCTCAACTTTATGATTGCATTTGATATTACTTAATTAAATTATTGAAGTATGTAAGAGAACTATATTGTACACTTTTGTATTATGATTGTTGTGTCTATGCTGCATTTAATGTTGTCGATTTGTGATAATAAAAATCGTTTGAAACGTTAAAATTACTTTTATTTCTGTTACACATACAAATTATAGTAATGTTAAACAATTTTCTGGGCTTCAAAATATTTCCACTGAAATGAATCTTATAACTAATCTTAATTTACGACCATCAATCTAGGGGCTATATTCATTGACATAAGCTCTTGGAAAAGCAACTTCGCAGCGTATGGTAATCGGATTTGCGAAATCTGAGTCTTATTTTTGCATCCTTTGCATTCAAATGTATTATTCCGTAGGTTAGCAATTGCAATTAAACCGCAGAAATTACAAACGTGTATGCGATAAGGATCAGATACTTCAAACAGTCTTTCTCGTAAGAACTGTGCAGCACCGTGAGCTATTTGACAATCACGTTCCATTTCACCAAAACGCAGTCCACCATCTCTAGCCCTTCCCTCCATAGGCTGTCTCACTAGAATTTGTACTGGTCCTCTTGCCCTCGAGTGAATTTTGTCATCCACCATATGTTTCAAACGTTGATAATATGTGGGCCCCAAGAATACTTGAGCATTTATCTTTCTACCTGTATGGCCATTATACATTACTTCATTACCACGAAGATGATATCCATACTCTTGCAACAAAGAGGAAATTTTCTGTACATTCACAGTATCGTTAAATGGCGTAGCATCGCCGATTTCTCCTTTGTTGGATGAAACTTTACCTTGAATACATTCAATTAAATGACCAATTGTCATACGAGAAGGGATGGCGTGAGGATTAATAATAATATCAGGAGTGAGACCCTCACAAGTAAATGGCATGTCTTCTTGGCGATATTGAATTCCACAAGTTCCTTTTTGCCCGTGACGAGAAGCGAATTTGTCTCCGATTTGGGGAATACGTACTGAACGCACGCGAATTTTGCAAAATTTATATCCTTCACTATTCAATGTTAACATCACCTGATCTACAATACCAGTTTCACTGTTACGCAAAAATGTGGATGCGTCACGTTTAGAATAGCGCTTTGTCGTTCCTTCCAATTCATCATCATTTTCTGGCAAAGTTATGGTCTTCCCAATAACTACATCATCACCAGAAACTCTTATACCTGGCGCAATAATGCCATCTTCGTCAAGCTTGTCATATAGAGCATTTCTCATGCCTTGACATGTCTGTCTTGTGGGTTTCTCAAATTGTTCTTCTTGATCACCAATTCTTTTCGACTCTGAATCTTTATATGATCGGTAGAACACAGATCTAAAGAAACCTCTCTCTACAGCAGAAGCATTTAAGATAACACTGTCTTCTTGGTTGTATCCTGTGTAGCATAAAATAGCAACAATTGAATTGATACCAGCAGGCAATTCTCTGAATCGTAGATATTCCATAGATCTTGTTGTTACCAATGGTTTGTGTGGATAGTACAATACATGAGCCAGTGTATCCATTCTTACATGGAAGTTGGTGATATAGACTCCCATAGCTTGCTTACCCATAGCACTTTGATAAGTGTTCCTGGGGCTTTGATTGTGATCAGGGAATGGAATAATGGAGGCACAAACACCCAATATCATAGCAGGATGAATTTCACAATGAGTGTAAGTTGTACAGTAGGCATATTCTTTAATCTGGGCTAAGTCATCAGGGCTCATAGCAATCATTACAGTCTCTTCTTCAAGGGTGTCAATATATTCAACAACACCACTTGCAACTAAGTTCTGCCAACCATAATTATTGAAATCCCTTTCTTTGAGATCATCAATATGTTTTTTCTTAAGTAAAAGTGATCCATTCTCAACAATTAATAAAGGACGACAGATTCTACCAGCATCAGTATAAATTCTGATTTCTCTGTCTCGTATGTCACGGATCATGCTTACTTCAGAAACAATAATATCCATTTGACGTCTTAGTTTTCTTAAGGTTGCCATCAATTGTTCAGGATCTCTGTGGATGCCAACCCAGCACCCATTGACAAATATTTTGGTAGCATCAGCTATAGCTGAGGGTGCAATTTCTTCTAAATTTTCCATAGACCATTCTTCCAAGAACTCAAGAATGGGAGAAGGTTGACTACCAACAGAAATATAAGCCATCAAGGCAAGATTCTTTACCAAACCCACAGCAGCACCCTCAGGAGTCTCTGCAGGGCAAATCATACCCCACAATGTGTTATGCAATTGTCGAGGTTTGGCTAATTTACCATCACGTCCAATAGGAGAGTTGACACGTCTTAAATGAGATAGTGTAGATGCAAAAGTCAATCTGTTCAATACTTGTGACACACCAGCTCTGGCTTGGTGAGCCTTCTTTTGATCACCCCAGTTTCCAGTAGCAAGGGAGTATCTTAAGCCATCAGTAATAATCTTAGTTTTGATAGCCAATTCAAGATTGAAGTCCTTTCCTCTATCAATGAATTTTTGAGCATACATCCTCACTTCTTTCAAAAGGTTTTTAAATAAACCCCTAAATAAAAATGCAAGCAGTGGTCCAGCTAGATCCAAACGTTTATTACCGTAATGATCTCTGTCATCAAGCTCACGACGACCCAAAGCAGCCAATAACAACCTGTGTACCATGTAACCCAAAAAGTAAGCTTTTTTAGTTTCACAAAAATCTGATACTCCAACATGGGGTAACATTTCCTTCTGCAAAATTTCTCTAGCATATTTAATACGCTTTTCCTTTGTTACTCCTGGACGTGCTCCACGAGCACCAATGAAGTTAAGTGCTACATTTTGTTCTTGAATTACAAAGGCTTCATCTAGAGACGGTTTCACCATCTCCATCATCTCAGGATCATCAAAATCATAAATAATATGCTCCAAAATATCCCTGTCAGCCACAAACCCTAAAGCTCTGAATACAATCATAATTGGAATTTCTTGTTTGATGTATGGAACAATAGCTATGATCCTTTGACCTATAGCAGACTTTTTAATATTTTGTCCACCTCGTGCCATCATGTTCACCCATAAAGTTGAAGTTGGCCTTGAACTATGTTCAAGGCATGAACGGATCTCAGTTTTGTATGCAAACTTGCCATCTTTCATACTGAATACATATACAGTGTTTGTAGCCATTTTCTCTTGGGCAATCAATACTTTTTCTGAACCATTAATAATGAAATAACCACCAGGATCCAGTGGGCACTCATTCAATTCAGACAGATCTCTGTCAGTCAAATTATTTAAAAGACAGTAAGTTGATCTCAGCATAATAGGAATTTTGCCAATAAACGTTTTCTGATGTTGAGTTTCAACAGGCTCCTCATGTTCTTTTACAATGGTTTTTGTTATGTCCACATACAGAGGTGCAGAGTAAGTCAAGTTACGCAGACGTGCTTCATTAGGCATCATAGGAGATGGAGCGCCATCTTTTTCCCAATGTGTTGGTTTGGAAAGGTAGATCTGATCAAATTTTAGAAGATATCTTGGCGGAACTTCGATTTCGCCTGACGAGTGTTGAGCTTCAGCTTGCAATTCTATCGGAGGTGAATCTTCTACAATGCGCTGTACAGACATTTGAATAAATTCATCGAAACTGTCTAGCTGTTGTCGCACTAGACCCTTTTCATCGAAATAAGCGTTGATAACAATCCAGCAAGCTTCTTGCCAGAGTTCTGACGAGATTTCTTCCACGTCAATTTCTTCATACTGATCATCTTCAGTATCGTACATGATGAAAGAGGAGAACAAGGATGTTCTCCTCAAATTGAACTTGTTAAAAAATAAACTTTTAAGCACACGTATTGGAAATTATTCACAAAATCGGAACATCTACTGATTCTACTGACAGCGGTGCAGATATACAAAATGGCGATATAGCAGTATGTAGTGTAGGCATGGTCTTCGCCATATGGCAATTGACATCGATTTGGATCAGGTATCGATTTTTGGGTGCAAGTTGATTTATGCGGCCTCATGAATACATCAAAATTTCAAAAGCTATTTCGATTTAAATATATATATTTGGTCAGATTTTGTCACATGCATTACCACATTAGTTCTCAACAGTAGTATCTAGTTGTAGTAATATTAAATCGATCCATTACATCATTCCCTTAAACTTTTTATTCTGACTAGCTAGAGCCACAACCTCATTGTAGCCGGCAATAGCCAGAATTAAACGTAGTGCTTGACTAATAGGATATCGATTTTTTTTTCCTATTGGTCCAATATTAACCCCTTTATTGGTAATTTACATTTCGTTCTAGATATTGCTGTTGGCAATGAGTGGCGGTCTTGTCACGACCCCAGAGATCAAAGATAATAGATGTCAAGATGTAACAAAAAGAAAATAGATGATTATTATTTTGCAACAATTGGACTGTCAAATTTCATAGAAAATTTTCCCCGGGCTGGATAAATGCTGTCAAATCCCATACATTTCTAAACTTTGGCCGTATCTAGGTGGGGGCAATGTCTTACCTTATGTATACCAAAAAATAAGATAAATAAATAAAGTAACGAGTAGAGTACGAGAACATAATAGAAAATACATTCATAAAATTAGGGCTATCGCATATGAATTCACCACTTGGAGTTCTTGTGTAACGTGAGGTTTGTCAAATGCATCTATTTGCGGGTTGGCTATGCGGTTATTGAGTCTATAAGTGTCTATAGAGCAGCCTTGCCAGACGTCCCAGCTTTAGCGGGACGCGGACGGTCCCACTGTTTAAGCCTGGCCAGCTTTTTAAGTTCGGCACTCCCTAATTCTTGGTGGCGAAGGCGCTTTGGTGGCATTTCTTATTTTTACAGTAAATATCTAACAAAATCGACAACTTTAACACCTCGGTGTCACTTCTTAATTTTTCGGCGCTCTCTAATTCTTGACGTCAAAGGCACTCTGGGGCCACTTTATAAATCTACTACTATTATTAAGCTGAAGAGTTTGATTGTTAGTTTGACTGCGCTTATGTCAGGAATTATTGGTTCGAATTGAAAAAAAATTTTTGATAGTCCATTTACTGAGCAAAACTACAATTTTGTATAATAAATTATGCTATATAAATTCACGCTACAGCTAATAGGAGTGGATCACCAATGAAATCATAAATTTTGGCAAACGAAAAGGATCGACGTATTTTGGGTAACATTGACTTTGTACAGTCATACTAACAACAATTTATTTTAAAAAGTTACCACCAAAAATTTATGATGACATTATAAATAAAAAACAATAACAAAATTCTACAAGTAATACTTGAGATTTGAGATCTTATTCGATACCCAAATAACATGTAGTTTACTATGTTATACACTATTTTCCTATTTTACCATGATATTATAAATAATTTTGAAATATTTTGTCAACAAATTCGTTCATGTTGTGCATTTTTATCAAAACTAAACTATCTTTTACCTTTAAACTGTGATGAAATGATTTCATTTTTTAATAGATTTGTTACAAAAGAAATATAAAGAAAATAAATAAATATATATCGAATACAATAAATATTTGTCATAACATAAGTGGGCAAATCTTGGGATCGATCCTATAATCCTATATAACGTTAATCGTATGGAAAACATGTTCGATTTATTATAAAATCTATCGATGTTTTGTGAATATATTAATGTCTCTGTCTCGGTCCCTAGTGGATGGATGTTTTGTTTGAGAGTTCAATTTGACTAATTTGACGAATTTTGAGATGATTCATTCAAGCTGAAGTGCTTTTTATACTTCTCTTTTTATTATTTATAATTGTTGCATTTACTTAATATGGATTCTTCAAGAAGAAACAACACAGATGAACAACGGTGTATAATAGGCCTTCAAGATTTAAAAATATCCAACAAAGTTGAAGATGTTACTGAGCAGGCGCACGGCGCTGTAACATCGAACACAAGTTCTGTCGCTAAAACTCGCCCTGTAGGCGCAATAGAGAGCTTTGTTCTAGATAACAGCCAAAACAATCGGCAGGACTACAGTTTTTACGAAAGATCAAACGTTATAGCCGCTTCAAAGTTCGCGACACCCAAACGGGTAGAGACTATTGCGTCAATCAATAAGCGCGATATAAACACTGCAGCTTTGCCCTCAAGTCCTACGCGGTCCGTCGACTCCATATCACAAAGGTCACTAAGTTATCAAACTGACGATCTGTACGAGATTCCTGCTATTCCAAATGCTCAATATCCACCACCAGTGTACGAAAACATAGATTATTACGGAGAACAGCGATCGCCACAGCCGCCTTACTATCATCAGCTGTACCAGCAAGCGCCGCCGCCGCCCGTCTCCGACGGATATTACGACACGCGTTACAGCAAAGCTCAACCCCAAGTGCCAGTTAACTCCAAGACTAAACTTAACCCATTAGTGTATGAAAACATGCTGTGTTCAGATAATGATAAGAAAAGTGAATTTAAACCTCAGCAACAAAACATTGACCACCATTTTATACAACAGACTTCAGTCCCTGGTCCACAAGTACCTAACAGTAGTGTAATCAGGAACATGCCACAGCTGATAACAAGTGAGAAAATTAAAATTGACAGAGCCCCGCCCCCACCAGCATATAACACATCTCAGGAAAACCCTGGTAGTGACTACACTGTGATGAAATCTGCTCCTCCTAAGTACACAGATGTCAGTACTTTATTGAAAAATGATAACACTATAAGTTTTGATGATAAAATTGTTACAATACCTTCTACAGCTATATATGCATCAATAGCTCCAAGTGCTCAACGGCCCAAAGCTAATATTGCCACTGAAGTCCAAACAGCTACAGCTGCTCCAAAATTCTTCCACCCTAAACCTAATATATCAAATTGTGTTGGTAAAGATAAGCCACCCTCAATGAATGGTGGGTACAATGCTAAGCCTGTCACAGTGAGCAGAATGCAGATAGTGGATGACACAAATGGTTCAGACTATGTGTGCATGACTGGCGGCTCTCCAGCTGCTGCTGTGGCTGCAAACAATAGAGATAATGTGTCAATTGGATCAGAGTCAATTAGTTCTCGGAATCTAGTGTCAGGATTAACATCATTATGTTCCCCTGCACAGTCACCTGCACCTAGCCCCACTCCTAGTTCTGTGTCACAAGTGTCAGGAGGTTCTCGGGGCTCAGGAGGTAGAGGCAAGAGTCTTCTGCCATACAGCATCACTCCGCCCCGTCCACCAGGCCCAAGTGAGGCTCAGCGGAAAATAGAAGAACTTACAAGGCAACTTGAGGAGGAAATGGAAAGGCAGGATGAGGAAGGGGAATATTTTGGTAAGTGCATAAATAATAATAATAGTTGAAAAATATAATATCCCAAGAATCTAACACTATAATCATATTAAAATTACAAAGCACCCAAATTACTATTAACTGTAACATACATAATTATAAACTATAAACATTAAACTATCCATGTGTGTAACAATAATCATTAATGGATTTAATCCATGTCATAAGTTAACAATGAAGTCATTAAAACATACAAATAGAAAAAGATACAATAGTGATAGTGAGCGTGTATAATACTGAGTAGCAGTTATCTAATGAATTAACGGTTTATATCAGGCATCTGCCATACATGTGGAGCTGGGGTCACTGGTGCTGGACAGGCTTGTCAGGCAATGGGCAACCTTTACCATACCAACTGTTTCATCTGTTGCTCTTGTGGACGGGCCCTTAGAGGCAAAGCCTTCTACAATGTACATGGCAAAGTATATTGCGAAGAAGATTACCTGGTATGTATACTAACAAATAATTATTGACTTGGATTTAATAACCATAGATATTTTAATAAATATTAAATATGTTTACAGTACTCCGGATTCCAACAAACAGCTGAAAAATGTGCAATATGTGGACACCTCATTATGGAAATGGTAAGTCAGTATGTTGTATTGACTTTCATTCCTAATAGGGTTGGCATACCTTATAAGGGTTAAATGGGTAATTATTTAGCATATCTGGTTTCTCCACTAGTGACTAGATTAGGGTACCAAAGACTAGATACTTCTTATAGATTGCAATCTGGTCTCGGAAATTAATGAGTAATTTAAATTTTGACTTAAGCTAGGCCACATAGTAAATAAATTAATATTTTAGTTTATATATTATTTGTCATTTCAGATTTTGCAAGCCATGGGCAAGTCATATCATCCAGGTTGTTTCCGTTGCTGTGTGTGCAATGAATGTCTAGATGGAGTGCCGTTCACAGTGGATGTTGACAACAAAATCTACTGTGTCAATGATTATCATCGCATGTTTGCACCCAAGTGTGCTAGTTGTGGCAAAGGTAATTTACAAACTTAATTTACTTCAATTTAAATTTATAACAATAAAGATTCCATTCTAGAAGGTTATAAAATTATCAATGCATTTATATCATCACAGTACTCAAAGATAAGATATAGGATTATACCTACTCTAAGTCAGTTTACAGGTTGTTTTAATAATTATAAAATTTTGTTCCAATAAATATTATCATATTAACACTTTTGTGTGATAAAAGTGGGTATGGTAATATGGTTGTTAGGTTCGCATTAGTCTGCCCGACTCTGCCCAGTAGCTAAAATAGATTGCAGTCTGTATTATGTATGTATACAATTGCAATTCAATTTAAATACTTGTTAACATGAAAACTTTTAATATGTAAATATTTAATATTAAAATAAGATTTAAACTAAACTACATATTGCTGTTCTCTGCAGACTTGCCTCCCACCATTCCCCAAAAGTTATTTTTTTTTCACCAACACACTGTAACAACATTGTCTACTTTTGGTTGTTCACTTTTTTTTAATCATGTTTACAGGTATAACACCAGTTGAGGGTACAGATGAAACAGTAAGAGTTGTATCTATGGATCGAGACTTCCATGTGGATTGCTACATGTGCTGTGTTTGCGGTATGCAGCTAACCGATGAGCCTGACAAACGCTGCTACCCCCTAGCTGGTAAATATCTTACATATCCCCATGTATAGAATAAGGACTCTATTTCACGAAAACATTGTTGTTACTATATCCTTACTAATATTATAAATGCGAAAGTTTGTGAGTATGGATGTATGGATGTTTGTTACTCTTTTACGCCAAAACTACCGGGTCGAATTCGATGAAATTTTGCACACATGTAGCTTATAGTCTGGATTAACATATAGGCTACTTTTAATTGACATACCACGCGGGCGGAGCCGCGGGCGGAAGCTAGTTATGGAATAAAATAGTTGTTAAACTTATGTCCTACAAATTTATATACTGCAATAGAAAGTAGAAATGGAGTCCAGTGACAAATGGAAGAGAAGAAAACTATATATATCTTAAGGCCAAGCATCTATTTCTTGTATGACATTTTATTGTTTTTTTATACATCTAAATTGATTTTTGATTCGATAAGAACAGACAAAGATATAATTAAATTGTTAATATTTCAGGAAAACTGATGTGTCGCGCTTGTCATTTGGCTACTATTGGAGCAGCTTCGGGCCCCGGCCTGTCGCCTGCTCCTCACCTCTCGCCCGCTTCGTACCAGTACATGGGTTGAAATCACTGTTTTTTCTGCTGCATCTATTGTTAAAAATATACATTAGGAAAAATAGGTGACTGGCTTAAGTTTTGTATAAAAGATTGTGCTCAAAATTATGTATAGCAAAGGATGCATCTGTTAGCATTAAATGTTTAGCTTTAATATTTTAATTTTAAGTTATTGTTAACTTAAATAAACTGTTTTGTAAGTGAACTGTTTTAAACCATGTTGTTATTATGCATTGTTATACAAATTACTACTCACATTATTTTGTAAATGTGTGTAGGTATAGTATCATGACATTGTGTAGGATACAATAGTCAAGTAAACAAAAAGGGATTGAATTACAACTAGGTTTCATAAAATGTATCTAGCATGGATGATAAGTTTATATTTTGCAAAAGCTTGAAATGTTATCTGTAATTGTTAACATATTTATGTCAAAATAAAGCAGTGTGATTTGATTCAGCCAACAGCAGCTTTGCCTATATTTTGTGATATCTATAAGTTTATACAAATTTTACTATTGCACTTTTAAAACAATAAGGGTAATTCTTTTTAAGAGTATACAAATATGTGTGGGCCTAAAGTCAGTGTTTAGATTCATAGTGTAAATTAATATTGGAAGAAGTTTCATGTTATGTGTTATCACAACATATTAATGGTACCAGAGATAGTAGATGTTGAACCCCAAGTATTATGGCTGCTAGTTAAATTGCCATTGATGTGAAGTGCATTTATTAATTTTATTTACACTGGACATGACAGCACTCATGATTGTGACTGACCATTGGTGTATAGGCTTCAACCTCCATTTTACTAATGTGTTACGATAAAATACACAATTTAAACATTCCACTTATGTGCTGTCCTGTTTTGTACTTAATATATATAATTTGTAAGTTGTTTTATATGTACATTTTGATGCAAATTATGTGATTATTAAGTAATTAGTTAATTTTTATGAAATAAACAAGGATTTTGTTAAGTAGTACTTTTATATTTAAATAATAAATATGACAAAATTTAATACAGTTTTTTTGTCAATTAATAATAAGTTTCCTAGAATCCATTAATAAAAAATAAAAATATTAAATATTGCTTTTCAATAATAAATAATTTGATAAAAAGTTTAAAGTTACTAAATATGCCTAGTAATATAGACTTGTCTAACAAGTCTATGCTAGTCTATACCTTTGGTCCAATGGTGCATGAGGACCAGGTAGACGAACTTGATGATGATTTCAGAACTAGATTTTGCTTGAAACCAAGTGTTAAGTCTGATATAGAACACAGAGCCAAGCATTTCTATGGTAAAAGTCATGTTACACTGTATCTCTGATAAGCACATTCTTCTGATAAGCAGATAAACACAATTACACTTTTAAGAACTTGATTGATTGAAGATCAACTTAATCTCATTGATTTTTTTAGTTGCAATATAGCTTCATAAGATTATTCACTTTTGAAATGCATGCTGGTAAATCACAATCATATCAGCCTGTAAAGTTAAATATGCATGCTTTGCATTTGCGAAAATTGGGTGAAGGGCTTAGAGACAATATCTTTTGAGAAATATGGATCTAGTAGAGCCAGCAAGTGTTCCCCTCTCACATTAAAAGTTCTTATCTTGTCTTGCTTGTTCAATAATAATGATATGTGCACTCAGTTACCTCGAGATTCTGGGATTTATGTAACTAGCTTTAATTTTTTTTTAACCTGTGCATTGAGGCAACGAAAAAGTTTTCAACTTTTGCAAGACAATTCATTTTTATATATATTAGAGATTTATATTTTAGTAAAAGCATTCACTGGCGATTATGAAAGTTATAAGATGTCTTTTATTGATATTTCAATCAGATAAGCAGAAATCATGCTTTCTTCACCTTGTCTTTGATGGCCCGCATTTCCGACTTATACCTCTTCATTTCATCCATTACTTTAGATTGTTTATATTTCATTTGATAGTGCTGTTTACTTTCCTGGATACGATCTTGGATATTCACTTTCTGTTCTTGATACATTTTCTTAAGCCGTTCTCTAGAAGGCACCGGTTTGATCCAACCCATATATTGTAATCTTTTAATAGCATAGGTGGTTACTCCTAAAAAAATACATTTATAAAAAAAAAAAAAAATTGACCCTTTGATTTTAATAATCTGAATTAAAATTTAATTTTGAATTTGGTTTAGGGACTTTAAATATTATAATAGATACAAACAAAAATCAAAACTATCTTCTTAACAATATTAGTTTTGGTTGAAATCAGATTGCGTCATAAAAAGTAGCATTGCAATTACCTGCTGTGACAGCATACCGCAACGGTGTCACTAACTTGTATAATGCTAGTGCGAGGGCAAAGTATCCAGCACTGGAGTCTCTTAGTGGGTTAATAATTGCATCACTCAGGCCCAGTGATTGTAGTAAGCTTATAACATCGAGACCACTGCAAAAGAGTTACAACATTGCATAGTAAAACATTTTATTGCAACTATCATGAAATTTAAATTTAGCATTGATTACTCACCTTCTCACTATGTAGTATGCAGAACCAAACCAAATGCATGATGTGCACATGTGGACGGGCATAATAACATACCAATAATCTTTATACATTTGCTTTATCTTTTGAAGGAGCCCCTCTTTTTTTTCCTCCTGATCAGGCACTTTATCAGTAGGGCTTTGTTTCGTGGTGCAATGTCGTATCGAGTTAGGAATTAAGATCACATTCTTTCTTTCTAGCAAAGATCTACTGACATGATTATTCTGATAGCAAATACTACTTGCCAAAACCCTTATTGTATCATTATTTCCAACATTCCATATCACCGGTTTGGTTATACTGAGTGGGTAGTGACAATTCCTAAATATCGTCCTATACGCTAGAGCCATGGTTATAAATATAAGTTATTGATACTGCACAAAAACCTTATATACTATTCATTTTAAAATAATTCGAATAAAATGTATTGCGGAATTGTTGATGACAGACTGACAGTTTGTAAAATTCTGATTGACATAACCATTACGTGACATCGAGGACATTGACACTAGATGTAGTGTTTCCACATTTTTTTCATCATTATGCGTTATTTAACGGTGCTGCTAATTGGTAGGTACTAAAGGAATTGTGATAACAAACACGGACAAGGTATTTTTCGGGACGGATAATGACATCAAAGCGCGACGCGGTGCGGGTGCGGCTAGTACTGAACGATTCTAATAAAACTTGGCATGGGTGTAGTCCTTACAACGTTTTAACATCTTAGCAAACCTTTATTTCAAAATAACCATGCGAGCGGAACCGCGGGGGAAAGTTAGTTTGTATCTCTGAATACGCTAATCTCGGGAAGTATCGGTCGGTTATGCAAAATTCTTGTTTTGTTGGATAGCGCATTTATTATGAAAGATTATAAGATAAAAAACATTACGCTACAATTAATAGGAGTGGAGCGGCAGTAAAATATGTCGCAAAAAGAAGCTAAGCAGTATAACGTGGGTAAAAACGTGGGTAGCAGCTAACATAAAATCGCGCCTATATAATCCAGAAGAGTGTGGTAGAGGTGTATAACACCCACATTTCATCTGGTATGTGTAGGTTACAGGTGATAAGGGGTGAGCCTATCACCATCCAGCGGCCATGATTCCAACTGTGCTGCTATTTGAAAAATCCGATATCACACTTTTGCTCGACCCAGAAATTGAACCCGAGACCTCTCGGTGAGAGGCGCGTACTCTAACCACTAGACCAACGAGGCAGACGACGTCGCAGTTAACAGCTAGTAATAATAAACTTAAATTAATCACATTCACCGTACAGATACAAAAAAATCATGAAAATAAATTGAACATTTTATAGACGCTCCTCGTCCAGTCGGCAGTGTACTTTTATTTATATAATATCAATTAAGTACATATCTATTTAGAAATTTTAAAGCATCATGATTCATGTGCAAAAGCAATACAGCTTAACCAAGTCTTTGTCTACACAATAACTTTGATTGCGGTAAAGGTTCAGTCGGCTCACAGTTCCTGAAACTTTCCAGGTAGGTTTGTGTCGAAGAAGAGTGCCATCGAATATACCCCCACCAGGGTATGTTTGCACTATCACCTTGTAAATACGCCATCCCTTATTATTCTCGACCAACGACACATGTAATATTTTATTTAAAGTTAATTTCTGGCACTGTGGGTACTTTTCTAACAATTTGTTAAGGTGTGCAATTAAAATTCGGGATATAAGTGGTTTCATTTTAGGACCAGGTATAATTTTTTTACCTCTGTAACATGCACACCAGTGCTCTGCA
Source organism: Hypena proboscidalis (assembly GCA_905147285.1). Classification (NCBI taxonomy): domain Eukaryota; kingdom Metazoa; phylum Arthropoda; class Insecta; order Lepidoptera; family Erebidae; genus Hypena; species Hypena proboscidalis. The sequence goes on from LR990130.1 coordinate 6,918,911, forward strand.
ATGCCTATATATTCACATGTTCTTCTTGAGGAAATCGGGAAAAACAGACTTGAACTGCTACGTTTTGAAATGCTTGATTTAGTTCTAGCATTAATAAATTCATCTGAAAGGGAACGCCGGTCGAGCAGATGCAGAAGTGTTTCGTGTACATCGAAAGGTGTCACAAGTCGATTTGAATTGGTCTGAATATTTCTGAAAGCTACTTCATGGCGGTGTCGAAAGTCCTCTGGAAACAGAATTCCAAATAATGGTAAACGCTCTTCAAGGTGACCTTGAGCAGTACGGGTAATACTCCCCCATCTCATACCATGATCACTTAATACGATTAAAATTGTTTTGTTCAAATAGCCATCAATGTTTAATGTCGTCAAAAAGTTGTAATACGTTTCATCCATTATACGAGGCTTATTCAGATCTTCATGGCTAACAGACTCTTCCCAAAACATACCGAAAAAATTGTTTGAACGCAATTTTCGCGTCAGGCTGTATATGTAGTCAATCAGTATTTTATAATAATATTTGGAACCCATGCATTGATGATAGTGATACAATTTGTTATGAAAAACGTTTCTGGTTTCAAGAATGAATGGCTGCATGTAGAAATGCGTAGGTATAACTTTTAAATGGTATTCGTAATAGCCGAGCAGAGCAGCGATGCTGTCTGATCCCATCGCTGTCAAGTATCCTTTGTCTTTAAACTTATCCCAGATGAACTCACACTTGGTAGTATCAAAAAACTGTGCTGTATCATTTAAACAGAATTTCTTGACGAAATCGAAAGATTTGCCTGTTAGTAACGGGAACAAGTTTGGATAGGAGTTATCTCCTACTTTGTTATACCCAAATAGTTCTATCATTCCTTTTTCTAGAAGGAATGTTGATGTTAAAGGCATTGTGCGATGAAAGTTCATTCTTGATAAACTTTCAAGTCCAAGTATAAGTACATTATACGCTTCTTCGTGGTGGTTGGTAGGCCTTAGAACAGCATCATTTAAATTGAACAAAAAGAAATCATCATATATTTTATCTTCAGATACATAGCATTCAACTCGCACATATTCATGGTTCACGTATATGATAGTTGAGAATTCTATGCACTTTCTGTAAACAACGTTCTCAACCGATATGGCTGAGAAGCTCCTATAGCAGCAGTAGAAGTTGTCTTCGTTCCATATACTAAAATCGGAAAAAGTGTCTTTATCCACCCAGAGATGTGTTGAATTGGATTTGATGAGTGTAACGGTGTCTGAGCAATTGTGCGCGTCGGTCGGAAGCGCCACGATCTCTCGTATACCATCACTGACCTGTGGAAATCCGCGAATAGCACAGCCTTCTGTCAAGACTGCGAATGCATCCGCGTAATCATTCACTCCCTTCACCGTCTCAACAACAATCAAGATAAAAATTAAATATAAAATCGTATAGCGAGGCATTGCGATAAAATGAGATCCATTTTTATCCATTTTGACCCCGTAACTCAAAGTAGCGGTTTATTTAACACTTAGTTTATTAAAGTTGTAACCACAACATGTTTGAGTATTTTCAAACATTAGAACGCCTTGTTGTTATGGAAAGAGACCGTGTTCATAACACACCTCTAATCCTTTTGATAACATTGCGAAAACAACGTTTGTAAGTATTTAACAGCAGAAAATTAAATTTCACTTTAATAGGTAAGTTACTTGCAAATGTAGACAATCGTTTTCATCGCCGCTCCAAAATGTTTCTGATTTTGAAGAATATTAAAAACATAAAAAATAGAAAGAACGATTAAAATCGGCGCTGAAGCCATAGCGATTTTAACGAAAAATTATGATTGATTCGATTTAATTCTCAGGATCCGTGATAATTTTGACGATAAATCCACGGATGGTTCTATCTGGCTCTCGTACACGCCGAAACTAATGACTTGACAAAAAAAGATAAAATACGTAAACTTAGGAAATTTTCGCTCGTTATTTTTTTTGTAAAATTATTATTAGAGGCTTTTACCTAAACTAAGAACGTTTACAAAGGCGCCCCTTTGTAAACGTTCTTAGTTTAGGTATGAAATAAGTCGGAACGGAACTATCATCACAAAATTGAAATAAGACGACCTTTTATCAACGGTACGATTTGCAAAGATACACGCTATGTTGAAATTCAAAACAGTGCAAATCAAATCTATAAAATGATACTATTTCAAAACTGCACAACTCCCGGGACAGGAATATCTACTAAAATAAACAAATTAAACAACAACGTATTTTTGAAACAAGTTTACGGATAATGTCGCCTACGACTTCGTAGAGATCATGGCTGTAGACGCTCTACGTTCGACCTACGCGCTACGTCCGTAGCTGCGCAGACGGTCACTGATTACTTCCAAGATTATGAATGTTTTTTTTCTCCTTTAATCTCTTTTATAGTTTTCGGCTTTTATTGTTAAACTTATACTTCTGGACAACAGGCGTAAAAGCCATATATTATGTGAATGAATTCAGGGTTATCTAGAAAACTTAAGTAAAATTATAAACAACAACAATGGTTTATTTTTATTAAATAAAATTAAGCTGTCTTGCCTTAATGCTACTATGTATATTTTTAGTCTCTATATATAGAAAAATATATACAAAAATTATAAATTAATAAATTACCACAAATTAACGCAAAATTGTTATATATAATTAAAATCCTTAAGTACCTTTTCTACTTACAGTACTTTTTCTAAATAAATTAGTCACTAAATATTTTAATTACTATTTATTGCCATAAACCCAAGATTCGTTATCCCATAAGTAAATAATTTACATAGAAAAACCTGTCGCAGGTTTCTATGCACACAATTGCATTGTATTTTATTGTGCATAAGTATGTATATTTTTAGTTAAAAGTGTAAGATCGTTAAAAGTTTTCAGGAATAGATATTTTTGTTCGATATGTTTCAACTGCTGAATCTTGGGTTTAATTCTTTGAAAACATTATAAAACTATGATATTATTAGATATTTTCATTCGACTATTTCTAGTATGCACTTACATCAACTAGCATAAAATTAAATCGTTGTGATATGTGATATTCCCAAACTACGGTACTCTATAATATTATACTCTTCTACTTGGCACTTTATACAGAACCAAAGACGTTAGATTTTGACACAATCACAATACTTAACTTTTGAGGATAAAGAACAGAAGATTATTATTGAAATGTGTTCAGTATACGTCATACAACAAGTAAGTATCGTCACACTATTAAATACATAAAATACTTCAGTTAGAAAGTATACAGAGTGTAATAAATTTTGTTAGCGTTACTGATAAAACCATATATTTTCCAACTTTCTGAACACTGTTTACAAAGTAATTACTACAATGTTTGAGAATATTCGATTCTTGATTAATAAAAAATTGACTCAATAGTGGCCAATCGGTAAAACAATGAGGACAATTTTCACGAAAAATGTGTCAGCAAAAACATTGATATGAGTTTGATATGGTCTTTTGATCGTGTTTTAAGACTTCTAAGTTATATATCTAAGGGCCAATTTCATCAAAATTCTTTATCCGTCGTGTGTTCCGATAAAATATTCAAAGAAAGAGAGATGGGTGTGCTTTATGTGTGTAATATGTAATGTTAGTGAACACCCTCGCGGCCTAGGCGTTATTTCTTCCAGGTTTAAGTAAACCGCGGCCCAAAAGAAGTTTGGTCAATTAAGACTAAGTATATTGAGACGAATGTAAACGGATATCTACTGTATGATGTATAGGATATGTTAGCCAAAAGGTACAATACTTTTACAAGATATGCCGGAGGTTAGGAAGAGAGAGTTAATGCTTATAACATTTCTATATATAAGCAATTTATATTTTAACATTCTAAAAGGCTAATTATAACTTTCACTTTGATAATGTTTATTAAGCCTTATTTACCTACCTATCAATATATTTAACACAAATTTTCTTTCTTTAAGTCCTATCTACACTATGAAAGAAAATTTTATTACCTATTTAGGCCTATTTTTTCGTTAGTACCTTCTCGGAATGATTTAATTACAGTTACAACAGATTATCTACATTGAATACATTCAACACTTCGTAATATCACAGTTACTTTCTATTATCTGGATGCGATAATCACTGGCAAAAGCAGTACAGTTTGAGCTGATAGTGTTGTACGCAGCTGCTCTGATCGCCGTAGAGGTTGAGTCGGCTGACGGTCCCGGCGAGGCTCCACTTGTCGTCCTGGTGCCGTCGCAGCGTGCCTTCAAACACCGCATCGCCAGGCGACGTCTTCACCACGGCCAGGAACTCCTGCCATCCCAGCTCGTCTTCCCTCGGCTTCCCAGCCAACATCTCAGTCACCTCCACCACTTCCACCAGCGATAACTCTGCACACTGAGGATGTTCCTCCAAAAGACCATTTAAATGTTCCACAAGTTTTCCAGCCACGGAACGTGCCAACCAATGGCCTGGTTCCATCTTCACACCTTTGTGACAAGTGCACCAGTGGTCATCAATTTCAGCCAATTCACATGTGCGATTTCTAGGAATAGGTAAAAACAAACTTATGCTTCTATCTGCACTGTAGAACGTTTCAGATCTCTTTTTAATATTTTCGTCACTTATTGTGTCCAAATTGATTAAATCCGACAGCGTCGCGTACATATCAAACGGTGTTGTTAGTCGTTTGTTGTTTTGTTTTAGATTTTCATACGCTAAATTATAATTTTCTTGAAAGGATGGCGGCACTAACATATAAACGAGAGGTAGACGCTCCTCTAATCGACCTTGTTTGGTAAGCCTGATTGCGCCCCATCTTATGCCATGATCACTTAATAATATTAAAACTGTATTATCTAAATAATTATTGCTATCAAGTTTTTCTAGAAATTTTTCGTAGCTATCGTCCATTGCCATTGGATAATTTAAGTAATCATGGCTCATGCTCACTTCCCAAAAAAAACCAAACAATTTGGAGTTTCGCAGGGTAGAAGTTAAGTCTTCAATATAGTCTAATAAAACTTGGAAAAAATATTTGTTTCCCATGCAAATATATGAATTAAAATCTTTCATATTACCTACATTCACTTCCGCCTCGTGTATAAAAGTGCGGATATAATAATCAGTAGGTGTTTTCACAAAACCGTACTTTGCAAAGTTAAACGTTCCTAAATGACCGCTATCCTCACCTAGCGCTGTATAAAAGCCCGCTTCTTTATACCACTGCCAAATAAAAGGGCAGTTGTCGAAGCTTGCAGTGTGGTGAGGCCAGCAAGTCCTTTTTAAATCACTTTCTTTAATGCCGAGTAACATCGGTGTCAGGTTAGGGAATGTATTGTCACCCACTTTATTGTAACCTACTAATTCTATAGCACCTTTCTTTTTCATGAAAGCCAGCGTTTTGGGCATAGTTCTGTAAAAATTTAATCTGGAGATCGCATCGATTCCCATTACGACCACATTGTAGTTGCTCCCCGTTATGTTAACTTTTTCCATTTTGTTGTAAACTCGAAATGGTTTTTTAGGAGCAAATAGAAAATATTGTTCGTAAACCGTTTTTTCTTCACATGTACAAGTAACTCTAACGAATTCATGGGCTACTTCGATATAATCGTTAAAATCCGCACATGAATCGTATTGAACTCTATCGTCCACTCTATCCGAATAGATATCTTTGATGAACGATGGCCGGAAGAATGACTTATAACAGCAGGAAATGTTTCCTTCTTTAGGTACTTCATAGTGCTGTAAATTATCTACGTCGATCCAAATGTGCGTTTCGTTGTGTTGTAATAAAGAGTAGTTGGCCATTGGACAACTTTTGAGATTCGTTGGCGGTTGATTAAATTGTTTGATAGTCTCATCCAAAGGCAACAAGCCTGGTATAGTGCAGCCCTCTGTTTTGATGGTGAAGCTCGACTCGGGCTCGAGATCGTAATTGTGGAACGCCAAGTTGGAGAGGTCGTTGTTGACGAGCAACATTTCTGTTCGGTTGGAGATGGAGATGATGAAGAAGCTGCTGCCAAAGAATACAGTGGCGAGCAGGAACATATATCTAAACCGTAGAGGAATTGCGCGTAACCTGGCGCCACCCATCACCAGTTGAGCCATGCTGAAAAGAACAAAACAAGTGGTTAATTATATAGGTGGACAAGAGCGAGTCTACAGTTCAGTCAACAGTCAATAGTAACTATGACTACAAAAATATACTATAACTATGATATGCCTTTGAGTTAATCCAGCCTAAAGGACTATAAAAATATTTTTTAAATCTATTTTTGGTATATCTATAGCAATTTCATTATAAAGCAACCGGCTGTTTGTGCGTGAGTGATACAGTATCAAACTTCTTAACAAACTTTCGAATTTATAATATGCCTCGCGAATGATGGGCACCCTTTTTTAAAAGATCAAATCAAATCAAATCAAATCATTTATTTCCATGGGCCCCAAGGGGCGCTTGAACACGTCAAAACAAACATCAAAACACAAAAAATATAAAATTAAAATAAAACTTAGCTAACTAAATTATAATACTTATTGTAATAAAATGATTTGACACTGGAGCTTAGATTGACTTTAATTCAACTTAGAGAATTGAATTAAAATCAATCCAAGTACCAGCTCCGATGGGTATTGCATCATGAGAAGAGCTGGTGAGAAACTCATGTGCACCATCTTTTCAAATAATTCATACAATATTTGTTTGTTTTTTGACAATAATTCTATGTGTAAGTTATAGCAACCAAAACAACATTATAGCTTAATATGGTTCTAAAGAGAAAATGCAATTAAATTATTATAAATAAATCCATAGTATATAAGGTTGCAATATCTTACACTTCAAGCAGAAAATAAAGGAGTAAAAACAATGTGTGTATACTACTGTACAAGGGTTTCAGAACAAACAAAAAAATATTTATATACTAATAACAAAAACTATTTATACTACAAAAATATAAAATTAAAAATTAAAAAATGTACACACAGATTGCCTTTACTTAACAATATTTGAAATAACATGAAATGAGGTTATACAAATCAAATTTAGTGAGTGTGAATTTTCATTAATCATCATATTAAATAATAAAAATAATGTATCAATTGATTTTCATTATAATGTCAAAAGTTGAAACTTAAGTCAATAATATGATAATATGATGTCAAAAATAAATTCCGCAATCTCAATATAGAATATAATATGTCAAAATTATCATAATCAATCATAATTATAAATAGGATAAAACAATGTCAGATAAAACCTAATGGGCTTTTTATGTATAGGTACCTACATACTAAATTTTGAACAAATAACACACTAAATAAAGGCCGGGACTCAGCGTTCCACCTAAAATCGTTATCGTATTTTTATTATTTATTGTTTATTAACATTGATAGTTATTCTATCACTAATAAATAAACCGGTCGTAAGCTGCTCTAGTAGCGGGGAATTTGGGTCTGGGACGATGCCAAAGTGGCAAAAAATATAAAAATATAAGTAATAATGTCGCATTCATCCCGTATATTTAGCGGGGTAAAAAGTTTTCGGTAAGTAGATACCTATTATAAACTCTTATTGTTATCTTTTATGCTTATTATTTACTAGTTGAAATAAATATTATTTACAACAAGAAACCGATTTTACAACTCAATAAAATATATAACGCAACATGTTTTGATTTCACTGACAACACTTTACTAATATGCAATTAATAAGCAAGAAGAAAAACAATGATACAAAAAACCTTTAAAAAAATATAAGCAGCCTTAATAAACCTTAATAAAAAGCATTAAATAACGAAAAAATATATTTAAATATTTCTTGAAGACGGTGCTCATAAATAGCTATTTGCAGAAAATTATCATCACAGACTTCAAGAACTATTTAACCTCGTTATTTAGTATAGAGATTGAGACGAACGAGGGTGAGCTTGCATAATGGGTTCATAAATCATCATTACCTACGTGATCTAAATCGAAAAACTGCATTATAAAATATTCTATTATATAAAATGTTCTTTAATGAACAGACATGGTGTATTTGGGTCATTCTCAGCCGGCTCAAATTAGCGTGTCCGGCTTGAAAACCAGTACAAAATAGGTAGCTAACAACTTGCATTTTTTTTCTATAATAGGTACGGCCTTATATGAGGTGAAGCAAGTGTTATTTTTTTAATAAGTAAAATAGAACTTAGTTAAAAAAATTCAAAACCTTGAAAATATTGACCTCGGTGCCGCGTCCGGTCCCCAGATTAAGGTGGAAATATATTTTTATCTTTTTTTCTTCAATACATAGGACTAAATGCATGCGTTCACTAACAACTAGATAGTTATTAACTCAATTTATAATATTTCCACCCCATTTTGGGTGTCAGTACACAAGTTACAACTAGTTGTCTTCATGTCCGACGTTTAGACTTGATATCAGTGGCGCGCACCCATTCGTTCATAAATCCTGTGTTTTCGTAAGTTCGAGAACATTTGCTCAAGAAATACAAACTGTCAGGCGCGCCGCATCGGTGGTAAGGATAAGAAGTCTGTGCGTCTCTATGCGGCTCTTATATTAAGGTAAGTAATCGTTTTCGGTGGCTTGGTATACCCTTACAATTGATTTCGGTGAATTCATTATATCCACTACTAATTGAATTAATATTCTTAAAATATAATACAATTATGTCTTATGTGTATGACAATACAATAAAAGAGATAAATATTAAAAATTCGGGTTACTTTTTGAAATTTCTAAGTTTTCACTAATTATTTTGATTCCAGTGGCATTAATTTCGGTGTTTTCGGTGGAAATATGTGCACTGAAATCAATTTTTAAATCACCGAAATCAATCAATAGTTATTTATTTACATTTAACGATCTTTTATTTCACTTTCTCGTCACCTGTTTCAGTATTGTGACTATGGCAGATTCAAAAGAAGATCGGTTGGCAAAAAAAGATTGGCTGAACAACGTCGGAAAGCTCGCATCAAGAGCTTTACGCGCTTGGTGCTTAAAAAGAAAGATAGGCAATTGTATTATAAAAGGAAGAATGAAGGTAAGATAAATTCTGAGCATAGACTATGGTCTGAGTGTATTAGGTCCTCGCCAACAACGAATTTCTAGGGAGAGAAGAAGAATATCTTCCAACAAACACAACTTGAAAAAAAAGGCGCAAAGAGGCAAAGTGTCTTGAAGAGGATTGAATAATAGCACCAGAAGTACGTGACAAAACTGACGATCCTTTGTTGACTCCACGATCACAACCAAAACAATCAGGACTACTTCAAACTGAAGCTTGTTCCTATTTTGATTTACTACCATCAAGTTCATCGGTCATTTCATCTCCTTTACATCAGCGTGTTCCATCTTTTCGAGACTTGACAGCACCATTAAGCCCATCTAGTGACACAAGTCTAATGTAGAAACCATGTACCAGATCATCAGTTCGCGTGATTGAACAGGAGTTTCCTCCGACTCTAAAGGTTAACAACTAAATACCAAAGTTATTATACGTAGACTTAAATCCGCATGTACAAAATGTATCAATTACAGAAAAAGAAGATTTATGAATTGAAGATAATCAACGAACGACAAAGAAAACAGTTATATAGATTAAGATACCAAAATGCTGAATAAAGAAAATATGAACCTACAATTAAAACTCATAATAAAGATATTATGAAACAACAAAGTGAATCTAACGCTATAAAAACAACAAAAAGTAATGTGGAAGAGGACATTTAAACTTTTCTTGTAGAAGATGAAAACAGTCGTATGTGTTCTGATAAGAAGGAGTTCATTATCAAGAAAAATGATAAAACAAAGACGCTACTTAAATGATTCTTTAAAAGACTTATATACTAAGTTTAAGCAAACCAATCCCCAAAATAATATTAGTTATGCCAGTTTTTGCAAAAAATACCGTTTTGGATACTAACTTGTCTAAACTTGTCTTTGTAAAAATATGTAGTTAATGGTAACTGCGATAAGAAAAAACAACTTAATTCAAGAAAAATCCACCAAAGATATATTGTCATCACTGTGTTGTAACTCTACGAATGTTCTATGTTTAACAAGATTTTTTTTTCTTTTAACTATCTTATGTTCGTCTCCTAGCTCTAAGCTACCTCACCAATTTTCAACCAAATCGGTACAGCCGTTCTTGAGTTATAAATAGTGTAACTAACACGACTTTCTTTTATATAATATAGATTTGATTTCGGTGATAAGAATATTGACTTCGGTGAACACCATTTTTTTAAAATTTAATTCCTTTGTATCCTTTCGGTCTTTAAGGTTCCCTCTACTACTAATATGTTTTAAATTAACTCTAAATTTGATATGTTATGTGAGTATTGCTTATATACCCAAGAAAAAAATGGCCACCGAAGTCAACCAAATAATGAGTTTCCTGATAATGACCCATTTGCTGTTTTAGAACTACTACGTCATACAAATTATATTACAATAAGACTGTAGATTTGTTTATAGTTTTTGCCAATTGTAAAAGTATCGACATTACGAGTACAACATTGTTATGTCATGTGCATTGTACAATCTTAGCTCTGAATTACATTTGAATTATATACTAAATAACTTGTAAACAGAAGAGAACTCTTTGCCGACAAACTGCTAAGCAGTTTGGCAGAAAAATTGTTAACCTACAAAATGTAACCCTTTTTGATAATAAATAAAAAAAAAAAAGAAAAAAAAAAGTACCTAGTAGGTAGGGAACTATTTCAAAGTATTCTTAAGTAAGTTCTCAATACTATTTTACGGAAACAAATAAAATGCCAATGACCTTGACTTCAGAAGATTTAAATATTCAAATATTTCTACAAAGTTAAAAGTTAGCGCAACCATTTCATATTACCAGTAATAAGGTTCTTTACAGCTTCTGAAAGTTCATTATGCGATTAAGCGCCAGGTAATATGAAAATAAAGGGCAGCTAGAAGATTAGCCTCGTGAAATGAGCTTATCTATGCGGACAAAAAAAGGTAAACAAACAAACATATAAAATTACGTTATATCTGTTATTAGAATTTCTATCATTTAGTCGATGATTGGCTATATAGTTAGGTATATTAGGTATTGTAACACACATTTTAATTTAACATCCGAGGAAACAAGTAATTTGTTTAAAATTTTCGCGTTGCATATTTATTGATATGATTTTAACGGGCAGTATCGCGTTAATTCCCGTTAAAATCATATCAATAATATTTTTTTTGTAAGTACCTATAATAGCATCTACCTAAGTATTATTTCCAAAAAAGTTTGCATAACTAATGTCGCTACTTCCTCACTGACAACTAAACGGATTAACTCGTTGTCTCGTTGGGTACTGTTTTGCGGATTTATTCCTCACGGACAACTGCTAATTTTGTGTGCTATTTAACATTATTTTTATGCCTCACGGATTAACTTTTAGTTGTTGCTGGATGTTTTCGTAGTTTTCTTCATTGTGTTTTTGTGAATTATGATGATGATTGCTTAGTTTTAGCAAGTGTTTATATGACTTTTGCTTAGTGTTTGGGTGGTTTTAGAAAGTGTTTATATGATGATTGCTTAGTGTTTGGGTGGTTTTATCAAGTGTTTATATGATGATTGCTTAATGTTTGAATGATGTTTGAGTTGTTTTAGCAAGTGTTTATATGATGATTGCTTAGTGTTTGGGTGGTTTTATCAAGTGTTTATATGATGATTGCTTAATGTTTGAATGATGTTTGAGTTGTTTTAGCAAGTGTTTATATGATGATTGCTTAGTGTTTGGGTGGTTTTATCAAGTGTTTATATGATGATTGCTTAATGTTTGAATAGTGTTTGAGTTGTTTTAGCAAGTGTTTATATGATGATTGCTTAGTGTTTGGATGGTTTTAAAAAGTGTTTATATGATGATTGCTTAGTGTTTGGGTGGTTTTAGAAAGTGTATATATGATGATTGCTTAGTGTTTGGGTGGTTTTATCAAGTGTTTATATGATTATTGCTTAGTGTTTGGGTGGTTTTAGAAAGTGTTTATATGACTTTTGCTTAGTGTTTGGGTGGTTTTAGAAAGTGTTTATATGACTTTTGCTTAGTGTTCGGGTGGTTTTAAAAAGTGTTTATATGATGATTGATTTTGATTTTTTATTGCGATGGGCTCAGCCTCTATTAAATCGGCACTAAATGTAACTGGTGAATATAACTTAACATAACATATCATCACGCGTATATTTTGGAAGCGTAATGGTGCAATTTTTATTGTGGAGCACAGCACACTTTTTAGTTCATGATGGTTCATACTGTATCTTTTTGTAATACTCTACAAGTAGAAAAAAATCATTGGCTAACTGTCATTATTCTGTCACTACTGTTTATTAGATGTACCAATTTTTGCAAAATCTATACTTATTATAATAAATCTGTAGAAGTAAAATTTATGTACATTGAAAATATCAAAAAATTTAATGGCAGGGGTGTGAAAAAAGTTGGTGATTTAGGAACAAAATAGTTGTTTGGTTTTTAGTTAGTCAGTTCAAGTTAGTCAGTGAGGCAGTAGCGACTAATGTTTATATAAAATAAGTTTTACTTTTTATATAATTAAGTTAATGTAATTGATTTTTCATTAGCTCATTAAGTTCACTTGTTAGATATGCTTTAATATTTAAGTATTAGTTAACAAGCATATATTATTGTATCTCACAACAATTAGTAGTAATTACTTATGTTTCTAATAGCTCACTGAATCGAGGCAGAACTGTTTAGTTTAAGAAAACATTAACAGTTAAAAAATATTATAATTATCTACTTGTCTTGTTAAAAAAGTATTTACTTACCTTGTAAGTGCGTCAATTAACATCCGATGAATTCGACGTAACAAAAACTATAGAAATAAAATTTTAATATCACGACGAACATTGTGTTTTTATATCAAAAATATTTATATTCACTCTTATTGAACTTGATATGTTATGACATTTACTATGATCAATAGAGACCTAGCGCCTGTGTGCATAGTAGTTTGGGATAAAATGACCGCGTGAGAGGGAGCACTGCAAGTATTGGGTAATTGAGATGCTTCTCAAGCCTTGTTGTGTCCGGATTCAATACTAAACCAACTGAAAATTGTTCAGTATGAAGTTCGTGAAGGTGGTCTTACGAAACATGTAAGCAAGACAGCACGACGGACAGCGGAGTGTCTGGTTGAGAGACGGAAGATGTGACCGGGGTGGAAACTGCGCGCATGCGTGCTTTACGAGAGGCAGGGGAGGAGAGCCGAGCCCCTTGACAGCCTCGCTCACATGTCTGTGTATACATTCGCTATGTTAGACTAAGCAGGCAGCTTCTGCAGCAGGTACGGTGATTAAACATTCAATAAACCGTAAACTTAAACCGATGCTGTTGAGGCGTGACAGCGCCTTTAAAGCATCTGCTTACCTTTTTTATTGATGCGGCTTAGATAACTGTAGCCATCTTCTTTATCTATTATGTATACGTTTTATAAATAACGAAGAATATATAAACATTTGCTACCTGGATTGCATAATTCACTATCTATTACAATGTTGCTCTATCTACTACATTGTTTCCCATGATTTTACTCGTTGCCTGTTTAATGCTACACTGATCTTAAAAACATTCGAATTATGTCAAAAGTTTATCTGCTCCAAAAGTACAAAGAAGATCTTTTTCATACTTTTAGAGGAAAACTTGTAAAAGTTCGAAAATGCAATATTTTTCGAGTTTCACTGGTCTTTTATTTTACTAAACTCCAAACTTTGGTGAGAGAAATGTTGATGACATTTAAAAAAAATAGCTAATTGCAATACAAGGTTTTAATAAATGTTTGTGATTTTATATAAATGCGACTTTAGTAGCAAGTAACTGAGCTAGTCGACGCGCACACGTTCGGAAGCAATAACTGCGGCTCATGAACATCCGCCAAAGATTTCTGATGCGTCAATATGCCTCCCATTTTAGGCCTTTACTCTTCCCCTTATTACTATTTCTAATCGGCTGGTGAGGAGGTAGTACTGTCTCGCTCTGCGCCTCTGCTCGTTCACAAAAGCTCGACATTTGTAGTACATAAACGATGATTTTTTATTAATATATATATGATAAGTAAGAGTTTTAATGTAGAATAATCACTGACCTGTCTATAGCTACCCGGGATCTGTAACAAAAGGCTCGGTGCAGCACGCTTGGCGACAGCAGGCCCGTGCCACTGCTTCGGCTGTTATCAAACATACACTTTGTTTTCGATGCTAATTGCTCGTTTATTGGGTTGTTAACCTACTACACTACATCCGACTGTTTCCTAAACTAACGCCAAGTGCAATTGATTGCCTCGCATGCACTACGGAAATACTCTACTTCACAGTCTTTTATTAATTTTTTTTTTGTGATAAGCTGCAGGTCTTAAGTACAGCCTTCTGTAGCACGAACGCCTTCCAATCGGCTCTGACTTGGCATGACGGCGGCGCGTGTTTAATGTTGTAATTGGGTCATGCTAACACTATTTACATTCATAATTATTTTCCACATGAGATTATGATGTATTACTTTTTAGTGTTCCGCACCTAAGAAAGTAAACTGAACCCGTATGAGACTTCATTCGCCGTTTATGTTGAGACGAAAACAGGAACGTGAAATATACCTAAAATCTAAAAGAAAAAAAAAGATAAGATCGGCATTATGATTCATCAATCTTTTGGATATCTAAGCTGCACACAGATGTGTGATACTGTGATCTAATTGGGAGTAAAAGCAACTCATGTTTTTATGTAATAGAATATTTCAAAAGCTTGCCTGAAAAATTATTATTTTATATTTTAATAGTTCAGCTCATGAACATCTACTTTTTCCAATACTACGCTACGGCGCGGCGTAGCTCTAAAGACATTCGACATTCTGAAGACGCGGGCGGAGCTACGCACAGAAGCTTCTATTTTATAAATAGATCTAGATATGCGCAAATCAACTATTTAGATACTTTATCATCGTTTTAAAATCATACACACCTAAAATTAAGATATTACTGTGCAAGTCATATAATTGGCAAGTTTGTAAGTGTTATATGTTTTTAAACTTTCGCGAATTGAGAACATTTTTAACACGCTTATATTAGCTTCACCTGTATGTATGTATGTATGTAACCGACTCCTTTGGACTTGATTTTGACCCACTTTAAACGGACAGATTTCATTCAAATTTTGCACACCTGTTAAAGATCGATGACAATACAATAATTCGATAAAAAAAAATAAAACGCTCTTATAAATAAACCAAACTAAAAAGTAGGAAATAAATAATAGTATAAAAAACTAACTAAAAAAGTGTGTACTTCTAACTACAAAACTTTTTAGTTAGAAGTACTTTAAAAGCGTGTTTTTTAGTTTTTTTAAACTATTATTTATTCAACAAATAGACAATGGATGTAAACCGCGTAATTATTATAAAGGTAAATAAATACGTACACTCGGCATTTCGAAATGACTCGTGGTAACGAGCCGACCGAGACGTTTGTAAGTGTTGACAAATTAAACAATTAAATAGTGTTTAGATAGAGTTCACGAATGAGATTGGAATATAATTTATAACGTTTGTCAAAAATATTATACTAAGGACACATAACAGTATTACGACCATAGAAATCTTAATAATAAGGCAATAGAAATGTCAAAGACGCGTGACCTTGTCGCCGCGCATCTGTCAAGTCAAACACAAGTGCGAGTTGAGGAATTGTCGTCTTAATGTCATCGCAAAAAGAATAATTTTGTTTGCAGGAATACAAGCGCATTTGTCTAATCGAACATAAGTGCGAGTTGAGGAATTGTCGTCTTAATGTCATCGCAAAAAGAATAATTTTGTTTGCAGGAATACAAGCGCATTTGTCTAATCGAACAAAAGTGCGAGTTGAGGAATTGTCGTCTTAATGTCATCGCAAAAAGAATAATTTTGTTTGCAGGAATACAAAAAGTGGTATTTGAAAACCGGCGACATGCGTCCCAGTGTTAAAAGATAGTCGATAGCATTTCTATTGACTAGTTATTAAGATTTCTATGATTACGACCTATTAAAGATGCTAGTAGGTTCTAGTTTCCTACTAGAAGTCTAGTCTATAATCGGCTTATTAACGAAACCGATAACAATAGGATTTGTCGCTATATATCCATTGATCTAACCCTAGCTCTACCTAGAGTCCTAGACTGATTAAGCCAATTACATAAAGTAAAGACTATAAAGCCGCTTAATATCGGACGTAATGCTTCAAAGTAGCAAATGGTAACAGGTTTACTTTCTAGATATTCATGGCTTCATTAAGTAGTTACTTGTTTAACATATACATGACGACCGGATGGCGGAGCGGGTAGAGTATCTGCCTGCGACGCCGAGGTCGCGGGTTCGATTCCCGCTTAAGACAAATCTTTGTGTGCATGAACATGGGGGTTTGTCTTAGTCTGGGTGTTTCTATGTATAATAAGTATGTATTTACAAAAGAAAAGTATACATGTATTAGTATCAGTTATTCTAGTACCCATAGTACAAGCTCTGCTTAGTTTGGGACTAGATGGAGTTGTGTGTGAGTTGTGAAATATTTATTTATATTTATTTATATAGGGTAGGGTTCGGTAATATATATATTTATAGCGGATATAAGCTACATTGTGGAAAAAACAATCAACGTCGGTCTATCCGTTCGAGCGTGAAGAAGTAACAAACATGGAAACACACAGTATCCTTCGCTTATAAGAAGGATAGAATAGTAGGCCTTTTTTTTTTTTTTTTTTTTTATACTGGGAAATGCCTGACGCATACCACTGATCTGGACAAAGTCAGTGGTTATGTCCGAGTTGCACGGACTAAAACCCAGTGTGTTCCGTCAACAAGACTTTTGCTGCGGTGCCAGGTATCGCTCGCGCATAGACGCTGACATAGAATAGTGGCCTATAGGTTGTATGTAGGTTGGTTAGTTAAATTTAATTGAATATACATTTTCATAACATCTTGTCTCACTGGAATCATTGTGCATGTTTATGATCAGGATAAAAAAACTTTTATGAAAGAAGAGTTATCGTTCTCAAGCTCGAAGAAGAAAACACCATCATCTCAACTTTAACACGTTGCCTTATAAACAGTAGATAGTGCCAGTAGAGAAAGAGATGCAATCCCGATCGAAACTGGTACTTTTTTAGGGTTCCGTAGCCGAATGGCAAAAAACGGAACCCTTATAAATTCGTCAAGTCTGTCTGTCTGTCTGTCTGTCTGTCCGTCCGTCCGTATGTCACAGCCACTTTATGCCGAAACTATTAAGACTACACAATTGAAACTGAGTAGGTAGATGTATTCTGTTAACCGCTTTACGATTTTTACATAAAAATAAATAAATATTAATATTAGAGGGGGGCTCCCCCATACATTGAACTGAACCATTTTTTTTTCATTCTACCTATACGTGTGGGTCTATAGATAGGTCTTTAAAAATTACATTGAGGTTTCTAGAACCATTTTTTTTCAATGTCAATCGTTCCAAAGATAGACACTTTCAAAGAGCTAAAATGAGTGTCCCCCCCCTCTAACTTTTAAACCACAGGAGTGAAAAATCTAAAAAAAATATATATTATAGATCCTAATAAAAACTTTCAACCAAAATTGTTTTTAATAAGATACAGTCTTCAGTTTTTGAGATATAGCACTTTTTCAGCAACCGCAAATTATAACTTTGTTATTGATACAAATTCCATAAAACACTATGAAAAGCAAAGTTATTTTTGCTGGCAAAAAAATGTTGGTATTTTGGCTATTTGTCGGTAATCGGTACGTTTAATGCTGTTACGACTACCTACGGAACCCTATTGCGCGTGGCCTGACACGCACTTGGCCGGTATTTTTATTTTTTTTATACTACCCCCACAGCGAACGAACGTGTACATACAATACCTATAGGCCTACTATTCTATCCTACTTATGGGCGAAAGATAGTGTGTGTTTGCATGTTTGGTACCTCTTCACGCTCGAACGGATAGATCGACGTTGATTGTTTTTCCACAATGTAGCTTATATCCGCTATAAATATATATATTACCCAACCCTACCCTATATAAATAAATATAAATAAATATTTCACAACTCACACACAACTCCATCTAGTTCCAAACTAAGCAGAGCTTGTACTATGGGTACTAGAATAACTGATTCTAATACATGTATACTTTTCTTTTGTTCACCTGATGGTAAGTGGAGTACAGCCCATGGACATCAACAATACACAAAAGCAGATTATAGATGCGTCGCTGCGGCTGAGGACTACGGTGTTATGCCTCATGTGCCAGTAATTTCACCACCAAACCGGAACACAGTAATGGAAGCACTACTATTTGGCGGTAGGTTAAAGGTGAGACGGTGGTGCTGCCGCCCTCGAGCTCATTCACAAGAGTTCTACCACCAGAAATAATTTAGATTGATATTAATCTGATTCTTAACATCCATTTTAACCACTAAGCTGACGCACACACACTCATGCACGGTCACACATTTATTCAAACAAACTCACACGCACGCACACACACACCCACACACATACACACACCCAAACACACACACACACACATATCGCACCAATACATACAATTTCTTTCTCTCTTTTAATCAATAGGTCTCTCTTTTTGTTTTCTTTGTAATACAGTAGACTGACACAGTCCATTTACGAAATGTTATTAATAATAAGTTAATTGTAATCCTCGACTGCAAACTACCTCTTATAATACAGGTATACCCTAGCTTAAAAGGTAGAAATCATCTCTTGTACAGAATCTGAAACATAAACTGTGTTTACTCTTAATCTTAGCAAACTCTGTATGTTTTTTTTTTTTAACTTGAATAAAGATTTTTATTTATTTTTTTATTTTAGCTACGGTCGCCTCTTACGAGTACCCTAACTAGCAAGAAGCGGCCATAGGTTAGTGGTAGAAGCGGCTACCCGGTACGCAGAAAGCGCAGGTTAAAGGGGTATGACCAATCGACTATGGGATTGTTTATCGCTGCTGTGCTATCTATTCCGTGGTTTTGTTAAGATAAAAACTGCTGTATTGTATGTAGAATAATATGAAAGTTTAATTTTAAGCCGGATATTATCATAGTAAGCTGGGATGTCGTAAAAAAAGTTAGTACCTAAACAAGTACAAAAATCGTGATAATTCTATCAAAACAAAATTAGATTCTAGTTCATCCTTTATGTTTAAATAGAAAATCTCTTTTGTTTATTAAAGCCCGCTTAAGTTATGTCTCTTATTACTAGATAATCGTCATACACAAAACTAGAAATTATTTACTATCTTATATTCGTGACAGGGTTTTGGCGGTACAGTTTTTGGGCATTGCCTTTTGCTAAGCATAGTTACAGAATAAGAATGCATAGCTAAATGCTATAAAAATAATCAATAAGAAGTTGATACTTAACAGTTGGATAAAAATTATCTATTCCCGGCTATTCAAATCAATATATATAATTTATTTTAACTGCCTCCGTGGTCTAGTGGTTAGCGTATATGCCTCTCATTGCGAGATCTCGGGTTCGATTCCCGGGTCGGGTAAAGTGTTATTTGTGAACTCTCCGTCAGGAAACTCACAATAGCAGCATGGAGTTGGAATTGGACCTGGTTAATGGCGATAGGCTCACCCCCTATCCCATGGGACCTAAAACATTAACATTTAGGTGAAGTGTGGGTGTTGTACACCTCTGCCACACCCTTCTGGGTAATATAGGCGGGATGTTATGCTATTTTTATTTTTATTATTTTTTTATTATTATTTGTTAAGTAT
Source organism: Hypena proboscidalis (assembly GCA_905147285.1). NCBI lineage: Eukaryota > Metazoa > Arthropoda > Insecta > Lepidoptera > Erebidae > Hypena > Hypena proboscidalis. Next base: position 6,938,686 of record LR990130.1, read on the forward strand.
TGACGTGTTTAAGCGCCCCCTGGAGCCTATGAAAATATATGATTTAAATCTTGAATCTTAAAATGGTCCAATTTTGTTACGTAAAACGTTCCATGTTATTAGTTAGTAATAGTAGCTTAGTAATAACTACTGCAATAAAATTTAGATTGTTTGATAACCTTGTTTTTCTGCTAAAAACTCTGCGCAAAACGTGCTTGTATATGTATTTATTTCTTAAAATAGACCGCATATACCGAGTGAAAATAAACTTATTACCGATCGAGAAACCTTTTAGAAACGTACTCACAAAGGAAGAGCAGTTCGGTAGGTAAATAAAGAACTTTGTCTAAAAAAGTTACGAACAACTTTATCAAACATAAAAGTTACATAATAATTACGAGTTGAGAGTGCTTATATCATGAAGGTAATGTAAGAACTTCTAAAGGTCGGGGTAATTACCATCGAGGTTCAACGAGAGGGGTGCCTGCGCGGCAGTACGCATGCGCGCGAACTACCGGTGATGGCAACGCACATACACGCTCTGTTACTTTATGTAATATTCTAGCATATTTTAAAAATATCTACACAGTTTTATTGAACATTTGCCGCATAAGAGATATGAATGAGGACCACTTCGTTTTCCCTCGAGGTAAGCCAACGTGATCCTTGCGGAGTAAGGTTAGGACTGCGCTTCCAAAAAATCAATAGTTAAATAACACAATCATAACCTAAATCCTTAAAAAAAACATATTTGAAGTGTTACCTTTAAGTATTCAAGTGTGTGTTTGTGGCTTGTGACAGTTTGTGAAAAAATGTGCTAAATTGTTTGATGAACATGGCCTGTACGTCAGGGCTAGGTGAATAACAAATTAATTTATTGCCTAGCACCTACCTGTAATTTCTTCTAAATAGCATTATGGGAGATCATGGACATTGTATTATTTTGACAAAATTAAATAGGACATGTTAGTATTGCTGTTATTTGTAAAGTCCGTCATAAGGCCGGTTGTTTGAACTGTCGTTATAGTAAAGACCTATGGATACGTGTCATTTTAATGTCATTAAATTTTTAAGACTCTCAGGGCTAATATTTTTCATCTCATTTAGTATATCACTATTTTTATTGTTTTAAATTAACCTGCACATTTAACGTTCGTCAGGTCCTGGCCCTACTCTTCCTCACACTGATCCCGTGGCCGGGGCCGTCAGTCTTCAAAATCACCTGTTCTCGTGACAACTCCAAAATTGTGAGGAAAGTTATTCAGAACAAATGGCTTCCGGTATTGGAGAGATTTCAGGTAAGGCGACCTTGAAGATATTTTTTTTTACTTGCAGCCAAAAGGAAAGATTTCAGACTGTAGGTATGTCAATTTACGTATGTTTCTTCGTAGCGCCTAAAATATTCATCCAATTTTGATGAATAAGGTGTCGATCGATTCTTAATTGTGGCCCACATCGACTACCTAGCTATCGATTTAATTTCAGAAGTCGGTTTATTGTTTTTAGCCGTACATTTTAATAATGATTATATTTTGCAAAGTTTTGGACGTCCATATTTTTTGTTACGATTTTATGAACGTTGGTAGGAACTTTGTGAACGAGCTCGGGGGCGAAGATCCACTGCCTTACTTACGCTGCGTATCCACAAGTACTATACGAGGATGCCTAGCTAAGATTTTGTATGAAAAATGCGCGCACAAAAGTAGATTTCGCCACATACGTCGTTTATAAAAAACGTTTACCACTTTCCAGGTCAAACTACCACTGGAGTGTCCATTCCATCCCGCGAGAGACATCTTCGCACCTCAACACGCGGCCAAGCTTCAGCATCGGCCGTCGCAGTGGACGTGCGCCTTCTGCGGCAAGTCTTTCTACGAGGAACGACATCTAGACACGCATTTCGACCATCGACACAAGAATCAGATCAACATTGTAAGTCTCCATCCTCTCCATTTAATGTTACGAGTATCTAGTCTATCCGTACCTACATAGAAACTAATGAAGATAGAGAAGGTACAGTTAAGGACCCATAGGTTTGTAACTGTCCGTGGTGCTTACAATCTTTCCACATAGACACTTTGCCTATATTTGGCGTTATTCAGTCTTCCGCTTTGCTTTGGAGGATAGTAAAGATACATACTCCAACTATACACTTCTGATTAATGTCCACAGGCAGAAGACGCAGTATGTCTTGCAGACTACTGCGATATAATGCGATGTCAGGTGTTGGTCGCTCACGGTCTACTCAGTGGTGCTGGAGGGCCAGTAACCGATATCGAGGTAAGAAACATTTTTAATTTAACATTACAACCTCTCTAATGAGGTCAAATTTCAATAGCCTGTCCAAATTCAATGCCTAAATCAAGAAAACCATCTATTTCAGATAAGTTAATCAAGTGCCACTTTTGAGTCAATTTCGCTGTCCTGCTCGGCTTATCCAATACTTAGTTGAATGAAAGGAAATCTTGGGCACGAAAATCGAAAGAAAATTTAAAGACCTGGACATATTAAAGCGGTATGCACTAGTTTAACATACAAGTTTACGATGTTTTAGGTTTGGCAAGACGTCGAAGCTGTAAAGAAAGCGTTAGCCCCAGCAGCAACGAGAAGCGTAGCACGTGTAACTGTTCGGCGAAGACACAGGCCAAAGGCTGCGATTCCTCCTCCCATCATAGACTGTCCCAAGCCTGACCCTGACAGTGCAGAACCTGGTACGTATTATGATCAAGGCATAAAGAAGGCGCTTAATCTAGCGGCATTGAGGATCGAAGCACGAGTGACTGTTCGGCGGAGACACAGAACCAACGGCTGTGGTTCTTCCCCATCATAGTCTGTCCCAAGCCAGATCCAAATAGTAAAAAAAACCGGCCAAGCGCGTGTCGGGCCACGCGCAGTAGGCTTCCGTAGCTAGTCGTAACAACATATTTCGACTTAAAAGGGATTTACTATCTGTATTAAACAAGTAACATCTTGATACAAGTCATTACTTTCAAAGGTTTTTGTAATTTGCACGAATTATTCTAAGTAACTGCATTTTACACTTTGGACCCCAATTACTCTAGAACTAATTAAGTTAAAGTAACCAGATAAATAGCGTCCTTCAGATAGGAAATGTTTGTAGTACACGAAACCAGCTAGCCCGTATGACGAGATGTATGAATGTTAAGGAAGCGAAAGAAGTATGTAAGGAGCGAAGCACATGGCGTTCCATCGTCTCTGCCTACCCACGTGGGATAAAGGCGTGATTTTATATATGTATTATGTATGTTTATTTATGTTTCAAGAATTTTGAACGAAATATTCTGAGTAACTGCATCTGACATTTCGGACCCCTATTCCTCTTGAACTAATGAAGTGAACTTATCCGCTATAGTTTTCCTTTAAAGTTCATTACATATACTACCGACACAATTTTTTTCAGATTTTAGGATCCAGTAGTTTAGCTTTTAGAGGGGGGGGGATGCCCTACTCGAACAAAAATTTGCTCTTTAAAGTTAATTATCTCGCAAACGGATCCCTAAATCAAAAAACTGTCTTAGCAACCCCTAAACGTTTTTAAAAGTCCTATCTAACAATACCACACACTATGGGGTAGGCGACAAAAAAAAAAAAACATCCCTACTTTACATGTAGGGGAGCTACCTGAAAAAAAAATATTTTTCCAAAAGTGCGAGTCAGCCTCGCGCACGTTCCATACCACTATACATCTAAATAAATGTTTTTCTTTATTCTTTATTATATTGGAGATGATTGAATGAAAGGTAAAATGCGGTTGCGTAACGTATTAAAAAAAAACTAATTATTAGATCTCGTTCAAACCAATTTTCGGTGGAAGTTTGAATGGTAATGTACAGTGGGCCAACGAGTTAGCTATGCAGGGCAAAATTTTTTATGTCATAGTAAAGACTTACTACACATGTTATGGATAATTGAGTTACATATCTAAATAGTGGGTAAATAACACTTATTAAATATGTAATTCACACATGCATATCTATTGCAGTCAGTTTTCAGTATGGCGTTGAAGTTTTTGCCCTGCATACCTAATTGCTTGGCCCACTGTACCTACATCATATATTATTTTTACATTTATCATTCCCTTATTTTCGAAGTTACGGGGGAGGGACGACGACGACACATTTCTCACTTTGGAAGCGTCCCTCGCGCAAATTATTCAGTTTAGAAAAAAATATATTAGAAACCTCAATATCATTTTTGAAGACCTATCCATAGATCCCACACGTATGGCTTTGATGAAAAAAAATGAAAATCTTAATGCGGTTCACCTAATACATCTACTTACCAAATTTCCACAGTATAGCTCTTATAGTTACAGAAAAAGTGGCTGTGACATACGGACGAACAGACATGACAAATCTATAAGGGTTCCGTTCTTTGCCATTCGGCTACGGAACCCTAAAAACGCGGTACGTATAATGATGAAATAAAGGGAAAGCGTAATGTGTGATGCTGCACGGGGGAGACACAGACACAGGGCTGCAGCTTCTACCTCGATCACAGGCTGTCTGACCTGCCTGGCTGAATCTGACAGTGAAGAACCTGATATGTATGAGGGAGTTTTTATCAGGCTTTATTACAGCGCTGTAGTCACTCAGGCTCTAGAAAACTAATACGGGACTGCCTTTAAGGTGATTCAAGTGAAAAAGTTAACATGAAGACTCAAATAACATAGTTTTATTCTAATTTCAGAACCTGAAGAGAAAAGAACAGAAGATAGCGAGGGTGATATGAACCAGACAGCAGAGTTATGCGACGCTGACACAGTGGACTCTTCACTACCACCAGATAGCAGGCAGAAGAGATTGGCGGACCTGCAGGCAGAGCGAGCTGCTTGCGATCCCACGCGATTACAAACACTAAAGGTACACTACATTTTAACGTAGTCTGTGAGACGACTTAATCTTGCACGCTTTAAGGCCCATTTAGACGATGCGTGTATTGCAAATCAACTCTCTTGTTTTTTAGTCTGAAAATTAAAGCATATAATATGAGGAACGTTATGCGTTATTTAATAGTTTTCATTTGTTTGATTTGTGGTAGGTATGGTTACGTAAACATTTAAATTACAGGTCCGTTGCGAAAGGATAGTCCATTCCTGTATAGCAACGCTTTTGCTACACCTTACACAACATCAGTTCACTGAACTTGAAGGTAATTAAACTAAAACTTATCATTTTAAGTCAAAATCGTTTCAATTTTAGTTCAAAGATTTCGTTAATTGATATTAATAAACCGGTACAGCTTTTTAATTAATTCTGTCTCCTAAAATTCGATTTGATAATTTGTATAGAAATACCGTTGATTAGAAGTCCTTGAAAACTTTCGACATACTCATATCGGAGACAAAGTCGATACCTATTTTATGAATGTCGGTTCAATAACTCAATCTATTCATGTTTGTTCGTCAGAGGAGATGCAGCGCGCGGTGTGCTGGTACTTGAGTTGTGACCGCTACTGGGAGGACACAGCACCAACTGCACGTGCCTTCCCGTGGCCTTTACTTCTGGCCTTGGCCACGGGGCTGGCGCTGGCGCTCTGCATGTGCTACTATATCATATGGATCGTCTTCGAGTAAGTACTTAAGGAATGACTAATTATTAAAAGGGCTAGGCGCCTGTTGCGCGGGCCTCTAGATGGTCTTTCTACACTTACGGGATAGAAACTGACAACTACGGCCTGAGAACTGAAGTACTACGTACTACGCGTGTATGCGTCGCCACACCGAGCTGTTAGTAATTTAAGGATCTAACAATACCACCTTACCAGAAATACAAGGTTAGACGTAACTCCGCGATACTGCCACCCTGGAGCAAAGTAGTTATAACAGCATACATCCATAAAACCTCTTTTAATTTGTGATCGATTTTAATCTGTATCCACCGATATAGCTCAGAAGAAGGCAGCGTGGCGGGCAGTGCATCAGTCTCCATGACGACGCACTCCTCCCCGACCCGGGGAGAACGCCTGGCGTCCGATGACGCGATGCTGGACGACCCCGACCACGACGACCATTACATCTACGTCACGTACCCGCCCGAGCTTAAGCGGCGTCTGCTCGAGAGGTACGACTCTAACAACCTCACGCTCATCATACTTACGCCCTTCATCCGACAGTCCAGAGTGGATTAAGACGTGGTTCAAGGTCTAACTTGAAACGTAATGCCGAAATACAGTTATACTTTGACTATCAGCGCAACTTGTTTCGTTCTAGCTTTAAAGTTAAGCGACATTTAAATTTTGTATGAGCTGGTTACCACCAGAATGAGAGAGAAATAATTCTAACGTGCCGCAAATTAACTCACTTTCTCTTGTCACTAGTGGGTTTTAAAGTTAAGATACAATACATTTTATTAGCGTGTTGTGTCCGATTGCCTAATTGTTATATTGTTTGCGAGCATCATGTTTCGCGTAAGACCTTCAAACATCGAGGAAAAACAATGGAGGTCGGGACTCGAACAAAATTCACGAAAATAATGTCATATGACCTACATATACGTAGATTTCATGTTAAGAAGTATAAATAACTGTCTCAAACTTATTAATTGTCAAAATTCAATGTTCAAATAAGTTTTCATGACTTTTAGCTTTTGGAGCACTTTTAGTGCGGACGTTTTTGAGTGCCGACCCGAAATCCACTTGTTTTACGGCTGTCTTCAAACCTTTATATAAAATTATAAAAAGCATACTTACTTGCTTGGTCAAGAATATTTGAAATAGCTATTAAAAACTATACACATCTATGTAACATCCAGAATATTTTTTTATAAAGATTTTAAGAAAATCACAATATACCATCGTGTTTAAGGTATCATTGCCGACTGCTATGAAAACACTGTTATTAACATAGAAAATGCATTAGTTCACGTGTGATAGATGTTTTATCTCATTCTTACTAGCAGGTTTAAATTGCACTGACTGCCTATGTGGTACATTAGACATATCATTTTATGATAGCGGTTAATTAAGCACATTCTTGTAGAGCTTCTCGGGGCGATCTGCTTTACCAAGTTGATTTTGATGGCTATAATATTATATACCTGAGTTTTATGGCTATAAAACACGTTCTTTACGTGCAGTCGACTTTTTAATAACATTTGATATTATAAACGCGACCAGTTAGATGAACAGCGAGCCCATAGAGCGATGCGTGTATCGATTAAGTTATACAGTCGGCAACGAAAAACGTTGTAGAGAATAATATAATTGATAGTTACTAAATGAATGGCAGAAGCACCAAGTAGTGATGTTTTAGATCAGTATGACGTGTGCTGCACGAGTGTCTTTTTATCGTATTCTATGTAATATGTTTGCCGTATATCTCTATGTAACAAACAAACAAAAAGCTGCTTAATTAACCTATATCAATTTATCATGTAGTAAACGCCACCCGACATATAGGAAACATCCCTTGAATGTTTAATCCGGTGTTATCAACAAAATGTGCCTAACCGGAGGAAATTGCCTTATATTTAATGTCTAGTGTTGCGTTCATTATTACCTGTTCTCCTCAGAAAGATTACCAATGTTGTACTAATAAAGGTTTATTGTTTTAGCTGCTACAATAGAACGACTCGCCTATGAGACCTGCATCCATGCCATTGCGCCGCGCATGCGTACTTTGTACCACTACAAGTAGACTAATTTAGATTTAGTGGCAAACTCAAGACATTACAATAGAGAAAAACAATGCCAACACGTTCTGCTCCTTATATCGATATTATCGAAATAAAACGTAAAAATGTACTATTTTCTCTCAAATTGTCGCAAAGGCCACTTAAACCAAGTTGCAAGGGCCACAACGAGGTGCAGAAACTGGTTGAAAAGGCCAGATTATAAGTTATTTGTGATTTTGTAAGCTAATGCTGTTGATTATCTACTAAATTAATAAGGTTGGTTGGACATCGCGCCACTTACAAGACTTTTATATATATAGATAGGTATCTATATTATAATTCCCATTTAATTATATATTCCCATATTATATTGACAATAAGTATTTTATGTCGATAGAAAATCTTTCTAATTTATAACTGCAGTTATAATTACCAGAAACGTAATTAAAAAAGCATTACATTTGCTGATGATAAAATGAATGAAATCACACTATTCCACAATTTGCGTCAATTCGAGAGACAATTTGTATGTATTGTAAATGCAAATATAAAAGTAAATAACAATTCAAAGAGATATAAGGTCCAGAATACTAATAAAGTTTAAAAATATTTTCACAAATTTTAATAACGTAGATATTAGAAACCAGTAATCCAAAGAATCTCTTATTTGTTATTAATTATGTGATATTATCGTTTTGTTTTCGTTTTAGTTTAAAGTTTATATTTTAGATGTAGTTCGCTTGAGACAATCGGTGCCTAAACTTTTTTCATTATATATTTATAAGTATAATTTCTCTATACTAGGTAGTTATATATTGCCGTAAGTGAAATTGTACATAACAGTCGCGTTGTGTTAAATTAAATATGTTCATAGGTACAACATAAACATACTGTTAGTTTATATTCAGGGAAGTTATTTTAATATTGAACCACATTCAACACCCAAAGCCAATAACTTTATCTCAAATCACGTTTATTATAACAGGGTTCCTAATGTTTAACTCGTTGTAGTTTTGAATAAGGGTGCTTTTACACCGATCGATCGATGCCAATGATCGTCATCGGTCGACATTGATCGATTGGGGTGATCAATCGAATGGCGATAAACAAGCTATGCTGTTATATTAAACGTGATCATAAATAGGGTCCAGATATTTGATTATGTATGAGATATTATTATAGCCAAATATATCTCGTTACGTTAAGTTATGAAGACTTAAAGAAATGACAATAGGTAATTATTGGCATCATATTTTACTTTTTTTGTGGTCATTAATCAAACATTATGGGTTTTGTAGGTATATTATTGATAATAATATACAAAAATAACTATATCGTGGAGCAAAGTTTCGGAGATGTAACTGTAACTTTTTTTCGCCGAATCGATGCTCCAAAGACCAATATTATTTGCATTGTAAGACAAAAGTCCCACATAACCTATAACATTTGGATCCTGGCAACCTAAGAAAAAATGACGCCAAAGTTCTATTCAAGATTACGCATTGTCACTGCTTATTGTAACGTGATGAATTATACATTAACATACATAACCAAATCCCTGGTGCCCAAGACGCCTAATGGTTCACTGTACATATTGTACATTGACGTATTGTTTAAAAGTAGTTTTCGATCAAGTATTCGACTAAAGCAAAATAAATACAACCAAATAGTGCGTTAGTTGTTTGGTTGTTTTCGACGTACGTTTGCAAAGAAAGACTCAACCAATACTTTTAGAAATAACCATCAAACAAATTAATTTTACAGTATTTGAACAGCCCAGCAATAAGAATAATTATTTTTGACGTTGATGTTTTTTTACATGTTATGTCCGTTAGCCTTAGCTCATTAGTGTTGACTTTTTCTCTAGACAATGAGAGTTAACCCGTTATTTATTTTTAACATTGAACTCTTACGAAAAGTACTACCTTTCGTTAAAAAAATCTATCAAATACAGACGTTTCAAAATGACTTCTTACAATATGTTTATATGAATTCGCCTTGTTATATGAATTTAAACATTGTTAACATTTTACGGAAATATTTAATTTATAATTGTACACTAACAATTATATACATATAATTATGTCCGGAAAATCTTTAATTTTACTTGTCTCAGTTGTATGCAGGTTTTTTTTGACTAGACCAGTAAGATTTGATAAGAAAACTATGTACACCTATGTGAGGCTTAAAGTGTAATTACATCATTATCGATCGATTTAATGCAAAACAGCGCGCTCTCGTTAGATCTTTAACCTCTTCACCGCCGGAGTCGTATTTATCCGACACAAAAACCGTGTGTATCGTAATGTCGTATTTATTTAATTTCTAAACGTATTGCGATGTTTTAGCCTAAAATACTTTTTTTTTCAGAAAGTTTATCTATTCAACTTTTTATACAAATAAATAGTATTAGTATAGCGAAATATGAACATCGAAAAATGTATACTAGAACATCCCTATATATTGTAGGTATTATTGTTCGATTCAATGTGCGTGGCGTTGGGGGCACGCCAACTGATAAAACGTCGGGCGGTGAAAAGGTTAAATGTCAAATGCATCGATCGATTCAGGTGTGATAGCACCCTTAGGATACGATAATACCCTGCGGGGTTCGATTGTTTTTGTGATGAAAAACTGACATCGAATCTATTACACCAACCGATCGGTGGCATCAATCGATATCGATCAATTTAGTGTAATAGCACCTTTACTGAAGTCAACCGAATTTCGTAATGAGTCGGCCGACGAACCAAGAGATGTGAGAAAAAGCGAGTCATAATTTATGATCAATGAATCTATAGATTGTTTTTTATTTAGATGTTTTATTATTTATTAGTGTATTCTAAAACTACCTGCCGTACTATTACCTGTATAATATACTGCTTTTATCCTTCGCATAAGTAATGCTTAAGGAGACTGAACAAAGCATTCCAGGTACGTTCCTCCAACGTAAAACTTTTAATATTAACTCACAAATTTTAACATAATTAAGCACCTTTATGTTTGTTTGTTTTGAAAATTTGTAATATAAAAAGTTTGTTAAATAAAATTCTTGATAAAAACTTTCGACTTTTATTTAAATTGTTTTTAAAATGACAGTATTTATGTACATTTATACAAAGGTAAATGCCGTTGGATACATAGCATTTCTGGTTTAAGAATAATAACAATATTATACACAATTTATCTTTTGGTATGAGTGCTTCTGCCCATATCATGAATTAAAGATGGGCCGTGATCAATTACATAAACGTAGTTCTGTCTTTCCTTTCTTTACAAAATACATGTTAAGTACCAACAAAAAGTTTTCAGAATTATTTAAATTGTTCACATAACATATAAAACTTATATCTAAAATAAACATTTATAATAATAGTAGCCCTGTATCGAATACATGTCCCACTGCTGGGCTTGGGCCTCTTCTAATAATGAGAAGGGTTAGGCCATAGTCTACCACGCTGGCCAAGTGCGGATTGGTAGACTTCACACACCATCGAGCACTTTTAGGCACTCTTAGGCATGTCAGGTTTCCTCACGATGTTTTCCTTCACCGTTAGCGAGCGATAATTTATATGACAAATATACCCATATCTTCGAAAAGACGAATCTTATCGATTTATTGAAAGAGATGTGTACCGTGGGTTCGAACTCCCACTTTGCTATCGCTTCTTTTTCATAAAAAAACACCCAAGACTAATAACAATAATTAAAAGTTAAATATATTTTTTTATTATTATTTTATTTTTATACTACGCCCACAGCAAACGAATGTGTAGTTCACCTGATGGTAAGTGGAGTACAGCCCATGGACATCAACAATCCACAAAAGCAGATTATAGATGCTTCGCTGCAGCTGAGGACTACGGTGGTATGCCTCATGTGCCAGTAATTTCAGGGCCTGATCTCACCACCAAACCGGAACACAGTAATGGAAGCACTACTATTTGGCGGCAGGTTAAAGGTGAGACGGTGGTGCTGCCGCCCTCGAGCTCATTCACATGAGCTCTACCACCAGTACATTGAATATATTTTACATACATTCTCGTTGCCTCGTACAATATCTATACATATTTGACTCCTTTCCAGACAGCGTTGCCCTCCATGATGCACTTGCAGCCACAGCCCGTGGGGCACGTGTCGTGTTGGGCAAACCTGAAAATTAAATGTTGTTGGTATTAAAGCATATTCGACTAGATCCAGTCAAAATTTGTATATGTAAAATTTTATGCCTTTAGGTACCGACGTTTGCGAAAGTTATATGATGGTTTAACTCGAAATAAGATCTAGTAAGAAAATATTATTGGAATGCGCAAGATGTAATATAAAACTCGTTTTGCTGCGTGCACGCGAAAGCATCGGTGTACTATTCTTTTCTTCGTCGTGTCGATGGCTGAGTGAAATGTATTGCTTGTAATGGCGCTCTCATCGGCGTTTATGAGCGCCTCTCTTGTGCAGGTGGTAAGGCATTTTGGACATTTTATTTATTTATACGCACAAAAAAATACATCTATCGTTTCTTAACCTAATAAATATATAAATAAATATCTGACAACTTACACACAACGCCATCTAGTCCTAAACTAAGCAGAGCTTGTACTATAGGTACTAGAATAACTTATATTAATACATAGATGATGATTTTTTTTGTAAATACATACTTATTATACATAAACACATCCAGACTAAGTCTAATCCCCACGTTTATACACACATGATTTGTCTTAAGCGGGAATCGAACTCGCGACCTCGACGCTGCAGGTACACTACCACACTGGTACACTAATGCGACAGAGTACTTTACATTAACTAACGACGTTTTTGTTTTAAAATAGTAGTGTAGTGTGTTTTTACAGCGAATAATTGGTACGCGTATGTATGTTGAATTAAGATCCTAATATTAAAAATGGGCAAGTCAAGTCACTGACCACTGCATCATGTGCATGGCGTGTCCGGCGTGCGCGCAGTAGTGGCAGGCGGCGGCCAGGCCGCGCACGGGCCGCGCGCACACGCAGCAGCGCAGCGCCGCGCCGCCGCACGCCCCGCACGCCGCGCCGCGCGCCGCCCGCCCGCAGCGGCCGCACTCCGCCGCCAGCTCCGGGCCCGCCGCGCGCGCGCTGCCCCACCCGCGGACCAGCTTCAGCACCTGTGCGATGCCAAAGTATATAAAGCTCGTAACGCAGAATATCCTGCTTGTGATGTTGTAATAATGGATGAAAGGAAATTATTGAAAGAAATATACGAGGCAGAGGCTGGAAGTACTGGAAGAAGTCGTTTGCGGAAGACATACAGAAGCCTGATAAGTGGCATCCTTCAGAAAGGACAAGTACGAAACACGAAACCGGCATGTATGACGAGATGTATGAATGTTTAAGCAGCGAAAGAAATATGTAAAGAACGTAAGCACATGACGTTCCGTCGTCGCTGCCTACTCCTGTGTAGTCATGTGTCCGCTATACCAAAACGTAACTGAAAACGGGTATCATCTCTCTAACGTACCGTATCGGTATTAAAATAGTTACCAATGGTTATCAGGTATTAGTATGAAACTATGAAGTAACTACCGAATCACTGCGTCCCCGCGTCAACGTAGTTTGAAAACCGAACCCACATCATATCTAATAACTAAATAACTGACAACCAAAACCAACTGAATCCGCGCAACCGATCAAAACTAACTAACTTATCTATCTCTCTCTTACAAGTGATAATATCGCATGCATAAAAGAAATAGGGGCGAGAGCGGCGCAAACCATTCAAGGTTATTGTTATAAGGGCAACTAACTTGGATACCATAATACCCAATAATACCTACCTTAGCTTAAAACGTTTGTGAACGCTATAGCTAAAATAACTGTAGTAACTGTACCTAAAATACCGGTATTCGGCAACGGTTGTCTATACAGGTATTGTATCACCATACCGGTGTAATACCGGTTACCAAAAATATCTAATAACGCCCATGACTACTCCTGTGGGATAAAGGCGTAATTCTATATATATGTATGTCCTGTAATATCCTGCTTGTTTTTTATACATACCTACACAAACTCAAATCAAGCAACAAAAAATTTACTAATATAAGTGTCCTACGGACATGCCACATGGAAAGGAAGTATCGTAAATATGGTATATAGAAGATTTTACTTAAAGAAAACTTTGATTAATTGCGGGCAAAAGCTTGTAATAAATAAATTGAGATTACAGAAAACTCACCTCAGTTTTCTTGTAAATGAGCTGCCATCGATGCAAGATGTCAGCGTAGACTCTTTTGAAGCAGTGGTAGAGGTGCACTGTGGCCTCATCCAGCACGCAGGACGAAGCACGCTCAGACTTGGTCACGGACGAGTCTGTGTAGAAGTTCTCAGCTTCCGAGCACGAGTTACTCCGGAATACCGTCGCGTCGACGGGCGTCCAACCGTCGGCGCTTATTTCACTGTATTGGTTCACTGTGCTGTACGGGGATGTGCCGTTGCCCTGATATAAAAAGTGTTTGTAATGTAAAATTCATAGACAACGAAAAACAAATTAAAATTATAACGATTTAAGTTGATTGTGATTGAATCAGATATAAATTTGATAAAACAATTCTGAGCCTTGGTTAGTTAGAAACACAATCGCGTTGACGAGATTGAAATAAATCTTCTATCCCATGCGATGCACTTCAGCACTACTCATATGAGTAAGTAATGGTGTTATTGACGACCGGATGGCGGAGTGGGTAATGTACCTTTTTTTTTTTTTTTTTTTTCGCGGGGAAATGCATTTGCGCATACCACCGTACCCGTGGGGGGACGGGCAGAGTGGCTATGTGGGACTCCCGTGCCTACGATGTTAAACGGCACAGAATACCCACTAAAACCCCGCGGTGTGCCCTCGTCGCCGAAAGATGGTGGGTCGGCGAGCCCCGGATCGATCTTACATCCACAGGGCTCGCCGCGGCGACCGTGCCCAGTCCGACCTCCGACCGGGCACCCGACTCTAGGTCCTCCTCTCGTAGCGACGCCCCGGGCACACCCAGGGCGTCACTCCGTCGCGGAAGGCATCAGCGGACGGCGGAAAACCCCCTCCACCGCCCGCGGCCTCGCTTAGGGCGGCATTAGGCTCGCGGCGTACGCGCGCCTTCGCCGCCCAGCTCGCCGGCGGCGGAGCGGATCAGCCAGGGGTGAGTCCTCCCTGATCCGCTCCGCCGCCTCCTTCTGCGAGATGACGTCCTCACAGAAGGATGCGACCGCATCCCACGACCTCGCGCTGCCCATGGCCGCAACCACGGCCGGCAGCGAGAGGTCGTTCCCTATGACCGCGGTGAGTTCCCGGCGCTGCACCTCCCAAGCAGGACACTGCTCGAGAGTGTGCTGCGCCGAGTCCTCACCGCAGTCGCAGTGGTGGCACATGGGGCTCGCCTCCCTCTTCAGCCTGTGCAGGTACTTCCCGAAGCAACCATGCCCGGTCAATACCTGCACTAGCCTGAAGGAGAGAGTCCCATGCTGCCGCCCTGCCCACTCCTCGAGAATCGGCCGGAGCGCCTCCACGGTCCGAAAACCAGCCCGTGGAGCCCCCAGCCGATTCCCCCACCGGACAATCAACGTCCGGTGGGCCTCCTCGCGCCAAGCTCGCAGCTGCTCGGGCATGGGGACAGAACCCTCGGCCCGAGCAGCCGCGCCGCGCTTGTACACTTCGGCGAGCACTTCCGCATCCAAATCCCACGGGGGTGTTCCGGCCAACGCACACGCTGCGTCGGTCGACACCGTGCGGTATCCGCGAATTGCCCTGACCGCCAAGACGCGCTGCGGTCGCCACAGCCGCGCCCTGTTCCTAGCGGACAAGGCCTCCACCCACACGGGTGCGCCGTACAGTGCCATTGACCGTAAGTGGGTAATGTACCTGCCTGCGACGCCGAGGTCGCAGGTTCGATTCCCGCTTAGGACAAATCTTTGTGTGCATGAACATGGAGGTTTGTCTTAGTCTGGGTATTTCTATGTATAATAAGTATGTATTTACAAAAAAAAAAGATGAGTATATAGGTATTAGTATCAGTTATTCTAGTACCCATAGTACACGCTCTGCTTAGTTTGGGACTAGATGGCGCTGTGTGTAAGTTGTGTGATATTTATTTATTTACTACAATCGCTCGACGCCGGTCGATGCATCAATCGATATTTGTCGTGGCATACTCACGTAACTGGAAGTGCTGATAGTAGACTGCGAGCTAGAGCTGCTGGCGCTGTTGAACACGGAGAAGGCGCATGCGAGCATAGCTGCCATCTGCAGGTTCGATGCTTTGGCGAAGTGAGATATCCTGAACAGTATACATATAGCGTTATAACTTTAATACCATGAGCAAGGTTTATATTTTCCCCGCACACCCTTTCCTGCCGCGTTTTGTCTGCACCCTGTCTCTTCTGTACTTTTTCGAATAGGGTGCAGTCGTCGTGCCCGCGTTTCGTCCAAGCCATGTCCTTTATGAATGTTTTGTGTTGCGACGCTTCTATACGTTTTTTATAAAAATTTATAGACGAAGAAAATCATAGAAACTTTTATGTTTGACCTTAGGGTCGCATCTTTCATAAAAACACCACAGTTGAACGACAAAGACAGATGGAGCAGTTAGTAGAGTAAATTTGATGATAAGTGGGCCTCCATAAATTACGTGAGGTGTTTTTTTGCGAAAATTGCGTGATAATTGCCGAGACCCCCCTCTCTCCAACGTAAGATTAGATGAGATTTGACTCGACCCCCTCCCCCCCTTAAACACCTCACGTAATTTATGGACGCCCCCTAATAGTTGTAGACGTTGTAGGGTAAGTAGTTAGTCCAGGAAGGAGTATCTGCTCTTAACAATTTGTAAACGTGTTGGTCACCTAGTCATAAATCATAAATGCAATCGTATGTTTAGCGCGATTATGTTTAATAAGATATTCCGTAGGCAACCAGGCTAAGGTTGTCATTTCTTCAAAATACAGCTATATAATGGTAGAACGCGAGTTGTTCAGCGACGCGCGTCTAGGGTCGGACTAGCCCTACATTCAGGATGACGATTTTTTTTTAATAATAATAATAATACATTTATTTTCAAAAATTACAGCTAAGTCTTTGTGTGTGTGTGTGTGTGTGTGTGTGTGTGTGTGTGTGTGTGTGTGAGTGTGCGTGCGTGTGAGCATGTGTGTGTCTATTAAGATGTCCATGAGATTAAATAATGGATAATTTAAGAAGACCCTCAGTCACTTCAAATGATTTACATAAAAGCCAGTCTGTAACTTTTTTCTTGCAAACGGGTCTGAGAAGTGTATATATATATATATAACAATTTCTATTTAAGGTATTATATAATTGGGAGCTTAACACACTAAAATGCCTTGCAGCTAATGAGGTATTACATTTCTTATTTTGGCAGACTTTACATGAACGACGTTTTTTGATGATGTTTGGATCGTAAACTAGCGAAGCATGTCTTTTCATGATTGTATAAAGTACGAATAACTTTCTAACGGAAAGTACAAAAAAAAAAAATTGGAGTAGAGAACGTTAAATAGGTAGTCTTTTCAAGATTTAGCGTAAGAAAGTTTTGATTAAGCCACTTCATTACATGTCCAAGAGATAGTTCAGCTTAAGTTAAATGCATCATGCCAGTTTCTACCACGGACGACCAAGGCAGTGTCATCCGCATAGGTGACTATACTGCAGCTAGGCAAAGATAGCTTGCACAACGACTTTATGTACAATAGAAAGAGCGTCGGGCCAAGCACCGAGCCTTGAGGCACTCCGAAATCTAGAGACTCGTTGTTACTAATGTGGGAATCTATCTTGACACATTGGGTTGGCTCACATAGATAGTCAGCAAAAATACGTAGAGCATAACCACGTATTCCGTAGCTTTTCATCTTCGATAAAAGGCGTTTTGTGGAAACAGTATCAAACGCTTTTTTGATGTCTAGAAAAATAACTATACATTATTGACCGCAATCAAGACTGTCAACTATTTGGTCAACAAGAGAAGCTACTGCATCTTGTGTTGACTTTCCATTTCTCAAGCCGAATTAGTTTGAAGCAAGAATGTCATTTTTAACACGCTTATATTAGCGTCACCTGTATGTATGTATGTATGTATGTAACCGACTCCTTTGGACTCGATTTTGACCCACTTTAAACGGACTGATTTCATTAAAATTTTGCACACCTGTCAAAGATCGATGACAATGCAATAATTCGATAAAAAATATATATATAAAAAAAATAAAAAAAAAAATAAATAAAAAAAAACGCTCTTATAAATAAACCAAACTAAAAAGTAGAAAATAAATAATACTTTAAAAAAACTAAAAAACACGCTTTTAAAGTACTTCTAACTAAAAAGTGAAATATAATTCCTAATATAAGCTGAAAATGGTAATGAACTATTCTTTTGTTTAGGAAGTTAATGAGGCGAGAGTTTAGTAGCTTCTCTCGATTACCATTTAGACCTTCACTGTGGGGAGCCTTGCCCCTTCGGACGTTGCGGATCATCCAGGCCTTTCAAGTCCAGTCCGCGTGGTATTCGCAGACCATATCCAGGCCTTTTAAGTCCAGTCCGCGTGGTATTCGCAGACCATTTTTCGACCGTTGCAGACCACCGGTTGGGAACTATTATATACACAGAAAATATAGACTATAACTTACAAAGACTGTAATAGGTTGTTGCAGAGTGGGTGTCCCACCCAGCCCATGGTTTCCTCGCTGGACGCGAGGTGATCCGAGATGCGAGCCCGCAGCGACCGCGCTGTCAACGCAGCCAGATTCCACGCGTGTGCTAACTCCGTCTCACCCTCTTCTATTGCCGCCTTTGCATTCTTTTCGCACATTTCTGTAAAACATAAAAAAAAAAATATTTATTTTGTGTATATAAAAAGTTCGGATTTATATTGTAAAAATATCTATATTATAATATTTAACCTACAACTATAGAAAATACCGAATAAAATTTGTCGATAGACGTATAACCAGTTATAGTATGCCAATTTTAAGTTACGGATATAATTATAAAAAAATATTGTCTACTGGGTCGAAAGAGACTCGACTCCACGACACAGGTTGTCCTAGTGTGGAGCCCAGGGAACAAACACAACTGTACTGATTTTCGAGACAATAAATGATTTTTGATTTTGATTTGAACAATGCAATTCAGAGATTAGTAGTCAACCCTAGATACGCGTAATATTCTGCGTAACTAATAGGTATGGCAAAATTATTCAAGGAATCCCCAAATTTATTGTTTGGATTGCAGTCTGATATAATTTTACCTTTTTAGTAGAATTATATCAAATCGTAGTTGGCTCGTATTTTCATAAGTTAAATACACAAATAGTACATACATGCAACAAAGGCTACAGCGAGTTTTTTAACAAGACCATGTCTGCGGCGAATCGGATGAATTAGAGTATTTTGAGTTTTTTATGGATGGTCTTTGGGCGAATCTCTTTACTTAAAAGGTGTATCACAATAATGACAATAACAATAATTAGTTTCTGTTGTTGTTTGTTCTTTGCGCGATCTGTACGACGATACAGAATGCGCTATTGGCACTGGGCGGAAGTAATATAAGTTTGTAGTACCATTGATACGAAAGAAGAAGAAGAAGTTTCTGTTATGGACTTATGGTTCAAATGGAATCACACTGGAATGGAACTTGATTGATATGACACAATGGAATTTTAATTTCTGACAATTAAATATCGACCCTATTTATATCGAGGTAAGGATACTAAGGATGCACTAAATTGCCGCAACCGACAGTTTCCCATACAGAATAGCGCCACCGGTAATTTATTCAAGTCCGCGGCGCCGTAATCTAACATATTGTAGAATTTATTTGACGTCATTCATTCCTTCAGTAACTCTCTCTTAAAGTTAAAGTTTATATATTAATAACATTCCAACATAGTCCGCTTTTTAAGAGCGAAAGTCAAGGTCACATATGCAATATACCCAGCTGACCGACACGTAGACCATTAAAACCAGGTATAACTATAAATAGATTAAAGGTCGGCGCTCAACAGTTTCATTACAAGGCAATTTTTCATCAGTTATATAGCTTTTAGATTGATTTAATCGATCGTCAATCGTTGGCAGAATGGCAGAAGCGATGACAGTGTTCATTTGTTTTAGTGAAATAAAAATATCAAATATAATCGATTACACCAATCGATTGATGCAAAGTATCTCGAAAGATCAAATAAAATCAGTATTAGAATTGATACTTTGTCGTCGCCGACAGTCGCCGTACTAGGTCGCAACATCAAGGCATTTAGTGCCGTTGATAACTCAAGTCGCGGGCTCGCAGCAAATAATGCGCGCGTAATCTAAATGACGTCATCATGAATTCATGATGAGTCACTTTAGGCTAATTGCTTATATTACCGAACGCACTATGTGTTGTGTGGTAAAAATGTAATGTTTCTGTTGGCAGTAGAATTTCATATTTGATTGTGGTATCCCAGTAACTTGTTGCTTGGATTCGCGGCAAGTGAATGACGCAACATGACATGACATGACATACATTTTAGTTTCTCATGGAGTTGGAACAAGACGTGTGTCGTGATAATAAGCTAAACCGTAGATTGTATTTTGTTTTTATTCGCCTCATTGGAGACTGGATTTATAAAAACTCAATTGATTTTAAATTATATTGGTGAGTACTGACTTTAGTTTAAATATAAATTACATAAACGAGTCATTGAAGAATATGAATAATTAAAATCAGCTGTGCCGGCTTGTTACATGTCTTGACTAGTAGAAACATGTTGCTCTGTTTCTGATTGAAGTGTAAGATATTGCAACCTTATATACTATGGATTTATTTATAAGTATTAATTTAATTCCACTGCTATATTTAAGTTTATTTTCTCTCCATAACCATCTTTAGCCATAATGTTGTTTTGTTTGCTATAACTTACACATATAATTATTGTCAAAAAAACAAACAAAGATATTTACAAGTCGTGTTTTAATTATTCGTATTCCGTCTCATGGATTATGCAGATATTTCGTGATACAAATGTCATGTTTTGGACGGTTTGGGAGAATTACATTCACGAATAAATAAATATAGGCCCCAATATACTGGGTGTCCCACGGACATGCCACATGGAGGGGAAGTGTCCTAAATATGTATTGTTGATAAAATATTTGCCTGACAGAAGACTTTATTTCATTTTAAAAAACCACTTTAATTGCGTTCATTTTATATTGCAAATTTGCTTGTATTGCTGGAGAATTGAACCAACTCTACCCAACTATTTACTAACTTTACATACAACTATTGGCTTACACAAATTTATCCTTTTAAGACGATTATTTCAAGTAATTTTTAATAATAAGCTGTGATTGATATTAAAAATTAAAGCCAAGATAAATTTTATTTGCGTTTACATTTTGAACGTTCAGTAGAGCTGTTCGGGGGAAAAGAGTTAGCGCGCATACGTTAAACAGAGATAGCACTCACTATTCCGTCTTATTTTAGTACTTGCTTCGAGTGGTAACAACGCGATCCGTCCGCCGCTCCAAAGCTTATATTTTAACAAATTATCTGAGATTATAGGAATTTTCACTGGTTTATTCATTTAATAGTTCTTGATTTCATGGTTTTGCTTGCCTTTAACCTACCAAGTTTGTTAGTAATTCATCTAATGATTGGCGCTGCCGGATTCTGTCATAAAGATAGATTTTTTGTTTGGATTAAAGCCAGTTTGATTCCCGGTTGAGTAAGCATATTTTCAATAATCTTTTGATTCTCAGATACTTTCTCAGATACTTTTGAGATACTTGCCCTCCATGTGGCATGACTGTGGGACACCGTTTATAATACAAAAGGCTATAATAGCACATATTTTAACTTTCAGGTTTCCTTGGACGTGAATATTTATTTAATATGCCTCAAGTAAAGCGAACCACAATCCCAAACTATAATGCTAAGCAATTAAAAACACACTACAACATGAACCATCACAAGCGTGGAGTCGCTCTCATATTCAACCATAAAACTTTTATGCTCCCAAATGTATCAACTCGCAATGGAACAGAGAAAGACAGAGACAAATTAAAAAGTGTTTTGACGAACCTAGGATTTCAAGTGAAGGTGAAAAATGAAGCGACTTATGGGGAAATATCCAACATAATCCAAGCGACAGCGAAAATGGACCACTCACGAAACGATTGTCTTGTCATCTCTGTTTTAACCCACGGTGAATCTGGTAGGCTTTACGCAAACGATACTATTTATAATTTAAGAAAATTGTGGTGCTATTTTACTGACCAGAATTGCCCCTCGCTTGCGGGAAAACCAAAGATATTTATTATTCAAGCTTGTCGAGGTGAAACACTCGATGATGGAATCAGAGTATATACCGATGGACCTTCTAAACAGTCTGAAACTCCTACAAACCCGGACTTTCTGCTTGCATATGCTACGCCGCCTGAACATTTTGCCTGGAGGAATCAAAGAAACGGTTCTTGGTTCGTCCAGAGTCTGTGCGATATCCTGGCTGATTTTGGCACTGAAAAACATATTTTGGAACTGTTAACAATGGTCTGCCATAAAGTGGCTATGGAATATGAATCCCATATGCCCGATGATATAGACTTTCACGAGAAAAAGGAAATGCCATGTATCAATAGTACTCTAACTCGTCTGCTTGTTTTCGAAGAGAACACGAAGAAAAATAAACATTCGGGCTGTTGGAGTTGGTCAGTATTCAAGCAAGCCCTAGAATAGATCGATTTTAGGGTTAATAATAATTAATGAATTAATTTATATGTCATCACCATTCCTTCACTTTGGTTTTGACACAGTCGAATCAATACCAGTGAGTCTGGTCACGCGGCTGCACATTTAGCTATTATTTCCAATATTGAGATGTTCTCGTATTGTTTAGTGATCGAGGCTTCTCATGCAATGCGAAACCATTTTATACATACTGGATGTACAACTTAATGTGCTACGTAATACTTTAAAGTGATATAGTCATTGCGCAACTGTTACAAAATTGCAGAATGTTTGTTGAATTCAACAATAAATAGATATTGTGCAATTCAAAAATTCATCATCCACTTTGTTTGTGAAGTGTTTCCCAGTATCACAGTTGTCACATTAGGTACTTAAAAGAAAAGACTGAAAATCCCTTGTATTAAAGGGACCGAATTAATATAGCCAGCCTATTTATATATAAGGTATTTTATTGGTACGAAGTTCCTTATCGCGCGTTGCGAAAGGGGCCTAGAGGGAAAAAGTTAAGACCAAAAGTTTTAACGACCGTGCCGTGCGGCGTGCGCGTGTTTCTCTGTCTGTCTGTCTGTCTTTCTCTCTCTCTCTCTCTCTTTCTCTCATAGAAAGCAAGCCAAGCAAATATTACTAAAATTGAGCCTACTGATTAAGTTTATATTACATTATATTTTAATAATAAAAAAATATTATAACTTAAAAAAATAAAATTTTATTACAATTCCTTCACTAATAAATTAAAAGGAACTTCGTTCCATCCGGGTGTCCCTTTACACCTCTCAAGTTTATATTTTATTGTTAGCTTATAGCTAAATTTTTTGATATGTACCATTTAATCTACTTAAAAATTAATAAAGCCAATATACCATGATTGTTGTTTATTTATTTATTTAACCTTGCTTTTCTGTAGCTTACCAAAACGCTAATTATGACGGATATTATTGTTGGTATATTTTTTATCGTTACCATGCGAAGTCAGCTTGTGACCACAACCAGTGCAACTCGACCGAAACGTCGTGCAATAATTATGTATTATAAGCGTGAAATATTTTATTGATTCTTTTTTAAATAAAAAATATGAATACGGAGCTCCATCTCTCGTACTTGTAAAGGGACTAGAGTCACAAAGATTGGTACAATTGTAAATAAACAAAGTCGACTAATGAATGGGCTAATTGTTATCCCAACAAAATTAAATATTATAGACATACAAAATAATTGAGATCTATATTGAAGTTGAAGTGAAGCCAAGTGGCACCTAAGACAAACTAAATATGATTTAGTTGGTCAGACAGATATTACAATTATTATAACGAGTTGCCATGATAGATATAGATATAGAAGGCATCTGCCCTCTGGGTCAAATCTGCAGTGGCCTATATGGAAATCGCTAAATCGCTCGAGAACTCAAGTTGGCCGCTGCAGACACAATCTAGAAAAATGGGGGATATTAACAGATCAGACCCAATCTGACTGCAGTGCTCCTCAACAAACGATGTCACATCTGCTGAATTGCCCCAATTGCTCTCACAGCTGCTCTTTGCATCTGTGCGACGCTACAGAATGCGCAATTGGTGTGGCCACGCACTGGGCGGGAGTAATATAAGTTTTTAGTACCATTGACACGAAAGAAGAAGATAGATATAATTATTTTGTATGATGATGTTTGATGCGATGTGCCTACCTACAAATAAGTTAGTCTCTCCTCCTTATCGATGTTGTCAAATATCGATAAAGTTAAGTTATTTGCCATGATGATGGTTTTGCCGTGCAGATGACTTTTAACCTTATGCCATTGCCATTCCAAACTTAATTTTACTATGAATTACGAATTATTCTTGGCTACACGTCAATTTACCTATAGGTAGAAAATCAATCGCAAAAACAATAAGTACTTTGTAGGTAGCGAATGTATAACTCACCAACAGGATCGTCAGCATTGATGAGGTACTTCTCAGCGAGGTTCCGGCTGAGCGGGAAGAGGTCAAGGGCGGCGTACAGCACGACGCGCGGCGCCACGCAGCCCGAGATGCTGCCGCGGCTGCGCATGCTGCCTGCGCGACGACCTTGTGCCTTCTGAACAACAAAATACTCCAATAAAATATCGCAGCTTTCATACTATAGGGGCACAATTCGAAAAATATGATTGTTGGGAAAACGCGTTTAAAGATTTTTGAGTCCATGTATTTTCACAAAATCGGTCATAAATAAATTAAACTATTAATAGCAAAATAATAAGTATCATAAGAGTATTGTCCATTAAGCATGAAATATTTATCGTATGTTATGCAATGTTAATGCATATTATAAAAACTCGAAATCACAAAATTTTGAGCTGTGCCCCTATAGTATGAAAGCTGCGATATGTGGCAAACAATATTGTTTGTTACCTAGGCAATGTTTTTAAATTAAGACACATTCACGCAATGTTAAAATATAAAAATACGCTAATGTAATAGCTACTGTAATATGTTTCAATCAATTTATCAAAAATCTAAATAGATCCTATCAACAATTACATTAATACAAGCTATGCCAACCGCAATCGGTGGATGGCTGACTATCTTTAACTTAACGAGTTTTCCTCCGTGCTTCGGCAACCACGTTCAGCCGTCAGTCCCGGTTGCCATTTGAACATCTATGGCAGTCGTTATGGGTAGTTAAGAGGTTGGAAAGTCTGATAACTAGTTTAACAAAGAGAGTATTACCTTGAACTGGGTTGTGGCAGTCGCTTTACGTAAAATACTGATATTCAGCTAAATCTGTTAGACAAGAAGCCAACCCCATTGTAATTGGGAAAAGGCTCGGCTCACTACTCACCCATCTATCTTGAAAATAGAATGTAGTAATCGAGTTTGACGGATGTCGGTGATGCAGCTGTGGGAAGCCGCTGGCATTGGTCGGTGACGGCGTGGTAGTCGCGTGAGGCGACACGGAGCTATACCCCGCACCGAATATTCCAGGGGTCAAAGACAGCGATGACATTGACCGAGGAGTGCCTGTCTCATGCTTGAGTGATAGTCGTCTTGCGTTTGGTGGTCGGTTGAACACGACTAATGTGCTTACTCCACACCACTTTGCCCCGCAAGTTCGTGGGAAAGGAATGCAAGAGTCGCCGGCGTTCTCGCTCTCCGATTGACTTCTTTGACTTGACTTCATTGAGTCTGTGTCATCGTTGGATTTTACTGGTATCTGAAAATAACAGTTTGATTAATGTTTTGTTTAAAACTCTCTTTAAATTTAGGTTAACTTTCATTCATACAATTGCCACAACCACAAAAAAAATGCACTAATAAGTAAGAAATATATATATTTAGCCTTAAAGTGCCTATATTTAAATAATTATCCTCGTACTCCTAACCGTTGAGGAGTTCTACCTTCCAGAATCAGCCTAGCAACATGAAATGCTGACTGCTAGATGCAAATATATCTGAGTAGCTAGAGATAATAATATACGAAAAACAATATTGAAGCCTTTAAAATTTGAGGGATGCTCTCGATTTCTGTCGGTCTCATCATCATAACTAGTATACTTTTTCAGACAAAAAAAGAATTTCTGATATCAGTCCAGGCAGCTTCGAGTAATCGACAAATACATTAAAAAAACATTTGAATTGATAACCTCATACTTTTTTTTGTGGGTTAAAAAAAAGCTCACCTCATCAATAGAAGTAGCCAGCGTTTTAAGACAGTGCAGCAAACATCTGTGACCCTCTTTCTTCTTTCTATAAGCGGTTCTATTTATAGCCTGTAATATCTTGATTGTTGTAGGACTCTCAACATTAGTCCCCGATAGCCAGGAGAACTTGGGTATGGTTTGTTCAGTAACATTTCTTGGGAATGTGACTTGAAGGTTTGCAATATAGCCATTACGTTCAGAATGTATTTGACAGGTTCTAGTCTCTATGTTCATGTCTGTCACTTCTATGTTAGCCATCTCGCGAATTGACTCGAATTCCTCATCAATAGATGTGTTACTTTTGTGCGGTAGTTTGTTCTGAAAAATGAATGAAAGTGAAAATGATATAGTTTGCTTGGGTCTGTCAGTTTCGAAAATTTCGATTTTATTTAGCCAGTTTCGTGATAACTAGAGCTCTTCTCATAATGCAATACCCATCAGAGCTGGTACTTAGATTGATTTTAATCTAATTCTTAACAGTTTGATTAAAATAAATCTAAGCCCTGGTTATTCAAATCATTGTAATTAGTGTAATTTAGTTTTACTTATAATTTATTTTTATATTATTGTCTGTAATGCATTGACATGTTCAAGCGCCTGCTGGGGCCTATGAAAATAAATGATTTGAATTTGAATTTAGAGATGTGTGACTACAAAGGTGGCCACTTATATTACATATTATTATATTACATAATATGTTTGACAAATAAATGCCATAATATTAATTTCTTACCAACATAATATCTTGACCTTTGCTATCACTGCCAGAAATATCATTTGTAGATCCAGCAGTAGATGCATAGCTCACATCTGAAAGAAGTGGAGATAATGTAATATAACATTGCACCTACATTACCCAGAAGGGTGAGGCAGAAGTGTATAACACCCACATTTCACTTTTTATTATTAATAATTATTAATTACTGTTATTATAGGTTATATTATATGTTATATGTCCCTGGTGATAGGGATCACAAGGGACTTAAACATAACATGTGAGCCTATTTAATTTGGGATTAGATGGTGTTGTGAATATTTATTTTATTTATTGTGCCACCGGCAACAACAAATTTCCAACTCTGTCCTCAGTCCTGCTACTGACCATTTCTTGAAGGTATAAATCCAAATAACACTAAAGGAGAAAACAATACTAAAGAATACTATTTAAACTTACGTGAGAAGACATCATTACTAGAGAATAACGGGTTACTCACGGATTTTTGTCGGAATTTTATTTTAAGAGTGTAGCACTAGCCGGGTACTGACTGCATCGAGGGTACTGCACTCACAGGCCTGATGAAAATACTTCCTTAATGAAGTATAGAAACTGGTCGGCAAAATTCCGTCAAAAATCCGTGAGTAACTCGTTTTTCTCTAGTAATAATACTAAAGAAGTTTAATTTCCAAATGATCTGTTTCAAACTTCTATAAAATAGCCCTTTGCCTTGGTGATACAGTACATATCACTATTATTTGCAAGATCAGTCACAATCATATGAACAAATTAATGATGTCATCATACATACCAATCAGTCATATTATTACTATGTTTTTATCATTTAGAATTTTGCAAATCAACATTAACTCTTGTCTTACGCAATAACATTATGCAATAAACTAATGAGATTGTCACTTCTGGATACATATTTGTATGCAAGTTGAAATATATTGTATAATTTACTTTATTTGAGAAGTAAAAACGAAAACACATTTCAGCACTATTTTATTTTTTTAAATAAATTAACTGAGCATGTTGTGCAATTAATGATTATATTGATGATAATCATTCTTAATACTTACTATCACTATTATTATCATCATCATTCTCTCCATCATCAGGTAAGTAATGATTACACATTTTCAGCAATGTTGGATGCATTGTCCACACCCTCAAAGACTGATCTCTTGCCCATGTCACGAGTTGATAGTTGCCTGGAGAGGTATTTGGTCTCCAGACCATTGTTTGGACAGTGTCAGTATGTCCTACTAGTCTATGTGTGAGTGCTCCTCCAACCCATATGCCTATAGCGCCAGCTTGTTCTACTCGAGGCATGCCACCCCATCCTACACCAATAGTCAAGAGCCCACTGCCAAATGGAGTGTATATTGCACGCCACACAGGGAAATTTGTCATTATAACATTTTCAGGTCTTCTGGCATTGTTTATATCAAAATACTTTATACTCCCATCATGACTTGAGGTAACAAGTTGATATTCATGGTGTGGACTCCAATCAACACCATGGATTTTGCAAAGGTGTGCAGAAATGTAATGTATGGGAGCTGAGTGTTTCCTGTAATCCCATATTTTAATGTCTCCATCATGGGCTGTAGCTACTATGTGAGAGGCTACTTTGTTCCATTGCACTTGTGAAGCACCAGCTGGAAGGAAAAGAAATTGTCAGTTAAATATACTAATGTATTAATATTTAGCATAATATGATTGTGGATTATGTACCTGTATTTACAAATTATAACACAGAGGAGCATGAAACCAAAAACTCACATACTGATTAAGTTTACCTACCAACAGCACATAATGACAACACAGGTTTCCTTGCATCTCTCAGATCCCACAGATGTGTGAAGGTGTCAATAGAGCATGTAGCAATAAGATTATGGTCTTGGCGGTGGAAGTGTGTGTCACTGACCACTCGAGTGTGACCACGAAGAGAGCAGATGCAGGCCAGGTCATTGCCTCCTCGCCATTCATATACATCCACTCTTTGGTTACTCTGAAACATTTGTAGTCAGTTATTGATATTATTGAAATCTTTTAGTTTCCAAGTTAGATACATAATTGATTTTCATAATAAAACTTAATAAAAAAATAATGTAGGGTAAAAAAATTATCACGTCTTTTTTATTTAATTTTATGCTAAATTAAATTGATAGAATTATTTTTTAGACCCACCGCTATTGCGCAAAGTTTTTGTCCATGGTACGATTGGCACCACTCGGCGCCGGCTGCATCGTACTTGCTGTGACGAGGATACTTCTTGACGATATCGCCCGCGTCATCATCCTGTGTGATCTGCTTGATTGCAAGCCATCTCCGCCCAGCCAATAGCACATTATTACCTGAATAATCTACGGACATAGCCGTAGCTTGCAAGTCCCGATATTCCCATTTCATGGTTTCCGAACTCCAGTTTTTCAAAAGCATGATCATCGTTTGGTAAACATTTGTGTATTAAAATTTACAGTTTACCTGTCTTATTTTCGAATTGTGAGGTATTATTAAAAAAAAAACATGGTTATTTATTTTCTTCAGTATACAATCAAATACAAAAATCTGACATAAATGACAACTAACGTCAATCAATTGACCATATCAGCCATCAGCTGCTATAAATATGCGCTTATAAATATCGAAACGCAATTTAATTTTATAGATTTTATATATATTGTTATATATATATATATATAACTATAGAACTATTTTTTATAAAACGATGAACATAGTATTTTCTTTGAAAATATAACTATTAAAACGACAAACGCAACTTAAAAATTTGTTGATTTTATAGCGTAATCTGCTTTTTACAACCAAACGCAATCGTAAACATTTTTTTATTTTTCTAGAGATGTGCCTGTTATGGCATTGAGGGGGCTAATGCATGTGCGCATACACAATTCGAGAAATCTATATTTATTTTGTATTAAAAAAACTTGTTGTATTTCGTGTAACAAGTGATTCTTATCTAATGAAAATAAAGATAGGTAAAAGTTCCAGTAGTAGTTGTATTATGTATTATAATTTTTCCTGCGACCAAAATCACCTATCTTATCAAAAACTCAATTCTAATTCAAGTAGGTAGAGTTTAGCACCAATTTTAAGTAATTTTGACTTTTTGACTGCTTATCAGAAATTATGTGTACAATCCTGGATTATTTTTGATTTCTGGAGACCCGGTATTTGTCGGATTCAGCCTAGGTCAGTTATTTCATTTCCAAATGAGACTCGAGCGAGTCCAAAGAATACAATGCGTAAGCACAACTCTACAATTTGTCAAAGTAGTCAAATCATAAAATTGATTTTTGGATGAAATTCTTTGGATCTAAAAATTTTTACGTTTTAAAATGGCATCTCATTTAATGTAAAAAGACATGATTTTATAAATTATGTTTTTATAACCTCTTTGTTGTTTATCATACTGATGCCATGGCATTATTATTACGAACTTTTAGAAGAAACTTTAGTAATGTTTTGGTGCGGTTATTTTTCGGTTTAGTTTTCATTTATGTATACTGTGAATATCTTATTTATTATGTGACCCAAATTCAAGTAAGTGCTTCCTCAGCATATCTCTAGATGTTTTCTTGACAATGTTCATTTTCATACTTTTTCAAGTTTGAAGTAAAAATATTAGACTTTCTTTTATTCTTTTAGTGCGGCTGGTCGCCCATAAGCAAACCCATTATGGAGCCCATAGATGGAGTAGATCCTGTTTATGCATTAGTCATTGCTGATACGCATCTCTTAGGGTCTCGAAATGGAGACTGGTTGGATAAATGGCGCAGAGAGTGGCAGATGCATAGAGCTTTTCAAACTGCTATGACTTTACATCGCCCTGATGTGGTATTTGTCTTAGGTATACTCAATCACCTCTAAACTAAATAAAATAATATAATAATAATTATCATCATTTTATGTATATCAATTTGTAGTTTTGACTGAGAATGAATTTTGCCCATTTATTATTCAATGATCTTTTAAAGTGGTCAATCAACACTTCACATGTTCAATAGAGGTTGATACGGAGGAATTCTATGACACATAACTTTTAATTAAAATTTGTAAAATAGTGTTTGTCTTTTTCTTCTTTTTATTTACTATTTAAATAATTGTATTATATATCATTTCCATAAGTTCTTTATGAAAAATTACTGAAAAAAAATCATTATTCTCTTTAAATAAAAGCTATAGTTCTGATTTGATTAAATTTTTGATAATTTAGTTGATTTCTTATTTAAATTAGATATATTTTTCTTATGTGTAATAAGTCCTTTTAATATATCTTATTTTACAGGTGATCTATTTGATGAAGGCAAGTGGTGTTCTGAGAAGGAGTTTGATGACTATGTTGAGAGATACACCAGAATGTTCCATGTTTCGGAAGGTACACCAATGTACTCCATTGTTGGCAACCATGACATTGGATTTCACTACAGGTTTACTTTTTTTTATTAGAATGTTTTTTTCAACAACATGTTTCTAGTTAATATTATAAAACTTTACTATGATTTTGCTAAGAGTACTTCTTAGCCAAATTATAGTAAAGTTTTATAATATTAACTAGAAACAAGAATGTAATATTACATTATTATGTAATAATACATTATAATATTACAAGAAAATACGGGCTGTCAATGATGAAGGAATATTCATAGTTAATGGATAAAGTGGTTGAGAGCTTCACATCTAATCGGTAAATGCAAAATTGGTTAAACAAAAGTATTACAAAATCGACACCTTCAATCATTTTTTCCAATTTCATGTCCTTTAATCTTAGATTTTATTATGCTGTTTTTGAAATTCAACTTTTAAATCAATGAACTTTCAAATGTACCATCTCA
Organism: Hypena proboscidalis; assembly: GCA_905147285.1. Lineage (NCBI taxonomy): Eukaryota > Metazoa > Arthropoda > Insecta > Lepidoptera > Erebidae > Hypena > Hypena proboscidalis. Next base: position 6,970,307 of record LR990130.1, read on the forward strand.
TTATTTTACAATGATTTAATTAATAAAAGTACAAAGCTTAAAAAAATATTTTTTATTATAAAAAACCTGCCAGTTTTATTATGATTCTAAAATGGTATAAACATACCATAGTTCTCTACCATAAATATAAAAACAGACTGGCAAATTGGAAAATTTAAGAACATGGCATCTTAAAAAGTGGACCAAGGTATTGGTTTTGTGAAAATGTAAAAATATTCGAGATTTAAATATCCTTGATACTTTTCAATCAGGTGTGATGCCCTCAACCTGCTAGTAAAGGATTGTCAATTAATTTATGGGATATCTTGTATAGCTTAAAATCAGTTATATCTTTGAAAAGATAAATATGGTTTATAAATATCTTAATATAGTATGTTAATTATGTGTAGCAAGAATTAAGTAAATCATCGATAAAATTGGAATTTGACCAAAAATACTCATAATTAAAAGAATCTAATTTAACTATAGCATGTTCAAAGGATAACACCACATCTGGTAAAGCGGTTTGAGGCTCGTTTGAAATCACCACCCGTAGAGCTGGTCAGCATCAGAGGAAACCACTTCATACTTATCAACTCCATGGCAATGGAAGGGGATGGGTGCTCGCTGTGCTCGAGAGCCATCACTGAAATCGATAAGATATCAAGTAAGTATATATATCTGGTATTTATTTTCGAGGTTTGTGAAGAATTTGAGGGTGCAAGGAATACTGTCTCTGACTTAATTTGCTGCCAATAAAAATTGAATCTAATTATCTTCAAACTAATATTTGCGCAGATCTACTAAAATGCAGTAGTGGCTCAAGTTTATGCAAAGGAAAGACGAAATTGCAAAAGTATAGTAGACCTATAATTATGCAGGTAAGATCCAAAATATTACTTACATCTTTATTCATTTTATTGTAGTTTTCTCTCTTGAATGTCTGTACCGTTAGGTACACTTTTATAAAGATTTAAATAGCCAGAAAAATCTCTTGAGATCATATTAAAAAGTCCCTACATTTGCAACCCCCCACAAGACGTTACATTTGCAATAACAAGCAATGCAAAATGTAATGTTAACTTGATGACAGTCAATCTTTGGTCTTTGATTATTCAGCTTAATCCCATGGAGCAGAAACTATACAGTCACTGTGAATCTACGGTAGTATTACATTATCTTTGACTATGAATTACCGTAATATTTTTCAGCACTACCCTCTCTATCGAGAGTCTGACAGTATCTGTACAGAGCCTGACGCGGCTCCCTTACCAGAGCGAAACGCCTTATTCGAGGAACGTTGGGACTGCTTGTCGAAGGAGTCTACAGAGTACCTAGTAGAAAGCTTACACCCTAGAGCGGCGTTTGGAGGCCATACGCACCACAGCTGTGTGGTACGACATAGCTTCGTGCCGACGACAGACCATAAGATAGAATTTGTGGAATACACCGTGCCGTCGTTCTCGTGGAGAAATCGATTGGATCCTAAGTATTATTTGGTAAGTATAATCAACTCCTACGTCCGGCGCACCCTGGGCAGTCTGCAAGTTTCCACCAAGCAGACTGGCGAATCCTTTCACCACGATGGTAAGTCAACACCATGAGAATTTGACTGCAGCCATCGACACGAAAGAAGAAGAAGGTAAGTATAATAGGTAGTGTCTGTAGAGTGCCTTATTGGTCTAGTGAATTATTGTTGTCAGCAAATGCTCCGTGAGGTCTCGGGTTCGATTTTGGTCATGAATATTCACAAAGAGGTATGATGTTATGTAACGTTTCTAACCTTTTTTGAAAGCCGCTAACTCGTTTGTATTTGGCCAGGTTTTGCAGACGATCTCCGGTGTCTATGATTCAAACTACTCGATCTTTTGCCCCCCGCAAAAAGTAAAATGACGACTATTTATAAAGTTTTGCTCACTGCTAAATTATCAGTTGTGTACATATTCATTAGCGTGACCGAGACCTTTCATTAGCTACGTACGATATGATAGACGCCCATTTGTCATGTGTAAGCTAATAAATTAACTTTCTTTCAAAAGGTGGGAACTAATAATCACTTATCTGGTCTGCCCTAAGGTTGTTCGAAAGAAATTGTTTTCTTTTTCTGTGCGTTTTGAGATGTGTATGGAATGAAGTATCAGTTTTCTCTGCATCCATTTAACTATAGCACTACTAATAACTTAGATATTCTTTTTATAGACCCCTATTAAAAAAAAAATTGAGCCATCCAGTATATATATATTTTAGTTGACGATAACGCCAGAGGAAGTGAAGGTGTCCAAATGCGGCATGCCTCGTGAGTGGACGATGCAGATCACTGCAGTTCTGATGACTCTGGCTCTGCTGGTCTACTTGCGGTATTACGGCGCTAGGGTTAACACTTCCAGCCAGAGCTACAAGTATTTGTGAGTATCATCGTCAGTTAAATGTTGTATGCATGCATCTAGAGTGGACGGTGCAGATCACGGCCGTTCTCCGACATTACCGATATGGGCCGACTACTCGCTCAATCTTACTTGCGCAAACAGTTTGTGCAAATATGGAGCGTGTAGCCGGATCTTAAAATCATGCAAAATTAAAAAAAATACCTTGTTTATGTGATGTGTATTTAAAAAAGTGCTTGTACTTAAGTTGTCCGGTATAGTATTATGAGCAAATTAGTATTTTTACAATCATTCTATAATACCTACTATAAATGTTGGCAAGGACAAACCACCTTGAACGGCTAAAAGGTATAGGAGATTTTTATCAACAATTTTTTTTCTTCTTTCAGGTCAGGCAAAAAGGTTTGAGCATTAGGAGCCAAAGGCATTACATGCTTCAATTAATATTATTTTATTAAACAGATCAGTATTTTAGGTAATCTCATTAACAATGTATGTAATAGTCTAATTTACATTGTACATATGTAACATATATTATGTGCGAAACAGTTATCTGTATTAAACGAGCCATTATTGTTTATATATTTATTGTTTTATTTGTTCAAATTATATAGTCGGTTGAGGTTTCGATCCTTCGGTACTTTATGTCGTAGTCAGAGCTAGAGCGATAAGCTCATGTTCTTTTCTGATATATAAAATTCTCGTGTCAAAGTGTTTGTTGTCGAACTTCTCCGATATGCCTGGACTGATTTTTATGACTATTTTGGTGTGTATTTGGTAGGTCTGAGAATGAAAGCTTTTTTATATGCCTATGCCGTTTAACAATAATCACGCGGCAGGATCACCGGGCAACAGCTTGTACCTAGTATATTTTGTAATCCGGTAAAGATACGACTTTAATTAACATTGAAGGTACAGACATTCCAATAGCGCTGTTCGAAACACCATCATAATTATGTAAATTCTAAAAACTCCCAATCGATACTGTATTTAAAAAAAAAAAAAACGTTTCAAAAAAATGTTTTTTGAAGTTTTCCAGAAAAACGGTAAGTTATATCATAAAATCATGTTAGACAACATTTTAGATCATACAATTATCTTTCAAAACTAACTTACCCTTGTGTCTTCTATTCCCGGGTTAATGCATTTCTTGAAGGATTTTAATTACGTAGCGTTTATATTTATAACTGGCGAGTCTGTTTGGGTTTTACTTCACAATATTTTACTCTTCTGATAAATAAATATGATTGTTCGTATTCGTACATGTCAGTCTTTATGAGGTGGTCCATTGAACCCAAACAAATAAGCCTGTTGACGTTTAAAACATACGTTTAAAATATAATCTTGGTTTAGCACGCCTTTATGGGTGATGAAGGCGTGATGTAAGTAGGGTGTGGCAGAGGCATAGGCGCCGGCAGGGGGTGCCAGGGGGTGCACTTGCACCCCTTGGGAATCTCGGGATCAACAGGAATTATTGAAATAAAAAGCCGTCGTGAACAAATATGTGTGAGCCGTGACGACTGGGTACCTCACAGATATAGATCTACATAGATAACGCAAATGCATGTACTTCGCGTGTCTCAACCCCGACCAAGCGTCGAGGTTGGTCGCCGCTAACTTCAGTCCACGCGCGTCTTTTGTCATAGAAAATCATAGCGGACGGCTCCAGTTGAACGTACTGGGCAGATGGGCATCGGCGGCATCGGTGTCTTTGAATCGGTTTGGATTTCCCGTCACTAAATTTCGGCTGTGACGTCACAATAGGTATTAAAAAGTCGGCACGCTTGGTTTCAATACAAATCGTGATACTTGCGTTATCTATGTAGATCTATATCTGTGGGGTTATATATATATATATTTTGAAACGGGGCAGTAAGGGCAAGTACCTTAACCGTTGCAGTTACAGCAAAACGTTCTTAAAAGACCTTCCCTAACTTTTTGGGACATTTTGAACTGCATTCACAGATTTTGTAAAAAACTTACAGTTAGCAAAAAAAATGCAAAAAGTTCAAATTTTTTTTTTTATGCCAATCGATTCTATTTCATGTGGGGATCAAAAAACTCTATGGGACCATTTTAGCTTTCAGTACTAGAAAAGACAGAAACCGCCAAAAACGTTTCCCATACATTTCGGCAACAGAAACGAATTTCTACGATGGTCTAACTTTTTGTTATGGCCTGGAAGTGGGTAGAATTGACTGTAAAGTAAATAAAAAGAATTTTTACCCTCAAATTTCGAATTTGATTCGAAAATCTGTGTGTTATACTTAGTTTCAGCTGAGAAACTTCGTATGAGTTATTAATTAAGGATTTTCGCTAAAATGTCTTCTAATCGTGAAAAAATTGACTTATTAGAAGCGTGATTTTTTTTTTTTCGCCAGAGAATTTTTATCCGGTGGAAATTGATACTTACCATGTATAGAAGCTGTGGTTTCAATAAATGTCGCTATGTCGCATCCACCCCGTATGAGCGCGGTCATTGAAAGCGCCTACTTAAAATGCCACGATGTCAGTTGACTGAGTGTGTTATTTAATTGATAGTTAGAATTTGATATTTACTACGTTCATTTATAACTTATTAGCTAAAATATAACCTGTGTTACTCAGGTGTACATGGCTTTGAAATAAAGAAATAATTATTAAAATCAGTCCAGTAATTTCAAAGTTATCTAAATCAGTAAGTATTTTTTTGAGTTCACAATCAATAAAATAAAAAATTTAATCTTACCTCTTTATTATATTAGTATCAGTCAGTTAGTCTGTTAAAATAGTACGATTTACATCTGTTGAAATCAGGGCTTCTTAGTATCGGTTTTCCCAAAGTATAATATCCAGCTACTTCTTTAAATTCGTGGTAATCAATTATAGTTAAGCGCCTGTTTACCCACGTCCGTGGCAAATATGGAATAGCTTTTGTGAATGAACTCATGGGAGTAAGTATCATTTCCTTAATATTACCTTATCAAAGAAAAGCTACTGAAGCTACTTGTTGTACAGAATAATATCGGTATTGCAACGTATATGAACCCAAACGTACCGTGTGTGACTAAGTGACTTATCACTCATCACACAGGTGGCGCTAAAACCAAGTAAGGTTAGTCTAACTAAGGTGTATATATATTATTTAACATAACATATCGTCGTTGTCAAACCAAAATCTGCTATGTGCAGAAATCATAGTTTTGAGAAATTGACAAAAAAAGGTCTCCTGCATTCAAGGGATTGTAGGTAATAGGTCGTCAATAAGAGGTCGTAGATCGTCATATAATGGTCATAAGCACATTATAGTTTTTTATATGGTAGGACGACGATATTGTCCTCTCTCCTACTTTGCTATGCCCGACAGGGTTCACAATGTTCCTAGATATAATACTTACCACCTAAGACACACATTTGTGAAACGCAATAAAGTATTGTGTATTGAGTATAAGTATATGTACCTCTGACGCTGGCAAAAAAGGGTTGAGAAATTTCGAATCTAGTAGCATACGAATCTATGACTGAATTGGCAAAGCACCTGGGGCGTTTACCTAGGTTGGAATCCTGCTGGCTTCTTAATTTTTCAACTTAAATATTATATAAAAAACAAAAGGGCATAGCAAAGCTATAATTTGCTTTAAAATATTAGAAGTATCTAGAGCTTGTTGAATTCATTGCTGATTAAATGATTCATGTGCTCAAGTCACCACTTACCATCAGATGGATGGATTCTACATTAAATACATGTGATTTTATGAAGTACATTCGTTGGTAAATGTAGTTGTATAAAAGGGTTTGGTGTTGTAAATCAAATATATAAATAGTTAGATAATGTTTTTATTAAAATAATAAGGTAACAAATAATTTCTAAATTTTAAAAATAATAGGAACATAGGGGTGACCAATGTATTGCCACAAGCGAATATTTTAAGTTCATCGCCTTTTAAAATTAATACTGTGTTATCTAATGATTCGATACAGACAAAGAACAGTCCTTGAAAGTGTCGATGGCCTGACCGGCTTATCCAATTGTTTTAAACAATGATAAAATTATCGTGGACAATCCTACATTCATTGAACTATTGTCCCTTGACTGTCTGTAAAACGACTAATTTATCTACTTAAATAAATGCAAATACATAGCAACAGATATAAGTGAAAATGTTATTACATGATAATGAGTACCTATTCTGCCCATTTTGTTTTCACAACATCTCTCTTATCATTTCTGACTCTACTGGATAAGGTTAGTGACAAACAACTTCAGTTTACACTCAGCCGAGTCATGGTTAACGAATTAATGTACCTATCTCATTATCAAATACCTATACCAGTTATCTCGGTTTAAGAAACTTTTTGTGTGGCAATAAACTAATACGTCAGCAGTTACAATGAAACTGCGAAAACTTAAATTAAGAGTTAATACAAGGTCTAAGTGAAAAAGCTACTTGCGTCAAACGCCAAACTAAACTAAAATCTATTCTATCTTAAGGGCAGTGTTGGTATTTGTTGTTGTTCTCGTTATTCTGGTATATCACTGAGTCGTATGCCGCCGGCGAGCCTGTACATGCGTTCCTGCATGGGTAGCTCTCCGACGAAGAATCGCTCCAGGGCTTTGGTGGCCATGCGGGAGTGGCCTGAGCTGCGGAAGGCCGTGCTTGCGTCGGTGCCCGCGTACTCGAACATGATGTCTGCTCCACCAGGGTGCTACAAGAGACAATTAACTGTTAGTTGTCTTAGTGAGAATTAAAGTAAGGAAAGTTAAGGATTTTTATGAACTTTTAGTTAAATGGCCGCCAAATTAATAATCCGGTTTTAATTAGGAACAAACTTTAGGTTTCTTTTGTCGCTGTCATTTGTCTTAGATAAAGCTGAATAACTTTATCTTTAGATATCAAGTGGGATATATTTATAGTGTAGGCACTACTAACATTTTCTTACAGATGCATTGAAATGTTCATAGATATTATCAACTCACCTCATCAAAGAACGTGGTGATATCATAGACACGGTCGTAGATGACCACCCAACAGTCTTGAGGAGAGTCATGCCGACTGACTTCTGCCAGGGTGATGATGCGGTCCTTAGCTTCGGGGGAGCCGGGTACGATGGGGGCCTGCCACTGGCTTGGCTTGGCCTCCACTGACCAAGGGCTTACGAAGCGGAGAGCCGCCATGGTCAGCGCCATAAGATCAATCTCAGATTGCTCCTGTTGCACAGGCAGAGGCGCTGACAGGCTCATCTCAGGTACGGTCTGTACGGTTGCCATTTTGATTGCCAAACTTCTTTCTTCTCTTCTTTCAAACTTTTGAATCTTCTCGCCTTTCAAACGTTAGTCTCGTCGCTGATAGCACGTTAGTCCGATCCGGTAATCTAGACACGATTGATTGACCGGCTGCTTGTCACTCTGTAAAGTAATTATGAAACCATATTAGTGTCCGCATTTTCACTTCATGTTAGGGTTGTTGACCGGCTAAGTTGAGATTAGCGGTATTCGCAATTATAGGAATTCCTATGTTAGTAACTTGTTGCTTTTGCAAAAATCTAAATGTTGATGATTTTTAGTTCATTAGCAATATGGTGTTTATAAGTATAGAAGTAGAGATAGAGCAGTGGCAGCCCTGACGGAAGCACTAGAGCGTGAACAGTTAAAATACGATACTGTTAACATAGCTCGGGTTACGTCTAGACAACCACCTCCTAAGACTTGCAACAGTTTCCCATATATAAAGACTGTGAAGCATTTCGATTTTTCACTTACAAGTCAGCGCATTAACATTTTATCTTGCTAGGTTGTGACCCCTAAATTTGTAACAAAAGATAAAAGCAAATGTTATCAAAAGAAGTTTTGCGAATATTATTCGTCTGCCACGATCCACTTATCACTTAGTTTTTGACGTAAATTAAAAGCTCATTGATAAATATAACAGCCGTTGACCTTTATTGTGTAAAAGTAATATTTGTGATAATTTGCCGGTTCAGAGAAACAAATAGTGAAAAGTGTGTAACTATCAAAAGTATGTCATTTGTTTTCATGTTTTCTGTTTACTTGCTCCTAATGACTATGCACGTAATAAAATATAATATAATAAAAACAAATAATATTTACCTTTTAATCGATGCACTCGATCCTTGCGCCTGGGTTATCTCTGCTGATGCTCGAATATCGGGGAATGACTGTCACACCAATTGTCACTATGCCACTGTTGTTCGTAATGGAGTATATTGTTAACGATTATGGGATAATTCATAAAAGCGTAGAACATTGCCACAAACTAATACCGTCTTGTCATGGAGCACTTGTGATTTGTGAATGAGTGATGTGCTGGCGCGCGGCCTTTTATATAGCGCGGTTTGTCGAGCGCACGCGCCAAGCGTCAACAAGCAGCGATCTGATGTAACCCGGCGCTTATCTTGCGGCGCGCGCGCGGCACGAGGCTTGCTGTCCAAAACTACGGCTCCCAATACGAATGATAAGATGGTCTTTGGTTCCCGCCTTCCAGCTTTTATCGAAAGCAATTAATTATGGTCATATCTGATGTTCCATTTCGTTTAATTTCAGAGCAGATTTGAAAATACAAGCATCCAATAATTTCTATGATTTTGTTTTGATATTTCCATCAGAAAATTCTGAGTAGCAGCACCGAATCCTAACTGTTTCTATTCGGTATTGAAAGAGTTTTAACCCTCTATTTATTCCATGGGTTCCAAAATTAACCGTTGATACGGGCGCGTCACCTCTGCCAAACCCCTTAGGAAATTACAAGAGTTTACTTGGTTTATATTTAATGTGCCTACCCTGTAAAAGTACCCCCCAACTATTTACAAAAAAACGTTATTTTTATTTAATTCAAACGTTGCGTTAATTCTGGGATACTCCCTATAACTTACTAGGTAGGTAAATAATTTGTTGAATGGGATTCTCAATTCGTCACATACTTACCTATCTATCCCATAGATATTTTCCTTATGTTTTTCTCTTCGCTTGTTTGTATTTGTTACTTCAGTAAATTGATGTTATGCTGATGACGTATGAGTGAACGAACCTCGACACTTTGCATCGTACGAGTGCCACAAACAACCAAACCAATTGTCGTCACACATTATCTCTTATTGTTAATTAATTGCAGATTTTGTCAAACAAAACTTTTAATTATTTGGCCCGATTTCCTATAACTGTTTTGTTATAAAACCTACATCTTACGTCTTTGATATCATTAAAAATGAGTACAGTATAGCTCTTTGTTACTGGCGCTTGATTTTTTCATAGAGATAATTAATAATTATTATGACATTATCATAAAACACAAAAGAAATTATGCGCTACTGGTTAAAAAAGTTCAACATTTTAAACCAAGATTTAGTAAAAAAAAGCATACTCATTTTATTTCCTGTCGGTCGGTCTATATTTTTAAATAATTAGTGGTTATTTTATTATTATTTTAGTCTGATGAAAAAAGTCGTTTAGATTGCAAGCATATTCACGAAAACATCACCTGGCAGTGTTAAATATTCTATTATTGTTTTGATTCGGCTAACATAACATGATGCAATAATCTATGAGGTTGCTAACCGGTGCTAGAGCACGCGTGCCGACCGCTATAATATATTTTATATTTGTTGCTTGCTATTTGCTATATAAAGCAATATTAGTATGATCATTTTGTTTCCCGATGAACAATTTCTTACAGTTTTCTCATGCCATAGACACGAATTCATTAATGAAGAACGAATTGATGACGAAGTTTCTTTGCATCATGGTCACCTATCACCGTAAGGCTCTATACATTCCGACTGTCTTTTTAAATACAGCTTTAATGTAAGATTGTTTTTGAACTTGAAACCAGAGACGCACACGGCACAGGGCTACTTAGTCAAATTTCGCAATGTATGTGGTAGTCTATCTATTAATAAGACTTCTTTGTCTCAATAGACCCACGGTGTTCGACGTGAACACCCAAAGCCTCGTCCCAACAATAATAATAATAATAGTCTCATAGGTAGGCCCATATAAAACTGCAAAAACAGATATTTGTCAGCAATAAAGTTGTACTGAATTTATCAGAATACTACGTAGTAGTAAAAAAAAGTACCATAAATGATTTGCAACACATTTGACTCGAAGGCTTCGTGAAAAAGAACACGATGTGCTTGTGGGGTTTTTTCTACCAGCTGATTCTCGTAAACAGTTATGGTTAAGAAGTGAATAGGGCCATCATTAAACAAGAAGAATCTAACTCTTCAAAACATGCAGTATTGTGTTAAAATTAACGATATGGACGGCGTGCACCCGAAGATATGCCATCTTTAGATTCCTTTCTTTATCTTTTTATCTTTCTCAAATTTTGTATCAGAGCAGTGCGCCAGTCTTTCATATGACTAGAAAATCTTAAAGAGCTATTGACAGACTTGACAGTTAATATCACAGGAGATCAATTTCGTTCGTCACATTGTGACAATGTGACAATATTCTTTACAAGTATAACTATCATCCACTTTGCCTAATGACATGATGACGAGATCAGATGCCGGACTGTTGATGAGGCACGGTGAGAGGGTTGAGATGCGTTGATGTCTTTTACACTGCAATCCCTTTTTTTCGCTAGTAATTTTTACCATATTTATTTATTAATTTTGCCCGCTTTCTCTTAGTTTGACTATTTAGTAAAATTATTTCGCTTAACAATACTACTGGTTTATAATATAGGTACTTTCCTTTTTAACACGCTTATATTAGCTTCACCTGTATGTTTGTTTGTTTGTTTGTTTGTTTGTTTGTATGTAACCGACTCCTTTGGACTCGATTTTGACCCACTTTAAACGGACAGATTTCATTCAAATTTTGCACACCTGTCAAAGATCGATGACAATGCAATAATTCGATAAAAAAAATTAAAAATATATAAAAAAAAAAAAAAAAAACGCTCTTATAAATAAACCAAACTAAAAAGTAGAAAATAAATAATAGTTTAAAAAAACTAAAAAACACGCTTTTAAAGTACTTCTAACTAAAAAGTGAAAAATAATTCCTAATATAAGCTGAAAAAAGCGTGGGGCGCTCTGTGCCATATTTTTCGTCTATCGAGCAACCCACGCTTTTTTCAGCTTATATTAGGAATTATTTTTCACTTTTTAGTTAGAAGTACTTTAAAAGCGTGTTTTTTAGTTTTTTTAAACTATTATTTTTTTACCTCCTCTTTCAAGACAAAGCGTTCTACATCATTATTATAGTAAAACAAATTCTAAACAACCTTCACCTTGACATTGCTTAAATGTCGCTGCTTAATTTAAATAATTGAATACATAATTACATTCTCAGTCATAGTTTTTATAGCTTTTCATCAGTTATTAAATCACATTACTGAAAAATGGAGTTGGGAGTAGCGTGTGTGTGTGTGTGTGTGTGTGAAGTGTTTACCATATTAAGCGATAAACTAATTTCTTTAAGAATGTATTTATTAATTAAATGACAAATAAAAACAGTCTAGTGACGTCTGTTTGTGGGCGGGGTACACAAAAAATGTTGTTATCATAATAAATATGTTTTGAATTGAAAATTGTGGTGACGTCGTTCATCACGATTGATCGTAATAACAAGTAACTCGGCAGAAACAAATATGACTTGCACAATACTGCCATTGCAACATTATAAACAATGATATTATTATATCATTCTGGTAAAAATCATCACGTCATGACGTTGCGATAATTAAGATACAGCTGGGTCATTGAATGATCTTAAACTTGGAATTTTTATGAAATTGTTTAAACAAGTTTGTCATAAATACCTAACTGACAAGCCTTCTCAAAAACAATGCTCCTTTGCTAAGCTAGATGGCCAGTTAATGAAATGACTACCATAATAATTCTCGTTTCTATTTTAACATAGCACCTTAGAATTATTATCCGTAAAAAAGCCAAATAGCCCCTTCAAAAAATATAGAGTTGATCTCAGGTGTTTCGAAGTATGTATTTTCTTTCAGGCAGGCCCGCGGGCCTGGGTTTGGGTACCCTTGCTCTAGCTAGGCCTTAATAGAATTTATGTCGGTTACGTATAATTACGGACAGTCGATTATCCAGACTTCTGTTTAACGGATTTTTGATTATCCAAATACCTAATGACAGCAATTTTGTTACTTCGGTTACGGTTTTAATTAGTCGTGATTGTAATGTAACAAAAGAAATTGTTCATTGAGATAAACTTATGGTAATTTTGCATGTTTCGTAAGATTTTTTTACGTTTTTGTTACACTTTACTGTCTTAAATTTTCTGGATAATTATTTAAGTGACACCAATTGTATTTTTATGCTCTTGAGAAAACGTAGCAATAAATTATCTGGAATATTTTTGTCGAACAATAGCGGCTAGGTAATTGTCGTTGTAATAAATCAGTATTCCAGCCTTACATGACTGTCCAATAAAGTAGTTAGTTTATTAATTCCACGTATAATATCTAACTACAATTATAAAAATGTTACCTACTCTATTTTAATAGTGGTTAAGTTAGGTAAGTAAAGTGTTTAGTGCAATAATTCTGTTGAATGATTGCAATAAACACTTTCCTTCCTTCAGCTTAACTATAGGTGTTTTCCTCTTTGTCTACTTCTAAGTATTTGCAAGTCATCTTCCCTACACTTCTTGCCTACTCGTTACCAGGCTAGTATAATTTATGTTTTAAAATTATGCTTCGGTAGGTATATATTTATGTACTTAGGCATACTAATTGTTGGCTAATGGTCTTTCCCATTCACCATTACTAGTTGATTGTTAGTTATATTTGGTTTTATCCTGCAATAATGACGTATTAAATGTTACTATCGTGGCAGTATTTATTTTCCAAATCTATGATCTTGGTTTCCAAGACAATTTGAGCTTTCATTGGGCCTGGTGTTTTAGGAAGCTTTTCCACTAAAGAGATGCTATGTTAGGCCGTCTATGGATGCAGAAAAACTAATTATTCATAACATGGTTTAAATGGGTTTAACTAAGCCTATATTTTTACATGGATAAAAGATGGATGTCTGCTATGTTCAATAGTATAGAATCACTGAATATGGTCAAAAAGTTTCACAGCTTAATTTTAAAATCATTGCAGGTCTTTCAAAACATTTAAAATTAAAAACCTTGAATTTGATTGTGTTCCACCGGTAAAAAAAGGGTTATTATTACTAAATTATCAAATGTTTTAATATCCTAACATTAATGCCTTGGAACTGCCAAAATAGTTTTGCCGAATATACTTTGAAAGGGGAGCGCCTGAGATGACCCACCGTGCGACATAGTGGTGGGTGATTTGGGGGGATTATACTATCCCAAACTTGTAAATCTTACAGAATGAATGACGATTAAATAAATAATAATAATAATAAGTATTTATTTCTCACCACAATAATTATTTTTGTACATGAGTTATCTAATACTAATTCACAGATTATTGTGGGGAGACTGGTGCCCAAACTAGATAAAATCTGTATTTCAGGTCACCAAATATTGATGTTAAGTGTGGTAGAGCTCTGGTGAATGACCTTGTGGGTTGGAATACTGCGTAACTACAATACATAGGTATGTAATATTGAACGCCACGCCTCGCTGTTAAAAGACCACCTTAAGAGGCTATAAAGATGACGGAGTAACCCGCCCTATTTCTTACTGATGACGTCAGTACCATAATAATATTATGCTTTCAAACGTTATCTTATCAGATATAGTTATTTTCATACTACGTGCTGATGCGACAAACGTACCTTCTAAGCTACGTCATGTCACGTAGTCGTCGGTCCTTATCAACTCATGGACAGGCGTAGGATTTTGCATCGCGAATTACTTCGTTTCGCAGTTTATCTAAAAATTCCAGATAACAAAACATTAACTTTATTTTCTTTCTGCCAAATTATGAAGTTTGTGCTTTCACTAGGAAAGTTATACCAATACCTATAAAGCTACGACTTTAAATTTTTTTTTTCATATCTCAAATAAAACTGCACCGGTTTTGATGAAACTTGTATTGTTGCATGATGATAATAACCTACAAAAATCATAATTTCATTTAATATCTTGAGATATTTCCAGTCAATCATGTTAATAGTACATTATGGTACTAGTGTGTAACATTGGCGACTACCGCCGAGGCGTCATTGAGAGCCGGTCTTAAGAGAGCCGAGGACGATAATCATCAATACACACGTGTATCATACGACGTTTTTCATCACACTAATGAATAAAATAACAACAAAAACAAATTTTTTCTCGTAGTTTTCAGGTAGTAAACTTTCCATAACGTTAAGGGCTTCACATCTTAAGTTGGGCGGTGTACAACATAAATCATTTTCTTCGTAACTAGTACTTGTAGACATTTTATTTAATAAATAACTATAATTTCAACAGTGAAAACGAGTTGTGAAAAATGGTTCGCTATGGCGGGCAAAAAATATCAGTTTTCCTCTTTGATAAATAATACAACAAGATAAGCGGTCGCAGCACTAAAAACGTCCTGGCAAATATACGCTCACTCCAGATGCGGGTGGATATTTTGTTTAGTTCGGGCCAATCACAGCCAACGCAAAGACGTCTCACGATGCCGCAATGCGTGCTTAGATATTGTAAAAATAATGAACGAAAGAAGAAGTTTTTGGACGGAATATCCTATTTTTGGTAAGTAAATGTAGAATTAGTTACATTTAAACCTGAAAACTAATAAATAATAAAGATTTTAACGATCACGAACATGACTTGGTAATGTTTGGCCAATATAGCCAATACTAGCAAAAACATGATGTGTAACAGAACAGTTATAGAGATGCATGGAGTAGATTTTGAACTTGATATTAGTTATGTTTATTTAATATTTTCGGCAGAACGAAACGAACGAACGAACGCGTGATATTTTTATTTATATCAATATGTAACGACGACCACCTGGCCAACACAAACATTAATGCAACACGTAAAAACTGAAAATAATAGTTAAATATGTAAATAAAATATAAGTTTAAGTAAATACCTGAACAATAACCACTAAAAACTAATCTTAACCAAGAAAGTAAAGTTCTAAAATGGTACCTAAATTCTTACATTTAAAATTAAATGCGACTCCATTCCTCCTGAAGCCAAATGCAAAGAAGTTCACAGAAACGATACAATTCGAAATTCGAATTATGATTTTCCGTGTTTTGTTTCTTTGCTAGTTTTTTATTACGAAAGATCGTAAGTGCAAGTTATTGTTACAGGGATTGCGATTTTATTTGTTAGGTGCTACAGTAGTAAATACTTTGTTCTTTAAACGGCTTAAAAACATTGTTCTCCGTTTATTAACATGCAAGTGTACGGACAGAATTTTGTTTGAATTTGTAGGCGACAACGAATCTTTTTCTATTATTCATCAAAGGTTTTCCTACGCGCTTTGCAATCGGCCACAGCACTAAAGGGAATATGTTTTTATTTTTATTTTCCGCGCATAGGGTTTGCGCCTATTCTGCCACGTACAAAATGGGGAAAAGTTTTCTTTTATAAGAGAGAAAACAAAAGTTATACATGAGTGAAAGTTTTATTTATTAAACACAGTTAAAATGATCTATTAAAATAAGAAGTTGCATGAAATGAGCAAGCAATAAGAATTAATTTATTTGTTCTATTGAACACGATCTTTTATTTTTTTTAATTAAAACTTTTCAAGAACAAAGCAACTCAACCAATTAAATTTATATAACTCACTAGTAAGTTATAGATTTTTTTAGTCACAGTTTGATTATGGGTGTCATTCTGTGCCTAATTGCGGTGACCATAGAGCCACTTTATGAGCAAGTGTGTTAAAAAAGCTCTTATTAAGAAGTTAATATTTTAAATCGTACAGAGTGCAATGTAAATGACATCGTGACGAACCCGCTTATAAATTATTCAGTATATAATTTGATCGGAAATTTCCACATACACGAAAATCAGTCTAGAAAAACATATTGACGTCAACACAAATAACACACAAACAGAAACAAACGCAAATTTATAAGAAAACACTTACAGAAAGCTAGCAAAAACACTTGAATAAGAACATAATTTTAACCTTTGAAGGTTGTTAATTTTTTCTATATAAAATCATTGCAAGTGCACACTTGCTAACTAGTTCATATAGCCAGATTGATTGATGTCAGATGAACGCATGCTAAAATAAAAAAATACAATAATGTTTGATTACCCACTATTCGGCTGTAGATAATGTATGTATGTATGTATAATGAATGTATCAAATCACTCATCCATTTTTTTTTAATACTCAAATACCAGTTTAATCCATCTAGTAATCAATCCGCTTACAATAATATTTCTCGAGCAGTGCCGATTTAACCATTGCATCGTGTTAAAAATCAAGTTCACCACTCAACTACAGCTTTCGATCTCTCTGTCCCGTACTAACATTGAATGAAAGAGAGAGAGATGCCATGCAAATACGGGTTTGATATAATCAGGGCTTAGCTTCCCTATCTCTGGAAAACATTGAACTGTTGATGTTTTAATTTGTGACGTTCAAGATCAAGGCGAATATCAATGTTTATGTTCTTGCTCAGTTATTTGTTAAACCGCTTATATTATCAGCATTGATTGCAACGAAAAAGAAAAACATTGAATCTGGCAAACAAGATTACCTCGTCTCTTTTAACCTTTATAGGTACGAGTAGTTGCTCGTCTAAACAAAGAAACTGTTGGTTTTTAAAGAAATTCAAAGAGGCCGAATTATTACATATTTTATTATAGTATAAGATCCCTTAAACAACGACCTTCACCGAGATGTTTATTTGATGAAACGTATTTTATATTTAATTTAATATGTCAATAGATATATTGCATATGGGTTGCCTAACAAATTTCAGTCCATAATATGATTAATTAATACTTGAAAAAAATATTTTTTTTAATCATTTCACCGGTTTGATAATTAGACAAATTCTATACCAATCGAAAGTCTGAAGCCTATAGAATATGCAAACGTTGGGTTGCCTATTCTTTTCCGGTCACAACTCCTGGGTAGCCAGGTATAAACAGGTAAATCGATATACCTACCATTTTGCACCGGTCTGATTATTGAATTAAAATTAAATGACAATAAAGATTATTTCATTATGAAAACGATGGTATAGGGTTGCCTGCGAAAAATCAGTCCCGAATGACGGTTGTCGAATTTTGAAAAGTGAAATATTTCTGCAATTCTCAGGCTGAAGTTTCACGCATGATGGATCCGTTGCATTAACCCACATGGAATTTACGAAAATAGTTCGTAATTTTTTTTGAGTTAATGATATCCAGCAGGGTGGTATGGAGTTGGAGTCAAAACCTTTTATTTTTTTTTAAACTGCTCGCTGTCTTCTTTAGCAGAGTAATTTTTCATAAAAATGCGATATCTCGCATCATTCACGTTGGTGCAGTTCTTGATATCATACATACTAGCCGTAAATTCTTGAACGGTCTTAATTTTTTTATCAATGAAAATATCAGCAGCATCTGTTAATGATGCAAAAACTGTTTTTTATTTTTAACCGACTTCAAAAAAAGGAGGAGGTTCTCAATTCGGTTGTATTTTTTTTTTTTTTTTTTTTTTATGTTTGTTCACCGATTACTCGAAGACGCCTGGACCGATTTGAGAAATTCTTTTTTTGTTTGAGAGGATATACTCGTCATGTGGTCCCATTTTTTTCAAGTCACGTTCTGATGATGGGATCTTAGAGAAATCGAGGGCAACCCTCAAATTTAAAAGGCTTCTATATTGTTTTTTGTATATTATCTAAAACTACTTGGATATTTGCATCTAGTAATCAGCATTTTATGTTGCTGAGCTGATGCTGGAAGGTACAACACCTCAACGGTTAGGAGTACGGGGATAATTCTTTAAATATGGGCTCCTTGGGGCCGTTTACTGTATTCTTTCAAGTTAGACACAGATGAGGCGAGACGTTGAATATTACTTATGTATATTCATAATATGAGGTCAAGATTTGATGATGGGATCCTAGAGAAATCATGAGTAAGCCTCAAATTTCAAAGGCTTCTATATTGTTTTTCGTACATTTCCTAAAACTACTTGGATATTTGCATTTTAAGTTGCTGAGCTGATGCTGGAAGGTACAACTCCTCAACGGTTAGGAGTATGGGGATTATTATTAATAAGTTTTCCGTCTCAAGTAACCGTCGTCTCCTCATTCGAAACATTCTTGCTCGGTCTACCCATCACTTAAAATTGTAAAATAAAATAATTTTTAACAAAAAAAAAAACCGACTTCAAAAAGTAGGTAAACTAAAAAGCAAAAAATAAATTTACTTCGCACAAAATAATACGTTTTTTCATTTAGTTAAATAGAAATTATTAAATAATTATTTTATAATTCTGAAGTCGGTGTCAAGTAAACAATAACTCTGTATAGATAATATCAATCTTTCTAACAACTATTTTCTGACTGAATCTTAGTTCTTAATTATCCGATTTACTTGGCACCGACTTCAGAATTATAAAATAATTATTTAATAATTTCTATTTAACTAAATGAAAAAACGTATTATTTTGTGCGAAGTAAATTTATTTTTTGCTTTTTAGTTTACCTACTTTTTGAAGTCGGTTTTTTTTTTGTTAAAAATTATTTTATTCATTTTCCAAAAATAGCTGAATAGGTTTTACTTTTCCTTTATTATAAAATGCTGCCGTGTAATCGCAACCTGTAAACGCATGGAAGGCGGGAAGACTTTGGCATAATTTAATTCCTAACTTCAACGCTAAATCAGTGCATTTAATGCAATCAACAGTTTGATTATTAGTCTTTCTAGTTGCTGAACTGGCAAGCTAAAATTCTGATTCAATAAGTTTGTGCATATTTCCTAACAAAATAATCAAAACGTCAGTATCAGAAATTTAATTAAAATTTTTGAGCCTGGCTTCGCTTTAGAAGCATAAAAATAATCCTTGTATCTGCCTCTTCGTGATGACATTAATAATTAGTTTCTTCAGTTTTTAGGGTTCCGTAGTACCTACAAGGAACCCTTATAGTTTCGCCATGTCCGTCTGTCCGTCTGTCCACGGCATAGCGACGAAACCGTTGGTGCTAGAAAACTGAAATTTTGCATAAACATGTATGTTAACTAAACAAAGAAAGTCGTAGAGTAAAATTTGGAAAAATATTTTTTTTTCAGGTAGCTCCCCTACATGTAAAGTAGGGATGTTTTTTTTTTTGTCGCCTACCCCATAGTGTGGGGTATTGTTAGATAGAACTTTTAAAAACGTTTAGGGGTTGTTAAGACAGTTTTTTGATTTAGGGATCCGTTTGCGAGATAATTAACTTTAAAGACCAAATTTTTGTTCGAGTAGGGCGTCCCCCCCCCTCTAAAAGCTAAACTACTGGATCCTAAAATCTGAAAAAAATTGTGTCGGTAGTACATGTAATGAACTTTAAAGGAAAACTATAGCGGATAAGTTCACTTCATTAGTTCAAGAGGAATAGGGGTCCGAAATGTCAGATGCAGTTACTCAGAATATTTCGTTCAAAATTTTTGAAACATAAATAAACATACATAATACATATATAAAATCACGCCTTTATCCCACGGAGGTAGGCAGAGACGATGGAACGCCATGTGCTTCGCTCCTTACATACTTCTTTCGCTTCCTCAACATTCATACATCTCGTCATACGTGCTAGCTGGTTTCGTGTACTACAAACATTTCCTTTCTGAAGGACGCCATTTAGTTATAAAGTAAAATTAAAAATATTTTTCTATGGAACCCTACTGCGCGTGGCCCGACACGCACTTGGCCGGTTTTTTTTACAGAAGTTTCCTGAACTTGATAAGAGTAGCACTGATGATCCACGGTTAGTAAGATTTTAATTATCTACATGTCTGCCTCACACGTGTTTAAAACTGCACCTACTATCTACATCTCTGCATCACCCAAAGGTTGTAAGGTAGAGAATACTTTTAGTATTAAGTCGGCCCGCCTTTGTACATTTTAGTACATAAAGTATAAAAAATTGAAAAAATATATTCACTCGCAGAAATATTTCACTTTTCAAAATTCGACAACCGGCATTCGGAACTGATTTTTCGCAGGCAACCCTATACCATCGTTTTCATAATGAAATAATCTTTATTGTCAATTAATTTTAATTCAATAATCATACCGGTGCAAAATGGTATATCGATTTACCTGTTTATACCTGGCTACCCAAGAGTTGTGACCGAAAAAGAATAGGCAACCCAACGTTTGCATATTCTATAGGCTTCAGACTTTCGATTGGTATAGAATTTGTCTAATTATCAAACTGGTGAAATGATTAAAAAAAATATTTTTTTCAATTATTAATTAATCATATTATGGACTGAAATTTGTTAGGCAACCCATATGCAATATATCTATTGACATATTAAATTAAATATAAAATACGTTTCATCAAATAAACATCTCGGTGAAGGTCGTTGTTTAAGGGATCTTATACTATTACTAAGTGCAAATACTTATTGTCTAATTGACACGCCATATTAGCTTCACCTGCATGTATGTATGTATGTATGTAACCGACTCCTTTGGACTCGATTTTAACCCACTTTAAACCGACAGATTTCATTAAAATTTTGCTCACCTGTCAAAGATTAATGACAATGCAATAATTCGTTAAAAAAAAAAAAAAAAATTAAATTAAAAGAAATTTAAAATAAAAATATAGTTTAAAAAAACTAAAAACACGCTTTTAAAGTACTTTTAACTAAAAAGTGAAAAATAATTCCTAATATAAGCTGAAAATGGTAATGAACAAAAAATATTAGTATTATTGTGAAAAAGCGTGGGTTGCTCGATAGACGAAAAATATTTTAAGTTTTTTTAAACTATATTTTTATTTTACTTGCTGTGCTCTGATACCCATAACTACTAGTATTATATTATCTGTGCCATAACCATGGGGTATCATTAGGAACATTAGATTTTTACTTCTTAAAAATTTCCATAGATGGCGTTATGTATAGCAATGCAAAAATAATAAATTGTTATAAACGCTATTGTTCAACTTTTGACCAAAATATGATTTTTAAAAAATAAAGCACGTTTATATAAAACGTTAAAAGCATTCTTCAATTATTTCAAAGTGATTTGAGAGAAAAAAGAAATCTATGTCTTTAACTCCTAAGTCGCCGTCTTGGATACGGCACAAAATGTAAAAGTTTCATGCGGTTAGGTTATTTGTGGCTAATAGATGGCGCTTATTTCAATTTTATTTTAACATTGTATGAGTGTGTGAGTGTATTTTGAGTTATAAACAAATTGGAGTTCGACGCTTTTGTCACTCAGCATGTTAAATTATTGGACATTCACTTACGATGACGCGTTTAGTTTCTGAGTCTACGATTGCCTTCCAATAGTAGTTAGATATAAAATCATCATCGAACTTTTTAAATTATATATTAAATACATGTTTTTCTAATAATGTAAGTAATCATATATATATGTATTTTATTTTTTTATAATCTAAAATAATATAGATATCAATTGTCATGTGATGTACTTCGAACAGAAACAAAACGTTTTTCTGCAATGTTTATTTACAAATAAACGGGGCGCGCGTGTTTCCTTCACTTCGGTAGAAGTTTTCGGATTGTTTGTGTGCTCTTGTGGATATTTTATGTGAGATGCTTTTCAGATCTTTTTACAATTAAATAAATAAATAATTAATATATTTATATTGACATTATGGATATCAATAGAGTAAATAACGTAACACTCAAAATGAAGAAATTAATTAATTAAAAAGAACAAACAAATGTATGAATAAAAATAATTCGGAGTTGAAAAGAATGATCGGTATCATTAAGAAAAACTATAATATAAGAAAATAATAGGATAAAGATGTGAATGAAAATAGTTATTTATGGTACAAGTGAGAAAAAGTTTATATTTCTGTTGTGAGTGCCAATTTTAAATCTTGAGCTTGCGAAGTAGTCTGAAATTGAATCACGAGCGTAGCGAGTGATTCTAATAAAGACTACTTCGCAAGCGAAAGATTTTAAGAGGTCACGAACTGGAAATTAAATTTTTTTTACGCGTGCCATACAAAACTTTTCACCTCTTCCAGTGAGAAAATATTAAGATTTAAATTAACTTGTACTCGATTGCTTAACCTGGAATAATTCCATGAAATACGACAGTAATACCAATTCAGAATGCCTTTTAGGGCCTTTTGTAAGTCGCCACTAATTAAATATGTCGTACGCTTTCAAAAACTACTCACGTGTACTTTTCACGTGATTTTTCTGGTAAAAAAGCAAACTTCTGTGTTAGCAACAAGTTGTCGCTACAAGTTGTCGCTACGCTAAAACTGTCTTGGGGACCTTTCCGATTCCAGCATAGAGGCAGCATGCTACATTTATTAGCTTTAAGTATGTATCTTGTACGTCGCATAATAAGTATTCTAGCATTGTGTACTTCTCTCTCTGTTTTTTATTTTTTTTTGTCCTGTGCTTGTGATCGGAATAAATGCTTTCTATTCTATTCTATTCTATTCTATACTTTTGGAGTTTCACAAAGTTCTTTATCACTGGATTCACTATTTTTTTGTTAAAAAGTTCCAGTAAACAATTAAACATAAACTGATAAGAATTTATAGTTGCCCGCGATGACTGACACAGACACAGACTTTTTTTTTTAAATCGTGCGTTCGGAAATTCGTTCCGTAACATTTATTTAGAGTCTAATATTAAGTACCTGATTTTAATTAATTTAATGGTCAATCACGAATATAAAACCATTAAAATACTAAATAAGCGCGTATTTATATAATTTAAAATAATTAAAACGTATCGTATGTAATTATTTAATAAAATTGATGTCAATGTTTATTACTAACCTACATGGTGGCTGTTTGTTTTTTTCCAGCGCCTATTCATTGGAAGGATTTTGTGTTTCGAAATTTGAATCACTTTGCCTCACTAGTGAGTAAAAACGGTTTTTACTCACTGCATTCTGGCAAGCAAACGATCTTTTTCGTGCTGGTGTGGTGAAAACAATATTATGAATGCCAATGAGTATAAAGAAAAATGTTATTACTTAATAACAAATTCGGCAAATAATTGCGATTTTATGAAGAATTTTTTTTATGAAAAACAAAGCGCACCCCTAGATACACTAGTGGGTATTTACATACATGTTTTTTGTACTGAGTGATATGACTAAAACCTCCCTTGTCTTCTTCCTTCAAAGCAATCTCAGTCTAGCTAAGAATTTCTATAATAAGATTGCTACAAAAATACGTTTTTGCGAACGAAGACAGTTGTAGGCACAATGCTAAGCAAACATGATTGCACGTTTTTATAAACAGATTTTAGATTTTTCGATCAAACTTTACCAGAAATAAATAAAGATTACTTTCTTTAGCAACTCTTTTATTGACTTAAGACGTTTAAATTGTCTTTAAATTAATGTTGAAATACTTGAAATTATTATTTGAAGTAGGTACCTATAGGCAAAATAAGTAACAACGTTAATAGATATTATATCGTCCTTGGGAACAACAGAAGATTCACTCCCTAACGAAAGTCAAGTTTATGTAAAAATTATACCTACACCTCGCCTGAGGTACCCACTTGCACCACAGATAATATAATACTAGTCTTGCACGCAAAATTGAAACTTATTACAGCGCGCGAACTGTGAATGTTATAAGCGCGGCGCGGCGATCTGTTATGGCTAGGGGTGGGAAGACCGCAGCGCTCCGCCGCGCCGCGCCGCCGTGCCTTCGCCGCGCTCCGCCGTAACCGCTTAAGCGCCAGCCCAATGCAGTACTGCTTCGCGGGAGTAGCCCCGGCTATTTATACCTAACCTATGAATTGAAACATCCTTGGCATAGGTAGGCTCCAATTTGTTAGTGGTATACCTACCAAGTTTGACAGGAACTGAGAACCAGTTTAGCGCATAGCACGGCTACGTGCATCATTCAAGCGTGCTAACAAAAGCTCTATCATATTAAAATGAATTTATTCTTGGGTGAATGATATTGTATTGTATAACCTTAAAAATGAAACAACTAACATAAGTCTAAATCAAAATCAATTGCAATAGAAAGTAATCATTATTTTAAATATGTATTACATTACATTTTAAATCGCAAAACATTAAAAAATCGTTTGATATTTTGAATGAAGCAGTGATATAGCGCTGTAGAAGGTCAAACGTCATGGTAATGTACCTCTGATGAAGGAATACTATAATGTACATACTGACACGGACACGCACAAATGCAGATAATAATATTCTAACATTGACAGCTTTGGCACGCACACAGACACATTCTTACGCACTCAAGGACGACATGTTACCTTTTGCAAAAGCTAGATGGCGTTAGGGTAGCGCGGTTGAGACTACTCACAAGTACGGCCATCTATTGGCATAAAAAGTGAATTAAAGTAGCTCACAGAAATAATTTTTTTAAGGTGGCGTCAATTTTTTGTATGAGATTGGGTATCTGTACTAGTATTATATTATCTGTGCCATAACACAAGTTAGATCTTACCATGGGTATCAGTGTTCATAAACTTGTTGTGCGTCTAGTTTCGGTATAAATAAATGTCTTTGATTGATAATTACTGGTGGTAGAGCTCTTCTGAATGAGCTCGAGGGCGGCAGCACCACCGTCTCACCTTTAACCTGCCACCAAATAGTAATGCTTCCATTACTGTGTTCCGGTATGGTGGTGAGATCAGGCCCTGATATTACTGGCACATGAGGCATAACACCGTAGTCCTCAGCTGTAGCTGTATACTCTGCTTTTGTGGATTGTTGATGTTCATGGGCTGTACTCCACTTACCATCAGGTGGACTACACGTTCGTTCGCTGTAGGCGTAGTATAAAAAAAAATAAAAAATTAGCTGTAACTTTTGGGAATGAATATATTATTATTATTTCTCTTTAGTTATTACTTTACTTAATTTATATATTTTTAAGTATGATTTATAAAAAATACAAAAAAAACATTTGACATCAGGTGCAAGAAACAAGCTGCCGATGTTTGTTTTTGTGATGTGGTATTTAATGCCAATAGTACCGGTAGCATAAAGACAGGTATAGTCCTATAAGACTAATACAACAGTAGAATAACAGAAATACGAAGAAAATCACAATTAAGAATTAAAATCAAGTTTATTTTTTAGATTTAGGGCAAGCGTTGTTCTCTGCCAATAAATACCATTCTTGCCGCAATTTATTGCATCGCTTAATGCCAAAAGATCGTATCCTACGAGCACATGCTTCTGCACGTTACCACGTGACAAATTTATTAGATTCGTAAAATAAATATAATATCTTTCTTTTTTTATCTTATTCTTGTGTCTTATCTGCATAATATTGTTTTTAAATTAGAATAGATGATGAAACATACTACTTTTTTGAGCATGCTCAAAGGAGGAAGCACTGGAGTGACCGGCATCACTCATTACCGATTAACGCCGGGCTTCACTTAGACAGCTAACCAATAGGACGAGGAATAAATAAATAAATATCACACACTATTCACACAACGTCATCTAGTCCCAAACTAAGCAGAGCTTGTACTAAGGGAACTTGAATAACTGATACTAATGCGTATATATACCCAGATCAAGACAAACCTCCATGTTCCGATGAAAATACATATTTATTATCCGTTTGTTAATTTACAAGGCTATTAGCGTCGGGGATGTATAAAAACGCGGAGTCTAGGGTATCACGATAAAACTGGCACCAAATAGTAGTGCTTGAATTCTATTGTGTCTTGATTTTGTGGTGCCAAGAACCAGAAATTACTGGCAGGTGAGGCATGACATCGTAGTCCTCAGACGCAAGGACGCATTTATAATCTGTTTAGGATTAATGGGTTGAATGCTGTATGTAGGTATTTGAGATTTACCATGCCATGAGATTAAATGCACGCGGGTTCGCAAATTACGTGTTATACGTGTTATACGTGTATACGTGTAAACACTTATTATGTTGTTAATGCTATAAACCTTATTGAACTATTCTGTTATAAACTAGTATTATCTACTCGTGGTAACTGAAATCTAACCTCTGGAAGTGCACGAGTGAACTAAGTAATAAACACGAATAAATGTCTCTCAATATGGCTTGAATCCGTGATTCAATAAAATGGCTAAAGTCTAATCTAGATATTAAATTAATGGTCATATTAAATCGAAGTTAATAGTCATAATTGCCTTATTAGTTTAATAGGTTCGAGTGAATGCATTTCTAAGTATTAATTATCTGCTATCGTTTTCTTATGCCGGATATTAATATTGAAACCGATAGAAGGAAGCAGATATTTTAAACCAAACGCTGAGGATGTAAAACTACTCTAATGAGTAAATCCCATTACAATAAGGCTGCGTTAACCAGATATGTGCTATGCTACGTATAGATGCGTTTGTAAAAAGAAACCAATATTATTGCTTCGTTGCGCTGAATCTAGTTAAATCTATTAAAATGCAGCTTTGTGCTTAGGTATGGCAACTTTTCTTTTTTTATGCTGCCACCCCTTATAGTTTTTAGGGTTCCGTTGTACCTACAAGGAACATTAAAGGTACATTTTTTATAAATTATGATGTAGCTTGATATTTAGGCGAATTATAAACATGAGTAAAATACTTGTAATATTTTAAAGCAAATTTTAGCTTTGCTATGCCTTTTTGTATTTTATAAAATATTAAAGTTGAAAAATTAAGAATCCAGCAGGACTCGCAGCAGCAGGAAATAAGGTTCGACTAGCTAAAGCTGGCACAAAAGAGTTGAGAAATTTCGAGTCCGGCAGCATACGAATCCATAGCTGAATTGGCAAAGCACTTGGGGCGTATACCCAGGGGGTGCAGGTTCGAGTCCTGCTGGATTCTTAATTTTTCTACTTTAATATTTTATGATTAAAATAATTAACCGGAACACGAAAATCTCAAGATTGACCTATACCTAAAGCTGGTCACTTTGTACGGGGTAGTATTTAAACGCAAATCATAAAATATCCTTTTTCTATGCAATTAAGAGGCCTATTACATTTCGACTGTGATTTTTGTGTTTAATGGTCAACTTTGACGTTATTTTTCTAAAAAACTGTAAGACCTCAATAACTTTGACTTAAGTAGTGGTAAAGACAAGTTATTAAAATAGTTTATAGTGGCCTCGGTTTTTTCATTTTTTTCTTATCTATTGATATAACGGCAAAATTCCTGAGCGAGATTTTCAAAAAATTTACGACATCACTTTTTCGAGCTCGAAGTTTGTACTACTAAACATAAGCAAATTAAATGAAAAATATTTAATAATAGCGCTTATATAGTGGTTTAGTTCATAGTGGCCTCAGAATTTTAAAACATGTATGGAATATATATGATAAAAATCCCATTCTAAACCATAAAATTACTAAAAAGCGCTCAGAATTAACTGTGAATTTCTTCTTACTACATTAATATTGGTACGTAAAATTTATACTAGAACAAACGTTAGTTCATAAGAAATTAAATAGTCATAATTTCTTGAAAAATAAATAAGCTATAAAGCTTTAAATAAACGTATTTACAATTGCCAAATTGCTTTAAATTGCGATGCATCGGCTGCTCGCACTCAGTACCGCGCGAGCGCTCGTTGAGGTAACATCTATGCCGAATTTTTTCGCGCTGAACTATCTAGCTTGAACTGGTATAGTTGGACTTATCGATTTTGATCATGTAGGTACTTTTTGTAACTATTAATATTAAAATCGAAACATATTATTAATTTCTTTTTACTATGAGAAAAGCGGGCCTTAAAAATTTAAAAGTTAGATAGAACTTTTTTAAATCTTCTACATTGTATTTTGTTGGCCTGTAAACACAGATTACGTTTATTGTAGGCTCGATTCCTGATCATTCTATAGTATTTTCTCTACATAACTGGTAAATATTTTTTTCACCACACCAGCACGAAAAAGATCGTTTTCTTGCCAGAATTCAGTGAGTAAAAACCGTTTTTACTCACTAGTGAGGCAAAGTGATTCAAATTTCGAAACACAAAATCCTTCCAATAACTATTCATTGGAAGGATTTTT
Source organism: Hypena proboscidalis (assembly GCA_905147285.1). Taxonomy (NCBI): domain Eukaryota; kingdom Metazoa; phylum Arthropoda; class Insecta; order Lepidoptera; family Erebidae; genus Hypena; species Hypena proboscidalis. The sequence continues at coordinate 6,998,717 of LR990130.1, forward strand.
TTTTCAGCACCCATGTGCTGATAAAAAAAACAGCAGCCACCATGTAGGTTAGTAATAAACATTGACATCAATTTTATTAAATAACTACAAACTATACGTTTTAATTATTTTAAATTATATAAAATACACACATATTTAGTATTTTCATGTTTTAAATAATTTTTTCTTTTAGTTTTCATGTTTTCCATTAAAATCACGTACTTAATTAATATTAGACTCTATAAATAAATGTTACGGAAAGCATTTCCGAACGCATATTGTGGAACTCTAAAAGAGTTGCGACAACTGTTTGCTTTTTTACCAGAGAAATCACGTGAAAGGTATTTGAAAGCGTATGACATAATTTAATTAGTGGCGACTTACAAAAGGTCCTAAAACGTATTCTGAATTGGTATTACTGTCGTATTTCATGGAATTATTCCAGGTTAAGCAATCGAGTACGAGTTTATTTAAATCTTAATATTTTCTCACTGGAAGAGGTGAACAGTTTTGTATGTAACGCGTTAGAAAAAAATAATTTCCAGTTAGTATAGAAGTAGTCTTTATTAGAATCACTCGCTACGCTCGGGATTCAATTTAAGACAACTTCACAAGCTCAAGATTTAAAATTGGCACTCACAACAGAATTATAAACTTTTCTCACTTGTACCATAAATAACTATTATATATTAATAAATATCTGTGTTACTCAATTGTTTTGGTGAAAATACTTTCCCAATTATTGAAACTGTGTTTTTGTATACGAATTTGAATGTCAACCCGTTTCGAAATATTTACAAAAAAAAACGACAGTTCTTAGTATTAGATTGCTGAGCATGGCTAAATGCTATATAAAAATCAATTAGAAATTCAGTAGAATCCGTTTATAATGATATCGAAAGGAATTGACAAACACGTCATAATAAGCGGACGTCATACAAAGCGTTTTGTAAAAAAAAACCTTTTTTATGTAAATATGTATGTACTTAAATATTTTAATAGAGAAACATAGTGACTACATTATGTATACATACATATTAAATCAAAATTAAAATTGAACGTTATAAACACATTATTATAACACATATAAGGTTATTTTTTAATGTAAGTAATCTGTAATTTTTGTTTGCTTTTGTTTTTTCGTTTTATTGTTAAATCAGTTTCTAATACGATTGTGTATAAAATAAATCGGTATTGTCAAATTATCAAGACAAAAACGAACCAAGTGCCGAACGTGTCGTCGAGAATCAACGAACATTACCGAAGGTGTAAATAATAATGTCAGTCATTATAACCGGACGTAATTGATTAAATATGGGTCATAATAAGCGACGTGTGTGTGTAACTGTAAGGGAAGTAATTATATCCGACTTTTTATAAGAGTTTTATATGAAATTAAAAATTCGTAATGTAATTACGTCATAATAATCGGTTGGTCAATATAGGCGGAGTCATAATAAACGGGTTCTACTCTATTTACAAAGTGTATCGAAAAAAGAACTGTAATTAGCAAAGTATATTTTTACTCAGCTATAAATATAAGGTGTCATAGATTTTTTTGAAATTGATTATTAGATCAGTTGTCATTATTAACAATATTTTAATTAAAATATCTTTTATATAGTAATATTCAACAAGGACAATAATTAAATAACAAATAGCTATATTATAGAAAAAGTATCAAAGTCATTTAGTCGTAGCTATAGCAGAGTGTCGTGAACTCGTGACCCGGGCGAGTTGTCGCCGTGCTTCAATATACCTAATCTTTCAAAATGCAATTTTGTGATAGGCCTCTTAAATACCGAATTCCCATCAAAATTACTGATTGCACAACAAAATATTCAACTCAAAATATCACTAAACACACCACAATTTATTTTCACAGCGCACAGCAATTTTTCCTAAAGCAAAAGCTTTTTAATCAATGCACAACTAATAATCATAATGCACATTATACATGTTAACTCTTTTTCTTTTAAATATAGCTTCTATTTTTATAATATTTACAGCAGTTTTTCTAAATCAAACAACATTTAGTCACACACAGTCATCTTATTATTTATTAATTATCACATAATGAGATCAGCAAAAAAAATATAAAATTAGATACAAAATTGTAATTTATTGAATTATTAAAGCGGGTCTTGCTTTCGCGGGGCGTCCACGCTTCCTTTTTTGCCCAATAGGCACATTTTTAGCTTCTGCAGGTGGCGCCACGTACTGTCGTCTGTTACGATCTATGATAATAAGAAATTGGTAGGTAGTATAATATTATTTTATTTAGTGGGTGGATTCAAAAAGGGGTCGCAGTATCACACAGATTGATTCTAGCACTCGCCGACCGCTGCCGCGGCACGCTCGCTTCGCTCGCTCGGCTCGCGCTATGTTATGGTCGCAGTTCTAACCTAACCTAACCTACTACTTTACCCATAATTGACCTATGCCATAACTATAGCTTTTATTTTTATATTATTTACTCCAGTGACGAAAAAAAGCGCGAAGTTTTTCAGTTAAGTTGTTCTGCTTTTAGAAATAATGCAATGTAAAAGGATTTTTTTGTTATAATAATCATTAAATTTGCCGAGCATGGCTTCTTGAAAATTAAGACAAATATGATGAACAGATTTTGTTGTACTTACTGGTTTATATGCGACTGGGATAGTTATTTTGCTATGAAATATGGTAAATTTGATGTGCAGTCAGTATTTATGCTATGCATGTAGTATTTTTGTACAAAAATAAATTTAACTGTATTGCATTATGAGGAAAAAAGGAATGTCATATTGATGTGTAAATTCGAATTATCTGCAGTTTGAGTTTTGTTAAACATTTAGTTTATCTGTAGTGAAGTAAGTTATTTGATGTAAAAAAGAATATAAATGATGAGTATGTATTGATAGGCGATTATTTATTTGATATGCAATATAAAATATCCCCTTTGTACGGGATACTAATAAACAACAAAACACTTGATGCGACGTCAGCGTCAACAATTCATAGTATTTTTCTTACGCACCAAAACAAAAACAACATGTTTATTGGAAAGGTCTCACGTTACCTCCTCTCGATATGATGCAACCGTGCCTTGAACTTGCTATGGTTGACTTTTTAGGGTTCCGTAGCCGAATGGCAAAAAACGGAACCCTTATGGATTCGTCATGTCTGTCCGTCCGTATGTCAGATATAAGAACTATACTGTGGAAACTTGGTAAGTAGATGTATTCGGTAAACCGCATTAAGATTTTTATACAAAAATAGAAAAAAAACAATACATTTTTGGGGTCCTCAATTTTTTTTTTCATAAACCCATACGTGCGTGGTATCTATGGATAGGTCTTCAAAAATGATATTGAGGTTTCTAATATAAAAAATATTATAGACCGACCGTTTAACGCGCGTATCGCCTGCGACGTAAGAAGTGAGCGGGGGTAGGTAACGGACTACTACGGCTACACACGGAGTCATTGATCCAAAGATTTATCTCAAGATAGACATTGTAGGCAAAGTAAAAAATATAATTGTAGTATCTGTATTTTTAAAGAAAAATGAACATTTTAAGAAAAAAATAACTTATTAAAGTAAAAATAACATTTTCTAAATTTTACAATTATTATTATTATTTTCTTTATTTATCTCTTAACTTATTTTATATATTTTTAAATATGATTTATAAAGGAAAGAAAGAAAGAAAGAAAGAAAAATCATTTATTCTGGCATAATTGCCTTTAAAACTTTAAAAATTAGAACAAAATAAAAACATTATTTAATATGCCGGAAATGGTACGCATCTCAGCACAATACTGCAGCGCTAAAAGCACCGCAGCGCTGATAATTCTGATGCGCCCAGTGAGTGAGGATCAGTGTGACAACAGAAAAAAAAATACATATTATAATATTTTGTGTCACAAACAAAATATACCCTTAAACTACTAAATCAGATTTCATAAATAAAAAACAACTAAATTACATAAATAAGAAACTAATACACCTATATAATAATAGAGCATTATATAAATAATAATACTTATTTTTAAAATTAATAAGTACATTATTTAAAATGTAAAACATGGAACGCACCCATACGCTTTTGACATTTATAAATAATAGCACAGATAATATAATACTAGTACAGATACCCAATCTCATACAAAAAATTGACGCCACCTTAAAAAAATTATTTCTGTGAGCTACTTTAATTCACTTTTTATGCCAATAGATGGCCGTACTTGTGAGTAGTCTCAACCGCGCTACCCTAACGCCATCTAGCTTTTGCAAAAGGTAACATGTCGTCCTTGAGTGCGTAAGAATGTGTCTGTGTGCGTGCCAAAGCTGTCAATGTTAGAATATTATTATCTGCATTTGTGCGTGTCCGTGTCAGTATGTACATTATAGTATTCCTTCATCAGAGGTACATTACCATGACGTTTGACCTTCTACAGCGCTATATCACTGCTTCATTCAAAATATCAAACGATTTTTTAATGTTTTGCGATTTAAAATGTAATGTAATACATATTTAAAATAATGATTACTTTCTATTGCAATTGATTTTGATTTAGACTTATGTTAGTTGTTTCATTTTTAAGGTTATACAATACAATATCATTCACCCAAGAATAAATTCATTTTAATATGATAGAGCTTTTGTTAGCACGCTTGAATGATGCACGTAGCCGTGCTATGCGCTAAACTGGTTCTCAGTTCCTGTCAAACTTGGTAGGTATACCACTAACAAATTGGAGCCTACCTATGCCAAGGATGTTTCAATTCATAGGTTAGGTATAAATAGCCGGGGCTACTCCCGCGAAGCAGTACTGCATTGGGCTGGCGCTTAAGCGGTTACGGCGGAGCGCGGCGAAGGCACGGCGGCGCGGCGCGGCGGAGCGCTGCGGTCTTCCCACCCCTAGCCATAACAGATCGCCGCGCCGCGCTTATAACATTCACAGTTCGCGCGCTGTAATAAGTTTCAATTTTGCGTGCAAGACTAGTATTATATTATCTGTGGTGCAAGTGGGTACCTCAGGCGAGGTGTAGGTATAATTTTTACATAAACTTGACTTTCGTTAGGGAGTGAATCTTCTGTTGTTCCCAAGGACGATATAATATCTATTAACGTTGTTACTTATTTTGCCTATAGGTACCTACTTCAAATAATAATTTCAAGTATTTCAACATTAATTTAAAGACAATTTAAACGTCTTAAGTCAATAAAAGAGTTGCTAAAGAAAGTAATCTTTATTTATTTCTGGTAAAGTTTGATCGAAAAATCTAAAATCTGTTTATAAAAACGTGCAATCATGTTTGCTTAGCATTGTGCCTACAACTGTCTTCGTTCGCAAAAACGTATTTTTGTAGCAATCTTATTATAGAAATTCTTAGCTAGACTGAGATTGCTTTGAAGGAAGAAGACAAGGGAGGTTTTAGTCATATCACTCAGTACAAAAAACATGTATGTAAATACCCACTAGTGTATCTAGGGGTGCGCTTTGTTTTTCATAAAAAAAATTCTTCATAAAATCGCAATTATTTGCCGAATTTGTTATTAAGTAATAACATTTTTCTTTATACTCATTGGCATTCATAATATTGTTTTCACCACACCAGCACGAAAAAGATCGTTTGCTTGCCAGAATGCAGTGAGTAAAAACCGTTTTTACTCACTAGTGAGGCAAAGTGATTCAAATTTCGAAACACAAAATCCTTCCAATGAATAGGCGCTGGAAAAAAACAAACAGCCACCATGTAGGTTAGTAATAAACATTGACATCAATTTTATTAAATAATTACATACGATACGTTTTAATTATTTTAAATTATATAAATACGCGCTTATTTAGTATTTTAATGGTTTTATATTCGTGATTGACCATTAAATTAATTAAAATCAGGTACTTAATATTAGACTCTAAATAAATGTTACGGAACGAATTTCCGAACGCACGATTTAAAAAAAAAAGTCTGTGTCTGTGTCAGTCATCGCGGGCAACTATAAATTCTTATCAGTTTATGTTTAATTGTTTACTGGAACTTTTTAACAAAAAAATAGTGAATCCAGTGATAAAGAACTTTGTGAAACTCCAAAAGTATAGAATAGAATAGAATAGAATAGAAAGCATTTATTCCGATCACAAGCACAGGACAAAAAAAAATAAAAAACAGAGAGAGAAGTACACAATGCTAGAATACTTATTATGCGACGTACAAGATACATACTTAAAGCTAATAAATGTAGCATGCTGCCTCTATGCTGGAATCGGAAAGGTCCCCAAGACAGTTTTAGCGTAGCGACAACTTGTAGCGACAACTTGTTGCTAACACAGAAGTTTGCTTTTTTACCAGAAAAATCACGTGAAAAGTACACGTGAGTAGTTTTTGAAAGCGTACGACATATTTAATTAGTGGCGACTTACAAAAGGCCCTAAAAGGCATTCTGAATTGGTATTACTGTCGTATTTCATGGAATTATTCCAGGTTAAGCAATCGAGTACAAGTTAATTTAAATCTTAATATTTTCTCACTGGAAGAGGTGAAAAGTTTTGTATGGCACGCGTAAAAAAAATTTAATTTCCAGTTCGTGACCTCTTAAAATCTTTCGCTTGCGAAGTAGTCTTTATTAGAATCACTCGCTACGCTCGTGATTCAATTTCAGACTACTTCGCAAGCTCAAGATTTAAAATTGGCACTCACAACAGAAATATAAACTTTTTCTCACTTGTACCATAAATAACTATTTTCATTCACATCTTTATCCTATTATTTTCTTATATTATAGTTTTTCTTAATGATACCGATCATTCTTTTCAACTCCGAATTATTTTTATTCATACATTTGTTTGTTCTTTTTAATTAATTAATTTCTTCATTTTGAGTGTTACGTTATTTACTCTATTGATATCCATAATGTCAATATAAATATATTAATTATTTATTTATTTAATTGTAAAAAGATCTGAAAAGCATCTCACATAAAATATCCACAAGAGCACACAAACAATCCGAAAACTTCTACCGAAGTGAAGGAAACACGCGCGGCCCGTTTATTTGTAAATAAACATTGCAGAAAAACGTTTTGTTTCTGTTCGAAGTACATCACATGACAATTGATATCTATATTATTTTAGATTATAAAAAAATAAAATACATATATATATGATTACTTACATTATTAGAAAAACATGTATTTAATATATAATTTAAAAAGTTCGATGATGATTTTATATCTAACTACTATTGGAAGGCAATCGTAGACTCAGAAACTAAACGCGTCATCGTAAGTGAATGTCCAATAATTTAACATGCTGAGTGACAAAAGCGTCGAACTCCAATTTGTTTATAACTCAAAATACACTCACACACTCATACAATGTTAAAATAAAATTGAAATAAGCGCCATCTATTAGCCACAAATAACCTAACCGCATGAAACTTTTACATTTTGTGCCGTATCCAAGACGGCGACTTAGGAGTTAAAGACATAGATTTCTTTTTTCTCTCAAATCACTTTGAAATAATTGAAGAATGCTTTTAACGTTTTATATAAACGTGCTTTATTTTTTAAAAATCATATTTTGGTCAAAAGTTGAACAATAGCGTTTATAACAATTTATTATTTTTGCATTGCTATACATAACGCCATCTATGGAAATTTTTAAGAAGTAAAAATCTAATGTTCCTAATGATACCCCATGATAATAGTAAACAATGAAATTCCGGGAAGAGCGGGGTTCTCGTATCACGTCCAAGCCAAATATACTATAGCTGTTGTATTAAATAAGCTATTGAAAAACAAACAATGTGCCGTGTGTTTTGTTTAGTCTGTATAGTGTAAATAGTTTTAAAATGTATATAGACCGTGTTTCAAATGTGTGTGATTTGTGTAGGATAGAATTATTGTGTTTTCTCCCAAGTTTAGGTATTTTATTGGGAGGTGTACTATACCGAGAAGGAATGCCATTAAGATAATATTTGCACATGCGTGCAAGCCACAGGTAATTCTTTATCTTACTTACTTTGTTGTTTTGTAAATGTAATTAATCAATCAATAATCATAACTCAGTAAATGTTTTTTGTACACATTTTTAAAACCAGAAACCGTTTTACAGGCACGCTCAGGAGGCAACAGTACGTTCCATATGGCCGACGCCATAAAAGAAAAGCTGCCGCGATATGCTGCTGTCCGATGGAATGGTGTAGATATCAAATATTCCGAAGCCCTGGTTTTATATTGATTTACATCACTAGACCATGCCAGCTTTCTTGCCAAATACTCTGGTTTTGCAGTGAGTACAACTCCAAATAATAATGTTGCTAGATGTAGTTTCCTCCTTGACTCCATCCGCATTAATCCTCCCTTGCTTAAATATGGTGTAATATGTGTACGAGGTGGTATATGAAAGCAAAAGCGTGCACATGCATTTTGTACTCGCTGGATAAGCCTCTCACTCCTACCCAACAAACATGGCCCATACACAGTATCGGCATAGTTTAGCTTAGATAAGATGAGAGACTCACACAGCATAATACGCATGCCCTCACTAAGGTACCCACGCATCCTGTAAAGTAGCTTCAGCCGGTAAAAACAGTTACGTACAGCTTCTTGTACATGTGTCTCAAACTGGAGTTTACCGTCAAAAACCACTCCCAGGTTGCGGGCTTCCGACACCTGTTCAATAGTGGTTCCGTCTATCCTAACATCAGGATTCTCACTGTTGATGTTATCTATGAGTCCCTTTGTACCCATAACAATAAATTTAGACTTGCTGGGATTTAGTGACATAGAATTTCTTCTTGCCCAGTCTGCAACTCTGTCTAAGTCTTCATTTATTTTCATTACAGACTCACGGGTATCCTGCGGCCTGAAAGACAGATACAGCTGCAGATCATCTGCATATAGGTGAAATTTGCAGTTCATTATGCAGCTAGTTATGTCTGCAGTATACACAATAAACAATAGCGGACCAAGAATGGAGCCCTGCGGAACGCCTCTTGTGACCTCACATAAAGAAGACGACACATTTTCACTATTCTTTCCCATCGACAGTTGCACAAATTGGTGCCTATTTGTTAGGTAACTATGGAACCATTTTGTTGTGCTGTTACTGCATCCATAGTAGGATAATTTGGACAAAAGGAGTGATGTACTGAGACCATCAAATGCGCGTGAAAACTCCAGTAGGGTGAGAATTGACCCCATTCCCTGGTCTCTAGCCTCCAATATGTCATCTACCACATCCATCAAAGCAGTAGATGTACTGTGTGCTTTGCGAAATCCTGACTGATGAGATGGTAAAATATTGCACTTTTCTAAGTATTCCCTTAGCTGAGAGCATACAATGGTCTCAAGAATTTTTGAGATACAAGGAAGCAGGCTAATGGGTCTCAAGTCCTTAAGGCATGTGGGGTTTGTAACTTTAGGTATAGGCCTAACTGTAGCCAGCTTCCACAGATCAGGGAAAGTTGAAGTGGTAATTGATTGGTTTATTATAGATGTTATAGGCTCAAGCGTATGTGGCAACATCATTATGAGCATATTCAAAGTTATGCCATCTGGGCCCATAGCATTAGATTTCAAGCCCTGGATGATTTTAAGCACCTCTGCCTCTGTGGTACATTTTAGACAAAAATTTAAATCCACATCATTATTAAATCTGTTAAACTCATATAATGTCATGTCAGAAATACTTACACTGCTGTTGCCTGGTATATTCAAAAAATGCATGTTTAAAAGTTCAGGGTCACTAAATATTGGAGGGAGGTCGTTATGTTTATTATTTTTTATAATTAAGGTTGATTTTAAATTTTTCCACAGAGATTTCGGTTGGTTTATGTTTTTATTTATATAAGTTGTGTAGTATGCTTTCTTTTCTTGTTCCATAGCCACTTTTACTAACTCTTTCATGTCCTTATATGCCTTTTGTTTATGCTCAGACTTAGTCTTCTTTGCCTGTATATGACATTCATCACGCAAATGCATCATGTCCCGTACAGTTTCGGTAACCCATGGATAGCCCCTGTCTCTTATTAAAACTTTTTTATATGGTGCATGCAAGTCAAAAAGCTTTAAAGTGTACTCTGAGAAAAGATGCACCATGTCATTTACATCTGCCAAGCTGTTGATGTCATCCCAGTTTATTCTTGAAATGTCCCTGTGAAAGAGCTCAGGTAAGATATCATTTAGAGGCCTATAGGAAACCCAATGTGGTTTAGCTTTCTCCTTTTTTATTTTCAGTTGCACTGAAATTATAGCATGATGTCCTAGCTCTGGTATATGTGACACTAATACCTCATTTACTTTAGCATCAGTGCACACTATATCAATTAATGTTTCACTGTGATCGGTGAAGTGAGTGGGTTCAGTGATGACATTTGCGAGACTGCTGCAATGTAGAAATGCATTAAGCAATTTGGTTTTGCTATCTGATGGACTAAGCATATTAATGTTAAAATCACCTAGCAGTACAATTTTATCGGCATCAGCCATAGATGATAATGAGTCGGTCAGCGCATCAATGAATGTGTTTACGTCTAGCCAAGGTGGACGATAAGCTGTGCCAATAATTATGGTTAGAGAATGTAACGTCAGCTTAAGCCACATTTGCTCAACCTGTGGTGCATGTGGGTGTGGCTGCACGAGTACACGTAAACCACGCTTGACATAGAAGCCCACTCCACCACCACGCCCACCTCGTATATTTGTTGGTCTAGGGATATGCTTAAGCCGATAGTTAGGCACCATGGGGGCGCTACTAGTGTCCTCATTTCTTAACCACGTTTCATTCACTGCCATCAAATCAACCGAAAGCGTCTCCATGGCAACAACAAACTCTTCCTGCCGTGGTCCTAGAGATCCCGCATTAAATAAACCAACTTTTAAGTTTTTAGTATTATGCATTGTTATTTTGTTTCAATATTTGTATAGTAGGTGTATTTCTTTGTTTGGGTAGTGTGTATGTGTTATGCAGATAAATATAATATGATAAGTTATAATGTTTGGTCAGATGTATATATAAAGATGTAGGACCGATATATGTATATAAACAGTTTCTTTGTTCATTAATTTGTATATACTTAAAATTAAAAGGTGAGGGTTTTAGTGTTAGTGTTTGTTGTAGATGAGACACATTTATTTGTTTAAAAATAGCTGATTTTCTACAGTAAAAACTAGTCCCAAAAAATAGGATATCTAAAGACAAGTAATAGCAATTAATATAGATATTTGTCACCTTTGTAACAAATGCAATGTGAGCTTTTTGACATGTTATGATAGCTTTAATATTTTTTCTTGTTTGACAAACAACTCGCCATATAGCCTTATACAATACACAAATTAATACTAAGTTAAAAACCAATATAATTAAAAGAGTACAGTGACATCCAATTGTAATTATTATATTTTGCTGAATTCTAGATCTTCTTTGCCAAAAATCCGCTCCAGATCAGCCTGACAGCGAATACTATGAGTACGCTTACCATCAGCCTCCTTTGTTAATATTTTACCGCGCTTGGTCCAAGTAAATCGCCATCCCTGGCGCCCGGCAGCTTGTCGAGTGTGGTAAAACAGCTGTCTGTTTGTTGCAGTTAAGCGCTCGTTAATATAGAAACGTCGGGGAGGTGCATCAAAACCGAGGTCAGCTGAGTCGGCGCCCCTTCTGACGCGAGCACTTCGCAGGAACTCATCCCGTACTCCTCGCCTATTTAGCCTTACGACAATTTTCCTTCCCCTCACTCCAACACCCCTCCCTTTCGCCCCGTCCGCGTCGGTTGCCTGTTGTTCTACTCTAGGGCCCACTCGCTCAGCAAACACTATGTCTCGTTCATCTAAGGTAACCCCCAGTTTTTTTGCCACTAGCTCCACCGTATGGACAACATTTTCACCTGGGCACTCCGGCAGATTTGTGATCTCCATATCAGCCAGAAGGAGATCTTGCTCTCGCTCATTTAACTCCGTTTTCAACTGGCTAACAGTGCTCTGCAGTTGCCCTACCACTGCCTCAGGCGAAGCATCCTCCCTGTGCCTTTCGAGTTCCTCCACCCTCCTCTCAAGGCTGTCATGCTTCTTCTTGTATGTGGCCAACGATTGACGAAAATCAGCTACCTCCAAACGGATCTCTCTCAGTTCAGCCTTTAGATCATCCCTCATTGCCAATAAATCGGTTCTTAAGAGTCTTATTTCTTGGGCAACCATCTGATCCTGGTAGGTATGCTCTTCATCTCTGTTTGCAGAACCACAAGCTGATTTTGATGAGTCATATGCGCTACTGGGTGTACTTTCACTCTCGTCACTGCCTGCTCCCTTTACAGAAGTGGGCCTGACTGAGTCTGGGGGCATCTTCACCTTGCAAGCCGAACAGCGCCAATCACTGCCAACTCTAGCAGTTTCTAGTAAGCCTACACAAGTAAGGTGGTATTTATTTCCACACTTAATATTACCACAAGTGGCGCTACCTTTTGTCGATGTAAACTTGCCGCAAGTTACGCACTTGGCCATCCTATATAATGGATTCTTAGATTGCCGCTAGATATCTCTGTAGTATATTGATTTATATACAAGAAACAGTAGAAAAAGGTATAAGAAATTTATTTTTTTATTATTAGTGCTGCTACCGGTCAACAGATGGCGTTGCTGATAGTATGGTAATAGTTCTCGATTTCAGTTTTTGTGAAATTTAGCCCTGCGTTACAGCCATTAAACTTTCTCGGCACACGACAAGCCACACTCAGTACACTGTTGATAACTATACTTTGTCCATTCCTTTATTTTCTTTCACTACACTAGTAGATATATTAGAGTTCTTGATGCCTCCACTAGTCAACAGATGGCGATATATGCATAAAACTTTTAAACTGTATTTCAGGTCTTGTGAAATAAAATTTTAGGGCAACACTAGTAATTTAAGGTCCATGTACACCGCGCCACACAATTCCTTCCGCAAAACTGTTCTGGGATTTTGTTTTTGTATGTATTAGGTTTATATTTACAAACAACGGGTAGGTTTAATGTCAATGCACAAAATGCCAATTAGTTTTTAGAATTGTTTAATTATCACTACACTTTAGCACTGGATAACAATGTATGTCGAATGTTTTATCAAACTCTTTAACTGTACTAATAAATCTGTTCAAATAAGCACTACTTTGATTTTATTTTACTAAGACACAATAATATACATCAGCTGATACGGATGTCACACTACCCTCCTTTATAAAAAATACAAAAAAATATTTAAAAATATAAAAACAGTGTCCCACCGACATCAGGTGCAGGGACCAAGCTGGCGATGGTTAGGGCTCCAGAGAGAGAAACCTCCTCACGATGCGTGCCGTGTCCAAAAGTCCGTGTTGTTGATTTTTTTTGCAAAACAGGAAGAGCGATTCATCTTGGGATTAATCTTGGTAAACCGTTTACCTTGTGCGTCAATGTCCAAGCGTCCGTAACAAAAATACCAACCGTGCGCTGCGAGCACTGCCAGCGCACTGCCGCGCTTGACGTGAGCTCTTTGCACCGCGCACCCCTCTCACCCACCCGGTAACATCTCGCCCCGCTCCCTTCTCACCGCGCGGGCGATACGCCAGTTAAACGGTCAGCCTATAGTAACCTCAATATCATTTTTCTAAAGTGAATAGTTTACGCGAGAGGAGACGCTTCCAAAGTGGAAAAAATGTCTGTGTGTCCCCCCCCTTAACTTCTAAAATAAGGGAATGATAAATGTAAAAATAATATTTGATGTACATTACCATGCAAACTTCCACCGAAAATTGGTTTGAACTAGATCTAATAATTAGTTTTTTTTAATACGTTATAAATCGTAAACCGCATTTTACCTTTCTTCCAATCAATTCCAAATAATAAAGGTACGGAACCCTACGTGCGCAAGTCCGACTCGCACTTGGCCGGTTTTTTAGGGTTGCGTAGTACCTACAAGGAACCCTTATAGTTTCGCCATGTCCGTCTGTCTGTCCACGGCATAGCGACGAAACCGTTGGTGCTAGAAAACTGAAATTTTGCATGAACATGTATGTTAACTAAACAAAGAAAGTCGTAGAATAAAATTTGGAAAAAAAAATTTTTTTCGGGTAGCTCCCCTACATGTAAAGTAGGGATGTTTTTTTTTTGTCGCCTACCCCATAGCGTGGGGTATTGTTAGATAGGACTTTGAAAAACGTTCAGGGGTTGCTAAGACAGTTTTTTGATTTAGAGATCCGTTTGCGAGATAATTAACTTTAAAGAGCAAATTTTTGTTCGAGTAGAGCGTCTCCCCCCCTCTAAAAGCTAAACTACTGGATCCCAAAATCTGAAAAAAATTGTGTCGGTAGTACATGTAATGAACTTTAAAGGAAAACTATAGCGGATAAGTTCACTTCATTAGTTCAAGAGGAATAGGGGTCCGAAATGTCAGATGCAGTTACTCAGAATATTTCGTTCAAAATTCTTGAAACATAAATAAACATACATAATACATATATAAAATCACGCCTTTATCCCACGGGGGTAGGCAGAGACGATGGAACGTCATGTGCTTCGCTCCTTACATACTTCTTTCGCTTCCTCAACATTCATACATCTCGTCATACGTGCTAGCTGGTTTCGTGTACTACAAACATTTCCTTTCTGAAGGACGCCATTTATCTGGCCCCTATATGTCTTTCGAGGATAAAATAAATAATAAAATAAATAATTTCGAGGATAACATAAATAAAATAAATTAAAAATAATCATTACAATATCTAAAGATCACGATTTTTATCTCAAGACGAACTACTAGAACAGGTTGAGTGAAAAATATAAATTATTTTACAAAAGGACTCGATAGATGGCGTTGTACTCGTGCAGCCGGGACCGACGGCTTAACGTGCTCATCCGATGCACGGAGGAAAATTCGTTATGTTAAGAAGGTCACCTATCCAACGGCCGACCGCGGTTAGCATTGCCTAACCTGCAAGATCGATCGGTCCGCGCGGCTTCGACTTAGCCACGAGCTCTAATCGGTCAAGTAGTTTCGAAGCCTAAGTGGGGACGATATTTTTTCTGTCGCCTACCCCATAGTGTGGGGTATCGTTAGATAGGTCTTTAAAAACATAATGGGGTTGCTAATACAGTTTTTTGATTTAGGGATCCGTTTGCGAGATAATTAACTTTGAAGAGCAAATTTTTGTACGAGTAGGGCATCCCACCCCCCTCTAAAAGCTAAACCGATAGCTTAAAAAATCTGAAAAAAATCACGGTGGTAGTATATGTAATAAACTTTTCATGAAAACTATAGCGGTTACTTTAACTTAATTAGTTCTAGAGTAATTGGGGTCCAAAGTGTAAAATGCAGTTACTTAGAATAATTCGTGCAAATTACAAAACCCTTTGGAAGTAATGACTTGTATGAAGATGTTACTTGTTTAATACAGATAGTAAATCCCTTTTAAGTCGAAATATGTTGTTACGACTAGCTACGGAACCCTACTGCGCGTGGCCCGACACGCACTTGGCCGGTTTTTATTTATGTGTTTTGATTTCAATAATAATACAAAATTGGTAATTTCTACGTCTTAAATTAGACTAACACTACGCATTTAATAAGTAACCGCTATCGTGTTTATCTCCGTAACATCTCGGGTCGTGAAAATCGTTGACGTAGAACAATGTTTAGCCGCAGAAACCTAATCAAGCCTATATATTTTCTTGCTTCTATTAGATGTTATCTTATGTAAAGACAAAGCTTGTAAAATTGTGAAATTAAGGACTTTTCGAGGGCCGGGAATATTCTTCGTGCTTATCGATTTGGAGCCGGCGCCAATTTTGTATAATAGCAATCGAGCTGATACGTTCACGATAAAACACGTAGTAAATCCTATTGATTTATCTTATATCACTTAATGTTTTTTATATGGTTCATGTTAGGAAAGAAATATGTCATATTTCTTTCCTACGTCTTTAAATAACCGAATGTACCTAAATTTTATCAATGATTAATTTTATATTGGGTTTTCACAATTATCTCGCCATTTATCAAATTGTGATAATCTTCAGTCAGGTATTATTAAATTATTTCTGATATTAAATACATTGTTATGTAATACTATTGAAATGTAAACAGGTTTCACTCTACCTAAAACTAACTTAATTATGAATCATTAAAAAACGATTCAATTTGGCCATATTTTAGTAATAACTATAATATGCTAATATTTTGTTCTTGCTGACGGTATCTTGACCTAAATAAAATAGGTGTTAGTGAACGATTTGTGATGGTGACCAACTGGGCCACTGCATTAGTTATTCTGTCACTAGACCCGTGCCTTTGATGCTTTTGAATATAGAAACAAAGCTGTGACAAATCGATGTTAACAAAAAAAACTGTCATTTATAGTTAGCACAGGTGTATTGAATTATAACCATACTTAGCTGGTTATGTTTAGATCCAAAAAGCTAAAGAAAGGAATATAAATGCTTTTGAGGTATATTAACGCATTAGCCGTGGGGACCAGGGAACCACTCTGTATACGAGGGAATTTCGTCTCGCCTATTTGAGACCACACGTGTCCAAAATGCTAGTCTATATTTCGATCAGCTGAAATGTATTGGCATAGATAGATAGATAGATAGAAAATTCTTTATTGTACACACAGATTAAATACAATTTATAGAAGAGTCTTATATAAGTATGCACAATGGGCATATTTGGCATCTAATGTGGCTGCCAGCATTTTGTGAACGTTGCCCACTATAGACCCAACTAAGAAGAAAAACTAAAACCTTTTTTAGTTCATAGTTTTAGTTCGGTTCAGTTAGACAAACAATTTAAATATTATATTACACTGACCTTACCTAAGTAATCATAAGAAAAAAACTACTTAAGCCCTATTCTAAAAGGCCTAACTAATACTTCATTACTTGCAATTGAATAAGATGATGAAGAAGAAAACAGATGTCTTAAATTGGTAAACGCTTTTTGAAGATCTAATAGAATTGGTGTTCACAAACCCTAAACTATCCATCTTTTAATTACGTATAAAACCTTCAATGAACATTGCACAGAGGCTGGATGAGTTCAGCTCGATTATCATCAATCGGGTGCAATCCGGATGGAATTGGAGCAAAGGCCAGGAGTCATTTATCGGGGCCGTGACGATCGTATCTATCTACTATCTACATTTTTGTACGACGCACTTCTATTTATTACACATATATTGGTGTTCTCTCAGGGTCATCAGCTAACGGCTGAAAATTAGACGTTAAGCTTTTACATTATTTTTTTTTCAAAATTATTATTATTCTATTTGATTTAGAATTATTCGTGTTCTATTAAAAAAAAACGAAAGCAATTGTGCCTTGGATAATAAATATTTTTATAGCATAATTTTGTCATTTGACGATCAATAGAGACGTTATCTCATAATATATATCATTCTTCAATATTTTATACTTTTAAATTATGAACTAATCGATCCTACACGCATTAAAAGTTTTCAGAAGATGAAAGTTACAGAAGAGCATTGAAAGCTAATGAGGTTTAAAAACATTTCACAGAATATGTATTCGGATGACAGAATAACACCAGCAGATAACACGTAGGTAAATGACTTGCAAATTATGGAAGTGTCGATAAGGTGGATAGGTACATGAGCTGTAGTGTTTTGATCCGACTTGTCTTCTTTTGTAGTTATATTCAAGAGGCTGAAAAATAAATTCAGGTGTCTTTTTTGATGTCAAAATAACAATGTTTTTTCATGCTGGCATAGTTGGCTATACCATTTCAGAAATGCATTGGTATAGGTTTACATTCTGTAATTCTATTCGTTTTGTTTTATTGTTTTGTCTTCATGCAACTTTAATGTGTTTGTTGCCTTGCCTTACCTTGTGTTAATTGATATAAATTTTATGATACGGCTTTCAATTTAATGTTTTCAATACAAATAATATTTGCATGCTATTATCATATGGCAGAATGTGTCTTGTGCTTATTATTGTCTACCATCTGTTATGTATTTAGCACATTTTTACAACTACAACGCAACTACAAGGCGCGTAACATACAATACTTCTTATCGATGTATCACGCAGACGAAACAGCGGGTGTAAGTTTGATTGTTTGTTTGATAGTGCTAACTACTGGTCGAGTTTTAATAATTATTTTTGTGTTTGATAGTCTAACTTTCAATAAAGGCGTTTAGATTTTAGTATCTGTACAGTTTCGAAATGTCCGTTTAATATTTTTGTTTTATATTCTTTAAGTATAAAGCCAATTTATTTCATATAGGTATAAGTATTTTGATAATGGACAGCCAAAACATTATATAAGGTTTAAAAATAGTGACTCTTTTTTATTAATTACTAATTTATCACAATTATGCATATTGAGTGATTCAAATTATTTCACATGTATGCGACCTTGCATACGGGTGGTAAATCGAGGTCGCAGACAGTCTTCTTTTACTAAGCTAGCCAGGCTAGCCATAATAAATGTTATTGGAGAATTTTATTATTATGCTTGTATTGCTATTTCGTTCAATAATTATAATTTTAAATTAAGAACGGCACATATAGAGATCGTACGATTTGAGCGATAAAAACTTAGCAAAACATTTTAGATGATACCTAATGGTTTAAGTGTTTTTGCCAATTTCAATATTTAATTTATTTTGTAGGTAGGTAGTTCGTTGGCCTGCCATTTTATGATAACTTGTTTAATTTTAGTCATTCCTTTTAAGCTCTACTATATATTATATTGTAACAAATTAAAATTACGTAACATTCCACAAAGCTAGTGCGCTTTTTATGAACTTATTGAAAACATATATAATTATTTTTATTGGTTATCCCGAGTTTCATTTTGTTTGTTTTTTTGTTTTCTTTTAAAAACGATGCCCGCACTAGGAATAACTCCTGTGTCGCGGGGTTGTTCACAAACATACATTTCACACACACAAAGCACACCCAGAGTCAGAACAAATCTTTGCGAATCACACAAAGATTGGTCCTGTGTGGGGATCGAACCCACAACACCAGCGTAGTTGAAAGCGGTGAGGCGACCGCTTTAACCATTACGCCAACCGGGCACTCTAGATTTAAAAGTAAAACTTGCAATGTAAAAATTATACTTTAATTCTACATACAATTCTAAATATTTCGCTACTTGCAAAGCAAAGAGGTGATAATGAAAGAAAAAGAAACTGCTGTTACAGTATGAATTGTATCAACCAGCCTTTTTACTCTGAAAAGTCACACTGCCTCTGTCTGATATTTTTACAAAATAGCTTGTTTCATATGAAAATTCATAATACATACGCTGGTGGCAAAAACTTCTTTCACTCCTCACGTGAGGGTTAAGGCCTCCTCTAGACTACTCCAGAGTAATATTTACATGTGAAAAAAAAACACTGATGCGATAATAAAAAGGTTTTTTTTTTTAAATTAATTAAATCAGTCATCGGGGCTCATATCAAATACAATAATACAATGTAAAATATACCTTATAAATGCTATACATATATACTTCAACTATAAAACTATTTCACACATAGAGTCGGCGACGCGCGGTGTCAGGTAAATTTAAATCTCGATACATTTTTCAACATGTAGGTATTATGTATAATGCAAAAGTGTACTCGTGTTACACTTGGATTATTATAATTTTGTCAACTAATCGCAAGGCCTCGTCTCTCGCCGGCTGATGTAATGTTTTCATTCAGTGTCGTCGACACTGAGTTTGACAACAAATTAATTCAATCGATTATGTAAAGGCTACAGTATTAAACTTTATTTGTTAACAATTATTATTATGTGGACTTTCCAGTTGAATACAACAGGTACCTATTATGATAATTTAACACGAATTTCAGTTGAGATACGATTGGTTTATCAAAGTCCGGTGTCGTAGAGTTAATTTTTATCTTTAATTTGTACGAATTGGTTGGATTTAATTTAGGGTGTTAATGACGTCGTGACGAAGGCGCACTGATAAGCGCCTTCAATCCAATTTAGTACATGATACTGAGACCCAGGGTGCAATTTTTTTTTATCGGAAATTGCCACACTTCGGCGAATCAGTCTTGGAAAAATTTACTCGTCATAATAAAATCTTTAGAAGTTTCTTAAATCTGATAGAGTTATTGTAACAGAATTTTTTGAACAGCACAACCGACGTCACCCCGTATAAGTAAGAACCGAAAATCTATTAGCTAGTAGGTAAATATAACTGAATAAAAGTTTTCTTAGAAACAGCCATAACATAACAATGTATTCTTTCTTTAGTGATGTAAGTTATGAAATCATATAATCATTAGTAATATCAATCTTAAGTAATTTTGCGGATGTTGCTCAGATCTGGCTAAACAAAATGGTTTTTATCTAAATAACGTCTGGCAGAGCACATCGCGAGATAGTGATACATTATAGTAGTATACATTGTAGTAATTACATTGTCCACATCTGAATGATTACGTAACTATGTATATTGTAGAAATAAACACATAATTAATTTTATCTGTAATGTGTGGGAAGGACTTTCTCTTAAAGGTGTACATGGAACAGTCTTTTATCAATGGCAATGATTTTCATAGAACTTAACTATGAAATGCAAAAATAGTAGCAGAGATTGCGTTAGAATAAACAAACAAATGCACCTTTTGCATTAAATTACTTTGTAAAATATTAAACTTCGTAGCAAGAGTATTTTGTATTTGCCTGATTGCAATAACTGCAGGTACATCTTAACTAAAGGAAGATCCGTTGCAACGAACGAGATACATGAAAGTAAAAGTTACTCTTGAAAGAATCTGTTGATAATCCCGTTGTAGAACGCGTTGATGTCGTTTATAGGACAAATCGGTACACATCACCGTTATTAGGGTTCCGTAGTACCTACCTCTAACCCTTATAGTTTCGCCATGGTTGAGGCATATCGTCAAAACGATAAAATGCAGGAATATATAGTGTATATTTGTATAAATTGACTATGCTAACAATGTGGTCAAATAACGTCTTGAAAATATATTTTTGTCTGGTACCTCCCCTACATGTAAAGTTGAGATGTTTTTTTTTCTCCCGCCGTCAATAGAATCTTGTGGACTATCGTTAGATAGGTCTTTAAAAAACTTTGTGAGGTAGCTCTGACTACCATCAAATTGTAAAAATGCAGTCATTTGGAATGGTTTGTATTTAAAACAAAAATCTTTGAAATTAAGTATTGAAAAGTTGTTATTGTTAATTAAACATAGTTATTATCTATGTTTAACAATTACAACTTTTCATTACTCAATTTCCCTGCCCCCCCCCCCCTCCTTAAAGTTCATAAAAGTGTTGTAACGGCTTATTAGGCAACCCTATTGCGTTATTCAGCGTCCGTTGAGTTTAACCACAGTATAAATATGGTTTAACGGTATATCACATTATTCACAAAGTAAACAACTACAATCTTTTAAATTGATTGTTGTAGCAATGAAATCAATTTTAATTCGGTGTTTGTATTACACGAACACGTGTAGCAGATGGGTGATGCAAGTTGACGGGTGGTATTGCGAGGCACGCCCGCCGCGGGGCGCGGCGCGGCGGCCATGCTTACCTGCGTGCGCGGGCGCTGGCCGGAACCATACAAGAAAATAGTGACACAGAAGGCCCATTTGATATACAATGTACTAATAAAATTGCCTGTATTTGATAAGACGGTGATTGAGAGCTACAACTAGCTTAACATTTAATCAGTTTGTCCAGTATTGACTGTGTCGTATGTGTATGTCTATACAGACAATTGCTAACGGAATGGTATTTCTGTGTTCGTCTTTATGTCTGAAGTCTCGTGCGCGTTCGGCTGCGGCAAAGGCCACGCGGCACCGCAGGGGGCACCATTCATAATCATTTGTATTGTTGTGATGATACGAGCACACGTAGTTGCATCAGACAATTTTACACATTCAGCATTCTCGTGCTGCGGAAGCTAACAAGTTTATTGATACGTCTACGCGAATTACAAGGGCGAATGATCAATGTACGATAATTATTAGATACGTTTATTCATTTTAGATAAATTATCTTATTTATGTATTATCTTCTATTTATAAATTAACTGACTGACTCTCTCGCCTCTTACCTTGACGTCTCGGGTTTGAAGTGTTATTTGGGCTTTCTCCGTCAGGATTTTTAATAGCAGCACGGATTCAGATTATTACCCGATAGATGGCGATAGGTAATCACATGGGACCTAAACATAATAAGTAAATTGTGGGTATTTTACACTTCTGCCACACCCATCTGCGTAATGTTTATGAATATGCTTAGGTACTTTACTTGCATTTTAGGATTAATGGAGATACTATTCGATATAAAGCAACTCATTTATTTCCATATGCAAACATCAAAAAAATACGATACTTTAAATATAAAAAATAGAAATTCAAGTGATAACATAATTAGATTAAGTGAATCATGATTGAATTGCCCGGCGATAAGATTGATATTTACCCACCTTTATGGTTAAAATGATTGATTTTAATATCTGAATATTTTAGAGGTAACAATCAGTATCATATTTTCAATACAAACGAAATGGTATAACCTGATTACGTTTCTATTGATGTTTAACGTAATGTGTAACTAAGCCTTTTTATCTGGTGTTTTGTGATAGTATGTATGAAAGGCAAAGTACGGTAGTATATTAATGTTTGTTTTAATTTTGAATTTTAATACCTAATTATTTTTTGTTTAATTTGTTTCCATTTGTTACTTTTATACAATATTTATATTTATTGATAACATGTCCTATATGTACCTAATTAAGTTAATTATTGTAATTGGCTCTAAGCCGTTGTAATAAACTATAAAATAAATAAAGAAATACATCTTTAAAATCCCATGCATGTATCCGTGACGCCATATCTTTTCACACCTCGCAGGCGTGTTAGATGACACTGGTTCACACAAAGTTGCATCAGAAATTTCACGCTCGAAGCATTCGTGTCATGTTAAGTGTAACATTTACTTATAAGATTAATGGTTTAAATTAGGCCACTATAATGCGTTTAAATAAATTTAGTTGTGAATTTGGTAAACGTTTTATAAGGGTCCTATTCATTGGTCCCAAATTATAACGTATATTTTATTAAAATAAGTATTACCGGGTAGTGAGTTATCTATGCATATAATAAGTCTGTACATTGAAGATGTTTAAGAAAAACCAAAACGAGGTTTTTATAACAGTAGTGGAAGACATAAACATATTTTTTATTCTAAATTCAAGATTAATTTATTCGCAGGAATATGGTACAATAGATGGTATACTTGTTTAAGAAGACATATTCACCTCTAATAGGCAAGCGAATTCTTTGTTTACAGTATTATACATGGATTAAAAAGTAGCACTAACAAACAGGATAACTTATTTTTTTACAGGAATAAAATTCATTTAGCGTATAAAAACACTTTTCAAGTAACCAACACTTAAGTTTTCTTTTAAAAAGATGTAAAGGTAATTCTCTTATTTTTTTTATTTTTTATTTATTTAACTTCATATACAAGATTTGTATACAAGGCGGACTTAATGCCATAGGCATTCTCTACCAGTCTACCTTTGGGTGATGCAGAGATTAACAAGGCAGGTGAAGTTATAAAATATAGCGTTTGATTTGAAAGGTCCTAACAATCAATACAATTAATTAATACATAGTGAAAATATGTGTGTATATATATATATATATATATGCATAATATCTACATAACAAAATACTTAAATATAAGTAAATATTTAATAAATAATATATATATAAATATATGAACTAATAATAATAAATATTATGGTGGCGATTCTTTTTTGTTGAGGAGAAGATTCCGAACCTTGATTTTAAAGGCGTATCGACTGGTGGCGGTCCTAATTTCGAGAGGGAGGGCATTCCAAAGAAGAATAGATTGGACAGGGAAGGAAGAATTTACAAAACAAGTAGTATGAGAGGGACATAGTAATAGAAGATTATTGGAGGAGCGAAGGTTTCTATCGTGGTTATCACACAGATATTGGAAATAGGGCATTAGGTAAGTAGGAGGAGTAGGAGACATCAGGAAAGAATACAGGGTTGTGAGAGCACGCAAGCTACGGCGTTGACGAATAGATAACCAATGTAATTGTGAACGATAAGTAGACACATGATCATACTTACGAAGATTGAAAATAAATCGAATGCAGTTATTGAGAAGACGGTCGTATTTATTGAGATGTTCTGCATTCAGGTCATAATAGCACACATCACCATAGTCGATCACAGGGAAGATAAGGGTCTGCACAATTGTGGTCTTAATACCTGAAGGCAAGAAGTTCTTCAACCGGTACAGAGCACGCAGGGTACCGGTGATTCTTTGACTAACGTTAGTCACTTGTGCCTGCCAGTTTAAAGTGGAGTCAATAAAGAGGCCGAGGTCCTTGACATTGGGTGACAAACCAACAATTAAGCCATCAAAAATGATTGGTGGTACCCTTGATAAATCCAGCCTGCCCATCATTCTCTGACTTCCTACAATTATTGCTTGACACTTGGATGGATTGACTGCCAGGCCGAAACTATCTGACCACCGTTTAATGATATCAAGGTCTCCGTTGACCATGTCAATGGCGGCTGATACATTGTCTAAGGTGGCTTGATAGTATATCTGCAAGTCATCGGCATAAAGATGATACGAACATTGAAGATTTTGAGTGAGCAGAT
Source organism: Hypena proboscidalis (assembly GCA_905147285.1). Classification (NCBI taxonomy): domain Eukaryota; kingdom Metazoa; phylum Arthropoda; class Insecta; order Lepidoptera; family Erebidae; genus Hypena; species Hypena proboscidalis. The sequence continues at coordinate 7,023,374 of LR990130.1, forward strand.
TAATGAAGATCGAGAAAAGTAAAGGAGAAAGTATACCGCCTTGAAGAACGCCAGCATCCAGTCTACGCCAGCCAGACCAAGTCTCATCAACGCAAACTGCCTGCTGACGACCACGAAGATAAGATGAGAACCATTCCAGCGCATCAGAAGAGATCATAAGATGGGATAGAATAGAAAGGAGGATATCGTGACTGACGGTACTAAAGGCATTTGAGAAGTCTACCAAAACCAACACTGTAATCTTGGTATCCTCCATGCCTGCCCTAATATCGCCAGTCACTTTCAGGAGCGCGGAAGTAGTGCTGTGGCCTGGTCTAAAGCCCGACTGTAAGGAGACTGTTTACGTGAATGTGCTTTGTCAGCTGCTTATGTACGCAGGCCTCAAGCACTTTGGAAAGGAAGGGAAGGATTGATATGGGGCGGAAATGGGCTGGGATAGATGGGTTTGCAATTTAGGGAAGAGGAATAACGCGGGCCTCACGCCACGAGGATGGGAAGGTTCCAGAATGCAAAGAAAAATTAACAATGTGAGTGATTACTGGTAGGAGATGGTCAAGGATGGTAGTGATCATTCGGCGACAAATTTTGTCACAACCCACTGCTTTGGACTTGATGGAGAGGACTGTCTTTTTGACCTCTTCAGGAGCAACTGGAGAAAAGTCAAAGCTTTCGATGTTGGGACGTGGAAGATTGCCAATGAAATCGGTTGTGTGACGCAAGGTTTGATGACTTATCGGAATAGTGGAGGTGAAGTGGTTATTGATGTCATCTAAACCAAGAAATGTACTCCGAAATTCATTACACCGCTGTCTTCCAACGCCCAGCGTTCCGAGAAACTGCCAGATGTCAGCCGGAGACGAAGAAGAAGTGAAATTATTAAGAATGTGTCGGCGTTTAGCATTGCGTATCATCTGGTTACACCGATTCCTTGCAGACTTAAAGGTAGTCCAAGTGTCATCGCAACGATCGCGTTTGTACCTCCTGAAAGCCCGGTCCCTGCGTCTCATTGCCATACGAACACCTTCAGTTATCCAGGGAGCTGGTTTACGCTTCATTCTTACCTTCTTCACAGGAGCATGGACGTCATAAAGCTTGAGAAGTGTTTCATTAAAGGCACTTACCTTACTATCAATGGAAGAGGCTTCTCTTAAACTGCTCCAATCCAAATTAGAAGCGTCTTCGCAAACCTTATGAAGATCCATGCGTCCAAAACTTCGAATGTGCAGAACCTTGGGTACGGATTTAGGAGGTTTGAGGATGTATGAGAGGAAAATAAGATCGTGATGGGAAAATCCAGGAGCGATATGTTGACCATGAGAGGAAACTAGGGATGGGTTAGAGGTGAGGATTAAATCTAGCCAAGTGTCCTCCCCGTTGGAGTTGTGGTGTGTGGGTTGAAGGGGCAGAACATGGAGGCTGGCTGATTCTACAATTTGTAGGAGTTTGCGGGCGCGTACGGAATCAGGAGCAGTAAGGTTGGTGTTGAGATCTCTCATGATGATGTGGTGGGCGTATTCTGACCCTAAAGATTCCAGTATTGGTTCAATACTGGAGAAGTAGTCAATGGAAGGAGGACAATAGATTACCCCGAGAACAGCTTTAGCCCCTTTCACGCAAACCTCAAGAAAGAGGAACTCGGCAGAATTTAATTGGTTGAGAGGGGAGATAGCTATTATCTTGTAGGGAAAGTCGCTGCGAAGATAGATAGCCACACCACCAGCTCTCCGGTCTGCTGCTCTATCATTCCTTACCAAAACAAAGCCGGGAAGAGGGTAAGTGGTGGAAAGAAGATTGGGTTTTAGCCAACTCTCTGAAATCAGAACCGCATGTACATTGAAATCGCTGAAAGCCTCCAAAAAATCGCTGTAATGACTGGGGAGGCTTTGTGCGTTAATGTGGCATACATTAAAAGAACAGCGCGAATTCTGGTTAAAAGTTTGACGCACAAAACCACCCAGTGTATCACCCAGAGAGCAGAAACTATCATCGCTAGATGAGATAATCGAATCGTTGGCTGAAACAAAGGAATCGTCATCAGAAATCATTTTAAAGGATATAATAGATATAGTTAATATTAAATATAAATATTATAATATGTATAAAATATATTAAAATAATGAATAGAAGATTTATATGCTAAAGATATAATATACCTATATACAAATTAAACAAGACTGGTGCAGTTGTTAATTTTCTTATTGTTTGTGGAATGTGATTTAAAAAAATATTGACATGCTGTTTCTGTTTTTGTAGTGAAGTGTCTGTCTGTCTTCCAGTCTATAAAAACTACTGCATGGTATTGGATGCCATTTCAACAGTTGTGTAGCTGGAGCTCTAACTTAAAAACTAGTATATGTTTTATCTTTGTATTTTATTCCAAAGGAGGACGAACCTCCCATACAAACTTACACCCCCTTGGTGTAAGTTTGTATGGGAGGTTCGTCAATTTTAAAGCTAAATGTATGATATACTGCACATATGTTCTTTTCATGACGCTAAGATAGTTTTTTTTTAAATATAACTCCCCAAGAGTGTGAATAAGAGGTTATAAGTTTATATGTAAAGTTAGTAAATTTTTAAGGAAATTGAAGGAAAATCTGCACATACACAAGATAAATATACAATAAAATAGATTTATTAAAAATTCCACTCCCCCAAGGAGTAAATTTAGGGATGAAAGTGTATGATGAAGTTTATCAATTTTGTAGCAATAGCATAGAAATATCGGATTCCACGCGAACAAAAAGGCGAGTTTTTTAATTGTTCGCTCATTGAAAAAACTTGTTCAGATTTTTTTATAGAGGTCACAGTTATGTAGTTTTTCCCATTTTCTCATTTTTTAGTACCTTTTTCCGTAGTATCTACAAGGAACCCTTATAGTTTCGCCATGTCCGTCTGTCCGTCTGTCCACGGCATAGCGACGAAACCGTTGGTGCTAGAAAACTGAAATTTTGCATAAACATGTATGTTAACTAAACAAAAAAAGTCGTAGAGTAAAATTTGGAAAAATATTTTTTTTTCAGGTAGCTCCCCTACATGTAAAGTAGGGATATTTTTTTTTTTGTCGCCTACCCCATAGTGTGGGGTATTGTTAGATAGGACTTTTAAAAACGTTTAGGGGTTGCTAAGACAGTTTTTTGATTTAGGGATCCGTTTGCGAGATAATTAACTTTAAAGAGCAAATTTTTGTTCGAGTAGGGCGTCCCCCCCCCTCTAAAAGCTAAACTACTGGATCCTAAAATCTGAAAAAAATTGTGTCGGTAGTACATGTAATGAACTTTAAAGGAAAACTATAGCGGATAAGTTCACTTCATTAGTTCAAGAGGAATAGGGGTCCGAAATGTCAGATGCAGTTACTCAGAATATTTCGTTCAAAATTCTTGAAACATAAATAAACATACATAATACATATATAAAATCACGCCTTTATCCCACGGGGGTAGGCAGAGACGATGGAACGCCATGTGCTTCGCTCCTTACATACTTCTTTCGCTTCCTTAACATTCATACATCTCGTCATACGTGCTAGCTGGTTTCGTGTACTACAAACATTTCCTATCTGAAGGACGCTATTTATCTGGTTACTTTAACTTAATTAGTTCTAGAGTAATTGGGGTCCAAAGTGTAAAATGCAGTAACTTAGAATAATTCGTGCAAATTACAAAAACCTTTGAAAGTAATGACTTGTATGAAGATGTTACTTGTTTAATACAGATAGTAAATCCCTTTTAAGTCGAAATATGTTGTTACGACTAGCTACGGAAGCCTACTGCGCGTGGCCCGACACGCACTTGGCCGGTTTTTTTTATATAATATATGTTCGTAAATGACATCTAGTAACAATACCTACCTAATCTAACCTTGATATCCCTTTGAACTTTAAAACGAGACAAGCGATTTGTATAACACGGCTGACCGGAAAATTCAACGACAGTGCTATTTGCATTTTATTTCATTAAGATCTTGTTTTAAATATTTCTTTTAAGACTGTTATCAGCTTAAGAGACTGGTTCTTGAAGATCTGCCAGACGACTGGGTAGACCAGCGAGGCATTTTTTTTATAATAAATGGGAAATCCAAAATGCTGTTCGAATGGCAGTCCAATAAATTTGTACGAAATGGGGAACCAATCCTCAACTTTGGTAATATGAAACGTCGTAACTTATCCATGTCCGATATTAGAAATACTACGCCATCCGACCAATCTAGGCAAACATTCACCCATTGGAAGATTGTCATACCAATACAACGAATTGTCAAACGCAGTGAGATACACAGACATCTTTAGTAATTCATTTGTTGAATTCAAAAACTAGCAACTGCTCTTTTATAATGGGCAATAGTTCACTTTAATTTATTTTATTTTATGTTTTTTTATTGCATGTGTTCTTTATGTATTTTTAATAAAAAAAAATGTTTTTTTTATAATAATCTTACTAATATAATAATAATTTAATTTGATTTTATTTTATTTTATTTATTATAATTTTTATTTACATATATATCAATCTCACTTATATAACAAAATAATTTATAAATTAAACTAATATTGAATTATTTTATTATTATTATTTTTTTTTTTTAATCTTTATGCACAAAAATGGTACATGGGTGGACTTAATGCCGTAGGCATTATCTACCAGTCAACCTTTAGGTGATGCAGAGACGACAAGTGGTAGGTGCAAGAGCTGAGAGTAGGTTAGAAACAAACCATTACAATTACTTAATTAAATACATCAATATAAAAGTTATTACACTACAAAAAACTTAAAATAAACTATTTAGAATAAATAAATTATATATGGATCTCTATATATACAATTCTAATATACACAAATATAATCATACCTAAATATTTATAAATATTATATATATTATATATTATAACGAAGTAAACTATGTTTGACTTAATTCTGCCAACTCATTGAAGAGGTGATCACGCACTTTAGTTTTAAACACATAACGGTTGGTGGACATCCTGATTTCCAAGGGGAGCGAATTAATTTAATTAAATTTTACTTTCAAGTCTGTTAATAATAATTTATAATTAACATTCATTTTTATTTATTCACAAAAATTTTACATTTTGTTTTATTCTAGCACTGTCTGTCACTTGTATAATTTTCATTTATCTTTATTATTTTATTATTGTTTATCGGAATGTGTACTACGTAATTTAAATTTAACTTTTATTTATTTGTTTACTTCCTACATTATCATCCATAGACTGTTTTTTAGGGTTCCGTAGTACCTACAAGGAACCCTTATAGTTTCGCCATGTCCGTCTGTCTGTCCACGGCATAGCGACGAAACCGTTGGTGCTGGAAAACTGAAATTTTGCATAAACATGTATGTTAACTAAACAAAGAAAGTCGTAGAGTAAAATTTGGAAAAATATTTTTTTTTCAGGTAGCTCCCCTACATGTAAAGTAGGGATGTTTTTTTTTTGTCGCCTACCCCATAGTGTGGGGTATTGTTAGATAGAACTTTTAAAAACGTTTAGGGGTTGCTGAGACAGTTTTTTGATTTAGGGATCCGTTTGCGAGATAATTAACTTTAAAGAGCAAATTTTTGTTCGAGTAGGGCGTCCCCCCCCCTCTAAAAGCTAAACTACTGGATCCCAAAATCTGAAAAAAATTGTGTCGGTAGTACATGTAATGAACTTTAAAGGAAAACTTTAGCGGATAAGTTCACTTCATTAGTTCAAGAGGAATAGGGGTCCGAAATGTCAGATGCAGTTACTCAGAATATTTCGTTCAAAATTCTTGAAACATAAATAAACATACATAATACATATATAAAATCACGCCTTTATCCCACGGGGGTAGGCAGAGACGATGGAACGCCATGTGCTTCGCTCCTTACATACTTCTTTCGCTTCCTTAACATTCATACATCTCGTCATACGTGCTAGCTGGATTCGTGTACTACAAACATTTCCTATCTGAAGGACGCTATTTATCTGGTTACTTTAACTTAATTAGTTCTAGAGTAATTGGGGTCCAAAGTGTAAAATGCAGTTACTTAGAATAATTCGTGCAAATTACAAAAACCTTTGAAAGTAATGACTTGTATGAAGATGTTACTTGTTTAATACAGATAATAAATCCCTTTTAAGTCGAAATAATTATGTTGTTACGACTAGCTACGGAAGCCTACTGCGCGTGGCCCGACACGCACTTGGCCGGTTTTATTTTTATATTCGAACGCTGTGGTCTCCTATAACTGAAAAAACACGGGGCGTGCTATTTAAAGATACAAATTATGAATGTTTGTGTATTTCTTGGTGAAGATCTTTTATATAAATAAATAAACTAACAACTTGTTATTATGTTGCCAGCAGGTATGACTTAGTATCTGTTCCTAGACTATTTTGCGAAGCTTCATATTATGTCCTAATAAAAAGTAAAGTCATAAAAAGCATGTCATGAAAAAGTTTATTATATTAAGTTTCTGTTACACTTTTGCAATATAGAACAATTTCGTTTGATAATGAGGTTTTTTATTCAAACGAATCTAGTCATTATAGAGGTGATTTCAAATGAGGAATATTATGATCTTATATTCTTTTTCTTTTTTAGCTGCGTTTAGAGGTTATATTTACAAAAAAAGAACAAGCCGCGAAGAGAGGTAAAATTTTATTTTATTTTGTTTTGTAGAATAATAGAGATAATTGTGACCACACTTCTGTTTCTTATCACTTAATTTTGTACGTGAGTAATTTATTGGCTGATATTTTATCCGTTAGCCTACGAAAGGTCGTCAAAGGTGGATCGTGTCTGGTCGCGATATTTATAATAACCCGCTATCATTTTAATTACGATCATGATGTCAATTGTTTATTGGAACTTCCTGAGCAAAAATATTATATTTATTCCTCGTAAATTTTTCAATTTTAGGGTTTCGTAAAAACGCGCGGTAAAAATTTACTACGCTTTCCTTCTATCTGTCTGTCTCCAGGCTGTATCTCATGAACCGTGATAGCTAGACGGTTGACATATCCCAATTGATGTATAACTTTTGTAGGTTGCCGCTATACCAAAAATACTAAAAATCTAATAAAAAAATATAGAAGGCGCCCATACAAGAAACGTGATTTTTTGCTCATTCAGCTCGATATTGATAACAGTAACAGGTAGACTCTTGAAATGCAAAGAATATTTATTTATATATTTATTTTGTAAATAAGCAATTATTGAATTAAAATGAAATAAATATTTTAGGGGTGCTCCCATACAACAGACATGATTTTTTCGCCTTTTTTTATAGATAATAGTACGGAACCCGAGCCCGACTTGCACCTGGCAGGATTTTTTTATAAAATTTTGAAAGAAAGGGACTGACTTGCAGTGATAGAAAGTAGGTTCGCACTATTTGTAAGCTTACTCTTAAGCATAAATATGAGTCGCTTACGAAATATACTTGTTGCAAAAGGAACGATATTTTAACACCGGGTAGCACCGGGTGCTTGCCGTATTTTGATCCTTTGGAAATTATGTTCTCTTTTCAGGAATTCTGATAATTTTCGGATACACAGAAGAAAGTGGCTAGTGTTCCTCCATACGTGAAGCCAGAACGCCGCGGCAGCGCATCTTGCGGTATCTCCTATGAACTATAATATCTTATGCCGATAAAATAGACAAAAAAAGACGAATGGAAAATAATTAATGGGCCTGCATCGAGGTATTTGCGTAAGTTTTTCATGAAATTAACACTATGGAGAACACATCTTTTCAACCATTTTCAGTAATTTAAAACATTCAGCGCCAATTTCACTAACATGCAAAACCGACGTTTGACGCCGAACGAACGCTGCCGATGTCTCTGTCCCGTCAACCCCGTTTAAATATTGAATAAGAGAAGGAGAGATACGAGTAGAATCTGTGTTTAGCGTTATCCGCCTATTATTAAGTTTGGTGAAATTGAGGCTCAAAGGTGCTTTATCCAAGCTTCGAAAAGCACGTCTAGAAATTTTGGCCTTCTGTATCCACACTACGTACCACTTTTAACATACATGCTCTAAATACCTGTAAAGACAAATACATTTAAAATCGATTTCATTAATCTACAACAATTAATAATGTCTTAATTTCCAGTTTTGATAACAAGAATTACTGGATTAATCCGGTTAAAACTAGACAGATATTAAATTGTAAATTAGTAAGGAGTCAGAGACTCATTAATAGTCATCAGTTTGTACACACAGTGTGTGTGTATGTGTGTGTTTGCCAAGAGCTCCTTAATAATTACTAAAATTGATAATAAATTATCTACTAATTCTTCTTCTTCTTCTTCTTCTTCTTGGGGTGCATGAAAGGAGCCTCCCCGAGTGACGTACACAACGATTCCATACGTCCGGCGCATCCTGGGCAATTCGCGAGTTCTCCAAAGCGCAATTCGCTTTGGAGAACTCGCTCGAGCTAATCCTTTCACCACGATGGCAAGTCAAAATAAATTTTGACTCAGCCATCGACACGACGAAGAAGAAGAAGATCTATTAATTAAAGTATATTTTTAAACTAAGTTTCCTGAAAAAGCTCCGTAGATGCTAAGGTCATGGACAAGGCTTCTGGCGAAGGCAATTTTTTATTTAGTTTTTATAACTAAATCACTAAATGAGGTTGAAAGGGTGTACTGGCTTAAAATATTAGACACGAAAATTGTCGCCCACTCTCTTACAAAAAACAGTAGGTAAGATTGCATTCGAAATGTGCACGTTGTTAAAATACTAACTAATAAATAAACATGACCCAATAAAACACTATCTTATTGAATTTGACAATTTGACTGCAAAATTGCGCCAAACTGGCATTAATATTTGCTTATTCCGTGCCAAAGTACAGGAAACCGGCGAGCATGTATGACGAGATGTATCAATGTTGAGGAAGCGAAAGAAGTATGCACGTGGCTTTCTGTCGACTCTGTCTGATAATGATGACCCCCGAATGACCCCCGTGGGATAAAAGCGTGTTAATGTATGTATGTACAGTCGGCCAATGAGTTGGGTATGCAGGGCAAAAACTTCTAAGTCATAGTAAAGACTTACGACACCAGTTATGGATAAGTGAGTTATAATATATATCTAAATAGTGGGTATATTACACTTATTAAATATGAAATACAAACTTGCATATCTATTGCAGTCAGTTTTTACTATGGCGTAAAAGTTTTTGCCCTGCATACCCAACTCATTGGCCGACTGTACTGCATGTATTCCGCCCCAAAAAACCAATGAAATAGTTTTCGAAGAGACGTATAATTACACTACTGGGTTACGATGATGATAATGACGGCGACTCGCCTTTTTACGCTCATACACCTCTCTGTTATACGCCAGGTCGAAAACTATTCTCATGTCAAATAATGCGACTTATAATATAAAAAAAAACTTTGATTTCCACTATTCACATGAATAATTAGTATGTGGGCAGCGACAATGGTAAGGAACATGAAGTGGAAATTGTAAAATAACCCTTCTATATTATTCTTACTTATTTGTTTGGAGAACAAAATGACAGGCTATTAATATAATTCACAGTCCAGAGATCTGTGAATTTATTATGCTCTTATAATTGATATAATATAAAAAAAAAACTTTGATTTCCACTATTCACATGAATAATTAGTATGTGGGCAGCGACAATGGTAAGGAACATGAAGTGGAAATTGTAAAATAACCCTTCTATATTATTCTTACTTATTTGTTTGGAGAACAAAATGACAGGCTATTAATATAATTCACAGTCCAGAGATCTGTGAATTTATTATGCTCTTATATTTGATTGATAACTTGTTTGTTTTGTCATTTCTGGAGCCTTCTCTGACGTAATTTGTACGTCATACTTTACTAAAATAAATATATATCTGTATTTAAAAACTAGCCAAGTAATTTTTTCAGCTTGGATTTATTCACACAGATTTAGCACCCATGTAGATATCAATTCTTTTGTAGGCATAATATTGACCTTGGCTTTTATTTCACATTTATGTTTTTGATGGGGTTTTATTTACTGGATTACAGCTTTGTAATGGCTTCTAATTGATTATTTTTTTATAGCATTTAGCTATGCTTAGCAAATTATACTAAGAAACAGTTGAAAAAGATATGGGACCGGTAGGATTTGAACCTGCGACCTTACTGCACACCGGGCAGCCGCTTTAGCCATCCAGCTACGTCACGAAATGACGTATCATAGAATTGAAAAATTTAGGGTTCTGGTAAGAGGCGACCGTAGCTGGATGGCTAAAGCGACTGCCCGGTGTGCAGTAAGGTCGCAGGTTCAAATCCTGCCGGTCCCATATCTTTTTCAACTGTTTCTTAGTATAATATGTAATGGCTTATTTTAAACAATATTAAGTTATTTACATAAACATGTATAATATACATATTAATTATAGAATCTATTAAATTTCAAAGTTTTTCAGATTAGTTAGTTATTTTAGTGGTTATAAATACTATTAGACAAATGATTATAGTAATCGATTTGATTTGCTGTTAGAAATTACAGTATGTACCTTCCAAAAAAGTAAATGTTTCGTGGCACTATAAAGCTGTACGCAATACATTTGCTAACCCTTCAAGGTTTACATAGACGTTATGTTATGTTATGTAGTGGTAAAAGCAGAACATGTACACACGATTGCAAAAAACACGATTCATCGGTTGTTTGTTTTTGAAGAGTTCCATTACCTTTCTACGAAAGGTCTTCATCAGATACTGATAAATTATGTACTAAAACCGCCCCTAAACCCTAAGAAGTAAAATACCGAATACCGCATCGTAATCGGACCGTTTCCGAAAAAAATCGCGAACATACAAAGTTACGCATCGAATACAGAACCTCCTTTTTTTTTGAAGTCAGTTAAAATACTTAAAAACTAATTAAACAAAAAATAAATCAATAACTAATCCTTAATTCTTCTGCTGTATAATCATAATCCAATTCCAATAATTTCCTTGAAATTTTTAATTTCCATTTCCGAGTAGAAAGATTGATGAAACAGTAGATTTTATGAATATGACTGTAGACAAAACGATTTTTAGGTTCTCTATCTATAATGAGAGTGAAAGTTGGAAATAGCGTCGCCCGGTCTTATCTTCATCAGATTCGACTAGCACAATTTATCTGTGTTTCAATCAGTATCCAAGGGGTCGTTAGGGAGTTCAAACCCTAAAGTCGGACATTGATATTTGACATGTTATACGTCATGACATACGGAGCTGAGACGTGGACACTGACAGTGGGGCTAGTCCATAAACTTAAAGTCGCTCAGAGGGCTATGGAGAGGGCTATGCTCGGAGTTTCTCTTCTCGCAGAACCGACAACCGTTTGTGTAAGCGTGTTCTGGAGTGGAGACCGCGTCAAGGCAAACGTAGTATGGGGCGCCCCCCGGCAAGATGGCGCGACGGTCTGCGTAAGATTGCTGGTAGCGATTGGATGCGTAAGGCACAAGACCGCGAACTCTGGCGCACCTTGGGAGAGGCCTATGTCCAGCAGTGGACTGCTACAGGCTGATGATGATGTTATACTATTTGTATAGGAATGCAGACCAGGTACAGTTTGTAGAGAGTTTGATGATTGTTTTGGGACATGATTTGGCACATTACATTTATATTAGGTTAGATAATGTAACCTAAGAACCGATAAATGTGATGCATTTTTAAATATAACGTAAGCTAAGTAAGCGTCTTTAAATCGAGCTTTAGAGGAGAGGTAGAGTTTTTTGAATTTTGGTCTTATGAGTTGGTTAGGGTAGGTTAGTATTGTAATCAACTACAGAACTATAGAGTCAAAATGATTGCCAAGGATTCGATTGACGAAATAAACTACCAGTAAAAGAGATATATTTCTTTTTTATAAATACATTTAGCAAATCATGTGGTAATTAATAATATTATAACAATTAATCACATTTACCCTAACATAGACTGTGGACAACTACTTTTACGATTCAGTCAGACGTGGCTTTCTAAATCGTTAAACGTTGAGATTTATGCCCGGTTTACATTATTCCAGTCCAGCGATCCAGTCCAGTACTGGATTGCTTACTGGAATAATGTAAACCGGCACTGGAATGAACTTACTGGATTCAGTTCATTCCAGTGCCGGTTAACATTATTCCAGTAAGCAATCCAGTACTGGACTGGATCGCTGGACTGGAATAATGTAAACCGGGCATTAATGATGTGGTCAAAAGACAGTAAAATATTTCATGAAATGCAACCATTTTTGACAGATGCATAATATGATGCGTTTGGGATAACTACTAAAACTGTCACATATCATATTATTCATCTTTAAACAAAAGAAAAGAATTGAATATTATCCATAAATTAAATTGACTATAGCGCCTGTCATCTGAAAACATTGGTGAAAAATATATCCATATGTACGTTGAGCTCGATTTCTTTATGAAGGAGCACAAGACAATATAACATTCTAATAAATGAAGAGAAGTTTTAATTAAAATCATAATTAAACGCTTTGTTTTTAAATAATTACTGTCCTTGTTTATTAATAGTTTATTATGCTTTCATTATCTCTACACTCTTACGTCAACAGTTCGTTACAACATTTTGTATGTAAGCAGTTTACTTGAAGTAGGCCGTTTTTGTAAAAATGGTCGCCTAAAGTATTTTGCTGGTGACGAATTGATTAATTACGTGAATAATAAACAGACCACCTGAATAGTGAAATACCCAAGTAATAAAAACTTGAGAGGCGTCAAGGAACACCCGGATGGAACAAAGTTTCAATCCATCAGCAATATCCGGATCTTGTGCAGAAACACTGTCAGGATTCATTATTGTTATTATTTTTTATTATTTATTATGTACAAAAAACTTGTATACACTCAACAAGAATAATCGTCGCGAGCCACACTGTTCAATGCGAGATGGAAAGACGAAACGATAATAACTGGCTTGCTTTCTATGAGAAAGAGAGAGAGAGAGAGACAGACAGAGAAACACGCGCACGCCGCGCGGCTCACAACTATAGCAAAAAGTGTCGTTACAACTTTTGGTCTTATTTTTTTCCGTCTAGTCCCCTTTCGCAACGCGTGATAAGGAACTTCGTTCCAATTACGTTTAAATAATCTTCGAATTGAACCAATGCGATAACTAAAAGCACAGAAACCAGATGTCGCTCAGATGATGAGCTAAACTGTATGGAAATGAGCATTTTTATCTATGGCACCATGGCACCATTTGATGGCGCCAACAGTTAACTCCTCTACTACCAAGGAATTTAATTAAAATACAGGTCTATTAAATAAACCACAATAAATATAAACTTTCTTACCTTCCTACATTCAGTTAAGCTGATAACATTTTATACATAGGCAGCGTGCCTATGTATAAAATGTTATTATTTTAAATATGTTATCATTTAAATATGATTTATTATTTTTCGAAGATAAGAACTCACTAGAAAACAGTTACTAGGTTAGTTAGTTACTAGGTGATGGTAGCTTTACTCTTTGCCTGACATATCAGTCGCGGTTCGGCGACGACAATATAGTTGATATGAAAAATAAGCTCATAATCACACAATGTATTTTATGTATTATATAACATTCCGAGTATACATATCGTAACAAAACAATTCACTAGGTAACTCTTGTAACTAATAGCTCTTGTTTTTGATATTAAAAGGTACCATAGCAACTAGCAACAATCTGGCCTTATCTTTCTATCTTCTTAACTTGTCATTTGTGATATCAAAGTAGAAAGTCCGCTACTGTTTTTATAAATAAGGGGATTTTTGAAATTACAAATATCTTGAGTTAGGGTACATCTTTTTAAATCATTGACCTGCTTTAGAAAGTCGCATCAAAATCTATCAAGCCGTTATTATCCAAAACTATATTTGTAGCTACACTGATTATTTATTTATTGTGTTTTTATTAATTATTGGTAAGTTTTAATATTACAACAAACAAGTAATCAAGTCTTTATTGCATTCCACAATGTTAAAATTATCTATTTGTGTTTATAATAAAAATATTTGAATTTGTATTTTATGAGAAGTTATATTTTTTTTGGTTTACATAATTATCATACTTATAAAAAATCGCATATTGTATGTTTATGTAGTCTCGTTTAAATATTCATTAATGGGTGAATTTCAACAAGCGATTTTTTTGTGTCATTTCGGTGGATTTTTTTAATTTCAATGCTATCTTTATATTTTAAGTGACAAATGAAACGTTAGCCTATTTTATAACATTGTGTGTGAGTGGACATCAAATATCATCAAAACTTACATAAATATTTAAGGATGAATTTTTTAGAATGCGCTGAAATGAAAAGTGTCTACCGAAAAGATAAAAAATGACCACTGAAATTATAAACTGTGCACCGTTTCTTACTGTGTGATAAAAATTTTAAAACAATATGAACACTACTCAAGCAAATCAGTACTTACGGCGAAAAAATGTGTTAAATACACAATTATTAAACAAATTAACGAATCTAGCTCGAGTTATAACAGCCACCGAAATGATCCTACTTTTGTCCCCATATCACAGAAATGATAATACTTTTGTCCCCATATCACTGAAATGATAAACTTACTTTTGTGCCGGGAAACCGCAAGACGTTGGGACTGGTGCGTTCGCGCCTAGAGCTTGAGCCGGCCTGATCCGAAGTGAGGAAAGGTGAGGAGGGCATAACAACGCAATGTTGACGTGGCTATTCTACTAAAACTTACTGTCCTCTGAAATGATAACTTTTTTCCAGACAAAAGTTGACTGCCTGTCAAATCCATGAGAAAGAAAATAAACAAACAAAAATGGTTTTATTTGATCGAATATATTATAATGTAATGATAAAACAACCGATTTGAATCCATATTATGAATATATTTGCAGGGGAAGGTATTTTATGAGCGGAATTGGGTTCGGGACAGGCCACCGTGATGATAAATCGACACACTGTAATTTTTTTTAGAACCGGTTCAATGTAATTTTAATCGGTAATTTGGTAAATTTAATCCGTCCCTTTGTCTCAAGGAATATGGTATGTTTTTGTTTCCTCTTCTTGTCTAAAATTATTTATATATTTTTGACGAACTTACAGGTTTCTAAAATAATGATGTTAGGTAGTGTAGCATTCTGTATCGTCTATGTTTTTTTATATTCGTATCACCTTTTTTGCATGGTAAAATGTGACGGGGCGTCCGTGCTATTTTCCACAGAATGATACCATAATTTAGTAATGCAAAATCGTAAGCGTTATAGGCACTGAGTGAAGTTAGTATGTCGGTGGTCTTTTTCAATTCCCGAAGACCGTAAGAAAAAGGTGATAGTTTGGATTTTATTTTATTATTAAATGGGGTTTCCAATTGATGTGTGTATCTTTAATTAATTCCAGACAATTTAATTGGTTTATTGTGTCTATTTTTGTCTTTGTGTGTGAAATCAATACAAAATAGTGTTTTTTAAACTTGGTGAAATGTCATTAATTTGGTTTTGAATAGTTTATTTTGAGATTATGTAGAGTTGTCCAGGAAGTTATATTATTTAATGAAGTTTAAAAGTTTTCATTCAAGTCTAGGTTATTTTAGCAAGCAATTAAAAGAGAGATATCGACAGCAAATAATACACATGGGTCCTGAAAGGTTTTTGAGAGGTCGTATATGTATATCAGGAATAGCTACAATTTATGCCACTATCCTGTGCATCTGACCAGATATACTGAATTTCTTTGATATTTTCATTGAAAACTCCACTTACATTCGTGTGCTTTTCCTCTAGCGTCCACTCACTAACCAAGAGTATGTTAGGTACCGATATGAATGAAAATAGCAACTCAAAAATCGAGACGCGGGCGTAAATTAGTAAGGGCATTACTACACTATGTAGAAACTTGTATGACGAATAGTTGCTCGTCGTTTATTGTAAGGCGCATGAACGAAATAAAACAAGATGTAATTATCTAGATAACAATATATTTTTGTCATCAACGACAAACTTAACAACAGACTACAACATAGATCTTCTTAACGAAACACCTGCGCGAAGTTTAAACTTTATCTAAATACTTATGAAATGTTTACCAACACATTGAGACTAGCTAAGTTCGATTATATACTTAGATAAAATTCCTGTTACTCTCACAGCTCTTTAGGACAAACTAAATGCAAAATAAATGGACGGCTTACAATATTTAGGATATAAATTTGCCAATAATTGAATATAGGCGCTGCGCAATTGGAAGGCAACCGCAGTACGTATTGTAAACGCGATCTCAATAATCTACTAGCAAGCTGTTGGTAAACAAATCTAACATACAAAATATTAGCAGGTACGCGAAATCATACTAACATAAGATAATAATATTATAAACACCAGGTAACCTAAAATAGTTTGTTGCTAAAATAATCTCTTATTCACTACATTTAAATTGCTTTTGTTTGACGTGTTTAATACGTACGTAAATGATGAATTGACTCAAACAGAGGGGCGGTCGTGCCCGCCGTGCCTGCCTTCATATACAATCCGCTTAAATTTAATCATAAAAACTTATAGGTACTTTAAATACAATTAGGTATAAGTTTTAAAATTAACTATAATTACTCGTACAAAATATATTTGTTTCAGTGCAAATTCTGACATTATTTTAGTGGATAAAACAGTTGTAATTTCAGGAAAGGCGGATGTCTATTATACGTGTCACAATTTTATTCTATTCACAAAGTTTTCTCAATTAAAACTGAAATATTGAAACGCCATCGTGTACAACGTGAATGTATAAAAGTTGAATGGTACCTGTTTAAATAGGCAACGTGTTGCAATCACACAACCAAAGTATTAACTGGAATGATGATTAAATCCTAACATTAGAAGCGTATCGTGTAATAGCGTTGGATAAACTGCACAAATAGATGAGGTGGATGTCAGCAGAGTTGTGTCGCCGGAGCCTGGCGAGTGGCGACGGCTGTGTGCACTTAACGGTACACGCCTAATCGGGAATTGTAAAATGCTTTTGGCACTAACTTCAATAAATATTATATTTTTATATTACAATACGTTCAAATTTGATATTTACAGCTTATGAGTAGATACAGATATATATATTTACAACGGTCACTTGCTGAGATAATAGGGTAATGACTGTAATGAGAGTCAATAATAGCATGTTAGATACATTTATACAATACATGTGGTTATTACAAGTGTCGGAACGTGTACAATATCTACAGCTGCACGATATAATAAAGCTCTAGCAACACTCACATCGATACACCGGAGTACAACTTGTACAGGAGTTCAGGCACCACACAGCATCTTTTACTTTTGGCCTAATTCTTTTCGTTTACCAACCACCAGTAGAACCAGTAGTGTCAAGACTGATGGCCGTTCACTTTTATGTTTTTGATTGACAAACTCGACAGGCACATTTAATTTTATAAATTCAGGCACAATCCTAACATTGTTAGCAAATTCTAGAGCTGGTTGGTACACTACAGCACCTCTTGTATACAAGGTATTAAATAGATTTAATTCTATGAGTAGATCTTATATTATACAAAAGAATTACTTGATATTATACAGTGTTATATATATAGGTGCCGTTGTAAGATACCGAGTGATGCCCATAACATCAACGCCAAAGACTGTTTATAGGTCCTAATCTCTAACATTTGATTATATTGCACACATTCACTTAGGTCTACGTTTACATATTAAAAGAGTGGGCTAAAATCCCTCTCCGCCATAATTTCATAAACTCACCGCTTAACTACCTGATGGAATGACATGTTTGACGCACCTTCTATGCAACTCTCGCTAAGCAAACTAAACGAAGCTACCGAGCACCAACCGAACAAACGACTCAATGGAACAAACACCTAGACGATGTCTCCAAACACCTACATGATAGTTCCAAACAACTAGACGATAGTTTCAAATTACTAGATAATGTATCCAAATAGCAGTTAGGTGATGGTATCAAACTCTTAGATGATGATATAATAATCATGATCGACGAAGTTTTAAAATATCTAGACGATGCAGCGATGGTTCCAAATCACCTCCTAGAAATGGATTTGTGATAATTTTATGAGTGGTAAATTTTAATATTACAAAGTTGATCTAATTTGATTTGAAATAGGTAAATTTTGTGAGATTATGATAGTTATAAAGAGGCAAACATAAGATAGATATGGTTAGCTGTGATCGGGACGCTTGTAGAGGCACGCGTGGTGTCAGCATGCTTAGAGGAGTGACGCGTGGAGCAAGCCCGTCGCCGTCGACCGGAAGCGCTCTATCGCACTAGTGACTACTACTGAAGTGACATGACTCGAGGACGATATCTTACTCAACATGATAATTATCTTGCCTTAGCACCGTTGCCGATTGAACTTTACTCGACTCCAAAATGAACATCGTAAGATCTATGTTATCGTGATCTCTTCACAATTCTAGCTCTATTAAAATTAGTTACGGAATTGATCGATCTTTCTACCTCCTTAATAAGTCGTGATCATTAAATTGTGAATTTTAAGATGAACTTATAGTAAACGGTAAAAGTAGGAGATTCTTTTTTATAAAATTCAGTCGCTGCCTACTGGTAAAATCGGATTAATAGCTACTTTCCTAGAAAACGATTTACAAAATTTCAGCCCGCCCGAGGAGCCAGTCTCGGTCCCGGGAGATGACTCCTGGGATGGTCCGACCCGATCGGGCAGGGTTCTTCGTAACTAATCTTCTGTCGTCGCTCCGGACTTTTCTGTTTGTAAAAAATAGATCGCCTCCCTGTGCCAATAGATTCGCATAGCCTACTGGTTACCTGCTTCAGTTCGCCGATCGAGCGGCTGGTCGCACGCGGTCCGTATAGCCGGTACGTCGATGCCACATACATTAGACAACGCAAGCTCGTGGCTTTGTGGACCCATGAAAAACCATGGGGCTCAATATTCGTTCTGGATGACCGAAGTTTCAACCATGAGGTTTATTCCACTTTGTTCAGCTAGATGATTTGGAGATATTTTCCGTTTAGTTCAGCTATTTGAACAAACTGCATGCTCATGGTCTGAAGTCACGGCTGGCGTCGCTCACTGTCGTCCGTGGTAGCTCAGAAGAGCATGTGACAGCGCAGGTTGGAGTTGGCTATTCCGTGGTGTGCGCGGTGAGGTCGACCCCCAGCATCGCGCTGCCCAGCGCGGCCGGCGGGTCGCTGGCGGGGAGGGACAGTAGATGTTAGGCCTCCAAAAAAATGAGAGCGGTTGGCTTTGGTTCCAGATTCGACTTCTTTGCTTCAATTACTAGGAACTCGATCTCCTGTAAAACGTCGTTTTAGATATATTGGAAGAAAATTGCAAGAGATGGCACTAAAGTTTAAAGGACATAAATGGAAATGCGCGAATCTAAACGAAAGTATGATATATATATGAAATTTCAAGGAATAATTGGGTCGACTTCGACATATCTAATAAGCTTTGTAGAGGTTGAATTTATAAAATTTTTGAAGGTAGAGGATTTAAAGAGGAATTATTTCCCTGACCTTATCTGCAGCTGGAAAAACGCAAACGCAATATTTTAGAAGTCTATCATCATGTGGTCTATCCTAGTAACCATGAACGTCACTGTTAGTGATATATTTGTATGTACTCACTGGTTTGTCTCTCTGTGCGAAAGACTCCGCTATCAACCGCGCCACATCTTGGTGCTGTAGGCCTTCCACTCGATGGCCGTCCACCGCAAGGATTAGCTGCCCCACTTCTAACCCCCCTGCCTCGTAAGCTGCTCCATGCTCCTGGAACGAACAGCGAGCAAGAATTACTAAGAGAAATATTCATATGATTTTTAATTGATGGAATCGAGGAAGCTGATATTTTTTATTAATACTATAGTATAATTTATTGTCAATGTACCGTAAAACATTTCATCAAATTGCTATAAGAACGCAGTTTTCAAGACGGATAATAAATGAATAGCTAACGCCGTAAAACTTCGAAATTACAACTCCTAACTGTTTATTGCCGTTCATAGACTGCAGTTCCTATTTTCCATCATATAATTTACTTATTCTTGGATACCTTTTTTTGTCTCATTCCACCATTATTTCAAATAATGACTGTCACAATTATAAAATAATAAAAATCGTACATACTTTAGTCAAGCAATAACTTATTTTCAAACCTGATCAAGTGACCGTAATTTTTGTATAAACAAGTGGGATACAACAAGTGTAAAATATATCAGAAAATTAAATAATAAAGAAAACGATAATATAAATAAAACAAGTATTATATAAAACAACGAAAACTTACATGTATATTTATAATTCTAGGCAGGGGATGCTTCGTGTTGGCACCGCCTTCGATAGCTATACCAAGTATAGGCTTGGTCTTCTTGACGCTGATGTGCAGGTTTCCGTGGTGGTCGGACACGACGCGCGCGGCGCGGGCCTCGTCGATGGGCGGCTCGTGGCCCAGCCTCTGCATGGACTGGTGCCGACGGATGCCACCCCGCTCCTCCAGCAACGCACCACTGTCCTCCTTCATGTCAAAACTCCGTGACAAATTGTGTGCCAACTCCTATGAATGTCATTTATTTCACTTTACATTTCAAACTTATTTATAAGCTAAGATTATAATATCAAATAATCAACGAAATAATGTATGTACATATATGTATTTACACCAGAAATATGAACTCGAAATACTTGATATATCTCTCGACTCCTAAATCCTAGTAACTAATTATAGATACACATCCACACTAAATATTGTTAATCTACTATGCTAATAAATAGCAAGTTCAATTCAGCCTCTAAGTACAATTAAGTGCTCTAAGAATATTGAGGAGTCGTGTAGCTGGGCGGCAGAGGGCAGTAACTCAGCGACGTGTTGAGCCACGTCCGCGGCGTCCATACGGCAGAGACCATACGACTATAGCTACGGGGAAACGACTTGATTTACGACCTTGTGCCTCTCAGTTACAAGATGTACAGTGAGTATTATACGTCGAATGTTTTGAGAAGCTGTAAGTGAGATGTGTGCTAGAGGCTTGGATTCATGCGTTTCGATCACTCGGTGGCGTGGTTCAAAGTGGGTATATTTTACAAGTGTTCAAATGTATTCATGGAGAGAGTTCTTATCCCGTTTACCTTCCTGAGTAGGCAATGATAGCAAGATTTATAGCAGTCACGAACAGAACAAATAATAAAAAATGCAAAATTAAAATAAAATAAAAGTAAGTTGAAAACTACAAATAAAGTTTATCGAACAAAAGATTTTAACGCATTTGGTTTAATTACATTTTACGCCACCATGCTCTAGTACGTTTCATAACCAACAAAAATATCTGATGTTTACTAAAAATAAACGGAGCTATATTTGTTTTTTACACTATACAGGTACTGATATCAAGGATTTGTGATAATATGATTATCAATTTATACTAACTTTTCATGCAGCGCGTTAGCTCGATCCATTCAAGACAATAGAAGTACCTCTACAGGCTAATGATTCAACCGATATGATAAATCAAATCACTGAGATGTGCGAAACTACTTTCAAATAAATTATGGGTAAAAATAAAATGTCAATCTAATAAAATTAACACCGAAATGAAGTGCAACGATAATAAGAAGTGAAAACATACAATAATCGAATAACTTTCTAACACCAAGCAATCGTTTTGTTTTCGAAGCAAGAACTTCCAATAAAAATTTTAAGATTTTTGAAATTTCGTGCAAATGTAAGAATCGTCAATGTGCTAGGACAGATCGCTGGTCATTCCGGCGGCGAGAGGCCGGGCCACTTACTAGAGGTCGTCCCCAGTACCATGATTTTACTTTCTGCGTCCAGCCACCGAGTGATGAGCGCAGCCCCTCGAGATAGCCGCACTGAAACATCACACTCACTCAGGACCAGATCGTTCACCCTCCGCACTCCGTACTCGCACGGCGGCAAGCGGCGTGACTCCCTACCCTGACTCTGCCACACAGCAACCCGCTTGTGTTCTTTGTCATGTTTTTATATGTTATTGTGACTGTCAAGCATCTAGCATAAGTCTAGCTGTAGATATACGCTATAGGACATACCCTACTTAACAGATCCGATCAGTCTGATGCAGAAACTCTACGGAGTAATTTTACACATACATAACCTAATCTGCATACATAGTAATCTGGATAATAAGATCTATATTTACGTAATTAAGTACCATAGTATAAAACGGATACGGAGATAGATACTAGAAAAATAGCAAATACTACTATTGCTAGCCATCTACAAAATATGATTTATTCAAAGTAGGTAGGTATACAAAGGTGAAATTTATTTGCAAAGCCTTAATTAATATTACTTACTAACCCTTTAACTATGTTTTGCTTATACTGTAATATGATCGTTTAATCTGCACGCTGTTTGATAAAAAAGATAAGTAATAAAATATCTTAAATAATATTAAAATATACATACCTGGTCCTAAGCGTGGATTTCATAAGAAAGCATGAAAGAAAAAGGTAGACAAGATTATAATCAGTCATATTTTTTAAAGCAGGCGTGAACTGAGTTGCTAACTTTCAAGTCATGCGACAATTTTTGTCCTATTGTGTTTGTATCGTGTATCTCGTGGTCGCGTTTACTTTCCATAAATTGTGCTGTTTTGAATCTGTCAACTCGATTTTTCGTCTGTCATATTATTCCCAAAGAATACTTCTTTGTTTGTTGAGAGTGGAAATGTCGTAAGTCAAGTAATTTTATTGTTCATGTATGATTATTTTGAATTACAAACCACATAAAATTGATGCATGAACTCACGTGAACTACGAAATGTCTCGTTGAAATCAGATTACATCATTTAAATATGTACTATTGCTACTATTTTTTATTGCTTATAGAAGCAGAAGAGTTAGCAATCCATTTAATTGGAGAAGATGATGAAATATTGTTAATGTTATTAACATTATACACATTATATATACACCGACCATAAAACCGTATTTATCAAAATATAGCTAACTTTTTCGTTCGTGCGACGCGCAGCGTGCCTTTTAAAGACATCAACGCGTTCCTCGGGAGCTATCACACTTTGTGCGCGCTTTGTGGAGTAATTTTTTACACTATTCACTTTCTTTTCTCGTTTTATTTTACTACAATTGGTTGACAGATAGAGTAGGCTGTAGAAGGAGTACATCAAGATACTGCTAATTGTGAAAGCAGGGCTACGAGCCTTGCTAAGAGAAGGACATGCCGTTCGTTCAAGTAATAAAATAACAAGTATGGTATAGGTATACGAGAGCCTGCTCGTACATTTCTCAAAAGTGTAGCATGTATCTAGAGGTGGTATCTAGGAGCGCGCGCGAGAGGTGGACACGGTGCGTCTCGTTAGCGTCTCCTATAAATATGGGCCTGTCCACATCACCACGGCACGACGCCGCCGCCGTGGGACGGTGCGGTGCCGTGACGTAAGAATTTACGTTGCCGTACCGTAAAAATGTACGTCACGGCGCCGCAAAGTTACAAGTCGCCGTGCCTTGTAAATTTTCGGTACATTCATCGCTAAATACAGATAAATAGCAGTCTCGTTGTAGATATGGACAAACATCCTTCCAGCCTACCGTTTTTAAGTTTTTGTCCTTGAAATCATCTATTATCTTGTCCCAAAGTACTGGACGTTCTTCAACAAGTAAAATCAATAAATCACACTCTATGTTCTCCGACATCTTTTATTCACACGTACAACTAATTACTAAGACAATAACACATCAACTAATCGAGTGCATCGTGCCCGCGTCACCGGCTTACGACGACGCGACGCCGCCCGTCCGACGCACCGTTCCACGGCGACGGCAACGCGGCGCGCCTCGACACCGCACCGTTCTACGGTGACGACGTCGTGCCGTGGTGATGTGGACAAGCCCTAACGCGATAACATCAGCCGGCGGCGTCCGACACGCGCCCCTTCCGATCCGCGATGTACGACACTCCTAGCCATTACAAGCAGCCGCCTAGCTCACCAGCATCTTTTACTGTTATTTATATTTCACTATCGCAGATTATGAAGCATTACAATATCATATTTGTTATTTTACAAGTTTTGCTGTAGAGAGCATCTGTGAACGAGGTTACTAAACGTTTTATCAGAGTTTATTTTATTATAATATCTCGACAGTTCTCTCAAACCTAACCAAAACGTAGTGTTTACCTAAATGTAAGGTGGTGGATTCTCCTATCTTGAGTTATACGAGGTCGATGTACTGTAGATCGATTAAAAGGTTGAAAATGTATGGTATGTATGTATGGATGTAAAGTACCATAATCATCCGAAGCAGAAACAGTGATTGTTCGTTTACAAGCTGTGGTTAACATTTATATTCAAGTGACCTAAAAAAACCTTTACAGAAAATAAAACTTAAGTAATTCATGTCATTTATGATCTGTTTTTCACATTATATAACAACAGCAATTGTAGGTTTACAAAATAGGTAATTGAGTTGCGTTTACTTCAGATGGCGTGACTGCACGCATAACGTGTAAATAATATGTATATTTCTTATATTTTTATGGTTCACGTTGACCTTTCCCCGTAGAACTGAGTACACGCTTGCGTACAATCTTAATTCGTAATCATACGTAACATACATACATACAGGTGTATAAAGCCCGTTACAATGGAGGCTGGTAAGATTACAAGTTGAAAGTTTTTAGGACGTGACGTTTACGGCTCTTTTGGTACTATTAAGTAAACGTGCTCGCTGGATGGTTGCTCTTACTGCGAGCATGGCACTGATTCTGTGCACTGTACCCAATTCTTTTACACAATAAGTGTAAAAAATTAGCCTTTAGTTTACCTGATACAAATGGTAACTACTTAAGGTTATATATGAAGTCTCGTCGATAAGTAATTCAGAGTATAATTTTATTACCATTATATTAGCTCCTATTTGTCGGCATAAAACGTTGGTGCGGTTGCCCTTGAGTTCGTTCACTCATTCATATTAAAATAAACGGTAAATATTAGCAAAAATCGAACAATAAAATGTAAAATTTACTACTTCCGCAGCCATAAAGGATTATAGCTTAGATAATAATGTATACTTCAAGAACCGTTAACTTATAAATTCAAAGATAACCTCAGACCTCTGCTGTATCGTCTCTATCGTGGAATGGCGATTCGCAGTGATTCTTTGTTGTAATTAAAATTGAGACGGGCTCTTTCTATGTGCCGTATCGCAATATCCGTTAGGTTATAATCGTAATCGAAATCAACGATGGAAAACGTAAACGCTGTAACCCTCAAAACTCGAATTGATCGAGAAAACTTTTCTGAGATTTGATAAAAAAAAACATTACTCAAAATCTATAGATCGTAGACACATTATTTTAAAAAGGTATTTTGATTTTTCTATCGTTATTTAGTAGCTTTAAAGTTATTCTTATAAGTCAATTTTATTATCAGAGTATAGTAGCCATTTTTTACAGACCTTTAAAACGTTGTAACCGTGCCATTTTTATATGGAGACAATTTTTAATAAGTTTATTCCTTTAAAATTCTGTAAGTAATGTCATTTTTAGGGTTCCGTAATACGTACGAAGAACCCTTATAGTTTCGCCATGTCCGTCTGTCTATCTATCTGTCTGACGCATAGCGTCAAAACTTTTAGTGCTAGAAAACTATTTGTAGCACGAATATTTAATTTAACTGCTGATGAAGTGGTAACATAAAATTTAGAAAAAAAAAATATCTTTACCTACCTCCCCTACATGTAAAGTGGAGGTGATTTAATGATTTTTTTTATTATTTTTACCCCATAGTGTGGGGATTATTATTAGATAGGTGTTTTAAAAACATGGAAGGGCTGTTAAGACAGTTTTTAAGTAAACCTAAACCGTGCTGGTTTGAAAAATCTGAAAAATAACATGAAGGCAGTATATGCAGATATTGCAATTTCAAAGAAAATTATAGCGGCTATGCCAACTGTGTTAGTTCAAGAGTAACTAGGGCCCAAATTGTAAAGTACAGTTTACGTTTAGTTTTTGCCATTAGCATTCGACATACAGTCTAAATATAAGATTATAAAAATTATATTGATAATCCCAACGTGAAAGCTTCAGACGAAATAGAAACGCCCTATTAGTGAAACTCGTGCCGATATAGTATCGAACAAAACCGACATTAATTTCACTTTTACTGCTTTTACCAACCACCGAGTACGGAGTACGCTTCACTAATCGCTTAAACACCTCGATTGATTGAATTACAGACTTTCTGCCCGTGAAACATAATACTTTAGTATCGAACGCGGCTTTGAACGCGCGTGTGGCATGTTCTGAGCCTGGAATACCATAAGCAATACTAAAATATTTATGACACCTATAACTTAGTAAAGTATTAGCCAGCTTCGAAGCATTAATATACCGGTACACACTAAGCTACAAATAACACTAACCACAGGAGTTTTTACTCGAACATCAACTATTTATAAAATCGAATCGTATTTCGGGTGTAAACTTGATACAATGGACAAAAGAAAGAAATCCGTAACAATAGTGTTTGTAACTAGACACTGAATTTTGTAAAGCACGCAATACTTTTCACTTTCAACCAAAAATCCTTTTTACGATCGAACTATTTGCTTGACATCTGCACGGAGCTATGTGTAATTCTTGTTTATGATTTAAAAAAGTAACACATTTTCATGGAAAAATGGTTAGCGAAATTTAAGCTGTTGCGTGCTTTATTTTTAAGTATAAAAATTAGGTGTTAAAACAAGTAGAATTGATTTTGCTATCATTCTAAACAAACTATTTAAGTTTCCAAAACCACTAAAATTTCAGAGTATATTCTTACTATTTACAACATATTCAAAAAAAATCTCATGTGTAGAATTTTCCTATCAAAAATATTTGCTCTTAGAGCTTCAAAATCATATTTTTTCGATGCATCTACTAAATCACTGAATACTAGCATTCAGATGTTAAGTGTGCTGCGTAATCACTGTTGTTCTAATCAATTAAGTGAAATCTAATAAAGAGCGTAATAACATAATCAGATCTATAATACTCGTAGATGAAAGTTGACAGTTTATTTATTAATTGCTAACTTTTTCTTGTTTTGCTAGGAAATCCGAGTTTAATAACTTAAATACTTACTAATTGAGAGGGAAAAGGGTTATTTGTTGTAAGTGTTAGATACAATTTCACAACACACAGAAATGTGGAAACAGATTTTATTCAAACGTAATCCCTTTACTATTGAAAAGCTTAATATACCTACTTTACGTTCTCGCAATTATAAATTATAACAATAACTCCGAAATATTAATCAAAAATGATAATGGAGTTTGACCGGGCCGGGCGCGGCGTGATTGAAGTTATAAAAAATAAATAGTGTTCACGAGACATGGGAATCGCAGGTGGATCGCTTGATTATTTCCGGTTTGGCCAGTTTTGGACTGATGTCCGCGTGGGAACTAACGGAGAGAGGTGTTAAGGCGATTTGTTTATTAACCATTGCATTTAACTACATTTTAAATATCTTCTCCTAATTATTCCCTTATAAGAATCATTGAATACAAACATGGACTGAAGATATCATTAATTGAAGAACACCGTTAGCCAATCGTAAAATTTTATCGGTCCAATCACGTTTATTTTCCATTCTGTACGCTTTATTTTTTTAATCCTGTCTCTGTTTCTTGCTTTCCATTCAGTTCTCACCAGCCATTTAGCAGGTCTACCCAGATCAGACAAAAACTAAGGCGCATAAACCTAGCTGATTTCCATTTAGAAACAGCAGATGGTCAGTTTAAATTTCATAATGAATTCGTAATATATGAAGTTTGATAGCCATGTGTGCATGATAATATTATATTATTATTCTGTTATACAGCTCTAAGTCATTACTTTGCCTTTTGGAAGTGGGTACGTTGGTTACGTAAGATTGCTTTCACGCTCAGCGTCAGTCATAAATCCGCGATGACGGATGTCGCCGTCGTAGTTATCTACCGAAATGCAACTCATTTGTATTTTACATCCTGCACGTGTACCGATTATTCTGTCAGGCCTAGACGGGGATGTTATTGACTACAAATCGACAATAGCGAGCGTGGGTGGCCATAACCATAGCCTGTGGCGTACAACCAATTCTGGCTCAAAGCGTCGCTTGCGCAGCTAGTTGAGTATCGAATGAACTCGATTCGCACACCGCACCGACTGAGCCGGGCAGCTGGCGGCATTGTGGCAAGCCCTCGCTCTGCAGTGGCGGTCAGTTTCGCTTCAAGCGTCGACGCATGTGCACGCAGCACATTATTGACCACTTCTCTCTTGTTTACATATAGAAGGTAGTGCAATCTTGCCGTCAACAGGATAACCGTGACAGGTAAGTTAAATATAAAATTGAGGCCAGTGTGTCAAATACAGTGTTATACGTGCAAGGGTAAAAATGGTTCGAATAATAAAATGTTGATGGTCGGCTGTAAACAAAGCACTTGTTTTGTGAGCAGCTATTGTTTTTGCTCATCATATATTTGTAGGCAATGTGTGCAAAAACGTGTGAGGGGATTTTACGCAATTTTGTTCTTAATCTTTATAGTACTTTAATTAGACTTATTACCTAACTTAAACATAAAAAAGATCTTATAAGTTATGCAAGTTTTATTTATCAAGTCGTTGATATGCTTTTTTGTGCTATAATAAACTTGAATATTTTTTTAATATAATGAATTGCAGTGGGACACCATAGGCTTGCAATAATAATGATAATAATGAATACGCATTATAAAGCAAATACTTTACAATAGACTCATAAAATGTTAATGTGACTTGCATAAAAAAATTACCAATGAAAAGCAAAATACATAAGATGTCTATTGATTTGTATAGCATTACTGCTATACTGATAATATAAGATCTGCACGAGACGAGCGGTTCTGCGGTTTTGACTTATATTATTATTCTGTGCACATACATCAAAGCAAGTTAAGCTTGCATTGGGCCGGTTCTTTTCGGGCCATGGACAGAAAAAAAGGTCCCTTGTTGTACGACATATTATGTGCAGTGTGTATTACCGATTACCACTTATTCTTATAGCGCGGATCTCTAACCATTTTGTATTCGCTTACCACATGAACCTAAATGATCCTGATTTTAGCCCATAATGTGTTTTATAGTATTTCAATTAGCATTATCGTATTCCTTAATATTATCATGTTAATGCTTAATAGTATGATTGAGTATTTTATTTGTGTAGGTAATCATTGTTAAATATGATTGTTTTAACATGTAAGCTAATACATATAGAAAGGTCAATCTCATCTAAGCTTTGGATCTTAGACTCTATTTTATAATCTTGTTTGTGTTATCAAACTTATCAATCAATCAAGTACAAGTCAGGCCACGCGCAATGTAGAGTTGCATAGTTAGCCGTTGCGGTATACGGACTTAAAAGGGGTCTACTACCAGTATGGAATTGAAGGCACTAGACAGGCACACAGATAGACATGGCTAAACTATAAGGGTTTTGTTGCTACTACGGAGCTTTAAAAATTATGTTTGGCAACCTTTTATTTGAATAAATATTTAAATTTGCTCCAGATCGCAATTCTTCGATGTCGCTTTACCATATTATGGATCACGTCTTTAAAATTGTTTATGTGAACCCATTTCATAATTTAATCTCTTACAAAATATAAACAACAAACTAAGATTACCAATTAAAGTTTTACTAATGAGCTCCAATTTCATCTTACGTAAAATATATTTTGTATAACGGCGCCACGCGTGACAGATCGGTTGAATGCAACAAGGACACTACCTACTCGACGCAGAAGGCCTTCGAGAGATGTTTGTTTGCTATTGTGTTATTGTAAATTATGCACTTTTTTATACACCAACAACAACCGGCGAAGCTCCATGACACGCTTTCTACGATTGGAATGGAATGAAAACTACAACTCTACACTATTCGCTAGGAGAGATTTAAAATTCGTAGTAGTATCTGATCGAACTCTATCGACCAATTTAGAGATCAGGTTAGATGCATTAATAATTTCAGAGTAAAGTAGCTTCTCAAGTAGCAATATACATTTCTATTTCAAAACTGTACTCAATTTCTAAAAACATAGTATATATTTGCCTCAATCTGGGGTATGGAAAATAACATAGTGTCGACATGAGTCTTAGTGCCTTATATCATACTAGCGGATTGCGAGCGGATTCAAAGCGGAGCGGGCGCGCAGCGAATGCGTCGCGAACACGCAGCGGCTGCGCAGCGGAGACGTCGCGGACGCGTGGCGAATACGCTACGTTTTCGTCGCGTGTTTGTAGCGAATTTATGACGTACAATACACTCAGTAACAAAATTGATGCCGACGAGGAAACACACACTTACTTCGGAAACGCTGGCGACGAAAACGAAAGCATCGACGAATTTGGGAAGATCCATTATCAATTAATCGAATAGAAGAGAGCGACTAATTTGTGTTGTTTTGCAAACGATTAAAAAATAATCCTAAATAATTTCGTTCCTAAAAAAAACATAAAATATTTAAGCAAGATAAAATCCCGCAAGAATCCGTTATGATGCAAAATAATTTAACATTTGAAAAAAAAATTGTATTAAGTTGGTTGGCTGGCGTTTGTACGAGACAGTACAAAATGGCGTCCACGCCGCGCGTCCGCAGCGAATTCGCTGCGAATGCGCGGCGTGTTCGTTGCGCGCCCGCAACGAATCCGTTGCGCGCCCGCTCCGCTTTGAATCCGCTCGCAATCCGCTAGTATGATAAGGCCCTAATTTCTATTGTAAGTAAGACCCCGTTCACGAGGTTGCACTGTGCACCACGAGAAATACTGCCGAGATCACGAACCGGAGCCGTGCCTTGAAGGGGGTTAATGTTACAGTGAACCTACCATATACAGCTCGTCTGGGAGTTCTGGGACAGCCCGATAAGCTATACCGGCCCTTTGAAAAAGAACCGTTCTTTCGCTCACCTCGGTACATATTAGCATATTGTCAGCTTACGTATACATAATACATATAATAGTATTATTAGTATGTATACACACTTTCTGAAAATTATTCTAGAAACAATGTAGGATTTAGGAGAAAAAAGATGAGAAAATTCCATATTTTAGTATTTGCATCGGTCGACGTAATTGCTGTCTCAGCAAAAAACGAATAACAATTAGCAATCTGATAGACACCAAACAGGCATCTTTTGAAGTTTCTTTGTTGCGTGTTAGCAAAAACTGATTTGGTCAGTATGATGATTTCATCAAAGTAAAAACAGGAGATGCACGCTATTACTATGTATACACCTCCTGGTGTATGGTCCTGATGTTTTTTTTTCGAAGCTTGGCACAATGTTAATGATAATACTAATGACAAAGGCGATTTCACCATGCTCATCACGACCGGCGTGCGTTATTCCCGAAATGGAATCACAAAATTTTCAAAACCAATAGTTTCCCTTACAGAATCGCGCTACGGGGTCACGACATCTGTACGGTAGCCTTTGATTGTACTAGTATATAATTGTAGGTACGGCACGTGAAAGCGGTGTAGGCAGAGATTAGGGTCGACCTGCAGGTCACCACGCCACAGCGCAAAAGCGGCGCACGACTAACACAGAGAGATTACATCCAACATAAGGATACCCACTACCCGGAACACTCCACATCGATTATTCAATGCGTCGACTTGATTCAGGCTCTACAAAGACATAAATGGCGAATAAAATTACGCGGAAAGCACTTGAATAGCTATTCACATTTCCATCCAGAATTTATTTTGCTTAAAGTTTTAGTTAAACAGGCAAACATGGGTAGGATAACCATAAGGTATGACACTCGCGGGTAACGAGAAGCAGTTTTTTATTTATACATATATATATATGTCCCCTAACGACTATACCAATATAATTTGCATGGTCGTAAAGGCGTATATATACTTCAGAGAATTTTGGACGTGAATCTAAAGAAAAGAATGATACGTTGACGGGTAATAAACAAGTATCATAGGCAAATGAGCATGCGGGGCAGTGAGCGGGTATATGGGCAAACAAACCGGCAATTAGCGAGCAGCGAGGTGGCATGGTGGGTTGTGGCGTGGGAGAGAGCGTCTCGCTGCCAGTCCCGCTAGCTAAACAAAGCGGACACCAACCGAATGTCTTATACAACCCTTCAAGTAAAATAAAATACAAACGGAAAACTGCCCGTTTAGAGTTGATGAGATGTAGATCATTTTAAAGAAGTCATAAATGTCAGAATACTTTTATTAAAAAACACAGCAAAATCACATTCTGTGCGTTATCGTCGTGGGCTCAATCGCGTTTTTATAATAAAAGTAAATAAATACCTTTTATTTGCCGGACTCGACGTTTCGTTTGATCGACTAGCCCTGATCGTGGTCACGTGTAGACTGTATTCAATGTTTTTACCTTTAATAAATATTCGGCCGATTAAAATCTGTTTATTATAATTAACTACACCTGCGGCTTCGCCCGCGTAGGAAACGCTACCTAGAAATGTCAATTCTTGATATACGTATGCCAATAATAAGTACCTAACAAAATAAATAAATATTCCTTGCGTGCATCATGCACTAATGTTAAAGCAATGAAAAAGGAAAAGAAAATCAAAATGTAGTTTTGGTGATTCACAAGAAATCGGTTGTAGTTTTTTAGTAGCTTTATTTGATGAGCCGTAAATCTAAATAATGAATGTTGTTTTTCGTCAGAGGAACTAGATGTAAATAAAATAATTGATATTTATGCTTACATCCTATATCATCACTTCATCATGCCCATAATTCCAATATTATTAAGTATCACATTGATTAATACATTTCTAACGATGGTTGTTAGACATATTTTTTATTTAGATATATTTCCACTTAGATATATTTCCGGCAGTTAAACAAGGCATGAGAAACGGAGCAATTATTTCCTGAAAGACCAGTTTACTCCATGCTATAAAGACTATTAGAAAAGAGCGAGTCTGCCCTTTGTGTAATTGAAAAAAACTTCTAAAGAACGTAATTTAAGCTTTAGAAAACGTAATGCCGCAATATAATCAGATTTGATTTGATTATTAATGTACGTTAAAATCTATTTTAATAGTGTCGACGTTTTACATAATCTAAAGATAAACGATTTAATTTATTATAGGTACTTAATTTGCGATTTAATTTCAAATCATTTTTGTGAACGCAGCATTTCTTCCCGTAGATAATATATTTTAATGAAAATTTGATCTAACAAATACTTCTTAGAATTAAAAATAACAACTATAGTTAATGTATCAATCAATAACATTTCCAGAAACATAGAAAGTGGCACAGCTCGTTTACGGGAAACGGCGAGTAATTGCAGGAAATATTGGGTCAGAGCGAGCAGGTACCATACCCCGCTCTTCCTGTATTCGCGCACGATCTTTCCACCTTCCTGCGAATAATTGCTTAACATAATGGAAATGAGGCCTGCGATGTTACTCTTCCGCTCCTCACTTTATGTATGTTTTATTGGTCGAATTACTTAAATAATAAAAACGCGAACCAACGTTTATGTCTTACATAATTTGCAAACTGCATAATTTTTATAATTTTGTGAATTTCGTATGAATGCAGAATTGTTTTGAAATTCACATCTCATTGTCAGTTTTCATAATGGGCTATTATTATGAATTAATTACGTGGTTCTGTTTACATTTACTTACTTGGGTGACTAATATATTATATGACTAAAGAAATGTTGGCACGTTTCTTTTCATCTCCAAGATGCATGCTCGTAAAGGAATTGCTAAGTGGTACGTTTGTTTATTTATGACTAATATCGCGAAGGTAACGGTATCAAATTGTCATGACAAGTACATTCAACCGCCGCAGATATATCTAACACACTTACCTAAATGTACGTCGTTACTGTCATTTCATTTCCAGTCGTGAGCAATTTTCTAGCGAAAGTTTTATCAGGGGGGACTAACTCAATAAATAGAAATACTACAACGTTAAACTATAAAATGATTTGAATATTCATTTGTTTGTTTAAATATGTATCTGACGGGTATGACCTGTTTGAAATCAAGAAGCATAAATTCGATACTACAGTCGAAATCTAGAATCAATGTTTACCGGTCGTACTGGAAAGAGAAAGTACCATAACGCTTTAGACCCATGAGTTACTTAAGTCACGTACCTGTTCAAGTAATTTAGAACATATTGGTAAATGTATTACCGCCTCACAATTAGAGCCTTTGAGTTACAATGCTTTGAAAACACGTTGACATATTTGTGTAATGAATGTTAAAAGCATCGAATGGAAAGTGTAGGCGTATGTGTTAGTGTCTCGCTAACGTATAAGTAAATTAAAGAATAGTTTCCATGAACTTTTAGCTTCTTGATTAAAAACTTTAGTATGTTTACATTGATGTTGCATTGATAAGGTAGGAGCGACAAAGGCGCGGGCGATGTGCACGCGACGCGCGTCGTCCCACTTCCGGCAAGTCTGGGCTCCTCTCAAGCGCATCATTTATGTATTCATATTTCATATTGTTAACGACGCACTTTATTGTGTTACCTATTGAATTAGATCTCGTTGCTACTTATTTCATGATCCAATTAGTGTCACTAGTTGCTATTTTATTAATAAATCATTAAGAGGCTATCTTCTGTTCGTGCAGTGCAAGAGCTTTTCATTATTTTTGACGATATTTAATTAAATGATTTGCTGTTTATACGTAATGTTGAATCACAGCAGTTCCGTGAAACCTTTATAAACCGGCCGCTGACATCTCGGATATCACCCACGACTCTGAGTCACGAATTGTGCCCACTGCACCGGACCTGGCAATGCAGACATTAGGTACAACAACACGACAATTACTTTCTCAGATATTGTCAGTGCTATGACAATTTTCATATCAATTTGTTAACTTTCTCATGAGTGGGTAAAGCCATAATTGTATGATCTAATCTGATATTATTATCTCTTCAATGAATCGTACATCCTTGACCATATTTAAATTTATTTAATTATTCAGTATTTCAATTAAACAATAGGCGCATCGAATCATCGTGAAATTATACTGTGATCGTTTCCTAAATATCGTCACGAACCAATTAAGATAAATCTCACACCTATTAATAATGAAGCTAATTGTATTTGAAAGCGTCAAACTGAAATAATGGCACTACTACGGTTAGAAATACTTTCGCTAGAGAAAGCCATTCGTGCAATAAAATATCTTTGTCTTGGCGTTCGAGATGCGCGCTACGACAGACTAGTTATTAATCACTTTTTATAAAACGATCGCGCCAAGAGAGTACTTAATTACCATACAATACATGTTAACAGGCCTACTTATCAGGATGATGCTTCACTCCCTGTTGTACCATCTATTTATTATTCACTCGCAGTAATGTTAATAATAGCAATAAAGGTGTGAAATTTTATCAGGTTCTTTGTTTGTCTTTGATATCTCATAAATAATAAAATTAGCAAAGCCGTTAATAGTTGAAGCTAAAGAAAAGATTGTCGTTTTAGCTAGTTTCATTAGCTCTGTTGACATTTAGGTAATCATTTCAAAACAGTAGATTGTTACCAATGACATTTATATTGCGATTGCTGCCATAAATGTCTCGCCACCTTACAGGGGCACCACGGCTGGCGCTGGCGCCGAGATGAAACCGCGCTTATTTAGTTTGGTTGCACCACCCAATGACCATCTATTACTTACACAACCATTGACTAACAGCGAGTAGTGCGTGTTGCACCTTTTTGCACGGACTGTATTTACCGGATCAGATATGACTGAATCTATTTCAATTAATAACAAGTAACTATTTCCTAGTTGCCGCAATACACCTGCTATATATCTATCAGACTGATTCGGTCAATGATATTTATCGAAAACGCAACTCTTTGAATTGTAATAAAAATTGGTTTACATGTTACATAATTTGTTGATTTTCAATAATTGTCGATACCCAAATAAAACAAACTTTCACAACTTTCTTTTCTTCATATCGTTAATTTTACACTTTTTTGTTTCCAGGACTTTTATACTCAATACGAAAATGGAAAGCTGGTTGGATGACGTCAAACGCGTGAGGATTCCTCGACCAAAATTTGGGACCAAGTACCCCGTGGAACCTCCCAAGGATTACTTAGAAGATTGCGGCGGGGAGCTTGGCAAGCAACGCCGCCATGATAAAGATCTCACCAAGGCGACCGAAGAACTCCGCCGATCATTACAGGAGAAACTATGACCTCGTTTCAAGCCTTTAGGTTTAGTTTAGCCTTAAACGTAGCCAATGGCATATCGACCCCATACGCATCCAATTTAGCGGTAACATGAGCAATTTGACGGCCATTGTTGGCAACAAATGAACGTGATTTTGCTCTTTAATTAACACCGAATATTTGGCAACATGAGTTAAGATACAAAGACAGTTAGATTTGGAAAAGAGAACATTTTTGCCTATTAATTTTGCTTATTAACATACTAAACCGATTTTATTCATGTACATACAGCGAGATCAAAATTAAAATGACCATTATATTGACATTGAAAAAAAATAATTACACATTTGTAAGGAATTAAACACATTATTAAAAACATTATTGTTTAATGATCGTAAAAGCAGATAATGCCAGTATAAATTTACATTTTAACATTTATTTGTTGTCGTTTTCATTCAAAAGATAGGCAATTTAAAATGCTTAACTTGCGTAATTTTTGTGTTATTTTATTTTTTTATTACCTTGTTGCAAACTGTTTTAGTTAAGAATCTAGTTGTTAGCTACAATTAGACATAGTATATTAGACTGACATTATTTAGAATAAGTTTATAGAATCTCGATAAGTTGATATTGATAAATAAATATGTGCGTCAATCGTTAGAATTGTTTTGCTTATAATGAATATAACGTATCTCGACTTGGACAATAACGTTTATGTATGTTATAGATTGTATTGATTGGATGTGCTCATAACAAGAAGTTTGTACATTAATACAGATATGGGGGGATCGTAAAAGTGTGCCAGCCATATTTCATACCGCGTTTAGATGGACCTGTGAGATCAAGATGGCTGTGTCAGAGAGCTGGCTCGCAGCCAAACTATTCTGTTACAAATGAGTTTTGGTGGCACATACTGAATAGCACTAAACACACACATATACATATAGATATTTGGTTATTCAAGCAAAAGAAATGTATTGCAATGATAAAGTCCTTATTTACGATGATTTTACACTTATGTACTAATTTAAAAAAAAGAGACGTATGTCTTATTGCCTTTTTTGGTTGGGTTGTATAAATGATAGGTATATTTTACGTCATGTTAAACTAGGTGATAAAGCTACTGTGAATGTGTTTACAATCTCTACCATCTTAAACGATAAACTTAATAATAATAATCTATTACTTTTCCATTTACCTAATCATCGAAATGTGGAAGCTCTTAAAAGACTCTACATTATGAGTCTTTTTATGACTTTTTATACGTACATACATATAATTTATTGCAATAATATAATCGGATATATAATGTACCTAGCTCGATATTACTTTCTCTTTAGTCAACCTCTGATCGATACGTTTCAATCAAATACTTCGACCGTGGTCACGGTTGCCACGTACCCTCGACCACAATCTACAAATTTGGCACTAACCTGCCTCATTTTAGTGCCCTTGAACGTACCGATAGTGATTTTAAAATAAATTTAAATCATGGTAATTTAAGAGATTTAAGGCTCTCAGATTGGACGGCAAAAATGCTGTTGGTTACTTTTTATAGAAACGTATTTTGGTCAATCTGCTTACGTTAAATTTTTGAAGATGCCTATGAAACGCTGAGGTAGAAAAACGATAATAAGATGAAGAATAGCATTATTTTTCCTTGGTGTACAATAAAGTTTATTATTATTATAATAGCGATTATTAGAATAGGAGCTTTTCTAATTTACTTTGTAACTACCCGTTAGATTATTATTAGGTTCTAGATTAAAAAATTTAGTGTCCCAGTTTAGGATGTCAAGCCGCAATCGGGTAATAATAGGGAACAAGTTACGACATTAATCAGAAAAAATGTAAAAATAATCCAAGATCCATTGTTTTTAAATTACGGGTATTTTTAAAATAACAAGCAATTTTTGCAAGCATTTATGTGACGGATTTTTAGCTGCTGTTAATAGAGATGGGTGTGCTTTGGGTGTGTAAAATGCAAAGCGACACCGCGACACAAGAGTTATACAATAAAAGCCAATCTAACTGATATTTTTTTAAACAACCAATCTTTTAAACAATAGTTGATCTTTTGACGAAATAATGTCAGTGTAAAAATTTTGATCGCGAGTATAATTACTTGTGCGGGTGTCGTAAAAAAAAATAAACATTATTACAATTTTATATTATTTTATTGTAATGTTTTTTTTTCCATTACTATCTGGGCTTTAAATTAACTTGGAATCTTATGTTCGGCAAAAAGTGACATTTATTTTCAAGCTGTCAGAATTTAAAGAAATGGTAATTGAGATACCCTAACGAAAAAATAATTCAAATAAGTAAATATTACTAGTTATAGGAGCGAGAAGTCCGTCATGGGGTGTGTAAATATTCAAGATATTTTTAAATGCCCATTATTTTCAAATATGAAACTTGGATTTTTTTGTATTGTTCTGAAAATTGTCATAACTTATCCTGTTACCCAATCGCCTTGACGTCCTAAGGGACATCCTATATATATTGAAGTATAGGAAAAATCAAAGGTCTTGGCTAGTCGTAAAATGCTTTGTCTCAGTCACTCGTGTAGGGTTTACGCTTTACGTTTATCTCGCTCTCGGTCTTTCGAGCCGCCAAGAAGAACCAAGAAGTTTGACGTTTGGTTTACAAACTTAACTAAAATACGTTATAGTTAAAATAACTTATCCAATAACTTACAGCATCATCGTAATGTTGCGTATGTAACGCAGTGGTGCTGCCCTCTCTGGAGTTACACGGCGAGGAGTGTCGCCGAGAACGCCGGCCTTCTTCTTCGTACTCCTGCACACATACACCAATATATTCTTTATGTATCGAATCAAATACTAGCTTTTTGCTATATTAAGGTTCCTACAATTCGTGAAACATTCAGCTAGAGCCAGGTAAAAACACACTAGACAGCACAAACTCACAAGTCAAAACATGCATCACTTTTTACACGCAAGAAATAAATAGACAAGCATCAAATCTACGTCACTACATGTCGGTCACGATTAAGTTCCGTCTAGACTACAAAACAACGTATATAAAAAGTTTGTTTTAGTAATAAAATGGGTAAAACAAAAGGCAAGAAGTTGGAGGGATGTGAAACAGTGAAGGCTCGCGGTCAAACTGCAGGGCGAGGGATATAACGAACTGTCTCGACGATGCAATTGATTTTCCAGCTATTTTTGCATGTTGGCACAGTTTCGACCAGCGCCGTCACCGTGCTGAAGTACTAGCTTGTTAACTGTTATCGTTTTGCTACCACCTTCAAACTGTGTCAAAATAAAACGTTGGGCTGCTGTGTGAGTAGTTGTTTCTATAGAAAAGATGTATCATTGATCAAAAGACCGTGAGATCTTTTTGATGGTCAGTAACTGCAGCTCATGGATATCTACAAAGCACTTTAAATCCAGCACAGTGCGATATCGGAGCCACTGATATAGGTATCTGTCGTGAATGGTATTTGTTCATATCTGTTTACTAGACGGTAACGTAGGTAAACTATGTAGGTCAGTAATATACTAATATCCTTTACAGCGAAGACATACAGGGGTACAGAAAATGTTCATAGAGTAGGGTATGAATGTTCGGAACACCATTATAAAAGAATGTTAAAAACTGCCCATCGAAAAAGTACTTGGAATTTTTTTTTACGTCAAAGGTAAAATTGATTTTTCGCGTTTTTCAGCAAGGTTTACTTTTTTCCTAAAATTATATTAGTAACATTGTAGATCATACAATTACCTATAAAAACTAACGGTTTCCCGCGTGCAATTCGTTAAATTAACTAATTGCTACTACTGTTGTGCTACCCGCGTTAATCTTCACTGCTCCGATCAGTTTAATCCAAAATAAAATATTGAAATCTGACATGGCATTATCAAGATTATGTATATACATATCCCATGTTGTCAAACAAACAAACAAACAAACCAACTTCCCAGCTCGTCCTCCACTAATATGTAGCCTATGTTGTACCAACCTCTTGTTAACACCCATGCAACATTTAAATTCAATCTATCTACAGCCAAAGAGAATGTAATACTACGTCTACAGCGAACTCTAAAGAACTCTTAAAATCGTTTTGAAAATATAAGATTCATAAATCGTTTTATCTCAGAAACTGAGGCTTTGAGACAAAATCTACCATTTTGTGTAACATCATTTTATATTAATTTTTATTTTTTTAAATACCTATGACATGATCGTATAGCAAGGCTTGTATGAATGTTTACACCATAGATATAAGATAAATACTTATAAATGTATAAAACACATTATTCTATAAGTTTTGCTCTCTTGTCATGGATATACAAAAATAAGTATTGCTCTTGTATGCCCTTCAAATATTTATGTAAGTATGAATGAACGTAACACATGAATAGAAAAGGAGAATACACTGGATGAAACAGAATTTTAACGTTATCATTAAAAATATAAAAAAAAGAATACATGTATTTGTTGCCACATTAAATCAAAAATTGTTAGTATGATTACGCTTCTGAGAACTTTGATTTTGAGATTAATCAAGTATTGTACAGAAAAAATCTTTAGTTTTGATAGATATCCTTATTCTGAAATATACAACCAAGGCGACTAATATAAACGATTTAAGAACTATAAACATGATCTATATAAAAATCTAGAAACCTGCGAAGTATGATTGTAAGGAT
This sequence comes from Hypena proboscidalis, assembly GCA_905147285.1. Classification (NCBI taxonomy): domain Eukaryota; kingdom Metazoa; phylum Arthropoda; class Insecta; order Lepidoptera; family Erebidae; genus Hypena; species Hypena proboscidalis. The sequence goes on from LR990130.1 coordinate 7,064,252, forward strand.
AAACAGCAGTTGCGTGCGAACTATCGAATCTCACTCGTGCCCTGTTATCGGCTATATCGAGCCATTGTACGCAACTATTTTATTTGTTGCTACAATAACTGGTCACGCAAACCACGTAGACCATAATAAAAAACACTTCTTGTTTATAATTAACACAATTAATATTTCTTTGTAGTATATAATATATGTAGGTTATTTCCTTTTTTTCTAACACCTCTTGCAGGAATAAAAAATTTACGCCACATCAATAATTGACCCATTTGTTATATATTTTATAAGTCATTTATAATACTTTTTTAATCTTAAAATCATTTATGTGTGTTTTTATTTACCCTATTTTAAAGTTGATGCTTTTTAATATCGCTGCATTCAAACAAACAAACATGGTCAAACAAAATAATAAAATTAGTTTGATTAATCAATACTATAATTGAACAGACGTTGATATAAAAAGCAACATTAAATTCTAAACTAAATATTTCGAAAGCTGTGATATAATTTCCGATGTGAAAAAAGAATAAACGTCAAACAGCCTACGCTAGAGTCTAGGTCAATTGCTATTTTTAGATAGGAACTCAACTGAGCTATATTTAGTAGGACTGTATGTTTGCCAATCAGCCTACTCATGATGTTGACTCAAAGTCAAAGATCGTACGAACTGGCAATACGAGTGGAGCCATAAATGGGTCACAAGTCACAACGTCGACAGGAAAAATGATAGCGAAGGTGTGGTCACATATTTTTACGGCGCTGCCATATTCGGTGTTTATCTATTTGAAGAATACAACAACAACTACTGTTGGCTGGAAGAGAACTCAAGTACTGAGGTAAGCTCGCCTTTTGTATACTTTATTATTGTATAACATTTATACAGGGTGTATTTTTGAAACGGGGCAGTAAGGGCAAGTACCTTAACCGTTGCAGTTACAACAAAACGTTCTTATAAGACCTTCCCTAACTTTTTGGGACATTTTGAACTGCATTCACAGATTTTGTAAAAAACTTACAGTTAGCAAAAAAAATACAAAAAGTTCAATTTTTTTTTTTATGCCAATCGATTCTATTTCATGTGGGGATCAAAAAACTCTATGGGACCATTTTAGCTTTCAGTACTAGAAAAGACAGAAATCGCCAAAAACGTTTCCCATACATTTAGGCAACAGAAACGAATTTCTACGATGGTCTAACTTTTTGTTATGGCCTGGAAGTGGGTAGAATTGACTGTAAAGTAAATAAAAAGAATTTTTACCCTCAAATTTCGAATTTGATTCGAAAATCTGTGTGTTATACTTAGTTTCAGCTGAGAAACTTCGTATGAGTTATTAATTAAGGATTTTCGCTAAAATGTCTTCTAATCGTGAAAAAATTGACTTATTAGAAGCGTATTTTGAAAGAACCCTGCAATTCCAGGTTTTTCAAAAGATTTGTAATAACCTTTCTTGTTGGCACATGCCGCAACGGATACTTATTGCGGTACCACACTAATGCAGCTCCCGCATTTCGATTATTGACATAATACGCTTCTAATAAGTCAATTTTTTCACGATTAGAAGACATTTTAGCGAAAATCCTTAATTAATAACTCATACGAAGTTTCTCAGCTGAAACTAAATATAACACACAGATTTTCGAATCAAATTCGAAATTTGAGGGTAAAAGACTAGACCATCGTAGAAATTCGTTTCTGTTGCCGAAATGTATGGGAAACGTTTTTGGCGATTTCTGTCTTTTCTAGTACTGAAAGCTAAAATGGTCCCATAGAGTTTTTTGATCCCTTACATGAAATAGAATCGATTGGCATAAAAAAAAAAAAATGAACTTTTTGCATTTTTTTTGCTAACTGTAAGTTTTTTACAAAATCTGTGAATGCAGTTCAAAATGTCCCAAAAAGTTAGGGAAGGTCTTATAAGAACGTTTTGCTGTAACTGCAACGGTTAAGGTACTTGCCCTTACTGCCCCGTTTCAAAAATACACCCTGTATTGTATTGTTTGTGTACAATCAAAAAATAAATAAATACTATACCGTCGCTACCCTTATATGTACATTAAATAGGTAAAACTAAACAATTGGTGACGTAAACGAGCTTTCAGTACATGATGTAGATAGTGTCCAATTCATCTGTTGTTTCCATTTATCTATGATTGATTGCTGACGTTTGTTATCGTTAGTAAATAGTTAATTACATTACTGAAAGGAGAACGCTGTGCTACAAGAGTGTGTGTACAAGATGCTATGAAATATACGATGAAATTTGTCAAACGATGGCACTCGAGCAAAAGGATTCCAGTTTCTAGATTTAATTTAAAGCAAAATTAAACCAATTATTTTCTTGGGCTTTACTTAATCTCTTTCTTTATTAACTACTATGACCACACTAGATGTAGTAGGAAATATTATTTTCTACTATTTTGTTTTCAATTCACGACCGTTGTTTTTAGATGTAAAAAAGAATAAACGTCAAATAACTATGTAACCTTCATAAACAATTTGACGTAAGTATAATACTAATATTGTCATTTCCATTCAGTCAGAAACATAGCACCTTTAATAGACAATAATGTTAGTAAGTATAAAATAAGAATTTATAATTCTAGAATTTTCGCGGCGTCAACCATGATCTTATTTACACCGAAGAAAATTACCTATAGTGTACTTAGACAGCTAACTAAGAGACAACTTAAGTAAGATTGTTATCTTTAAGCCACTACCTGACTGCTCTACATTTACCTTGGCACACTAAACAAACATCTGTAAATACATGTTGTTTAAAACACTATCACCAAGAATATTGTTTTGCTTAATACGATAAAAAAGAAGAAAGTTTACAAATATACAGCCAAAAATAATGCTCTGGTACCTACGTATAGAAGGCATAACATGCCAGTTTTCTGGAGTTGCTACCCATAATACCTTTACTGTTTTACAAACTGCCATGGGTAACTGTTATCTCTTACCTCAGGTGGACAATAAGCTTGTTCGCTACTTACATGTCATAAAAAACCTTTCTAAACCGTGGGTGTGTTTTATTAAGTTGATATTTATATAGATTGCGTAGTAACGGTTCACAAAGAGAAGTTCAACGAACCGTACAAGCGGCTAATTGTAATGTATGTTCAACTTACTTAATACTACTCATACAACCTTTATTCATAGCTACTTAATTGTGCCATTGTTATGGACTTGTACGTAAATTAAACTCGAGTAACGTCAATGGTAATTAATAATTCTGGTTGCAAAGCACTGAATGTCTATAGAATCAATTTAATGTTTGAGCACGAGCCCACGAGGTCCTGAAATATCAGCCATTCGAGATTCCGTTTAGGTAAATAAAGTTTACATAATAAGTTAAGGTTGGCGGGTTGTTTGTACGTATCCATAAATTATGCAGGACAATCCATAGTTAGTTAGGAATTTGCATCAGTGTCGAGAAAGGCCATTTACTTTGCGCTTTAGGGTCGCGCTAAGCTGTGTTTTCGTGGAAACGCGCGCGATTATATCAAACGTATACCTAAGTATACCTATGTACCTGTTATCACTTCAACAAAAGCACACAATGAAAGAATAACTTTATAATACTGTAGGTATATCATATATATACATGAACACAACAAGTGTAGGCAGCCTTTAAGGTAAATAAATAAAACCAACATGCACGTGAATTCGACCAATAAAATCCAAGAATTATTTACTTTTCTCCAAATTTCGGACACGAGTGAATAACAGTAAAAATAAATACTGGGTTTTTCGTAGAGTGTACGCTCAACTTTGACAAAAGTACGAGCTTGTGTTTTTATTTCTCTCACTGTGATTGCGGTTTTAAGTTATCAGGCGTTCAGAATGTTTATTTGCTTTGAAAATAAGCTAGTGTAATTTTGATAATTTTAAGAATACAAAATCACTATTAATACTTCAATTAGTTTACTTTAGAAAAAGGCGCGAACCAGTAATCATCACATTTCACAAAATATACTAGTTAAAATAGCCCAGAATATAAAACGGTGAAACTAAATAAGTAATTTATTACAGAAAACGAAGTTAACAAAGTCAAAAATACATATCCACGTTACACAAACATGTTTGTTAGTAATAGAATGAAGCGGAAACATAATTAAAAATTTGAATGGAAATGCAGCCTCAAATACTCGTGGGGTTAGATGACGGAGAATAAAAGTTAAAGTAGGTGTTAGTGTACCTTCGCCATGGCGCGCACGTCCATAGGCACGTAGTCGCGGAAGGCGACGCGGCGCCGGCGGCGCGACGACATGCCGACCGGCCGGCGCGGCGCGCACTGATAGCACATTCTCTCTAACCGCCTGCAGCCGCCCTAGCCGCCCTTGGGACGCGCCCGCCCTGCCGCTACGCCGCTACACCGCCCACCGTAGCTTACTCTACGGTTTGTTTAAGAGGCTCCCTGTTTAACTTAAGGTTTTATGACGCACCCACGGCTAATACGCGCCTGCAAATATTTTTAATTTTCTACTACCTCGGTGAAATATTACTGCGGTCAGTAACAGTCACCTTTATATTAAACAACCCCAGAGTAATTACCTGTCTCAAGGTTTAGTGATGAGCTAAGAATTTACAAAATACAAAATCATAGCCAATAAAGAATATATCATTCAAAACATTTTGAACAAAATAGAAAGTTTGATAGGTATAAAAAAGTCCAAAAACTTTTTCACACAACGTAAACAAAACAAGACGTACATAAATAAACATTGGGTTGAAAAGAAGTACACGAGTCCATTTATCTTTGTTGTTTTGGACAGGGAGGAAATACTAATGATATAGCTGTTTATTCATGTGTACGAGACTTGAGGGATGATGAACAAAGCGCACTTCCATAACAAAGTCCCATAGGCCTCGTTTGACTTGGGGACCCCTATCATTGTTCGCATACCTATCTGTTTAGTTACTTTTATCTACTAATTAATTACTCTGCGACAGGAGAAAGCTCATTTTCATCAAAGCCGTCTTTCCTAACTCTCTCTTATTCAGCGTCGTTTATTCAAAGGATGACTGATATTAATTATTTATTGTGAATGAATACTGTTTTTCATTATTCATTTTGATGCCACAATTCAATTTTGTGAGATTATTTTGCACTATAAATCTGTGGTGCAGTAGTCAATTATTTCTTGGTGGAATTAGCTTTCAAAAAATTCGCTAGTTTAGTGATATAAAATTCCTGGTGAATATTTTACGATTGGGTAACCAGTTTTCTAAGATTGGAGCCTGCCGAATCTCGTGTAGTCCCGAGATAAGGCGCACTGCGATCTACGTAAGCGACAAAACCTAGTTATTTATATTCTGACTTTACCACAGTTTACCGCCATTGCAGATCGTAGATAAGAATGTCTTGTTTCTCATAAATTAGGCCAAATTCGCGAAATTTAAGCGGATACAGCTTATCTTTATGATGTATCAAAATTGTGTAGACTATGGCTCTCTGACGTCACTTAAAAGGTGGATTTCAAACTTTAAGAGCTCATTAATTTTAACAAGTGAAGGCGCGGTGAAAAATTCCCTTTTAAATGAAAGCTTCCACCTTAAATTACAGAGAGTTAATTAAGGTTATTAGAACGCTGATATTTTATTGAAAATCAATCAAGTTCTTGGTAAAGGTGTTTAATGAAAGAAACTCATTTTCACAGGAAAGTATCCATTTGTAAAGAATATGGGTATGATCAGTTTATGTAGGTAGATACTACAAGTTTATGCAGCGATGGATTCAACAAATGACATCAATAGCAGCAATTATAAGATATAAAATTTACTATTTAGTAAAGTTAATATCTTTTAGGCAAAATTTAGGGTCCTGGCAAGAGGCGGCGGTGACTGGTTGGTTAAAGCAGCTGCCCGGTGTGCAGATGGTCGCATGTTCAAATCCTGCCGGTCCCATAATTTCTTCAATTGTTTCTTAGTATCACTTCTTAATAGTATTCATATTCAGATTTTTATTTTTAAACAGACCTAAATTAATTACCAAGTTATATTAAATCTTGTTATGACGATATCTTAAATCTCATTTTATAATTCTAAGACTGCCTCGTTGGTCTAGTGGTTAGCGTATGCGCCTCTCAACTCGAGGTCTCGGATTCGAATCTCGGGGCGGGCAAAGTGTTAATTGTTCCCTTTGTCAGAAAATTCACAATAACAGCACGGAGTTGGATCGTGCACGGTGGCTAGCGATAGGCTCATCCCCTATCCTATGGGTCCTAAACATAAAAGGTAAAATGTGTGTGTTGTACACCTCTGCCACACCCTTCTGGGTAATATAGGGGTGATGTTATGTAATGTATGTTATTTTGTTTTTATTATTTTAAATTCAAAATACTTGTTAATATTAAAAAAGTGTTAGTTGTATGATTGCGTAAGCTTTTCAGATATATTATTCAAATATAAAAAATAAATGAATAAATGAAACAAAATCCCTTTTCGTAATGTTATTACTGCAACTGTATTTATCTGAAAAACGATGTTCGTAAATATTATGCCAACAATTTGTATTAATTGCACATTTAGGGGATGTATATTACGCAGTATGAGAAATAAAAATAAATATCCAGTAATATTAATGTTAGTTTTGTCATTACTCCCGCCGGCATTTCGTGGTAATGGGAAAACTGAGGAAAGCGCACCGCTTGAGTATGTAATTAGCAGAACGCTTTCCCGTGTATACGGTTTTACCTACTAAAGTATACCAAATACAGTGCATAATTTACTAGCGTATGTACTTATTCGGTTAATTAAAATGTTAAGGAAAGTTATGATTAAGGTGTAGGTCCATTACACCGAATATAATCATAAATATACATATTTACGGTTAATTAATAAAACGGTAAACTTAAATGATGTTAGTACTCTTACTTCACTTAGGTTTTCAAAACACAGGAACACCTAGTTTGGAAACCACTGTGTAAAAACAATGTCTGTATCTTTTTTTTAATAAACTTTATTTTATTTTATTTATTTTTCCTAACGATTTATACTTTTTACCGGCCACAGTGCAATAAAACCAACTAATATCCCGACCTTAATTATTTATTAGGAGCGTGTTTCTTAACGTGGTAGTGGAAATGGGTGCCGAGTACACTCTCCATCTTACTTGCTCAAAAAACCAGGCATATCAATTCCTCAAGGGAAAGCTATTCGAGGATTCATCAAGACTCTGGCAACAGGGTCAGGGGATGAATCACAGCAAAAGCCTCATCGAGGGCTTCTCGAACAAATATACTACTGAGCTGCTGGCACTTAGTAGGAACAAGGTGTCTCTTGCCGTTAGATCCCTCACAGGACACTGCAAGCTAAATAGGCACTTATCCCGTATAGGCTATGCGGACGATGACTACTGCTGATTCTGTAAAAAGGAACCGGAACACCGCTGCACCTCTTTTGTGACTGCGAGCCACTGATCCATAGACGAAGCATCGTTCTGGGACGCCATATCTTGGATCGGGATGATGTCAAGTCACTCCCGATCGGCCGACTGGTCCAATTTATGGAGGCTATTGGCCTAAAGAAGAGTCTATAATGAGGCTACAATCACAATAGACCCACGGAGGTCAACGTGAACACCCAAAGCCTCGTCCCAACTATAATAATACTTGCACAAAAAGTTTATGCAAATTATAAAGCTGTTTGTGCAAGTAAGATACGAGCATGCAGCCAGTACTTTATACTACAAATCCATCGATTTGCTGACGTCACAGGTAGAGCAGCACTTGACCGATATTTACCTGCTCGGTGTTTATCTGGATTCCTGCACCGCCTAGTATTGTGTTCTCATAGACGTCTTCTTAATATTTGTCTTGTTTTTAAATGTTCAGATAAAGTAAGTAAGAAAATTGAAAATAATATATATATATAACTTTTATGCACTTATTTTAATACAAAGCTTTTCCAATATTATTTTTTTTCTATGATATTATTATTATCTGTTATATTTTATCCTAGAAGACCAATAATGATTAAACAAATGCATAAAAGAAAGATATAATAATATACATATTTTATAAACACAACTAATTTTATATTTTTTTATGCTCTATATTAATTTATATCACTTTTTATATCGCTCGGTAACATAGATTAGTAAAAATCAAAACAATATTTAATCATTTACTTTTTATTAACATAATAAATAATATGATGAACATTAATTTCAATAATACTGCGTAGCAAAAATATAAAACAGTCTCAAAAAGAGCACATAGGGCTCGTCCGGGATTTGAACCCGGGACCTCTCGCACCCGAAGCGAGAATCATACCCCTAGACCAACGAGCCGTTAAGTCAGCTTGCGAAAATTGAGTTCTAAGCATACGTCTCGTCTGCTTCGTTATCAGTGACGTCATAATGAAATTGTAAACTTATCTAGATTTAAAATAACTAATGACGTAATCGTAGTAGAAAGTTGGTTGTTTTATAAATATCAATTTTATTCGTCTACCCTCATGATATTTACCGATGCTATTATAAGAATTACAACTAAGCGTTATGAAATGTAAAATATTTTCGAATGTAAGAATGCTACTTTTACTTATCTATTCTATTCTAATAGAGTCGAAAGAAAACATCATAACTGGCCGCTATTACCAAATATATCATCAAACATAAATGCCAATTAATGCTCCCCTTAGACCACTTTGCGAGATGAAAAATAAATGATAGAATTTTGCCAGATTTACCCACCGCGTACAATAAGGAAATAACGGCCATAATTGTGAGCTGTGTTAGTTCTACTCGCTAGCCGTTATCGACTCATGCAAGAAATAGTGAGAGACAAAGTTATACAGTGGAGGTGCCGAGGTGCCACTCCAGCTAAGCTATTGAATTGAACCGTTCACTTCAAACGAAAATTAAAACGCTTTTAATATCTGCCATGAAAGAAACGGATGGGAATATGAAAGCGACGCAGCGTCACCTGCTTGCGCACGTACTTCTGTAGGTATCTTACTTTACGCTATTAGTGCTATTACTGATAGATGAAGCTTAAAGTGGAGCTTTTAGCTTTACTACGGCAGCTGTTGGTAGGGAAACCGTCAAGAGTGTATGATGTTAATGATGAGTCGGCGAGTGACACCCAGGACACTGCTATAGACAAGGCGTAGAGAAGTGAATGTGGTCGATAGATTGATAAGTGTAGAAGGTAATTCTGGCAAAATCACCTCGTGCGGTGGCTCCAGGTCGTCATCCGGCGGCGGCGCGTCGGCGGGCCGCCACTGCCGCCCGCTCCTGCCCCACAAACACTCCGTCAACAATGCCTCCAACACACAGCTACATGATGCCAGCTAATTCACACAAGTCACTAACCAATACACAACAACTCAACTAAATCCATCTCTGCTGCCACACACTGCCTTGTCAGTGATTACTAATTATGTACAATTTGCGTTAGTGAATTGTAAAATGAAAATACTTCTGTAACTATATCGCATTTGTATCTGGCGGACCTATCGATGCTAAGAAAATTTTTATTCACTACTATATTATAAATGTATCTTAGTAAAGTTACTGCATGCTCATGCGTAACCAAACTAATATCCTTCTGCTAAAATTATGAAAACATTATTATCGATTAACCATTATGTTCGAACTTTTTATTGTTATTGCATTACATAGGAATTATATACTTATTGAAACAATTGACCAAATGGCCCCTCGTATAGAAGTTTATGCGTCATTCCCGCATCGATTTAAGTAGCAGTCAATTTTAAACATCCCTGAATGATGCAGGACGATGGCAGTAAACCGCCGGGGACAATAAATGCGAACGTTTATGCTGTCATAAAACAATCGATTCCGATACTAAATAAAAGTGGAAGTGTTTGGCGAGCGGCCAATGAGATGCTAGGTTCGCGGAACGAGCGCTGAGACAAGGGCTTGTGGAAAACTGTGGGTTATTTTCGCAGTGAGATGTAAAAGAGCGGACGAAAGCGAACGCTCGACGAGGACTCAGCCTTTGCTTTCGCACTTTGATGGTACTTTAGCGTTTAAGCGCCTCTGCAAGAGGCCCGGCGGCTACGAGGGATTTACGCCTCGCTCATTAGAGGTGCGCTTCCTCACGCTCAGCCGCTCGCTCATCTAGCACAGCTTCGACTCGAGTCCTGTTATTTCTGTTTCTCGTTGCCATAGAATTAAAGAGTTGTAAATGATAGAATCAAGCTATAAAGTATTTAGTAGAATGTAAGTGTTGTCAGTCATATATTGACGTCACCTGTTGTAAGCATGGTCATGCGGTGGCAGGCCCAGGCCGGAATCCTCGGAGGGCGAGCGGTGGTCGGCCACGAGGGGTGCTTCCGCCGGTACCTCCTATAACAATAACCCTCAACCTGACCCGACTGCCCCAACACTTCAACCACTTGTCACGTAACAAACGCGGAACAATTCGCTACATTTTACTCTTAATTTTGACATCTTCTTTTCCTACTTGCAGCCAATTACAACATAAATATTAAACACATTATCAAACTAGGCAAGACATTTTGTATAACTATTTCGTTCGTTTACTCCGCGTCAGCATAGTGTTCATAGAGGTATAAGAAGTACACCCACAATTCATTCTAAAAGGGGTCAAACATTTAACAGGCGTGATCTTACTAATGATAGTTTAATGGGCTATGATGGCTACACATTGTTAAATTAATACATATATGAACCATTTATAAAAAAGCTCGATCTACTAGAAAGCAATCAATCTATGACATCGATGGAGCATGCAACGACAGGGGCGTACCCAGCGTCCTTCATTGAGGGAGTATTGTTTCAATACAAGTAATCGTAAGTTGTTGGAAAAGGTATAGATTCGGGAGCGTCTGTGTACGTCCTTGTGTTTCAGTGAATTAATAAGCTTGTGCACTTACCGGGTCGTGCAACTCATGCATCGTCGACGAGGGTAGCATGTGTCGCTCGGGGCCGCGCTACCAACAAATCGTAAGCATCAACTAACGTACGTGTAATGATTGCACTCAATATTTGATATAGTGCAATCTAGGATTTTTAATAATAGTGTGTTTTTTGCAGTGATGCGATGTGTCCTGTGTGTGATTCAATGACGTGATTTTGCATCAACGATTGTCTATTAGCTTGAGTGTGTACCTAAATGCATGTTCAATTGCTTGAAACCTCATTATAACAGTCATCATTACATGTGATAAATAATTTAAAAGAGAGTCTTCGGGAAACCTTTCACAAATTAGTTGTAGCATTTAAATTAAAAAAATAGGATTTTTTCCTTAGGCTGTAGAAAAAAAAGTAAAATGAAATACGCTTTACTGCTACGCTTTTGTAAATAATTTGTAGAAAACTACTAGAAAACACCGTTTGTATTAAGTCAGTGAGTCGGGCAATCTGGCTGAAGAACAAAATCCTAATTAGGTACCTGCAGGTGGAGCACAAATTACGACATTGTAAGGCGAGAGCCGCTTAATAAACTCCTCAAAAACCTTTTTCTTTTTTTTTCTCCACTGAAGTAGGAATTAATTTGAGCAAGCCATTAATGAATACTTGCATCGTGGATGAGCACCTTTATGTTAGTAGGTACGATTGTTGTACAGATGTATATGATTTATATGTGTTAAGTTTGTCTTTAGAATAGATAGGTCCTATCCATAATCGTTAAAGGTAAAATCAGGGATCTTGACGGTTTTGAAGTTAGCTGCAGATGACTGCTTGACCAATCGACGAGCACCGTACTCGAGCCAAGACATTACATTTGCGGCTATTTCAAACCGTCGAGATTCTTTTACTTTGTAATTTATACAACTAAATACTTAAGTACGTATATAAAAGAGTATAGATATAAATATATACCTTGTTGAGATGATGTTCAACGTTGGGTTCCTCCCCCCGCTTGTAGACGAGCTCGTCAAACCTCGCCCGGTCCTCGGGAAGCATGAACTCCCTTATTTCCGTCAAAAGCGTGTACTGCGAAAGAAACACACATTTTATACACGGATAAATTAGAGAATTTATAATAAGAGGTATACGAAGTTTTTTCTGATACTCGAAAAATACTACGTGTAATTTGTTCCTTTTTTAATATAATAGAAAATTATATGGTATGCGTGTAAAAAAAGTAACTTTTAAGGAAGGTCGCGGCTCTACATTTTTTAATTTAATTAAAACAGTTATCGTATTTCAAATCAAATCAAATCAAATCATTAATTTCCATAGGTCCCAACGGCGCTTGAATACGTCAAAACATACATCAAAATACAAAAAGTCTAAAATAAAAATAAAACTTAACTAATTAAATTATAGTACTAAAATGATTTGACACCGGAGCCTAGATTGACATTAATTCAACTTAAAAAATTTAAAATGACTTTTTCTAAGGACAAACTGAACATGTGCCCACAATCTAAGAATTGACTGTGCTATTATTTTAGGTATAGAAAGTACTAATAACCATCTGCATGTAAGTCATACCACACATTAATGATGACTGTGTAATATCATATATCATGACTTACTTTACGCCTAAGCAAAATTATTCTAATTCAGCTCGGGATGTGAACCGCAAAACGAGATGGAATGCGTTTGATATATTATAAGCCTGGTGAATAATATACCCGTATATTAAATAATGCAATATGTGTTTGCCCCAGTTACCGTATTCACGTTTCGACGGGTAGGATATGGAGGATAGATGTGTATTCAAATATTATTGTCTTTTACGTTCAGTTGTTATGCACTCTAAATTTAATATGATTAGGCCTTGAAGCCTTGACTTGGAAGTGCATCGTCATTTTTCTAGAATTCCGTTTTAATATTGATGTGAATACACGGTATCACGGTATGGCTCTATTTACGTCGAAAATGCTTAGGGAATTGCCGCTAATTAGCGTTTAAAAGATTATGACATTAACTTCTTATTGATTATTTTTATAGCATTTAGCTATGCTTAGCTAATTATATTAAGAAACAGTTGAAAAAGGTTCAACAAAGCAAAACGGTTTCTCGGTACTGAGAACATTGATTAACATATAAAGATAGGCCCGTGCGAATAAGTTGACTTACGAATTAGTCACCTTAAAAATGATCGCGGATTTGTGACTTAGCTACGAAATGAAATATCAAAGTGTTATTTGTTGTGTCTCTTAGTAGTTTGTGGAATCTTTCTCAACACAATGAGGCATGTGTTCGACCGCTTACGGTAATAGCCATACACGGTCAAAACCACTACGCGCTTCGTGTGGCACCGTTATGCCACCAGAAAGTATTACCAAATTTATTGCGTGGTTCGGCCTGTCCTGTATAGTTCTATGACTATAAAATTATTTTCAGACCCTTAATTTATAGTGCTGATAAAATACATTTCAAAATAAATAAAACAGCGTTGTCGCATACAACCCGTCATCATGTCAATAAATTTTAACCAAGCAAAACGTAATTGTATAGCTGTCTATTACCGACGTCGCTCCTGCTATCGACAGATTGAAATCAAAGTAAATTGAAATGTATTTAATGATATAGAACTTGTAATAAAATTTGTACTCGGGAGATTTCGATCCACGGGAAATTAATTTGACGACGGCACTGTTACAATTACTTCTCGTATAATATATCATAAGAAAACAGCATAGAAGGTTTATTCGTATTGAAGAGTAGTAGTATCCAGTCTAAAATCAGAATTGTTAAGTTTAGAAGACTCTATGGCTTAATCTTCTGGATTCCTAAGTTGCTAACGACAACAACTAGTTAACTGTTGATTATTCTTTTAAAAATACCAGATCTAAATAAAACACTTCTAAACAATAACTCATGTAGAGCCGTCCAAGGCTGATTCATTACGCTGATCCTTTATCGATTTGTTATGCATGGTACAAACCCCTAAGCTAATAATACAATAATAGTTTGTCGCGGTGACACCCTCATCTGAAGTCAACAAAGAGAATTAGATGGAGATAAGACTCGCACAGTAACTACAGCTTAGTGATGCTTGTGCATAAATTACAACTTCTAAGCCGATACGATATCCGCATCCGCTTAGAGCATCTCGGCTTATTGCTCAAAGGCAGCCAATGAACAGCGTTTTATTTACACATTCAATGTATGTTCTGTACGTGTATACATCAATGTATTGTGTAACCTTGGTTAATATAAAGTACGTTTCCAAGTCGGGACAAAAAAGGGTCATTGCCAAATCGGGATTTAGATAAAAATACTTTTCATTTGGAGATTGAATGAAAATACATTGGAGACAAAAGTGACAGCCAGTGGGCTGCGATGGCATTGGATAGTAATGTATTAGACGGCACGCTTCCAGCCGTTTATTACGCTGAGTAGCGTTGTGTCAGCATTTTTCTATGTCACGCAGTATTTTATTAAAAAACCGGGCAAGTGTGGGTCGGGCCACGCGCAATGTAGGGTTTCGTAGATAGCCGTTGCAGCATACGGACTACAAAAGGGTCGACTACCAGTTCAAAGACTTTGTATCTGTTACGAAATATTCCAAGTTAAACATACAAAGTTAACTGAGACGCCATAGTTGTCCTTTAAAGTTCAGTTCATGTACAACCGACAATTTTTATTTAGATTTTGTGACTCAATAGTTTAGCTTTCAGAGGGAGGGGGGACCTATTCGAAGAATATTTGCAGTAGAAAGTTCAACTCAGTAAAAAAATGTTTTTAATGTCGGTGCTAATACATTTTTCCTAATTTGTAATCTTGGACCACTAACATCAAAAACTATTTTTGTCGCTGCTTTCGGGTTATGGATTTGCTGATAGAATTATAAAGTGTTCCATCCAAATCAGAAAAGGTATGAATATAGCATTATAAAGGGGTGTAAGCGATTTACCTGCTTACTATTCAAGGCATTTACAGGCGTGAAGTTCAGTCATATTGTGGTGAAAACAATATACAGACATACGATTTTTGAAGAGTTCCTTTGCCTGTCTTCGAAGATCTTCATTAGATCCTGATAAATTATACACTAAACCTTCCTTAAGCGATAAGAAGTAAAATACAAAAACCACATCGAAATCGGACTAGTAGTCGACGAGGAAATCGCGAGCATACCTATGAACTCTTCAAAAATCGTATGTCTGTATATTGTTTTCACCACAATATGACTGAACTTTACGCCTATAAGGTATTTGCCTTGAATAGTAAGCAGATAAATCGCTTACACTCCTTTATGTGTGTGTATGTAACTATTTACATACACACTTACGGGTCGAATACAGAACCTCCTTTTTTGAAGTCGGTTAAAAAATGTAGATACGGCAATGACCCAGTTCGCATGGCCACACTAAACTAACTCCTTAGTACTCAGTGGAGCTTAGTCGACATCGAATGACGGAAGCGCAACACATGTTGATACGCTGCAGTTAAATCTTATTTTTAAAGTTCTTAGCGAAGTAAAGTTAAAATCTTACGAATTTTATTTGCACCTGAACAAAGACATATATATGCTTTTACGAGCTCTATTTAATATTTTATGAAATAAATAATATTTGACTTGAATTGACGATGCATATAGCCATTCACCCATTTTGATGACTTTGCGCATGCGCAGTCTATCACCGTATTGTTTCTTGGCATAACCAATTTTTGAGCGCAGTAATATGAAGGTACCATGTCTTCTTATTTTAATTTGCTTTTGCCTGAGAATAATATTTTATCTCTTTCTACCTTCACTGTTCATAACATAAGAGAAAACAGGATAAATAGTAGTAAATGTTTCCCGATAAAACCGTGCCTTTAAGGATAGGCCTTTGAAATGTACCAGTTAAAGAGTATTAACAAATTTATGACTTTCGGATTTAGCCCTATAAGCTATAAGACCTAGCCTCATTCCGAATTTCATGATTCTAGATTGAGCTTAAGTACCCTATAAGTTTTCGGTATTTTGTGAGGGTTTATTGCGATTACCTTCTGAATGTGTAAACTTAGAAACTTAGTTCTTTACGAAGGAATTGTTGATAATACGTATTTGTTGTTAATTTTAACACTAGCTTTACGCGTGTCGAAGTAAAATGGTTGTGACCGACGGAAAAACGAGTGTTCTTATAAGTTTCCTTTTTTTTCTTATGAGTTACGAAACTCTAAAAAATCATACTGTTTTTGTTAATTCTAAGATTAGGTATACGAGTTTCTATGAATTAAAATTATATTATAACATCCGTTATCATGAATGCCGATTGAGCGTAAGACGTTTAAACATGAATCAATATCCTATAAGTGGTTTTGGCTTAATTCCGCTTGTCTGCGTTTCAATGCAAATTTACCCATCCTCCATTGAACTCTTACATTGACATACATAATACATAGTATAGTAAACGATTTAGGACCCGACTTAGTAGCATATAACTAGATTAACCAAATCTATACGGAACTGTGATTATTCAACAAAGTATTCAATAGCACATATCGACAGTAGCAATGTGATAGTATACTGTCTGTGTCTTTAAACCCATACCATAGAATATGACAATAAACAAATAGCATAGATAAATAGTTAATTATATTGCCATACAACGTGGCAATGCCGCCAGCCTTCTGGGCACGTTACCCACGGTCGACATTGATGCGGACGTATTTTTTGACACCTGAACTTTTTATTAGATGTATTTTATTTAATAAGTTTGTATTATAATTTTTAGTTTCATGTATATATAGTTAGACATTCACTTTCTTAATAATATAGTGTAATTTTAAATGTTTAATTATATAATAAATAAATATTGTTAAAAAGTTCAATATCATAGTTGAAAATAATTGATAGCACCTAGTGTAGCACACCAGTACAATTAAAGAGCAAAATACCTTAATCGAAGAGTAAAGTAGTATAATAGAAGTCTGAGATAACACTGTCGGAGAGCGTAACGTATCAGTATAATTACCTTCTGCGGCGTGTCGAGCAGGTCCCTCACGACTGTGAGGAAGGAGTCTGGCGTCAGTCTTCTGGCAGCATACTCCTCCATGTAGTAAGCGATGGCTGGCAGGTCACTCTGCGGCAGCAAGGACCGCGCCTTCTGCTCAACGGCCACCGCTGCCGCGCCACGCCTTCTGCCCCACCCGCTTATTCTACATTACAGGTTGGTTGATGCGTAAATAAAAAAAATAAAGCAATGTAAGACATCCATAATCACACACGCAAACACTGCCATTCCAGACTCAGTGGTGGATCTACATTCTATTTTTAAACTTTACCCCAAAATACGATTTCGCGTTGAGAAGGGTCTTTGCCAAATCGGGATTTACACAAAAACACTTTTTATTTTGGAAATGAACGAAAATAAGTTGAACAAAGAAAAGAGAAATTAACACCCTCCTTTTTTATGTTAATCCTAAGCTCTTGTTTTAGCCGGTGCAGTCTGAGAGGTTTATATCCTGTTTTCGCATTATGTATATAAGCATCGTATACCAGTGTGGTTACTATAATAATACAGTTACATAATGATTGAAATGTATACTTCATATAATCGTTCTTTTAACGGCAGACAATGTGACGAAATAAATAAATCAGCGTATAGATACGTAGTATATGTAGTAAGTGTGATAACTCCGATCTTTTTACACGCTCAGTACAAAAGTCCACCACTGACCAGACTCATATACATGAGTGCAATATGAGAAGCAGTAATGTGTCTGCAGGTAAGCGTTTTTTTTCATGTCCTTCGGTTTACCAATAATACCAATGGTACCCGTAATAAGACAGTTCTGAAGGCTCAAATCATTTAAAGCTTTCTACATAATAGTGGTATGGAGGTATGGAGGTAAGGTATGGAGTGAATTTCATGCCAGCTAGACCTAAACGTTTTTATTCCACTTGAATTTCCATTACCACACAAAATGTTCCTAATCTCCTTAATTCATCGTAACTATCAGCATATTCATTAGATAATTTAAATGTTCCGGTTGAGTAGATAATTCCTATAATTTTGCGGTACTCGGTCAATTTGCATCGTTAGCGGTTAGCGGCAAAATCCAATCCATATTATAAAAGAGTCATGAATAATGCGGCTAGATCTAAACGCCTTTGCATTAATATTGGATTAATCTGTTTTTAAAGGAATAATTAACATGATGAAAAAAGTACTGAAAATGTTGGGTGTAAGAGTTAAATTGTAATTGAATCACTACGCAGATTATGTTGAGTCTGTTGTGATATATAAGATAAGATAACGTATGCCAGGCAAATGATACGTTTACGAAATAGCGCCGTAATTACAGTACTCCAAAAGCCGTTGTATTAACAAAGCGTGTTCATAATCAAAAAGTTATTACTACGTAATCAGAAAAGTCACTTTATTACAACATTGTTTTGACTCTCGATTTTAGTTCACTAGCTAGGTAGCAGTCTTTCTCCGATTTATTTAAAACGACCAGCAGCTGCGTTTATGTTTAAACATGCACATTGAACATAATACCGCAAGTTAGTGAATACAGTATTACTGAGGCAACAATGCCCCTCTATCGCATACAATGGCCATATAGCCATTGCATTCTAGATGACTCCGAGTGAATTGCCGCTTTTATGCAACCTAAATCGACAGTCAAATATTGTGTAAGTATACCCTGAGTTGGTTGAATATGGACCGTGGTTACCTTGGCGCGGCATCTCGTTCTCCGTACGCGGTACACGCATGAGGCACTTTCCCTACATCCCGCACCAGCAACGACATCCGCTTGTGGTACTTTAACTGTGCCACTGCCTCGTCGTGGGTCACGTCTACGAATGACTGACTGTTCACCTCCAGGATTTGATCCCCAACCTAAGACAAAAATATATGCGGAAAGACTATACTCGAAGTATTACAAGCATCACGAGTATATAATTAACACTTAGTTTGGCGGGGTGAATAGATGATGTAGGCTCATTCCTATGCACCCTTCAATTTTTTATGAGCCACGAGCACTTAAAATAATGCAAAGCAGTGAATTTACCGCTTTGATCTAAAATTTAAATAATCGTGTCAAATATTCTGTCGAAAAGATTATCCTATGTAACTATTTTGAAAAATAATTAAACGAGATATATTTTAATTTATACTCATGTGACGAAGTTTGTTTTCCTTAGTGGTCGTGTAATGAAAAATACTTGTGAAATGTTTGCGTTGTAAGTTTTAAACGTAAGTTACGAGGTTCGGATGTAGCGTGCAGAAAGCGCTGGGCAAGCCGAGTATCAAGCTCAAACACGATAAATTCTTCACTACACCTCGCCACCACCACCCGCGATAAGAAAATTAAATATTATTCCCCCGGTTCAGTAAACACAAACTTATCGAGGCACTCATACAAACTTATTTCATATAATATATTTCGCTTGAAATAGATTGTTGTATTTAATAGGCTGTGTGTGCGACTTCATTTCCATTTAGAGCAAGTTTAATGGAAAACAAACCAGCAATTTCACAGTCTATGAAGCGTCGGCGGCGCCCTCGGTCGGGTACAAACTTGGATGCAATTCCGCCCCGCAAGGCCTCTTGCCCGCCATCTTACAACTTCTCCGAGAGTTGGATGTCGTGTTAATTTACAACGAATTGTATTCAACTAAGCGCAATAACTGGAATTTATATTCGCACTTGGAGAACAGTTCTCTACATAACTAAATTAATTAATGACAGTGAATTTTTTTACTATGTTATTTTTCGGTTGTATAAAATTGATTAAAATATGATATAAATAGTTTTATATATTTATAGGTATGTAACATACCAACAAAAGAGTCGCAATATATACGACATACCTATGTTCGTCCGCACGCAATCCATGTTATAATGCTAACAATATCCGCGAAATTATAGTATCTAATCTACCTACTCTTTACGAGATAAATAAAATAAATTTTCATGCTTAAGTGCCTGTAATAAAGAATATACGTACTTTCATCTATATGCGTACATATAACTAAAAGGTATAAAAATAAACAGAACATAAGTGTCTATTAACCTTATGTCCTGGTTTTCATAAAACTAAAATGGTTTAACTTTTATGTGATTAACATTATAAATATTGATAAAATAAAAGGGCTAGAATAATGAAAAAATATGCTTACCATAAGGCCAGCTCTATCCGCCACGGAATCCTTGTCGACCCCAGTGATATAGATGCCGAGGTTATACTCCAGTCCGCCTCTTATCATTAGTCCTAATGACTGTCCCGGCTCTATACAAAGGTCGACCTGCACATAACATTATGCGATTAGCAATGAGATCGTTTACGCACATCGCTTTGTCATCTAAATTAGTATTCTGGGGAAATTATTCTAGAATCGTGCCGACAAAAGTAAGAAATGGAAAATAGTCTTTCTACTTCATAATTCTTTAATAATTGTTTAATTTCTTGTAAAAATTTGAATATTTTAGAAATAATTGCATTGCACCAAAACCATAAGTACGTGTGGGTTTGTTTGAGTTAATATGGCAAAAATGCTTGCTATGCCATGGCTCTGCTATGCACCTATATAACTAATGAGCTCATAAACACCTATGCTGTTTATAAATGGCTTTATTCGCTACAATGCACTTTATTTCGGTCAAATGTAACAGGGATCGATGGAAACGAGTCGGCAGTGTAATTAAAACTAATAACTGCAGAATTTTGTGGCGAGTTCAGTGCGATTAGCATACCACAAAACTAGAGAGAGCTCCACTCCGATATGTGATCGTACATAAAATGTTTACGAGAATAGAATTGGATATAAAAGATTATGATGACATAAATTCATTTGGGCGTGTTGTTAATCTTTTGTAGACGTCGGTGACGGCATTCGGTACACAATGTCTGTGAAATATATCTGATATATCGGCATAGGTATTCTGTTAAAGGTTTTTAAGGCTGCCAATAACGTGTTGGCACTGATTCAAAAAGTGGCTGTTAAAAGCTTTTTATTAGTAAAAGAGCCATAAGCAGTCATTTTAGCAAGGTTACGTTTTATTTTTGCCGCGCTGTTGTCTTATACACAGAATTTATGTAATAAATTAACACAGAATAAGCAAAATAACAATTTTAGAAATTGATGTAAAAAGAACCTTAGACTCAGCATAATATGTCTTTATTTTTTGAGCCTACAATTTGATTATTAGAGGTTCTCAATGCTTGTCTCACCCTTCGTATCGAGCGGTCTTTGCTAGCAGAGCGCGGCGGGCGTAGCGGCGGTGGTGACGCGGGCCGGCCGTACCGGTCCATCCACGAACACGACGCGCGCCCTACCAGCGCGCCAGCTGTCCGCACCGTCATCTGCAGCTGACGACACGACTTCAGCATCTAGAGACAACAAAATAATACATGTAGAGAAAATCTTACTGTAAAATTGAGGAAGTCCCATGGTTCTATAGGATCGTCCAGAGGGAATAATCGGTATAGTGTTTCCAGTACATTTATAATCGGGGTATTACTTTAATATTATTTATTCTTTGTCTATTTTTATAGACATACATATCATACATAAAACACTGCATGTTTGTAAATGTTAAATGGCGAGATAACCGTGAGTGTAGAATAAAATTTGTGTTAACAGTTCCGTCAATTCGTAGAGCTTTCGTCTACGCCGTAGACCAAATAGATTAGAGATATGTGTTGTCTGTAAAGAAATGTGTTTAAATAATAGTAACGACTACATCAGTTGGTTTTATACCTAAATAATTATTTATAAGAAAATGTATTAAAACTACTTCGATATGAACCCTCTACTTCGATATATATCCCTACACTTTTGTCTAAAAATAGTTCAATAAAATGCTATAGCAATCACTTGTCTTGGTCGTTCTGAAAGCGAAGTAGACACGAGTAAGCCGACGTTCAGCCGAGTAAAATGTCGGGAATAGCTCAAGTACAGCTTAAAGGAAGGACGCCAACTTGTCCTTTGCAAGGTTTCTACGGGAGAGGGCACGAATAGAACTCTCGAGACGTTCTATTTCAATCCCCTACAAAGAGAATATAATGCAATGCTACGAGATATTCAACAGCTATTTGCTCTTGCACGTAATAACCTTTAGATTCTGTCGAAGATTCGATTAAATATCTAGAATAACAAAGCTGCAAATGTATTTCATTAAGACTAGTGCGAAATAAGTTAGTTGTTTACATACCAATCGCGTTTTTACTTCCACTTGAAAGCGAGCTTATTCTACAAAATGGTTTGGAATTTCGCAATTTTTTCTCCCTAAAGTGATTTGTTTTATGAGTAAGCAAAACGTATTTGAAATACATGAAACTCTATCTATTAGATATCTATACATTGGGAATTTTTAATTAATACTGACCACGTGACCACCTTTAATTATACTTTCAAAGACGATTAAAAGTATTGTAACTTATACACTGTATAATCTGGCGGTATCGTTCAGACATTATTGATCTCAAAGCAAAAAGGATTGCAGGATAATATATACCTAATTTGCAGTAAAAAGTGTAAGCTTTAATTCCGAAATTAAATAGAATAATTTTATAGCTTCTTCTTCTTCATTCGAGTCGACGGCAAAGTCAAATTTTATTAGCCCAGTATGTGGCTACCTGAACAGCGCTTTCATCTGCGTTCATTAGCGCGTCCTTCGTGCAGGTGCAGGCCATGGTTTGTGTGGCCCCACATTCACAATTTGTATCGGTTTCATCTGCAAAACCCCACCGTATCATGTTGTCTTTGCTTCGGCCGACTTGAGCTCGAAGCCTGTTGAGGGACTTCCAAATCGGCCTAGGCAGTTTATGGCCTGGTGGAAGGTTCTCCGCGATTGGGACAAAGGGGGTAGGCAGATTAGCCTTTTGTTGCCAAAGTAGGCATCGTGCTTGAGCAGCATCACCAGAGAGAGGCTCAACGCAGAGGAGAAAGTTTTTACGGCTTTTTAACCGTTTGGGCACTGTGGTGTTATTGTGCATTGGGTGTTTGGTATCCATATCCAGTTTTGACCGTTCTATGGAGCTTGCTATGGTTCTGCGAATAGCTGGAGGAGAAAAATATAGAGAAAATTATATTAGTATACGTATATCCTATCAGTCTTACACAGTTCAGCCTATCGGTCTTTTATAGGATACATTTCGGAGAGTGTGCCGAGGAACTACACAACCTTATCCCTCCGTCCCCGTTTCACCATCGGACTACCAGACAAACGGCACTGAGGCACCGCTTCACGGTAGACATTCCACAAATACGCACTAAGCGTTTCGCCTCTACATTTCTTATGCGAACTGCCAAAGAATGGAACGCCTTGCCCGAGTCTGTGTTTCCGCATGAGTACAATCTGGATCTCTTCAAAGCAAGAGTTAATAGGTATCTCATAGGTAAGCGTGCTCCACCGTAGACCGCATCATCACTTACCATCAGGTGAGGTCGTGGTCAAACGCGTGCCTATCCACCATAAAAAAAAAAAAAAAAAAAAAAAAAAAAAAAAAAATATTATTTTAACCGTGCCTAGTATTTTGATGGTATGTGATAAAATGTTGCCAGCTGATGGACAGCAAGGGGAGACAATGTCGGGACTCCGTGGCGACGGCGAAAGTTGGGCAGCCGGCGCGGCCCGACCCTTTGCCCTCGTCTTGTCTTTGATTTTATTATGAACACACAGCTATACATTTTCCAGTATAAGGTCGCTTATAAATGTATAGGCTTCCCATGTAATTCGAGACCAGCTTATACTGGAAATGTATACGTCTTTGTACGTCTGTTTGTATTGCTACAAGCTTTATTCAATAAATAAGATATATGCTGTTCTATAACTGTTTTCGCTACGATAATACAAATAAGTTTCGAGTAAATGAACACTATTTTCAATATTACTTTTGCAGTGTATGTATGTATATATTTTGTAAATAATGGTTCAAGGAGCTCGAAAATTTCAGTTGTAGAACAACAGGTTATATCAGTCAGCAGTAACAAGTCAGCTTTAACAGAAATTCTAAAGACTATCATAATACGTATATTATTTGCTGCAATCAACGGCATTAATACCGGTAAGCTTCTTCGGTCTTAACTTGGGTGTTCATAAATGCTGTGACATTGTTAACATGCTCTCAACCCGGTCTTTATTATATATCCTTAACTGAATGTTAGTTACCTCTATTCTAGTAAGAATATATTATTATGTATAATAATTTTAACTCTCCCTGGGATTGCCCGTGTGTCATGCACGGTGCCTTTCAGTTGGTTACCGCTGTAGATCCTGGCGTCACAGGAGTCACAGTGGTGGGCGTGCGGGTGGGATTATATCCCGTTTAAAAAAATAATTTTACGTGATCAGCTATACAATAAGTACTAAATACTTGTTGGCTGTGAAATACGAAAAGTGATAGTGGTGGCGACATTTTATAATAACATAATTTAGTCTCGTAAAAAGCAAAGCATTATTTTATTATATTGACCTTTCAACAACGAGGTATTAGCCACTTCGTACGTCAGTCGGAAGAAGTAAAATGGTGTTCTACAAAAAGGTTTCAGAGAATGTCAGGAAGCAACATCGTAAATCAAGCGATATCGTCAACTACGGAAGGAAAAGTCCAACAGCGGCGGAGAAAATAGCAACGCTAACTTGACCCACACCCTTTTCAGATTTACTAGTGCTACACTCTACAAACTTTATTTTAAACCTTAATACTTATATGTTCAGCCTTAAGCTGACATAAGTAGGAATCTTAAGTTGACACATGGCTAGCGGTGTAACTCTTTGTTGCTTCTATGGTTAAAAGGAGAGCATTTTATGTAGGATTTTCTTAAATAAACATAATTCTTAAATTTTGTGTTTGTTTATTGCGAGTAAACTTTGTTACAATTAAGTTATATACAGTATTTTGGAACACCAAAAATAAGAATATTGTCACGAATTAGCCTCGTTTTCAATCAGATGTCGCGTAAAATAGCCATTAATCTTAAGTAAATAGTTTACGCATTATTTAAATCAAAGAGAAAATCTTATTTCTTTTTTTGTTATTTTCGATAATGTTGAGTATTTAGATTACGAGATTAAGGCACTAAAATGAGTGCAACTGACGCAAAAAAGAAACTTCATCTGATTCATTCTGAATAATAAAATATGAGTAGGGACATTCCAAACAACGGCGGCAGATCGGCACTTAGTTAATAAGAGCTATAAAAATGAACAACCATAATATAACTGCCATAGACAATGTTATTTTACCTCTAACATCGTCTTGTACTTACAAAACAGAGGTGAAATAAAGTAAAACTCGATGTAGACCTTCCAACTTTTGCTCCTTGTCTAACAAATGAATATGAGGTACTCTTCGCTTTATTGTTACCCAGTCAACATTATATACGCATCCAACTTTGCCTCTGAATCATAAATAAGACGATTCTCAATCAAATTATATTTCTTTTCTCGAAACTTTGGACATTTTTTTTTAGATGTTTCAAAGTACTTAATAAAATTAGCCCATTTTTTCTCGTATACAAATAAAAACTATTGTCTCACTGGATACTTTTAAAACTTCTTAGTCGTGATAGAATTCTTTGACTTCCAAACTCTTTATGAAGTCATTTAAAATAAGAACATATTTCTAGCATTTTATTTCTTCCTTTTTTTTAAATAATAACTAAGGTAACAAGCTGCTCAAACATACCTATCAAAGGTGCATAAGGAGTGCCAAGTGTCATAAGGTTTTTAAATAAAAATAAAATATAAATATATAAAACGGAAACGCGCCATCCAACTCTTGTTAGCTTTAAAATTGTTCAGTCACGATATAGCGAAAACAAGATTAACGACCAACTAGGTAGTTCTACCTCTGAAGAATATATAAATGTCGAAAATCTTTCTGCAATCCAGACTTGGACTTGTATTTGTGAAAATCTAGATGTTACAGTAAAAACATCTAGATTTTCAAGTCTCTCTTCCTATTTAAAAGGTAAAAAGCATTGGTATAATAAAGTAGACTCTTGTATAAGTTACGAGTTAATAAAACTCAAAATGCTGGTCAGAAACTGAATAAAGACAGACTTAATTAATATTGCAGCGCTGTAAATAAGGCACTGGTTCGCAGCAATAAAATACGTGCTTAAGTATTTATAAGCTGTGGCCGATTTCGACATAATATGTTGCGTAGTAGGTGGGTGACTGCGGTCGACTTTTGAACGGAAATAGAAAACAACTCACACTCGTGTCCGTTTGTCATTGCCAAAGCTGTATGTTTGCCGTTTTCTAGTCGAATATTCAGGTTAACGTAAATGTGCATAAATAAAATAATATTATACTTGAAGAAAATGCGGTTTACGGCAACCATTAAACCAAACCGACTGTATACGATTATGCCTTTTGCAATCCGTATTCGTATGTAGGTATAAAAGCAGACATTTCGTAACAAAACAACCATCACATTTTATTTGGCAAATATTGATTAAATTAAAATCTGCATTGTGTTGTAGACCATAAAGTTCTGTTGTTGTTTGTTATTATTTCTTAGTTTTAAATAAAGAATATGTAAAACATCATATGAAGCATTTTGTTGTGTTTCGGTACTAAAAGATGCAATTCCCTTGTATCTGATTAATTATCATTAAATGATTTAAATACTTTCCAGAGCTTATTTCTGCATTCGCGTATCTCCCAACTGAGCCATCACTAAATTAGCCGTATAAACATGCTGACAGCTCACTAAAATTTTAAATAAAGTATCTAGATTAAACACTATTAAAAATGTAATAAGAATAAGCGATCGAGAATATTCTGCTAATGTAGGAGCCTAATAAAATCAACTCGATTTTCTAAGATAACATAAAAATAGAACACCCCGTTGAGTTTTCGTACCGTTAACGTGATTAAAGATCATTTCACATCGAAACATCATAAAGGTCAATGTCAATCGAAGGTTATAACGGTTCCCTGTCAAATGCGCTAATAACATCGCAGTCCTATTCCAAATTCAGCTGTATTGCATGGTGCGGGTAATATTTCCTAAGTGCTTCTCCTTCTTTTAGTAATCTACACGATAACTTGTCTTTACAATGGACGTTTATGGACTGATAAGAAACAATTTATGTTCCAAGTAATAGAAGTTTATTGAATAAGTGCATATGCGCCAGAAACGGTTCGAGAACTGGTTAAAGTTTCAATGCCTTTCTCGATATCTCTAAGATCATCAAATACAGGCGTGGGCTATATTTTGAAATGTCTCCAACTCCAAAGTCGATATTAAACACGAGCGCATCGGAATGGCTTTGACAAATAATATATTACACGGTAAACAGATAAAAGAGCTCGCTGTGCCGTTTTAATTTTTTGGAACACAATGCTATGTCTTGACATGACGTCGAACTTTAAGATAGGAAAATTTGTTACGATAACATAATAGTAAATCACTTCCATTAACTGGAAGTATACCGACACCAGGAACTAAAAAGGGGTTTTTATACCTTGTCCATTCGTTTATTCTCTTTTTGACAGCTCACGCCTATGAACTACGGGTTGTTTCGGAATAATATTCTACAGTAATGCCGTACGTTACACTTTTAAGCGATGACTGTGTAAAACAAAAACCACAGACTATGAATCAGGTCTTGAAATAAGATAAATCGATCATATTTAAGTCAAATTGGGCAACTTTAAACGTTTTTGACAGTTTTTTTTCGCATATTTATTTAAAACATCCTGACGTATTAAATTAACGTATTACTTAACATATACAGGTATAGATAGCTTGGTTTTTCTTAAATATGTTTTGACAACGGCCGACCGGATAGCGATGTTGGTAGTGCACCTGCCTGCGACGCCGAGGTCGCGGGTTCGATTCCCGCTCAAGACAAATCTTTGTAATTGTCTGGGTGTTTCTATAAATAATAAGTAGGTATGTATTTACAAAAGAAAAGAATATATTCGTATTAGTATCAGTTAGTCTAGTACCCATTGTACAATTTTATTATTATTTGGGCTTTGGCCGTCAGAAAATTTTTAACTACAAGCACAAAGGAGTTGGTTTTTTGCTCGGTGGATGGCACACCCTCGATCACATGGGACCTAAATTTAACAGGTGGAGTGTGGGTATCAAACACTTCCGCCATACCTATGCCCTTTTCAGTAATATAGGCGTTACGTATTCAAACGCAGAGCTAGTTTTTCTCAAACAATTAGAATTAAAAAAAATAAAAGATTATTGTAAACCTTTGAGACACTGATACACTTGTCAGAAGAAGTATTCAAACCCATGTCTGTCTATCCTGGACAGGATAATGTCCTTTGGGAAATATCGCGTGAAACCAAATATTATATCTTTCTCGTCCTTTAAACATTTGTTATTTCTCAACAACACAAGAAGAGAGTAGGTTGGTGCCTTGTATATAACTTAAATAATGGCGATTTTTAATTATTTATTTTGTTGCTTCAAAACATTTAAAAAAATGCAATTAAATAAATCTCGCTAGATTCTTCATATTTCAACCTTATTATTGTATTAAATGCATAGCAAAACAAAGCAGGCTATAAGTTGCTTTAAAATATTACAAAATGAGAATATTTTCTGATTGTAAGTTTAAAAAAATATTATTGTATTTACGTGCGACAATAATGCAATTACAAAGTCACATCATGTAAGCCAGACTACATCAACGATCAATCAGACCAACCAAGCTTGAATATAGCTTACACAAGTGGTTAGCTATGTCTGGCATCTCTATATTTGTTCAGACTATGCGATTGACTATTATATTGTGCTAACACGTTGGTTATTTTTACACAATAATAAATTATGTAAATAATTATAGAAAACATTGTGAAAGGAAATACACATAAATTAAATTTACCAAATAATAGGCAGATATTACGAGTATTGCGAGGTTTCATCACACAAAGAGATTTCTTATTCCATGCGGGTATCCAATTCACTACATTAGCAAAATCTCTAACTACAATTAACTAAACCATGATAGAAAATTATCGTAATACGTTACATCTCTATTAATACAATAATATTTTTAACTTTAATATGCTTTACCAGCAAATATATAATCATGCAGATTTGATGTACAGTCGGCCAAAGAGTTCGTTATGCAGGCCATACTACTATATAAGCTTGTGTGAGTAACGTATAACTAGAGTATTATTACTTACTTACACGCATAAATACTCCACCTATAACACATTTCTTCACTCACACAATTGCATACTATTCCAAAACATGCATTATTAGAATTGTAATTGAACAAGAAAGTATATTTTGCAATTTATATTATAAGCACAAATAGCCGAGTCGTTAACGAGGTGGTTATAATACTATGTGAATGGGATGAATTGAGTTCTATTCCAAGTGGAAATGATATTCTTTTTGTGATCTGATTTATTTTACTTGTAGATTATTGCGTTGAATTGAGTTCTAAACCAAGTGGGAACAATATTCTTTTTGTTAATTTTATTGTTTTGTATCTGATTTATTTTACTTGTAGATTATTTGTTAAGGATATTTCTCCTAATAGTAATGAAGAAAGGAAATAATTGCAATGCAAAGTTAATGAGCAGCAAATAGAAAAAAAGTTATTAATAAGACAAAAACAAAAAATAAAACAATTTCCTGTGTCAACTATATTTAATAATATAAACACCATCTGACGCTTTATTGCCATATAATACTAAATAAGTAGGTAAACGATAAGTAATATTAATCAACATATTTGTTGGTTACAAATTATTAAGGTATCATAATTTCTTATCTCATTAGCAATAACATAATAATATTATTATGTATTTAATAATCCTTATAATAAGTATGATATGGATGGATGGTTTATTGCCATACCAAGTAAGTATGTATAGGTGATATGAATAAACATGTTATATAGTTAAAAATTATTGAGGTATCATAATTTCTAATCTCATTAACAATAACATCAATCACTTATTGGTTCCTTACTTGGTATTAGATGATAATTACACACATTACCTCTTTTAAATTGTCTATGTAACCTTGACTGGTATTATATTTTACCCTTATTTCAATGAGCTCACCGGGGCAACTACTACAATTATTTACAATCAATACAATATACAAAATAGTTAATACAATAATTGTCCTACCACTTGATGACACTATGAGGTATTAAATTATGTATTTTGTCATTTAAAAATTCGTTCAAGGTATAGTAGCATTTTTTTATCAAAAAGGTCCTTAGATGTTAACTTAAATAGAACAATATTCATGGCCCTGATTTCTTGAGGTAATTTTTCACTTCAATGCTCATCTGGCTTTCTCCACAAAATGCTGTGTCCATCCTTATCAAACTTAAATCACTTTTAATCACTAAATGTAATATACACTTAATAACTACATTTTAAGACCAGTCAAAATCCAAAAAATCCTTTAAAGCTTATTCTATGTTGGCGATGACGATCAGACAGTAAAATCTTCTGTGCTGGTTTGGAACATCTTAATCCCGTAGCACGCAAATGGCTTCGGACAATTCGAAGACAAACACCATGGTGTAGTCGCAGTAGACCGGGCAAGCAAATGAATCAGTCATATGGGTGGCCACCACATCTTTGTGCCACGAACTCGCACCGGTATAGGCAATAGCCTGTGGGCCAGGCCGACGAGGATCTGTGTCCAAAGTTTGCATACCGGTGGACCCACAACTGCACAGTTCTCCCCTGTAAACAATAATTTGAAGATAAATAACGAAATCCACTTTATAAAAATATAATACATACTTAAAATTAAAATATAAATTTGGATCACTTACCGAAATGTTTAGACGTCTCGCAAATTCACTAATTGAAATATTTTGTTTATGCAGAACAATATATCCGCTCTCAATAGCGTAGTCAGGTGACTATTATTTATATTGTATAAGTAATTCAACAAAAAAAACGAGTAGGTAATCTATAAGATCTAAGGTATTGCACAACAGTCCGTAGCTAATAAGTTTCGTCAGTAGATGCAATTTTTTTACCAATGACAAACAAAAATAATAAATCATAATGAGGGTAGATTCAAACACTATCCTAACGCGATAAAAGTTTAGATCGCGATTTACAAGAACTGTGGCAAAATACTTGCTTACGTTTTGTATGAGAGTAGATAGGTAGGTCAATTATATTTTTGCGAATATAAGCTTTATTGAGCACGATATAAAGACTCAAATGAATTATTTACATAAAATCTGTCTCTGTGTCTGGGGCGACTGTTGTGTTTGTGTGAGTGTAGAAATGAGTAAAGGTAGACAATAATGTGTGTAGGTAAGCATTAAAAGAACATCTGTGCAAAAATAAACTTTAAATAAAATATAATAAAGATTACTTAACATTGCAATTAATGTAACTCAAAATGAATCACAATAATATCTTTATTTTGTTTCCATTAGAGTTTACTTTCGCATATATAATTTACCTATTATATTTTTACACTATTTATACGTTATTCACACATATTTGTGTAGAAGTGTGCCCTGCATAGGGAGCTCGTGGTCCGACTGTACCGATAATTATCAGCTAACTTGAATGAGCAGCTTTTTTGTACCAAGTGAAAATAAAAGAAAGTTTTCCCTGACACCATTTGGCAGGTACAGCAATGTAACTGTTTAAAACAGTCCTAACACCTAAACTGCAGTGTCGGTATTTTGGCGCACATCATGGCCACTGGCGAAGTCGTTTGGCCCCCGTTCAGGCAGCCCTGCCAATAGCAACAGGTTCCTTACAGCTTAATATGTGTAATTACCTTCATTTTTTACGTCTCTACACTACGCTAATCGTGATTAGTAGTTTGCAAGATATCAGCTCCTGAATTAATGCAGACAACTTGAAGTGGGACGAAAGCCAAGATAAAGGATTTTAGACGCTCAGATTTATGGACTTACATTGGCAATGGTAGCTACGGTTCGTCTAGCTCCTTAAATAGCTCGAGAGAGTAACATTAAACATTAATGGAGCAAGCTATATTCTTGTTTGGCATTCGTCTAACCGATATGTATTGGGATCGATAACAAAATTAAAATAACTTGTATCCCAGACTTGTATTAATATTCCCAAACAAATACAGAGGCGAATAAAAAAATATCACACAAGGTTACGCTTATGTCATGTGGCGCCAAAGTTGCCTAATTATAATAATTTTGTGCACCCTGTGCAGTTCGTAAAAGATATTACACACACTTCACATAGGAACCTAATATTTCATCCTAGCACTAATTAAATGAACGTTACTACTCTAATAACTCATGTAAATGACCGTCATTTATCTCATGTGCTATATTAATATTGGAATTTTGAATGCACGTTGTGTGGGCAGGTTTCAGCGTTCACTTCGCTACTGATCTCAGCGCAGGTTCTATTCCCGCAAAGGACAAGTTTTTCTTCAGTAATCTTTTGAGTTTGGGTATACTTAGTGTATGATTTGTATGTCTATAAAAGCACTCACGATACTGAGACTCATTTCCCTAGTGCCTGCTTCTTTTTTGAAGTCTTACAAAGCTGAGCACTTACCTTGAGAGCATCTTCATGCGAAATCCCGGAGAACGGGGTGCCGTTGACCTGCAGAATGGAGTCCCCAGGGCGAAGGCCCGCGCGTTCTGCCACCGAGCCCTCCTCCACTCTCGATATGTACACACCTACACCTAAATGTTATTACATTAACTAAAAAACACCTAAGCTACGTTAAAATAAAAGTAAAAATGGACCAAAATATTAGTTATTTCTTTGTTATTTTTTAAAATACGTGACAAAGCGGCACGTCTAATACGTTACATTTTATGAACATTCATTTTAATATTAATTATAAGGAGTAAAAAAATATAATTCCTAATCTAAAAGATTGTATTATAGCACAAAACAAAAGATAGTCGTAAACATGCAGAAACATTTTTTTCTTAATGGCGCCAAGAAGGCTTTTACTTTTTTCTTACGTGCCTGTAAAACAAATGAGTTGGGATCAATAGAGTTTAAAACTTTTTAGTAAATATTCCGTGTAAATTATAATTATACTGAAATGAAACAATAATAATAGATAATGTTTATGATAAAAAGTAAGTTTATTTATTAAACAACTACGAAGAAACAACTTTGATGAAAGAGCTAAATAAGTTCTATGAAACGAAACATTACTTACTATAACAAATCTAACGTCAAGTTCGATAAAAATTAGTCGCTACCAACCAAATAAATATTTCTGGCACCAAGATTATTCGTTGCGATGTTATTTTATCTTGGACAGGAAAATTGTCTCTCTTGGCCGGTCTCCAAATTTCTTTTGTAATCAATTGTGCATCTCTGCAATTACCTATCTAAAGGCGGCTGGAGGAAACTTTTACAGCATATTTAGCCTGAACAAATCCAGATATGAAACCGCGTAATTTGAAAACGAGGCAACAATGAAACCTTCACAATAGAGGCTTTATGCAATACAAACCTTATCTTGTCTTTGTAGCGGATATTAAAACGCCGGGGACTTTTTAAACTGTATTTCTAAAACGTAATTTAAGTACTAAATGAGAAAACTTTTCGTAAATTACTTTTTGGGTGCATTTGAAGTAAAAAAAAACTGTCATGATGTCAAAAATGCCTGTCCTCACATTGTTAGTAAATTTACTACCTACATCATTATTAAAGTGATTAATTTAATGACGTAACACAGTCATTTATTATTAATTTCAAGTTGTCCTAATGTTTTAAATTCGTTATAATTTAAGCATTTTTTTACTTTGATTATGGATCTAATGATGACAGGGCATTTTTTTTTTTTTTCTTAAAAAGCTTACTAGTAATTTGCAAATACAAATTACTAGTATTCTTGTTCACCCCCTCCAGCTAAACTTAATTCGCTTGTGTTAGGAGGAAGTTCACGTCCGTGGTGTAATGGCCAGGATTCGAACCCACGACCTCTCGATCGTAAGACCGATGCCTTATCCAATGCACCACGGCCGCTTCATTTAGCGAAGAAGGTTATATTCAGCCTGGATAAACGGCAGAAAAAAATAAAGTCTTTACATTTACTCTCTAAAAGTTTTCGAATAACGACGCCTTTTCCTACACGAGTGTAATAGGCGCAGTTTTTCATTAGAGAATTTATGCAATTTAAATAAACCGCCGGCTGCCAGCTCACTGAAGCAGGATTACCATTTAAAGTTGCCTCAGACAACCGTCTATCGCAAATACATAAGACTGAAAATGTTTTATGTGCGCTTGCATTTTTTTTAAGCGTTATGATTCTCATTTAGATTTGTGAACATTTACGAGCTTAACATTTTTTAAATATAAACAGCTTCGGTACTTAACTGCGAATAAAATCGATCGTTTAACATGGGTAAACCGTAATAATAATATAAACTTAAACTTATTGTAAGTAATAGAAACTTATTGTATTTGTACTGCTAAAACTTAGCTGTGCTTTATCGCCAGAACGTCCGCGACCGTGCTAACACCAAGTTTTCGCCTCTCGTAATAACATAATACGATTTTTAAAACTTATCGCATGTATAAATAATGTTTATTTCTTTTCAATTTTAGTTGGGTAGGATATTTTTTTTAATTATTTTTTTCATAAAACCATATTGTATTAGCATCACAATCACTTACGACCGAGATTTATCACCCAAATTACATTGTGTTAGCTACATTTATTGTATTTATGTGATTCTAATGTACAATAAAAGACCCAACATAAAAGCTGTCGTTTTGTTAAACCAACAAAAAACTATCGAATAAAATAATCGTAACGATGAATCATAACTAGAAACAAAATAGAGCGTGATACACAGCATGTTATTGATAAAGGATACCCTTTAACAGTATTGTCACGAAACCTGAATGTACATACTAAGTACATATATGTAAAGTGTGTAGGTCGTACAAATAGCCCAAGGCATTGTTTAGGTAGTGACCGGTCTCAGGGCTATTTAGAGGCCTCGCACGTGAACTCGTAATCGATAAGATAGCCTAGCTTCTCCGTTGCCGGGGGCAATCTGCGGACGATGAAGCAAATATACTGCCACAGAGATTATGGGGCACTTTGAATTTGCAGACATGCACTCTTTGATTTATGGACCGGTAGAACGGAATACAATATTTTGTTATTAAGTACTACAACAATAATGAAAATAATAAACTGTTAAGAATTGTGTCAAAATCACGCACTAAAGTGACCATTACTAATATTAAATGGTTAGTTAGTGAGTATGAGGTTAAATTTAATTAAAAGTTTTCATTAAATATTTATTTTTAATCATACTCTAGCCGCTACCGCAAATTAAATGTAAGGACCGAGATAGAAATTGAAAACTGGTGATAAATCTCTCATAATATATAGTTTATAGGCACGTAAAAAAAGGTAGATGACACTATACTTAGAGATAGTTATAATTAGGAATAAGCTGAACTAAAACTGGGATATATCGCAGTTTTGATTTATATCAATAATGGATTTGCAATTGCAGATGTCATTGTAGTAGATAATCTCTTTTAATTTTCTTTCTACAAAACATACTTTCAGAATTTGCAAAAAGGCTTGATAGTAATTGTAATATTATTCTGAGGTAAAAGGTGCTTGATATTAACGTGAACAATGTCAGAAAAGTAGAAAAAGGATGTGGTGTTCCAATTTGGTACATAATTTTTATCCCTGTATTAGGTCAGTTTAAACTTTAAAAGTAGAGTACTTTAAAACAGGATTGTTATGTACAAATCATTTCTCAAACAGACAAAAAATATTTAATAAAATTCAAAAACAAAAATCTGCGCATTTGAAAAACTTTAGGTGAGGCATATCCAGGACGTCTTTGCGCTGATAATTAATATGATGATGAGTATTCATGAATCTGAATTCAACAAATAAGGCAACTACCCTGTTTTAAAATAGTTGTAAGAACAGAGATTTTGTTATTTTTCTTACCAGCCTCCTTTCCGCCCTTGACGCAGATGCCGAAGCCGTGGGAGTCGGCAGGGTCTCTGCTCATGGTGACGGTCCGGGTGGCGGGCTCCGCGGGCGGTGGCGGCGCCCCACCCGAAGAGTACGGCCGCTCACGCTCCCGCTCGCGCTCGCCACCACGGTATATCGCCTGACAGAACAATTCACTATAACAATTAACTGAGCAAATCTCTTTTTAACTGTTGACTTACAAAGATTTGTTTTAATTAATTAAGTCAATAATTAAAACAAATTAGGTAAATATTTAAGAGAGAAGCTATATAAATTGGTAGCTCTAAAAAAATTGCATAAAATAGTCAAGACAATCAAAATGTTACTAAATCTTTTGATGTTATCGTTCTGCTTCATGTTATTATCATTATTTAGCTAATAAGATGTTTACCAATCAATTGTTCTCTACTTCATTTTCTAGCACTCATGAGTCAATTGCTGACGCATTTCAGTAGATATCAGATACATGATTTTTATTTAACGAAGCATTAAATTGAAATTCTGAAAATTATCCTACCATACAAAGTAAGTAAGTTTTCTTAACCGACAACTGTGGGAGGTTACCTTCCAGTGGTTGGACTAATTATAAATTCTACTCTTGTTCTTGCCAAAAGTCGGAAAGGGCTGTTAAAGCATTACTTTGCATAGCAAGTCAATGTACAAGTTTATTATTCAAACGAGCATACTTCTAGCTTTTACAGATTACTTTTCGACAGCTAAAATTCAAATAATTCTCAATGATTTTTAAGTCACTAGCTTACGAAATCTATGATTGCTAGCTTGTGATGTGTGAACATGAACTCTAAATACGGATTTTATTTATTAAAAGTAAATAAACGTAAGTAAAGTCATCATTATTAACGATAAAATCTTAGAATTTCTTCGTTAATCCTGAATCAGGGTTCCGAAATAGCAACGTTGAAAAAGTTCTAAAAAAATTATTCAAAATTCAAAATTCAAATTCAAAATCCTTTATTTGTAGATCATAGGTATACAGATATTCTCTTAAATAATTATAACATAATGATCGCTATGTCTTGCCTTCATTGGCGTACAAATATAACTAATAAGGTATAGCTTCTCTGATACTATTTTAATAGTATTATTTTTATTTGTTATTATAGTTATTATTATTTATATATTATT
Source organism: Hypena proboscidalis (assembly GCA_905147285.1). NCBI lineage: Eukaryota > Metazoa > Arthropoda > Insecta > Lepidoptera > Erebidae > Hypena > Hypena proboscidalis. The sequence goes on from LR990130.1 coordinate 7,101,187, forward strand.
TTCATTTATTATAAGTATTATAACAGTCTGCCGTATTTTAAGGGCAGCTGTGTAAAATATGTCAATCCCAAAAATATGATTACGGAAGGATACTCCGTGTCGTTTTCTTTTATATTGATACGTAAGTCTAGACCTCCTTCATACATCACTTTTATCCGACAGTGTGATATCCTGGCTTATTCAATGATCGAGAGGCCTTAATAATAGCTTTCGTTGGCGTAAATATAGGGTTTATGATTTGACAGTTTAATTTATTTTCGTTGTGGTTTAATTAAGCATCTTCTAGGGTCCAAGCTCCTAGGTCAAAGTCTTCGATAAAGAATTGATAGTCGAAGATCGAAGTACATAGTGATATGTACTCTAAAATAACTTAGAGGCTTATTTTTTAAATGTGGAGTCCGTTGATGAATCGTAAGTATAAACTTCTAAAGTTATTTATGACTCTTTTTGTTTCCTTGCGCCTGTTTACATTCAATAACGAAAACAAATGAGCTCTTCTTAACTTTCAAAGCTTTGTAAGTGGGAAGGCTTTACCAGTGACGTTTAAATTACCAATGAGAATATTTCGAAAATACCAGTAAATACCGTTTTATTAATGTCCTGTCCAGTTTCTAAGTTTAAGGATAAGTTTAACAAATCCTCTATTTTATTCACGGATGGCAGAAATTCTAGAAGAAACACTATTAGGTGTAAGTCAAAGCCGGAGATAAATGTATGTCTAGGCTTCGTTAGTTGTAGTAGGTTATGGTTATGGTACACGTTATAGTGCCACGCTTATATAACCTAGAAAGGTGTGGTAGAAGTGCACAACACCCAAACTTCACCTTTTATGTTTAGGTCCCATGGAATAAGGGGTGAGCCTATCGCCATCCACCGGGCACACTTCCGTTACCACCGAAACGCGAGGTAAAACAAATAATACTAAAATATTACAGCCCTGGCGTTAAAATATTTAAGTATGAATTTATCTTCTTCGGAAGTTGAAATTTAATTAACAATTAAATGTTACGTTGTAAAAATTTGTTGGCTTAAAATAACCGACATTAAAAATATTAAGTGTACCGCGCCCGGTTTAACCTGATTTCCTGTTTCAGGCAACCTGGCATTTTAACTCACATTTGCGGCGGTCGTGGTTGCGTTAAAAATATACGACGACCTTATTGGGGTACACTTGCTTTCAGAATTTATTAATTTTTCAGTGAGTGACGTGTTTCTTTTAAATTACGACGTGACCTGGCATGTTTGATGGCGTTTTCGTTATAATATACAAACTCATGTTGCCTGCGTGTGAATAGGCCATAAGGTTATAATCCTATGTGCCCCAATAAGGTGCAATACCAAAAATATAGTGATTTTTGGAAGCACGAGGGAATACGCAAAAAATTGTATTCCTCAATATTGTTCGCGACGCGAAGTTCAGGCAATACAACCCGGGCCCTCTTTTGCGTAAACAATGTTCGTTGAGGCGAGCGTTTAACATCTCAAAGAAGTTGTAGAAGCCCGTCCCTCGGTACGGTAATACGGCACGGTGGAGTAGGTACGCCCCTCGCCCGCCCGCTTCAGCCACTCGGAACTTGGCACGTCAAATATTTCTATCGGATCTGCCCCGAGATTTGCTCGTAAACTATGCTTCAAATACTCTTGTACTACAAACTTCATGCATACCTATTTTATTGCATTATTGATTTTATAGACATTCTCGGAACAAAGGAAATGTATACTTAAATATTAACATAACATCACGACTATATTATGCAGAAGAGTGTGGCAGAGGTGTACAACACCCATATTTCACCTGTTATGTTTAGGACTCAGGGGATGAAGGGGCCAATTGCCAATAATCGGTAATTATTAGCTTCTGGAAATGACCCTAACTTATCAAGATATACAAAAAAAGTCAATCAATCCATGCACCTGATTCTAAGTACCTACAGGTAATGGATGTACTTAATGTGTTTCAGTTGAGTTATAATTTCAATAATATAAAGTGTCAATATATGTATTTTGAAGTTACTCATTCAAATATCTTTATGCTGCTTCAGCGGAGACTCTCAAGCGGCGCAAATACAATAATCTAATTGGGAATTATGTATTTGAGCCGTTTGGGGTCGAGACGCTGGGACCGTGGGGTCGTCGCGCTCGTTCTCTTTTTAAAGAGATAACCAAAAAATTGGTTGACTCTTCACGTGACCAAAGGCACAGTATAAATATGTACAAACAGTACGGAAACTGCCTACAAACGTGCGAAACGGCACGCACACATAAACATGCACACCGACGAGACGCCTAAGCGGTTGTCGCGGTGTTCTCAGTAGCGAGTGCCGCTTAGGGGTCTCGTCTCGAAGAGTTTTTTAACGCGCTTTTTTTAAAATATGCAAAATTAAATGTATATTTTTCAATCTTTCTGAGAGATTTTCTTAATATTTTTTACCGTAAGAACCTTGTACAGAGTATTAGAAAACTACAAAAAAAAAATCAGCCAAATCGGTCAAGCCGTTTTCATGCCAAGTCGTGACAACGGAAAACGGGTTTTATTTTTATATATAAGATAGATAGATAGATAGAGTGACGTATTTATTTAAATAGTTTTAAATATAAAATTTTAGTTAGGTTATTAATGTAAATATTTAAATATGAACATTTTAAAAAATAAAATACACTGTATGTAGCTTAAAAAAAATATTTATCTTTTGTCTTTAATCTAATTCGACATCTACATTTAATCCCAAACCAAAAAATGCGAGGAGGTTCTGACCTTAAAGTTGCCACATTCCCCAAAGTATCTGTTACCAACAATCTACCTCAAGGTGATGTATCTGCTACCAACAAGTGCTTCCTGCTGTAGGTTATCAGTCACTGGGTAACCAACAGCCCATATAACTTTACTTGTGGATACCTCACGCTTTTCAACTTACTGATTAACCATCCACTTCCTATTGACGGGACTAAGACACGGTTTGTAATTGATTCATGTTTAATAGTCTACTCGATAAGTTGAAAATGGTACAAAATAGAGATACTGGTCTTAAAATTATGTGCGATACCTCATTGGATTCGGAATGACGCCTAGAAAAATGTGCCAAAAGAGTGTATTAGCACATAAAAAATTGCAAAAGTTATAAACAATTAAAGATGAAAAAAAAATGGCATTTTGTTTTTGCCAATATTTCTTTAACGATTAATATTTAGGAAATTTCAAAATAAGATTCTGAAAGAAGAGGAAATTTCCAACAAAAAACTCAAAACTTTCGAAACTCTATCTCCATTATTTATAATTTTAATTTAACGCTGAAAATAGGTCTGCGCGCGACATTTTTAGATTGCACGCGTGGCGTCAAAAGCGAGTACGGCACATGAATTAATTTATTTAAGGTATTGAATATATTTCTTTTAATTTGAAAAAAATATGGTATGTTTTGAATACTATAAATAATTTATTCCTGTTGGAATTTCTACTTAAAGTTAATTTTTCAACAAGTTAAACAATTATTAACAAACGAAATTTTCTCGAACTACTGTCTTAATTGTAAGTGAAAAAAAATGCTTAAATAATGGTCGTAAAAAAATTTCGCTTCGTAGAGCCTTTCTTACATACATAATAAACAAGATCGTGCCATAAAAATTAAAAAAATATTTATACTTTGTTTATAACAGTTTTTTTACTTGAACAACATTACTAGGATTTTTAAGTTTTTGTTAAAGTAGAAAAATTGTTAGAAAACGAAGTATAAATATTTTTTTAACTTTTATGGCACGATCTTGTTTATTATGTATGTAAGAAAGGCTCTACGAAGCGAAATTTTTTTACGACCATTATTTAAGCATTTTTTTGTGAATTGAAATTTCCTAAATATTAATCGTTAAAGAAATATTGGCAAAAACAAAATGCCATTTTTTTTTCATCTTTAATTGTTTATAACTTTTGCAATTTTTTATGTGCTAATACACTCTTTTGGCACATTTTTCTAGGCGTCATTCCAAATCCAATGAGGTATCGCACATAATTTTAAGACCAGTATCTCTATTTTGTACCATTTTCAACTTATCGAGTAGACTATAAAATTTTAGTTTATAACAGCTTTTGTTGAAGAAAAGTAACGTAAATAGGATTGCATTGCCGGAAAGAAAATATTGCATGATATTTTTATTACAACGAGACTTTCAAAAGGTTCTTTACTATGACTCAGAAGTTTTTGCCCTGCATACCCAACTCATTGGCCGACTGTACAGTTGGAGATAATTAAAGTGGTTAATCCCAGGAGACAGGTTGAACATAAATGTTGTCAGCAATAAGTCATTTACGTGTTATATCTGATTTTTATATATGAAATATAATAGTCACTTCCGCAATTTTAGATCACATTATTTTTTTTGTTTTATTTGTATAAAGAATTAGCTTCCGTTTGCGGCTCCACCTGCGTGGAAGGTCAATAGAAAGTAGCTTATATTATTTCTGAAGCCTTAAACTATCCCCACAATGATTATCATTAAGACCGATTCAGTAGATTCAAAGATTATTGGGTACAAACAAACAAAAAGATCTTTCTTCTTTATAATTAGTAGAGAAATCACCAGTGCTCTACTGATAATATTATTCAATAGAAGAAAAACAATAATTAATTTCTGTTACCTCATAATAATCCTCGACGGTATCCAATTTGAAACGAATAGTAAGTATAAACCGTCACTTATCCACTTAGCACTTAGGAACATAACGTACTATTTCAAAACTTTTTACGCTCTCATTTTATGTCAACTTGAAACACATTTAAAAGTACACCCAATTTTTTTAACCCTATCTAGTTAAATGAAAAGATATTTATAACTTTTCACTTTTATTTCACTTTGACGAGTTTCACATTACGTTTAAGGGCCTTTTCATTAAATGTAATATCCTCCAACTGCCAACATCAGCTGCGAGGTTATGACAGCGTCGGCATCAGTTACAATGTCGTTTACAACTTGAAATATTTGCTGTAAAGTACTCGTAGTGCTTGAAAAATACCACTGTAATTAGGTCAAAAGGTACAACACGGCTCTAAAGACTTATAAAATTTCCAAAACTTTGTATAAAATCAAAAAAAGACATTCAGGTAAGCTTTTACAAATTAAAGTTTAAATACGCTGTAAACTGGACTGCCTCCTGACGTCGACTGAATGTGACGATGACAGTCGCGTCCATTGTTGACCATGACACAGTGAGCTTTATGTGGACATGCCTATTAGCGCCTACAATAACTAGTCTCATTGTTGCTGTTCATCTTTCAATAATTTATTAGAAAACTGAAAGCTTTTAATGTCAAACGAGCCTTCCTCGTGAACCTCGTGATCATATGTGAATAAAATACAATGCTCGTAAATAGATATGAAATGCGATAAGCGCAAAACTCATTTTATTGTAGCGTGGTCATGTCCACATTGTCAGCACCTAAACGGTCGCCGCTGTGGTCATGAATAAAGTAGTGGTATCGACTGGCGTGTGCGGCCTCACCCTGGAATAATTTACACACTTGACACCCCGCCCCCTTCTCCACCGCTTGCCTCATATTCAGTATTTTTGGTACTTTCATTCGGTGCCATCCTTCATACCGTAATATTGATTCACTAATGACGGCACTGCATTGCAATATCAACAGCTGCACGTATGGATTGATTGCTTTGCGCTTGTATTTTCAGACTATCGAGTTGCCTTGTTGCTATTGACCTTATTTCGAAACTAATCAAATCGGCAATCTTTGAAAAACTAAATCAAAATAGTATAAACTTGTACAAATGGGACTTATGGCCGTGCCCCGCAGTTAATTACGTAGGTACACTAATGAAATTGGGTTGCACATCCACCAGAGCACTCACAAGTAGTAGTAGTAGGAGTAATCAAGTATCAAATTCTCTAGTATAGAGAGATGTGGCATCTAATAAATGCAAACAGGCATTGCATTATGGGCACTTACAGTCTGTTGCAGTCTGTCCCGATTTTAGCTAACATTTCAATGTTGAGATTACGTGTAGTTACTTAAATCTTGGTACTCTCCATCACATAACGACAATCCAAACATGGGCCATCAGTAGGGGTACATCATCATATATAAAGAGCTCCTCGGTGACATAATATGTAAATTTAATAATAACAAGACAAAATGTGTTGAGCAGCAAAGCGGCACGGCTCATAAAGTCGTTCCACGGTCCAGATTTTGGATGTGCACTTACATGATGCGTGGTGCTACTGGGACTGCTTGCAGGTGAGTGCCTCCTCGCAGGCAGGGGTGCGGGGAGCGTCGGTGCTGTGTGCGTGGGGTGCGGGTGAGAGGGCGGCAGCGCCTTGCCCAGCGCCGCAGCGCCACCCTGCCCGAACAGCCGCAGCACCTGCTCCGGAGAGATCGGCCGCTTCTTGCCGTTCGCCGCCGCCAGGTGATTTGTGCTGTTCCGAAGACTTGTTGCACCAGCTGCACCAACCAAGTTTCATGTTTGACAATGTAGAAAAATAAATTGACTTAATAGTTTTGGCTCATACCGCACAAATGTGGCAACCACTTTTTCACCACTGGACATTTACATATTTCTAGATAACAATGGACGCTTAGCCACCACATTTTGCTCAGATGATGAGTCAAAATGTATGGAAATGTGCATGTTTTTGTATGGAACCATATAACGGTAAACTTTTCCATTCAACACTTGAAACTTACTACGCTCATTGAGCAGCATATAATTTAACAATCGGCCATGAACTGGCGTCCGCAACATGAAGCGGCCCATTCATAATACAAGACTATGTACATACATAGAGCATCGTAAATAGATCCTGATGACTTCGTGGGTGTCTTTCGGTTTTTATGAATATAACATAACATAACATAACATCATGCCTATATTACCCAAAAGAGTGTGGCAGAGGTATACAACACCTACATTTCACCTGCTATGTTTATCAATAAAAGAGGGAATCAATTTCATCATACAGACCTGCACTATTAGCAATATTTGTAGATCCAAGATAGGGTGCGCGGGAGAGCTTTCCCGCGTAGTGGTGCGAGTAAGACGTGTGATGGCCGTGCGAAGAAGCCGGCCGCTCGACAATGGTGTAGGAGGTCCCGGGGGGAGAGTAGTACACACCGCCGCGCGCGCGCCCTCTAGCGTCCTCCGCCTCGTAGCTTGTGTGGCGGTTGTCCTACACACAACCAAGGGTTTAACAGAATGATAACGCAATGTCACCAACACTATTATCACCTGTGACTGTATGTAAGTAACTTTCGAGCCTTTCCATATGATATCAAAAAAATTGCGTGCTGCATGATTTTTTTTGTCTGAGAGCCCCTTTTCATCAGGTCACGATCTGATGATGGGATCCTGAGAGAAATCGAGGGCAACCCCCAAATTTTAAAGATGCTGTAAGGTCTCAAAGTGATTAGGGAATAATTCTTTCAATATAGTCATCTTAACGTCGCTTACAATATTCTTTTAAGTTATATTATATATTTCTTAATAATTTATTACTTTTTAGTGATGTTTTTGTGATTGAAGGCGATTTTTTTTGGATATTTATTGTGAAGTCGGTTAAAGATGGGGTTAAATTTTATAGCTATGTATATCATGCAGGCAACATGATTCCATTGTCATTTTGAGGATTAGGTACGTTGCAAACGGATACTGCAACTCTGAACAGAGAAAAGTGGCAAGGTCTATCTGCAATCTCCTTGGTGTTAAAGCGCGTCCAGCCGTAGCTCTCACTAATGGGTAGCAGACAAGGTCATGTAGAGTGGTTTAATGTTGGTAAGTAACTGTTGTACCTGGTGTGACCTGGAGTGCCTGGCGAGGTGATGCGCGGGCGGATGCTGTGGCGTGGCGGAGCGCGTCCAGCCGTAGCCCTGGCTGTAGGGAGGCGGCCAGCGCGCGCCGAACTCCGCCAGCTCCGACCCCTCCCCCGCCTCCCCCGACCTCATGCCGGGGGTCACGGTGCTAACTGCAACAAATAAGCAAACATCTGTAAACAAACAACTCTTTCTGAAGATGCAATAGCACCATGTATGGGCGATTTTTCATTAAACCAAAGCTTTAAAAACCAAAAATGTTTATTTACAATCGCTGACGGAAGATATAAGTTAATTGGTGACAGTATAATTAGCTAAAGCTATTTAAAACATACAAAAAAGGTGGCTAACTAAAAGCAGGTAATATGTATAAAATATTTATGTGAAATGAGGCAATTTAAAAAAGTTAACAGTCAAATATTCGGCTGACGGTGTTTTATAGTAAAAATATATAGACCGTAAGTTCCCTGCGGACAGCTAAAAAATATCTCAAATGATGAAATTTGCAGTGCGGTGATAAAATATTCCTCGCTCCCTCAGGGAAAAATCTACAAAAAAGCTAGGTATTCGTGGAAAGTTTTTGTAAAGGTGCAAAAAGTGGAAGGTAGCGAGGGTAATACTCTGTTTAAGCGGAGCCGCGACCGTTCCTTGCTAGCAATTTAACGAAGGAAGTCGGCGCGTGGCACCTGGGCGCGGTCCAATTTATGGGAACGTCGACTCGGCCCTCGATCGTGAACCGCGACATACATTTTTTATAGACACTCAGTTTATTCCATTGTTTTAAACTATTTACAAACCGTTGCCAACATAGTTCTGCATTTATAGAGTAAGTTTACCGAACAAAGATTTATACAGGATTGCTCTCGCCAAATGATTTTATAGTCTTTCAATAGCAGCCAATAAAAATAATAGATCTGCGGTATTTGTACCGGACCAATGTAGCTCAATACGGTTTGACACGACTTTAGACTAATGACAAACTGACGCCTGCAGCGCACTGCCTAGACACGTACAAAAGAGTGAAAATACCTTGGTATACTGTAAGGCATTATTTTATTCTGTATTTAATTCCTACTTACGGTACTAAATAAACCTACAGAAATTAATACCCTATACCTACGGTAGTGTAGCTATAGGATTTTATTTTTTGTAATCAATCCTCCAGATTTCATCAGCAATATGAAAATGTCAATGTTATAACCAAAGACAGTATATTATCTTATGTGGAGCTGTCATAAAGTCAGTAATGAGGGCCTAAGTACAAAATAAGCTGCCTTCCATTGGGCGAGATGTCCGGTGCGGCCCGTTGCCGGCGGCCCGCGTCCGGTCACCTCGCCTTGCGGCCCTTTCCGACACAAGCTTGTTTATGTCACCTACAGTATGTCAGTGCTACGATGTACGAACGTATGTGCGGTGCCCGCGGTGCCTGAAGTATTTTCGCAAGATATTAAGACGGCGGCGTCGTGTAGAGATTTGTTTTATTGATCGTTTTGATTTCCTCTGTGAACCTCTGTTACAAGCACCTTATCTTAAGTTACATATGTATAAAATATACATTGTTTCTTTTTAAACATAATGTTTGTACCCATATGGTGTAAAAATGATTTTTTTTACAACATCAGGGTTCAATCATTAGGTACAAATAATTTGAAAGTGAAAATATTGTATAAGCTTTGTACATTTTTTATTAAATCCCTGTACAATAATGACATTTTATAATTCATCTAATTTACGACTTGAATTTCAAAAACAGACTTAATTTTTTTTAAAGTTTATGATATTGAAAAAAGTGGATAAAGGTGGCCAATTTGTAAAAGCTTAAATAATGTTTGATAATTTAATAGACGTAAAACTTTTTTTAATATTTTTTACATTTCCAACTAGTCTTGATGCCCTAACCTGCAGGTAAAGGATTTTCATTAATTATGGGCAAACCTCTATGATAGTATTTTGTAAGTACATAATACACAAACGATAGTTATTTTATAATGAATGTTAGTTTGTTAGGCACTATCCATGAATAAACATAAATTATTTTTTACAAACGGACACAACATTGAAAGCCATACAAAACTTTTCGGGTTATATAGTTTGTACCCAATTGGAAGTTAATGTAAGCTGGTATACAGCCAAGCCAAATTTCAAGGGTTTTTGGCTCCGTATGGAATAATAACATAATAAGGATGACCTACATATTTGGGCAACCATATCATTTACTTGGTTTTGTATGACGCCGTAAATGCTGTTCTCCTTAATTACATCGAACAGGAACATTGCGGTACATTCTAACAGATTTAATTCCATTTCATTTCACTTTTAACATTGCCCATTTGCCGTTTCGCACATTAGTCACGACCCGCCACGAGTCAATCTAATTTATTTGTACCAAAATGTGCGTCTTAATTTCCTGTCTCATCAAGCGACTTGGGGCTGATAAATGTCACAACCTTAAGGTACTGATTTATCGAGGTGTCGGCGATCGCGTAACTGCCGCTTATTTACGTGAGTGTACTTCAGAGTACCATTAATTACCAGCTTGTGGTAACACCTCAATCTACTCTCCAATATAATTTGCTCTATTGTATTCGACCCGGAAATGAGAAAAATGTAGGTAGGTATAGTGTTATTAGTCGTAACGTCCCCCTGTATTTTGCTAGCAAGGGCTCTCTTTCTTCAAAACACGTATTCAGCTAAGTAATTAAGTAAGAACTTTTGCTCGTATAAATTCTCGCTTAATGTACCCATTAAATATGCAGTTTCAATTAGAGCTAAATGCTTCTTGTGTTCATTTCGGATTCTACTTAATTCGTTCAACCTGTTTTGAGATAAGCAATACCCATCTTTGGTTTGGTAGAGAATTTAAGTCAGCAGTTGAGACTGCTACATTAATGTTATGTTTTTAATAACACCGGTCATTGTTAAAGCATTTTTTTTAATTACCAAGATTGCTGTTTTAAGGTTCCCTAGTACCTACCAGGAACCCTTTTTTGTTTCGCCATATCTTGTCGATTTGTCTGTCTATGTGAGACATAGCGTTGAAGCCGTTAGTGCTACAAAGTTGCGTTGATTTTTTAAAATATGTAAATTAACTATGGCGACAAAGTAGTAGAATAAAACCTTGAACAATATTAATTTTTCGGGTAAAATAATGTGGGCAAAGGTCTTGTTAGTTCAAGAGCACTAGGCGTCCAAAATGAAAAATGCAGTTACGTTTTATAAAAATGTGTTTTTTAATTATAAAAAAAACAAAAATCTTTAAAATAATGACTTGTACGATGATATTATTGATTTAATAAAAAAAAAATTTTAATAAATTAAAAAGGCTCTAATACCAGTATTAGAGCCTTTTAACAGCTGAATACGGAACCGTACATGTTGCATAGCCCGACACCCACTTGACCAGCTTTTTAGGGTTCCGTAGCCGAATGGCAAAAAATGGAACCCTTATAGATTCGTCATGTCTGTCCGTCCGTATGTCACAGCCACTTTTTTCCGTAACTACTTATATAAGAGCTATACTGTGGAAACTTGGTAATTAGATGTATTCGGTGAACCGCATTAAGATTTTCATACAAAAATAGAAAAAGAACAATAAATTTTTGGGGTTCCCCATACTTACAACTGAAACTCAATTTGATTTTTCATCAAACCCATACGTGTAGGGCGGGGCATCTATGGATAGGTCTTCAAGAATGATTTTTTCTAAACTGAATAGTTTGCGCGAGAGATGCTTTCAAAGTGCCTTTTATTCAATCAACTCCAATATAATAAAGAATAAAGAAAAACATTTATTTAGATGTATAGTGGTACAGAAACCTACGAGCGCGAGTCCGACTCGCACTTAGCCGGTTTTTTTAGTATTATGTGAATGGAGCTTGAAATTTAAAATAGTCGCCCAAACTTAGTCAATTCAAGTTTTTTTTCGCCATATCTATATATATTTTGTATTCAACGATATTCCCCAGATAATTGTTAACCTACCTAAGAAACTTGTGCATAGTCCCAAAATTCGTAGAACTATAGCGATAAATCTCGGCCAGCGTCCAACCCGTCCAACCCCAACAGATCACGTTGATGAAACGGTACCTACTTGTGGATGCAGTTGCATAACGTCTGCACTGCGCCCAATATCTCATTAACAACATAACACCACGACACAGACTAACGCAGAGGAGTGATATCAGTCACTCTTCACCATCCATTTGCTAGAGAATGATCCTATCGCCTCCTATTGACGTGCCACCAGACTTCAGATCAGTGCCAGTTGTCTATATGAAACCCCAAACAACTTTGTTGTCCGACAGGAAACGAACTCGAGACCTAACTATCAGCAGTCGCATTCTCTTGCGATAAGACCGAGGCAGCAAGTATCTAATTAAATAAGACAATATAGATACTTGTCACCATTCTCATCGTAGCTGCCAACGAGTCTAGCGAGTTGGAAAATTACAATATCGTATAAGTAGGAGCCACCAGTCAGCCCGTCGCCGTTGCCCGGAGCCTCACTTTCATTAATAGTGCTCTTTTTCCTCAATACCTTCATTCAGGTAATTGGGTTCTGTGTTAGTATAACAGGATTTACGGGAGATGGACCAAAAAGGAATACTAGTTAGAAATTTGTAACTAAGAGATAATGTTAATGGGTGCATGAAAGGAGCCTCCACGAGTGAGGTACACAACGATTCCCTACGTCCGGCGCACCCTGGGCAATTCGCGAGTTCTCCAAAGCGAATTGGCTAATCCTTTCACCACGATGGCAAGTCAAAACAAAATTTGACTCAGCCATCGACACGACGAAGAAGAATGTTAAACGAAAAACTCTGTACGAAGCGTCGTGTGTTATACAATGCACTAAAAATGTCCCATAAGGTCCGAAAAATTAAACGTTGAAAATCATATTATCCATTTTACAATTTTGCAGGTCTCCTGTGACACCATAACTATTGAGTTGTTGAGTGTGAATACTTGGCATTCTTTAACATTACTGTAAACTGGTGCAAAAAGATAGAATAGTGTAAGGAATCGACAATATTATAGGTCTACGATAACTCAAGCGAACTTGGTCAGTTCTATCTACTCAAAATATTTTAAAAAAAATTGCGTTATTACAACATGTTACCACAAAACTCTATAGAAATCGCATGAAAAGAACGAACACATCTTTAAGTATACCCAGTAAATGCATTCACGTGTATGTTATTTTTGTGCGGCTTTTCTCGACATTACCCATCCCACGCGGCCTACCCCTACACGTGTGGAGAAGGGGGAAAGCCGCATGCGACCGTAATTATCACGCATTTTCACAAATTCCGTGTTATGTTGAAAAAGGTCGCGTACACGAGTTTGATAGTTTCAATTTTATTTCTCGTGAATGTTACCATACTTGTACATATTATGTTGAAAGCTTCTTGGCGTAAAATTTATAAATATTTTGACTTAAATAATATAGATATTTCGCACATAATGTACGTAAAAAAACAAAATAACATCCTAAATATTATTCTTCACTTCGCCTGATAATGCAGAGCAGTTAAAACTTTATTTAATGAAGAATATTTCAATTTATGATTCTTAATATAGAACTCGACGCGATTATTTTCACATCCTTACGTACTAGCCTTGTACATTATAAAGACGCCACGGTATCAGGCCGTATTTCGATTATCTACAAGTAATATTAAGTCGCCTTTTGGGATCGTCGAAGTTTTCTTTTACCCCATTGATCCCTCGTCTCAAGATCCTATTCTTACCTACTTTTGAATTTTCTTTTTTGTCCTTCACGTAATCCATCTTGATTCCGGTATTCTCAAGATAAAACCAATTCGAAACAAACCAGTGCAACAGTTTGAAATATTAAAAAGCATCTTCTATTATTATTGAAAGAAATTGTCCAAACGGATCCAATTTGCTTGTGATAATTTATCAGTAGAGCGCCGACGATAAACAGATGAACCACTGGCGCGATGCCAGGCTGCCGGCTTCTAGTCACGGCCTACAGACACCAACGACTTGCTACCTACACTTTATATTACTGCCTACGTTGTACCACTTTATAGCTCATTTTACTACTTTACTACTACGCTATTTCAGGCTGCAGCGGGCAGATATTGATTTGATCTTCTGGTTAGCTTTTTGCCAGACGCATTTGATGAGGTGTTTTTGTCCCTTATCTCAGTATTTTATTAATTTTTGCTCATATTCCCTAAATCTGTTTTATTCCGTATCACAGTTTCAAAATAAATCCATTTAGACTTTATACGTGCAACAGTTTAAAGCATTAAAAAAACTCCTTTTACTAATTGAAAGAAATTGTCCAAATGCTTTTTATTTGCTTTTGTATTTGCTTTTGATAATTTATCAGTAGAGCTCCGGCGATAGACAGATGGACCTCTGGCGCGATGCCAGACTGCCGGCTTCTAGACACTGCCTACAGACACTTTTTATCACTGCTGTTTCTGTTATGCCACGCTGTCTCATTTTACTACTTTATTACTACCTGATACGCTATTCTGAGAGATGTGGCTGAATAGAATTTTATCATCTAGTTGCCTGCTGTTTTAGTTCTTTTTACTGGATTGTTTGGTCAAAATAAATAGGTGAAGTCAGCTTTTTCTCAGACTTAGTAGAATTTTTCAATTAAAGCTTATTATTTTTTATAGAATGGCGTATAGTAGTATAGTTTTAATTATTATTTTATTCTCTCTCATATTTCAGAGCCAAAAAGCCATTACTCAGCACCCGTTCAGTCTGATTGATTCATTAGTTAATGAAGCAGTCTCAAGAGTACTATACAAAAGTTAGGAATACGATGAGATGCATAGTCCGGGGTGTACTTTAATCGCAAAAGCGCGGTTTGTACATACCGCACCTTAATTGCGTCAATGCGCCATAACTTAATAAAAAAGCCTTTCAGACCTGTGGGATGTGCCGCCTTAAAATCTACTTTTTAGGAACGAACTGTATAGCCATTCTTTGGGTGCTACTGCCTACTCTTATGTTATATATTTCATATTGCAGCCCTCCACCCTGAAGGATCTTGTATTCACTATGTTGTTAGACAGTACCCTCAAATTGGCCTCAAATTCAGGCTTCGGGCGTTGTCGGACAAATGAACTGTGCTACAAAAGTTCAAACGGTCTTGATTTACAGAAACCACTGTTTATAAAAAAAAACAACAAAGAACTGCTCTACACTTTCAACATGAATAGATGTATTTATTCAGTAAAAAAAATATAAAGTAACTAAACTTTATTAGTACCCTTGCTATTCATGACCATACATTTTTAAAAGAAACCCAAAATGAAACTTTCCAAATCTATCTTAATCATTATTACATCTTGAAGACTCGTAACATCAAAAAGTTTGCAAGAAAGAGGCAAGGGAAATAAGTATCATCCCGAAAACATTATTTTCAGAGGATTAAAGAAAAAGTATAAAAGTTACAACTTTATGTATCGTGTTCAGTGATGTATATTCAAGTAAGTAAGTATATAAATACTTTTTCACTTACAGTTTGCTGTTGCTTGTACACAAAGTACATGTTTTATCAAAAGTTTCCCTGGCTCTATAGGTTTCAGCCTCAGCATTCTGATCTAGTAGTAGATTTCATTAAGTGATCAATTTCATTGTTTTTTTTTAAACATATTGATTGAAAAATGTTTTGGAGTATAGACGCATATATTCACCATCAACAATATTGCCGTAGTTTTTTAGCTTTACACATGTAGATAGTATTTTTTGTAAATAAACCTGTGTTTCTGTGTCTTCTGTGTCTTAAGGAGATTGATACTGCCTCGTTAGCGTATGCGTCTCTCAATGCGAGGTCTACGGTTCGATTTGTGTGTGAAGTGTTATTTGTGAACTTTCCATCAGAAAATTCACAATAGTGGCACGGAGTTGGCATTATGCCCGGTGGATGGCGATAGGCTATCCTCTATCCCATGGAACCAAAAACATGGAAACATAACAGGTAAAGTGTGGGTGCTGTACACCTTTGCCACACACTTCTGGGTAATAAAGACGTGATGTTATGTTATGTTATACGGCAGAAAAGTTGTATAAATACAGGAGTACGTCCAATATTACGCAATATCAGACTGTTTGCATTACCCACGTGAAAATACGTGAGGTAGTTCAGTAATTGCGTAGTACGCGCCACGTGGTTATTACTTAGTATGGAATCGGCTGCTTCCTTTGAGCGTTATGCAGTGACTCAGAACTCATCAGAAACAAACTAATAACGTACTGCACAAACTGTACCTGATTTTAATGAGGTTGATAACGACAGGTTGAGACGCTTAAGTACACTAAGGCTGGTTTTATCGTCCCGCCGCTGGACACGCGCTTGAACAGCAGTGCACTGTTAAAACGAGATTAGTACCGCGTGTTCCGCATACATTCAGAATAAGCAGCGCGCGCTTTGACAGCGCCGACGAACATGGCGCGTTTATTGAACGGCGCTGCTCAAGCGCGCGACTTTGAAACGCAACTACAACCCCATGCATCTGCGAACGCGCGCGCTCCAACGGCGCTACCGAAACGCGTAACGATAAAACCAGCCTACAGCGATCAATTTTGGACCTTTATCCTGTAAAGCTATTTTTCATAAATTGTGTTATTCTTTAATACGCATTTTATAGTTTAAGCAATTGCTAGGATATTACGAAACCAGAAATCTTCGCGCTTGTAATTAACTTATCCCTAAATCCAAAACAATTGTGTAAACTCTGTGATTTGGCACGATTTTAGTGTCGTTCAGTGATTTACCGCACTCGGAGGGAGCAACATTAAATGTCTAGTTATGCAATTAGGCTGTTTTTTGAAAAAAATAGACAGTATGTTTAAACAGCGATAGCCTACGGCACGCACCTCTGTCAATAAATCGTTAAAACACCGTGAGGAAACCTGCATGTCTGAGATTGCCAAAAAAGTGCTCGGGGGTGAGTGAAGTCTACCAATCTGCACTTGACCAGCGTGGTGGACTATCACCTTAACCATTTTATCATGAGAAGAAGCCTAAGCCCAGCAGTGGGACATGTATTAGATACAGGACTGCTATTAATCGCGTATTTCCTAGTACAACCCGGCAGACTCCCTCAGGCGTTATGAACGGTGACTAAGGGATAATTCAGAAATGGCCGGTACCTGCAAACTAATAATATTCTGCGCAAACTGTACCTGCTTTTAATGAGGTGATTTTGACAATGTGCGCCTTGGTATACTTAGGTACTCCACAGCGGCCTATTTTGGACTTGAGTTGCTACGAACTTTTTATGTTTACTGTTCATAAATCGTAATTTAGGATAGGAAGTATTTAACCATCTACTTATTATAGGCTGACCGTTTAATTGAGTCCTCGCCTGCGCGGTACAGGGGCGCGGGGGTATGACGACAAAGGGGACTGAAATAGGTGCGGGCGGTGGAGGCACTTAATGAAATATACAGGAGATGAAATGCACCAAGATATTTCCTAAGATATGTGACATCATAGGAAAAAAGAAATAGTGATTTATCAAATGAAAAATAGTTAAGAAGATACAAAATTTTAATGAACTTATGTACGTAAATAAAATATTTGAGAATAAACTATTATAATATTTGTTATCTAAACATATAATTCAATCGTAAGAAAGTCAAAACTTTTTTTGGGTCCAGTTTCTTTTTTCTAAAATATAAGCATACGTTAAAAGCCATTTGCTTGCACTGACTGTTTACTTTATGTCCGAAGATTTTTCGATTCATCTTGAGATTGTTATTACATGTGTACCTCTCACAAGGTGTCTGCAACAGTCAACACATGCGATCGCTACCCATGTAGCGAACGAAATGAAAAATTACAAAAATTTGCCCACCGCCCGCACCTGTTTCAGTCCCCTTTGTCGTCATACCCCCGCGCCCCTGTACCGCGCAGGCGAGGACTCAGTTAAACGGTCAGCCTATAGTAGTAAAATGTTTTAACTCTTCAAATGCTGACATACAATTTACTAGATAGCTTTAAAAGCTACATATCCTAAACGCTCACAAACACAATAACGTAAAAATATGTCAATCGTTTAAATACGAAGTCTGAAAATATAACTCAAGCCCAATATTTCAAAAAGATAGGTACCATAGCCATACGTGAAATTCAGCGGGGAATGAAGCCGGTATGTTTTATTTCTGTTCTCTTTTTTTTCAATTGTACACGGCCATCAGTTTCAGAACAAACCAGCATTTGTATAAAGAAAAAATTCAAAACCCTTTGTGCAAATATTCGTATTACTCATAAAATATGTACATGAACTTTTAGTGGAACATTTATAAGTGAATGTGTGTATTTGAAGCGTGCATGTGAATTATTGATATAACTTCTCCAATTCTTGAATACATACATAAAAACAATTTGCAACGTAAATAATAGACTCGATTTGGCACGTAGCGCATAAGAAACACTTTCGGTTGCGCCGCAGAGTGCTGAAATGAAAAGTAAATGGCCCCGAAACATCTCTAAAATGGTCCCACCGAGAGTACGTACCCTAATAGCTGCCAAATATTAGGAGCATCAAGCCTTACTTCTTGCAAAATGTAAAACAAATGTTACCATGATATCACACGATCATTGGAGCCCCAGTACCCGGTTGAACGTCCTTCACCTAATTTTGTGTTCCATCCTTTAACTTGTTTTGATATTGGCCTATTTAGGCACTGTTATCTAAGGGAAGTGATAATAAATTATTTGGAATATAGCGGTTTCTGAGGAAGAACTTCATTATTCATAAATGCTGACTAAAGTTCTACAGCTGAAAACACAATTGAATCTTAAATAACAGTTCATTATTTTTGCGGTTAACTCCATTTCAACATTCTACTCATCTCATTACGTAATCACATATATTCACTAACATAATTATACTCGTGCGAGCAAACTAAATCCTATTAATAGGTTATATTAATATGCGTATTTGCAGTAATAATAACCAGTAGCCGATTGAATAATCTGATTAATGGATCGATCGATTTCCACATTATACTGCTTCAATAGGCTGATATTTTAAGATATTTCCGCCATCGCCCAATATAACAGTTTAAACAGTAGCTTTAATCTAATTACATGAAAGTACAATATCTTAGAGCAGGGTTTGTACATAGATGTAACAATGCATTACTTCTTGCCTAGTCCAAAATCTCTTCAATCTATAAAACTTTCAGCGGAATTACCAGCATATAGATATAATATGTTAATTTATGTCTTCACGGCAATAGATTTGAGCAGGCCATTGGGTCGGAAAACGAGCACGAACCACAGACAACGAAATGGAAAATTTGCCTACAACTGGCACGAGGCGCCAGTGAACCGAACTGAGCCACTACGTGGCCGGTATTTACCACAAAATTATTCCGGTTTTTTTTTCGATGCTATAGCGAGGATCATGGTGATAAAAACGGAATGCAGATATTTTGCACCATAAATAACGTGCAATTAAATACTTAATACTTTGATATTCTATTAATGAGTGGAATATTTCACGAGTATCTAATTAACAAAGAAAAAATATCAATCAATTTTATGACAAACTTTTCCAAAGCATTCATCACGGTGATAATATAGAAAGTAGAGGAAAAACAGGGCTTAGCAAATAATTTTTTTGTAACATTGGCTTGAACAACAGAACACAACAGTGCGATTGCCAAAAATTACGATTATCATAAAAAAAAACTTAGAGATAACTGCAATAACATATTTCCACGATTATTATTGTTCCAATTTGACTGACAAAGCATCTAATAAGCCATTTCGTAATAGGCGTATAGGCAATAAAAAGAGGGTAAGAATTTGCTTAAGTAGTTTTTCACGACACGTTTTCCCATCGTCACGTTCGCATACGCGTTGTCGCGTGTTCTCAATCCAGTCAATAACAATCTATTTCTTTTTAGATTAGATGTAAAATGGTCAAATATCTTGTCTGAATGCGTAACAATTTGGTACCAAAATAGTTCACGATGATTTTCAGTTCAGTGAATATATTTATCAGTTTGTAAATATTTAGTATGCTGTTTTCTACTTTCTTGAATTCATATAATAATTTAATCTAACATTACATAACATCACGCCTACGCCTGTAATCCCAGAAGTGTACCTACAACACTAAAATATCTCCTATGTGAGCCTATTGCCATCTACCGGGCACAATTCCAACTCCGTGCTGCTATAGTGAATTTCCAAATATATTTAAGAAAAACAAAACATCGTTTATTAGATTTTTGTCAGCTTTTTGATGCATTTTTCACAGTATTTGCGGTCTTCACATAAAGATATATGTTTTTATACTTACGCGATTTGAGTACTTTTTCTAAAATAAGACAACGGGTCTAAATCGCGTTATTATTATAGAGGTAAATAAATACCAATGCTCGACGTTTCGACTTGACTTGCATCATTCGTGGTCACAAGCCGACACTATTTTTCGAAAAATCTTCGCATAAAGAGATTTTACCTATTACGACTACTACCAACCACCACGCGGGGCATCCGCAGACAAAAGCTAGTAAAGAAATAAATTCGTAGCTAAAGTCCGTAAATATTGTTGCACGTAATAAATGCATTGCAGAATGGCTCGGTGGAACTTCAACCTTAAACATTAATGCTAGTTTAATATTCAACTAATGGAAGGAGGCCAACTAGCAAGCTTACTTAGCAAATAGAAAAAGTTGCACGTAATTCTAGTGTTGTGGACTTTTTTGGTTGACTCACACTGGCTGGCGAAGCTGGCTAGTTGGACTGACATAATAATTAATTTAAAAGACGAATAAAAAAAGAATAGGACGACAAGACTGACTTGACAACTTGACTCTGTACGCGGCCGAGTGTGTTGCTGTCAATAAAATAGTGTTTAAAAATCCTGTGTTTCTCTGCGTGTCGCCCCATCATCTAGAAACTACGAAGTAAATACAGTGTAGTAGGAATGTTTTTTACAAAGAATGCATAAATGATTGGTAGGTATGTAATTATTTTAATTAATACCTTGATTTACTATCATTAGATCAATTATTAAAGAAAGAAAAGAAAGAAAGCAGATATAATTATACTGCCTCTATGGTCCAGTGGTTAGCGTATCCGCCTCTCACCGCGAAGTCTTGGGTTCGATTCGACAAAGTGTTATTTGTTAACATTCCACAATAGCAGCACGGAGTTGGGAATTGTGCCAGGTTGATGGCGATAGGCTCACCCCCTATCCCATGAGACCTAAACATAAGAGGTGAAATGTGGGTGTTTTACACCTCTGCCTCTCCCTTCTGGGTAATGATGCGTGATGTCATGTTTTTCTTACTATTTAGTGCATTTTTTGCAATTGAAGTTGCCTTAAAAAAATAAAGGCAACTTCAAAGACCTGCAATTGAAGTTGCCTTTATTTTTTTAAGTAAACGATGTAATTTGAACGAAAAACACAGCTGTAAATTGCAGTGTTTACTTTAATTCGTTGGAATTGCAGTTCAAGAACAAACATGCAATTTACAGAGCTGTAATTCGTTGATTGCATAGTTCAATCGAAACGGCTTGAGTCTGTTACTGAATCTGACATGACGATACGTTGAATTAAATTAGATTGTAATATTTTTGACGCTATTTTTAAAACAAAGCACTTAATAAGTGGCAAAAAATACGCAAAACATGTATTTTTTGGATTATTTTTGTATCTCAAATCAAGAAATCATAATTCTTCATTTCAAGAAAAACCTTACTTAAAAATATATACCTACTTTTCATGATAGGTAATTTTCCAAATAGATAAAAAAATGGGTATAAAAAATACACGCCTGTATTCATCAAATAACAAAAAGACACATTGGCATCAAAAGGAAGAACACTTCAAGTACGGATAAGTTCAAAGATTTCAACGAGTTTGTTGTTTTTTTTGGACAAAAACAGTATACTCAAAAGACAATGGTTACGGAGAGCATTTATGACGTCACGGGAGCTTGCGGGATGCGGGTGGCGGGGGTCGGGGTTCAAGGGCGCGAATGTAGGTCATTGGGACACGGACAAAGTTGGGCTACCGGATTTACTCCGTGCGTTGCTCACGGACGACTTGCTTCCTGATTGGTTTCGTCATGTCATTGTGCAGCTACATATTCATGCTTTTCTTGTACGAAAATAGTCTTTGAGATAGGATATTGAATTTCATTCATGATAGTATTTACTCTTACTTTTCAAGCAGATTTTAAATGCAATCTCGTTTTAAAATTGATGTATTTTCACTACTTATGTTAAATAATAGGTACGATAACATTACAAAAGGACTACTCAATATCGCATTACCAACTTTACAGAAACAGTAAATGCAAGCCTTTCTATCGAGGATACATATTAATATCGAGGATATTAATTAATCTATATTAATTTATTACTAAATTTTTGCATGCCGTATTGACGGCGAAACATGCTGAATAAAACTTTATGTACCTACTTAACACCTTTGTAAACCATGTTTCTCGCAAATAAATATTCTTATTCTTATTCTTATTCGTACATTTGCTTCTTCCAAGAAGATATTATATAGGCGATAGAAACATAACTACTTATTCAAATTAACGTTAATTATATAAGGATCACTAAACACAAGTGCTGGTATAGCAGATCTGTAGAAATCATGTGCTTCACGGGATAATCAGGGAGCATTTTGTTGTGGTCGAAGCTGGTCGTAACCCAAAACTTCAAAAGATCCGTTTAATTACCTCAAGAATGTTTTCATGAAATCTACTTATTTTTACGAGAAGTATGTGTACTGTAAATGAAAGACAATAAAGTAAATAAATGCAACTGTAAATATATTTATTAAAATAATCTTTATTTACAGAGAAATATACATATAGTATCTTAAATTAAATTAGCCTAATAACTTAATCTAAACTTAATAAGTCACTGTCAGAAGGCCTCGTTCCCAAAATGCTAGCAGCATTACCGCGTTGTATTGCGATACTTAGTCGCTGGCTGAAATATAATCCAGTATTTCGAGAACGTGTTGAAATTAAAATGATATGTTAATCTATCTGTCACTCCATCTGCCTTCATTCTCTAATCTGAGGGTTAGATCATAGGCTGAATTTTACCAAGCTAACCAAATAGCTGTTTGCAAACTCCCCGTATGAATTAACAAATAAAAAAGCCGTATCAACGATAAAATTTCTTATCAAGCGAGATAATCAAACCGTAATACCTAGTTCAAAATATGTGGGTGAGCTTTCACACAAAGGCTTTGTTTGCGCTTAATCGACGCGTGATATTTCGCTAGCGTGTCAAATTATTTCACGAACCATGTTATTATTTGAGGGAAACCGGTGACCCGCCTTTTTCATGCAATTTCAGCAGTCATAATAAAGCTGGTGAAACACGAAACTTCGCTGAGGACTATGACCCTAGAGAAATGTTCAAATCAACAGATTATATTCAGTAAAGTTTACATTTTAAAAAACTTTCAACGCTCATTGCTTGCTGGTACTATATTATATTTTACAAATTTACATTAAACCAGTTCAAAAACAGAACATTAGAACAAAAAACAAAAGTAATCAATCACCATAGAGCATAGTGACAACTTAACCCCAAAAGGCATCAAAAGAAAACTCATTCAGTAACGTGGTATTGTAATTTGATTCTTATCCGTTCTAAATATATTCCTTATATTGTTAGTAACTGGTTATTTACTGCTCTGAACAGCGATCATTTTTCATAAGAACTATTTTGCCTTGTACTGGATGAGAAGCCTTTTATTACGAAGATAGCGTTCGTTTATTTATAGATTCAAGGTTTGCGTATTTTCTTCCAAGCCTTACACAGGGTTCTTACTGAGGATTATGAAACATGTACACTCGTACAGTACAAAGGATGCTATAATATAATAAATAATAAATCATTTATTTCAGGCTGCATAGGCCCATAGATATATACCTTAACCTAAAATACATAATTATAAATTCACTTCCTTTGCACTAAGTTGCGTTCCTGGGGTATAGTTCCGCGGAAGCGACGGAAAACAACACCCTGCGGCCAAAAGCTTTCATCAAGCACCTGTTCCAGCATACAGGTCGGCACTCGCACCACGAACGCCTTGAAGTTGACGTTGCGGCGCGACTCCAACAGCTGCACTCTTAGCACATGATTCAGCTTCTGGCTGACATATCTCGCGATATCCTCTGCCTCGGTGGTGTAGTGCAGGCGCGAGATAAACATCAAATGTGATCAAAGTTATTTTAGTGAAGGTACATTGATAGATATACTAGTTGTTTGGTACATCTTTTGCCAAATTAAATATGCTCCTTAAATTTTGATTATGGTACTACTTTTCTAAAAAATCTTAATAATTTAAATAACAAAACTGATGAGGTAAAAAGTGAGTTAGTAGTGGTAAAACCATAGCTAAGAACTTCTAATTGATTATTTTTATAGCATTTAGCTATGCTTAGCAAATTATACTAAAGATAGGAACAAATGGATGAACGTGACGTCACGAAATGACGTATCATACAGTTGAGAAATTAAGGAGTTCTGGCAAAAGGCGACCGTAGCTGGATGGCTAAAGCGGCTGCCCGGTGTGCAGTAAGGTCGCAGGTTCAAATCCTGCCGGTCCCATCCCTTTCTTAGTATATAGCTTAGAATACCGAAACCGAAGAATACTACCTTATTGCCACTTTAATTTGATATATATACAATGAACAACCTGTATGTGAATTTATACTAAATTAAACTCTCTTACATTATTTTTACGTTTTCGTTTTAACAGTCGTGAAAAGTAATAATTTAATTAAATGCGTTTAATGTGCTTTATTTTAAGTCCTGGCCCGAGATTCTAATTGTTGATAAGAAATTAGAATTGCGCTAAGAGGGTGCTATAATTATTTTAGTACATTGTTTTATACTCAGAACAGCTTGCGAAATTAAATTAAGGTTTGGAGCAAAATATCAATTGTAATCCAAATAGTTAGGAATTAAACTTTGGCGCTCAGCTCTGGCGCGCTACATCGAGGGCTGCAAAAAAACCTATTACAAACTTAGAGCAGTATATACTTTTATTACATAACATAACATCACGCCTATATTACCACGAAGGGTGTGGCAGAGGCGTAAAAACTCACATTTCACCCACTGTTGTTTAGGTCCCATGGGATAGGGAGTGAGCCTATCAGTATCCACAGAGCACAATTCCAACACCGTGCTGCTATTGAGATTTTCCTGATGGCAAGTTCACAAATAACAATATGCCCGAACCGGGCATCGACCGCGTACCAACGGTCAGAGGCGCATATGCTAACCACTGGACCAACGAGACAGTCAAAATGTCCAAAATAAGTAAGCATAAAAAAATATAAATTTAAATGAAAATTTTCATTTCAAAATTATTATAATTTATGAAAAATAATGTAACTTTGGTTAAATTCAAATTCAAATTCAAATCATTTATTTTCATAGGCTCCAGGAGGCGCTTGAACACGTCAAAACATTACAAAAAATGCTATAAAAGTAAATAATAAATAATACTAAATTATACTAATTACAATGATTTGAATAACCGGGGCTCAGATTAATTTTAATCAAACTGTTTAGAATCGAATTAAAATCAATCTAAGTACCAGCTCCGATGGGTATTGCATTATGAGAAGAGCTGGTGAGAAACTCATGTGCACCATCTTTTAAAATGAAAAATATAACAATATAAAAGTACATAAAAAAATCACATAAGAAGAGCAATTCATTTCCAAATACTATTATCATTTATGTAGTCTAAAATACTATAGTAAGCTTTTTGACATAATTTAGTTTTAACATATTTTTTAAATTTACCTATTGATAATTCTATTGCGTCTAAAGGAAGTTTATTGTAAAAGCGTATACATTGACCTGGAAACGAGTTAGAGATTTTATGGAGCCTAGTAGTGGGCACAGCGAGTTTGTTTTTGTTCCTTAGATTTAATTTATGGAGATCACTATTTTTCTTAAATTTCGTTTGGTTTTTGTGAACGTACATTAAATTTTCGTAAATGTATTGAGAATGTAACGTCATAATATGTATCTCTTTAAATTTATTTCTTAGTGTCTCCTTGGGACTCATCATATAGATAGCTCGAATAGCTCGTTTCTGGAGCACAAATATTGAATCTATATCCGCGGCACTACCCCAAAGCAATAAACCATATGACATACTACTGTGAAAATAGCTAAAATAAACTAAACGCGCAGTGTCAACATCGGTCAGTTGACGAATTGTTTTTACGGCGTAAGCTGCTGAGCTGAGTCTACCAGACAACGTTTCTATATGTGGGCCCCATTGTAATTTAGAGTCTAATGTTATACCAAGAAAGACAACCTTATTGACCATTTCCAATTCCTCATTGTCCATCACCACACTAGTTTTGACTTGCTTAACATTTTTTGTAAAAAATCTAATATATTTCGTTTTACTACCATTTAAAAGCAAGTTATTAGCACTAAACCAGTTCACTATCTTTGATAAAGCATTGTTTACATCGTCAATTACTGATTGTTGTCTTTTTACCTTAAAAACTAAAGAAGTGTCATCCGCAAACAATACTATCTCATGATTATCCTTAACAAGATGAGGTAAATCATTAATATACAAGAGAAACAGGAAAGGCCCTAAAATAGAGCCTTGTGGCACCCCCATTGCTACAGCTGATCCATGCGAACGCTTTCCATTGACATCTACTCTCTGAATCCTATCGCTTAGATATGAAGTAAGAAGATCCAGAGCGATGCCTCTTATACCGTAGTGGTGTAACTTCTTGACTAGAGTTTCATGCTGCACACAATCAAAAGCCTTAGATAAGTCACAAAACACCCCATAGGCATCCCGCGACTCTTCCCAAGCCTCAAATATGCATTCCAGTAATTTTACCCCAGCATCACATGTTGACCGTCCGCGAGTGAAACCGAATTGTTTAGTGTGCAACAGATTGTTTTCATTAAAATATTTAAGTAACTGCGCGAGAATTGTTATTTCGCTTTATCTTGATTTTTTATCTTGTTAATAAATATCTACAAGGAAAACTCTACCGCCCAATTAATAGCGGTAAACATAACCACACTTTACCTTTTTTTTCTTCGAATAAGGCCCAAAACAAAAACACTAAAAAATAAACAGAACGGTCAACTGTTTCTTGTGTCCAAAAGTGGCAAGGGTCGCATGGACTGTTGCCGGTAATCACAAACCCGTGTTATTCTCGTAACTCCTAATCAACCCCATTGTTATGGAGGAGACCGGCACCGTCGTATATTAATATGTATTGTACGTAATTGTACCCAAACATAGTGACATAATCTCGGGTATGAGACCCTCTGGGATGATTATACTGTTCATGACACGTTGAACACGACTACAGTTCATTCATGTTGACTTATTCTTATTCATTTAGTAAAAGGGAGTATATAATACGGATACATGACATGTATTTTAATTATATCTCTATAATATAAAAATGAATCGCAAAATGTGTTGGTAAGCGCATAACACAACAACGCCTGGACCAATTTGGCCAATTCTTTTTTTTAAATGTTCGTTGTAGTTCAAAGATGGTTTTTACGGCGAGAAAAATTCGAATAATTGCTGCAAAACCCTAAAAACAGCCCTTTTTTCCGACTAATTTCAAATTAACTCTACGTTTTCTAACTAAAACGTAGAGTCAATTTGAGTTTTATTGCTATTATATAAAGTTCATATTAAATTACAAGCACTCACTGTTGTTTAAACAATGTAGGTATGTTCCTATCGTCAAATAGTCAATTTGCAAAGTTCAAATTCAATCATATTTATCAAAACAGTGTGCGTTGCAGCACAGAATATCCTCTAGCAAAAAAGAAAACGAAACTCAGTCTTGTATACCACGGGTTCTACGACAGCTAATTTAGGTCCATAGGACCATTAATAGATACAAGCATATTGCTTTGTCGAAGCTGTCGGCTGCAAAGATTACAATAACAAATTTAATGAATTAATAGATTCAAATTTAAACTAATAATTCAAAATTATTTCTTTATAAATCAAAATGGCGGCGATTTATTAAAGTATGAAACAGTTAAGCAACAGTGAATATCCTTTGCCATAACGTGCCAATTCTGTCAGCATATCGGACGTTGCCCACTGGCAGCGGTTTAATGAGAAAGCTTTACTTAATTTAGTTTATAACAACATGGTCAGTGAAATTGCTTACCTAAGAAAGATTTTGGTTAGTTACGAAACTAACGTTACTAATTCTAGTCAATGTAATCGTTTATCATCAATACAAATGAATTAAATTGAAGTGCCTGTTTTAAATGACACAATTAGTATGTTTTTTCAAGCTGGTATATTTGTTTCAGTCTGTTTGTATCGGCTTATCTGCTAAATGGCAGGACCAATTTTACCGCGTAACATAGGCTACTTTTTATTGATGTGCCTAACACGCAGACGAAACCGCGGTAGAAAGTTCGTTTGTTTGTTTGATAGCGCTAATCTCAAGAACTACTGATCGAATCTTGAATTCTTGTGAATTGAATGAATTATTTTTTTTTCAATAAAGGTTTTAAGATATTTAACTTTACGCTAAATTCCACGGGAATGGAGCAGTAAGGATGAACGCGAGTCAAAGCGCGGTTGCAGCTACTACGTAATACAACGAATTCCACGCAAACAAAGTCGCGAGCAGAAGCTAGTTTAATAAATAATATTATCGATGGTTCATAATTTCATATACGACATAACTAGACCGTAACCATATCATAGTTCGCTCCATTACGTTGAGTAACTTAAACCTACCTCACCTTACACATTTGTAAAATACTTATATTGTGTACATTTACTTTGATGTTTATTTATGCGTGTATTGTTTCATAATTATTGTACGCCCAACTTGAAAGGGACACAACTGTTTCACGCACAAACGTAACAAAAAACCAGCAGCCATAAATACTGCCTTTCCCATATTCACATCCGAATCGGAAAGGCCGTTAGCATACAAATGAACTAATTTGTTCCGAGCCCACGGAACAAGCAACAATAATCGAATAATTTCGTTTCAGGAAGGCAGAACTTGAGGTGAACAAGGAATAAAGGGGGACTTCACACAAAGAGGAAAATTTAGGACTAACTGTTCCAGCATAACGTGCAAATACCGGGGGATAGAATTGACAACATAAAAGAATGTACCTATATTTCAAAAAGCAAGTAATAAACTCGAAAGTTTGTCAGCGATTTTGTAATGGTGCATGTCATGAAGGTAGCAAGCACGTGTTAGTAAGCTACAGTATGTTGAGTTTGCGGGACCATGCATCTACCTTCTTGCGCTCGTCAATTGTTCAGCCTTCTGTAATATAAATATAGCTGGCATCTGACTGTGTAGTGTGATAGGTAACGGAACGTTACTTTAAAAATGCAAATGACTCTTTGTTGCAGCTTTCCAATATACTATAAAGTACTCGTGCCACTCATTATTTCGCTTTTAATAATAATAATAACATGTCCCACTGCTGGGCTCGAAAATGATTAAACTGTCCATCTACCATACGATAAAATGTGCAACATTTATGCATTGATACAATGAGTTTAGTAGGAGGATGGGTGCATGCACACATATTGTAACCATATTTATGGATCTATAACTTTTTCTAAGTGTTATCAGTCCACATGGTAACTAAGTGACTTTTGATAAAAAAAAATCTACAGAAAGCTAGACTTGGACCTTTCACTCTTAGATAAAATTAAGCCTAACCGAAAAACACTATCTACTACAAGAACATTTAATTCATACGTGACAGATTATTTAATTTTATTTAAAACTTCATATACAAAATTTGTATACAAGGCGGACTTAATGCCATAGGCATCCTCTACCAGTCAACCTTTGGGTGATGCAGAGATTAACAAGGCAGGTGAAGTTATAAAATATAGCGTTTGATTTGAAATCATAAAAATGAAGGTCATAAAAATCAATACAATTAATTAATACATAATGAAAATATGTGCGTATATATATGCATAATATCTTCATAACAAAATACTTAAATATAAGTAAATATTTAATAAATAAAATATATATAAATATATGAACTAATAATAATAAATATTATGGTGGCGATTCATTTTTGTTGAGGAGAAGATTCCGAACCTTGATTTTAAAGGCGTATCGACTGGTGGCGGTCCTAATTTCGAGAGGGAGGGCATTCCAAAGAAGAATAGATTGGACAGGGAAGGAAGAATTTACAAAACCAGTAGTATGAGAAGGACATAGTAATAGAAGATTATTGGAGGAGCGAAGGTTTCTATCGTGGTTATCACACAGATATTGGAAATAGGGCGTTAGGTAAGTAGGAGGAGTAGGAGACATCAGGAAAGAAAACAGGGTTGTGAGAGCACGCAAGCTACGGCGTTGATGAATAGATAACCAATGTAATTGTGAACGATAAGTAGACACGTGATCATACTTACGAAGATTAAAACTAAATCGAATGCAGTTATTGAGAAGACGGTCGTATTTATTGAGACGTTCTGCATTCAGGTCATAATAGCACACATCACCATAGTCGATCACAGGGAAGATAAGGGTCTGCACAATTGTGGTCTTAATGTGTGTGGATTATAATGTAAGCCAAAAGGCCAAACTCTTTTGAGCTAAATAGGAAACTTTGTACAAAAGCGCTCATAAAAATACAAAATGGATTATAAAAATGGCGTCATAATAAAGTTGGAATATTTAACTATCCAACGTTTTCACGAGTTCGGAGAGCTGCGCAAACCAGTGCCTCAATTTAGTTTATAGTTATAGAGTGAAAAACAACGTTTGAATGAAAAGTGGAGCGAGAGTAGGCGGAAACTGACAGCAAACGAGAAGTTGAGCGAGCTTCCTTTAAGCGTGGCGAGGCATTGTCAGTGGCGCTAAGCGCCCTCCGTCATCGTCCACTAACGTCAAGAGAACGTCCCACACACCACACACATCCAATGTCTGATGTCTCAATGTTAATCTCAATTATGGTGTCCCAGATAGTAGTATTACTTATGTGGATTCATAGAACTCTACTGTTTATGACATTAGATGATTCAGAAAAAATATTGGGTATTTTGTAAAAGGGGCTAAACAATTCCCTGAAATTGTCGACTAGAATATCTTCCTACAATCGACGAGCTCGGATGCAGCATTTCATATGTAAGACTGCCCTTGAGACAGTGCGTGTTTGACAATGTGTGCTCACGTGAAAGCTGAGGGCAGCGAGTTGATGTCGCAATATCCACATATTTTATGCGAGCAAAGCAATATTGGGACTTAGTTTTTAGTGGGAACGCTGAAGTGGCAGTGGGCTGGATTGAACAAGACAATTATTCTGGAACAACAATTCATGACATATGGGATTTCACTGGACAGTACATTTTGGAACACGTATAAATTCAACCGGACATACAGATTGAAACAGTTCAGTGAGGCACGTAGCGACATCCATAGCCTGTAGGACGTGGCTTGATTCTCTTAAACATACAAATACAGCGAGACGTGACGGATTTTCGCTTCAATTTAAGAATTTCAAACGCTTGGGTTCACAGACCTTCTTTGACGTTTCGGATAAACGAAACATCAAAGTCATAACTTATAAAATCTTGCCTAGTAGTAGTAATCTACTTTTTTAAGATTTTCGTTTAACAATATCAAAATGAAATTCATTTAACAGCATTACGGTTACAGAGCTTGTAATAAACTAATCCTTTATACTTTTATAGATATCTTAATTACAAGTTAAATATTACCGTAGGTATCTAACAAACTAGATATTCTTCATAAATTACGGTTACCTTGACTTAACGTTATATTTTCTGGTATTTTTCTTTTTAATTTTTGCATGAGCCGCGGATATAATAGAACAAAGACATGCCAATGGCTTTTGATACAAACTGAAAGTAGGTTATTTTCGTTTTATAGAGGGTACAAGGGCTTTATTTGAAATAAGCGTGTTAACTGTAATTTACGACTCAAGCCCTTCAGTGAAAAGCTATTGTTTATTCAATTAGGTTCACGTTTAGGATTTACACCGCCCTGTTTTCTGTCTTTATGAATGCAATGCGCCAGTTTTATCACCATGTTGCCGAAAATTTTAAATATTTATAAAGCAAAATGTTTAAAACCCGTGATTTTAAGGCTATTTCTTTCACAAATACACAACAAAATGAAACCTGACTACTTTTCTAGGCGTAAAGGGTGAATCAACACAACAATTTGCCTCAAATAATTAACACCCTGACAATTATGAAGCTGTCAAACTTGAAGTATTCAATACTGCGCTTTATCTTTAAACGATAAGGTTCATATTCAACTGCATATCCAGGGCTGAAATGCACTGTACTTGTCAGCCTAGACATGGCATACTCCGCATACTCGTTTGTTCTATTTTTAAGCTACATTTTACAGCTCCATGCCTCTTCTATCACAAGCACAAGGTCATTTTCATTTACAAACGAGGCAAAACTGTGTTGAAAAGCTACGTTTATTTTCCGTATGGAAATGACACTTTCTTTTTTCATAGTCTATGCTGATTTGACAGGTACATGCTGCTTTACAAATATTAAAATATATTAATATCGTAAGTATCTATTTAGGTATCTTCAGAAAAAGAGTAAGTAATCTTTGAAATACTACAATTGATACGTTATTAATTATTTTAGAACTTAATACGTGATACGTGAAAATATAAAAAAATGTCGCAAAGAGAGCTAATAACAAAAAATTACAAATAAAAAACAAGGATAGATAATTAGATACAGACCACAATGATAAATAGATATTGTTAACCTTTATACCTCCTATATCGTCCTTCCTATATCGCAAAAGGTTATGAGCGCAATATTGTAGCTAAAAGATGGTATCCAATAAGAAATAAAATATATTGGTACGATTTCAGTTCAAAGAGCGCACATATTTTTAGATATTCGTTGTATTTGTACTTAGATAAATCAAAATACTCGTATGGTTTGAAAGCGTTTAAGTTAAAATTACACGAAATGAATTTGTCTGTAAAATAATGTTTTAACTTATATATTATCATCAATGTTGAAATATTTGAAAAATCCACAAGTCACGTTCAATTACACGTGAAATTGAGATAGGAATGTAATTTCAAATTGTACCTGCATTATCTTTATCAGTGAGCTCATTGGTATTCTTTTCGCAATCAGATATTCCGCTTTCGTGCTGAATTCACTTACAGGCGCACTGGGCTACGGAAGAATCCCAAATACCTCGTATATTAAACTGCTATAGCCTTTTGTTCACGGGCAATTTATAAGATAGAAAGTCTAATTACAATTAAGACAGTTATAAAATTAAAAGTTTTACTTTCGTACGTAGAATATAATAATATATAATTATGTAATATTGATTAAGGATTCGCATTCATTTGTAAAAGTCCTTCATTTTTACCAATTATAAATACAGGAAGTAAAAAATATGACACAGGAATACAGAAACAGTAAAGTAAAAACACCAATATATTAAGCACTTTTGTTAACCCTAAAGAAACGGATCTGTTCTGAACCATAAAATGTTACATGTAAAATGTCTACATTTAACGAGAACAAACTAAATTATACCAAGCTTCGTCAAAGTTAACTGATTCTTAATAATTCTCGTAACATTTTGAATGGCTAAAGTCTGAGTAGAGCAAGTTCGCGTGCTAAAAGTTCTTTAAATATTTCCGTTCAAAGTTATGTTTTTATTGCTAATTGGAATCCGTATTCGCACATATTCGTATTTTCAAGTACTAGAAGATATCAGGCGGGATACGGAAGGTTCCTTGAATGAACACGAAAGTCCTCTTTAGTTCGTGCAGGAGGCGAATGTATCCCGGTTTACAGCGGGTGCACATTCCCGAGGCATCGTAAAGGAGACTCGGGTAATGGCCAGTAAATTTTTACAACTTGAACACAAATCGCATAAAAAAGTCAAATAAGCCTGTCGGGTGAGTTTATGGCCTAAGAAATTACACTAGAAAGCTAATTTTGTTTCGATTTACAGTTGAAATTATTGTATTCTTGAGAATGTTTTTCCGTTTATACACAACGGACATTTTGATGTGTGGCGGTCGAAGTGAAATTAGTAAACGAATCTGAGGGTGAAAGTAACACCTAACAGTTCCACTGTTTAGTGTTTCTTACTTTAAATAGTGTTTTTTGCCTATTTATGACCCACATAAACTTTTCAAATGTAAACCCAAAAAAACGTCAACTAAAACAACAACAAAAGAGCTGTAAAAGAAACCAGTATATTTTATTATTGGTGAAGTTTTATCCTTTTCCGTCAGTATCGTAGATCCTCAATTTTGTCCTTTAGAAGTTTTTGGTATCGGCCAGAATCAGGCGGCCTTGATAGAATAGATAGATAGATAGAATAAACTTTATTGCACACCAAAAAATAAGACACATTAAAGAACATAATTATACATTAAGAGATGTACAATGGGCGGCCTTATCGCTAAAAAGCAATATCTTACAGGCAACCTTTGGATGGACAAATAGATAGTTAGACTGATATGGGGCAGTTTAAGGTGTAAGAGATGAGATAGAAGGTTTACTATAACTAATATTTACATAAATTTACACATTTAATAGGTACATTTACCTACAAATTAAATACATATTATATAAACATATATATAGGTATACTTAAAATAAATATGTACATATCACTATTTATATATTAAATACATACATATTATTATAAATAAATATTATACATACATATAATGAAAACAGAGGAAAATAAGAAATGTATACACAAGTTTTACACATGCATCTGAAAGGACTGGCAATGTGAATAAATAATGTTAAGATTTATAGAGAGGATAAGTAATGATCTTTGACAATTTTTATAGAAGAGTAAATAGTTTTGGCGCGTCGAATAGACACGGGTAATGCATTCCACAGACGTGTTGCTTGAACCACAAAGGATTTGTCGTAGAAGGTGGTAGAATGCATTGGCATATCCAGTTTCAGATTTTCCGACGATCTTAAGGCTCTAGAATGCGTGTCACTGACTTGTTGACTTGATTGATTTGTTTGTTTAAAACAAAATCGTACTACGAATAAGTAGGTATAATAAGTTATGACGTTAAAATTCAAGCATAATTTTATAGTAACTAAACTTTAGTCGAAGTTGAGCGTAGTTGAATATACCCAACGCAAACATTAGTAAACTATTAACTGTACATTTCTTAACACACATATAAAGACGGGGCCGTCAAACTTTGCATCTGCTAAAGCCAGCTCCAGACATAGTTACTGTTTGGCATCCAAATAACTACCCCAGTTACAGATCTGGAGTAGTACAGAGCGTTTAAATAATTTTACGTCTTATATTTATAAGATAATCTAGCCAAATCAATTATCAACTGGTAAAAAAGGTCCATAAAGGCTTTAAGAATCTTATTGGTAAACTCTCCAAGTTTGACAAATCGATCTGTGATAAGATAGAATAAAAGGTATATACTTTAGATAGAATAGGTATAGGATATAGCATTGAATAGGTTAGGTATCTGCTGTCACATTTGTACGTGCAGCCCCACTTTAGAGATAGAAAAAAAAATACATACATACAGTAGAATTCTATGCTCGGAGTTTCTTTGAAGGATAAAATTCGTAATAAGGCCTCCGACAAAGAACTAAAGTAACCGCTCTAAAGTAACATAGCTCGCAAAATTAGCTCGCTGAAGTGGCAATGTGCTGGTCACGTTTGCCGAAGGACCGACAGCCGTTGGAGCAAACGAGTCCTGTAGTGGAGACCGCGACTCGGCAACCGTAAGGTAAGACCCCCCCTGCCAGGTTTAAAGACGACCTGAAGAAGGTCGCTGGAGGGGACTGGATGCGGAAGGCGCAGGACCGGGTGTTGTGGCGCAAATTGGGAGAGGCCTATGTCCAACAGTGGACTACAAGCGGCTGAATGATGATGATACAGTAGAAATCCCCAATAGCCAATAGAAGCGGATTCCAAATATTTGCGTTTCAAAATTAACATTTTGACGTAAGTATGTCATAACTTGTCCTATATTATGAGTACTTATGACACAATAATGCGCAATTTTAAGAAGCTAAATACAGAACTTTTCCTTCCGCTTTATAAAAAAATTAATTGCGCCAAATATTATTGGCGCAGTATTTACTGCTATATGTTATTTTATGCTTTTTATACCCAACTTCCAAAAAAACTGTTTATCTAAATATTTGTGTATCCACAATGTATCGAATATTACAAGCAACATTTATTTTCTTTTGTTGAAACATTGACCAAATCGCGTCATTGTGTCAAACTGATGTGTATATTCTGTGAAAGCATTCATTTTCTACATGGCGTAGCACTATGTTACACGACACGTTGTCACTGTGCCTGATGGTAGTAACTTGTTCCGGGAATTCTGAAAACATTTCATGCTGACTGAATACATTTCAGTCAGTTAGTAAATATTTAGGTTCTCGAGCCAAATTTTGGGCATGTTTGGCAACGGATTTGTGATTGATTTAAATAAGTAGTGAAAAATATTGTAAATAACGGCAAGTGAATTCCTCATAATACTAAAATATCGCAATGCTAATCCACATTATCACAATATTATGCGTATTGTTTCATTCTCCGATCTTGATTGTTATATATATCATACGATTTATTCTCATACGTACGTATCATATATACGTATAGTATCAAGCGAGATGTGGCTCCAGGCCGTTCACGAAACGTCGGTTTTAAAGACACCATCTCTACTTAGTCCTTCATATAGTTAGAGGCGTGATATCCGACAAAAAATATTATATTTTGAATGGCCAGGCAAATGCCGCCTTTTCCGCACTTGCTGTTATCGACGGCACGACACCCGCGGGACGTAATACCGCGAGCCGTAATGCCTGTTTATTGGAAAACTACGCGCAGCTTTTCATTTCGAGTTAAAAGGAAATTAATGGCGCGAAGTAAATATTACAATTCATCTATACTACCGTCTATAGCTGCAAATGAAATTCAGGTTAAAACCTTGAAACTTATATAATATTCATAATATTATTACATATTCTATATTATGTCTTAAATTAAAAAAAAAACAAAATTTATGCTGATGGCAAATTTGCCCGAAAACTGCAGTCTCTCACGTCCACACAAAACACGTTAATAAAAATTCAGGAAACGTCATGAATATACATGGCAATTTTACGTGCCAGGCAAATTCGAGTAATAATATTATAAAAAAAACGAGCAATAATAAAATCAACAACGTCGTACTGAATTTGTAGATTCTCTTTATTTTGTTACACGTATAACATTTTGGTTAGACTTTTTCAGTCTCACCAACTAATTCTATTATTCACTCAAGTGGCAGGATGACCTTCTCTTTTCCTAATCTAATGCTTTCAGGCTGAGACGGCAGTAACTGCTGACACAGATACTTGCAGACATCTAGTATATGTACGAATAGATGTACTCTCTGAGGTATTGCGGCATTCATATTTAATCAGGGGTCACCAGCCAAGACTTATTGCTTCATAATTCAGCTGTTCAGGTAAATCAATACATATAAACTTAACTTGACCTCTTTAGACTTTTTATATGTATTTGTATTATAAATCTTGTTTTGAACAAAACGTTCTCGTAGCGGAAATTTTGCCGATTTTCAAATTAGTTGAAATTATACAAGCGTTAAAATATACATTTTGCGAACTAATTGTTTAATTCAATTATCAATAATCGATATGCGTTGCAATTCCAAGAAAAAAAATAATTCCAACTTTGTGCGAGCTCTATTTCTTCAAGTTTCCTTGAAAAATCTAAACTATTACGCAAACTAGTTTCCGAAGACCTGTCACTAATATATTCTTCATAAAGTCTATTATTTTCCTGCAGCATCGTAACTTTCCTGAGATCATAAATCATACAGGCCGTATACATAATCAATTCGTAGACACCAGTAGTTTTGCTTACACATTCTAATATTTACGGTGTCTAGAAATAAAATATCCTGAAGGATGTTCTTGTTTCAGTTTATCACTGCTTGGGCTTTATGTAACTCTGATCCAATCCGAGACGCGACGTGGTATGTAACAGGCTTTTAACAGCCCGTAACATAGGAAAACCCTTCATCAAAAACGTGTCTAGTTGGCCAACAATGTTTGAAACTATATTTGACTGACTTAGTAAATAATAAAACAATTAAGTAAGTTTCAAAATCCTCCAACACTACACTTAAAAGACACCTTTTTGTCTGCAATGGTTTCATCAAAGAATAAATACGCACAAATTCGCTTAGTACACGAGTGGATAATAATATTTGGGGCATTTATAGAGCGACAATAATTAATAACTTGACGATAGATTTTTATGACTCGTCATGATCATTAGCAGCCAGTAAACGGTTACTGCAGACGTCGATTCCCCTCATGTCGAACCACTGCTTACTGCGGGGATATTATTGTAAAGCACCCTCTTCTGACTTGTTGTGATAATTTAGTGAACGTAGGTGGCCTTGACGACGTTGAACCTATTATTAACATAAGAATTTAATATGGTTTAAATGATTGATTTTTTTTAAATAATTGCGCCATAGGTATTACTAATATAAGCATATTATTATTTAGCTGCAGTAAGCTATTTCTAAGTTCAAACAATTGCTAATAAAGTTAAAAATAGAAAATAAAAATAGTAATAACGCTGTCACATTTAAGTAAATACAGAATGACGCACGTTCTTTTTAAAACTACTTTGTATTCAGCAATGTAAGAAAATTAAAGAATTTTATATTGCTAGGAAACTGGACTGAGTCGTCTAAGAGAAATGCATTTTGTATGTATGCGCTGCGGGCTCTTAGCAAGAAATGTTCGGTCTTATTGCTCTGAAAACAATTGCAACATTGTACTCACTTGATACTCCGCTCGCTTCCTTTGAAATTAATTTTCTATTTAATTTTCTTGCTGGAACTAGAGATCATAATATGACGGTTTATCTGGAAAAATCTGTTGCATTCTCTTTTTCAATTACACAAAAACAATTATATATTTACTTTTAATTATATTTGTATTTACCTCATTTATATTTGAATACAATACAAATCATTGGACCGAGCAGTAAGATACAATCACAGTTTAATGAATACAAAATGAAATAAACAAAGTTCATATTAAACGTGTTTAATTCAATCGTAGTATCAAAGTGATTAACAAAATATGTAATAAATAAATCTATTTACCAGCGCTATTTTGTGTAATTGCATGAGAAAAGCGTTCGCAATAGGCTGCTTTACAGGAAACAAGGGTTAGCCGTGAGGGAACCGTGGTTTCTCGTCAGCAACCGTTAACTGTTTGCTAATGATCGTGACGTGTCATAAAATCTATCGCCAAGGTAATTAATTATTGTCGTGTCATAAATATGGCAAACGTCCGCTCCACATGCGCTAAAGAAATTAATTAATCATGTATTTCAATGGTTTTTAAAATCGTTTTAATGACATTAAAAAGAAAGATAAAATTCGGTTCTCGGATAATTTTTATAAGTTACCTCTTCACTTTAATTTATAAAAAAATGTAAAAATAGCACATCGTTTTCATATCTAACATGGAGATTAAACAACTTGACTTTAATAACATAATTTTGCGTATGTCTGATTCGTAGGCATGACTATGTTGCTACGGCGTAGACTCGGTAGACATCACACATGCTCACAAGCGAGTTATAAAATTAAATCTGTAAGTAGGCCACTTACGCGTTTTAGAGTTAAAAATAATCTTTAAGTAAATTGGTATTTTTTTTTTAATTATAATTCCCGGTTTGCGCTAGTGGCGCTAAGTGTTGTCAATTATATAACTTGTGAAACCAACATCACACAATGATTACAACGCAGTTCTACGATCTGCGTAGGTATTCCTGAAACTGTAATGTATCGCCATGAAAATTATAGCCTGCTGAGAATGTAACTTACCTGCCTCTAAAACAGTTTACATAGCAGTTAGGGTGGATATTTCATATACCTAATAGGCATAACTAAACAAGTGGATGGCTCCACTTTCATAAGCTAACAATGTCAATATACGCTGAGACACAAAGGGATCGGATCGACGACGGTTCAAAGGTTATAACTTAAATCAAACCTTTACATTATTTAGGACTGAAGGGTCATATACAGGTAAGTACAGCCGGTCCAACGATAAATGTTGACATTATTTTTACTTGTGAAAATACACAAGCAACAAGAAATTAAATGAAGCAAAAATAACAATAGTTATCTTGGGTACGGATAACAAGGTACCCAACTAAAAATATAGAAAGGTTATTGGACCGAATCGTCATTTCTCATTTATAAAATATAAAAATGGATTATCGAAAACGAATCTGACGTGAATACAGAAGTACTGAGAGGGGACGCCCACGAATGGTAACGCCCACCAGTAAAACTATTCAGAGAGATCAGAATTATCCAGTAAGTGACTACGCACTTAAGATAAAATAAGAAGAGTAAGATGGAAAATCGCGGATAGAGCGCAGTTTTCAAGGGTAAATGCAGGTCAATAATGTTAAAAAAAACATTTTAGACATGCATTGGCGCGTGTACTTTCATCTCTTTATCTTTTTAACCGTCATTGTAGTGTTGGCACATTATTTGACCGACTAAAAATACTATATTTTTTAGGTACGTTTCTAGGTAGTTTAATCTCTAAACTAGATATGACCGGATATGACCTTCTAGACAAGCGTTTTATCTCAATTTAAATAGGTCACAATGTTTGCAATTTGGTCTGCTTACCTGAAAAGGTGTATTTTCTAGAGGTGTAAAATATCTATGACTACCTTTTCACTAGGCTACTTTTAAGCTTCCAGCTGGCGCATATGGCTCCGTCTGCGTGGCAGGGCGATACGATAGATTACGAACTAATTATTTCTCAAAACTACCAAATATTAAA
Source organism: Hypena proboscidalis (assembly GCA_905147285.1). Classification (NCBI taxonomy): domain Eukaryota; kingdom Metazoa; phylum Arthropoda; class Insecta; order Lepidoptera; family Erebidae; genus Hypena; species Hypena proboscidalis. The sequence continues at coordinate 7,141,925 of LR990130.1, forward strand.
AATAAATATTTAAATCGATCGATCCGTGTGGAAGGAGTACGATTACTAATACATTCGACGTACAAATGACTAACCACGGGGCAACTCCAACCCATCAACAAAAACACCATTAGCATGTATCTTCTCATATATTTATCTCATATTTCATAGAGAAGGCACTCACAAGTGAATTACGTAACTTTCATAGACGCTCATAATCTAGTTACTTTGCTATTGCAAACTTTACTCCACAAGAGAATCGCGTATTGAGAGGTGAGCGCCGCCTCTTTCCTGAAACACCATAATTGGAGTTTGGATAATTCTACATAATTACCCTATTAGCAGCGTAACAACAACCCGCTCAGGAAACTTCCAATACGAAAACATTTAGCCCTGAACTTTTAGCACATTTATATTTTTCGGATATATCAGAGTTACCGTTAGCCAATTAACAGTATTTGTTTTATGAAACGAGAAAAGCTAACAAGCGCAAATTGGATTTCATGTTAAGTGCCAACTGCAGCCAGTGGACAGATTCTGTTAATGAGTTGCTACTCCAAAAATCCTACAGATTGAAAGCATTTATATAGTGTTGTTTCTAGCTCCACCAATGTTTATAATAAGTAAAAAACAGTCTTCGCTCATATACAGGATGTATCATGGATATGCCACATGTAAAATAAAAGCAGTTCTAACCAAACATAAGAGTTTGGTTGCAATCAGTAAATTAGTTGAAAATACGATTTTAATTAACCGACTTCTTTTTATCACAACTTTTCATTAAAAGTTAGTTGGGTTAGTTAAACGTGGGTACTCATTCCATGAATAAAAAAAATCATGGTATCCCTTTTATTTAAATGACTATGATTTGTAGAGAGATTTAATTCTTACGATTAACGCTACCGTTTAATACTATAAAAGTGCACAATGTTTTTTAAGCAGATTTGAGCTGGTTCGATTCTCCAGCGATACAAGCAAATTTTCAAAAAATCAGCAGCACCAGTCTCACCTTTAACCTGCCGCTGCAGTCCATGGGCTGTACTCCACTTACCATCAGGTGTTGTACACAATCGTTGGCTACAAGCGAAGTATAAAAAAAAATAGGCTATGTCTCAAGTAAGATCTTCTCTTTTATCTACCATATATAAGATACTTCTCCTATATGTGGCATGTCCGTGAGACACCCTTTATATGAACATTTAAGGTGCGAGAAGTCGCGCGACGGCGACCAAATGCGATTAATCGTCCAGTTGATGAATCAACGTAATAGATTCAAAACTAGTCGGCATATCTCCGGCTAAAATAACGTTAGTAACCTGTATTCTCAATAATAAGTATTTTAGGTGTTAAAACGCCCATCTCATAAACCTTTGAATAAACTTTTAGCTGATTGTATTTCTAAAAGCGGAGTTTTCCATTTATGCGCCTCTGACCAATCAACTAATTGGTGGTATGTTTCGGAGTCGTGATTGTTACCTACTCGACGTGAATATATGAGTCACAATTTATTTTATCGCTTCAATGGTTGGAACATATTTTCACAGAAATTCTAGAAAGTTTGGCAGCTCTTGCTCTTAATTTAGATGGTTAAAACATAACCTAACTTAACATTACGCCTGACCGCGAACATTCCGTCAGGAAATTCACAATAGCAGCACGGAGTTAGAATTGTGCCCGGAGGATGGCGATAGGCTCACCCCCTATCCCTTGGGACCTAAACATAACAGGTGAAGTATGGGTGTTGTACACAAATTGGCAGAGTCAATCATTTGTAATTGGTATCTCTATTCAAGCACTATACAGAATGATTGATCGTTGATTACACGACTGCATTATTGTATCGTTCATGAACAATTTGACAGTATATTATATCTTACAAGCTGACCCGACAGACGTTGTCCAAAACCCATAAAGGTACTTTCAAAAAGTTCATATTGTCAAAAGCGCTAAGGTTACTAAAATGGCTATTAAAAAAAGAGGTTGGTGATAAAAGGGTAAAAATTAACGGTAAAGTATGTTTTTTTTAATGCCACATTATAAAAAATTAAAACAAAAAAAATTGTCCAAAAATTAATAACAAAATGGTAAGGGTGAACAACCCTTATCGCTTAGGGGTATGAAAAAAAGATAGTAGCCGATTCTCAGACCTACTGAATACATATAAAATTTGGTAAAAATCAGTAAAGTTGTTTCGGAGGAGTAAGGTAACTAACATTGTGACACGAGAATTTTACATATAAGATATTACAAAGAGAAAATATATGTTTGTTTGTTTACCTGTGTATAGGCTGTAAAACTGCCAGTAATTGAGGAGCCTATTCAACCCCAAGACCCTCAAAGTCAAGACCTCAGTAAGAACGTAGGCTTCTTTTTATCCACTTAACATGGGGGCGAAACCGCAGGCAGAAGCTCGTGTATAATTTCGCCCATTACGAAAAATGGTATTTTATCATTCAAATAGGCTTGATGGTTAGTGGTAACAGCAGCCATACAACATCCACAATCCCCAAAAGCAAGTAGTGAATGCTTCGCAACGTCATAGGATCCATTGTGCATATTTCAATTAGACTGTGTATCACAATCATGTACTTCTCTTTGTGTTTAATAAAGAATTCTCTATATAGATAGAGAATTCTTTATCTCTATCTAGGACTGGGTCACTACTACAAAATAAAACTGTAAAAGCACTTCTATTTGGCGACAGGTTAAAGGTGATGCTTCTTTCACCGAGCTTTTTCATGAAAGCTCCCTGCAATCTATTCATTGTTCCTTCGCATAAATATTTTTTTAGATTTTGTCAATAAAACTGCTGACAATCTGTTAATGTAAAGGTAATTGGTAGGTTTATGGGGAAATAGCGTGGAAGGACTAATCCATTGCATCGTTTATGAATCCGTTTATGCGAGTTGCGTGCACGCCTCCTCGCGACCCTCCACCCCGCACCCCCCGCACACGCGACCCCGCGGCACGACAAACAGATAAAATAATAAACTCATTAAAAACATATATATTCAGGATTTGCTTCTAAATTAACCACGGTCAAATCGATGTACGGGTATGTTGACCTTTTGTGTCTGACCTGTATAAATAGTGTTACATTGTCTCACTATACTCGTGTTTAATCAAGATAATTGCTTTTTCTTTGTGTCGGAAGTTACAATATTTTGATTTAACCACAATCAAATACAAGAGATAATGGAAATGGGTAAAACCAATAACGCTGTTGAAATTGTCTTCTTCTTAACAGTGTATGACAGTATCAACAGTAAGAAATATTTAAATGTATGGTATATCGTACATTTAAATATTTCTTACTGTTGATAAACTTATGTTGATTGTATCAAAAAGAAATATTTATCAAAATTCATTACAATAATAGACCTTTTAATATACTCAGGCCATTTCCAGTAAATGCGGTAAATAACTTAATAAACAAAGTGCTACGAACTGCTACGAATGTACTACGAGAAAATAACATACAGCTGAATAATAAATTACTTGTTATTAATATTTTCGTTCTTGACATAATATATTTTCTTTGTATAACTAAATATCTTTGAGTAAATATCTTGTAACTTAGTGGGTGTGCCATAATCAGATTGCGGCAGTCGTAGAGCTTCGCTACGAGCGGACTTCGGCCGCTCCCACCACTCTAACTAGCTCAATAACATCGGCTTTCAGGTGAATCCAATGACACCAATCGCTTCTAAAAGCTATTCGTAGAATGAACTATCTGTCCGGTACGATGTTAATCCAAGATAATGAAGTTCGGAACGAATATTTACATTAAAATTCAAGGGTTATTGAAGAGAGATTTATTGAATGAAATCTGTACTGACGTTTGGTTTTGAGAGGAGAACACAAAACGCGCCTTATCAGGCGATGGTTCTGTTAGTAAAACGATGTAAGCTCACCTTATTATTTCATTTTGCGGGAACGTGAACACCGCATGCCGCTGCCGGCGCTGTCACTGAGGGTTTGTTTTTCACATGTCTGGTGGCGGAGGCACACGTGGGCACTGCACTGGCTCGAGCTCGCGGCCGCAGCTCTCGCGTATTGTTGTTGTCGGGCTCGGCGCGCGGAGTCACGGCGAGGGGTTGAGTGTCGGAGAGCGCGAGACGTGCGAGGCGCTCGGGCGGACGACGCGGCGCGACTGCGCGCTCTTTCCCGCTCGATACACTGGCCATGAAATTTTCAGCCGAGTCGCTGTCAACCGGTGGCAGCACGCAGGCACCGACACCGCACGCGACACCCAGCGATGCCACCGCAGAACTTGCCCTCGCATTATCTTACATCATTAGGTTTCAGTGCGTAGGTATATGGCACGCATTGAACATATTTATCATTATAAACATTGGAGACCAAGAACTTCGTAAACGTCGTCTCTTTTGAAAGAGCTTTTTTTAACTAATATTTTAATTTTACTGAACTATCAATATGAGCTATTAAATCATAATATTGGTACTTTGGTCATCAGAAATGCTTAACTCAGACTATCTCGGATGTGTATTTAATAAATGATTATACAGACAATTTACGTAATATGGGTAACAGTTAGCAATAAAAAATAGTTCGCAGCTTAAAATGAACAACAAAAAAAGTCGCTAGCATTTAAGCGCTATCTAGCAAAACAAAAACGTATTTATGTTAGATAATATCCTCCAATCTGAAACTGACTATGCAACATTCAAGAGAGAACAAGTTCATAGCTGTGACTACCAGATGGCTCTACTTTCCACTATAGTAAGCCTACGCTAGTTTATTGACCCGGTAACCTTTGAAATAGAGGAATGTGGGTAAAGCGTGTAATCTACATAATAAGAGGCAGATACTTCTAAACTGTATAATATTACGATATTAAATATGATCTTATGCGTGATGAGCTTAATAAGTAACGTTATTTTTAGGCTTAATAACTCAATAAAGTTTTAGTAATGGAGGTCAATTAAAACAATTGAGAAAGGTTTCGTTAACTTTTATTATACGAAATATAAACATGTTACAGCGACACTGGTGGAAAACTACAAAATTACATTAAAATTAGATACAGATATTTACAAAAAAAGTATTATGATTGTCATACTGAGCGCTTATTATGTAGGGTAGGTAACATACAATACAATTATAAAATATGAAAAATACGTTATTATATGCATTAGATAAATAGGAATAAATAATATTAAAATGAATAATTTACATTAGGCACACCGTGAATCTTATTATATTGTATGCGTATGGTCACGTCAAAAGAATTATGAAATAGCACGGTACGATGATTTGCTACAAAGTGGAATTGCATCAGTTCAATTTATATGGCTGTAAGTACACTTGCTCCTATACATAATCATTCAAAAAAACATTCGTATCAAAAACCATTTTTTTTAATTCGTGAAAGATTAATTTATTATAGTATGAGTAAATGCGTGAAATGTTTTTCAGTTATTTTTTAAGTTCAAAATGAACTTTAAATTAACTGAAAAGAAAACCCTGCCTTCATGAATTAGTATCAAAATATTTGAAGACTTCATTAGAATCATTTATATTGATAATATCGCACTAAGAAATGTAATTTATAAAACACATCCGTTACTGTGTCAAAATTAAATCCTATAAAATAAATAGCCTTTAAAGTCTTCGATACGAATACTTTTCTTGAATTAGAATAAAGAGGTTAATTAAAATATCTGACCTTATTATTGGTTTGAATATCGACGTAAAGCTAGTCTATTTGAGTAGCAGGTATGTCTACACCTCGACAATAATGAACACATGGTACTTGTCACTACAACACCGAAACTACATGTATACAAAGGTGAAACACCACTGTATACAAAACACGGCTTGCCCAAAAAGTGCTATTTAAAATAAGCTGTCAACAGCTGTATGTGCTAGATTCTACAAAACATTTAGTCAGTAGTCAGGCGAAACTAATTATCTAACAGAAAATCGTCAGTGGCGGATGTACCAGGAAGCATAGGAAGCAATTGCCCCGCTTGTACAGAGACCCCAAAAATTGTTTTTTTTTTTTTAATTACAAAATCATAAAAAAAAAAATTATTTCTTTTTAAATAATATAAATAAAAAAATAAAAAATGGCATTGACATTTTCAATTATTCATTGCTTTCAAATGATTTGAAATTAGTTCAAAACTGTATTTCGCGCGCGAAGTTGGCGCTTCGATCGCTCGTGTTAGTATTGTCCTGTTTTTCTATTTAAAAAAGATAGGGGAGGGGGGTTATATTAGAACGAAGGCGCCGAAAATCAGTGGCTGCCCCGTCTAAGGTAAATCCGGCACTGAAAATCATTTACAAAAGAATATCAATTCTCATTACACAGTTCTTTGAAATCCTTGACACCTTTCCTAGAAGTCATATTTACATACATTTATCAAAATCATTACCTAAACATCAGGTCTAATGAACAACATTTGAATACAATATTTTCAACTCGGTCCTAGCTCTCTTTGTTCCCGCTAATACCCTTCTATTAAACACATACAACTATACAATATACAATAATAATATGAAGTTGTTTATAAAAACACGTTCCCATTAAAGCTTCTAAAAGTTATACAAAATGGTTCAGCACCTTGCTATTAGACGTACGCCTTTGGCTCAGTATTACACTACAACAATTACATGAGATTCTTATTTACAAAACATTATATACAAATAACAATTCACATATACATAGAACGTTAAATTCACAATAAACTAAAGGTGGCATTACAATATTTATTTACATGAGTACATGACAATAGATCGTAGAAACTGTGAAAATAAATACAATACATTGTAGCCAGCAACCCAAGTAGGTGAAAATAAAACGCAGTTGAGTACGAAATGAGAAGGAAATATTCAGAACTCATCTTAACCCAAAAGTGATCATAATGATAATGCTAAGTAACTGTTACCAAATTGGGCCACATTTTCTGGTCGGGCAACATTTTAATCACGTCACAGTGATACATACTTTCAAGCGATATAGTTTGTGTAAACTGTGTTACACCAGATAAAGTAGTAAAGCTTTGACCCTCAAATTTCGTCATCAAAGCTCTATTTCTGATATCCAAAATACAATAATATAATTGTCATGTTTAACGTCAATAAATTTTATACTTGCATCACTGTATCATGTCTCAACGAACACAATATTGACCGGCTTTTAATTCAGTAATAATACAACGCGTCTATAATAATTAATAACGCATCACTATAGTTGCAAGATGACAAAGAATAAATAAACAAAGGAACTTTGTACAAGGCTAGTTAATAAAAGCTTAAACAATTAGCGCAAAAAGTTGACTGGATGACTAAGTAGCGTAAGTCTTGCGGATTGTTAGGTACCTTTTTAAGCGCTTCTACTTGCTAATTCTGGAATTTGACAATGTCCAGGATAGATCACTGCGCAAATTTTAAAAACTTTTGATTTAAATTAATTCACGGCACGTATATTATGTTTTTTTTCATTCACTGATAGTATCCCACATTAACATGCATTTTGATGGTATGACAATATAATTATCGGTTAAACGTCACTGTGAAATGGATAAAAATGCGCAGCGGCTATCATGTAGAAAATCGTTTAAGGATCGCTGTCGAACAAAACTATTAATTATATTGTTACATATCTTATTAATCGTTGGGTGAGGCGTGTAGCAAAATGTCGTCCAAACGTACGTGTATATTCAATCTTTGTCTATGGTTCTATACAAACACGGCACTTCACTTCACTGAGTCCTTAGTCAAGGCCTTCTGCCCCTTGACTTGCCGTTGAGCACCGGCTCAATCTGCGTCGACTTGCGCGGGCGCAGGATGAAGTTCAGATTGTAAGCCGTATTCACAGCGTAGTATACGTTCGCGTTGGCAGGGAGCACCATTTCTGAAAAGGTTGCAAAATAGATTAATAAATTAACTAACGTATAGTTTTTTATTTGAACAGAGCATCAAACCATACTTTAGCCACAACACATGCTATTTATAAGTACCATGTACGCGAAAAGTTGTGAGGATCTTTGGGTCTGCTTGTTTCGCAAAAACTACTGAGCGGATTTTGATGAATCTTTACAGAATTTAGCTTATATAGCACTGAGGCTACAATTTATAAAGTAATTGTAATAACATACCCCTCGGGCGAAGCAGCGGGCGATTGTTAAACATATTAAATTTCTTCGTGGAGGAGGCGCCTATACCCAAATCGTTAGTTAGGCAGGACTTTAAAGTTTCGTATTTGATTAAATAACATTTCATACAAGCTATTATTAACTATATATCGAAGTGTAATTATTTAAGAAACTTAATATACAGGATTTCCCATAATTAATGGATAATCTTTACCTGCATGTTGAAGGCATCACAACTGATTGGAAAAAGCAAAATTTATTGAATAATAATATCTCAGTTATTAATACTGAATTTTCGATGCCATGTTCATAAATCTTGCAAAGGGGTATGACCAATCGACTATGGGATTGTTTATCGCTGCTGTGCTATCTATTCCGTGGCTTTGTCAAGATAAAAACTGCTGTATTGTATGTAGAATAATATAAAAATTTAATTTTAAGCCGGATATTCTCATAGTAAGCAGGGATGTCATGAAAAAAGTTAGTAAACAAGTGCAAAAAACGTAAAATTAGATTCTAGTTCATCCTTCATGTTTAAATAGAAAATCTCTTTTGTTTATTGAATCCCGCTTAATTTATGTCTCTTATTACTAGATAATCGTCATACACAAAACTAGAAATGATTTACTATCTTATATTCGTGACACAAGGGTTTTGGCGATACAGTTTTTGGGCATAGCCTTTTTAAGTCTGTTTTTTTAATTCATTTTTTGAATAAAATAATACTATCTAACATACTATCTTATTATTGATCGATGATTTAATTTAAAAAACATACATGTGGTAATGTGGGTGGTATACACCTCTGACACTTCTGAATAATATAGGCGTGATGTTATGTTAAGTTTATGTCATAAATTGTTTTCGAGCCACTTTAAAGATTAATTGGATTCTTCGCTAATATTTTTGCTCAATCTTTTCCTTGAATTTAACGTTGTTCAAACAATCTTAAATAGAACTACTGTATGTTTATACCATTTTATAATCATAATAAAACTGGCATATTTTTTCTGTGATGGGCCCACAGGTCAGTACATTTTTTCACACAGACATTAGATTTACAAAATTATATAAAGTATTTATTTTTAGTTTGTACTTTTTCCATTAAACCATTGCATCAAGAATGAGACAGTACATTCATCTTTTTTAAGAGTTAAATCCCAAAACAGAATTTTTAAAATCCAAGTCTTATGAACACGGCAATGAAAAAAATGAATAAAGGTGTCGATTTTGTGAAAATAAATATAAAAATATGAAAATGTTCGATATTTAAAAACCCATGATACTTTTGTGAAACAAATTTTGCATTTTCCAATTAGGCGCGATGCCTTCATCGATATAAAAAACCAGATGCCTTCAACCTGCTGGTAAGGATTATCCATTCATTATGAGATATCCTGTACATTAATGTAATAAATAATTTCATAAGTAATATTAATGTAATAAATATACACACCTTTTTCGGGTAAAACTTGCGCTAAAGTATATCCATCGGGATCACCGTCTAGATTAAGTTTGAGCATGGCATTCCGGATGACCTGAGGTGTGCGCTCATTGTTTGACAGCATGATGGACTTGTAAAGCACCACGCCTTCCGTCTCCACGTTGTCAGACTCGTACGTGACGCGGATGATGTAGAAGTCAGGCCCGGAGCGCACCGCGGGGCTGGCACCGCCGGCCTTACCATTGGCAGTTTTCTGCCCACTGTTAGCACTCGATAGCGACACGTCTAACGAAGGCAATGACGACGATGATGACCCATGCGACAGTCTCGTCGGTGAAATCCGCCGCTCCAAGCTATCCCTCTTCCACGCCGTACCTGTACCATCAGTTTCACAATAAAACTGTGAACTGTTACTTGAACTAGTACTCGCGATTGAGTCGTTCTTCCTGTGACCTTGACTGTTAGAATCGTTGTTCTTCTTCGGTCGCCTTTCTTTGGGAGGATTTGTTTGTGGCTCGATCTGACATGACAACTGAAACGCCTCTCGATCATCGAGTATTATGACTGAATCGAACCATCTATCGAACATAGAGTCTGATGGCAAATGGTACGCGTTAGCGGCACCCTGGAGCAGTTTAATCTGAGCGAGCACTTCAAACTCTTTCCGTCGTTTATCAAAATTGATCAAGCCATCCGCTACGGTGTCATGGATGGCGGTGTCGATCATCGTGAGATCAGTTAAAAACGTCCCTAAGTACGGAATGGTGCCATGACTGACCCCGGGAGAACCTCTTTCGTGGAACAACTTCTGTAACTGGCGATCGTTCTCTCCGACGGTGTCAGCGAACTTAGCGGTGCCTTCCCGCATGAGTAACTCCCTCTGCGCCCATCGATTATTGTCTTCGCTAAATATCCGCGCAAGTTCATCGAACAGCTCCGCTTTCTCCTTGTTAAGTAACGCCCACGTTTTCCTTAACCTATACACTGGATTGCTTTGCAATCCAGAGATGATCGCTTTTAGCGAGGAAAAGTTTTTGAGAACCCTTAATTCTCGGGCGATATCCAGCCAAGCCGCTAGGATGTCGGCTCGTTCCAGGGGTCTCAGGTTAGGCTCGACGAGGACGGTGGAGATGACTCGGAACGAGACGGCGTTGAACTGGTTGACGGTGGCGAGCACGGTGGCGGCGTCGTGCGAGCGGTCCTTGTCGCGGCGGGACCACACGGCGCCGAGGCACTGGTGCGGCACGAGCTTCTTGAACAGCTCCATGTCCATGCGCGTGAGCTGCTCGGCGAAGTGGCGGTGCGGCACGTGCGGCAAGCGGTACGAGCTGGTGTGGTGCGCCGCCAGCCGCATGCCCGGCGCCAGGCACATGCCGGCGCCGCCCGCGCCGCAGCCATTGCGCTCTGCGCTGAATAAAGCTAACTTCTGTAATACCTGCAAGTATGACAAAGCTCGTCAGTGAATGCTCTGGCCAACACGATTATCAAAAAAAAAATTCTAGAGTCCATAGATTATTTTCTGACAGGTATTGTATTGTATTTTTTTATAGGTAAATACTGTAAAAGACAAAAATAATATAAATTGATTAGCTATGTTTTGTTAAGGCAGCACATAAACAGGTAAATAATGTGCAATATACTTGGCCCACCTAATAAATCACCAATACATAGTGTGAAATGAAATATTACCTTCGAGTGTAGTTCAGTTCCCGGGAGATGAACCTGTGTGAAGGCGAGTAGCTGCTGCAGCGCGGGGTGGTGCGGAGGCTGCCGGAAGTCATCGGGGTACGTGTCCAGCCACACGTGCAGGCACGCCACCAGGGTCCTGGAACGACACATTATTTTTTTAATTAAGCATTGACAATATTACAGACATTTTAATACAATAAATGTGCTATATTGATGATATAATTAGGTACCACCTCAGCTTAATTTGGGACTAGGTGACGGTGTGATATTCATTTATGAAGACATGTTCTAAAACATCTCTTAAAATATATTAGAAAACACACACACGTAATGGAATTCATAATGTGCATATTTTTCAACAACTTACAATAATTCAATAACTTTCACCTTAGGCAAATATCTACATAACAAATAATTGATTTACATTTCATAGAAAATGTTTCTTATGCAACATTATGATTATTATTATATTATGTATAAACATATAAATGAATATTATCGACTAATTCGTCCATAATGTTTTAATATGTCTAGACGGGTAGATGAACTGTTACATAAAATATGTTAGGTATAGGTATATAGCTCGTTACAAATAACTACTGTAGAAAGTATATAATTATAATCGAATTAGGTATAGATGATTGATCTTCAAAGAATGCGAGTGTGTAATATGTATAGATAATTTGAGTTATACTTATCCAAGTCCCCTGTAGTAGTGAAAAATATTAAACGTAGATTGAAATTTAAAACTGCAATAGAATCAAGCTGGTTTTCCTCTTGGTTTCTTATATGAATTTTGTTAAAAGGCAAATGCGGATGTAAAAAAATATACCGTTTGAATACTGGTTCTTCCTTCCATGCTAATTTATAAATAAATAAATATATATAACAAATAAATAATAATGCAGATAAATAAAAAAAATAAAAAATAATAAAAAAATTACAACAGCAAATGCCGCAATCGGTCATTAATTAATGGCATACATTTACTTACGTAAAGGATAATTATATAATTATCTATTTTTTAGGTATTAATAGATTTAAGTATCATAACTACCGTTTATAATTTGAAGACACACTATTAAGAAATTACCAATTGAATGTATGTAGGTTTATGTACAATATAATAATAAAATTATGAAGAAGATGAAAGATTGAATCGGTCGCTATAACACATAGTTAAAATGGGGGCTTACACATGTTTATGAATATCAGATGATTTATTTTAAGTAAATACACAACATTTCTTACTTCCGATGTTGCTGCGAGGTGTCGATGGTCGTGGGTAGCACCTCCTCTGCTGCCAACGCTTCATATCGTCGTAGGAGGAGGTCTAGCACTCTGCCACATTCCGCGAACGATCTGCAATTGTTACAAGAAATGCCTAAGAAAACTATTCTTATGCAACCGAATGTTCAGCAAATAAATTCTGTTAACTAGCCGAGATCAGAGACAAAGCATCATTCTGGGACGCCTTATTTTGCCTTATCTTGGATCTGGATGATGTCAAGTCACTCCCGATCGGCCGACTGCTCCAATTTATGGAGGCTATTGGCCTAAAGGAGAGTCTATAGTGAGGCTACAATCACAATCGACCCACGGAGGTCGACGTGAAAACCCAAAGCCTCGTCCCAACAATAATAATAATAACTAGCCGATATAAAAGTGATAAAGAAAAGTACAGGAACAATAAACGTGAACGCGTTGATGTCTTATGAACGGTAAATTTGAATACGCATTTTTTTTTTAAAAAAGAAGCTACTATATTGTCTGCCTGCTGATTACTTTGGCTAATTGGAATAACAGTTATCTAGCATATTCCATAGTTAGTGAATATCTTACCGATATGTAGCAAGAAATACGTTGACGTATGTGGACTCTAGTTCGCCATCGTCCGTGGCGAGGGCTTCGACCAGCCGCTCGACGGTGCCGGCCTTCACGAAGCGGACGCGCACCGTCTCCCACTCCAGGTGGGAGATCTCGTCGTCCGACTCCTGGAAGCAAAAAAATACAGCTTATTATAAGCTACATTTGAATCGCAAAAACGGTTTGTACAAACAGGTCGTTCTGGCGGCAACACACTCAATCAAACTTGTGTAAATTTAAAATTTGCTTAAACTATTGTACTAACTGTTTGTGCAAGTAAGATGGAATGTATAGCCGGTACCAGAAGTGCATATGCTTATTAGGGTTTGAAAAGACACATAGCACTTGAGATTGAGCGATATAAGTAAATTCGGACGGAATTTAGAATGAATCAAGCAATATGATTGGTCAAAAATTTATTTTTAGATGCTTGGTTGTTTTTGGGTTGCAGGAGACGGGCAGGGGGCTTTAGATTGATATAGGTATTTATGTATGAAGAAATATATTTTACAAAGCTTGAAAAACACCAGACCTCTTACTCACGTCACTATTAAAAATACTACAGACCTGTATAGAGCTAGATCCGATGAGTTTACGTCAATCGCATGCCAACGGTTAGCCAAATAAGGCTTAATATTCCTAGTAGGTACAAAATGTTTGCGAGACTTCGTATTGTTCATTTGTTATGTGAGTAAAAATTTACACACTTGGTTTTCACACAGTTGAACGAACGAACCGGATCAATCTCTATATATATTTGTGAAAATATACAAGTTTAGAATTCAAATTGTTTTACAAAACCTATATGTTTTGTTTTTGTCGGGATTATCCTTACTCACACATACCTATGTAAATGAAGAATAATATACGGTTAAAACAAAAGATTTAGGTTTAGTGAATCATTGGGACTGGCTGAAATGAATCAAACCTTTAATAATAACTGTATATTTTCTACAAAAAGAAGGAAAGTTACGGGTTTTTTCCATAATTAATTTCTTTAAGGTCAAAGCATCAATATACCGCTAGTCAATCCGCAATGAGTTTCATCGTCCCCTTAGACACCTAATGTGGTTATATGCAGAAACCGAGCGAAGTAACATCATTATAGTAGGCACATTTCGTTGAATTTAACTGACCCAAACTATGTCGGGGAAAAAGAATAGAGTGATATTTCCTTTGCACGTAAAAAAATATGTATAAATATATTAGTCATTAATACGAGAAATATATTAGTCTAATATATTAGTCTAATCTATTAGTATAGTAGTAGTAAAATGTGTTTTGTTAATGTAATGCTTTATTATTGTATAGGTTTAGTTGTAGTTGTTTCATATTAATATAATTTAGTTCCTAATCCATAAATATGTTGTTTGATTGTGACATAAAAATTGTGAATGTAATTATTAGATATTATTTATTTTCTGTTGTCACACTGCTTTCTACTTATTCTCTGGGCGCATCAGAATTATCAGCGCTGCGGTGCTTTTTAGCGCTGCAGTATTGTGCTGAGATGCGTACCATTTCTGGCATTATGAATGGTATTTTAAATTGTTTAGTTTTAGACGCCCTATTATGTATTTTATTTTGCCAGAATAAATGATTTTTCTTTCTTTCTTTCTTTCTTTCTATATATATATTTTGTAGGTACCTACAAATAACTTACAGTTATTTGCATTGTTTTCCACATACCGATACCAAACACAGATATTTTCTATAGCTCCAGGTTATTAACAAATTTAAAATATCAAGTAGTTACTACCAACGTTCCGATATGACATATTATAATTTTATTTTGTTAAACATGAATATGAAATGACAATGTAACAACATCATAAAAGGATTTATTGTAAAAAAGATAACAAAACAAAGTATTTGTATTCCTATATACGTATACCTATTGTATGTTGTATATACCTATTGTATTCCCAACACATAGTATTGTGGTTTACCTAATCAGCTTTTGACAAATTCTGCGTATTATGCCGTCGCTAAAAACATAATATAATTCAATTTAAATCGGACTTGTTTAATAGTAATTGGTATGGTACTAGCAATTTTTTTTTCGTGATATAATGTCATCTTTACTTGGATGAAACAATCACGTATCTATTTATTATTTAAATTAACCCAAAAATAACAATAAATCATTGTATATTTTCATTCCAGTATTAAGACTACACATGTACTAGTAAAAAGCCTAAATATTGGTAGAATTTGCCCTATTTACAAGTGTAAGCGGAAAATAGTATTTATTATCATCTATTTCAAAGGTACATAATAAATACTTTACGTTGATATTTTATTTATTCTTTGAGGATGTAAATGTCTTTCACCAATTGAGTTAATACTTTCCTTCTTTTTTTCCTAAGCTTATAATTATTGAATTTCCATATTCTAGGTAACCACCACAATGATATACGTTGGCATAATCACACTATGTCTGTCTTGTAATACCGCAAACATTACGCCGCGCCGGCCTGTCATCTACATGACCACAAGTGCACCAAACCACAACTAAAGTAATTTACGCTTAGTTACGCAAACACAAATAGATCTATATCTACTATAATAATATAATGGCACTTCACTAGCCAGAGCGCGTATGAATGAAGGATTGCCCGGTCGTAGCAATAACACTCCAGTTATTGATTAATTTTGACGGTACCCATTCATATGTGTCTTTGTTGGTGACAGTGTTAATTATGTATGTTTTGGTAATTGTTCTTAATTATAATACTGTTTGTTTCTTGTACCACAATAAATAAAATAAATATAAATAGTAACAAGGACGGAGTTGACAGCAATTCAGCATGTTAGGATATAGTCACATTATTCTATAATCCTAAAAGAGAATTTATGTGGTCCTAATCGAAGTTGATCAGCCGGGGACCTGCGCCATATATAATGCATAGAAATTCATACGTGTTACGGACACGCAATTTTAAAAATAGGTGCATTGCTTTTTATAACTTTAAGGTAGCATTAACATATTTCTACAGCTTAATTTTTACATTAAATAAAATTCAGTTATATAATAAAAAAAAAGAACAGACGTGAGGAAAAGTAGTCAGTATAGCCAGACACAATGTAGGTTTAATGCTGAAAGCCTTGTCAAGTGTGATTTTTTCGATACTACCTCGTTTGCCAAACAAATAAAAATACGTATGTACACAAAGCTGAAAAGTTCCATGCATTTTTTATTCAATTCGAAAATAACACGGTGGAAATTTTTATTTTATTAAAAAAAAACTGTATTGGGAAAATTGCCAACGCTTATTATATATTTTGTTTTTAATTAGTCCTGCTTTATTGTGTTCACTTTGTTTAAGAACTTATCTCCAATGTTTTAAATAAGCGACTTAGTTGCTATGTTCTACACGTAACTCGCTCTGGGTTGGGGAAACTTGTATGATTGTACTATTATTACTGTTGAATGAAACGCTGAGAACAAAGTACAAAACCAACTTAAGACATAATGACACACTGTTTAAAGTGTGTATGTAATTTCATGCAATTTACACGTCAGCCATTGTGGCTCTGGACCGACGCCCGTCCAAGATTTGATTCTGTTCTACCATACTGAAGTTAACAAGCCATGTTAGGTTGTAAAAGAAGGTGTGATTGCTTATTATTGGTATAAGTATCTGATTGCCTTCATGCTTCTTATGTTACATTAAAAGCTTTGACATTTTATTTTGATTTTCCAATTTCGTGAGACTCCAAACGGTTTGGTATTATCCCGTAATTTTTAATGGGATATAAACCTGTGACAAGGTTGTATCCCATTACCATTAATAATTACGGATATAATAGATCACTATAATACTAGAAGGATCAGCCTAAGGATACGATAAAGATTTTATCTTTTAGTCTTGGTTAAATCCTACATCACAACAGTTAAAGTTATGGCACTAAAGTTTCGATTCTGATCCTAAGTGGATGAATATGACATTTTTTTGGCTATAACAGTAAGTGTTACGTTTTGCATATTACACAGAATAACACCATGAATATCTAAAGTGCATGTAAGAATGAACGTTCCCACACCTCCTATTAACCACTCTCGTATTTTTCGCATTGTACGTATAAATTGCAGTGTTTGAGCACAGATGTATTGTCTTTATAATAAATGACTCATTAATCATTCGCACTCGATTGTTAGATTGATAATTTAAGCAAATGTACCTTAGTGCAAAACACATGTGGATTATGAGAAGATGTTTTTGCAGCCATTTATGCGACAGTCACTAAATCAGGATAATTGTTTACATACAAATACTAAACATTAACCGCTGTAACAACTTTACGGAGTCTTTCACTCGATGGTAAAGTTAGCTTTCCACTTAGATCATAAAAGTTTAATATATCTATAAAATACCCAACCTTTACTTAAAGGTTTTGTTACTACTCGCAAGTATCAAGATTATTACGTAACCATGGTACCTTCTGAATGAAATAATTGCAGCAAAGCAAAGGAAAAACAGCGAATCCATTCATTCAGCATTGTTAACATCATATCTTTACGTAACGCCATTTAACCTTATCTCGAGATATTATTTATAACGTTTCGTAACACTTGGTATACAACGACCTCCTGAGAACGTAAGCAGGAGCATAAGATTGCCAAAACTTGATTCATACCAATAAAGTGTTCGAAATGTTATTCATCTTAGTGCGTACAGTGAGAGAACTCAAAATCAGTTTTAATCTTGTTTAGCTAGTCGTCTTTCTTTAAAGGTCTTGTCGAAGATAAGACTTGAATTACTTACTCCTAAATTGACTCTTAGGTGATCAGTGCACTAAGATTTCTGAGGCAAAACTTCAAAACTCTATAAGATTTGTGGTTGATTGCAAGATTAAATCTTACGAAACGCGATTATTCACTCAGCTGAATCTACGTACTAGATTTGAAACTAGTCGGCATATCCCGGCTAAAATAACGTGAGTAACCAGTATTCTCAATAATAATGTCTCCTCCTCACGTCGGTTTTAATAAGATTAAATCTTACTTCGAATTTGCGATAATTATAGAGGTTTCGTGTGAAAATACAGCTATCTTTAACAACCACTAGTCAATACCAAGGCTAATCTTGAATGACTTCACGTGACATTTAAGTGTTCCATAAATAATTAGTGTGGTATAAAAGCAACCTTGGTTTGCTGTTATGCAGGTTGCCGATTTCAAACCTGTATTTTGGTATGAAAGGCCATACAGAACAGAGATACGGCCTTTACAAAATCTAGCCTCAAGTCACTTAAGAAAATATATTGATGGCCAATTTTATTCTGTCTACGAATTTCTCAACAATAATTATAATGATGATTAATTTATTTGAATTTTCGTATTTTATTTATTATATTTTATTGACATGGACATTATTTATAAATTTTAGTACATAAAAATGCTAATATTTGCATGCAATAATGATTATGACATGTAATTTTTATGTGATAAATATTTGCACGCTCTCAATTAAAGAGCAAAACATGGTGTACCTACCTGATATATAACAACAACTTGTAATTGTAACCGTGTTATCATGTAACTTATCATGACAATATTGATAACACAAAACCGAATATGACTCATATTTTAGTTTAATTGATAAAAATAGAACCTGTTTTAATATCTGTAATCACCAGAGCCTACCGTATGTTATCTGAGGTTATCTTAATGTGAATCCATTATACTATAATAAGTTAAACGTGTGTAGCGTAGAATGTAGATATACATACAACATTGGCTGTGAATCACATATTTATAGTGCAGTAGGATTGTTTGTCATCACTCGTGCACACTATTTGATTGCTACCTCCAGGGCGACGTTGCAATATCGACGCGGTACAGTCAATGCTCAAGTAAAAAATCAATACCATTGTTATGGTACAGCACTTGATGAAATGATGAACACGAGGCACACCGGTGCAATACGGACTTTTTTCCGTAACCTTCTGTAGCCTATGTACTTATATTTCTTATTGTCATAATTTCGCAGGCTCCCATCGGTTGATTGATTGGATCGTCAAACGTGATGAAATACGATGATTAACTTTCGATATCTACAATTGTTTTAAAATCGCCTGCTATGACAATAACTGCCTCGATGTACTAGTGGTTAGCGTATACGCCTCGCACCGCGTGGACTCGGGATCGATTTTCAGGTCGGGCAAAGTGTTATTTGTAAACTCGTGTTGAGTTGGAATTGTGCCCGGTGGATGGCGATAGACTCGACCCCTATCCCATGATACCTAAATATAACAGGTGAAGTGTGGGTGCTGTGCACCTCTGCCACATACTTCTGTGTAATAGACGACCGGATGGCGGAGTGGGTAGTGTACCTGCCTGCGACGCCGAGGTCGTGGGTTTGATTCCCACTTAAGACAAATCTTTGTGTGCATGAACATGGGGGTTTGTCTTAGTCTGGGTGTTTCTATGTATAATATGTATGTATTTACAAAAGAAAAGTATACATGTATCAGTATCAGTTATTCTAGTACCCATAGTACTAGCTCTGCTTAGTTTGGGACTAGATGGCGTTGTGTGTGAGTTGTGAAATATTTATTTATTTATTTATTATATAGGTATAATGTTATGTTTATGTCATGACTGCTATGGCTTTCAGCAAACATTTTGTTATCCCTGATGCTAGCAGGCAAAGGTAGGTACTTCATGTCATCAGCAAGAGCATCATTATTACTAGAGCCTATTAATGATACAAACAATAATACAATATGTACTGCAATGTATCATTAAATACACAACAATAAAGTCCCTAGCAAGATAGTATCGATAGTAACTGCGACACAAACATAGCGTTTACAACGTTTGACCTTGTACTGCATTGTCAATCGTCGGTCATATCCAGGATGCTATTAGAGCGCTAATTTACATTTGTACACAACATTTGCCAAATATTCCACATTACTATCTACACAACACTATATTAATGTAAGATTGAAGAAAGTCCGACATTCTATTCTACAGCTGAAAGTAAAACTTTTATGATGTTTAATTCAAATTTGAAATTTTCACGTTTTCTCCATGTGCAACATATTTTAGATGTGTGAATGTAAAATTGCGGTTAATATACACTCATAGGTATGGATTTTCCTGCTTTATAGAATATACTAGTTAACAAACATGAATTTCATTGAATTCGATGAAGATAATGTTCGTGAATCATAATAATATAAGAATACTTATTTGTATTTTTTATAATTATTGAAAAAAAATCATTCTAATGTATGCCATCGTTAATCCATGTAGCAGATACCTACTAACTATACTAAGAAACAGTTGAAAAAGATATGGGACCGGCAGGACTTGAACCTTACTGCACATTGGGCAGCCGCTTTAGCCATCCAGCTAAAGTCGCCTCTTACCAGAACCCTAAATTTCTCAACTGTATGATACGTCATTTCGTGACGTGATGAACGTGCTACCGTAGCTGGATGGCTAAAGCGGCTGCCCGGTGTGCAGTAAGGTCGCAGGTTCAAGTCCTGCCGGTCCCATATCTTTTTCAACTGTTTCTTAGTATAGTTAGTAGGTATCTGCTACATGGATTAACGATGGCATACATTAGAATGATTTTTTTTCAATAATTATAAAAAATACAAATAAGTATTCTTATATTATTATGATTCACGAACATTATCTTCATCGAATTCAATGAAATTCATGTTTGTTAACTAGTATATTCTATAAAGCAGGAAAATCCATACCTATGAGTGTATATTAACCGCAATTTTACATTCACACATCTAAAATATGTTGCACATGGAGAAAACGTGAAAATTTCAAATTTGAATTAAACATCATAAAAGTTTTACTTTCAGCTGTAGAATAGAATGTCGGACTTTCTTCAATCTTACATTAATATAGTGTTGTGTAGATAGTAATGTGGAATATTTGGCAAATGTTGTGTACAAATGTAAATTAGCGCTCTAATAGCATCCTGGATATGACCGACGATTGACAATGCAGTACAAGGTCAAACGTTGTAAACGCTATGTTTGTGTCGCAGTTACTATCGATACTATCTTGCTAGGGACTTTATTGTTGTGTATTTAATGATACATTGCAGTACATATTGTATTATTGTTTGTATCATTAATAGGCTCTAGTAATAATGATGCTCTTGCTGATGACATGAAGTACCTACCTTTGCCTGCTAGCATCAGGGATAACAAAATGTTTGCTGAAAGCCATAGCAGTCATGACATAAACATAACATTATACCTATATAATAAATAAATAAATAAATATTTCACAACTCACACACAACGCCATCTAGTCCCAAACTAAGCAGAGCTAGTACTATGGGTACTAGAATAACTGATACTGATACATGTATACTTTTCTTTTGTAAATACATACATATTATACATAGAAACACCCAGACTAAGACAAACCCCCATGTTCATGCACACAAAGATTTGTCTTAAGTGGGAATCAAACCCACGACCTCGGCGTCGCAGGCAGGTACACTACCCACTCCGCCATCCGGTCGTCTATTACACAGAAGTATGTGGCAGAGGTGCACAGCACCCACACTTCACCTGTTATATTTAGGTATCATGGGATAGGGGTCGAGTCTATCGCCATCCACCGGGCACAATTCCAACTCAACACGAGTTTACAAATAACACTTTGCCCGACCTGAAAATCGATCCCGAGTCCTCGCGGTGCGAGGCGTATACGCTAACCACTAGTACATCGAGGCAGTTATTGTCATAGCAGGCGATTTTAAAACAATTGTAGATATCGAAAGTTAATCATCGTATTTCATCACGTTTGACGATCCAATCAATCAACCGATGGGAGCCTGCGAAATTATGACAATAAGAAATATAAGTACATAGGCTACAGAAGGTTACGGAAAAAAGTCCGTATTGCACCGGTGTGCCTCGTGTTCATCATTTCATCAAGTGCTGTACCATAACAATGGTATTGATTTTTTACTTGAGCATTGACTGTACACAGTAAGGTCGCAGGTTCAAATCCTGCCGGTCGCATATCTTTTTCAACTGTTTCTTGGTATAATTTGCTAAGCATAGCTAAATGCTATAAAAATAACCTACTAACTAATTAACAACAGTAATTACGAGCTGTATTAGCGAATTACAGGCACCGACTAAATGAGGATATCGTTTATTATTCGATTAATCTAACTCACAATAGCACATGCCATTATCATCATATTTGGATTAGGATAAATAATTTTGTTTTTAACCGACTTCCAAAAAGGGAGAGGATCTATATTCGATGCGTTTAATTTGAATAAATATCTCTCCCCAAAGGAGTGTATTAGGGGTTTAAATGAGAAATTTGAAGTTCAATTTTGAAGGAAATGGCACAAAACTCCGCACAATGGTTTCCTACACGAATATAATATATTTTTTGGCAATTTTACTCACCAAGGAAATTAAAGAATAAATTTAGGATTAAAAGTGTATGAGGGGAGTTCCACAGTTTCATTGGAAATAGCATGGAAATCGAATTCCACGCGGACGAAGGCGCGGGCAAAAGCTAGTTATTTATACGCGTATGAGAGTAGTTCATAATAACTACTTTTCTCTAATATCGTAACACCATGACATAAGACGTATATAAATATATATATAATTAACCAGTTGGGAAAGTCTTTTTATCGCCGACACAGAACAAAATACTTCCTTGTCTACGTAGTCTACGTTGCTATGACATAATTGTTAAAGAACTGACAATTACTAAGTTTCTAGGTCTGGTGGAGTAATGAAAATTTCATTGAGTAAATATTATCCTATAGGTAGATTCCTGCAGAACAATTTATAAGTAGAAGCATTCCTCTTGTTGTTTTCCCTAATTTATCAATTTAGTTTAATGTCAGTTAGGCCATAAAAATTGCTAAGATACGACTGCAGACTTAGCAAACGAACTGTTAAACCTTCTTTCCTCTATATTTTTCAACTTGGATGGATTTAAAACAATACATTTAGGCCAATAGTAAAATCTTGCGACACGCACAACCTACATGTGACAAAACACTATTAAGTACCAATCAAATCGCTGAATTTCTGCTTTCTACCGTCAGGATCGTCTGTTAGGTGATTTTTTGCGTTCAATGTTAGGTGAATTTTGGATGCAACTAAGGCTATGTTAATTGTAAATTTAGACTCACACTGGAGGCACTCCTGGTCGGGCGATGATAGCGCACTTTCTTGAGGTAGACGGTGTAGACGGCGCCATCGACGCGTTCCTCGCCCCACAACCGCCATGTCGGCTGCTGGAACACACCATTAACAGGTCAACATAAAAGGCCAAAACACATTGTAGCTTAACTTAGGGATTTATTTACACAGGGTGAAGCCGATATGATGGCCTTAGTTTATTGGAATATTAGCTGGTCACTTTGATTTGAATTTGGGCTGGTCACTTTGATTTGACTCGGAGGTGGGATGAGACCCTGATTACTATTATAGTTTATCTTAAATAATACTAGCTAAAGCCCTGCGATTCATATATCGAATTCTTTACTCAGGAATAATGTCAGGAATAAATTTTAAAGTATTTGTTTAGTTTGGTTCTTTAGTTAATGTGTTTGATAATAAATCACTACCTTCAAATCACATGATGATTGATCGCATCATTAAAAAAAAAACACTGCGAGGTGAACGACACATCGTTAGTACGTTGACTCATCAAATCAAATATTGACACTCTTATTACGCACAGTGTTTGGACAGACTAAGATATGCAAGATTAAGAAAAAAATCAAATAATAAATACTGCAACGTAAATATTTTAGAATAAAATTATTTTTAAATGTTTTTCTGTTACCGCATCTCACAAAAAGTACCAAATGGATTTTATGAAGTAATTATATTTATGTTATTTAAGGTTAAACTCTACATTAAAGCCACGTTTGATTGGTATTGGATTATCTCATTCATTAGTATAAGTTCTGATATCTTATCGCTAAAAGATAGTAGAAACCGAGAAAGGAAATATTTTTTCATTAATCACTTTCCTTTATTGCTAATTATACACAGATTACGGCTATTATGATTGCGATAAGTTCTCTTATACAAGATAAGAATTATGTCTCAACACGATTAGCCACTATTACAAGTCTTATCTCAGCTTACATAATCATCGGGGACGCTACGGGCAAACAGCACGGGCTCGGCCTTACTGACGCCGCAGATCCTCCACATGGCCCATCACGTCACGCTACGTCACGCTCAGCTGTGCCTCCATCGCGCTCACTTTCACTACCCACTGTACTGACTGTAGTCACTGCACCGCGACTACGAGATACTACAGACACGCTTATCTTATCACGGAGGTGACTCACTCGACAGATTTAGAATTTGAAATAAGCATGGAGACAAAAACGAGCTACTGGCGAAACTATTTCAAAATACGTAAATAGTTAACGCAAACACAACACACTACAGGTGCTCTGTACTTATAACGACTAATTGCACCGTTATACTTGACAAGGTCATACGGAATTATCCAACAGCAAGTAGTGCGACATAATGCTCTGTTTGAAACCTAACGTATGACGACACAGAGCTGCGCCGATGAAACCTTATTTCTGCAAAGTGAACCTCCGAATCTCTGTAACTTTGTAAGCGTTTGAGATATTTCGAGTCCGCTTTCACATTTCCACGCAATGTTACTGAAATTTTCATTATAGCAATTATATGATAAACTCGTCCATTCTGTAATAGGATCAATCAGTGGCGGGCGAGAGGCGAGCGAGTATGCGAGCAGTGCGGACGTGCGTGACGCGGGACGCGGGAGAAATCGCCGCGCCGGACAACGGCACACTTGCCCACCGGCATCCGGCTTCTACCTCCACGGCAACACAAACAACCTTCTAAACACTTCACAGAATTGACTTCCACTGTCACCTCTCAGACACTGCCACCAGTTTAATGATCCACGACGAACTCTCTCAGCGACGGGTTTTCTACTTCACCGCGGCACGGTCTATTAACTTTTGTAATTATCGTCACATTTTACTACAATGTTATGAAATCAACAATTTGCATATTACATGGACATCGCATAACACCGTCCATCGAAAACTTTCACACGTTTAGATTTAAGGTTTGGAATGTTATTTGTCGGTGTTTATTAAATATTACGTAACTGCATGGTGCACGTAACCGCCACAGGCAGTTATTGAAATATAAAAAAGTTTATTCCTATAACAATATTGTTATAGAAGCGCTGGCGCTGCAGCGCGGGCGCATTGCGACTGCTCTCCTCATGGAGAGATCGCGTGAAAAACTCCAATACAACACGTCAATGACTGCACACTATACTACAAGTACAGAAGGCTAACTCACGCAAATGTCCCCATAGCATGTTTGCCATACTGTATAACAGAATACTACATACATAACAAGCTGTCATTTAAAATAATCAGCCTAGCGTTTTTTTTTTTTTTAATCTTTATTTTTAAAGGGGGTGTTTTCAAACATGAATATGTAACCCCCATAAAATCAACGCTTACAGAGGACACTTATAACTAAAAGTTGGTGCACAGCGAACCATCCCCTCCCACATCAGTAGCATCTATATTATTCTTGGCCTATTCTTAATACCTAATTGTGTAAGTCTATACAATAACTTAGCCGCCGCTGACATAGGAAAAGATAAAATGCTGTTACACCAACCGACATCTTTAAAATTAATATCGAGGTGAGACTGAATTTGTCTCCTAAACGCCTCGTTCCGGACACATTCCACTAAAATATGATAAACGTCTTCTACGGTGTCACATTCAGCCTAGCGATTTAAAACTTGTATTACTATCTTTGATTATTTTTATAGCATTTAGCTATGCTTAGCAAATTATACTAAGAAACAGTTGAAAAAGATATGGGACCGGCAGGATTTGAACCTGCGACCTTACTGCACACCGGGCAGCCGCTCTTAGCCATCCAGCTACGGTCGCCTCTTACCGGCACCCTAAATTTCTCAACTGTATGATACGTCATTTCGTGACGTCACGTTCATCCATTTGTTCCTATCTAAGAGCGGCTGCCCGGTGTGCAGTAAGGTCGCAGGTTCAAATCCTGCCGGTCCCATATCTTTTTCAACTGTTTCTTTGTATTGCTATGTTTATGGAAAGCGTGGAAGATAGCTGACAGGAAAAACTGTAATAAAAATATAACAGCATACACAATTTATTACGATGTCATGCAGTTTGAATATGATTTAGCTGAGTCTAAATTATTTATTAAGTTTAGTAGTGCAGCAAAATGTAGTTAGCCTTCAACTATTTATGCAGATAGTACCTAATTGGATGGATAGGAATGTTGGATGGGCCTTCTATAATCATGCTATTTTGTGCTTGTCTCGTTGTTCAGCACACACGGGCGCAGGCGGCCGTGGCAGACGCTAACTTCATAACACGTGCCGTGTCGGGGCCGCATGACCATCTCACATAAATAAATCCTGTTTGCCGCGACTAATACATAATACTCGATTTGTTCGGATTTAGAAACCATACATGTACCTTTCTGATTTACGGTTATGGTTATGTTAACTTTAAACTGGATAATAATAAATATTTTAATAATAAGCATAGTCTGACCGTTGTTTGTACAAAAAAAATTCTATAACACCGAGACTGAAATATTCAAAACTGTGATGTTAAATCTGTCAGCCCTGTGATAAAATGTCTGCAGGGCGATTTTATGCCACTGGCAGCATCCATTTCGTTTTTTTTTAATGAAATATCTATACACCCTATAATGAATGTAATTCATTGGAAATAAACTGCACGTTGTGCAGGTATTTAATAAATAAATCATTGTTGTTAATCACGCATAGTCCAGTAATCGCATCATTGTTCCAAACGAATACACTTTCATCGTTTAAGTACATCGCGTAATAACAACAATTTTCTTTACTCAGTTTCAAGGAATGCTTATTGCTTACATTGACTCACGAAAGAGGCATTCGACATTGTTTTGCATATTAGATAGGGATCAAGATATCAATATTTATCGATATTTGAATGCTGATAATAATTTTCGTTTGAGTAAATATTGACACTTTTGAAATCATTAGTAGTTCATAGTTGGGTTATATTTGTGATCGCTTGCTAGTTAGTTAGAAATGTTTTACGTAAAACCTTATATGCCGGGTATTAGATCAACCATAGATTTTTTATTGAAATAGAACCCTCTCGTATAGCATCCATTCGTTATCCATATATTAATGTGTCAATCATACCGTGAATGATATGATTCGAATCCAGTCGTATCGACGTCGATACAATGTCGAAGGGCACAAAATGACTGTTACATACAGACTCCAAATGTCGTTTCCGAACACGGTTGCCAAAAGAAAATTATTGATTCTGGTGGGATGTAGAATTTTCATTTTCATTTCAATTACCTTGGCGCATGTGGACTCAATGGCTATTGACATCGCTTGCGAGTTTTATGCTCAGCATATATGAAGTGATATGATCATTTATCAGCAGGTACCTACATACTCTCAACTTATTATATCGATGGTTAAACGAGCTGTATATGCATCGACTGGACAACGAAAAGCTACGTATAATCACAGCTATATTAAGGAGAGGATGTCCAGAATGTGTAAAAGTTTTCATTGGCCCCACAGCACATATACCCACTACCCATTTATACCCCAATATTAAATTAACTATATTATACACATAAATTGATTAAATCACGATACAAACAATATTTTTTTCACCACACCAGCACAAAAAGATCGTTTGCTTGCCAGAATTCAGTGAGTAAAAACCGTTTTTACTCACTAGTGAGGCAAAGTGATTCAAATTTCGAAACACAAAATCCTTCCAATGAATAGGCGCTGGAAAAAAAACAAACAGCCACCATGTAGGTTAGTAATAAACATTGACATAAATTTTATTAAATAATTACATACGATACGTTTTAATTATTTTAAATTATATAAATACGCGCTTATTTAGTATTTTAATGGTTTTATATTCGTGATTGACCATTAAATTAATTAAAATCAGGTACTTAATATTAGACTCTCAATAAATGTTACGGAACGAATTTCCGAACGCACGATTTAAAAAAAAAAGTCTGTGTCTGTGTCAGTCATCGCGGGCAACTATAAATTCTTTTCAGTTTATGTTTAATTGTTTACTGGAACTTTTTAACAAAAAAATAGTGAATCCAGTGATAAAGAACTTTGTGGAACTCCAAAAGTGTTGCGACAACTTGCTTCTAACACAGAAGTTTGCTTTTTTACCAGAAAAATCACGTGAAAAGTACACGTGAGTAGTTTTTGAAAGCGTACGACATATTTAATTAGTGGCGACTTACAAAAGGCCCTCAAAGGCATTCTGAATTGGTATTACTGTCGTATTTCATGGTATTATTCTAGGTTAAGCAATCGAGTACAAGTTAATTTAAATCTTAATATTTTCTCACTGGAAGAGGTGAAAAGTTTTGTATGCAACGCGTAAGAAAAATTTAATTTCCAGTTCGTGACCTCTTAAAATCTTTCGCTTGCGAAGTAGTCTTTATTAGAATCACTCGCTATGCTCGTGATTCAATTTAAGACTACTTCGCAAGCTCAAGATTTAAAATTGGCACTCACAACAGAAATATAAACTTTTTCTCACTTGTACCATAAATAACTATTTTAGGTTACTCTAAAACAAATTAAACATTTTAAATGCATTAAGTAAGTTTTCATCAAGTTAGATTGTCTAACAAAAAAATAATACATTTCATACTATATTATTATGTAAGAACATATCTTTTTTATGAATATACATAGATTTCAGCCTTAATGCGTGTGCGCACCCAATGGAGCGATTAATAACGTAGCCGATCAACTATATACGATGTTGTTGCGATCTATTGAAAACTGAAATGAACACCAACTAACCGTCATGTTGTACAAACACAACTCATCGACTTCTTTTAATAGAGCTGATGTAAGTTATTCCAGTACAACTAGAAAATGTTATTGAGATTATAGTATTTTTAGTCTGCTATATTGTACGTTATACTGTGTATTTAGATAGCAAAATATATATAATACCTAAATAATGCTTTTATTGATTTCGTTCCAATATAATTTTCACTTTCTCTGATTATATTCGGTGCTAAATTCAGCTTCTGATCCTGGCAACACGAGATTTAATTTAGGCACGTAGGAGGAGCTAATTTTATAACTTTTGTGTGTTAAAATAATTAATATCATGCGTAGGCCACGCAGGATAAGATAAAAGAAAAGTGAATATTTTTAAATACTGAAAAAAATATATGATCGGTCTATGTGTTCCATGAAACATTATACATACATTATCTTGTAATTAAAATTTTCAATATCTACGAGACAAACGCAACATAACAAAATTATCATATTCCAGACGGAAATACCCTTTGTCACAGTTGTGTAATACGACATGTACAATTGTCGTAGTACGGAGACTACGTGGCTACGAGACTACGGCGCTGACAACCCGCCAAGAGTCAGGCAGGCGCCTGCTGACCTCACGTGACCTTTCGTAGCCATAATAACATGCCATGTACTATAATGTTGATACTTATCTCTGAGTAAACAATTTTCTCAGAAATCAATTTCGAGAAAATTATTATAAAGAAATCATAATAAATTCTATACCTGATCAAATTTGCAGACCTTTTAGCTTGTAACTTAATATTAAAATGTTCTTGGGAGATATTATTATGTTATGACTCTTAAGACTTATGACATTAAATTATACAATATGTTAAAGCAATTTTTGAGTCAGTAAATGGCACTAACTAAACAAAAGTCTAGGTAAAATCAAAGATCTTGCGGGTCATAAAATGCGCTGTCTCAGACACTCGTGTAGGGTTCACGCTTTACGTATATCTCGCTCTCGCTTTCGCGAGGCGCCAAAAAGTTTGACGTTAGGTATACCAGAACGTAGCAGCATTTCTTTTCGGGTCGAGTTATAGATAGAGCTTCATTATAAAACCTTTGCCGGTTATCGGTGAAAGTTAATTAGAAAATTGAATTACCAAGAACACACGTACATAATTTAAATTACAGCTAGTATCTACTGACACTAATGATCTCCGCTAATCGTTTCTTCTCGGAAAAAATACAGTTAAATTAGTTACTCATAGACTTCCTTGATAGACCTACTGACGCAAACGCAACTACATATCATAAGGTCTTGGGTTTGACTTCCGTGTCTTACAATATTAAGGTTATTCGGCAGGCATTTTAATATGCCAAGGATTCTGGAGATGTGCCTGTTATGTGACCGTAGAAGCCTAATTCTTATAATACTTGAGTCGATTTAGTATTATATTACACTTCAGCTTAAATCCTCTAGTTGAAACAGGTGGGATGTTAGTTACTCACCTGAAACTGACCATTGTTTTTCTCCTCAAACAGATAATTCATTATATTACTAAACGCATAATCTATAACAACACATGATTACGTTAGTAGTTATTCCCAGTACCACACGTACTTAAAGTAATTTCGTAAATTTTTGATTTAAATATCAAAATCAGTTCTATAGTGAATTTCATATAAAATTGTAGGACACACAAAGAACAAGCAACGAATACGTATTGATCAATACAATTCTTTGTGGAATGTTCTGTCGTTCAAAAGCAACAACACTCAATTGTTCAAATGCTCGCTATAGTTAGTCCCTCCCACGCGCACTTTGTCACTCTAATGGCTATCACGGCCCTTTAGAAACGAGTAACCTCTTAAAAAAATACTTCAGTAAAACCCTTTCACCTAAAAACCTTACAGAAACAGTGAGGAGTTTCAGACTCGGGGCCTAAGCTAACAAAATTCTCTGCCAACACCAATAAAAAAACGTATAGATAATGATTTCTGTTCTGTTTCAGAAACCTTACAAAAGTCTGTCCAAATTCATTTGTTCTTCTATTGCAAATTGACATATATTTAAAAGTAAATTCCAGTTTAACCTCGAAACTAATTACATTAAATTAAAGCAAGTATTGTAGTTTTCTTGCAAAGTCATCGTTTATAAATACTTGTTATTTCGCTAAGTGTATGCAATGCGACCTACTGCGTAAATTATTAAGTTGGTTGGAAATCGATGGTATCTAGTCAAAGCAGTCGTTGGAAAGTTTACAGCAAGTACTAGTATTGATCGGCATGCAATGGCAGGAGGCAGGAGGTAGTGGAAAGCTAAATATAGCAGATGACACGAGAAGGCCGCTCGTGAGCCGTGCACCATAGCGCTGGCAATTACCGACTACCGACAACTGTCATGTCAGACTCAATGTGAAATTTACTGCCAGCGCCCGCCGTACGATAAATACAATTTCCCTTAGTCGAAATCAACGTTGGAGCTTTTTATCGGAAATGTAATTATGGAGGATATTTCAAGACATGCTTTATTAAACTGTTAATAACTAGTACACGAGGCACATTAATCAGGTATCGTACCAAATAGAGTTGAATGTGTACCTATTCCATTATACTTAACGCAATTTATTATCACTTTATTGTATTGTTTAAAAGAACTCATTTACAGATACGTTCTGTATATAAGTTCTGTTATATAACATGATAATCCGATATTATTTCGCAATGAAACTAATGAACACAATCGAAGACGTAAAAATCATACTTGATATCGGCTTGCCAAGAATTAACCGGTAGATAAATTCGAAGGAGATAGATCACATTTTTTACGCAGATAACACAGCTGAGAAGCAATCATTTATAACTAAGTACGAGATATATCCAGTATGTATGACGCACGTAACAACGTGGGCTGAGCCGCGAGGCTTTAAATTGAATATAATAAGGTTTTGGCACCTAAAATAGAATATCATTTGAAGCGAATTCACACGGGTGAGGGCCCCGAGTGGGTAGAGTGGAGTGACGCAGTACGCACTCCCGTATAATGAAGTGACGTTAGAACCCCTGGATGCAGACGTCACAAACACAACGTCACTTATGTTATGAAATACGGTCGCTTAACTGTTCGCTATTTTGTTTTTGTATCCTAAAATATCGGCTTTTTTACTTTCGATCCTGCACTGAATAAATGATTCCATTTTTCTTACTTCACACTGTAATCTGAAAACATCAAGATGAAAGAAAAAACAAATGTTGATAAGGGTTCGATATGTCACGGTCGTGGGAAGGTTCAAATAAGTTTTACAAAGGCTACATTTTACAGAGTATTGGAGTCAACATTTAACGGTTTGTAAGTAGTCTCATATTACCTTGGAGGCAATACGGTCTAACAAAGTGATCTGACCTAAATTGTATGTGAAATTACCGGGTGTTTAGAATTCATAGCTCTTACCAATCAAACCTAAAGGTATCGTTCTAGATTGAGTGGATACAACATACGTTTAGCTTGGACCTTTTGCTACGAGCCTTTGTACTGTCGGCTCCTTATATTAGGTCACAGACAACATATCCAAATATATAGAAACGCCTCAATGATCAATGATGTATACGATGGACTCATATATTTAACGATGTCATGTCCGATATACTTGTGATGCATGCATATGTGATTCATATAACTACATGACTTTGGTTGTATTGATATAATTGATCACTTTAAGCGTTCCTATACCTGTATATTTAGTTTGTGACTTCATATAAGGAGCCGACAGTACCTCACCCCCACATACTCCAACACGTACGCGCCGTCCGGGCACTTTCAATACTGCGCCGAGTGCACTTACTTTGATTTGTATCATACCGAGACGGGATGGCTATAGGACCAACTGACGTGGCAATTTAAAATCTGTCTGAAACACCTTTCCACTGTAATAGGTATGCTGAAAGATTTATATCTGTCTTGGAGCCTTATGATTAGATTTTCGTACTAACTTTCGCTTCCGTTTGTCAAAGTATTACGTTGTGAAAGAAACGGTTGTTTATGTAAGACAAAATTTTAATACGAGAGTTCATTTTGATATTGCTTAATACCCTATTTGATCCTATTGAAGTTCGACTTAAAATAATTCGACCTCCTATCGAATATGAAAAGGCCGATAGCATTTACAAGAGGTCAACGTAGTTTAGACCATTGTTTTCCAATAAAAAAGGTTCTACTTATATTAAAAACTAAATAATGGCACTCTGCCACGGGTGTTTGAACAAAAAAGGTTGTTGTTGATTAGAATAGAGTTGTAAAACAAAGGACAGTAGAGAAGTCGGAGGGCATTGTGCGACGACGCTGCGGGTGCACGGCGTGACGGACGCGCTTGGCCGGCGGCGCGCCCTCGCGACCTCGACGCTACCCGGAACAAACACAAAACACTATTGGGCAAGACGAGACAGTATGTCATTAATAATGCAAACTACTGCTTTGGGGTACACTTCGGCATGGCGGCATGAGCCGTTAACGGCTGCAAGACGTATATATACAATACAGTATCCCAAGGGCTAACCCCACGGTAGATTTAGGATTCAGAATAGAGCTAGAGATATAAATGATGTTGGTAAATTAAATGATGATGGGCAATCTCGACATATTTAAGGGTGTTATTACATCTCCACCGATCGATTATAACGTCAAATGCATGCATGCCGTAGAGGTAAAGAACCTATCCAATCTCTTTGCGGAAGAATATCTAATCTACAGCATAGAGTAGATTTGTGTTATTTATTTACGTATTATATGCTTAAAACTGCTATGGTAATAAATATGGATACTTAATCGACTGCCACACCCGAGCAAATGACCCTTCGACAAGCTTTAGCAATATTTATCTACTGCCCAGACATTCTGCTGAACGCAGTTCAACTGTTCTAGTGGTTTCTTTTAAGCCAAAGAAATAAACTCTGTAGCCAAGCCATTAAGTAGCAAAATCTTTCAGTACATGGCTGCACTTAGATTGCATCAGCATAAACATGTGACCAAACGGAATTGCGTCACGCTTTAAAGTATATTCAAGTTCCTCTTTCAAAATGCGCTCTCAGTGTATTCAGTGGCCTGACACTATTCAAATGAAGAAAAGAAACATCCCTCACATTTGCAAGCTAAAGCTGACACAGTGTTGAGAAAAGTCGGTCATTCCTTTTAGCGTATTCCTCGAGTACTCGAGAGGTACAATACACATAAAGGTGTGTACTCGCCTAGCCTTATAGGAAAAACAACACTGCGCACAGTTTGTTACTTTCCACGCTCGTCTCGGCAAACACCTCAGTTTACATACTAAGCAGTAAGAAACAACTTTTATGGTGAAATCTTGGAAGAAGTATTTTATACACGTACTTTTTGCACTCTCTCTACTTGCGTAGGTATCGTCAACAACAAAGAGATATATTCTAGGCCGTATCAGCGTTATTTATTATATTTTAATATGGTTAGGTATTTTACGTATCAGGATAGCTAGCACGTTAAACTAGATAGAAAATAAATGTATATTTCACACAATTTATTTGATAATTTGTTATGAAATGGTTTTTCAACTCTCCATACCTAAGTCTGTTACGGATCTTAGACACAAGCAGTGATAAATATCAATCAATGCCTGTATAACTCGAAAATTTGTCAGTTTATTGGCAAAATTAAATCGTTTTATTAGACAATACACCAGATAAAATCGGTCTCAGTCAACCTTTTGGCACGTGACGTCTGTACATTTCGTAACAATTCAAGATTATCAACAGCAACATTTTCGAAGTTATTTCGAGTCCTGGTCTGGCGCGGTGGTCCACCACTACTTCGTTACTGCCTAAAATTGAACTATATAGATTTAAAAAAAATCGCCAAGCACTAAACATCGTTAATAAAGAAGTAATAATAAAAAAGCAATAAATCAAATGGTAAAAATAGTGGTGTGTTGAGTTCGTCGACACTGCAATCGATACGTATCGAGCATTGGACCGAGTAGTGCGAGCC
Organism: Hypena proboscidalis; assembly: GCA_905147285.1. Taxonomy (NCBI): domain Eukaryota; kingdom Metazoa; phylum Arthropoda; class Insecta; order Lepidoptera; family Erebidae; genus Hypena; species Hypena proboscidalis. The sequence goes on from LR990130.1 coordinate 7,176,907, forward strand.
AGGTGACAACGACCCCAGACACTTGCTGACCTAGTCACTAGTTATCCCACCTAGTTACCAACTTTTTTTTTTTTTTTTTTTTAATTTTATCATGCAATCAGTCTCTTTGACTATGAGCAGATGTGGTATAGGATTATTTTTTTTCGGGGTAGAGACGTTCCTCTTTAGAAACATCTGCTATATCAATTACTGGCTCATTCGATGCTGCCGAGTTCTAGAATTCTGCATCGTTTTAGTCTCTTGATGCAATCTGGGATGGTGAGCTGAACAGCTAGCTGGTTAGGATGGTTTTCCAGTCTTATTTTGTATTTACTTGCACATTTTGTTATTTCCTCCTTTATTGTTGGCATGTTTAGGTGTTCGTGTACTTCTGAGTTTCTTATAAACCAGGGTGCGTTGCTGAGTTGTTTAAGGATGTAGTTTTGGGTTCTTTGGATTTTATTTATGTTTGAGTTGCAAGTGGATCCCCATAGTTGGATTCCATAAATCCAAATAGGTTTGATAATAGATTTGTAAATGAGGAGCTTGTTGTCGATAGATAATTTTGAATTTCTTCCTAGTAGCCAGTGTAGTCCTTTGTATTTAAGATTTATTTGGTTTCTTTTGGACTCAATGTGTTTTGCCCATGTCAGTCGACGGTCCAAGTGCAAGCCCAGATATTTAACAGAATCACTGTGCGGCAATTCTCTACCACCTAGTTTCACCGGTGGACAGGTTTCTCTTCGCAATGTGAATGTGATCTGGACTGATTTATTGGCACTCGCTTTGATTCTCCACTTGTCTAACCATTTATTTATTTCGCAGAGACTTTGCTGTAGTGTCGCCGAGGCTTCAGTGGCGTGTTTATTTGAGGCTAATACTGCCGTGTCATCTGCATAGGTTGCAATGGTAACCCCAGGAGTTTGCGGCAAATCAGATGTAAATATGGTGTACAAGACTGGACCTAGTACTGAGCCTTGAGGTACTCCAGCAAGTATATCGTAGAAGCTCGAAGTGCTATCAATCTCTTTTACCTGGAACATTCTATCTGCAAGATAAGATTCCAGTATTTGAAAGAAGGTGTGAGGAAGATATAATTTAATTTTGCAGAGGAGGCCTTTGTGCCATACCCGATCGAAAGCCTGCTGCACGTCTAGGAACGCTGAGGAGCAGTACTCCTTTCGCTCAAGGCTGTTACTTATGACTTTGCACACTCTGTGTATTTGTTCTGTGGTGGCATGTTCTGGTCTAAATCCAAATTGATGGTCTGGAGTAACGGAGTTTTTATCCATTACAGGTAATAGTCTTCGCAGTAGTATTTTTTCAAAGATCTTAGAAATGATCGGCAGCAGACTTATAGGCCTATATGATGACAGTTCATGTGGTGGTTTCCCAGCTTTATGCACCATAATCACTTGTGAGACCTTCCATGGACTGGGAAAATAGCCTAATCTGATGATGCAGTTAAAAAGTGTTGTTAGGTAAACTATTGCCTTTCGCGGTAACTCTATCAGAATTTTCTTGTCGATGAGATCATATCCTGGGGCTTTATTGTTCTCTAATTGTTTAATGGTTCTTGTTATCTCGCTTGGTGTTACTACTTTGAGAGGTAAGTCTAGTTGGAAGTCGCTTTGGAGAGTGTCGTCAATGTCTATTTCAGTTAATCCAGGAGTGGCTTCATTAGGAACAAATACTTTTGCCAGGTAGTCAGCGAATGCATCTGCTTTTTCTTGTCTGGATCTAGCCCATTTATTCCCGTTAATTCGAATAGGTGGTTTTGGGTTTATTGGTTGATTCATGCTTCTGCATGCTTTCCAGAGTGAGTAGTCGGTGTTGGCAGTAGGGGTTAGGGATAACAGGTTTGCCTCGATGGTAGCATTTTCAATTTCCTCTATGGTCTGTTTTAGGATTTTCATATAATTATTAAATGCTATTTGTCTTGAGGATGTCGACTCGTGTGCCACACTCTGCGTAGTCTTCTCTTTTCTATAATCATATCCCTTATTTTGTGGGGTACAAAATGTTTTCTGGTATTTTTGTGGGTTACCTCTTCTAAACTATTCCAGCAAGCATTTTGCACCGCACTTGTGAAGGCCATGGCTGCGTTATCTATTTCATCTTCAGTTTTTAACGAAATTTGTAATTGCACGGAATCCGCTACCAAGGCACGAAATAATTCCCAGTTTGTTCGATGGTTATATAGTCTCGGTTTTCTTTGCCAGTCAAGAACATTGGCACTAACTGTTAATATTACTGGGATATGGTTTGAAGAGCCATCAAGACAGCCATCAATCTTATAGAATAACCGAGAGAGGCCCTTCATTATGAAAAAATCTAATACATCTGGCAATTTATTGGGGTCGGTCGGCCAGTGGGTAGGTTCTGGTGTAGATATTGTTGTTAGATTATTTTTGTCAACACATTTTTTAAGTTCTCTTCCCCTTGTGGTAATTAATCTTGATCCCCAATGAGGGTGCTTGGAGTTCCAATCTCCTCCTGCTATGAATCGTGGACCAAGACTCTTGATATATGCAGTGAACTGCTCATTTGATATTTTATGCTTCGGGGGGCAGTAGACAGACGAGACATTAAAATTTCCGTTCTTATCTAGAATGTTAACAGAGGTAGCTTGGATGTGAGCCGTTTTGAACTCATAATGTGCAATGGAAGTTCTAATAAGGATGGCTGTGCCCCCATGTGCAGTACCGTCCGGATGGTTTGTCATATAGATGTTGAAGCCTCTTATGTGTATTTGGCTATTATTAGTGAAATGTGTCTCAGAGATGAGTAGAATGTCAAGACTGTGTATTTTTAACAAGAGCTCGATTTCAGTTTTGTTAGGTGACAAGCCATTTATGTTCCAAGTGGCTATTCTGGTTGTGTTCATTTTGATGTTAATTTGCTGACTAGTGTTGTTAAGAGCCCCATCATGTTGCTCATTTGTTGTAAGATAATGTCAATTTTTGCCGATTGTTTTATAAATATTTCTTCTATTCTATTGGACGATATTTGTAGCCAGTTCTCAGTTTCAGGTTGGTGGTAAGTAGTTCTATCTACTGTGTATCTTTTGACAACGTCACTGTATTTATCTTGTGTTTGTGTTTTACTGGTTGTGGTTATACTTTTAGTTGGTTCAGTCTGTTGTGTGTTTGGGCTTGTGCTAGCTTGAAGTGGTATTCCAGATATTTTCCCGTTTAGTGAGGGGCGCTTTTTTGTCTTCCTGGCCAGTATTTCCTTATACACCTCGCATCCCTTGTAGTTTGAAGGGTGCGGGCCAAGGCAAAGAGCACATGTTGCTGGTGTGGTGCGGTCAATTTTAGGGCAATTTTTGGTCATGTGTGATTCTGCGCATTTGAGGCAGCGATATGGCCTCATGCAGTAGTTTTTCGTGTGTCCATACTGCTGGCACCTTTGGCACTGTACTATGGCAGTGCGTTTTTTGGGATCTTCTATTGCGACAATTTGATGAAAGATGTTTTTTATTTGTTTTGCAGCTTTATTATTGGGCCCAGGCTGCAGGTTGACAAAGAATGTCGAGGTAGGCTTTTTGTCGGGACCAAATCTGGCATTTATAATTTCTCCCTCAACCGTGTTGCCTGTTTCCTCAAATGCAACTTTTATAGCATCATGTGGGGTTGTGTGGTGCAAATTTCTTACTACAAGTCTGTAGCTTCTTTCTCCCTTCCTATTAAAAGTGTGACCTATGAGACCCTTCTCTCTTACTGCTGTTATTAGTTCCTTGTAAACAGATATTTCATCACACATAATTCTTAATTGGTTTTTGTTAACAATTTTATAGCTGAATGTTGATTTTCCGGTTGCTGATTCTAGAAATTCTGTGAGTTTGTTTACATCCTCGATTCCATAGAGGATAATTGGGGGAGGTTTGCTAGGTTTCTTTTCCTTGTGTTGATATTGGTTAGACTCTTGAGTTTTGTCTATAATAGGCAAACCAGCAAACCTATTTGAAGTTGGAACTGTTTCAGGGGATTGCTGATTTGAGATCTTTCTTTTTTTGTTAGGGTTTCTATTGGCAGGTACTCTTTGCCAGTCGGGCAGGCCACTATCTCCCTCATCATTTTTTTTTTGGGCCTCTTGTGGATCCTTTCCTTTGTTGGCTGTGAAAGAAGCGCTACCAACTGAGGCACTTCTTGGCCTCGAAAAGTAACTTGGGTGGAGAGCTTGCTGGACATATTTTTTACTTAGACCAGTAATATTTACTGTCACGGGGGCCTGGGTACCCACCCTCGTGGAGTCTTCGGTAGCCAATTTCACACCTTCCAGCCCGGGTACTGGAAGGCGCCGGGGGTTAGCCGGAGCGCAGGACATATCACAATCATTAGTATTCGACATTTTCATTTTCATAAAGGGGTGGGAGAAATATGAATAGTGCTTTCCCAAGGCACTATTACCACGCTTTTAGAAGGTATTTGGTCCCTCTTGGCCTGTGGATGCAAGGTCAGGTTACTTGCCGCCTGTGGCTCGGCATTGCTGCTCGTTTTACACCAATTGGAGAGATATAAATAGGGTGTATTTAGGAGAAGGTTGTAAATCTCGTGGGAGCCGGCCATAACATCCTACTCTAGACATTTTAGGGATTATTTATGTCCCAAGGCTCGCTAAAGCCTCATCCAGCCAGTTGCTTGGCTAGGGGGTATGGTTATACCGCCATTGCTCGGTCGCCAGAGCCTCGTTTGTTGTCTAGCAGGGGGCACCGCGGAATCCAATCGGACGCCGCCGCCATCCGGCGCGTGCAGGTGAGGTTGACAATTGGGTCAGTGAAGATATTGGTACCGTTCCCCCCTTACCCCCCAGTTAGTACCAACTGATAAATTAAACAATAAACGAAAAAAATAATTCGTTTTCAGTTTTCCTATTCAAATACATATTCAAAATATGTATTTTTCAGACTGTAAGGTTTCAATGAGCTATATTAGATATATTTTATTTTATTTTATTTAGATATATTATTTACCCGAATCGCAGCGATAGCCGAGTGGTAGACCGTAGGACTGCGAATTCAAAGGATACCTGCATGCCTGAAAGTGCCTAATAAGTGTTCGAGGGAGTGTGAAGTCTACCAATCCGCACTTGGCCAGCGTGGTGGACTTTGGCCTAACCCTTCTCATCATGAGAAGAGGCCCGAGCGCAGCAGTGGGACATGTATTAGATACATGGCTGCTATTATGTATTATTATCATACTGGTATATTGCTATTTTTAGAGTAAGTATCTGCGGAAACAAAACCATGTATTAATAATGTAGTTTACATTGAAGCTGATATTTTATTTTAAAATACCACAATATAGAATTTCTTGGCAACTAATATTAATAATTAAAGCATTTGCCATTGTCACAAGATGGTGTCAAGTCCAATAGGTTGATTACAGGATTATGTGTCATCAAAAACCACAAGAATAAAATAAAGGGGAATACCAATAAACTAGCTCATTTAGGCGTATTGTATTAATTACTTATTAAGCAAAAATAAATCCCGTGACTTAAATAAATCTCTGATATTATAAAAATAATGATGTATGCATATTTTTGTCCGGAATGAGCTTAAATGTAGTCCACTCCAATTGTAACAAATTGCAAGTGGGCGTTTCTTTGTAAACTGGGCAACTTGACCTAAGAAAGCTGTCTAGGCAATTTTTTCATTATATATTTAATTCTCTATTTATTCTCTTATTAATCTCTAATCTCTACCCAAGGTGTCAATAGACAGAGGAATGTTGTAAACGGCATGTTTCATTTGATTACATTAAAAAGTGGCACAAAATGTTACGTATAAATTATATTTTGCTATATAAAGCACATTTGTATCCATAGTAACAATCTTAAACTATTTAAGGGATTATTAAAACAGGTAAATCGAAATAGCGACAACCGCGTAAACTTCAGGGTGTTGTTACACATTCAAACGGCGTTGTTTTAACTTTACACTACAATTGGTACTTATTTTAAATATAGACTGTTTATAAGATCCGGAGACATAACGTTTCGATGACTTTTTAAGAATTAGAAAATATAGAAAATAAATAATTCTCAATAACAATCAAACAATATTGGTTGAATAATTTAACAATTTAGCTGATTTCAATATGTAGTTAATTTAGTCAGAGACTATTTTGCTTCTGGGACACGTCAGGACTGTTTTCAAGGACTAAAAAAACTATTTTGACACAATAAAGTTTTTTAATTGGATTTTTAAATGTTAAGCATAGGCAGATATGGTGATTTTTTTTTTAAGTTATCTACAAAATATTTATGTTCTGTAATATTTCTAAATAATATTAACTTGAGACAAGGAGTCGCCCAATTAACAAAGAAACACCCAATTAACAAAAGTGCATCTAAGTATTCCATCAGGATTTCAACTAGGCAATTATAAGCAGCTGGCAAAATGTAGATGTATTACATATCACGAGGGAATCTACCTCTTATGTTATGTTAAACAAGCTTACATCTACACAGTCAGTAACAAGCATGCATAAACAAAGAAATGTTGGTGTTTTCCCATCCGTAACGTAACATCAACCCACATTCTTTTTGGCACATTGTTAGCCTACATCACTAACTTGTGAGTTGTGGAGCATCCTTCGCTCTATATATAAAGCCTTCCTAACCCATTTCACTTGTCTATCTTATTGCTAGGCACTAAAATAGTCTGGTCTTGTGAAACAAACTATTTACAAACGTTGTTGTAGCACGCTATTAGGATAGTCAGATGATATAGCATTACGTTACTATCTAAAGACAGATCTTTCATAGTAAGGCGGCTCATCCTCCTTTCAGCTTGATCACAAACGCTCTTCAACTCAAAAATATCAATGCTAATGATATATTTACAGATAACAATCAGTAGGTGTCTCATCTTCGTAGATACTGCCATATGAAATGTATGAATCCATATTCTTCGCGGAATTCCATACAACTTAGCACAATCAAGTACATAAAGAATTCGATCACCTTTGTCCGTACGTGATTCGTCACGAATGATTCATACACTACCGCTAAAGTACTCACGCCATGAACGCCAACAACAAATACTCTTGTTACTTTTATTAGTGTTGAGGAAACAGAAAAGTATTGATAATTGTTTTTTATATTTTGAAGCCAGGCAGGTTTCTTGTGAGAGAGCTAGTCGCCACCTTATGAACCAGGCACTCTACAAACGTGAATTGAAACCATAAGGTAGACTGCAAGCCCATTCGCTACACAGGAATACGAACATTACAAACACTAAAAAAAAACAAGTATCTATAAATCAATGTATCTATAGCATAAAACGTAAATTATCGGAAATCGTTAATATCTCATTAACTCTGAGCAAACCCCACTTTTAAAAGGTCAACCAGTTATCATTTTATTAAATCCTGAAAAAGTTGCGGACCAGAATGATAAGGGTGCTTGTGTTTATAGGACGTCCTTCGGAGACAATCGGGACCCTTTGCCCATGCCTTGACCTATTTTACTCCATTTCCTGATTCAACCTTATTACTACGGCCTTTCCCGAATAAATCTTGCGACTTAAGCTCCATTATAACCTGAATATTTGAGTGAGGAATCGGATTTATTATAAGGCTTTTAGGTGGTATAAGGAATTCTTATGAATATGTAGATTTGTCAAGTGTTATTCGAAGCTTGTCCATTCACTTCGTTACTGAGTATATACTGTTCGAAAAGCTGTTTTGATTCCGACTCGTAGTGATGAACGACGGAGGCTTATTGTATAGCAGGAATTCTTTTAAAACTCGATGAACTTCTTCTAAAGAAATGTTCCTTAAATTCAGACAGATTAGAGCCCTAGTTATTTATTTATTTATTATTTATTTATTATTTATTTATTATTTATTTATTATTTATTTATTATTTATTTATTATTTATTTATTATTTATTTATTATTTATTTATTATTTATTTATTATTTATTTATTATTTATTTATTATTTATTTATTATTTATTTATTATTTATTTATTATTTATTTATTATTTATTTATTATTTATTTATTATTTATTTATTTATTATTTATTTATTATTTATTTATTATTTATTTATTATTTATTTATTATTTATTTATTATTTATTTATTATTTATTTATTATTTATTTATTATTTATTTATTATTTATTTATTATTTATTTATTATTTATTTATTATTTATTTATTATTTATTTATTATTTATTTATTATTTATTTATTGTTTATTTATTTATTTATACAACTTAACAATACAGTTCTTTTATTATTGGACACACATTAAATTCGACTTTAAAGTTAACATAAATTAACATTTAGACCGTGACATTGTTTTGATAAATAATTACAGCATCTAGTCCTATATAATAATTACTTAAAAACAAACTGTGTCTCGAAAGTAAATTTAGCGGTGTGATTGTCCAATCGTTATATACAAATTTAGATTTGAGCCACATTGTAATAAAAGCGAGTTTTAATTGGCACAGGTTAATCTCACGAAACTCCTGCGACAATAGTTTCCGTTTACAGAATTGCCTGCAGACGAAGAGCTTGATTGAAATTTAAGATGAATTAAATCGTTATCCAGAGGTAGGTCTTTATGGACATTATCGCTATGAGAAGGCTCTGTGTCTACTAATGAGAGTTGGGACACAGTTAACTAATGAAATTTTAAATCACGTCGACGATTTAAATATATACAGAAAGAATTTACATTACAATATTCTACATATATTTCTGTATGTTATTCGAATAAAATAAACATATAATATAGGTACGTGTTGCTTATTAAGTATTTACCACGCATGGCAGCTCAGGTTGTTGTATCCAAGGGCCGCACAAGAACCCCACGCCGCATTGCTGGGCACAGCTCGCGTGCATTCCTCGGCGCACTCGCGCTCTTCTACTGCTCACATAACTCAAGCCTTGACCCGCTAAGCTAACGAAGCCTGCAGACGCACCCGATAACAACACACTCACACTCACACTTAAACACAACTTAACTTTTATGTACACACTTTGCGTAACAAACTCCGTCGTAAAACACACGGATAAACGCGCGCGAAAAACACAAATTGCGATAAATTCCTCCGCGGCTATCGCACGAATGGCTTGTTTTAGAACACGGTATCGTTTGATTCGTAATGCCAAATGAATCAAGAGTCTAAAAAACAATGACGTCAAGGCGAAACCTGTAACCGATTTAATAGCTCTTATACATCGTATGATTCCACTGTTTTCCTTGTCGAATTCATACTGAACTCATTCTTTACTTTAAAACTAGGTAAGTCATCGCAGAATAAAGTGAAACACAAACAGGTCATGCAAATAGCATCACAGAGCTACGTCATTGAGAATGTATAAATTCTTGCGGTATGTGTCAAGTCAATTAAAAGGATACCTTAATTAAATAGGTATTATGTCAAGCACATCTGCCGAGCCTTTTCCCAATTACATTGCGGTCATTCTGGCCTCTGACTACCCGTAACGACTGCCATAAGGCAGTTCAACAGGCAACCGGGACCGACGGCTTAACGTGCTCTCTGAAGCTCGGAGGAAAACTCGTTAATTATGGTCACCCATCCACGGCCTACCGTGATTAGCATTGCTTAACCTGCAAGATCGATCGGTACGCGCGGCTTCGACTTAGTCACGAGCTCCTCCGTATCAAGCACGTAGACGCCAAACACTTTATAAAGTGTAAAATAAGTACGGGAACAAATTTTATGAGGCAATGTTGTGTACTACAACGCGTAACAAGACCTAATTATTCGTTATCTAGGATTTTATTTATATCAATCTTATTTAGATTGGTGCATATAATTATTACGTAAGTAATTAGAAAAACATTTAGAAAATAGTGAGCAAAAGAGATTGTATGCTAAATATAACAAGGATATCTTAACTCGACATTTTATATCTATGCGCAAAGTTATAGTGCAGTAATATTTTTCTATTTACTAAAAAACGGATCTCTTATGGGGGGCTGAGTCACCGACCGACACTTTATCATGTAAATGATGCACCCATTGAATCACCCATTGAGATGATTTGTAACAAATGTCAATATCCGGTGACTACCTATATTTAGGTATTTATTTAAGAGTTATTGGAAGTATCTTAAGAGTTTAAATAAATTATTCCACTTTCATGAATCATATAGGTACTTTAAATGTTTTATCTATTTATTAGTATTTTTTGTGATGATCATACAGAGTACTGTGACTTCATATGTTTTGTCTGTAAATTAATATTTTTTGGGATCTGATCTTATGTATACATACTGTGGGTCAAAGCTTTTCAAGATTCTAGTTTTGAAATGCAGTGGTTATATTTAGTTAGTGTTCTTAATATAACTTTCCAATTTTGAGCTCTACTAAAATCAATTATTTTATTATTATTCAGACTTCTAGTACATAAGTTGGGTTAGTTAAGGTTTTTCTATTATCTTTTCAGTTTTTTTTATTAATTAATAAGTCATTATTTTAATCATTATTTTTCAGTTTATTGCGTAAAATAAATAATACATTCTTTATTATTTTCTACTACTACTATTACGTCTTAAGTTCTTAACCGACTAATTCAATTTCAAATCTTTTATTTACTTTAATAACAGTAATAATTGCAAAGAAAATATAAAATACTGTAAAGTCAACATTATGAAGATAAGTATTTCAGATAAAAAAGGCTAAAGCAAAGTTCAACAAACCTAAGTTCTTAGTATGAAGTCTCCTGCAGCGAATACTTGTTTTTGTACTTAATTTAAATTAGTCTTTGTTTTTCTGCAAACACAATTTACGAACGGTTTTGTTTAAAGATAAGAAAATAAGGATTGTTTTGAAAATATACCTGCTATGGTTTTGACATATTGGTAATAATAAATTAGTCGTAATGGTGAGCTATGATAACGAAGCAAAACAAGTAACAGTTGACTCATAAGGACGCTGCAATGAAACATAAATGTGCCGATATGTGTAATGATCAAATCATGATTGATGATTATGATGAACAATTTTACTCTGTACGAAACTCCTAACATCCCAGAACATAACTTACTTTGACGTACCACCGCGTCTGCGATTTCCTCGGCCTAGGCTTCCTGCGTTCGCAACTGCGATCTGCACGCGCCGGCGAGCGCAGCGCGTGGCACTGCGCTGCCAGCGCCTTGGTGCGCTCCGCCAGCGAGTGCCGCAGGTCGCCCCCCACACAGCCTCCGCACCCCCGCACCAGCATCTCAATCTCAACCCACTTCCTCCTGCTGCACCACCGTGACGTCATTCACCGAGACCACGCTCATTGCGATCCCTCCACTATCTCCGGTTACCACTCGCTCTAGCTTTCGATTGTCCCTAATCAAACGAAAGGGTAGTTTGGTCAGTCAAGTTTACGCAAACGAATTTTAGTAGCACTTGATTGTTTTCTGAATATTTTTTTTTTCAAACCCTTACAAAAAAAACTTAATTTGTGAATATAGTTATAAACTCTCCAGAAAAATAAGTGCCACCAAAATTTAGAGTGGCTGAAACTTGCCATAAAGCGAAATATATTATTATCGTAAACCGGGATTGTCTTAATGCCAAGTAACCTGTCGAGTACAGTGAACAAAGATGACCTTGAACCTTAATTCGCAATTGGGTTGTGTATCTAAAAATAAACGCAGATACGTGTTATTTTAGATTAGATGAACAAGATGACGCACCAAGGTCTGGGTCGCATGATAAGGTCCCGGCAGTAACTGTTTATCACTGCATGATAATGTGAACAAACTGTACGCATGCTGGATTGCCGGGAGCTCCTTACTACAGAGCTGAATCGGTATGCGTCAGCGATTGCCATTCAACGATTAATATAATCCTATTTGCACACATTCTTAACATATTTGTATAAGTAAACTAAGTAAAATGACTATGGGAATAAACGAGTAAATTCTATGAGACCTTTTTTCAAAACTACGTCTTTTGTCAACTAGCCCGATCATAACAAAATGCACATATAAATAAGTTATTTAATATGCCCCATAGAAAAGCCAGTCGCATAGAAATTAGAAACGGTGCACTGTATTACAAAGGCTGTACGACGGATATAGGACACAGCATTGTTGCCTGGCGCGACAGGGAGAGACCGACATTGTTGTACGCTCACAGTTACGCGACACTTGTGACATTATTTTACATTAGTACGCCATTAACTTAGATGAGGTTCATTTATAAGACAATGACTTAAAGTTGTGGCACCTCAACAGTGTTACGACAAAAAAAGACACTTTACATTGAAAAAGTCTTTGTTAAATCTTAGCACTTACATATACCGGGTGTAAATGACATTTAGGCAAATCCGCCTATTAGTAATTCAGTACATGATTGTGAGACTAGGTATGAAAAAAAAATCATCGTAAATTGCCACACATTGGAAAATCGGTTATGGAAAAATTTTACCCGTCTTACGATATCACAAATTTATAAGAAATAAGGTTGCAGTAACACTTTCAGTGATTAAGCAAATTAATTGAAATCTCTACGTGCGAACATTTTAAATCGGAAAATTGCAAAAGCATAGGAATAGTTTAGAATAACGTTACGTTACTGTTCCGTAATTGGTCGAAAAAGAGCCGAAACAATTCTTTTTCTGAAGAGTCATGAATTTACCGTTGAAATTTTCATACAACCAGACTCTAGAATAGTGTATTTAATTACTGATAATTTATCATTTACACCCTGTATTGAGATGGAGTTCCGCTTTTTCAGTTTATTAAAGACAGTAGACAGTAACTTAATAAGTATTGAAAGAAAGCAAGGCGATAACAAATCCTAGAATATTTTATGTGGAGGTGGCTGTGTCACTTTTACTGTCCTAAATATTTAGTACAATTGTTTGGCAGCTTGTTTAATTGCCTCCACAGTTGCCAAGTTTAGAAGTTTTACACTTGGCAACTTTAAGTAAGAATGCAATTTGGAACACTATCAAAGTCCTGGATTTCACAATATAGAATTTATTTTATTGACCGATACTGATTAAGTTATTTTGATATGCACAACTATTAGTTATCTAGCCTCACAGCTGAAATAATAACATTACGGTAACATTAAATATGAAAGATCTAAATTATTTTTGATTGCATCAGGTGTGTCATTTACATGATAATTTTGCCCTCCACGATCACTGTTTGTAGTGGCGATTCAGATAGCAATCACACTAACAGCACTTATGTTAGCCAATCTATACTTCATCTAACATTTATTGAAGGTTTATAAAATCAATTACCTAATTGTGTAACTTTTGCATAAAATTATCGAAATAAAATAAACCCTTTCTAATATTCTTTCTACTACTATCTATCCTTGGGGTGCACGAAAGGAGCCTCCCCGAGTGACGTACACAACGATTCCTTACGTCCGGCGCACCCTGGGCAATCGCGAGTTCTCCAAAGCGAATTGACTAATCCTATCACCACGATGGCTAGTCAAATTAAAATTTGAGTCAGCCATTGACACGACGAAGAAGAAATATCCTTACTTTCTTAGTAATCCTTACCAATACAAATATCTTTTTAGGAAATCTGTCATAGGTACTTGTTTAAAAAGAAGAGCCTGTCATCTTACGTAGTCTGAGCTCTCTTCACGGTATAATGCGGCCTGGTTGACATACATAGGTGATTATACGTGTACGTGCATACAAATCAGTGGCGTGTTATATCACCGCAGTAGTAGGTAGTAGTATGGAGTAGATTAGCTAATTATATCCGGAACACACGGACACGGAATGTGGACATTTGCTAGATATAAATAAATCGTATCGTGTTGTGGGGCAGGAGATATGACACTAATAACTACGTGATGCCAAATTACTATGGTGATGCGTAACATATCAACAAATATTTTGAATAAGCCAAATGGTAGTTACTCAGGTGGATACGCTGGTAGATCTAAATATACTTGACACTTTTCAGATATTGTACAGTCAGCTGCAGAGAAATCTTCCCCTCTTAAGTACTTTTTTGGACTTCAAAGAGGTGAGTACTAGCAACTGCAACAAATGCAAATTAATAAAAAAATGTTTGTTAATTTATTCTATTGTAGGTGCACCTGAGCCTCAAATATTTCCAAATTTCACTTGCTGCACCGGTCATGATCGCCTGCTGATTCTGGACATTTAATCTAAAAATATCGCGATTGAGTAACCAAAGTCCATAACTTTCCGTTAACACGTAACTTTGAAACTATCTGTGAGCAATTGGAGTTTAAAGTGAGTTACGCCACTAGTTCTAAATATGTAGCGTATTGCCGTCGCCGTCGCGTAGTTGGCAGTTGGAATACATGAGACTAGGTCGATATCGAGGAAATTGGATAATTGAGGAAGGGAGCGGCCGACGAGAACTAGACAACTCGTATTATGTCTTTTCGCTATATTATCATCATTGTATGGTATGTTGCTCAATAACTGCATAGCGAAAACATTGCTGTAGTACAAATAACATATCTGATTAATAAAAAAGGGCACAATCTTCGATGTGTAAGTAAAAAATCGTTATAGTATAAAATTATATTGCTATATTTTTTATTACGAACGCCTTACATAATCAGATTGCCGATTTGTAAAAACATGACAAAAAATGTTTGCAAATCGGTTGACAACGCAGTTGATAGATACTTGAGTTATTCTATGGACAAAAACTGCTATTAAAAATGCTGGCAACATGCCAAAAATGTTGGACACGCAGTAATATTGCAACATTAAAAGCAGTTTGCCGGTACAACGTTTTCTAAGGAATTCGAGAGAACTCCTTACTGGGTCGGCGTATTTTAAAATAACTCGTTCGTAAACTGTTTCTAATTACTGTTGATACTGTAAATAGCAGATTTAATTACGATACTAAGCACTATCACAATATTATACGCATGATTTTGCTATTCCTCGGTAAATGATCAAGAGATTCAAACGTATAACTTAATATTATTATTCTGTTAATAAAATACGCATCACGCAGTTAACACATGCCGTTTCTTGGGCAGGTGAGCCTTTAAAAACACCGAAATTTGGTCTTTATCGCACAGGGGTGCGTAAAGTCTGTCGAATCGGGGCACAGACAGGTGGCGAATGGCGGTCGTCAGGTGCACACTGCACATTGTACAAACAACCAAAAAGATTTAAAATTCTACCTGCTGCCATACGGCACATTGTGCACTTTACACGTCTGTCCGTATAAATGCATTTTTTTTTGCAGTGCGGCGCGCCGGCTTTGTGTGCATAGCTATTACCTGGCCTGTAGGACGACTATTATCTATGAATGAGACAATTACGTTACTGCGTGTTATCGAATACTCTACTCACTACTTTAGTTTGTTTTGACCTTATCTGTATAAACAAATTGAAGTATTGAACGAACTGAAAATACATGTGGTAAGAAGTGTATACATATAAATGTATAAACTGCTAACCACATGTTTAATACAACCAGTGTTTGTAATTTTTAAAAATTAGCTTTGCCGAGCATTTATTATAAAATATTACGGTTGAAAAATATAATTCTAGTGGCGCTCGAACCCACATCTCTAGGCTCTACTTACCCAGAGCCTTATCCACTTCAGCCATGGGATCGAGTCCCAGCGGTATCAAAGTGCAGCCAAGGCGAGTCTCGTCATTCATGACAGCAGCAGCTATAGGTTGACAAATTCGATTCCACTGAGAATCGATATATAGAACCCAGAGGTGTGGATTAGAGCCACACTGGAATTATAATTTTTCAACTGGAATATTAAATAAAAATACTAATAAATAATATGACTGTACCAAAAACTTACGCAAATGGTTGTAAAACAATTGTTTTCAATTGACGTGGCCATCAAAATTATGCTAGATATAAGTGAGTTCCACAACCCATCTCCTTATTTTAAAATGGAAGACATTTGTCTCGGCAATAATTTATATAAAGTGTACAAAAACACATACACCCGTGAGAAAATTCCACTTCTGATTACAATGTTTTTGTGGTGTTTTTATATACTTAATTTGTTGTTTATGCTTGAACATAATTCATCTCAATGTACGTAAATAAAATGAAAAAAAATGTCATCAACCTAATAGCGTAATAAACCCAGAGATTATGTCGTTGGCAATCTTTGTTAGTCATACTTTGTCTGTACTTCATTACGACCTTTATAGGCACAGGCACTGATTGCTCACATTTAGTGCATTTAGCTGCAACTATACCCTATAATTGCATCTTGTTTTGACTGATCTTAGCTCATAATACAATTATTTCGGTGAAGTATTCAAGGGCAACCCGCATTAAACTTGGCATTAAATACATATCCTGATAACCGACTAATTTAACAACTAATTACCATGCAAATACACTCCAACACGGTCTGTATAAAAACAAAAATATAAATTCACTGCACTGTTAGCACTACACTTGGAAAATAATAATATTTAAATGTTTTGTTGTGATATAGATGATAAGTTTAATTCACTATTTTTTAAAAACAGTTCGTGGTTTTATGTGACACAATGTAAACTAAAGGTTTAAGTTGACAAGTAATGGGCTTCCGCACTCGACGCGGGGCGCGCGTCGTCTGAGCCGTGAGCCGCGACCCGCGACTCCGCCGGCCGTAGGACTGACGCGAAGGAAACCACGCATGTGCAGGATTATCTCGGTTTTTCCGACGCTACAACCGTGACGTAGACGTTACGTCATCTACTCGAATCATCATATTTATCTATAACAAAGTGTCGCTGACCTACCGTAAACTCAAGTTGCATCGGCGTTAGACAAGTTGAGTAATTCTGGGTTCAAATGGGTCAGTATCAATTAGTCTATCGTGACCTACTTCTTTTTTAGTAACTTTAAGAGATTTCTTAAACGTTGTCGCGTTTATCTGGCAAAACTTTACTCAACATAAATCTATTAAAAAGCAAATGCAGAGACTATATTTTTAACTCACTGTCTACATAATGTTGGTTGACTATAAACGACAGTAGAATATTCTAATAACCTACATAATATCATTATTTAGGTTATTTAGACAGTGAATACGGGTCTCGCAAATTTATGAGTATGATAATAGTTAAAGGTATATTACATTAACTATGTTTACAAATTCGTAGTTTCAGAATATTTTAAGGTGTCAGAGAGAATAGTAAGCTTGTAGCTACGAAATTACTTACCTTATTTCCAATATTTAAAATAAACTGTGTAGCAGCAACAGCTGTGCAAGACAGTAAATAACAAAACTTTTAAAATCCCAATGAAAAATATATACAACATGATGATGATACTATCAAAGGAGGTCAACAAAATTCCTTATGAGAAGTTTAGCATGCGATCTAGAATTTAAACAAAGGAAAAAGGAAAATAAGTATCACAAAACGCCTGGAAATACCGACTTTGTGTCATACCACTTGAACAGGTGCATAATTGTATGGCATTATAAACAAATAACTCACCGGAACATGACTGATTTATCCTGCGCAATGTCATATCACTACTATGTACATTGTGTAGTTCTCATAATTATCAAATAACATAACTACTTGTGCATACCTATTGTGTTTTATAAAGTTAAATATTTTCTGGTTGGTTCTTCTGCCTTTAACAGAAATAAACGAGACAATATTATAATAAGACTGTTGAGATTCCAGTTCTGTACATTGACCATATTTTGTTTTCTTTACTATAGTAATTAAAGGGAAAAAAAAATGGCTGTCTGTCTGTATCTTGAACCCTTTTACCGCCGAACGTACTGAACAGATTTGTGTGAAATTCGGCATGAGTATAGTCCTTACATCTTAACAAAGTAAAATAACCCACGCAGGCGAAACAACCAGCGAAAATTGTTAGTTTGTTAGAATACGCAAATCTCGAGAAGTACTCGCCGGTTTTGCATAATTCTTTTTTTGTTGGATAAGTTCTATTAATATCTTATCTATAGAACTTATCAACAATTACATACAATAGTAATAGGTTAAACTATAATATTATTCAGTTTAAGCCATTTTTATAGACAAATCATATCTAAAACACTAAAATGCATGATTCACCGTCACCGGTAAAAGTAATCGACGAAAAAAAAACGTGATTCACGGGTAATCAAATTACATCTTTAAATAATCTCTTGATGTGACAAACATTAAAACAAATAAAAGAGAAATGCATTAATTAAGATTTTTAATTATTGAGCTTATTTAATAGAACTATTTACGTATAGTCCAATCGAATACAAAAATAATTCGCTCAATAAATGCAAATTACCCCATTCTCCGGTTTTATCAATACAGCATCCGTTAGCGTTAAATCACCGGTAATACTCCTGTTCACACTGTTTAGGTACCAACCTCTCCTTAAAAAATCGGTGGTGTGTGAGAGCAATAAAGAAAAAAAGAATTAACCATACGAAAGTAAAAGCATTTAAGTACAAGCCATTATTTGCTATGTAACTGTATTAGCATGATGTCATTGTTAACTTAAACAATTTCGTGAAAGAGTTAAGAGCGTGTATTCCTTTTCAAAATGTAACTGTCAATTTTTGTAGTGTTTTGGGAATATTTCGTAAAAACTGAATAAAAGTATGATTTTATTCAACTAACTTTTTAGAATGTGGGCTTTAAAAGGTAAATATGACAATTACATTTAATAACTAAAGCATACTTTTCTATTTTATCAGTTGAAAGAGTATTAACTGTTAAGTTGATAAATTACAAAATTATGCTGTATTTACGAATGAAATTGTTATATTTACCTTTCAAAACTTGCATTCTAAAAAGTTAGTTGAATAAAATCATACTTTCATTCAGTTTTTACGAAATATTCCCAAAACACTACAAAAATTGTCAGTTACATTTTGAAAAGGAATACACGCTCTTAACATTAAGTTGTAAATTGCGAGTACGGCAGATGCAGCAATAAACGAAAGTTCGAGAAAACTCGTGAAACTTATCTCTTCAATAAACTTTTATTTGTGGGGAGGAACATTATAAAGATTTTTTTTCAATATTGAAATCTAAGACCTCCTTTACAAATAATTGCAACAGTGTCTTTAAGAAGAGACTCTCAAAGTTTGACTTTGTCAACATGCCACAATGTCCTCTACTGAATATTAGTAGCTAAAATGTGTCCTCTTTAACCAACGTGACCAACGTAACTAGATCGTGTCAAAAATATTGGCTACATAAATGGATAATGCAATTGGCGAAACTATTTTTAGACTATGTCGATAACATTGATATATTGTGTAATAACCTCTAACTTAATAAATCTCTTGACATCAATAGAAATAAATAAAGTGTCTGTTTGTAATTTGGAAATAACAATGTTTTTTGAAGATTCTTGGTTATTTGCACGACTGTTTGTATCAGTTAACCTTCAAAACGGCTGGACCGATTTCTATTAAACTTTTACTCGCAAGTAGCTAACTACAAGATGCGTAACTGAAACTATTTATAATAATAATAATAAATATTCTTTATTGTACACCAAAATACAAAAGAAAGATACATAAAACAAACACTTAAAACTAGTTGCACAAGCGGCGGTGTTATTGCTTAAAGCAATTTCTTCCACACAACCTGGCATGGAGAAGAATCATAGGTTAAAAATATAGCTATGGTATACGTAAAAAAAATATATATATATATATATATATATGCATAAATATAACTTAAAAGCAAATGAGAAATAACATTTGATGATAGCAATAGACAAACTACGAAAATCGATGTGACTGCAATAAGTAGTGTTCCCGGACATTTTTTTTGAAAATGGGTAAAGTCTTTGCACGTCTCACTTCTAAAGGCAATGTATTCCACAGGCGAACTGCTTGAACAGTGAAAGGCTTGTCATAGAAGCCTGTTGAATGCGCAGGTGTACTGAGCTTTAATTATTATTTAGCTATTTCTTATTGATGTACATACTTACCGCACGGACGAAACCGCGGGAGAAAGTTCGTTTGTTTGTTTAATCATGCTAATCTCGGCAATTACAGGTCGGACTTGAATACATTTTATTTTTGCCTTTAATTGTAGGAATAACTGACTATTAAGTAAGGTTTTCAGATACTTTAACAACACACTAAACTATGCCGGGAGGAAATTACGTCATGCGATATGGTATGGCCGCCCTTTGTACATCGTTGTATTTTTGTATGTTTGCTTAGTTGTAGAAATGTCCTGTAGATGATGTACAAATAACGTATTTAAATATCTATCTATCTGATCACCACGCATTAAGGTTAAACGCGGGTAAACCCACGGGGGCTCTACGTTAATAGAACCAATTCCAGGGGGTGAAGTCATAGACAAAAACTAGTCTACAATAAAACTAAAAATCAAAATTGGTTCATTGGAACAGTGACGAGTGCATGCAAACGAACAGTTTTAGTTTCAATTTGTACGCTCTGTTAATTCTCTAGAACCATTTCTTACAATATTACGACTTTGTTTCAACGGTTATAAACTGTACAAGACTTCCGTTTCTACTCAAAAATTATGTTGAAAATAAAACACGACATATTAAAATTAAATGTGTCTTTTGTGAATACCGCAGCGCTTTTCTCATCTCCTGGCTAAATAAGTGTAATTTTTAGAGGTTAATGCATTATTACATGAAATTGATTAGGTACTACATACTTATACACTTATTAGAAAATGACGCTACTCTTATAATTATTTAAGTAGCTAATAATGCACTCTAGGTGGAATGATACCAAATTTTCAGAATGCAATAATTATTCATTAATTTATTTATTTCAGACATAGCGGCAGATGATGATGCATGCAGACCATTAGTGTTTAATTACATACAATATTCATTTTAATGTCTAGCTGTCTGTTTTTAACTTGCAAACACTTTAAAATAATGAGGTAGGTATGCTAAAATAATCATTATCAACTATAGAGTCATATATAGTCATGCTCTGTTGGAGATTTTTCATTAAATAAATGTGTAGGTATAGAAATATTACACCTAGAAAACGAAAACACGCATGAAAAGTGAAGCCACTTTATTGAGAAGTTTTGGCTTAATATGGCTCATTCGTACACATCAGATTAATGTTTGTGCGCATGGCGGCGCGAAATAAATTTCCCTGTGTGCGTGATTTGTTGGTTTTTGGCTTCACTTAAAATAAAGCACTTGTATAAAGACTATCTATCTAGGTGTCTTAAATCTATGTATGTTGGTAGGTAATTCTATTTGATTGTGGCAAAGTAACAGAAGAGAACGTTTATTGTTTGTATTTTGTTCTTTTATTAAATATATTGTATATAGCTCTTTTTATGTGCCCACGAACTAAGCACTGAATGAAAAGCTGTAAATTGTATTAATGGTTCGACTTAGTGCCGCGGTTGTGGGTCGCTATATCATTTTCTCAACAGCCTTTTAGAAGTCTTTGTTACGAGGATCGTCCTGGAGATATAAACGTCAGATTCTCCGCCAAGTATGTGACTACTAGATATTATAAAGAAGATGGTGTGAGGCAAGTCCCCAGGTCAAGATAGTCTTAGCACCGAGCATCTGAAGTACGCTGACGTGCATCTACCAAGAGTGCTTGCACTATTATTTTACTTGTGCGTTAATTATTTACCCAATGACTAAATGCACACAGCCGTAGTGCCAATTATCAAAAATAGCAGTACGTACAGAACGATTTTACTTGCAACTGTTATAGCTAAGGTGCTGGAGAGTTGCTTGATCAACAGTTGGAAAACCACCTGCATTTGCATGACGCTCAGATTGAATTCAGAGCCGGGTTGTCAACTGAGTCTGCTATTCTTGTCTCAAGCAAACTGTTCAGTACTACATATATAAACAGAAACACACGAGCTACGTGCGTGCTTCTTAGATCTTTCAAAGCTTTTGATCTGGTGTGTTATAACAAGCTATGGCAGAAGCTACAATGTGAACACAACACCACACGAGATTGTGTCTTTGCTCCGGTACTGGTACAATAAATAGCGGAATACTGTTAAGTGGATGGACGCGCGGTCGGATGTGTATGGGTTGGAATGCGGAGTGAGACAAGGGGGTTTATCCTAGCCCCGCCTTTTTTACCGTATATGGACCGGCTAATCTGTGAGCTCAGCAGTACTAATATTGGATGTTCCTTAGATGGAGTATGTATGAACAATATAAGCTATGCAGATGATGGTGTATTGTTGATTCCATCGATCCCCTACGAAATTACTGCGTAGTTGAATTATGCGGAGGCCCATGGGCTAAGGTACAATACTAAAAAAAGTGAATGAATGATCTTCAAAGCCGGTAACAAATGTTACTTGTCCGTACCTACGGTCATTCATTGCGGCATTCCTTTAAATCAGGTTCAACACTTCAAGTTACTAGGACACTAGGTCTCTGACGACTTGAGTAATAGGGATATTGAGAGGAAGCGCAGGGCGCTGTCAATATTTTGGCTCGCAGGTTTGTGCGATGTACTACATCTGTAAAGATGACATCATTTAAGGGGTTTAACACGTGCAGCATGTGGACCAACTGTACACAGCTGACTCACAGAGCACTGCGCGTCCCGTACAACAAAGCCTTCAGCATACTGTTGGGCGCCCGCGGTTTTGGACGGATAACTTTTCCGCCATCATAAGGTAGCGGAGCGCTTCATTTTTAAGTAGACCGAACAGTCGCTTAAAGGTATGGGCAGAGCGGTGGGACCTGCCCCTGGTACAGAGGTGGATGCAGCTTCATTGTGGTATCTCTCCTTGTATTATTTGACATTGCGTGTGTATTGCTTATTTTGTTGATAATGTTAATATGTCCCATTTGTATTTTATTTACCTATTTAATATTTTAATCTGATTTTAATTGTATCTGAACAATGTCAAAAATAAATAAATTAATAGAATTGAAGAAAAAAACGAACTGATAATAGGGATAATAAATATTTTCATAATCCTGCTTCTGAAATCTGAATTCAGCAAGGCTATTTGCTATAATTAAATGTAGACATTTTAGGTATGCAATGCAGTAGAGATATTATATATTAATTTTGGCAAATGACGCCGAATAGGCTTTACTATAAATGCGAAAAATCTACATAACTTGTTTTGAAATAATACTGCATGTAGTGGAGCAACGAACAATACAAATATAACGATAACGGTTATAAATGAATTTAAATTTAAGTAACCGAATCTAATGAACGTCCTCGCTGACGAGTTGGCCATATTTGCTGTTGGCGAGTAATCGGTCAAACCTATAGTCGGCCCATCGCTAGTATGCAGCATCATCATCTTCCGAGCCTTTTCCTAATAACATTTGGGTCAGCTTCTAGTCTAACGGGTTTAGCTGAATATCAGTATTTTATGTGGAGCAGACCGCCACAACCAAGTCCGTTAACACGAATCTCTCGACACCGTTTCACATGTTTCACACACATACCATGTTTTGTATCCACCTGAACACCATTTTAACATAACGAAGCCCGTATCCGAAATTGAGCATAGTAAAATAATAATATTAATATTTGAAATAAACTGTTACTTCTTCTTCTTCTTCGTCGTGTCGATGGCTGAGTCAAATTTTAACTGTTACTGATAATTATAATTAAAGTCATAATTGAAATGCAGGTAAGTTGGTACAACTAATAAAAATAAAATTTAAAATAGCGCTAATTAGCGCAAAGTTTAGTAAAATAATAGAGATGTGCCGACTAGACGGCCGCTTTTGGAGCCGCCGCAATAATCTAGCATGAGAAGTACTACATAACTTGTGCCGCTTTGTAATATACTGCATGTGGTTGGTAAACGTGTAATACAAAATAAAACTAAGTTTCAAAGGATTTAAAATTTTACCGAATCTAATCATCGGCGTCGCCTTTTGCGGTCGCCACATAATCGGTTAGCCGACTAAACGGACGAATCCATAGTCTTCTATTTAATAACAATCGCGTTAAACTTAAAAGTTATTAGTAAATAGCACAGATATAGATCTACATAGATAACGCAAGTATCACGATTTGTATTGAAACCAAGCGTGCCGACTTTTTAATACCTTTTGTGACGTCACAGCCGAAATTTAGTGACGGGAAATCCAAACCGATTCAAAGACACCGATGCCGCCGATGCCAATCCGCCCAGTACGTTCAACTGGAGCCGTCCGCTATGATTTTCTCTGACAAAAGACGCGCGTGGACTGAAGTTAGAGGCGACCAACCTCGACGCTTGGTCGGGGTTAAGACACGCGAAGTACATGCATCTGCGTTATCTATGTAGATCTATATCTGTGGTAAATAGTATGGGCTATGAGCACAGCTGTAACTGTAAGTAGTACAGTAGAACAGCGACTCCGACGAGCATATAGCTACGAAATATAATTATTATTGTGTAATGATCAGCCAGCGCATGCAAAAGATCTTAACGCGCGATAGTGAAAATAAACATAGCGTATTCTGTTTAAATAACTTGTTTCTAATCACGGCTTGGCTCGCGTGGCAGGTCGATAAAAGTAGCCTATAGATATTATTTTTGGGACCTTAAACTATCCCCACCCTAATTTTCATTAAGATCGGACCAGTAGATTCGATAATTTTTGGATACAAACAAACAACCAAAAAATACTTTTCTGTTTATAATTACGGTGAAGGAAAATATCGTGAGGAAATCTGCATGCCTGAAAGTGCTTTAAAAGTGCTCGCGGCTATGTTTAGTCTACCAATCCGCAATTGGTTAGCGTGGTAGACTATGGCCTAACCCTAAGAGGTCCGAGCCCAGCAGTAGGATAGGTATTAATTACAGCCCCATTATTACGATTGATGATGTTCGTGGTTGAATCAGAATCAAATGTAATTTTTTAGTACAAATTACACATGAATCTGATTCAATCACAATCAAAATCAAATGTCATAATTGGACAAGGTTGCTATTATTGTAAGGTCACGGTTTAATTTGCCAGTGTTTGGCAATAGAGGCATTCGGGATTTTCCTTTAGGAAAAATTGAGCACATAGTTTAGCATAATTTACAATAGATGGTGGTAGGCTTACCCCTTAAAATGCTAACTTTGTATTTCTATGTTTACAAAACTCTTAATTATGGAATTTGGTAGAACATTTGGTACGAAACCCTTAACGTGCGTATTCAGTTTGCCAACACGTATAAGTCTTTTTTAATTTATTTCATTTTGCATTGATACAATATCTTGAATAAGACATGTAAGAAGTTTTCACTATTTCATAGCTTTCAAACTTGGAGTAAGAGGTATATGTTGTTAATTAATCATGGGAGGTATGCAAAAAGCTGTGAAAAAGAATAATCTGACTAGACATAAACTTTAATGGGAAATTATATAACGTAGTTGAAGGCTGAGATAGTTTCGGCAGGGTTATTAAACTCATATTTTAGAAGCGTCTCACATAAATCCTATATAACGTTGATGTTATAGCCATGGGCAGTTATTTAACTCTTATTCTGCGAGATATAGTCGTTTTGCCAAACGGTCGTAGCTGGCATTACCAATTTACAGAGAAATCACTGGTTATAGCGAATGTTGGCAACATTTAAAAAATAATAAACCGTAAATGAAGCAATGTTTTATGTACGTATTATGTATTTATTCATGTCGAGAACCATAACACACGTTATTTTCAAAAGTATATGGCTCAGTTTGTGCTTACTTTAGTATATTAGTTGAAATATACGCTAAGTTATGCGAGGTGTTACTCAAAATTTGTTTAGAACGCATTGTAACGTGAAAGTGTTAACGTTTAAGTCGAAGGTTCGAGTCGTTTCACTTTCTATAGAAATATGCGATTGTACAAATAATAGTAGAACAGTAGTTATTACATGCTAAAGCCCCTGTAATACACATTTGATATTACATTACTAAGATTGATACCAACTTATTTTGAAAAAGGACTGAAATTAACTTATGTTTCTGTGTCAACTACATAACTCATAAACCGTTGCAAAAAATGGCGCAAAATAATATAATCAAATGGCACTCAATGGAACCAACGAGTTGCGTGAAATTCTTGCACTATTCGACGGTGAAACGTACCTGTGTTGGCTGTGTTTATAGAAAATTTGCAGAATGCTACACATTTTCCAATCTCTCAATAATGGTTCGGTAATAATGGCTAGCGGTGTTGACTGGTGTCTATCGTAGTTTGTAAAATTGTCATGCCACTGCCTAGCAACTGTACCGACCACCCGACGAAACTTAATGGGCTATAATATCTGCTACTCACTAGTGACCAGCACTCAGTAGTTAGGTTGGCTATCTAACCGTAAATGTTACCGCTAGCCCTGCCCGCGTCACGCTGCCATGCCGCGAATAAATGAGTACCTACGGAACGCATGTGAAAGCCCTTTGTAACTGAGAGATGTGTATCAATTTCTAGTTGACTTTATATGGCGGTTCATTTATGATAGAACAGAAGAAAATCTGAAAGTTAACAATGGTGCAGAAACTGGAGCGAGCACGCGTGAGGCAAGCTACTGTCCCACGAACGCTTTCGACATTCTGCCTCAGAGATAGAGAACTAATGGTGCAATCGACCTCTGTGCTTTACTTTTGTATTTCTTTAATATTTTATATTTTATCATTAAAATTAGACATAATTTCGTATAATAGATAGAAAAAATAAACAGTTTACGGGGAACTCTTGACCTTGAATTGTCAGGGACTAGTTTAAGTCTTCCCTTTTAGAGTTTTTATATTTTCATTAAATGTTGGGCCTTGGCAAATGAATCTAGGTTCTCAATTAGGAACAATAGGAACTAATTTCAACTTTTTCTAATTACATGAACTTGTAGAACAAAGGTGAGATGAGGTGTTTTATGTAAGTTTATGCCTAGCTTCCATAAGTTTGTGTGAATTTTGGCATAGCTTTCTATTACGTATAGTACGAGTGGTGCCACACACAATAGCAGTTTCTCTAGAACTCATACTCGTACTATCAAATTTAATAAAAAATATTAAAAACCATCAGTATAGTAACCGCCTGTCTTTTTAAATTTTAGGTACTTGGTAGAAATATCAGCTTTATTCAGCATGTCATCGTAGATAAATCTGTAACGTTAAAGCTCTACGTTAGAGCAAATAATGGATGGATGATTAGTTATTATTACCTATCTACCAAGTAAGGTAGGTAGGTACCAATCTACCAAATGCAGTACACCAAACGAGACTTTTTTCAATCAACTATGTCAGCCAGCAACTATAGCGAAATAGGCAATATAATCATAATCAAGTCATATTGCAATATATAAGGTACTACGACCAATTTTAACGACATTCAACAACAATATGTTTATTTTCTTTGTCTATTATTGTTGTCGATTTGTGAGCCAATATTTGCCTGTATCAACAATTACCGAGGTTCAGCGACCGCTGCGGGCATTGCTGCGTGTGATTTTCTCATCGATTAAAACCGCTTTTCTTTCTAGTGTCAATGTATAATAATATGGTCCCATAGAACTGGCGCCGAAAGTGGGTAACCAGGGACGATTGGATATGGCTAATGAGAAAACACTTAGCGTTTAGGGTCATTTAATTTATCTGTGGAGATGATTTGACAACCTAGCGATATAATTTACTTTGAATGGTTTAGTTTAAAATGATTTATAATAGACCCAATTCAAGAAAGTCAATGTACGAGATATGATTAGTTGGAGAGAGTTGCCTTTACCATTATTCTCAGAATAGTCACGTCATGTAAAATTCCACGCATTCCACATGACTTGAATATTTGAATCAGCAAAATATGCGAACAACCATTCTATGTAAATTGGACATCAAATCCTAGTGTGGACAGAAAAACAAGTCAATAACCGTGACGAGGTCTAAATACTTACTTACTCGTATCTTACACGTCGTTATAGAATCTTTGATTATCTTAAGGTTATGGGTAGAGATGTGGGCGAAAAAAAATTCTCCCACACACTGAATCATCACTTAATAATATTCTCATTTAATTTAAATAAATATACTGTCGAAATCGCGTTGGACCGTGTGCAAAAACATAATTGTAAAATCTGTTTATGAGAAGTTTAATACCTACCTATACAGCTACCCTAGCTAGCTGTATGACATGAAACAAACGTAAACAACATAAATTATTAATAATAACTTTAACAACTATAATTTTTCCTGTTACATAAAGCATACACATTACATCATCTATTGTCGATATTAGGTTAGATGTGATTCCCAAAGTGGTCTACGTGGACCCCCTAAGGTCCACAGGAGACCCGTCCGGAATCTAAGTTGGCGGAAAGAAAAATGGGGATGCACAAGTTCTAATTTTCATGATTTTTTTTTAGGTTTCGATAGTTAGGAACGAAAATATTGTCTTGGACTTATAAAAACAAGGAAACAAGAAAAAATAATGTAAAATACAATGGGTAACTATATAGTCTTTTTATTTCTCGCGAGCAGATACTACTGCCTTATAATTACAAGCAAAATTACTGTATTATAAAGCAAGTAGCAAAATTTCGGATTTAAATTTCATTTTATAACTAATTGTTTCGGAAATATAGTAAAAAAATTGAATTAGTCCACCAGTAACTGGACCTTTAAAGTGGTCCACAAGAAAAAAGTTTGGGAACTTTTAGATTAGATATTCAAATAAATAATAATTATTATCGCACTTATTGATTTAGAATGTCAGTTTAATGTAATTTCAGTAGCGTTAGCACAAAATATGCTAACTAGCCTTGAACGTCAGCAGTCTGAAGCAAATACCTACACACAAATCAAGGTTTATTCTTTATATTATCATCATTATAAATAGCCAAACTGATGTCGCCTCTGCAGTTTTCTTAAGAGTGATCTAATAGGAATGTCGTCAGTAATCGTGGTCAGCTCGTCGAGCAATCGCTCCAGCGAGTTAAACGCTGTTGTTTGTTTAGAATCAGTTCTAGAACAGTTAGTGAAGTGGGATTGCAAAATGATATTACCAAGCTCTCAGCATCCTGGCTCATCTTTTTCTACGCATGGTTCGGGTGTACGAACCGCGCGGTGGCGGCAGGGCTACACTCCAGGTAATCCAAGGCACTGCACCATCGCACGTCACCATAACAACACGCCACATTCCATCACTGCATCCGCGTCCAACATTATGATCGCGGCCGGTCTGACGGTCTCTCTGACGTCACGCACTTTCTCACTTCACAAGGCTGGAATGAATGAAGCGGTTGGTCCTGTGCACTAAATATCAAACAATGATGATTTTGAGTCGATCAATGGATTGGTTTCGCTTTGGCGTGGGGTAGGATTATTGTTCGCGTGTCGGGAATGGTATCGTGTGTCGTGTGACGCAGGTAACGACTTTCGCGCACGAACTGAGTGAAGCACGTCCGCGTCGTGGCACGGCGGCCGTCGCGCGCGCACACGTAACGGCACAGAGCCCCCGCCGCGCTCCGCCCCTGCGGGCCTGCCGCGGAGCCGCCGCCGGGCGCCCGCGCCGCGTCTCACAGCGACATAGCCTAGAACTGCATGCAGCACGCATCCATGTCTGGACTGTGTATAAATTTACGGATTCTGTACTAAATACTAACAATTTAATATTTTTATAATATCAACTAGAGAGACATTGTAAATATTGGCAAACAATAAACAGAGATCAGAATGTGCGCCCAAGAAGTGTGTCTTCTCGTCTTTGGAAGGGTGTTTATTAAAGTAATATTTACATAATTAAAAATTATAATAGTTAACTACGTACTCTTTAAGTAAAAGTATAAATAAAATGCTAGTTACCATATGACGGCTAACTTCATAAAATAACATCACGCCTGTTAGTGGAGTGCCCGGAGCGTATCGATATGGAATTTTGAGGGCAGGCATAAATTGATAAAATTTTGGTGGCATTTTGTTACATAAAGTTGAAACTTTGCCTTTTGTGAATTTGAACTGTGAATCTATCACAGATTCTCAGTGGCCGAAA
Organism: Hypena proboscidalis; assembly: GCA_905147285.1. Taxonomy (NCBI): domain Eukaryota; kingdom Metazoa; phylum Arthropoda; class Insecta; order Lepidoptera; family Erebidae; genus Hypena; species Hypena proboscidalis. Next base: position 7,206,761 of record LR990130.1, read on the forward strand.
AATTGCAATATTTTATACAATAAAACAACATTAATTACATTTTTTTTATAAAATAAAACAAAAGCACAAAATACAAAATTTTCAAATTCACAAAAGACAAACTTTCAACTTTATAGCATAAGTAACTTATGTCAGTAAAAAGGCCATGAGAGTTAATCTAAGCCATCTTCTATTTTTTAACCAAATTTCATCACAATCTGTAAAGCAATTTTAATTTCTGAAAGAGTATAAAACATGCAAACACGCTCACAATCTTGCCTACATTCTCTGTGACAATATTTTCAGCACTCATTATGTCAATGTTATGTCCAACAAAAACCCCACATTAAAACATATTATAGGTGTATTCTTATTCTGTGTTATAGGTACAGTGGCGTCCAAAAGTCCATAGGCAATCTCAAAAGGCAAGCAATGAGCCGTGAGATCTAACCTCGCTAAGTCTTTCTATAATTTTTGAAGTTTCAACAAATTAGTATATTTTTGTTATTAGAACATCCTTTCCTTGTTGTCATGATGAATCATATTAGTAACATTTATATTATTGGTGGGTTACAGTAAAAAATCTTATGAACGGTTACAAGGGCACTACTATTATTAATTTAGGTAGGAATGTGACGTCACAAATATCTTAACAGTTTATTAATTATAAAAATAAATAAAACGAATAAACATTTGTATCATCATTCAGCATAACTTTTTTATTTCTACCTTACTTACTTAAATTGTTAAATAATAATAACATATTAAACTTATTAGTTATTATATTAATCAAAAATCTTATAAACGGTTACAAGGGAACTTTTTTTTATTTAGGTAGGAATGTGACGTCACATTGCTCTTAAAAGTTTATTAATTGTATAAATAAATAAAACGAATAAATATTTTTATCATCATTCAGCGTGACTTTTTTTATTTCTACCCTACAACAATGAAAAAAAAATACGTAAGCACAAACTTGTTAGGTATTCATGCTAAAATAGTTATTTTAAACCTAACCTAACAAGTTTGTGCTTAAAATATTACAAATATTATTATGATTTTGTAAAAACAAATACAACCACAAATCAACTAAGCTTCAAACTCAGATTTAGTTGAACGTGATCCCAATGCTTACCCGATATAGCTACCTGCTCATGATAGATAGATGCGAATTTAAAGAACAGGTCGCCACTGTGACGCGTTTAGTACGAATGCGACAACATTTCATTAGTGTGTGTTATCTTATAAACTGCTATAAACGTACGCGATGTAATCCTTACCAATGTAATCCTTAGCATGCCTATGGAGTTTTGAGCGTTGACTGTAATTAAAAAATTTTATATTTTCAAAAGCGCTAAGGTTACTAAGCATAAATATCAGGAATAAACTTTTTTTTTTTTTTTTTTTTAATGGCTATTTGTTGTAACTTTTAGCCAGTGTCGTAGTAGAAAAAATTTTGGGAAACTAGTAGAAATCAACAAAAAGATAATATGATAGGCAAAGGATTACGGAATTTGGATAACGGATCAGATAAGTACATTATTATTTATAGGAAAGAAGATATGGAATAGGTGTATAAATATAGACAATATTATATTTTAATATTATTTACAGAAATAAAAATATCAAATATAGGTATTATAAAATAGAACAGGTTGATGGAGTAAACACAATATACTAGTAGGAAGTGGAACTTTTTGCTCAATCAGAGCATCCTAAAAAAAGGCACGGTCATGAAGCGGGCACGCAAAAAATATATGGTCTAAGTCTTGGACCTCATGTCCACAATCGCATCTTTTGTCACCAACTATGTTGAATCGTGCCAGGTGTGAGCGGGCACTCGTATGTCCTAGTCTCATACGGATTATGATGGTAGTGACTTTTTTGTTACAATTTACTCTACTAAACCATGGTTTTAGAGGCACCTCTGGTGAGAGATGGAATAAGCGCCTTCCAGTGACAACACCCTCATCTGCCCAACGTTCATTCCAGGTATTAAATAACCATTTTTCAGGTTGTTTTCCTAAATCATGGCACCATACTTTATAATCAGTTAAATCACCACAGGTTATGGCATCTTTAGCAGCTTTATCCGCTCTTTCATTACCGATTATGCCTTTGTGGGCAGGTACCCACGTAAACATAACTCGTAAGTCATTATATGAGCAAGTTAAAAGTTTGTCTCTGATGATATTTATAATTGGGTTATATGGCTTTCTAAACGGAAATTTTTCCAAAGCAAGAAGTGCGCTTTGGGAGTCGGAAAATATTATAGTTTTTTTTAATTTCATGAGTATAACATACTCAATGGCTTTCAACAACCCGAAACATTCTGCCGTAAATACAGATGTTTCAGGCGGGAGTTTGACTTTTTGTACTATATTGTACTGAATGTGGTATAGACCCACGCCTACATTATCAGAAGCGGTAAATTTTGAAGCATCTGTGAAGACGTGATTAAATTCATGTATATTTATATTGTGAGTTGTGTGTAGGATATTCGGAACAGATACTAAACATTCATAGTTAAAAGAAAAAATCGGGAGCAAGGCAGAGCTATTGATTGGGGAGCTATTTTGTGTTAATTTACGGTAGGATAATATCAAACATGGGATTTCTTTTTGTGTCCAATACTGAGAGGACATACAATTATTAAGAATATCCAGTTTAGCTATTAATGGGTGGTCAGTAAACTGAAAACATTTTATTAGGAATTTATCAGCTAAAAACTGACGTCTTATATACAAGGGAGGTTCTCCACACTCAACTTGCATCGCATTAATTGGACTTGATTTCATCGCGCCACATTCTTAAAGCCTTAGATTGTATTGAATCCAGCTTTTTTAATCCAGATTTGTTACCAGTATTTAAAACAAATGTTCCGTAGTCCAACACACTCCTAATTACTGCATTATATAATAATTTCTGTGAAAACGGGTGGGCTCCCCACCAAACTCCTGACAAACATCTCATCATGTTAAGTAATTTTTCACATTTACAGTCAATGTATTCAAAATGGGCCAATCCGGAGAGTTTACTATCCAGGTGGACGCCAAGAAATTTAGCACTGCTAGAAATAGGTAAAGATTGGCCATCATATGAAACTTGAAATGGAGGAGAAGTACGCATTCTAGAGAATAATACAGCAGAACTTTTATTTGGAGCTAGTTCTAGGCCATTTTCATTTAACCAAACTTTCAACTCTGAAAGAGCTGAAGACACCTGATAAGCTGCAATATCTACAGAGTGGTCAATTGAATAGATGACTAAGTCATCAGCATATTCCAAAATTTGGCAATTTGATTTTATTGATGAAGCTAAATCGTAAGTGTAAATATTATACAGCAAAGGGCTTAGGACAGATCCTTGAGGAAGACCTCTAAAAACAGACCTAATCAATTGCCGTGTATTTTCTATTTCTAAGCATATTGTACGATTATGTAAGATATTATATAAATTTTACTAAAATGTGTGGTAAACCTAAATTTGTTAATTTTTTAATGAGAATTGTTATTATTACACTATCATAGGCAGATGTTAAGTCAAGAAAAGATGCTACAACTACTTTATTGTATGAAAAAGCTATTTGAATATCTGTAGTGATTATACTTAAGCTATCTAAAGTAGATTTAGCTTTTCTAAAACCGAACTGACTATTAGACAGAACACTATTGTTTTCAACATACCATTCAATCCTGTTTTTGACTAGATGTTCAGCAGTCTTTAACAGTACGGATGATAGGGCTATGGGACGATATGATACAGGATGTATAGGTGACTTGTCGGGTTTTAAAATGGGAATGATTACTTGCGACTTCCATGAGGGAGGAACATTTCCTGATATAAGAATGGAATTTAATACACTAAGATAATAATTTAAGGCCTCATCAGTGAGGTGAGCTAAAAATAAATAAGGGATGCCATCGGCACCAGGAGCAGAATTATTGACATGTGAAAGAATTCCCCGTAATTCAGTAAGTGAAAAAGGTGAACTTAAAAACGAATTATCAGTATTAGTAATGCTAAAACAGAGTTGTTCAGGAACTGTAGAAGGGGCAAGTCTGTCCAAAAACATGTTGGCTATTGTTGGGTAGATTTGACCTGTAGAACCATTATTAAAAGCTGATCTAAAGCGTCTAATATTTTGCCAAACGACTGAGGCGTTAGAGTCAGGACACAGGGAAGCACAGAAAGCTCTCCAGCCATCACGTTTTTTTGTTTTTAATAATTTTCGAGTCGTATTAATTAACTCGCTTAAGAGATTAAAATTTTCTGCGGTCATGGCATGACTATACCGCTTTTCAGCTTCCTTTCTTCTTTTGATAGCTTCCGTACAATCCCTATCCCACCAAGGTGGTGAAGGAATCTTATTAAGGGCAGCATTTTTCAAAGGAAAAGTTTGATCCGCAGCCTCTATAATTATTCTGGCCAATGCTTCGGAACATTCAATTTCTGAACCTAATGATATAAGAGGAAGTTCTGATAACTTCGTTTCTAAGATATTTTTATATTGATCCCAATCTGCATCATTTAATCTATATTTTAAACGTGGACAACGTGGGACATGTGTAGTTTTCTTTTTGAGGGATGTAATTAAAATTGGGAAGTGGTCGCTACCGAAAGTTGAAGTTAAAGTAGTCCAGGTCATGCATGATGCTAAGCTCGGTGAACAAATAGCAAGATCGATTGCACTAAGGTTTTCATTAGGACCTGACCGACGCGTTGGTGCACCGGTGTTTAGTAAACATAAGTTATTAATGTCAATAATTTCTAGTAAAACTTCACCGCTATTATTTGAGATAGATGATCCCCAAGATTGGTGGTGACAATTAAAGTCTCCAAGGGCCAGAAAAGGACCCTGGATGGAGGAAAATATCCTATTTATTTGGTGTAGAACTGGATCAGTAGGTTGCGGAATATATATTGATAAAATGGTCAAATTATCTATTTTAATAGCAGCAATATTTAATTCTGCGTTACGCAATGGTATTGGAACACGTAGAAATGGTATAGATTTTTTGACTAGTATTGGCACACCGGCATACCCGTCATCTCTGTCATTACGAATGCAAACATAACCTCGAATATTAAAATTATATCCGGGCTTAACTAATATTCTGTGGCTTAACCCAGGTTTCCGCTAAAGCAATTACCTATTGCTGGATTATAGTTATTAATTAAATAGTTAAGGTCGCTTTTTTTAGGAATTATGCTCCTGCAGTTCCATTGTATTATGGGAGAGGGATCCATTATGGTTTATTACACTAAACTAATCTACTAATTTCTGCAGCGTTGGACGGTTTAATCAATTGATTATTGTAAAGGGAAGTAATGAGAGTCTTGATTAATTCTACTATTTGATCAATTTTAGTCTCATCTGTATTTGGCTTATTTAAAGCACAGCCATTACTAGGCTCAGGCATATTAAATTCTTTAATTAAAGAGTTATGTGCTGCGCGATCATAACCCTTCTCATGTCTTGGTGGAGAGCGGGGTTTTAAAAATACGGTTTTTTTGTGTGAAATTTGTGTGGGACTATTAATCTTTTGAGAACTAGAAGAGGATAGAATTGTAGGTTGAATTGGTTGGGATCTGACAACATCTGCCATAGATTTCCCCATGGAGGGATGTAAACGACAAGCCTCTGCATACGAAATATACAGCTAAGAGCCATTTCAGCTTTAATATTCTTCTGTCTGACAAATTCAGTGCAAGCTTTACTGTTTGCAAAGTGTAGCCCAGAGCACATTATACAATATGCACTGTCTTCCTCTAATTTGCAAATAAAACCAGAGTGGTTGCCACCACATTTAAAACATCTAGGTGTAGATCTACATTGTGTTTTTGTATGTCCATATCTACAGCATTGGTAACATTGTATAGTAGGATATATATATGTTTGGACTTCTAAAGCATTGTAACACATGAATATTCTAGTTGGTTTAACTTGACCATCAAACGTCAAGACAACAGACTGTGATGGCTTCCATGTAGGTGAGCCATCAATTACTACTTTATAATTAAGGCGTCTCACTTTTAATATCTCACCACACCCTATAGGCACTGAGATATTTTCTTAAATTTCCTCTAAAGACCACTCTGCTGGTACTCCACGAATCAAGCCCATTCTAGTGACATTAAATGTTGGGATAAATGCTTTAAGCTTTATTTCAGGAAGTGTTTTACTATGGAGAAATGAGTTAGCAGATTTGTATGTGGAAAAAGAAACAGTGAATTTATTTCTGCCAATTCTTTTTACACTGCTAAAATAATGTCAATAAATTTATATTTTTTTAATAAATTTCCAAATGTTATTGGATGAAGAATGGTGCCATCATTAGGTTCATTTTGCACTTTTTGGACATGAACGACATATGGGGCACTATCAGATGGAAGGTACTCGGTCCTGCCCACTTGGGTTGGGGGGGTAACATTAGTGGTAATTTCACTAGGTAAGGTTATCTTAGTCTGCTCATTATTATTAACTAGAGGCGTTGCTTCAATAAGCGGTGTTTTCACGCAATCACACTCCGATTCGTGATCAGCCTCGTTAGGAAGGCCCTGACTTAGCTTTCTCCGGCGATATTTGTTACAGCCTTTACAAATTTTTTTTTGGCGGGACCGCTTCCTGCCGCCCTTCGAATTAGTCACTGACGTATCAGTGTCCATTCCACTGATTTCGTCAGTGGAAATTGTTACATAACTAGCCACCAGGGGGCCCGGGTGTATTCCCGAGCCCCCTGCGTTTCCATCGGGCGGGTCGTTCATAGACCCATCAAAGTATTAGAATATAGTTAAAAAACTTACCAATATATACAGCTCTACTACTAATAAAAATGAAAAATAAACTTATAAGAATAATTATATACACTATATACACCTATCTGATCACTTTTTGTTAATTTTAATTTAAAATAATTTTCAATTCAAAAAAACCGCTCTCGCCTCTTCGAAGTTTCCCGCCGTTTTTCAGGAATAAACTTTAATAATAAAAATAAATGTTTATTTTTATTTAAAAAAAAAAGAGAGATCGCTCAGGCAAATTTTAATCGAAATAGAGTGAAAAACATTTACAAAAAAGACGATAATTGATCACTATTGATCAGTTATCGAGGGATGAAAAATGATGAAATTACTAAAATGGCTATTAAAAAATAGGGGTTGGTGATAAAAGGGTAAAAATTTAGGGTTGTATGTATTTTTTAATGCCACATTATAGAAAAATTAAAACAAAACAATTTGTCCAAAAATTAAAAAGAAAAATGTTAGGGGTGAACAACCCTTATCACTTAGGGGTATGAAAAATAAATAGTAGCCGATTCTCAGATTTACTGAATATGCATATAAAATTTGGTAAGAATCAGTAAAGCCGTTTCGGAGGAGTAAGGTAACTAACATTATGACACGAGAATTTTATACAGGGTTATTGGGTAAGTCGACCTAGATCCGTTAAGAGGTGGTAGTTCCCATCATTTCTGACTGATCTGACTATGAAACACCCCACCCTAAACCTAACCGTTTTCGAGATATTGGACTTAGAAGGTTTTTTTAAAAAATATCCCGATTTCTTAACTATAGCCTATTTTTTTTGTATCCTATGCCTTTTATTTTTTTTTAATTCTGATTTTTGTGTGCCAGATAAGTTTGTTTATAATTCTCAACCCAAAAAGTGCAAGTATCTGAACCAATGGGATCGTAGTAGACGATTGATACCGTAAAAAAGTAATTAATTTGGAAAAAAAAAATTGTTTCTTTTAGTAATATTTAAAAAAAAATCTATGGCGTTAGTTCTGCAGATATTTTAAATAATATCTACGTTCCATTAGCTATCCAACAAGGTATCACAAGCTAGGGTCTTATCACAATTCATAGAAAAAAAATCGATAAAAGGCTCCCAGGTAGTAAAAAAAAACAATGGTACTTAAGATTAAACTTCTCTTTTGGGCCAGGAAACGAAATAAAACAATACAAATAATTATTAAACAACATTTATTTAAATTTATAAATCTTGTTCTACATGGCCGCCTCTGTTTCGCACACACACTCTCATTCGGTGTCTTAGTCCGCTTTTAACTACTACAGTCGTTAAGTCTCTTCGAATTTCGTCAGCAGCCTCAATAATCTTCTGTCTTAATATGTCAATAGTTTCAATTGGATTATTCTCATTGTAGACTAATGTCTTCATGTGTCCCCACACATAAAAATCCATGGGAGTCAGGTCAGGACTTCTTGCTGGCCACGGTATGGGTCCACCTCTTCCGATCCACCTATTAGGATACTCGTTGTCTAGCCATTCCCTGACCCTCTTCTGTAATGTGCAGGGCAACCGTCGTGTTGGAACTTCATGTTTCTAATCAGATTTAGGGGTAAATCCTCTGATAAATTTGGTAACTCTTCTCTTAGAAAATGTTCGTAAAATTCTCCGTTTAAATTATCAGGTAGAAAGAAGGGCCCAATTAATTTGTTTGCTATGATTCCCATCCAGACATTTAAACTAAATCTTCTTTGTGCGGCTTTTGTCCTCTTCTGGTTAGGATTTTTTTGCGCTTTTGGGGCCCAATAATGAGCGTTGTGGTAATTTGTAATTCCATCTTTATCAAATTTTGATTCATCTGTCCACAAGATTTGTTTTAAAAATGCTGGGTCTTCTAAATCTCCATGAAGCATAAATCTACAAAAGTCTAACCTCCTCACTGGATCTCCCTCTTCGATAACATGTACTGGCGTGTAGTGATAGGGGTAGAGGCCTGCAGTATTCACCGTAAACCACACTTTCCACTGCGAGAGTCCAAGTTCTCGGGCAACAGCATTAGTTGAAGTAGTTGGATCCGCTCTAAACCGTTGAACTATTTGATTATCTTCATCTTCATCATCAACAATGATCCGTGGTCGGCTTAGGTCTGCTCGACGCCTTAAAACAGAGCCAGTCTCTCTGAGTCGCCGGTAAGCGCCGTCAAAGACAGTGACATCCGGTATTCGGCGGCCGGGATAACGTGCAATGTATTCGTCACGAGCTCGTGCAGAAACACCATTGCAGTACCCATAACAAAGTAGAATATCCGCGTATTCCTCGTTCGTGAAGGTTGCCATCTTCAACAGTTCCAATTCAGAAGCACAATTCAAAGTCCAGTTAACAAGCACAGTCACAATTTGTAGGAAACAGTCCAGAAATACAAGCCAAGTCGGGTAAGAAATGAAGAGCACTAAATATCGCATCTACTACGGACGAATCACGGAAGCAGACTAAAACGAAACAATAACAACAAATTGGCCGGGATTATTTTATCTCGCTTGCACCTGGTCAGTTTGTCCCGCTCGCACGCACCACAGCTCCGTGGAAGAACAATAGGACCAAAGAACCCAAATTTGTACTGCTACCTGAGAGCCTTTTATCGATTTTTTTCCTATGAATTGTGATAAGACCCTAGCTTGTGATACCTTGTTGGATAGCTAATGGAACGTAGATATTATTTAAAACATCTGCAGAACTAACGCCATAGATTTTTTTTTAATATTACTAAAAGAAACAATTTTTTTTTTTCAAATTAATTACTTTTTTACGGTATCAATCGTCTACTACGATCCCATTGGTTCAGATACTTGCACTTTTTGGGTTGAGAATTATAAACAAACTTATCTGGCACACAAAAATCAGAATTAAAAAAAAATAAAAGGCATAGGATACAAAAAAAATAGGCTATAGTTAAGAAATCGGGATATTTTTTAAAAAAACCTTCTAAGTCCAATATCTCGAAAACGGTTAGGTTTAGGGTGGGGTGTTTCATAGTCAGATCAGTCAGAAATGATGGGAACTACCACCTCTTAACGGATCTAGGTCGACTTACCCAATAACCCTGTATATAAGATACATTGCAGCCTTCATGGCAACCGGGTCAGCCCCTCTCTGGAAAGGCAACTCCTTGCACATCAAAAAAGTTGTAGAACAAACTCTACTCAGGAGTCTATCAGCTGGTAGGGGGACTCCAGTAGCCCACAGAACCAACTAGCCCCACCACGGTGCCCCATGCTGATCAGAATGACACGCGATGGGCCGACAGACCAGAAGTAGTACAGGATATAGTTTTCCCTCGGTGCACGACTGCAGCGATAATCTGGAATTCATCTTTTTAACAGCCGTCGAAGGGTATGCGGAAAGCCCTGCAACCTACCTTTGCCTATACCACCCCTACGTATATTTTTGAATTATTTCAGTTATGCGCTATTTCTATTTCTGTTTTAGGTAAATGTTATGTGTGCCGCAAGGTAGATTCTAGGTTCATCTTTATTTAAGGTAGTTTATTTAAAGGATATTACAATAAACCTATTACTGCACCTAAGCGAGTCACGAAAGGCAAGCACAGCTGAAATACAAAGAGATTAAAAATATATAAACAAATGCAAGGCAACCCAATCAGCGGAATAACAGAGGCGATAACCGAGTGGGACACCGTAGGGCTGCGATATCAAAGGTTTCGGGTTCAGACCTACACGACACTCTGTCAATAAAATCGTAAAAAAATGTATTTTCGAAGATTTGTGTGTATTTATCATATGAATTATCGCTTGCTAATGGTGAAGGAAAACATCGTGAGGAAACCTGCATGCCTGAGTGTGCCTAAAAAGTGCTGGAGAGTGGAGGGTGAGTGCAGTCCACCAATCCGCATATGGCTAGCGTAATGGACTATAGCCTAACTTATGAGAGATCCCTAATAATGAGACAGGCCCGAGCCCAGCAGTAAAATATGCTTTAGATACAGGGCTTTTATAAGGCAACACAAAGTTCACTTATTTAACTTAAATATACTGAAATGCCAAACTATAGCCCTGGGTCCTGTTTCATGTTTCACTACCGTTATAAATATAGAGCAAATCTTTGAAATCAAGACATTTCAATTATTGCGCCATTGCCACATTATCCGAGTCGGTAAGGTTGGTAGCCTTGGATAATTTGTCAATGTCTCAATGACAATGTCATCGATCTATCATTCGGTCATTCCAAAGGATCATTCGTTCTTTGACTGTCAAGTGGCTGTCATCAAACTGACCTGTGACGTGACATGACGAGCGAGACTGTGTCTTATGTTTGATATTTTGTGGTTAAAGAGTTTAAAATAATTTCTTATCTTATTCTTGTGAGAGAAGTTAGAAACTATAATTTAAGAGTACAATGTACATATAACTTAACTTAGTTGCATAAATGTCGTCATTGTCTGATATTCCTAACAACAAAACAGCAGGTGAAATGGAAAAGGTTTCAGTTGTCGATGAACAAAAAGAAAGTAGTTTGAGAAAACGTGCTAATAATGATGATGACGACGATGTCCCATCACAAAAAAATGCTAAAACGACTGAAGAACACAGTTCGGTCGTAGCTGCACATTACAATCACTTGGAAGAGAAAGGACTGAGGGAAAGATTCAATTCTCCTATATTTTATCTCAGGAACTTTAACAATTGGGTGAAAAGTGTACTCATACAGGAGTACAGTGATAAAATCCGTGAGAAAGACTATGGCCGATCGCTGCGAGTTTTGGATATATGCTGTGGCAAAGGAGGTGATCTAAGTAAATGGCAAAAAGCCAGGGTAGAACATGTTGTGTTTGCTGACATTGCTGAAGTATCAGTGCAACAATGCCAAAATCGATATGAAGACCTTCGTTCTCGATGTGGACGACTATTTTCTGCTGAGTTTATTGCTGCAGATTGTAGTAAAGAAAAACTTAGAGATAAGTACAGAGATCCATCCATTAACTTTGACTTAGTGAGTTGCCAATTTGGCCTACATTATAGTTATGAAAGTTTACCTCAGGCAAGAAGAATGCTTACCAATATATCTGAGTGCTTAAAAACAGGTGGCTACTTTTTTGGCACAATTCCAGATGCTAATGAAATAGTATGTAGAGCAAAGAAATCTCCAGATGGTGCCTTTGGTAATAGAATATACAACATCAAGTTACTTTTTGATGTTGAAAAGGGCTATCCATTATTTGGTGGAAAATATGATTTCCACCTTGAAGAAGTGGTAGATTGCCCTGAATTTTTAGTTAACTTTAAATTATTTACTAAACTTGCTGCAGATTTTGGTTTAGAACTAGTTTACAAGGCCAGATTTGCTGACTTTTTCAAGGATCATTCAGAGCGCTATAGACAGTTACTACAGAAAATTAGATGCTTTGAAAGCTACCCTGCATCTCAAGGGAAAGAACTGGTGGCGAATGAAGATGAATATGAACATGCCAAACAGTTTTGGGACAACAAAGATAACAAATCTGAGCGAGATCAACTTGGCACTATGAGTGCATGTGAATGGGAAGTTGCTAGTAAGTATGATCTACTACTACTAAAGTTCAACAGCAATTTGACTTGATTGTATTTTATCATTTTGTGAAAAGTCATTTATTTTATTAAAAGTATTTTTATATACCTACATAGATTACTTGAATTATGTTTGCAAATAATAATTAACTATAGTAGGCCAAAAGATTTCTGTCATAGTTCTAAATTATTTTTATTTTATTTCAGCTGTTTACATGGCTTTTGCTTTTAAAAAGCTTGCACCTGATTCCTGGGACTCTAATGGAAAGCCAGTCTACACAAAAACCAGAGACCAATCAACAAAAGCTAATAAATAGTATTGGTAATTCTTTTATTATATTAATGAGTTTTTAGAGATGTAGTCTAATATTAAAGTATTTAAAGTGTAAGCAAGTTTTTATAATTAATATGTATGTCATTGTAAGATTGCATTTTGTTTGTTGTGTACAATCTATCTAAAATTGGTGAACTTATGTGTAAAAATAATACAATTGTCCTTGTAGTTTTACGGTGACATATCCAAGCTCTACAAAATCTTGACAATTACTCTGCTAATTGTTTTTACTCAACTTTCCAAATATCTATGCAAATTGTTTTGTCCATGGAGCTTAATAAATATTATTTATTAATGAATTAACTAGCTTCTGTGTTATAAATGTATGTATATCACTATTTAATTCAATGATCATATTTTGGCTCTATACAGTGCATAATTATTAAGTACCAGTTATTAATTTAAAATGGCAATGAGACATACATTTTAAAACATCTTACACCAATAAAAGACTGACAGTAGATTTGAGAGAAAAATCAATAAATTTATTATTTGTATAACAGATTGTTACTTATTCAATAGGAGGTAGTTGCATTAAGATTAAGTCTCCTTCCTTCAATATAGGGTGAGTTTTTCACAACAAAGTAGCATAGAGATAAGTAAAAAGCGTATACCATGGAAGAAATTGAACAGAAGGAACATTAATCTGTTTTGGACCAAGTGCTCCCTAGGAATGAATGTAGCTACATAGACATTGTAGCATAAATTTGCACTAAAAAAGAAGAAGAAAAAATAATAAAAAGGTTTTGAGGATATTAATTATTTTATGTTTTAGAGATATTTTTCGCTACAAAGTATGTATAATTTACATTTTACAGTTTCTATAACATTGTCCGATAGATCTCTAAACTGAAAACTGTTCTAGTTATGCGTCATAAGTCTCATAACAGATGGACTGCTGACTGATTTGGTAGTTAAAAGGCAGTATTGTTATAGTTCTTATCTTACAAGCCCATACTGAATGGGTTGACGTCGGCAACAGCGGAGAATACCAGGAAACCTTCTGGCTTCAACCATCAGTAGTGCTCAATAAGACAAATTTTACGAGCCCAAATACAATTGGTGTATGTTACACCACAGCCAAACTCGGGTGGTTTCTGAGTACCTTCCAGTATCCACCATCTTCATTAGAACAAATGTAATCAGCCTTAAGTCGACTGATTGATTGTTACTATTAATACAAATGTTGTATCGATAAACACGGTTGGTTTTGCAATTTCTAATTGATTTTTATATAGAATTTATAAAATTAGAAGTCGAAAAAAAAATTCCAGTTTCAAGTTAAGGGGACCCATAAAAATAAATGATTTGATTTATAATATGGTTTTCAACCCCATATTTTGCCCCCGAATTTCATTGTATTCATCCTATTATCAAGATTAAGTACTAGAGACCCACAAGGTTCAATACTAGGACCATTTCTATTTCTTGTCTACATAAACGACCGCCCACACTTTAATAAAATTTATTTATTATTATTTGTGGTATATGTTACCATATCTCGGGACTACAGAGTCCCGGAACTTTGGTAGGCATGTGTGGGGCCGAAGCCAACAGCATAGAGGCCCGAAAAACACTTTACTCTAAATGTAATGAGGCTAAAACCGGCGATTATCCTTGTTCACATTATAAAAATGCACCCAAGGACAATCCCCGGTTTGAGCAGACCTATTGCAGAAAATGGAGACTAAATGACAAGAGCTATTGTGTTCAGGTGCTAATGGACTGGGTATTCTGATTTATGGTAGGTAAAACTGACGCCTGCCCTGAAACACATGTTGTACACGGAAAAAGGGGCACACGGTGACTCGCCAACTCACTAAATGGGCCCTCTAAACGGTCACTTAAGGCAAAGCCAAACGGGCGACAGGGCGCAACATTGCCGTGAGCGGCTTGGGGTGTCGAGCGGTGCGGCGCCGATTTCACCCTCGGTGGAACACCTAAGGTTTCCTCGTACTTATGCCCTTGAAATTGACACTTCCACCCCCGAGCATCTCTGCTCTGGCGACTCCTCTCTGACCGGCCGGTTAAGGCAAGAACAGAGCTAAGAGTCCTGCGGGCGCTCTTAGGTTTTCACTCCGACTGGCCAAAAAAGGCAAGCCGGAGACGAGTCCCTGACCGACTCTCTGGGGAATCAGAACCGCAGAGTCGCCACTCACATTCAGCTCGCCACAAGCTGCCCTGCGGTTTGTGTGCTCTTTATCGATCTTTAGATATAGTTTTTGTTTATATCAAAAGGATATTAAAAAGCAAATACCTGATATGCCTCTAGGTTTTGCGTTATCCTCATGGTAAGGGTCGACACACACCAAAAGCGCGTCGAAGCGCAGCGAATCGAAGCGCAGTTTCAGTGTCATATGAATTTTAACTTTATTTTCATAACTATAATACTTATTATCGCATGAGAAACTCAAACGTGTCGCGCGGATGCCCGCGGCGCCGCAGAAATTCCGACGAATTCCATAGTAGTAGTAGCGTAGAGTTTCTCATGCGATAATAAGTATTATAGTAATGAAAATAAAGTTAAAATTCATATGACACTGAAACTGCGCTTCGCTTCGACGCGCTTTTGGTGTGTGTCGACCCTAAGGTAACGACTGTCCCAGAGAGGTTTATTATTATTATTCCTCCCGTACTGTTGCTCGTCTTGTACATTCGTGAAGCGGTCGGTCCAACGCATCTGGGAGATCGAGAGATCTGCCGTGTGGTGGCCGTCAACTTTTCCCTGCACTCCAAAACTTCCATACATAAATTTGTCAATGCCCTTTACTACATTTTGATCATAAAGTAGGTAGGAGTAGGTACTTACTTTTATAGACAATAAAATTGGATGTACAGTTCCAAATATTGAAATTACTGAGTTAGGTTCAACCAGGGCCGGATTAACCATGTCGAGGCCCCTAGGCAATGCAATGGTCGGGGCCCCATGAATCTCTTACTTCGTAATTTTCGTATTATTAAAGATAACGTTTTAAAGAAAAACAATCAAAATATTATAATGTAACTGTATGAATTAGAAAATAAATGTAAATATGGATATGCGTCATAGTATTCCTCTTCCTAGATCTCGGCTGCGTGTTCAAAAGGTTGACAGTGGTTTAAAATGAAATAAAGTTTAATTAGCAAATATAACGGATCACAATCAACACAAAATCTACAAATAAAAGTAACTCGAGTACAGTGGGCCAACGAGATAGGTATTACACTTATTTAATAAGTAATTCACACATGCATATCTATTGCAGCCAGTTTTCACTATTGCGTAGAAGTTTTTGCCCTGCATACCTAATTGCTTGGCCCACTGTACCATTCAGAAAATCTTCACAGGCACTAAATAAAACATTTTTGATGAAAACATAAACATACAACTGTAGTAAAGATGTTTTAAATCTTATATAATAATGTTTTAATATATGTTTATGTTTTAATAGCTACAAAATAATTTGATATCCGTACCTATCCTATTACTATCAGATGCTAAGCGCAACGAGGCACCTTTTCTACGAAGAAATTGTTATGTTCGCGATAAACTCAAAAACAACTGAACGGATTATCTTGCGGTTTTCACCAATTGAAAATGATTTCAGAGGAAGATTTAAGTAAATAATTTGGCAAAGTCGACATACTTGACACCGCACAAGCGGCAGAAGCAGTTAAAACATAGATTAAGTTGGAATCAAATTCTAAGAGTGATTAAATACTCAATACTCACAGTCTTATACGCTTAGAAATTAATGAAAAGTTAGGAGCTTCTTTGAAGTAATCCGCCTTACTAATTGATAGTTTTATCATAATATTCAGTCTTATACATATAACAACATTCTGGGAAAAAGCACTTATGACAAAAAAATAGCAACTTCTGAAGTAAACAGTCTTTTATTTTTAGTTTTATGATAATATTTAGTCTTATACAAATAAATTATAACATTCTTGAAAAATTTTGAACTTACGAAAAGTAAGGCACTTATAAAGTAATCAGCCTTATTGCTTACTATCTGTAACCCGCGACTTCGTCCGCGTGGATATCGTTTTAAATAGGTACAACGCATGAGTACATACCTACTTTGAAACTACTTGACATTTCGAAATAATAGAAATTGCGGCACGTGCGACCGTGACACAGCCCGTAGAGCTTAGCTTAATGTTAAAAATCTTACGACCTTTATTGAGACTTGAGACTATCAAACTCAAAGGTTATTATCAAAATTCGCTCAGCAGTTCTTAAACTTAGCGCTTTTAAACAAACAAACTATTTCCCGCGATTTCATCTGCGTGGTATGTACATCTATAAAAACCCAATAACAGAAAATCAAAAGCCTACCTACCTAAATAAACCTATTACTGATGATAACTAATCTAAGCTCAATAAATACGCAAAAAACAGACAGGCATACAGACAGACAAAATAAAATTAACACTTTTTGGGTTGGGTGTCGGTCTAATAACACCCCCTACTATTTATATTTGTGATATTTTTAATGTACAGAAATTTTACTTCTACAGATTTATTATAAGTATAGATTTTGGTTATCATAACATTCAGTCGTATACAAATAACAACATTCTAGAAAAATTAGGAACTTGAAAAGTAATCAGTCTTGTTGATCTTAATATCATAATAATCAGTCTTAAGCTTCATTACCGTCGGTTAACTAATTTGGGGTTACCCGTTTGCTTGATGATGACAACATTTTATTTAAGTTAGGATATTGATAGAAGTTTTTATTTTTTTTTACACTAGCAGGCACACGGTAAGCTATTCATAAGAAAATTACAAACAAAAAAAAATCCTCCGTCCACGATGGGCCCTTACCGATGCGGGGCCCCTAGGCAGTTGCCTTTTCTGCCTAAGGGTTAATCCGGCCCTGGGTTCAACCAGCTAGCTTTTGATTCTCATTAAAAAGTTATATCAACTGATTGTTTGTTTTTTTTTTTACCAGTACCTGTTCCTGTCTAGGGATATTTTGTATTTCTTAAATTTTTTGATAAATTATAAATATTTTGTTCAGAGAAGTATATATGGAATTAAACCTCAGTTAATGCCCAACTTAATTAAATAAATAAAAAACATTTTAGATCTTCAAATATTTTTAAAAAAATAAAATAACAAAGAGACTAAAAATTTTGCTAAGTCTACGAATGAAATTAATGAATAAAATAGATAATTTTATTAAAAAAAACAACTTAAAGTGAGAAATTTTAACTCTTAATAATCAGTGTTGCCACCCCTCACGTTAATAAGAGTTTGGCATCGGTTATTCATACTGTAAATTAAGGTGTCGATGTCTTGCTGTGGTATGCGTTTCCAGGTTCGTTGCAGGTGCAAGAAAAGTTGCTCTACCGTGGCCTGATTTGGAGGGAGGGCGTGCATAGCCCTTCGCTGCAACATGTCCCACGCATGTTCGATGGGATTCATATCGGGCGATTGCGCAGGCCATCTCATTACCGTGACGTCGTTGTCTTGAAGTGCGGCTGATACCAGCCTCGCAGTGTGTGTACGAGCATTATCATGCATGAGTACGAATTGCTGGCCGATTTGCACCCTATGCGGAATAATAACAGGTTCCACCACCTCATCACAGTATTTCTGAGCATTCATGTTGCCTCTTACAAAAACGAGGTCGGTTCGCGCGCCTATACGAATTCCTGCCCATACCATGATTGTTCCTGCTTGGTACGAATGAACCTCTTGTGGATGCTGGAGCCGGCTTTCCCTGCCTGGAACTCTCCAAACTCGTGTTCTTCGCGAATCTGGATGAAATCCAAACCGAGACTCATCCGTAAAGAGCACTGTCGACCATTGTTCATTATCCCATAACACGTGTTCTTGGGCCCACAATAGTCGCCTTCCGCGATTGCCTCGTCGCAAAGCAGGAACACGAATTGGCCTGCGAGAATGAAGATTAGCCTCATGTAGCCTTTTTCTGACAGTTTGGTCGCTAACCAACAGCTGATGCTCCTGTTGGAGCCTCTGTACCATTTCCATGGCCGTCAGAGTAGGTTCTCTCCTGGCGGTATTTTGGAGAAAACGGTCCTCTCTAGGGGTCCGCTCATACGAATTCTGCCAGCATGCCGTTCCGCCACTTCCCCAGTATCACGATAATGTGACCAGAGCCTTGATATCACGTTCTGGCTGGTGCCTAGGGTCTCCGCAACAACGTTTTGGATAGCGCCAGCTTCCAACATTCCTACCGCTCTTATCATCTCGTCTCTCGTCAGATGTCGTGAGGGGTGGCAACACTGATTATTAAGAGTTAAAATGTCTCACTTTAAGTTGTTTTTTTTTAATAAAATTATCCATTTTATTCATTAATTTCATTCGTAGACTTAGCAGAATTTTTAGTCTCTTTGTTATTTTATTTTTAAAAAAATATTTGAAGATCTAAAATGTTTTTTATTTATTTAACTAAGTTGGGAATTAACTGAGGTTTAATTCCATATATACTTCTCTGAACAAAATATTTATAGTTTATCAAAAAATTTAAGAAATACAAAATATCCCTTGACAGTGTTGATGTGTGTAGTTATATCGCAGTGTTCTATTGATGAAACAAGACTACAAGAGTTGCCTTACCCGTCCTTCCCCTCCTAACCTTATTCTAAATCTGCGCCAGTGTAGGTGAGATCTATTTTGCGATACCCACATCGTAGAAATTGTTTCTCGCCGTTTTTCCTCAATAGCGTACTTTAACTTCTCTAATATTGTTGATGTATGATTGTGGTATTATTTTCTTTGTAATCGATCAGTAAAATTTTGTTCAAAATCGTAGCCATCAACATCCCGGCCAATTCCGACACCTTCATTTTTTAGGAGGTGGTGCACCTTTTTTTGTCCCTGCATTGACTCCTGCTTGCTAAGTCTCAGGCTCGAAGTGATAAACCCATGTTTTATCTTCATAAGTTCAGCGCCACACAGCTCCAAGAAGTTTTTAAACGCTTCGACTCACTGTTGCTTTTGTGTCGGTTACTTTTTAGTGTACGTGAGCGATAACTCGTAAAGAAATAAAGGTGTGATTTGACATTTAAAGTAATGATGATTTCACCTATAGCTGGTACTAAAAAAATCTACCTTTCTATTCCTTTATCTTCATTCCGCGGACTTTTTGACCTTTTTTGACCTCCCCTCGTATATAAACGGGTTATTGTTACGAAACAGGTGATAACTAATCATATTTTAGTGTCGAATTTAATTTACATGTCGGTTTGATTCTTAGCTTTATAAAAAGTATTATCTATTATATCTTAAAACACACTTGATTTGAAGAAAAATTTGACTTTAACAATTTGTTGTTGCTTTTTTTTCGGGTTATATCTATAGAGACATCGCTCCTACTTTGATTCAAAGGAACCACATAAGCAAAACATTTTGTCAATATTGAATTAAACACCTCATGGAAAACATTAATTAATTTAAATTTTTAAATACTTATTAGTTTTGACAGTGGCAACATTGTGCAATGACCTGAACATCGTACATGGACCTGATTGAAATTGAATGAATAAATTCACCTGAAGTTCTTGAAGAATAGCGCATGCGCATTCGTCACTTCTCGGCACTTAGAATTTGCGTCCGCTCGACCGGCCTCATGTAATAGCACTAGTACCAACGTTGGTAATACGTAGGCAAAATGAGTGTCGAAAATCCAGCCAGCGATAATGATTGTGAACCAGTAAGTGATGAAATTAATTCGTTAATTCATTATGTATCATTTGGTCTTGAGCTTGTATGATGAAAATCAGAGTATCGCTGTTTATTGATGAACACAAGTCTCACGAAGCGAAAATTTTCTAAGTCCCAATATGGCGTCAACTACAGTGTTCGTACAAACCGATGCTAAGCGTCGGTTTTGAAAGCTTTGAGAATTTAATTTGACCCACTTATTGGTGTCTTTTATTGTAACGGTTTATATGATTGATGTATGATGACAATTCAAGACTATTTCCGATATGTTAAAATGCCGTGCGGTTATATTGTTCACAGGGAAAGGTAAATGGCAATAAAAGTGAACACGTGAACGGTGTTCACAACGGATACAGTAGTTCTGAGAAGCATAAATCTAGCCATAAGTCATCAAGCAAGGATAAGCACCGCGACAAAGAGCGGGACCACAAGAGCTCCTCCAAGCACAGCAGCAGGTTAGTTTTCCAGAAAGTTCTGTGTTAAGCCTTTGTAGTCCGTCGTATAGCGTGATAATTGAGTATAAAATTTACAGAGATAAAGATAAGGACAAGCACTCCAGTAGTAAAAATCACAGCAGTTCACACAAGTCCTCCAGCAAAGACAAAGAGCGCAGTGAAAAAGACCGCGATCGTGAGCACAGCAGCAAGGATAAAGACCGCGACAAGGACAAGCACCGCAGCGACAGAGACAGGCACAAGGAGAAGGACAGGAGTGACCGTGACAAGCACAAGAGCAGCAGTGATGACAAGAAATCTTCATCTTCCTCCAAGGACAAAGAGAGAGACCACAAAAGTTCCTCCAAGGATCACAAGTCAAAGGACAAGGATAAAGAGCGAGATAAAGACAAATACAGGAGTGACAAGCATCGCAGTGATAAAGACAAGCATTCAAGCTCTAAAGATAAACACAGGTACCTATGATTACTTTCCATCCAAAGTGAATGTTAAATCAGTATTAATATCATGATTATTGTATTTGAGTATTAATCTCTGCTCGGAATTATAACTTTTTTAATACAATAAACAAACCTTAAAGTAGATTTGACATTTATGTCAAAATGGCATCAGGCAATCAAATTATCAGTGCATAAATTCCTGTGTAGAAATTGTATTTAACCCTGTGTGTGACATCTTTAGGCTAGTTATAACCCATTATTAGACATGATTAACCCTGCATTACTTTATTATGGAGCAAGTTGTGCTGATTATACACAAGTACAATTTTGTTCTAAGTTCCACATATTTTTCATTTATAAAATTATAGTAATAAGATATTCATAGAAAACTCATTCTTATTGCGTAAGTCACAGTACCACCTAACCCAATCCATCAAAAGAACCATGCAAATGAATTACTGATTTCATGAACATACAAATACACATCAACCTATACTTTCCAGTATAACATGGTATTCCCAGCTATGCAAGGCCAGCTTATAACTAGAAATGTATAGCTTGATATGTACCCATGTATACATATCTTTGAATTCTGATTTTTAATGATTTATGCCCTTATTGTAGCTCCAGTAGTAGCAAAAGCAAAGAGAAGAGCAGCAGTGAAAAACATAAAGTCAAAATTGAAGCTGACTCTCAAAATTCACCTATCAAAGATGAACCCATGCAGGTTAGTATTAAATTGTTATATCTATGCAGTTGTTATACAAGGTGAATTATTATCATGCATAGTTAACAAAAGTACCTAAATAGAATCTAATAAAGAGAGAGACTAACAATTTATTTTGTAAAGAAGAAATTGATGTATTTGATTTCTTCAGAAAAAATTAATACATAATTATGTTAATTAGGTTGATGAAGTAAAACGAGAAATGCATGACGAGAGCAATGATTTTGGAGGACTTAACACCACAGCTTCATCATGTGATTACTCTATGTCACAATTTAAAGATGAACCACTCTCAGAACTACCTCTTGATGAAGATAGTGAAGAGGATTCACCGGTAAGATTTAACATTACATGACATGTGTGAGACTTATATGTCCCTGACTCTCCATGTAATTCTCTGTTTATCTGTGCAGTCTGAGCGCATCGGCAAGAAACGCCGCGCGCCCAGTGACAATGACGATGAAGACATTCCATTAATACCTAAGAAGACTAAGAAGAAAGTCAAGAAAGGTATTAAATAAATAATCTCCTATCTTTATAATATTAGAATCAATTGTTAATTCTGTATTAAAATGATTCCATATTCATAGAACCTATTTACGACGACGATGATGAGGATGAGGAAGAAGTAAAGCCCAAAAAGAAAAAATCCAAGGCAGTAAAAGGTAAACCAACCAAGATAAAATCAGAGCCACAAGTAGTAAGTCCAACTAAGCGAAAGAAGAAAAATGAAGATGATCAAGAAGTATGGAAATGGTGAGTACCCATAATAATCATAAAAGCATGAGCTGCCTCAACACTGAGGTCAATAAACTTCAAAGTCATATTAGTTCTATAAATTGCCACCACAATGTGCACACAACAAGTTTTTGACGTAAAGCCGTTAGATGGCGTTGCATGCACCATAAGCTAAAAATTTTTAGGTTATTTCAGGTTATGTCAAATAAAATGTTGATGAGAAGTGTGGCTATCAAGATATTGGATTTAAAATCATTTTGTAAGGTTAAAACGTGTAATTTAGTAGTCAGACAGTTACGCAATCGCAGGCTAAAGTGTGTTGGTATTTATTTTAAGATTTTTTGCTTTATTTTTTGTGATATAATATCTTAATACCTAGTTTTATTGTATTTAAAGGTGGGAAGAAGAAAAGAAAGATGATGGCACAAAGTGGAAATTCTTGGAGCATAAAGGACCATTGTTTGCACCAGAATATGAACCATTACCTGAAAATGTTAGATTCTTCTATGATGGTAAAGAGATAAGACTTTCTCAAGATGCTGAGGAAGTGGCTGGATTCTATGCTAGAATGTTGGATCACGATTATACAGCTAAACCAACATTTAACAATAACTTCTTCACGGATTGGTGTAAAGTAATGACACATGAAGAAAAAAAGCTTATTAAGGATCTCTCAAAATGCAATTTCAAAGAAATGGCTGCATATTTCCAAAGTGTCTCAGAAAAGAATAGAAATAGATCAAAAGAAGAAAAAGCACAATTAAAAGCTAAAAACGAAGACATTCAGAAAGAATATGGTTTTTGTTCTATAGATGGCCATAAAGAAAAAATAGGCAACTTCAGAATAGAACCCCCTGGTCTATTTAGAGGTCGTGGTGAACATCCTAAAATGGGCATGCTGAAAAGACGTGTTATGCCAGAAGATGTGCTCATTAACTGTTCTAAAGATAGCAAATGTCCTAAACCTCCACAAGGACATAAATGGAAAGAAGTTAAACATGACAATACAGTCACATGGTTAGCGTCATGGACAGAAAATGTGCAAGGCCAAGCTAAGTATGTCATGCTGAATCCTAGTTCTAAGCTGAAAGGTGAAAAAGATTGGCAAAAGTATGAAACTGCCAGAAAACTTCACAAGTGCATTGACAAAATCAGAGATACCTATCGCTCCGATTGGAAAGCTAAAGAAATGCGTGTTCGCCAACGTGCTGTCGCTCTGTACTTTATTGATCGCCTTGCGCTGAGGGCAGGTAATGAAAAAGATGATGATCAAGCTGATACTGTGGGTTGCTGCTCCTTGAGAGTCGAACACATAGCACTTCATAAAGAAAAAGATGGAAAAGAATATGTTGTAGTATTTGATTTTCTTGGTAAAGATTCTATCAGATATTATAATGAAGTACCAGTGGAAAAACGTGTATTTAAGAATCTCGAATTGTTCATGGAAAATAAGAAAGATAGTGATGATCTCTTTGACAGACTTAATACACAAACCCTTAATGAACATTTAAAAGAATTGATGCCGGGATTGACGGCCAAGGTGTTCCGTACCTACAATGCATCTATCACTCTACAAAGACAACTGGATGAACTCACAGATCCTGATGTAACTGTACCTGAAAAGATATTGGCATACAATAGGGCAAATCGTGCAGTTGCAGTGCTTTGTAACCATCAACGTGCAGTCCCTAAAGGTAACTTCATATTTATAATATTTATTACATTTTACTAATTAGTTAATTATATTCATTGATTAATAATACATTAAGGTTCTTGGCTGGTTATGATTATAATTACAATAAGTTAAAGAAACACTATTATACATTATTAGCAAAATTTTTGATCCAATAAAAATCTACTTTATCACTTAGGTCATTCTAAATCAATGGAGGCCTTGAAAGAAAAAATACAAGCCAAACGCGATCAAATTGATGAGGCAGAAGAAGATTTACGACATTCATCCAAGGAAGCCAAACGTGGCTCCGTCAAAGAGAAACTTAATTGTGATAAGAAAAAGAAAGCTCTGGAACGCCTGAGAGAACAACTACAGAAACTAGAACTACAAGAGACTGATCGTGATGAAAACAAAACTATTTCTCTGGGTACTTCTAAGCTGAATTATCTGGATCCACGTATCTCTGTGGCTTGGTAAGCTTCTGATCATTTTTTTATTTCAATATCTAATAACGCAGTATTATGAATATTTTTTTTTTCAGGTGCAAAAAACATGGTGTCCCTATTGAAAAAATCTACAACAAAACTCAACGCGACAAATTCCGCTGGGCGATCGATATGGCCGGTCCGGAGTATGTCTTCTAAGGTCAATATTAGCATTAGCTATAACAATATTTTATGATACAACATTTGATATATCTTTAAAACGTTCCACTTGTGTTGTTTTTACATGGAATTTGTTTTATGAATTTCTGACTAAAACTTTTATTCAGTGATTAGTATTGATAAAAATATGTAATTTGGACCCCAAACAGAATATCGTTCCTCTGATGATTAGGATCCAAATTGGAAGTCTGATTCTAATTTATTATTATTTAGTTACAATGTTCTCTTATAGCATAATTAGTTGTAGGTTAAGACTTAGCATTAAAAAGGAGTTTAGTAATTTCCTTGTATAGATTCGCAATCTATTCTTCGTTTTATGGTTTGTCTCTAAGTAGTAGCCTATAGCAAGGTCGCTACAATCTTCAAGTATGAATTGTATAAATTAATCATTCTGTTTTGATAATGTTTACTTTCATTGTGGTAATGAAAGATGCTTGTCAATCAGGTCTCATCAATTACCTGTCAAGTATGTGCTGCATGCAGTAGTTCAAGTAATCTGTATATAATATTGAGGCTCATGGTTCATACTGAACAATCACAACCCAATTAAACACGAAGGTTATTTTTAATAAATGAACACTTGGAATACGGAAACAACAGCTGCATCAGAATTATGTAAATTTTGCACAATGTGCAGTAGTGAATGTTGTAAAGTAAGAAATAATGTTATTTTATTTTTATAATATTAGGATTGGTAATCGTGGCAAACGCCGTCAATGTTACAAAAGGTACAATGTTAGGTAAATTTGTAATATTACATACGTTTATGTGTGCGTCTTGTAAATAGTAAATTTTTACCATGTCATACAATATTGTGAAATGAGATTATCCAAATAAATAAAACATTGACACTAGAATTTCTGTATTTTATTTCGAAAATTTATCCATCACTATCGCGAAAGTAATCACAATCTTCCATTCCTTCAGGCATGTAGCTCAATCCTGACTCGTCTCTGTGCGATGTATTATAGCCACTGCCATAACCTGCAACCACCACAGTTTTAAATGTAATTGGGTCTAATCCCAACTACAAAGCAGCACCACCAGTCAAATGGGTTAAATGAGGGGTGTCAGCATAGTTTGGAAACGATCTATTTCGAACTCTATAATAAAAAACTGAACTAAGAACGCTACTACAACAAAACATCACGCCTATAGTACCCAAACGGGTGTTGCAGAGGTAAATAACACCCACATTTCACCTGTTATGTTTAGGTACCATGGGTAGGAGGTAAGCCTATCGCCCTCCACTGGGAAAAATTCTATCTCCGTGCTGCTATTGTGCCTTGCCTGACAAAGTTCACAAATAATACTTTGACCGACTTGCGATTCGAACCCGAGACCAGACCATATGAGACTAGACCATCGAGGCAGTTTGTGAGCCTAAATATTAGGCCTGACTGGCAAATGCCTGCATGACGAGATGTTTAAATGAAAGTGATTGATTATTTACCTAATTGTTTCATTAATTTAGTTGGAGCATTACGCAGGTGTAACGGGACCGGTGGCAGAGGACCCTTAGCTTCTGCCAACGACCTCTGGCATCGTTTCATTGCGTGATACACTTCTGTGCTCTTGGGTGCCCGCGCCAGCCTCACGGCACACTGTGCCAGCAATACGTCGCATTCGGGCATTCCTATGTGCTGGCAACCGTGTAAACAAGATACTGCTTCAACTATTGCATTTTGATCTGCTAAACCTAAAAAAAAAACTGACTTCAATTACAATAAATTTAGACTTATACGGTTTTCTCATGGGTGCCATTGTCAGAACTGGACCAAATTAAAATGGGACCACACGGGAACCGCCAGCTCTAAAATAAAAATAAAATAATCATTAAAATCACTTCGCCCAGTCGAAAGTTATGAGGTAAAAAACATAAAAAAAAAACATTTAAGACACACCAATTAAGAACCTCCTCTTCTTTTAAAGTCGGTTAAAAAATATAAAAAATTGTATTAGATTATCTATATATTGTTAAAAATATTACAAACTGCATCTGATTGCATTGCGTTTGTTTTGTCTTTGAACAGCAATCTCCACTACAGTACAAAAACGCAATCACGTAAAAATTAAAACTAATATGCATGTATTTTAACTATTTTTAACCTATATCTTCACACGCCGTCCTGACGAGTCGCCGAGCGATATACAGCGGGTCTTCCCCGCCGTGCAGAGCTCGGGTGGTCCAGTACAAGGCGGCGTTGTCGTCACTCGCGCGGATCGACTTCTGCAGCGCCGATATCGTGTTGTAGTGCTCCTCGCCTTGACGGTCGTATACCATGTGTGTTCGCTGGAACATCAACGAACAATACCATACATACATACTTTGGCACCCTCTTTCTCTTGACAGCAAAAGTTTATAAAGAACATATTTCAATAAATGGTTGCCTGTAGCGTTATCTTTCGCTCGATAGCAAAAGCAATCAAGTGCCACTTCTCAATTTTTGAAGAACATAATTATTTAAAAAGGTCGGTGCCTACGACGCTCTCTAGCTATGAGAGCAAAAGAAATCAGGTGCCACTGCATGGTTTTTAAGAAAATCTTTCATGAAGTCGGCACCTGCCCCGCTATGTGGTACTTGAGAGCAAAGGTCTTTAGGTGCCACTTCATGACTTTTTAAATAAATATTTTAAAAAATCGGCGTTTGTGGCGCTTTCAGGTTTTCCAGAAGAAAGGTTTTCAGATACCACATTAGTGTCAAGTAGAATTATAAGAAAACTGGCTCTATAAATATCATGTAATAAGAAACTAGATATTGCTATTTGTAAATGTGCTGAAAAGGCGGCAGATAGGTATGTGTTTGATGCCTATTTTGTGGGTGAGACGATAGTTAGAATGCAATGTATAAAATGAAGTTTAAAATGTTGATTCCCATATACCCGCCATGCAGTTCACATATAATAATGGCATACATACTTTAATTCCATTTTTGATGTCCTCAAGCGTTAGTATGGCAGGTCCTGACACATGCAACTCAGTGCCAGTATCCCTGGCCGCAAGTGCAAGTTCCAACGCGCCTAGGGCTACCCGCGCGTCTCCATCACACACCTCTGCCAACCACTGCAAGGACCCTTCCTCTAATATGCATCTTAAAATTTATAAATTAGGTTATAACTGACTTTTAACAGCTTTCACCCCTGTGGTTCTTTGACACGCAGTATATGTATGGGTGCAAAATTAATTTGTCAAAATCAACCCAGTAGTTATAATGTGAGGGAGTATAACAAACATCCATTCAGACATCCACACATCTTCACAAAATGTTTACATACTTTGGTAAGTCATCTTCTGAAGTTTTTTCTATATGGTTTATTAATACAGCTTTCCCACTTTTTTTCAAAGCTTGCTTTAAAATATTTAACACATCCTCAATGCTCAGTTTCTCCATCACCACAACTCTGCACCGGCTAAGCAGCGCATTGTTTAAACTGAATGAAGGGTTCTCAGTTGTAGCTCCAATTAGAATTATTGTACCATTTTCCACATGAGGCAAAAATGTGTCTTGTTGGAGTTTATTAAACCTGTAATATTAAAATGACAAGTTAATATAAAATAAAATGAACTGATAAATTTTCGCATCATATTTATCTACTTGAGCAGCTACTGGTGCCTAAAGGAGTTATTAAAGCAGCAGAGCAGAATCATTGACATGTGCATCTTGCCTATCTTGACTTATGGTGCCCAAATATTGTCCCTGACCAAATCACGAAGGACCAAACTCATGGTTTGCCAACAAGCTATTGAAAGGAGTGAGGTATAAATAGGTATAAAGCTCAAAGACCGAGTCTGCAACACCCATATCCCCTTGTTGATTGGGCGAGGCACATTTGTCGGATGCATCCAGAAGTCATGAATCACGAAATCGACTTGGACACCTTTCTGGCAAGATGGCAGGAAAAAGCTACAGATAGAGAAGAATAAAATAAATTCTCTGGGGGAGACCTTGGCCTTTACTAAGTTAAATAAGTAAAATTTTTATTGATCTTGATTAATGAACACAATACTAACCGATGTATTTCATCCATGAAGAGCACAGTTTGCCTTTTGAATTGAGCTTCATTTTTAGCAACTTTTACCACTTCCTTCACATCATTTATTCCTGACATTGTAGCAGATAGTTTAACAAATCTCATATTATTCTGTTCCTTACAAATATTAGCAATTACATTTGCTAGTGAGGTCTGAAAACAATAAATAACAGTTTATTATTTATTTATTTTTTTAACATAAATAAGTCAACCAAAATATATAATCATTTTGATGTGGGAGGTTGTGGGTAAGTTTCCGATAGATATAAATATAAAATTAAATAGAAGTGTTTTTTTGTTATACCAACATGATAGCATGACTGCACAATAAACTATACCTGGCACATTACTATGAACATAAGAGCTTAAACGGCTGAAACATGCAAGTTGCTAACAGCAAGTTGTTAGTGTCAACCAGGTCAGATGAAAACATTCACACATTGAATGTGCACAATGAGCGGATTTTAGTGTTTTAATAACATCAACTACATTGATACAATTTATACATGTCCGTATAGCACTGCTCAGCAGTTGAATTAAAGTCAATCTAAGCTCCAGTGTCAAATCATTTTATTACAATAAGTACCTATTATAATTTAGTTAGCTAAGTTTTATTTGAATTTTATATTTTTTGTATTTTGATGTTTGTTTTGACGTGTTCAAGCGCCCCTTGGGGCTAATGGAAATAAATGATTTGATTTGATTTGCTAAAGAGTTGGATGTGGCAATGAATGCAATGGCATTTAAAACAAAAAAAGAAGCCATTGACTTGAGAAGAAGATCAAAATTAATAAATAATTATCCTATAATATAATAATTTTTCACCTTTCCACATCCCGGAGGTCCCCATAAAATCATATTAGGTATTTTTCTTTGCTCAAGTAATGATTTAAACATTGATCCAGGTCCAAATGCATGAGTATGTCCAACAATATCCTGTAAATTAACAGGTCTCATCTGTTCAGCCAGAGGAATGTTTTTACTATCTTTTACAGTTGTTTTTACATGTGAATCAGATTGTGATGGTTTCTGAAAATATTTAACAGTTTATATAGCTGTCTGTACTTTGTTTCAACTTCTTGTGGAAGGCATAGTTATACTAAGTGAACATAATAATATGCTAGTTCAAACAGTGTTTAGAGGAAAAAAAGTGTTTCAAGTATTGGTCAACGCTTTTACTTAAAGTCATTAGTTTTACTTATATTGAGTATAAATTTTACTGTTCTCACCATAGCCTTTGAAGAACTTGGACTTGTACTTATTCTAGAACGTTTCTCGACTGAATTTAAACTATTTAAATGTGCGCTATTTCTCTTGCTGTTCATTTCATTGCGATTTTGATTGCAGTTAGTGAGTTCAGATGTATTTAGAAATAAACACTTGTTGACATGTTCTTCAATACAATTTGTTGCAAAAACCTTGTTACATATTGGACATGGTATTGAATCAACTGTTAAATCATTTTTATCGCATTCAGTTTTCTTGGACATTGCTATTGTAATTTAACATAATATGTTCACTTTAAATCTTTGATTTGAATTAAGGGCTAAGGGTATTTTAAGCCTCAATACAAACAAACTGTCAAAAGTGTCAAATACAAAATAAGGGTCGACACACACCAAAAGCGCGTCGAAGCGCAGCGAATCGAAGCGCAGTTTCAGTGTCATATAAATTCCAACTCTATTCTCACAGCCATAATACTCATTATCGCATGAGAAACTCTACGCTACTACTACTATGGAATTCGCCGGAATTCACGCGGCGCCGCGGGCATCCGCGCGACTCGTTTGAGTTTCTCATGCGATAATGAGTATTATGGTTCTGAGAATAGAGTTGGAATTCATATGACACTGAAACTGCGCTTCGATTCGCTGCGCTTCGACGCGCTTTTGGTGTGTGTCGACCCTAAAGACACATACCCCTGTTCCGAAACGCCCATTTCAGCGGTGTGAGCGATATTAGCGCTCTAAATGTTGGTCCAAATCACTATGATATTCGATGTGACATCATTAATTATGTTAACATTGGCACCATGTTGCGCTTACAACGATTTTGATCTCAATCTAAATCGTGAGACGTGAGCACTGTGAGCGAATGTCAAACTCACGTTTGTCACGAAAAAAGATTAAAATATTGGTTGTGTTTAGTTCCAAAAAAATATCTTTTTTGCTGTTTTTAACACGCTTTTAATAGCTTCACCTGTATGTATGTATGTAACCGACTCCTTTGGACTCGATTTTGACCCACTTTAAACGGACAGATTTCATTCAAATTTTGCGCACCCGTCAAAGATCGATGACAATGCAATAATTCGATAAAAAATTTTAAAAAAAACGCTCTTATAAATAAACCAAACTAAAAAGTAGAAAAGCGTGGGTTGCTCGATAGACGAAATATATGGCACAGAGCGCCCCACGCTTTTTCACAATATTACTAGTATTTTTTGTTCATTACCATTTTCAGCTTATATAAGGAATTATTTTTCACTTTTTAGTTAGAAGTACTTTAAAAGCGTGTTTTTTAGTTTTTTAAACTATTATTTTTTTAAGGAATAACTTTTGAAATTTTATGGTGTACTAAACACCATAAAATTTCAAAAGTGTATGTCCCAGTACAAACCAGATAGTATCAAGGTCTAATATTAATAGTGACTTTTGAGATTACAGTTGACATTCTGAAACCTAGTCCGAAATAAGTGGCGCTGTTAGAAGTGAGCACTTTTAGTGCGGTTACGATTACGGACCGTTTATTCTTTCTTGAATTTCTTCATTTTTAATGTCAGTGTCAGAATTCCTATAATGTGACCATTGTTCATCCATTGTTGCCGTAGACAAAGAATAGTATAGACGACTGATAGCTTCGATCTCCCTCACACAAGACAAAGATAAACTTACGCCAATTTTGTGTAAAAAAACAAGACAGGTGATAAGATTTTTTGTTTCGCCATGCGTGTCGGGTTTTTGAGCAAACCTTGAGGTTTGCTCAAAACTTTATCAATTAAACTTGACATATTTGACAACGCTGGCAAAATAATTTGGTATTTTTAAATTTTAGTTAGTTTAAAGCTATAAAAGTTACGTGAAACCTGAAAAATATTAGCAATTTTTTAACAATAGTGTCTTTATTAAGCATTATTGTAGGAAATATGGTGCGGTGTAGTGTTTTAGGATGTAAAAGTGATAGTAGAAGAAAACTGCCTGAATTATCGTTCCACTCGTAAGTATAACACATTTTGGCCTTTGAATCATATGCCAGGTTGTATTTTCAATGATTTTATCTTGTGTGAACTATGTTTGTTTATAATTTGATCGACAAAATCATCTAAAATATGAAATTTTAGTATTCATAACCTACTATAAAATATTGTAAGATGTTGTCAAGACTTCCATATTTTTTTCCCCAAAATTGTGGGTAAAATTTTATGTTGCATTTCTTATGATAAATATATCATGTAGTATTTTAGTCAGTTTCAATATCTTAATTGCATAACAGTTTCCCGGAAAATATTGATTTAAATCCGAAGTGGATTGAAGCTACAGGACGAACAAATTGGGCTCCGAGTAAATTCGCTTAAGTTTGTAGCAGACATTTTGGACGACATGAATTATTAAAAAAAGAGAGTAACTCTATTGTTAATGAATGCTGTGCCACACAGGTAAATTAATATTTAACCTGTAGGATACATTATATACAGCGTGTATATATAATATTAATTATTATTTGAGTATTTTCAGTTGAGTATTATAGGGGGCTATTTATTTATATATATTACAATATTTGGGTATAGTCAAGTTGAGATACTTTGAATTGATGCCCAACACTGAAAGGAAATCTACGTCTTTTACGGTCCTAAGGATTTTACGTGCAATATAGACTTGAATATTTGATTTCGTTTTAATAAAACTAGCTATGGTCCGTGACTTTTGCTCTGTGGGATTCGTTGATCCTCATGTTTTTACCTGTGGCAGCCGTAACTGCCCGTCCCCGTGCGTGAGTTAGAAAGTATGTTAAACGCCATCTATTTAAACTTTTGCGTAAAGTTACTATTAAAAATTTTACAGTTTCAGGCAAAAGAAGCAGTGGATGAGCTAGCATAGTAATGCCGTCAACGAGTAGCCAAGAGTATGTGTCTACTAAACTCAATACTATGATGCCAGCAGTGACTGTTCAAAAACACGCAGCTGAAACGCCAGATGTGAAACTTCCAACATTGGTTGATCGACTTAAATTCAGTCATTACCTTTGCAGTATTAACATAACAGTACATCACGCAATATGTTTAATAAACCAAACAATTGTTCTTTATATCTGTTTTATTTTCATAAAATAAATACATTTTTCATTTTGGAATTAGTAAATAATATATCTTAATATTTTGGCAAATTTATCCCAAAACTAGGGTAATTTAATTTGCACTGTCGCCACACTGTGCCGAGATTCTCTGTCTCGCTGTTGACCACGCCATTCCCTTATCCAGTACTATCCTTCATCCAAGATTGTTGCAGATTTCTGCCATTTTGTCAAATTTCAGTACTAAATTATTTGGGTAACTTGATCTAGTACAAAGGCTATAAGCTGTAAAAAAATAATTGTTTTATTACAGCTAGATTATTTTCAACCTTATTATGCTGTCTTGTCAGTGAAACAGCGCTAGCACCATTGACGTATAAAGTAAGGACACAGCTAACGCGCGATAAATGAACTGAACCTTTTTGGAGTCAATCAGACTACAAAAAGCGCGTAGTGAAATTGTCTGTGGTTGGCTGCCTCCATGAGCGGTCAAACACGACAAAATGCCTAATTGTGCACTGAAAAGTTGTACGAACTACCAAATTAAACATAACAAAAAAGATTATGGTATTACATATCACCGGTAAGTCACAAATATCTTATTATATCCACCTCTTTACATTATTTTATCAATTTCATTTGCTAAAATTTTTCGTTCCGACGCCATATTCCTTAATCGTGAATATCCGCGTGACATGACTTACTGCGCTTAGTTGAACTATGCCGCGGGCGTTCAAGAGAATATTTTTGGTAATTTAAAAAAGTATTTGTGGTAGTTCAATGCAGATGGCGTTACTGATCCTGCTATTCATAATGTCAAATTTGAAGGGCAATTTGTTCGGACAAGCCATTTCTATAGTATATATTTCTATGGCTAGCACAGAATATTTTAACTGAGACGTAATTGTCAAGGTTAATCAATATCGGAATGCTCTCAGTTTTTGAGAAAACAAATGAAAAATATGTTTCTTACTTTTGACAGTGAATACACTGCACTTTTGATTTTAAGAAAACACGTATAAATCACGGCGCCCCGCCGCACTGTTGGTCGGCACTTTATATTTTTTGTAGAAAATATTGAAAAACGGTCGACGTGTTTTGGAAATACAGTAAAATAACCATGTTTAATCTTCATGGTTTACTTTGTAAATTCGTTTTAGAGCTACCCTACATAAAAAAAATCAAAACTATGGGAGACGAAGATGAATGGGCGAACGGCATAAATCATTTCAAATGAATTAATGATACCCTTGCGCCATCACATCTTCCAAGCACTGTAAGTTGCGCGGGTGCCGTGGCAGCATCCGCCGAAAACCTTAAGCGGCGCAAATATAATAATCTCGTTAGTGGTTATATATTTGAGCCGTTTGAGGTTAAAACTTTAGGACCATGGGGTCCGAGTGCTCGGGCTTTATTTAAAGACATAGCAAAACGCCTAATCGACGCTTCTCGCGACCGGAGGGCTGGTTTTTTTTTCCCAGCGAATAAGCATTGCCATTCAACGTGGCAATGCTGCCAGCCTTATGGCCACGGCGATGCGGAGGAATTTTATGACGCATAATGTTATAATGCATGTTGTAATAGCATGTTGTAATATTAAATTATATAGTTAGTATTGTAAATATTTAAATAAAAAAAATGAATATACATATCAAATGAATAAATAAATAAATAATTAAGTATAAATAAAATTAAACATTTGACAGATTATTTAAGGGGTTTTTATTAATATAATTCTCGCAAATTGGTAATCGGATGAAACCTTGTCACAATGAACTTTTTTGATGTTTAAAGAGCTAATAACGACGCATGAAACTACGTGACATGACCTTGACTCAATTCACTGTCGTACAAATACAAGCTACTAAAATGTGACAAGGTTTTATCCCATTAAATTTTTTTTAAGGTTACATATCATTGCCGTAGTTTTAGGGGATTTTTATTAAATATTATTTATTTAAAGGGAAATATTTTACACACACACACATACACAGCAATCTGTTTTTTTGTCTTATGGTGGGTCCACACTGAGCCAACGAAGGCGAACGAAGGTTTTTTGACGTTGGTAGCAAACGTTCGTTGGCCTTCGGACAAACGTCCAAACACATTTGGTGTTTGACCAAAACATCGTTTGCTCATGATTCCGGATTGCTTTCCATAGACAATACTCGAAAGTGTATTTTGATCATAGCCTAAGGATATCATGTGTCAATGGGGTTGGCAACTGTCTTATGTCCATGATTATTATTTACAAGTCAGCTATTATTCTGTGTTATTAACTACTTAGCTTCAAGATAATGTAATTTACTACGTAGACACATGCTCTGACATTTAAACAGACCGTCGAATGTCAAAATGTCAACCATTCTGTTGACGTTCGTTTGTTGGTGTTTGGCGACCGTCCAAACTGAATTCGGTCCAATGGCGCAAATCCTTTGATGTTACCGCCACGCTACGGATCGCCGGCCAACGTCAACGAACGTTCGTTGGCCATCGCCAATCCGTCCAGACATGGCCAACGAACCCATTCGTTCGCCTTCGTTGGCTCAGTGTGGACCCACCATTACTTAAGGGTTTAGGCGATGCACTTGATTAAATATTGGTATGATAATTTTAATGTATCTATTTATTCTATTGGCATATTTATATATTTTTTAATGTTGGCGTCAAGAGTGGCAGATTTTTTACCTAGTATGTGGCAGTTTTTTTTTTTGACATAGTCACCCTGCTTCGATTCAAGTGTCAGTTACTGTCAATTTGGCGACATGAATAGACTGTGGTTCTGTCTGTTTATGCTCATTTAAATCGTATTCTTTGCACTCGTAAGCAGTGGTGCTCTTACTTTCACTTTGTTTATTTATTGGTAAAGAACTATGCTGTTTAGAAGATTATTACAAAAAGTGTTTTGATTAAGTCATGGATACGCCAACCGTAAAAAAACGAGATGGAAAGGAATCTCATAAGAAGGTCAGCGAACTCAAGACGGACAGTTATTTAGAAAAGCCCTCACCTACTAATGGAGATGTTGTAAGTAAAGTTAACTTAATAAGAAAGCTTAGTAATCAATGTTTTATTGGTGGGCAAAGTATCTTATAATATAATACATTTTAATGGTTTGCTCCGCCTGCTTACAATTTAAAAAATATGACTGAACTTGTACCTATTTTTTAAATTTAAATATTTTTAATGAGTAAAAGTTATAAATAAATATTTTTATATGTAATACCGAAATACAAGAACGAATTATGGTTCTGCTAATTAAGATAAATTTGCAATTGAAGTTTTTATTATATTAACTAAAATAAACAAAAAGTCACAATGTGTTAAAGTACATAAACTTCACTATTTCTGAATATAAGAAAGGTTAACAGGATGAAAAAATAGGTCATGATTAAAAATGATTTTATTTCTTTTATCAACAAAATATCACAACTAGATCCCAATGGCTGATCTTATTACAGGTAGATGATACACTGGCAGAGAAAGAATTAGACACATCTCCAAACATTGAAGAAACAACAATAAGAGAAGTTGAAAAGGTGTCCCACGGGCTTTTTCTTCACTTTGAAATAAACTTGGTATTTGTTGCTCTACTAGTGCTGGGCCTAAGCACCAGGCTACCGAATCTAGAGGAGCCTGGCTATGTTGTGTGAGTACCTACCTCTTTATCACTTCATTTAATTATTAAATGCAGCAGACATACAAGACTGAATTCATACCATTTTATATTATTTACAGATGCCAATGTGTTAAATTCAAATTATATTTTTTTTTACATTATTTGAAATTCTTACCTTGGCATGTTATAATACAAATGATACACAAAGCACAAAAAAAAACTATTTAAAAATACTTATTGTCAAAAATTAAGAAACTGGCCATCTATCTGTTCTTTTTTTTATCTGCCACTAATAAGTAGGGGTGTTAGATTGTCATGTGATTATAAAAATACATGAGTATAATTAAGTCTTAAAAAGTAATAATAATTTTTAAATTAGTCTGTTATATTAATTGCTACACATAGATGATAGATCTGTAACTTAATGATTTTTTTGAAGGTATAGTTTTATGATCGCTAAAATAGCTTTTTGGTTGCGATCTAAACAATAATAAAAGCAGGCTCACCAGATAAATATTTTTTGCTTACCAAAAAAGGAAGTATGATCGCCAAAATGGAAGGAATGGAAATTAAAAAACATAAGTCAGTGACAGTAAGGAATTGCTGGGAAAGAACTATCTAAATGCAACTAGTAATTTCAGAGATGAGTGCATTAAAAAAAAATCCTTGAGTTAATTAAATTAGTACTGATCTTAGTTTAACATTTAATCAATAATTTTTCAATAGCTTCATGTGATACATTGTTGGATAGCTATTATTGAAATGAACAAAAGTTATATTGACACCAAGTTTTGAATACTAGTCTGTTTAAAGATATTGCTTTAACTGCATTATAAGATAAATAATATATTTGAACAGACTTTCATTTCAAATTTAGCGCCCTAGCATATTTTGATAATTTCTCCCTTTTTGGTAAGCAAATATGTTTACTGATGAGTGGAATTAATATTTAGTGATAGATTCTTCCATTTTAGTGATCATCTTCCTTTTTTTAGAGCAAAAACAATTTATCTGATGAGCAAACTTTAAATTTTTAGCATCACATTTCGTTTTTCTTTTGTGGTAAATACATATTATTTGGCAGTCGTTTAAATATTAGCCTTTTATTAATGCAGTTATTAGTGTTATTACTTGCTATGTTATATTAAAATAAAGTATCGACAGTGAACAGTCATAGACAGGGCCGTCTTTTCCAGGGGGTGCAAGGGGTGCTGTGCACCAGGGCGCGGAGCGTCCGGGGGCGCCTTTCGAGCGCTGAATTTTTGGATATTTCATTGAACTTAACGCCATTGCACAGTTTTATATACTTGTTAGTTACGACAAATATGTATGCGCAAGTAAAAAAAAATTATCATCAACAATAATATTGTTTTTCTTTTATTACGCTTTCGGCGCTTGTCATACCGCATTACTACACAAAAAGTAAAAAAAAGGAGGGCGCAGACTGAGTCTCGCACCCCGGCGCAAAATAGACTTAAGACGGCCCTGGTCATAGACATAGTCTTTTAAATATGTTTTTTATTTCCTGCAATATTTAAGTAGGCTAAAATGACCAGCAAAACTTTGCACTTATTTTGACAGAGCTGAAATTAGGTCTGTGTAAAGTAAACTTTATAAATAATATGTATTAACTCATACTATCAAGATCGATAAGTAAATCAATATCCTAGCAAAATTTAAAGTCAAGTTGATAAGTAAAAGTAAGACAATTCTTAAAAGATTATGCTCTAAAGTCTTCACAATTTTTCTTGAAGATCCTCTCTCTCCTCTGAAAATCATAAGGAATTTTAAAAATCAGCTTTCTAGTAAATTAATGGGGCACTTTCTGAGTACCTGTGATAATTCAGCCCTGACAACAGCAAACATTTTAGCTGCCAATTTCAGCTTGCTCAATATTATTCAAAAACTATGGTTTATTGGTTTTACTAGCGACCCGCCCCGGCTTCGCACGGGTACAATGCTGATACTAAATACACTACAGAAAAACTGTGAACGTTGTATATAAAAACACAGCGGAACGCTCCGGATTCGCACGGGTATATAATATATAGCCTATGTCACTCACTGATGATTAAATGATTAAAATCGATCCAGTAGTTTGATTTATTCATTACTGCCCGTGGCCCGCACGCGTTAAATTTGGAGTAAAACAATTCCCCCTTTCTATGCATGTATTATACATAAAAACCTTCCTCTTGAATCACTCTATCTATTGGAAAAAACCGCATCAAAATCCGTTGCATAGTTTTAAAGATTTAAGCGCACATAGGGACAGAAAAGGCGACTTTGTTTTATACTATGTAGTGATATTATAAATGCAAAAGTGTTGCAT
Organism: Hypena proboscidalis; assembly: GCA_905147285.1. Taxonomy (NCBI): domain Eukaryota; kingdom Metazoa; phylum Arthropoda; class Insecta; order Lepidoptera; family Erebidae; genus Hypena; species Hypena proboscidalis. The sequence goes on from LR990130.1 coordinate 7,246,043, forward strand.
CTTTCACTCAAAAACTACTGGGACGATTTTGATGAAATTTAGTACACATGTAGCTTATTGCCTGGATTAACATATAGGCTACTTTTTATCAACATTCCACGAGGGTAGGGTCGCGCGTGGAAGTTAGTACATAATATCTGACACAATTTTGTCATCCAATTTATGATTCTAAAATTAATACTTTAGAGTCGTAAATTAAATGACATAAAAGTGTTTAAATTATGCATTGTTTGAACACTATCGAAAAGCTGTTTAAACATTGCTGTCAATGATATTTGCATAGCTGTTTAATTATTAACATTATTATAAACCTAAGTCCTTGCAATGAATAGGCAAAAGCACTTTGAAGTGACATTAAATCTTGTAATTATTCATTCGTCCTTAGCAATAAGACGTAACCTTCAATATGCTTCAATTGTCATTTTCAGGTTTGACGAGTTACATTATGGCCGATATGTGACTCTGTATGCTAAAGGAATATTCTTTTTTGATGCCCATCCACCTCTTGGGAAGCAGTTACTATATTTAGCTGGCCGTGCTGCTGGTTATGATGGCAACTTTACCTTTGACAAAATTGGCACACCATATACAGAAAATGTACCAGTGGTGGCTCTCCGTATGGTTCCTGCGGTTGCCGGCAGTTTCTTAGTAGCTGTAACATATCAATTAATGCTGGAAGTTTCTTTATATCACTGGACTGCTATTTTAGCTGGACTACTAGTTCTGTTTGGTAAATATTTTTTTCTTGAAATGCTTATAATATAAAATCTGGCACATTATTTCCATTTATTAAAATGTTGCATGTAAAATACATTTATTCTTTTTAAATAATATGGAGTGTTGTTCTTGTGATGTGACATTAATTGCATGCTTCCAGAGAATTGTTTTTTAGCACAGTCAAGGTTCATGTTACTAGAAAGTATACAGATACTGTTTGGGCTGTGTGGAGTGCTGTGCGCCATTAAAAGTACGCGACGCGATGGCCTTGCGGGCGTTGCATGGCTTTGCCTAGCTGCTCTCTCACTTGGGTGCTGTTTTTCGTAAGTATAGCTGCATGTATACCATATTATAAATTATCGCTCGCTAACTGTGAAGGAAAACATCGTGCGGAAACCTGCATGTCTAAGATTGCCTAAAAAGTACTCGAGGTCGTGTAAAGTCTACCAATCCGCACTTGGCCAGCGTGGTGGACTATGGCCTAACCCTTCTTATCGTAAGAAGAGGCCAGAGCCTAGCAGTGGGACATGTGTTAGATACAGGGCTGCTATTATAATAATTTTTATAGCTGCATGTATAATGTAAATGTAATGTATATCATGCACATTCACACTAGCAATATGATGCATTCTGCAAAATTCAGAATGCAGTTATAACAGGTGGAAAATATTATAAACTTATTGCTTACTTACATTAATTGATGCTTGATGCTATACTGTCTGTTACATTTGTCATATAAAAATATGATAATTCAATTTGATTCCTGGAATTATAATTATTTTTCAGTGTAAAATACTCTGGGCTCTATTCCTACTTCCTGGCGTTCTTCCTGGTTGGAAGACAGATATGGCGGCGGATAGAACGCTCAGAATCTGGCGTACGATTAGCGCTAGCAGCATTGTGGAGGGTAGCTGTACTTATAGTAATTCCCTTCGTGGTGTACTTGGGTGTGTTCTACGCTCACCTGACGATGCTGCCGAATGCTGGCCCGCACGACAGCGTGATGACGAGTGCGTTCCAAGCGTCGCTCAAGGGAGGCTTAGCGAGCATTACGAGAGGACAACCGTTGCACGTTGCTCATGGATCTCAAATCACACTTAGGTAAAAATAGTAAAACAAAATTAAATTATTGATTTATTAGGTTGTATTTTCTTCATTTCATTCATTATTTTTGTCTTAATACAGTTAGAGATTTTGGTGGCAAATTTTTGTGTCTTATCCTCGAGATTTAAAAAGTTTAGCGCTAGGATCCTATGGAAAATGTTATACATACAAATCAAATCAAATCATTTATTTCCGTGGGCCCCAAGGGGCGCTTGAACACGTCAAAACAAACATCTAAACACAAAAAATTAAAATTAAAATAAAACTTAGCTAACTAAATTATAATACTTATTGTAATAAAATGATTTGACACCGGAGCTTAGATTATGAGCATAGATAGTGGTATCATTCATAATTAATTATTTATTCTGTATTCACCTTATTCAACATATCTCAGACACACTCATGGAAGAACCTGTTGGCTGCACTCACACGCGCACGTATACCCAGTGCGCTACACAGACGGTCGGGGCTCCTCCCATCAGCAGCAGGTCACCTGCTACAGCTTCAAGGACGTGAACAACTGGTGGATCGTCAAGCGACCGGAGCAAGCGTCTCTGGCCGTGTCCCAGCCGCCCGACGCCATTCGACACGGTGAGGTCGTACAACTGCTGCACGGCATTACAAGCCGAGCGCTCAATTCGCATGACGTTGCAGCGCCGGTTTCGCCACAGTCCCAGGTATTTATGATTTTGAGTTGTTTCATTGATTTTACATAAAGCAACACGGGTATATGTTTCAATGTTTGTGATTTTCTATTGATTTGATTTGCACCTTCTATTTTCTATATGAGATAATAGGTGGTCTTTACAAACTGCTTGTTTTCCAGGAAATTTCTTGCTACATCGATTACAACGTATCGATGCCAGCTCAGAACCTCTGGCGAGTTGACATCGTGAATCGAGACAGCGACGACGCCACTTGGGACGGCATTCGCTCCATGGTGCGACTGATTCATGCCGAGACCGGCGCGGCGCTGCGGTTCAGCGGGCGACAGCTGCCCTCGTGGGGATTCAATCAACATGAAGTGGTTGCTGATAAAGTACTCACCCACCAAGATACCGTATGGAATGTTGAGGAACATCGATACACGAAAGGTAAACAAAGTTATAAATCCGTTAGTTACCGCCGCTGTAATTCTTGCAATCTCAATTTACTACTTTATGAGCGTGATCTCCTTAAAGTATGGTTATAGGTATAATTAGGGATCTTGACGGTTTTGTAGCCATATTTACCACGCTTAAGTACGGTGCTCGTCGATTCGTCAAGCAGCCATCTGCAACTAACTTTAAAACGTACATAAGTCAAAAAAAATTACAAAGCTTTGTATCTAGGCTCCTTGATCATCTCGTGTTATTATAGAGATACAGAGTACAGATTAGTACATAATACCTATCTCTTGATTTTTTCAGCGGAAGACAGAAAAGAGCGCGAGAAGGAGCTGGTGACGGCCGAGATGATCCCCAGCACGGTGACGGAGCTGACGTTCTGGGAGAAGTTCTGCGAGCTGCAGTACAAGATGCTGTGGCACGCGCCGGACGCTCCGCACGGACACATGTTCGCCAGCGACGCCTCCGAGTGGCCGCTGCTCACCAGGTCCATCGCCTATTGGCTGTCGCCTAATTCTAATGTAAGCTTGTTATTATTAAGTTTGTTGCAAATGAGGTTATAGCAAACCTGATAGAGAGATATGGAGAATGTATTCGTCCGGTATATATGATTTGTATAGCCTAACATTATGAATGAATGATTTTTTTGAGACTGTGCCCTTATTACGCTATTTTCTTCTGTTTGTCCAACTATTAAATCATATTATTTTTACAGGCGCAGATACACCTAATCGGAAATCTGATCACTTGGTACACTGGGTCCCTATCAGTCCTGCTATACAGTGGTTTGCTGGCGCTGTACGCGCTTCGACAGCGGCGCGCCTGCCGCGACATACCACCGACTGCACTGCAGCAGTTCTATGACGCTGGTTACGTATTCTTCTTAGGTTACTGGATACACTATCTCCCTTATTTCTTCATGGATCGGACTCTATTCCTTCATCATTATCTACCTGCGTACATTTACAAAATTTTACTCCTATGCTATGTAATAGACCACATATACTACTTAATCCAGTCTCGAGACAGATTCCGGCCTTTGACCAATATTTTCATTATATGCATTGTAGTGTGGCTGGCTTATGTTGTGATTACTTTTAAGAAGTTTAGTGTACTCAATTATGGGAATGTGGATCTGACTGAACATGATCTCCTAAGTCTTAGATGGAAAGATAGTTGGGACTTCATACTTCACAAGAAAGGCTAAGTTATATTTATTTTATAGACCTCAATGTTCAACTTTAGCTGCCATTTCATAGATCTTGTCAGAATCTTTATACATTACGTTACTAATGTACTTAATTTATTATAGTTTTATTATTGTCTTTTACTGAAAGTTTTTAAGAGTGCATATTAATATTAGAAAGTAAGTTAAAATATGTAAGCTAAATGTAAATCATGAACTGACAAATTATTTGAATAAATAAGTTCTAGGTATATTGTAAAAATATTTAATGTTAGTAAGCAAGTAATTCCGTCCAATAAGAATATATTTTTTGTAATTATTTGATATGAATATACATATTTATTTAAAAACTGTTTCATTATGACATCAAACTAGATTCTGCGCGCGGCTCCGCCCACGTTGTAGGTCCTTTCTCAGGTCTTTAGGGGGCTGGCGCCCTATGAAGTAATTAAAAAATTGGTATTAGCAGAAAGTATTGCTATCACTCTACGCCCTGAGAACCTCACCCCCGCGCCCTACGCATCATTCTTTTGTTTAAGAATTAATTCGTTGCCTGACTATTAAGACTACGAAGGTTTTGAGAATAGCCAAAATGTTCAGCTTGGATTTTTTTATTCTTTCAACTGGCCATCTGTATAGACATCAATTATTTTGTAGACGTATTTTTAAACTTGGCTCTTATTTTAATTTTATGTATTTGATGGGATATTTTATTATTTTATTACACACCTAACACCGATAAAGCGGTCCCACCACTACTCGACATGACTAATTTAGTGCATTTACAGTGTTTCATGAATTAGCGTCTTTCCTAGAAAGGTGTGTCAGAGGGGTATAAAACTCACACTTCACCTGAGGAAAAGGATTAGGTTCCAAGCGATCTATCTTTGTGCTGCTGAAAAATCCCAAACAATACTTATTGGCAGACCCCAGATTTTCGAATACAACTACGGTAAGGGCATTCGCTGCGTTAAGCGGGTGTCCGTCGCGGATGCCCGCCGCGGACGTCCGCGCCGTGCGCCCGCTTGCTCTGTCGCGGGCGCCCGCGACGGTCGCCCGTCTACCGCAGCGCCGCCAGTATAATTTCGATCGCGTAGATATACAGTCGATAACTATGGATTATTTGCCATAAAACATATCATACACATCCCATAAAACATATTCAGACATATCCCATAAAACGGGACGACATTGTACGCCCGCGCCGCGCGTCCCGTCACCCGCCTCACGCAGCGCTGCTACATCAAATGACATGAAACAAGCACGCGAAGCGGCCACACGCGCCGTGCGTCCGCTTAACGCAGCGAATGCCCTAAAAGGTCGCTTACGCTAACTTCTATCTTAACCAACGAGGTAGTCGTTTATCTAACAATTTAAGCCTATTTCAATATTACCTGCAATTTTTGATAAAGTAATATTGCAGCAACTGGAGAGCCACTTTAAAGTAAATGAGCTTTTACATATCAAGCAATATGAATATAGAAAAAATCTTTTGACAATAGATACTGGGGTAGCGCTCATGTATCATATTTTCAGTGCTTGGGAGAATTTGCTGTTGCTGGTGTTTTCTGTGATCTTTCGAAAGCCTTTGACTGTGTAGAGCACCAGACGGTTCTGAAAAAGCTCAAAAATTATGGTGTTAGAGATGTTGAGCTTGTCTTAGTTGCCTCCTACCTGTGTAGATATCAACGAAACTACATCGTTCAGATATCTAATTTTATTTTTGAACATCAACAACATGATATTAGAAGACTGATTTTTTAATATTAATTGTAGCTTAAAAAATTGTTATTTGTGCAACAAGAGAGCAAAGTTCGTATTTTCATCGAGTGCTAATTTTGAGTCCCGAATAAGCGAAAAATTTTAAAGTAGAATCACGAGCGTAGCAAGTGATTCTACGTTAGAATCTTGAGCGTGGTGAGGGACTCAAAAGCACGAGATGTAAATAAATTTGATATCGTGTCGCACATAGAACTTTTCACCTCAGCAGATCGCAATAGTACCTATGGTATATGGTCCGCTTATTTTAATTTGGGACTAGATGACGGGATGTGAAAGTGGTGAAACATAAAAAAATAAACTAGCGAGCATTGAGCAAGGTTCAACTTTTATCCGAGCGCGAGCTCGAAGCAAAGTTGAATCTTGAAGCAAAATCGAGTTTTGTTCACTGAAATGACTCGAAGCAAAATGGAGGTATGCACAGTTTTCATACAACAAAGAACGATTTTTCGTGCTGCTGAGGTGAAAACTATATTGTAACTTTGTATTGTAAACACAAATTGGCAAATCAAAAGAGTCGGCCTTGAGTTTCTTCCTGTTCTTGAGTTGAAGCGCCGCGAATTCAGAGAACAACTAATTTTTGTATGACGATTCTAAGTCTTAGAAATAGAGGTATTTTAATTTCATACTTATATACAAAATAATATAAAGAACAATGAATGATAACGAATTATTTTTCATTTTAATTTATTTTTCAGCTGTGCTCGAAAACGCGATTTTCTTTTGTGAGATAACATTGAGAAATACTTGATTTTGCTTTGAGTAATTTTTCCTCATGCTTGTATCAAAATCGAGTTTTGAGTTGGCAAAGTATTTTTTTTAATAAGGATATTATTCAAATAGTTTGCTAAATGATTATTAAACTATGCTTAACAATAGAGAACTCAGATTTCACCCCCGTAATGAGTGTTAGGGACTACTACTACTACCTAAGACACAATTTCTCTCTCTCTCTTCTCATTGAATTAGATTTTAAAAGCCGATGTGAGTAACACACAATAGTGAAAAAGTTACTTTTATTTAAAAGCATTTATAATATGAAATGTTTAAATCAACGACGACTGTGTGATGGTTCCACTTCCATGGGTTGTGGGGTCTGGGTGACGCTGATGGAAGTGACCTCTAAGGGAATGACACGCTGTTTCAGCACAGCCGTGGTGCCCAGGGGATATCTATATGAGCCTTGCTTCTTGCCCTGCAATTAAAGAAATACTGTAGTGCATTGTTATTGTAAGCAGACTGATGCAAGTGTAAAATGCTTATCTATTTTAATTATGTTTTAAGTAAAACATTGCTTATTTTCTGTAGTCAGGAATAAAAGCTGAATAATATACAATATAATACTTTAAACAGGCCATTTAATAGAATACTAATAGTTACCAGTGTTGAAGCAAGTGTATATTTACCTTGACATTAGCTTCCTCATAAGTTCTGAGGTACTGAGCAGGTCCTGTGTTACGAATGACACACAAGTCCACATTGGAACCAGATCCCAAGTCATTGAAGATACCTGCTGCAATAGCATCTCGGACCAGCTTCTTGCCCTCTTCCTCACTCATGTTTGGTTTCCAACCAGATTCAAACACTGCCATAGCAGCAAGAGACCCAGAACCTAAGTAAAACATACATAATAAAATTATAATGTTAATAACTTGATACAAAAATTTTATATTATTTCTTTAGAGACCAACAAAATAGTTTGTCTTACCCATTGTAGCATAAGGCAGCTTGTCTACAGAACCATGAGGGTAAATGCAATAGATGTGTGGGCCAGTTCGGTCAACACCTCCAAGAACCAAGGCAGCACCAATGTAACCTTGGTAACGGAACAGCATGCGCTTCAACAAAGTGGCGGCGGTTTCTACGGGCACCGTGCGTCCTGTGTGCAGTCTCTGTAGCTCCAACTGTGAGGACACGCTTTGTGTCGTCATTTCGGTATCAGCTGCAGTACCGGCACCACAGCAATACATATTGCCGGCTAAATAATGAATTTTGGAACAGTTTTTATCCGAGACTACAGTGTTTTCAGTAGCCCTTGTATCGGCACCGAGAATAACGCCATCAGCATAAATAATGCCAACAATAGTGGTGCCGGTTTTAGTAGCTGTAGGGGCTGGGAATCCTTTTTGAGCCAGGAATGCATTACTGCAACAAAAAACCGACTTTTTAGTAAGTAAAGTGAGTTGATACCCTATTCGACAACCTAAAATGATACATGATAGTGCAATACTTACCGCTGGCTGTTTTCGAAAGAGAAACCTGGTGCTGGTACCTCAGGTACTAGAATGGAGGCCATATTTACTTATTTCGGTAACTTATTTATAAGAATTCAAGTCGTATTGTAATATTATTTTGTGGAAAGCCGAACCGTATTTTCTGCAAGCAATGCTACAAAACGTCACTGTCATTTGAAATGATGACTTTTCAAAATGCAAGCCACAGACACTATAAATTAATAATGATGCTGATACTATCGTGAATCGTAATGAATCGATGCTATCATCATGATAGCATCGATTTCATTAAACTTGACAAAAATTGTCAGGATAGGCAATCCCTAAGCATGTATTATTCTAGTCTTGCAATTTACAGCCTACGAGGCTATCGACGATTGGATACTGGGACTTGGAACGTAGTCCATAATAATTTGAACCTTATTTTTAGGAAAGGAAATCATAATATTGTTATTTCATTTATTTAAATTGAGCTATACTGGTTATCAGAAAGAAATTCAACCAATGGTAACCGGACGAATTGTCTTCATCCGCCTATTTGTCAAAGTAGTACTTTTGTACTGTGTTGTCAAAAGGCGAAATGTGTTGAGGACTATTGCAGATTTTAAACAAATTACTCTTAGGTTCTAAATTAGTTCCTAAGGAAAGGTATAAAAATGTTTAGTAATACTGCTTATATATGTTTAATTTATTTAACATCGGCCCTAGTACTGACGCTGGCCGGTCGCGACTTTTATCAAATCCTCGGTGTAACTCGTTCGGCAACCACGAATGAAATCAAGAAAGCTTACAGAAAGTTAGCGAAAGCATTACATCCAGATAAAAATCAAGATGATCCTGATGCCTCTCAGAAATTCCAAGATCTCGGCGCCGCATACGAGGCTCTCTCGGATTCCGAAAAACGAGAACTATACGATCGGTGTGGAGAGGATTGCTTGAAGAAAGATGGTATGATGAATAACAATGATCCTTTTGCAAGCTTCTTTGGGGACTTCGGCTTCCACTTCGGCGGAGAGCAGCAACAACACGAAACACCGCGGGGTGCTGACATAATCATGGAACTCACTGTCACTCTTGAGGAACTGTACAATGGCAACTTTATAGAGGTGATTGTTTGTAGATTTTGCATACGTTATTGTAAATTATCATCACAAGAATTGCTTCTACATAATTTGACAATTTGATAGATTTATTACTTATTGATAAGGATTTTTTTAAGTATATCTCTTTTGTAGATAACACGCAATAAGCCCGTCATCAAACCAGCGTCTGGTACACGCAAATGTAACTGCAGACAAGAGATGGTAACCAGGAATCTTGGGCCTGGCCGGTTTCAGATGATGCAGCAGACTGTGTGTGATGAGTGTCCTAATGTCAAACTGGTCAATGAAGAGAGATTATTAGAAATTGAGGTATTGTACTTATCATAGTCATCTAGACAGAGTAGACTAGAGTCTAAATAAATAAATAAATTACAAATTCACTAGACACCAACTATTGATATAGCACTGGTAGATATTTTTGATTAAATTGTATGTGTCAGTCTTGTGTACACCTTTATCCAATAAATATTCCATTGTCTGATAACAATGACAGCTTATTCAGTGTGCTTCTTATTTACATATGCCATACCATGTGTAAAAACAGCATTAGTTCGAAAATATTACCATAATTATCCATCATCATTAATTTACTTCTCTCCTTATTTTACTACATTTCAGCCATAAACTGCTGTTTTTTGTTTTTGTGTACACAAATTCTGCCCTAATACATAATATATTAATTTCGTGGGATAATTAATGAATTTATACAACACAATTTGAAGTACTGTCAACAAACACTAACAGAAAATGACTTTGACATTTAATTCATTTTTGAACTTGCTTATGCCTCAAATTGCTTGTTTAATCGTTGAAATACATGAGTGGCATTACAGATTTTTTTAAATTTTACAGGTCATTCTAAATTTATCAAGATAATTATCACGTTGAAAGCCTGATAAATATTGACATTTTTATTAAAATTCTGTATATTTCAGGTTGAAGTTGGTGCCCCTGATGCCCATAAGTCTAAGTTAAGGGGAGAGGGAGAGCCGCACATGGATGGAGACCCCGGAGACCTAATATTTGTGTTCCAGACAGAGAGACATCCACAATTCACTCGTAAAGCAGATGATCTCTACACCAATGTTACTATATCTTTACAGGTAAAAAAATTCTTATTAAATACCTACACTAAAATTTTTAACAATAAATGCACATTGTGTCTTTAACCTGTTTACATTCCTTACATAAACAGTTTTTTTATTGTTATAGGATGCATTAGCTGGTTTCACAATGGAATTGGTTCATCTGGACGGTCACAAAGTAACTGTGTCCCGCGACAAAGTGACATGGGCGGGAGCCCGCGTCCGTAAGAAGGGTGAGGGCATGCCCAACTTTGAGAACAACAACCTCCATGGAAATCTGTATATCACTTTTGACATTGATTTCCCTAAGCAAGACTTCTCTGATGAGGATAAAGAAGGTATGTTTGTTGTTTTTGATACCTTGTTATGACAGAATTATTGCGATTCCACAATAAATTCAGTTATCTGAAAATATCAGTATCTTAATCTGGAAAATATTATTTTAGTGCTGAATCTAGCAATATGACTAATGCAGTTTAATTCAATCTTTCTTTCTTCTGTTTCAGCTCTAAGGAAAATCCTTAAGCAGTCACCAAATAACAAAGTGTATAATGGACTATAGTAGCAACATTGCCAATTTAATTTATTTAAGTAGTGAAATGAGTGCAGCGGTATGAACAAAGTCTGTTTTGTGTGAATGATTTTGCGTTACCTGAGAATACATGTGATTGTTTTTTATAATAAAACAGCGTAACTGTACTAAAGTTTTCTAATTATTTCTAACATGACCTCAGGAATAATTAAATTTAAACAATTACATTTATAAAACATGTTTAATTCCATAAAAATATATGTTATCTGTTCAATTTCAAATAATTCAATAACATAGTTATACCTATTCACAGCATATAGTGGACTACGATAAAATATAACCAACAAAATACATTCCACAAAAAAAGAGGTGACCAAAAATATTTACAAACCTAACTATTAAACAATATAGATTCTTTATATGTGAGAGATCTCATATTCATCAATATTATTTAGTAACCAAACAATATTTAATTTAATATTTTCTCTAGGAATGCACACTACTGTGATATTCTCTATTTTTCTTATCTTTTCAAACAACAAAAAATCATGTAAATGGTCCTTTAATATATATTTTTAAAAGACATGATCTAAAAATATTTCTTATAACATAATAAGCTTACAAAACTTAACTTATTATGGCAAACTGATATCAATGCTTTGGGGATGAAAGCCCTTTCATAGCCATTTTTTTAGGAATTTTACGTGAGCGGTATTCAGTTTCAATCCTTTTTTCATCTTAAGTCTCATCTTTTTTTTTTGTATAAGACGATTTGATTTCTGTTTGCTAGGTGGGCGTATGAGCCATAATATTTAATAATAGTACGTAACATTTCAATTATCAAGCAATTACAGCTTGCAAAAATCAGTAGAAAATAATGGGTGACACTGTGCCGTTCGTATGGCAACAAAATAACGAATCAACCAATTAGCCCAACTCGATTTAAAATCGCACTTATGAACCAATTGTGGAGCAATTTCTTTGACACACACTTTATTTTAATGTGCGCATGCTACCCCAAGTACAAGCACCATAAAAGTATACTAGACAAATTGGGGCTGACAAATAAAAATGGTATAGATATATCTATACATTTTTATCTCGTCAATTTATCAATAAGTTGAATCGATCGTTGTACTAGGGCTAGGGCTGTCTGTAATCACGACACGAGGCAGGAGTGCTGGTTGGCGGGCACGAGGTCGGGGGCCACGGCGCCCTGCAGCACGCTGTTGACGACGGCCCGCGCCAGGTACCCCACGGACACGCCGGGCGACGCCGCGCTCAGCGCGTTGCTGTCCGTCAGGCCGCTGTCCTGCGAAGGCAAGCAAAGGCTGCAGGGTCCGGCTCGAAGGACCATCATTGTTATAATGATAGGGTTCAATAGAGTACCTATTACTAAACGTCCACTGTTAATTGGTTTACATCTATGAGCGACTAATTCTTCTTAAAGACGGCCTAGTGAGTTATAGATAGAGAAGAATCAATAATATTGATTACCTTAGCAAATGTGTACTGCGCGTCATCCACAAGTTTATCGACATGCAGAGGCTGTTGCAGATAGAGCTCAGGATTGCGTCGCAGGATGGTTGCCAGTACACACAGCAGCTCCACGCACAGCTGGCGCCGGTCGGCGGACTCCACGCGGACCAACGCCTCCTCCACCAGCAGCGCGAACGATAGCTCCGAACGAGACATGTTTACTAGAGTCGGATCAGCCGGGATGGAGTGACCCTGAAAACAAAATTACGTTATACTAAGAAACAGTTGAAAAATATATGGGACCGCACACCGGGCAGTCGCTATAACCAACCTGCTACGGTCGCCTCTTGTAGGACGTGGGTCCTTAAATTTCTCAACTGTATGTTATGCCATTTCGTGACGTCACGTTCGTGCATTTATTCCTATCTTAAGTAGGGTCTTTTTTAACAGTTTCTTGGTATAATTTGCTAAGCATAGCAAAATGTTATAAAAATAATCAATAAAAAGTTAAAATTACGTTATACTGTGGAAACGTGAAAACATAATTCGTCTGGCATTTGATTCAACATTTGGAGAAAAAAGAAGTTTTAATTAGTATTGCATAACATCGAGATACTAATCGAGAACTAAAACTTAATTAAATTTCTGTTTTAAAAAATCATTTAAATGAATTTTGAACCGATTCTCATTTCAAAAATATCATCTTTATTTACGGTTCAGTACAAAAATATACAAGCAATCTTAAAATCAATACTTAGCAATTAACCACTCATGCAGTAAGTGCCATAAAACAAAAACCTACGTACTACTCGTTCGTGATGTGATAAGTTAAGACGTGAGCGCTGTATTCTCAGTATTGTTAAATACTCCGTAGCGCTATAGGTACATTAGGCGAGGCGGGGGAGAGCGCAAGTCTCAACTTATCGTGCACAAGTAATAAATAGAGCCTGCGATAGTACCCAGTGTTCGATAAAAACATGTGCACTTTTATAACGTTTTAAGAAAATGGTATTTATAGTGTTGATTGCAAGAATTGATTAAACGCGTATGGAGTATGTCGATTCAATACGTTAAACCATGACCGTTTCATATAAATAATTGATTAGTTAGATATAGAATTTTACCTCAGTGTTAATTTTATTTTTAACTGACTTCAAAATAGGAAGAGGTCCTCAATTCGTCTGTTCTTTCTTTTTAACACATTAACTTCACCTGTATGTATGTATGTAACCGACTCCTTTGGACTCGATTTTGACCCACTTTAAACGGACAGATTTCATTCAAATTTTGCACACCTGTCAAAGATCGATGACAATGCAATAATTCGATAAAAATAAAAAAAACGCTCTTATAAATAAACCAAATTCAAAAGTAGAAAATAAATAATAGTTTAAAAATCTAAAAAACACGCTTTTAAAGTACTTCTAACTAAAAAGTGGAACATAATTCCTAAGCTGAAAATGGTAATGAACAAAAAATACTAGTATTATTGTGAAAAAGCGTGGCGCGGAGCAACCCACGCTAGTTTTTTAAACTATTATTTTTTTGTTTGTTACCTCATACATAACTTTCGACTGGGCGAAGCGATTTTAATGATTCTTTTTTAAATGGAAAGCTGGTGCTTCCCGTGTGGTCCTATTTCAATTTGGTCTAGTTCTGACAATGGCACCCATGAGAAAACCATATAAGTCTAAAATTATTGTAATTGAAGAATTTTTTTTTAGAATATTATGTTTTTTCTACGTACCTGAATGATGATGCCTTTAGGTGTGCGTAGTAAAATGTCCCACACTTGGATGTAGAAGTGCTTGGGCACGCGACATAAGCAACCCTCCAGCTGTCTTCTCTGTTGTGGCGACAACCTGCGAAGCATTAAACTTTAAAATAGAACCAAACAAGCATGTACTATCACACCAATAGATTCTTGCCCCATTTGCAAACATTTTGTTTAAAAAGGTACATAATTTCCCAGATGAAGGAGTACCTAGATTGAATATAACAAATATACATTATGCCATATTTATTATCTTATGATCTTTTTACTTTGGAGAGAAAGAGATAAACGTATGATTATCAATGTGAATATCACAATAGACCCACGGAGGTCGACGTGAACACCCAAAGCCTCTTCCCAATCAATGTGAATGAAAATGTCAGTGGTATACATAGATTCTATGAAAAGTTCTTGTATGCGGCATCAGTACATTTTGACGTAATGTAACCTCAATTTGGTTACGATTTAACAGGTTTTATGTCGTTTCTATGCAATAAGAATTACAAAGATGAGTCTTTCCATACACATTTCGATGGGGTCTCACTCCTCTATTTGACATTGTACAGAGGGCAAAGCAATTAGGTATTAAACCGACTACTAAATCTATGGATATGTGAGATACAAACCTAAATAGTGAGTTAATAACACTTAATAAATATGTGACTCACACATGCATAACTAATGTAGCCAGCCTTTACTATGACGTTGAAGTGTTTGCCCTGCATACCTAATCGCTTTGCCCTCTGTACATCAACAATTAAACATGATATCGTTTTCGTTTATCATGAAAAAAATCTGTATAGAATTAATTATCAATAAAGGAATAAATTAACCCATAAAGATTCCATTTTGCTTGCTTATTTTAACTCAACTCTGAGCAATAAAAAGTAATATGAGAAGTATAAAATCTTCATAAACAAAACCATACGGCAATAGCAAATCGAAAGTCGTATCTATAATGATCCTAACTGAGCTCCACAGCAATATTTTCGTTAGTGATTATGTTATAATAAGTTTGGCAGATGCGATGGTACTGGCAATTCCCTCACCCCCTCTCCTCCGCCCAGTCAGACACAGTGAGCACCCTCTGCAGCAGTGTGCGTAGTTTGTAGGGCGAGAGGCTCTCGAGAGTGGCGTCCGCGCGTTTCTCCTCAGGGAACAGCTGCAGGTACACGCGGATCGCCTCCAACACCCAACCCACGCGGATCTTTAGGATGCCGCGAAACATGTCCGGGTTTGTGCCGATCAAACGGCCGCTGTATAACACTATTTCCTGTAAGAGGTATATGCTATGTGAATATGAGTATATTATAAA
This sequence comes from Hypena proboscidalis, assembly GCA_905147285.1. Lineage (NCBI taxonomy): Eukaryota > Metazoa > Arthropoda > Insecta > Lepidoptera > Erebidae > Hypena > Hypena proboscidalis. Next base: position 7,261,460 of record LR990130.1, read on the forward strand.
AAATATGGACATAAAATAACTCTTCTTCTGTCTGTCCTTGTGCTATTTTATTTGGGTTCGGCACAATTAATATAAATAATAATAAATAAATATCTCACAACGTACACACAACGCCATCTAGTCCCAAACTAAGCAGAGCTTATTGAACTAGAATAACTGATACTAATACATATATACTTTTCTTTTTGTAAATACATACTTATTATACATAGAAACACCCAGACTAAGACAAACCCCCATGTTCAACCACACAAAGATTTGTCTAAAGCGGGAATCGAACCCGCGACTACGGCGTCGCAGGCAGGTACACTACTCACTCCGCCACATGCGGTCATCAAATATTTTATATGTATAATAATAATAATCATTTATTTGGCACACAAAAAAAAATACAGTAGGTACATATTAGGACACTTAACATAGGTACAAAATAAATCAAAATATAATGTTCTGCTGGTACTTAAAATAGGGAATCCTGTGCTATAAGTACCAGCACCTTCCAGTTTCACAATTTAGTTGAATACAAATAGGAATACCCACTAATATACAAAGTTAGTTAAATTTAAATTTTTAGATTAAAGAATTAAGAATTTGTTATAATATTTAATATTCTATTTAATACTTGTTTTTCTCCATTCTCCTTCGGTCAGTCGTCTCTCTATCTTCTTTCAGGCAATCCATCCATACTTTTTTCGGTCTACCTCTCTCTGACCATCAACATTTTATTAAACTGATCACTTTCATTTCTTCTCATCAAAATTCAAAATCCTAAATCCTTTATTTGTAGATCATAGGTATACAGATATCCTCTTAAATAGTTATAACACATTGATCGCTATGTCTTGCCATCATTGGCGTACAAATATAACATAAGATATAGTTAAAATATATTAGTAGTAGAAGAATATTGCTGTACTACAGCAATATTAGTATAATTTACAATTGATAGCTATTGGGGGTGCATGAAAGGTGCCTCCCCGAGTGACGTACACAACGATTCCCTACGTCCGGCGCACCCTGGGCAATTCGCGAGTTCTTAAAAGCGAATTGGCTAATCCTTTCACCACGATGGCAAGTCAAAGCCTTGACCACCTTACTGACTGTCCAAAATGCCCTACCACCTGCACAAGGGAGGCGCTCATGAACGCCGACGAGAGCGCCATAACAGTGGACACTTATTGGACCAATCAAATTTGACTCAGCCACCGACACGACGAAGAAGAAGAAGAAGAATAGCTATTTATCAGTTAGATATTCATCACATACCCATACCAAGATAAACGATTCGCTTTCAGTTTTTGTCACTGGTGCAGCCTTCAGGATAAAATTAAGAATAAGTTTGTAAGAACATACTTATTCTTAATTTTATCCCGTCATGTCACTCTGAACATTCACCTTAACATTCATAAGATCTTGAAAATTTTGAGCATAACATGAGAATGGAAAATGAGAGGCTGACCTGTTGCAACACGGCACCGATGACGTCATAAGGCTGTATCGTAGAGTACATAACGGACTGAATCTCGCCCGGCGTCATCGGCTTATCGAATACCGTTTCTTTCTGTCCGATAACACCGACTGTTAGCTGCAACCAAATCAAGAGTCACAAGTTATTTCAATTATTTAAATTGCATACATTAAAAAAGAAGCTGATTGAGGTCTTAGCTAGATTTAATTTTCAGGGGTGACGGGGAATCAAGATATATTTCAGAAATTTTACCAATAGAGACTATAGGTAATATCTTTTTAATCTCGAAAATTTTTGGACATTAAGGAGCCTCTTCCTTCACATATATTATGTCAAAGCTTTGAACCTCCAAACCAGTTCCTGTCTATGGCCATACTAAATAGAGCACTTATGCGCTGGTTAGTTATTGAATTCTCATTGTTACGCTAATAACAGCAGATGCTTAATATATCATCCGTAGCTTAGAATCTCGCGATATACAAAGAACCGGTAATAAGAAAGCAGCAATGGTACCTGCTTGCCGTTGACGAGCACCGTGGTGATGAAGGGGCTGATGGAGTCCACGGTGTGGTTGAGCAGCGACGAGCAGTAGCGCACGGCGCGCCAGTGCCGCAGCACGCCCGCGCTGTGGTACAGGCTCTTCAGCGACTCCAGGGCGTTGGTGCCGTTCACCTACACATACAACAATAGGTGGCCTTTGTACACTAGACGCTAGATTAACTTTAAGTCGAAAATGTATACAATAAGGTATAAGATGTCATTGTATAATGCATGGTTTATGGGCTTATTTGCATTCATAAGATATACCGTAAATCAAATCAAATCATTTATTACCATGGCTAAATTTACACATTATGGCTAAAGATAGTTATAAAGAGAAAATAAACTTAAATATAGAAATGGAATCAAATTAATACTTATAAATAAATCCATAGTATATAAGGTTGCAATATCTTACACTTCAAGCAGAAAATAAAGGAGTAAAAGCAATGTGTGTATACTACTGTATATATAAGGGTTCCAGAGCAGACAAAAAAATATATATATAAATGTTAATAACAAAAACTATTTATACTCCATAAAAAATAATTTAAAAAAAAATGTACACACAGATTGCCTTAACTTAACAGTATTTGAAATAACATGAAATGAGGTTATACAAATCAAATTTAATGAGTAAATAAAAGAAACTAAATAATTATGAATTAATTTTCATTAATCATCATATCAAATAATAAAAATAATGTATTGATATTCATCATAATGTCAAAAGTCTAAACTTAAGTCACGTATAACTTATGAATACAAATTGGCCCATGAAATATGCATTTTACATGAGTTTGTTATGATGTTATTATTACGTGTAATGCATGAGTCGACGTCGACCAATATTTTTTACTTGACAAAAACAACCAAACGACGTTGACTCTTCTACCATCGGTAATCGATCGATTGGAGAAATAACAACCTAATATTCACCTCAAACATAGGTCCTTCTCTTTCCAACAGAATGCCCCACAGCTGACATTGGGCAAAAATATTATCAGTGGATCGTAGGGCAGACACGACATCAGGTGTAGACCTGTGTTTGTAGGAGTCGTACGATAGCGTGTCTTCTCGGTACGTGAGAGTGCGAGGCACGTCCGTCAGGGACTGGTAGCCGATGTACTCGTGCTCTAATTGGCGGAATTGGGTGAACATCTCCGACGGAAACTCGCCTTGGCTCATGAAGTCCAAGTGCTCTGTGGACAATTCAATTTTATGATGATACGAGTTAGTCATTTATAGAGTAGTTATTTAATTTAAGGTTCCCAAAACAAAGTTAAATCCTCAAGGCTTCTTAATAAGTATTCAAATATTTTATTTAAAATCCGGTTCGAAGGACCAAAAAATATGCTTTGAGCCGTATTTAGAAAATTATTTAAGAAGATATTTTGTGCATTTATTTTATATCTTTTATATATTTATAATTATTATTCTAGAATGTCCCGCAAGAATCAGTATACTTACCCATACACGAACTAGATATCAAATTCTGCAATCTGCCAAGACGCACTTTGACGCCATCGCAGTGCCCCTTCTTGAGCATGGCGAACAGATCGAGCATGTGTTTAAAGTGCGGGTCACGCATGTGCTCCTCTCGGATTAACAAACATACTGTGGGTCGCCCTGATAATCGCCAATATCTGCAGGCAGAAATCCAATTCGTTAGTTTAGTTTAGTCCATCATTACTATTTTCGCTTAAGGACAAAATGTATTAATGACTAGGTTCCGTCCGCGGCTCCACCCGCGTGGTAAGTCGATAATAAGTAGCTATTCTATTTCTAGATCCTAAACTTTCGCCACAACAGTTTTCATGAAGATGGGTCCAGTAGATGCGAAGTTTATTGGGTACAAACATGGAAAAAAGTTGAGCTTGGAACTTTTTCAACTGTTTCTTAGTATAATGTTCGAGATGTTTTTGGTAAGTAACTAAACATGTTTTTTTATAAGATATCGAACTTACCGATGGTATAAAACAACTCCTTTCTTAAGATTTTTCTTCTACTATCATTTTAGAACTCAAAAATGGAGCAATACGGCTTAGTTTTAGAAATATAAAATAATACGTAAGATTCCTCTTTATAATAATAACCCTTCTCATCATGAGAAGAGGTCCGAGCCCAGCAGTGGGACATGTATTAGATACAGGGCTGCTATTATAATAATATGAGTATTTGTTTAATATAGATTGGTCAGACTTGAATTCAATTCAGACAAGTATTGCAAAGAGTGTTCTTAATTTGTCAAACAGTTCGGAGTAAAGCGATTATCTAATTGTCTGCAGATACTTTTCTGAGGGGCAGGTAACCTAAATGGATAGTATCAAGGCGAATCGTACTTCCCAACGAACTGCAGCTCAGTCTTGATGTCGTCGATGAGCAGGGCCATATCTCTGTACAGATAAAACTCCGATACTTCGAATATGAGCGGATAACACAGCACTGTCATGCCACATACTCTGTAAATCTGTAACATACAATGTTTATTAAGGCTGGATGCTGTATAGCGACATATATTAAAACCACCGATTCTTGACGGGGTTAGTGTTCTTGTAATATGTTAAAGCAAATTTTAGCTTTGCTTTTTAGCTAGCCTTTTTGTATTTATATAATATTAAAGTTGAAAATTAAGAGTCCAGCAGGACTCAAACCTGCATCCCCTGGGTATACGCCCCAAGTGCTTTGCCATTTCAGCCATGGATTCGTATGCTGCTAGACTCGAAATTTCTCAACTCTTTTTCTGCCAGCGTCATAGGTATGTGTATATACATTATATACCTTAGCTAGACGAACCTTACTTGGTTTTAGTTCCTTGGGTAAGTGTTCATTTCCACCAGTAAAAAGTATAACGAAAAAAAACCTGTTTGAAGCACAAATTGCATGATCTTAATGTTAATGTAGTTCAGAAAACGGAAAAATTATTGCGATAAAATATTACATCCATTCTGTATAATTTTAGTTTTTGTCTGAAATACTAATTCTTACTTATTTATGATTAATTTACCTTGCTGGTGCCAAGCGACCCCACAGGTCTTATGGGTCGTCCAGTGAGCTTCAATTTTGGGCACACACCTAGCTCTCTGTATACGTGAACCAGTTGCGTGGAGCTGCATACCTACAATCGCAACGATATTAATAAATAATGTAATAATAAATAATGTAATTAAGAATTAAATTAATATTAAAATAATTATTGCTGAAATTTAAACAAAGCATGTTTCGTTTCCACAGCATGACTTCTTATATTTTTGCACGCCATTGTTATGGTAGAATGTATTGAACCATCGTTTTATTATTAACACCTATATTTGTACTACATTCTTACAAAACAACAGATTAGTATGGGGTGCATGAAAGGAGATTCTGTACGTCCGGCGCACCCTGGGCAATTCGCGAGTTCTCCAAAGCGAATTGGCTAATCCTATCACCACGATGGCAAGTCGAAATAAAATTTGACCCAGCCATCAACACGACGAAGAAGACAGATTAGTAAAAAAAAAATGTTGCCCTGACATTTCTTAGGGACCAGCCAAACGAGATTCCGCCGAGTACTATAGTAATCCCGCTCTCTTTCTCGGTCTAAGTGACAGAAAAGAATAGAAGAATAGGAAACTTAGGAGAGTGGGAATCGCTGCGGCCATACGAAGCATATAAAATATCTTCCTACCTGTACTGGTTCAACTTCATGTGGCGTCTGTGTCTGTATGCCGTAGGTGCCCATCATGGCCTGCAGACGCATGGACTCTGCTATCAGCACTACTTGTACCACCAGGTCTGTTGCTATGCCCTATGTTATAACATAAGGAGGATTTATTACATTTTTATTAAAACTGACGTGAGTTTGTAACATTATTCAAATTATGAAATACGGGTGTTACTCACGTAATGTTGGTCTATTTATTCGACCGCGGTTTCGCCTATAGTCTAGGCATTATCAATAGACCAACATTACGTGAGTAACACCCGTATTTCATAATTTGAATAGGATTTATTACATTTTGTTTTATATTATACCAATCGGTATAAAAACTTAGGCATTTATAAGTATTCGTAAGAATATTATAATCAATGTTTGCTTGTAAGTGATCCTGATTTATAGTATAAGAACCTGCATCTTTGCAATTCTGCCTGCATCATGCCATGACTAAATAGCTGAAAGTATACTTAGTTCAGAGCGGCAAAAGTATTCAATGTGAAAATTTTATATAACTTTTTTTTTAAATTTAATAATAGTAGGTATATGAGTACAAGATTAAATAGTGCACGTATAAAAGCATCCAGTTTTCGGACAAAGCACATAAATATTTTAATATTCAAAAGTTACAATTTTTAATCACATTTAAAATGCTATAGGCTGCAGTTTATTGATATCTGACAGGGTGTAAATGATATCGTGACTAAGCCGCTCGCCAGTGATTCATTCATTCTGAGACACTGAATGCAATAAAAATCACCGGAAACTTCCACATATCGGCAAATCGGCCTTAAAAATTTTTAGACGTCATTAAAAAATCGCAATTGGATGAGAATAAGCTAGCAAAAACACTTTTCAGAGACTAAGGCCATCATTTTGCTCCTGGGGTGACAATTTCTAATCGGAAATATCTGCAAAAAAGTTGACTGGGCAATTGCAAATGTATTGAGAAAGTCGTGGGTAACGTTAATCTTCCATAATCAGTCGGAAAAATCGCGAAAGACGAAAAATTTTCTTAGAAAAGTCATGAATTGCCCGGTGATTTGTTCAGGGTCTCAGAATCCTACTACTGAATCACTGGTTCGTCACGATGACATTTACACTCTGTGTATTTAATTGTATTTTATTAAAACAATTATTCCTAATAAAAATAGCAACGCATGCATTTCTAAAGAGTCGCAGAACTCTTCGGCAAGAACTTCAATTTATAGGCTTTAGCATTGCAAGCTATTTCCAACTCCAATACTTACAACGGCGGGCTTGGCCTGCAAGTTTTGCATGAAAAATAAAATAATTTAGAATTTAATTTCCTATTTAGTATTCTTACAATAGGGTGACACAGATATCGAATACCGGATGGCAGAATAGTAAGTATTTATTTATTAGCTTTACTAATTTAAATAATTTCAGTAGCAGAAACACCCTACTTTACGTGAGTGAGGTCGAAAATATTAGATAGTTAAAAACATCGGTCTTGAATTGCTATCAGAACTAACTACGCAGTCTTTAGGAAAACCATTAGATTATGAGGTAGCGAACCCTCCGAATAACCCGGCCCTCACAACGCTGGCATTTTTCAAAAAGATTAATTTATACCTTAACGACAAAACATTGAAATAATTGCAATAAACATCTACAAAACAATAAAATGCAATTAACTATCTGCTTTCCTCACTTCTTATTTGCCTGCCCGACAGGGTACGTGATGATCTGTATTTACATTATTTATAATACCATCTGTAAAACATTGTGGAAAGCAATAAAGATATTATTGAGTATTGAGAACCATCCCGGTGACAACTTTGCTCTGTTCTGGCAGACACTTGCCACCACCAGAATGGGTTAGAAATTTGTTTTTACACAATCACAACATATAAAAATTGCAAGCCTTGTAGCGAAGGGTGTCATTTTTTTTTATATTTTTAATTATTTGTTTATGAGTATTATGACGCAACCGCCTGTCAGGACGGAATTTTCTTATCAGACTAATTATAAATTGTCATTTTAAAAAATACCAGCCCTGTGGGGGGCGGTTTAGTCAGATAATTTACTGGCTCTTCCACCAAATATAACATACCTAGTTCATACATATATAAAAATTGTCTCGTGGAGCCACAAAATAAGTATCTATATCCAAGAAATCCAAAGTACCTGAAATGCAGAATACCGTCCGGCTCGCCTGGGCCGGTTGTACGAAGGCAGGTATCTCCTGATGGGGTCCAGTTCGTTGACGTGCAGCAGCCCGCCCGTCAACAGCTGTGCCAGTACAAACAGGGACTGCGCCCACAGGAACAACCCTCCTGTATCTATATACATTATCACAAACATTTATTTTTTCTTTTTGAATAAGGCTTGATTCGCAATAAGGAGCTATTAACATGAAACTTGTTTATCGTTGTGGGTTTATTCATAAGAATTAGTGGTAGTGAGGGAGAGGGAGTTCGTTGAAATTAAAATGTGTACCAAAGAACTAAACCATATTATGTACCTTTGAAATAAGACTTAGGTGGAGATCTTAAAATTATATTCATTAAATTACTATATTCGTTAAAATTTCTAATCATTATGTACTTTATTCTTTTAATTATATAAATATTCATGTGACTGCACTAATGTTATTGATTATTGTATGTGGTATTTGTTATATATTATGAGAAAATGTAATTCATATGTAATATTGAGTTATTAATATAGAATTGTATTGTATTATATAGAGTGTACTAAGAGTTAGCTTAGAATCTGCCTTTGTGTCAAAAAGATACAAGCAACTTTCTTTAAACATAACACAGTCTTACTACAAAAGATTTAAACATCTAACATTTAAACATGTTTAAAGAAAGTTTAAGGTAAGTCTAAGTTAAGTCTAAGTACTTTCTACAGATATCAGACTTACTTACACCGATACTAGAAAATGCTAGCTAGCTGGATTAGTTTGCAGAAACTTTAGTACTAAGTGGAACTTACTATTCAGTGGAATGTTTGCGAAAGGGCTATAGGGTAAAATATATTCCTATTCTGATGGTTATTGTTGCTTTCATTACCTTTAACACAACATAACATCACGCCTATATTACCCAGAAGGGTGTGATAGAGCTGTGCAGCACCCACATTTCACCTGTTATGTTAAGGTCCCATGGGAGATGAACCTATCAGCATCTGCCGGGCACAATTCCGATTCCGTGCTGCTATTGTTCATTCCCGACGGAGAGTTCACAAATAACACTTTGCCCGACCCGGGCATCGAACCCTAGACCTCGCGGTGAGAAACGCATACGCTTACCACTAGACGATCGAGAGCAGAGTATTTATTATTATTTTCACAATAAATTACAAAATTTCTTTCATATTTTTTTCATCATCGATCGACTTACATTGATTGACTTGTCCCATCTCTATTATTTTTTAAGAAGAGTTAACCTTTACGCACGTCATTCATAATTACATTTACTTAATTATATAAGTTCATTTAAGTTATGAGTGTGTTTTTAACGTTTTAATCCTGATTGTATAATTATATAATAATATGCATTTATATGTGAAGCTTTGCACTGGAAAATAACAACACCCAGACATATTTGATTTTCAATGCCTAAATATATTTACTACGTTACTACAAAGTTATGTCATCATTATTTGTACCGCGTTTCAATCACGCTAATGCTCCTATTTATAACTAAAGGTAAGCTAGTTAATAATAAATCAAAGTAGGGGGTTAGTGGCAATAAGCAGAAGTGTATTAGTCACTATTTTTAAAAGATATAATAATATTATATCGTTGATTGGTCAGGTGTACAGGGTGGTAAGTTAAAGCATCATCTACTAAAATTTCAATTTTCTTTAAATATTTCAATAAAGGATAAAAAAACTAGACAAGAAGATTACAATAGGGTTCAGAACCGGGCAATCCCGGAACCGAAATGCCCGGTACTTCTATTGTTATGCTAGAACCGGGCAATAAGAAAAGATTCCCGGTACTTTCAGGACTTGGTATAGACAACATGAGAATTAAATTTTTAAAACGACGCAACGGATGCGGGCCGGGTAAGGATAAAAATATGCCGTGTGAGACGCAACGATCGCAGATTCAAGGTAATATTAGATTTATTCGTAATGCCTGTATTTTTGAGTGACAATGGTCTAATGTTTTTGATGTTAAAATAAAAGTTTAGAAAAAAGTTCCATTTTGACATTACGAATCGTTTTCAAAATTCCATCAAGAGTTTTGCCTGACAAATGCCAAAATTTTTGTCCCAATCTCTAATCCGAACCCAATAGTGTGAAGAGTAAGGCCCCTGCTTTTATTTAAAAATCAAGTTGACTGATAAATATGTTAACAAGTTATTTTTAATACCGAAAGTACCGGGCAATCCTGCTTCCTCAAAAGCCGAGTTCCGTAATTCCTGGTTCTTACAAATAGTACCAGTTTCGGAAACCCTAATTACAAACAACATTTTACTTTCAAAGTTGAAACCATTTTAGTTGTATAACCTTACACACTGTATAATAGCAAAATTAACAGACATTATCAAAAAGAAGACCTTTGGTTATGTGAAGTGCTGAAAAATAGCCAAATGTGCTTGATGTGAAATAAAAGCTTCAAAAAAAAATAAGAACTATAGAAAATCTTTGTTAATTACGAAAATATTGTTAAAACAAGAAAACAGAATCATTCTCAATGCGATTATGTTGTTACCTTTTTCGTTATTGTCACCGGGGTGGTCTGTAAAAATTTAATTTGTATTTTTTTAATTTTGATTACTTCATGATTGTGATAGAAGGTATAGGGTAGATGACATTTGTATAGAATGAAATAAAACGCTAACATGAAATTTAATGTTTTTTTCTTACCTATAATTCTATATTGTGTTTACAATGTAAAGCTTCCACTTTGTATTAATATTACAATACGGATTGAGATTGAAAAGAAAATCCTTACTTCAAGTATGCTTTACTTAGAATCAAGGCCCCAGTCAAGAAATTTTGGTACAAATAATTGCCATCTACCCTATAGCTGTCAATAGACTGACAAGGTTTAAAAAAAAAACCCAAATCAAGAGACACCCTGATGAATCATTTCATAATTATACATTAATATGTATCAGTTATTTATTATAATAATTTTGTTTTAATAAGTTATTAATAATAATAATCGAATTATGGTAAAATAATGTATGCAGACTTACTGGCTGGCAATCTGCGCACAGAGTTAGGTTCATTGCGCTCATTTTCTATACCTTCCCGAGGGACGTAGTAATACCAGGGTATGACGGGATCTAAAATTTAAAAAGAGAATTTTACTAAAAGCTCGGCTCGGAAAGCTCATTGGCGGGTCTGATTGGTCAAGAATCAACAAACTCGGCTACTCGATGTCGCTCAGATGATGAGCCAGAATTGAAGTGAGCATGTTAGTCTATGGAACCAGATTTTGACAGTAAAATTTGACAGCAGCTAGTTTAGAATAAATCTAGCTTCTGCCAGCGGCGTCACCTGCGTCATACGTCGATGAAAAAAACTATGAGTCTGTAACTTTACTACTTTATTTTTTTTATTTATGAAAATTAGGATCGGTTCAGTTTTTTAACCGTAAAGATGTAACAGACAGACAAAGTTACTTTCGAATATACAATAGTATTATTAGGTAAGGAAACACTAAATTTAACTATTCACATACAAATACTGATGGCAAAACTAAACGTAACTTACCACCATGTTCATCCATATAAATTCTAGTCTTCAGTAGTTTTTGGTACTCCTCGACTTGGTCGGGCAACGTTCGAAATACACCGTCAATGATCATCATTACATAAAACAAAGGCCATTCCGATTCAATGCCGTCGAATTCTTTTAATTCTCCTTCGTGATAAAACCTCCTGTGTGGATCTTCTAGTACACACTTGTAGCCGTCGCGGCTGAATCGCTTGAAACCGCATTTTCCTTGCAGTCGCCTCAAGATGTTCGTTTTGGTGAGCTGAACTAAGTGCTCCTCGTGAGTTGCAAAGGCTGGGAATGATATTGTTGGTAAGAGAGCGGCATCCACGCCCTAGAATATAGAAAAGACTGTAAGGATTTTAATAAATCAACTATTTTCAGTTTGTCAAAATTAAAAAATACAATTTTCCAGTACTGGGTGAGGGTGAAGCTATAAAAAACGTTATATACCTTGGAACTAGATTCACGGGGTAGCATAGTCTCGAAAATACTTCTATTGCGGTTGTGAGCATCAATGTCTACATAGATGACACTCCATGAAGCTCCTTTGTCTCCAAACAGATTGCAGCCATTAATAGCTTCCAGGGCTGCTTTGGCCATACCTAAAGAAAAGGTCATGTTAAATTTTGTTATTTCATATATTATGTTTTGTTTTTGGACAAGTCGTTCAAAATGTGACGTATAAGCATATGGCGCTTGAAGTTTGATAACTTTATCTGCTAGTGGCGCCCTCTGCGTAATGTTACCTATTAAAATAGTTTACTTTATAGCCAATTTGGTATAAGTAATAGTAAATCCACTATTATTTTAGGCATATGTGTGTGTGAGAAATAGTAGATTGCAAGCTGTGCCAGTGCCAGCATGGACATTTTAATATTATTTGCAATAAAGCAATATAACAGCAATAGTAGAAAATAACCAACAACATAATAATAATAGGTTTATATAAAATAATACCTACCAATAGAGGATGCATGAATTTCAGGTTTTCCGTCATTATATTTGGAACCTCTTTCCCACATGCCATAATCAGGCGTTCTGTAAGCACGCTCTACATAATATACTAGGTTTTGCACAAATGCCACCTCATCCTAAAACAAAAATATTCTTTCTTACTAGAGAACAATACATTTCACTCACAAATAAGTGAAATAGATGTAATGAAACGAAATCTACCAAAATTACAGAAACTGTGGTGGTTTCTGTAATTACCATAGTAGATAGTACATAGTAGTTTTTGTTTATTTGTAGGTCTGTGTAGTATAAAGTACAATGCATCACTCGGGAGAAAGTATGATGCAATGATTAAAATTTATTTAATAAACATTAATTACCAAACTACACCCTCAAGGAAATGGACTACTTTCAACCCTTGGTGTATAATGTACTATTAAAATATGTTTAAATCTAGGCAATTAAATCAGTAATGAAATGAAGCATTGACTATAAACATGTTTTTTTTTGTTTATAAAATAAAACAAAAAGTTTTTTTAAAAAAAAAAACATGATTTTTCCAACCCTGATCACAATAACAATATCAGCCAGGGCTAAACTACTCAGGTGCCAATCAGCAAAGGTCCTTAATCTATCAGTAAAATAGCCCTGCATTTTAAATCTAATATATAACCTTATATTTACTTTACCAGAAACCTGAAAACCATTTGCTCAGAATTGGTAACCAAATCCATTTCGGACTACATTTTTGGAATGTTCAATTTATATGGAAAACATGTTTTATTTAAACTAGTATTACTACTATTTTGAACAATTGTTAAGTTTGTAAAGTAAAAACGAGGTTGTATACAAATTATGTATTAGTTTTTATCACTCCCTTAAAACTATTTTTACCAAATTTTAAAATGTAATAAACCCATACACCACAAATGGGCGATAGTAGTATAGTACCCAGTGTACCCACCTGTGTATAAACAATTTGGAGTCCTGAAGTGATCATTTGTACTAGGAACAGAAGATATAATGAGACTACATCAATTTGTAGGTGAAAGTATTGGTCATCAGTGAGGACAGGCTCGCCTGTAGTGAGATGGAACTTGACATGGAGAGCGTGCGCGGCGCTCTGCCGCGTCTTGAAGGCCTCCACTCGCGCAGATTGCTTCACCCAACATTCGAGAATGCCGCGCATACATTTCACTGTGCTTTGACCTAGCTCGTGAGATTTGCCCCTGTCGTCGTCGATGCGCCTGGAAGTTTTAAGAATTGTTGTATAAATATGTGACCATGAAAAAATTTAGTATATATAGATGTTTAGGATTTTTCTGGATTTTCATGGAGGAACATACATACAGATAGTTAATTCAGCAGTTTTTCAGAAAAATAAAACACATAGAAGAGTGTCTAAAAGTGAATCTCTTATGCCTCCATCCCCATTTTACCATTGGACTGCCAGACAAACAGCACTCCAACATTACTTCATGATAGATATTTCTCAAATACACACAAAGCATTTCACTTCAACATTCCTTATGCGAAGTCTGTGTTTCAGCATGAGAACAAACTGGGTGTCTTCAAAGCAAGAGTAAATAGGCATTTCATAGGTAAACATGCTCGATCATTCTAAAGTTACAACTTACTTGTAAGCCTGATACAATCCCCATACTGCTGATGCACAATAAATACTATCCCGCACACTACCAATATGAAGATCTGATGAGAGAACCGGAAACAGTCCTGTGATTGGACTTTGAAACCTCAGCAACTGTCGCTTTACTGAAAACAATTACAAAACTTGTCAAATAAAGCTTGGACAAGCATTAATAAATCAAATGAATGATTGTAAATAACTGAATACCAAAGATTTCATCAGTTCCTGATATGGTTTCAGATAGTTAAGTACCAGTTCATTTCATGAATTTCTATAAAAATACAATAATATTTTATCTATAAAATAAGTTTCTTAAAGACCAGGGACTTATCCCCAAAACTGGTGAAACTAGCTCTGAATCAAGATTTATATATCGTAATTTTTAAAAGAGGTGTGCTAGGATTGAATTTTTGGAGACTTCTGCGCTTGAGCAACATCACCTGCAGTTAATTATTAGTTCCAATACTATACTAAGTGAAATAATAATTAGAACCCAAAATTACAGCCACCTAGGGGTTATCTAATTGACACTATTCTATGGCAACTTAGGCCAGACAACAATTGCAACATCTGCAAAGAACTTATAGTGCATAGTATTTTCATAAAGATAACCTTTTGCAGGTGCTTAATGTTGTAATTACCACTAAAGATATTTTTTTAACAAATCGTGCAATATATTTTAGTAAATAGTACTGGTACAACTTGGTTCTAGTATTTTCAAGTAATCTAGATATTCAATGGGTACAGTTAACAGTCAATAATGAGCATAAAACGAATACACACCAATAGCATAGTATATATCTAACTGTCGAACAGTATCTTCATAGTTGGAGACCTTTAGAAATTGTTGAGAATTTATATCATCTATACTGCTTTGACGAATCATCATATCAGGATGAGGCTGAAAAAACGACACATATATATAGCTTTACAAGAATCGACACTATCTATTATAATTTATAATTCATGAATCTGAATCTTAAATAATGCGTTATTATTGGAGAACTCCAAAAAATAATAACAAGGATTTGAACATTATTTTCTTCAATTAAATTAATCAAGTGTTGTACCGAATCAATTATTACTAATCGATTGTCACCGATTACTAATTTATTTATTTCGGGCTATTCGATATAACGTTATTTCTGACGCCATTCCTTAAGGAGCTCTGATGATTTTCTCACTAGCGCTCAATAAGAAATATAAATATAAACAGCTTTTGACTAAAAAGTTACACGTGCGTTAGTAAGTCTGTAAATGTAACAAAAACGATTTCAGCTGTGTCTCCTACGACCCAAACATAACGGGAGTGAGCGGAAAACAAGTAGTTTGTAAGGTCGCAGGAGACACGGTTTTACACATAGATACGGCTTCACACATGAAATCTTAAAACTAACTTTACATTGGTAACCTATTTTGAGTACATACAAAATAGGTAACCAATTTACAGATTTTTTTTCAGATTAAAAAAAATATAATTTACTGATAAAAATCGTTAAATAAACAAAATTTACTAATCGATACCATGGGTATATACAATTATGAAACGATGATGGCCAGAAACTCGAATGGTGCATCTCTAAACTTTCCAAACGTCAGCATGACATTTTAAATTTTTATGACAATTTTGACCACTATTTGACATTGAGAAAGTAAACAAGGCTTTTTAGACCATTGGACCATACATGACTTTCCAGATGAAAATTCATTCGCCCTTCTCACAGACCTTACTCTACAGGATGGCTCATTTATATCGGTCAGTATGGGGAAGTCTGTAAATAAAAGACATACGCAAATCTGTATAATAAACCTGCATACAGTATGCAAGAATGCAGCATAGGTACTTAGATTTTAAAAAAAATCTTGTACTCAGCTCGGACATCTAAACCGGTCGAATTGAAAAATAAAACCTATTAGGATATCGATTATTAAGGTGATAGTCAATTTTACTTCTTCTTCTTTTTACGTGTCAATGGCATTTTGTTTTCTCATTTTTTATTTAAATTGTTTTTGCCCAGTAGGTAGCAACTTCTACGCCTTTGCTTGTGGCTTGCAAAGATAATGTAATACTACGTAGGTGGCTTGCATTAGGTCTTCACGGGTACACGTAGAGGGCGACAGTGGGCACGAAAGCAGATGAGCCATGTTTTGAATGGGGAATCCACAATCGCACGAGGTATTATTGAAAAATATAATATCTAAAATTAATAAAATTCATTGTATTTCAATTTCCAGTAGTCAGTGTCGCAAGTTTTTTTATGCAGGTTGATAGTATTGTGATTAATGTTTATCTATTAATCATAAATACGGAAAAAGTGGCTGTGACATACGGACGGACAGACATGACGAATCTATAAGGGTTCCGTTTTTTGCCATCCATGCCAGAGACGTGTTGAAACTCATTTGAAAATAGAACTGTTTGGTTAGTTCGCCGAATAGCATTAAAGAAAACAATAAAGCGTGGAATAGGCGTGAATTCAATGCAAAGAGTATTTTGTACTAATAACGCGAATATTTCACTTACGACTATTCAACGATCCTTTAAAAACACCAAAATTAATGCTATAAGAATGGTCATAGGGGTCAGGCCTTACATGCGGGTGATAATATATGAAAGCTAGAATTTTGTTAATGGATAAAATAAAATAGTCAGCTATAATTTTTAAGGTACGTAATATTTTCTGATTGTTGGGGATACCGGGATACACAATTTTCCAACAACGGAATGTTGTGTGTGTGCTGACAACAGTCAGAACCATTATTATTGGAGTCAGATGAGTCAGAGACAATAGATGTCAAAGATAGTGACAAAACACGAAAAGGAAATGGACTGTCAAATCTCATGAAAAACGATTCCCCGGGCCGGGTAAAATCTTCAAAACCTATACATTTCTAAACTTTGACGTGAATTTTATCTGGAACGCGTTGGGAATAATGTTATTTAAAACTTAAAAGTTATCTATAGTTAAATGCCTCCTCTCTGATTGGAGTCGACAAAATCAATTTAACTGCTGAGTAGGCATACTTAAATATATTATACCCATAATGGGGAATTAAAAAAAACCTCTTTGTGTTCCCATTCACTCACCAACAAACACACATTGTCATGTAAAATTTCAGCTACTTGCGGTCATTAGTTGCGGCTGTGCAATTTATTCCCTTATTCTTTTCCATTTCCAAAAATCACTTCTTATTTTTCATTTATTTATTTAAGTTTATGTACACAACATGGTACACAGGCGGACTTAATGCCTAAAAATTGCCTTCTTAGTGTGCGCGCCTACGTCTTGTAATGAACATTTGTGAAAAATTTTAAAATTCTAGGCCCGGCGGTTTAGGCCCTGCCTTGATGAATCAGTCTGACTGACTGGCGGGTGAACAATCATATAAGTATAGATAGATAGATAAAATGTTTACTAATACAGTACAATACTATTCTCAATAAACGTACCTATGCTTATATAGGCATAACATAATGAAGGATTTGATACATAGAATGTTATGTAATATAAAGATCCTTACCGGGAAATTCATGATTGATATCAGACAACGTCACTACTCTTATAATATATTATTTACAAACACGAAAATACTTGTTGTAAAAACACTGTGTGACATTCACATCTGTTGTCTTAATTTAGTTCTTGTTTCTATATTTAGAAAAAAGATATTAGAGGGTGACCAGATCGGCTGGCACGATCACAGAAATAAATAGGTATTTAAATTTTAGGAGGGTTGCTACAGGTTCCTAGTTCATGGACTCTAACGTTAATACCGATTAATAAGGTATCTGTAAGCAGCTTAACGTACTGAAATCAACACGTTAGATTTTCTAGTCTTGATATTTCATAAGAGCTTCATAGCAATCGCAAGCGATCCTAAAAGCTCTATCACCTACATCAACAGATAAGATTAATTATATTAAACTACTAGCTTTTGGCCCGCGACTTTGTCCTTGTGGAATTCGTTGTATTAAGTAGTAGCTGCTCCCTTGCTTTGACCCGCGTTTCACCGTACTGCTCCGCTTCCGTAGAGTTTTGATTAATGTTAAATATTTATAAACCTTTCTAGAAAGTTAGACTTTGAAATACGAAAATAATTATCAAAATTCGATCAATAGCTCTCAAGATTAGCGCTATCAAACAAATTCAATTCAATTTCATTTATTCATAACCAAATTTAACATTGGTGTTGAAACATAATATTTTACTTAAATATAACATAGAATACAAACATTAACACACATTAACACGATTAATACAACTAAATTTACACAAGAGAAAATTACACAAAATTCACCTACACAGTTCATATAAATAAAATAATATAATATTTTTAGGCCTACTGAAAATAAATAAGTCATACTTAAAATCGAAAAGAAGTCAAAGAAATTAGAAATAGTATGAGAAAATCTAAATTAAAATTATTATTGCATATTACAAGAGAGAGAGGTAGCAATGTCATGAATAAATAAATGTTATAAACTTAAATTATACAATCACAAATTAATTCAATAAAATAATAATAACAAATTTAATTACTTATGTCATGTAGTAAGAGATTATGTCATGAATTTAATTTATTTGTGTCATTTAAGAACTCGTCCAAGCTGTAATAGCACTTCTTTAAAAGAAACGATTTTAATTTTGATTTAAAGATGTTTGGATCTTGAATTTTTTTAAAACTAATTGGTAATTTATTAAAAATGTGCACTCCCTGAACCCTCGAACTGTGCTGTACGACATTAAGCTTAGGTTGTATATTTTAATTGCTATCAAACAAATCTACGGTTTCGTCTGCGTTGTAGGTAATCAATAAAAAGTAGCATATGTTACGCGCCTTGTAGTAAGTTACCTGCATCTTTTATTTTATGAAAATCATCCAGCCTTATAGAAGATTAGCCAATACAAACATACAGACAGACAATAATTACAAAAACTGTATTTTACTTAAAGGTATCGTGAAAACAAGTATAACAACTTGAAAAAGCATTGTTATATTGACATAAAAAACAGACACTTCAATGTGATTTATTTGTATTGATGATATTAAGGTGAAATGTATGTTGTAATGTGATAAAACATCACAACCATCACATATTATCGTATATGAACTTAACAAACAATCCTTACTTATCCTTATCTTCTCTATCTATACATAAATAAAATTTTAAATTGACCAGGTTGTTTTTGCCATTTTTATTTAAGAAAAAATATACAAGGGGATTTTATAACACCAGTACGACACAAAACCCCTGTTCTCAAAAACTACTGTATGGAATTGGATTCGGTTTTCACAATTGTGTAGCTAGAGGTCCAGCTTAAAATATTAGTATCTATCTAAATGGTATTTTATCCCCATAGGGGGTAAATAAGGAGGTGTAAGGAGGTATATATGGAGGTTTTTATGGGACGTTCGTCAGTTTTGAGGCAATGCATGTTCTTTTCATGACGTAAGGGATCTGTGAGAGAGAGTTTTTGGAAATATCACTGCCTAAGAGGGTGAATTAGGGTTTGTAAGTTTGTATGTGAAGTTAGTCAATTTTGAAGGACTCTGTCTGCCTCACTATCTGTTACGCTGTCATGGCTCAACTACTGAACCTATCTTGATGAAAACTGGTATGGATATAGTTCAAGAGGAAGATCATAGTTCATCGACATACCACGTGGAGACATAAATAACATGAAATGTATCTTGTATCGTATTTCGTGATATTATTGTGTTGTGATGTGTTTATAAAAAGTATTGGGAATATTGGGAATAAAAACATAAACTTAAACTTATTCTATAGGACGTAAAATAAATAAAATACGAGACCATTTGAAAGTTCAAGTTTTGTCCTTAACTTCAAATGCATTGTCTAGTAAAATACGTAAAGGTGGATTAAAAATAAAATATAGAATAGGAATCTATCTACGGACGCTAGGGTGGCTCTATTGGATGTTTTTATTTAAGTTACTTGATTCAGATTGATCGTATAACGAAAATACTAACTAACGCCACTGACGTAACGTTATGACGGACGGCACCGGTGCTGCTGACAGTTGACATTTTGATAGCTGCTTAAATTCGAGTTGACACTTAACATACATCAATACAATAAATTACAAAACAATAATAAAATAAACTAAAACTTTGTATTTTAATTAAAAATATTTGCTAAATAGTGATTATTACTCCTCAGGTTAGTTTTTTACCCTACGAAAAAATACAAGTATAAATGATGTACATAGTCACGGAGTAATGTTACCAATTCTACGTGTGTAGTTTTGTTCTTGATAACGCTCTGAAAATGAATAATTATAGTAATTCAAGTGAAATTCCTTCCGAGAATGATAATGTAAATCAAACCCGAGGCCCCGAACAGGTTTTTGTGATACTTTTTTGAATATATTCACTAATTTCACAATAATTTTAATGATATTGCACCTTTTAATAATGACTCTAACAAATTAACTGATGAAAATGTTTTGTGGTCTTATGCGGTTTGTGTGCCTGTCATCGCCAACTAAAAGTATTAAAACTAATATTGGTCTTTTTACAGCATCACTTAGTACTGCTTTGAATAGTCAGGTTTGACTATTTATTTGGTAATCATATTGATTATTCATTCCATTGGATTGTATTTATAAAATAATTGATTAATTTTAACAGCTTTTTATGTCTTAGGTTTTGTAACCAATGGTTTGGTGGGCTTTATCATGATTGAATTATGATTAAAGCTGTAGCAAACCGTATGTATTCGGTACTGAGTAACGGGTGCGCCCTCAAGTACCGAGTAACGAAACGTTACTTTCGAATGTGCCTCGTTACTCGCACGATTTCGTATCCCGCATTTTTTGTAGTATGTGTTCAGTTCACGCAGGTAAGTTGATGCGTGTATTGAAACGTTTGCTGATCGTGCGTTTGTTTACTTAGTCTGTGGTTTTATGCATGCACGTATTACGCGGGCTTATTCGATGAATTTATAAAAACATATATTGGGAAAAGACAAAGGCTACTTTTTACCGCGGGAAAATATAATAATATAATTCCCACGGGAAACAATAAATAAATCCTAATGCGACAGACCGAATTTACGCAAGGGACGCCACGGGCAACGGCTAGTAATATTATAATTAGATTTTTAATTTATAAAAATAGTTTTTGTTTTGTTTTAATAGTTTTTTATTTATGTTTAATTTAAAAAAATATATGCTTAATTTCAGTTTAAGAACAAAAGATTTTTGTTGTTTTAATGTTATTGTCAATAAATAATTTTGACACCTACGTGTTGCTTTTTCATTATAACTTTGTTGCGACGCCGCAACGTCATACTGTACGCGTACCATACGATACAACATATGACTTGATTTGTTGTGTTATAGTGAGGTATCAGTCAAAAGTAACGAGTAACGTAACGATACGATAGTAACGAGTACTCATTGTTATAGTAACGAATACATACGGGTTTGCTTTTTATCGTTACTTTTACACCTCTAATTATGATCAAATTTGGGCCTAAAAATTCTGTATTGAAATGATTGCATGATGATTAATTTGATCACAGCATAATGATTAAGTTTTCTATTTTTTGTATGATTATCTTACAGATTGACTTATTTCATCTTATTGGAGGAAGCTGGCCTCCAGCTCCCCACGGGCCAGAGCGCTTTGACTATGGATCATTGCCCACCAACTACACACCCACTATGCAGCGGTCCTCTCAGAATGAGCGCATCAAGTCTGTAAATTTGCTAGCTCATTTAGCACCAGAAAGGAAGCGTATCAAAGCCCCAGCCAATAATACACAGCTTCCCTCTACAAGTGAAGAAACAAAGCACAAAATGGTTCATGATACGAAGAAGATTGAAACTGGAATTTTAGTTGGTGAGTTTGTTTTAATTATAATCAATTAGTTTTTCTGACTCTCACATACCTATTACTGCATAGATTTACATTTTTCATAGTTTTCAATTATTTTGTGTTGATGGATTTAATGAGTAAATTATAGTCTGTAGTCTTTTAATAAAATTGTAATGTCTGTTTTTAATGTCAAAATAACAATGTTCTTTTTAAGCTGGTACAGTTGTTTGCACAATACCTGTGCCTAAAATATAGTTTTTAATTTTTTTGCCTTTCTCTCTGTATCGGCTAATCTTCTAAACTGCTGGACCAAATTCAATAAACTCTTAAATGCTGGTACTTTTTATTAATGTAGCTACCACTCAGACAAAATCGCGGGCGAAAGTTAGTTTGTTTGTTTGATAGCATTAATCTTGAAAACTACTGGTCAGATTAGACAGATAGTAGTCAAAAGCTAGTAGAATAAAATAAACTACTGTTCATTATTGCTCTTTAGTCATACCAGATTGTGTAAAATCATAGTTCTATTTTGCCTAATTTGAAGTTATTATTAATTACGACTCATTAATTCATTTCTCAGGATATATATTCTTTTTTCTTTAATAAAAAGCAATATTCCAATGAGTTAATTAGTATTAGTTAAGACAATAACAATAAATAAAAGAATTTGTGTATCATGTTTCAAAGTTTCTAAAGAACAAAAATGTAAAGTAGATAAAATAATTCTTAGCAAACTATTTCAAACAAAAGTTAATATTATATTGGAACACCTTCCAAAACATTACAAATTTAACTATTTTATTTTGGACTAGCTCCCGCGCGCGGCTCTGCCCGCGTGGTATATCGATGATAAGTAGAATTTTTTAATCCAGGCTAAGCTACATGTGTGCAAAATTTCACTAAAATTTCCCCGGTAGTTTATGCGTGAAAAAGTAACAAACATCCATCCATCCACACATCCATACTCGCAAACGTTCGCATTTATAATATTAGTAAGGATTTTAAATAAGCTTTAAAATAAAAATAAAAACTATGCAAGTTTTGGTATTTAACTAGCTCACATTTCATCTGCATTTTGATTGTTTACATATTTTCGGTTTTGTAGCATACACATTGATTGATGCTCCAATTGGGTATATTTGAAATTGTTTCACCCCTTTTTTCATTTTTTAATCTTGTAAACGGCTGAACCGATTTTTATAAAATAAAATATCTACGAACCATCACTAAGAAACCAGGCTATAAATAGAATAAATTGCATCTAATCTAAATTGGTTCACCCGCCTAGGCACTATGGTGCCACTGACAGACATAGCAGTCAAACTTATAACAACCCCTCTTTTTTCGTTAGGTTTTAATAAAAAGAAGGTAGACAATGCTTTTGCATGCAACTCGATTACGTAGTTGCGTACTTATGTGCTTACAAAATTTCCTCACATTCACTTTCCTGTTCACTGTCTTTATCATACGAAATATTACACATGTAGGAACATTTTCTTCTTCAAAGCCATAAATTATTCTGTCTTAAGCAGTAGGGGCGTAAAGGGGTAGAGGGGGCACCCCGGGTACCTACCAGGCACCGAGGGGTGGCAGAATAGCATATCCCTAATGTAAAGATGCGCGCGCGCAGCTTTTTTGTAGCAGGCACATAAAATAAACTCATTGAAATTTCTTACTTACTATGATTTTTAAGTACCAAGCGATGTCGCATACCTCTATCCTATTATCCTTATATCTTTCTCAGCTATTTACTGTCCAACTTCACAAACTTTCACGTAACAGATTCCATCTGCCGCATGTCCATAGAACTTCCGTGTCAACAAATTAGATGTTAAGCGCTTCTGTAATCAATACAATAAAGACTGGACGAATAACACACTCGCTTATTGCGGTAACATTTAATTGTTTAACATATAGGTAAGATTAGTGTTAGTGCTAATACTGATTTATGATGAAAACTGCAGTTCAACTATCACCCTATTTCAAAATAAAGTATTAAAACCAAATACCTTAATTTAATAACGCGTATACGAACGTTAACCTCCCGTCTATCTGTTGACTTATTTTAGTTCCTCTAGTTTCTAATTTTAGTTACTAGTGGTTTTATTAGTGAAGCGGTGGACGGCCGGCCGGCTGACGCGCTCTCTGTGCCCTATTCATCGAAATGTCGTATTATTTACGTGATTTACCCATTGAAGAAATACCCCTGTGCGTTCTGGAATGTGAAGAATGTATGTTAAAACGTGTATTCTATAATAGTGAAAACAAAATTGTGCTAGCTATTGGAGTAACTCTTCTTCCTGATGTGCATTACTGTCCTAGATTCAAATATTCCTTCTACCGTAAAATGTGCCAATAATCATAATATCTAAAATATTTATTAAGAATTTAGAATGCTATTCCAGTTTACATTGAATATTCTGCCTTTAGGTGATTTTTCGGTCGGTGGAAAATGAAATAAACCCAAGACCCACTGATAGAGTCATTTTTGTGTCTTGACGTCTTAATTGCTAAGCTTCAATACTGCTCAAATAAAATTGTAAGTACATACGTGCGGTTTTAGTGTAATTAATGTATTTCGTTGTAGATATTTGCAATGCCGAAGCTGCGGGTGCAGAAGAGCTCTATGACTCGCCAGCTCTGGGATCTCCCCGTGCGGCGCAACCACCAGCGCCGTCGAGGTCGTCGCCTGTGCATGTCTCCGAAGACATCGGAGTCGGATCCTTAGTTGAAGTCGCCACAGATGTTGACCAACATTATTACGGAGTCGTCAGATGGATAGGAGTCATCGATGGTAAGAGATATTTTTTGTATACTACTTACATATATGCTTAACAATAATGTACCAATACACAAAAATTATTATGCTAATATTAATAAGCTAAATTTAGAAGTTAGACAAGTTTTCAATTGCATTGCTTAGGTACCTTTAAGTTTTATTATTTTCTGAACAAACTTGATGCAGTATTACACCGTTTTAAGTCATAATGTGCAGCAAGAACGCTACTTGCCGTACTATGTGTTAATTTGATATCATAACAAAAAATTAAATAACAAACAGGATGGTAAAATCTAGAATTAAACTTTATCTACTTATCTTACTTTCTCTAATATCTATTCTTCATCTATTTATCTGGACATATCTTACAAGCAACTTTAACACGTTCCGTAGAGTATAGGTACATTTACGTCAAAGGCATATCTTTCAAAATTAAGATTGGCTATATAGGTATGTATGTACTTAGGACCCATCGAAATAGGAAATAAAAGTATTTAATAATATAGTCATTCAGTCATAGATCATATATCCAATCTTAATTTTGAAAGATATGCCTTAACCGTTAAAAGATAGTTTACTTCTAGAAACTGCCTGCTTTTATATTGCAAATTCTCGTTAATTAATTTATCAGAAGCCAGGCACTTCCCAAAACATAACAAGAGTTGAATTTATGCTCAGTGGATGGCATAAGGCTCACTCTTTATCACTTAAGACCTAAAACATAACAGGTGAAGTGTGGGTTGATTTTCTATTAGCAATTATAAGAAAGGGACAGTAGACTCAAATCTCGTTGTACTGCTCAGGAACGTGTGTACCTTGGATGAAGGATAGGTCTACGGTGTGTACCCTATTGAATGTTTCATTCAAATATGAACTTATGACGTCTAGACCGTGTGGGTCTATACGTCATAAGTAGGTTGTCTGGCGCGAAATTTCCTAAATAAATTCAATTGACAATTTTACATTTCCATACAAAATTTGAAAACTTCACCGGTTCAGATTACCATATTAGTTTTTATGCAATAAAGAATACTTTAGATTTTTTCATATTGTTTCGCAAGCTATCCTGATAAGTAGATGGAAAATCTTAGGCAAAATAAAATTATGGAATTATCATAATAATTTATCTATATTAAATATATATTATATATATTTTATTTTTATGTATATTGTATTAAATATCTATGTATGATATTATATGTATGTCATAGGTATTTTATATTCTTCTCTATAATTATCACTTTATTGTACATTTCCATTTACCCTCAAAAAGTATCTTTTTTTCCTCTAGCACTCAAAGGTGTGCTGGAAGAAAACCCATTTTTGTGGTTAAGCTCGCCTTTGTACATAAATTTAAAATTGTACCTAATATTATTGTATTGTTTTTCATTTGTACAATAAAGAATGAATGGAAAGACTTTAAGTCGGCAATGTCGCTAGGTTGTAACAGACACTACCTTACAACCATTTCATTGCGACAGTAGCGCCGTAGCGGCTGTCCTGAATGCCGTCGACGCTCTGACAGAGCATGTCAAAACGCACGCTTACGACATGGTATCTTGTCGTTTATTTCAGACACGGCGACAGCGGGCGTGGAGCTGGAGCAGAGCGTGTGCGGGCTGGGCGACGGCGGCCACGGCGGCTCGCGGCTGTTCGCGTGCGCGCCGGGCCGCGCGCTGTTCGTGCCGCTGCCGCTGTGCCGCCGCGACGCGCGCTTCCGCGACACGCCGCCGCCCGACCGCGCCGATTTGCATGATGCACAACATTTCGACCAGGTACCTTTTTCTATATCATGATTTTGTTGGCACTAGCCAGTGTGACTACTACTCTACCTACTCAACTCTTCTATTTGAAATTAACGTATACTTGTTGGCAGGCAGGCATGTGCGTATAAGAACAAAGTACCTGGTGACCTAGCCGCGCTCTCATTTTTTATCTAGCAAAATCATAAGTCCATATTTTTTTTAAACATTTGCTAGCATTTGGCTTGAAAACGATACGTAGATAGAGAAAAATAATAACTCTTTTACGACATCAACAACTTCCTTCTTGTGTCTATGTAAGGCGCAGCGCAGAGGCCCTGGGTTCTATTCAACAACCAACTTAATTCCTTGACCATTACTTTGCTAAGTGAGTGCTCATTGGGTCCAATCTATTGAGCTTCAATACGATACAATCACTGCTCGTTTAATAGATACTGAAACCTCGAACTATTGGATTAAATTGAATTTATAATAAAACTACCAAACACATTTTCAAATGAGTTCATATTCTTTAATTTAAAATTTTTAATAATATAATGTTTGCAAATTAACATTCGTGCTAATGTCCTTCGTCAATAGTCATGACTGTTTCGGTGGGTTCATACTTGATGTCCACCGTGCCGGTCCTCACTATTTCCTTGTAAACGAAAGCAGATTTGCGAGGCGTTCGCGGACGGTCAGGGTCTTCGTAATCCACTTCGTACAGTCCAAAACGCTCCCTGTAAACATCAATACGCCATTAAATTTTCTGATCTGTTTAAACCGAGGAAGATAAAAACTATATTATAAAAATTATATATTTATGGGTGCCGACTGCTGCCCTCAATTTTTTAATTCTTTTTGAAGAAATAATAAATAAATATTTCACAACTCACACACAACGCCATCTAGTCCCAAACTAAGCAGAGCTTGTAATATGGGTACTAGAATAACTGATACTAATACATATATTATATACTTTTCTTTTGTAAATACATACATATTATACATAGCAACACCCAGACTAAGACAAACCCCCATGTTCATGCACACAAAGATTTGTCTTAAGTGGGAATTGAACCCACTACCTCGGCGTCGCAGACAGGTACACTACCCACTCCGCCATCCGGTCTAAAGACTCATCTAGTTCATTTTAATATCTAGTTCTCCTTTGCTTTGTATCTGTATCTACCAATTTTCGTGAATTTTTAATTTTTATTTTAATTTTTTTGTATGTTAGGTTGTAATATTTCTTTGTTTATATTTTCTTGTGAGCGTAGATCTACTGTGTTGTTTTTCTGGCAGGGACTAGCTGAAAATCAGTGCTGTACATTGCGCGCAGCAAATACTGAGCTAGATCCCTTGCCGTACATTTTCTGAGTACTATTTATATTTTCTGTAAACTGTTTTTATTTTTTTTTCTAAATGTAAGACAATGTGGGGTGAATAAATGATTTATATACTATAGCTGGGTAGTATCTATCCTCCTCGGCTTAAACAATATATTTTCATATCTTTGTCGAATGTGTCCTTACCAACGTTTATAAGTTACTAGCTGTTGCCCGCGAATCTACTTACTGTTAAAATAAATTCGATTTAGATCCCTTACAAAAGTAGTTTACGACTGATCCCACGATCGATCATATTACTCTCTTATTCATCATCTCTTATCTCATCATCTTATATTCATCATATTACTATCTTAACTTAGCTTATCGGTAGTATTTACTTACATATATCCTTGCATCCACTCAAAATTGTCCAACAAGCTCCAAAAAGTATAGGCTCTGATGTCAGATCCTTCATCCATAGCGTCCAGCATAGCAACGAGGTAATTCTTCAAGTTCTGAACGCGGTCATCGTCTTCTAATCCCCCGTGTGTTGCAAAGCCATTCTCGCATATGAACACCGGAGGGTTGTTGTAGTCCTCTCTGATCTTTGTCAGAAGGTTGTAAAAGCCCCATGGTATTGACTGAACAGAAAAAGTGTTGTTTGATAGTTGCAAAGCAGTTCATTTAAATATGGCTCCTTAATATCATTGATTAGTAAGTACAATTCAGATATTATGACTTGTATTATTGGAAGAAATAAATACACGAAAGGATGATATTTCTGTTCACCAATACCTTAAAAACTATGGTTACTATTTGTGGGAAGAAAAATATACGCAAAAGAATGATATTTCTTTTTACCAATACCTTAAAAACTATGGTTACTATTTGCGGGAAGAAAAATATACGCAAAAGAATGATATTTCTTTTTACCAATACCTTAAAAACTATGGTTACTATTTGCGGGAAGAAAAATATACGCAAAACAATGATATTTCTTTTTACCAACACTTTGAAAAACTATGGTTACTATTTGCGGAAAGAAAAATATACGCAAAAAAAAATGATATTTCTTTTTACCAATACCTTTAAAACTATGGTTTGCTATTTGATTAAATAATTGTAATAATTACCTTTGTGAAATCAGAAGCTCCGATCTTATACTCATCCGTCTGATACATAAGAACACCCATATCATCATAAAATGAAGGAGATTCGTAATATCCATTCACAGATTCGTTTCTATATACAAGAGAAGTAGTATAATGGTTCAGTCCGAAGATGTCGGAGGTACCTCGCACGTATTCGATTTCTTGAGAGGTGAACTCAATCAACCTGGATCTATAAAAACCTTGTTCTGCACTCTTAGCTGCTACCCGTTCTTTTATGATTGGAGGATAATCGCCTGTTTCAGAGTATATTGGGTGAACATAAAGCCCCCACTGAAATATAAATTAAATGTAACATTATATCAACATAAGCCAATTAACATATTCCGACCCCCAAACTATTGCTGATCTCATTTAGAAACAGCTTTTAACACGAACAATAAAATTACGTATAAAAATACAACGTAAGCAAATTGTCAGTTTCCGCTTATATTATGATGTTGACTTACCATAAATTGGTTGGCTTCTTCGGCTGCTACAACATCGTTCTCTGAATCTGGTTCATACCACTGGGCACTGTATGCTATGAAACATACTCCATTTTGGGATGCCCTAAATTCATCATCATAAATGTGATAAGCCTTTGCGTGTGCCATTAGTAAGTTTTTGGTACACATATAATCTCCTACGCCCTTAATGTCAAGTCTGGGTGCCTTAGAAGTATCTCCATACCCTTGGTAGCAAACTTGGTAGGGTTCGTTAATAGTGATCCAATATTTGACTCTATCTCCGAAATGCTGGTAGGCCGTGCGCGCGTAATCACCGAACCAGTCGACGATATGAGGATTCGCCCAACCTCCTAGTTCCTGCAATTTCTGTGGCAAATCCCAATGGTATAGGGTAATCATTGGCTCGATGTTGTATTTCAACAACTCGTCTATCAGGTTATTGTAATATTGTACGCCGGCTTCATTTATCTGATCAGGAAAACTGGTCGGCATAATGCGAGTCCATGACAGTGAGAATCTGTAATAATGGACGCCCAACTCCCTTAGCATCTCAACGTCCCTCTTGTACAAGTGGTAGGAATTATCAGCAATGTCACCATTAGAGCAATCTTTGATTATGCATGGGTCTTTGTGCGTCATGTAGTCCCAAATATTTATCGACTTACCTGAAATCGAACAGTTTAAAATTACTTTACATAAATATACATAATTACGTACCTTGAAATTAAGTGCAATATAAATAAATGGCAAATACCATCTTCATCCCATGCGCCTTCTACTTGGTAGGATGCAGTGGCTGTTCCAAAGAGGAATCCTTCAGGAAAACTTCTCACATCTTGACGATTTTCCTTTACTGTCTTACTTTCACATACCAGCACGTAGAAAATTAAAACTCTGAAACTGTCAAGCAGATGTAATTGATAAGTCGCTTTTAACTAATCATTTTTTCTTATTTTATAGAATTATTAGATACATTTACTAACAATAAACTAAATAACCGCAACATTATCACTATTGCAATCCTTGAATGTCAAAAATAGTATTGCGGCTTATATTTATAAGAAACAAATATCTCATGGTGGGTCGGATTATCTATCTATCCATCTATTACGTTCAGCTCTTCAACTTGTCATATTTAAAAACCCGGCTAAGTGCATGCCAGGCTACGCGCTATAGAGTTCCGTAGTCAGCCGTTACAACATAATTATGGACTCAAAACAGGTTTAATATCTAAATTGAACATTAACAACTTTATATTACAAGTCATCATCAAAGGTTATTATTATAGTTATTATCGTAGAATATTTGAAGTAACTGCATTTTACACTTTGGACGCCAATACTGTTGAACTAATTAAGTTACGAAGCTGCTATAGATTGCCACCATGATTTTTCTTAGATTTTTCGAGCTAACGGTTTAGCTTTTAGAATGGTGGGGGGACGCTCTACTCAAACAAAAAAAAATCCTTTAAAGTAAATTACCTTGCAAACGGATGTCCAAATCAAAAACCCGTCTTACCAACCACATTATGTTTTTTAAAGACCTATCTTACGATACCCCACAATTTGAGGTACAAGACAATAAAAAAATCATTCCTTTTACATAAAGAGGAGGTACCGGTAGTTTTTAAGTTTTTATTCTAGCACTTTTTTGACATACTACGGAACCCTAAAAAAAGGTAGTTGAGATCATATCTTGTAGTATCAAATTATCAATGATCTCGCTAAACATCTGCATGAAACTCGTGCCAAGTAGAATTAAATATATATGACATCATTATAATAATAATAATATATTACTGGTTTTATTTACATTTACATGTTTATAAAACTAGACGAAACCTTTATTTTTGTTTCCAGTGTTACTAAGTATAAACATAATGCTATTACTAACTGATACTACTAGTATTATATTATCTGTGCTGATACCCATTGGTTACCGATAGTAAATCAAAATGACAAATTTCAATAAATAAAGGAAATATCTCATGCCTAATCATAATGCAGAACCAGTGTCTTTCGGATGGGTAGAAAATGACAAATAGTAGGTAAAAACTAGTAACTATTATAGAAATATTGCGAAGCAGGTACATAAAAATAATGTATGACGCCCACGAGAAAGATAAACATGTATTTTTTAAGATAAAACTAAACAAATAATGTTCGTATATTACTTTTTAAGTTATCAGATAAAAAATATATCCACCAATATGTATACCTGTGCAAAATAATGATAAGATTAGATTATTCATGTTTTGAACTGTCTTACTTGAACTTGGGCCTTAGGTATACATAGATATCCAACCTTGGACTTTACACTCTTTTTAGGTGCCCTTTGTACCTACAGTGGCGTATTTCAAAATTCAGCTCCTCGGGACTGTAGGGTCTACCGCTCCATAAATTCCCTATTACATAAATCCTCTAGCCAACGGCGGATCCAGGGGGGGGGTCATGGGGGTCATGACCCCCCTCTGATGAAACTACCTTAAATACCTATAATCATGCTTGATGGTAAAAAGCAGCAAATAACAAAATATAACAATTAAACCTCTAAAATATTTATTTAAATTATTGTAAAAATGTGGGTAATATTTCTCATGTCTGGTAACCCCTTACACAATTACACATGCAAACATAAACACGGACTTTTTGGCGGGAGTTTAAAAAAGGCGGACTTTAAAAATTTTCTCTAGAAAATTATTAATTATTGTAGATATATTGTAAATAATAGTATCGATAGTACAAAATATTTGAATATTAAATGCTGTGAAATGGATGGAGACGAAGACTAGGCGCCAGGCGGGCCAAAAAAAGTGGCTAAAAGACAATTCATAGACGGCGAAAGGGACCCGGCGGCAGCGGTTCAGGAAAATAACCAAGCCCTCTCTTACATTAAACCCAACCATATCAGGCTATATCCTGAAAATACTAATATAACAGAATATAAAGTATGTGTATTCTCTGACAATAAAACAGACAGAATAGGCAATAAAAGTCCTATATACTTGAACCATAATATTTTCTCCACGGAGATCAAGGGTGTAGCAGCAGTTCAAAGAGTGAACGCCAACAAAATAGTTGTCGTTTTCAAATTAGCCAATACGGCTAATAATTTTCTATCAAACACGGCTTTTCTTAAAAAATATCATTTAAGAGCCTACATACCAGCGGCTCAAATAGAAAGAATTGGGGTCATAAGGTTTGTTCCTAACAACATTTCATGTAAATAATTAATTCCAAGCTTTCATCTATTAGGGAAATAATTGCGGTGAGACGTTTCACGAAGAAAGTAAGACAGGAAAGAGTCCCACTACAAACAGTCAGCCTAACATTTTTAACTAATTATTTACCTGACAATGAATATGACTTGTTCTCATATAGAGTGTTTGAATATATCCAACCTCTGCAACAGTGCTATCGCTGTTTTAAATTTA
This sequence comes from Hypena proboscidalis, assembly GCA_905147285.1. Taxonomy (NCBI): domain Eukaryota; kingdom Metazoa; phylum Arthropoda; class Insecta; order Lepidoptera; family Erebidae; genus Hypena; species Hypena proboscidalis. The sequence goes on from LR990130.1 coordinate 7,294,224, forward strand.
ACCATTCCGCTAAAGTGTGCAATGGCAAGCAACGCTGCAGTTGCTGAGCTGGGGACCATTTATATACTGAATGTGATAAACCTGATCAACTATGTTGTGCGAACTGCGGTGGATCGTGGCAGTTTCAAAGTCATGTCAAAATTAAAAAAATCTTAGAAAAAATAAATAAAGTCACTTATGCAAGCGTAATTGATACGAAAAAAGTCCAAGATTTTCCTACTATCTCGGAAACTACAAACAAATATGTGTAGAGTAGATCTGTGTCTCTGTCTCCAATGTAGAGGAACAGGGTGTGATGTTCCTCCACCACAACGGGAGGATCCTCCGACCTCCGACGGTGGTATTGCCTGGCGGACAGCTGTCCAACGGTAGCGTATTGGAAGTGGTATATATAGTCACTTGCTGTGAACATTTCGATATCGCGATTCAGCACTCGCCGTCACGTGACATTTATTATGTGCGGATACCGCCACATATGTAAGAGCTGTAAATAATAATATTAAAAATAGCCCTGTAAATAAAACTGAAATTTCGAATAAAGTTAAGAAGTTGCCTGTTTCTGTGCAAATGTTGTTCTGTGTTTCTTAAATATATGTATTTTGTCTGTTTCTATTTTGTTTGTCTTTCACTTTTACTTTTAAATCCTTGTCGTACCACCTCTTCACTTTTACGGAGTTTTGTGTCATACCCCTCGACATACCTCTAGCTGTCTGTTATGACAAATCACTCACCACGGTTATGGAATATAAATAGGCTGCCTCATTCCATGCGTGATAGTGCTTATCTGGATGTTCTTCAAGAGAAGATGGCAATATTAATCCGAACTAAACACAACTTTGAATCCATAGTGTGTGAGTCATCAATCACTGACCATGACCTAACTATTGCCGGCATTTCAATTCCAATTCCCAAACCCAATCGAGCTACAAAATTCAAAACAAAATTAAATTTTGAAGATATCAAGTCTGAACTAGAACAAATGGACTGGTCAAATGTCACTGAGTCATTGTGTCCTACGTTAGCTGCACATTATTTCACGGCGAAGATCAAATCAGTAATAGAAAAACATGCTACAATTATAAAAGTCAATCGATCCCGACTTATTTTTAAGCCCTGGATGACGCCAGGACTAGTAAGGTGCTCAATTCATAAGGACAATTTACACAAAAATGCACGGAAAGATCCTGAATGTCCGATCAAAACTCTTATTTTCAAAAGATACAGAAACTTCTATCAGGATTTAATAAGAAAACGTAGACTTCAATATGAAAGGGACGAGTTAGAAAAAAACTCAAATGACCCAAAGAAGCTTTGGAACACAATAAAATATTTAACTAATTCTTTACCACAAAAAACGAACTCCAATAAACTTTGCGGAATAAAAAGAAACGTAATAGAATCACTGGATAGTTGCAACGAATTTTTCGCCACAGTAGGTAACCGGCTAGCTGACAATATCTTAATGAGACTCAAAGAATCACAAGAATCTCTCGCCAATAAAGTAAAAATCCCTTGTTCTACACTCAACTCTCTTTTTCTTCACCCCACTACAGAAGCAGATGTTGAACGTTTGATCATGCAACTAAATGTAAATAGTTCACCTGGCCTAGATGGGGTATCAAATAGGTTAATTAAATATATAAAAAATAGCATAATAGTACCATTAACTGTAATATTTAACTTGAGTTTAGCTTCAGGTGTATTTCCTGATATATGGAAATTATCCAGTGTTACACCTATTCACAAAGCAGGTTCTGCTGACGATCCCAACAATTACAGGCCAATTACACTCTTAAGTACATTTTCAAAAATGTTAGAAAAAATAGTTAATAAGCAACTAATGTCATTTTTAGAAACTCATCATATTCTATCAGATCATCAGTTTGGCTTTCAACCAGGAAAATCTACTGAACAAGCAGTATCATTACTAACTTAGACCATCTCTCAGTATTTAGATAACGGGGAAGCCTGCATGGTAATCTTCCTAGACTTATCGAAAGCCTTTGATACTGTATCAAACAACATCCTTTTGAAAAAACTGGATTTAATTGGAGTCAGAGGTATCTGTCTTGAGTGGTTCCGAAGCTATCTTACTGGAAGAAAACAATGCACAAAAGTGGACGGCTTTCTCAGCAATTACCAAGATGTTTCCTGTGGAGTACCGCAAGGCAGCGTATTAGGCCCGACATTATTTCTTATTTACTTAAATGATCTTTCTACAATCCCTTATCTTAACCGTGCAAATATAATAAATTATGCTGATGATACTGTCGTCATATTTAATGAAAAAACGTGGCCTAAACTCTTCAAAGTAGCACAACACAGTCTGGATCATATTGTTGACTGGTTAGACCACAATCTACTAACCTTGAATGCGGCTAAAACTAATCTAATATGCTTCCATAAAACTTCTGCTACAGCCCCACCTCAAGATTTGACAATAATTGTTAAACGTTGCCCCAATACTATTTCTTGCCCAAATACATATTGTCTATGCACAAAAATCTGTAAAGTTAAGTCTACGAAATACCTTGGCATCATTATAGACGAAAGACTCACATTTGGTGAGCACATTGCTGCCACATCCGCTAGAGTCAGAAAACTTATTTACGCTATGAAAGGTCTTCGCGATGTGGCACCAATAGACTTATTAAAGAAAATTTACATTTCCCTGTGCCAATCTGTATTATCATACTGTATCACAGTATGGGGTGGCGCTGCTCCAACATTCCTTATTGGATTGGAAAGAGCCCAACGAGCAGTTCTGAAGACCATGCTCATAAAACCATACAGATTTCCAACTTGCATGCTATTTGACGAGGCTAAGTTATTGAGTGTTCGAAGACTACATACTAAGAGTTATCCTTTCAAAACATAAAGAACTCTTGAAAACTAACATGGATGAGGATGTGATCAGAAGGCGTAACTTCCATCTCCCACTTCCTTCGGTTAGAACTGTTTTCGCAAAACGATTCTGTGCGTACATGAAACCATTTGTGTACAACAATATATACAAGCTATGTCCTCTCACCGGCCTATCGTATCATGAATGTAAACGAAAAGTCCAAAACATACTACTTCTCTGGAACTACGACCAAACAGAAGATTTCATAAAAAGACTAGAATTAAGAATCTAACTTAACTTAAATTTAATTAACACTAGTATATTATTATGATCTCATTATCTTAATTTTTAAATATTACTTATTCATAAGATGTTAATTTGTGCAAATTTTTTATTGTAAACATAAATACCGCCATTTCACATAGGGTAATGTAATTAATAAAAACCTCCTGCAAGACAGGCTAAGCCTAGTGCAGGAGATTTTTTGTTGATTTCACTCTTCTTTACATTAAAATAGTAATTCGATGTATAGTACCTAAGTAAGAACAAATGTAAGGAACATGTACTTATTGTGGAAATGAATAAATTATTATTATTATTATTATTATTAATATGTACAAGTCTACAAGTCAAGTATGTGATAAGTGTTAAGTTTTTCAAATGTACAATAAAGAATAAATATTTTTTAAGTACAGTATTACGTACATTAATAAAATACCTACTTGACTTGTATCTATCTATTGTTATCAAAATAAAATTATAAGATCTTGACTTGACCACGACTATGTGACCCCCTCCTGGCGCCAAAGCTGGATCCGCCCTTGCCTCTAGCCTCTTCCATTCCCAAGACGTTTATTAGTATTTATTGAAAAACAAATTGCCATTTTTTAATTGCGCCACAGCAGCTTCATCTCCAGCAAGTTGGCCGAAGACGCAGCCTTTTTTTTAATTGTTTTGGCGCGAAACTCCGTCACTGCCAAGATTCAACAAGCGCTGGCGGCGCTGACTTTAATATTTTTTTTTAAAAACAAAGAAGCGGCACTGAATTGCACGATAAAAAACTATTAATTACGATACAATCATGGTCGTAATGAAAATATGTAATGAACTATAAAGGAACTTATAACGGCTGAAAATCGTAATTATTACATGACTGGATAAATCAAAACTAATAGTAATTGATAATTTAATAATATGTATCTACTATTTTATAATAGGGAAAATTTTAATGCCCAAAATTAAGAGTTATATAGAAGTTCGAAAATTTTAAGTGTACTACTACAGCTACTTTATCTCTCTATTCTACAGCCCGACTGTCCCGTGGTTACTGGCGTGGTCGCTCCCTTGAGCTCACTGGGCGAGCTGGCCGGCAAGAACAGAGGCATTCAAGGCCACCACAACTCCTGCTACCTCGATGCTACGCTCTTTGCTATGTTCACGTTCACCAGCGTCTTCGATGCGCTGTTGTATCGCCCACCTGAACCCGAGGTAAGCATCTAAAAAGAACTTATTGCTATGTATGAATAAAGTGCAACTAATCTAATAATATTAGACCTCTAAAATAAGAAAAAGCGAATTGGCAATGGTTTTTATTAAATGGGATACTGACTACTTCATATGTTTTCTGATTTAAATCATTTTGATATAATATATTAACTCAGTTTTATTTTGTTTAGGACTCGCCACACTATTCAGAGGTGCAGCGTGTATTACGCGAGGAGATCGTGAATCCACTCCGCAAGCATGGTTACGTCCGTGCCGATAGAGTGATGAAACTGCGCACATTGCTTGAGAGGCTCTCCGATGTGCCCGGCCTGACGTCTGAGGAAAAGGTAACATTATCTGTAAAATACTCGTGAAAATTCATTGCCTGTGGCGCTTTCTGACTCTTTGCAGCAAAGGCGCTCAGAAAATATAAGAAAAAAACGATTTTTTATAATTTTTCGGTTTTCAGTTACCCCCTCCCTTTTCCATTTGCCTATGATGTGTGTGTGCATGCGTATGCCTTTGACACTTACCATTTCGTAGTAATGCCTTGAACACATAAAATATTTGCCGAACACACGTATAAGGCATTATGTTACTTATAATAATGTAATACATTCTTTCAGGATCCAGAAGAATTCCTAAACGGTTTAGTGGCACAATTGTTGCGAGCGGAACCATTCCTGAAGCTGTCCTCAGGACAAGAGGCGTACTGCTACCAACTGTTTGTGGAGAAAGACGAGCATGTGTCTCTACCAAGCGTGCAGCAACTTGTAGAACAATCTTTCACCACTTCTGGTGTAAAGCTTAGCGAGGTAATTTTAAATTGTAGTTCGTTTAATATAGCTGTTAGATTCTGTTGAATTATGAAAGGATCGGAAAATAGATATCATGTTTTTGTCATATTATAATACTATCTGTTGTAAATTCGTTATATTAACCCACGATTTGATCCACGTTACACCTTACTACTCTGCTCGCACGTTTGTCCCCCTCAGATTTAGAAAAATATTTTGTTGATGCTTCGCTCTTATTGGTTGAAACGTGATGTTCTATAGCCTTGCTCAGAAAATAGGCTAACAATACAACAAAAAAAAAACAAATTAAACCAGTAGTTGCATAGTTCAACCAAATAAATAAACTCTTTAGATTTTTTGGATAGATGAGACATTAATATAAAAATATTTCCAGGTCCCAGCAGCTTTTATAATTCAAATGCCAAGGTTCGGCAAACAATACAAGTTGTATCCACGAGTTCTACCCTCGCCTCTTCTAGATGTCACTGATTTAATTGAAGGACGTAAGTACCTTTTGTTCTTTTGTGTACTGTCTCTAAACTGTGTCACTTTGCCACTTAAGTCAGGGATCCCTTTTTATTTGACGTAACTATCATTCGGCAAAATGTTTTTTCGCATTACGGCTTATTAGGCATAATGTATTTTAGCCTAACGGTTATTAGGGACTATAGGTTACGGTGCGGCGCGGGTGGCCCTCGGGCTACCCCTTAACCGCCAACATGTTTATTTGATAATTATGTTATTATCATAAAAAACGTATTTTATTAAATGTGACCACAGACATTTAAAAACTTACATTTTCCTAAGAAAATTATGCCAAAAGGCAATTATGTTAAAATACAATTATGCCAAAAGTAAATTATATTAAAATACATTATGCCAAAAAAATATTATGCCAGATTACTATTATGCGTAACTATTATTATGCCAAATGAAGGAATTTAAATAATGCTAAAAAAATATGCGAAAAAATAGAGAACCCTTAAGTAATTGTCATTGTATAAAGGCGTGATTTTAAGTATGATGTATCAAATATGAATGAACACTATTTGTGGTGCAGTGCCTCGTCAGTGCACGGTGTGCGGCACGCTGGCGCGCTGGGAGTGCAGCGCGTGCGGCGGCGGGGGCGCGGGCGGGGCCGGGGGCGGGGGCGCGCTGGAGGCCGGGGCGCTCTGCGACAACTGCCTGCGACTCGCGCATGCCGCCAGGCCGCATCATAAGGTATCACAACTACATTTTGAAGGAAGCCCTATGTTTTTCACTTGCGTGCCACTGTGTCTCGGTATTCAAATGCTTTTTCACCACACCAGCACGAAAAAGATCGCTTGCTTGCCAGTATTCAGTGAGTAAAATGCGTTTTTACTCACTAGTGAGGCAAAGTGATTCAAATTACCAAACACAAAATTCTTCCAATGAATATATGCGCCAAAAACACAAAGCAGCCACCATGTAGGTTAGTAATAAACATTGACATACATTTTATTAAATAACTACAAACGATACGTTTTAATTATTTTATATTCTATATATATAAATAAATGTTATATATATATATATATATATAATAATCCTATATATATATATATAAATATATATATATATATATATATATATAATAATCCTATATATATATATAAATAAATTTTACGGAACTAATTTCCGAACGCATTCTTAAAAAAAGTCTGTGTCTGTGTCAGTCATCGCGGGCAACTATGAATTATTTTCAGTTTGTTTAATTGTTTACTGGAACTTTTTAACAAAAAAAAATGTGAATCCAGTGATGAAGAACTTTGTGGAACTCCAGAAGAGTTGAGACAACTTGCTTCTAATACACAAGTTTGCTTTTTACCAGAAAAATCACGTGAAAAGTATTTGAAAGCGTACGACATATTTAAGCGGCGACTTACATAAGGCACTAAAACGCACTCTGAATCGGTATTAGTGTCGTATTTCATGAAATGATCCCAGGTTAAGCAATCGAGTACGAGTTTATTTAAATATTAATATTTTCTCACTGGAAGAGGTGAAAAGTTGTGTATGCTTCTAGTGAGAAAAAAATAATTTCCAGTTCGTGAGCTCTTAAACTTTCGCTTGCGACTACTTCGCAAGCTCAAGATTTAAAATTGGCACTCACAACAGAAATATAAACTTTTTCTCACTTGTACCATAAATAACGATTAAATATAACGATATAATAAATCTGTAAATGCAGGCCACGCCGCTGACAGTGTGTGAAGAGTTCGTGAACATCCTAGAGTCGTGCCCGGTGCCTCGCGTGTACATGGAGTTGTTCGCAGTGCTGTGCATAGAGACCAGCCACTACGTGGCATTCGTCAAGGCAGGCGTAGGCCACGACGCGCCTTGGTGCTTCTTCGATTCAATGGCGGACAGAAAAGGTTCGTGTTTGTATTGAAATGCAAGATTAAAAATTAAAAGCGTTTAGTTTCCCTGTCCAATCGTCATTTGCGACAAATGCCTTGATTTTTAAGTCGGGTCCACATATAATTTGCACAATCTGATCACCGTATATCCGTATCGCCATATCAGTTTTGGACGTAAACTACATAATATAAAATACAACTGGGTCGGACATGGCTCCGGCAGTATCACATATCGTATCAATTAAGATTGACGCTTCCAAATAGGCTATATAATAATAATATCATGATACACGTCGGCGATACGGATACAGTAATCAGATCGAGCAATTGATATATATGTGGCCTAACGAGAGCTTCTACCTAAAATGCGTAGTAGGACTTGTCTACCTACATAATTTGAATAGATATTTTTGATCGGTAGGTGAACGCAACGGGTACAACATCCCAGAGATCGTGTGCATATCCGATCTGGGCGCGTGGCTGAGCGAGGAGGGGGGGCGCTCGCACGCCGCCGAGCGCCCCTCCCCCGCGCACGCCCGCCGCCTCCTCGCCGACGCCTACATGTGCTTCTACCGCAGCCCCGACGTCGCCATGTACCGATAGCTCGAGCTACACTCCCCGCCGCACAGCCATTCACTGACAATCGGTAGTGCTGGCAACTAGTAGCTAGCTTGTGTATGTATGGCCGCTTCAAACCAGAAGGGCAGCGGCTGGTAGCGACTTTCAGTGTGAAATAATCGCTTGAAAAGCATGAACAGGTTGCGCGACTTTCACGCGCTTGCCGGCTGTTCTGCTCGCGAAAGCTCTACCGTTTGTTTTCGAGGATACTCACAGCAAATACAATTTTATTGCATATATTCTCTTAACTGAAAGTAATTTATTTTTAAGTCACAGTATTATAAATATTCGACATCTACACTATCGACTTAGGTCAATCATAGTTTTCATTTAATTACCACTATTGCCTTTCGCAGTACTAAATCGAGGTATACTAACTAAATAAACCCAAACCAGGAACTAAAAACAGAGGTGCTTGCCTCTATGTCATGTGTTTTTAGTTCCTGGTTTGCCTATATTTATATTATTATGATGTATGTGTAGTAAGCCAATCGCGATCGGCCTACGCCCATCGTAATTTTTTATGAGACGTGTTTTGAACGGTCAATTACACAAAAATACAAAAAAGAAACTATCTAACTTTTCGCCTTTATTCTGTTGGGGTAGCGAAATGAGAAAAATTTGGCATTTATTAGCTATGTATCGTTGATTTTACAAGTAAAATAATAAGCATTAAAACTAAACTATTTATTTGTATATTATGTCATTTTATTTATAAATCTGTGTTAAAACTAGAACAGCACAAACATGTTTAGTTGTAATATACCTTACATTTATTAATTTAGTAGAATAATATGAATATTATATTTGGATAAATAGGTAAAATATTGATTGATGCAAATTCTATTAAGATTATATGTTAAATTAATACTACGACTTTTATAGTGTACATAAATGTGAAATCATAAGTATCGCAAAAATGAACACTGTAAAATCGAGATTATTGCCTTCGCATGATAAAAGGTTACATTTTGCTAAGCAGGTTTTGTATGCCAAAATGCCTAGCAGCTGTTCTATTATTGTGCAAATATTATTGATATAATTACATTGTTGAAATAAAAGACTATTTATATAAAACAGTAATTGTACTTATTGAATATTATTATCTTATTTGTTCCTCATTACGTTTTTAGATACATTATTATACTATTATCTAGGACCAGATTTCACTGAGATTGTTTTGGTTTCCATTAAAAGTAGATCTCTTCCAATTTTAAAGTTCTTCATGACTCTTCTGCTGCTGCGACTTGCAATCGCATTCAAATTCCGGCTGTGGAACGTGAGTCATTCCATCAGCTATATCAACTTCGCTCATTATCCTTTTACTCCATTCCTATAAAAAAGGTAATCTCATTTATTTACTTCCTTTTTTTACATGATTATACAATTTTATATTTTTATTCCTTATTTATTACTAGACTACCTTTTGCCAGTGACTTCGTCCGCGTGACAGTCGTTGTATTAGCGAATAGCAGCGCCCGCCACTTGGCCCGCGTAAATACTGTATGTATATTTAGAACATTACTTACCCAAAATAACGCCGCATGGTAACAAATTACATGCTGTGGCAATAAATACTCATTTGCAAAGTTACTTGCGTTTTTAGAAATTTGTTTTGCTTTGTCGTCATTTTCTCTTGCCCATTTGACGCGCTCTACTAAATCAGATAAATCTCTTTTTACTGGCAGATAATGTTCCCAGGCGTTAAGTTGTCCATAGAAATGCTCATAATAAGGGGAATCTTGTTTTAGAACCATGCCTCCTCCTGCCATTAGGTAAGGCATTCTATATGCTGCTACAGTCCCATCAATATTAATTTGATATTTGTACTAAAATATAAAAAATGTTATTATGAGTTACAGCAGTTAATCTGGTATTATATAAAATTCCTAGGAATTGTAAATAATGCTGAAATAAAATATTAAATATTGATGTTCCTAGTGAGATAGATTATTATCATGTTTGTGAGAAAAAAATGAAACAAAAGAAAAACAACTGGCCTTGCACACTATTAGTAGGGGAGACCACAATGCTAAATGGGGATTTATTCGAGCGTCGTAGAGACCTATTGGGTTGCAAAGCTTAGATGATAAGAAGAAAAAAATGTTATATGATATACCTTTTCATCGGTGGGGGAAGCGGCTATAGATTTTTAAATATGTAAAAAAAAACTGTTGCATGGACATCCTCGAGCGCGTCAGATATTGATAGCATCAATGCCCTACGTATTTTTAACAATGAACGTATGTTAATCTGATCGTTTGCATGATGCGGGTGGTTGTATGTAAGGGTTGAAAATGAAAAAAAAATAAAAATAATCGAGCGCGTCAGATTTTCTAAGGGAGTGTTAAGTGCACCAAAAAAATGCTCTCATTCACTAATCTGACGATTTCGATGGGACGCAAACTCGCGGCCATTCTCATAATGTGCAAAAAAAATTCGCCATTTTGAAATACTCAAGCGCGTCAGATTAAGATATATATGGATCATCTTTATGTTCTAAACGTACTGTCTCATAATCTGACGATTATATAGAGGGATTCGCCTGATCTGACAAAAAGAAATTAGAAAAACGGTTCACCCTAAAGGCCATCCCTGCAACTGACCGCTAATTCCATTCCTGGGCGCTTAAAATTGTAATTATGACATTTTTAAGCTCTAAATATAATTTATGTGATATTTTGAGTAAAAAGAAATAATATTTCTATGCATTTGAACTCTCCCAGCTTGAAAGTCTTTCAATTCGTGTAATTAACATTATTTTTGAATAAATATTAATTAATAAGATATTAACACTAGGTTAAATAATAAATAATGAACTATTTTAAAAGAAACATATAATAATATGTTAAATAAATAAATAATGATACTTAAGTTAGCCGACGTTTTAAATTTTTTGATTTTATTTTTAATAATTAAATTAGAACAAAAAAATATTTAAAAAAAATTGCACTTACAGTTTTTGAAGTTTTTTTACAAGTGAAATTTATTTTTTATTTTTTTGTAATAATTTTTTTAATAAAAATCATATTTATATGTCAGCTTAATTTGCATAATAATTAAAATATTTCATAATTATCGATTGTAAACTATTGATTTAGATTGATTGATTTAGAAAAATCTTAAATAATATTGAATTAAACTCATATGATAATTAATGATTTTATATTTATACGGCACAGCTAAATTTTTACTTTAATAAAACCTATTTGATAGTTTTTAACATTTTTCTTCGATCATTTTTCATTTTTCGTCATGGCAGCAGAAACCAGAGTGGAGACGGAGTGAGAGAGTAATAGATAGAGAAAGAGTCAGAAAGGAATAGAAACGCGGAGAAGGAAATGTAAGCATCACGCAGCTGCACGCATTTAACTTTATCGAGGAGTTTTTGTTATTTCGGCTTGCGGAAATCGTCAGATTATATATTTTTAATTATTCTTGAATTATTTCCTTCAAAATAAAATAAAAATTAGCTACGCTCGAGAATGTCAAGATGACGTTTTTTTTTTACAACTTTGCTGCCCTCCCCTTTCTTTGCGTCACTCTCAAATTGACAGATTAGTGGAATATACACTTTTTAGGATGTAATTAACTCACCCTACTTTAATCTGACGCGCTCGAGAATTTCTAATGGTCAATTTTTTTTTACTAATCTGATCCTGTATCCTGCACGGGCGGCCGTATATATGGGCCTCATGTTTGGTGGAGGTACTTAACCGGGTACAAGGTATCCCCCTGTATATTAATCTGCCGCGCTTGAATAAATCCCGAAATCCCTTAATGGGCTCCTCTACCATATTGCGTTGTCCATGTAAACTATAACTGCATAAAGAACATTGTCAGATGAATTTCCTTTGTGAAATGCAACAACTACACAATATCTGTCTCCTTACCATGGCTTGTCGCTCATGACAGTTAGCTGATTGTGCCACAGCTTTAGGTTTTCGTGGCTTGTACAATATTCTAAATATCTCATACTTACATCAAAAAATTTAAAGAATGATATGTGAGGCTCTTTTGGTCCATATTGAACTTCTTTGTCTCTGAAGAAGAAAAAATTTGTAAGGGATGCATTGAATAGATCTGGATTAGCCCTCGCAATATCAATAAGCTTCAATCGTTCAGCGCGGGAATCGCGACCGCGCCATACAGCCTGCGGTGCACGCTGCGACCACGCAATCTCTGCGCCACTCTGTACTGATAATGTGTCTAGTGTTACTCTGTAAACAAATCATAAAATAATACCTTACTTTTAAATATATTCATTTATGTCAATGCCAATAATTACACATAATTAGAAGTGTTATTATGGTGGTATTTAGGTCAATTACCTGCCCATGTTTTCTAGAGTAGATTCAGTCAAATCATATGTTGGCATCACAATGTCAAAGTTGTCACCATTACCACACCATGAAAATATTGGCACAACATCGTCTTTTTTGTGCACAAGAGGCCAATCCCCAAGGTTTATCACTAATTCTATGTCGGGCAATTTCACTTTTCTTGCCAGAGATAATAAAATATTGTCAGAAAACATATTGAAACCAACATGTTTTCCATAACAAATTCTATGTATTTCATTATGTTTAATTGTATAATGACAAAAACTAGTACTTTCCGGTTGATGATATTTTTGTATTATTTTATTAATTTGAGTTCTCATGTCTAAGTTATGGAATGGTTTGAGATCCTTCTCTATTTGACTATATGTTTTAGCACAACCATAATTTTCTAACCATTTTTCAAAATCTTGCTCTGGACAGTAACATTGATCAGGGTAAATTGGACCTGGAAAAAATATAATTATGTTTCAGTAAACAGTTTAAGCAAGGATAAGATAAGGGCTTAACAGAGGATAGAAATATACTGAGATTTAAATTCTTAGATGCTCTTCCTAAGTGCTTTACAAATCTGTTCAATTGTCAAGTCTATGTGCGTAACATGCAACAACATGCACTTTCTACTGCTGCTGAGAAGCCACTATGAGGAAAGAGTGAGCTTACGTCCCTATGATGACACATTTTCTTGCGCCCTATATTATAATCGCTGGCAGCTAGCATCTAACCACTGTTGCATCTGTCTGCCTATTTGCGATTAACTCAGAAAGAACTAATACTATTAAATGGATTATCATGCAATTTTTACCAATATGTGGAATGATTTAATTTTCATTAACCTGTAAGAGTCAGAGAGTGCCTAAGGTACTGACTTCATCTCTTTATAACTTATACTATTTAATCTATCTGATATTTTTAATTATTATGGCAATGAGTTATACAGATGGGGATTTTCAAATTCAAAGGGTTGAATAAAGGTAGAAATGGCAGAGGCTTCACAAAAGTGGATTAATGATTTTTGCTAATCACTTTTATCAATTAATTGTTTGTAGTTTTTTTTTCATACAAAGCCTAAAATGATATTTTTTAATAATGTATAACATACCTTTAAAAACAAAAGGTGATCCTTCTACATCTTTTCTTTTGTAATAAACATTAATCTTCAAATCTGAACATGTTTCATACAGCTTGTAGCGGACAATAAATGTGCCATCTTTCCTGTCTAATTTATTGACCCAAACTCGACAGTGCTTGGTAGAATCAAATCTGCCACCTGCTTCCACAACCAAGTCCTTAGCTAAGTCTGGAGTATATCTGGAATTTTGTGTATAACGCTATGTTGATAATATCGAGTTAAAAATGGTATAATAACATTAGTTTATTACATAAACCATAGGTACTTACGATTCAGATGTAATAGATGTAAAATTAATAAAAAAATATCTTGCTGGCATAACTATCATTTGAGGCTGTAATCCGGGGCCTGATATAATAATGCCATCTTTGTGAGAGTGCGAGAAAACACACAAGAATAATAGGTAAAAAATCACTTTAAAATGCATGTTGTAAAAACAAATAAAGTTATAACCTATAAATAACATATAATTGAATATCAAAATGTTTTACTCTGATTAACTATACTTAAATTAAGTTATTTACAAGCGACTCATTCAAAATTAGTATAAAATAATACGATTTTAATTAAATGCCGGTATAATGTACTCTGTGATTACTTTACTACTCAGTTCCATAGAGTACATAAAAAAAGCAGGAGAGAATGTCACTTATAAAATGATGGAAGCACCAAAATGGCGGCGGTCTGTTTATGTGTGCGTGTGTTAGGGGTTACCAGCCATGAGAAATATTACCCACATTTTTACAATAATTTAAATAAATATTTTAGAGGTTTAGTTCTTATATTTATTTTTTATTTGCTGCTTTTTACCATCAAACATGATATAGGTAGTTTTATACTACCGTGGCCAAAAACCAAACAATATAAAACAACTTTATGTTTGAATTTCGAAACAAAGTTGATTTTATATTTCTAGCAGTCGATGCGGGCCTGCAGCTGGAAGTTGTTTGTTTTTATTAAGGGAATATGTACAAAATTCGTTGCTCTGGGCACTCCTGACGCAAGGCAGCGAAGATGCTTTAGTGCAGCTACCCAGTTTTTGGAAAATATTTTAAAATTACGACTCCTACGGCGCTTCCTGATTCTTAGATGGTGAAGATGCTTTAGTGATATACAGGGTGTCCCAGTTTAGGACCTGGAGCCGAAATCGGATAGTAGGATAAGTTATGGCAGTTATCAAAAAAATAAAAAACAAAAATTCTTCATTACATAACCTATCAGAAAGTGCTTGAAAACGTCAACAAAATGTACAAACTAAATATAATATCTAAGTTAAACTAAACCAACAATCACGAAGCTTAGATTCACTAACATGCGATTTTTCAATATTTCAAATAAATATTAGCAAATAAAAAAAAAAATAATAAACTAAACTAAGAAATAAAAAGTTTTAGATTAAAGTACTGTTATTTATTAATTTAATACTTTATTTAAAACAATATACTATTGTTTTACCTTTTTTGGTACGGCAAAGCTGACAATGCGAATAAGTTCACCTTTTGTTTTATATAAATCAATTTCCTCGAAGTGTATACTGTGTAGACTACACTATATTTTGATGGATACCAACTGTTATCATTTCTGCAGTTTCTAATTATTTTTATGCAATAATTTTTTCATGCGTCGTTTGCAGCAGGAAATCTATATAACATAGAATAATAATTTATACTAAATGTATTTAATACTTTACTAAAAAACTATACTACTAAAAAATATTTACCCAAATTCAGGGTAAATGAAAATATTTATTGACTGTCAACACTGATAGTTTTGGTATATTTTTTTACGAAAACGATGTAATTTCGGCAATATATTACTTGCTTACCTATGAAAAGTGATCTCCTGGTTTTTTTTTTGTCGAGGCGCTATGGTTTCGGCAGCTTTTCACAACACAAGACGGCATTTTTAATTATTTTTCTTGGACATCCGAGCAATAGCACAGTCCAAAGCGTAATGGCGGGCGATTGACTTACTATTGTGTCAATGTGTGTGTTCTGTGTGTACGTGTGACTTACTATGGGTGCTTCAGTAAGTGTTTCAAGAGACTCAGTCCTGCCTTTTTTTATGTAGTCAATGCTCAGTTCAAAATAAAATGTCAAACACAACACAGTCAAAGAGTCTGTAGTCTGTCTACGGAAATAATAGAGTGGTTAGTAGCATCTCTAGTACGTCTGTGGAGTGTACCTAGATGTAGAACAAAGACAATGATGTAGTAAGCACTCAGAGAAATAAGCTAATCAGAGGCGTCATTGCCAGTCGTCCCCCGCCAAATGTGAAAGACTGCCGATCATACACTTCATATAAAACTTGTTATGCATAGATATTTGCGTTGATTTTGTGTCCATTATCATAACCAATATTTGGATAACGAATTCCAAATGTTCCGTTTTTTTTTAACAATGTCCCGCTGTATTTTCGAAGAAAAATGCAAAAATGGAGGTCGTGCTAAAATCGTTTGGCTGGCACGGCTCCCGTGTAACTTGAAAAATATTCAGCGATTTTTAAAGTTTTATATTATACTCGAGGACTGTACTCTATTAACACGATATATGTACCGCAAAAGATATAGTGGGGTCAATTTCAACAAGTGGTGTTTTTTGTACCTTATCGGTGAACTTTTTCATTTATAGCTTTTTTGGATATTTTTTAGATTTATTGTAATCTATAGGATACTAAATGCCCCCAATTTTACGCACATGAACGTGTCATTTAAGACTGAGGAGAAATTTGAGTTTGAATTTGGGTTACCACCGATACGATAAGCCAACCACCGATTAGTTTTCTGTACACCGATATGAAATGCTTGAACACCGAATTGTTAAGTTTATCCACCGAAGTGTTACGCCTATCCACCGAAAAGGTGTGTTTATCCACCGATATGGTAAATCTGACCACCTTGCACCATTGTTTCGTCAATAACTTTGTCATATTCCAGTTACATCAGAGTTTTATACCTTATTTAAAAGCTTATGAAATTTACATATTTTTAGGGTTCCTTACCCAAAGGAAATGCAACCCTGAGACTTCGCTGTCCGTTCGTCCGTCCGTACGTCCGTCTGTCACCAGGCTGTATCTTAAGAACCGTGACAGCTAGGAAGTTAAAATTTTCACAGATGACGTATTATAACTGTTGCCGCTAACAACAAATACTAAAACTAAATAAAGTAAATATTTAAGAACCCCTTACAAAAGAAGTGATTTTTGTGCTCGTTTTTGCTTAATATGGTCGCAATGGTCACAAATTTAGTTAATGACCTGTCATTGAAAACTATATATTTTGATGAATTTATATATTATTATGTCATTCACTGAATGAACGTTGAAGTACAAATTGTTAGTAGTTCATAACGGTGCATTTATATTATTGACATCACTATATATTTTTTCGTCATAATTGTTTCGTTTACTATTTTGCTCAGAGAGACTATAATATCACAATGTAAACACTAATCATAATATAAAAAAATGGCTTTGCAATCCTTTTTGTTTATTTTTAAAGAGTTGCGTAAAATGAGTGATAAATGTAGCTCTCTACCTACTGAACCCAATTCCTATGTGCCGCAGACCCGGTGACCCACCCAACAATTGAGTCTTTTGATTCTATCACTTCGCGATCTAGGTACTCGGGTTGCACAGAATGATCGATCGACATAGGACTGATCTCTTATGGGTTATCTGTGTTTCTTAGAAAGTTGTTGACGCGATTTTTGTTGTACCGAACACAATGTGTCGAAAGTTCAATTGTGCGATGCTTTTAGCATCGATGCTTTATGGATGCGATAGTATTTTGGTCTTCAAAATTTGCTAATTGTC
The DNA here is from genome assembly GCA_905147285.1 of Hypena proboscidalis. Lineage (NCBI taxonomy): Eukaryota > Metazoa > Arthropoda > Insecta > Lepidoptera > Erebidae > Hypena > Hypena proboscidalis. Next base: position 7,311,635 of record LR990130.1, read on the forward strand.
CCTAATACAATTATAATATGACTTTTTTTTAAATACCTACTATGTTTAATGTAGAATATTGCATCTTTTTTAACTTTGCGTAAATTTTTGCGACAGGCGTTCCGGCTATGAAAATTACGTTATCTACTTGAACTATTCCCACACCATTTTTTATTAAAATAGGTCTAGTAAATTTGAATATTTTGGGTACAAACAAACAAAGGTACCTATTTAACATCGTACAATTTCACTATCGACATATTGTGTTTGGTATAGTAAAAATCACATCAGCAACTTTCGAAAACTCATAGGAAACCCATTTTCTATACCTAACGAAATTACTGATATCAATAAAATGATTTAGAACAAAAATAAATGACACAGAGTCTTTGATGAATAATAGAAAAAGATTCGTTGTCGCCTACAAATTCAAACAAAATTCAGTCCGTACACTTGCATGTTAATAAACGGCGAACAATGTTTTTAAGTCGTTTAAAGAACAAAGTATTTACTACTGTAGCACCTAACAAATAAAATCGCAATCACTGTAACAATAATATGCACTTACGATCTTTCGTAATAAAAAACTAGCAAAGAAACAAAACACGGAAAATCATAATTCGAATTTCGAATTGTATCGTTTCTGGGAACTTCTTTGCATCTGGCTTCAGGAGGAATGGAGTCGCATTTAATTTTAAATGTAAGAATTTAGGTACCATTTTAGAACTTTTCTTTCTTGGACTTTGAACTTTTTTTTATGATGATAACACGTCTGCAATTAATAATACTTACACTTGTCGAATTCGCACAGTGAGGGTTATGTAGACAAAAACAAAACTGAAGTTTTAAAACTTAAAAACTTTATTATTCTCATTTAAGTAACATAGTTAACGTTTAAAATTGATTTAAGTACACAATATAAACAAAATGAAAATATATAAAATAAAATATAATATATAATATAATATAAAATATAAACGAAATCCACGCGAACGAAGTCGCGGGCAACTGCCGAAAATATTAAATAAACATAACTAATATCAAGTTCAAAGTCTACTCCATGCATCTCTACTGTTCTGTTACACATATGTTTGTGCTAGTATTGGCTATATTGGCCAAACATTACCAAGACATGGTCGTGATCGTTAAAATCTTTATTATTTGCGGCATCGTGAGACGTCTTTGCGTTGGCAGTGATTGGCCCTAACTAAACAAAATATCCACCCGCATCTGGAGTGAGCGTATATTTGCCAGGACGTTTTTAGTGCTGCGACCGCTTATCTTGTTGTATTATTTATCAAAGCACAGAGTCCACCGATATGATGAACGGACCCACCGACTCGATAAAATTATCCACCGATACGATTAAGCAATCCACCGATGTCTTTAAACTGTTAATACACAAAAAATTAATACACTGAACAGATAAATTATACACCGATAATTTTTTTTCACCGATCAGGTGGAAAATTATCGTATCGGTGGGTAAAATGACCACCAATTCCACCGATAACGGTACAGCGAGCGAGATAAATTGCACACTTTTTTTAAAATTTCAAAGAAACCATACTAATTAGGACAAATTGAACTACAGCCAATAAAGCTAATTCAGTTATTCTCTCTGTAAGAATCAAACAAATATAAAATAACAACATATTACAATATAAAAAATCATTCACCGATATGATAAAATATTTGTCGCCTAGCAATTTTCATGGTGTACTTACGTTTTTTGCGGGAAAATGCAGCGATGTAGAACGCGTCTGACTTCACTGCGCATTAGGGCGGTACTAACATGAAATAATAATCAGGGAGGGGACACTGTCGGACTTGCCTATGTAAAGTTATGTCTAAATTACTTTTTGGCACCGATAAGCCAAGAATTTCGGGGACAAGTACGTTTGTGCCTCTCATTAATAAATATGGTTAGTTAAATAATAGAATATGCTATTTATTAATGATGAAACTAATATTCTACGAAATAGGGTAGGTTGTAACCTTAATTTACTAATATTCATTAACTTATAAGCCATTTTGTTTGTAAAAAAAGTACGGGGACAGCACCGACAAGCGAAAATTTGGACTTTAGGAATTTATTTCTACCTTTAAATTTCATCCTAGCCCATTAATATTTTTGCCCCCACCCTATATCTACCTATAGAATACTATAAAAATCAATTCAATACAATATTCTTCTTTTCAAATACGAATTTCAGCGAGGACAGAAAAAAAAGTCGTTTGGGAAATCCACCCAGTGAATTCGTGATATCCAATGCAATATATCAATGTGATTTGGCGTAAATATCGTACTGCATTGGATTCTCATAAAATATCTCTTGACTGGTACTATAATTATTTGATGTTATTGCTAAGATAATAGTTATTTATGGTACAAGTGAGAAAAAGTTTATATTTCTGTTGTGAGTGCCAATTTTATATCTTGAGCTTGCGAAGTAGTCTTAAATTGAATCACGAGCGTAGCGAGTGATTCTAATAAAGACTATTTCGCAAGCGAAAGATTTTAAGAGCTCACGAACTAGAATTTTTTTTTTTTCACGTGTTTCATACAAAACTTTTCACCTCTTCCAGTGGGAAAATATTAAGATTTAAATAAACTCGTACTCGATTGCTTAACCTGGAATAAATGCATAAAATACGGCAAAAATACCAATTCAGAATGCGTTTTAGGGTCTTTTGTAAGTCGCCACTAATTAAATATGTCGTACGCTTTCAAATACTTTTCACGTGATTTTTCTGGTAAAAAAGCAAACTTCTGTGTTAGAAGCAAATTGCCGCAACTCTTTTGGAGTTCCACAAAGTTCTTCATAGCTGGATTCACAATTTTTTTGTGAAAAAGTTCCACTGAAAAGAATTTTTATTGGTTTCTCTGTCTACGTTGCCCGCGATTCTACGGTAGTATTACATTATCTTTGCCCGCGATGACTGACGAGATGTATTGTTGTTATTTAGTTAAGGCATGTTTTATGAATAAATTTATTTTACGACATGGGGAGGCACCACAACCAAGCCGGGCCGTAATGTCAGTCGGGAAGTTGCGGGGCCGCGGCGGGAGAGTGCCGATATCACGGTGCGCCGTTCTCCTAGCCTTCCGCTGTCTCGGCGGGGCCGCAGCCGTTAGTACTGCGGCGTGGTGGAGCTGTAAGAGATGACGAGAGTCGGTATGATGATGCTTCGCCGCTCTCCCTGCCTTCTGCGACCGATGTGTGGTAGGGCGTGCCAAAGAAATGGACATACATACACACATAGATCATACGCTCGAAAAAACACTAACAAATGAGTTCGTTGGTTCCTGTTTCTGAGTACTTTGTACGACTAAGTGGATGCCATCGATTGTTCGTTGGATTTCGCTGACAATCCAAAGCGTGGCGGTAATATATTATTATAAGGATTTGTTAAGTTCACTAAGCCTTTAAAAATCAGACCAACAAATCCTTTCGATGGTCTTCGTTCGCTACCGTGTACCCAGCATTATACTTCTGTCATCGCAAATTTATATAATATATGGAAAAAAAAAGCGCGGGAAACTTGATTTTGGCGGACGTGATTTTTCTCGTTTCTGAAATTAATTTTAATTATTATTAGTTATTAGAGATTAGTAGTGTAAATAATAGTATATATGTTAGTTTATTATTTTATTTAGTTTCTGTAAATAGTATTTCGAGGAGATTCTGTAAGTTTTTTATTCTTTTTTGTGGTGATGAATGAGCCGCCCGACCCGGGGGATATTCCCCCGGTCGGTTTAAATATTATTATTGATAATGAGCATATGTTAACTGACTCCCTTTGTTCCCGTTGTGTCACACCATTTTGTGTAACACTGTTACCCATTGGTAAAAAAATTACCGATTAGTAACACTGTTACTCAATGCCTCATATTTTTTTCACTTTGAGTGACAGTGTTACTCAACAGAACGCTGTGTTCCCGTTTAGTAACACCTTTTTGTGTAAAATCATTGTTCATATACATCGTGACTTAATACGCGGTGGGACCACAACAATCTAGACTCAATAATTTTAGCCTGTTGTCTGCAACCTATTACGTAAATAATAGGGGTTATTTATCGAAAACAAAATGCGCCAAGGAGTTTATTGTTCAATAATGAGTCAATAAAACCATAGAAATTAAAAATATATTTTTTGATAAGTACAACCATTAAGAGTATTTTTAATGTCACTGTCACACTAATTCGAAAACAGATACTGATTTAGTTAATGTGATTTAGTTAATGCGTGTCCGGTCATCTGCCATGTCGGGAATTGCTAGTAGTAGTTCATGTAGTGATCATGAGTTTGTGTTTATTAAAAGAAAAGGAGGCACTATTCTTTTGCGTGGTGGACATCAATACTATGTCAGAAGAAAACATAATAGTGGATTGACAGTATGGACGTGCATAAAACGAAAGATATGCAAAGGGCTTATGAGAATAAAAGTAAGTACCTACCTACTTATCAAGTAATTTAGGCAGTTGTCCCACCAACGACGAGAAAACGACTAACTATCGGCTATTTTCTCGCTCAAGAAACGTACAATAGATATACTTTCCGTGTGAACAAAAGAGATGCATATACAAACAGTTGATCGCTGACTGTTCACACTGCCGGCGAGCACTCGCTTCACTATAGTATCCGCGTTATCAACTGAGTCGTCAGGTCATAAAAGTCAAAAGAGATAGGAATGTGCAGATGTGCAGCGCGCCGGACCCTAGTTATCGATAAACAGCTACCTGCGCACGTGTTAACGATGAGTCACTAATTTGTACGATTCTGTTGGTCGGTTTCCATTGTAATTGCAGTGCCTTGTTTTTATTTTTTCCTATAAATGTGTTTACTGCAATTAAATAAGTACATTCATGTGTTACTCTTTACATCAAATATTCATATTTTTTTAATTTTGTTAACAAAATACTATAATAAACATTACTTATCGATAATATGTCTTTTATTGTTACACCCTTCACTAGACGGCTCCATAAGACCCATAAGTGCAAGCGAGATAGATATAGATGAATGATTTAAATATAACGAGCGCACTATAGTTTGTCAAGACAAGAGCTATGAGGGATAACACTCGCCGGGCGATACTCGCCAAGCGATTAGAACTCACGCCGTGAGAGCAACCAGTGGTCATTTCTCTACAGTGCGTATCTGTATCCGCCTCACTCGCACACTCGCTTATAGCCGAGCTACACAAATATCGGAACTACGCACTCGCTCCCCGTGTCTCGCTAACTCGTTTCTAGTTCTCTAGTTCTACTCGTTACTCGTTAATCGTTGCCGGTGAGACAAGTGCCTTAAACGAGACATTGCTTTGTTCAGAAATAAAATAATGAAGTATGACGACCTATTTGGTTTAGTAGTATTAGACTATTAATTTAAAGTATATTAATAAATTGAATTACATTTAATGGTTGTACTTATCAAAAAATATATTTTTGATTTCTATGGTTTTATTGACTCATTATTGAACAATAAACTCCTTGGCGCATTTTGTTTTTGATAAATAACCCCTATTATTTACGTAATAGGTTGCAGACAACAGGCTAAAATTATTGAGTCTAGATTGTTGTGGTCCCACCGCGTATTATTAAGTCACGATGTATATGAACAATGATTTTACACAAAAAGGTGTTACTAAACGGGAACACAGCGTTCTGTTGAGTAACACTGTCACTCAAAGGGAAAAAAAATGTGGCTTTGAGTAACAGTGTTACTAATCGGTAATTTTTTTACCAATGGGTAACAGTGTTACACAAAATGGTGTGACACAACGGGAACAAAGGACTGACTCCAGTACTGCTACGGATAGCTCTTTAAGATCCGATAGAAAAAGAATTCGGTCGCCCCGTAAAGTATGCAAGAATTGCAATAAAAGAAGGAAGCATAAGCATTCCCATAAGAATAAACCGTCGGACTGCAATTGTGACATTGTGAATGAAACACAATGTAGTATCAGAGAAAGATCACCTGTTAAAATTACCAATAAAAGTAATCGGGTTGAATCTCTAGACATTGGGTCTAAAGATTCAACTTGCTCTCAAAATATAACTCCCCCACAGCCACCTCAGCAGGTAGTAAGGACTCAATACGAATCAACCGATGCATCTCCTTTTATTGTGCATGTACAAAAAGAATCTTCTGACAACACTGCAACACTTCATCCTGTCGCCTTTGGACACTTTTTAAAACAAAACTTGTACAAAAGTATTATTAATGGTAGTCTAAAGAGGATTGGAAGAAACCGAATTACATTATCTTTTAATAAATACCAAGATGCAAATTCATTTATTAATGACTCATCGCTAACAAAACATAACTTAAAAGCTTATATTCCCTCCTTTAGTATAACACGGATGGGTTTAGTCCGTGGTGTACCTACTGAATGGACTGTGGATGATATCATTGAAAATATATCCGTTCCCATTGGTTGTGGCAAAGTAATCAAAGCCAGACGATTAAATTATAAAGTCCATGGTTCAGCTCCAGTATGGAAACCATCTCAAACGGTTGTTCTTACATTCGACGGACAAGTGTTACCCAAACGGGTTTTCTTATGTTATAATGCCCTGTCGGTAGAATTATATACGTTCCCAACGATCCAATGTTTTAATTGCTGCAGATTCGGTCACACTAAGATGCAGTGCAAGTCTTCTCCTCGATGTTACAAGTGTGGGCAAAACCATACAGCTGACACATGTGACTTGGAGGAGGACTGTGCAAAATGCTTCCTTTGTGGCGGCCTACATTTTGCTACTAATAAATCTTGTCAAGAGTTGGAAAGACAAAAACGAATCAAAATTTACATGGCCCAGAATAGTGTGTCATATTCTGAGGCATTAAAATTACATCCTCCTCCTTCCAAATCATATGCCGAGATATTAACTTCCACTTCTCACAATAATTCCAACCATGATAAATCACCCTCAACACATCCGTCATCACCATCATCACCAAATAAATCTTACAAAAAGACCGTCTTCCTACAGCCAAAACCACTGCCTAAATTTACAAGAGGATATGACCGTGAAACACACCAGTCCCTTATTAAAGATTATGATGGTCCATCTCCCTCTAATGGGTGTGCCCTGAAAAATAATAATATAAATAATAATGATGTAAATAATAACGACAAACAAATCATTGATGTAATATTAGCTTTATTTAAATCTTTATCTCTATCGAATTCTTTACCGTCCAACGTTGCCTCATTAATTCAAACTTTCATACAACTCATTAATAATGGACAATCAAGCGAAAATTCTTCAATGGAATTGCAGAAGTGTAATAAATAAAAAGTGTGAATTGATACATATTATAAATAAATATGAACCAATTGCACTTGCTCTTTCAGAGACATGGCTTAAACCAGGATTCTCATTTAGAATCTCTGGCTATGTCTGCCTAAGAGCTGACAGACCTGATGGGTATGGCGGGGTTGCCATACTTATCAAAAATACACTTTCTCATAAACCTTTTCCTCTTCCTCCTCATAGTGATGACATATCTGTCGTTGCTGCTGTTGTAAATAGTGTTTGTATAGTCTCTCTTTATTTCGCTCGCCCTTCTGTAAATATTTTTTCTGAAATTTATAATTTATTTTCTGTATTACCTAAGCCATTTTTAGTAATGGGAGATTTTAATTCTCAGCATCAATGCTGGGGTAGTTCAACCACAAATTATTATGGTGAACAATTATTAGAAGTTTTTGATTCCCTTAATCTATGTATTTTAAACACCTGCCTTCCAACTCGCCACACAAACCCAGATGAAGGCATAAGTGCCCCAGACTTGTCTGTCTGCACTCCTGATTTGGCTTCATCTCTATCATGGGCGCCCTTACCCTCTTCCTATGGCAGTGATCATTTTCCTTTAACCATTTCTTTTCCCTATAATAGACCAAGTGTTACAACTCCCACTCCTCGACTGAAATACAGACTGACAAATGTTGATTGGAGTACATTTAAACATTGTGTTGAGCAGAAAATGCATAGAATTCCTAAAACATGTTCAGGGAATGAAAAACAATGTTCTGATCTATTATCAAACATTTTGATAGAAGCTGCTGACCAAACATTCCCTCTTATAAATGTAACTTCTGGTAGAATACCCTCCCCACCTTGGTGGGATGATGAATGTACTCAGGCTGTCAAAAAGAGGAAAAAGGCAGAAAAAAAATATTGTACTATGATGACTAATGAGAATTTCGAAAATTTCTTGCAAGTTTCTCGTGACACAAGGAAATTGCTTAAAAAAAAGAAATTTGATGGATGGCGAAAATATTGCACTTCTATCTGCCCTGATGTCTGTCCATCTGTTGTTTGGCGTAATATAAGACGGTTTAAATCCGCCATTAACAATTCTACACACAATAAAATTCCTTCAGAATTAGTTAATCAATTTATGGATCAGTTGGCTCCACCTTATGTTCCAGAAAATAGTTTTATTTCAATACCATTATCCATTTCTAATAATAATGACCCATTTGGACTAAATTCCCCCTTTTCTTTTAATGAATTAAAAGGTGTTCTTTCACATGTTAAAGATTCTGCCCCAGGAGATGATGGTATCCCATATTCCTTCATTGCAAATTTGAGTGAACCAGTTCTTAACAAATATTTAGATCTTATTAATACTATCATGACTTCTGGTAATATTCCTTATTCCTGGAAATCTCAAACAATTATTCCAATTTTAAAACCACACAAACCATCTTGTGAAGCTTCTTCTTACCGCCCTATTGCTCTTTCTTCTGTTTTGGCTAAAATTGCAGAACACCTAGTTAAAATTCGTTTAGAATGGTTTGTTGAAAGTAACAAGCTAATTGCTCCCACTCAATTTGGATTCAGAAAAGGAAGGGGTACTTTAGACAGCCTGAGTGTGTTTGTCACTGACATTCGTTTAGCCTTTACTAGAAATGAACATGTAATTGCAGCTTTCTTGGATGTCAGTTCAGCATATGACAGTGTACTCTTATCAGTCCTGAAACAAAAACTTAATTTATTAAATGTTCCAGTTATGCTCTCAAATTTCATTTTAAATATGTTATCTGAAAGATCAATAAATCTTTACCTTGATAACACTAAAGTTAGTAGACTGGTATGGAAGGGCCTTCCCCAAGATCAGTCCTAAGCCCTATTCTTTATAATATTTATACTTATGATTTAGAAACGTCTCTCAATGGATCTGTGCAGGTGCTTCAGTATGCCGATGATTTACTTTTATACTGCAGTGGGCAATCTGTAAACAAAATAGGTGACAATTTAACATCATCATTGTCTCTATTAAACTCATGGCTTTTAAGAAATGGTTTGGATTTATCTGTAAATAAAAGTAATGTTGTATTATTTACTAGAATGCGTAAACCACCTAATGTTAGTGTACAGTTCGATCAAAAACCATTACCAGTAAAAAATCAAGTAAAGTTCTTGGGCGTGATTTTAGACTCTCATCTTACAGGCCTTAATCATTGTGAATATATTGCAGCAAAATGTGAAAAAAACATCAACATTATTAGATGCCTCTCAGGGGTCTGGTGGGGTGCCCACCCATTTTCATTGAAGCTTATTTACAATGCTTTGATACGAAGTGTATTAGACTACGGAACTTTTTTGTTGGAGCCTGGTAGTGTTGCTGGCTTTCAGAAACTGGATAAAGTACAGTCAAAGGCTCTGAGAATTGTTTCGGGTGCAATGAAATCAAGTCCGATAAATTGCCTACAAGTAGAATGTGGTGATCCTCCCCTGCGGTTAAGACGTCAATATTTGTCGGATAGATTTGTGTTTAGGTGTCAACAGTTTGTAAATCATCCTCTATCCAAAAGAGTAGCTGATCTTTCTGAGGAAGTGGCCACATCCAGATATTGGGCAAAAAGATCTGCTCCTTGTCTTATAGAAAGCCTCTCAAAATGGAAAGCCATTGAAGCTCCAGCTCATCAATCCGAGTTACTACCCATATTTCATTGCAATTACCATGAACTCGTTTTAGACCCCAACATTCAATACAATATTGGTATCTCTAAGGATGACATATGTCACAATTCAAACTTTAACTACACAATAGACAGAGATTGGCTGGGTTGCCACTACATATTCACTGACGCCTCTAAACAGGGCGCTAGTTGTGTGGGTATTGGAATATATCACCTTCAATATAATATAATTGAAAAAATAAAACTCCCCCCAGAATCCTCCGTTTACACTGGAAAGTGCTTTGGGCTGTATAAAGCGGTTGAATATGTTTTGTTGATGGGACTACAGAGATCATTAATTGTAACAGATTGTAAGAGTGCCTTACAATCATTAGCTAAATTTCCGTTTTATAATCAAAATAAACCCATCATCTTTGATATCCGTCGACTTTTACATAAATGCACATTAAAGGGTTATTCAGTCAGCTTCGCCTGGGTCCCGGCCCACTGTGGTATCTCAGGAAATGAAAAGGCGGATCTTTTGGCGAAGGATGCAGTAGTGTGTGGTGACATTTTTCCTTATGTGAACTACCATCATGATTTGTCTACCTTACCCAGGGTTTATTTGCAGGAATCCTGGAATAAATTTTGGGCTGAGGATAATTTAAAAGGAAAGTTTTACCGGAGCATACAACATAATATACCAGCAAAACCGTGGTTTTCCAAATGTCTCTTTAATAAATTAGTCACATCTATTATAATACGTATGAGACTTGGACACAACTGCACTAAATCTCATTTAGCGCGTATTAACGTAATTAATAGCCCTGACTGCCTCTGCGGAACTGGTGTGGGAGATTTAAATCACATTCTATTTGCCTGTCCTTTATATGACTATGCCTCCTTTTTTAGCAATTTAATAAATTTACATGTTCCTTTCCCTACATCGGCATCTTGCCTCCTTTCTAACTTTAATATTAATATTTATAAAGTTATTGCCCAATTTATTTTACGTAATAATATAAAAATTTGAATATATGTAATTATTATATTTACCTTCCTATTTACAAACTTTTACCCATATTTTTATATCCTAGTAAAATTATTATATTTACATATATATTTTAGACTAATCTCTATAACATCATTCTTAATCCAGTCCTAATTCCAAATTCCTTGTTTTTTAATTTCTATACGTTTCCCCGTTTTTAACTTGAAAATGGCATACAAGCACAAAAATGTGCAAATGCCAAAAAAAAAAAAAAAAAAAAATTTATATATGTCAAATTCATCTCAGCTCAGATGTCACTGACTTACGAAATTTAAAGAAATGCGGCGACGAAGACGATAGAAATTAACCAACAATAATAAATTGAGAATAGTGAGCTACTCTTAATTTTTTCATCAAAAAGCGTTTTGATTACGTATTTATTAAAACAACACTATGACTACGTGTACTCTTAATATATTGCGACATTCATTAAGTAAATTAAGGTTAGCTTTTTACATATAAATTATTATTAATCGTGGATACCCGTGGGGGAGAACATAAATAATTGTATTGTTTTTATTCCAGAATCGATCATTTTGTGTCCCGATCTTTTCAAACGCCAAGATATCGACCACCATTCTGGTATACCTCTAAAAATAAAGTGGTATGTTTTCATATATTATTATTATCTTACTTAAATATTACTATCTTAAAATATAGGTATTCATGTTACAACAATTTTTACTCTAAAACTTACAGGGATCAGATGATTTCATAACTGCAGAAAATAAGCAATTTATAGAAGATGTCATGCAAGAAAAAATTAAAATGCAGCCTTCTGTTGAGTCTCCACTTGTAAATGTTGATTCGACTAAAGCTGTAGAGTGGGATAAATATACTCGACGAGTTGGTCTCATAGCCCGTAAAATAGGAAATTATCCTTTATGGTCTAAAGATGGCAGGAAAATGCAGACCACTTTACTGCAGGTACTTATTTTTATTCATTTATTTAAATCAGGCATTGGGCCCATATCAAATACAATAATATTTTTTTTTTATCAAACCCTTACATGTCTATGGATAGGTCTTCAAAAATGATATTGAGTTTTCTAATATATTTTTTTCTATACTGAATAGTTTGCGTAAGAGATGCTTCCCCCTGTAACTTCTAAAATAAGGGAATGATAGATGTAAATAATATATGATGTACATTACCATGCAAACTTCCACTAAAATTGGTTTGAACAAGATCTAACATAGAAATCTTAATAATAAGGCAATAGAAATGTCAAAGACGCGTGACCTTGTCGCTGCGCATCTGTCAAGTCAAACACAATTGCGAGTTGAGGAATTGTCGTCTTAATGTCATCGCAAAAAGAATAATTTTGTTTGCAGGAATACAAGCGCATTTGTCTAATCGAACATAAGTGCGAGTTGAGGAATTGTCGTCTTAATGTCATCGCCAAAAAGAATAATTTTGTTTGCAGGAATACAAAAAATGGTATTTGAAAACCGGCGACATGCGTCCCAGTGTTAAAAGATAGTCGATAGCATTTCTATTGACTAGTTATTAAGATTTCTATGAGATCTAATAATTAGCTAATAATTTTTTTTTAATTATGTTATAAATCATAAACCGCATTTTATCTTTCATTTAATCAACTCCAATATAATAAAGAATAAAGAAAAACATTTATTTAGATGTATAGTGGTACGGAACCCTGCGTGCGCGAGTCCGACTCGCACTTGGCCGGTTTTTTTGTATTTAATACATTATTATCCACTAGCTGTCTGTTGAACAAAGCACTTAAATATAAATAAATTATTAATAAGTAAATTATTTTCAGATTGTTGACAATCATGTTATTAAGTATATTCCTCCTGAAGAATTCAACCCAATGAGAACAACATCAGTTCAATGGAAGGAAAAGAAAAGATTGGGTTGTATGTTAGTTGGATCGGAGACTGTAGATCCCAGTACAGTCACAAGAGACTATTGTGGTTTATTTAACAAAGTAGGCATGTTACCAAAGCAACATATTGCTAGGTTCCTGGTGTCACCAACTAGCTATCTTCCGCCAGGCACACCATTGTATGCTACACATTTCAGGGTTGGAGACTACTTAGATGTTAGATCAAAAACGTCAGTATACCAATATTATCTTCCTATCCTATGTAATACAGCTGTATTTATAAAATAAGTCTAGGTCTCATCAATATACTATATAATCAACCTATGCACTAAGTCTGATCACACCTCATAAAGTGGTTATTGTATAAAAGAGTAACTTTAAGGATGAGACACTTAACGTAAAATAATTTTCCAAAAAAAAAAACTTCAATTACAATAATTTTACACTTATATAGTTTTCTCATGGGTCAGAACTGGACCAAATTGAAGTGGGACCAGCTTTCAAATAAAAAAAGAATCATTAAAATCGCTTTGCCCAGTTGAAAGTTACGAGGTAACAAATGAAAAAAAATTTAAAAAAAGTACAGACAAATTGAGAACCTTCTCCATTTTTTGAAGTTGGTTAATTATTAGAACAATATTGATACTGATATGAAAATAATAAAACTGAGAAAGCATGTAGGCTACTTTTTATAAATATACCATCTGTGTTTGTGAAAGCTAGTGTTCTATAAAATTGAAATATTTGGATATTGATGATTTTTTGACAGTGACATTGTTTTTATACTTTCAGAATGGACCGAGGTTTTCAAGGTGTCATGAAACGATGGGGCTTTAAAGGCATGCCAGCATCACATGGTGTTACAAAAACTCATAGGAGACCAGGAAATATTGGATCTGGAGGTCAAAAAGCCAGAGTAATGCCAGGAACTAAAATGCCTGGTCATATGGGTAACAGGTACATAATTTTCCATTTATTATGTTTATACAATCATATTGTCTATATCCTAGCTAGACTATCAAGATATAAAGTAGTCTTTAATATTATTATATTATGAAGCTAAGCTAAGACCTTTTTATTAGGCAGTAGCCTCGCCACTCTCCACTGCACTGGTGTTGTGGGTTCGATCCCCATATGGGACAAATCTGTGTAATTTGTAAAGATTTGTTGTGAGACTGGGTGTCCTTGTGTGAGTGAATGTGTGTATTTGGCTGTGTCATTGGGACCATTGGATAGTGTAAAAAAAGATCTAAGTCCAAATTAACAAACTAGACATGCTGATGGTAGTAATATACTTGACATAAATTTATTACTTTTAGGTGGAGGATACTTCGAGGGGTGAAAATTCTGCGCATTAATACAGAACACAATGTTATCTGGACTTTGGGTGTAGCTATACCTGGAGAGACAGGGGCCATGTGCTACTTGTTTGATACTATCTTACCACTGAAGAAGCACAAAACTTCACCTCCATTTCCAACACAACCATTCATTGAGGATTTGCCAAGTGAATACTATGATGAATCTGTTCAACCATTTAATGAATCCTCTATAACATTTGAAGAGAATTAAAAAAATATCGTGTTAGTAAATAAGACATCAAAAACAAAATAAATTATAACATGAATACCAAGTTGAAAGGTGACATAATTTGGAACAACCTTGAAGTATGCTATGCTTATGCTAAGAAATACATACAGACTGTACTTATGAAACAAGTGAAACAGGTCCCTAATGTTGTCACTACATACTATCCAATGAATATTAATATTATTCAGTTATTGATTAAAAACAAATTGTATTAAATATTTATAGTAAGAAAAAAATAAAGATTCTTAAGTACTAGGTACTTATTTGTAATAATAACAAACAGATATTTTATTTTACTCATGCTTGACTACTGATCATAAAATATAATAAATCAAAGTCAAGGCAAGGCAAGTCAAAATAAAATTTGACTCAGCCATCGACACGACGAAGAAGAAGATATAATAAATTGAAGACTCTATTTTGTTAGTTTGTACAGGCCACTTCCTGAAGATTTGGTAGTGGTTTTGAGGATGATAACAATAAGGGTAGTATTCAAATGCAAATAAAAAATCTGTACTTGTTATGAGAAAATGTCAAAGACGGGACTCAGCCAGTAAGACGAGGCCCAATATTCATGTTGGCAATAGGCTGAATAATTCTATTCGAGAATTCCATAGCCAAAATGGATAAGACGCTGGGTACGTAGACACAGATGTGTGAGTTCGAACCTCATATATTGTAGAAAATCTGTATTTTTACCAAATTATTTCTGGCAAATTAGGCATAACATCGTAGTACACAGTCGAAGCGACGCATCTACAATCTGCTTGATGATGTCCATGGATTGTAGTAAGGTGGAAGCCCG
Organism: Hypena proboscidalis; assembly: GCA_905147285.1. Taxonomy (NCBI): domain Eukaryota; kingdom Metazoa; phylum Arthropoda; class Insecta; order Lepidoptera; family Erebidae; genus Hypena; species Hypena proboscidalis. The sequence goes on from LR990130.1 coordinate 7,326,838, forward strand.
TCAGTTGTAATACACGTCCGTTCGCTACATACATTGTAGGAAGTATAAGCCGCGCGAACCACGGTGGGCTGTAGTCAGAGCAAAGTACATAGAACGGCATAAGTTGTCTCTATTTTATATGAAACGTCAGCGAGCCTCCACCCACACATATTTGACTATCATAGGTGCAAAAAGCTAAGAATATAAAAAATAGGAGCAGCACTCCAACTGGTCATCACAACCCTCGGCCACGAGGAACTGATCAAGAAGAGAGGTGCATAAAATTTACAACACTTTCTTGATATTTATGCCTCTCTAGATGGAAAACAGATATCTACAACCTATTTAGTTTAGTTGTAGTTACATCACATACGGGTTTTACGTCGTGCGTTGGTCCCAGTTGCCATAAATGCCCAGTTTTCCGATCAGAAAGGTGGGAATAACCCTTTAAATCAATTTGAACTATAACAATTGGTTTCTATTGTTATGGGCATCTATGACAGTGGTTATGGGTAATCAGAGTATCGCCTTGTGTGGCTAGGTCGTGGTCTCGTGGTGGTCTGATGGCAGTCGCTCTACGTCATATACTGATATTTAGCTGAATCTTTTAGACTAGAAGCCAACTCCCATGTTATTGGCAAAAAGGTCGGTGAAGACGGCAATCGTTGAACTTCAATCAACCTTAAGAAATAATGCTACATAATTATATTCAAAAAGTATCATATTGATGTAATTATGATAATTCATTTTGCAGAACAAGTTCATTGAAATTTCAAGAAATATTTGTAAATTTGCAGCGCACACAGTCGTGTATTTTGGATGTAATAATCCAATTTTAGTACAGCAATTTTTTTTTGACTAATAAATATATTTCCGAATTTTTGTATTAATTATATTTAAAAATAAAATTAACCAATTGTATAATATTGTTGAAAATTGGGTAATTTCATTATTAAGTTTATTTATTTTTGAAGTATAAATATTTAAATGATGAACATAAATTGATGAGTAAATTAATTTAATGTGCATTAAAAATATTCCTTATCATTCTTCATCCTTCCTTGTCATTCATTGTATAAAACTATGCTAAAGGGACTGGAGCAGTAGAGAAACCATGGGATGGCTAGTCAATTATTAGTTATTATTACTTATTATCGAACCAGTAGTTCCTGAGAATAACATGTTCAACCAAACAAACAAATATAAATAAATAGATATAGGTTAATAATTGTAATAATAAAACAAAAGTGTATAAATTATTTGATGGGTTTAAAATTTTTATTCATTAATTACAATTACAATACATGGGTTGATCAAGTCCCTAATATCAAAGATATATTTATGGGGCTAAAATGTATTAAATTATCATTATATTATAACCTATTACCTCTTAAAATATTCTCTACTGTTGAGATGGAGGTTGGAAGCCATAACCAGGATATGGTTGAGGAGCACCAGGTGGAGGAGCCCCTGGCGTTGGTGCTCGGGCATATGGGTAAGGAGAAGGCGGATACTGCGCGGGTGGATAACCTTGTTGATACGCGTGCGGCGGATAGCCCCCGCCACCTGGTGGATAATTCTGTGGATTTTGCGGGTATGATGATTGTGGGGGTGGCGCCGTCGATACAGAGGGTGCAGGGCTTCCAGGTTGTGAAGATGGATTAGAATAAGGTGGCTGGGTGGCTGGCGGGTATGGAGAAGCTTGCCCAGGAGGGGGATATTGCTGACTGGGTGGGCCACCAGCTGAATTAGCTCCAGATGCAACTGTTGAAGGAGGAGGGTTATTGCCATGAGCGCTTGAGTTGTATGTAGGAGATTGAGCAGATGGAGAACCATACCCTGAACTGGGTGGATTTTGAGCAGAATAACCACTTGGTGGAGGTTGAGGCGATCGGTTGGGCTGAGAAGTAGGGGTTGTACTGTATGCAGAAGTGGGAGTAGTATTGGGGAAGGGCTGTGACTGATAGGGTTGAGGTTGAGATCCTGTAGAATTGTTATAAGTACTAACTCCAACATTGGGGTAATTAGAACCAGCTTGTGATGGTGGATAAACAGAGTTGGCAGTATATGCAGGCTGAGCTGCTCCTCTTACCTGATAGGGGGTACCAGCAGCTGCTGGACTGCCAGGGGGTGGGGCATAAGGCTGCTGACCAGATGATGGAGGGTAACCAGGCCCAGGGTGTGTTGATGGAGGGTAGTTACTAGGAGAAGTAGTAATGGGTGGTCCATAGTTAGAATTAGGAGGATATCCTTGAGGTTGTTGTGAAGGATTAGGTGGACCATATCCTTGGCTAGGAGGTCCATATCCAGGTTGTGGGGGGTAGCCACCCGGTGCCCCCTGATACTGTCCTTGGTATTGATTCTGTGGATATGGCCTTTGACCATAAGATTGAGTTGGCCTAGTTGGTGTTGTAGAGACACCTGCAGGCCTGTATGATTGCTGACCAGTAGCAGATACTTCACCACCACTTGGAGAGGGTGAATTAATGGGCGGTGCCTGTCCTACATTGCCAACAGCAAGCTGATGAGGGGGCTGCAGAAAAAAGAACATAAATTATTAATGACAATTTGTTAATGAGAGACATGAAAAAAAATCAATGTAGTTTGGTGAGGAGCATGCCATGCATCACTTGGTTAATTACTGAACTCATAGGTCTAATTCTCGTTATCTAATAGATGAAAATATTATTGTAAAACGAAAGGAAATTATATTCACTAAGTTTACTCCAACAGTATTCGTTTTATTATTGCCTGCATACAGTTATAACTTAAAAACAAAATAGAAATAGATATATGGGTGTGATAATTTTATCGTTACTTACTGGAAGAAGGCTTTGAATGTTTTGGTTGGCATCAGCCACCGAAGCCAAATATACTAAATTTCGATGTAACACTTGTTGGTATTGATGACACTCCATAAGTTGTCCTTTAGCTTGATACTCTTGAATAGTTTGAATCAAATGAGCATTTTCATCTAACATCTTCTGGATCTGCGCCGGGCTCAATGGAGGCCGATTGCCTCGTGCAGCAAACGCTACAGACATCTCGGTATTTCAAATTTTGCTTGAAGAATAATTTTATATTTCTAATTATAATTTGATATTAATTAATGGCTATAGTCACAAAATTCATTGAATTTATTCCTACACAATTTTCGTACAGTGCAAAACAAAGCACGCGTTAGTGATGTCCCAAGAAAGAAAGAGCAAAAACAGGGATAAGGGAGAACAGATAAAACTAAAGACCGGATTTTCCGGAATAAGCCGGCTTTTTATATTGTGTTCATTATAAGTTCAGTCAGTTTCTAGTTAAGGCCGGCTTACATATTATTATATCAAATTCTTTTGATGTTAACACATTTAGAGCATTATTTTAATTTTCTCTCTGGGTTCTCAAAGATTCAGTAGAATATTAGTCCGAGATCTGGCTGCAAGATCATTACGTTCATCATGTGAACAATCAAAATTTAGCCTCAAGTATGTTTAAGTTCAAGTCCAGGGCCGTCTTTATCGGGGGGTGCGGTGCACCCGGGCGCCGAGCGACCGGGGGCGCCTTTCAAGCGCTGAATTCTTGGATACTTCATTAAACTTAACGCTATTGCAGTTTATACTAGTTAGTCACTTACAACAAATGGGTATGAGCAAACAAAAAAAAATAGTCATCAACAATAATATTTTTTTCTTTTATACGCTTTCGGCGCTTGTCGTACCGAATTACTACACTAAAAGTAAAAAAAAAAAAGAAGGCGCAGGCTGGGTCGCGCACCCCGGCGCAGAATAGACTTAAGACGGCCCTGTTCAAGTCTACAAACTTGCGGCCAAATTTTGATTGATTGGCTAGCGAAAAGACAACTCCTCATGACTAGTTATACTTACATAAGCCAACACTAGTTTAAGTTTTTTTTTTAATCAATAAAATAAGGACTAAATAAAAAAAGGATATAAAATGTACATCCCAATTTATTTGCTATTTATTATTATTTAATAATTTACATTATTCTCTTTAATGCAATTTTGTGCAAGTTTTGGGATTTTCGGCAGGCTGCAATGATAAATAATGCGATAAGAAGGCAAACTTGAGCACTATGAACTTAATGATCTTGCAGCCAAATAAACTATAAATTCTATATTTTGGAAGGTAAACGGACATTTGATCAATAATTTAAAGGTTTTCTTTCGATTTTTTTTAGTAATTTTATCATCACATCACTGATACGAAAGTGTCATGATTATTGTCAACTCTGTCAAATTGAATTGACGAATGACAACTGTCAGAACTCAATGGCAATATTTGCAATGCGCCTGTCATTTAAATTTTATTATTATAAATAAAATTGGATCCCAATCAATATGAATCATGATAATTAAAACAGTATTGTTATTATACTAATGAAAACATAATAATTAGAAATACTAGTCGATCATTTTATATAAATATGGATTCTTGTCAATGTATGTATCATACAGAGTTAAATTGATAACTGTGATAGGTTTATTTATATATTTAGTTGAATAGCTGAAGTAATCAATTTTTAATTATCAGTCTAAGTAAAATGAATGAAACAGAAATTAATTGCTCGATCAGAGATATTCCAGAATACAACTACAGTCATTGGAATATTGACAATTTGAATTTTGATCAAAGCAATTTCTTATTTGAAGATTTCTTCAATAATTACATGATTAAAAATTTACCGTGCCTGATAAAACATGTAGCAAGTGATTGGGAGTGTTCAAGAAATTGGGTTTACAATGGTGAAATAAATTATGATTACATTAGCAAGACTTATGGTGATCTTGATGCTCCTGTAGCTGATTGTAATAACATCGAGTATAATTCTCATTGTAAAATAGATATGAAAGTATCTAAGTACATAGATTATTTAAAATTTCCAAAAGAAAGTAATGCCATATTATATCTTAAAGACTGGCATTTAAAACGGTATAGACCAAATGACAACTTTTATGAAATACCACCATATTTTGCACTTGATTGGTTAAATGAATATGCGATTGATAATAAAGAAGATGATTTTATGTTTGTGTACATTGGTCCCAAGGATTCTTGGTAAGTGTGACATTGATGGGTTAAACACCATTTTATTTTTATTTTAATACAAGCAGTTACCCGTGACTTTGTCCACATGGAATTCAATATTACCATGCTATTTACTACAAAACTGAGGAACTTCTCTCTTACATTTTCAACCCCAAATTTATCCCCTTGGGAAGTGGTATTTCCAAAAAAACCATCTTATTGTGAAAGCTGTATGTAGAAAACCTATGTGCAGAATTTCATGCATTTTCCATCAAAATTAATGATCCTCCCATTTTAACTAACACCCTCAAATTTACCCTCTTTGTGATAAACTACAATGACTTTTTAAATTTAACCTACAGCTACACAACTGTGAAAACTGCACCCAATTCCTTGCAGTAGTTTTGTGCAATTCGCATATGCACATACATAAAAACACAGAAATAAAAAAATGTTCTGATATGGGACATAATATTATCACCTATATGAATTTTCTTAAATATCTTTAATAATACAGTCAGTTCAAATTTACAAATTAATTATTTGTACAGATGTTACAAAATTTTCAATAATAATGAAATAGTGCTTAAGCCAACATATTATATCCTTATCCATCAATATATTTCATTGAAACTAATAAAAAATGTTGTGAAATTTTAAATCATCTTCCCATAGGCATTTTGTTTCTTCAACTAAGCTATGTAGGACCAGGCTATTGAACAATCATAAACTCATTAACTAAGATGGACTTTTGTTTTATTTTGCAGGACACCACTGCATGAAGATGTTTACTGTTCTTATAGCTGGTCAGTTAACATTATTGGAAGAAAGAAATGGATATTTTTTCCACCTGGTGAGGAAAACAAATTAAAAGATTCATTTGGCAACCTCCCTTTAACATTTCAACCAGACAAATATGAAAATATTAAATACTTTGAAATAATACAGGAAAAGGGTGATGCTATATTTGTACCATCTGGATGGCACCACCAAGTGGTAAATGAACGAAATACAATATCTGTGAATCACAACTGGATCAATGCCTGCAATATCAACTTGGTTTGGCAAGCCTTGCAGAATTGCCTGTTAATGGTTGAGCATCAAATTGAAGAATTCAAAAATACACCTGAGTATCCCACTGAATGTCAACTCATGTTGAAATCTCTGTTTGGCATGGATTTTAACATTTTTATGACTTTCCTCTGTTACATAGCTAAAAAAAGAATGTCACAACTGCAGGGAAAATCCAGAAAAAGCCTGAGTAAATATCCTCTAAGCATTAATACAATAAAATTTGATTTGAAACATTTATTAAAAGTAATGGATTCTATTTATAAACACCCTGTATTCTTAAATAAAAAAATATTAGATTCCATTGAAAATGAATTCATAGAAATAAAAAATGCCATAGCCCTTATTTTCATTGAAAATAATTAAATATATTTATTGTTGTTACAAATGTGATTTATTTAATGCAAAAATTGTTCCATTTTTTATCAATGTTTCTATATCATTTTTATTATATCCTAGTTCTTTTAATATTTCAATAGTATGTTGTCCAGGTTCAGGGGCAAGGTTTTTCCCACTGGATGTTCCTGGAGTGCGGGAGAGTATTGGTACTGGTTCCGGCACAACCATATTGTCACCATCTCTGTAAAACGATTTATCAGAAGCACGGTATTTGTGTTTATCTACCTCATTTAAATCTACAACTGGTGTGACACATGCATCTAGTTGATCAAATATTTGACACCACTCTTCTTGGGTTTTTGTCAAAAAGATTTCTTGGAACTTGTTTCTATGCTGATCTAGATCACCCCCTTGAACATATTTTTCTTCAGATAGGTTTAATCCTATTAGAAAATTCGTATAGAATTGTGGTTCTAGTGCTCCAACAGCCATAAATTTTCCATCTTTCGTTTTATATGTTCCATAGCAGGCAAGTCCCCCATCTAGAGGATTTTGTCCAGGTTCATCAGCCCAGATTGGCAAATTTCTGGATTTAAATAACCAAGTGCCTACATAGGATGCTCCTTCTGTCATACTGCAATCAATTACTTGCCCCTTGCCTGAAGTGGTTCTTTCAAATAAAGCAAGTACTATTCCTAAAGCACATAGAACTCCACCACCTGCAAAGTCACTCAGGAGGTTTAGTGGAGCCACTGGAGGTTGTTTGTTTTTGCTAAGCAGCGATAGTATACCAGACATAGCAACATAATTTATATCATGTCCAGCTTTATTCTTGTACAATCCATTCTGTCCATATCCTGTAAGTCTTGCGAATACTAGCCGTGAATTCTTTTTTAGAAGAGTTTCTGGACCCAAACCAAGCTTTTCCATGACACCAGGCCGAAAAGTATCTATAAGGACATCTGAAGAAGCACAAAGATTTTTAACTATATCAACACCCTCAGGACTTTTTAAATTTACTGAAATCATTTTCTTCCCGTTAGCCATTACCTCGAATGGGTTCGGCGTCATCTGGAAATTAAAACCATGATGTAACTGGATTTCAACAAAATATATTTATCTATTACCATGTAGAATTATGCTGTCCGCAAATTCTTAAATTATAAAGCTAAAGAGTTTAATTCAGTTGAACGCACTTGCCTCTTTGTATAGTATTTTAATTGAGGAAGCCTATTGAGTTTATGTCTCAGGCCGATGATCGGCCTAGGCGGATCGTCGGCACAGCTATTGACGTCAATGCAAAGCGTCTTACGATCCGCCTGCTCAACTTTTAGCCATTTCGTACAGTCAGCAACAAAAGTACACATAAACAAATTATCAAAGTCGATTGATTCTGAAAAACATAATTATTTCAAAATTAGAAGAATTCGAACTAATATTAATCGATTATATGTACATTATTTTATAAATGGGATATTTTTAATGAAAAACATATGAGTGGTATAGAAGTTTAAAAAAATTACAGCGTTAAGCTACTTTTGTTGCTGACAAAACTCAAAGCAAACTTAATTATATTAGTATAGATATACATAGATGCATGAGTACTTACTCTCTGAACTACTGTAACAGAAGCACCAAAATCGGATAAAATGGTCCCACAGAGCGGTCCGGGCGCTAGCCCCATCATTTCTACTACTTTTATACCTTTAAGTGCCATTGCCTTACTCGGTTTTTTCCTCTTTGGCACGCTGAAAAAAAAAGGAAATAATAATACGAGATTATAATAATACGAAATAAAAAAGAAGTAGGTCTTTTATTATAATTTCACCATGTATGCAACAAACGTAAATTATGTTTGTTGTTACGATTACGTAACATAATCTGATACCTAGTTACTTGCGTTAGTTGGATGGCGATAGGCTTACCCCCTATCAATGGGACCTTAACATAACAGGTGATATGTAAAATCAGATACAAAAATCGAGCAATAATATAGTTCGATTCCCGGTTGAGTAAGCATATTTAAAAAAATCTATTAAAATGGAGTTTAAATTGTATTAAAAAATAAAATAAAGTCTTTTTTCAGTAAAATCTCCTATCTGTTATTATTATTTGTGAATTTGACATTTGCTTGCTCGATTTTTGTCTCCTAATAGCCAGGAATCGACCAAGTTGATTAAGAAAAAAATACCCCCTGTATTGCTACACCATTCGATAGTGTCACATAATAAGAAACTAAATTTGATGATGATGTAATATTTATTTTTTTATTTTTATTTATTTTATTTTTATTCATTAAATTTATTTAAATTGACTACCCCTGCCATGTTTAATAATACTGGAATAGTTATCCGACATATATATACGATATAATTATATCGACAGATATCCTAGAGTAGAGCGCAGTTTGGAATAGACTTTCAAGTCTCATAATTACTACTTTTTTAATAATGAAACAAAAATGCTAGGAACTAGGCAAAAAAAGCGCGGTACAAACTTAAATTTTAAAGGACATACGCAACGCTCCAAAAATTGTTGTTCCAAATTCGAAAGTGCTCGACTTGATCCCTTCAGCATTATAATATATATTATGGCAGCAGAATTGTGCGACCATGATCATCAAATTTAGTGTAATATACAATTATGCTAAAAAAAACTTCTGTTAATTAAATAAGTCAATTTCTCACGAAAACGCCCCTCCTCTGACATAATCCTCTCTGGAAAACTAACGAAAAAATATCAAAATGGCTATAAAATTTAAGGTGTGGCATATAATAATTTGATAAATGCTTATCCAACTCATAAGGTTTATCTAACACCTCTAAAACTGGGGCTATTCATCAAGGCCTTATCAGGAACCTCTAAAACTGGCCCTATATTTGGCTGTTAGGTATATTTTTTCATGTGTTTAATGTGTCAGTTTTATATTCAGTCAGGTTACATTTAATGGGGCGGATAAGAACTATTTAATGTCAAATTTGTATAGAGTTATCATGCTAGCTAACTAATACTCTATTATGAACTGGTGAAAATAGCATAATTTCTAAATGTAGCAAATTTTCATCACTAAAAGTTGTATTTAAACGACTTAAATAATCGGCTATTGTCAATAATAAATTAAATTTGTTTTGACAAGATATTATCTTGTTAAAACAAATATAAAAAAACTAAGTTCATATTTCTGCCGGCTGGTGTGTTAATCCTAGGCATTTTAAAAATATGTGAATTAACTCGCCCTTACATAAAAAAAAAACAACCAAGCACGAATCGAACTCGCGAATCTATAAAAACGGCAAAAAAACATGACAGCTGAATGCACTCTTTTAATATTTATATTTAAAGTAAATTTAAATTTAAATTTTTTTAAATTTTTTAAAGAACATTTTAATCGTCTATCTTACCGTTATCACTATCCAGCTCTGCTGTAGCTAGCTGAAAATCACGTTTGTTGTATGGAAACCAAGAAACGGCACCAAAGCCCGAAGTGTTACCGACTATTTTTAATATTTTCTTAAAAGTTAAGAAATGTTTCAAGAAGCACAAATTACGCCGACTTTATTTGCATATATTTTTTTAATAGTAAATTGCCTAAAGCGCCTTAGCCGTCTAAGGGCAGGAAGCGCCGAAGGCGCCTTGTTTTGCAAATATTCTCTTTAAAAACGCGCTCTAAATGTCAGCAAGCGTCGAATGTGCTCCGACTTGTATAACATTTTCTTTAAAAATAAAAAGAAGCACTGAAAGGTATTCACCACTAGGAGTAAGAGATCGCCGAAGGCGCCGACTTGTTCAAATATTATCTTTGAAAATAAAAAGGTGCACCGAAGTAAATTCGCCGCCAAGGGCCAAGGAGCGCGTAAGGCGCCGACTTTTTAAAATATTTTCCTTTAAAAATAAGAAGGAACACTAACATACCTTCACCACCAATGCGCACTCAGGTAGGAGCCTCTAAAGTTTGGGGGCCTCGTATATCTTTGATACGGCTGATTGATAATGCGGTAGCTACGCCCCTGATACGAACTTGCGTGGTTTCTAAACTGGAATTAAATTCTTATCTTGTTGTTTTTCTCACGTATTTTCAAATAGCGGCTAATCTTTAATATTCTAGTAAATATTTTTAGTGCTGTTTCTGCGCCCTCAACGTGATGCCCTAAGCAATTTTTTTATTTGCTTGTTTACAGGCTAATCCGCCGGTTCATGAGATCGAGTAATAACTAACAGAATGTATGGGAGCCCCCCTTAAATAATATTTTTATTTTGTTTTTAATATTGGTCGTTATAGCGGCAACAGTTTTACATCATCTATCTAAATTTCTACTGCCTAGCTAAGCTATAAAGATTCATGAGAAACAGCCTGGTAACAGACGGACAGAGAAGTCTCATAAATGGGGGTACGTTTCTACTCTTTGGGAACAGATTACAGAACCTAAAAGTGGTACGTACGTCGTACAATATAAGGACAAAAAACGCATTTTCAGCCTTGGCCGAAATCTCTATGGACGCAAAACATCTTATTGTAAAATCACCCACTAGGATCAAAGTCACAGAAGTATGAATAATTAATTAAGTACATCATGTCACAGGTACCTGTATGTTATATTGTATGATTTCAGATTAAATGTTAGTGACTCTTAGTCATCAGACGCTACAAAATTATAAATATACAAATAACTTGCTATTTATACCTACTTACTTGTCATATAATAAATATTATACCTACTTATTTTACTATCTTACTGTAGCTCAGTGCTTACATAAACAATAAATAATAATATGTACATATTAGATTAATACGATTTAACTTACATGTTTGTAAATATAAAACAGCAATCGTCCAACTTACACCTAAGTTTGAACTTTGAATCTTCGACTAGGTCTAATAAAGTGCTTGCTACGAATTACGGTATTATCAGGTCAAAGATTTGATTCGTACTGTAGGTGATAGTGGTGGGCGTTGAATGAACGGACTGGTTCAATGGACCGGTTGACGGTTCATGAACGGTTCGACCGTTTACGTTTGTCAGATAAACCAGTTCAATTTGTAGACGACACGATCACGGTTTATATTCTCGTACTTTATTCATAGTTCAATAGACAACTACACAATAGACGACAATATTTGAACGCGATAACGTTGATATTTGTTTGAATGCGAAATGCTAGCGAGTGAGATGGGTATAGTAAGTTATAGGCTGGGTCCACACCTGACCAACGAAGGCCAACGAACGGCTAAGGATGTTACAAAATTATTCGCTTGACATATATCGATTAGTGTTTATTCGATTATTAATAACTTACATAAGTTAATAATCAAGTGGCAATTACTTATTTTTAACTATTGATGCCATTTCGAGTGGATTATTCGCGAGTCCCGTCAGTCTTCATCGTTTACTTGGTCCAATACACATTCAAACATAAGCTACACACAAATTCAAATCGAATGAAACGTAATGTATATAGGTGATGCGAATAACTTTATCACATCCCTAGCCTTCGTTGGTCGTTCGTTGGCTCGGTGTGGACCCAGCAATAGACAAGTTCATATACGCTTTATTCAGCCAGTCCTAAGCCTGGAAAAAGTATGAAGGGAAGATCAACAAAACCTGGAATTATAAACCTATACAATTTTTTTTTTTTCATTAATTTTATTATTTTAAAACACTAAAGAAATATAATATAAACGAGATCGATGCGGAGGAATACTATGACGCCTAACTTAATGTAAATATTTGCCTTTTTATTTTTACCTATGTATATATTTTCAATTTATTTAATGTAACCTATACAAATAAAATTTGATTATTATTTAAATTATTTTTCTCAAATTTCAATCAGCAGTGCAGTTAACAGTCGAACCGCATCGTTTAATCATTCAGTCGAATTCAACGTCGCCCGTAATGTAAAACGCATAAGAACTATAAACGACCCTTAGCAGTTTGCATGAACTGAGACCGTGAACTATAGTCTATATTTTGAACCGGTCGATCGACTAGTCGATGAACGAAAATGAACGGTCTAATTTCGTTTACGCAAAAATCGTCGACGACCCATCGCTAGAGGTGAGAGTGATTCACCTGAATCGTCTGGTTCTACTGTTTAATGAAAATACAATCGAGTCCGATATCCAAATATTAATAAAGTTGAAATAAATTTAAAATAATCGAGTAATCGAATGAAAAAACACTCGTCTAAAAAAATAGCGCTGCTTTAATATTTGAAATGATTTATCATAATACAAAAATCGATGAAAGAAACGAAGCGCTGCAAAACCAATTCTATGACTCCACGTAGACTCCAGTATTTTCGCCCTACACCTACAGTGAAATTTAAGCTCGTATCGATGGCATCGCGGCACCGCAAGCGTTGAAACTACTCGCGTAGTTCCACCGGAGGCTCGCAGCGCCGCGCCCCGCCCCGCGCCAAGCCGTGACAAAAGCCATACTTGTTGAATTCAAGTTCTGCAATAAAATAATGTTAAAATATAATAATATATAGCCATAGGAAACATTCTTAATTATTCATGCTTTTTCATTTACTTCTAGTTTTTTTCTAGCCAAGAGGCTGCATTTACACTTAAGGTTATCCAGCTTATCTTAGTCTTAGCCTCACAACTATTAATAGCCGTAACATGCATTATATGATTAATGAAAATTAGAAAAAAGCAGAATCGAATGATTTTTATTTGCTTTTTACTGTACAGAGTTATGGCATTTTAAAATTAACTAATTAAATTATTGTTTGACTTTGCGTATAGGTTTTTCAAATGTGCCGATTTCAACAAGAAACAAAACGAATGAATTGAAAAAGTTTTTTATCATATCCTGCACAATATTATATACCTACACGGTTAAAATTTTACACATCAATATAAGTTTATAACATTTTACGAGAACTCAATATTATAAATCGATATTATCGTTACATGCTCGATATCGATATCTTTTGCGCGGCATCCCACACCTTTGTCGACACAACTCTAAGTCAGTTGTCATTTTGTGATGGCGGCGCTTGGGGAGTTACGCTATTTTATTAAAACATACGACGCGGAGTTTTCTTAGTTTTGATAGTGATAGTTTTATTTATTTTGTTTAATTTTATTTTAATCACAATGAGAAATGTATTATCATGTGTAACTTTAGAAACAACAGTGTTTCCGTTCGTTCATTACTTGGTGCTATTAACATTGTGATTCTGAATAAAAAATATACTTATTGGAACCATAGAAGCCCTTAAACACATTTGGTTATGAGAAAAAATAAATTATTAAGTTCATTTTTACACATTTTACATTATTTTAATACAAAGATATTCGATAGTATTTATTTGTGTGATTGCTGAGCCAACAACATGAATGATGTTCGCGACAAAGTTGTCGCCGGTTCTTCGACGTGGGAGACTAATGTTGTCCAGAGTGACTCCTCACCAGAGATCCAATCATCCCCGAGCGCCAGTGGGGAGACACCGCAGACGCCTGGAGCGCCGGTGCCACTGGCGCCTCACCTTGCTGCAGACTTACATCCAGACTTAATACAACAGGGCTGGAGAAAGTACTGGTCCAAACGAGAGAACAGACCTTATTTTTGGAACAAATTGTCTGGTGAATCTATGTGGGAATTACCAGCAGTTAAAAGGGATTTTGATCCCATCACAGATCCACTTGGAATTTGTCACACAGGACCTTCAAATACGGGTAATATGACTCCTGGAGCTAATAAACGGCGACCATCTGAAGATAATGGGCCTCCCCCAAAGAAATTTGTTCTGGCTGGTCCATGGGACATTGAAGTACCAACTAATGTGGTGATATATGAACGACCACCAACAATATGTCCCCATCCACATCCTGAAATTGAAGGATTCAGATTCACATTGGCCAATAAGTTACGGCAATGTTATCAAGAACTCTGTCACACTAGAGAGAGCATTGATGCTCCCAAAGATTCATTCAATAGATGGCTGATGGAGAGAAAAGTGAATGATCAGGGTGGATCAGATCCGCTGCTGCCTAGTCATTGTTTTCCTGAAATATCACATTCTATGTATGAGGAGATAATGAATGATATTCCTATTAAATTGACACATCCTAAGTTTACCGGTGATGCTAGGAAGCAACTATCGCGATATGCTGAGGCAGCCAAGAAAATGATTGAATCCAGAAATGCTTCACCTGAAAGTCGGAAGGTGGTTAAATGGAATGCTGAAGACACATTTCAATGGTTGCGACGCACTGTGGGAGCCACTTATGATGATTTCCAAGATAGACTGGCACATCTAAGGGTTAGTTATGATATTTAGTGTTACATAATAATTAATTAGTAATGATAGTAGTTAAAGTTGTTTCTTTGTTATGATGTCTTTAGAATAATAATCAGTTGACATTATTTGCTTTAGTCTGAATTTTATTAGGAAATATTTTTGACAAGTCAGATAGCGATTCTGAAGTTGATAAGTTTCTATTTTATATAATATTAAAGTTGAAAAATTAAGAATCCAGCAGGACTCGAACCTGCATCTCCTGGGTATACGCCCCAAGTGCTTTGCCAATTGAGCTATGGATTCGTATGCTGCTGGACTCGAAATTTCTCAACTCTTTTGTGCCAGCCATAGCTAGACGAACCTTACTTGGTTTTAGCGCCATCTATGCGAAGTGATAAGTCACTTTTCAAATTATCACTGCTTTGTTTATATAAATGTTTTC
Organism: Hypena proboscidalis; assembly: GCA_905147285.1. Classification (NCBI taxonomy): domain Eukaryota; kingdom Metazoa; phylum Arthropoda; class Insecta; order Lepidoptera; family Erebidae; genus Hypena; species Hypena proboscidalis. Next base: position 7,341,959 of record LR990130.1, read on the forward strand.
TGTACTATAGGTAGTTTTTTCGACATAATATCTAGATGGGTAAAAAAAATTAAGCCACATGCCGTGGATAAAAGAACTATAAAGTCATTAGTTCTATATTTCTTGAGTACTTACGATTGAAGCAATTTTTTGACATAGGAGTTAATTAATACAGCAACATTCTGTATTGCAAATATTTTCTCTAGAACACTAAGGATGTAGCTTAACAGATCATTGCTTAATAGTTAGGTTTAAATAAGTTGATATGGGACTTTGTTTCACATCAAAACTGTTTTATTTTTTATGGATCATCAACACCTAGGTTACACTAGCATATTATTGCAGTGTAGGTTTTAGTGCTGTAACACTTACAGACAACCTCGACAAACTATACAAACTTTGCTGTAATGAGCAGTGCACAAAAATGATAATAAGTCATTTAAGAAATTTGAATGAACTTTTGTTAATAAAGAAATTTTACAATTGTTTAGTTTTTGTGGTAAAATATCAGTTACATTGTATTGAACATTTTTGTGAAAGTACCTTATCTTTCCTAATTGGTATAATAATATCATAGTAAAATAGATAAGTAGGCCAACTCCCGGCGTTTAGGAGCGCACGATACCTAAACTTGCTCGAGGCGTAGGGTTGTCACTTGTCAGATTGATATTTTAAATTACCTGTACAGAAATATTTTTTTTAATTATTTTATAATTAAAAAAAATATAAACGTTTTTTTTACAAAACAAAGCATTTATTTATGTCAAGTCAAAGTCTAATCATTTATTTCCATAGGCCCTAAAAGGTGCTTGAACACGTCAAAACAAACATCAACGTTCAAATAAATAAAATTAAAATAAAACTTAAGCTAATTAAATTATAATATTAATTGCAACAAAATGATTTGAATCACCGGAGCTTACATTGATTTCAATTCAACTTTGAGGTTTGAATTAAAATCAATCCAAGTACCAGCTCCGATGGGTATTGCATCATGAGAAGAGCTGGTGAGAAACTCATGATCACCATCTTTTCAAATAATTCATACAATTTTGTTTGTTTATTGACAATAATTGTTATGTGTAAGTTATACCAACCAAAATACAATGACTAGAAATGGTTATGGAGAGAATAATACTATGAAATTAAATTATTTGTCAAATAGACCAATATTATATTAATAAAATTGAAATAGTGTCGTTTGAAAAACCATAAACTTCACAATAATATCTTTTGACTCGCGAAGACATTTTGCAGTGCAGCGCGTAACTGTACCTAATTTTTTAAACAACACCGACCGCTCACAGTAATGACACGGCCCGCACTACCGCTGACCGAGTTTGGGCCGAGCGGCGTAGTGTGCGTGCGTACGTACATGAACACGGGGCGTGGCAAGCGCTACGCGTACATACAAACGGCGCGATGTACCTTTGTTCGAAGATAACTTACTTATTTATTTTACTATGATAATATGCTTTAAAAGTGACAAAACATAATGAAACATACTAATATTCATCTTGATCGGTTCAGTAGTTTATCAGGTACTAAAAGCAAGCTAGGTACAACGCGCGCGTTTATAAGATCTCTTTCATTCGCGCGGGTGCCGCCGAGCGTAGTGTGCTGTAGCTACTCATGCCAACATATTTGGACTTAAAAGGGGTTTTCTATCTGTATTAAACAATTAACAACATCATACAAGTCATTATTTTCAAAGTTTGTTTGTAATGTACAAACTATACCAAGTAACTGTATTTTATAATTTGGGCCCCTATAAATTTTACACTAATAAACTTAGCATATCCGCTATAGTTTACCTTATAAGTTCATTAAATATACCACCATGATTTTATTCAAACTTTTCGACACCCTACTTGAAAAAAATTTGCTATTTTAAATTTAATTTCACGTCAACTCTATATCAAACTCTATGTACCTATCTATCTTTAACAATACCAAAAAAAACAAAAAACCCGACTGCTTAAAAAAAAGAACTGAAAAGATAAAAACAAGTATAGCATTATCTACATTAAATTCATTAACAACAAATGAAATATGTCAAACTAAATTCTTTATGATGTTGCAGGCGGTGACAAACGAAGTTATATAGTACCTAGTAACAAAGTATTATTTGTCCCCGCCTGCAACATCATAAAGAATTTAGTTTGACATATTTCATTTGTTGTTAATGAATTTAATGCAGATAATGCTATACTTGTTTTTATCTTTTCAGTTCTTTTTTTTAAGCAGTCGGGTTTTTTATTTTTAATAATTATTTTTTATTTCACTCTTTTTAGTTCTTTTAACCGACATGTTTTTTTATATCTATTAATTTGTAGAAATCAAATCTCTTTGAGATCAATGAGCCTTAATCGTGAGTTAAACTATCAAATGCAAAAACAATTATTCAAATTCGACCGGCAGTTTCCAAGATTAGCGTGAGCGAACATACAAACTAACTTCCACCCGCTTCGGACGCGAGCGTGCCGATATATAAATTGGTAAATTGTGTTTAATCAGTAATATAAATGTGATGAGAAGTATATATTTTTGAAATGGTCTTTTCATGGCCTTTTATGTGATACCCATATTACTATGATGAAAAGAAAATCCATACCTCCCCCCCCTTTTTTTTTCATTTGCCGGCGCCATTTTGAAAATTTATATAGCCTATGTCACTATCACTGTTTCGACGAATTCAACGACACCTCATTTGTCAAAATCCGTCTAGCCGTTTGGGCTGTAGGGCGTGCCAAAGAAATAGACATACATACATACATACATACATACATACATACATACGCTCGAAAAACATAACCCTCCTTCTGAAGCAGTCGGGTAAAAACTACAAACTATGGGGTACGCAACTGAAAAAATTATCATTGCCACTTACCCGGAACACAACAATATTTTCAAGATATTATTCTATCACTTTCCATTATTGTTAACATTCATATCCATACAAATTTTCAGCTTTCTAGCACTAACAGTTTTGAGGCTATGCCTCGGACAGACAGACATGGCGAAAGTATAAGGGTTCCTTGTACATGAGCTTGTCTTCTGTACCTCAGACTTCCATCAATTACTGGTTAAATGAGTAGTAATTAAATATAAACTATTCTTAAGATTTTCTTTATTGTGTAATAGTACTTTTCGAAATCTGTGAACCTAGTTCTTTGAATAGATTGATTTCTTGAAATTGCAATGTTAAATTATTTTTTACCATTATTGCCTGCTAAAAGTTCAATCCTGTATATCTTTTGCCTTTTATGAGTAAGTAGAGTATTGTGAAAATTAAACGATAGCATATTATTTCAGAGACAATGTCAACCGCACCTGGCTGAGACAGTAAAGGCATCAGTAGAAGGAATTTGTCTCAAGATTTACCATTTGTCTGCTGAATATGCTCGCAAAATAAGGGAAAAGCATAGTGGTTTGCTGAAAGAAAATGGAATACAGGTTTGTCCTATACATTTTTTTATAATTTTGGTGCTCTTGGAAATATTTTATTACATTGATTATATAATACATCTATGTGGAGTAAAATATTTAATCTTAAAAACTCTTTATGGCTGTCCCCCCTTTTTTACCATGAAACCTTTTTTTTGCCTAATGTTTCTATTGCAAAATCTACTTAGTAGTATTGTAAATAATGTTCAAATTGCCTTTTTTGCATTTCATGTCAGCCCAGATTGCTTGTGGTCTATTAGGTAAACTCATAGTAAATTGGTTGATAGGAGCTGCCCGCGCCCCTGCAGCAGGCGGCGCTCCGCAAGGTGTGGTGTTACCCGGTGCAGTTCGCGGTGCCGGCGCCGCGGCCACCTCTCGTAGAGCACTTCCTCGACCGCGACCAGACGCTGCTGCGATACCTCGGCGAGACGCAAGTCATCAACGCCGTCTATCTCCAAAAATTGGTAAGTCGGTAATCATAGTTATCATCTTATCAGAAACTGTACGTGCATATTTCCAAAAATGGAGATTTTGAGTTAGTACATGCAGTGTCTACTGGGTCACTGCGTTAGTGTTTCCTCGCCGGTGTGCGACAATCAACAGGTGCAAAGAGGCGCGGTCGCGGCGGAGATGGTACACGACATTGCAGTTTCGCGTGGTGTATGCGTCGAGCAACGGCGACGCTATAGCACGGTACCAATAATCTATATCTATCTATACTTATAATAAACATTAATAAATCTGTAGAAGTAAAATTTCTGTACATTGAAAATATCAAAAAAATAAATGGCCGGGGGTGTAACTAAACCGACACCGAACCCAAAAGTGTGATTAAAAAAAAAATTGTCTGTCTGTCTATTTGTTCAGGCATCACACAAAAACTACCGGTTCGATTACGATGAAACTTGGTATAATTATTCTTTAATATCCTGGGCACCACACTGGGTACTTATGAAAGAAAAAGAAAATAATTCAATAAATGAAATTTAATTTTTCTATGCCTATTTAGTAAAAGTTAAGTTTATTAAATAATGTATGTTATGTATATGGAGCATGGTGCTCAAAATTAAATTAACGTTACAATTTTTTATTAGTATATTTCTGATCTCATCAACGTAAACTTGCTCATTTTAAAATGTTCCTGTACAGTATCGTCTGTCTCTGATAGACGATAATTATTATTCTTTACATTCGTGCTTGCTGTGTTTTGCAAACTTCTTTCTTACCCTCACACTTTAAATAGAAAGCAAGAAAGACGTTTATGTAGACGTTTACGACGATAGCGCTGAAGCTCAAGAATGGCGGCAGGCGTGACATTATCGTGGGATTCCTCGCTTGCATCTGGGAATTGTCATATTGATATAATAATTGGGAATAACGTATCGACGTACGCCTGGAACGCATCTTTACTTAAAAAGAATTCAGTGGCAGGTCTTATGTGATGCGTGTGATTCACAGGAATGCCTGTACCGGTACAGCTGCTTCGACGACAAGAAGTTCGAGCAGTTCCTGTCGCGCGTGTGGTGCGTGCTGCGGCGCTACGCGGCGTGGGTGGGCGCGGGCTCGGACGCGCAGCTGACGCAGATGTCGCTGCCCGTGCCCGTGCTGGAGTGCCTGCAGCGCTGCTTCGGCGTCACCTTCGAGTGCTTCGCCAGCCCGCTCGACTGCTACTTCAGGCAGTATTGCTCCGCCTTTGCAGACACTGACTCCTATTTTGGATCGCGAGGGTATGTTATCTATACTTATAATAAATCAGTAGAAGTAAAAAATTATGTACGTTGAAAATATCAAAAAAATAAATGGCAGAGGGTGTTACTAGACCGGCACCAAACCCAAAAAATTTTGTCTGTCTGTCTGTGTTTGTTCAGGCATCAGGCAAAAATACCAGTTCGATTACGATGAAACTTGGTATAATTTATTGTTTAATATCCTGGGCACCACACTGGGTACTTTTTATCCCGGAAAAGTATATACAATAAAAAACTAACTTAATTTTGCGGTTCGATCCCTTAGATTTCGATTTCGATTTTATTCGATTTTATTACAGTACCAACCGCGAATAATAAGTTTGTCGGAGGTTACGTCACCCGCAGTGGAGTTCACTAAGGGGCACTACACACGGCTAAGATACTATAATATTATATCTTAAGATACAATATCGCTAGCCATACAATTCAATGGCAAATAAAAATGTTTTTTAAGCAAGTATAGTTGTAAAAAATTTTGTCTGTCTGTCTGTATCGGCTAATATTCTTAACGGCTGAACCGATTTTATTTAATTTTAGATGCAGGTAATCGGTTACTTGCATCTAAAATTAAACAAAATCGGTCTCCTTCGAGGCGCGTAACATAGGCTGCTTTCTACCGACTTAGACGAAACCGCGAGAGAAAGTTAGTTTGTTTGTTTGATACCAATAATTTCGAGAACTTGTTATATTATAACATATTTTTTTTGTGTTTTGATAGTCTAAGTATCAATAAGAGTCTTAAGATATTTAACATTACGCTTTACTCCACGGGAGCGTAGCAGTAAGGTTGAACGCGCGTCAAAGCGCGGCAGCAGAGCTACTACTTGATACAACGAATTCCGCGCGGACGAAGTCGCGGGCAAATGCTTGTATTAAATAAGTATGTCGATATAAAGTAGCCGATGAAATGTCCTTCCTAGTTTAGACGTGAGAGCTTAAACAGGCAGACATATATTTTAACAGGAAATCAGGATGGCAACAACACGTTACAGTTATAAGATTAACGTGCGTAAACTGTTGACTGAGCAATTGGCAGAATCATCATAATATATCTTATTTATCTTATATAATTATCAACTCCTTCTGTAAGGCTGTATAATTATGTATATATTATTATTATATTTTATTTATAAAAGTATGTCTAATCTGCACATACCTATGCTTATCTCTGCACCACCCTAGGTTGACTGTTAGAGAATGCCATAAGGCATTAAGTCCGCCTATGTACTATTTTTATGTGCAATAAGTTAAATAAATAAATAAATAAAATACAGAAAGACAGAGTTACTATCGCATTTTTAATATAAGTAAGGATTCAAATTTATCTTTATTTATATTATTTTGTTTTTATTGGTAACTAACTGACCTGTCAGACGTTGTCATGTCGTAAAGTACACTAGCGAAAGTAAACCATTGTTAATGAAATATTTAAACTTTATGGTTTATTCTAGAATAATTATGTGGTAACTTAAAATTTAAATCCTCTTCATTTATTATATTTATCGGTACTGAGGTAAAATTATCAAACACCACCGGCAAATGTGATTAATTTATCACTTTTACATCGCGTTTTTGTAATTATTAATAATTTAAAATTAATCACATTTACTGTAACACATTTAATACATAAATCACTCCTGAAAATTATATCTCAAAACGTACAACTTCTACAAGTAAGTTGGCATTTTTTATAATCTTAAAAAGAGTTAGAAAAGCCATTCAACAATGGTAAATTCATTTCAATTGGACATAGTACCAAAACGCCCTTGATCTCTTCGTAAACCGACGTTGATCGATATCGGTGTAGTGTTCTAAAAATGGAGTTTCAAATACTGAATTGAATTATTTTAAATGTCTGTAACTATTATTTTGAAATGTGCCTAAAACTAATATAATATAACTAAATAACTAATAATAAAATGTAACTACGTGTTTTCCCTGCAGACCATTTTTGGAACTTCGCCCCGTTTCCGGCTCGATGGTTGCTCACCCTCCGTACTGTGAAGAATTACTCGAAGCAGCGCTTCGCCACATGGAGCGCCTCCTTCAAGACTCGGCTGAGCCTCTCAGCTTCGTGGTGATATTGCCTGAGTGGCCCGACCGACAAACACATGCACTGCACAAACTACAAGCCAGTCATTTTAAAAGAAAACAGGTTTGATTTTTAACACGCTTATATTAGCTTCACCTGTATGTATGTATGTATGTATGTAACCGACTCCTTTGGACTCGATTTGGACCCACTTTAAACGGACAGATTTCATTCAAATTTTGCACACCTGTCAAAGATCGATGACAATTGACAATGCAATAATTCGAAAAAAAAAAAAAAATGAAAAAAAAACGCTCTTTTACATAAACCAAACTAAAAAGTAGAAAATAAATAATAGTTTAAAAAAACTAAAAAACACGCTTTTAAAGTACTTCTAACTAAAAAGTGAAAGATAAAGAAAGAAAAAATAAGAAAAAGCGTGGGGCGCTCTGTGCCATATTTTTCGTCTATCGAGCAACCCACGCTTTTTCACAATAATACTAGTATTTTTTGTTCATTACCATTTATAGCTTATATTAGGAATTATTTTTCACTCTTTAGTTAGAAGTACTTTAAAAGCGTGTTTTTTAGTTTTTTAAACTATTATTTATTTTATCATATCACTTTAGCATCGAGTTACTCCTCGTGGTAGTGTTAAATAATTAAATTAATTTTCGAATTTCAGGTAGTGATTCCAGCCTTTGAACATGAGTACCGTCACGGATTTCAGCACGTCCTGCCCAAGTGAGTATAATCTGAAGTTCGAACAAATTAGACATACATAGAGGAAATAAGGTACGCGTCGAGATCTGTGTATGATCTGAGCATATTTCCTACCATTTGATTACCCTACGCTTGATCTATACAAAAAGTGCGGCGTTTTAACAGTTCGCCAGCTGTTTATTCTGCACACTATCATCAAACAGCACACACTACTTAACTACTCTCATCCAGGCGAACAAGTCACTAGACGCCAAAACCCTGTCGACCGCCGTTCTATCGCTTTTACTACCCACTTCTCTAGCCGTTTTTTCTGGTTCCAGGGCGGCTTCCTTTATAATAAATTAACTCTATCCCCTTACTTTATTTTTATGCAAGAAGAAGGCTGTCTAGTGGTTGTCGACTAAGAATTACGAGCAGACTGAAACTCTGTTGATAGTCACAAAGTAACTTTTTTTTTCAGACACCAACATAATCCCACGACATTACATTACACTCTCTACAAAACACACACACACACTCAAACACACACACCTCACACACAGACACACACCCACACATGCAATAACACACGCCTATACTAATCCAGACGCTTCCACTATAAAAGAACGTTTTTATTAAGCAACATCATTATATGCAATATATATGTATCAAATTGTATCAAACATAGACCGGGCGGGTGAACTGGTGACCTGAAATACAGGCTTCCGCCTAGCTTAGGCACCAGTCTCCCACAATGATATTAATATAATAATGATATCGTATTAGTATTTAAGGACTGTTGTAATTAAACTATTATTGTGGAGAGAAAATAAATATTTGTCTATTTGTCTATTGTCTATTGTCTATTGTTATTGGTATCTGTCAAACAGTTGATGCATTTTAGTCCATATTTATTAATTTCTCGTTTTCCAAATTAACTACTAACTTCTGCCCGCGGCTTCGCCCGTCGATTAAAAGTAGCCTATATTATTAATCCAGACCATTTATTAACTTATTAAAAAAAAACAGTATTTCTAGATACTAAGTAATTAAATTATGTCTTCAGGCCATAATATACAGGGTGTCCCATGATAAATGGATAATCCTCTATCATCGGGAGCATCGCACCTAATAGGAAAATGCAAAATTTGTTCGAAAGAGTATATTTTTTCAAAATAGATACCGTCGTCAATTTTTTAGGATGATATTATATTCATAAATCTTGAAATTTTACATGTCTGTTTTTTTTAGAATTCAACTTCTGAATAGATGGACCATGAAATGAACCATCTCAATAATGTACAATGATTTCATTAAAAAAAAAATATTTTTTTACTTTGAAATTTGTTTTAAATAAAGTTGGATCAACTGTACTAACTAGCGAAACAATAAGGGATAATGAGGGATAAATAATATTATAATAAATCTATTCTAGAGTTAAATGCCAAAAGAAGACTACATTTTAAGATTTCTTAATATAGCATGGAAAGCGTGGACAAAGAGGAATAGAATTTGTGAAAGTTACACTTTTTTTTATATTATATTTTTTAAATACTTTATGATGCTACATGTGTGCAACATTTCAGCAATATCGAATCGGTAGTTTTTGTGTGAAAGATAAACCATTTTCACAAACTTTCACATTTATAATAATAGACAGATTAACAAGTTGATTATAAACGCAGGAACGAGGTGTACTTCCGGTGGGGCGGCGGCACCGTGGTGGTGTGGCTGCAGAACGCGGCGGGCTTCGCGCGCTGGGGACCCACCGAGGAGCGCGTGGAGGCACTGCTCGACGCCTGGCGACCCCGCCCCAAGCGAGAGGCGGCGCCGGAGCCCGAGCCTGCGCCTGCCGCTGAAAAACGCTAAGGCCAAGGCTCCTGCGTGCCTGCATCGCCGTCTAATGCAACTGCTCGAGCCGAAACTGCATCTAGTGCCCGAGTAGTGCTCGAGTCTGAGCGCGCACCCGATGCCGGGGTCGCTAGGGCTTAAGTCGATATACACTTGAGTCTGAGGACGTGTCTTACGTCGATAAGCGCTAGTACCCGTGTGAGCGCTCGCATGATATCGATAAGTGCTGATGCTTGAGTTTCAGAGCGTTCGGTAAGCACTAGTGCCTGAGTCTGGGCACATACATAACGTCGATTAGCGCCGGCGCCTGAGTACAGCGAGCGAGCAACACTAACGAGTGTCCGAGTTTACTGCACTTTCTGTTAAATGACTTTCTGAAACGTTCGGCAGTGTGGTGTATATTGTTGATAAACATAGTAGTGGTTCGTTCTTTACACAATAGCTCCTTAATGTACTGTGTTCGTGCTACAACGCCTAGTACAAGGCAGGACTCGAAGCCGGATAATTCAGCGAGTGTTCAGTGCATATGCTATGGCTATGGTGTTTTTTACAAGCAAATTTTGAAAAGTAGCTTGTTTGTGACAGCTGTTATGTTTAAAAACCAAGTAAACGTATCGAAAGTTGAAATTACGTATAAGTGGTTTATAAATATGTAAAAGTTTAAAAATCACCTCTCAGCATTAGTCTTTCTGACACCACAACTGGCTTTATTAGCTTTCCTGTTATTTATTTATGAAGAAAACTAAATGGCTATAGAATAATATGAAGTATTTAATGTTTAACAATCAGTGGGCAATCATATTTTCTATTGTATACTACTTCATCATTTCACAGATACAATCAAGTCGTATTTAGCTGGTATAGAATTTTTTTTTATATGATGAATTAAATGTGATTTAAGTAATTCTAATGAACTGCAGAAGCTGTTTTCAAGTTTTTAAACTTATATGTACTACAAAAGTTATAATGATGTGCAAGATCATGTTTACATTTGTATATATAGTGACAAATCAATGTACATAAATTTATACATAAATTATATACATAGCTAGTTTTAGGAATTATACGTAGAGTATCTCTTTTTTATTTTCCTTCTCTGTTGTATAGTTTGATAAAGTTTATTATGTTTTGATTGTTTATTATATTTTCGGAAAAAATAAATAGTGTTATTTTATAATTGATTGATCATCAATAAATTCACAGCAAGATTGTAGTTCCTGAGCCCCTTTCAATTAGCTGAAATAATGTACTTAATACTGCACAGTTAAGTACGAGCAATCCCTAGGTATGTATCTAGTTGTCTTTCTTTTTTTCGCTCTATGATCGAGTCGTAAAGTTTTATTATACCCGAAAAGCGGGACTGCGCCTGACGCGCGCAGATCATTTCATTTTGACTTCAAAAGCGGGACCGTCCCGCTAAAATCAGGACGTCTGGCAACGCTCGCGCTGGTTAGCACTTTTGTGTGTAGGGTTACCAGATAGATTGCATTGCTGGGACTGTCCCAGACTTTTGCATCTTGTCCCGTATTATATTATTACCGTAGTAGAGAATGTTAAGTTTACCCACGGTTGATTGAACGACGCCTAACCTACGGTTTACATTAATACTTTCTCTTGATTCCTCTCTCTGCGTGCTACGTAGGGCTCGTACTTTTGGATGGTCTAAAAAAAGAACTAACAACCTAATTTACCCGAGTCGGTTTTGTATCGATTTATAACTGTAGGCCATTATGGTGGAAGATGCAGTGTTGATCCCAATCAACACTGCATCTTCCACCATAATGGTCACCCTACTAAACTATCTGCCTAAACCAGCAAAATCGTCAAACTTTTAAGTTTTAAACTATATACCTACCTCGTTAATCCAGGCCGAGATCGTCAAGCAGACGATCCGCTTATGCTGTGACGATCGGCCTAATAGATATTATTATGTAAGTAATAATTTGTATGTGAATAATTGTACAAAGACTTTAATTACAATAATTAACCCCGTAACCATTCAGGAATTGTACCTACATTCCAGCATCAGCTCAGCAACATGACATGCTAACTACTAGATGCAAATATCAGAGTATCTTTAGGTAATATACGAAAAACAATGTAGAAACCTTAAAAAATTGAGGGTTGCCTTCGAATACTCTAGGATCTTATCATCAGATTTCACACATTCAAAGAGACAAGTATATTCTTTCAGACGAAATAATAATTTCTCAAATCGGTCAAGGCGTCTTCGAGTAATCGGGGAACATACGAAAAAATTTAAAATACGTATTATCGAATTGAGAACCTCCAGCCGAAACCTTGAAATTAATTTTGCTATTTAGGCCCCCCCCACATTTGGCGTGCGCGATCCTCGGGCGTGCGAGCTGCAAGGGCGCAGCGTGCGCGCGGCGCGCTCGCGACGCTCTTTTATGTACGTGCAGCTCGCACGCCCGAGGATCGCGCACGCCATATGTGGGGGACGCCTTAAATAACGACTTTTTGTGAAGCCGAAAATTCTAATTCAGGATATTTTTCAATTTTCACTAAAATAGTTGAAAAATGGCGGCTTGAGTATTTTGTTTCTGAGCTCCAATGACTAGGCCTTTCTCCAGCTTCCGTATTATTGTTAAGTTTTGGTACACTGTATATTCGATCATGTGACGTATAAAGTTAATACTATAGATTATGAAATAAAAAGCACAAATCAAGGATAATATTTTTGTAATTGTTATCTAAAAATATTAATACCTATTGTTATAATAAAATGGGTAGTCTCGAGTAATTGTACAAACAGTAGGTGAATGACCAACTGTATAATTTCTCGTGTCGGTTGATGATCCAACATTCCACGCTTGGATGTCTAATGATCTACTAAACTTATTTTTTAAGTATATTTACTAGAAAATAAGACAAACATTTGTTTATATTTGTATTATTTATCAAAAACAGGTACATGCAACATATAATTTTATTATCAACAAAATTAGTCTTCCCTATTATTAAATATGCCTGTACGGCACGGCATACTTAGTTGTTATTACATAAAATATAACTAAACAGTGCATTGCACTGTTATCATCAAGTTTTTAAGTCATGGAATGGAAGACTCATTGTTTGAGATCTCATTATGACTCTTGCCATTACAAACCCATAGAAAAATATCATAAAATGATATTTTCCTTTTACTTTCTTAATTATGTTACTACCTATCTTAATGCCCTTATTTCACCATTTACTGATAAAAAAATACCTATAATTTTGACCCTTTGAAGTGTGCTGATTGTAGTTTGCAGCTTTTAAGTTTTGTGTCCCGCGGTTTTATGTAACTCCTTCCATACCAAACTTTATCAACGGTCCAGCCCTTAAGTGTGAAAGCGGGGTACGGATACACGACGACATCAGACATGAAGTTTTGTAGCATTCAAAATTTTCTTCAGTTCAGGTAACAACCGATTAAATGCCCCAGGTTGTGCTCTTCTTCTATAATCCATGAACTCATATCAATCTCCTATTACGACGGCGATGTCGGTTCTTGGCGATGGAATGAGGATTGAATGTACCACACTGTGGCAGTGAGTGTATTATGCCGCGATAAGTGAAGAAAGCGTAGACAGCCAGCAGCCAGAACACTTTTTTAAACTGAGACACTAGAAATTAGGGCGGCGTATCCAACAAAGCTGCGATCGGCGGCGTTGCTTTGTTCGATAAAACCCAGGTGCAATCTAATGTCGTCGTGTATCCGAAGCATAATTTTGAGATTAATATTTATTTTATTTTAAAACTTCTTGCACATAATAAGTGTACAATGGCGGACTTATTGCCATATTTATGATTGGTATAAGTTACGGATATAATTATTTATGGACACAAACAATATATTTGCAATTATACCGACAACAATTTCCCAAGCCTCTAACTACAAAGAGACAAAGTTACATGGTTACTACCTATTAAAACAACAGAGGAGACCCAACGTCGTGGTAACGTTGTTTCGATTATTGTTTCTCTAAAATCCCAAGGGCGCTATAACATCAATTGATCGATATTACTCGATTGGTGTGGAAAGTAAAAAAACCGATACACTGGTAAAATATATTATTAAGGCCAGACGGCTCTTCTCCGCTTGATCAATTTCCATCAAAGCGGAGCCGAGATACAATTTGATTGTTATTCAAGACACATCTCCGCTCCGCTTCGCTTTGGTGGAAACTGGGCCTCATACCTGGTTCACACTCCGCCCACGATGGCGGTAAGCGGGCTCGGCCGAGCAAAAGCCACCAAAAGAAATAGCTGACGATATAGCAAAGTTTTATGTGTTTCTTGTTACATCTATAGTAGTTAATATTTTTATGTACATAAGTAAAATAAATAACCCCCATTATTTTTTCATGAGACTAAAGCTGCGTACGCATGACTATGGACGACGCAACGGCGGCGTCGTCTCAACTCGGGAGTAGACCGTAGCACCACGACTGTTTTAAGAAAAACAATGCCGAAGTATAGATAAAATCACGGTGCACAATTTATCTTTTTGCCTGCGCGGCTAATCAAATTAATATTCATACTTATGTTATTTTATTTATTTATTGCTTATGGTGCGAATATGCAATGTGCGGCAAATAGTAAATGTATCCACTTCTAATGTAAGTACAGTCGGCTCCTTAGATTAAGTCTCAGACAACATACCCAGATACATAATCAATACAACCAAAGTATTCTTATAGGCATGCATACTAAAGTTGCTAGAAATTGCGAGGGTTATTCAAAGAAAAAAAAAACACACACCGTCACATAGACAGGAGCCGACGTACGTCGAAGATTTACTAACAACACCAAAATTATATAATATTACTTATCGTAGGCAATATTTTACTCACAAAACGTTCATAAAATTACAGTGACCATGTGTACAAGTTTATAAAAATTGAGACTTTGTTCCTGTGGATTTAGGTATTTTATCTAACTTTAAAAAGGTATCCAACAGAGAAAGTTTCAATGAATTGAAAGTGGCATCTCGTTTTGCAGACATTATACTGTGTATTATTGACAAGCTAAAGATTTCGGAGAATATATCGAGTTCAATACAGAGTTTTATATAAGCTTTAGAAATACGACACGAAATTTTCTCAATTGGTTAGCTTTACATAATCCAAAGGAATCAAGTCTGTAATATCTATACATATTACATATAATAAATATATCAATAGATGGCGCAGGTATAAGCCAGGATTTTATCAAGGGCTAGCTTTATTAGCTAGCAGCTAATAAAGCTAGCGTAATGGGGGAATCTCACAATTGATACATATTTTGGACGAGGCGGAAACAGTCTTTAGACTTTTTATTCTAGGGCAGAGAATTTCTTCCCTTTCCATTATATTTCCTGGCTGTGCCCATGCGTTTGTGGAGAGGTTTTTGATCTGTATGTTAAAACTAAATATTGTTTAATTACATTAGTCTACTACAAAAGATTTCACAGAAATATTTCAGACTTCAAATAAATAAAAATCAGTAGGTACTTTGCAAAATAGCATTAAGGCACTGTTGTGCATTTTAGTGTGGTATGTACTGCACAACGTTCATTTTATATTTTAGGCGTGTGATGAACAGCCACTTGTACAAATTATTATTAATGCACTGCCTTTTCTATACAAAAAAATAAACATCGAAGATAAAATTAAGTGATTATTAAAGCTATAATACAATAAGTTCTACACAATACTTTATAATAATATTTAACTAGTAAGTAATGAAGATTAATTCTAAACAAATAATTGTAAATACACATATAAATAAAAAGCGACACTTGTGAATTGTATCAAAGCGCGATGTAGTTCCCATGATAATTATGTTTTCCTACAATGTGTAGGTACGTCAAGTACTGTGAGCAATTACATACTAAATCAAATCAAACGAGATTCTTCCTCTGATTCGCGTGACTACACCGAGTGCATTGGAAAGGACAAAGAAGCGGACATATTTTTTTCCAACTAATTACAAAGATGTTACAATACACTCTGGGCCATCGGAGGAAAATACACCTTTATATGATACATATCTTATAAATTTATATATAAACGCGAAAATAATTCATAAAATTACTCTCTACTACAGCTAAATTACTTATTAAAGAAAAATAAATAAGATAATCTGTAATGAATTTACAGATTATCTCTTACATTGGTTTTCCTTTGTTCAAAATTAAAAGTCACAAATTTCTAGCTATTCACAATGACTTGTTTATGGTGCTGCTTTACAGTGTTATGTGAATGTAAAATATTTAAATGTATTTATTATTATTACTAACTATTATTACGAAACATTCAAATTACTTTAATATGTTTTGGGTTTTTCTTTACGAAAGTCATTCATGTAACATTCCAGTAACAAAATTACAAGATAAGCATGTGCAGATTTTCAGAAATTCTGATGATCCGTTAGGTACGAACAAGTCTATGGTTTTCATATCCATAGATTAATGTCATTACAAATGTTCAGGACATTCCTTGATGGCAGTTAGTAGTCCATCTTTAGTGATTCAGTTATATTCTTCATCTTCATCCATCGCAAAATCCACACCCGAGTCGACAGCACACACAGGACTGCAAGCAAAATATGTTCTAATTAATATTATAGTATATATACCTTTTTTTCTTTAAACAACGTATTAGTATAGTCCCACCTGCCTGATGATAAGTAGTAACTACATCCAATGGACTTCAACAATCCACAAACGCAAATTGCTGTAGACGCTTCATCTGGGGACTACGTGTTATGTCTCATGATCCAGGAATTTCAGGGTCTCACAGGGCCAGGATCTCACCACCATACCAGAAGTGAACAGAGGAGCAAGTTAACGAGCGCGAGATCTTGTGCTTGTATGCTTGCCCGGCTGAACACAGTAATGTAAGCACTTTTATTTGGAGGCAGGTTAAAAGTGAGACGGTGGTGCTTGATTGGTGCCGCCACCCTTGAGCTAATTCACGCAAGCTCTACCACCATAACCAATATATAAAACTGTATTCTTATAATTAGCTTATTGCTCAGTCAGATAAGATAAAATCCATGAATACGGCACTACTAGTGTTTACAATCAATTAGTTATTCACACACAACAGTCTGCGTGACAACAATATATATCGTGGGTTGAAAACATTTTTTTGGATGTTATTAAAAAAAGGAGTATATTTAATGGGAATATTTCACACTTCGCACAATTAACTAATACATTTTTCATCCAGATTGGTTTAAAGTTATCAATGACATCAGTACAACCAACATCTTCTAATTATATAAATCACCCGTCTTGGCGGCAAAGACACATTGGTGTCTCTTCTGTTGTTATTGAAGAAAATTCATAAAAAATGTCGGCGCCTTTGGCCTTGCCGTACTTTTGGCAGCGCAGACACTAGAGTACCGTTTCTTATGTTTTTTAAAAATCTTGGCTAAATGGCTACAATTCTCTTGGTGGCGTTTTAGTGCCACTTCTTATTTTTTTACAAAATAGTATGTTCAGATATATTTGTGAAATATGGGTGATTTATATAATTAGAAGTCTTAGGTTGTACTGATATAATTGATCCGATTAGGCGTTCGAATATATCTGGATATTTGTTTGTGACTATATATAAGTATCCAACTGTACCTCACTTACATGTAAGGTGGAGGGATGTTTTTCTTTTGTGGGGTATCGTTAGATAGGTCTTTTAAAAACATTGAGGAGTTGGTAACACAATTATACGATTTAGTTGCGAGATATCAAATCTTAAGGGCAAGTTATTGTTCGAGTAGGGCGTGACCTCCCCCGCACTTCCCCGTCTAGATAAAGCTAAACCAATGGATCAAAAATGAAGGCCAACGACGGTTGTGGCGGTAGTACATGTAATGAACTTTGAAGGCAAACAATAGCGACTATTGCGACTAAGTTAACTTTGTTATTAAGAGTAATAGAGGTCCATAAAGATAAATGCAGTTACTTGGAATATTTGGTACATAATACATACATTATTATTTTCTTTGATAATTAACGCGATAATTATCCACTATAATTCATTACTTGGTTTCCTTTTTTCCTATATTTCGCCCATTTTAAATGATAATAATTAACAAAATAGTAGATACTAAATATTATTTTTTAGGTGTAAGCTTTAATCACACTTCATATATTTTTCAATCTAAATAAGAGTATCTATAGTAAAAATACACCAACCTCATGGCTCTACAAGTAAAGAAGACAATTCGCTTCAACTTTCTGTTGTAGAAAAAGTAGTTAAACGCCCACAGACAGCCCGGTTCCCCAAATGGATCACTAGCTAGGTCTGGGTTGTAGCTGTATATGCGACACTCGGGCAGTGTCACCTCCTCATCGGCGGCAGTCCATAGAGCTGGACGAAGCTGCCTCCACCGCGCACCGCCCACAGCGGACAAGGCGGCATCTACAGCACTCTGCACCCAACTCAGTGAAGGTTCTGCGCTGAATTCACTGCTCTGTTTCGTAAACATAACATATTTATTTACTTAAATTATATACTATAATTATATATTAATATACACATAGCTTGCATCCGCGGCTCCGTTTTTCCTGGGGTCTTAAACATTCTGCAAACCTTCTAGTGAAAATTGGTTTGCAGTAGTGCATTTGCTAAGTTCATTTTATACACTTCTAGAAAACATATTTTTTCGTTGTTGATATTGTATTTTTTTATTTTAGAAGATTGCAAATGTTGAATGAAAGAAATAAATATCATTCGAAAAAAACACTGTTTAGATTAGTTATGATACTTTCTTGCCTTTGGCTTATCATGAAAATAAATGATTTGAATTTGCCTTGCCTAGCAACGGGGACAGAAAGCTTAACAAGCTCTCAGAGAGAACTTGTTATGTTAAGCTGGTCACTAATTCAATGGCTGGCCACCAATAGTATTACTTAACCATTGGTGATCATTGGGAATGTGACAAGTAATTACTAAATTGTTTAAGCGATTGCAATCCTCATTATATTATTATAGATGCCCCAGTAACTATGTCTGTCTGTCTGTTACACCGTCAGCTCTAAACCACAGAATCGATCTTGATGAAAATAAGTATGGAGATAATTTAAGACCTGAGGAAGGATAAAGGCTACTTTTTACCGACATACGACGCAGGCGGAGCCGCGCGCAGAAGCTATATAATAAGAATCTTTGATGCTTCAACTTCACAACAGATCACAAAATAACAAAGTAGAGCTGTGAAAAAAACAAAGTGAAAGCAGAAAGTAAGGCATGTCAGAAAGAAGAAAGTGTAAAAGTGTAGTAAAAAAACCTGTGCTTATTTGGCACTGTATTAAGACAATTAGTTTATAATCAATGAGACCTTCTATTTTAATAGATGAATAGGGGAGGGCAATTAAACAAATGCTTGCAGGCTGGGCGCCTGTGGATGTTATGCTCATTAAAAAATATTTTTTTTATATAAAAATACCATATAAACAAAACCGTGGGCGAAAGTAAGTTTGTTTGTTTGATTGAGCTAATCTTGAGAACTACTGGTCGCATTTTAATCATTGTTTTGTGTTTGATAGTTACGTTAAACTCCACTGGAGCGGAGCAGTAAGGTAATGGGACCCATTGAGGTAAAACAATAAAGGTGGTGATGTGAGTAACTTCTAGCGTTTTGGAGCACTTCATTAATTTTAGAGCACAAACCAGAGATCCTCTTGTTTTACGTCAATGGCAGGTGCAGCTATTATTAAATACAACAAATTTGACACAGACAAAGTCACCAATGTCTGCATCAATTTTAAATATTTTTAATATTATTATAACATAACTTCACACCTATATTTCCCAGAAAGGTGTGGCAGTGGTGTACAAAGCCCACATTCCCTTATCCCCAGGGTATAGAGGATAACCAATATTTTTTTAAATCACTAGATAATCCCTAGAAATATTATTAAATATAGATATAATTATAATGAAAGCAATAATTATATAATTATGTAATTAGGAACATTAGTAAAGTAATTACTATAATCACTTGCCTATCAAAATATTGACTGTTATAAACATAGAAATCTTAATAATAAGGCAATAGAAATGTCAAAGACGCGTGACCTTGTCGCCGCGCATCTGTCTAGTCAAACACAAGTGCGAGTTGAGGAATTGTCGTCATAATGTCATCGCAAAAAGAATAATTTTGTTTGCAGGAATACAAGCGCATGAGTCTAATCGAACACAAGTGCGAGTTGAGGAATTGTCGTCTTAATGTCATCGCCAAAAAGAATAATTTTGTTTGCAGGAATACAAAAAGTGGTATTTGAAAAACGGCGACATGCGTCCCAGTGTTAAAAGATAGTCGATAGCATTTCTATTGACTAGTTATTAAGATTTCTATGGTTATAAATTATTATTGATTGTGACATGTTACACATATAAGAAATTTTAGTTATATTTGTTTCCATCTGATTTTATTTGTTAAGAATAAACATTTATATTATTTCAATTAGTATGATTATTACTGCTTTCCTATTTAATGACTGTAATAATTAGGAAACAGCTTAAAAAAAACATAATTTGTAAAATGCTTTAGTTGCTTCAGAGTGAAAAGGAATAGTGCGGCTATGTCTTAGAACACATGCTGGTGTGAACAGAGAGTAGTGGGATTAGGGATCAACAATGAACCATAAAATTACAACTTACCTTAGCCATAGAAAAGTCATAATCTGGAAAAGCAGCATTCAGTGTAGCAATCAGGTAAAACAATGTTTTCCGTGATATAGTGTCGCACAAAACACCATCTTCATCACCAGATAAACTTCGGCTAGAAATGAAAATTGTTTATGTTGATTACTTGGTAGCTAAAAATTATGCATATCTCTTATCAAGATAAGTTATCTGATATGTAATATTAAGGTGCCTCAGCATAAGTTATCTGTACTCTGTAATAGTTTGTATGACATTATTTTTGAAAAGAGCGTTTTTACCTATACATGATTCCTTCTGGTGGCGACAAAGCCTGTAGATTATGAGTAGTTTCCCCATCTGCTGTGAATCGCTTGTAGAAAGCTTTCTCAGTACCAGCCATCTTGCAGCTGTAGCTCTCTACACGACCCTGCACGGCGCTATCCCCGTTCAGAATCGAAAGAGCTCTGCTGAGGGCCTCCAAATGGCCACTCTCTAAGAGTTTCATTTTCTCTATTTTTTGTTTTACTTAATTTACCCACTCAAATTGCTTATTATAAGCGGTGCCCTTATATTTGTACAACACGGTGTACTATTTCTGTACATAGCCGTAGGGTGTATGAATATTCCTTTTCTCTTAGAATGTAGTAGGTTCACACTCGGAATCAATTTCGTCTTCTGTTCTTCTTCCGCTCTGATGGAATGCGGGAACATCACAAATAAGAAGAAAAAATAGATTTTACAAATTGCTGTACGGTAACAAATTATTTATAGCTTGTTTTGCCCTAATACAAGGAGATCGCGTCACTGCACTTGTTGTCCCACAAAATAGTTATCACTATTTTTTGCAATTACAGATAAGTATCCATAGAAGACATGGTCACAAACGAACGATACACAACACAAAGATACAAGAACTAATCAATAATTATGGTTCTATCGTGTCTAACAAATTCTTTTTACAAATATACAAATTGGATTTGTTACAACACAAAACAATTCAATGGCGGACCAACTATTAGTAGTGAGCAGTGTTGCTATGCTATGCTAACAATAAGAACTCCAAAATTTCAAGGTAAACAAAAGTCGCCGGCATGTCGCTAGATCTCAGATTCCTGCATCTGGCGAGTTTTCTTTTATTATTCACCTAACATTTTTGTTATTTTTTGTTGTAAAATAGCTTGTATCTCAGAATGGGTGAATGCTATCGCAATAATAATGTAAATATAGTCATCTTTCAGCATCTTTTAGCACATCCCTTATCGACATAGCGGTATAACCAAATTTATAAAAACAATTACTTAATAATAAAAATGAAATAAATACTATTTCCTTTTTAAACATTCGCGACTTTTCCAATTAAAATTGTGGTAATTTAAAACGTCATATTATTAGTATGCATAAATTAGAATTTAAATTGTTCTAAAAGTGTTACAGTTACAATTGATTTGTATTATAATAAAATGGAAAATGTAGGTACTTTAATCTTTTTTTCTATCCTATTATAAGTAACGATATGGAATAGGTTCAGGGTGACAGAGAGGACAAATTTTCATTATTTTTTTAAAGCATGCACTATTTCAGAGATACAAATTAATTTTGAACAAAAGTAGGAAGCTAAAAAACATAAGATGAAATTAATAAAAAAAATAGAAACATGTTTTTTTTTTGTGAATCTGTTGATTAGTTTTTGTAGCATTTCACAAACATACGCGAGTGCTATTTGAAATAAATTGACATTTAGTATGTTATATATCACCGGTATTCTATTGTAGATTACGGTTAACTATCTGTAAAAAAAATTTGTTAAATTATGGCTAATAGCGTAAATTATCACGGTAAACTTACTCTAGGCTTTTAAACTCTAGACTTGTAACTTGTAAAAATGTTAAAATATTAACAATCCTTAATCTTTAACTATTAACGTGGCTTTTATTAGTTTTGTGCCGGTATCCGCACATAATCACGTGACATAATTATGTCGCTGAGTGCTGAATCGCGATAACGAAGTGTTCACAGAGAGTATACATAAATATATAACACTTCCAATATCCTACAGTTGAACAGTTTTAAGCATTTACCATACCAATAAAATCTATATATCTAGTCTATATTTTTCTTCATTTTGCAATAAATTATAGATTTTTTCATTTCTTGGTCATACATAATTCCTAATACCACAGTAACTTACCATTACTGCCCAAAAGTCGCCCAGATCTAGCGATATAGTCCCTAAATTGGCAACACTGTAAATGGTTGCCAGTTTTATTTAGACTCACGAAAATGTAAAAAAAAACATCTCGTTCATATTATATTATACTACACGTTCAATCAGGATCATGCACTCAAGCCGTGTCCACTCTTAAAGGTACACTTAGAGACTTGCCCAGTCCTTCGCGTCGTGACTAGAGATGCATATATTTTTTTCTTATTATTTGTATCATCATCAATAATATTATTAAACTCTTTTTTTTTCTATTTATCATGACAATGTGTTTACCGGCGCCAAATGGGCATTATTATTTCATATTACTTCAAATAAAAATAATGCGAGATATATTTTTTATGATACTGTTGATTAGTTTTTTTAGGGTTATTATAAGGTTTTTTATTTGTACCCAAAGGGTAAAAACGGAACCCTATTACTGCGACTTCACTTTCTGTCCGTCCATCTATCGCTAGAATGTATCTCATGAACCGTAATATAACAGACAGTTGCAATTTTTACAGAACAACAAATATTGAAAGCCAAATAAAATAAATATTTATGTAAAAAAAATTGCAATTCTAGTTAAATTAATAAAATGTATTTAAAATTTCGATTATATCCGATATTTTAGTATAACTATCAATTATTACTTAGTAATTAAACCTCTCTGACCATAATGATCATTTGGCTGTAAAGTTAAATTCAGATTTAGATTCACTGGGGTCATCAAACCAGTCAGTCGGGTAAGTCATTAAATAAACATAAAATAACACTACGCCTATATTACCTAGAAAGGTTTGACATAGGTGCACAACACCTACACTTCACCTGTTTTTTCGGAACAGAGGGTGAGCCTATCGCAGTATCGCCATCCACCGTGCCCAATTCCGACTCCGAGCTGCTATTGTGAATTTCTTGACGGAAAGTTCACAAATAACACTTTGCCCGACCCGAAAATCCAACCCGAGACCTCACGACGAGAGCTACGCTAGAGAATAAGCTAACCACAAGACCATCGAGGCAGTCGTAGTAAGTAAATAAATATTTACAGGCTGTCAAGAAAGAGTTGAAATTAATAGGGGCGCTAGAGTGCTGTTCTACTGTTCGTATGGCAACCCATATAGTTCACTTCCCAGGACTTGATACTTAGATGTATATAAAAAAAAAACTATTATTACCCATTATATCGAAAGCTGTAGCTAAGCGTTAAACGTCGGTTTAACACGATGAAATCGGCACTAAGCAATAGTAAAAATAATGTAATTAATTTGTAGATACAGCCAGCAGTCATAAATTAGTTTCCGTTTCCAGACTATTTTGCCAAGCTGATTTGTGGTTTTACTGTCCTCTGTTTTTATCAAATACCAGAAAATAAAAGAAAAATATATTTGAAAAATATTTTATTTTAAGTATTTGAATAAATCTTTTCTTTCTATACATATTATTAAACTGCCTAGTTGGTCTAGCGTTAAAAAAAATGAACTTTTTGTCTAATAGCACACAAATCAAAGTTATCTAACACTTTCTTCGGACGACCTTTTCGGTTTTTTCCTGGTGTAAGAAATACGCCTCTATTTTGTGCTCCTCCTCGTGCAATTCTTCGAATAGTACTTACTGATTTACCTGAATTAAGTAAAAATCATAGATATAGCAGAAAAGATAAAGCAGTCAGTATATTATTTTATGTTATTTACTTAAACTATACTCAAGTATCAACATTAACCTAGTCGCGCTATACCGCAACACTGAGTACAACAAACGTCAACTAAACCAATGAGCTAGTTTTAATTATTGAATAATCCGCTTATTTCAGCAACAAATTCAAAACAGCTTTGGTTTTATCCATTACCTATACTTGATTTGACTAAAAACAACATGTTAAACTCTCACATACCGGTCATATCAGCGGTGCTTTGATAAACATTGCCGATATCCGAAAGAATTTTTTTTGCCTCATATTCCATTAAACATCTTTTATATTATACATTGTAAATTATTTCTCTTCCAGACCTTCGGATAGTTTTATTCATTGTTTATTACTTTTTCCTGTTTTGATTGCCGTTTTATACTCTTATAAATAAAATTTACCAACGCGTAAACTCTGTTTACATTATTTATTGACATCTGTCATTATTTTGACAATATTGCTAACAGACAAAAAAATTAGTTCCAAATCTACTCTTTCTTGACAGCCTATACCAACAAACCAATTTTGCGGTTTCAGTTCAGTTTTCGCCAAGAACGTAACTCGTAATCTGCAAGCTTTCTCGAACCTAAAACAATATCAACAGACGAGTAGAGCGCATATACTACTTACACCTCGGGACTCGCTCGCTCGCCTCGTGATGTGACTTGTCGAGTCTCTAAGTGTACCATGAATGACTGAAATATTTCCTTTGCTTTCGTTTGACAATTTTGACTATTACCTATCTAATCAATCTGTCAACAGTGTCATGCCAATCAATATCTCGAATTTTTCTTAAAATTCTTATATTTATTTATGTAATTTCCACCCTTGTCGTAATTAAGTTACCTTTTTGCAAATTTAATTATTGATATAGACTACGTGCAATTATTTTAATTTCATAGTTAATATAACCTACAAAGTGAACAGTCTTGCGTGAATATAATGTTATCATTATCGACAGCTTTTAGTAGATTATTAAGAACTAATTGCCCCAGGTGTTATCGATACCAAAATTATGGTAAGTAAGGTGTACTAATTTCATTCAACAACCTGTGAAACTCATACGATATCGTAGTCAAGTTTCTTTTTGCCGCATAACGCGGGCCTTTTGATTAATAAGTTGTCAATGTACTTTAGTGCCAATGTTTGTATAATAATCATGTAACTTTCACTTTCAGCTACTCGTAAGAGATTTTATCGAAACACCAGTGTTATTCAAAGTGATAATAAATGGGAGATAACATTAGACCATCGTCGCTTAAAGACGCCCAATGGAAGTGTGCTTGCTGTGGAGAGCGAGCCTCTAGCTCGGGCCATTGCAGCTGAGTGGGATTCACAAACTGAGCATATTACACTGCCTAGTATGCATTTGGTGAGTGGCATGGAATGTATAGACAGTACATCTACTATTCTTAAAAGAGTTCCATCAATATAAAATACAGTAAAGTCGAAGACTGCACTATGATCAATAACTTTGTTAATTTATTAAATTATGTTTCATTGAAGTCCAGTTTTCACCGAAAATGATGCAATACTCCAGATACCAGATATGGTAAAGTAACACACAATAAAATTGCCTTTTACAATATGTGACAGCTACACAGAAATAGGACTAGTTAAGTAGCCAAGAATGAAATATCTTTTTTTTTCTTGGCTCATTTACTTTTAAATATAGAGTGGGCTTGAGATACAAGCATAATTATAGTGTTTATTACTAGCACGAAAGTATGCCACAATTGATCATTTGCTAATTAGTAGTATGTGCTAATAATGAGCATGCTCATTTTGAATTTACTCAAAAAATCGACAGTCAATAAGCACTGTTTCTCATTATTAAATGTATTTGTGCTCTTTTAACTGACAAATGTGTCAGTTTGAAGAGCACATTTGTTTTAAGCATGACATTGTATAAGTATGATTTTGCGCAACTTGTAAACACAGTAAGTGCCCTTATGGCAATTCTTTTTTTTTTTTAGATATTTGAGATGCTGACATTATGATCTATTAGAGTAAAAACTTGTGTGTTTTATATCTATTAAAGGCAGAAAAATAGTTTTCGGAAAAATTTAAACTTAAATCGGGTTTTCCTTGAAACTGTAAAATGATCTTTGCATTTATGAATTGTTTGTGTATAGTATTATGTTTATAAAGTACAACAATAAAGTGTTATTTGTAGACAGCATTGTGCAACACAGCATTGGATAATCCCGGGAAGCTGACAAAATATGACATATCCAGTTATTTGTTAGACTACTTTGCCACTGACACCCTATTGTTCTTCTCTGATGTAAGTAAAAGTTAAATGACATGTAATTTATACCAATTTAAAAATCAACAATGTCACTATGTGTACAACTATTGGTTTTATATTTGTAGGAAGAAAAAGAATTGCAAATTTTGCAAGAAAAGAAATGGACACCTTTAATAGAATGGTTTGAAAAAAGGTTCAATGTGAAGCAAGAGGTGGCTACAGGGTTGGTGCCACCACCAGTCACTGCCAACACCAGGGCTGTGCTCGGGAGATACTTTTTGTCATATAATTTTACAGCACTCAGTTGTAAGTAAAATTGTATTCAGAGGATATTTAAAAAAATATATATATTTTCATTTATTTTCTTATAATTTATTTTACATATAATCTTATTACCAGGCCTCGGAATTAGGTAGAGTTTTTTGTGTACTTGCATCGAAATGTTGATATTAATGTGGACCTTCCCGGGATTTCTAATGGACAATCCCGTGTGGCCAACAACATTACGAATAAATAATAATAAAAACCTCAGAGATAGACAAATAAAACAAAGATAATTAAAATATTTTTTTTATTAGTTTACATTAATTCACAAAACAAAAACATACGCATATTTCGCATTTTTTTATAAATACGAGCAAATACTTTTGCTTCTAGCCTAGACTCGTGAGGTTTTGGTTATTCAAACGGTCCATCAGAATCATTTTCCTTGTCCGAACCATTACCAGTAAAATTTGAAGTGTTCGCTTCCGACATTACTGTATAACTTTTGTGAGACTTAAAATATTTAGTCGCGTGTGCAGTAGTTTGAATTGTGTAAAAAAGTAATTAACTTTTTATTTAAAAAATCATGAGATTTTTTTCTGCTCTTAAAAATTAATCTGGATCGGGATTTGAGGCATATCCACTTTATTCTTTCGCTGTATGAAATCAGTGTAAGTACATGAAAAACTCTACCTAATTCCGACCCTTGCTTATTACTTATAATCTAATAATTTATTTTCTTTTATGCAGCAATGACCTTTGGCATAGAGGCTCTCAAATCACCAATTCTAATGTTGGCCTGTGTGGAACGACATATTGATATCAAAGAAGCAGTTTTTTTATCACGACTTGAAGAAGAATACCAGGTTTGTACCCTCAATATTAAAACCGTTTCATTTGTGGTGCATATTAATAGTTGGTAAAAACATAGGTACAAAGCTTAAATGACGACATTTCGTTTTGACAGCGTTCAGTGGTTGTACTTTATTTACAGGGTTTTCGGTAAGATTAAGGACACCCTGTATATGAGATAAGATATAATAGAAAACAAGCGACGCTTCGCGCCGCGCCCATACGCTCACCTAATACGCCGCCATTTTTTTTTCGTGGTCTAATGTTCACACCATTTGAGGAGACGATGTGGTTATATGAGGCCCACACCCATAAAAACGACCACCCTGTGCCTGTTCTCGCTTTTTGGTCGGGCCACCGGAACACGTAGTACACCGACTAAGTGCGCCGCGGAGGAAAACAGTTCGGGAGCTTCTGTTGAAGGCTATTTTATTATCATCTCGCTACAACCGAGCAAGCTATTATCATTCTCTACAATATAAGACGTTGTTATAAAGTTATCAATCTCTTTATTTGTTTCTACGCGTTATAAGTAAGATTATTTTTGTTGCAGTTAATGAACTGGGGACGCGTTCCGTGGGCACACGAGCTAAATCAAGCAGAGCTAACTTCGCGGGTGGCCGCTTCCTTGTTGGTCATTCACAGCTCGGTGGAAAAACATTCTACTAAGGCGAAAACCAAGCCCGACGAACAAAGCACATAAAATAAATACATGTCTTAGTTAGTAATATCTGTTTTTCTTTTCTTGTAATGAGATCTTTTCATTTGTTGTTTAGTTTCCACATCTCGGGCCAATAGTGTCCCGGACTTTTGGAAGGCATGCGTGGGGCCGAAGCCAACAGCGCAGAGGCCCGATAAACATTTTTACTCTCAATGTACAAGGCACAATTAAAAAAAAAAAACCTACTTAGCCCGAAGTTCGTACTTATCTATTTTGGAGGTGTGGTGTAGGGTTGTGTAACATAGGCATGAACAGAAAGTTAGCCTTGGCAAATGGACTTAGATAATAATATGTACTTATAACTACCTCAATGTTATTATACAGGGTGGAGCGCGCATAAAACGAATTCTCTAATAGAGCATGGCAGAATAAGGTAATTCATCTTAGTATTCGTATTTTAAATAATTTGCTTTATGTCAGTGCAAATTTATATACTACTTCACTTCACTTCACTTTAATTATTTTGAATGAAACACGTAAAAAAGTCGTCTCCTAAAGGCAAAGATAGTAATTGGTTCCGATGCTTCGGCATTTTTTTTTAAGAAAGTGCGTAGAAAAGCATTCAGCACTTCCTTACTGATACCGGTGAAGAAACTTCTTCATTATTACCGACATTACTATGCCAAATTGGAGGGAACAAGCCCACACGTTAGTCATGTTCTCATTTAAACTCAATTGACCTAGTTACGTAATAAACAATATGCTTGTAAGTGGTATGGTTCTTAGGTACATGTAGTGTAGAATCTTAAAATATATATGTCTACCTATTATAATCAACTAGTTTGTAAGATTATCTTTACATATCTATATATTATTATATTATGTATACAATATAATTGTAAATTTGCCATGTCTGTACGTTGAAGATATTTAAGAAAAATAATAAGAGGGGTCATTATAACAGCAGTAGAAGCCAAAACATGTTTTTTTTTTTTTGAATTTTTGTCTGTCTGTCTGTATGTTCGTAGGCCAGGCGCATCACGCAAAAACTACTGCATGGAATTGAATGCGTTTTTGACAGTTGTGTAGCTTGAGGTCTAACTTAAAAGTGGTATAATGTTTTATCTTTGTATTTTATCTAAGGTAAATTAGGAGGAGTAAGTTTATATGGGAGGTTCGCCAATTATAATGAAATATTTATGAAATTTTGCACATCTGCATGGACATAGGTTCCTCACAGGATATAAATTATTAATAAGACAGAATTTTTGGTAATTCCACTCCCCAAGGTATTAAAAGTGTATGAGAGAAGTTCCGCAATTTTGTAGGCAATAACATGGAAATACCTACCAAATTCCACGCGGACGAAGTCGCGGGCGATAGCTTTTAAATATTATAAAAGCAAGGAGGAAGCTAAATTATAAAGAAGTGAGGTCGGAGCACCTATAGTGTTTAAGAATGAAATTAAAATAGCAAAAACGAAGTCGCGAAGTTACGCTAAATTTAGCTGGGCGGGCGGAGAGCGACGCAGGCGCAGCGCATCGTCAGTGCCCGAGTGCGACCTCGCTTTGTTCGCAATCACCAAGAGCGCGCTGCGTTGTTTATCCATTTTCTTAAACCAGCGAGCAAATCTCTTCCGACTCAATTATATCCAATCTTCGTCCTGATTCACGATTCTGTGCCGCCCTATGGCAGACTTGTTCGAACAACGTTTGTGGATAATTCACTCTACTTTTGCACCATAAAATATTCAATTGAGGTTAGTATGTTCTAGTTAGAGGCAGACGCGAAATTTGTTACACCGCTTGGGTCACCACTCCGTAAGTACAATTTTATTTAGTTACGTGTCTATAATTTAGATCTGATTCAATATTGCATGCAACCTTATTACAGTATCTACATCTTTGCTTATAAATATTAAGTTTAAGTAGGTAAAGAAATATTAGGGAACTGGGCAGATAAGTGAATGTTTTGTTTAGTGGATAAAACGGACATTTATTTTTTGCAACAGTCACAATAAAGAGTCACAATATTAGGCATTGGTTTGTATCTATGTGGTTTAATTCTAATTAATTACCTAATCCCTAGATTTCAGTATTATAATATGGATAGTATAAAATGGATGATTCAGTGTAGTTATTTACTACATTTTTGGTGCCTGTAATATCACATCCTTCTCTTTTGTAATGAGATTAGTTCTGTTGAATAGTTTGTATTTCTAGCAAAAAATACCGTGCGGTCCTCGCGTTTCTATATACCTTCTGGTTTTCTTTATTAAAATATTAACTTATTTCCTCATACTTACCGTTTCAGGGGTGATGAACAACGACGCAGAGCTAGGGGGTCGCCCTCGTCCGTTGTCCGCGGGTTTGTGGACGTTGTTCTCGTGGCTGCGTCGTGACGACCGATCAGACTCCAGCGACAGTCTCTCTAGCGCTGGCTCCGACCGCACCGTTGCAAGTTTCGCATTTTTAACTCCGGCTCATTATCATCCTGCAACACCCACAGTCGTTCTCCCTTCACCAGGACCTCCGACCGACTCTTACAGAAAGAGAGTTCTTGACAGGAATGTTCGTCGCCAGCGCGATCATGATATAACTTTACATCGCAAATACGGATTATACAAAAGCGGCGACGCTACTTATGATTACGACGCTTTTAGTTTGCCACCAGTCCGAAGGATTAACAGAGACTCGGTCGATAAATGGGAGCGTGAAAGAAGGGCTACAAGCGAGTGCTTCCAACGACGACTCGCGCATGTGCCCGGCAAACGTCGTGCGCCATTGCCGCCAGTCAGTGCTACCCTTCCGATCCGTCGTAGTAGAAAACGACGAGCACCACAACCACCCATCAAATTAAATGATAAGAACAAAGAAAATATAAAAAACGGGCACGTGAATCCAACTGTTTCACAAATGAATCCACATTTAACGAACGAGAAGCAAAAGTCTCGAAATAATGACGCCACTATGGGATGTAAGTCAGAAAAATATAGTAAAAAAGAAAGCAGTACCAAGGACACGAAAAGTAAATCTGATAAAAGCTTCTTAAAACAATTTTTTGATAGTAAAAAAAGAAATTCGGGAATAGATATATCGTCTGTAAAATTACTTCCTAGTATAAGCGAGTTAGACAGACAAGCGGCAGAGATTATTGAAAACTGTAAATTAAATGCAGTGCAAAACAACAATGTCAACAATATAATGTTGAAAAAAATTGATGGTCCAGGTTCTACTCAGTCTGAAATTTGGATTTGTGTTAATTGCCTAAGGAAATATAACACGTCTATTATTACCTGTTTATATTGTTTACCAAACCAAAAAGTGAATTCCTCTGAAAAGGGTAACTATGAAGGCGCTTCAACGTCGAAAGCTTCGAATAGCTGTACACAAACAGAAAATAAATTTCCGGATTCTACGTCAGCAAATAGAAAAAAAGCTGCTGAAGAAAAACAAAAGCTTAAAGAAATGTTGAAAGAAATGAAAGATTCACTACCAAAGCGACCGAAACATGACACAAAAAATGTTTCATCAGATACAAAAATTACTATGCCTAATGTTCTGAATAGTAGTTCGTACTCAACAGAAACTCCTACTTTACGAGTTGGCAGTACTATTCAAAACGAAAATAAAATACTATCGGAGGAAGCGACTGATAAGCAACCCACATCGAATGTCATTGCTAAAGCCGCTTTGTCGGATGCAGTTCCGTCGACTCATTTGCAATCGCCGGTAACAGTACAACCCCCACCGACAGTACATCCTCCACCAACAGTTCACATTATGCCGGAACATAGAAAAATAATGATAAACGAACCTTTTCAAAAAAAGGATTGCATTCTAAAAAAAGATGCCAATATCAATACTGATGTGAAAGCTACAATGATATTTCAAAATGCATCACAATCGAAAATATCTCCAATCGGCAGCTTTGAACAGTCTAAAACAAAAGATTTACATACTCCGTTAAAAATTTCATCTTTATTAAATCCAGTATACGTTCCTAAAAGCGTTGCTACAAGTAAATCCCAGGAGACAAATGACATGATAAAAACGTTAGCCTTGGCAAATGGACTTAGATAATAATATGTACTTATAACTACCTCAATGTTATTATACAGGGTGGAGCGCGCATAAAACGAATTCTCTAATAGAGCATGGCAGAATAAGGTAATTCATCTTAGTATTCGTATTTTAAATAATTTGCTTTATGTCAGTGCAAATTTATATACTACTTCACTTCACTTCACTTTAATTATTTTGAATGAAACACGTAAAAAAGTCGTCTCCTAAAGGCAAAGATAGTAATTGGTTCCGATGCTTCGGCATTTTTTTTTAAGAAAGTGCGTAGAAAAGCATTCAGCACTTCCTTACTGATACCGGTGAAGAAACTTCTTCATTATTACCGACATTACTATGCCAAATTGGAGGGAACAAGCCCACACGTTAGTCATGTTCTCATTTAAACTCAATTGACCTAGTTACGTAATAAACAATATGCTTGTAAGTGGTATGGTTCTTAGGTACATGTAGTGTAGAATCTTAAAATATATATGTCTACCTATTATAATCAACTAGTTTGTAAGATTATCTTTACATATCTATATATTATTATATTATGTATACAATATAATTGTAAATTTGCCATGTCTGTACGTTGAAGATATTTAAGAAAAATAATAAGAGGGGTCATTATAACAGCAGTAGAAGCCAAAACATGTTTTTTTTTTTTTGAATTTTTGTCTGTCTGTCTGTATGTTCGTAGGCCAGGCGCATCACGCAAAAACTACTGCATGGAATTGAATGCGTTTTTGACAGTTGTGTAGCTTGAGGTCTAACTTAAAAGTGGTATAATGTTTTATCTTTGTATTTTATCTAAGGTAAATTAGGAGGAGTAAGTTTATATGGGAGGTTCGCCAATTATAATGAAATATTTATGAAATTTTGCACATCTGCATGGACATAGGTTCCTCACAGGATATAAATTATTAATAAGACAGAATTTTTGGTAATTCCACTCCCCAAGGTATTAAAAGTGTATGAGAGAAGTTCCGCAATTTTGTAGGCAATAACATGGAAATACCTACCAAATTCCACGCGGACGAAGTCGCGGGCGATAGCTTTTAAATATTATAAAAGCAAGGAGGAAGCTAAATTATAAAGAAGTGAGGTCGGAGCACCTATAGTGTTTAAGAATGAAATTAAAATAGCAAAAACGAAGTCGCGAAGTTACGCTAAATTTAGCTGGGCGGGCGGAGAGCGACGCAGGCGCAGCGCATCGTCAGTGCCCGAGTGCGACCTCGCTTTGTTCGCAATCACCAAGAGCGCGCTGCGTTGTTTATCCATTTTCTTAAACCAGCGAGCAAATCTCTTCCGACTCAATTATATCCAATCTTCGTCCTGATTCACGATTCTGTGCCGCCCTATGGCAGACTTGTTCGAACAACGTTTGTGGATAATTCACTCTACTTTTGCACCATAAAATATTCAATTGAGGTTAGTATGTTCTAGTTAGAGGCAGACGCGAAATTTGTTACACCGCTTGGGTCACCACTCCGTAAGTACAATTTTATTTAGTTACGTGTCTATAATTTAGATCTGATTCAATATTGCATGCAACCTTATTACAGTATCTACATCTTTGCTTATAAATATTAAGTTTAAGTAGGTAAAGAAATATTAGGGAACTGGGCAGATAAGTGAATGTTTTGTTTAGTGGATAAAACGGACATTTATTTTTTGCAACAGTCACAATAAAGAGTCACAATATTAGGCATTGGTTTGTATCTATGTGGTTTAATTCTAATTAATTACCTAATCCCTAGATTTCAGTATTATAATATGGATAGTATAAAATGGATGATTCAGTGTAGTTATTTACTACATTTTTGGTGCCTGTAATATCACATCCTTCTCTTTTGTAATGAGATTAGTTCTGTTGAATAGTTTGTATTTCTAG
Organism: Hypena proboscidalis; assembly: GCA_905147285.1. Classification (NCBI taxonomy): domain Eukaryota; kingdom Metazoa; phylum Arthropoda; class Insecta; order Lepidoptera; family Erebidae; genus Hypena; species Hypena proboscidalis. The sequence continues at coordinate 7,376,240 of LR990130.1, forward strand.
CAAAAAATACCGTGCGGTCCTCGCGTTTCTATATACCTTCTGGTTTTCTTTATTAAAATATTAACTTATTTCCTCATACTTACCGTTTCAGGGGTGATGAACAACGACGCAGAGCTAGGGGGTCGCCCTCGTCCGTTGTCCGCGGGTTTGTGGACGTTGTTCTCGTGGCTGCGTCGTGACGACCGATCAGACTCCAGCGACAGTCTCTCTAGCGCTGGCTCCGACCGCACCGTTGCAAGTTTCGCATTTTTAACTCCGGCTCATTATCATCCTGCAACACCCACAGTCGTTCTCCCTTCACCAGGACCTCCGACCGACTCTTACAGAAAGAGAGTTCTTGACAGGAATGTTCGTCGCCAGCGCGATCATGATATAACTTTACATCGCAAATACGGATTATACAAAAGCGGCGACGCTACTTATGATTACGACGCTTTTAGTTTGCCACCAGTCCGAAGGATTAACAGAGACTCGGTCGATAAATGGGAGCGTGAAAGAAGGGCTACAAGCGAGTGCTTCCAACGACGACTCGCGCATGTGCCCGGCAAACGTCGTGCGCCATTGCCGCCAGTCAGTGCTACCCTTCCGATCCGTCGTAGTAGAAAACGACGAGCACCACAACCACCCATCAAATTAAATGATAAGAACAAAGAAAATATAAAAAACGGGCACGTGAATCCAACTGTTTCACAAATGAATCCACATTTAACGAACGAGAAGCAAAAGTCTCGAAATAATGACGCCACTATGGGATGTAAGTCAGAAAAATATAGTAAAAAAGAAAGCAGTACCAAGGACACGAAAAGTAAATCTGATAAAAGCTTCTTAAAACAATTTTTTGATAGTAAAAAAAGAAATTCGGGAATAGATATATCGTCTGTAAAATTACTTCCTAGTATAAGCGAGTTAGACAGACAAGCGGCAGAGATTATTGAAAACTGTAAATTAAATGCAGTGCAAAACAACAATGTCAACAATATAATGTTGAAAAAAATTGATGGTCCAGGTTCTACTCAGTCTGAAATTTGGATTTGTGTTAATTGCCTAAGGAAATATAACACGTCTATTATTACCTGTTTATATTGTTTACCAAACCAAAAAGTGAATTCCTCTGAAAAGGGTAACTATGAAGGCGCTTCAACGTCGAAAGCTTCGAATAGCTGTACACAAACAGAAAATAAATTTCCGGATTCTACGTCAGCAAATAGAAAAAAAGCTGCTGAAGAAAAACAAAAGCTTAAAGAAATGTTGAAAGAAATGAAAGATTCACTACCAAAGCGACCGAAACATGACACAAAAAATGTTTCATCAGATACAAAAATTACTATGCCTAATGTTCTGAATAGTAGTTCGTACTCAACAGAAACTCCTACTTTACGAGTTGGCAGTACTATTCAAAACGAAAATAAAATACTATCGGAGGAAGCGACTGATAAGCAACCCACATCGAATGTCATTGCTAAAGCCGCTTTGTCGGATGCAGTTCCGTCGACTCATTTGCAATCGCCGGTAACAGTACAACCCCCACCGACAGTACATCCTCCACCAACAGTTCACATTATGCCGGAACATAGAAAAATAATGATAAACGAACCTTTTCAAAAAAAGGATTGCATTCTAAAAAAAGATGCCAATATCAATACTGATGTGAAAGCTACAATGATATTTCAAAATGCATCACAATCGAAAATATCTCCAATCGGCAGCTTTGAACAGTCTAAAACAAAAGATTTACATACTCCGTTAAAAATTTCATCTTTATTAAATCCAGTATACGTTCCTAAAAGCGTTGCTACAAGTAAATCCCAGGAGACAAATGACATGATAAAAACAGAGTCAAAAAATGATAAAGAAAAGAAAATTGAAGCAATGTTGGATAATTCAAATAGACTATCTAAAATCACCGATAATGCGCTCACCTCCAGTAGTGCTTCAGCTGGTTCATCTATGTCTCAAATAAGTCGGTTGCCTGTCAGTACGGCGAAGATTGAAATAAGACCTAAAATGGAAATAGAAAAATATAATAACGACGCACTCGTGCCACCAAGAATCAGTCACGTGTTAGCTGAAGAAACAAAAAATAAAACAACAGAAGTGAAAATAAATAACTTATCGCCATCTTCATCGAAAAAAGAAGAGATTAAAATAAAAGATACTAATGCGCCAAATCAACACTCTAGACGCAGAGAACTAATTCAACAACTTGAACAGTCTATAGCTAAAGGTGATGAAGTTGCTGCAGCTGAAGCTGCAGTTAAACTAGCGCAGTTACGGTTGTCATGTTCAGTATTGTCTTTCTCGTCTCAAATTTTGTCCCAACCATCTACATCTACTAGTTCCAATGCTATAACTAATAACAATTTAACTAAAGTACTCTCAGAAAACAAAGCGCCTGACGGACAACTGAATGAATTATCACAAAGTAATTCTGGCGCAGATAAGGGTATTTTAACTCAAAAAGCAGTTGTTAGTAAGGTTGCCGCGAATACTGGCTGGTTATCAAATAGTTCGTCAGCTACAGTATTAAATACTGAAACACCAAAAAGCAAACCCCAACAAAAAAGTCAACAAAAACCTGCGCTTGAAACTAAAAAGCAAAGTTCGTCTTCAAATGATGCCATGATTACGTTAGTATATAAAATTCCATTAATAGTATTATTGCGTATCTTTCTTACAATTACTGTTATGATGCAGAAACTGTTATTTAATTCTAGAATTGCTGTATTGGTAGAAGACAGAGAAGCAACGAGAGGACCTGTGCATTTAAGGATAAGACGACAAGCTTTGATGAGAGATTTACGACAAGAAGCCGAAACATCGTTAGGTCTGGCCACCAATCTGCAGCGATGGATTGTTGGACGTGCTCTGTGTGTTGATGACAGTACACCCATCATTTCACTGGCGGGGCCTGACTTCAAAGCACCGTTTTACCTATGCGTAGTAGAATCAGGTGGGTAGGTATATTTTTCAAGTTCTTATTTTTTCTGTGATGTGCCGCATTTTGTTATGATGAACTGAACTTATGTTTAAGTTTCGAAAAAGTAAGTATGTACTTTAATTTGGCGAGAATTCGCCAAATAACAGTTTTATTTTTTTTATTCTATTGACGAATATTTTAAATGTAAAATTGTAATTGAAACATCTTAAGTTATTTTAACAGTATTATAATTAACTATTATTTGTTTAGATTTAAGATTTATAAAACTGTGTTTTATGTTATTTTTTCTAAATATTACTGTGTGTTGTGACTCCCGCTGAGTTATCTAATTATGCAACGCCTGAAAAGGGCTACTAAGTTCTCAAGATCTGTATTCTAATATTTAAGACCTAACTGTCCACTTAGTAAGCAAATAAAGACTTTTGACATTAGGTTTTCATTAAGGGTTTCTAAAAACGCAACAGAAAAATGTAGCTATGGTCGTAGAGGTTCTTCTCGTAGGCCCCCTAGAGGGTCTCGGGGTAACCAGTCCAGGCAGTGTCCTGTCGAGGTGGTGTCACCGCCGGCTGCTAAGACAGCCGGGTCACTGGGTTGGGTCCGGGTGGGCCCGCTGGTCAGTCCGGGTCGTCAGATCCGGTGGGTGGTGCGGCTAGCAGGGTCAAACCCGCGGGCGTGAAACGTGTAGCTATGGTCAGTGGCGTACCGTAACTATAGGGTAGCAGTGGTGGCAAAATGCCACGGACACGCGGGCCGGGTCCCGGAGCCCAAGATGCCTCGACGTAGTCGCAAGAAACTCAACATAATTATCAAATAATTGGTCAAGTTTGGGAGGATTTCCTCCGAGGTAAATACCTTCGCAATTAATTGAGGAAAGTTATCCCTAGGGCATTGTTTTTCGTTTAATCAGTTGGTCTAACTTAATACATTTTACATGTTCAAAATACGTACAATATTTACCAAATATTTTATTTTTGTATCCTTGTTATTATAATATTATTAAATTAATTTCAGAAACGAAACCGGAACCAACACCACGTGTAAAACTAATTGAGAAGAAATCAAATGACCTTAAAAATAATCCTCAAACCAAAATAGGTAACGTTTATTCAGAACTAGTGCAACTAGAAAAACAAGCTCTTGTCCCTAACGCAGAAAAATTTGAATGTGGGGTTTGTTTGGAGGAATATGCCCCTGGTCTTGGAGTGGTGCTTCGTGACTGCGTACATACTTTCTGTAAAGAATGCTTATCAGACGTGGTTCGTCATTGTGAAGAACCTGATGTTGCTTGTCCGGCTATGGGGTGCCGTGCAATATTACAGGAACGAGAAGTCCGTGCGTTGGTGACTCCGCAAGACTACGAACGATGGCTGGCACGAGGTCTTGCTGCGGCTGAAAGTGGCACTCGAAACGCATTCCACTGTCGTACGCGTGATTGCAAAGGTTGGGCTCTTTGCGAACCAGGTGTTCAGAGATTTCCGTGTCCCGTTTGCAAACGTATCAACTGTGTACGGTGCCAGGTAATTACTCTTTTTTTTTACTTTTTAACTTTCAATAGATAACGTTGTAGATAGATTTATTTACAATACGTATTAAATGAACTGCCGTGTAGTTTAATAGTATAATTTGCAACAGCTTACTCAACTTCCGGATTGGGCAAGTGCTATTTGGACATTTCCGTTAGGAAATTCTCAAGTTTGGGAATGTAAACCGCCTAAAATCAGAGATTAATCTAAGGCTAGACATAATTATCTGAATGAACAGGTGGAGATGTCAAGTTTATTCATAATAGGCAGTACTTATAAAATGCAAATGACAAAAAATATTTGCGGCGATTTCAAGAACTATTTAACCGACTTTATGCTTCATAAAACGATTTTTTTAAAGTTCTTTAATATTTTCATGGTTTTATTTATTTTTATTTCTAGGCTATACACGAAGGCGAAACTTGTGAACAGCATCGTGCTAAGCTAAAGCAGGAAACGACTGCTGGAAAGAGTGCTGGCGAAACTGATGATGGGACTCGGACATTATTGAATGCCTTGATCGCCAAAGGCGAAGCTTTAGAGTGTCCAGAATGCAGTGCCATAATCACCAAGAAGTGGGGATGTGACTGGGTGAAATGTTCTGCATGTAAAACAGAAATATGTTGGGTGACTCGAGGCAGACGCTGGGGCCCCGGCGGCAAAGGTGACACCAGTGCCGGCTGTCGTTGTGGTGTCGATGGCAAGAGGTGCCACCCATCTTGCGGTTACTGCCACTAGTAGTACCATTTCCCTCAATGAAGTTGTTTCGCGTTTCGAGTCACAATCAGAGTTGATTACGAGTGCACTCATAGACGCTACTCGTACTGTATAACAGGTAATAAGAGCGTACTCGGTAGTCAGCATCCAATCCGATCGTTTGTTCAATCTAAGCTAACTTATACGAGTGCACTTGATCCGAGCCAATTCGAACTGTGAAATCAACACTTAAACCTGCTAACTCCATTGTTTAAGGTAAAAATAAAGAAAATGGAGTTAACCGACGATTATAAAATTTAATTAAGTATAAAAAGTGCCGAATTATCGAAAAGAATTGAATATACTGTCCGCGTATTGTCCAAGATAAGATTTGCTACAAGAAGTTTTAATGTAAAACTAAACTTTCTAGTGAAACCTACTCTTAAGATTGAAAATTTTAATTATGGAATAATATATTATCTTGGCATTCTTACTTTACATTGGACGAGGATAGACAAGTATTTAGGTACTCACATTGTAACTTTTGTTTCTCATTCAAGAAACAGTTCACTATTGTTACACTAGCTGTTGCCCGCGACTGCTCGCGTGAGATTCGAAGATCTCGCGGTTTTACCCGTGGAAAACGTTTTGCTCTGTGTACTAACCCTCGAGAGTTAGTCCCACTATTCAGTCAAAAGTGCACAACGCCATCTATTGCGCTTTGATATATGCGCGCTATGGAGTATCTTCGAGGCCGTCCAAGACGTCGTTGGAGCGATGATATCATACGGGTGGCAAAAGGTACCTGGACGAGACTAGCTGCCGATAGAACGGAATGGCATGAGTTGGAGTAGGCCTTTGTCCGAAGCTGGATTCCCCAATAAAATAAAAATATTAGACTGTAAATATAATTCATTACATTAAAGTGAAGTAATTAAGTTAGTTTAGAAAATGTTATGTAAGTAAATAACCTTTGTTAATTGGGAAATAAAAGGTTTTCTTATTATTATTATTATGGAGTATCTTTTATGAAAACGCTCTTCGCCACAGGTAAAACCGTGGGATTCGCGAATCCCACGCGAACGAAGTCACAGGCAACAGCTAGCAAGATCATTATAATGTACCTTCTTACACTATCTGCATATCTATAAATATACAAACTAGGCTATTTTACCACCGCAGATTACATACAGACTTCATTAGAAGTATCGGTCGATACCTAACACGTGTTATTTCCCTACAAAATACTGATTAATATCTGGACTAAATTATCGGCCGATAAAACGCCTGTAGTTTGCGGCGGCTCTTAGTACCTACTATATTGATGTATAATAATTATTTTTATTGTGCCTTATTTATTAAAATGTTAAAAAATATATTACTCTATTTAATTATAATGTCAACGCGAATTAAAGTAACAATTGAATTATTATGTCAGGCAGGATGCCTCTTTCGAGATGGACCCAGCTTGTTAGCTACAGAACGAAGGGATCACCTATGTTTTAATAAATTTGTCTATAGGCTGACCGTTTAACTGAGTCCTCGCCTGCGCGGTACAGGGGCGCGGGGGAATGACGAAAAGGGGACTGAAACAGGTGCGGGCGGTGGGCAAATTTTTGTAATTGTTCATTTCGTTCGCTACATGTGAGAGGTACACATGTAATAACAATCTCAAGATGAATCGAAAAATCTTCGGACATAAAGTAAACTGTCAGTGCAAGCAAATGGCTTTTAACTTATACTTATATTTTAGAAATAAGAAACTGGACCCAAAAAAAGTTTTGACTTTCTTACGATTTAATTATATGCTTAGATAACAAATAGTATAATAGTTTATTCTCAATTATTTTATTTACGTACATAAGTTCATTAAAATTTTGTATCTTCTTAACTATTTTTCATTTGATAAATCACTATTTCTTTTTTCCTATGATGTCACATATCTTAGGAAATATCTTGGTGCATTTCATCTCCTGTATATTTCATTAAGTGCCCCCACCGCCCGCACCTGTTTCAGTCCCCTTTGTCGTCATACCCCCGCGCCCCTGTACCGCGCAGGCGAGGACTCAGTTAAACGGTCAGCCTATAGTTTTAATTTAATCGAAATCAAATGTTATGCAGTAGGGTGTACCGAAACGGTACTTTACTGCTTTCATTATGCACTTGTGGGTATGTGTTTATTTTTTTTGCTGTAAAGTAAACAACAGTAAGTCAGCCTACGATACATAGAAACCAAAGGTGCGCTTTGAAGAAAGACAAGTGTTTTGTTTAGAAATGAAATTCAAAGGGTAAGGGGAAAGCAAGTGATTTTATTTTCGACAGAGGCTTTCTTCATTTCATTTTTTATACTTATTTTTGTATAAGGTAGAAGCTGCTTCCACACTTCGACCTGCAAAAAATTAGTTCAACAGGCTTTTCATCCTAGTCTGTTCATCACCAGACCTAGGAGTCATTCTCTAGGTAGCGGTACATCTGCTGCAAATATCGCTAAGCAGGATACCGTAGACTTGACAAGCGACCCAAACAATGAGCTACAATTCAGTGCGAAAGACAAAAATAAAAACACATGGCAACAAGACCGAATACCCCAAACCAAAAGAAAAAGAGTGGAAACCAAATCACCTCAAACGGAAAATGAAAAGAAGAAATTTAATACAAACGCTTATACAATAAGTACACAAAATCAATTTGAAATATTGGATAGCGAAGAAGACACAACACACAACAAAGAAACAGAAAAACCGCCAAAACCGGAGCCAATCTTTGTAACTGGAGTCCTGGACATCAATGCTCTTAGAAATGTGCTTAAAAAAATTACAGCATTAGAAAACTATACTATGACCACCCTCAGATCAGGCCACATAGTAAAAATAATGCCATTAAGTGTAGAAGTATACAAGTCAATAAGAGAACAGTTCGTAACGGACAACATAAGTCACTACACATACATGCTAAAGAGTGAACGACCATACAGAGTTGTTCTCAGAGGTCTGCACACTTCAGAGGATACCTCCCAAATTAAGGCAGAACTTAAAAACCACGGGCATGAAGTCCGACAACTCGTAAATGTACGACACCGAACCACTAAAGAGCCTTTACCGCTATATTATGTAGACCTAGAACCAAAGTCGAATAATAGAGACATATTCAAACTAAAATTCTTAAACCATATGAAAGTAAACTTTGAAACTCCTTACAAGAAAAAAGAGATACTACAGTGCAAAAGATGTCAACGGTTTGGACACTCCAAAAACCAATGTTACCGACCATTCAGATGCGTCAAGTGTGGAGACGACCACCCGACTAATACTTGTACCAAAACAAGTGACACAGAAGCTACATGCGCAAACTGCCAACAAAAGCACCCGGCCAGTTATAGAGGATGCGCTAAATATAAACAATATAAAGAGCATATACTTAAAATCCAACCAAAACAAACAAAGATTAATCCTAGCACCCACACCCAGATACCCGAAGCTGCCAAACCTCAGCCAAAGAAAACTAAAACATACATTACAAACACTACAAGCTACGCAGATATGACTAAAAATAAAAACGTGATCTATTCAGAACAACCAATTCAAACCCAACAACTTGGAGACATCTTAGATAAGATGTTTAATAAAATTCAAACTATGATGTTAAACATAGTAGACAACATGATGGATCGTTTCCTACAAATATTAGACAGCCAGAAGAAAATCTAATCACCACCTTAGAATCATCACATGGAACGCCAATGGACTAGTTGCACGAAGATCAGAACTTGAAATATTTCTTAATATGAAAAATATTGACGTGGCCCTAATTTCCGAGACCAGACTTACGAGCAAAAGCTTTATTACAATTAAGGGATATACTATTTATGCTACTAACCATCCATCAGGAAAAGCGCATGGAGGAACGGCGGTAATTATCAAAACTAATATAAAGCACCACGCGCTTGAACCGTATTCAACAGACAAGATACAAGGCGCAATAATTAGCGTTAAAGATATGTGCTCAGATATTACACTCGCTGCTGTTTATTGTCCCCCCAAACATCTAATAACAAGGGAACACTACAAGGACTTTTTCTCAAAACTCGGACACCGCTTTATAAGTGGAGGTGACTGGAACGCTAAGCATTCGTTCTGGGGCTCTAGGCTAGCAACAACTAGGGGTAGACAGCTCTACCAAGCTGTGAAAGACCTTAATCTCGACTGCTTGTCCTCAGGTGAACCAACCTACTGGCCGACTGACCCACGTAAAACCCCTGATCTATTGGACTTTTTTATATCTAAAAGTATTCCAATCAATAACACCGATATAAAATCAGACTTAGACCTTACCTCGGACCACTCCTCAGTTATTCTTAACCTATTCAATAAGATAATTCTAACAGAAGCACCACCCAAAATCCACAATAAGAAGACCGACTGGGGAAGGTACCAGGATATCATCACAGCAGAGACACAACTATCCATCTCCCTAAAGACCACGGAGGAAGTGGAATGGGCCATAGAACAACTAAACCAAACAATCCATATTGCGGCAAAAAACTCCACACAGCAAAAAGCGAGACGTACGAAAGAACACGTATATCCTGAGCTTATTAAAGACTATATTATTGAAAGACGTAGACTTCGCAGAATATGGCATAACACTCACTACCCAAGAGATAAAATTGCCTTTAATAAGGCTTCACAGCGACTAAAAGAGCTAATCAATGAATGGGAAAATGACAATCTCCAATCTCATCTTGCAAAACTGACACATACTAGTGACACGAACTACTCATTGTGGAAGGCCACTAAGAATCTAAAGCGTCCCAAACAACAGGCTACACCATTAAAAACACCAATGGGAACCTGGGCACGCTCCGATAATGAAAAAGCGGATACATATGCCACTCACCTGCATAAAGTTTTTGAATCACTACCTAGCAACAATGAAAATCTCGACAAAGAAATAGACTTATACCTCAATTCTCCTGTTCAAATGTGCTTACCTCTGAAACATGTGACACTGCGTGAACTGAGGCGGGAAATTCTGAATCTTCAAGAAGGTAAATGCCCAGGTTACGACCTTGTTGACGCTAGTCTATTAAAGCATCTCCCAAAAAAAGGGTTATTACTTATAGTCTCTATCTTCAACGCATGCCTAAGATTGTCCTACTACCCAAGCCAGTGGAAAATAGCCCAAGTAATTATGATACTGAAACCAGGAGAACCAGCCCAGGATGTGGCGTCATACAGACCCATAAGTCTCCTTCCAGTAGTGGGAAAATTACTAGAAAAAATCATATTAAACAGAATGCGAGAACACCTAGCAGAAATAATACCATCTCACCAATTTGGCTTTAGAGAAGGCCATGGCACCATCGAACAAGTACATCGACTAGTTGATGTAATTGGTAGAGCGCTGGAAAACAAACAATACTGTTGCGCAACCTTCTTAGACATAAGCCAGGCATTCGACAAGGTGTGGCACAATGGGCTACTTTACAAAATCAAAAAGTCGCTACCGCACTCTTTCTTCCTATTACTAAAATCGTACCTTGAAAATAGATGCTACGAAGTTAAATATAACTCTGACACATCTCAAATGCACGAAATCAAGTCTGGAGTACCTCAGGGCAGCATACTGGGTCCAGTTCTCTACCTAATCTTCACAGCAGATATACCCACCCATGACTATACTACCACAGCGACATATGCGGACGATACTGCAATCCTCTCAACACATGAGGATCATGAACTGGCATCAAAAAGGCTCCAACTACACTTAACCCTCATAGAAGCCTGGCTCGAACAATGGCGGATCAAAGTAAATACTGACAAATCGGTTCAGGTAACTTTTACACTCAGACGAAAAACATGCCCACCTGTGAGGCTCTGCAATACTGATATCCCACAATCAGATGATGCCAAATACCTGGGCATGCATCTTGACCGACGCCTTACCTGGCGCAAACACATATGGACCAAAAGGAAACAATTGGACTGTAAACTTCGAAACCTCTACTGGCTTATCGGACGCAAGTCACAGCTGACTGACGCTAGTAAAATGGCAGTCTATAAATCCATACTTAAGCCGGTATGGACTTATGGAATCCAATTGTGGGGTACAACAAGCCACAGTAACATAGAGATTCTAGAAAGATTCCAAAGTAAAACAATGAGAGCAATGTTCAACATTCCAGCATACATAAGCAACAAATATATCAACCTAGATTTTAAACTGCGAACTGTAAGAGAAGAAATAGAGACATACAGCATCAAATATCAAAGTAGACTAGACAAGCATATTAACCAGCTAGCTGCTGAACTGCAAGGAATCGGCAGTGTGACATACTCTCGACTCAAGAGAAATAGTATACATGATCTAGCGACAAGATTCGTAGACAGAAGATGAATTTGGCACTAATGAATGCACAAATCAACTGCTGACAATCATAATAACTGATTAAAATCTGACAAAATATTAGATTATTGTTTCACAGAAACAGATTGCTAAGTAGCAGGATAGAGAAAAAAAAAAAAAAAAAAAAAAAACTTCGACCCGCATAGAACCTTATTGCCCCATTCCCTTGAACTTTAGCGTAATGCAAAGTATTATAAAACCACTTTAGAGAGTTGGATGATAGTCCTAGATAGTACGAGTAGATAATTATTAAATCCTTGCTTGCTCTGCTCGTTGACTAGTCTTAAACATTTACATTTTATTTCTATTGTGCGTACAAAGCACCACAAGTAAAGATAATTCGACATCTTAAACATTTTATGATTTAAAAATCAAACTGCAAGTAAAACTTACAAATAATTATATTATTGTTATGAAATCATTTCATTAATAGGTACATTATAGACCACATAATGTAATAGTAAGAAATGTTCACTCATATATATATATATCTACCTGAGTGTGTTGCAGCGTTGCCAGATGTACGATTTAAATCGTATTCATACGATTTTTTGTCCGTTTTACTAATGTACGACCGAATCATCGAAATCGTACACGATTTGTACGATTTTATAAAGATTTTGAATGACCGGTTCTATGCCCATATTTTCGAACGGTGGTCCTAGAAAAGTCAGCTACACCACGTCAGTCATGCATGATCAATCAATCAAACCTTGCGGAACAAACCAAAAAGCCACCAAACAAATGTTATTGGTCCATCACTATTCACCCAGTACTCCCATTAGTAGTCGGGGATTACCTTATTATTATCGCGGAAGTCCATTCAATAGTTCAGTTATTATACAACTCATTAGCGAACTTTAAATGGTCTATTACTATCAAAACAGCATGTTAAGCGTTTCGGGTGCTGTGAAAATTATGAACCAGCACCTGAAACGCTCAATTTGATGACCAGTAAAAATTTGTATAAGACGTAGTTAATTTTATTTATAAACTTTCTTACCTAAACATACGTACGATTTTTTTTATTCACCTCTCCCTAAGAAATACGATTTTTTTCCATACCAGCATACAATCGCTCGTCAAAAACATCTGGCAACACTAGTGTTGCAACTAGTCTTTTTTTGCACCAAGCTGTGCCACAATAGAATATCATACTTAAGAGGACCACCAACAAAAAAAGGTGGGCAGCCCTGTACTATATAATGACTACCTGGAATACACATTTAAACATCCTCACATATTTGAAAATGTAATTTGTCTCTAATAAGGTCATGAATATTATAAAATTGGATGCATACAAATAAACAATATTAATTTGATTCAAAACAAATTGATGCATTTATTGGTGATAAGAAAGACTGCTATCTAATTTTGAAAACATTTAAGCCTGTGACTGTTAAATAAAACTAGCCACACACATAATGGAGTTATCTTAACTCATAATTTTATTGCATACAGTAGCATGTATATTGATATGTGGATTGACTGGCTTGCATTGCATAAGTTACATAGAACAAAGTATCTATACACTTTGTATTGATTATAATATGGAGCATTCAACCCACAAAGGAAATGCGCAATGGGATCTTTAAATTACTTGAAAAATAATAAATGATCAACAAACTTTGTTTTGATACAAACACAACACAATGCACATCCTTACACATTCCCAAATTATGTGAAAATTTAACATGTCATCCAGGACAGTCACAAAAATGCACTTTTTGGTCTCACTTAACACAAGGAAGGTATCGAATTCTCATTTAAATTAACCATACATACTTAAATGTGACATCACTAATCACTGCACTAGCTTAACTACTAATAACGTCGCATTCCTGGTGGTCCACGACCTCCGGGGCCTCCACGACCCATCCCTGGAGGAGCGCCCATCATGCCTGGTGGTGGGCCACCCATCATAGGGCCACCACGCATTTGAGGAGGTGCTGACAACTGTCCCCGAGAGCCTGGGGCCATATGCTGCTGTGACGGTCCACCTACACCCCTAGCAGGTCCTTGTAATCCTGGAGGTGCTCCAGCAGGACCTGCACCACGACCTGCAGCGCGGCCTCCACCTGGACCTCCGATAGCTCCGGGCAATGGAACGCGAGGTAATCCTTCCTCTGGAGGAGGCGGTCCTTCAATTGTTAACGATACAATATTTTCACCTCGAAGTAAAACAAATCCTAGTGTTCTTTTCTCTTCTCTGTCAGCTGTTTTGCTATTCTTTGACTTGATTTTTCTGAACTCTTCGCAATCTCCCAATATTAGATTCATGTGTTTGTCGAACGCTTTGAACGTCCCAATAAATGTTCGAGAGTCTTGTAATATTACTCGTACTCTGTAATTTATGTGCTGCTGCATCTTATTATTCTTGCCGATAGTCTGAAATAATTTAGATAATTTCTTTAACAATTTTGATAATAATTTAATCATTTTCATAGATAAATAGTATCGAGCCGGTAGGCTTTTCCCGGTAAAACATTACTATCTATTTGTTAACACAACAAGCTAAATATTACAAATTAAGACATTAAAGTTGTCTTCATAGTATCTTAGAAATCTTACATACCATTTTGGATATTTGATTGATGTAAACAAACTGGATGAAAAATCTTATTTATTATTTCTGCAAATCTGTATTCTGTAATTCTGACAGTTCTTTAAGAGTAAGAGTGAGTCTAAGCTGAATGTTGCAAACTCCAAAATTTTCATGTCGCCAGAGTGAAAATACTTGATTTTCTAAACATCGATGTTTAGCAAGCATCGATGTATTGTAAGAAAGAGTAGATTTGGAACTATTTTTTTTGTCTGTTAGCAACATTGTCAAAATAATGACAGATGTCAATAAATAATGTAAACAGAGTTTACGCGTTGGTAAATTTTATTTATAAGAGTATAAAACGGCAATTAAAGCAGGAAAAAAGTAATAAACAATTAATAAAACTATCCGAAGGTCCGGAAAAGAAATAATTTACAATGTATATAAAAGATGTTTAATGGTTAATGGAATATGAGGCAAAAAAAAATATTTCGGATATCGGCAATGTTTATCAAAGAACCGCTGATATGACCGGTATGTGAGAGTTTAAAATGTTGTTTTTAGTCAAATCAAGTATAGGTAATGGATAAAACCAAAGCTGTTTTGAATTTGTTGCTGAAGTAAGCGGATTATTCAATAATTAAAACTAGCACATTGGTTTAGTTGACGTTTGTTGTACTCAGTGTTGCGGTATAGCGCGACTAGGGTATAGCGCGACTAGGCTAATGTTGATACTTGAGTATAGTTTAAGTAAATAACATTAAATAATATCACGCATGGGCGTAGCCAGGGGAGGTGTTTAAGGGATTCAACCCTCCCCTCACTCCGAAATGGCTCGGACTGCTTTATCTTTTCTGCTATATCTATGATTTTTACTTAATTCAGGTAAATCAGTAAGTACTATTAGAAGAATTGCACGAGGAGGAGCACAAAGTAGAGGCGTATTTCTTACACCAGGAAAAATCGAAAAGGTCGTCCGAAGAAAGTGTTAGATAACTTTGATTTGTGTGCTATTAGAAAAAAGTTCAATTTTTTAACGCTAACCACTAGACCAACGAGGCAGTTTAATAATATGTATAGAAAGAAAAGATTTATTCAAATAGTTAAAATTAATTATTTTACAAATATATTTTTCTTTTATTTTCTGGTAATTGATACAAACAGAGGACAGTAAAACCACAAATCAGCTTGGCAAAATAGTCTGGAAACGGAAACTAATTTATGACTGCTGGCTGTACAAATTAATTACATTATTTTTACTATTACTTAGTGCCGATTTTTCGATGAAATCTCTTTTTTTTTTTTTTTTTTTTTTTTAATTTTATATACAGCTAAGTATCAAGTCCTGGGAAGTGAACTCTATGGGTTGCCATACGAACAGTAGAACAACACTCTAGCGCCCCTATTAATTTCAACTCTTACTTGACAGCCTGTAGACAGAAGCCTTTTTTTATAAGCGCGTGTAGACCTTTAAATAAACTTCCCCGTGAATATGATGTAGAACTTTTCAACACCAGTGCTGCCAAATTTAAAAATACTTTGGTGAAATGTTAATTCTTTTAATTGTTTCTATCTATGCAGAAAATGTATTTTAATTTTAAGATAAATTTGATTGCGATTTAATTAGTGTCTTGAGAGGCTAGAGATGATCTCGTGTTGTCAGACGACACAACTTGGACGGAATGAATGAACGATGTCGATGTTTGATACTCTGACTGACGATGTATCGGCGATATATCGATCTTAAAAACATCGATTTTTCACCGATGTTTAACAACGATATATTGATGTTTTCTTAACATCGATATATCGTTTGAATCCCTAGTTACGAAACATGTACTATAGGCTGACCGTTTAACTGAGTCCTCACCTGCGCGGTACAGGGGCGCGGGGGTATGACGACAAAGGGGACTGAAACAGGGGCGGGCGGTGGGGGCACTTAATGAAATATACAGGAGATGAAATGCACCAAGATATTTACTAAGATATGTGACATCATAGGAAAAAAGAAATAGTGATTTATCAAATGAAAAATAGTTAAGAAGATACAACATTTTAATGAACTTATGTACGTAAATAAAATAATTGGGAATAAACTATTATACTATTTGTTATCTAAACATATAATTAAATCGTAAGAAAGTCAAAACTTTTTTTGGGCCAAAGCCATTTGCTTGTACTGACTGTTTACTTTATGTCCGAAGATTTTTCGATTCATCTTGAGATAGTTATTACATGTGTAACTCTCTTAAGGTGTCTGCAACAGTCAACACATGCGATCGCTACCCATGTAGCGGGGTGTTTCTTCAAATCAGCAAAAAACTATGTTCAAGTCTTATAAAAAAATGCAGGCAGTCAAATTTCTACGACAAAGGCAGAAATAGCATCCTACTATTATATAGAAGAAAGGCAAATCATTTTTGTAGACATAAATAGTCAAATTCTAATTCGAATTCATAAAACCTCACAATTTGTCATTGCCCACAACGTTCAAATCACGCACATTCTTACAATATCAAAAATATTTTAATATCGGTTCATGAATAACCAATTTAATGTACCTACATACATGTAATAATAGTATTATATTTTCTCATTTTATGAAGAAACAAAGACCGATTTAAAACACTTTATGTGTTATTTCAGTCTTTAAACGTTTGGCATCCATTTTCTGTCATTACACGCAACAGAATATGAAAGTGAAAAAAGTGCAACATTTTGTAATCCTGTGCGACGCCCCCCCGCTGCGCCTCACGCGTAGTTTAGTCATCAATGATTTCTTATCCGACGTGCACGTTAATTTTGTGAATAAAATTGAAAAAAAGTGTTTCTTCGAAGCCTTCGACGAGACAATCATCATTACCGAAACCTAAGATTAATCGGTGAGTTATGTAAGTATTACATTTTCATTAATTTCAGTGTTCCATACATAATAATACCTTGAAACTGCCAATAAATATGTTGTTCTTCATGACAATTTTTAACAGGTTCAAACATGTTTCAATTAAAATCGTCATTGCCAGGTACATCATTGCCGGGATATTTCGTGTTGTGGGTAAGTTAAGGTAATGACATGTTTTATGTAATTTCACAACTTTCACAAGATTTTCCACAAACAAAACCTAATGTACCGAAAACTATAACATCTAAACCGTCTTGCAGCAAAATCCAGAATACAACTGGTAAAAATAAAGATGCAGATGTAGAAAACCAGCCATCATGCTCTAGAAGCGTTATTACTCCGAATAAAGAAAAACAATACCACCTGGAAAAAGAATATTTAATTTACAAGATATAACAATCAAGGATGTTAATCAGCTAAATAAGAAGAAGAAGATTAGAGATTAGGAACTACAATTATTGTAAACAACAACGAAAGATGAAAATCAGCTAATAAAGAAGAAGAAGACCTTAAGATTAGAAGAATAAAAGCAAGAATGACTCAATTAAACAACAATCAAGGGCGAAAATCCGCTAAATAAGAAGATTATATTTTAAGTTAAGAGACCAGAGCTAGTTATTAAATAAAAGATGTAAATCAACCAAATATGAAAAAGACATTGAGTTAGTTAAACATTTTTAAGAAATATTAATATTAAAGACAAGAGTGGAAGAGAACATAAGAGACCGAAATAATTAATTAATAGTAAGTGTTGGTATAAATAAAGAAATTTTTTACATTGATCATAATCATGAAAATTTTTGTTTTAATTAATGTGAAAGAAAAAAATATGTTTTTTTTTAACTGTTTTACTTTGGGTACTGGTTACTGAAAACTGATTATAATCCTACAATAAAAACAAAGATTTGTTAAATGCTTTTCTTATTTAATCATCATTCCCAGGAACATAAAATCATTACCAGCAACACAGATTTCATTACCAGAAACATAATGTCATTACCATCCACAAAAAAAATATTTGATGCTATTTTTCTCAATTTGTACTGCTTTTACTTCAATGCCTTATTCACATATCTTAACTACTTGTAACATAGATTCATATCCTTACTGCACTAACTTTCAATTTAGACCAAAATGTAAAAACACAGAAAAAGTGCAAAATAAATTGAAACTCAAAGAAACACCCAGCGAATGAAATGAACAATTACAAAAATTTGCCCACCGCCCGCACCTGTTTCAGTCCCCTTTGTCGTCATACCCCCGCGCCCCTGTACCGCGCAGGCGAGGTCTCAGTTAAACGGTCAGCCTATAGTTATGTCAGGGATTGATCAACTACTGGTGAGGCGGTGGTGCTGCCCAATATCTTATTTATAAAATTCTCGTGTAACAAAGTTAGGTTACCTTATTCCTCCGACACGGCTTAACTGATTTTTACCAAATTTTATATGCATATTCAGTAGGTCTGAGAATCGGATACTATTTATTTTTCATACCCCTAAGTGATAAGGGTTGTTCACCATTAACATTTTTTTTTAATTTTTGGACAAAAAAAATATTTATATTTTTCTATAATGTGGCATTAAAAAATACATAAAACCCTACTTTTTACCCTTTTATCACCAACCCCTATTTTTAAATAGCCATTTTAGTAATTAAATCATTTTTCATCCCGCTCGATAACTGATCAATTATTGGTGTACCTACTTACTGTATATTTACTGTATATTTTTGGTGTACAATAAAGAATACTCTACTCTCTACTGATATTGTCTTTTTTGTAAATTTTTTCACTCTATTTCGATTAAAATTTCCCTGAGCATAATATGGCAAATCTATTTTTCTTTTTGTATAAAAATAAACATTTATTTTTATTATTAAAGTTTATTCCTGAAATATGCTGTTACCAATGTTAGATTTTTAAAATTTGCCGTGCTTCTTTAATAATAATAAATAGGTAAATCCCTATATCAAGTTTTTTGAAAATATTATCCGCAAGCGTTAAAATAAAAAAATAAAATGCTGTCAGTAACGACATCGTTTGCCATGAGTAAAACAACACAGGGACCAACTTATCCCACGTGAACGAAGTCGCGGGCAACGGCTAGTATTAGTATACACTTTGGTGCTGCCGCTCTCGAACTCGTTCACAAGAGTTCTACCACCATCGAAACCTTCGATGGATTTGGATCGAATTTTGCGTTTCTAATATATTCTTGTAATCTATGAAATGCTTTCAGGCGCTGATTTGAATGTTTTTTTTTTAAATTAAGACGAATTCAAATTCAAATTCAAATTATTTATTTTCATAGGCCTCAGAAGGCGCTTGAACACGTCAAAACATTACAAAAAATGATATAACAATAAATTATAAATAATACTAAATTATACTAATTACAATTATTTAAACAACCGGGGCTTAGATTAATTTTAACCAAATTGTTTAGAATCAGATTAAAATCAATCCAAGTACCAGCTCCGATGGGTATTGCATTATAAGAAGAGCTGGTGAGAAACTCATGTGCACCATCTTTTCAAATTAAAATATAACAATTATTATACATACATATGAAAGTCACATAAGAAGAGCAATTCATTTGCAAATACTATTACATTTATGTAGTCTGAAATACTGTAGTAAGCTTTTTGACATAATCTTATTTTAATATATTTATTGAAATTTACCTATCGATTATTCTATTGCGTCTAATATATAATATAATATATACATTGACCTGGAAACGAGTTAGAGATTTTATGGAGCCTAGTAGTGGGCACAGCGAGTTTGTTTTTGTTCCTTAGATTTAATTTATGGAGATCACTATTTTTCTTAAATTTCGTTTGATTTTTGTGAACGTACATAAAATTTTCATAAATGTATTGAGAATGTACAAACCAGAGTATCTTCGTCGTTACGAGTCAGGGAGCGCCAAATACGCCAGTGTTTATAATATTTTCTATAGAAGTAGAAGCACTGAAATATCGTTTTAGCGAAGAGTCAGACAGCAAAGAAGGCACCAATATTAAAAAATATATGCACTTAATTAAATAAGGAAGGCCATCTAAGTGCCCTCTCCGCTGGGAGACAGGGAGCGTCGGATACTGCGACTTTTACAATTATTTTCTTTAAAAGATAAGAATAGGCATCAAAATGGCGAAAGTTAGGAAGCGCCGAAGGCACCAACCTTTTTAATTATTTGCCATATAATAATAAGGGGCACTGAATTGCCCTCGCCCCGCCTAGAGTTAAGTAGCGTCAGGTGCACTGACAAAGGAGCATGGAGGATGGAGACATTTGGGTTAAACGTAGTGATTATATTCTCTTTGGTTTGGGTGCCCGGGCCGCCTGTTGCGATCCCTATTTTCCACCACTGTTCTGGTGCCTCCCAAGACGTGATGCCCCAAGGAATTGCTTAATTTGTTTACAGGCTAATCTTGCACTGCGAGACCTCCATTAAATACCAATTTTCAGTTTATCATGGACAAACAGAGCATAGGCGGCAAGGGACTTTGTTTTATACTTTTACTAGCTTTTGCCCGCGTTCAACCTTACAGCTCCGCTTGCATGGAGTTGAGCGTAATGTTAAATATCAAAAATCTGTTTGTGATAATAATATTATTATAGACTATCAAACACAAAATAGAATTATTCACTTCGATCCGTAGTTCTCGAGATTAGCACTATCAAACAACCTATCTTTCGCCCGCAGTTTCGTCTGCGTGGTAGATATATTGATAAAAAGCCTATGTTATGCGCCTTGAAGTCAGTTACCTCCACCTAAAATTTTATCAAAATCGGTCCAGCCGTTTAGAACATTAGCTGATACAAACATACAGATAAACAGACAGACAAAACATTGAAAACTGTATTTTAGGCCAAGGTGTCGTCGTCCAAACACCTATATTAACTTGAAAACACATTGTAGTTTTGACGTTAAAAACAGATACTTCAATTTTATTTAATTGTTTTGATATGACAGGATGATCTCGAAAACAGCTCTTACGATTTTGACGAAACTATAAGAAAAATAAGATGAGATGATAAGGAAATGTTATGTTTGAGAAAAATCTATTTTTGATTTTATGGCGATTTTAAGTACGTATGGAGATTTTTAGATTTTCAGTCAATCATCGAAATTGGTCTAAAGTCAGTTATACTTATCGGCAGTGGTTGAAATTTGATACACAAGTATAAATAGACTAACTCTTAATTAAAGTATTTAGACAGACGTCAAACGTTACGCTTAACTTTGCGGTAGCGAAGGGGTGCATGAAAGGAGCCTCCCCGAGTGACGTACACAACGATTCCCACCGTCCGGCGCACCATGGGCAATTCGCGAGTTCTCCAAAGCGAATTGGCTAATCCTTTCACCACGATGGCAAGTCAAAATAAAATTTGACTCAGCCATCGACACGACGAAGAAGAAGATGGTTGAACGGCGCAGGTCAGAGCTCGGGAGCAACTACTAGGTACCTAATATACACCGAATGCCTCGCGGACGAGGTCGCGAGCAAACGCTAGTGTATACTAAAGGAATTGCTCGTATAATATAATAAGATTGTAAGATTTGCAGTATTTAGGCAGAAAACGTTATATTCGTTGTCAAATACGGTTTATTACATTCACATCGATCGACGCAAACCGCGCTGCGCATTGCATGCGTGTTGCGCTCGTAATAGCTCCTTAAAATTCAAAATATCGATCGACGGTTGATCGATGTAGTTGTACAAACACCCTTAGGATGGTTAGTTTAAAAAAAAAATGGGTTAGGTAGAACTACCTAACTCATTTTATGAATATTATACATGTGATGGAGGAAAATAAAAATGTTTAGTTAAATACAACATTGTACTTTATTCTTACTTAAACATACATACTTGATAAATATAAAAACTTATTTGGCTAATAATAACGGCACAAATGCACTTAATAGGTAGTAAATTAGTCTTTTTCTCAACTCTTACATTATATTAAAATTTCACATTCCCATAATTTGGTTACAAGTTTTCTAATAACTGCCTATGAATCTAAACTACACAATCATGCTCACGTCACCATACACTAGCACTACTATCTCAAATAGAGTCAATATACCTACAGCCATTTAATTGGAAAAAGCCTTGAAAATCTAAATTATAATACCACTTGGGATACGCACATTAAGTATGTTAGAAATCTACTATGATTCTGAAGCCGCTGCAGGGGCGAATCGTATTACCGAAGTGTGCCGGACTGTTGCCGGTATTTCAGTGGTAGGTTGAGGGATGAACTTTCGTTTCCGAGGTGGCAATGACGACGGTTCCAGGGTGTACTGGACCGATGTTGTCAGAGGCGGAGAAGGAGAAGGTAATGGGGACAACACGGGCGCGGTTGTTGAAGGTACCGGAGGGCTTTGTGGCGACGGAGGTGAACTGGGTGGCGTGGGTGGTAGCTGCTGCAGGGCGGCTTCCACCAAGTCGCACATGACGTTTCCATTTACGACAAGAGGCGCTGTAGATGCCAACTGCTGTGCACGTGGTGTATCCGCCCCGTGTTCTTTGTATATGTGAGCTTCCATTTGCTTTTTAGTGTTAAAGGTGCCATCACAAACAGTGCACCGATAACAACGTTCGCCATAATGTTGGAAACGATGCAACTTTAATACATGATTATAGCCGAAATCACGAAGGCAGATATCACAAGTGTAGGGACGCTCTCCAGTGTGGGTTCTTGAGTGCACTTTGAGCTGCTTCGAACATGTGAATCCTTTGCCACACCCAGGAGCTGGGCAGCGATATGGCTTTTCGCCAGTGTGGGTACGAAGATGGATAACAAGTTGTCCCGATTGAATGAAAGTTTTGTGACAATGTGGGCAGGCGTGCGGACGTTCCCCAGTATGGATTCTAGCATGGCGATGCAATTTTCCAGAGTGTTCAAATGCTGCATCACAAACACTGCATCTATAAGGTCGCTCTTTAGTGTGTATACGGCGGTGGACTTGCAGGTTCTCCTTAACGCTGAACATCTTGTGGCAGTATTCACATTCAAAAGGCCTTTCTCCAGTATGGGTCCGATAATGGCGCACCAGTCTTGCAGGCACGGCGAAAGTTTTGTTGCATACGTCGCAGCGGTGAGCATCTGCAGTAGCACGGTGAGAGCGCGCGTGAGCTGTAAGTGCACTCCGGGTGGAGAGCGTAAGTCCGCACTCTCCACATTGATACACTCGTTCCTCCTCACCTGCCGAACGATAATGTTTCACTTGAATTGTTGTTATAGATTCCATTACAATAGAACGTCGACCGTATTTACTATTGGTGCTTTTCGTTCCAATCGCGACGACCGTTCACAGTACAGTGTCTGTTGTGTATGGCATGCAGCGATCAGGAATATCAGGATGCACCAACATAATACGGCCACAAAGGGGCGTGAGCGGCGAGAGGGGAGCGGAGCCAAAGCCGAGTGAATGTCCTCTGACAGCACGTGGAGGCCTGCACCGCGGTTTCGACGCGATAGCGCCGCGGTGCAGGCCTCCACGTGTTTGGGCCGCCGACCCCGCAGTCCGCATTGAAAGTATCCCCTCTTGCCGCTCGTCCTACCCCGCCCCACTTATGAGCAATTTCATTATTTTGTACTTAAATATCAATGGTATGGAAAGTTTGATTAAATGCGAGTATAAACATAAATATTGATATATAGACATCAAATTATTCGGCTAAAAATAATAAAATAATCCCAAAAATACAAAATATAAACCTTTTTATTAACGCTAAAGATCTGCAATTTCTCTTTGCGGGAGGTTAAGGATAATAATATTATCTTAAACTATTTGTTCGCAACAATTCCTTAGATAATAATATAAATAAATAATAAATAGGTAGACTGTTTGTTTAAATTTACTATGTTTATCATGGTAAATAAATGATCAACCTGCATCGATTGACACATTAGACTAATGATAAAATAATTTTCATATTCGGAAACTTATAAGTATATAGACAATACATAGGATTGGGTAATTTTAGTATTTCTCTTAGAAGTCCAGATATATATTATAAATGAATTTATATAATAATTCGCAAAACTGCTCTAAATAGATTTTAGCAAGAATACTTGAAAGAATATAATAGTTAGGATCCTTACCTATCATGTTATGAAAATGATGTTGATTTTTCTATCACGGCTCAATATACTTAATGTTGATGTAGGTTCTGCACAATGGTCCAACAGCGAGCAACTCTGATGACACACTCACTCGACCGACGTTGGCGGTCGAATGCGATGCCGCGCGGCGCTCACGGAACGACTCATACAGCGATTCGGAGGCATTGCAAAACACGGGAGTCAGCGTGGCTAGCAATGGCCAGAGCGTTTCCGCTATCGCTTAATTATTATTTAGGTAAATACATTGACAAAATCAACGTGATAATTTTCTGGTTTAAAAGATATATGGACATCCACAC
This sequence comes from Hypena proboscidalis, assembly GCA_905147285.1. Taxonomy (NCBI): domain Eukaryota; kingdom Metazoa; phylum Arthropoda; class Insecta; order Lepidoptera; family Erebidae; genus Hypena; species Hypena proboscidalis. The sequence continues at coordinate 7,400,686 of LR990130.1, forward strand.
TCGTAGTTAGCGCAGATAAGTACGGCAAAACGTAAGGATGCCATAGATTTGGCTAACTAAAAGAAATTAATTTAAAGTATGTATCTAGTTTAATTTACATTTATGATAAAAAACTATAAGAAAAATGTATCTTTTTATGAAACAAAATGAAATGTATGTTTATTGCCATTATTTATTTAAATAATACGGATAAATAACAATTAAAAGTATAACGCTATTTTTTGTGCTATACACCTACCCCAAGATAGACGGCGCGTTTGTTGAAGGTTGGTTGGAATGTCCGACCCGTGCGCTGAGGAGGGGCGAGCGGGTGGAGGGGGGCAACGCTAGCGTACACGTGGAGGCCCACCGCGGTTCCGAAAGGCGCGTGTGAACTCTCGGCAACAGTGCGCGTGCGTAACACCGCGAACCCCTCCTCCTGCCTCCCTGCACACTCTCCCTCTCTCCAATTCCACTTATCTGTCTGTCTGTCTAGGACAACAACATAACGCGAACTATGTTAGGTGGGTCTTGCGATGACCCGCGCTATCGTTGCAAAAAGTGGTACACTTGTATTTATATTTACTTCCACTACCAAAATTTATTGAAATTGCCACTTTAATTCGGATATAGAAATTCAAATTCAAATTTCAAATTCAAATTCAAATCATTTCTTTTCATAGGCCCCAGGAGGCGCTTGAACACGTCAAAACATTACAAAAAATGATATAAAAATAAATCATAAATAATACAAAATTAGATGCTAGAAATCTAGATTTACTCAAATACGCAATAACTACAAAGTTAAAGTATATTTTTAAATTGTTATTATAAGATATCTATTATATTTAATAACAGAGTTATTAACAATAATGTTATTGTAATAATAATAATAATGTAGCAATTTTATGATTTAGATTTTATAGTTACGAAGTAGATTATCTTAACTACATCATTAAAAAGGTATTTGTATTAATAAAAAAAACAGGAGTAATTTTTTGTCGATAAAATTAATACTTAATAGGACAGGTAATTTTTCTATTTTTTTTCGTTCAATTACTTAAATAATCTATAATTTTGTGTGAAAGTACCTACTAAATACTCATCTAAATTACAATTACAGTATCTTACAGTGATTGTAATTTAGACTGATTGATTTGAATCTTACTGTGAGTTGGGCATCTGCCTAGTTTGCCTAATGTTGTTTGTATTTAAAACAACAAAATAAATGCTTATAATAATATATAATGTATAATGCTGATTTTTACTTCATAAGCTGGATTGTATAATCAAAATTGCAAATTATATTAATTTAAAATATTTAAATACAAACTAACTAACTATGAGGTCGATGCGGAGGAATTCTATGACACCGAGCCTGTAATTTGTAAATAGTTATTTGTTATTATTAATTTATATTTAAATACTTAATTTTATATTAATTAGATAATTTATATTAATGTAAATTAAATTTCATCAATAAATAATTATATTTTCACCACACCAGCACGAAAAAGATCGTTTGCTTGCCAGAATTCAGTAAGTAAAAACCGTTTTTACTCACTAATGAGGGAGTGTTTCAAATTTCGAAACACAAAATTCTTCCAATGAATAGGCGCTCAAAAAACAAAGCAGCCATCATGTAGGTTAGTAATAAACATTGACATCAATTTTATTAAATAACTACAAACGATACGTTTTAATTATTTTAAATTATATAATATTTAGTATTTTAATGTTTTCATATTCGTGATTGACCATTGAATTAGTTAAAATCAGGTACGTAATATTAGATATAAATAAATGTTACGGAACCAATTTCCAAATGCATTCTTAAAAAAAAAGTCTGTCTGTGTCAGTCGCGGGCAGCTATAAATTCTTTTCAGTTTATGTTTAATTGTTTACTGGAACTTTTTAACAAAGAAAATAGTGAATCCAGTGATTAAGATCTTTGTGGAACTCCAAAAGAGACAACTTACTTCAAACACAGAGGATTGCTTTTTACCAGAAAAATCACGGGAAAAGTATTTGTATGTAACGCGTAAGAAAAAAATAATTTCCAGTTCGTGACCTCTTAAAATCTTTCGCTGGCGAAGTAGTCTTTATTAGAATTAGAAGTGTACGTTACGCCAGCAAGAAAGTGTCACCTAGAGTGATATGAGTAGAACGTATAATTAGTGCGCAATCTGCTGTAAATGTGCGCCGCATAAAAAATTTGTGCGTCTTGTAGTTTTGAAAAAAAAACGTAAAAACGATTCCTGCTGGAGTAACGTTGTTCTAGCAAGAAAATTCTAGACGAATCATCGGAGATATAAAATACATACATGGGCAGAGAGCTTATATTTGTGCAAATTTGTGCGCCATAAATATAATTTGTGCGTCTTTAGGTTATCGAGATATTGCGTTTCCCGCTGGAGTAACGTTTTGCGAATTCGTGTATCTCAAAGACCATTATATGTGCGCCTGTAGAATGAACATACACGAATAGCTCTTAATTTGTGCATATTTGTGACATAATTAGATGCCAGATAATATTTATAATTTTCAAGTAATCGCGCTTTATTGAAAACTTAAAAAAATATTGTAGCGCCTAAATGAGAAGACGTATAAACTCGCTAAAAACTGTATTCGTTCCATCTTGACGTTTATAATTACCATAAAGAGTTTCAAAACAGAACCTACAAGCGCTAATGAATAATATTACTAAAAGTCAAAACGACGGCATCATAACTTTGACGCCATCAAACAAGAAACTGGCTCAACCTAAGATGTGTAAATGTAAACCAAAAATTAGTGCATTTATCAAATAATATATAGTAAAAATATCCAGCTTCAACTGTTTCGTATTAAGTAAATATTAAGACTAAACCAAAACAGTTATTCGGCGCAGGTTATCCGACCAAATTCGAATGACTACAAAAAAGCGACGGATTCATACGTATCGATGACCTTCTTAACTTTACTCGCTAACTGGTTGAAACGTATTGTGCCCGAGTACAGTGCAGTAGAAATAGTTATTAAAATAAATTCAGATTTTTTTTTGATTAGACATAAATAAATTTAGCCATTTGCATTTATTATATCAGTAGAAAAACGAAAAAACTGTGATTTTCTGTGATAAAGGTTCAGTACCATCATAACGGGAAATTCAAGTATAAAGTAGTTACCTATTTGTTGGCCGAGATATAATTTAGTTTTGGATATGATAGTATGATACGCGAACGTAGTATAGACCGGTTAAAATTATTATCAGCTTATGTTTCTTAAAAATTAGCCTAATTTGAAAACCCAAACCTAAGCAGCCCGATATGTGAAACTTGGGTTGAAGTTTTCAAATCCGGCTATTTTTTAAGAAACATAAACTCATAACAAAATATAACGCTCTATAGGTATTTATTACGTTCGCGTACTATACAATCATACCCAAAACTTAATTATATCTCGGCCAAAACAACAACTACTTAATATTTAAATTTCACGCCATGATGGTACTGAGTCACTTTATGTGATTTTATTGTTTGTGTATTTAAGTAAATGAAAAACTGATCTGTGATTTTAAATAATACCAAATGACTATACAAGGTACAAATACCTAGTTTAATTGAACAATGTTTGTTTTAATATTTATAGGTAGGAAATTTGATCTGTGATTTGATGCCATAATTACTTTAAGAATCATGATTATGATAATAAATTTTTTTTTTTTTTAAACCAACAAGCTCTTTGATTTCATATGATCAGAAAGTACATTTAATATATATTATATTTTAATTAGGTCATTGTAATAATAATTCCCAACGAACATTTGAGCGTGACTGTACGAACACAGTTTAGGTGTAATACGTTTAATAAAGGTGGTCATCGATACGTATGAATCCGTCGCTTTTTTGTAGTCATTCGAATTTGGTCGGATAACCTGCGCCGAATAACTGTTTTGGTTTAGTCTTAATATTTACTTAATACGAAACAGTTGAAGCTGGATATTTTTACTATATATTATTTGATAAATGCACTAATTTTTGGTTTACATTTACACATCTTAGGTTGAGCCAGTTTCTTGTTTGATGGCGTCAAAGTTATGATGCCGTCGTTTTGACTTTTAGTAATATTATTCATTAGCGCTTGTAGGTTCTGTTTTGAAACTTTTTATGGTAATTATAAACGTCAAGATGCAACGAATACAGTTTTTAGCGAGTTTATACGTCTTCTCATTTAGGCGCTACAATATTTTTTTAAGTTTTCAATAAAGCGCGATTACTTGAAAATTATAAATATTATCTGGCATCTAATTATGTCACAAATATGCACAAATTAAGAGCTATTCGTGTATGTTCATTCTACAGGCGCACATATAATGGTCTTTGAGATACACGAATTCGCAAAACGTTACTCCAGCGGGAAACGCAATATCTCGATAACCTGAAGACGCACAAATTATATTTATGGCGCACAAATTTGCACAAATATAAGCTCTCTGCCCATGTATGTATTTTATATCTCCGATGATTCGTCTAGAATTTTCTTGCTAGAACAACGTTACTCCAGCAGGAATCGTTTTTACGTTTTTTTTTCAAAACTACAAGACGCACAAATTTTTTATGCGGCGCACATTTACAGCAGATTGCGCACTAATTATACGTTCTACTCATATCACTCTAGGTGACACTTTCTTGCTGGCGTAACGTACACGAATTAGAATTCAAGACTCCTTCGCAAGCTCAAGATTTAAAATTGGCACTCACAACAGAAATATAAACTTTTTCTCACTTGTACCATAAATAACTAACTACTAAAACAAATCGTTGTAAGGTACTAGCTTAGGTACCAACCAACTCGTAGTTTGTTTTTCCAGCAAACTATATAATAATCTTCTGAGCTTTGCCCAATTACATCGGGTCGGCTTCTCCTTTTACGGATTTAGTTGAGGATTAGTATTTTACGTGGAACGACTGCGATCAGACCTAATTATATTCAATTTTATTATTATTATCCTATTTCAGATAGGAAAAAATTGATGAACGTGACGTCACGAAATGACGTATCATACAGTTGAAAAATTTAGGGTTTCTGGTAAGAGGCGACCGTAGCTGGATAGCTAAAGTGGCTGCCTGGTGTGCAGAAAGGTCGCAGGTTCAAATCCTGCCGGTCCCATATCTTTTCAACTGTTTCTTAGTATAATTTGCTAAGCATAGCTAAATACTATAAAAAATATCAATTAGAAATTTTATTATCGATATGAATTAATGTAATATTTTTTTCCGAGTTATTTCTTGCCTTAAACCAATGTAACGTAAAATGTCCAGACTTTAAAGTATTATTTCATATCTAACAATTTTATGTAAGTGTCTAATCTAATAAAGTCTCTGTTTACAATGTAACAAGTTATTAATAAGTAAATCAACACATATACCGCCTTTAAAATAAATCTTCGTAAAAAAATAAAGAACTTAACTATCTATTTATAATATATTTTCATATTGTTTGTGTAACTTATATGGTACAAGTAATTAGTTAATCTATTGACATTGATAAGAAATTTTAGTATAAATATAACTAGCTGCCGCCCGCGTGGTACATCGATAAATAATAGGTTGAAACAATTAGCCTATTCCTATTTAAGCCTATTCTCAGACCTATTAAATAAACGCAAAACAATATATAAAATTCGGTCAAGCCGTTTCATGCTGTATTTAATTAATAAACTTATTGTATCTAGAACAAAAACAATATACCTAGTACTTACTGCCGAAAGAAATAGCACAACATAGCATCTCTATATTAGTTGTTTAGTTTCATTCTTTATAGGCAGTTCATCAGTTCATCAAATCATGACTTATCTAATTAAATTTAATTAGTAGGTTTAGCTACGTATTATATATTTAACTTCACACTGTGTCAAAGAGGAGGTACAAAGGTTCCTAGTTCACAAAGTAACCAGTGAGGAGGGCTCTAACTAAAGGCGAATCCGGTGAGGGGGCTGCGGCGCGCGGGACGAAGCACCGACACGCGCTGCACGGTCACCGAACGTTCGGAACCGCAGTGGTGAGGCCTCGCGGCTCGTGCGCCCGATTCAACCTTCCTCAACGCGACCGCAACTGACCCGCCGCGCCACAAACCACCGCTCCCTCGCCCCGCAGCCGCGCCAAGCTGCTTTACCCGCCTCGCCTGCGTTTATTCTTTCATTTCGTATTATGTCCGCTTCATAATACCTAGGTATTCTTATTTATGTTTAATAAGTTCTGAATGCGGAGTACTTACATGATTTGTATTGTGCCACATTAGTAAAATGACAGCTTGTTGTTTTAAACATTATGAATAGCTGCGTTTCTTGTCTTTATGTTGTGTTGTGAATGATAGTAATTAGGTAGGCAGGTTCGAGATGGCTCGAAAATTTATATTGCATCATTGGATCATTATTATCACTAGTAGTTACCTATAACTAACTAATTTTAATTCCTATATGCACGTGAATCAAATAACAAAGAACAGATTTTTGACTATTGAACCCAATGCAAGAGGCTCAGGCAAGAGGTTTTAGTTTGATGGGCGAGTCCATTTTCAAAGTAGGTACAAATTTATAGCAACACACATTTTATAGCAAATTTTGTAATTAAGCCATTTTCATGGACGCAATATTTCGTATTTTTGATAGATTCAAACACAATACAATATAGCCGTTTGTTTGAAGCGTTTGGGCAAGTCTTTTATTAGTGTGAATTTAAAATTGAATTATCTCAGTAAGTTTACGTGTGAACAAATTAATTCTTCTAATCATGTTTCAAATAACGAGAGGTATTTTGATTGCACACAAACAAAAAAACATTATTCATCATGTTCATCATGCCAATTTAGTGTTTTGATAATATATTTTATAATTTGTTTATAAAAATGGATAAAACTCAATAATACTGCAGCTAGGTATAATACGTTTGCATGAAAACACGGCGCTCGGGAGTCTACCCTTAAATATCAAATTGAGTGCACGGTTGGCGTAGCGGTTAAAGCGGTCGCCTCGCCGCTTTCAACTACGCTGGTGTTGTGGGTTCGATCCCCACATGGAACAAATCTTTGTGTGATTCGCAAAGATTTGTTCTGACTCTGGGTGTGCTTTGTGTGTGTGAAATGTATGTTTGTGAACACCCCCGCGTCACAAGAGTTGTTCCTAGTGCGGGCGTCGTTTTTTTAAGAAAAAAAAAAAAAAACAATTTTTCATAGAAAAAAGTCACGCGCGTAACGTTTGCGCGCGCATCTTTTCTATGAAAATATGTTAACATACGAGGGGCGTTGACGCGGACGCTTGCTTCCAACTGCCAACTGCAAGCTTTAAGATGAAATGGTGAAAACAATACGTTTGCAGATTTTTTTGGTGTACTATTAGCAAAGTTGATTCAAGATCCATTTGTCAAATATTACCTTTGAAATCTGTCTATATCAGTCGATAAGTTTGACGTTCGTTGTACTTGTGAATTAACATAATCGTCTACAATTTTTTGAGTAGATACTACAGGATAGGAGCCGCCTGCCTGTAGAAGCTAGTTTAACAAAATTTTTGATACCAAATACACTTTTATTCTTTAGTAACATGTTCAATAACTATTTATAATAATTAAACCTATAATAAAAATAACTAAAACTAAAACTATATACACTAATCAAGCAAACCGCTACCAGTGGGCATCGTTCCCGAAATGCTGGCAGCATTGCCACGCTGTATGGCAATGCTTATTCGTTGACCGAAAAAAATGCCAGCACTTCGGGAACGGGTTGACTCAACTAAACGTTTAGCGACGTCTTTATAAAGAGCGTGAGCCCCTGGACCCCACGGCCCGAGCGTCTCTACCCCAAAAGGCACAAACATATAGCCACTATCTAAAAGGCTATATTTGCGCCTCTTGAGGTTTTCGGCTGATTCTGCCGCCGCACCAGCCCTATCCCGAGTCCCTGGAAGATGCGACGGTGCCAAAGTGTCGACGCAAGTTGCGTCCCACACCAAGGGCCGCCCCAACCTCCAGGGAACAAGAGTCATTCCGTCGGGTCTCTTACCATCGTCACGGCTCAGGCCATTCGGTTCAAGAACAGCCGCGCAATTGACGGTAGTCAGAGCCCGACGGACGATTAATAATATTATTATCTGAAATAAACTTTTATTCTTTAATTTAAATTTAAATTAACTAACACTATAAAAATTTGACAAATTTTGTATAATGAGTAGGTAGGCATTCTATTTGTACCTAACTTATTTGTGAAACTGGAAGGTGCTGGTACTTATAGCACAGGATTTCCTATTTTAAGTACTAGCAGAACATTATATTTTGATTTCTTTTGTACCTATATTAAGTGTCCTACTATGTACCTACTGTATTTTTTTTGTGTGCCAAATAAATAAATTATTATTATGAGCCTAAAAAATATATCTACAAAAAAAGGGTTCTAAATCTGATGATTTTTTAAATCTTTATTTGAATGACCGACAAAAAGGCGACAAAAGCAATTACAGAAATTATGAATCGACTGGCTCATAAATTTTACGTCTATTCGCGTTATTAAAATTCAATTAAAACCGCCTGATAAATAAATAATACAGCATATAAAGCGTTTTGAAGGTGGTTCTGAAAGAAATTATTTTGAAGAACTCCGTTGCCACTTCTTAACTTATTATATAAAAAAAATGTTGGCACCTTCGGTGCTCCTTAATTTTCGTCGGCCAAGGCACTTCAGTAACATAAGTTATTTTTTTAAGAAAATATTTTAAAAACTAGCTCTCTGACTATAACACCGAAACAGCCCCTGCGCCATTTCTTAGTTTTTAAAGTACATTTAATATTAAAACCATAGCTCCGTAGATCTTGGCGGCGAAGTCACTATGGTGGCGTTTGTTATTTTTTTAAAGTTAATATCTAATATGTAATAACACCCTGAGATAATTTATCTTCTGTTGATGTCGTCCTTTTTTTGACTGTTTTAGTCGCTTTGTTGACTTTTCTTCTGATTATTTCCACTTCCTTTTTAACGTTCGCGGTGAGTAATTTTGACTCCCACCCTGAAAGCAAGTGCAGCAAGCAAAGCAAGTTGACATTAAATTCAAATCAACCAAAACCATTGAATACCATGAAGAAATGAATTATGAAAAATTTAAGGAGTGGTATTTAAAATTATTAGATAATTTGAAGGAGCCACATTGCATTATTATGGATAACGCCTCATATCACTCGGTCCAAAAGCAGCCACCACCAACTTCGGGAAACAGAAAATTAGAAATAATTGCATGGCTTCAAGAAAAAGGAATAGAGGCCAATGAAACTATGCTCAAAAATGAATTATTAAGTCTCGTTGGTTTGCACAAACCTCTGTCGTAGATGACATAGCCCACAAAAAGGGTCATACCGTCATAAGACTACCCCCGTACCATTGCCAGTATAATCCGATTGAGCTTATCTGGGCCCAAGTCAAAGGTTTGTTTGCTTGAATTTCAGTTAGATTTCTTTAAGTATTAACTACTGAATAATTAATGTTAGTAAAAATATGTTTTCTTTTAAGGTAACGCTGCCAGACACAACACAACACCGCCTTTCAAGGCAAATAAAATGTTGCAGCTATTAAAAAGTGCGGTCGACAATGTATCTGCAAAAGACTGGAAGAAGGTGATAACCAAATGCAGAAAAATTATGGAAGAAGATTGGAAGCGGGACGTCCAATTTGATAATATTTGCGTACAAGAGTTCATAGTAAACTTACAAGCTAGTTCTAGCGATTCAGAAAATGATTCAGATGTGGATTTGGGGTGTACTTCTTTAAGATAATAGATTTATTGAAACGAAGTTCCTTATCGCGCGTTGCGAAAGGGGGCTAGACGGAAAAAATTGGGATGAAAAGTTGTAACGACACATTTCGTAGCAATTCTCGTAGCGGCGTAGTAATTACATGCTACGTTACAGCTACGGTGCTACATCATCAGACACACAGATAATTTTTTTTCTGTGTCTGTCTCTCACTCTCGCTTATAGAAAAAAAAAGATAAAATAAACTATAAAAAAAACTAATAAGAAAAAAAAAATTACTAGAGTTTAGTTTCGAAGAATTATAAGTGGCGCTGCCCCGCTGCGAAAGGTCCGCGCAGGCGTACACGATCGCTGTTCTAGTCAGATAGCAGTGAATAAATGGCCCGGTATCGTGCTCATTAATCCATAGTTGGATCTGCAGATCTTACTTAATCAATAAATCGGTGGACCTTAATCTATAGGACTTTGTAACGAAACCATAGCGCGATCTAACTCGATCCCAACGCCATCTATCGAGCGGCTTCGTAATTGATTGGTGTTACAGTACTAAATATCTCTCTCTCGCATAGAGAAAGCAAGCGAGATATTTTCGTTTTGTCTCTCTATTAATAATAAAGTAACTAAAAAAAAATATTATTATAACTTAAAAAAAAATACAATTCCTTCCTTACAGGTGTTTTGTACATAATAAATAATTAAAATAATAACAATAATGAATCCTGACAGTGTTTCTGCACAAGTTCCGGATATTGCTGATGGATAGAAAAATAAAAATTTCTTTACTAATTAATCGAAAGGAACTTCGTTCCACCCGGGTGTCCCTTGACACCTCAGTAGTTTTTTTTATCATTAAATAGTCGTTTAAATTAGTAACCTTTGTAATTATTTTTATAAAAATATTTACAGGCTGTCAAGAAAGAGTTGAAATTAATAGGGGCGCTAGAGTGCTGTTCTACTGTTCGTATGGCAACCCATATAGTTCACTTCCTAGGACTTGATACTTAGCTGTATATAAAATAAAAAAAAATAAAAAATAAAAATATTCTATTATTACCCATTATATCGTAGCTAAGCGTTAAACGTCGGTTAAACACGATGAAATCGGCACTAAGTAATAGTAAAAATAATGTAATTAATTTGTACAGCCAGCAGTCATAAATTAGTTTCCGTTTCCGGACTATTTTGCCAAGCTGATTTGTGGTTTTACTGTCCTCTGTTTTTATCAATTACCAGAAAATAAAAGAAAAATGTATTTGTAAAATATTTTATTTTAAGTATTTGAATAAATCTTTTCTTTCTATACATATTATTATACTGCCTCGTTGGTCTAGTGGTTAGCGTTAAAAAAATTGAACTTTTTGTCTAAAGCTGGGTACAGATTGGTGCAATGCAACATGTAATGTAATATTCTGCGTTACATTGCATGTTCCCTGCTGCCTTGGACGTGTGGCGCGCGCGGTACGCGCATTGACTACGAATCATTCGAGAACATCTGTTCCCGCATTTCGTTACAAACACAAGCCCTCGTCACACGTGTTCTTTTCTTTGCCCGCATCAAGGCGATATACTTACGTTTTCATTTTGAGGGTTCCATAAAACTTCCCTTGTTCTGTATTCCTCTATCAATAAAAGTGACTCGTCATCACTCCACGCACCCTCTTTCACCGCCATGATCGTTGCGCATGCGAACGAAACGATCGACCGTCCACGGCCGCGTCCTGCGCACACTGCGCGCCCCTTTGTGTTCGTACCAAAAACCGACAAATCTCGGATCGAGCCGCGCACGAGTTGTAACGCTCGGAGCGTGCGCGACCCAGGCGCAGTTCGTGCGCGCGAGGCGTCCACATTATGGGAATTCTGTTACATTACATGATACATTGCAGCAATATGGACGTCAAATTCTTGCATTGCATGTTGCATTACATGTTGCATTGCACCAATCTGTACCCAGCTTAATAGCACACAAATCAAAGTTATCTAACACTTTCTTCGGACGACCTTTTCGGTTTTTTCCTGGTGTAAGAAATACGCCTCTATTTTGTGCTCCTCCTCGTGCAATTCTTTGAATAGTACTTACTGATTTACCTGAATTAAGTAAAAATCATAGATATAGCAGAAAAGATAAAGCAGTCCGAGCCATTTCGGAGTGAGGGGATAGTTGAACCCCTAAACACCACCCCTGGCTACGCCCATGCGTGATATTATTTTATGTTATTTACTTAAACTATACTCAAGTATCAACATTAACCTAGTCGCGCTATACCGCAACACTGAGTACAACAAACGTCAACTAAACCAATGTGCTAGTTTTAATTATTGAATAATTCGCTTATTTCAGCAACAAATTCAAAACAGCTTTGGTTTTATCCATTACCTATACTTGATTTGACTAAAAACAACATGTTAAACTCTCACATACCGGTCATATCAGCGGTTCTTTGATAAACATTGCCGATATCCGAAATAATTTTTTTTGCCTCATATTCCATTAAACATATTTTATATACATTGTAAATTATTTCTCTTCCAGACCTTCGGATAGTTTTATTTATTGGAACAAAGTTCCTTATTGCGCGTTGCGAAAGGGGGCTAGGCGGAAAAAAAAGAGGAACGAAAAGTTGTAACGACACTTTTCGTAGCAATTCTCGTAGCAGCGTAGTAATTACATGCTACGTTACAGCTACGGTGCTACATCATCAGACAAAACAGAGGCGTGCGCATTTTTCTGTGTCCGTCTCTCTTTCTCGCTTATAGAAAAAAAGAGATAAATTAAATTAAAAAAAAAACTATAAAGAAAAAAATAACTAGAATTGAGTTACTAAAAAAAAAAAAAATGCGCACGCCCGCCGCACGGCGTGCGCGTTTTTCTGTGTCCGTCGCTCCATTTCGCTTATAGAAAAAATAAATAAATTTAAAAAATTAATAAGAAAAAAAAATTACTAGAGTTGGTTGAGAATCTGCTAAAATAGGGGCGCTGGCGCGCTTAAAGGTCTACGAAGGCGTACACGATCGCTGTTCTAGTCAGATACCAGGGAATAAATAGCTCGATATTGTGAACATTGAACTTTACTCCTCACTTGGATCTGCAGAACATACTTAAACTCTAAATCGGTGGACCTTATATACAGGACCTTGTAACGAAACCATAGCGCGATCTAATTCGATCCCAACGCCATCTATCGCGCGACTTCGGAACTAATTGGTGCTACAGAAATATGCTGCGCATAGAGAAAGCAAGCGAAATATTTTCATTTTTTCTCTCTATGAATAATAAAGTAACTAAAAAAATATTATCATAACTTAAAAAAAAAAATACAATTCCCGCCTTTTGTTGAGTGTATACAGGTGTTTTGTACATAATAAATTATTAAAAATAGTTACAATAATGAATCCTGACAGTGTTTCTGCACAAGTTCTTGATATTGCTGATGGATTTAGGTAAGTAGAGATTTTATACACACGATAATAAATGCTTTTGTATTTTAGCAAGTACACATTATAACCTTTCTTTACTATTGTGCTAACCAAGTCATACGCGTTATAATCTCTTCATTATTGTGTGTTTAGCAAGTGTACGCGTCATAACTATATTAAATTCAAAAGCAAATTATTTTTTAATATTACCACAGAATGTTTACTAATTTTGTTATGTACATTTCATGGAATATACGATTAGAACACAAATCTAATTATGTCATTGGGATTGGTAATGAGATTATTGATAATGAGATCTGATATTATTATATCGCGAGTAAACTTGCGAATACAATTTAAAAGAAAGCAAGATAATCGCAGAAAAATAATGTTAGATAAGGTTTGTTATGTGTGGTCATAGAACTATTACTGGTATTACTCCTAGAAACCGAGTACACGCATGAAATGTAAAGCCACTTTAATTGTGCCGTTTCAGTTCAGTGTAACTCTCTGGTATTTATCAGATTTTCGTTTAGTTTGTCTGTCCGCCAAGCGGTGCATTATAATTTTCAATCAATCTGTTTTTAGCCTTACTTTATACTTAAATTCATACAAGCAGTTTATTTATCTAGGCATTATAAGTCTATGCGTGTGTTTGAATGAACCTCGCTTTTGATTTTTGAAATTCGAATAGCGCGAAAGTTTGAAGATAAGAATTATTTTAAAATTAAGTGTGTGATGCTGGGTCCACACCTGACCAACGAAGGCCAACGAACGGCTAAGGATGTTACAAAATTATTCGCTTGACATATATCGATTAGTGTTTATTCGATTATTAATAACTTACATAAGTTAATAATCAAGTGGCAATTACTTATTTTTAACTATTGATGCCATTTCGAGTGGATTATTCGCGAGTCCCGTCAGTCTTCATCGATTACTTGGTCCAATACACATTCAAACATAAGCTACACACAAATTCAAATCGAATGAAACGTAATGTATATAGGTGATGCGAATAACTTTATCACATCCCTAGCCTTCGTTGGTCGTTCGTTGGCTCGGTGTGGACCCAGCATAAGGCACAGGAAATATTGTTATGTAGCCATTCAGCCTATAGGAGTATTGTGATAATATCTCCACAATGATTTTAAAAGTATCATTCGATTATTTTAAGAGAATGATTAAAGTGATTCTGAATGATCTTGTGTACGCTTGCTACGCTTGATAATTTAATTGTCTTAATGTTTGTTTTTATTTTAATTTGGTTTAAATTTTTGTTACCGTATTTAGTTTATAAATAGACTGTTTTATTTGTTTAGTGGTTAAGGTCGCATACCTTTTACTGCAATCTCGCATGCGAATCCTGATTTGTTGTTATTTGGAATTACCGAACTTCGTTCCATCCGGGTGTCCCTTGACACCTCAGTAGTTTTTGTTTATTACTTTTTCCTGTTTTAATTGCCGTTTTATACTCTTATAATCAGTTCCAAATCTACTCTTTCTTGACAGTCTATATATATCTTACATTGGCATCGAAAATAGAAAAAACGTCGATAATTACTTTCGTCATTTTTTAATATCCTGACAACCCTAGGAATGTCAGTTTGACAAATGTCGCAGAGATCAAGCTATTTGAAGCTATATTTTACGAACTATAGTGAGAGATGATTACGCAGAGATTTATTTTAGTTTGGAAATGTTAAAAGCTTTTAATTGTAATTATTGTACTGTTACGGCTAAACAGCAACGTGACAAGTTCCAATAATTGTAAACAGAGCTTTATCAACACCGTGTAAACCATAAAAAAACGAAAATGGGTGGTGGAGATTTGGTAAGCCATATTTTATGTTGTACTTTGTTTTTAAATGAAGTTTTTTGATTTGTTTTATTAATCTTCAGGAACCTGTTGGTATCTTTAGACCCTGACGATTGTTGGTTTAATGATAACCTAGTTTTACAAACTAGCAACGAATTATAATCTTTTGTGGATGTTCATGAGCTGTGGTGCCTATAGTAAACACCTGCCTGTAAAATCCAAGAGTATTTGCTAGTTCAACTGTGCCTGCTACGCCGCGGACGCGGGTTCAATACTCACTGAAGACAAATACTTAGTGTTTCTCTTTGTCTTGGTGTTTCTAGATGATGTTGTTTTATTATTATTATTATATATGAAGCACACTAGCAACTATTAAGCTGATTTGTGTGATTCTTATGATTTGGAGAATTTGTCCAGTCTATTTTTTAATGTATTCACTGTGGATGCCATAACAATGTTTGCTGGGAGTCTGTACCATTGCATGGCAACTCTATTTGGTAGAAAGTGTTTCAAAGGATTTAGCTCCGAAAGTTTCTGACAAATTCTTGAAGAATGGCCTCTTAAGTGTTTGTTTTGGTTTCTTACATAAATATCTTCAATCATCAAACTACCTCTCTGTCTGCGGTTTTCAAGAGTTGTAAGGCCAAGGTCTGTAAGGCATTCATCATAAAACTTGTTTATCAATACTGCTACCATTTTAGTTGCTCTTCTCTGCACATTTTCAAGGAGTGCCATTGTTTGATATCATATTTATATGGTTAAGCTGTACAGTCATAAAAGTACATGTGACAGTTACCTTTATTACATACGGGGTGTCCCTTAACTCAACAATAACCTTACAATATGGTTTGGTAGACATTAAATTAAAGCAGCAAGTCCCATGAAAAAATGGCGGCACATTTTAGAAAATGCCAAAATGCTGACTGACACAAGTCTGACACATTTTATCAGAATAAAATAAATAGTTTATTTTTCAGTATGTGACCTATTTTATAATGGCATAATACAAATAAAGTTTTTTGAATAAAAATGCGTTAATTGAGCAAAATAGTAGTAAAGTACTCTTCCAATATGATATAATACTTCTATTATTAGTGAAATTTGAAATTAGTTGTGAATAAAAATATATTGATGTTTTGGTTGTCATTGCAAAAATAGTATTAAGGTGTATATTCAAATAATTTCAGAATTCGAAAAAGTCATGGCACCCAAATACTATGAAGAATCAGGAACGTGTTTGGAAGGCAGAGCAAGCAGCTGCAGAGGAGAAGAAGCGCATGATAGAGCTGCAACGGGAAAGGGCTGAAGAAAGAGACCGCGCAGAACTTAACAGTATCATGAGTAAAAACAGTAACCCCTCAGCCAGTGATAATCGATTGGCGTGGATGTATGATGTATGTATTATTTTTCTCTTTTAAAAGAAGGCTGTCCATTTGTCCTGTTTTCTAAAATATTTCAAGACATTCAACAATTTCCTAGTCTAACAAAGTCTATAGGTCAAGAATGCTAGAATGACTACTCATTGGTAGACTGGGAGATTGTTGAAATGTCTTGAAATGGTTTGGAAAACAGAACAAATGGATAGCCTTCTCTTGTAAACCTCTTCATTCCTGCTTTTGGTGCCTTTAAGTTTAGCTTTATTTGATAAAATAAGACATGTTTTCTTAACTAATATTATAACAGGCAAAGATTTAACTCAAGAACTACATGTCCGATTCTGGAAAAATCTTTTACCTTTAGAAATCTACATCTTTATAGTGGAAGCGTGAAAAGAAATGGTCCCAGATCCACCTGATTTTCTTGTACGGAAGTCTACCAGCAGGCATTAAATCTTATACCTCATTACCCAAGGATGGTATCTACAATTGAATGTGAAGCTTTCGTCAGTGCCTCAGATAGCATGTAAAGCTCTACCAGCTTTACATGCTATCTGAGGCACTGACGAAAGCTTTGGCCATCAAAAATATAGAAAATCAAATTAATACATTATTTAGATAAACATGTTAAAGTAATTAACCTTTGACTACAATGATGAGAAAATTCCCATTTAGAACTATTAACCTATACCTAGACAGTTGAAATTTTCATCTTTAACAACAAATACTCAAATAAAATAACATATTTTAGAGGGGTTCCTATACAACAGACATGATTTTTTGGCGTTTTAAAAATATAATGGTACAGATTTTTTTAAATCAGTGGAGTAGAGTTTGAGTTAAAAAGTAACAAACATAATATCAGATCTTTCCTCTTTTTAATATTAGTCCAAATCACTAGGTAAAATTTATGATTTATTAACTCCTATGAGGTGAGTTTGACTTACACTTATTGTCCTTTCCTGTATTATAACATGGATTTTCTTCACATCAAGACTTTGTTCACAGAAACCAGACAAGAAGGTTGAACAAGAAGCCTATTTGCTTGGCAGAGCCTTGGATAAAAATTCTGGACAATCTGAAGTAGTAGAACAAGACGCTATTCCTGCTGTGTCAAGGAGAGTGGTTGGATCTAGCATGCTGACGGCCGGTGGTGACACACAAGTGGATATGTCTCGTAAGATACGCGAGGATCCATTACTCCTGATCAAGGAACGGGAGCGTGCGGCTAGGGCAGCACTTCTAAACAATCCACTACAACGACGTAAACTCACTGAGCTTCTAAGGAAAGAACAAGTAAGTGTTCTCTCAACATGTTTTTTATATAAATTGCACAAGTAGATGCACCATGTATTATGTGGCTTCCAAACCATTTCTAATAATGTTGTAATAGTAGTGCTGAAACATGAAAGGTATGCAAAATATAACAAAAATACTGCAAACATAATTTAATCAAGTGATAACAAAAATTTGCTTGAAGAAATAAATTTTATTATTATGTTTAATAAATTTATATCCTTCTTTTCTTTGCAGGATCAAAGAAAAGAATCAAAGGCGATGAAAAAACCAAAAAAAAAAGATAATGACCTGGATAATTTATTAGCAGCTAAACTGAATGCCTTAGGAGGTCAAAAAGGAATAGATTTAGCAACATTGCTGGACTCAGACAATTCGTCATCTGATTCAGAAGACGATAAACATAAGAAAAAGAAAAAACAAGAGAAGTCAAAGAAAAAAAAGAAAAAACGTAAAGATTCTTCTGATGACGAGTCTGATGTTTCAACACATAAGGATAAAAAAAGTCGTCATAAGGACCAAAAGCGGGATAAAAAGGTATATCACGCTTTTGGTGAGGATGAAAAAAACTCCAGGAAACGAAAAGGTTCTGAAGATCGGAGGCGTCCCAAGAGTCCAGTAAGAGAAAAATACCATAAAAAAGAAATATCAGAGGGTAAAAGAAAAGAGTATGACAGGAAAAACGAAAAAGATTATGATTCATCCTATAGAGCTAAAGATTATAATTCTTCTCACAGAGATAAAGAGGTGGATAGATCTCATAGAGATGCCCGAAACTATGATAAAAATGACAGTAATAAGTACAGTTCTCATAGGAGATCACCTGCTGAAGATAGCAACCGAAGAAATAGGGGTACAGATAATAAAAAACGCGGTGGTTTAAGTGAAGAGGAAAAAGCTGCAAGGTTAGCAGAAATGGTGGCCGCGGGCGCCGAGCGAGAGGTGCAGCGCGGCCAGCGCGTGGCGGAGCAGCGCGCCGCCGACCGCGCCGCCGAGCGCCGCCCGCCGCCCGCCGCCTCGCAGCGCCGCGAGGCACGCGCGCTGCCCGACTCCCTCGAGAGTCGCATTCACTCAACTAGACACTACATACAACGTGACAAAGGACACATGAATGAAAATTTCGCTCGTCGGTAAAACATAAAGATTTACAATTTTTTTAAATAGAGTTAAGAAACAATAAAATCTATTTTTTAATCAAGTAGTTTTATTATAAGTTAAGTGGTTATTAAATAAAATTACATAATACATATCAATAACATAATTAATGGTCTCGGTAATGTTGATTCATTTTATTATGAAGCAACCGACACTTTGCAGTCAGTCAGGATGATGTCAGTCAATCCAGTGGAATCTTCTCTTTTACTATCTGTAACAATTTAATTCAAATTAGTTTATACTTTTGGTTGTATTTCTTAAACATTTCATATTTCAATTGTATCGTACTATTGGAATGTTTAAGGAGCAATTAGTCTCTTCACAGACATGATTTTTGTGCCGTATTTGTATATAATGGTACGTAACCCTTCGTGCGCGAGTCCGAATCGCACTTGTTCGGATTTTTTGTCTTGTTAAACTAAAATTAATTTATGGTCTGTCTTACAGAAAGGGTTTTTTTAAAGAGCTTAGAGAAAGGGAGATGCATGAATTTCAATTCAATTTACGAACGAAATAGGCACCACTATCGTTCGATATTTTTACTAGTTAAGTATATTATGTATACGCTAGACAATGAATGTAGAGAGCATGTTTGACTGCGACCTTACCATCCTTAGATGGAATTTCGTTACATACCTTGGTTTTGAATCAATTCAAAAGGGATGATGACTGAGCCCACGATAGTAATAAAATTAATACCTTAACAAAACATAGTTAAACAAAAACCAAATGCAATGTATTTTTGTTACTCATCTCTTATTTTTTTTACTCACCTCATCTTATGTTATATTAATATTATTATTCAGTTTATATTATATTTTTAAAGTGCAAAATTATTTAAAAAATATGTTTTCATTGAACAACCGACACAATTTTTCGTAATTAAACCATTTTCATAAGCGCAATATTTCATATAGCGATCAAACGAAATTCCTTAATTCGCACACAAGATGAAGTCACGCCTTTGTAACTGTTTGTTTGGAGCGTTTGGAGGAAGTTTATGTTATATCAAAGAAATTATTTTAATGTTGTTTCTAATATCGAGAGGTGTTTCAATTACATACAAAAATAATAATGCCATCATGCCTATTAGGATGCTAAGAAGAGAAATTACATTTATGCAGCCACAACAAAATGTTTTACCCATTTCCGTCTAAATAGGTTGGTAAAAGTTTATATTGATACGTTACATACGTATACATTATTGAGTACGTATCGTACTCAATAATGTATATCTACAATATTTTAAAGTAGAGAAGTAAATGATGAGTTATTATTGCATGCCGACGACTACGGCGGCACGTGGTGCCTGTACCTCCGCACACATCCCGGCATAGATGGGGTCAGTGTCCCAGGGGCCGCGCTCGGGCAGCGGCAGCGCGCGCCGGCGCAGTTCCGCCACGAGCTCGGGCACGTCCATGATGGGGATGGGGTCGAGGCCGCGCGCCAGCCCCGCCAGGTACTCCACGTAGTGACCCCTGCAAGAACAGCGTGTGTCAACACACCTCGATGAGGCCTCGCTTGTAGAGGCCGTCTAGCAAGCCGTAGGGGCGTGGAGGCGGCCGCAGCGCGGCGCGCCGCACCAGGGTCTCCAGGTCGTCCACTCCCAGGATCGGTAGCGGGTCCACCCTACAGCGTCGGACCAACCGACTCAGGTATTCCAGGTAATGATTCCTGCAAGCACATGCCTCACTCACAGCCGCGCTCGCTTTGACCATCACACGTAGGAACACATTAAATACTGATTGTATTTCCTATTGCTTGATGTAGGTATGTAGCTGTACACATACAATGACTGATTCTTCGGGGTGGATGTTAATCAATAAGTAAGTAATTATGTTCTTTACATTTTGTCGGTTACTTAGGCCGGCAGAAACTAATCAAAAATGTAGAATTTTCACATATTGATTATCCTCTAACATATGATTATAGATAAAATCGAGTTTCTAGCAGGTCGAGTAGGCTTAGAAAATGTACTGTCTCAATAGCTCGCAGTACGTAAAGCGACTGAGACAGCACATTTTAGTAGCTCCTTCTAGAACCGATTGAAAACTTGAATTAATTTATTTTGCAGTGGTACGAAATTGCGTGGGCAAAAGCTATAATCTAGATGAGGACCGTCACAGTGTTGCCGCGGGTGACATTCAAGTTAAAGCTGTTTGTTTGTAGTGTTAATCGAGAGTTAAAAATCTGTGTCTTTGTACGTATTATACTTACTTGCACAGTCCCGCATAGTTGGCAGGAGCTTCACTGCCGCACAGGCCGTCTATTAGGCCTGTCGGAGTTTCTCGTTGCAACTGCACTGGGCAGCGCCCTGTGCTGCCCTCTGCTTGCTCCGTTTCGTAGTTAACGTTGTTCATCTGAAACGAATTGCAAATCGTGTACCTAAAGGGCGAAGCAAAACATTCGCACATCCACCAACCACCACCACCAACACTACATTTCTATCACTACATAGTATAAAACACAGTCGCTTCCCGCAGTCTGTCTGCCCCTATTTATAATAATAAAGTCCTTATTTTCAAGGTACAAGGTCCCAATATCACAATTCAGCTACACTAAAAATCGTTTATGATCAGATCTTTATAATTAAGATTTTTAGAGCAGCTTTTTAACACACTCCTAGCACCATATCCCAGCAAATCGTCAATCTAAATAATATGTTCCTACACTACTCTTATTCCGTGCCGCAACCGTAGCTCAGTAGTTTTATCAGCAGCAACTCGAATCATTCGGAATATAGTAACGTAATTACCGAATCCATATCTGCTCAGCTCAGTAGTTTTATCAGCAGCAACTCGAATTATTCGAAATATAGCAACGTAATCAACGAATCCAAATCTGCTAGTTTTTTTTAGTTTTATCTAGTTTTTGAGATAGGGCTAACCTGGAGCAGAGTCTGTAAATCATGAGGTTCCTTGTCGCGCAGGTAAAACAGACAATTTCTTGGGTGGTGTGCGTGTAGTCCTAATTTGGCACAGTATTCACTTAGTCCGCACCGAGCACCCATGGTGAATGGCTTACCACAGCCATAGCAAAACTCGTATTTACATTGGGTGCATGTAAAATGCATACAACCACCCCTGAAACACAGAAATACTCAAAATCAGATATTATATTGGTAGAAAATTGTTCTTTTAAACCGTGGCAGAGAGAGTTAATTAAAATTAATACCTAATAATGGCAAACATGTCATTGTCTCATTGTAAATTAAGTGCACATCCACACCTTCATGCAAAATTATTGTATTTTTTTTTGGGAAGTTGCTATGCTATAATATATTTCTAGGGTTCCTTTTGTAATTAATTAGATTATAATGGATTTTAAACAAAATCAACTCACCTAGATAAAGAATATTTAAAGTGGCATCGTGGGCACTCCAAACCATTATCTCGTAAATGTTGTTGAATGGCGGTTACTGAGCGTTCCGGATCATTATCGTCCAGCCAAGCAGTGTATTGATCACAAGTTAGACCTTCGTGATTGGCAGACCACTGAAAATGTATAGAATATTTAGAAATTGATTATAGTTTGTATCTTCTTTTTATTTGACGAATGTAACGAACGTTGGGCAGATAGATGTGTTGGATTTTTCTGTGAAGAAAGCTAAATATGCCGGAGACAGGCAGTTGGTGTTTACAGCCCTATGGCTCGGCATTCACGTAAAGCCGTGAGTCCTCCTGTGCCTGATGTAGCCATCCAACCGGAATACAATAGTGCAAGTACTTTGACAGGAGGTTACAACAAGCTCTCATACAACGCGCCCTCGAGTTTGTTCACAGAAGTTCTACCGCCGTCAAAACCTAATTTGGGAATTATTGGAAGTAGACGTACCGTTTTCCTACACGTAGCGCAGCTAATGGATCGGCATTCTGGGCATCGTATCTTTTTTTGTTTTGGATGAACAAAAAATCCTGAAGAGCATTCCATGCACCACCTGAAGTTTGGATCTCGGGCCAAAGTGCGGTCCCGTAACTGTAACAAATAACATTTCATGAATGTATTTTAGAGTGATTGCTTTATTGCATTCCTACTGGTCAATGTCCTAAAAGAGTGAATGTGAAAACACTGGCGATAAGTGTTATGCAAAGCGGAGATATGTGGGCAATTATCCAATTGTATAAACGGATCTGAGGTCATTGATTTTATTGGTATGATGATCATTCATTATTGATGAATCATACGTCTATACCTAATTTTATTGCAACTTTACGTTAAGATTTAGGATTTCTATATTTTTTCTGAATGATATCGTGCCCTAAGCTAATTAATAATTAACTGTCTATCTGAAATGCATTTTCTATGAGTAAAGTGTGTTGCTTACCTTTCTTTGGAATAACTCATGCACATCAGTTTCAAGAAGAGTCTTCAAGAGAATATCCAAATGTGCAAAGTATTCAAGCCAGGCATCTTCAGGCAGGCTTTCCAGTTCCGGTAGCTTACAGTAAGGACATACGCAGTCGGCAATACTTCTCTCGGTTATTTGAACTGTGAAATACAGATGTGCGCATTCTCGGCAGCATCGATGAGTGCAGCGTAACATTGACACCATCTGTAAATTAATTAATAAGAAACTTAAGTTTAAATTCAAGAATTCAAATGAATTCAAATTAATATATTATTTTCATATAGATTAATTCTGTTTAGCTATGAAAGCTTAACAGGGTGGCAGTTATTAAGTACCTAACTAGGTACAGTTTTATTTGTTAAATTAAAGTTTTATCATTATTTAGCTAAGATGCTTACTTCATGTTCAGGAAGGCGTGATGCACATAACTCACAATCTTGATAAAGATAAGCGAGGGCTGACTCAAGATCGGTGCATTCAAGCGCAGCTAGCAATGCAGCTGGAGGTTCAGCGCCACGCGATACCAATTCCACGGCTAGTTGGGCTTGTTCCCATGTCTCTGTTGCACCTTCTGCGAGGAGCATTCTGGCCTGCCTCTGCAATCCATAAAATTAATTCGTAAATAATGCCAAGTAACAATTTTTACCAGAAGATTACACTATACATACCTCTGGTGATCCTTCTGGTAGTCTAATTTTGGCTAGATCAATGAGCTGTCCAGACACACGACGGAGGGTAAGAGGTGGAGGTGGAGATGGTGGCGAATATTGTGATTCCTCATTGGGCCTTTCAATTTGTATTTGTGAATCTTCCGAGTCGCTGTCTGTCCATTCGTCCTCAGTGCGGCAGGTTTCTTTGAAATATTGCTTTTTCTCTTTTGGTGGCGTCGATATTTTAGGTGGAGACATGTGTTTTTCGGCTTGTGTCTTTATCGGTGGCGGTGGGGCTTGTTTTTTCTTATTCAATGTTGAAGTGGAGGCTATAACTTCAGTTATTTGAGATGAAGCAGGGACGGGTTTGGAAGGTATTACTTTATTATCGAAAAGCCTCGTCTGCAATTGCTTAACATGACCACTTTGAATGTTACCAAAGTGAGTTTTCGGCGGAGCAGGAGCAGGATATTGTTTAATTGAACTACGGCGAATAGGAACTTTAGAGACGATTAGCTTTGGTGTATTTTTATCAACTTTAATTTTGTTGTTGGGAATAATTTTGATAAGTTTTGGTATACTAGATTTATTAACAATAGCATTTTTGCCAATACCGTTCTCACTTGTTTTATCGATGATGACCTTTTCAGGTGACTTACTTTTTTCATTGTTGGAACTGGGTAAAAGATCGCTGTGAATATTTTCAGTAGGTATATCGATCTGAGTTTGTACAACTATATGTACATCTCTCGTATTGCCGCTGTTATTTTCGATGGTTATAACACTTTCATCATAGTTAACAGGTTCAGGTAAAGGGGTGGCAAATGAAGGATAAGGTGAGCCGATTGTATCTGCTTCATTGACATCTACTTGTTCCGGATTAGATTCTAAATGTAAGTTACTAGTTGCTACGCCACTCATTTCGCTATTTTGCTCAATAACATCTGAAAAGTCTTGACTTTTTTGATTGTTAACATCTTTTTCCAACATTCTATTCGATATATTTTGAGTAATAGTTTTTTCATCATAGTTTTGATCTTTATTTATATTTGCTGTGATCACATTAGTAATTTCATTTTTATTTTGTATATTATCTCTTGGTGATTCTACTTCAATAAATTCTAAATTTGCATTTAATGTAGCAATTTTATTTTCGGTAATTACAAATTTTATAGGTGACGGAATTTCAATAACAGAATTAACTATAGTTTCTTTTGTTAATACATTTAAATTGTTAGGTGGCAATACTGTTTTTATGAGTTGAGACATTCTTGTGTTATCGTTTTTCGCATTATTTTTTGTATTTAACTCTTGATAAATTTCTTCAAAACTGTTAACAGCAATAAATACATTGTTATTCAAATCTTGTGTTTTTGGAGATATTGATATGTTTTCGATTTTAGGTTCATTTATTTCAATAGCAAGAGTGTTCTCTTCTTGTAGGGTCCGAGCAATTGAGTCGAGCATTTCAATATTTGCATGTTTAAAGTCTTCTAGTTGAATCTCTACATGATCTAAAGCTTCTTCAAAATGCTCATTTTCCTCAGAGCTGGTCCTGTTTAGCATCATTTGTTGTTTATCAGACACCACTGCATCTTCATTTTCTTCTTCTTCTTCAGAATTTACTTCCTCAGAACCTTCCTCTTCTACTTCTTCTTCTTCAGAACCTTCGTCCTCGGAACTAGTAACTTCCTTTTCATCTGATGATAAGTTATCCGTCCTTGCCTCAGTATCACTGAAACTTGATTCTTGCTCATCATTTGTGTCTTCAGAGCTACTTTCAATTTCACTTTGTGATGCCGTTCTACCGTCGATAGAATTAATATCTGAATTAATTTCTTCTTTCATCTGTTGTATTAGTTTCTGCGTGTTATCTACCATGTCTGATAGGTTTTTAGATTTTTCATCCACCTGTAATTGAGATTCTTGTTCCGTACTGGTTTGTTCCATCGATGTATTTTTTTTTGAATTTGTTTCTTTTGTTATTTGAAGCTTTAATGGTGCAGCAGTCTTATGATTTGAGACAATTGGAGAACGTTCTATCTGTTTCTTTTCTGATCCTCTTTTTTGTATAGTCTTACTATTTACATTAATAGGTGCCTGATCAACCTGATTCTTACTACTTAGTTTATCATTTAATTGGTCCATCTGACTTTCACCATTTAGTTTATCCTTTATCTGTGGTAATTTTTTTCCTTTCGTTATTTTCTTCTCTTGCGCTTTGGCTCCTTTATTTGTTTTACTATTATTTGTAATTTTTTTATTGTTTGGAACTGGTGTTTCTTGTGATATCAGAGATTCTGTTTTGGCCTTTTTTGGAATGGTATTATTTTTGTTTTCATCGATATTCGGCAATGGGCTAGACCTCGTAAGGGCATTGTATGCATCAATAAAATCATTTTCAGACTGAATTAAATCTATGGACTGTGGTTTCAAATTAACATTTGTATCCGCTATTGATAGAAATGTTGAATTGCCAGATAATAATCCTTTTAATAGCAAATTTTCATCAATTGAAGGAACGCCAGCTTCTTGAAGAAGTATTTTTAATTTTTTTGCCACATCGTTTTTGTTTTCATTTTTATTTTCAATAAGCGGACTTTCCAAAAACTGTGCTTCTCTTTTGTAATCATCAATCTTGATATCTAGTGGTAAAAACATCCAGTCGTCGTCTTGAAATTTAGGCGTGGTCGGTGCTTCAAACTCATCTGAACTATCTTCTGCTGAAATGTAAAGTGAAGGTTATGACGTGGTACGATGATGATGTGATCTTTTAATGTAACGTAAAGTTATTGGTTTGAGGTTCGTTTGAGATTACCGCGCATGCGGTGAGATTGGCGGGAAGAGGACCGAGGAGGTGCTGCGTCGTCGTCTGCGCCCACGGGTGATCCCCAAACATGCCCGCGTAGCCTTCCTTCCTCTCCAACGCCTAATGCCTCCTTCTGAAAAATTTGGCATTATAATCTGCGGTCGGTTCTACATATTTTTAAAAAGATTTAAATTAGCTATGGTGTACCTGCCGCCGGTGTCTTTCGACACATTCTGTTACAGCTGGCCACATGGCACCTCTGTGCCGAGCAAGTGCTGCTCTCGCTTCTAACTCAGTGATAGCTGCGTTTGGTGCGAGGCGTGCAGCGGCGGCGCGCACCCCTGCACACAGACTTGGCCAGCGTTCGCGAAGCCAAGCCAAAGGTGCTGCTGGACTTTGGGTTAACGCCGCTTGTACCTCTGCTGCGCTAAAACCTAGTCTTTCTGCTTCACCCATCAACTGAGCCAATTCCAGACCTCTCTCTGCTTCTCGCCTTGCACCTGCTCCTGCCAAGGCTTCTAGCGAAATAGCCCGAGTTGTAGACTGCCGTTCTGGTGACGGTGCCTGTGAAGAAATAGACTAATCGCGAGAGTCCATCGTACTATAACTTTTCAATTAAAAAAATGCTGTTATATTTTTGATTTGATTTCATAAGTATTGTTAATAATTCTAGGTAATGTATTCTTACCTCAGAGCCATAGTAAGTAGAACGTCGTGTGGAGCGAGTACGTCGCAGATCTAAGTGCGAGGCCCGGCGAGACAGTCGACTGTATCCGTCTCCCCAGTCACCTCCAGGACTGCTATCACGTTCGCGCCATTCCCATCTAGTTCCTGGGGCAGCTGTACGCGCACTTCGCTCACTTTCCTGTACACAAGTATCCATTACGTTACGAATCATTGTTGCACTTTATTATACATGCATGTCATGCAATCATGATAAAAATAACCAAAATATGTCGGCAGAGAAATGTTTGTAGCTATATTTACCCTATTTTTTTTTATCATAAAAGCTTGTATAAAAGTTGGAACATACACGGGTATCGCTGGATAATGAATGCCTGCTATGAGATCGCTCTCGTCTACTGTCATCTCGGAAACGACGACGTGCTCTTGAACGAGAGGCCGAAGGGGCATTCTCCCACGAGTTTGGAACTTCATACGTCTGAAAAAAGGAAGGTAGGTACTATTAATATTACATTGCTAACTAATATTTGGTATTATTTATTTCACGTAACAACTTCTAGATGGCTTTTGCTTTAATGTAGTACACATGTCATGTGACTTATAGCTTGATGCTCATGATTAGATAAACTTGGCTTAGATAGGTAAGTTTTAGAGGCTTAGATCAATTAGATGAACCTAATGGCTGCTTTTACCAGTATCTAGTATATAGTATATAGAATCTCTATTATATGCTTAGTAGCCCACGGCTACTTAACATGTAATAGAGATTCGATTTTAATTTACCTGTGTAGATATACTTTGTGGAGGAGGTGATGTACCTGTATTTGATACATTAGATCTACTATTATTATTTGTTAGTGCAGAGCGTCGATCAGTGGTGGTGTCGCGAGGCGGCGATGTTCCAGTGGACTTTTTTTGGACATTTATCGGAGATCTTTGCAATGATTTACTGACGGACGGCTCTCTTGGTGGTGATGGACCTACTGATATGCTATGTCGTGTTGGCTCTTCAGTTCTGGTGGAAACTCGAACGTCCTTGTAAGGTGAAACTCTCATAGTTTTAGTGTCTCGCGGTGGAGAAGCATCAGTACTCATCTCTCGTCTAGTATGGACTCCGTTAGGAACCTCTCTGGGAGGGGACGGTCCAACAGCCATGTCATGCTTCTCCTGGGGAACATCGCGATGATTATTCACACTTGGCTCACGCGTTGGTGTTACGAGTCGGTTGACTGGTTTCTTTAAAATGTTCGCCTCTCGAGGTGGAGATGGACCGCAACCAGTTGAGGTACGTTCTTTTCTTGTTTTCGTACTCTTCTCTACAACTGAAAACAACTGATACTTAGTATTTATTCAAAACATATTGAGAGGGAGTAAGAGCAATTTAACAGTCACAGTTAAGACTCACCTCGTTCAACTCGGGGTTCTTCTTTGACACGTGCCGGAGAAGGAGATTGCTTTGGAGTGATTTTCAGTCTTTCAATATTTTTGCAAATATCTTGAGCTTGTGTCACCGAAGTCACAGGCTTTGGGACAGAAATAGGTGTGCGACAGCAAACGACGCACACCCGCACACCGGGCTCATTAACATATGTGCAATGTTCGCACTGCCATGATGAATTTGGTGGAGAAGGCGCAGGTCCTAGTGAATCCTCTTTCTCCTGCTGTTTAGTAGGAGGTGGAGGAGCATGGTCGCTCTCGCTTTCACTCTCAGAGTCAGCATCGCTGGAAGGAAGCGGCGGAGGGGACGGAGTACGATGTTTGTGACGTCGGGACGTCCGTGATCGAATGCTCATGGCAGGTGAGGCTGCGCGGGAACCAGCACGAGATGCAGCTCGAGACACTGCCCGGCTATCAGCTAAAGATATAAGACGAAAAACGGCAAAGTTAATAATGTTATTAAAATTATTATTGCTATAAAACATTTAATGAAACATATAAAAACATACCTCTCCTGTAAGGTTGTGGCGTCTGCGGAGGATACATATTATGTGGATGCGGATGCATCTGTACGTTATGTGCGGGATGCGGTGGAGTACAACATTGGGCCGGCCAAGCGGGGTTGGGCACCGCCCAAGGATGATCAAGACTAGCGCAGCTCCCGTACCGCCAGGGCATGGGTGCACAATGCGCGCAGCCGGCGCATGCGGTCGTTGCTCCACCACTTAATTCTAAAACAGAAGCTCCTCTTCGCATAGGTCGTCCCCAATTCTGCCCTGCAGGAGCCATATTCTCTGAGTTTTCCCATTGCTCAGGCTGCATTCCCTGCAAAAATATGAATGAATTTATGAAAACTAAATTGCCAAATTTATTAAAGCGGTTACCCGCGACAACAAAACTAAACAAAATTAAAGCTGCCTCGTTGGTCAAGTCGTATTGTCGCATCTCACCGAGAAGTCCCGAGTTCGATTTCTTGGTCGAGCACAAGTGTGCTTTGTAATTTTCTGTCAGGAAATTCTTAAATAGCAGCATAGAGTTGTAAATTTTGCCCGCTCAATGGCGATAGGCTCACCGTCTATAACCTGTTACCTTAACATTACAGATGCTGTGGGTGTTATACACCTTTGCGACACCCTTCTGGAAAATATAGGCGTGATGTAATGTTAGTCGCTCCCCAAGTTTTTACCCGCGTTGTATGTAACGTGCTGCTCCGCATCCGTCGCCCGTTTTTACCTATTGATACTTGTTTATTGGTTTAGATTATATAACCTTCGTCAATAAAAAAGTACTTCTAACTAAAAATTGAAAAATAATTCCTAATATAAGCTGAAAATGGTAATGAACAAAAAATACTAGAAAAAGAAGTACTTTAAATGCGTGTTTTTTAGTTTTTTATATTTATAAGAGCGTTTTTTTTTATTAAATTTTTTTTATTTTTTTTTTCGAATTATTGCATTGTCATCGATCTTTGACAGGTGTGCAAAATTTGAATGAAATCTGTCCGCCTAAGGTGGGTCAAAATCAAGTCCAAAAGAGTCGGTTAAATACATACATACATACATACATACATACAGGTGAAGCTAATATAAGCGTGTTAATAAATAGGCTATCATTTTAAACAAACATACTGGAATTGTGCCCGCTGGATGGCGATAGGCACACCCTTTACACTTGGTTACCTAAATATCTCCTCCAAAAAAAAAATATTCGATATAAATAAATTATAATTTATTATTAAAATATATTATAAATAAATTATAATTTATTATTATTAAATTATAATTATAAGCGCTTACACAATCTCCTTCTAGCGCTTGCACAATCTCTCCTTCTACCAATCCTCGACTATGCTGATGTCAGCTATCTTAATCTCACTGAAGCCCAACTTGATAAACTTGAGCGACTTCAAAATTTCTGTATAAGGTTCATATTTGGCTTACGCAAATATGATCATATTTCTGAATTTCGAAAAAAACTCAAGTGGCTTCCAATTCGTGCTCGACGGAATACTCATGTCCTTACGTTTCTCTATAACGTTTTGTTTAATCCCGCGGCCCCTACTTATCTCAAAGAACGTTTCAAGTTCATTCATGACACACATTCAAAGTTCCTAAGGTCATCCGAAAACCTAAGCCTGGATATGCCGACGCATTCCACAGATTTTTATGACCAGTCTTTCACAGTTGAATCCGTTCGCATGTGGAATGCGTTGCCTGTTGCGATCAGACAAGCGCAAAGTTTGTATTGTTTCAAGAAAATGCGACCATTATCAAATAATACACCTTGAAACTGTATGTATTATATTGGATTTATATTAGTATATGTATATGTATAAATATATATATATTTATATATATATATATATGTATATATTATTATATTATATTGTTATATATTATAATGTATTATAATAAAAATAGCATATTAACTTATTTTAGTATTATACCTATTATTATTTCTTTCCTCTTTTTTCGTTGCTGTCTAAAACTACCTTCTGTAAATCTTTTACACTAATGTCCATCCAAAGGTTGCCTGGAAGAAATCGCGTTAAGCGATAAGGCCGCCCTTTGTGCATATATGTATTGTAATTGAAACTTTCGTACAAAATGTATTTCCTATGTCTTATGCACAAATAAAGTTTTTATCTGTCTATCTATCTATCTATAAGTACATATAGTTATTGTAGATGAATAAATGCAATTTAAATTAAGCTTACCATGTTTGGGTGTAATCCGAAGTTTTGAAGTGATCCTCTCGGTCTGTTCCAACCTGTTCCCATGTGCGATAGTGTGTTGTTATGCCCCTGGGTCTGAGTGACTGGTGCTGCGGCAACGTGCATATTTGTCGGTAGAAAAGGCATACTACCAACGTGACTCGGTGTCGGAGTAGATGTAATCTTAGTTTGAAGATGAAGGGGCATTTGATGATTTAGGTGCTGAGGTGTGACTTGCTGATTGATTTGTGAAACACCAGTGTTCTGTCCATGCAGTCCCATCATTCCAGAATGATGACTAAGTGTCGCTCGCCTTTGGTCTGGCGTTGGTGGTTTTGGGCTTGCACTCATTCTGTCGCCGCCAACCTGAAATATGGCATGACATTTCAGTAAATATTTTTTTATTAATTTAATGTTTTTTATATTTATGTTGGCTAGTAAATGCATAGTCTTCTTATGGTACCTTGTGTCTTCGCGGCGGAGGTACAGGGGGTGCAGCCTTTGGTGGAAGCGGCGGCCTCTCATCTCGCAATTGGGTTTGAGAAAGAGCCTGTTTAAAAATGGTTTATTATGTAAACGATTCTCTATCAATGACTAGCTATACCTAAATTTTGAAAGCAACAATATTATTTATTTTTATCTTAGAGTATAAAACGAACTGTAATGCTCTAAGAGCGTTATCCATATCCATGTTACTTGCTAATTACTGTTAACTAAATGACAATAATTGTTAATAATATGTTGGCGATAGTTGGAGAGTACTTAGATTCAATGTTTTCAACTTTGACGCATAGCTGATGGCTCCACTGTGGAGCCTGTTGGTGATTTAGAAACATCCCTATTGAATACGTGTGTAATTAAATAACAATGTGTTCCTTATCTAGTGATTTCTGTGTGCTTTTGACTAGGAAGGTACTCATCATTAATTATATTTATCATTCACCTGTCGTTGATGATGTCTTCTTTTGGGATGCCTGTGGTACATGTCATCGCAGGAGGCGCAAAGGGCGCGGCGGCCACACTCGGCGCACCGCACGCGAGCTCCGCCCCCGCCACATAGCCCACATGATGCACCCGCGTCTGGAGGATGACCTGCAACCAAAGCCGTAGCCCAGTTTTGATTTCGAGGGATAAGGGTCAAGCCGAATCAAGAGACAAGTAAGCACCAATGTCTCCAAACTTTTTTATCCGCGGTAAATGCTAAATCCAGTTTCGATATCTCTCTCTCTTCCTCTTTCAATGATTGAAAAGGGCAGTGCAAATACTTTGGAATGGCAACTAAGGATATTTTTAAAATTTCGATTGTTTTCTTTTTTGACATTTCAGGGCAGGTTTGAACCGTCAAAACCACCCACCTGCCTACATGCATAGTCATCAATATACTATAATTATATTACTGGGACGCATCTGCAATATTTTAGTGATGTTCCTGAATGTATGCAAGAATTGAACTGCACTAGAGCTTTAGAGTGTTAGAACCTTCTATTATACTTATCTGTGTTAGTCATTTCAGTCAGGGTACAACATAATCATCATCATATTGCAACACAAGAACGCAGGAAATATAAAGCGACTGATTTAATCAAACGCTGTGGTCCAGCTTCCATTGAACTATATAGTTAATAAAAACTTTATCATCTTCATATAACTTTCAGTGGATCAAGAACAAAGACGGTGGCATCACGCAAAACTGTTACTAAATTCGACGAATAAATACCACGTGGACTAATTCCGAGTGTTTGTGTGCGTGCATAAGTATTTTTAAATGAAGATCGAAATAGTGCAAATATACTTGCATATGTATTATGTACTACCTAGATAAAATATCAGTAGAAAGTACAGAAGTATTGACAAATAAAACTACTTCAAAATAAAATGAGGCGGCTAAGATCCTATTTTAACATCTGAATAAACATTTATTTATGGGGTCCGGGCACTCGGCTTATTATTTGAAGATATTTTTAAGCGGCTATTCGACGCTTCACGTGATCAGAAGGCTGGCTTTTACTTGGCTCAAAGAATCAAAATTGCCATTCAACGTGAGAATGCCGTCGGCCTTCTGAACACGTTCCCTGCAGTCGAGGTCGATGCGGAGGAATTCTATGACACCTTAGTAAGGTTTCTTAAAATTTACAGGTAAGGTGACCTTACCTGTAAATTTGTAAATAGTTATTTGTTATTTTTTTATGCACTTATATATAAATACTTAATTTTAAATAATTAGAAAATTGTATTAATGTAAATTAAAATAAGAGATTAAATGATAATATGAAGATAATTTAAACCATTTACTTACAGTGATATTGGCTATGACCAAAAAAGGTGTACGTAACACAATACATGTACACGCTAGTACTAGCCTTGTAGATAGAGTTTACAGAATCTTCATAAACAATCTATAATATTGTGACAGTCGACTATTTATTTTTGTATCGGTCTGTTACAGCCAAAGGATTGAACTCTAGCAATAAATAAACAAATCAGAAACTGCCCAGATGCTGGCCTTTACTGTCATTAATGATTGTTTCGTAATTAACTTTCACTATTTGTTGCTCTGATCGTTTTTGAGCATATGGCGTGGGTGGGTAGTTATTATACTTTAGTAAGCAGGTAAAGTTTAATCTTGACTCTTGACTTTATCGCTGTCGCTTATTTTAGATTTATTTCTTTGTTAGGACAGCTCATCGTGTACATTCTGTGTTTAGCTGTTACTTTATGTATGCGGATATGCTTTCATAGGGTATCTTTATCAGATCCCCATGAAAACATTGATAGCGGTCAATCAGTGATGATCAACTATGGTTCCGGCAAGTTTGTGTCATGTATGTGATTGTCTATGAGTATAACATAAGCATAACAGATTTATTTGCGAAACATTTTTTTTAATCAATTAATGTGACAATGGTTGAATTAATCTATCTATCTATGTATAATAAGTATGTATTTACAAAAGAAAAGTATATATGTATTAGTATCAGTTATTCTAGTACCCATAGTACAAGCTCTTCTTAGTTTAGGACTAGATGGCGTTGTGTGTCTGTTGTTAGATATTTATTTATTAATATAATTAATAACAATAGTATTGTTAAAGAATTGTTAGTTTACTAATATGGAATCTGAGAATGATAGTGTAAGTGCACATTTGATTATATGTAAATGCTATGCAACTTAGTATAAAATAATGTGTAACTGTTATTTGTTCTAAATAAATAAATAACAGATACCATGTGGATGTGAAACCCGTCTGGCCCCGCCGATATTATGTTGATAATCACTTACCAGTGGGTGGTCGTGGCGGTGGTGGAGGCGGCGGCTGAAGCTTTGCGTTGACGTACTGCTCACCGGGGAACTCCACAACCTCGTAGTCAGGCTCAGGCCTGGCTATGGGGGCTGCTCGCTGCATTGACGGCGTCGGGGGTCGCAAGGGGGTATGCCCCATGGCCGGCGGCCGCAGTATGGCCTGCAGATGCGGCGGCGGAGGCGCCACTCCTGCTGCCCGAGGGTCGCGGCTCCGACCCTTCAGCATCTCTGAACACAATGCACGATAAAGTTACGTCAAGCGCGCTAAGCGAACTAACAAGGAGGTCAGCTTGTTTCTTTTGTTGTTCTATAAAACTTTAGCTGCTGTACAGATAGATATTAATTACACACAGTATGTTTTCTGGCTTCGTATATCGGAAGAGACTGCAAGAGTGTGTAATTTAATGAACACTTAATATAGATCTTGAATAGTACTTGTCTAAGATTTATTTTCTCTCCGAGTGAATCATGTGATTTAAACTTTGGAATCTTGATCTGTTATAAATCTTTTAAGACTTTCTCTCTACACCTGAAGTAGACGAAGGCGTTGACTTTGGAGTTATTATAACGATATTATTAACATTTGCAAGTAGCAGCTGTGACCGGGATAGAGCGGGCGTTGCCGCGTCTCGACGCCTTGTCGACCTATATTCCGCCACTCATATCCCAAAATATCGAAACTGTGTTGTCTATGTAAATAATAAAATTAGTAAGTGTAAATACGTGCTTTTTGCTTGTATTTTGTGCATATCTTTCTGAGTTCGTAACTCATTAGCCGTTGGTATCCTACCTTTGCCGCTGCAGCAGTTCCAGTTAATCAAAGTCTATATGCGCTAGCACTAGAATTCACAATGTTGGTAAGCACAAGTCATCGTCACATCACAATTATGCAACTGCGCACTGTTCCACGGATGCACTGCACTCGCGGGGTCGTCCGTCTGTGCTGGCGGTCCAGCCGGCGGCCGGTGTGCGGCGCTGTACCACGCTTCGCTCACTGGTCGAGTGGCGATGGTTGCTAATCGTGCTCCCTATGCGGACGAAATTGACAGCGGGAAGACGCGTGTACCACCGCTTCTATTTCTGTCTGCGGCCGCGTTGCCCCGATTCTACTAAAATTACGACGCTCTGCTATTTCCGCACTCATCCCAATGCCCTCACGCCGGAGTCAAATACCTTGCGAAATTGTTAGTTCAGTTTAGATCTTAGTTATTGCAGCTGCAACTGAATAAGATTTAAAATAATAATTTTCATGCCTAAGATTTATTGCCTATCGTAAAGTATTTACGTATAGTTTCAATATGTATTATCTGTTATATTATTTTATGGGTAAATAGATTTAAAAACATAAAATCAACTATGATATGAGTGTTATGCAAGTAGTTAAGAATTTGAGTGGTTTTATAATTATCACACAGCGCTTATTAACTTCCCGTATGGCCCCGACTATGAATAGAAGAGACCATTGCGTTTCGTGGGCGTCTGAGAGGCGACAAGGGTTTTATACATTATATTACTGTAGCGCTAACTTGTTTACAAATATAATCAAATCATTCACGGGAGATAAGCTTGGAAACTCTTGCGGTACAAAACAGCAGTACAAAAATACCGTAGAGAACAGCGAGAGCAACAATCAAATACAATAAAAATTCTTAAAAAAATATAATTCTTCAGCAATGGTTTCAATAAAAATGCAATGGTTAATTAAAATGTGATTTCATTGTGATTTTAGATTAATTTCACTTGTTTTTATAATTAAACATAGACCACAAAATACCTTTTTATAATACGAAAACATAGACACAAGAGATAACTCATTTGTAGAACAAAGCGATTTTGGTATTTCAGCAACCGTTGCTATGTAAACAATAATAATTATGTCATTTTAATAAGTCGACATAAAATTGTTTTCGTTGAGTTTTTTATGTTGATTTTGTAATATGGAAATATTGCAAAAATTTAAAGAAAATGGATACTTTACTGCGGATCTATACCACTTACTTGCTAGCAAGAAGTTGCAAGATCCGTCGACGAATGTAAGTTTAACTTATTTATTTATTTGAATTGTGTTTAATAATGCCATGCGTCTAAAACCTGAGAAGATAGTAGGAGAATTGTACGGATTTCTGAACACCACTACTCGTGCGCGATATGATAAGACTTTACGTACAAAGCGGCAGCGAATAAAAACTCACAGTTAGTAATAATTACTACATTTACATTACTCCATTTAAAATCTAAAATATAAGTATATGACTCATGTTCTTTGGTTAATTTGAAGATTTCAATATTATACAGGTTGGCCTAATTATAGTGGTCCGAAGATTTTTCTTGGATGTAGATGTAGGACAGCCCAAAAATCACTAGTTTGGCAGTTAATAGTTATGGTTTTATTTTATAACTAGCTTTGCCCGCGACTACGTCCCCGTGGGATGCGTTGTATTAAGAAGTAGCTGCTGCCCGCGCTTCGACCCGCGTTCAACCTAACTGCTCTGCTCCTGTGAAGTTAAGCGTAATGTTAAATATCTAAAGACCTTTAAGATTCGAACGATTAATATTTAATATTTCGATTCTTATTGTTCTCGATATTAGCGCTATCAAACAAACAAACTAACTTTCTCCCGTTTCGTCTGCGTAGTAAGTACATCGATTAAAGTCAGTTAGTCAGTCAGTTACCTGCATCTAAAATTAAATTAAAAGTTAAACTATATATTGATATTACTTGTAAGAGTTTTGTTTTGAAGCGTCTTGAAAAATTTTGGCCATTTATCTCGGACATAACCTACTTCTGAACGAACCTTTACAGATTTGTCCATCGCAATATGAGAAGGAGATGAAAATGACTGCGCAGGAAAGACTGCAGAATTTGAATAATATAGATATAGATAACATAGTGTATTGTGGAGACAAGTCCCCCAAGGTGGTGTTATCGTTCACGCCCAGACTCATTGTGTTTCAAAACTTCAAGCCAAATGAAAAGATCGTGGCCAAGTTCACTATTCAAAATATTAGCAAGGTACCGTATTTTCTTTTTGTTTACTTACAGTTTTTTTACAGAAATATTGTGGCGACTGATTTGTAAGTCTATTGCGATTAACAAAGGCGAAAGAATGATCTGAAGAGATGTTTGTTCAATAATATCATTATTATGTTGCTAGTGTTGTGCAGCTTTTGTCTACAATTTGTTGCCATCCATCTATAAAGTATTGATAAGCGGCGATTCGTTTCATAATTTCGGGTGTCACAATTCAATCCTACTGTTTAAGTACATCAATAAACGCCGTGATTCCATTTTGATCTGTTACCATCCTTTTATATGTTTCAGGCTCCTACATTCATTAGTATGGTATTTAAGGAATCGTCTTACTTTTCTATAAAGCTGTGTTCTGGACAATTGTTATCGCGCTTAGCGCCGGGAATTGGAGTCACTTTCGCTGTAGTCTTTACGCCGGCTCATTACGAGGATTACATCCATCGAATATCGTTTTATACTGACGTCGATCAATATGTACTGCCTCTGATTGGTATGTTGATATTTTAAAGTTATACAAAGTCAAAAGTTACATTAAAAAACGGTTTTATTGACTATACAGTGTGGTTTTTCATAAAATGCACATTATTTATGAAAAATATTATTTATATCTGTATAATAGAGGTCATTCAAACTACCGTACATATTATTTTAATTCAGTTATTAGTCATTATAAGATATATCATT
Source organism: Hypena proboscidalis (assembly GCA_905147285.1). Lineage (NCBI taxonomy): Eukaryota > Metazoa > Arthropoda > Insecta > Lepidoptera > Erebidae > Hypena > Hypena proboscidalis. The sequence goes on from LR990130.1 coordinate 7,439,160, forward strand.
ATTCCTCGAATTAAAGATAGTCAGTAAAGTTGCTGTAAAATTGAATATCTAAGTTACGGAATAAAAACAGTACTAACAGAAGGTCTACTGTTTTTATTAATTACTTCATTATATTAATAGAATGTAATCTGAGGACTCAGGCATTTGTAGAACAAACTTTATTTCGTCATTTGGATCGTTCCTCCGTACCTCATTTCAACATTGCAGTGTAAATAGGTTAGTAATCCCACAAAATATGTTAATGTTCGTCTTCGACTTTATGTGTTTTACAAGAACTATTTGTTATAGCTATGGGACCAAGACCAATATTCGATTTTCCTGATAGAATAGACATTCCAAAGACGCCGCTGAAAGTTGAAAATCACGTCTTAGTGACGGTGCATAATGTTGGATTGGTCGCTGCAGGATTTACGTTGACTACCAAATGGTATAAATTAAATGCCTACTGTTTGCGATAGGTGGAAATGGCAATCGAGTCTACAAAGTTGTCTAAGTTTTTAGATCAATTATAGCATATAATTAGCTATTTGAATGGTTATTTTTTGTAATAAATAGAAAGATATTATACAAGATTTCGAACAAAACTATTTTTAGTATTCCTATATTTTAGAGATTTATCACGTTAAAAATATTTAATAAATTTGACTCCAAAACACGCCGACGGCCTAATCGGGTTTTTCCGGATTAATTTGGACCTTTTCGTTGTTAGTTGTACTAGCACAGTGTAAAAAGATTCTCTAGACCGGTGAAGTTGCCAAATATTGTATGGAAAGTTCAAATTTTCAAAAGAAAATTTACAGTTACAACATTGCCTGAAATACCAAACACCTTCTTTAATGGCTATATGTAACATATTTATGTCTATTTCTGCTAAGTGATAGACATAAATATGTAAATTATTTCCGCAGCCCATATTCTGTGGAACCAAAGTCTGCCTATTTGAAACCCAATGAGAGCATAAGAATAAAGGTTAAATTCAAGACGATGTATTTAGGCAACTCCGAGGGATTTTTGTACGCATTTTTAGAAACAGGTAATTACAGTTGCTAAAACACACTGTCTATGTTTAACAATAGATTTAAGATATATAATATATTTTAAAAATAGGGTGAAGGATTGGATTTAATCTGTTAGAATATCTTGCGTACTCTTAACGTTTGCACGACTAATGTCACTGACTACTCATGTATATTTTAACACATGTACAAAGCGCTTAGGATTATTAGAATCGTTTGACAATACTGTTAGCCTCAATGTATTGATGTACTTCTCAACATTAGACAATGAAATTTCAACACTTTGAAAGCGGCCGTGGCGCAATGGATAAGGCATCGGTCTTACGATTGAGAGGTCGTGGGTTCGAATCCTTGCCCTCACATCACGGACGTGAACTTCCTCCTAACACAAGCGAATTAAGGTTAAAGGGGGGTTAACAAGAATAATAGTATTGAATTCTCCTGCACGAATTTTATCCCGTGTAAAAATAGGTGTAGAAAAAGACTTACCATTTTATTCCAACAAAATTTCAGGATAATTATTTATTTCACGTGTCCTCTTTTGGCAGGGGAAAATTTTCTCATACGCATATCGGGCAACACTCACACCGTTAAAGTGGACTTAGAAAAAGAAGTGGTCAGATTCTTTGACACTTATAAAACCATGGTGCGACAGCAAACATATAAAATAGTGAATAAATCTGATCACCCGTTGACTTACATGTGCTTGAAAAACGAATCTGTGTATAAAGGTCGGTACAGTTTAATCATACTTTTAATAGTGATATACAATTTTGGGATAAATTCTAACGCATTTATATGTCATTTTCGTAAATTAATTTAGGACCTGTCCCACAATTGTCAAGTAACGGTACTGGTAGGATAAACCTTTAATAAAATTAAAGGGACAGTTGTGTTCGATTTGCATATATATAGATCTCTGATACTTTTATATTTGGACAAGTTATTATTTATTTGTTAAATAACTTCAATATATCCAAGTAAGAGATTACTTGGAAGCTGTGGCAAAAAAAACAAGCACGTAAACGCTGCGCGGCAGTTACTATAGCAATCGATTCAGCTTATGTATGGTAAATTGGATAAATAAATAAATATATATCTCACAACTTACACACAACGCCATCTAGCCCCAAACTAAGCAGAGCTTGTACTATTGGTACTAGAATAACTGATACTAATACATTTATACTTTTCTTTTGTAAATACATACTTATTATACATATAAACACCCAGACTAAGAGAAAGCCCTATGTTCATGCACACAAAGATTTATCTTAAGAGGGAATTGAACGCGCGACCTCGGCGTCGCAGGCAGGTACACTACGCACTCCGCACTCCGGTCGTCAACGCACTCCGCCATTCGATCATCTGGAATGGATTGAATTGGATTTTTATATTAAAAGAACAATTCCAGATTTTGAAGAAAAAGTGAAACTAGCAACAATATTCTACAACGTGTCCTCGAGCGAGACCGCCAAGGACCAAAAGCTGGTGTTCTACGATGTTATCAGCAGCGACGAACACGAGCGCGTGTATACGAGGATATTGTACGACGAGATACACTCGTTAGTGGCTGATGAGTCACTCAACTTCCAAAACATGCACTTCTCTATAACACCCATTGTAAGAAAATCTTTTTTTTGTTTCAAATTCCACCTGGCTTATGCCATAAATAGTTTCTTTTTTTTTTCTTTTTTCAATGATTCAAAATATAGTTTATTTGCATAAATAATAAGTACACTGATTTATAACCCAAGCAGGTGTGCAAATTTCAATGTAATAATAATAATTAAAAAAAATATAACTATAATATTATTATATATTATTATATATTTTTTTTTATTATATTACAAGTATCGTATATCACCATGGCACACGCAATATTATTGCGCGTGTACAACTAGCGATAAATATATCACAACTTACACACAACGCCATTTAGTCCCAAACTAAGCAGAACTTGTACTATGGGTACTAGAATAACTGATACTAATACATATATACTTTTCTTTAGTAAATACATACTTATGATACATAGAAATACCCAGACTAAGACAAACCCCCATGTTCATGCACACAAAGATTTGTCTTGAGCGTGAATCGGACCCGCGACCTCGATAAGCGTGATAAAGAAAACTATATAGAATAGGTCACTAAAGGACTAAGATATCATGCTGGAAAAGGAACGGGATCCCGAAAAGTCTCGTAGATTCTATAATTACATCTCCTCTCCCTCTCTCCATAATTTTAAATTGCCGATACATTGCTTAGCAAATTATTTATTTAAGTAGTATAATTTTGTTTAAGTAGTATAATTTTGTTCACATTCCCCTACTGTAGGAGCCTGTCAGATGCGGAAAATAATCTTAGATATAAGTTGAACAATGTACTACACACTATAAGTACATATAATGATAGTATTCATTTGATTGATACTGACAGTTTTGTTAGCAGCAAATTATATTTGACTAAAGGTAACTATTACCTTTCTGCTAGTTTTAAGTGACAGATAGCAATTTCGCTATCCTATTTTATTGACATTACAGCCAAGAACTTGGCTACTAACAGATCTGCTTCTATTAAGCAGACTAATGACATGCAATTATCGAATGATTATTTGAATCATGACATTTATAACTTAGCCTCTATTGAGGGTACTTCTGACATTCTTAATATTAATGATATTGACATTTCTAATTCTCATATTAATTCTGAAATCTGCAATCATTTAAATTAGTTCATGAGACAACAGAGGTAGCAACCTCTAGCTCTAATTTATTACATGTACAATTGATCAATTTAGCTGCAGAATCAAATAGTAATTATATGTCAATACACCCACAAAAATGTACTAATTACAATACAAACGAAAATATAAACCTGGTGCATCAAAATATATGTTGTTTAAATCTGGGTAAGCAACTAGAACTGGAATTATTCATGAAATCTGAAAATATTAGTATAATGTGTGTTACTGAGCATTGGCTTAAGGGGCATCAACTCATGTTTAATTTCAGCAACCACCAGGTTGGTAGTTCATTCTGCAGGGTCAACACAATACATGGGGGGTCCCTAATTTTACTTAATAAGAAACTTAAATTTAAAGAACGGAAAGATATTGTGTCCCTCTCTGTAGAATGTTCCATAGAACTCTCCTGTGTACAATTAGAGCAGTTCATTATTATATGCGTATATAAACCTCCCTCCGCAGACCTAAATTTATTTTTAGAAATCATGGATGAAGCACTATGCAGAGTAAATAATTTGGGTAAAACAATTTTAGTCTGTGGAGATTTTAATATTAATATTCTAGTTAATACAACTGCATCATGTCAAATTTTGAGTCTTTTTAAATCCCATAATTTAATAAACTTATTTATGGAGCCTACTAGAATAAGTGCCACCACGGCTACATGCTTAGACAATATTTATACAGATATTAGTCCAACTCACAGAAGTATTATTAATAAACTAGATTCTGATCATTTTGGGCAAATGATAAGTTTTAAAATAAAAAGTAAAAATGTAGTTAAGAAAAAAATTACTTCTATACCAGTAACAGCTAGTCGCTTTGAACGTATGAGAGTTAACCTAGCTAATAACTTACCTTTCTTAGATAATGACATAGAGCCTAATGTAATGTATAATTCGTTTTTTGATTCATTTCTTCGCGATTTTAACTCAATATTTACTTCCAAGGAGATTACTGACTGGGCAACCGCAGGTATCCATAAGAGTAGGCAAACATTGTACATTTTATACTATGAAAGACAATTTAATAGCAGTGAAGAGTTTAAAGAACATGTCAAATCATACTCGAAGATTTTTAAACGCGTTTGTAAAATTGCCAAATCTACATTTATTAAATCTAAAATCAAAAACAGTAGTAATAAAATTAAAGCCACATGGAAGGTTATTAATGAAGAGACTGGGAAGGTTAGATCAAAAAATTCAGACTTTAAGTTAAGTATCAATGGTCAAGTAACCAAGTCAGATTTAGAAGTTGCCAGGCTTTTGAAGGATTTTTTACTGCTTTTCCTGTCTCTCTAACTAGTGCTTTAGGCTCTTCCTCCTCCGTTGCCGAGTCGTTACTTAAAGATAATGTGCCTGAGTTTTACAATAATTTCGATTTTTACTATGTTAATTTGTCTGATTTTAAAGCCGCGTTTAAATCAATTAATATTAAGAAAACGGCTGATCTATGTGGCATTTCTGTACATATTATAAATTCGTTGATTGACATTATTGCACCTGATTTAATCGTGATATTTAATAGATGTATTGATTGTGGTGTGTTGCCTGACTTAATGAAATTAAGTAAAGTCATTCCTTTGTTTAAATCAGGTAGTACATTAGACCCCACAAACTTCAGACCAATATCGGTGCTACCTACGTTTAGTAAAATTTTTGAAAAATTAATTCTCGCGCAGTTACTTAAATATTTTAATGAAAACAATCTGTTGCACACTAAACAATTCGGTTTCACTCGCGGACGGTCAACATGTGATGCTGGGGTAAAATTACTGGAATGCATATTTGAGGCTTGGGAAGAGTCGCGGGATGCCTATGGGGTGTTTTGTGACTTATCTAAGGCTTTTGATTGTGTGCAGCATGAAACTCTAGTCAAGAAGTTACACCACTACGGTATAAGAGGCATCGCTCTGGATCTTCTTACTTCATATCTAAGCGATAGGATTCAGAGAGTAGATGTCAATGGAAAGCGTTCGCATGGATCAGCTGTAGCAATGGGGGTGCCACAAGGCTCTATTTTAGGGCCTTTCCTGTTTCTCTTGTATATTAATGATTTACCTCATCTTGTTAAGGATAATCATGAGATAGTATTGTTTGCGGATGACACTTCTTTAGTTTATAAGGTAAAAAGACAACAATCAGTAATTGACGATGTAAACAATGCTTTATCAAAGATAGTGAACTGGTTTAGTGCTAATAACTTGCTTTTAAATGGTAGTAAAACAAAATATATTAGATTTTTTACAAAAAATGTTAAGCAAGTCAAAACTATTGTGGTGATGGACAATGAGGAATTGGAAATGGTCAATAAGGTTGTCTTTCTTGGTATAACATTAGACTCTAAATTACAATGGGGCCCACATATAGAAACGTTGTCTGGTAGACTCAGCTCAGCAGCTTACGCCGTAAAAACAATTCGTCAACTGACCGATGTTGACACTGCGCGTTTAGTTTATTTTAGCTATTTTCACAGTATAATGTCATATGGTTTATTGCTCTGGGGTAGTGCCGCGGATATAGATTCAATATTTGTGCTCCAGAAACGAGCTATTCGAGCTATCTATATGATGAGTCCCAAGGAGACACTAAGAAATAAATTTAAAGAGATACATATTATGACGTTACATTCTCAATACATTTACGAAAATTTAATGTACGTTCACAAAAACCAAACGAAATTTAAGAAAAATAGTGATCTCCATAAATTAAATCTAAGGAACAAAAACAAACTCGCTGTGCCCACTACTAGGCTCCATAAAATCTCTAACTCGTTTCCAGGTCAATGTATACGCTTTTACAATAAACTTCCTTTAGACGCAATAGAATTATCGATAGGTAAATTTAAAAAATATGTTAAAACTAAACTATGTCAAAAAGCTTACTATAGTATTTCAGACTACATAAATGATAATAGTATTTGGAAATGAATTGCTCTTCTTATGTGATTTTTTTATGTACTTTTATATTGTTATATTTTTCATTTTAAAAGATGGTGCACATGAGTTTCTCACCAGCTCTTCTCATAATGCAATACCCATCGGAGCTGGTACTTAGATTGATTTTAATTCGATTCTAAACAGTTTGATTAAAATTAATCTGAGCCCCGGTTATTCAAATCATTGTAATTAGTATAATTTAGTATTATTTATTATTAACATATCATTTTTTGTAATGTTTTGACGTGTTCAAGCGCCTCCTGGGGCCTATGAAAATAAATGATTTGAATTTGAATTTGAATTTGAATTATTTCTCCAGTAATATTTTTGTTTTTCAGAAAGGAAACCTGTGGCCAAACAAACCAACGGAATTGACAATAACATTTTCTCCTAAAGAGATTGGAGAGTTTCATACAATAGCCTATTTAGATATAGACGGTGTGTTAGACCGCGTGCCTTTGAAACTGGTCGGGATATCTATTCCTCCGTCTATACAACTCAACATTGAGACACTTGATATAAACAACGTTTATATTAACACGCCGTATAAATATGAAGTTGTTGCTACTAATAAAGGTGAGTTTTACACTCGGTATATTAACCAATTTAATTACATTAATACACAACTTTAAAAAAAACATAGATGACAGAATGTAGGCATTAAAACTACTTTAATATTTTCTTGAAACTAGTAACGTCTAAATCTATAATTATGCTTAGCAAGCAATTTCTACAATCTTTACGATTCGCATGATATACATGTGCTGGGCAGACACAATGGAACACCATAATATAAAGTCCCTAATAATCGCCTCAAAATACAAAAACAGTTCATATAATCACATAATCATTGGCAAATTAGCGGCATTTTACTTTGTGTCATCGAACTCCAGGCTAAAATGGGTTTATACGGTCGTACGTGAAAATGTAACAACACACCTATTCACACATTCACAAATTTTCACCTTTAAAAAAATATTCCTGCGTTCCAGGCCATATAAACGGTGTGATCGCTTACAGAGAAGTGCCCACTCTGTTCGGCAGCGTCATCTCGTGCTTCCCGGAGATGTACTGTTTGAGGCCGGGCGAAAAACAAACTTTCGTCATTTCCTTCTTGAATTCCAACCAAGGCCTGTTCTTTGAAGAAATAAATTTTACCATACGAGATACAAGTGTTGTTTTAAAACTGTATTTGAAGTGAGTTGACACATGTGTAATCCCGGTTTATTGGAACCTTGTCACAATTTACTTGTATTGTACGCCAGTAAATTGCAACAAGGTCATGAACATCAAAAAGATAAACCAGAAAAGACTCCATCTTCATCACTTAATTGTTTATTTATTTCAGAGGTGAAGTTATTTACCCAACACTCAACTTTAGCATTCCTTGCTTGGATTTTGGAAACATTAGCGTAGGTAAGAACAAAAAAATAAAAAAATGAAAAGTAAATTTTTTATCTTATTATGAAATACAGCACTAATAAGCCCCATAGTTTTACAAGCTCCGTATTAAGGTTCAGATAGTTAAGTATTAGATAATACTAAACAAAATGTTGTCTATCTCTTACAAAAGTGGTACCATTGACTTATCCGGCAGTGGTGGAACTAGCCCTAAATTGCAACAAAGTTCAGCAATTTAGATATAAGTCCTGATTGCCAAATTAGCGTAAGCTGTATGTTGAGTAGCAGGTCCTTCCCAATAAAGTTTACATAGTTATAGGTATGTTTGTTACAAACTGATCAAATGTTACTAAGAAAATCCTTACATTCAATTGAATACAATGCGTTTGTGTCGTGTGTGTGTGTGTGTGCGCGCGTATGTGTGTGTTGAATTTTCTGTCGTTTTATTTAAAAGGAGTACCGAACACTCAAGAGTTGGATGTCATCAATGAATCAGTGGTGAGCGTCGTGGGCTCCTTGAAGATATCATCGGACGGTCCAGAGATCAGCAGCCTGACTCTCGAAGACTACGCCGCGGCGGATATGCCCAAGCCGAAGATACCACAGTGGCCCAGAGAATTTAATATCGAGCCTTGTAAAGTCAACCTTGCACCACAATCGAGGATTACTTTGAAGGTATCTAGTAATATTTCAAGCATTATTGTTAGGAATATGTTTTGTTTTTGGTCAAAACCGTACATTACAATCTACGCTTTTTGAATAACAGCAACTACAAGCTACAGCAGGTCCTACCGGGTCTACAAGTTAGGACAACAGGCACAAGCTATATTTTAATTTTTTTGCACGCCATTGTTATGGTAGAATGTATTGAACCATTGTTTAATTACTAACACCTGTATTTGTACTACATTCTTGCAAAATACATGATTTGATTTGATAATGTCTACAAGCCACGCAAATGTCTATGGACTACGACAAGATCTACGAGCTAAAATATTAGGCACAAGCTACGCAAATATCTACGGACTACGATAATTTCTACGCAAGTACGCTATCAGACACAAACTACGACAATGCCTACGGGCTACGACAAGCTCTACGGGCTACAAAAACAGGCATAAGCTACGATAACAGACACAAGCTACGACAATGCCTACGGGCTACGACAAGCTCTACGGGCTACAATAACAGGCATAAGCTACGATAACAGACACAAGCTACGCCAAATATCACGATCTACGTCTATGCCCACTGGCTATATAAATCTGTACGAGCTACGATAATAGACACAAGCTACGCCAAGGACTACCAGCTATGCCATTGCCTATAGGCAACAAGAAGCACTACGAGCTGCGACAACCGGCACAAGCTACATTTCTGCCTGCTATCTACTACACAACTACAAGTTCGGATAATGCCCATTATGTTATATACTTATATAATTAGATAAATTAATTCATATTAATTAATTAATAGGTCACACTGATAGCAAATCTGACAAGAGCTAATCAGACGTCACTAGAGTTAGAACTAGAGAAGTCTGACAGTCCACCGATTGTCCTGCCTGTGGTGTACAATGCCGTGGTTCCGGAGGTGACGCGCGCACCAGATATACTCATGCGGGCTTGTTTTATAGACTTCCCTTACGAATATGAAGTGGTTGTCAATGGTGACGACTTTAGAGGATATTATACCGTGGCTGAACTGGAGGTAACACGGCTTGCGATATTTATTTAAACCACTTTTTTATATGAAATAAGCAACTCACTAAAGAAATCCTAATCCTGACTTACTTACTTACTTACTTACTCCGTTGGCTCAGCGACCCGAAATGGATGTTGGCCTCCGACGTGAGATCTTTCCATTTTTGGCGATCCTTGGCAGTCTTGCGCCACTCGCTGGCTTCAAGTTCGCGAAGGTCTGCCTCCACCACATGTTTCCAGCGATATCTGGGTCAACCAATATGCTCTCTTTACGGCTCGATCTTCCCCCATTCTCTCGACGTGGCCAAGCCAGCGGAGTCTGTGTGCTTTGCCTGACTACCTAACTAATATAGATATAGATAATATAGATATAATCTCTTATGCTTTCACGGCTGGTATGATTTTGATGAAATTTGGTATGGAGGTAGGCTTAGGGTAGGACAAAAGCTACTTTTTATCAATGTTCTACGCGGGTGGAGTTGTATTTAATAGATGTGTCATCTTTATTAATTTGTATTTTTGTTATATTTTCAATGTTATTTATAAACGATCGGAATCACGCGTTCGAGAGCCTGAAGTTAGAGTATGTATTTTGGTCCAAAAAGAAAAAAGAATGAAAGAAAAATATTTATTTGCATAACTAACAAAAATAACATAGCATTTTAAAAGAAGATGTGCACTGTAGGGATGTGCCAAAAAAAATATTCGAGAAAATAGAAAACCGCACTGTTGTATTTCAGTTTAACTAACAAAAAAATCTTTACTAACACTTTGTTTAACTAATTATTTTATATAATACTATATTGTTCTTTTAGGAAGACACAACATTACAAGTAGACGTGGCTGCAAAGGAAGGTTATATTGAACCGAACAGTACTTTGCGATTAAATATCACCATTCTGACAGATGTATTGGGGACGCATGAATATGCACTCAGGTACCCATTTATATGCAAAGTAACATAGTCTGTTACGCTTTCAAATCTTAAACCTCTAAATGAATCTTGATGAATTAATATATTTAATCTTTTGTAATTTTGTATGGAGATTGATGTAAGCTTTTTTAAAAAAAATACGCTTGCGGAACGCGAGCACAATCTCGTATTCAATAAATATAATTCAATTATTTTTACTGTTTTCAATATTATTAGTTTGTTTGCCTTTTCTTTGTCAAGTTATTATTTTCTAAATAAGCGTTTCAATTTGTTTACCTATAAATTTTACTGATATCGTCTTTTTTATTTACATCGTAAAATATTGATTGTTTTTTTTTTTTTTATGGTTTACTTATAATAGAAGTGAATAATATAATGTAAGTTAATTAATCTCAAAACTGGACAGTTGAACCTTAACACTTTCAGATTGAACTTGTTCGGTTTGTCGAAGCCCATCGAGATCTGCACGATCACGGCGATCGGCGTGCGTCCCATAGTGACGTGCACTCCCATGGCGCTGCATTGGGGACAAGTTAAGCTGTTAACAACCTCGCAAAAGACTCTCACTCTTTGTAACGATTCGCCAGTTGTCGTCAATTTTAGGGCTAGTTTGGTATGTGTATGTTTAATATTTTCATAACTAGTGGTCGTTGATTACTCGAACTTTGATCAATACTCGTATTTAATAACTATATGCGTGTTCATGTCATTTACACTTTAAACTTTGGACATTTTGGTAAAAAGTTTGCCAATGCTCTCATATGTTACTTATAATTGGTAAGTTGCATTGATGTTTTAGGCACAAATCATATTTGTGACCCGACTCTAATTTATGTCATTCAATCAGACATGAATTCTTTCTTTCAGTTAAATAAGGATGGGAGATGGCACATATCTCCCAACGAAGGCTGCGTACAACCTGAGGCAGAAACAGATCTAGTGTTGACTCTATACCTAATTGACGCTAATACGTATACAAACAAAGCTGTGCTAGTACTCGAAAAAGTAAAAGATATTGTGAGTAACGCTCCGGGTTATTTTAGAAATACAATGCGATGTTTATGATGCGAAAAATTATAAGGTCAAATATACAAAATATATTTTGACTACAGTTGTTTGGGGCACTCTCCATAATTTAAGAAATCATTTTGTCTAACCTAAACCTATCCATGGTATCTAAACATAACAGGTGAAATGTCCACCTCTGCCAAACCCTTCTGGGAAATATAGGCGTGATGTCGTTATGCTAAACCTAATTTGTTGAACACTTGTGTAAAGCAACATGTCCATATCAAAGTCGAATGTGTTTGTGAATTCCTCGTTTAATTTAGTTGGTGCCTTTATCGGCCACGGGCGTTGGGACAAGCATAATTGTGGGAGAACTTCGTGACAGGATCGAACTTGGCCGACATTTCACCAGAATACCTTTGCAATGTTCAGTAGTTATGGAAAATTGTGGGACCAGGATGCATACGATGGAATGGAGTGAACATTATAAGGCACCTAAAACTAAACAGCCTAGCTCGTAAGTATAAAAAAGAAGCAATTTGATATTTAAAATAAATATTTGGCATAAAATTATTATTATTTTCCTGTAGAGGGTTTTTCAATTTCGAACCTAGACAGATAAAAATGGCCGCTGGAGAAAAGTTAGAATTGTTAGTAACGGGATTATCTCATAAAGTGACGACCGTCAAAGAGATGTGGTATCTAGTGGGCAGCGTGGAAGGTATCAACAAAAAAGAGTTGCTCCTGCAGTGTCAGGTTGTGGCTGAGTTCGTCGACCCCAAGATTGAAGTATCTGCCTCTGTAATGGAGTTCCAATATAACTACGGACCTTATAGTGAATACTACAAACTTACAGGTAACACGTTGATAGTTAAAAAGTCTTATTTAAGAATGAATAGCTGATCAACATTCTATATGAATCGATCATAATTATTAATTTTCTTTTTTATTAAACATTGTATCTCCATAGATATCGTGACCATCAAAAATGTATCGAAGCTACCATTGGACATGGAGATTAGTCTTAAACCACCATTCGCTGTACTACAGAGAAATGACACATATATTATACCACCTGAAGACGTACATTTGTGTTGTTGTACGCAATACTTGGAGTCTGATGCTCGTGTTCAGAAACTTTTGAAAACTTTGGGGCCTTATGAACCCCAACAATTTGTTGATTACTTCACGGCTGAACCAGTTCAACATCTAAGAAAAGGATCTCTAGAGTTTTTCCATGATATAAATAAAATAAAATTGGTTTTTAATCTAACCCATATGGTCGAAGAAAGATTGGAAGATCAGGATGTTATGAAGTTACAGATACTTTTTGATACAACAAAACATGCAAGTCTAAAGTCTAAAATATTTAGCGATATAATGAGGATTAAATTCAAGGGACACAAGAATAAAGTAAAAGATTACGATATTTTTTATTTATTTGCTATAGAATAAGTTTCTGTTATCATATTAATATCTGATGGAAGTATAACAACATGACAAAACAAGCAAGCTTGTTTTCAGTATGATTCCATGTACTGTGGTATATTATTTATTAATGTAAGTTAGTAATAATATCTAAGGTGGAGTTGGATGTAATTCCATTCCCATAACTTGGGTATTTAGGGTTTTATTAGTAATCAATTGAGTAACCCCTTGTATGGTAACGACACACTTTTTAGGAGTTGTCGAAGTAGTGTTATTGTAGTTCTGTCTAGTCCTTAGTTATGAGTATCATCTCAGTATGGAATATAGGAGTTATTCATAGCTTTTTTTAAATAAATTTTGGTTGTTCTAGGATATGATTAAAGTAATTGGACAAATCAATTTCCCCAACATCCTAGTATTGACACCACGGGTAGATTTCCATTGTATTTTAAATGGAAGTGTCGAAAGTAAAACAATAAAAATACAAAATATCACTCCTCTTATTGTTTGCTATCGATTTCATTGGAAGAGAAGTAAAGTTAGTGACATAACATACGTAAGTATTGTGGTATTCATTTATTTTTTTCATGATGCATGATGTAACAACAGCTCACTCCTAAAAACTATAACACGTATTGCTTTCTTAAGCAGATTGAGTATCCTGATTTTGCCAAAACTGAATATCGTGATATGTCCTCTGTCTTGGGAACCAGCGATGAAACAATAAGTAAGTAGCGTACGATTTATTAATATGTACAAATTATTGAGTAGTTATACAGCATATTATACAGTAGTTGCTAACTGAAAAATAACATCTTTTTATAGCCAGTGGTTTCCGTGAAACAATATTTCAGGAAGAAAATCTGGAATTAGAAAAAGGAGTAGAAGGTGTTCATTGGAACTTGGGACAAATAAATGAAAATAATAAAAATGACAACCATGATTACTTAGAAACCCTCACATCTGATTATTCTAAACTGAATCTAGAATTGTTCAAAAGACGAGTAATAAAAAAAATTACGCCTATGATAGATGTAGAAGTCGAAAACCAATTTGAATGGATACACAAATTAGGAAGAAAAGAGAAAGTAAAGAGAAGTGATATCAATGCAATGCTAAACGTAGTACCGCACCGCGGCATTCTCAAACCGGGTGAGATACAGTACGTGCATGTGGTGTTTCAACCAAAACCCAACATCAACGTCCGCGCCATCCTCGAGTGCGAAATATTAGGAGGACCTCCCGAAACTATACATATCACCGGACGAAGTTCTGATTTAAGATACAAAATGAGTGGACAAAGAATCAATTTTAAAATAAGATCATTCCATGAAAACGCCATTGAAGAGTTAACGATATCAAACATAGCTGAATTATCATTTACTTATAAAACATACAAAACAGAAGTGAAGGATAAAAGTTACATGACTCTTAAAGGAGACATCGTTGAGTTGATACCACCGGAGAAAGTGTTGGATCCTGAAGAAGATATTAAAATGCAAATTGTGGTACATCCAGGAGTAGTCGGCTATTTTCATAGAACATTCATATTAGAAATCGGCCATCTGCCTCATATGCCTATAGAAGTGTTTGGTTGGGGCGTTATTCCCCAAGTATATTTAACTCTGCACAGACCGAAGTCAACTGTGAGTAATCGTTCGTTTTTTTATTAAAATGTTATCTATTCCCATACCGCCCATATTTTCACTTTTTGCTATATTTCATGGGTTTAAATATAAAATAACCTTATATTGATAAAGCTACGATGATAAACGTTTGAAAAATACTTAGTTTATATCTTATTACTGATAGTGACCCGACTATTTATTCGTATCAGTATTTGATTAATTTCACGGTTGTAGTACTGAGTTGGCTCTGTACACAAAAATGTATATAATATGAATATCTCATAACATATTAAATTCTACAATATTGGACTGCTTATGGCATTTGGCCATAATCATAAGCTACATACAATGCCAAAAGCATTCTTAAAATAAATATTTTCTGATATGATTTATAACAATCTATTCATTTAAGAAACTAATTAACACGACGCGGCATATGAATTATATTGTCTCCCCGAGGGTAAAACCACCCCGAGGAGCAGTTTATTTTGCTCTGCTATTTGATACAGAGTTTTTACAGTTTAAGTTACAGTTGATACAGGGACGGCATGAATTACAAAAACTGTTTTTGATATTTTATGTTAGCGAATGCAAAAGGTTTTCCAGCGGGTATTAGGGTCCTATCATACTAGCGGATTGCGAGCGGCTACGGGGCGGGGCGGGCACGCAGCGAATGCGTCGCGAACACGCAGCGGCTGCGCAGCGGGGACGTCGCGGACGCGTGGCAAATACGCTACGTTTTCGTCGCGTGTTTGTAGCGAAATAACGACGTACAATACACTCAGTAACAAAATGGATTCCGACGAGGAAACACTGCTGTTGGCTTTGTTACTTCGGAGACGCCGCGCCGGCGACGAAAACGAAAGCATCGACGAGTTTGGAAAGATCCATTATCAATTAATCGAATGGAAGAGAGCGACTACTTTGTGTTGTTTTGCAAACGATTAAAAAATAATCCTAAACAATTTCGTTCCTACCTACCTACCCTACTACCCATAAAACAAACATAAAATATTTAAGCAAGATAAAATCCCGCAAGAATCCGTTATGATGCAAAATGATTTGACATTTGAAAAAAAATATTTTATTAAGTTGGTTGGCTGGCGTTTGTACGAGACAGTACAAAATGGCGTCCACGCTGCTATTCACGACGATCTTGTTCCGCAACGAATTCGCTGCGAATGCGCGGCGTGTTCGTTGCGCGCCCGTAACTAATCCGTTGCGCGCCCGCTCCGCTTTGAGAACGCTCGCAATCCGCTAGTATGATAAGGCCCATAAACATAATTGCAATGTTTAGCCGAGGCACTGTAGCTTGGAGTTAGCTCTATATAAACAAATGAAGTATTTCAAATAATAAATCGTTTACAGCTGTCTCCGGCGATAGGATATCAAGCCATTCCAGCCCTGACGTACGATTACTTGGCAGCAATTCACGATATTTTTATAAAATCCGGCTCTGAACATTTGAATTCGCCTTTGACTGACAAGTGCTTTGAAGATCCAGAATTCCAGAAAGACTGGCATATATGTGCTTCATGGGTAATAAATTTATTGAATTTTTAAAGCTTTTTGTATACAATTGTTTACCATTTCAACTCCTTAATTTTCTATTTTATCGTAATTTATAATTTGTTTTTGTAACAGAATGCACGTTTTATTTCTGACCAAATGATTAGACTCACAATCAGTTTGGTTATATAGGTATTAAAATATTGTGTTTTAAAGGATGGTCTGCCTTCGACAATGGACATAGACTTGGCAATTGAAAGACTTTTAATTATCAAGCATATAAAGGAGCGGCCAGAAATACTAACTCCTTACGCGATCTCAAATAAAACTGGCCCTATTCCAGGATTTTACACCGTACCTTACATCATAGATTACGGGGTAGTGATCACGGGTAGCACGGTTAGTAAATTATCGTTATTATGTTTTCACCTTAAAGTATCTGCCTATATTGCTTTCACTACACCCTTCCGCACCAGCCCCTTCAGCACGGCTGATCACTCTTAACATTTAGATTCGACTATGACGTAGTTATTAAGATATTATACAGGGTGGATGCGACATAGCGACATTTATTGAAACCACAGCTTCTATACATGGCCAGTATGCATTTCCACCGGATAAAAAATTCTCTGGCGAAAAAAAAAATCCACGTCTTCCGAACAAATTGCACGATCGCAATGTTCAAATTGTTCGGAGAACGTGATTTTTTTTTTTTCGCCAGAGAATTTTTATCCGGTGGAAATTGATACTTACCATGTATAGAAGCTGTGGTTTCAATAAATGTCGCTATGTCGCATCCACCCCGTATAATTGAAAAGAACGCAAAAAACATCCAGCAAGAAAATTAAACATTTAAAATTTGTGTTTGCAATTGAATCGCAGATCTATGTTAATGTAAAACTACGCCCGTCTCCATGTATTTCTTTATACTTATGCAGCTTATTGCTGATTTTAAATGCTCTGTCCTACACAAAGCATATATATAGTTAACCTTTATTTATACTTTGCAGGTACAATGCATTGCAGAGATAATAAATTATGGACCAATAGCAACGAAGTTACACTTTGCAAAAGGAACGCACATACCTAATTGGTTAAGTTTGAAGCTATGTGGCAAACTGAATCCGGGGGAGGTGGGCAAACTAGAAGCTACATTTTTTCCTACATCCAACGATTTTACGGAATTGGAGCAGAATGTTGAAGCGTCTTTCAATATCGAGGTATGTTTGATTTCTATTCTATATTTATAGCTCGTCACACATAACATCAGTATAACCACCATATTGATAATTTGAAGTAAACAGGGGTATTTTGGCCAAAACTAGTATGGTATTATTAGTTTTGCCCGAAATACTTTAGATTTTATAAAGCATAATTACAAATAAAGCTTACAGTAGATAAAAACATTATTTTTTTAAGATTCTCACATATTTTCTAAATATATATTAAACCATTTTTTTAATACGAGGTGTTCCAATTAAAACATTTAATCAATATTCCTGCTAAAACGCATTGAAACAATATTCTTTACACATATTTTATCACATGGCAACTAAACATAGCAGGTGAAAGTTGTTTAACACCTCTGCCACACCCTTCTGAGTAATATAGGCGTGATGATGATGTTTTGTTATTATTGTATAGTGTATTCGTGTTTAGGTACCGTACGGAGTGACGATTCCCATCCAGGTGAAAGCACTCTGCGCTGTTCCATACCTGATGTCAAATGTCAGTATTATTGACTTCGGATCTGTGAGATGTGGAGATAAAATTATTTATACTTTGCCTTTGAAAAATGTGTAAGTTTCATTTCATTTAATAGTTTTTACTGGCGTCTACCTACATAACACTAGGCATTTAACTTATAAATATATAAATTATGTAGCCGTAAATAAGTAAAAGTAAGATACTTTCTTTTTAAGCCCTATATTACCTTTACTTTAAATTATAAATAACAACTTATCTTGTAATATTTTAAAGCAAATTTTAGCTTTGCTATGCCTTTTAATATTAAAGTTGAAAAATTAAGAATCCAGCAGGACTTGAACCTGCACCCCCTGGGTATACGCCCCAAGTGCTTTGCCAATTCAGCTATGGATTCGCATGCTGCTAGACTCGAAATTTCTCAACTCTTTTTGCCAGCCTTAGCTAGACGAACCTTACTTGGTTTTAGCGCCATCTATGCGATGTAATAACTCACTTAGTCACACTATGACGTGTCGAGAGATAACGCATTTTTATCAAATACTTGTAATATTTTAAAGCATATTTTAGCTTTGCTATGCCTTTTTGTATTTTGTCTGTCACAAAATAAGATCCATTTTCATTTGTAGTGGTAAACCAACTTGTATTTGGTATGCGACGTTGAGATTAAGAGCACCTGGACCAGCTCCTATGGTTGTCATGGACAGTTCTGGAAAGTATGAGCCTGAGGAAGGTGGCTGGCTCAGCATCTCCTTCAAGCCCCCTATGGAGGTATGCCAGAAATGTATCACTTATTGGGATTAACTATTCAAATGTTCGTATATGATATAAATTCAATGAAACAATGGTTCAGTTATAAAAAAATGACAAACAGTAATTTAAATGATAAAAAAGAAAAGCTCTTCAATTCAAAAGATGCGAACGTAGTACGACGTAGGAAACGCTGTAGGATCCTGTTAACACCTTATTGCTTGAAACCAGTGGCGGCTGGTAGGTAATCGAACTGGTGGTTCACTTTACTTGCTCACTTAGTATTAGGATTAGGAAATGCTTTGGATATTGCTTCTTTAAACAGAATCTAGCTGATTACGAATGTTGACCGTGCCTAACACTGACAAACTCATCACATTTTGTAGGTGTACTTGCCAAGAATCATGTTTTTTTATTTTTTCACTCAAATGCGTCAAATCCTTAATTGCAGTTTCTGTCCAAATCGATTCTCCGCCAAAAACAATGCAAGGAAAACAAAAGAATGCATTGAGACGCTCAAATCCACACAGCCATTTCTTTCTAATAAACATTTCACTTTTAAAACTTCGCGTAAATGCTTTATTTTTCTATTCGCACTCTTGTAACTTTATGTCGACTTTATTTTGAAAAGTTTTGTTAATATAATCAATGTTTAAACTCATTTTCAATCACAACACACACTGTATTCACAGTACAGAATAGAACAAAAACAAAAAACAATTACCGCGTCACAGATACAGAGAAATTAATGATAACGCGAGAGAGTGTCAAATCAAATGTCATCGTCGTTTCCCGCCGAACGGACGAGGGCGGCCGCGCAGCCGGCCGACGGTTTTCGGCGATCCTCGGGGGCTCTCGGCAATCTTCGGTTCGCTCGTGCGGCGCTCGAAAACCGACTTATTACTCGGTACTTTTCTATGAACTATCTTTTATTTCACGCGTCGAGCATATTAGCTCACAGTTCATACAAGTTGTATTAGCAGTCCTCGTGCGCTCGCCGGCCGTAGCGCACGAGCTTATTTAGATAATCAAGGCGCTTTTATTTTTTCGTCAATCGTTATAATTGGATTTTTCTTTTGTTATATTATGTTTTAGTAGGTATGTATGTTTAAGAAAAAATATTAAAATGGTAATTTTAAACAAAAAGATGAAGAATTATTATGTAATTTTTAAATCTTTGAAATTGGTGGTTCAGCGCACGAGCGCACTTAAGGTACAGCCGCCACTGCTTGAAACTAACCTCACTTGATCTTATTGCTTATCCTGGTGCATATCATAAGAATGTGAATATAATATTTTCCTCTTATTACAGATGTTGTACGAAGGTTTATTGATATTCCGGTTTCACATGAATCCAAATAGAATGACGATTCCAGTGGTGGGTCAGGGTATTGTTCCTCACGTGCATATAATTGGACCCAATGTTCAGTTTCCTCCCACGCTGCCGTGGGCTGAAACCTCGTTCATTTATTTTGGATTGACAAACCCTTGTCCTTTTCCTATAGAGTTAATTATAGCACACAGTGACCAGTAAGTTAATTTTTAAAGCATATTTGTATTCTTGTTTAGGGTCATAGTTAGATTGACTTAGGTTGGATCCGAAATCGGTAAGATGTATTTCAAGAATATAAGCTTCATATTAATTTGTCTTCAGGAAATGGCAGGAAGAGGAAGCAATATATCAGTTACTTTACAAATATTACAACAAACCCGATGAAATTCTAGTTCCAGCGATCAAACCTGGCCACGGCCTGCCGCTGGACATTGTTATGTTTTATAAAAATTTCACTGAACGCGTTAAAAAGTACGTAAAGTAACGTTTATTTTATTATGTATATCTTTAGTGTATAAAGTACAAATATAAATATTTTTTTTATTCAGAATCAAAGATGAAGAAGCTTTAGCAAGTGCCAAAACAACTGCAAAAGCTTCGGCCACTGCTAAGTGCGTATATTAATTTATATTAATTTAATTTATTCTTAAGATATTTTTTTTATTATTTTAACTGTTAAGTATAGCAGTGTTGGAAAAAGTAGAAAGGGTGTTATTACATTTACATTTGACGTTAAAAAGAGACAATGAGAGCGTACCACGACTTACGCTGTTCGGCGATCGATCGCCATCGATCAGTAGGTGTAATAACACTCTTAGTTTATTTAGAGTAATTATACTGAGTGTTTGAGATTTACGTTTGTTTACGTTATTTTAGAAAAGGAGCTGCAAAAGCAGCAGGAAAAGGGGCAGCAAAGACTACAGCTCCACAAGCTGATAAAGACGCTGTAGCCAAACCTAAATTCAGGTCTGAAGCAGAGATCATTGCAGGTACTATTTAATTGACGTTATAATTATATACCGAATAGTTTATCTGCCACGGCCGAGGGTTATACAATAGGTACTATTGTCTCATCTTATTTACAAGACATCTTGTTGCAGATGAAATAAAACGCCTCAAACTTTTGAATATAGATCCTATCAAATCGTGCTTGAGTACTTTAGATGAAAGTAACGAAGTGTCGGTAGACTTGCATACTAAGGGATTTTTAATATTTGTGCATGGCTCCCCGTGCGAAGGTAATAATTAATTTATAGGTAATGTTTTAATTTCAAATTAAAACAAAATCTAAAAATGTAGCCTGCATCTTTTAAACTGGGTACTCACTGAGGCCGTTTTGGCGTGGACTGCGAGTTGGACCAGTCGTTTAGCTGCGTAACCGTAATAATGCATTTTCGTATGTAAAATATTAGTTCGTATATTAAGTTTAATAAACCAGGGTATATCATTAACTTTGTCTATATAGAAATGCAATGTCAAGAAATTGCATACGC
Organism: Hypena proboscidalis; assembly: GCA_905147285.1. Taxonomy (NCBI): domain Eukaryota; kingdom Metazoa; phylum Arthropoda; class Insecta; order Lepidoptera; family Erebidae; genus Hypena; species Hypena proboscidalis. The sequence goes on from LR990130.1 coordinate 7,460,754, forward strand.
GGTTGGACAAGATCTTGGTCTTCCTGTAATAAATATGGACAAATGTATCGTCGAAGCTTTACTAAGTAATGTTGATAGTCCACCGAAGGAAGTTCTCATGTGCGCCATAAACGAGACATATGAATCTATTAAAAAAGTCTTGAAAGACGATGCTGGTGGCGAACACGAAGAAGGTTTTGTTTTTTTTAATACTTTTATAAAATAAACCATCTCTTTTTATTCTTCATATATCGGATGCACCTACATACGTTCATCTCTACATCACCTAAGGTTGACAGTAAGAGAATACCGTTTGGCATTAAATCCGCATGTGTACAGTTTTTGCTTAATCTTTAACTAATACATATTTTACAAAGATAATACATTTATACTAATATTTTTATTTTATTTATAGATTTTAATGAGACACAGGATGAATTCGAAATATGTTTTAAGAAAATAGAAATTCTCGCCACCAGCAAAAACATGACAACACCGCGAGCGAAAGGGGGAGATAAGAAGAAGAAGAAATCCACCACGTCAGTTGTCTCCAGCCTGACCGAACAAGTGTTTGGAACGACCACGCTGTTTAGAATGGTTATTACTTAAATGCACTATGTCTAAGTTTAAAACTAAATAAATGACATCATCGCGAAACCGCTAATGATTCATGACAAAATTCTAGAACCGTGGTTTTGAATATCGACGGACACTTAACTTTTTTCCATTTTTCAATTGATTATAGTGGTAAATTGAATCAATATAATTATGTTAGCCTGTCCCAATACATTTGCAGTTTGCAGATGAAAGCTTATTCCAATGAGCAGCTTTCTTATTCAGATTTCAGTTGGCGTGTAGAATTTTTCGAGCACCAATTTTACTACGAGTGGAAATTGGCAATTAAAATAATTATGTTTAACCCAGGCTTCGTGAATCAACGATGTCATTTCACCCTATGTACTATTTTAATTTTTACAGGAATTAGTAGAAGAGCTCCTTATTCCTTTCTTGAAGCAGCCAATGTTCGACAGGGGCTTTGTAGTGGAGTCACTCAACAGTATAGTTTTAAAGAGTCCACCTTTAGCGTTGACCACATTCCTTAGATGTAAAAATAGTACCTGGAATGCCCAATTAATATTATGCCAGTCAGACTTTGCTAAATGGGCACATTCATACGATGACTCTCATAGGGAATCCGAATATCTTACCGAGTAAGTTTGTGTACTTATTTATTATCCTCTACGTCATAAATCGCTCAACATTTGCCGAATTACCATAATTGACAGCGTTAATTTAAAGCAAAAGTAGGCTACCAACTACACTCACTCACTAAAGTATTTGTGATCATCACATGAGTTTATAAAAAATGGAAACCTTTGACATATTAATAGCGAAATACCAAAAGTATACGAGGAGGCAGAAATAGAGGCAATTGTAGCATCCTTTGAGGCAATGGACGATAAAGAATATGAACAAGCACCTGCTGAGTTGAAAGCAATTTACATTGAACATGGCTTAGAAGCGAGAAGAAACAAATATTTAGAAAAGCTAGCATCCGAATCGTGAGTAACCGAACATTTACATCTCAAACGTCCACTGAGCATACAATGTATTTAAAGCTTATCTGATACATCTAAAACTATATATACTTATTAGTTCGTTTATAAATTATATTAATGTCTTAAATACATCTCTAAATTTGATGTTTTAAGCTAAGTTGTAACATTGTCTACTACTACACACGTTCCTTAAAATTCGTCATTTTCAGAGTACAATCACCGACACAATCAAATAAATTACCTAAAGATAAAACGAAAGGTGAGCTTAATTTTCTCAGTATTTTGATATTTTTATCTGATTATATTATTTTTAGTCTTGAAATTTCGATTCGAGTCTGTCGTAGTTACATAACACATACAGACATAAAATAACATCACGCCTATATAACCCCAGAAGGGTGCCTCAGAGATGTACAACACCCGCACTTCACCTGTAATGTTTAGGTCCTATGAGATAGGGGGTGAGCCTATCACAATCCACCGGCCACAGTTCCAACTCTGTAACACAAATAACACTTTGCCCGATCCGGGAATCAAACCCGAGACCTCGCGGGGAGACGCTAACCACTTGACCATCGAAGCAGGAATGTGGATTTATATTGTCTTTTGACGTTTCTATGTTGATAACTACGTCACAGTCGAATCGAAATGTTAAGAGTGGCAAGTCGAGCTAATAGAGCAGGGTGATACGATACTCTTGATAATACAAATTGCCAAACTTTGTGTCTTTTGATCTTTGAACAATCTGGTTTTACGATGAAGCACGGATGAAGAACGTACGAATGATCACCCAACCGTGGGTCTACGGACAAACATTGCTTAACCCAATCAATACATCTATGTGGATTCACGATTCACGAAGTTATTTAATTATGTAAACAGAATATTATATATATAATAATTAATTATTTTATAGACCAGCAGAGTAAGTCCTTGCTCGCAGTGGATGGTGCAGATGCTAAAAAGAAAGGAAAAAAAGAAGAAACTAAAGGTAAGGCACAAACATCACTAGTAATTACATACATACTGTATTTTTTATGGGCTAGCGGCCTCAGTAAAAGCACACTGACTACGTTAGTAGGTAATATGTATCAATAAATGTAATCAACTGAAAAAAGGACGATGTTCTAGGAGGCAAGATGTCCACTTATTATCAAGCAATGTCGTTAAAATATAACGATTATACCAAAAATATATATGAGGCTCTAGTAAGTATTGCAACTAATTGGAGCTTTGAAGAATGTGACTTGGCCCAGCCCCTACTTTCTATGAACGGAGCCGTCTCAAACTCAGGCGTGAAAAAATCTAAAAAGAAATCTGAAATTCAACTAAACGTAAGTCTATCTATTATCATTGTCATGGTGTACCGCCGTTTGCCAGAATTTCATTTGCCCGAATTTTATTTGCTATAATACTCACCTGATATATTATTGTTGCTCATAATTTTATTTGTCACTAGCTGACCCGTGCCCACTTCGTTGGGCATAATGTTCAAAAATATATATCTTTCATAGTTAAGGCAGCGTTCGTAAGAAATAAATATCTACACGAAACAAACTTAATACCTACCTATAACCTAAATTAATATCTACATGAAACTAACTTAATACCTACCTATAACCTAAATTAATATCTACATGAAACTAACTTAATACCTATAACCTAATTTAATATCTAGGTACATGAAACAAACTTAATGCCTATCTATAACCTAAATTAAATGAAAACTATATAAACATAAAAGATTTTTTTTTTAATGTACCGAAAATAAAATTAATGAATGTCGAAAGTGTGTTACGAAAAATTCAATTTTGGGGACGTCCGCTGCGTAAAGAGCCGCGCGGGTACTATCGAAAGCAGTTCCGCATGCCCACCTTTAAGACGGTAATCGCATAGCACCGCTCACGGCGTGTTTACTCGATGCTCACGTTCTGACCAATAGGGTGCGCGAACGATATTCGAGTTGTATGCGTATAAATATCTATATGTATAATTGTTACACTCACACTAAGCGAGTGCTGCGCTCGGTTAATTGTAGATGATTTTAAATAAATGTAAATCCCATTCGCGTGAGCTCCTTATTATGAATAGTTTTATTGCCAGCGAGAAACAATTTCGAACTTATTACTATCTTATGTTTAGATAAAAAAAATATATTGGTATTGCCAAATATATTCAAATGATTATTTGAACTTTCTGAAACAAATTTTATTTTTGATAAGAATTAATTTATTCAACAATTTATTCTAATTTTATCTACTAATATTATTATATAGGGCAAAAAATACTTTTTTCGCAAAATGATAGTCAAAGGTCAAAATATCTTAGTGTTAAAAGAAATAAATTGATTTTGTTTATTCCTATTTATAATACTTGGGTTATTTTTAGGCTTAAATTAAAATAATATGTTACAGAGGCTGCTCAAGTTTTCGAACAAGTGTTAAGTTAATTTGCTAAGAAATCTTAAATGGAAAGTATAAATCTGTGATAAAACGTTTAAACTTCGTCCAACAACAATTGAGTCCAACGGCGCGGGCGCATTGAATATCGTAATGTCATCATTGCGCCTATGGATTAAAAGATGAATGGATTGATATGCAAGTATTTGTAAATAGGATTTTTATATTGATGCATTTAATGGGGGCGAAATAACTGTCTTGCTTGCTTATTATTTTTTTATTATATGTTAATTAAATTATATGTGTTAAATTATATGTTATATGTTAGTAAATTCATTTTAAGTTAGTTAATAGCGGATTTTATCACTGAATATTGTCGGCGATTTTGCTAATATTAAAAACCGAGTTACCTATTGTTTTAAATCGTAAGAAGTTCAACAAAACATGCCGACAAGCCATTGTTTTCGATTTTGAATCACCTTACCATAGTTGTTAAGTAGATAAGGTGCAATATTGTTTAACATTTTTTAAACATCATTTATCGGTTTACGACTTCACACAAAAAAAAAATTTAGCTATTGTCTAAGTTATGAGAAATTTTACAAAACAATGCACATACAAAATGTTGCACATTTCGGCTATTGTTTATATTTTGGCTATTGCCTGCCACTGCACTCACACAAATACAATTGTCTCAAAGGGGGTGGGGCAAGGAAGTGTGGCTATTGAGCTTGCACTCACACAAATAAAAAAATGCCTCTAATTCGATGGTTCAATGTGTGCGTTACTACCTGCGCTGTCGCAGAAATATTTTCTTAAGTGGGCATGCTTATCTGCAGCTGATAGTACCTACCTCTCAGATGTAAAAGGAAGGTCACGCCTCCTTCTTCCGAAGTGAGCACGAACGCGAACCGAAATAAGCCGAAACCATCGCGCGCCGCTGCCGCGCTGCTGTGACCTTCACGTATAACGATGAGTTTTTCTCCGATTCTCTTTACAAAACGGACTACCACGTAAAAAACTTTGAATTTTTCGGTTTTTTATATAGCCTATGACACTCAGCGATAATGTGGCTTTCTATTAGTGAAATAATTTTTAAAATCGGTGCAGTAGATTCCGAGATTACCCCTGACAATTTAACAAACACACAAACTTTACCTCTTTATAATATTAGTATAGATATTCATTGTTTTCTATATTAGTCACGTGCTAGAAACTTTGTTTTCCATAAAATTAATTGCCATAACATCATTTGTTATAATCATTGTTTCCCATAAAATCAATTTCCATAACATCATTTGTAATAATCAATTATTGTAAGCCGTAATTATCATATATTATGCCATAACATCATTTCCTACCAAAATTGCTTGTAAAATAGGTTTAAATAATTATAACAAATAATAGGTAGGTTAGGTTAGAAACATGATAGACAACGCACGAGCCGAGCGAGCGCAGCGAGCGTGCCGCGGCAGTGGCCGGCGAAGTGCCAGTATAATCATTGTAAGCCGTAATTATCATATGCCATAACATCATTGCTCACCAAAATTGCTTGTAAAATAGGTTAAAATAATTATAAAAAATAATAGGTAGGTTAGGTTAGAAACATGAAAGACAACGCACGAGCCGAGCGAGCGAAGCGAGCGTGCCGCGGCAGCGGCCGGCGAATTGCCAGTATAATCATTGTAAGCCGTAATTATCATATGCCATAACATCATTTCTCACCAAAAAATTAATAGGTAGGTTAGGTTAGAAACATGAAAGACAATCGCTTTTTAGGACAAAGGCGTTAGGTTAAATTTGTACGGAAGCGACTTAGACTGATTATAGTGATAAGTAGGTATTAGAAATAAATCAATTTTAATACTATAATCATACTTTGCCTACAAATATTTTTCCTACCCACTAATTTGTAATTACTTGTTTTTAAATAATTTTAGAGCGCCTGTTAAAATTTCATGAGCAAATACATACCTTAGATAGATGGGAAATTAATTTAGTATGGCGTTTGAAAATTCTGTTGCATAATATTATTGCAATTAAAAGTATGGATAACAATACATATGGCATTCGAATCATTATGTAATCAAATGTTTGGGCAAATAATATTATTGCAATTGAAAGTATGGAAAACAATACGTATGGCATTCGAATCATTATGAAATCTAATGTTCGGGCAAATAACAGTATGTCACATGTCTTTTATGGTAAACAAAACTTTCGGGCAAATGAAATTCGGGTAAATGAAATTCGGGCATATGAATATTATGGCATATATTCTTCGGGCAAACAACAGACAACCCATTGTCATCGGCATTTTTATCTCATGACAAAGTTTAATTGCGGCTGCCCCAGACAAGAGAACATGCATTTAATTAGAGAGAACTATATGTTTTAAATTACATTATTCTCACTGCGCGAGAAGAGCTGCGCGTTCCAGATAAATTCACGTCAAAGTTTAGAAATGTATGGGTTTTGACAGCTTTTGGCCTGGGAAAAAAAAACTATAAAATTTGACAGCCCAATTGTTGAAAAAGTATAACCGTAAATTTTCTCTGTCCCTGACTTTACTAGCCGGGGCTAGCTCAAAAGTCTCAGGAAATAATCTTATTTCTTTTGAGGTGATAGCAAAATGCATGACATTTACTATCTGCTATATTGAGAGGTGGACACTAGATTTACATAACCCGTTGTGTGGCAGACTATGCTCATTATCTTATACATCGTAGAAATAAACTGTAGTATATGGTATACCTCATAGTCCACATGCCTGATGATTAAGTTACTCCAATGCTAATATGGAAGTTGGTCAGACATTAATGCTTTTATGATTACAGGCATCTGAACCTGATGAGAAAGACAGAGGGTTTTTATTATCATTAATAATGTGCCCGTGTCAGCATTATAAAAAAGCTGTACAAAAAATGTTAAAAACTTCGCCCATTGTGAAGGCTGCTTTGAAAGTCGAGGGCAAATTCGATGTTCTTAAATGTCCTGTAAAGAGGCAGGAATACACTGTGCTGCTGCCTAAAACATTTCCTATTATTAATCATGAAGAACCGCTAAAATGGAAATACTTGGACGAAGTATTGGTAATTGTCTTTTATTACTAAGATAAGTCAGAAACAAACGAACAAATGCAAAATAACGGGCTACTGGTACCTAATTGAATTTCAAATATTTATTAAAGAAGATAAATAAATAATTATGTGTATGATTTTTATATATTTCGTTCGAATGTATTTCAGATCAGAAAATGTGAATGTAATCAATTGAACGATCTTCATTTATTGGATGATTCAACTCAAGATAATGTTTTGAATATTCTTTCAAAATGGCATTGCGTTTGTGGAAAAAAGGTTTTTTATAATTTTTAAATTTATTATCGGAAGGCCCTACATCTACGAAAATTGTAAACTACTGTAAATGGGCTACCCCGTATATAGATTTTTAGACGAACATCAATATAGCATTTATTTTTATTTTGCTATGAAATAACGTTTTCAGATGGCTTCTTCCCAAACGTCCACAACTGAAATACCATCTACAACAGTAGATAAACTGATTGGCGAAGATGACCCAGAAATATACCCGTTACCCCTACACTCTGTTAGATCGCTTACAGGTAACAACACTATAGATTTGAAGCACGCACTGCTTATTTTAATAAATTCTGGATGAATTACGACCAATAATGATTGTTTGAAAGGCTCACACGTTCACTTTCAAGGCCCTCGTCCACGGCGACTTTTTGTAGCGATGCTGTCGCGCGTTTAGGAAATGTGCGACAGCATCGCTATTTACGCGACTGTATCGATGCAAACGCGCGACCGTTTCGGACGACATCGGGGTGAGAACGGAGAGCGGGTAGCGCGTTAGTATGTATTTACAGTACTGTATCGCGTTTGCATCGCGACTGAATTTCGGCCCGTGTGGGCGAGGACACACAGATAACGACCCCTTCGCGATTGTATCAATGCGGACGCGCGACAGCATCGCTACAAAAAGTCGTCGTGGGCGACCTAAGAAGTACATGAAGTAATTATTAAGTATTTCAAAATAACGGCATTGCATGTTATTGTGTGTAAAAAACGCGAGTCTTGTTGCATTCAAGCGCTAAAAAGCGCATAATTACTTTATAATCTGTATTTTGTACACCCTTCAGCTCCTAATTCCCGTTTGATTTTGCAACCTGGTGACTTAGTAAGGTGCAAGTATTCATTTGCCCCGCAAGACGAAGGCAACTTTAGCGTCAAACGTTTCGTAGAAGTCAGTGGTTGGCCAAACTCACGAGTTGAAATAAACGTTAACGGCATTTGTGACATACCAAGGTATTGCCGAGCTTTTCTTTCTAACGATAAAATTACATTATATTATAGTCTGTTTGATTAATTTTTCATCGGCCTATAGTAAGAAGTAGGGAAAATCAGCCAATACCAAATGTTGTGTAAGTTTTCCCTAAACTTTCTTAGTACCTATCAGTAGATTAAGAGCCCAACTAAGCTATTGGCCGATGCAGCGATGAAAAGTTAGTAACCTGCCTTACCTGTTCTTAAAGATATATTGACATGTTTTCGACTGTCTTGGTCTAGTGGTAAAGTGTACGCGACCGATCACAGGTTCAGGCAAAAATATTATTTGGGCTTTTGTCGTCAGGAATTTTCAGTAGCAGCATGGAGTTTGGTATTCGGTCCGGTAGATGGCGATAGTAATAAACGGTGAAATGCCAACTGGGTAATAAAAAGGTTATGGTATGTTTTTATGATATGATTGCAGACTAGATAGTCGTCCTAAAAAAATGTTCGAAAATTTCGTGAGAAGAACAATTGAAGATTACGTCTATAAGATAACATATTTGGACGATATTAAAATATTTGAGTTTGGCCCAATATTCGTTGGCGATAACCGAATTTACGAAGAAAGATATTCAATTGATTTGAAAAATTCTTCTCTTATAACTGCATACGTCGATATTGAATTTCTTGAAGAGACTGATGTGTTTCAAATTGACAAGGCTTTTATACGATTGGAGGTAAGTTATAGAAGGGGCAGGAAATATAAGGCAACCGATAAAAATCAATTCCTCGTAAATTTTTGCCTTTCGTTTCGGAAGGACATTTAACGCGATTAACTCTATTCTGACATCTAAATCAGACTCATTTGTTTGTGAATGCCTGGACGAAAATATTTGTTTGGCGAGATGACTGAAAAGTAATTAAAATTATTGTTTCTTAAAGCTGCTCCTGCGGATATTTTATGTTTTTCTTTTTTAGTAATTTAATTGATAGTTGATTCTGCATGCATGACTTTAATCGATGTAATTGGTCCGTTTTGATTAATTAATAAATAAATAAATAAGGTGAACGTCCTATGAGCACAACCACTAAAATTTACAAAATGACCTAATAGCAAATCGTTCTACATTTCAATACAACTGGATGTATCCAGTATAAGGAAATTTAGGTTACCTTTAATAATCATGTAGTATTTATGAGCCATTTTACTGCACAGCCAGGATTTCGTGACAAGCTAGTGATCTCTGCTGCGCCTGCCATTGAGGGGGTCCACAAGAGCACCCTTTTGTTTTGTATCAAAGACAACCCAGAGATCATGACGGTCAATATTGCGTGCAGCGGCGTCAAACCCATTGTTCAAATACTACCTGTGACTAAAGCTATTGGTAAATCAGTTTTTTAAATAATAATTATCATTGATTTGATGACCCGCCATTGTCCTGTCCGAAGTTTACTCCAGATATCAAAGTTCATGTTATTTCTGATGTTCATTCCTTGATTTGTTTTTGTACAAACTTTGTCATGACAATTACATACACAACAAAAACATAATTGTCCATTTTGGTGCAGTGGTCATGAAGTTGACCTTTGTAAACAATCTCGAGAAAGCACCATAGCTTTCCATATGAAAGTCATGTGCCTACTTACAGAACTGTGCTACTACATAGTTATATTTATATCTAAGTGTGGTATAAAAATGTGTTATTAATTAAATTATTAACGTTATAGAATATGGCAAGTTGTTACTGTACCGGCGCGCGGACGACAGATTCATCGTAAAGAACGATTCAATATTGCCAGTGATGTGGAAAATTAACAACCATCAAGACTTTTTGGAGGACTTTATAATATCACAGACATCCGGCATTGTGCCGCGACATGACAATCAAGTTGTGCCTGTCACGTACATCGCGTGCCGGGTTGGAGTTATACAGAATAAGAATCTCGCTATCGATGTAAGTTTGTAGCGTGATGTTGAATGGCTAAAAGTTTATACTATCGAATGCAAAAAGAAGCCACTCAAATCCGATCAGTAGTTTCAGAGTTTGGTCTGATCAAACAAACAACCAATCAAACATTTTTGCTATATTATTTAGAATAGGTACATAGATAAGATTAATCCAATATTAATGTCTTAATGATTAAATAAGAGAGATTGAAAGAAAATCCGATCTTTGCTGGCACATGTAGTTTTTTCTCTTACGAGCTTATTTTAAGTGCCGAATAAGCGAAAGATTTTAAAGTACAATCACGAGCTTAGAAAATGTTTAGCTGCTGAATCATGAGAGTAGTGTGTAATGTAACTCAATACTACGAGATGTTTAACGTTGATCTCGTGTCGCAAGTACTCAAGTTTTCAAGTTGTTGAGCTGCAAATGTAATTTCAGATATATGATGAGAAAGGGCGAGGGGAGCCAATGGTGATGGAGAGTCTGTTCCTCTCGGCAGAATGTTACGATGTCATGGTGGAATGCGCCTATGAGAACCGCTACGAGAACTATCTCAACTACGGCAACGTCAAAGTCAACTCCACCGTGTATCGACAGCTGTTCCTACTCAATAAGGGCAAATATAATATTTATTACAAGTTAGTGCTCGTGTATATAATTAAACGTACGTTTATTCATTCTTTATTAACGTCCTAGGATAATGTTGGTGTGTATTTTTAATCAATGAGTCAGTTTCTGGTTTCTAGTTTTGCCAAGGCAAGCTTGCCTCACTGGATTACGCTTTATCTAACATAGTAACTCAACTAAAAAAGTAAAAAGTTTATTTTCTTATTCTGTTTTTTTTTTTGTTTGTGACCATGATAAAGTGCAACCTTGTCGAAACGTCAAGCGCCGAAAGGTTGATATAATTAACCGTGTTAATTCCCGATAAAACTATATAAAAAGTTCTTTTGTATTTTATTTCTTCAGGTTAAAAAAGGTGAAGAATTTTCCGGAGCCGTCACTCCTGAAGTCATTTGTAGGTTTTCCAGACACAGGTGTGATCCCTGCTACCGGCAAGTTGCTGGCCATCGAGTTTGAGTGCATGCCCACGACGTCCATGAACCTGCACAATGTGCCGGCGTACATGTGCTCGTTGTTAGACAACAGCAAGGCACAGGTGGTGGTTGCTAAGTTCCCCATCGGCGTCTCTATTGCGTCTTTTTACAATACGTTAGTATGATTTCATATGATTCTTTGAAGTATTTCGTGGTTGTTATACATATTATCTATGTATTTGCTCTATTAGTTAGGTTGAGCTTGTCACAGTTATGTCGTACTTAAACAAAGATTATTTATTTATTTATTTAACTTTAGCACAACAAAAATGTACAAGGCGGACTTAATGCCAAAGGCATTGTCTAACAGTCTACCTAGGGTGATGCAGAGCTAAAAAGTGGTAGGTGCATATTTAGTTTAATAATTAGATTAGAACTTTATCTTTATAAACGATTATAGGAAGATTTATAATGAATGAATATATATAAAATTACTATATACAAAGACTTATTATACATAAATTATATATTTAGAATTACATAAATGTAATACATATTATTATTAAATACATTTACATATAATATTACAAATACTATAATATAATATACATAAACTACTACTAATATATAATAACGTAACTTATAGATGAGTTATTCTGCTAATTTGCTCAACAAGAGCTCACAAACTTTGATTTTGAGAGTGAATCTGAAGCTCTTCTTCTTTGTCATATCGATGGCATTCAAGTCAAATTTTAGAGGACTAATGACCTTATGTTGACTTCCTAAAAAAAATATTTTTTTGAATTATAAGTGCTCAAAGTTATTTTTAAATAGTTTTGAATGATGAAACTTCCAGATTTACCCTTTTCCCGCTGGGCGAGCTAAATTTCCATATTATAGCAATTGGCACTTCCGTATCAAGAGAAGTAATATTGAACAATACAAGCAAATGCCCCGTTACTTATGAGATAGTATTGCCTAAGCAATATCAAGTTGATCCTAACCAGATAGCTGTAACACCCAAAAAGGATAATAAGTAAGTTTTGTTTAAAATATTGGATAAATAGAAGATGCAACTATATTTACCCTGCCTGACATTTTGTGGCAATAAAACCCGGAAGAAAACAAACAATATTTTGAAACCACAGACGATTTGTCAGATTTTAAATGTCGTACTTGACGGGAATATGGTTTAAATGCTTATAATCTCTTAAATGATGTCCTGTATTTTAATTAAAAAGAACCTCGTCAAAGGATGCTGGTTTCGGTCAGGACGTTATCATAGCTTTAGATAATCGTGAATAGAGCTCCCCTACACTTACCTACCTAATTTTCATTTATCATATCAATTGATTTGAGTTTGCTGTAAATTACAGAATCAGAAACCCTCCATTGAAATGCGGCAATTTTTTGATAATGAACGAAGACAATCTTCTCGCTCCGGGTACCAGCCGTACCATACAGATTCAGTTCTTGGCTACTTCAGCACGCAAGTTTGATGAGACCATTAACTTTATTATAAGTGACACTTGTCCGGCTGAAGCCCAAGGGGTTCCGCTCCGGCTGGTGGGCACCGGGGCCGTGCCTACATTGGACTTCTGGAATATAGAGATCACATTCAGGGAACATCTGATTGTGAAACATTTGTCTGAATATAAAGTACCCGAGGTATTTAAGACCAATAGATTTAGCTAAAAATAAAGTGTTTTCCAAATGTCAGTAAAAACAGCAATCACTCACAAAAATTACCTAAATAGTTCGGTAATAATGACGATGGCCAGTACCTCGATTGATTAATTAAGTAGATTTTGTTTTTCAGTCATCTTCCCACTGCGTATTCGCGGAGAACTCTGTGACGCTGCACTTCTTCTGTGTCACCGTCAACACTCGCTTTACGGCCAGCATAGATCTCTACAACAACGGACTCGTCGCGTGCGCACTCACTATGGCATTGCATTATCAATCCAACACAAATGCAGACATTTTCTCATTAGACAAATATGAGACGCACATTGAACCATTAATGCATAGGAATCTAGGAATCATATTCAGCCCGAAAGCTCTTAAGGTAAGATGAACTATACGAAAATATTAACTGCAAATTTTTGTCTAATGCTTTTACTGTTATGTTTATTTTTTAGGAGTATAGAGCGGTTTTAGAAATAAAATTGAAACTATTAGACAATCAAGAACAATCATTCAAGGTTTGCCTTGTTGGAGAAGGAGTCATACCTAGAATTAAAATCCTATCACCTAAAGTGAAAAACCATGGACTTGGCGTACTGCAATTGCCAGTTACTTGTCTTGGTTCTGTAGAAAACAAGCCGATTCGTTTCAAAAATATTAGCTCGCTTAAAGCCATCGTGGAACTAGACATCTTGAAGGCTACTATTGAGAAAAGACCGATTTTTTGGTTAAGTGCAGATCAAAATACCGAAGACATGCTCCTCATTAATAAAGGTAAGTTTTCGCCACAAATCCTTTTTTTTTTGCGCGAGTTTAATAATGCTATGTTCTTGTAGATCCAAACGCAATGAATTTTAGTTGTGATGATGAATTTAACATAAGCCTGAAAGTAATTCTAAAGCCAGATGATGAAGCCACCGTCAACATTAACTACAATCCACTAAGAAAGGGTAGAACGTATTGTGATGTGCGACTCAGCATTGTGGCGAACCCCTATGAATATTATACAGTAAGCTTTCACAATGCATGAATTTAAAATATATATTTTAGTCTGTTAGGTATTCTTATTCTAATTGTAACTTTTGTTAGATAACCTGCGAGGCTGAAGCATTTATGGAAGATGTAATATTAATAGGCCTAAAAATGCTGCCTATGGATACCGATCTAGAGTTTTATAAAGCATTTCCAGATGGGCAAGTATTCAGCTACAATTTACTAGAGGGTACTTTTACTCGTGAGTAGAAACAACATGTGAAATAAATCTCTCGGCTCTCTATCGACACTTTGGGGAGAGGTTTTAACCCGTAAAACCACTCCCCTCGCTACAGCCATGTGACTGAGTGGAGTACATACATATACATAGAACTGACTGACTAACATTTTCATTAACTCTACAGCCAAGGAATCATCCAATCGGTGACTGATGAAAACAAAAAGGCCAGTGTTAAAAGCGTGTCTCTCGACAGGAAAAAATCCATAAAAACCACCGATGACCTTAAAAAGTCTCAAAAGAAAATGTCAGGCACTTCAGTGAGCGTGAATTCTACCAGCACTCATCCCTCGATACTCAAATATGTTCTAGATATCGGTTAGTGTAATGTAACTAATCTAAGAACGTATACTTAATTTGGGGTTTTTGGAAACGGTCCTCAAGATGTTTTTAATGAAATTGAACTACGTTCATCATCGCCCGAGACACTTTTCTTTGCGGCCGCCCTCAAACCATGCAAGGTGACTAAGGATTAGGGTTGCCAACTTTATTTTTCGTTTGAAAGGGACAACAAACGGTCAGAAGCTAAGTGGCACCATGTCCCGTGAAATACGGGACGGTTTGCAACCCTACTAAGGATGCTCATGCATGCATGTATGTATATTTGACCTCGAAATACTAGCTCAAATATACATATTGAGCATGTATGTATATTTGAGCTTGTGTTTCGAGTTATTAGCATATTTCCATACATTTCAGGTGGGTGTGAATTAAGCTCTCTGCAAAGACGATCCGTCGTGATGGTGAACAATTCTGAAAAAGTATACAGATTTACGTGGAACAACGTAGACCACTTGCTTGTAAAGCCTTCTGTTGGCTATATATCGCCCAGTGAAGAAAAAGATTTAGAAATTATGTTCCACTCTATACAGCCTGTTACGATACAAAGGGTGAGACATGCATTTTAGTTTGATCTGGTTAATAAAGAACTGAGAAGGATTAAAGGAGGTAGAACTCTAACAAACGTGTAGGTATTGAAAGCACCATAGCTTTACCCCTTCATCAAATATGCGTGAATGACTGGTACCCGTTTTAATAGCGAATTTCAGCTCTTTTAACCGATGTATCAGACGGTTGCGTCTCGGATATAGCATATATCTACTTATCTATACTATTTGCCATCAGAAATAATGCAGTCATGCTGGTTCCCTATACATACCTATATTATATGAAATTTGTGTATTCAATATGGGTGGTAATGTTGCAGGAATTCCTGAACTGTACGCTGACGGCCGTCAGTGATGATACATTGACGCTTGACATAAAAGACGCGACTTGGGACAACCGGCAACTAGTTACAGCTTTTGCCCGTAATCCGTAAGTGATTGCGACTTCTCTTTCTCATACAGCTGCTCTCGGTGGTTTTACCTGTGTCATGTTACGTTTTGTAACTGTCTTCCTCAATAAATGTGTAATTCAAACTCTTCAGGTTCATAATATTAGTACATTTAGCTAAATAAAATAAAATAAGTATGATAACGCAGGTGCTACGGGATCTTCGATGGTTACAAATGCTACAATCTTGCTACGTTGCCAAATGGCGATGTTTTGCGTAATGGCGCCAGTTTCTTGTCCAACTTTAATAATATTTTAACTTCTATACTAAGCAACATAATAACAATGTTCATTTTATTTTAGGGGTGAAATAAATGTATAAAACCATTTTTTATATTATAAAAAATGGTTTTATACATTTATTTCACCCCTAAAATAAAATGAACATTGTTATTATGTTGCTTTCTAGAGATATATCCTTGAATCAAAGGCAGGAGATAGTAATAGATGAGCAAGTCATCCAGCCGTCGGAGGCTTTCTTAGGGACTATAACTATGGTCCTGATTTATTCAGCGACCGTTGAGTACACTAAATATGAGTGCAAGTTACCCGAGGACAAGGTTCTAGACGACACCTTTATATACCAAGTAAGTGCTTTAACATTCTATACTATTGCGTCTATTTTTTATTCTGATATGATTCATGTTCTATTACGTTCTTTATGTACTATGTAAGTGAAGTAACTAGCTTTCACCAGGACAACAAAAAACATCAAAAATAGACCCAGTAATTTTTAAATATGTAGGCATATATAAATATTAAATTAAATATTTCACAACTCACACACAACGCCATCTAGTCCCAAACTAAGCAGAGCTTGTACTATGGGTACTAGAACAAGTACAACTGATACTAATACATATATACTTTTATTTTGTAAATACATACTTGTTATACATAGAAACACCCAGACTAAGACGAAGCTCCATGATCATGCACACAAAGATTTGTCTTAAGTGGGAACCGAACCCACGACCTCGGCGTCGCAGGCAGGTACACTACCCACTCCGCCATCCGGTCGTCAAATATATAATAATATTATAATATATGTATTTCTTTTCGATGTGCTTGTGATGAAGATAAAGATAAAAATCATTTTATTCACACAAAATAGAGTTAAAATGGTTCTTAAAATATATAATGTACAGTTCTTCTATTTTGCCAGTCTGTGGGCATGCGAATATTTAAACATGCATTATAAGTTAATTACTTAATTAGGATATTATTATATTCTATTTCAAATAACAATATAAATATAACATTTCAAAATAATTTTAAAATAAATAACTCTTTTTAATAAATAAAAATAATAATAACGTAATCATCATATTTTAGTAATTGCCAGTCATAAAATCATTAATTGACTATATAAGTTTTTGTAGTAACCACTTTTTTAAGGTTTTTTTAAATGTGTGAGTGTATGTGTGTATTTGGCCTTGTCATTCGAATCAGTGTGCCATGCGGATAGTGTAATTGCTTCTGGCGTTCTATCTAATGTAAAAGATCCAAATTATAGATTGATAGATAGATAGATAAAAACTTTATTTGTGCATAAGACATAGGAAATACATTTTGTACGAAAGTTTCAATTACAATACATATATGCACAAAGGGCGGTCTTATCGCTTAACGCGATTTCTTCCAGGCAACCTTTGGATGGACATTAGTGTAAAAGATTTACAGAAGGTAGTTTTAGACAGCAACGAAAAAAGAGGAAAGAAATAATAATAGGTATAATACTAAAATAAGTTAATATGCTATTTTTATTATAATACATATGATATATAACAATATAATATAATAATATACAGGGTGTATTTTTGAAACGGGGCAGTAAGGGCAAGTACCTTAACCGTTGCAGTTACAGCAAAACGTTCTTAAAAGACCTTCCCTAACTTTTTGGGACATTTTGAACTGCATTCACAGATTTTGTAAAAAACTTACAGTTAGCAAAAAAAATGCAAAAAGTTCAATTTTTTTTTTTTATGCCAATCGATTCTATTTTATGTGGGGATCAAAAAGCTCTATGGGACCATTTTAGCTTTCAGTACTAGAAAAGACAGAAATCGCCAAAAACGTTTCCCATACATTTCGTACGGAAATATTATGATAAATCAACTCGAAACTCATAGGTCAGGTAAAATTTTGAACTTTTTTTTAATTAAAAAAAAACATTTAAACATTTAAGAAATTGGTTTATGAAATAAATTGCTCAAAATGATTTCCATTTTCACGAATACATAAGTCTATCCTTTTTTTGCACTGAACGAATGGCGGCTAATAATGTTCTGGGATGAATATTACGTAAAATGGTCATTAATGCATCCTTGAGCTCTTGAACACTGGCGTACGTCGTCTTATACACCTCGTTTTTCACGAAGCCCCATAAAAAAAAATCAAGTGGTGTTAGATCGGGATCCGCCACATAACAGTCACCTTTCACGTTCCAATTTGAGCCGCCTATTCGGTACACAGTGGATAGGTACACATGGTCCAACACAGTGGCCACCTCGTAGCCCCGATCTAACACCACTTGATTTTTTTTTATGGGGCTTCGTGAAAAACGAGGTGTATAAGACGACGTACGCCAGTGTTCAAGAGCTCAAGGATGCATTAATGACCATTTTACGTAATATTCATCCCAGAACATTATTAGCCGCCATTCGTTCAGTGCAAAAAAGGATAGACTTATGTATTCGTGAAAATGGAAATCATTTTGAGCAATTTATTTCATAAACCAATTTCTTAAATGTTTAAATGTTTTTTTTTTATTTAAAAAAAGTTCAAAATTTTACCTGACCTATGAGTTTCGAGTTGATTTATCATATTTCCGTACGAAATGTATGGGAAACGTTTTTGGCGATTTCTGTCTTTTCTAGTACTGAAAGCTAAAATGGTCCCATAGAGTTTTTTGATCCCCACATGAAATAGAATCGAATGGCATAAAAAAAAAAAATTTTGAACTTTTTGCATTTTTTTTGCTAACTGTAAGTTTTTTACAAAATCTGTGAATGCAGTTCAAAATGTCCCAAAAAGTTAGGGAAGGTCTTTTAAGAACGTTTTGCTGTAACTGCAACGGTTAAGGTACTTGCCCTTACTGCCCCGTTTCAAAAATACACCCTGTATACATATATATATATATATACATATATATATATATATATATATATATATATACATATACATATACTAATATAAATCCAATATAATACATACAGTTTCAAGGTGTATTATTTTGATAATGGTCGTAAAGCATTTTCTTGAAACAATACAAACTTTGCGCTTGTCTGATCGCAACAGGCAACGCATTCCACATGAGAACGGATTCAACAGTGAAAGACTGGTCATAAAAATCTGTGGAATGCGTCGGCATATCCAGTCTTAGGTTTTCGGATGACCTTAGGAACTTTGAATGTGTGTCATGAATGAACTTGAAACGTTCTTTGAGATAAGTATTTCATTATTAAAATGAAAGAGTAACAAACACGCACACCACACATCCTTGCTTAATATCTTTAATATATTATTAGTAGGATTATAATATAAGTAGAATTTTTTGTATCTATTAAAGATATGTCTAGAGTCAATTTAACGTTTTGACGTGTTGAACAGACGAGAAACTTTGACTTCACGGTGAAGAACGTTGGTAACGTGGCAATGAAGCTGGTTTGGAGCTTCATCATCGATGACGAATACCCGGCGAGAATAGATAAATATGCTTCCAATACAATAGAGGTAAGTTCTTACCAATTGTACAATTAAATACTGTAAAATTTCTAAAGAAGTACACGAAAACCTAATTTAAAAAATATTTTACCCATCGTAGCACATGGCGTTCCATTGTCTCCACCTACCCCCATGAGATAAAGGCGTGATTAATAATAGCAGCCCTGTATCTAATAAAGTCCCACTGGTGGGTTCGGGCCTCTTCTCATAGTGAAAAGGATTAGGCCATAGTCCACCACCATGCTGGCCAAGTGCGGATTGGTAGACTTCACACACCCTCGAGCACTTTTTAGGCAATCTCTGGCATGCATGTTTCCTTCTCCGATAGCGAGCGATAATAATTGTAAAGACGAATCTTAACGATTTTTGTCAGAGGTGTGTGCCGTAGGTTCGAACCCGAGACCTTTGACTTAGCAGTCCTACGGTCTCCCACTCGGTTATCGCTGCTGATTGAAGACTGAAGGCATGATTAGTATGTAGTTGGCAGAGCAGTGTCTTTCGAATAGGTGAATCAGCATTACATTTTTGTAAATAACCATACAATTATTAAAATAATTAACAAGACATTTATTTTTTAGATATCAGAATTGAATGAAGAAAACGGAGACAGTATGTTGGAAAGCTACAATAGTGTTACTGACCAGATGCATCAAGCTGAAGGACGTAAGAAATATTAGATTTACATACAGTACAAAACTTACTCTATAATTTTGCCACTGCTACTTCTTATTTTTTTAAACCTCGTATAGTCAGTAGCAACTACATTCCATCGTATCGTACTTTTCGTAGTACACACGGTGACACATGAAGCTATACTATTGCAGTATAAAGCCGGATATTCACTGAAGCAGTAACCGTAACCGAAACTGTAACCAAGTAAGTGCGTGGTTCACGAACCTGTTGAAAGTGATGTTGGACTAACTTTTTTTTCAGCATCAAGCAAAGTGACATTGTTCAGTGGCAGTTTAGAAAGGCAGAGCGTGGACACGTGGTTCGAGGTAGACTTACCCTTCAAAATAGAGCCTGCCAAAGCATGCCTGAAACCAAATCAATCTCAAAAATTCAGAGTCACGTTTTCACCCCTCGATGCTTTCGACTTCAAGGTGAAGCTGAAGAGCGACATAGGTATTTTCATATGTATTACCGGTCTGCCCTTGCTCTACTGGTCAGAACACAACATTAAATAAGTTCCAAGCCTACAATTTTATTTAAGCACGTTATGTTTTTCATAAAAAAGTAGTTTTTGCTTGAGTTGACTACTACTTATCAAAATTTATTAATATACCTTTTATTTAACCCGTATTTGCATCTTTTTCTCTCATTCAATGTTTGGACAGAGAGTTTGAAAGCTTAGTTTTTAACTTGTGTTAACACGTTGGTGAAATCGACAGTCGTGTGCTCGATGTAAGCACTGCCTCGTTGGTCTTCGCCTCTCACCGCGAGGTCTCGTGTTCGATTCCCGGGTTGGGCAAAGTAGCACGGAGTTGGAATTGTGCCCGGTGGATGGATGAGTGGCGATAGGTTTATCTCTTATACCATGGGACCTAAACATAACAGGTGAAATGTGGGTGTTTTACACGTCTGCTACACCCTTCTGGGTAATATAGGCGTGATGTTATGTTATACAATATAGTCGGCTGTTTGGAATAAAACCTTATAATGCATGTACAGATAACCTGGACCCGTACGATCAGAACATAACGTGCAGACTGTCAGCGCGGTCCTTGATTCCTTACGTGCATCTCGATATTGAGGAGAGTGACTACTTGACGGCGGGGCGGAGGAAGGTCACGGGAGTCACACTACCCGTGCATATGACTGTCTTAGAATTTAATGTGCTGGGGTCAGGATGTTATAAAAAGTTAGTTTAGTTATTCTGTCCTTAGTTAATTTGTTGAAAATAATGCAGATTTTTAATACTTTAAATTTAAGATTTACAGAAATCTATATTGCATATTATGTGCCACTCTTCATGTTTCAAAATCGTTAAACTTTCACATTTTTTTACTAACAAAAACTTTTTAACCATTATGCCGAAAAAACATGATGCATATTATGGGTAATGAAGCAGCAAGCCAAATGACTATTACGCCAATAAAAAAAATACCTAACGTGTTATGCCAAATGTTATGCGATAAAATAGGATACCATATTTACTACACGGCAAAAAGCTTTCTTCTAAAACTTAATTTCAGAACTTTCGACGTGATAAATCCAACGAGTGAGGCATATGAGTTCATATTCGAGATGACAATGTCTGACAAGCCCGACCTCATTCCTATCCATTGCGATATGCTGAAAGGATACGTGGAAGGAGGCACTTCTACTGAAGTCACTTTCACATTCTCGCCCACTGCACCAGGGGTATGCAAATGTCATTATTATTAATAATTTTCCAAAGAACCCGACTTCAATTAAAATAATTTTAGATTTATATGGTTTTCTCATGGGTGCTATTGTCAGAACTGGACCAATTTTTTTTATTTTTTTTTAAAGGCTTACTAGTAATTTGCAAATACAAATTACTAGTATTCTTGTTAACCCCCTCCTGCTAAGCTTAATTCGCTTGTGTTAGGAGGAAGTTCACGTCCGTGGTGTAATGGCCAGGATTCGAACCCACGACCTCTCGATCGTGAGACCGATGCCTTATCCATTGCGCCACGGCCGCTTAAAATTGAAATGGAACCACACGAGAAGTACCAGCTTTCAAATAAAAAAAGTAATTTAAATCGCTTCGCCCAGTCGAAAGTTATGAGGTACGGTACCTTCTCCCTTTTTGAAGTCGGTTAAAAATATATAGTACATTTCAGCTTTGCTTATCCAAATGATATATGGAATCAATATAACTTTCATATTTTAGGTATACGAATCGCAATGGAAGTTTATTATTCCTGCTCATAACCTTGTTATAAACTTACTTGTGGTTGGATTAGTCAGAGAGCCTGATGTCATGTTTGTGCCAACTATTCTGATCATAAGGAACTCCTTGGTTGGATTTACAACTACACACAATATCATATTGAAGAACAATGAGGCTGAACCGTTGAAGTTTGAGTTTAAGGGGGACTCGCTATGCAAAGAGTCTGGCGAGACCCCTGTTATTCCGGAACCTGATCAAGGAATTTTGAAGCCTAAGTCTGAAACAACGATAAAGTAAGATGTTAAGTGTGTTGGGTCTTTTGATAAATGGGTGGTAAATGTAGAAAACATTGGATCTGGTTTATGACAAAAGAAAAGGAGCAACATTACATAAGCTCATTTTGTTTTTTTCGAATAACAGACTGACGCTTTAAGCAGCACAATTTTCCAATCAAAATCTGTGAGCGTCAAAATCAAATAAAAATACTTTTGGTTCACTCTTTCTTACTTGTGATTGAAATAATTTTGTTTTATTTAACGGCAAACAATATAAAAATATCCAGTTTCAGGTAGTAGAAAAACCTAACCTTTTTATATTTTCTAGGATATTTTATACACCTGCAATAGATGGTCCATTGTCGTTTAAAATATTCTGTAGCATCACATATTTGACAAAATATATCACATTATGTGTAAATGCGCTAAGTGACTCTATCAGGCCCAAAGTTCTCTATTATTTAATTGGAAATGAACATGTGCTGAACCACGAAGTCAACACCAACATTTATTTGGATCAGGTACTAGAATATTGCCATTATGATGATAAGAGATTTTGTAACACGATTGATAAGAAAAATAAAACCGAATGTGTAATAAAAAATCCTCTACTGACGGAAGTGGAAGTGGAGACTATGGCCAATGTTATTGGTTTTTAAAAATGTTTTGTCAGATGTTTGTTTATTTTTGGCTGAAAATGCAGGCTTCCCGCTTATTTTGAACCCCGCCCTAAAAATGTGAGGTATTTTGGTAGTGCATGACGTGGTCTATATAACGGGTGGCGCAAAAGTAAAGACCCTATTTGGTTCAGCTATAACATTTTTTCTAAATTAGAAAACTAGATTTAGATTTTTTTAAATGTATATTTGTGCCATTAAATTTCGTACCATTAGGATTTAAAGATGATGTCTTTTAAATGGTGACCTCCAGAGTTGATACACATTTGAGCCCTATTTATGACATTTTGCATAACTTGCCGTAACACTTCCTGCGATATGTTCGTTATTTCTTGACGAATGTTTTCTTTTAGAGCTGCGAGAGTCTGTGGCTTGTTCACATACACCCGAGATTTCAAAAAACCCCAAAGAAAGAAGTCTGGACTGGTCAGATCGGGTGATCTTGCAGGCCAAGGCAAATCGCCAAAACGAGAGATAACTCGGTCTGGAAAAGCGTCCCTCACTAAGTCCATAGTGTCGCGCGCTGTGTGTGCCGTAGCGCCGTCTTGTTGAAACCAGATGTGCTCCAGCCCCAATTCGTCCAAACTGGGTATCAAAAACTCACGTAACATGGTTCTGTAGCGTTCTCCAGTGACAGTTATCGCATTGCCTCCAGCGTCTTCGAAAAAATAGGGTCCGATCACTCTGTCAACACAGATGCCACACCATACAGTAACTTTTAGTGGGTGTAGAGGTGTTTCTTGAATAATGCGCGGATTATCAGTGCCCCAGAACCGAGTATTCTGCTTATTGACATGCCCTGAGAGATGGAAATGCGCTTCGTCACTCATAACCAATTTTGAAGGAAAATCATCCTCTTCAAGGTGTATCAACTCTGGAGGTCACCATTTAAAAGACATCATCTTTAAATCCTAATGGTACGAAATTTAATGGCACAAATATACATTTAAAAAAATCTAAATCTAGTTTTCTAATTTAGAAAAAATGTTATAGCTGAACCAAATAGGGTCTTTACTTTTGCGCCACCCGTTATTTCAATAAAATCGCAATATGATCACTCTTCAAACAAACTCATTGCCCGGGGACACCATAGGCTCACAATAATAAACTTATAAAGAAGGCAAGAATATAATTACAAAATGGAAATATCAAAATAAATTTCCTTCCAGACGGCCTCAACATACGAGCGAACAATTCCGTTCATCATAAAGAACAATGGTTCAGCGACGTTTTTCTTCGACTGGCATTACAACACGTCACACGTCAAGAAGTACCTTCAGATGTATATAGAGCCCAAGAGCGGGCACGTCACACCCGCTAATGAGATCGAATGTACTTTATTCTTCACGCTCACCAAAGTCCCTGTACAGGGATTTCCCGTCGTTTTAGCGGTACGCCAAGTCCTGTCCTTAATTAATAAAATCGGTTGGATTAGAATAAGAACCTTTCAGACCGTATCAGTAGGATACGACCATAAAGGCCCATTTAGACGACTCAAGTTTTGCAAGGCAAATTGCCTGAAAATCGTTTTAAACAAATCAAGCATTAGAATTGCCTAGGGCAATAACAAGACAGACATAGCAAACCTTGCTTCGTGTAATTTGGTTTTTAGACTAAATAAAACACACTAACAGTTACCGCTGTAGATCCTGGCGTCACAGGAGTCACAGTGGTGGGCGTGTGGGCGGGATTAGATCCCGTTAAAAAAAAATAAAAAATAATTTATTGATTTTTGATTTATTTTTTCTTTTTACACCTATGAACTTGTTTAAAACATGTTTTAATGAAGGTAATTAAAACAGTAATGAACCATTTATATAACATGTTTTTTTTTTGTTTATAAAATAAAATATGATTTTGTTCCTTTTTAAAAACGGTGTTTTATGCATATCCTGTTTATTTACCATCAGGTGGACTACACGACCGTCCGCTACATATATGATATTGATATTGTGTTATAGATTTCTGATGGTCCTGAATACTGCATATTCCTATACGCGGAAATAGAAAAGCCAGTGTATACGTTTTCATGCATGGATGTGGATTTTGGAAAATGTTTCATCAATGCTCCAGATATCACTTACAAGAAAAGTATTGCTTTCACTAACGGAGACGAGAAACCTATTATGTAAAATGTTTATAATAATATAATTGTCGCCCTTGGCTCAACGCGCGTGCTACCTAGGGGTAGTAAAAACAATCGCTTATGACTGCAACTAGCTTGAAACTTATCAAGAGATACAAATAAATACATACTCACATGTAGGAGGAGTTAGATAACTAACACTGTGATTCGAGATTTTTACATAGAGTCAAAACACTCTAGGTTATCCCCCTCTAGCAATACGTAGTCGCGTTTATAGTTCTATATCTGTCCCAGAATAACGACATACAATTTTGTATTTTTTGTGAGGCAGGTTTGTTATTATAAGAAAATCGTACTGGTCGTGTGGTTTTTTTAAAGTGACAACACATTATATTAATAATTTGGTTTTCAGTCTCGATTTGAACTTCTCAAATCTCCCCGAGCTGGTAATTGATTACAAAAAAGTACCTAAAATCAAGCCAGGCGAGCGTTTTAAAGTAACGATGTATTTTCGGCCGAAACAAGTTAAAGAATACGAGTTCAAATTACAGTTTTGGGTAAACTCTCTGTGTGAAGAGATTGTAACCGTCAAAGGAGAAGGTTGGTTTTATTTAACTAATACTAACAGCTGCCGCAGTTTTGCTCGCGATTATCTTTATTGCTCCGCTCCCGCGTGTTGACGCTTCACATCAAATAAACCTGACCAAATGTGTACAGCCAGTTATCCAAGAGATTAGCACGTTTCAAAAAATTGCCACTAGCTTATTACAAAAGATTGCCAGGCCTATTTACAAAGGCCGTTTCAGACTATGTATTCTCGATCGAGAATAGTTCTTTAGCTAGCTAACGCTCTCTAAAGTCATCTCATTAACAAAATTAACGTTTTCAGGTATTCCTCTCCTATTCGATTTATACGAAGGCTGCCAAAAGAGCTTTGACTTAGGGCACGTAAATGTCGGTAATAAGATAATCCGCACGATCGAAGTGATGAACCATAGCAAGATGCCGATCGACGCCACGTACATATTCAGGGACATGTACGGGCTGGTCGAGGACACCACGCAGTCTAATGCCACCAGTCTTTGTCTTAGCCCCTCAGTGGTTAACTTGCAAGCTACTGATGCGGGGCCGTCCAGGTATGGCACTTTAGTCAGCATCTGCAATGCGTGACTCTATTATTTTAGTTTAGATGAAAATAAAGGACAAGTGAGCTGCTGATTCAGACTGCTAGTGACTACGACCGCTATATTAACAAATTGCGTGATTTGTGTTAATTATGTAGAAATTATATAATTATGTAGACTCGCATTGCGATATTTGAAATGGTAATAATGCGTTATTATTATTATTTTATTGTCCAGGGCACCTTCAAGAGAAACAGCTTAAGTATTTTTTATAGTTATTAGATTTAATTAGTCTACTTACCTACACATAATCAAAATTGCATGATATTTCACAATCGTGTGTTTCAGGGTGCAAATGCTCCAAAACTACAAAGATGACAATGTTCGAGCACAGATCGCGAAGGATATAGAAAATGCTCTGTCCTCGTTAAAGGTTGTGCCCAACAAGTGCACGATAAAGCCTTATAGGAAAGTACCTCTCAAAATTCAGTTCAAACCAGTTGGGCTTATAAGCACGCTAAGTGTACAGGTTTGTTAAAAACTCTTGTCACTTATGAAAGTCTTATAAAATAATTTAAAACATTGGAAAGCCTACAACTAAACAGCTACGCTCGTAACAAAATGCTACGCCCCTTGTGATCTAGCTATGCTAATAGCAAAATGCTACGCCGCTTAGGATCTAGCTACGCTCGTAGTAAATTCTACGTAATTTATATAGAAAGCCCCCAACTTAACAACTATGCTCGTAGCATCATAGCAAATAGCGCGGCACGGGATCGATGCGAGGAATGTACCGACTGGCATGCCGTTATTTCTGCTTATGAGAGTTATTTATTTTGTCGAATACTCTGTACTCCTAATATAAAAGTATTGTTCCTATAACATTTCAGTTAAACATGAAAGTGTTTGAATTCGAGAGACCACTAGTGCGATTGAGCGGATGCGCTACAGGTATGAGCCTGTGCTTCAATCAGAATTCACTGCAATTCGGGCGCGTGCGCAAGCGTGGCTGCAAGATACTCAAAGTCATGTTGCTAAATAAAGGCAGCTTTGGAGCCAGGTAACTAGTGTTTTACTAAAGAAAAGAATTATCCGAATAGGATCAGTAGACAGTTCTTAAATTCTAATACTGGATATTTAATTCAGATTCTGGTGGCAGCCTCTAAAAGAGAGCGAATTCACGATATCACCGATGAAGGGCACCATCGCCGCACAAACCAACGTGTCTTTCACCATCACGTATCGACCTGTCAATCACAATCCATTCGTCAAAGTTTGGGTGAGTATGAAATTTGCTTAACAGCGAAAATGATTTTAACAATACAATTTATTCGAATAAGTAATTCTGAATGATCAAATTATGAAATGTAAATTGATTGATGTTATTTTATTACTTACTAGGCAAGTTGCAACATAGAAAACTACATGCCTCTCGAGTTGGCACTGTACGCCACTTGCATGGATATCGGGAACGTTCAGAACAAAACATTGTACATGGAATGTCCTGCCAGAGAAGTTAAAATTGATTTTATTACCGTCGTTAATCCGTGAGTACGATCACTTAATCCTTTTAACGTCAGTCTGATATATGGGACAAAACATTTTCGTGCCCGCGCCGCTACAGTCTAATATAATAATCAAGAAATTGGTTAGTCACATATATCAGATATATATCACTGTGACGTAGAAAGTTTTCACGCATTTGGGCTAAAGGCGCTACTTTTATTTTGTAACCGCGTCCGAACGCAGAAAATCGCGATGAAGCCTCGATGCAGTCGCAATATTGCTAAAAGCAGAGTGTGACGTGTGTGCTCAGGCCGTTAGGTAAAAGCTGATATCTGCAGTATTCATTAAAATATATCTATTATTTTAGCACGGATGACTTGTGGTTGGTTTTGAGTGAAAACACTGGTGGACCATTCGAGACCCTGAAGGAGTTTAATGTTGAGCCTAATTCTACCTTTGACATTCCTATCAAATTTAAACCTAAGACAATGGGGCGACATGAGGTAAATATGTCTCACACATCTCAAAACTTGATTATTTTATGTTGCTTAATTAAAATATTATCGATTTTTTCATATTTTCCTCCATAATGGAATGTAAACCAAACAAGCATCATCCTACTTAACACCGACGACCTATGTCGGTGTAAAGTTTATTTCTGTACATGTGTTTTCTAGAAATGTGTATACTTACATATTCTTAATAAACTGAACTACCTACATATCTTTTAATCGTAAATCTTGGTCTTGGCTAAAGCTTATCATATAAATCTGTTTACAGTTTCAAGTGTCATATTCTCCTCTGGGTGAAAGCGCCCTTTTCGTGACGGTGACAGGGGTCGCCAATGTCCCTAATCCTAACGGCAATATTGAAATTACCGTGGCAGCCAAGGACTTGCATACTGAGGAACTACGAGTGCTCAATATCACGGAGGTTTGTCACATGCCATACTTACTTCTGCTGTACCTACTTGCTCGCTTATTGTGTGAGAACGTACTCGATACAAAAAACACGTCACCTCAGCACCGCGCCGCAACCTTGGCTCTCCCGTATGTTAGCGATGTCCAAACGTCCTTAACATTTGACGTAACCACGACGTTTCAGCATTTAAATTTTCCTAATCTTGTCAATGATATATGCGTCAAATTTTAGAGGCCCAACGAGTGGCTAATATTACTAAGATGGTCTATCGTTTGTTTAGCACCAAATTTACACAAAACGTCCCATCTAAATGTCTTTACAGCATCCAGAAACTTACGTAGTATCCACAGAGGTGGAGAAGACAATACCAGATAAATTTGACGCGTATTACGAGATCAAGCACCCAGAAACTATCAAGACGTGGGGAGAGGCCAGCGCTACGTGCCGATGGACGTTTGTATGTTATGAGGAATGTGAAATGTATATCAAGGTTAGTGCCATTTTGAAAATTTAACCCTAAATATATACATATATTTCAGACAAAACCTCGTAGCAGACTAAGCTACGGATGCTACACTCGTAGCGAAATATCTCTTTGCTTCGGATACGCGTAGTTTTCGGCTTTCCTTTGCTTTGTTGCCGCCGTTCTAGATGATTAAGTATGAAATGACAAAAACAATACAATCAAGAACGTTATAATGATAACTTGAACTTTCAAATTTACAAGAACGCTTACCAGAATTTCATTTTAACTCACAGAGGGACCGGTATTATCGTACTGCAATGTTTCAGGTAATGTTTATCAATGATCTGAGCCGCGAATACCAATTCTACAACATAGTAGCGACGGTAACTGCGAGCCCCATCGTGGCGACTTTATCATTCGTGTCACGTGCAAGGGAATCGGTGCAAAAAGAAATATTGATCAAAAACCCTTTGTCTACTGACGCCGATTATTATGTCAAAAGCGAACAGCTTGAGTGTGTAAATTTTCTTCCGATCAAGAGGAACTCAAAGGTATTGCTACGTCAATGGTAATATTAGACAAATTATTATAATGTAGGATGAGAATAGAAGTGTTTTTGTTTTTCAAATAGTACCACGTAATTCCACTTTGTTAACGCACGTTGTTAACATATATCTATGAGCTATTTACCTACCATTTACCACCAATTATATATGTGAGTGCGACATAACGACATTTATTGAAACCACAGCTTTCATACATAAGGGGCACTAATAGTACCTAATATATTAAAAAGTATAACATGTTTTTTATATAATATTAAAAAATATATGTAAAAAAAACACGTTTTAAAAAACAAATTAACAATGCTATTATCCAATTTGATCTGCAAACGTGGTTTTTAGGGTTCCGTAGTACCTACAAGGAACCCTTATAGTTTCGCCATGTCCGTCTGTCCGTCCGTCTGTCCGAGGCATAGCGACGAAACCGTTGGTGCTAGAAAACTGAAATTTTGCATAAACATGTATGTTAACTAAACAAAGAAAGTCGTAGAATAAAATTTGGAAAAATATTTTTTTTTCAGGTAGCTCCCCTACATGTAAAGTAGAAATGTTTTTTTTTTGTCACCTACCCCATAGTGTGGGGTATTGTTAGATAGGACTTTTAAAAACGTTTAGGGCTTGCTACGACAGTTTTTTGATTAAGGGATCCGTTTGCGAGATAATTAACTTTAAAGAGCAAATTTTTGTTTGAGTAGGGCGTCCCCCCCCCTCTAAAAGCTAAACTACACAGCTAAAATCTGAAAAAAATTGTGTCGGCAGTACATGTAATGAACTTTAAAGGAAAACTATAGCGGATAAGTTCACTTCATTAGTTCAAGAGGAATAGGGGTCCGAAATGTCAGATGCAGTTACTCAGAATATTTCGTTCAAAATTCTTGAAACATAAATAAACATACATAATACATATATAAAATCACGCCTTTATCCCACGGGGGTAGGCAGAGACGATGGAACGCCATGTGCTTCGCTCCTTACATACTTCTTTCGCTTCCTCAACATTCATACATCTCGTCATACGTGCTAGCTGGTTTCGTGTACTACAAACATTTCCTTTCTGAAGGACGCCATTTAGTTAAAAAGTAAAATTAAAAATATTTTTCTAAGGAACCCTACTGCGCGTGGCCCGACACGCACTTGGCCAGTTTTTATTCATATTATTGACACAATACTGATTATAAAATCTGTCGTTTCAATCAAAAAGTTTTGTCACATCCACCCTGTATTATTAAATTTTCTTGCTCATATTGATTTTATAAAAATGTAATTTCAGGCAAGCTTGATTTTAACCTATTCACCGTTAGTGGTGGGCAAATTCGAAGAAAACTTAGAAGTGACCAATCAGCTAGTGGGCACCTCCGTGTACAAAGTGCATCTCCAATGTCTGCCAGCTAAAGAAAAGACTCTAGACTTCGCTACTTCGTTCGGGGGACGCATTCCGATCCGCCTTAGAGTACAGAATAGAACTGATGTCAAAACAGTATTTGTTTGCCAGGTTTGTTTTTATTGCAAATCTACTCACGATCTTTCTACAACCCAGAAAATATTGTTCTTGATGAGCAACGGTACTCTAATGGGGCAACTCAGAAGTATATCGGTCTCGATTCTAAGATATATAATCAGGCATTTTCTTTATGTATCTTCAGAAGGACTCACCACCTTCTCACCTGCTACCAAATACCACTGCACTTTAGTAGTTCAGCTTTAGTTGCTTCAATGTAACAACGCATGTGCATTACTTTGGGGGAATGGGCTTGTGTTTAATATTAATTTCACAATTTTACCATTATTTATTTGTATTTTATAGGTTTCCCATCCTTCCATCCAAGCAGATGCTGAATATTGTTTAGGTCCTTCCGAAAAAGGAAAATTCGTAGTGTGGTTGGAACCCACGGAGATCAACCTTCAGACCATTCGAATCTCGTTTGACTCCGCTACTGCTGGCGAATATGTGTGAGTTTATTTCTCGTACCTGCTTACTTTTACGATTATTTATAATTTTTGTTATGAAGTAGGTAGTGTGTATGCAGTTACGAATTTAGGTACAGCAATGGTGCTTTCACAATTGCGATAGCAAGCAGCGATAGCCTAGTGGGAGACCGTAGGACTGCGAAGTTAAAGGTCTCGGGTTCGAACCTACGGCACACACCTCTCGTCTTTTCGAAGATATGTGTGTATTTACCATATAAATTATCGCTTGCTAACGGTGAAGGAAAACATCGTGAGGAAACCTACATGCCTGAGAGTGCCTAATAAGTGCTCGAGGGTGTGTGAAGTCTACCAATCCGCACTTGGCCAGCGTGGTGGACTATGGCCTAAGCCTTCTCATCATGAGAAGAGGCCCGAGCCCAGCAGTGGGATATGTATTAAATACAGGGCTGCTATTATTATTATCTATTATAATGGTGCTTTTGCCCCTTGTACCGAAAATAGTAACGTAACATGACCCGCGCGGCAACATCTTATAAAACCTAGCCAAAAAAAAAACATGATGCATACGATTTCACACGAGGCCGCTAGAGAAATCGCGTGTGTACGTTATTTCACGTGACATCAAACAAGGCTCCATCCTATGACCAAGAGCCATCCGCGCGAGCAACACCTTGAGTTAAGCCACTAGAGCGGAAAGAACTGTTTTGACTAACCAATCAGACTCCCTAATTTTTACATCTCTCCTCTCCGTCTTGGTGAAAGTGGATCAAGCGGAGAGAAGAGAAGATTCTTGTATAGAATGTTTTGCATTGAGCGGGGCAAGCGCCGCCCGGCCTGCCGGCAGCACACATCTTCCACTTTGGTGGAAACTGGGCCTAAGAAAATGTTGATATCTAGACATAAAAAGCTCGTCCACCACGGGCCTCAAGCTGATGCATGCAACTTCCTCATCTATTCATCTATCTTAACGAAAATCGTGAAAAGTTAATTGCGATATTTTTTATGTACAGATTTAATATTCGTGGCAGAGCGGACCGCCCGAAACCTCAGGGACCGTACGAGATAAAGGCGGGCGGTTACGTCAATATCATGTTCAAGAATGTGTTTACTGACGCTAGAACATTCCAAATATTTGTCGACAACCCAGACTTTTACGTCAAGTCCTTGTACGACGTTGTTAGGCCAAAACAAGTGAGTAGATTATCATAAATAATATATACGAAAAACCATTTATATCATATGAAAAACCATTTCATTATAAAATTGAATTAATACTGCATGTTAAACTAATGAAACAGATTTATCTGGAGTGCCTCAAGGGAATGATAAAAGTAATGATATTTTTCTCTTCATACAGGAAATGCAAATATCTGTCTATCTGGTGAACGCACCAGAATCAGGATGGCCACAATTACCTACAGGAACTCTCAGCATACACAGCTTCGATCCACCTACACCTCAAGTGCACTGGACATTTTTCTTACAAGGGATACTGTGATTTTATTGCTTTACGTTGTTATCTTGTTCTATTGTTATATTTTTAATTATATTAAATAAAATAATTTATTGATTATTGAGTGTTTTATTTATTGCTTACAACTTACAAAGATCACCAATCACTAACACTTAACTGTTGTACGATATCATCTTTGTCTTCAATATCATTATCTTCTTCTTCAACCATTTTCTTTTTGTTTACCTTCTTCTTTTCTTTCTTTTTGGGTTTCTTCACTTTTGGCTGCGGGGTATCATCGTCATCTTCGGCTTTGAAATGATCAGTCTCATCCTCATCATCGGATGGGAACAGCACCATAGGTCCCTTATGTTCTGGTTTAGTTGTTTGAGCGTCATCAGAAATCTTTGCCCTCTTAATCTTGGGGAGTTCTCCAGCTATTTCGTCGTTCTTGGTAACCTTCTTACGTTTCTGTATCTTGTTTATTTTACTCCAGTTTTCGTAGAACGTCAATAGAGGCGTGCCCTTCGTCCTGATACTTGTCTCCCAAGCAGTAATCATTTTGTCTTCGCTCAAAGAAAAGCTGACTTTCGCCCTCTCTCGTTCAATGAATTTGGAGTTTTCCTCTATTTTCTCCAGTAATTGACGCATCTTTTTCGTGTAATTGGACACCGAACATGTTTTCAGGAATTGTTTTAACTGGAATAGTTAAATTTATAGTTTAATTTTACTACCTACGTATTTAAATTTGTCAACTGATACATTTTTAAATGACTGAACTAGGTGGAATAAGTGCCCGCTTAGCATCCTTACAAAGATACAAAGTTATGTTTACTAAGCTTAAAAGGTAAATAGTCTAGAATAGGCATGATGTATGTAATTAAAACCCCACTCGATATTAGAAACATCATTAAATAATTACTTGGACATCACATAAGCTTCCTATACTACTTAATATTCACATTAATAGACTCGCCCAAACGCTCCAAAACTCGTAAAGCTTAAGTATTTTGTATGTGAAGTTATAAATTTCGTTTGATAGCTTATATTGAAATATTGCGTTTATGAAAATGGTTTATAAGTTGCTATAAATATAATATAATATAATATTTTTTTAATAATTTCGGACTCAGCCATACAACTTTGAATGATAATAAAATTAGTAAGATTTATAGTATGCATCAAAAAATTCTTTCTTTTGGTTTATGTTGACATATATTTTGATAAGGTATGCTATATTTAATTAACTATGGATACGCCACCATGCCTCTTGAATCACGAGCACAGCAGTTTGAATATAGACTACTGACCAATGCAAAGGATTTATTTACTTATGAACCGCATATGATACATGCGTTTAATAAAACCCTCAATAGCAACACATATACTTTTTATCTTGCATAGTCAGAAAATACTGAGAAAACATTTTAAGTCTGCCAATCTCAACATTTAAGAAAAAAGGTACATACCTGTATTATCGCTAACAATGCAACATCTGGGAAGGCAATTGAATGTGATTCATTGGCCATGTATTCCAGCATAAGACCATACAGTCTCTCTATGACTGAGTCTTTGAATCCATTTTCCATCAGTTGCGATTTTGCAAGTCGAAGAATACACGAAAAATCTAGGGGCTTCATTGATACTTTCTTGTGCTTCTTGTTAAAATCATATTTTGTTATAACCTGATAAAACAATAAATTATGTTATTAATTTATTTATTTATTTTTTATTTAAAAACTTTTTGCACAAAACGTGACAAAGGCGGACTTAATGCCGAAGGCATTTTCTACCAGTCGACCCTTAGGGTGGTGCAGAGATAATTGGTAGGTGCATAATATCAGAGTATGAGTAAATTACTTAATTATATAATGAATTATAATAATAAACATACTATATATATATATACATACACATAAATACATATAATAATACATAAATACAATAACATAAGTACATACAAAACATAATAACTTAACAAATTACTGAGAAGATTCCGCCAAATAGCTCAAATATAACTGCTTTACTTTGTATTTAAAAACATTACGACTGGATGCCATCCTGATTTCCGGAGGTAGCGCATTCCACAAGAGAATAGATCTTACTGTGAAAGAAGAATGTACAAGACTAGAACTGTGAGAGGGACAGAAAAGAAGAAGATTATTAGACGATCTTAAGTCTCGATCATGAGTAGAACAGAGAAATTTGAAATTAGATGTTAGGTATGCAGGAGCAGAGGAAGAATGCAAAAGAGAGAAAAGTAATATCAACGCACGCAGACTACGGCGCTGACGTATAGGCAGCCAGTTTAACTGACTGCGATGTGCCGATACGTGATCATATTTACGGAGGTTAAAGACGAATCGAATGCAATTGTTGAGAAGTCGATCAAGTTTATTGAGTAGATCTGCATTCAGGTCGAAAATGCATACGTCACCATAGTCGATTATGGGGAAGATTAAAGTGTACACAAGCATCGTCTTGGTCGCAACTGGAAGGAAGTTTCTTAAACGGTACAGAGATCGGAGAGTGCCTGTTACACGTTGACTAACATTCAACACGTGTGTTCGGCCATCAAGAATGGAGTCCAGATACAACCCCAAGTTCTTAACACTAGGGCTAAACGGAATGGTTGTGCCGCTGAAGGTAATAGGAAGTAGGGATGACTTATCGATTCTACTCATCATTCTTGAACTCCCAATGATGATGGCTTGTGTCTTAGAGGGATTAATCGATAAGCCAAACCTTTTAGACCAGTCCTTAATAGCGTCTAAATCCCTATTTACATTCCCGATCGCTGAATTTATATCTTCTACCCTTGCTTGCGCGTACAACTGTAGGTCATCCGCATACAAATGATACGCACATTGAAGTTCTTTGGTGATGAGATTGATAAATAAGGAGAAAAGAAGAGGAGAAAGTATACCGCCTTGAGGGACACCAGAGCAGAGATCACACCAACCAGACATAGTCTCATCAATGCGAACGGACTGCTGTCGTCCCTGAAGATATGAAGAGAACCATTTCAGCGCATCTGAGGAGATCAAAAGATGGGAGAGGATACACAGGAGAATGTCATGACTGACACTGTTGAAGGCGTTCGAAAAGTCTACCAAGGCCAATACAGTAACCATGGTGTCCTCAACGCCCGCCCTCACATCGCCAGTCACTTTAAGTAAAGCCGAGGTGGTGCTATGTCCAGGTCTGAACCCAGATTGGAATGGAGATAGGATATTATTCATGTGAACAAACCTGGACAGTTGTTTATGAGCACATGCCTCAAGTACTTTTGACAGGAAGGGAAGGATTGATATAGGTCGGTAATGTTCAGGAAGGGAGGGATTATTGACTTTGGGTAGAGGACGAACATATGCTTTACACCACACGGAAGGGAACACACCAGAGAAGAGGGAATAGTTAATGATATGGGATATTGCAGGTAGGATTTGGTCGAGGATGGTGATAATCATATAACGGCTGATGTTATCTACACCAACCGCTTTTGACTTGATGGACAGGATAATTTTTTTGATGTCCTCAGACGCGACTGAAGAGAAATTGAAGGAGCTATAAGAATGTCTGGGCAACGCAGTTAAAGAGCCAATAGTCTGTGATTTCATTGTAATATCTAACGTATTGGAGGTGGCGAAATGGCAATTTAACGTATCCAGACTCAAGGATTTAGGTAGTTCAGCACAGTGTTAATTTCAATATAAGAACTGCAATTTAATAATTGCAATATAAGAACAATATATATTGGCGACCGGATGGCGGAGTGGGTAGTGTACCTGCCTGCGACGCCGAGGTCGTGGGTTCGATTCCCACTTAAGACAAATCTTTGTGTGCATGAACATGAGGGTTTGTCTTAGTCTGGGTGTTTCTATGTATAATAAGTATGTATTTACAAAAGAAAAAGTATATGTATTAGTATCAGTTATTCTAGTACCCATAGTACAAGCTCTGCCTAATTTGGGACAAGATGGCGTTGTGTGTGTTAAATATTTAAAAAATTTAAATATTTATAATAAGTACTAAAATAATCGTAAAATGAGAATAACATATTTACCTCCACAAGCAATGGTAATACAGGTATAAATGTGTTGGACTCCTTTGCCAGGTTCACTAGTATCTCAACACAGTGGAATCTTAAAGGATAGTATTGATGTGTTGGTACCAGTTTTATTGTGTTGGTGATGATCATTACAAGTGGATACACTAAAGGCTGAAGCTGTGGTCTGTTTGAAGTGCTGCCCAACAGATCTGCCCATAAATGCAATGAATTTACAAACTGCCAGTTGTAAACAGCTTGTCTGTTCTCAATTTTCTGTACAACAATAGCATTCCTCAAGTGTATGGCCAACTGTCGAATATACAGGAACACATGCTGATAAGACACAGTCAAATCCAATGTGAACATTTCTACTAATGATCTTCTCATGAAGTTAATCCCTGGCCATGTGGAAGGGCTGACGAATTTACAATTTTTGACATAAGTCAGATACATGGCTTTCAACACAAGATCAAGGAGAGCTGGTTGCTGATTTCTGGTTATCCTCAGAATGCAGAGAAAGGCCAATACTCTTACAGTCTCTTCACCACTGCTCCAGAATGTGAGTAGTTTCTTTAAAGCCTGTTTTGCTATTCTGATGAAGCAAGCAACATAATTTGACATCTGATGTAGATGCTTAAGCAATACTGTCAATATATTTTCTGAAGTGACTCCACTAAGGAGTTTTAACAAGTCACTGAGGTAAGCAATAAGATGAGTCTTGATTTTGGTAAAATGCTTGCATTTTTGAGGATCTTTTCCTGACTGCTCCATTCCCAAATATTTCTTTATGGCTCCAGGTAGATATAGGACACACATCTGAATCACAGCATTAAAAACAGATGATCCTGAAAAAGAGGACCCAAAATTAAAATGAGCTGGAAGATTCTAGCCTAGAAAATGAAAAAGCCTACTGTTTATTTACAGTAAGCAGTAATTTATTATTGCTAGTGTGGCCAGAGTTGGTTACAAGCATTTTTTTCTGCTGCCTTGGACTTGGTCCTAGGTGCCGTAGACCCATTTGATATAACCCTATATCCAATGTGTACACCCACAATACACAATGCATTTATGATCAAGTAAGTCATCAATATAAAAAAAAAAAAAAGTTAGGTATGTATTTTATAAAAAAACGTAAAAACTCATAAAACTCATAAATAATAAAATGTCAACTTGTAAATTAATGATATGAATGATAAACTAAAATAATTATGATTCAAATTCATATAAATAGACATACCTTCCACTTTATATTCTCCTTCTGAGGTGGAT
Source organism: Hypena proboscidalis (assembly GCA_905147285.1). Taxonomy (NCBI): domain Eukaryota; kingdom Metazoa; phylum Arthropoda; class Insecta; order Lepidoptera; family Erebidae; genus Hypena; species Hypena proboscidalis. The sequence continues at coordinate 7,499,169 of LR990130.1, forward strand.
CCATCCTCACTGGTGGCTCGTAACATAGCTGCATTGAATGCTTTGATTACTGTACTCAATGTGGTCAGCTTTACTTTGGTTTCATTTTGCAGCTCTGCTTGCCACTGTGCCACCATTTTAAGGGTGATTTTTCCACGAACAGGTTTGGCATCTTCATCCTGTAATTATGAAATTTTAATATATTAAGCTATCTTTGAATTGCCAGATATAGTAATAAAGTAAATATGTAAACACACTTCTGCCTCAATGGTCTAGTGGTTAGCATAGATGCCGGGTTGGGCAAAGTGTTATTTGTAAATTTTCCATTAGGAAAATCACAATAGCAGCACAGACTCACCACCTATCCCATGGGACCTATACATAACAGGTGAAATGTGGGTGTTGTACACCTCTACCACACCCTTCTGGGTAATATAGTTGTTATGTTAACACATTCTTTACCTGCAAGAAATGTGTAAGTTTTATCTTAGGAATGTGGTAAGTAAAAATAGTAGAATACAAGAATATAAGGGGCAACAGAATTAAAGTTTTTGATACTTTAAATGATAATTATTTTATAAACCTACTTCAAAGTCACTTTCATCACTATCTCCCTGGATAGAACCTGGTTTATGAATTTTGTCATCTTCATCCCCATCATTGTCCTTATCTGAGCCCTCATCGCCAGAGTCAACATCAAAGTTTAGCAGGTTCTCATCATTTTCCTCCAGAAAAGTATAGAAATCTGGATCTGTCTTCTTAAGCTTTTCCAATGATTTTTTGTGAGTTTCGAGGCTCAGCTCTTCCTCGGAGTCTAAAAATAATTAACAATTAAACTACTGAAATTTAAATGAAATACATAACTAAATTATTTTATTACCTAGTTCATTGGAACAACTGACTCCAATATGATCTAGCTTTTCAGAAACATAGAAAATTAAATCTTTGATACAAAATAAGGTTCTGCAATTTAATAACTGACCCGCGAAGTGATTTGCAAAAAGATTGTTGAAATCATTATATCGTCGTTGTCAAACCAAAATCTGCTATGTGCAGAAATCATAGTTTTGAGAAATTGACAAAAAAAGGTCTCCTGCATTCAAGGGATTGTAGGTAAGAGGTCGTCAATAAGAGGTCGTAGATCGTCATATTATAATGGTCATAAGCACATGACAGTTTTTTATATGGTAGGATATAGCAGCGAACTATATTATATAGGATATAGCAGCGAACTATATACTTAAATGATTATAAAAGAAAATTTGAGTTAGGATTGTTTTTAAATTCTTTACAAACACAAATACTATGTTTTTTATACCTACTGAGTTGCATGCCTTATGGTGAAATGTGGTGATACTGTCTATCTATTGTAAACATCTTGTAATCTACAAATATTTGCAAATAAATGAATTATTATTATTATTATTATATGCAGAGGTTTAAAGTAGAAATCTTACAAAAGTGCACATAGCAGATTTTGGTTTGACAACGACGATATAATATTATATGAAAGTTCAAACCATGCCGGTGGAGAAGTGCGCGAGCCAGATTTTGTAGAAAAGTATGGTTATGAGCACACCAATTTCACATCATGATAAGACTGCAGTACCAATTAAATAAATCATACTTGTTTTAGTATTTCTCTAAAGATAGTCAGTCACCACACGAGTAAATAAATATTTACCATAACCTCAAATGGACTGTATCAAAAAACATTTCCTGCAAAATAAGAGAGTAAGCTCGAACTTACCTGAGTTATCGGCAGTAGGTACCGGAGCCTTAGTTCTCTTCATCTTAAATTTATAATAGTATTTTCACTAAGAAAACAAGAATTGCACGTGTTTCGCTCAGAAAAAAGCACGAGCATTTGTTGATTTTTAATTTGTCACTAATGACGTTTATGCAAAACGTCAATCCGGGTTGACACTATTGACAGAAGATTGCCGGTTAAAATTGCCACAACTGAAAATCATTTATAGATTTAATCCTTGGATGAAGGAATTTAATCATTTAGGTTAGCTACACTAAACACACAGATGAAAAATCAGTTTTCTACTTTTCCAGAAAACCGAAGAAGGTTCAATCAAAGTGGTTCTGAAAATTAGAAGTTTCTATTGGTTTTCATCATTGTTTCGTCATTGTATTGGTTTGTAAACGGTGAATATTGAGATACAACGCAGTTCCACAACATCCAGAGTCGAATAATAAAGCATAACCTCGACATAATCAAAATTTCTCAAAAGTAAACCTTTACCTCAATAATATTGACATCGGATCAGACGTGAGTAATAGTTAATTATTTTTTGATTATTGAACCTATAAAGATAATAATATCTTTATCCAAATGTAGTCTCCGTTTTTAAATTATTTCTAATTATTATTTAGATTGCATCATGTTATCCCGTTTGTGCGTGGCCCGTTCCGGGTTGAACTTGACTCACACTTTGAGGACACCAGTGCCCCAAAGATTCGTGCCCAGGAATTATGTCATCAGGAACTATGCGCGAGAACCTAGGTCGAGGATGGCGACTCGCCCTGGCCCTTCATTATGGGAAAGATTGATGGCTCCTGCTGGACCAAATGGTAGGATTAAACAATGTTTTTTTCTTAACTTTACAGCCCTCTAGATTACTTCTCTGTTAACATGATGATAATAGTATTGTCCTACATACCAATAAAAATATCTATATTGGAGGTTTTTACCTATCTATCAGTTTTAATACTTGCATTTTGTTTATGTAGAAGAATAAAATAATTACTAATAAGTTAACTTTGTCACTTAAGGCTTATCACTATGATTTATTAACTGATAATGTATTAAATTTGCCAAAAAAATACTTAAAATTTGTTAAATAGGTACATAAAAATACTTTGTAAAATTTCACAATTATTTATAAAATTTCAGCATTCAGCTTAGGCAAAGGCGCACTGGCTGGTGCTTCTGCTGTGGGAATGGTTGCACTCTGCTATTATGGCACTAGTGCTAAGCCTGGCACCCTGGCAGAATCACAGTAAGTTCTTTTTTTTAACAACAACAGCTCTATGGAACAATACCAAGAATTCTAAATATAAACCGTGTTAGTCATCATCAGTGTTTGTTTATACACTGATGCTTCTACTATCACAACAGATATACCTATAATTATGTTAGTATGGTTTTGGCACTAGTGTACACTATCATTGTATGGAGTGCATTTATGTAAACAAAACCTTAAAAAGGATGTATAGTTTTGTGTGTTATCTGAAGTGTACTGTTAATTTTTGTCTTAATGTTTTAAACAATTTTAACATTACCAAAATTTAGATTCATTCTCGAATTGTATACTCCATATGCAAGTGAATACTTTTTATAAGCGGTTTTTGAATGGTATTGCAGCTGTATAATGTTGTAGGTGGTAATGCAAATTGGTAAATAATGAGAGATTATTTTTTTAATTTAGTCTTTGGCCACAATATGTGAAGGACCGTATCAGGGCTACATATGGCTTTATTGCTGGTTCCCTGGTCATTACTGCCGGGAGTGCCATGACAGTATTCAGAACTCCTGCACTGCTCAACCTGGTTGCTAGGAATGGATGGGTGGTAAGTGAAAGTAAACTTATAAATAATTTAAAACACTGCATTATATTCTACATCACTCGAAAAAATTATATAATAGGTATTTTTATTTTTTATTCAAGTAATTTTCAATAATAAAATAAGCTGGGATAAAGATGAAAATGGTACTTAAGCTTATTTTTCAACTTATAGGAATTTTTACTGGTTTATTATTTTGACGAATTTTTTGATATCATGGGTTTCCTTGCTCTTAGAGAGATTTGATATAAATTATTGACAATTGCTGCCATTAAAATACAGGATACTATTTATTTGGATTTAAGCAAGTTTGATTCCTGGTTGAGCAATCATATTTTCAAAAATCTTTAAATGTAATAAGAGTTCAAATAAAATAAGAGTTATTTTAGTAAAATCTTTACTTACAATATTTAAAAATATTACCCTCCATGTGGCATGTCCATGGGACATCCTGTATTTCACTGATTGTATTAATCATCAACATTCAATTAACTTCTATCTACAGACTGACACTACTATAATAAGTAAATAATTGTTAATTTCAGTCAGTCCTAGTAACCCTAGGCCTGATGATCGGCTCCGGCATGGTGGTTCGCAGCATGGATTACAAGCCTGGCTTAGGACCCAAGCACCTGGCGTGGATGGTACACACCGGTATCATGGGCGCTGTGATTGCGCCGATGTGCTTCCTCGGTGGACCCATCTTGATGCGCGCTGCATTGTAAGTCTTTTTTTATATAATTTAAAATTAATAGTATAATTCTTATCAACAGTGCCTTGTTCCACAGGAAATATTATAATTTCTCTGTTTTCACGACGCTTGGGCGATACTTAAATAAACAGCAATAATACACATACAATCACGCCTTTATCCGACAGGGATTGGAACGCCATGTGCTTCGCTCCTATATTATATCTTTCGCTTCCTCAACATTCATACATCTCGTCATACATGTTTGCCGGTTTCGTGTACTACGTACGTGTCCTTTCTAAAGGATGCCATTTTTCTCGTCCCTATATAATAATATCTATACAACTTCGTCATTTTTTATGTTGATCATATCTGGAGGCAATATGAATAGCAGTTACTGAATACGGAAGAATGAATCCCGCAGGTACACGGCGGGCGTGGTGGGCGGGCTGAGCACGATCGCGGTGTGCGCGCCGTCGGGCGAGTTCCTGAACCTGCGCGCGCCGCTGGCCATGGGGCTGGGCGCCGTGTTCGCGGCGTCGCTGGCCGGCATGTTCCTGCCGCCCACCACTGCACTTGGAGCTGGTAACATTTGTTCTATACAAACTTTATACAATTTTTTTTTTCTTATACTAAAGCTGACTGCCTATTTTCGTAACAAATTGAATTATTATATTTCCAGGGTTGTATTCATTGAGCATGTACGGTGGTCTGGTAGTATTCAGCGGTTTCCTCCTCTACGACACACAATCAATCATCAAGCGGGCTGAGATGCACCCTCCTTATGCTGTGCAGCCCTATGATCCGATTAACTCGTAAGTTATATTCCAACTATTGTAAAGCCTAACTCTAACCTAACCTAACTTGTGAATAACTAACTCTTAAATCAGACCATTTTAACGTGAGTCGAACTCATTTGTTTGTTTGGTTTTACCAAAATGGCTTTGAAATGAATACTTCCTAAACAACTGTATTTCAAGTGTTCTAAGTACCTATAATACTAATAGATTATAGATAGATTTTTTGATTAGGGTAAAATATGGTGGACTGTTTGTAACAACAATGTTAAAAAAAAAGCCCATGTATTTATTACCCATATTTGCATTAAAAATATTTAATTTTAAAGTTTGAATCTACTGAACTGATCTTCATAAACTTAATTAGAGATAGTACCAGCATAAAACCATAGCTTCTTTTCATTGACGCCAGTTTTAAATATGTTGTCAGCATCTAACTTAAAAAAAAACTCATTTCCTGTTTGTTGTATTTTTTACAGTGCCATCTCGGTTTATCTGGACATCTTGAATATCTTTATGCGCATCGCAATGATCATGTCTGGAAGCACCAAGAGAAAGTAAACCAAAAACGTACCTAGCTAAGTGAAAAATCGTACACAAAATTGAAAAGTGTAAAAGTAGTTAATAAAAATATCGATCTTTATTATTAGAAGAGAAGGGGAAATGACACTGAATGTGATATTGTTGTTTAGTCAGTAAGATAATGAAATGTAAGGCACAAGTGTGGTATTATTTGCGTACATAATTTGATTATTAATTAAAACGATGTAAAATTATTTGCACATTGTTGCAGATGAAATAAAAAGTTGTCTGTTTGCCATGATCAGCTATGTATGCAAACTTCACCGCCTTTTAGGAAAACAATAAATTATCCAGTTCTAACTTATCTGTTATTTATTATTTACCACCTAATTCATTATATCATTTCAATTTTATAAAAGTTATTTTTTAAATTGAAATGATAGGTTATTCTGTACCTACTGGTTTTTTCTGCGTGCCAGCGATGTCTTGGTTTATAAAACGTGGAGGGAGTAATATATATATAGGAGCGAGAGGCTCACTCGACGAGCAAATAAAATAAGGAGTTTGTAGCACTAAACTATGCCCGCCGCCCCCCAGCTAAAGACCATTAAACCAATACGATGATTTTGAAATTTTGCCCCTGGCTACGGCCATAAAAATTTGAGAGCAATAGAATGGATACTCGTACCCCAGCAAATAAATTAGGACTGGGCTCGTTCCTATCCCCAGTGGTGTCTATAGAAATGAAGAGTTTTCCCTAGGACTTTGGCTAGGTGATGAAAGTTTGATGTAAGAAACAGCCGAGTTATGAAATGTCATAGGCTAATGTATATCGAAATACGAGGGTGAAAGCTAGTTAAAAATAAAATTATACTTCTCCGAATAGATTATTTATTTACAAGACTACTTCGTAGCATTTCACAATCTGTATTTGAATATTAAGTCGCGTTTGTTGATTACAACAGTAAAAGTAAGTACAAATATAAATGCATAGGCCAGCAAGCATCTTGATTTTGCTATTTCATTCGAATTTGTCAAACATCCGAATTAAAAACATCAAATACGTGAGATGTGAGATTTGACGTCGTGAAATGGAGTCAAAATATAAATCTACACAAAAAAAAGGTTTAACTTTATTGTCAAAAATAAGTCGTAAGAAAAAATATACAAATAATAAAATATCACAAGTTTGTATCAAATAAAGGCTCTTTGGAATTATAATTAAAATGTACAATACTAAGAACTAGAGATACATTACATAATAATACGATTTTATGAATGGTGATTGAATAGTGATTATACAATTATTATATTATTATGTTGAAATTATGCATTAAAGATAATAAATACAGTAGCGCAAATGCATAGGGTTCTTTGAAATCAGTAACAAGTTCAGTGCGGCGTTTCAAAACAAAGATTTACAGTCGGTGCGATACAAGACGATAATGGTGGGTACAAAAGCTTGTCTGTGGTGCGGTCTTGTATCCCAATTATATAATAAATTGGTGGATTACTTTAAAAAACTAATTTTTATTAATAATTTAGTATTCTAATAAAATAACTAACATATGTTTTTTATCGTTTCTCAATTGGTTTATTATTTCAGAATTTATAACAAAAAATAAATACACACCAATATTGACTGGTAAGACACTCAAATAGCTAACAATCGTTTGTCTTGTATAGGTACATGACAAAAAGATGGGAGAAGGTGAAATTTATTATTTATTTAACACGCAAAAGCATTGTTATGGTTTTCTTTGATTATTTGGCAGGATTGATTGATTGTTTTGCTTTTATTGTTTATTAATGGCTTCATGCATGATGGTGAATGGTGCAGTGTTGTTTTGAGCCAGTACGTATGGCATAAACTTTCTCTGGAGTATTAATATTTAATTTTAATGTTTAATTAATTTCATTATAATATATTTATAACACGTTATCAGACAACATCATGAGCGATCGCTTAATTTTCGCGGTAAGTCGATAGTTAGGCCCACCCTAGCAATATCTTCGGTGTGTAAAGACTACTACACACAGTGTCGGCGGCAATACAAGCCGCCGGCACAAGCCGCGAAAAGCCGCGACGCATCATTCCGGTTGAGACAGTCAGATAGAACGCTAGTGAAGTGCACATTTTGTACAGGAACGAACTGACGCCGGCAAGCCGCGTAACCCGCCGGCTCAACCCGGCGGCTCCTTTGTGCGGCAAAGCCGGCGGTTTTGTATGCCGCCGGGTGCACGGCGGCTTGACCGGCGGCTTGCTCGGCGGCCCTGCCGCCGGCACTGTGTGTAGGCCTTTACAGGTCCATAAGTGAAATTCGTCTTGTACAGCACTGATATGAAACAATTTTACTGAAGTGCGATACAATACAGATATGACATGCATTTTTTTATTAGTCTCTTTTTTACTCATACTAAATCATATATTGCCATCCTCCGCACTGACGGAGAGTTCTTGTTTTTGCGCCGTCACCATGGGCAAGTCGTATACCGATCAAATTTGACTTGTATTACACTGAACATGTTATTTAGTTGTTATATACCTAGGTGAAAGCATACACCACTGCTTGTAAAATAATTTACTTAGATACAATGACGTGCCTGGACTTATATAACTGCTTTAGGTACAATGGTCCAACTGTAATACATATTCTACTGATAAAAGCTGAACGCGAGATTTAAATGTTTCATCGACAATCTTACGGAAAATGGGGATTAAATACAATGTTACTAACATAGTGATACTTATTCTACTGGTGTTTTAATACATATCAATTAAGGACAAAATTATATCTTATGAGCAATAAAATTATTAGAGAGAGATAGAGAGATCATAATGTCCTAATATTAAGTAGTTACATCGCCAGTCTTATGAGCTTGCTGTTTTAGATAAATAGCATACATTTGTCGCGCCTGGTTCAATACCCTGTTCACGTCGTGTTTGCGAACCATCTTGTCGAAATGCATCGCTAATTCATTGTAATCCATACGATTCCTCATTATGTAGTCTCTATGTTGCAATAAGACAGTCAAGCACAGGAACATGAGGAAAGGATTGCCGCCACCGAACACGGCGGGCGGCGGCAAGCTGCCGACGCTGCCTCGGACTGACCCATCGCTGGTCACCGACGACACACTCGCCGCTTTCTGCAGCGGCGGTTTGAAGACCTCGTATTTTTTCTGAAAACTATTAATAGTTGAAGCAACGCTGTGTAAATTCGTTTGTTTGGCATTCAGAAGGGATTCGCAATTTCTTTTCGCGTTTTCCAGCTCTTGTGACATGCTGGAGAAAAACTTTTGAGATCTTGAAGTATTATTATTTTGTCCCTGATTTTTAATATTTTCCACATTTGATTCTACCATATCTTTGTCGGACTCTGATTCACTGGAATGTGTGTTAGAATGTTTGTTATCTTTGTACAGTTCTTGGGGCTCTAAAGATTGGTTCTTTCTAAGTAGCCTAATTGGTGTGACTGATTTTTTCCCGGAATGTTCTTCGAAAATTTCACCGGTGTCGCCGTCAAAGTCAAGCTCAGCTTGTTCATCTGGTGTTTGAGGACAACTTGTAGTAGTTCGAGTCGTAGGAGTATTTCTGTGCAACGGATTTTCCCACAAGAAGATGTCCTCCGCACTTCTTGCGGTCGACCGACCAGCTTCGAGTAGCGGTGATTTTTTCCTAGTTTCCAATAATTCTGGTATATCACGGCGTGAGATTTTGGTGTCTTGTTTAATTTCCGTACAATCCTGAGTCGGTTTCTCTTCAGTGCTGGTCGAGTCTGAGGGGGAGTCACATATCATACTACATCTATTGATATACGAAGGGCCGAATACCTGGCGATCCAAATGTTCCAATTCAAGTCTTAATTCTCTCGTCATAGACGTCGTCATAGGATAGTACTCCTGGGAGTCGTCGGGACTGCTGCCGTCGTTTGTATCTGAGTAAATATTCTTGCTTAACTTATTTGTTTTATCCGTTTTAGATTTGTGAACACTTACATCATCTAGAGAGGTTTTTGTTAGAGTTATTCTTGGACATTCCTTTGGAGAAGTCTTCTCAATAACGGAATGTGTCCTCTGCAGTTTTTCCTGCGTGACTGCGCCAACTTTACTAGCCGCTGCAAAATTCAAAAACTCGTTTAAGTTTTTTATCATTTTCACTTTCGGTTTATTAGAGTTGTCTATGCTGACTGAGTCGTCTAGTTTGTCTAGCGAAGAAAAGAATTTATTGTTATGCACGGATATTTTGTCTCGTAGTAATCTAATTTGATTTCCTAAAGGCGTGTTATTCGCATCGTCGTTTGAGGTTCCGTTCATCAGATTGCCAGTACTGGACCAGGCGCCGTGGATATCTTGCGATGGGAGGGGCTTATCGTGTTCTGGAACACTTTTCATACTCCTCCCTCGATGGAATTTGGACTCTTTAGGTGAAATACTATTTTCTTTATTTTTCTCTGTGTCATTTCTATCTATTTTCTGTTTTTGGAGTTGGAGCGCGGCGTCATCTAAACTCTGGAATTCTTTGGAATGTCGAAGTGACGAATTATTAACTACTTTTCGCGTAGCATTCTCATCTAGACTATGATTCATGGGTTTGCAGGTACCGATTTTAGGTGCCTTGACGTTAGCGAGGCTGAAGCTTGAGCTTTGTCGTCGTATCGCACAAACTTTGGTATAGGCGTTTTCTCTGGGCGCTTTAACGAGAGGGCTCGACGGCGGAGGTTCGTCGTCTATTTCAATCGAGGGATCAAATTCTTTTTCCTTGAGACTTAGTTCTGTGGTTGGAGTTTTATGTGGTAACGACGCCCACAAGACCTCTAGCATTCGTAGAGCATCGTCGAAGGCGAACTCACGCTTCATCTCTAGCAGGAGCCATCTATAGCAGAAAAGTAGGTCGTCGGCTTGCTGCGACTTTAGGTAGTTATAGAAGTCGGGGTCGTAGACTTGCAGCGCCTCGGTGAGGTGAGAGAACTTGAGCGTCATGGCGTCGCCGTCCAGCAGGAAGTTGGGGAAGAGGCGCGTCATGAGCGCGCACAGGCAGATGTACGCGTGCGCCTCGTCGCCCATCGTCACGAGCAGCGGCGACGCCAGGTCCGACATGCCCTGGCAGTAACTCACCGTGGGGTGGTTTAATGCGTACCTGAATCAACAGATACGGTTTCATGACATATACCAGAGATAACAGAGACACATCAATGAAACAGGTAAAACATTCATAGGAACTAAGAATCTTGTTTTTACTGTAGATAAATACAAAAGAAAATATACCTGCATATCAAAGCCATACTAATTATGCCATAATAATGTAGCTACCTACTGGGCTGGGTGGTATAAAAACTTTGACTATTGACTCGTAAGAAGACTAATTATGCCTGCTGCATATTTATTTGCATAATATACATCAGGTAAAATATCGCTAATGTCTGCTATATGAGTATGCTTGCGTCAATACTTTTTATCAAAGTGCTAGACTTATGTGACTAAGTAATTGGGAAGTTAGGTTTGAAATAAATACTTACGTTGTTAATATATTGAAGAGAGAGGCTATATTCTGATTGTCATCACTACCGGCATAAAAATTGTGATGCCTGTCTGTCCTCAGCACATCTTTCCGAACCATACCAGTCACATAAGCCAAGTCCGGATTCACCTGAAAATTAATACATTTTTTTTTTATTACAATTTATAACGTTTTCCAGGTCAAGCGAGAGATAAATTTTAATAGCAATACTATGTATGTATAGTATAAGGCGTTAAGAGGTCCTAATCACGGGCTTAGGATATATTATTTTTTAAGATAATTAATAACCTGTATCCTCCACTAGCTATGGTCAACATGGCAATCTCTCTTTTCACTGGGCCTAACAAAAAATGTGTTCGCGTGAGCTATACGACGCTAGACTTAACGTAAATGCTCAGGTGCTTAATTACTCATAGATGAGTGCTGCTTACAAGCGAAATTTCACGGTACTCGCACATCTTAATAGAAAACATGCAATACTGACCATTCCTTTTTGTATACAATCTTTCCATCGAGCTCTGAGCGAGTAATATTCGTTTGCTTTCCTCTTTATGTAGTCCATCCTTTCTTTGCCTGTCATGCCATCTGGATATACATTCAGTATGTGCTTCCAAACCACTTTTCTAAAATGTCAACAAGTTTATATTGAAATTTTTTTTTTTTTTTTTTAAAAAGCTTACTAGTAATTTGCAAATACAAATTACTAGTATTCTTGTTAACCCCCTCCAGCTAAGCTTAATTCGCTTGTGTTAGGAGGAAGTTCACGTCCGTGGTGAAATGGCCAGGATTCGAACCCACGACCTCTCGATCGTAAGACCGATGCCTTATAAATTGCGCCACGGCCGCTTTCGAAATGTGTGGTAATGTGCCTGCGGTTAGCGATAATACTCCAAAATATTATAATATTACAATATCATATTTTAAGGATACACTCCATACTCCATATACAGATAAAACCTTACTAAACGTTAACATTATCTTTAAGTGGCAATTGATTGATTTGAACATGAATTTCCATTTACATATTAGTATAGTACAAATATATTATTCTGATAAACTTGCGATGATATGGCTACATCTATTTCCTGTACTATTCAGTACATACCTCAGACTTGGCTCAATCCCTCCACAGTATATAACTTCTCTCAGTTTCAAAGTATTAGTAATTTGCCCAACTGTGTCGAGAAATGCTCGGAACTCAATGTCACTGAGTGGTGACCGAGGGGGGGTGTTTGGGTCCTCATAAAGGTTCAGTGCTCTTGAGACCATGTTGAATGTTTTTTCAACCTGCCAAAAAATAACTGGTAGAAATTTTGGCCCATAGTTGAAGCTTAAATAGAGCTTCATTATGAAGAAACTTGTTTTATTTGTTATTTTTCTTTGCTATTATGTATTTGTCCAAGCAGCTAGAGACAACCAAGTAGGTCAACAGACAACTTCAATGGGAAAAAATGTGTACTTTAATCTGCTATTCTAGTCAGCAAACAAAACTGATAAAATATTTAATATAAAGAACAATAGGTAATGCTTAGAACAATTGCTGATTGTATTTGTATTCTTAAAAAACAAACATCTTTGTGTTGAGATTTTTTTTGTATCACAGCAAGGTGGCAACTTTCACAACCTAATGTGTAAAAGTTAACAGAAACAGCTGTTAATGTACAACTGAACAAAAAAGGTAGGATATCAAGTCTTGCTTTGTATGTAATTATATTTAATCTGAATTGTCTAGGTAGTTTCCCCGGTCATTAAAATAAAATGTATGAGCGAGTTTCTAGGTCAAGGTAATTACATTTTTGAAGTAAAATCTGAGTGCAGCCTTGTAAATTTCGTACAATGATAAATTCCTCATTATGCAGATATGTAGCTTGATTTCATGTTATTATTAACACATCTTCAACAAAGGATTAAATTATCAAAGGCATATTAAATATTAATTTAACTGATGAACCATTTTTTTTAAATACATTTTAAAGAGAATGCCTGCACTTGAATAATGAGAGGTACAGCAAATACTTGAGTTATTTGAAATATAATATAATGATCACCCATCCAAAGGCTGCTGGCAAAGATAATTCTAACCCAACATTGATCCAATTGCACTTCTCTTTCAGTGAAATTGGTGTCTTAAACCAGCATGTAAATTTTACTTATTCTATGATAATAATATGTTAAATTTACCTGCTACCTATATGAAGTATTTGCAAAGCTCACCTGGTTCATGATCATGCCTTGGAAGCCAGTCTGTGTTTCTTGTTTTTCAGTCTGTTGTTGTGAGCCCTGTGTGGGTTGAACAGTTGGCTGTTCTTTATACTGTTGGTTAATAAGTGGAGTTTCAGGGCTCACATTAGGAGGCTCCCAATCCTCCGACGCCTCTGCAAATGGCTTCATGTCCACCTTTAGCTGCACACATGGCTCTGATCTCTGAGTGAGAGCTATATTATGTGCCCTGTAAGATATTATTGAATCAATTTATTATAATTATATTGAAACTTCAATAAAAATATAATAATTGCTAACATTTTAAATTTCAATATTATTTGACAAAAATCTTAACAACTAAAAATATAATGTAAAAACATTTTACATAATTGAATTCCCAAATAACTTCTTAATTAGGATTTTCAATAAAATAAGACAAAAAATTATACATTGCCAACAAAACCATCAACCTGCCCAAAGACTTTTGAAATATTCATATAATAAGTTGGGTAAGTAGTTATTTTTTAATTAATTTCTATTTGAATACTTTCACATGTTAAGTAGTATGAACCACAGGCTATGTGGTACACTACACAGTGAAATAGACTAGCTAGTATTTTATTTTAGAAAACTTACTTGAGAAAAGCAGCATCCAAGTCCCAGTCAGACAGGAGAGGCAAATGGATCTCTTGTCCATAATCATCAACACTCCTGTAAGAGAGGGTGAAGTCAGACTTTATGTCAAAGGCTTTCACCAAAATGCTTTGCAACACTTCCAGAGATGTTATCTGAGGATCCACCGAGAACTTCCTCAGCTCTGGCTGCAGCTTTCCTTCGCATTTCTGTAAAATTATTTAAATAAATAATTGATAACTATGTACCTACACATATTTAATTTAGTTTAATTTATATTTATTTAGTCACCCAAATAAACAGCTTAATTTTTATTGGTGTAGTTATATTAAAACAGTAATAATAATATAAATATAAATAGTTACAAATATTTGTTTCTAAATAGTTGGTTTTGTGACACACATTCCAATTGGAATTTCCAAATATTGATTTCTGCTATTGAAGTTAGTAAACTGAATATAATGTAATAAACTCCTAAAGAAGTTCAAGATTTCGGTAAATTATGATTTAATTAATAGATGTTTCAGGTATAAATTAAGAAAAAAGAATTGACCAACACAATACAAACCTTGACTTTCACTCTGACTGCTTCCTTACTGTAACCGAACATGATTTCACATTACTTTATTATCTGCTGGTAAGAATTAAGTTATAAAATGCAATAGTATCTGCTAAACATCTTGGACAAAAGACTGTGAACTTAAAAATCTAATTTAAAACGCTTTTTGTGAAAAACTCCTATCGACTTTGACATGAATGGCATTTACAGAAATATTGACTCGACTTGACAGTTATACTTTTTAATTCATGTTGCACTGAGCACAGCTATTGAGCAATGAGGTTATTATTCCTAGTAATATTGGGGTCGGCTTCTAGAACTTAGCTGAATATCAGTATTTTATCGGTATTTTCGTGTAGCGACTGCCATCAGACCTTCACAACCCAGTAAGAGGTAATACCATTTTCATTGTTAGACTAGTTGTCAGACTTTCTGGCCTCTAACTACCCGTAACGACTACCATAGATGTCAAAATAGCAATCGGGACGCACAGTTTAGCGTGCTATCCAATGTGCACGTTGGAAAACTAGTTTTGTTAAAAATGGTCACTCATCCTCGGCTACCGTGGTTAGGATTGCTTTACCTGCAAGATTGATCGGTCCGCGTGGCTTCGACTGTTGTGCCTAGCTTATTGCATGAAATATAAATCTAATACCATCCCTAGAAACGTCAGTTTGGCATAAGTTGTCAAAATTTTATGAAAAACCAATCTGACAAATCAGTTTTGGTTATGCTTGCTTGATAGAAACTAGAAACTACTAGAAAGTAACAAAATAAAATAACCAGTATATTATTTTGCATTAAAGTACCAAAGTACCAGGGCCCGCATTCAGTAAAGTGATAAATCAAAATGACTACTCCACCAACTCCAGCTCCACACATTGACCGTGAATTGGATTTGTCGAACACTGGTAGAGGTGTTTGGTTAGTAAAAGTTCCTAAGTATATAGCGAATAAATGGGAAAAAGCGCAAGGAAGTATCGAAGTAGGCAAGTTAAAGATATCACGGCAACCAGGTCAACGTGCTCAGGTCCAGTTGTCGTTGTCTGAAGCTGTACTATGTCTCAAAGAGGCGGGTGAACAGAACATACCCAAAGAACACCGTCTTGACGTGTCCACTGTCACAAGGCAGTCTTTGGGAGTTTTCTCACATGTGATACGTAAGTATTTCAGAATTTAGTATCCTTGATACAATAGTATTTATTGCAATGGCTATATCAGTAGATTGGTTCATTAATCATAATTATACCAAGTTTTAGATGTCACCATTTTAAAACAAAATTTCTGCTTTAGTAGCCATACTCTAATTGACTTCATAATTATTGATACTACATTAACTCCAAGATACATAACTAACTGTTTTGTTTTACAGCATCAAATAATTCAGATGCAGTAGTACCTGAGTCTGAGAAGTTGTACATGGAAGGTAGGATTGTACAAAAGCTGGAGTGCAGGCCTTACGCAGACACTACATATTATAAGCTAAAGTCTGAGTCTATCAGGAAGGCCTCCATGCCGCAGAGACAAGTGCAACAGCTTGATAGGATAGTGCAGAACTTCAAACCTGTGTCTGATCATAAGTATAATGTGAGTATCATATTGTTATTTTTTTCAAGGTTGGGTTTTACAAAACCTTTACCGTAACCGTTTTTATTTAAAATACAAAGAAGTAATGTGTATAAATACACTTATTTAATTCATACCTACCTATAAACTCATGCTTTTATTGACTTGACTGTAACTTCTACATAAGAATAATAGCTAAGCATACTTTAGTTACTCATAGAAACATGAATTACGATTCATTGTGCAATTCATTATCATCATACAGTTAAACTGGGCTTGAACCCACAGCACACACCTCTGTCAATAAATTGTTAAGATTCATCTTTTCTAAAATATGTGTGTATTTGTCATATAAATTATCACTCCCTAACAATGAAGGAAAACATTGAGAGGAAAGCATGCCTGAGAGTGCCTAAAAAGTGCTTGAGGGTGTGTGAAGTCTACCAATCTGCAATTGCCCAGCAGGTGGACTATAGCCTATCTTGAGAAAAGTCAAAAGCCAAGCCCAGTAGTATAGTGAATGAATGAAGTATGAATTAGATACAGGGCTGCTATTATTATACAGCTGACAAATCAAAACTAAATGCTGATTTACACAAATGTTGCATCCATGTAATTCAAGTAGGTGATTGTCACAGATATGTCACATTTTTGTCACAGATTGATTACTTGAAGAAAAAGACTGCAGAGGGCAAGAAAGCAAGAGATGACAAGGATGCTGTACTCAACATGCTGTTTGCTGCATTTGAAAAACATCAATATTATAACATTAAAGACTTACAAAAGGTAACTTATATCCAGAGATTAATATAATTTTTATTTAACATTAAATTTAAAACCTACATAGTAGTCCGGTCAATTTAGACATTCGAAGTTACCTAAATTCCCACCAAGCTGAAAATCGGTAAGATTGTTTAAAATATCATTAAAAACAAAATTTGAAAGTTCCCCATCTTTCCCCTGTAAGGAAAAAAAAATATTCAAGGTCAAAGGTAAAAAAAATAGTTTTTCGCGATTTTCAGCAAAACGGTAAGTTTTATCATAAAATATTTCAAACAAAAATTGTAGATCATAAAATTATCTACAAAAAATTAATATACTTTTTTTCTACGAGCCACCGTTTTTGAGATATAACGATTGTAAAAGTTGTAATCGTCATAATATCGTCATATACGTTTTCTCGCCACCTATGTAGTAGTGTACTTAGCGCGTTTTTTTTTTTTTTTCCAGTACGGCACACCGGCGATACCAAGAGCTCGACGGATTATGTCATTTAAATAACAGTGTCGGGGTATACGCCAAAAAAAAAAAAAAAAAAAAACGCGCTAAGTACATAGGTGGCGAGGAAATGTGTGCATATTATGACGATTACAACTTTTACAATTTTTTGAATCGTTATATCTCAAAAACGGTGGCTTGTAGAAAAAAAAGTATTAATTAATTTTTTGTAGATAATTTTATGATCTACAATTTTTGTTTGAAATATTTTATGATAAAACTTACCGTTTTGCTTAAAATCGCGAAAAACTATTTTTTTTACCTTTGACCTTGAATATTTTTTTCCTTACAGGGGAAAGATGGGGAACTTTCAAATTTTGTTTTTAATGATATTTTAAACAATCTTACCGATTTTCAGCTTGGTGGGAATTTATGTAACTACTCTTATTTTTTGGTCTAATTTGACCGGACTAATAGTTAAAATTACAATTTTAAAAAGATTTGCTATTAATACATTTAATAAAAACAATTGGATATTTTTCACAGATCACCAGGCAACCAATTGTGTACCTGAAGGAAATACTGAAAGAAGTGTGTAATTATAATCTTAAGAACCCACATAAGAACATGTGGGAATTGAAACCTGAGTACCGGCATTACAAACAAGACCAGCCCGCCGAATCCAAGGACGATAAAGATAGTTCCGACAGTGACTGATTTGACACACCCTGTAGTTAACAAGTTGTAGTTACCAAATTGTTTTGACTGTAAATTGTACATAATTTATTTAAAGGCTTTTGGTTCTCATTTTGCTTATTTCTCATAATAAATTAAGCTCTATTTTTAGAGATTAATTTAATTGTAAATATGATAAGACTGTATGTTCTGATTATATCGAATGTCAAAAAAATTAATATTAAAGGAATAATAATTCAATATTAAAGGAATAATTAAATTTCTCTTTCATTTTAAATAATAAACAAAATAGATTTTACCTAAATCAAACAAAACAATCATTGCATTAAGTTTAATAACATTAAAATATTAAATATGGTTATATTTTCATTAAGAATACATGATAAAATTTCGACATGAATTTTAATAATTGTAATAAGTATAACATCTATTCTAAACATCAATATAATGCACAAGTCCTATATGGCTAGCTTCAGTCCATTGAAAGTTCATAGAAAAATTGAGTTAGATACGAGTATACATCGTAAAAGATCAGTCGTTAGTTGACAGCATCGTATTTAGACTTCTTGATGTAACTGGCGAGGAAGCACGACAACAGGGTGCCCACGAGGGGCAGGAAAGCTGTGCCGATTGCGATCGCCACCATTATGTCGATGTGATTCTCCAAGTACTGTGAAATCACTTCGTAGCAACCCTGGGGAAATAAAACAATCGTTATGATTTAAACAGGGGCGAGTGATGTGATGACACAAAGTTGGATTAATATATCAGTTGTTGCAGAGCTACAAAAGGGCAATAATGTTTTTTGGATGTTTATGGTAATTATCCATACCACCATTACTTGACATTCAAACATGGTTCCAACCCTAGAAAAGCACCTTTTAACTTTCATAAATTATTAAATAGATATATCCAAAAAATTACGCTTCATACTGTGGCGTAACTTATTTTCTTATATTTCCCAAATCCTCCACAATCAAAATTCTATATTTGCTGGTCGTTCTTACCTATGTTAGGCACACACCAGCTATTCTAAAATAATATAAGTCGGCAGCCCACAGGCTCCTAGTCATAAACTTACAACTTGGTAGACCTCGCTGTAATTAGCCGTCATACACTTTGTCAAGTCAAGGCAGCAGGAGGCAGGAATCACTTTTTGCGGTGACAGCCGGATCCAGTCCGTGTAGTTCGACACGCCACAGCAATGGAACTGTTACACAACCAAAAACAAATATTAATACAGAATTAAAATTACTTAGTAGTAAAATTGTTGTGATAATTGTATGCTTGGTTAGGTACTGTAGGTAGGGATCTAATCACTTCCCTTACAGCCCCTAACAGGAGAGTAGGCACGGATGCAGTGCAGACGTGTCGCACCTGACCTCAATGATAGGTATACGTCAACACTGTATAAAAGCGGCTTCTCTTACTGGTAGAAAAAATACTCTGGGTTGCATAGAGAATATGACGATGCTGGAACCAGAGTGATCTAAGTGACATTTTTGGATAAAATGGTTCTTTTACACAATTGCAAAGAAAAATCATAATTCTTTCACTGATAAAATTGTTATTTTTTTATTTAAAACTCATTAAAAGTACATATAACTAAAAATTAATAATAAAAAGCTCATAGATTTCCACTAATAACGCGTAACACATTTCCTTCATTTTCTCAAAAACATACTATTGTGCCCTAGATCACTCTGGTTCCAGCGTCGTCATATGGACCCAAAGGTACGGTATAAAATCCCTGTTATTGTCACTTACAGTTTCCTGTGTGAAATCAAAGTTGGATTTGTGCACGGTGTTAGAGGAGATAGTCTGCGTAAGTCCGTCGCGGAGGCTCTTGGCGAAGGTGTCCCGGTACACGGATACCGCTGCTCCCACGCCGGCGTCCATCATAAAGATGCAGGCAAGAAAGCCACCATACTGAAATTTTATTAAAAGATATTGGTACGATTCTCTTTTTAAATAAAATGCTTTTTAATTATACCATACGTCAATCTTCTTGGCGGCTCGCGAGAGGAAGATATACGTGAAGCGTGAACCCTACAAGAGTGGCTGAGACAGTGCATTTTACGACCCGCCAAGATCTTTGATTTTACCTATGCCATGTTACAAATATTTGCTATTTTGAATTACGCTGTCGTCATTGTATTTAGTTAAACTTCTTTGGGCCAATTTCACTGACAGAGTTCTGTGAATAAGAAAGAGCTGAGAGATATCGAAAAACGGGTTCAGCGCTGAACGCGCTTTAAGAAGTTTGTAGTAGGTACTCGTTGTGTAGGTACCTAAATAAAAAAAAATGATTTACTGCACTTCGCTATAGGCTGACCGCTTAACTGAGACTTCGCCTACGGGGTACAGGGGCGCGGGGGTATGGCGACAACGGGGACTGAAACAGCTGCGGGCGGTGGGGGCACTTAATGAAACATACAGGAGATGAAATGTACCAAGATATTTCCTAAGATATGTGACATCATAGGAAAAAAGAAATAGTGATTTATCAAATGAAAAATAGTTAAGAAGATACAAAATTTTAATAAACTTATGTACGTAAATAAAATAATTGAGAATAAACTATTATACTATTTTTTATCTAAACATATAATTAAATCGTAAGAAAGTCAAAACTTTTTTTGGGTCCAGTTTCTTTTTTCTAAAATTTATGTATACGTTAAAAGCCATTTGCTTGCACTGACTGTTTACTTTATGTCTGAAGATTTTTCGATTCATCTTGAGATTATCATTACATGTGTACCTCTCACAAGGTGTCTGCAACAGTTAACACATGCGATCGCTACCAATGTAGCGAACGTAATGAACAATCACAAAAATTTGCCCACCGCCCGCAGCTGTTTCATTCCCCGTTGTCGCCATACCCCCGCGCCCCTGTACCCCGCAGGCGAAGTCTCAGTTAAGCGGTCAACCTATAGTTATGGTCCTGTATGATCCAATTCAGAACTTAATGACTTGATGAGCAATCGAGGGTTTGAACCTATGCCCATCAATTTTCATATTCGTTATACCTAGGTGACAAAAAAGACAAACTTACGATATATAGCAGCACGGGTTGGCCTTTGACGACGCAGGAGAAGGCAATTGATGTCACAATAATGATGAGGCATGCGATTCCAATGATAACATGAGGAGCAGTTCCCGAGAACTCTGGCGAAAGGTCCATGTACTTGTGCAGCTGGAACTCGGCCCACAATCCCACGATTAAGAACAGCAGACCCGTCAACTGTAAAAAAATAATAATTTATGCTTGAATTAATATTATGAGTATTTCGGCCACAGCACAGCTGCCAATCCAAACAAGGACTTGGCTTCTATGCGTAAAATATAAGTGCACGTGCACAATCTTGTGTATATACCTAAATAAAGATGCTTGCTGCGTTTCCCTGACCCACACACATAGCTCAGGCAGGATCAGGCGCAAGACCAACTAATTCCCGATGGACAAAGATGTATACACCGCCAACTTCTAAACCCGACTGTAGACGTCTATTCCGCGTTGTTGATTGAAAAACAACAAATTTTCATACCCGAACCGAGAATCGAACAACTTGAGACCTCACAGCTAGGTACTATATTTAAATATTGCTGCATTAATTCAAATTAACATAAATTTCGTTTTGGTTTCTATTTAATAAGGATATAATTCTTAAAATAACTCATTGTTAATCTCAATTTTTTTAATTATTTCTGATTTATTACAACTCATCATCATCATTTCCTATTGCAAATTAATAACAATAACACAAAATGTTTATCAAGTTGAAATGTTACTAAAAATAACACGTCATTATAAATTAATAAATAGGTACCTACATCTGAATAATGATTCGTTGATTTCATATTATTTTGATAATAATAAACATTTAAAACTCTCAAATTATCCGGTCCTTCATACATTACATTAGCAAAATATTACGATTTGCAGCAATATGGAACGTAATACATACCCAAAACACGACGTTGAAAACAAAAAGGAAAGTTTTCAGACAAGCGATGACTGCCACGTTTTTGAATTGATTGCCCATCTTAATATTTGTAAGTAATTGAACCTGATCGTTGATTTATCAGCCCATTGTATTTGTGCGATATGTTGCTGGAGACCGTAGGTACTGATTATGAACTGCCCTAGAGGACAGGGGTTGGAACTTGGAGGCTTTACGCATGCGCCATTAAATCGGCGTCCTGGTTTGTTTGTAAATATACTTTGTATGTAGGTACAGATTTCATCCTGACCTCATCTTGCCGCCTGAAGAGAACCAAATTATAGGCACCTACATATTTGAGCTACAGTTCGTATTTGTACAAGAAAGCACTTTTATAACCTTCACTTACTTTGCTTTATGTAGATGTCTACAGTATTTGGTTGCTGCTAGAGATATGTATGCTTTTAGAAAAACACTTAGGTTATCCACAATAGCAAACATCGAAGCATAATAACAGCATATAAAAAGGATTATTTCTGATGAGAGCACAATCTTGTAAGGGGGGATAGAACAGCTCAATTGCAACAACTTTATGTAAGGACACACAGGCGGAAGCGTACGGTTCTTGAGATATTTTGTTTTTGTATTTTTTTAAATCATGCCTGTGTGCTACCTGTGTGGTAAATTAAAAACGAAAAATTCAAAAAAAGAAAAATATTGACTCAGTGCCCCAAAACTCTTAGACAGTAATTTTTTACTAGCTACATTCACAGAACACCTTGTATTGAACAAACAAATACGGATCATTCGAAATCAACCTAAATATATTTTTCACCTATCTTTTTTTGTTATAGAGGCTGAAGTCGACTTTGCTCACTGTTTTCGCCTATTCAAGCTGCTGAGGTGAAAAGTTGTATGTGCGACACGAGATAAAGTTATTTATATATCTCGTGCTACGCATGCTACGACGTAATTCGGTCCTAATTTCACGTTACGACTTACCGGGTCGAGGCGAGAAGTCGATCCATCAGCGAATTGAGCGGATTGACCCTCAGTAATCACTTTTTGCTAACTAACTATTTATTTGGCTGAAAGTTAGACAGTGGTATTACCTTCTTCGAGCTAGCTTACAAGAGCTCTTTCGCTAACGGCAAATTCACCATCCCCTTACCGTCTAGTAGAAAATCGGCCAATATGTAGGTAATCGATTATAATTGATGAATTTAGGTAATAAATAAGTTTACATAAGATAGATTAACATGATGTATGCAATTTTATTTAAACCATATAAAAAACATTATTTAATTATTTACAAACGGGCGTTGCGATCTAGCAATAAAGTAACAAAACAGACAAGTTTAAATTTCAATAAAATTTTCAAAGTTCGCCTTGTTGGTAAACATTATTTACTTTAGAAAATTTGATTGTTACACAAAAGGTTTCAGTATTATATTATTATGTATCTGGTTAAACAAGTCAGAGAGCTGGCAGCAATAAAATTAATTAATTTGTTGAGGAACAAGAGAATGCATAATGTAAATAAAAGCAACAGTTTTATCGTCCAATGCCTCAGGGCACGTTTATACAACGCCTAGGATTAATTAAAGTGTATGGACAATATTTACCTATTTTGTATTTACTCTCATAAGTAATAGTATTACAAATATATAATACGTATAATAAAGGAACACAGTGTTGACGTAATTTTATAGGTCATAAACAAATGCCATAATAACAATAGCGTTATTCATCATTAACAAAAGACAAAAACAAAGAATTTAGATTTATTATAATGGTTAATTAATTAATAAATAAGTCTGCTTCTGATTTGATATTTAGAACAAAATTCATCTAAAGTCACACCAAAGTATGATGTTTTGTTGTATGTGTGTATTCAGTTCATCCATCTCATCATCTTTTAGTATTATAAAAGCAATATAGTAAAATAAGTATTGAGTTTGACAACATAAATACAGCTAGTTTTTCAAATTTACATCTCTAATAGTAAAAAGGATTTAATTTAACCACCAAACATTGATTATTTGAACACATTAATTACCTAATCATTAAAAAAAATAACAAATAAGTTGGTAAACTGTATTCATACGAGTACAGTTATAAATATCACCTATCACCAAAATCATTAATTTCAAAAGAGAAGCAAGAAAATAAATTATTTATTGATTATTAAACATAATAAATATTTCAAATCATTTTATAAGACAATCAATTTATAAAGGCTAAATAAAAAAGTAATAAAACTACTTTTACTGACAGAAGTAATGTAGTTACGTATTTCATTTATTATGATTACGTCATAGTAAGATATATTACTTAAATACGTAAACTCATAAAAATACTATAATATTGATGAAATAACAGTGATGGTTTGTGTGAAGGCAGTGCAGCAGTGGGCTCTCGCACTAGCTTTCAGCGAAATTTAGCATATCATACAACCCACACATCTGTTGTTTAATATGGTTCAGCTTAATATCTGGCAACTAGCCGATGAGAAAGCGGAGGTAAATTTAATTTACTCGCGTTAGGAAATTCTGCACTACATAAGCAACGCGCTCAATAGTACCGAACCTACGCTGTCTTTAATAGGGTAAATTATAATATTATTGAATGGTAAGTTATAGGTATAAATATGCTTTGTTTGTGGTTACGTTTTGACAAATATGTGGCAGTATGTTATATACCGTCTGATGGATTTTATGGCGGTATGTAAAAACTTCGCAATAAGGCCGAGATACGAAGACAGGCACATGTTGCACAAACTTAAAGTGGCCATGAGAATACTGTAGGTTCTTATATGAAATAATCCATTTGTTAACATTAGTATTTCTCAATATAACCGAAATCAACAAATGAAATTTTATTGGCTGTCTAGAATGTTTGGTTACATTATGTCGCAGCACTTACGACATTACAGTAAGAATTAGGTACATTACATGTATAACTAAGGCGCTCCACCCACTGCATCGCGCCCCGTCGCGTAGCGCGTTTTACCATTGTATGCAAGTATCTCAATTTGTATAGAAATCACGCGTAGCACAACACACTGCCGACGCGGCAATGCGCGGCAAGGCGCACCGCGTTATCTGTCGCTCCGCGAACCGCGGCGGGACGCTGTCTTCAGTGGGTGGAGCGCCTAAGGGTCGACACACACCAAAAGCGCGTCGAAGCGCAGCGAATCGAAGCGCAGTTTCAGTGTCATATGAATTCCAACTCTATTCTCACAACTATAATACTCATTATCGCATGAGAAACTCTACGCTACTACTACTATGGAATTCGCCGGAATTCCCGCGGCGCCGCGGGCATCCGCGCGACTCGTTTGAGTTTCTCATGCGATAATGAGTATTATGGTTGTGAGAATTGAGTTGGAATTCATATAACACTGAAACTGCGCTTCGATTCGCTGCGCTTCGACGCGCTTTTGGTGTTTGTCGACCCTTAGGGTATTAAGGTGGTTTTATACCGGCGAGGCGTGGTAGAGCAGAGCGTGAATTGAAATCACGCTGAATCTTTTACACGGCGCGATCATCTGGCCCGCGATGTAACGTTTAAAAAGTTAACAAATACTCTTTTATTAAATCATCAGAGTTCAACATTGTACTAGTGAGTTCGTACAATACGAACTTTATTGCTTCATAAATAAAGTTTTAACTAACTGGGGCAATCCGGCTGGAATTGAAATATTTGTTAGTGCAATATAGAATTTGATTGCTCTAAAAATAGAGTCGTCAGAGCAAACGAGTCCTGGAATCCATTCCACGACTCGGCAACCGTAAGGTAGGACGCCACCCTGCCAGGTGGACTGACGACCTGAAGAAGGTCGGGAGGGGACTGGATGCGGAAGGCGCAGGATCGGGTGTTGTGGCACAAATTGAAAGAGGCCTATGTTCAGCAGTGGACTACGAGAGGCTAAATGATGTAAAATAGAGTATTTATTTATTTGACCTGAAGAAGGTTGCTGGAGGGGACTGGATGCGGAAGGCGCAGGATCGGGTGTTGTGGAGCAAATTGAAAGAGGCCTATGTCCAGCAGTGGACTACGATGAAAAATAGAGTATTTATTTATTTTTTACTAGCGACATCGCAAGTCGGGTAAAAACGCGGTGTAAATGGTTCAGCGATATTTAAATTCACGCTCTGCTCATCCACGCCTCGCCTCGCCGGTATAAAACCTTTATGATCAATAGAGTTAAAACTCAATTTTGTCTTGCAACCAGCTTTCCAACTATATTATTCTACTTAAGCTAAAAGGTAAGTTGTTACAATCATGATACTTTTAGATGTGATTTCCATTTCAATTGAAAGTATTCAGTAGTGGAATGCAAAGTATACTTGGTAAAGGCTTGAGTTATGACGGCCCAGACGCGCAAGGAAATTGAACTAAATAACTATAATACTGGACATCATGCAACTGTAATATTAGCTATTAATAATAAACAAATAAATGGAACACAACTGCTGAATACTTAGATATAAAGTTGATGTGTTCATCCTTACTAATATTATAAAGGCGAAAGTTTGTAAGAATGGATGTATGGATGTTTGTTACTCTTTCACGCAAAAACTACCGGATCGATTTTGATTAAATTTTGCACACATGTAGCTTATAGCTTGGATTAACATATAGGCTACTTTTTATACAAAATAAAGTAGTGCATCAAATTTACGCTAAGGCGGTACGAAGTTCGCCGGGTCAGCTAGTATAGGATATAGAAGTTAATAAATATTATTATAGGAAGCTTAGTGTTGTGTGTGTGGGCCGTCACAGTGCAAGTTAACATGAGACCTATAGATATTATTATGATAGTTGTGTATCCAACAAAGCTGCGCTGCATAGCTAAGTTTTTGACGAACAAAAACAGCAACGCCTCCGAGCACTGCTTCGGTGGATATGCTGCCTTAGGGCTATATTTCACCGGGACACCATGGCGGCGCAACCAGTCGCCGCTACCAACAGAATGTATACAGCTCTATAGAGAGTTACTCACCTGGTGTCCATTTGGTTGCGCGACCAACTCGGACGCGTGCACAGAATGTTACTGGTTGCGCCGCCACGCTGGTCGCGCCACCACTAACTACTATAGCGCTGTATGGTGCCTCACTCACTCGGCCGCCAGTCCGGCGTTTTTCTACGTACATACAGCAGTAGTGCTATCTCTTCGAGGTCCATTTTGATACTGTCTCAGTGTGGTGTGGCGACTCTGGTGTCTGTATGGTGTCTAGTTGGGTAGCTTACGGACACTATGGCGGCGCAACCAGTCGCCGCTACCAACAAAATGTACACAGTTCTATAGAGAGTTACTCACCTGGTGTCCATTTGCGCGACCAATTTGGCGGCGCGACCAACTCGGACGCGTGCACAGAATGTTACTGGTTGCGCCGCCACCACTAACTACTATAGCGCTGTATGGTGTCTCACTCACTCGGCCGCCAGTCCGGCGTTTTCCTACGTACATACAGCAGTAGTGCTATCTCTTCGAGGTCCATTTTGATACTGTCTCAGTGTGGTGTGGTGACTCTGGTGTCTAGTTTGGTAGTTTACGGACACCACGGTGGCGCAACTGGTTCCGCCACCATGGTGTCCCAGTGAAATATAGCCCTTATAGTTTAGAGACTCGGCGTAATAACAATATACCTACATTTATGTAACAGTGATGACAGTGACACATCGTCTCAACATGATGATATTGCATGAATTTGGTATAATTTGGTCTCACAAGCAGAGTGTTCAAAAATCCACATCAAGCCGGAAAAGGGTAGGCCCTCTAATTACGATTAATGATGATTGTGATTGAATCAGATTCATGTGTCAAAATTTAATTCAAAAAAATTACATATGAATTTGATTCAATAACAATCAACATCAATCGTAATAAGTAGGAGAGGGTACTTGCTTGAAAACTTAGTTGAACATATTCGATTTAAGTAAAAAATATTAATAAGTTATACGCACACATTATAACCCATCAACCATTCTGGTGTTTACACTGATCTCTGAGAAATTACTAATATTGTTTAACAAGAACTGTTAAGTATTAAATATAACTATAGTTTTTAAGTATTATTATTCTGGCATTTTGTGCAGGTCTCACATTATCTTGCGTGTGTATTACAAATAAGAATAGCCTCGAAATAGTAAATATATCACATTATTGCATTTTGACTAGAAATTTTAATTTTTCTAGACACGCGTGTTAGCTCTCAGCCGTCCAAGGGTAGGCCGAGGTACACCATGGACACTTCTGTGTTGCCATATACAGCTGACACAGTTGGATAAAGTCTTTTTTTGTTTGGAAGGCCTGCAAACAAACAAACTATGCTTAAATTATTGTACTTACATAAAAAAAAAACAAAATTTATTGTAAAATAAAGGCTATGATGGAAATCCTTCTGTATCATCATAATACATAATTATAATCATATTAGTAACATAAAAAATAAATTAAAAATTACCTCTGAATGCGACTCCTAAAAATTCATAATTTCTTTCAAATGATAAGGAGTTATCTTCACAGTCTAATATTACTCTAATGCGCTCACCAACCTGAAAATAAATGAAAAGTTATTGATATGTAGATATACACGTTATTAATTACATATTTTGTTATGTATGTCAATCATATGTTATTAAAAAGACAATAGTTTTGAACGGTTAGACAACGGGTTTGAACGGTTAGACAATCTGATTAAATATCAATGGAATTAATATTCAAGGCAACATTGTCTAAATTATTGTTTTGATGTCATAAAGAGGAAAAATATTGATATGATAATCATTTTTTGTTTGTTCTTTTGTTCAGTTTAATTCAATTACTACTGGGCTGATTTCAGAAATGTCTTCATCATTAAAAATCAAATTATTCCCGAGTAACATAGGTTATATTTTGTTGAGGTGCAATAAAATCATATGGCCAATAGACACACCATGCCGCTAGTGCTAACACTATGCTTAATATGCCTAGTAATACTACATTATATTATAGTTTAATGAATTGTTTTGTCATAAGAAAGATAATAGTGTACTGCTCATACAATAAAAAATAATATTAATGATAATAGCGAAAGGATATAGATTAAATTATGTTAATTGTATCACAATATTATTACAATAAATTACAATATTGTCCAACATCTATTGAAAAACTTGCCATGTGTGTAATTTGACTTCTTATTAATAATATTAATGTTAATGTTTTTGAGGATGTCTGTATGGTCTGTAGTTTTATAATATTATGTTCCATTTAGAAACAAAAAATTATTGAAATAAACAAATTTTACCTGATATTTAGGGCAGTTATTTAACAAGGGATAGTGTCCTTGCGTATCACCATTGTGCAATAAATGATTATCAACTAAGTTCCACCCCCAGCTCTGCTCATCTGATCCAAGTAGTCCAACATATCCTTGACACTGTAATGGGGCCTCTTTTGTAGAAATACCAACCACGGCTACAGTACCTAAAGGGCCTTCCCATATGACTTCCCAAGCATGCCTTCCATGGTAATATCCAATTTTACCTCTGCATGCGTCTGTACTTTGTGCAACAGGATTCCTATAAAAAGTATACTCTATTAAAACTAGTGCTTAAGATAATATAAAACACTTAATCTGTTTGTTCTGCAACCCAAACACTTGACAAAACATCTTTGTCCACCAAATCAATTAAATTATTTTGAAGTAATGTTTGTTTTTGTCATGTGTTTAGGTGGTAGGAGACATGGCTTCATAGCTAACATTGATGTTCAGCTTATTTCATCATCATCAGCCTGTAGCAGTACACTGCTGGACATAGGCCTCTCCCAAGGTGCGCCAGAGTTAACAGTCCTGTGCCTTAAGCATCCAATCGCTGCCAGCAATTTTAGGCAGATTGTCGCGCCATCTTGCCAGGGGCGTCCCACACTATGTTTGCCTTGAAAGCTTGTTTACAAACATTGTAATTTTGATAAACAATGTAATTTTTTGTCGAAAATAATAACAAACATTTACTTTGTTCTACATTCCATTTTAACTTGACTTACTAACTTTTGTTCTATGTTAGGCAACAAGGTATACAAACATGGTATTGTGTAATTTCTGCTTTTAAGTTATCAACATAGAATATGTTCTGTCATATAATCTGGAAGGTACAGTAGATGGACATCAAGGTTATCTTATTTAATATCCATTTTATCAATAGTTATTTGTGTTATATTACACCACTAATAGAAAAATATTTTGTATGAGGTTATGGTAAAACTTCATAGATACCTGTGTAATGTAAAACCGTTAGGTTTTACGTAGATATTTCTTGAACAATCGTGAGGGTTCCATGCGTTAAAAAATGCTCTTAATTTTGATTTATATGTGTTAACAGTTGATAGCAAATCAGACTTCATAACTTCTTCCGCCAATCTCTTAATGCAATGTCCCCGCCACACGTCATTATTTTCATCACTGAGAATTCTGTGCCACCTTTTGCACACCAGAGCACAATGGCGTAGATCCTTCAGGCTTAGATAAGAAAATATTGTCTCCAAAATGAGATCAGGGACCTCCTCTGCAATTGCATAGTCATCATACCCGTCAAAATCGATCATATTTCACGTTTTTATTGCATTTAATATACTTAAATGAGCGGTAGCATAATTTATATTAAAAATAACACACACAAATTCAATTAACAGTATCTAGTTTTAAAAGCGAACAGATCGTCTAAAAGAATAGCTAGACAAACGTAAACAATATGTCCTATTCATGTCAAATCTAGACAATACTGTCAATTTTAGTGATGTAACTGATAGTAAAAGCGGTACTTGAATAATCGATCCATCTGAGACGATTTAGGCACTCGTACAATGAATATTTTAGACAAACCACATGATAATATAGCGGATCCTCGTTATCTTGGAGAATTGTTCTTTGGGTAGAGATATCACCCGGAATCTCTTCCTTGTCTTATGCTGTGTACACACATAACGAACGGAGACCAACAACGAACGGAGACCAACAACGAACGGAATTGTTGCTTATTTTGGAAGGCTTAGCGAACGCTAACTAATCTTTTGATGTTACCGCCACAATTTTGATTGCCAGCGAATGAACCTTGACAGTCTCATTTGTTGTAATTTACAACAAATGAGACTGAGTTATTCTTTTACAGCTTGTGAAAGAATAAACTGTCATCATTTCTGATTTTACTACTTCACATCATCTCACCCCATCCCTCTGATGAAGGAATATTTCCTTGTTCTGAGCCTCAGAACAACGAATCGTTCTTCTGAGTTCTGAGCCCCATCCCCAGTGTCAATGTCAAAAAATCAATCAGTTGTCATTCCAGTTTTTGTTCGATTCGTATTATTCCTTGTGTTTATAATTTAATCGGTACTTTTAGTGCTTACCTATCTTACTAATTATTTAATATTGTGGGCAAAACCGTCCCAAATTTCGTATCGTATATATAAATATATATTTCAAGTGTTTAACGTCCAATTTCTTCGAGTAAAATGCCGGGCGTCGACACTCCATTGAGTGATGAAGACTATATTATAGAAAAAGCTAAAGATGCTCAAAAATTCAACATACACTCAGCGAAAGCATGGATGCTTACCGCCAAGACGTTATTTCCTGCAAATTTTAAAATTCAGTTCGAAGCTTATTTAATGGAAAAGCAGTCTGGCAATGTTCATGAAGCTGCGGAATGTTTTAGTTCACTAATTAAATCGAGACAAAACTTTGCATCCTTATTGCCTGAAATTTCAGCCATTGCTAATGCACTCAGATCACCAGAAGTAAGCTTTTTAAGTCAAATGTTTGACAACATTTGCCCAGATATCCAGTTGACAATACTTAAGACAAGTGTAGAAAATAGTGATGATACAATGGAACATTGTCGCTTGTTAGTATTGTTGTTGAAGAAATTCCCCCAGTTAGGAGTTGATAGTTTAGTGAAGACACTAATCAATGCAGAAAAATTTTTTTATGATAATCGTTATGCACGACTATTAGTTGTGGAAACTTTACCGCTACTTAGTTCTTTAGAATCACCTAGACTCCTACAACGCTTAGTAGTAAAAGCAATAGATTTCTACAATTCCTATGTATATGATGAAACTGAACATGACATTACAGACCCCTGGCCACGACTCTATGCAGTCTTAGATTTGATGGGCAGACAACTGGGATGGGATTCCTTTTTTGTCAACTATAGTAATAGCCTTAATAAGGAGCAGTATTTACAGAAATTATTGACTTTAAGGAACAATGAAGATTGCCGACAATTATTGTATTGTGGTACCACCTTCTTTTTAAGAGCTCTTTATGAACAGAAGTCCTTGAAAGGCAATCATATATTAATAGAAGCTTTGTCAGATCCTGAAACACCACCATCAAAAAGAAGGAAAGGAGACATAGAAGTGACTGGTATATCAGCCAACCATTTCCAAACAGCAGCCAATTGTTGGGAGTTGTTACACAGCAATGAGCTTATTTCCAGAGAATTCACAAAATTAGCGAATCAACTACAAGTCAAACCATGGTCTGAAGGATTTGCTGAAGAATTTGCCCTGTATCGTGGCAAATATGAGGAAGCTATCCCACAAACTACTGTGACTTCACTTACAGCTAGCATTGTCAGAGTGTCTATACACTACTTCCAGAAAAATTATAACCTTTGCATTGAAAGTATACTAGCAGGTTTGCCACAATTGCCAAATGTGGAAGGTGTGTTGGAGCCTGAACTTATTGTAGGAGGTAAACATAGACACCTCCATTTCCTGCCTCTTACAAAAGTTGCTATTATGCATTATTTTTGTACATTATTAATAAGGATTCTTCTTAGTACAGGCAACACTTCAGATACAATCTATGGTCATATTTTAGTATTGATGCAACTTGGCTGGCCACAAGAAGAAGCAATTTTTATACACATACTTGATGTGATACGGCAAAAAGCTGTATTTAATTACCACCTGTTCTCTACATACATAATCCACATAGATATTTTAGAAGAGCTTAGCTTTATTTGGCATGAACAGGGCAATAGTATTGTCCTTGATATACTGCCAAATTCTCAGCAACATTTGGGACAAAGAAGGATTGGAACCCGCGGAGCTGATAAAGGAGTAAAGGAGGATTTTAAACAAGCAATGAAAGCACAAGTGGCCAGAAGTAATGAATCGGTGCTGAATCTGCTGACACAATTCATCAGTGCAGAGAGAGCTAATTTGCTTCAACTAGTGTGATGTTTTGAGTATAAAATGAACTTTGTTATTGTTTGTTTGCCTTTGGAAATATGTGAGTAGTTTTATATTTCGTGAAAGTGAAACACATAACAATAACATCTATTGACAGAAGACAATAGCACAAGAAATATGTTATGTGTAGAAAAACTACATTATAATGTGTTTATTATTAAGTTAAATGTTTTAACAGAATATATTGTGTATTATTATTAAGCATGTGTTTGTATTTAGTACTTTGTAACCTACCTTATTTAAGTTATAAATATTTTAATATAATATACTGTGTATTATTATTAAGGATAATTTTATTATGTTTGTATTAAGCACTACCCTCACTTAGTTATAAATATTTTATGTTATTATTAACCTCCAGCTGTTGCCCACGACTTCGTCTGCGTGGAATTCGATATTGCCATGCTATTTACTACAACATTGAGGAACTTCCTTTTTACACTATTAACCCCAGATTTACACCCTTGGGGAGTGTAATTTGCAAAAAATCTATCTTAGTTAATAAATGTCTTGAGAATCAATTTGCACAATTTCCTTCAAAATTAACTAACCCCTAATTTACTTCCTTTAGGACAAAAAACAAACATAAAACAATAATATACCAGTTTTCAACTTAGACCTATATGTTCAGGACATGTCAGGGACACGGTTCACATAAATGTGAAAACCGTGTCCGGTTCTACGTAGTCGTTTTTGCGTGATACGCGTACGTACATACAGACAAAAATTAAGACCCCTTGTATTAATTTATCTTTAATATCTTCAATGTATGGACATGTCAAACTTACAATTTTATTATAATATGTATAGATATCGACTCATGGTTAAGTCTAAGAGGCGCGGACAGATCGATCTTACATGTCTCGAGTATTGTATCATTGTTATCACTGTAAGACGGGTTACTCATGTGTGACGACCGGATAGCGGAGTGGGTAGTGTACCTGCCTGCGACGCCGAGGTCGCGGGTTCGATTCCCGCTTAAGACAAATCTTTGTGTGCATGAACATGGGGGTTTGTCTGAGTCTGGGTGTTTCTATCTATAATAAGTATTTATTTACAAAAGAAAAGTATATATGTATTAGTATCAGTTATTCAACTACCCATAGTACAAGCTCTGCTTAATTTGGGACTAGATGGCGTTGTGTGTAAGTTGTGAGATATTTATTAATTTACCCGAATTTGCAGAGTAGTTCCGAATCTATTACATAGATTCATCAACTGGGCAAGACAATGTTAGCAATCGCGCGATGGTGACAATGCGCGACTAACTGCCCAGTTGACTTTAAAAATAATAAGTATAGTATCATCTCATACTTGGTTGTAAAAAAGGTCTCAAGGCAGTCGCTCCCGTAAAATACTGATATTCAGCTGAATCCGTTAGACTAGAAGCCAGAGTTAGGAAGGTCTGTAAGCATAAGTTTATAGTAAGCACTACCCTTATAGGAACCTACAGCAAGTAAAAGATTGTGTCACATGAAATGTAAGTGCCAGTAGGTAAACTTAATAAATCTGTGCTGAATGTGTTTACACAGAGCTTATTTTTTGTTTTGAGTATGAAGTGAACTTTGATATTGTATTATGGCCTTTGGAAATATGTGACTAGATAAAGTAAAACAACAATAACAACCATTGTTTGACATTATACTTCATACAGAAGACAGTGGTAAACGAAATCTTAACGAATAGATGTAAAAAAACAATATTGAATGTGGAACATGTTTATTTAGTTATAATTTTTTATGTTTAATTGAATATACTGTGTATTATTATTAAGTATGTATGTATTTTAAGCACTACCCTCATAGGAACCTACAGAAAGCAAGAGATTGCGTCGCGTAAAATGTAATCCTTTGATAGGTGAATTTTTGGTTGCAAATGATCGCAACAAAAATTTGTCCTCCTTTTGGACAGGATTACTGGCCACTGGTTCTTCACCATTAGATTCTTCTGTTATAGCTGTGAAATCCCATAATTTAATGTTGTAATCCAAGGACCCTGAAAAATATATAAAATATGCATTCTCAAATCTATCTCGAAAATGTTTGTTTATGGAACTATATATCTATATTGAGCTATATATCACCATACTAACCTGATGATAGAATAGTACCATCACGACTGAACGCCAGTGCGTGAACAGGCGCAGTATGCAGTTGTGGTAACAGGGCAGCAGGACAGCCAGTCGAAAGATCAAACACAATAACTTCACCACCACTCCCCCCAGATGCCAGCCATCTTCCACACATTGAGAAGGCGAGAGTGTATATTGTAGACTGAAAACGATGAGTATGATGAATGATTACAGCATGTTCATACAAAAAACATTTATTTTATTTAATAAGCACACCAACTGTATAATTACACAGGGCCATACAAACTATTATAATAATGTACAGGTAAATCATATAGTAATTACACAAATCACAGGCATGCATTATAAAAAAATATATATTGGATGTTTTATATATTATTTTATATTTATAATTAAATTTGAACATTTATTCATATAAATTAAAATTGTTTGTCAAGAAGTGTCTGTATGATGCAAATGTTTAGGCGCAAGCTGCACCTGCTTTTATTATTTCGTAGTAGTTAATAAGGAAAAAGCATGCTTTGTGCCTTTTCTGGTGTATGGCTAAGGCCTGTATCAAAAAAAAATAATTAAACCATTTTGGGGACTTCAAATTAAAAAAAAATCAGTTACCTTATGTCCCGTCATTATTCGAACTTGCGTTCCCGTCAAACAATCCCACAATCGGACTGTCCTGTCACTAGACCCCGTTCCTATGTAATTGGAATTCGGATGGAATTGTAAACACTGAAAGGTAAAAAAATACATTGAAATATATTTTAAACAACTTAACTTCACGATTCACTACATTATAAATGCACCCAAGTTTGAAAGGAAATCAGCTTTTTAACTGTAATAACATAGTTAATACATTACATCAACATCGGACAGATGTCCTGAGAATATCCTGAGTGGTTGATGGTGATCGGTGGCCCAGAGGCGCGCCGTGCGGTCGTGGCCGGCCGTCGCGAAGTAGTGTCCGTGCGGCGACCAGCGCACGTCCCACACCGTCCACACGTGGCCGCGGAACACCACCAGGCACGTCCAACACTGGAGAGACCAGAGTCTTACTGCAACAGTGATTAAGTATAATAAGTATGTTTTTAGGAATTAACACAATAATAAAACTTGATGCTATAGATATAGAACATCAAAAATATCAATTTAATTTAGGAGGTAGCATTAAGGATTGAGTATTATATAACTGAGTACCAATATGAGTACATACCTGTAGAATCTTCAGAACATGATAGTAGCATTGTCTTGAAAGGATCAAAAGAGACTTTGTAGACAGGTCCAGAATGGCCATAGAGAGTGCGGCAGGTATCTCTATCTTTTTCTTCCATCATTCTGACAAGCACATCACCTGTATAGATACATTTGATTTTAAGCTATCCCTTGAGTTAGACTAAAACAGATTCTCAGATACAGATAAAGATACGAGAAAGGCACCAAGCACTTCTAAAGCTTGTAT
This sequence comes from Hypena proboscidalis, assembly GCA_905147285.1. Classification (NCBI taxonomy): domain Eukaryota; kingdom Metazoa; phylum Arthropoda; class Insecta; order Lepidoptera; family Erebidae; genus Hypena; species Hypena proboscidalis. Next base: position 7,535,869 of record LR990130.1, read on the forward strand.
ACTCAGGGGCCTGCATAAGGATTTATCCATAAAATGATTGTGTTAATTTGTTTCAACCGTAAGCAAGCATACCTGCTTCTCTATCAATATCTTGCAATTTTTCAGCAGATTTCATTCCTCTAAGTTTCACAGGTGTCAATGTCCATACCTTCAAAAAAAATCAATTTATTAAATGTTTTCAAGTAATTTAACAATTAAAATCACAGTTTCGGTAAATATTACCTTAATATTGGAGTTACTAAAGCCAACAGCCAGTAATGTGGAATCGTCACAAATATCAGTGCAAATAGCAGTATGACCACTGTTCAAAAGGGTGTAGAAACAAATTGATGGCAGGCTCTCTGGTCCCAACTGAATGCGTTTTGAAGCTTCTCGTAAAGCCTTGCCTTTTTCAATTTTATCAGTTTCTTTTCTAAAAAAACAAATGATGTGATTATAAAAAAACCCTTATCTCAATTAAAGATTATTTTTGGTGGGGTTTTGTATTGGTAGAATATATTTGTATTTGAATTAAAAAAAACTAATTATGGCTTAACTTTAGTTAGTTATTTGAAAACGAAATATTGTAGGCAGGATAGGAAAAATTTTTATCAGCAAATATTTTCATATTTATACCATTGCATCATAAAAACAGTTAAACAGATACACACAATATAAACTTACAGTTCTGGTAAGGGAATTCTGTCATTAGGAGGGGCGTTGGGATCAGATTTGGGTTTTTTCATAAATATGTTGTCTTTTTTTGCTTTTTTCTTTTTAGGTTTGTCTGGAGTTTCTTCCACTTCCTCTTCATCTTCAACTGGCGCAGGAAGGATTTGTATATCAGGTTCTTTCAGAAGTCCATAATAAACCTTTGCACGGTTTTCTGTAAGAAGAAGTTATTATTTAAATCCATGCATAGGATTTTATTAATAAATCTATACATATTACAAAACAAAGTCCCCAAAAGCTGCCAACATGGATGGCAATTTGATCATAGTTTTGTGGACTGCAGTATATAAGCACTTATGACTTCCAGGGAGGAGGCTGAGCAGCTGCCCCCCCCTTGCCCTCTATGTGTACCACCATTACTACAGCTCTGATTTTCTATGGTTTTTACTAAAAGAATTGCACTATGCAGTTCTTGAGGAAGGTTAATAGTGCATACCAACATACCATATGGGAGCAGCACGCTGATGCTAATAAATAATATTTAAATAAAACATAAGACATGGAGCATTGTCATGATTATGACTGTGTAATTAAAACAGCCATTATTTAAAAAGTATTCAGGAATAATTACAAAACAACTATAAAAATTAAGTACCATTCCTCGCAGCCTCTCCAAGTAGACCTCCAGTGGTAGCTCGGACTTGAGCTTGGGTCCTTCCAGGCCCGTCATGTACCTCAACTTGTATGTGGTTGTTTATAATATTAATGATGACAGTTGAGCTTTTCTGCTCATGCAGGAAGCGTTTGAGCTGGGATGATGCATCTCGCGACAGTTGAACAACAAACTTGTTGGTGCTGAAGGCAAAATATAATTCTTGTTACTAATAGTGGTTTTAGTACTCCAACTTAATGAAATAGAAAGGTAAGCTGGACAAATTAATAGTTTAAAAATTATATTGCTATTTAAAAGAAATAAATAAAGAAAACTATGGCAATTTTTTTTCTCCTTTTTATGGGATCAAAATTTCTATGATTTTCTTGTATCTGTTATTTATTTAGCAGCAGAGCAGTTAAGACTGGAGTAAGACCAGTTATGTACCGGTAAAATAATAGACGAAAAAAAAAAATTACTTACAGGTAATTTAATTCCATCTTTAATTAATTTTGTGCTGTTATAAACATAACACAAATAAAATAAAAAGGATAAATCAATATTTAACATTAATCACCTTTACTTAATAGTATTTAAAAAAAGTTCACTCGACTTGTACAAGGATTAGCTCAATAGATGCAAGTTACCCCATTCCTCGGCTTTATCCATTGAGCAACAGTTATTGTGGCATCAACAGTAATAATCTGGTTCACACTGCTCACATACCAACCTCAACTTGAAAAATTTGTCAAAAATTGGTTGTGTGTGAGTGCCTTGTATCACATACCTGTATATTTCAGCAAGCTCATTTCCCTTTATTTGATCTTTATGTTTGACTATAGACAAACGGGTTAAATCTTCCTGACAGTAATCTTCTTGTTCTGTCCCAAACTTTTCCAAGAAGTTTACAGCATGTGCATTATGATCATAGAGAATTAATAGCAGGTACATATGGACAAATACGGGGTATAGTAGAGTGGACAGTTCATGCTGAAAGCAAAATTGATCAAAGTGTTAAATATACTTTTGTAGGTCAATTTCAATTATTTTCTTTTGGGTGTAGGTTTAGTGAATTTAAGTCTGGAATAAGCTAAATATAGTTAAATTGTATGTGCATACAATAGATTACCAACTACTATTATGATAAAAAGTTTGAGTACACACCTTATACACATCTAAAGAGTTCTCAACAAACTTCTTTAGGTTATCATAAGCAAACTCGTAACTGTACGGATCGCTTTCGGTATGATGCGATGTAAGAATACTGGCCAATTCAACTTCAGGCAAATCTAGATTCTCATACTCTAAATCACCTAAACTAGCTTCTTTTCTTAGTATATCTTCAGTACCCTGAAAAGTTAATTGTTACCATAATATTTACTTAAATGATGATGATTACAAATTATTCAAAAATAAAAGTGCAAACAAACTACATACCTTCAGATTATATTTTCTAAGAAGCTGTAATACAGCTAACAATGGAGTATTTTTGTCCCCCATTTTAAATTTATTTTGTTACATTCACTTGATAAGTATTTATTAATAATATATCAAATTTCTAATAGTTTCTCAATAAGTCGAGCTGGATAGCAGAACGAGAAACGACGCTAATGACCATTTTGACAATGACAGTTTGACAGCTATGAAAGTGGGTAGGGATTGCAACATTAGCTAAATCAGCAATGACATCATTGCTGATTTAGGATATTAATATATAATGTGATAAATCGATGGGTGTTGGGTCAATGTTGGTGGAATTCAATTGCGGTGGTTATGCGCTGAGCTTCCTAATTGTAGAGATTTTGTGAACTAGATTGCAACAATGTATAACCTGAACAGTCGAGCTTATCAATATTTCGGCAGTTTTCAACTATATTATAGAAAAAAAAGGTTATAATTGTTAACATTTTAATGAACTGTACCTTACCACCAAATAGCTATGCTGGTAATAATGATCTAGTGTCAATGGTTGTAATACTGAACGGTTTGAAGTTGAAATTAGGCCTTAGAGTTATTGGAGTTTTAGGGATAATATTGTAGTTTAGAGCTGATACGACGAATTTTCGATGAACATACTTAACCTTTTGCCTATTTTGGATCTTCATGAGCTAAAATCACTAAATGTCCCCTGGGCTCTAAGAATGCTATTTAAGTAGGGTCAGACTAGTTGATTATTGACATCACAATTGTACATTTTGACAGTTTATGTGATCTGCTAAATCAAATGCGCAAAAAAATAATTACAAATTTACAATTATGTTGTCAATCTTCGACAATTGAACACTAACACTAAGAAATAGTCAAAAAAATTGTTGAACTTGAAGCGAAACTTAAAGATTGTACTGTTTGAACTTCAAGTTAGATTAAGACTGAACTTTACTTTCGTGATCTTTAAGTCTGAATTAAAGCTTTAAATTGCTTTAAATAGCGTTTACATCAAAAGATCAACGGGCAAAATGAGAACCATGAACCATGAACGTGACGTTTCGAGTCTGACGTAACTTGGATTGTACCAAGGCATAGAGAGGAGAAGAAGAATTTCTCGACAAAAGTATTAAAAGAAATATTGACTTAACGTCGTCGGTGCAATTCAGCTCGCATCTCTTTGTTTAAGTAAGTACAGACAGAAATATATGACAAGCAAATTTATTTCATATTTTTCTGGCTAACAATTGAAAATACTATCAAACTAATAAACATATTTAGTAAGCAACGCAAGCAGGGTCGGCAACGCACGAGTGATGCCTTTGGCGTTGCAAGTGTCCATAGGCTACGGTAACTGCTTACCATCAGGCGGGCCTATGCTTGTTTGCCACCTCAGTGGAATAAAAAAAAAAAAAAGCGCTGCACGTGCGGTGCTCTTAGTTTGATCGGCCAAAGGAAACTAGCCTACAATTAATTGAAATTTAGAAAAGAACGTAGTTAAACTAGACTAAATTCGAGTTAGATAGGTTAGTAAAGTTAGTAGTAGTATATCTATTCTTTGATGTAAAATGTAAAAAAAATGTTAAAATTAGATTATGTCAAAAAGCTTATTATAGTATTTCAGACTACATAAATGATAATAGCATTTGGAAATGAATTGCTCTTCTTATGTGATTTTTTTATGTACTTCTATATTGTTATATTTTTCATTTTATATGATGGTGCACATGAGTTTCTCACCAGCTCTTCTCATAATGCAATACCCATCGGAGCTGGTACTTGGATTGATTTAAATTCGATTCTAAACAGTTTGATTAAAATTAATCTGAGCCCCGATTATTCGAATCATTGTAATTAGTATAATTTAGTATTAATTATTATTTATTTTTATATCATTTTTTGTAATGTTTTGACGTGTTCAAGCGCCTCCCGGGGCCTATGAAAATAAATGATTTGAATTTGAATTTTGAAATTTGAATTTGATGAAAATTATGGTCAATCTTGCATCGTGAAATACTGACAATAATATTGTAGGTGTGCGGGTCGCCAATAAGTAGTGTGGTGTGTTGCATTCGCCTTGTTGTAAACAACATTTTCGTAATTTTTTATCACATTCACGTTTTTCTTTATAATAAGTTGACAAAAGCGAATGGCTTGACTTCAAATAGAGCTAGAGCACAAGAACGCTGTGAAGAAACCGCTCCGAGGACCGAGCACGCCCGAAGACGCAAGAACGCTTAAAAAACTGTTTGTACGTTCTAGGGCCGTTTAAAGCAAGCGTGCGAGCATTCTTAGAATATTGTATTATAGTTCGAGATTCAATTCAAAACTTTATTGCATTTCACAAAGTATTCTTACGTGGTAAGGTTTATCATTAATATGAGTCATTGTGGACCCTGTCGGGCATAACAAAATAGAAAAGAGAGTGATAATCTTATTATTAAAAATTGGAATAGTCATTAAACAATTATTATGATTACCTGTGACGCCCTAATAATTTAATCATTCATATAATATTCGTTTATGGAGTAGTAGCATTTTTCGACAAAAAAAATATTTTAATCACTACATAGTATAAAACAAAGTCGCCTTTTCTGTCCCTATGTGCGCTTAAATCTTTAAAACTACGCAACGGATTTTGATGCGGTTTTTTTTAATGAATAGAGTGATTCAAGAGGAAGGTTTTTATGTATCACTATCACTTCACTACATAGTATAAAACAAAGTCGCCTTTTCTGTCCCTATGTGCGCTTAAATCTTTAAAACTACGCAACGGATTTTGATGCGGTTTTTTTTTAATGAATAGAGTGATTCAAGAGGAAGGTTTTTATGTATCACTACATAGTATAAAACAAAGTCGCCTTTTCTGTCCCTATATCCCTATGTGCGCTTAAATCTTTAAAACTACGCAACGGATTTTGATGCGGTTTTTTTTAATGAATAGAGTGATTCAAGAGAAAGGTTTTTTATGATAATACATGCATATTATAGTAGAGAAAAGCCGAGAAATTTAAAGATTTGTAATGTGATGTCGTAACAAACATATTTTTCTGCGCTTACATTGCAAACGCTGGCTAAACCTTACGAGATAGATCAAATTTATGTACTACGTAATTGTATATCTTGAAAAGATGAATAAAAAAGTCCGCGACAGCATATGTTTATCTCCTAAAGATAACCCACAGTAACCATTTTTATCTTTTACATATTACAAAAAAAATATGTGTTATTTACCAAGCTATTTTAAACGATACAGTATCATTACTTATCCAATTAAATACATTAGATACGTTGTGCATTTCATGTAGATCAAAATTGCCCTTTATAGCATGTGATTTAAATGATTATTTTCGAAGATATTACAGATTTAAAAATTGCGGGACGTAGAGTTTGCGGCGGTATCGACCGGTCGGGGCGGCGCCACTATGGAATATCGTAGAACAACTGCTGATTAAAAATGGTTTTTGTCAATGTCGCTACTGACATGCTTTTTTCATTTTAATCAATAGTTTAAGGACCAAACTAGACTATAATATCAAAAAAATATACATAATTATATAAAGTAATTTTTTACAACACCACAAACTTTATAGTTTTGACGGGCGTCCATGTTAAGCCCGTTCACTTCATCAGTTTCAAATTGATTTTATTGTTATACGTTACAGGAAAAGGTATAATGTATTATATATTTCTAGAAACCTCGTTTTTTGAAAAATATGAAATAACTATTGTGTATTTAATATTATGTTAACGGTTACCTTAAAATAATTGCAAAATAAAATATGGTGAAAATTTTTTTTTTTAAAGTTCATCGAGACTTTTGACAGTTGCCCACGTTTACCCATGCTTTACATTTAATGTTGATTTGTAGCCTAGCTATCCATAAACATAAACAAATAAGAAAAAGCTGCGGATATTTGCGAATTTCGGAGTAATTAGTAAAAATGTGATAAAAGTCAGAAAACGGAAAACCGCTCGCTATCTATAGCGGTTTGAAATGTTGCTGTTTACATCAATAGTTTGCGGTAAGTTTCGTAATTTATCATTGATATTAGGGCGTTTATCATTTTTGCACTCATGTTGCGTGTGAAAATATAAATCAACAAGATGCACACTACCCTCATATTTCATAAAGTATATAAATAGTTGTTTTATAGTGGTGAATTAACAGAAGTATAATTATTACGAATACAAAATAACTACGTGCTTTGTTGACTCTTCAAAATGTCTACTTTTAAGTGTTCTAAACGTGAAATAATACTTTCGTATATCGAAGGAGGAAAATCATTGGAGGCATTATCAACAGTTTTAAAAGAAAATTATCATGTATCTGAAGACAACTTATGTTTCATACTCAGTGATTTTCAAAGACATATTATTCCCGCTTTTAAGAAACGATGGACAGTAGCTTCACGGAAAAAGGATATATTTTTAATGAGAAAAAGTAAATGGTTGGAATCAGAATATTCAGTAACTTTACCGAACTCTGAAGACGTTACATCCGTCTTCACACCATCTACTTCTTCTGGAAAACGTGGGAGACAGTGCGTATCTTGATCATCGATAAACCAAGACAAGTAAGTGGTAATTCTAATGACGGTAATACTGCCAGAAGATTTTTTTACAATGCAAGCTGCTCTGCTGAAATTACAAGAGTGGATATAAATTTGATTAAACGACTTTACATAATTCTGCAAGCTCTTTCATCGGGTGTAATGATAAATGCTGAAAAATTTGGCAGTTATGCTATGGAGACTGCCAGGATCTATGTGAGCAAATATGAATGGCACTACATGCCATCTTCAGTTCACAAAATTTTGATTCACGGAGAAAGTGTCATAAAGCATTTTGCAGTACTTCCTATCGGAAGACAGTCAACTTTCGGAAGATGCACAAGAATCTCGTGATAAGGATTATAAAAAATTTCGTCTACATCATGCTAGAAAATGCTCAAGATCCGCTACAAATGAGGATGTATTTCATACTCTTCTTTATACTTCAGATCCTTACATAACCAGCATTAGAAAGCCGTATGCTAAAAACGTGAAGGAACTTGATGAAGAAACCTTAGATCTTATGAAAGTGAACGAATTAATTTTAGATCCCGATCAAGTATATTTTTTTTTTATATTTTAATTGATTTGTATTTTGTTGTACTATATGACATTTGATTTTTGTAACATTATAATAATAGTATTAAATTGTTAAAAAATAAAAATTGGACATTTTTGATAATTTTGAATTTGTTTTATTTTTTAATGTATGGTTTTAAATTCAATCATAACAAATTATATTTCATTTGAAGCCATATACACTATTCTATATTTGTGCAAAATTTTAGATCATAATATTCAGAAATAAAAAAGATATTGATTTTTAATCAGAAATAGACCTTTATATTCCACCGTGGCGGCGCGGGAGCGAGCCTGTTCAGAGGGACAGAGAATCGTCAATAGAGCGTGAGGCTCGACTCAGTCAGCTTCGGGATAAAAATAGAGCTGAGAAATGTAAAAAGTAAATAAGTAAAAATGTTGTGTATGAATATTCCAAAGATAGCAGGAAATCTTCATGGTATAGGGAAAGGGGAATTGTTTTACTCCTAATTTAACGCGTGCGGGCCACGGGTAGTAATGAATAAATCAAAACTACCTACTGGATCAATTTTAATCATTTTTTCAGTGAGTGACATAGGCTATAATATATTATTATTATATACCCGTGCGAATCCGGAGCGGGCCGCTGTGTTTATATACAACATTCACAGTTTTTCTGTAGTGTATTTAGTATCAGCATTGTACCCGTGCGAAGCCGGGGCGGGTCGCTAGTTTAATTATAAATGCAGATGCTGTTTCTTGTGATTTTATTTCTTCCGGAAGATGGTTGTAGGTTTATTTTGATTGACATGACTTGAGGGCTGTTCGAGTGCATGTGTAACGTAGAGGTTGGAAGCTTCAGCAAGTTTCGGGGACGAAGGGCGTATTTAGATTGCTGTTCGTCTCTTTTTGAATAAAATGCCGGATATTTGCGCGTAAATTAACATATTTACAAAATATACATGCCAGGAATAGTTAAGATCTTGAGTTTCTTAAAATGAAGTTTACAGCTTTCTGTCACTTCTGTATTTACTAATATACGAACCAGTTTTTTTTTTTAGTTTCGACCTGATTTTTTGAACGTGGGATTCAATTTCTTTGATTCCAATTTATTTGCGAGTCTATGCTTATTCCAAAAAGGTTAAAAGTGTTAACTGCTTGTATTTTTTTATCCCGATTCTTGAAAACAATTTTTATTTTTGTTTTTGGAACGGATGAACGTAATGATGATTCAACGTAATGAAGATCATTACGTTCATAATGTATGGAATTGAAACCTATTTTTTCATGTATAATTTGACATGAGATATTGTTTTTTAGCCTATCAATTAAAATTTGGCCGCAAATTTGTTAACTTGAACTTAAACATACTGGCTGGCTGGCTAAATATTGGTTAATGCCCGGTTTACATTATTCCAGTCCAGTGATCTAGCGAGATTCCAGTCCAGTGCTGGACTGGATCTGTTACGTTTACATTATTCCAGTTATTTGAAGTGTGAACACTACAGTGACAATGATTTCAAGAAGAGATCAGTTTCGAAAATGTTTTAAACATGCTCAATCACTCTTGCTACAAGAAGTCCGCAAAAACAACCAACACGTGTGTACTTCGTTAGCACTGGAATGGCACTGGATTGGCCGTCTACATTATTCCAGTTGCACTGGATTGATCGTACTGGAATGAAAAGTAGACCGCGAATCCAGTTACTGGACTGGAATGCTTACTGGATTCAGTTCATTCCAGTGCCGGTTTACATTTTTCCAGTAAGCAATCCAGTACTGGACTGGATCGCTGGACTGGAATAATGTAAACCGGGCATTAAGTTTTAATTGTTTACATCATTAACGTAATAATCTTGCAGCCGGATGTCAGAATAGTATTCTATAATAATATAATCTTTGCGAACACAGAGAGTTTACTAAACTAATGCACTAAACCTGTTTACATTAAAATTATTTGATAGAATGAGTCAAATCAAAGGAATTGACAACTAGTTTTATTTGACGTGCAAGAGCGGCGCTTTTCTACATTTGGCATTTTGGCATCGGTGGACACTGAATATGACTACGGTTGGCTTATTTCTCTGAGGTTCGAAACCATTTGAACCAAAGAATATAATTCACAACTGAGGTTCGAACCAAACAGTACCTACTAAACCGAATGGTAGGTATGTGTAGGGTATGGTTCTTTTTTATAAAATATATCACACCGACACAATTTATGTAATTCCCAGAAGGGTTAGGCCTGGGCCTTCATTGGCCAGGTGTATACCCGGCATATTTGAAACGTGGAAGACATTCCCGCCAAAAATTGGTACTAGAAAAAAGCGAAGCTCTAGAAAAGTATACTGGATTGACGGCAAACATCATATAGTTACCTATAGTTATTTTACATTAGGTAGAATAATTAACTTTTATGCATGATCATTTTATCGTCTTACGTCATACATGCTTAAGTGCCTAACTACCTTTGAAGCTATGAGTATGAGTAGGTAATTTTAAAGACGGAACCCGAACAGAATGCTTGCGTAACTTTCCTGTCGGTATGATTAACGACGTAATTAATTACAAGATACCGTCACACTAAAATATAGAAATAGTAGTCGCGCTTCCGCAAACGCTCGTAATGCAAAATTGAAAGAAGAAGAATTAAATGATGAGTTAGATTTTTATAAATAAGTCGGTTTTTTGAAACATTGAAAAAACCACATGATTGCCTGATTGACATAGTCAACAAGTCTTTGCCATAAATGCAAAAAAACAACCCTAATTTAAAAAAATGCACTTATTATCGATTACTATAGCCTTGATTCATTAAACGACTTAAAAAAAATAACCGCCTTTGAAAAGATTGTGTAGCTTATGTTGCTGACTGTACCTTTACACGAAGTTCGACTACTATCTTTTACTACGAGACCATGGTGCCGAGCTTGCATACAAAAACATAAGTAAGTAGTTAGGTACTCCAGTCAGCCAATGTTATATTATTAAGAAAATTAATTACTGCGACAAGACGCTTGACTTTCTTTACCTTTATTATTTATTTCTTACATAGTTCTAGGGAAGTTCCTAGGCTCCGTATTTTTTTTGTAAAAAAGAGATATTGTAACTTATGTCGATGTTTGTTTTAACAAATCATCGCTCAGAATACCAGTCTTTTGTCGTTGATCGATTGAGACCTAATTTGGTTTTAAAAACGACAGTTGCACTAGGATCCATTAATTTATCGCGAGGGTTTTACAACAATTATTTGCGGCATCACACAAAGATTAGACGATTAGACGAACGAAGAAAGGGATCGAAGACATAAACACTAGCGTAGTGAAGAATGGCGTGTGCAATAACTACGCCAACCGTGCACTCGTTTATTTGTCTTTCCGGATATTTATGTAGGACGATGTATAAGTAGGTTAGGTAGGAAGGTTAGGCGACCACTTCAAACCTTCAGCCAAACGTGCACTCGTTATGGGCACAAGTGGCGTAATTCTGTGGCCCTTCTATACACAATCAAATTACGAAGGGAGCAGTGCCGGATTAAGCCAGCGCGGGTCTGTAGCAAATCTGTCAGGGGGGCCTTCAATAATTTTTATATGTTATGGGGCATTTGACCTGCTTTAGGTTTTAAAGTTTATACTATTAACTAAAACATAACTATTAACAGTTATTTATTAAACAACTTTTTTTGATTTAATGTGGGCAAATTTAGATATAACGTTTTCCATATCTAGTTCTTTAACCAAATCATGCTCTACAAGCTGGCTCATTTATATCGGTCAGTATGGGCAAGTCTGTATTTACAAAACGTACACAAATTTGTTCTTACAAGCAAGATATTTTACGCTACTATTTAAATTTATTATTTTTACGGTTAGACAGGCGTTGGAGCGCGGGGCTCTTCAATTCGCGGGGCCCGTAGCATTTGCTACTCTTGCTATATGGCTAATCCGGCACTGGGAGGGAGTTAGGACTGGTGAGTTTTAGACGGGTATAATTGCGTATATTGGTGTATAAGGGTATAGGGTGGATCTGGGTGTGCTTTGTGTGTGTGAAATGTATGTTTGTGGACATCCTCGCCCCGACACAGGAGTTATGCTTACTCTTTTACATTTTAATAAAAAAAATACGACGTAGCGACTTTGATTCAAACCATAGATTCCAGATGTGGTCAGTGTTAATGTCCTCTAAATGATTTTGTCGCTATGTCGCATCCATTCTGTATATCTGTCCTGTATATTTGTCTGCACGTGTGGTGTAGTGGTTTAAGCGGTCGCCTCGCCACTTTACACTGCACTGGTGTTGTGGGTTCGATCCCCACACGGGACAAATCTTTGTGTAATTCGCACTTATTTGTTTAATACTACACTATTTTGTTAATTCTGAGACTGGGTATGCACCCAGTCTCAGAACAAATAAGTGCGAATTACAGTTGAGTGAGTGAATGTGTGTATTTGCCTTGTCATTAGGACCATTGGATAGTGTAATTGCTTCTGGCGTTCTATCTAATGTAGAAAATCCAAATATCTAATAATGGGCAATACCTATATAATTTGATAAGTTCAATTTAATCGCCAATTTCCCTTTGACTGACAAAATGGTCTAGTGGTAAGCGCATGAGCCTATTACTGCGAGGTCTCTTGATTCCCGGGTCGAGTAAAGGGTTATTTGTGAATTTTGCGTCAGGAAAATCACATTAGCTGCACGGAGTTGGAATTGTACCCGGTGGATGGCGGTAGGCTCACCCTCTGTCTCAGGGGACCCGGGCGTTATGTTACGATTTGTTATTGTTTATTGAGTGAAATACAAACGGCCTTCGAACTTGCAAATTAATAATTGAAAGAGGTATAGCAATGGTATATCTAAGTATTTAGTAATTTAATATATCTTACAGACTTCTTTGCTAGTGGCAGAACATATATTTTTTTATCGAGCTTCAGGGAGTACGCATAATTGCCTGAACTGCCAGAATTTTGGCAAATAATTGTTAGTTGGCAACTTGTTGTTGCATAAATAACTGTGATGCGGTTTAGTGGTAGGACCGGATTAGACCCTGAAATTACCAGCACATGAGGCATAATTTCGTATCTAGTCTGGCGACTATTTGGAATGTAGATGCTCATGAGCTGTTGCCACCAGGTGGACTTAGACCAGATGTGCCTATTCGCTACAAACGTCATTCTAAAAAAATAATAAAGGTTTGTCCCAAAAACTCGCATGTTGCATTCATAATAAAAAGGTTAAAAAAAAACTGCATATTTCGAAATACAAGATTTTATTATAACTTCGGTATGTAAGGGACCGTTTTCAAATATAAATGGTTTCGCAGGTATCAAGTTACAATGTATTATGTATTCCAAAGTCCAAAGGTCAGTAGTAGAGAGCGATTAACATAAAGGAGTGGTGGTCGCAGGTGGTGTAGCACGAGAATTCATCCCTTCACTCGTTGAAGGAAGATAAACAGTTGTTCACGTAATGTACGGGACGGAAATGACAAGTGTGGTAAACCCTTTCCTATAGCGGTACTTTGCGATCTAGTAACTGTTTGTCTATTTATTTTTTCAAATAGACCTATCTTATGTACAGGTTCCGGTCAGTGAATTCACTGACCTGAACCTGTACATAAGATAGGTCTATTTGAAGGATATATATTTATATTTAATTATATTGATAGGTCTATTTGGTAGGAATTGAAATAATAACGATTCTGTCGCGTTTTTGTTATATCTAAGTATTTTTTATTATTAGCTGTGCAGACGTTTTAAATAAACATAGGATTTTTTTGGGAAACGTCGTCGAATACACTTATCATTACCATCCTATACATCATAAAAAATTATTTGGGTTATTGGGCTACGCTCTTGTGAGTGCGTATAATTATAAATATACGTACGTATAATTATAAATATACGTATAATAATAATAATATATGGGTCAATAACATAACGTTGACCTCAGATGTTTAAAGTTTCCTATAAGAAGTTGTTCTTGAGGCATTCTTAATGGGGTCTCGTTACCCCATGACGGTTCTTTACAACTATTTTATTTTCCTTCTAACATCTGAAGTCAAAATTATGTTATTAAATGCCCCTTTATTTAATCATAAAATAGAACATTACAACATACTCCTTTCGAAACATGAATTAATATGTAAAATTATACCGATCCCTGTCGATATACCAGACCTTGGAATGGATGTCATCTCCAATGAGCGATTCGTCTAGGTTTTCTACAGTTTAATGAATAGTCTATACATTTATTTTGATATATTATGTACTAAGTAACAAAAGACGATTAGTGTGTGAAAGTAAATTCGCAAATAACGGCACTCAGACATTTTATTTTTGGGGATTTGTAAAAACATACATACAATATTTTTGCGAAATTATAGTTAAAAAAACTATTTTTAAAATGATACAGAGTGACCCATTTATGGTAGTCCACAGATTTTTCTTAAAAGTAGGATATCCCATTGATTGATTTAAACCCAACATAATGTTCCGCAAAAATTAGTAAGTAGTTTAAAAGTTATTATTTTGTACAGATTTTTTCTTAAAATCGTATGATATTCGGTGTTAAGGTACTACAGTCATGTAGCTTGCTAGCAAAGAGCAATTTTTGCAGTTATTATATATTTATCAATGCTAACCTCACATCACAAGGTACTTTTTTCGATAATTAGCACAGTTAGAATTTTTGTGTAGAAATTTATTTTTAATGGTATTTTTTGAAAATTGGACTGGTTTTAAGTGTTTATGTTAATATTCGGAACGTAGATCCAGCTTACTAAAAGGTCTGATGCCATATTACTATATTGGGGTAATCTCAAAAATTTCTCTTTGCCTTTAAGTAACATGTCCGGTCGTATTACTACTACACACCAAATTTTATTTGATTTAATGCAACCAGATTTAAAAAAAAACAAACTTTAAGAATCTTAATTTTTAACTACTTACTTTCGCAAAACATATTATTATATTGGATTTAAATCAATCATCTGGATGTCTCTTTGGACTTCTTTAAATGGGTCACCCTGTATAAGAGGTGACAGTGCCATAAGAATTTAAGGCTTAGTTAATTTGGAATCGGGTAATTTGCAAATTTATTTTCACAATTGCCTAATGTAGGTAGTCCTCCTTTAACGGTCCCGAGGATCACTAATAAATACAGTGAATAATTGTTAATTTCGGTATATTTTCATAATTTGTATCAATGTATCAAATACGATTTGACTAATAAAATAAGAATTCTACTATTTTTATTTTCGTATCTGCATAAAACTCTTGAAAACATCCACAACAAATATTCATCTACGAAGGTTTAGAATATATTAAAATTTCAACAAAATAATGATTTCATAAAACTATCTCTATTCCACCATCCAATGAACAACTTCTTGACGCCCAAAGAGTTCTAACAGATATTTGCCGAGACGATTTACACTATAATCTATCTTTTAATAAAACTATGAGTAAAATCCTAAAAGCAAACACTATTACAATAGGTATGACTGTCTACAGCGATAAGTTTAAGAAAATTGGTATCTAAATATGTTACTGTTTATAAAAACGATCAAATATTTAGTCGAAGACAGGGATTTGCTTAGCAATTTATAATAACATTCAGGTATTTTAATGAGATATGTCTTATAGATAATTTCCTCATTAATCGAGAAAATAAAAACCGTAGCAAATACAGGACATAATAGCACAACGGTAAGTTAGTCTTCCCTCGAGGAATAATAAACCCATCTTAAGATAAACAGTACGTACATAATATTAAAGACTTATTCAAAATTGTAGCAAACGTACACTAATTACTTCTGAAACACGTCAGTCTTAAGATCCGTCTATTATTACCAGTGTATTGACAAGTATAACTATTTACATTACTAACTAATATTGCGTAGGAGGTACAAATATTATCATTGTGACATCGCGCATCAAATTGTTAGTCAGCCTTGGCTTGTTGTCCATAAAATTGCTTATAATTTTTACCTCTTTAGTATGCTTCAAATCGCTTGAATAAGCTTGTTATCTATCAGTCAGTTAAATTTAGCGACATTTTGTCAGAATTGAGCGATTTCAATTGTTTCCAACATTATCGTTTCGTATGCGACTCTATTTCGCAATCGTCGTTCAAATTGAGTTACATTTTAGTACACTATTACATCCAATCGAACCGTCACCAATTCTCACTGAAATGCCTTGATGCATTGATAGATGCGACGACTCTACACATTAAATAGGGTCAGTTCTAATGTCACTAATGCTACAATTAAATATTATTGGTCGTTGATAAGGTAAAGCTATTTATTGGTTGTACAGTGCGTTCTTATATCTTCCAATTTATACTAAAACTAACTGTTTTACCTAAGTAGTGCAATCACTTACCAAAGAATTAAAATTTTGCTTTAACAGTATACTTACCTACGTGCCTAAAGAAACCGTTTATCAATTTTAGTTAAATGAGTTGAAAATAAACATTATAACAATAATGTTTATAAAATAAAAAACTACTAGACCAAACTGTAAGAAATTTTTATGGGACAGCTATTTCGCGTCGAAAGAATCACGCGAATCGGTCCAATCGGTCGTAATCGATGTACATACATAGAAAAAAAAACATACCGGCCGAATTGAGAACCTCCTCCTTTTTTGGGAAGTCGGTTAAAAATAACAACTTTTTTGTGAATTACGTCATAGTTATATTTTTCTTTATTCGACTAAAATAATTCAGCAAGAACGCACTCTACAACACAATAAATTGTACATTTACAATACTGATGTATTTAAAAGTATATCACACTACCTAATTGTTTTTATTTACTTTAAGTACGTCTTAAATCTATAACTCGTACAACGGAAAAATTAACTAAGTATATTGATTAGACTCATTAGATAGGTAACAAAAAATAAACATTTAAGAAGCTTATGGATAGTTACAATATCTATATTAATACTTATTTTCACATAACGTCTAAAAAACTATAATTAATAATTTTTTTTGCGAGCACATATTTTGACTAGAGTTCGCATCTCTTTTTTGCAATTTATTGACAAGAATCGCACGCAATTTTTTGGTCGTGGATAGCTTACTTGGCAGAGCGGTTTCTGTACTCTGAGTGTTAAAAATCTAGTATACTTTTAAAAATCAACAAAATGAACTCTAGTTAAGTTACTCGTACGACAATGTCGGACATACTATTTTATAATGTAGGTATAAGTAGGTATAGGTCAGGTAAAATAATACTTTAATAGATAATATTATCCAGTAAAAGGTAAAGTCAGCAACAAAAGTAGCTGAACACTTAAAAATTTTCAAACCTTTACACAACTTGCATTTTTCACATAACAATTTTCTTTCTTAACATTCATCTCATGTAATCGATTACGTTTTAATTCATCCAGTCATGAATAATTACAATTTTCGGAATTAAGTGACTGAAAATTTGTTTGTGTGTAGCTACTTCTGTTGCTGACTGACGTAAGTACCTAATAATAATAATTAGACTAATTACTTATTAAAGCTTGTTAACACAATAATATCAGGATTTTATAGATAGCTGCCCTAAAAAAATATGATAAGGATATTCGTGCTCTATGTAGGTATTTGATAATCTTAAATATCCTTCAAAGAATTCGATGTTCAAACTACTGGGTGGGATTTGCGTGGTAAACGTGGAACAGGCTTAACGTGATCCAAGAGACTAACCCAATACATTTGCTATTTCCTGGTAAACATTGGGATTTAACGGTGAAAATTATTTACATATTTTGTAGAAACATTTTTGTACCTAGAGTTTCAAAATCATAATTGATTATTTTTATAGCATTTAGCTATGCTTAGCAAATTATACTAAGCAACAGTTGAAATAGATATGGGACCGGCAGGATTTGAACCTGCGACCTTACTGCACACCGGGCAGCCGCTTTAGCCATCCAGCTACGGTCGCCTCTTACCAGAACCCTAAATTTCTTAACTGTATGTTCTGATCACGTTCATCCAAATGCGTTTCAAAATCATATTCTTAATCAATGAAAATTCTTTCCACAAGTTCATTTTTGTAAATTTTCGATTTTCTTATGACTTGTACCTATTTCCAGCTTGTGGCAATTTCCGATATAAAAAATGTGCACCCAGGATCTTTAAATCATGTATCTACTGAATCACTGGTAAGGCTACGTCACGATGTAATTTACACCCAGTGTAGATAAATTATAAATTTTATGTGTATTTGAGATGCTACGATCGCAGCTATCGGCGAATGCTTCGCGAATTTTATCGCGATGCGATGATGTTTATTCAGTCGGGGACTCGTGACAGTCATCAATGACCAATTTCCTTTGAAACTTAGTGGAATGATCAAAGGATTTGCATAGTGAGTTTTAGTCAAAGTCAGCTGCAGTTCCGTTGGTGGAAAAAGCAGCTAGAGGGGCCCAAACGCGTAAAAATAATTTTCCAAGAAACGAACGAGCGCACGGTCATAGTAAAAATAGATAAGTATGTTATCTTCGAACAAAGATACATCGCGCCGTTTGTATGTACGCGTAGCGCTTGCCACGCCCCGGGTTCATGTACGTACGCACGCACACTACGCCGCTCGGCCACTCACTCGGTCACCGGTAGTGCGGGCCGTGTCATTACTGTGAGCGGTCGGTGTTTGTTTAAAAAATTAGGTACGGTTACGCGCTGCACTGCAAAATGTCTTCGCGAGTCAAAAGATATTATTGTGAAGTTTATGGTTGTTCAAACGACACTATTTCAAACCCCAAAAAATTTCTGCTTTAAGTGTAAGAGATTGCAACCTTATATACTACGGATAATTTTATTAATATAATATTGGTCTATTTGACAAAGAATTTAATTTCATAGTATTATTCTCTCCATAACCATTTCTAGTCATTGTATTTTGGTTGCTATAACTTACACATAACAATTATTGTCAATAAACAAACAAAATTGTATGAATTATTTGAAAAGATGGTGAACATGAGTTTCTCACCAGCTCTTCTCATGATGCAATACCCATCGGAGCTGGTACTTGGATTGATTTTAATTCAAACCTCAAAGTTGAATTGAAATCAATCTAAGCTCCGGTGATTCAAATCATTTTGTTGCAATTAATATTATAATTTAATTAGCTTAATTTTATTTATTTGAACGTTGATGTTTGTTTTGACGTGTTCAAGCGCCCTTTGGGGCCCATGGAAATAAATGATTTGACTTTGACTTGACATAAATAAATGCTTGGTTTTGTAAAAAAAACGTTTTTTTATAATTAAAAAAATAATTTCAGTACAGGTAATTTAAAATATCAATCTGACAAGTGACAACCCTGCGCCTCGAGCAAGTTTAGGTATCGTGCGCTCCTAAACGCCGGGAGTTGGCCTACTTATCTATTTTTACTATGGCACGGTCTATGAGTATACCTACACAATATTCTCGGTATCATGCCTTATCATGATTAAGTGCAGGCTCACCATGACAATAAAGTTAATCTGAATATGGATAATGCGCTAGTCATTGTAGATAACTAAAGAAAATGCATTATGTATATAAATTCTAACGTAGGTAATCAATATAAAGTAACTGTCGGTACTCGGTAGGGTGAATTTAAAGTAGAATACAGGCCGAAATTGGAATCTATGAGATGGTAGGAAATGCGACAGACCCTCGAGAATGACGATGTAATTTTAGTAATTGCATCTTGAAACGACTTTGAAAATTTGGTCTCAAATTTAAGCCGTTCCTTTGCCGTGGAATAACCTGTAATAACGTCATTATTAACAATATTAGTTAAATATTCAAAATTTCCTTTCAAGAACCTTACCTACCATTACGTCTGATTGCCACTGTATTGCAAAATTTGAATATTTCTTAATTTTTGGGTAGCTATTGAGATGCAATAAGAAGTTGAAGTACGAAAACTGTAGGTACTCTATCTATATGTATATTTAATACTGGTTCATTTATAAAAGATTTCATTTATAGACTCTATAATGACATGGTACAAATTAATTACTCACACAAACGCTTAATCTAGGGATTTCACATACCATGAGCCTATATCTATCCACGCCACACCACGCTTGTCACATCAAAAGGATTAAAACCGTTGACCCGTTTATACGCCAGATCAGTACTAACCACAAATCACAGGATTCGATATTCAAATTCAAAACAAAATTATAGAATTCATTTGATTGACGACCGGGAGTTTTGTGTTAAATCTACCCTCCATAGCTCCGATGCAATTTATCGCTTCAATTTATACTCTTACCCTCTCACAAATAAATTTGTGTAGCGGTTGTAATGTTACTTACATTGCACAATGCTTTGTCTCCTTCTTTTAATGGCAATGTTATACGAAAAGAAAGAGACAATTTAGTTGTTATAATAGAATTTTCAGATTTTGTTTACCAAGAAACTGTTAGTATTCAATCAGTTAGATAACAGCTATCATGCTCTGTGGTGATCCTATAAAAGAGTGTTTGATATTTTTGAACGAACTTTGCAATCATATTAAGCTTTGCTAATATGACCCGCATAATGGTCATTCTTTCGTGGTTCTTTGTATCGTTGAGTGTTATACGGGGTGGATGCGACATAGCGACATTTATTGAAACCACAGCTTCTATACATGGAAAGTATGCATTTCCACCGGATAAAAAAATCTCTGGCGAAAAAAAAAATTCACGTCTTCCGAACAAATTGCACGATCGCAATGTTCAAATTGTTCGGAGAACGTGTTTTTTTTTTTTCGCCAGAGAATTTTTATCCTGTGGAAATTGATACTTACCATGTATAGAAGCTGTGGTTTCAATAAATGTAGCTATGTCGCATCCACCCCGTATAACACTCAACGATACAAAGAACCACGAAAGAATGACCATTATGCGGGTCATATATAGCAAAGCTTAATATGATTGCAAAGTTCGTTCAAAAATATCAAACACTCTTTTATAGGATCACCACAGAGCATGATAGCTGTTATCTAACTGATTGAATACTAATAGTTTCTTGGTAAACAAAATCTGAAAATTCTATTATAACAACTAAATTGTCTCTTTCTTTTCGTATAACATTGCCATTAAAAGAAGGAGACAAAGCATTGTGCAATGTAAGTAACATTACAACCGCTACACAAATTTATTTGTGAGAGGGTAAGAGTATAAATTGAAGCGATAAATTGCATCGGAGCTATGGAGGGTAGATTTAACACAAAACTCCCGGTCGTCAATCAAATGAATTCTATAATTTTGTTTTGAATTTGAATATCGAATCCTGTGATTTGTGGTTAGTACTGATCTGCGTATAAACGGGTCAACGGTTTTAATCCTTTTGATGTGACAAGCGTGGTGTGGCGTGGATAGATATAGGCTCATGGTATGTGAAATCCCTAGATTAAGCGTTTGTGTGAGTAATTAATTTGTACCATGTCATTATAGAGTCTATAAATGAAATCTTTTATAAATGAACCAGTATTAAATATACATATAGATAGAGTACCTACAGTTTTCGTACTTCAACTTCTTATTGCATCTCAATAGCTACCCAAAAATTAAGAAATATTCAAATTTTGCAATACAGTGGCAATCAGACGTAATGGTAGGTAAGGTTCTTGAAAGGAAATTTTGAATATTTAACTAATATTGTTAATAATGACGTTATTACAGGTTATTCCACGGCAAAGGAACGGCTTAAATTTGAGACCAAATTTTCAAAGTCGTTTCAAGATGCAATTACTAAAATTACATCGTCATTCTCGAGGGTCTGTCGCATTTCCTACCATCTCATAGATTCCAATTTCGGCCTGTATTCGACTTTAAATTCACCCTACCGAGTACCGACAGTTACTTTATATTGATTACCTACGTTAGAATTTATATACATAATGCATTTTCTTTAGTTATCTACAATGACTAGCGCATTATCAGCATTGGTGGAAACGCATACTTTCCATGTATAGAAGCTGTGGTTTCAATAAATGTCGCTATGTCGCATCCACCCTGTATAATTTAATTAAAGGCTTAATAATAAGTGCAGTCTTCTTTAAGTACGGTATAATCTTTCACTGGTTTTCAATAAAGCCACCTCAAAGTGTGAATAATTGTGAGGGGGACTTCAAAGTGGAAAAGTGGTATTAATGATTTTTTAAATTAGACTAGTGTATAATATCATTTTATGCGTTATGGTACCTTTATTTTGTAATATTTTCAGTTTCTGAACGTCGCTTGTAAACACTTATCGTTTCCACCCTGTTCACAAACACCGTCACAATATATTTATTTGATATACATTTTTGATTACCAGTTACGCCACTAACTAATTGATTGTGAAATTGTATCGAGAGAGACCTTTACGTTATGGGCTCATTACTCACATAACAATCTGTTGGGTCCAATCAGCCGGGCGCTAAGTTAGTATGCGACCGTGCACAACCCCGAGCTACTCCATAACATACTATTACACGAGCGATTGACCCGCAAATTGGATACTGTGGACCGTAGAGCGAAATTCTATAGCAGGGTTTATCAAAAAAAATATTATTATAAAATATAATTATTACAATAAAAAGAAAAGAAAACTGAAAACATACTGGTTAGCTGGTGGACCGAAATGTATTGCAATCTAAATGTTAGTGATGTCCCAATCCGTACAAAGCCAGCGTCTTCTTCATTACGAGAAACTCCTCCTCAACTCACTATTTTTGCCAAAATTAACATCACACAAAACGAGTGTACGGTTGACGTACGGTTAAAGCGGTCGCCTCGCAGCTGTTAACTGCGCTGGTGTTGGGGGTTCGATCTCCACTCAGGACAAATCTTTGTGTCATCCGCAAAGATTTGTTCTGACTCTGGATGTGCTGAACACCCCGCGACACAGGAGCTAATGCTAGAGCGGGCATCGTTTAAAAAAAATATGTTCAAAGGGCAGCTATACTATAAACTCGTTGAGCTTAAAGGTCTTGACTTGAGCAGTTGTGGGTGTCCAGTATTTTAGGTGGTACGTCTTCGTACGGTGCAACGTGAGCCGTCGCTAGTTCTTTGGCTACCTGTTCAGCAGCCCCCATCACGCGCAAAAGGTTCAGTCCGGCTAGCTTCTGAAGCTCTTCTATGCTCCAGCCTTCTTCCATCAACTCCGCGAACAGCAGCGGGTATGATGATACGTCCTCTAAGCCTTGAGGTGTGCTGTCAAACATATTATTATGTTATAGGTGATTTACGTTATACCTATACAGTATATAAATAACATCGTGTCGAAAGCTTCCTCCCTGTATATTCTAGACGCTCTCTGATAGAGGTCGTTAACACATGTTATTTCAAACTTATTTACTCTAATGTGGAGGAAACACGTCAAGATGTATCTGTTAGTATAATATACATCTGTATTTTAGTTGTGAATTTATTCTTAAATATAGCGTCTAGACTTTCTATGTGCTAAAATGTAATAATGTGGTGAAGGCATGACTTTAGAATATCGTGGGATAATGTCACATAATGTAAATGTGATCAGCTCCTTGTTTGTCTGTCACATAAGGTGTCATCCCAATGAAACACAAACAGGCATTCTTTCTGATTTATACATGTTATTTATGATATGAGTGACCACAACACGAACGTGTGGTAGAAATAAAGTTGCGCTGTGAATTACAGGCTCTGATGTTATCCCTAAATTGTTAAATTTTTCAATCTTGTAGAGGAAACTGAAAAACGATTTACTTTAAAGTGCGGTTTGCACGTTGCATTGTAGAATATTTGACACAACCTGACTGTTATCGTAACTGCCACACATAGTGGCAGCATTACGAAAATGCATTCAAATTGTATGTTTATTCTACAGAATACTTTAAAGTGTAGTTTGTACGCGAATTGTAAAATAATGTTATACATTCAGATATTGTATTTTCCACTTACAGTTTATAAACTATGGGATATTGTAAATTCCCACTATTACCTACTTAATAAACATTCCATACTGTAGGTGTAGATTGCTGTAGAATACATATAGTATTGTGAATATAGATGCTACATAATATGTCAATATGTACTCACTAATTAATGCCGTCGTAGCCCGCGCCAAGGCCCACGCTGTCCACCCCGGCGACGTCCCTTATGTGATTAATGTGAGCTGTAAGAGCATACGCCACGTTTTATTAATGGCCGAATACTAAAAACTGGTCAAACCCCTATTTAACGCCTGGTACGAACTTCTATTCTTGCTGGGACACATTTGGAATTTGAATGCTTTAACCACTTGATTTGGTGATAGTTTCTTCAAAGTAAAAGATGACAGAATTATAATTTGCTGAATTTAAATGTCCAAGTATTTATCGAGAGAGGACTTCTTTTATCTGCCCAAATGTTTTTTAAGTTGATTCCCTCTTTTCTGCACCATAATTACCTTATCTACATACAACACATTAATCATGAATGGCAGAGTTACTTTCAAAACAAGTATTTTCAATTAAATTGTCAACATTTAAGCCATACTTGGCCTACTGAATATTTGCCGAACAATCAAAACATTCAGCTCATCACTATCAAAATTGTTTAAAACACTTTAAAGTTCACAAATAGCTCTTTTTGTCCCATTTCCGTGTTTGCCATAAGCTACAAAAAAGTGGAAAGTGCTATAAGAGAAAACAATTAAAATGAATAACTTAATTTAACTTCAACTTTTTGAGTTCCATAACTTTGATGTAGTTTATCGTCTGGTAAATTATTAGCTTCATCTAGGATTTTATAACGCCGGAAGAGGAGTTTTAATTTTGTTAAGTGTACGATGAAATTACCAGAGAAAAATTTGCTATTCTCTTTCGCTAAGACTTTAGGATTTTTGTCTTGAATAATTCGAAAAACAAAGTGATATTAGGGCGTACCCTTTAATTTATTAAAAGTAAAAAAAATAAGGAAAAGGGGGTCATGAGTTACCGTCTCAATTTTCCCCTTTCTTTACCGTTATAAAAAGGAAGGTGATGGCGATTTATGTCTAAAATTTTTCTTCGTTCTTTATGTGACAATTTAACCCTTGTTTTTTTACAGGTTCCTACTTTTCTTACCTATAGCATCTTGGACAGTCGCAGTGTCCTTGCACGTGAGGAACGAGGTGTAGAAGTTGACCATGATGAGGCCTTTGTTAGCAGCGAGGAGTCGTAGCACCGTGTCGGGGACGTTCCTGGTGACATTGCAGAGAGCTCGGGCAGACGAGTGAGAGAACAGCACGGGGGCTTGAGACACGGCCAGGGCGTCACGCATCGTACGTTCTGATACGTGAGACAGGTCCACCAGCATGCCCAGGCGGTTCATCTCTTTCACCACGATCTGATTGAACAAACAGATCATCAGCAATACTTACTTATATTTAAGTATTTTGTTATGTAGATATTATGCATATATATATACGCACATATTTTCATTATGTATTCATTAATTGTATTGATTTTTATTACCTTTTATTTCAAATTAAAAACGCTATATTTTATAA
Source organism: Hypena proboscidalis (assembly GCA_905147285.1). NCBI lineage: Eukaryota > Metazoa > Arthropoda > Insecta > Lepidoptera > Erebidae > Hypena > Hypena proboscidalis. Next base: position 7,561,174 of record LR990130.1, read on the forward strand.
CTTGTTAATCTCTGCATCACCCAAAGGTAGACTGGCAGAGAATGCCTATGGCATTAAGTCCGCCTTGTATACACATTTTGTATATGAAGTTTAAATAAATAACTAAATAAACAAACAAACAAAAATTTCCCGTGCCAGTGACTTCTATTGTATTTTTTCAGTTAGGCTAAAGGTTAAAGATGGGCGTAGGCGACATGCCTACGCCTATCTCCTAAGAAACTCCTCCTTCTACCAATTTTTTTTTTAATTTTTGTAAAAAAAATTGTTTGTGTTGTAGTAGTAGCTCTATACTTTACAAGTATCTGTAACGTAAGTAGAAAGACTTACGTTTTGGATACGTTTTAGAAGTTTATATGACTTCAAAAGCCCTACAAAGATTAGGATTGGTGACAGCGCTGTCAGGAACTATGAAAGTAATTACGGCAATTGTCGGCTGGCGTCCACAATTCATAAACCACAAAGGTTCTAGAAGTTAGCAATTAATTTAAGCAATGCAAACTCACACGAACTTCAAAAGCGCGAGGAACAATAGACGTACTTTATGATAAATATGCAAACGCCTAACCAGGAACTGTATTGCGGTGCATTCAATAGCGTATTTTATAATGAGATGGTTTAAAACTATAGTGCTTCGTTAAATTTGAGTTTGAAATTTTAAATTGAATATTGAATCGGCAAATGCTTATAGGTTACGGTGCATCGACACAGAAGGTTGTAAATGGGTTGCTACACCGGAAATTAATTACCCTTAGTTTATCCTACGGTACTAGTAATTTCATGGTTAATATATAGTACGGAATCGAAGTATGGAATTGCAAATCCTACGATTAAGCGACAGATTATGGGGTATTAACATACAAAATACACTTCTTTACTACTGATACTGATCATAAGTTAAAGATAGAATAATGTTCCGTAAAATAAACTTGTCCATAGAATACAACAACAACGATTCGTTTCCTCAAAAAAATAGTAACGTATTTGTAAAGTGAGTGCAAGATAAATATGCATTCCACTGCAAGTCCGTTGTAAGTAGCGGAGGTTTAACGTAAGTACGTGCAACGCAGGCAACGTAACGCAGCCCGCAGTTTAAACAAAAGAAAATATTTCGAAAAGTATCGCTGCAGGTAAACAAAGAACTGCTTTCGCGAGCAGCCCGAGTTCATACAAAGAGAAATATTGCGGTACGCCAGGATCTTTATGATTATAGCATACTCTGCTCGACGTCTCAATCTTAACGGCTGCGTTCTGACTACTTAGCTCCATGTTTTAATATCCCTCCATATTGCGAGAACACTCTACGAGCACGTACGTCACTTAATATGCAAATGATGTATATTTTCACGCTGTAAGTGGAATGAAAGGGGTTGAAACGTGGTCATGCTAGGTAAATTGCGAGTTATTATATTTAAAAAAAATCGAGACAATTTGGCCAGTGTCGCAATAAGACAGATTTTGAGCGATCTAATTAAAACATAGACTAAAAGATAGACTAAAATCTGAAATTGCTAGATTTGCTGGTAATCTTTAGAAAACAGAAGAATTAAGTACCGTGAGGAACAACCATCACATCTACTGAGTTTTTAGTTGGTATATAAAATGATAATAAGAACTGTCTATAACGTAATCAACAAGGCATAACTCAACTGACGAAATATTTTTCATAATTTCACCCACAGAAAAGTGGAAGCCATCTCCTATCGTTTTAATTATAACTCTTAAATGGCTGTTTCGATAAATAGAGGTAAGATCAGATAGTCCTTACGACTTATACGTGATTAGACTCACACACGTTCCTGAAAAATATCCCAAGTCATGTTTCTTTATTACAAATTTTTAATAACTGCTGCCAGACAGAGTAATACAATAAATTCACCCTAACGAGCAGCCATTGTGTAGTCTGAGGAGGATTATAACTTCATCTAATCTTAAGAGATTTAAGAAAGAATTAAGGGTAGATAACTCAGTCTTACTCTGCATAAACTTTTAATGTTTTCTTCCCTTCCAATCTGCATTTTAGATTTTAATTGTGTTCATTGATTACTTCGTTAATTAAATCTCAGAAAAAGAGTTTGTAAGCCTCACTAAATTGTTTTGCCTCTGGCACAGACAACATAATAGTAGCACGGTTTAAAAAATACGGGCATCGTTATAAAAACGAGACTGGTAAATAGTTTATGGCACCTGTGCGAGATTGACATGTTTTTATTTTCTCTTTAGTATCGGCTTTTGCGTTACGTGACGCGTTGGTTCGTTCCGTGTTTAATCAGTAAGCATGCTCATTAGGCACTAAGTTGATGGAGTTTACGAGCTTTCTGTCTGGAAACAAAAATACTGCTATTTTTATTTTTATTTTTTTTATTTATTTATTATGCTATATTAAAAGGAAGTGCCTCTATGGTCTAGTGTTCGGGTCCGATTACCGGATCGGGCAAGGTGTTATTTGTTAACTTTCTGTCAGGAAATTCATAATAGCAGCACGAAGTTGAAATTGTGATTGGTGGATTGGCGATAGGCTCACGCCCTATCCCATGGGACCTAAACATAACAGTTGAAGTGTGGGTGTTGTACACCTCTGCCACACCCTTCTGGTTATATAGGCCTGTAATTAATTAATATTTAGTCGATAGATTAGAAAATAACACACAAATTTTAAGACACACACACTCACAACCCAACCTTAGGCCCAACTTTCACCAAAGCGGAACGGAGTGTTAATGCCTCTCCGCTTCGCTTTGATGGAAACTGGCCCTTGAGCCTAGCAACTGTACGAGGCTCTCACTCATTGAGTCGGGATTTCTTAGCATGTTTCGTATGTGATTTCATTGCTAAGTACACTGATTTCAAGGTATTCTCAAATTGAAAATACTTATATAAGAAAAGGAGTAAACACAAAAAAAAGAACTTACCTTTCCAAAGGGTGTTAGTCCACCTCGGGATGTCGTCTCGGGTTTATCAGCGGAGGCGCACTCTGCCCAAGGAGTATCACACGTGGAGGTGAGCGTGAGGTACCGCACACCGACCTGGTACAGCGTCCGCAGCACTCCGAGCGAACCCCCAATGGCATGCCCGCCTTCCACACCCACTAATGAACACAGCCTGTGGTTGGCGTGCGCTGACACTATGTCTGCGACAATGCACAAGAAAGAATATTAGAATTGAAATGTAGGAACTAATTATAAGACAGAAACAATAAAAAACATAACCCGTCCTTGATGGTAATACCGTTTTATGAATCAGGAATTAATTTAAGACGTGGATAAATAAAGCATTCTCATAATAGAATACTATGTAACGTTTGTGAATGTACGCTTTTAAACTAAAAATGTAAATATCATTTCAATTACGAAGTACCGTAAGTGCAATCTTGGCAATAAAACTAAAATGTAAACAACACAGCACAACTTCACATGCTGCAACGACTGCAGCTGAGAAAACTGAGACATAATTAGTTTTTCTCGAAAGCAAACTACGTACCTATCCGATCCAACCTCTTGCAAAAGCCAATTTAAAAAAAAAACTTTTTAAGATATAAGTATGGAGATTGTCCCGTACCAGTTTTATCGGGCACGTAATAAGTAAGAAATCCTATAAAAGACTTGAATAGCACGATTGATAGTACACAATTAGTTCACAAAGGTATATTAAGGAAGAAGGAATATAATTTGTGTGTAGCAGTAAATTTCCTGAAAGCGAACCGCCGCTGCTAAAGGCGGTTGAAAGGTTCAAATCTGGCTTTGAAACTAAGGAGAACCCGCTGTACAGTTACTTAGACAGATTATGAAGATAAATTTAAGACAAAGTTTTCTAAAGAAGTCGTATACATTATTCGGAATATGTTTTTAATGTATATAGATTAAAATAAAATTTCTTAAACTAAATTAGTGAAAAAGAAAAAAAAAAGAAAAATATAATTATAATTAAGGCGTCAAAAAATACCTCCGCATCTATGTCAGCCGCGGGTAACGTGCCTAGAAGGTTGGCGGCATTGCTTCGTTGGATGGCAATGCTGATCCTTTGATCAAGGTAGAAGCCAGCCTTCTAGTCACGTAAAGAGTCAACTAATCGTTTAGTTAATTCTGCAAAAAGTGAACGAGCGCGAGGACCCCACGGCCCCAGCGTCTCGACCCTAAAGGGCTCAAATATATAATTCCGAACGAGATTATTGTATTTGCGCCGCTTGAGAGTCTCCGCTGAGCAGCAGCAGCTCCGGCACAAGCGGATGTGTTCGGAAGGTGTGATAGCGCGAGGGTATCGACGCAAGTTGCGTCCCACACCAAAGGCCTACCTCTACCATGGCAGAAATGACTAATCTCAAGATTTATTTAAATCTCCGGCCTAGCTTCTCCATGTTATACTTACCTACTTATATTACTCTTTTCTTAGTACCCTTGGAATGGTAGCGAAAATAGATTAAAAAACTGTCCGTGTCTTGTATCTTTGTCTAGGATATACAGCGAAGAGCAGCAAAACTTTTTGTTCAGGCGATTGAATTAAATGTAGAGTACAATGGCCAGTTTATAGCGTCACAGTGAATTGTTATAAAACAGAAACACATGGGATACATGTCCACGTCCGCCTGTAACAGTCATTTTTCTTACAGTATACTTCATGGATACAATTTAATCAAAATAGTGGTGATTACGGGACCAGGAACATTAAGTGTGAATAAATGAAAATCATTGGCTTTCGCCTACGACCGAGTTTTTGAAGGACCGATATTTTTTTCGGTCACCGATTATTGATCGTGAGTAATCGTGAGCGAGAGCCATTACCTACACATATTTTGATTTTTGTTTGTTTAATAACGTTTAAAGTTAAAAAACAATTGGAGAACACAGTCAGCCATATGATTTTTTTCATTGCAATTTTATAAATGCATTTTTGTAGATCAACATTATCTTTCGTCGGCGAGGCAATAAAAAAGAGTTATGTTTATTTTTGTATGAATTATTATTGGATTTACTAATTGCGAACCGTCTGGCTTTATGGGGCAACCAACTCGCTTTTTTAACATTTATCATTAACTATTGTGCACTTGTACACGACACATAAAAGATAAAAACAAAATTGAACTTGTGTTTAGGGAATACAAGAGGAAAAACTCGACTCTTAACTTTTTTTGTGTAACTCTTTTATGTAAGTACATCATGTTTACAACAAGTGGCATAAAGCTTCAAAGAATCCAAGTAAAAGGGTCTGATATAACAATGTTTCTCTTAAAAGCAAAAGCTGACATTTTTGCCGGGCACGGAGTGATATTTTTATTTCTATTTTTTGCATCAATATGAATAATAAAAGTTGTACAATTTGTTTCTATTCATTTTTACTATACTAATATTAAATGTATTGTGTAACTTCATAATAATTCACTATACTAGCTAACAGTGTTTTATTTTATTTAGAAGGTACAGAAACAAATGACGGATTTAACACTTCATACAAAATTATGCTTTACATTAAAAAAAAAATTGAAATGTGACTCCCAATTACATCTGTACACAGCACTTCAATTAAATAGCTTCAACATGAAAGGTAGTACGTTAAACAAAGAACAAAAGGAATTTCACAACTTAATTATAAAATAAAATTTAGCAAATTAGGTACCTAAATTAAATTAGTTTATAACTATAAATAATTTATATTTAAACTGTATCTACCCTATTTTATTGGGTACACAAATGTAGTTTGTGGGTAGTTGTGTAAATATATGCACAACTGCATACTTCACGGGCCTGAACGTCGGGAAGACATTCCTCGCCATCCACAGACACGGTTAATAATAAACGCGATTAACGATCTGAATGTATAAGTGATAAGCTGTTGAGATGAATTTGTGCCAAGATTTTCAGTAATTATTCTGTTTGAAAACGCCAAACGTAATACTTAAGTACCTATTTAGTGTGTAATTAACTAAGTGAAACTAATAGTAGGTTAAACCTCATGTTAGATTCATCGAGTATTACAGGATGTAAATGACATCGTAATGGAGCCGCTTAGCAGTGATTCAGTACATGATTCTGAGATTCAGGGTGCAAAAATTTTTCACCGGAAATTTTGGATTTCAAAGTGGACCAGGAAACTACAAATGTATTTGATTAGGAGTAAAAATTTTGCCTCGGAAAAACATGAATTTTCCGGTGAATTTTTTTTGCACACGCCCTTCAAAATCACAGGTAAGATGCTTTATCACGATATTATTTACAACATGTATATTCAATATTTTGATGTTGTTGTTTTGTTAAAAGCAACGCTTATTTTACTTTTTCCTACTGAAAATAATGTTCTTTTAAAAGTCTGATAGAAATATCTTTGACAGATGCCAGGCCGATATCATAAATTAAGCTTTTATTTAGCCATTTCTACGAAATACCGAGCATTATTATGAGAGAAGCTTCCATTTGGTATAATTAGGTGCAGAATTAGGGCACATATGATTTAGGCTGATTACGTTTCATGCATTCTACACGGATGATTGCCTCACGGATTAGTTGCATCACAGATAAAGTACCTGCTATTTGTTGAATAAACCATAACCATCTTTTCATAGAGAAGAAGTGAGAACTGAAAAAAGAGCCGTAATCTTCATCTTTGTTATGGACATGTAGTATAAAGTTCTCGGAGGTGAAAGTTTGTGAACTACAAATGACTATAGGTGTATAAATGTAACTCTATTGTATCTCTGCCCCTATCCGCAAATATTTTCAACTTGTTTTATTAAAAAATATAAAATACACACTGCCTCAATGGCGAGATCTCGGGTCTGATTCCCAGGTCGGGCAAAATGTTATTTGCGAACTTTCCATCAGGAAATTTACAACTTTTTAATTTACTTTGCAGCACGGAACGTTGGAATTGTGCCCGGTGGATGGCCTCATCGCCATCGAATAGATAGTCAATAATAAGAAAAATCTATTAAATAACGAATAATATTATATATGCCTGCCTCAATGGTCTAGTGGTTAGCGTATGCGCCTCATACCGCGAGATCTCCGGTTCAAATCCCGGCTCGGGCAAAATGTTATCAGTAAACTTGCCATCAGTAAATTCACAATAGCAGCACGGTGTTGGAATTGTGCCCTGCGGGGAAGCCTCCATAGGACCCTAACATAACAGATGATAGGTGGGTGTTGAACACGTTTGCCACACCCTTCTGTGTAATATAGGCGTGTCGTGTATAAAATACACTGATATAGATGGACAGAAAACACTGCAAACAAACTTTTTCACGTGCGAAGCCCAGTGAACACCTACACGTAGATAGCAATCTCAACATAATACCTAATATGCCGCAACACTAAAATGCTGCAGCGCTGGCACCGGACAGGTCCTCAGAGATATCTAAATCCGCTTCAACTTTCAGAATACGAAAGCTTCATGTTTTATTCTCTCATTAGTCATAACATTTATTTATGAACCAAGCCGGAAATATCTGGTTCAAATAAAATAATGAGTATGGAACAATAAATTGAAAGAGGTACGGAGGGGCATCATTTTTGCATGACGTTTTTACGGATAGTCCCATACGCATCAATCTCCGGGACATTAGATACATATCAGTATGCCCCAGTCACAGAACCCGCTTTATGTTTCACCAAAATAATATTGTTGTCAGTAACATCTATCATTCTTTCTTTGTGATTTATCATTGGATATTCTTTTAGCTGACGACTGCTCGAAAAATTGTGTTCGTTCAAAGTGTAGATATAACCGCGAGAGTACTTTTAGTTTGATTGAATCTTTATTCTTGTAAGTTGTTATAGAACTTTGTTTAAGACGTGGAGTATATCAGATGAAGAAATGTTACTACAAAGTTAGTACTTATCGCTAGGTGTTCGATGCTCTTACTTCCTACAACTCTATCATTCTACAAGAAGTTCATGTAGTTAATTAAAGTTTTGTTTTAGTTTTACACGACGCGATGTAACAATCTATAGGTAAATATAATATGTGTCACCGTGATTGTTTATATTATATCGACAAAAACAGACAGTCATATTTAAGGTTTTTTGTTATGTGGTTAACAAATTGGACCATTGTATCACGCATAGTAGACATATGCGATAGCAAAGCCGGTAGGTTGTTCACCTAACGTAGAATAAAAAAAAACAATAGAATTGGCATTGTTACCTATTGCACCGAACATTTTTATTGCGACGAGAAACCAACATGACAATAAAACTTTATTTGAAATGTTACCTGTAGTTTCTTTTCTCTCAATTTGATATTATATTTATTTCTAGGTTTAGTATTTATAATAGTAGGATAGATGCGTCATAGATCCACTTTTCTCTTCTGATTGCAAAAAGGAAAACGATTTTACTGACTCGATAGCCTCGAGATAACCTCAGATCATTAACAGAATATTATCATTCGGTTTAATTATCGTAGTACTGTTAATGCCAATATTCAACTAGTTGCATTTAGATTAATTCAAGAAATTAAGAATACCGTAAAACTCAATCACAAATTTCCCACAATCATTAACTTCTCGTCTCAAGTTCAATTACCTGCACACTTATCCCTTAAAGGTAGCAAAATAAACAGCAATGACAATTTAAGTTATTTTAATATGCTCATATTTTTACTATTGTCAATGGAATGAAGCTCTCAACGCAGCATATAGTCAGATAATAATGGAATTATATGTATATTTTAATGGCTTTTTCAGCACGTTATTTCGACCAGCGCGTCATAAATATGTAAATATTTCAGTACCTATTTCCAGAAATTAAACATTTCCACGAGTTAAATCGAATCTGCAAACGAGTTATACGCAATATGCATCAGTTCACTAGTGAAGCTTATCATTATTTTTTACATTGACTACTACTGGTCCATAATTTGTAGGCTTTTTCAGTAATCAATTCAAGAAGTATAAATAGCGATATTTTCAGCTATTATGCTTTATATAACGTGTAAGCATTCAATGCGTGTAAGATATTAAATTCAGCTCAATCTGATAACTATAACTTGTCGAAAAATACTTAATATTTTGACCAGAACCGACATACATACTATTGCCAGTTAAAAAAAGCTTTTACAAATTGGTTATATCGTGTGGTCAACTGACACTTCTATCGCTTGGTCGCTCTAGGTCTATTGTAACAAAAAGTCAGTGTTGGAATAAGAATCCTCCATTACCATTTCAATTTCTTCATCTGCAACGATGCAAGATGTGTGCCTGACTACCTGGTTATAAATTATGTCTTCCATGCATGTCATGTAGGTCTTATCGCACAAGCAAACTTTAAAAAAAAATGTCTATGCACTATAATATAGTTGGTAGCATCAGAGAAAAATTTAGTAATAGACTCTATTTGTCTATTACTCTTTGGGTGGCAGGTTAGAGGTAAAATTGTGTTGTTTTTCCTTGAGCTTGTTTAAAATGTTTGATAAAGCTTCAGTATTTACGATTTATTCTTATTTTAATAAAATGGCGTAAACTGCATAAGCTGTTCGAAATTTCAAAGCAAATTGAGCCAGAAATGTGACTTAATTTAGAAAATAGAAAATGTTACCCAATCCGTTCGTTCAATTTAGAAAAGGAAAAGGAAGTAATTGTTTATGATTTAAAGATACTCAATATTATGAAGTAACTGTTTTTTTGCCGATATTTATTTGTTCATTGATGAACTCTTTTCTTATTGCATTAATCATGTTCTTTAAATGTAGACGAAATATATCGACTTCTCTAACAACAAATTGATGGTGGCCCGAAAGTTAACCTCAACAGTTTCAGCAGTAAATAGCGCATGTGACAGTAGGTATTTGCTGTTGAGGCTGTTCGAAGGAGTCATGTGCCTCGTAATCACAAGCCCACTCTTACTACCAAACTGGAACAAAGTATCTAGTGGAACACTTGATGCCATATGTAAGATTAAAGGGTACGCTTGGGGCAATCTCAATATGACGATGTGCAAGCGAGTTCAAAGCGTAGACATTATATATTTTCATACTTTGAGAGATGCGCGCGCATTTGCGTTTTTCAAAGAAGTATTTTGGAAATAAAAAAAATACGTTACATAGTGTTACGTAGATATATGAAGATAGCCGCTAAAGCTAGAAACTGTGGTGCAGTAAGTAGTAGTAGTAGCAGTGGTAGTTAATCCAGCCGTTTGGAACGAGTTTGTAAAAAATCTATTACACAACGTTTTGTTCATTAGGATGTAATGAAGTGTCCGCCTATTGTAATGAAATAAAGCCGCCGCTTTTCACAAACAATGCCACCATATTGGTTAGTCGAAATGAGAAAATAAAATCTAGTTAAACGGAAATCTCGTTTTTTGTTTTCAAAACAATACGCACAGAAGTCTAAAAGATCGACTTCATTTGAATTACAAAAACAATGAGGCTAAAGGAAATGCACGAATTAATTTCAAGAGTCTAATTTTTTTAGAGACTACGAAGTGAAGACAATGAGCTTTTAATGCAAATACATCGAATGCTTTTAAAATCGTCTTCAGATTTCTGCTTTAAAATAAAAGATTTGGTGACAGAAGATTGGGATTCAGAATTTTGTTGAACAAAGTCTAGAAAAACATCTGCAAAAATGTAGGACGTTAGAATAACAAGGCTTTGGCACAAATCGGTGTGATCTTAATGCTTTTTTTTTGTTTTATGGTGGTATCTAAACAAGGCTAAAATAAGTACGAATAGGTAATGTGTCTAAACATTTCTCTAAAATAATAACACGTTATATTTCTCGGTCAAGATTGAATTACGTAGTCAGCCATTCCTTTGCATCCTTCGGGCGCAAACTCAGAAAGTTATAGTGTTGAAATGCTGAAGGTCCACAATCATTTCCAAGATTTCAAGTCAGACGCCTTTATCGTTGCGTGGGATCAAGCAGATAAGTTGCACGGCAAATTTTCATACATTATGTATAGAAGCGTCGCAACACAAAACATACAAAAGGACAGGGCACGGACAAGACACGAGCAAGGCGCTTTGACGTTTGCACCGTTTTCAAATACATACAGAAGACACGAGGCGTAGACAAAACGTAGCAGACAGGAGTGCGCAGGAGTAACTTTGTCCCGTACTGTTGTTCGCATCTCGTTCGTGCCTCGTCCAGTGTATATACTTTAACCGTGCCCGGTCCGCGATGTCCTAGTACCACGTATTTTCTGTAAGTCCTGTATTGTCCCTAAGCTGCTTCATGCCAATCAGACAAAATACAAACAAAAATATAACTTACCGGCAGCAGATGTACACAGAGTGAGTTGCGGGTTGTATTTGTCGGTGAGGCGTTGTATCAAATCAATTTGTTCGAACGTCAACTGCACCGCGTCTCGATGTTGCGCGTCGCAGGGCACGTACGCCGCCCAGAACTGCCGACAGAATATCACTTTGACATAAAGCTGATTAAATATCACGCACGACTACCTCTCGGCGCTACCGGAATAACAATCAAAACAGATACTAGTTATGCAACCAATATAACTTTTGCGAATATGGATTGTTGGCAAAATATTTAACGATATAAATATAAAAATGCTACTTAAATTACCAATCTTAATATTAGTTTTATGTTTTAGTTAATAAATAATAACTATAATAATTTGGATTTTTTACATTAGATAGAACGCCAGAAGCAATTACACTATCCAATGGTCCCAATGACAAGGCCAAATACTCACATTCACTCACACAAGCACACCCAGTCTCAGAACAAATAATTGCGAATCATACAAAAACTTGTCTCATGTAGGGATTGAACCCACAAAAGCAGTGCAGGAGAGAGTGATATAACTAAAAACGTGTCAATAACATTCTGAAAGTCAAAAAAAAACCTGACGAAACCCGAACGAGTCATTCAGTACCTACTTGATCCTGAGACCCATGGCAAACATATTCTATCGAAGCTTGCCACACATTGCCAAATCCATCGTGGAATAATTTAACACGTCGTTTAAAACAATGTATCAAAATAAGCTTGCAGACATTGCCAAATCCATCGTGGAATAATTTACCACGTCGTTAAAAAACAATGTATAAAAATAAGGTTGCAAAAACACTTAAGATTAGACTCCAGACCGCTGTGTTTTCATACTAACGTAATGTAGGTTTGACTATTATATTATTCAGATTAAGTATCTATTTTTATTGAAAAATGGCCACGAAAAAATATGTATTTATGTGTTTTAGATATGATGTCTATAAACATAGTTAAAAACCTAATAATATTAAAGTTAAACCCATATTACTTTTGTATGAAAAACAGCCAATCAAGTGTTTCCTCTTAAGTCTTTAAGAAAAAAATGATCGGCTTTTGTATTTGAAAAAAAATCTTTGGAAAATCCCAAGACTTGCAAATGTATTGGGATAGCTTATGGCCAAAACGTTACTTTTCATTATCGGTAGAAAAAAAAAACTGACTATGTTGATTCTTCCAATTACAATTCATGAGCACACACTTCAAGAACTATTTAATTATTTAATGGACATTTTGCGTTAATAAATACTGTTTTCAAGGTATTTTGAAGCCGGTTTTTTCTTTTCAAAAAACATTTTAAAAGGATCAAGGGTCAATTGAATCACTTATAAGCGACTTCGTCAAGATGACTATTTACAACCTGAATTTAACTCTAAAGTTACGAGTGAAGGACTTTGGCTAGTAAAACTCTCACTGCAACATATATATTATATCAACCAACCTCAGTATAAACATTGGTTTTAATGTACTGATTGTTTTAGATCAGCGAATACGAATACACGTATTAGTTGCATCACAACGGATACCATCCAACAAAGATCTCATAGTAGAAACGTGAGGCGAACGGTTACGTTCTATATCCATGTGTGTCAAACAAACATATCTCACCAATCCCGTGGAAATGTGTGATCAAGCTGAAACAATTAGCTCACTATCATTTCTGTTTCAGTTCATCGTATCGTATATACTATTGTTGTGTTGTGTGTACGTGTAATTGGCAAACAATGGGCTTTATCTTTTGTAATCAATTGTTCATAAAGTATTGTAGTTTTAATCTATTGTTCCAATTATTACAAATCATCTCGGTTTTCGTTCGTTTGACGCCAGTCGCAATTTCTACATCGTTTCTATTCATATCAAACTTATAACAGAAAAGAAAAATAGGTCCCTTTCACATTGATCTTATCCAGCTGCATGAAGATGAAATCCGTGTAAAAACTATAACAAATTGAAATTTAAAAGTGTTCATTCTTTATCTTGCAGTTCGCAAGATTTTTATAAGTTGGTGCAAACTTAGCAGCCCATCGCAAAAGAGCTTCAGAACAATCAACTTGTCTCAGTTGTCCGTGTCCGGTACTCCGAACAACTCATGCGGTATTAGTTGCAGCTCTGAGTTTTTATCCCGAGATTAGAATGGAACTTTCCCGTACACATTTTTATGCATTTCATTTAGGCGCGACGTGCCAGGCTTGAATAAACTTTCAGGCATCTTTCGTGTTTTTGCATGCAATGTGCATCCTCTATGCCAAACTTTTTTTATTAAAATATGTGCAAACAAAAACAAGAGGCATAAACGAAAAGGTGTTCTTAATAAAATATATTATAAGTAAAGATTTAACGTAGCAACAAAAATAATTATTTCGGTGAGGAAGATTTTCATTTTGTAAATCATTCAGAGTATTTAATGGACAAAGTGATTAAGTCGTTTTAATTAAAACAAAAAATCCATTTCGCTATGAGATAGGTATTAATCTTGTCGAGGGATTATGGAATGACCTACTTTATTAAATGCACGATTAATTAAATTGTGTGGTTTGAGGAATTTCGCTCACCTGTGCGGCCACGCGGCCTTGTTTCAATCGCGGCAGGTCGGTGTGGCTCCACGAGCTCGTCGCCCATGGTGAGATCGTCCGTAGGTCCTCGTCGAAACTATGCAAACATATTAATTTTGATCAAATATCTGTAATATGATAACGTAATACAGAGTTCTAGTAGGTGGCTATATTTTATATACGTAACGTTATTACTACATGTGTGGAATTCTCGTTAAATTTTTATTCATGCCCCAGTTTTTCCTCACTATACATTTGCGAGTAGTATTAGCACCTATATTACGCGCTAACAATGACTGCAAAGAGCGTGAGAAAACTTTCATATATTGAAAGTTCACATTTAGTACGACGCATGTAGAATACGAGCTTGAAAACCTACTGATAGAATGGTGAATTTGGCCCATAACAATTGCAAATGGGTCACGGTGCTAATAATTTACAACTGTACTAACAAAATAGTGTAGGTCAATAGGGATAACAGTGCAAGCTCTACTGAGGCGTGACTATATCTTGTCCTACACCTACGTCTAAGTGTAACGTCCCACTACCTTGACTAGATATATAATCTGTGTTATCTGCGTGATATTTTACTTGTTAAATATCTCGAGTGGAAATATTTCTTTTTCATCTCAATTTTATTATTATTCTTGACATTCAATCTCCAAACATGTTACCCACACGAGTACATTCATACCCACGACGCGGACATAATTTGTGAACGAAACGTGTAATAAAAACGTTTAGAAACGTCAGATTTGTTCGTACAAGCAATCGAAGAAGAAGTTATGGAAATAATGTTCACGTTTAACCTATTTTCTGAGGTGAAGGGAGATGTAAATAATACAATGTGAGACATAACGAATACTCGTAGCAAATCGAATCACAGCACACGCGTCGCCGTCGCCGGCAGTGTGGCGCGATGCCAACACGTCCATCAACATTAACCTCAAGTAGGAAAATTATAATTCAAAGTTATACGGGAACACGATTCCTTACAAAGAGTTAACATATTATGTAAGCATAAGTGATATAGATCTACATCTAAGAGGCATGTTAACATGTTGTATTGTGGAGTAGTAATTACAGTTGCTTGTTATCTCGGATTCATTTCAACGAGGAGTATATGTCATGTACTCAAGAACACTCATGCTTGGGTGCATTGGAACATTCTCCTTGGGTTTCAAACGGAAATCAATCTTGAGACCTTAGAGCTAGGTCATGTCAAGTTAGTCAAGTGTTCAGTCCTCAGCACTTATTCACCCTTGTGTCCAATAATATTTTACAGTCTGATTCAGATAGATGTATCAATATAGGTGCAGTAATAAATTCTTAAACTACGTTGTTGGTCTAATAGTTGCGTATGCTCCTCTCACCGCAAAGTCTCAGGTTCGATTCCTGGGTCGGGTAAAGTGTTATTTGGGATCTCTCAGGAAACTCCTAATAGTAGCACGGAGTTGGATTTGTGCCCGGTGGATGGCGTAAGGCTCACATAAGACCTAAGCATAATAGTTGAAGTGTGGGTGTAATATACACTTCCACCACACCCTTCTTGGTACTATAGACGTGATGTGTAATGTGGTTTGTAATAAATTCTTTAAAATTTAACTCTTTTACCGAACACAATATAACATCGTCATCTCATCTGGCCTCATTATTGCATGGTTATTTGGGTCGCTTCAAGTAGGACCAAACGTATCAGAATGACAGGCTTCACGAAGCGAGTGAACCACAGTTATAGATCTACATAGATAACGCAAATGCATGTACTTCGCGTGTCCGAACCCCGACCAAGCGTCAAGGTTGGTCGCCGCTAACTTCAGTCCACGCGCGTCTTTTGTCAGAGAAAATCATAGCGGACGGCTCCAGTTGCACGTACTGGGCGGATGGGCATCGGCGGCATCGGTGTCTTTGAATCGGTTTGGATTTCCCGTCACTAAATTTCGGCTGTGACGTCACAATAGGTATTAAAAAGTCGGCACGCTTGGTTTCAACACAAATCGTGATACTTGCGTTATCTATGTAGATCTATATCTGTGGAATGAACAGATTTCCGTAACCTAAAGGATAATGATATCCTAGATTTAGTCTAGAGACGATCAAGCACAGAAAACCTATATCAACTGTCATCGGTATTTCATGTCAACGAAGAAGGACCTTTGCTTTTAGAATTTTCGAATGGCTAAGGATTTTCTACGCTTAGCCCGTAACACTTTATTGATTTGTGATTTAATAACTTTACTGGAAGATTTTGTTTCAGACTGTTGTTCGCTGTGCAGTCAATGGATCTCTAACATTAATAAATATATAACATAAAGGATATAAAGGCGTAGTATAAGCAGCCATGTTTATTTAAATTACCAATTTTTTTTTTCATACATATTTTATCCAAGCATCGCGTATTTATTTGATACGTTTCAGTTTTGCTAGTACACGTGTAGCAACACTCGAGTTTATTGATACCTACAGATTAATAATGTTGTGATATGGTTGTAAGGATTATATTTTGTCTGTAATGGAAAGCTGTACGTTATTCTAGCAAATACTCGGCAACATTATTACCACAGAGTATATTATTATTAATATTAGAAATATTTTTTTTAATAATTTTTAATAAATAATTATTAGAATAAAAAAAAAAAAAAAAAAAAAAATAGTCTCTACAATCAAATTACTACTCTTCACTCTAAAAATCAGAAACTCCAACGGAACAAATATCAATACCATAAACGCTAGTATCTACAAGAAATTGTGAACTCAACTAGTAATTTATAATAATAAAATATATATTTTAGACAACCTATGCAAAATAAACAAGCAGATATAACAATCGATTAATATAGCCAAACTCGGTTTTCAACTCGATTTGGCTTTTAGTTTTTCTCGCTCGAAGCAAAGTTGAGCCTAGTCCCAAAGTAAGCAGAACTTGTACTATTGGTACTATTTCGAGCTGAGCTGAGGTGAAAAGTTATATATGCGACCCGAGATCAAAGCTATTTACATCTCGTGTTTTTGAGTCCCCCACTACGCTCAAGATTCTAAACCTATAATATATTCGCTTCTCCCGAAGAAAATACGAACTTTGAGATCCTTAATCCCTTGTCCCTCCAAAAACCGTTAACGAGTTTAGGACGTAGAGTGGTATAGACAGCTGAAAGTGTTAGGTATTAATTTGGAGCACTACAAGTCTAGCCCAGAGTGCGCTTTATTGATTGTTCATAGTCCAACTCTATTTGTTTTATTTGACGGCTCGGATTCTCCAATATGCCCGAATGAGGTAGGCAATTTTTGAAGGGAGCTTTGCTAAAGGCTCCATTTTTTATTTCAGACTAGTTTATGCTCGCGGCTCCATCCGAAACCTAGCACCTACAAAAACCTTCACATTTATATTAGTGGAAAGTAGGATATGTAGGTAGGTATTAGAAAAACTGATACTTATACTATGTACTTTTCTTCTGTAAATACATACTTATTATGACAAACACCCAGACCAAGACAAACCTCTATGTTCATGCATACAAAGATTTGTATTGAGCGGGAATCGAACCCGCGACCTCTGCGTATCGACTCCGCTATCCGGTCTTCAATTGAATTCACGAAATGACGTCTTTTTTTTTTCCTAAACAAGAACCTATACAAACAGAGTTATTTATTGTGCCCGAAACTATTTTCTTTCGAATTCTTATTTGCTTCTGATTAAATTCGTTGCGGGCTCCAAGACAAATAACATTGTGTGGGATCCCCCGTGTGTCATACGCGCGGTGTTTTCGGTAGATTACTTCTGTTGATCTTGCTGTTAGCCTATAGTAGTGGGCTTTGGAAGCATTGAGTGAATTGAAACTTAATTATTGTTAAAATAAGGTTATATTAACAACTTTATGATGAAATGAACAGGATGTAAATGACATTGTAACAAGACCAGTGATTCAGTACATGATTTTAAGACCCTGGATGCGGAAATGTTTCATTGAAAAATCCATGAAATTTTCGAGAAAAAAAACGATTTTCGCACATATAACAAACAGGCGACAAACGTTACCTTAGACGGTCCTAATACATTTGCAAATAGTCGCTCAACTTTGGGATTTTCTTAATAACAATGACAATATATTTGTATAATTTGCCGAACAAAAATGTTCGCAACTAGAGCTTTAAAATTACGTTCCGAACAACTAAAAAGAAATGAGTTTTCACAAGCATATTCTCATATATTTGTGACGGGTAAAATTACCCAGTATATCCTGCTAATTATTATAGATGCGAAACTTTGTGAGTACTTATTATTGTAATTCCTAACGTTCAAACTGCTGTATGATGTTGATGAGTCACACGTGTTCCTAAAAGCCTAGATGGATATAGTTACAAGCTACCTATTATTATATCAAAATACGTACTTGAAATCCTTAATTCTATTATGTAAAAACTTCCTAATGTTCCAGGGCAGGTCGTTGTGTCCATCGACAAGGGGCGAGTCGTGCAGGAGCCGCTCGGCCAGGCGCAGTCTTTCGTGGAGCGGGGCTCCCGGGGGCGCGCGCAGAGCCAGGGGCCCCGCCACGCATGCTGTGCCCGCCACCAGCACCAGGATTGCCACACAGCACCAACGCCGATGCCATACTGACAAACCTAAACGTGAGGACAGTATAACGATTTTAAAATTAAATTAATATTCATTTACAGAAAAATACAGGGTGGATGTAAATGACATGGTGACGAAGCCGCTTACCAGTGATTCAGTACATTATTTTGAGACCCTGGGTGACGCTGCTCATTTACTGGCTTCCATGACATTTAATTAACCTTTTGAACCAAGCTAACTGAAAAATCTTTGAATTTTTTATTTTCACTTTTTTGTTTTAATCTGTGAATGACGTAAACATTTTTGGCAATTAATTATAGAACGCATAAAAGTCGTACACATACGTACGTCGTTACACATTACTATAGAAAAAAAAACACTTTTTCCAATATGGCGGTGAGGAAATTGAAGCCGAAAATTTATAGGATATCCCTTTTAATCTTCTTCTACAACATATCCAAAAATCAGCTATCTAGGTTTATTTGTATTTAAGTTTAATTTGCTTGTACTAAAAGATTTACATTATACGTAAAATTTTCATACATACAAACCATTCCGAAATTAATTTAATGAATGAAATATCACTACTCAGACGGAATGAGTTCGAAGAATTTAAAAGATCGAATCATTTAATATTCATTTAATATTTCAGAATCTGTCGAAAGAATACTTTAACAGGTCACATTTAAAAGTTCATTATATAGTGTAAATGTCAGAATTCTTTATGAAGAACATACAATTTAGCAAAGGGCAAACACGTAAAGTTCGAAACACATTGTTGGGTATTTTATGCCTTTTGTAATGAAAGTGCTTTTTGCCAGTATGTTACAGCTATTCTTAGGTCCAAAAGAGTTGCTTGTTTGTGATAAAATGTTACATTATAGGTTTTAAAGTAGATTAAGTAAAATCTAACGGGAATTAATGCGATCATGCATTATTTACCTTTTAGGCTTGACGTTTCGGCAGACAGATTACACTGGTCGTGGTCGCAAGCAAACTGGTTCTAGTTCTAATTAATTTTGAAGTAGATTCTTGTAGCAAAATATAAAAAGGCTTATTAAAAAAACCGACTTCAAAAAGTAGGTAAACTAAAAAGCAAAAAATAAATTTACTTCGCACAAAATAATACGTTTTTTCATTTAGTTAAATAGACATTATTAAATAATTATTTTATAATTCTGAAGTCGGTGCCAAGTAAATCGGATAATTAAGAACTAATATTCAGTCAGAAAATAGTTGTTAGAAAGATTGATATTATCTATACAAAGTTATTGTTTACTTGACACCGACTTCAGAATTATAAAATAATTATTTAATAATGTCTATTTAACTAAACGTATTATTTTGTGCGAAGTAAATTTATTTTTTGCTTTTTAGTTTACCTACTTTTTGAAGTCGGTTTTTTTTTGTTAAAAATTATTTTATTTGACGATTTTAAGTGATGGAGACGACGGTTACTTGAGCCGTTGAGGAGTTGTACCTTCCAGCATCAGCTCAGCAACTTAAAATGCAAATATCCAAGTAGTTTTAGGTAATATACGAATAAAAATATAGAAGCCTTTGAAATTTAAGGGGTTACCCATGATTTCTCTAGGATCCCATCATCAAATCATGACCTCATATTATAAATATACATAAGTAATATTAAACGTCTCGCCTCATCTGTGTATAACTTGAAAGAATACAGTAAACGGCCTCAAGGAGCCTATATTTAAAGATTTATCCCCGTACTCCTAACCGTTGAGGAGTTGTACCTTCCAGCATCAGCTCAGCAACATAAAATGCTGATTACTAGATGCAAATATCCGAGTACAATACAAAAAACAATATAGAAGCCTTTTAAATTTGAGGGTTGCCCTCGATTTCTCTAAGATCCCAACATCAGAACGTGACTGGAAGTATATCCTTTCAGACAAAAAAAGAATTTCTCAAATCGGTTCAGGCGTCTTCGAGTAATCGGCGAACAAACATAAAAAAAATACATACAACCGAATTGAGAACCTCCTCCTTTTTTTGAAGTCGGTTAAAAAACGTTTACATATTTTTTTAAATTTCTGCACATTTTGTAGGATAGCATTGAAATATCAAATTCCACGTGAAAGAAGTCACGGGCAAAAGCTAGTATTTAATTTATATTTATAAAATTAATAAAACGTTTACAGAATTGAAAACCAATCGTTTGAATGTAAATTTAGTATGAGAAACAAAACGACAGCTATAAATTTTTCCTCAAATTTTTGTTCAGTAATTCAGTCAGGCCAATGAAGCGGCAAAATCGTTTAAACTTCTGAATGCCCAGGAACGGTTTGTTCTTTCCGATTTCTATGTTATTTTTATAAATTTGTGTGTTTAATCTATAATATAATTGAATCGGAGAATGATATCGTTTTCCGCATTGGCTAACTGCTCTATTATGACTTACATTTTACAATAAAAGCGTTTAACAGCATTATTGTTACATCTTTTAAAGAAATGAATTGCTCATTGTTTTCTGTATTATAGTATGGTTTATATGTATATTAGTAAAAGCATTTATATAAAGTCGTACTAAGCTTGAAACATATATCCGATAACTAGATTTATCAAAGTCTTCTTACAAGTTTTCCCAGGTAACCGTCAATGATTCATAATATTATTATTTTATTATGTTAAACATGCCTTTGATAGGTTAAACTTATTCTAGTGAATATAGAATTACGGTATATACAGACAAATGTAGTAATTGAAACTTAGTTGTTTAATTTTAACTTGTTCAACGGTGAAAAAATAATGAAATGGATTAATGCGGCAGCATCAACATAAGAAAATGTGGCAAAATATTATTTAGAGGACAGCAGATTAATCAATAACTAGCCATCTGCCCTCGTTTCAACCTACGTGATAAATCGATAAAATGTCCTATGTCCTTCCTGGGATCTCGTACTATCTCCATATCAAATTTCAACAAGATTGATTCGGTGGTTTAGTCATAAAGGCGTAACAGATAGACAGAGTTACTTAAAAAAATAATGTTACATTAGAAGATTTTGTAATCAGCTGTATATAGGCTACAAGAGTCTGTTATGCAGGTTAACCAAAATGATTTAGGTCCTTGCACTAGCCGCCACTGTGATTAAGAACCCTGGTCGGGTCCGAAGCTAGTTGGGCAATCTCCAATCTCTGTGACTGATAGCCGCCATTTATTTTGTTTAAGGCCTTTTACGACAACATAAATGTATTTGTAAGGGTTGAGGTCAAATACGTAGGAAGTACAACAGGTCCTATATTTTCAAAGATACACCCACATGACTTCAATTAATTTATTCTAAATCTGGGGTGAGTTGGAATTGCCTATATTAAAGTCAGTTCTTGTGTCCCTTACTACCCATATAATAAATATTACGTATATAAACTTTATTTATAGAGAAATATACATATAGGATCTTAAATTAAATTAGCCTAATAACTTAATCTAAACTTTTTTATTAAAACTGACGTGAGTTTGTAACATTATTCAAATTATGAAATACCTATACGTCTAGGCATTATCAAGAGGCGACACGTCGCGCCTGAGTCGCAGCCAGTCTTGCACTGCGGGCAGCGACGTATAGGCGAAACCGCGGTCCGACTAAAAAGAGTGAGTAACACCCGTATTTCATAATTTGAATTAATCTAAACTTAATAAATATTACGTGTTTTTAGTAGATTTTGTGAATTTTTTATTTAAGGATAGACTATTATAGCTATAGCTAAGAACACTATAGATTATAAAATTCAACTTTTTGATTTAAATCTCATGTGTTCTAAACTCAACACGGAATGAAGACTTCACTAACACCAAAATACTTAATATGTATCTAAAATTTTGAGTCGCGAAAAGGTAAGGGTTAAAATAAATTTAACGAAATCCTATCATTGAAATATTTTAAATGAAGCAGGTCTGAGCAACTGAGAAAGTAAAATAACAACCGTTCAAGTGCGAGTCGGTTCAAGCACGAAGGTTTCCTTACCATTACCAATAAAAACAACAAAAAATCATGTCTGTTGTATAGGAGCCCGCCTTAAATATTAATTTTATTTTAAATATTTATTTTTAAAGTAAATATCTAACGAAATATTCTGTAAATATCTCGAGCGTGTTACGTTATCAATATTAAGCTGAAACAAGCAAAAAATCACTTATGTTGTAACTTGTATACAAGTTAAAAATGGTCCCTAAATGTCCATTTTATTCGGTTTTAGTATTTGTTGTTATAGCGGCAACCGTTACACATTATCTGTGAAAATTTTAACTCTCTAGCTATCACGGGTCATGAGATACAGCCTGGTGACAGACGGATAGCGATGTCTTTGTAATAGGGTTCAGTTTTTACCCTTTGGGTACGAAACCCTAAAAAGCAGCTAATGAAACAAGTTTAAATTATGCAGGTCTCTTAAAAACTTACAAATAAACTTGAATGATTTGTGAAGTTTTTAAAAGCGGCCTTCAAAGCTGTTGGGGAACAATAAACAGCCAACGCAATAAAATTAAATTGTAGTAACATTGGCAATTTGTATTTTATTTAAAAGAGAGAATTGAATTCTTGATTACAAGAATGTCTAAAGTTTCAGTTTGCGAGATAAGTTTGCAAAGACTTGGATAGCTTCGTAAATTGAAATAATGATTGAAACTTAGACGATAGATTTTAAAATACTCTTAAAAATCAATACTTTGCTTTTTAGCTAATATAATAATACAGCTCCAGTTTTTGTTTAAATTATTTTTCTATCTAAATAGAAGTACAATTTATAAAAAAAAGTATATTAACTCTTTGATTGTTTTAATTATTTTTATTTCGTCATTTCGATAGCTCTTATATTCCTAATTGTCTAATTGTCTATCACTTTATACACGAAGTTTAGACTTTTTTTTCCAATTTTGCAATCGTTCGTGTAAAAGAATACATATGAAAGTATTGGTTTCATTGACATCTGTCACTTTTATTGTCAGTTGACGGTCAAGTCATATTTTATTCGGCGAATAACTTTTATCCTACGATTGATAAACTGATCCTTCGTCAAACGATGTACCTGAATTTGATTCAATTTTATCCTTTTCTTGATCGAAGCATTCTAGAAATAAGTAGATAGTATGCAATTATGCAATATAAGCATTCGTTTTACTCTTACTGCCGTTGCCACCTATGAATGCATTATAGGATCTACGTAAATTAATATTTTCTCATCTTTTAGGGCAAACAATTGCTTGGCTTTTCCATACAAAAGTAATATGAGTTTAACTTTATTTTTAAGTTTTTATCCATTTTTATAGACAAATCATTTCTGTAACACTTAAATAGGTACATGTTTGACGGCGAGCATTTAGCAAAATTGCATTTTAGTGTTTAAGATATAATTTGTCTATTAAAATAGATAAAATCTTAATAATATTAAAGTTAAATTCATATAAAGTTACGCTTAAATTCGTTATAAAAACATAGCGCTCGGGAGTCCAATTTTAAACCTCAAATAAAATACTTACTTTTAATGTTTCATATTGATGACAAATGTATGCACACGTCTGTTTTTCCTTTTTCCAGTAATAGTGAGGAACATTGAAGCAAAACGCTTTGTTCCTATCGGTAGCATATCTGCCAGTACAAATGTAGCAAAGAGTTGCTACAAATACACTGCCTCGAAATCTGGCCCATTTACAACCGCCTTTGTAAATGGCAAAGTGTGTTTGTGTGTCCTTATTTCCTGACAAAAGCGAGAAACAGAAGGCGGGTTGATTTTTTGGAGTCGAGAGTGATATGAGCTAGATTTCATTCAGCCTTGTAAAACAAGCAAGAAATAAAGAAATATTCGTATCTATTCCCGGTCTAAAACGTGTCTAAAACCCTAATTTTAGTAACATGTTTGACTAAAGTGTATTTAGTTCCCATGCAGGTACACTTATTAACACAAGTTTAAACTTTGTTAGCGAACTTCGGCTTAGCATCATACGCTCAGCCTATAATTTGACGGAACTAAAGTTTTTACTAATTTATACCGGTACAATAATAACACCAGTTCTACGAATTTTTCAGACATAGAATGCATATCATAAAGGATGTAAATGAAATCGTGACGAAACAGCTTACCAATAGCTCAGTATATGGGTGATTCCTGGGAAGCTTGATTTTGACGGTCACATCGTAATATTATCTAAAATAATAGACATACATAACTTAATTAGCACTCATACGATTCCTTGACTATTATAGTAATGAGGCCTATTGATTAAAATAACAATGTAAAACTGAAAATTGGTTTAAAATCCATTTGAAACTGAAAATCGGGGTGATTTAGCTTGAATTTTACGTGTCATACGCGTAACCTGTACTTTGTAATGACGATTTATTTTGTCTACGCTTATAGCTTTATATTAATTCATATATTTTTAAATACCTAGAAAGTGCTGCTATCCTATTATAATCAAACTGTTATAAAAAAATAAAACTTATAGTAGCTATAGTCATTCAAAAACATGTCACGCGGCGGGCGTCGTTTCAACCGTGCGACGTAAAATAGCAACCAAATTCGGTTCGAACGTGGTAGGCATCTCGCGATTGGTTCGACACATCGCCAGTTTACTGGCAGTGCTCAGACGTAAAGGTGGTGTCGCTCAGTTTCGCGCAAAATAAGTTAGGTGAGTTCTTTGACTACTACACGTTTTGGTCCTACAGGGTTGATACATTCCATAGCTTGTTTTACTACGTAGTTGAAAATACTTTCACCTTAATGCTTTAAGATCATGAATACTTATATCCTTGAGTAAACTTTCAAGTAAAAATATGTATGATATTATTAATAGATTCATTGTTATATCCTAAAATGTAAATTGTCGTGAGATCCGTGGGCGCAGATCCGTGGGTTTTAAGCCACGGATCTTTGTTTTCGGCCATGAATCTTTGTCCTGTACGCTGGCGAGTTCTGCCAAAGGTACTACCTTGTAGACTGACACTGTTCTTGCTATTTATCTATTTACTAATGATGTCAATTAATGAAAGTGTTTTTTAGAGTTCCGTATTATCTACTAGAAAGCCATATAGTTTCACTATGTTTGTCTGTCCGGGCCCTAGCATCTAGACTGTTAGTGCCGGTAAGCTGAAATTTTGTAAACATATGTATGATAACTATGGCTACAAAGTGATAAAATTAAATCTTTAAGAAAAAAAAATTGGGGTAGGTACTTTTGCTAAGAGTAAAGGGTTTTTTTTTTCTTTCAAGTACCTCTTAATGTAGAGTATCATTAAATAGGTATTTTAAAAGCATTAAGGGTATGCAAAGGTAATTTTTTACTCTGAGATCTGCTAAAAATATTTTTAACCATGGATAGTACTTTTTTGTTTAAATAGCCCTCCCCCTCTCAAAGCTAAACAATTAGCTCAAGAAATACAGAATAATTCGTTACTGTGGTATTACTGAATACGGTAGAGAAGACATGCTACATACGTTGCGCGCTCTATGTTTGCGTTGCTCGGGCATCGCTCACAGACACAATTTCTAAGACTACTTTCGTTCGCACGCGTACGGCCCCTGGACCCCGCGTGCCCGCCTAGTGTAGGTATAGCAACTTAGGTATATGCATGAGCTAGTTTTCTGTAGCCAACGATTTTGTGGTAGTATTATAATATAATGAAGGAAAAGTGTCACGGCTAAGTCCGAATTGAAAAATGCAATTACTTGAAATAATTCGTACAAAATCCATAACCTTTGTTAATAATGAATTGTTTGAAGTTGTTACTTATTTAATAAAATTAATTAATACAAGTATATTTAATACAAGTAGGTCAAGCAGTGAGCCCCTCTTTAATCTGTATTACTAGGTATGTTCTAACGGTTGATTATGGAACCCTACACTGCATTTGGCCCAACAAGCACTTGGCCGGTTTATAATTATGCTTTTCCATGCACTGGGCAAAAAAAAACGGTAGTCCAGCATTATTAGAGTCCTCAATTGTCTAGTTTTTATATTTACTTTATACGACGTATGTAGCGAACGAGCATGTAGTTCACCTGATGTTATATGTAGCTGTAGCCCATGAATATATCTACAATCCACAAAGCAGATTGTAGATGCGTCGCTTCATCTGAGGGCTACGGTGCTTTGCTTCATGTACCTGTAATTTCAGGACCTGATTTCACCACCGAACTGGATCACAGTAGTGAAAGCATTCGTATTTGGTGGTAGTTTAAGGTAGGATGGCGGCTTTACCACCCCTTGAGCTCCTTTACCACCATCCCTGACTTACCTTTATTATTTGTTAAAATTAAACACGTTTTTATAATTATTCTAACTTTTGTTGATTTTGTTTTTGCTGATTAAGTGAATAAAAATATTATTACTAGACAAATGATGTTTTATTTACAATTTCGTTTAATATTCTTTAAAATAAACGACTTTTAAGCTATGCCGCCTCGTATTTCATGTGCTACCTAAGATCCATGGTTTTTTACGAGAGATCCGTGGCGACCCAAAACAAACATATTTTTATTTCCGAAACTATTATTTTTACGTGAGTGCCTTATGGATAGAAAAGTTTATTTTTAAGCTCTCTTTTGCTACATATTTTTTGTTTTCACAAAACTTGAAAAAAAAAAAATGCCATGGATCTTACGCCAGGAACGTTTCTCTCAGGAATCACCCATATGATTCTGAGACCCTGGGTACATGCATATTTTACCGAAAAATTCATGACTGTCCCGAGGAAAATGTCAGTTTTTTTTTTGCAATATCTTCGACTGATTAAGGAAGAGTAACGTTACCCCAGATTATCCCAATACATTTGGAATATTCCGGTTAACTTTGGGCTTTTCCGATTAAAAAATTCCGATGTTTAGAAATTTTCGAAGATTTTTTTTTGCACTGAGGGTCAATCATGTATTTAATCACTGGTAAGCGGCTTCGTCACGATGTCCTTTGCACCCTGTATTATTTTTAACAAAGTTTGTCTTAAACTAAGAAACAGTTGAAAAAGATATGGGACCGGCAGGATTTGAACATAGAGTTGAGAAATTAAGGGTTCTGGCAAGAGGCGACCGTAGCTGGATGGTTAAAGCGACTGCCCAGTGAGCAGTAGGTCGCAGGTTCAAATCCTGCCGGTCCCATTTCTTTTTAACTGTTTCTAAATAATTTGCTATGCATAGCTAAATGCTTTTAAAATAATCAATTAAAAGTTCGTCTTCCCGTGCAAGATCGTATTTTTAATCTTTTAACGATGTTTGTTTACTATTAGACAGACTGCTAGCTCTTGCATTCACTGTAATAAAAGGTTCGTAAACATATCGGCTAGCTCCTATTAAATAGATCGTAACTTTCTGATATATACTCACTTAATGATCTCCTTGCACTTAATGTAAAACGGTAAAATAAAATACCTGCTTCCAATGACATTTCCTGCTTCTATAAAATCTAAAGGGGACGACGGCCGGCTATATTCTTTAAAAAATAAGCAATAAGATTCAATTTAGGTCATACAACCGCTCGCTACGAAGTATCCGATAATCTTCCTGTCAAACGCAACCTTACTCGATCACGCCGGGCGGCGAATGCACCGGCTTACATGGTTACACACATTATTGCGAATCGAACCTTTGTCGAGGCTTTCTGAAGTAGACAATATTACAATATCGTGAAGACTTTGTTATTTGAAAGTTATAATGAAATGTAAAGACTATTTTCTTAACTTAGTAATATTATGAATAAGAAAAGAGATTAATTTACGAGCGCATTTTCATATTTCAAGACTTCATGGGTCAATAACGCAAGGAATTAACTTTACTAAAGAAACATTGATACCAAAAACAGTTACTATTCAAATGTATACTCCAATAGAAAATAATAATACTTTTTATTAGCAAGACCGTACAAAAACAATTTGAGAAATGTAAGGACGACATTTTCTTACGTAGGTACTTTGAAATTCAATATCTCAGCGATATTAAAAGATACGAAAGAAATAAAACATGTATTTCTTCTAACTTTGTAAAACTGAAATCACTGGGCAGCAATATAAATATTTCAAAGTTTGTAGATTGAGCACATGAGTAGATAAATTGCGTCCTACACATCATGCTTTAACTATGTAGTTTTAATACATGACGATGTAGAATCTCGCACAAAGTGAAACCACTTAATTTGTACGCATTTTGCGTACAAATTAAGTGTAAGTACAACATGATGGATAAAAGACATCTGCACAACAGATTGCGATAATACAGGCCGTATGTTATTGAATTGTTTAGCAGCATGCCTATTGCTCGCAAAAGAATTCTGTTTGGAAGAGTGTGCGGAGAGTAGAACTGAATTTATTTAGAAACATCTTGCGCAGTCTGAGTACATGTAAATATGTATATTTAAAGATTTATCACACGAAGTCAATTTAAAATAATATTTATACTTACTTAATAACTTGGCTTTTTCCGTGTGAAATAAAGATTAAGTTGTAATAGATTTCAGATAAGATTAAACGCCTAACCCCGGCTACTAGACAAGAAATAATGTATATTACTTCACCGTTTGAGATTACATGAAAGCTTGTCTTAAGATAATATGGAAAAACTGCTCAAAGATCTTTTATAGAACACCTACACTCATCCCATATACAGTTAATTCACAAGTAATCCTACTACATTTCGCCCACTCGGCACTCACTATGTTTGATCTTTACTGAAACGTAAAAATCATTGATCAAAGATTGTCAATAAATAGGTAATAGATGTTATATGTTAAACCATGTTATATATTATTTACTAGGTTACAGGTGTAGATTTAATGTTTCGAAAAAATTGCATAATGTCTCATTTTGTACATAAATTAAAAATATGTTTTATGAGCGGGCTTTTTATTTTGGTTTTTGGATACTGTTATGTGGTAAATCATATATAACATGTCTTTTTTATAGTTCAGTCAGAAAACGGTTTATATGAGTGCAGGTAAGTCAAAGGACTTTTCAAGAGATTGTGCCATCTGGTTAGGAAAGGGACCCGGGACCTCTTTTGTCCCGAAGTCCCGTTTATTCCATACAATAGAGACACCAAACACAACTTTTGGTTCAAAGATGATAATATTTAAACTAAGTGTCTACCTGTCTACGTATCGCCATTCTAATTACATTATATTTATGCTAATTACATTTTGTTTGTATGAAAACGGGTCAGTGCTAAGCAACGGGATAAATATAATATAGGTCTTATATTATCATTAGTCCCATCTCCGTAATATGTTTGCATAAATTGTGAAGATCAAACAGGGGTAGCTAATATCTATGTTTTCGTTAGCAAGAGACATCGCTAAACCACATTAATTGTGTTTGTGGTCTCGGGTAAACACCCTTGAGTACACAAACCGAAGCATAGACAATCCAAAAGTATTTATTTGCATACATAAACACGATTCCATTCGGCAGCCGTATTACGTGAGCAACAGTTTAATTCTGTGTTAAAATCGATACATTCATGAGAGACACGACGATAAATATAAATACACGAGCATACAGTACAATCTCTCTCAAATTTATTGTAGCTTTAGATGTTACGGTTTGTAGGATATAAATTTTGATGTATTTTGTGAAGTGTAGTGATGCAATACCAATTTTACGGATACGAATACCTGTAGCAGATTTTTCTGCTCGTGGATAAATATGAACGATTGTCGAAAGTATAAAATAGCGTTTTTTAACGACACAAAGTTCCTTTATCCGAAGTGTGAAAAAATAATTATCTCACTCTCAACCAAAACTAACAAGGAATAAATATTACTTAGAAAATATTTACAAAATATTTACTTTACAGTTTAAAATTGACATATACAGATTTTTTGTGAAATAGTCAGTATGCTTTGATCTATGCCTAAATACTTAAGAGCGTCATGTTTTCATACTAACATAATATGTAACAGCCAACAATTTTTCCCCGCTTAAATTGTTTTCTTTTAATAAATGACTATCATTTAAATTTGAAAAGATAAAGATTTAACTAGATTCAGTGGCACAGGAGTAGGTATATATATTTTTAAATTTAGTTCCATAGTGTTGAAGTATTAAAACCATATTAAAATACGAATAATCTAATTCATTTTATAAGCACACAAGTCTATGACATACAATAAGTTTTAATTCGACAATTTACAGACATTGTTACACTAGCATAGCCAATCAGAACAACAATTATCTTTGCAGCCAAGTGCGTTGATGCAGAACATCTGTTTTAACTGTTGTAATTACTCGTAATTGTTCATTGTTCCAATATATTATAATGAGCTGCTGTATTTACCCCATAGAAATTGCAGATCCAGACCCCGATCTTGAATCTCGCATGTAAACATGAATTTACACTGTAGAGGAACGGGTGTGATGTTCCTCCACCACCCTCCGTCCCCGTTTCACCATCGGACTACCAGACAAACGGCACTCAGGCATCGCTTCACGGTAGATATTCCAGTTATTCCACCAATATGCAATAAGCGTTTCGCCTCTACATTTCTTATGCGAACTGCCAAAGAGTGGAACCTGTGGAACGCCTTGCCCGAGTTAATAGGTATCTCATAGGTAAGCGTGCTCCACCGTAGACCGCATCATCACTTACCATCAGGTGAGATCGTGGTCAAACGTGTGCCTATCCACTATAAAAAAAAAAAAACAAAAAATAAAAGGATCCTCCGACCAGGCTCGGTGGTTTTGCTTGGCGCTCAGCTATCCGACGGTAGTGTCTTAGAAGTAGTATTTATGTATTGTACACTTGCTGTGAACACTTCGCTATCGCGATTCAGCGCTCTTTGACATTTGTGACGAGTGTGTCACTTGACGTTGCCAATGTCATCTGTCATTTATTTTGTGCGGATACCGCCACGTACACGGTTTACAGATAACTTTAACAACATTATGCCGAATATTTTATTTCGTAGAATAATAATAATATAATACTGCCGTGGTATAACTAAAATGCCGTTATCTGCTCAAACCATTTTTTTGGATACCAAATTAAAACATAGAGTACATAAAAAAAGCAGGAGAGAATGTCACATAGAAAATGATTGAAGCACCAAAATGGCAGCGGTCTGTTTATGTGTGCGTGTGTTAGGGGTTACCAGCCATGAGAAATATTACCCACATTTTTACAATAATTTAAATAAATATTTTAGAGGTTTAGTTCTTATATTTTTTTATTTGCTGCTTTTTACCATCAAACATGATATAGGTAGTTTTATACTACAGTGGCCAAAAACCAAACAATATAAAACAACTTTATGATTGAATTTCGAAACAAAGTTGATTTTATATTTCTAGCAGTCGATGCGGGCCTGCAGCTGGAAGTTGTTTGTTTTTATTAAGGGAATATGTACAAAATTCGTTGCTCTGGGCACTCCTGACGCAAGGCAGCGAAGATGCTTTAGTGCAGCTACCCAGTTTTTGGAAAATATTTTAAAATTACGACTCCTACGGCGCTTCCTGATTCTTAGATGGTTAAGATGCTTTAGTGATATACAGGGTGTCCCAGTTTAGGACCTGGAGCCGAAATTGGATAGTAGGGTAAGTTATGGCAGTTATCAAAAAAACAAAAATTCTCCATTACATAAACTATCAGAAAGTGCTTGAAAACGTCAACAAAATGTACAAACCAAATAAAATATCTAAGTTGCAAAGCTGACAATGCGAATAAGTCCACCTTTTGTTTTATATACATAAATCAATTTCCTCGAAGTGTATACTGCAGACTACACTATATTTTGATGGATAGCAACTGTTATCATTTCTGCACTTTCTAATTATTTTTATCCAATAATTTTTTCATGCGTCGTTTGCAGCAGGAAATCTATAAAACATAGAATAATAATTTATACTAAATGTATTATACTACTAAAAAATATTTACCCAAATTCAGGGTAAATGAAAATATTTATTGACTGTCAACACTGATAGTTTTGGTATATTTTTTTACGAAAACAATATAATTTCGGCAATAAGCTGAATATATTACTTGCTTACCTATGAAAAATGATCCCCTGGTTTTTTTTTATCGAGGCGCTATGGTTTCGGCAGCTTTTCACAACACAAGACGGCATTTTTAATTATTTTACTTGAACATCCGAGCAACAGCACAGTCCAAAGCGTAATGGCGGGCGATTGACTTACTATTGTGTCAATGTGTGTGTTCTGTGTGTACGTGTGACTTACTATGGGTGCTTCAGTAAGTAATTCAAGAGACGGAGTCCTGCCTTTTTTATGTAGTCAATGAATTAAAACCGCGGAAAAAATTTAAACCGATGTAACTTTTCGATGACAAAACTTATTTGAGATTCAGAGATAACAAAACATAGATAAAATAAGTTTTGTCATCGAAAAGTTACATCGGTTTAAATTTTTTCCGCGGTTTTAATTTGGTATCCAAAAAAATGGTTTGAGCAGATAACGGCATTTTAGTTATACCACGGCAGAATAGCAGTCACCGACAAACGTTTTGAAATAATTTGCATCATATAATTTTGAGCGAAGTGCTCAATAACTAAAGCGAGATCTATACCGAATATAGAGTGCATCCTGTTGTCTAGTTCTATATTCATATTCTACTAAAAGCGGTGTCCTTTGTGGTGCGATAAAACTAAACGGCGTTTCTCAATTCTAAAACTCGATTTGTTATTATATATTATGTGGAGGAACATGTGTCGACACAGACAAATATTTTGAAGAATGATAATTACTGGATGTGCTTTGTGTGTGTGAAATGTATGCTTGCATGACCCCCATGACACAGAAGTATTGCCTAGACCCGCAAAAAAATATTGATTGATTTATTATGGGGGATATAATGTCTGCACTGTCAATCTATAATAAAAGTACGTAGTCTGCAGAAACCCTCAGAAATTTCATTACATATAATATCGTTAATCATGGTTATGCAAATGACCTTGTTCATTGTTATATGCAAGAATAGAGACTAGAGTTTGAGATAGCAGCGACTACCTTTAAATCACAGGAAAATTATTACGTCATCGTAGACTTATTATCCTTATCGTTTTTTTTGTGCAAATTTGTTTTTTTCGTGGATATACTACGACTGTACAAAAGCAAATATTTAAGATAAAAACACCAATTTGGTATCTTTATTCTTGTCAATTCAGAAAAAAATAAAAAACTATTTCGTTTTAATACTGACTGAACCGTCTTCCCAAAACTTTTCCCGATAACGCTATAAAAACATCTCGCCGTGAGTTAGAATTTTATTACACTACCTACAGATTACATTTACATAGTGTATGTTTCACAAATCTGTTTTTCAAATAAGATATTCTTACTTTGTTGGCAATAAAAACAGGTACAAACGGAAGGGCTGCAGTTTAGTCGGCATGACAATGAGTTGGGGTTGGGGATTTAAAATGTTACCTTCGATATGTGCCGCTGTTAAGCAGGCCACCAGTGGAGGCTTTAGCTAAGCCACTAGCCAGCCAATTTAAGTTTTAGAACGAGTTTTAGTACTTTTAGGATCTGTATCACTAGGTATTAATACAAAATTAGGCAACATTCCTAAGAAATTGTTATGCCAGGGAAATTAACCCAGAATTGTATTAAGTATTTAGTGTTCGGTGCTTAAAATTTAGAAAGTTCCTGGGGTACACGAACTTCCCTATTCATTTGTGAAAATTGTTCATCCGCGCTCCCCTTTTAACTTTTGATGTTAAGATTTTGGTAACTCAATGGCAAAGCTTAAAAGTTATGGTGTTGAATATATTTAAAAACTTATGTTTTGATTGCAAAATTTTAACTTTTTCAGTCGGTCAGGAAAAATTACCTACGGCCGCTACTGGGTCTGCGCATATTTGCGTTCTGTGATGTAAAATGATAACGTGATTTTTTTTTCTGCCAAAAAGAATATTTGTCGGCTATTTTTTTAGAGTAAAACATTTAAAATATAGTTTAAATACTAACGTGAAGAGTTCCCAGTGGTGGTGGAGCTGTGGCTGGTGGTAGACGTGGTTCCCGTGGGCAGCCATTGCGGGGACTTGCAGGCGTTGCAGGCCACTACGCGACCGCCATGTCCTCCTTGACCGCGCTCGGTCACGTCTGGCGCTGGAGTGGACCTCTTCTTACCCTACATATGTTTCGTCATCATTTGTACGCAATTTTTCACAGGGGTTTAAATATCTTCTAATGTGGTCATTTGTACTAAGGCCACTCTCCAAAATGAATATTATTTTATGGTAAAAATATTACTTTTAATTTTAATTAATAAGATTTGATTTGGCTTGAAAAAGTGGTTATTATCTTATCAAACAAAAGCTTCCAATCTTATACTGCCCACATCTAAAGGAATGCCACGAATTTTACAAGCTAATTTTTTGATCCACCCCCTCACTCTTCAGAGATCCGATTTTACTAAATTATGCCGTATTTTTCTTTCATTAGCGGCCACAATTGTAACATCGCTACATTAGCCAAATTAGTAAGTCTACTTTAATAATTCATTTAATGCAATAAAGAGAAACTTTGATTTAAAACCCTTTATCTAACCTCTTTGTGATTATTTAACTAGTATATATTACAAGTAGAAATTGTAATATTAAGAAATCTTTTATGAATATTTTTCCTTTGATGTTTGCTATAATATTTCTGAAGAGCAATTCGCACTAACATTGAATGGTACTTACGTGTGTGTCGTAGAATATAGATGGTAATCGAGTATCATGTGTGGCGTCGCAGGTGCAGTGAGCGTGCGTGGTGCGCGGGCCGCCCATGCCCATCACGTCCGCGTCGATAAACGTTTGTGCATCGTCATCCATTAAATCACTGCGAGTACTTCTCGACTCCATCGTACCGTCGTCCCTCGTCCATGTCTCCGATAATCTATCTCTAAACCGTTCACTCGGAAAATCGTTATATGACATTTGCCTTTTAATGCTCTTACACCGACTTCGATTGTCTAGAGTGGAAAACTTTGTTCTTTCTAATGCCGGGGAGTTTCTCGTAAGGAGTATGTCGTTATTATCGAAGCTCCTCATTTTAACCATCTTTTGTGAAGTCCTTCTGTGTATATCTGCACTTACATTATAATCTCTCATCTTATCAAAACATTGGTCCACGTTACCAGAAAAATTAGCGTATGTCGAAGCGTTACTTTTAAAATCATCTTTGCTCTGATACCCCGAAGACGTAAATATGCAGTTTTGGCTATTAACCCGTCTCTGCGACTTGTCTGCCAGTGACAACATCGATGCTTTCTTGAGAGAGC
Organism: Hypena proboscidalis; assembly: GCA_905147285.1. Classification (NCBI taxonomy): domain Eukaryota; kingdom Metazoa; phylum Arthropoda; class Insecta; order Lepidoptera; family Erebidae; genus Hypena; species Hypena proboscidalis. The sequence goes on from LR990130.1 coordinate 7,596,743, forward strand.
TCATCGACCCTGATGTTATCTCGGCCAGTTGGACAGCGTTTTGATGTTTTTTTGATATAGCTTCGCCGCCTATCTTTTTTAAATTAGATAACTTCCGTTTTATCTTTTGCACGAGCGTATTTCTCGGATCGTACGATATCAACTGTTTTGAAATGTAATTTGACACGCCGATAGTCTTGCTTTTGTTGAATTTTCTGTCGAGGCTGCGGTGCGATCCGACCGTGAGTTGATTTCGAGCCGCGCCGCGTTTGATTCTTTCTAGGTCATAGATGCTGAGGGTGTGACCCCTTTGATCGACGACATTGCGGTGACAGTTAACGTAATTGTTCTGTTGCACGTTGCAGTTACAAACTAAATCGAAATCGTGTTTAGATATGTGTTCGTCGAGGCATTGTCGTTGCGCGGCGAGGGCGAGGCAAGCTTCGCAGTCGACGCCGAGGAGGAGTTCTAGACTAGTGTTTCTGATGAAGCCATCACTGAAAGTTCGTGACCGGAAATGAGCAGCATTTTGTGTGAGGCGCGTTTCCCAGTCAGTGGGCAGCGGAGCGGCGGCGGCGGCGGTGGCGGGGCCCGGGCCGGCCTCGCTGTCCACCATGGTGGAAGCATCGCGGTTCACATGGATGACTCTCGGCTGCCGGAACACGCGGCTATCGCTGCGCACCGAGCTCCGAGAGGGCGACGGCGACGGACGCTTATAGCTCTCCACTTGAATCATCTCTTCCGTTTTCAATTATGTCATCGATGTGATGAAAGGCCACTGTAACAAATAGATACGATATATATTTGCCAATAAATATTGTCTACCTACTTTACAAAACTATAAACGTCTTTTGATATCAGAAAACAATTAAATGATTCATTTATCGTGTATTGTTTTATACAATACACGATAAATGAATCATTTAATTGTCGTTTGGTTTTAATAATCTGCCAAAAAAATGTAAGTGATATCTTAAATTAGTATGAATAATGAATAGTATTCAATCTACCTCGCCGCAATTACGCATGATATATTAATGATCGCAAAGCCTCATTCATCGCTACTAAGTTAGTGAAATAATAAATCATGTTATTCTGCCTCTTTAAGCCCTGCTAGTCAGAATTGAGATGGAAATTACAATTTAGGATAGCATTGTGATATTTGAAATTCGGCGTCAAAAACAATCTATAAGACAGGATTTATGACCGAAGGATTAATAGCACGGTGGGAGCAAATTAAACTGTCCATGAAGTATTTGCGATTCCTCTATTTTTTTTTTTAACTTATTTATATGACCAACTCATTATTTATGAGAAAGTAGCTCTGTTTCTCTGTCAGTCTGTATGTCTGTTACGCTTTTACGGATGGAATACTGAACCGATCTTGTTTACAATTTGTATCAAGATAGTTTAAGACTTGAGGTAGGTCATAGGTTACTTTTAATGGTATGCCTACCACGCAGGCGGAGACACGCTCAGAAACTGGCACTCAATATTGCAACACAATGAAAAAACTCGTTTTGTGAATCATATATTTCTGTAGACGGACAGTAACTGTAGACGGAAAAAACAATGAATAATGTCTATAGTGGACAAAATACGTAGATCCGTCTGTCTTCAATGCCGACAGCCGACAGACGCGTCACACCACAACGGGAAGCCACGACTAACACAAGCATTAATGAGCTAAGCTAGACGAGCTACCACTGAACTACAATTTGCAACAATAAGCGCTGCTATTTTTTCTAAGAAGGAGTAAGATTTAAATGTGTAAAACTGTTTATAACAAACAAGTTAGTATTTAATCATTGTTTTTAATAGGCTTTTTTTTTATATACCCTTATAAAACAAAACTTTACTCAACAAATATAAACCTATTTTTACAATGCCATATTTCAATTTTGGTAGTGTCTTCGATAAAAGGTGGAATGATCCCATAGATAGAGTCATCATGCAAACATCAAATATCAATCAAAACGGTCACTGCGACGGATTTGTTTTCGTTCTGTCCGTATGTATAGTACCACCAACAATCACAGGGAAATATTTTGGGACAGCGTTAAATTGTAAACATAACATCACGCTTATGCTACCCAGAAGGGTGTGCAGAGGTTTATTTTAACGCCGTGCTGCTGTTGTGAATTCCCTGACGAAAAGTTCACAAATAACACTTTGCCCGACCAAATTTGCAAATACAAATTACTAGTATTCTTGTTAACCCCCTCCAGCTAAGCTTAATTCGCTTGTGTTAGGAGGAAGTTCACGTCCGTGGTGGTATGGCCAGGATTCGAACCCACGACCTCTTGATCGTAAGACCGATGCCTTATCCATTGCGCCACGGCCGCTTTTTTTAACAAATCTCTAGTTTATGTAAACAAATAAACAATTCCACGACACATTTTGCCAAACCGACCCAAAATCTATTGAAACCCGAACCAGTTTAAGGGTTTCTGATAAACACTGCGTATGGAACGTGATGCGAATTTGTATCATTTTCGGAACAACATGAAATCCAAATCTTACCATTGGATCAGCTAAATTAATAATTCAATATAAAATACGGTACAAAATTTACTTATTTCTGCATATTTTGCGAACACGCAAACTCTTACCCGCAATTTGGTTTCGGTGGCTTTGGTTCAGGCCAATGTAATAAATTAAACGTATTTAGCCTGGCTGTAGCTTGATGAGAATCGTGAGAAGCCGGCAAATATTCTGAGGATATTTATTCAAATGTTTCTTCTCTGAATTCGTGTACTTATATACAAAGTACTTTATAGTACGACGGTGGGTAATAATTATGAAATTCGCTTCGCAAATATTAGTGAGTGGATATTGAATACAGTTATTAGGCGGCTTCAAAGATCGCTGCTGAATTCTAAAGTAGAATTTAATCGTCGAATCTCTCACACAACCAGTGATATTTTGCCGACGGCTGGGATAATCCCCAATCCAATATAGATGATTGGCTCGGCATTATTTATATATATAAAAATGAAACCCGTTTTCCGTTGTCACGACTTGGCATGAAAACGGCTTGACCGATTTGGCTGATATTTTTTTTGTAGTTTTCTAATACTCTGTACAAGGTTGTTACGGCAAAAAAAAATAAAAAAAAAAAAGTATTCATTTTTATATGGGGGATATTATAGATTCCAGTTCAAATTGAATAGGTACGCATACATAAGATAGGTCAGCTATACAAAATAAAGTAGTGCATCAAATTTACGCTAAGGCGGTACGAAGTTCGCCGGGTCAGCTAGTACGTAATAAATACTCAAATTCTCGTTATGAAATATACGACGAGAGCAAAAACCGAACAACAAACTAGGTTAAAACGCTAATGCGCCTAACTTTGTCCAAATATTTAGTCTATTATTTTTTTTATGAAGTTGATCCTTTCTGGAATGTTCCGAACTCGTGAACTTTGGACAAAAAACACGCTTATAAACGATTATTTCTTACAGAAAACTCGACTATCAGATTATAAGTTAGAAAAGGCTAGTGTACACGAAACGAATAATGGTATAGATGTAATTAGAATGCTTTTATTGGAGGTATTTTATTATTCAATGTAATTAATTCCTAACGCAATTTAATCCCACAAATGTTTACGGAAATTAATATTCACAATATTTGTTAGTTTTTGGCTCGGCATTCATATCCGCGAATTAATATGTTATTAGATACTATAATTAATTATCCTCGAAAATCAGCGATATGCTAGTGGGTATTCTGTTGAATACGCAAATTGGTTGAATTGATTCACATCCTCGACGCACCAATGATTTTTTAATTATAGAAATATAATAATAATAAAAAGGTCAGCTAGTTGCGAGCTGAATGTATGTGGAGACACTGCGTTCCTGATTCCCTAGAAAATCGTACAGGAGAAAACTCGGACTTGCTTTCATTGGCCGGTTGAAGTGGAAACCCAAGAGCGCCCGCTGGACTCTCAGCTCTGTTCTTGCCTGAACCAGCCGGTCAGAGCAGAGATGTTCGGGGGTGAAAGTCTAATTTTCAATGGCATAACTACGAGATAACCCGCTCTTGGTTATTGGGCTAGTACCAAGATATTAGCCCAATATCTGATTAATGTTTTCAATAGTGCCAATGCCTGCTAAGTTTGGAGGCTAACGCTTTTCTTGACGTAGTAGAGTATGATATTCACCAGTTTCTGATAAGGATGCCGATAGTTAAGTGCTGAATAATTTATATACTTTAACAATTCTTAAATTTTGTTTCCATTCGCAAAAAAAATTAAAAAGGCTACACTTATAACACCTACAAGCTTGAACCCTATAACTTTCTCTCGTACCGAAAGTAATAGATATTGAAATGACAGTTGGATTCGACAAGCTAAAAGACCCGACATGTTATGAATGGTCGCCCATTCGCGGACCGACTGCGGTGAATTGAACTCGCGTGACTTCTGTTTTGTTAAGAGTTTGTACTATTGCTTATATCTATGGGATACTAACTCGCGGCTGCGGCTCCACCTACATAATACGTCAGTAAAAAGTTGAGTATAAATGTTTTTTTTTATACTACGCCCACAGCGAACGGACATGTAGTCGACCTGATAGTAAGTGGAGTACAGCCCATGGACATCAACAATCCACAAAAGCAGATTATAGATGCGTCGCTGCAGCTGAGGACTACGGTGTTATGCCTTATGTGCCAGTTATTTCAGGGCCTGATCTCACCACCAAACCGGAACACAGTAATGAATGTTAATCTTAACTATAAGCTACATGTGTACTAAATATCATAAAAATGGAACCGCTAATTTTTACGTGACGAAATAACAAACATCCAGTTACCAATTATCCTCACAAACATTAAATAATAGCTGTAATAATAGCAGCCCTGTAACTAAAATATGTCCCACTGCTGGGCTCGGCTTGGGCCTCTTATCATGATGAGAAGAGTTAGGCCATAGTCCACCACGCTGGCCAAGTGTGGATTGGTAGACTTCACACGACCTCGAGTACTTTTTTTAGGCACTCTAAGGCATGTAGGTTACCTCTGAAAGCAGCAATAGCCGAGTGGGTCCGTAATACTGGAAGTCAAAGGTTTTGGGTTTGAACCCACGGCACACACCTCTGTCAAAAAAAAAAAAAAAGAAAAAAAAAAAAAGCTTTATTAATTCCTTACAGTTGGAATGAAAAAAAGAAATATTTTAAAGTATAGCATAACACAATATTTTGAGTATGTAGATTAATTAAATGCTAAAATTAGTGTATTAGTAATTATTTATTTAAGTTTAAAATTCTTATATCATATTATATTAGTTGGTTAGTAAGTTCCTGTTCTTCCTCGTAAGGACCACCTATGGCGGTGAAAGCCTCCTCCAAATGTTTCCACCTCTGTCAATAAATCGTTAAGATTCGTCTTTTCGAATATATGTGTGTATTCAATCATATTATCTATCGCTTGCTAACATAAACATAAATTTACATTCATAATATTAGTATGTTTAGTAAGATAAATTCCGTTGAATTGATATTAAAATCGATTGATCGAAAGGTTACAAGTAGGCAAGAGCTTCCCTATCACGTTGTATTGTATCACTCAGCTATCTGCAGTTTTACTGGCACTTTAGCATCACGCCTGGCTTGGCTATTGTTGAAGCTTCAGTTTAACCCGGTGAAGTGTTGTATCGATGAACCATTAAGGCTTTATGTACTGCTATTCAAAAATTCAGGGTAGGTTTAAAAATATCTTAATTCTTATTGTTACTTTTTATGATTTCTTAGTTTAATTTTTAACGTGTAAAATCAAGATATTATAATTTTATTCAATGATACTAAAAACACTGAAATATATACAATAATGTTATTTTTCAAATAATCAGTATTTTTCATTTAAATAGAGTACACCTAATCTTTAGCTAAAACGAGCACAAATGGAAAAAAACGAAAGCTTGATCATCGCCATTTACATTTTCACATTGTGTCCTTCGGAAGCTTTTTTTCAACGTAATGGGTGTTCATTGAACAATCTCGATTTCTTTTTAATTGAGTTTCGTCGTAAGGGACTGACGAAATTGACGCGAATCCCGAGGGCACAAAAGCTCAGTAATCGACTTTATTTATTTTGGTTATAGGACGTCATACACGTATATTCGTGAATTCAAGGCAATTGGATTGAATTCTTTTTTACGCCGGTGCACATTCGTAGCTCGTAGCGTTGTCGTAGCACTCGTAGCAGACTCGTAGCTTTTTTGTAGGAATGAAAGGGTTATTTTTTAAACTTGTTGCATAATATTTCAATCTTTCTCAGTGCATATTGATACTTTAGGCAATGTACATGGAATAAACGAATCAGAATGGGAGTATTAGAATATAAATAATACCAACGACGATAGAATCAGCGATTCAGCAAAGCAGAAGACCTGTATAGAAAGGTAAAAATGTAATTGAATTTTCTCTCTATAAATCCTTAGCATCTGCCCCAATTCAGGATGTTGGCGGTATAACACCACGAACTTCCTGCTAGAGTAAGTCACCCCCCGAGTAAGTATATAGAGTAGTAGTCATATAGAGTTGAAACCTCCTCACATTTATTCTAATTACCCAGCAATTTGGGATTTCTCTTTCAGGTAATTCTCAATAACAATAGAGTTGGATTGTTCTCAGTGAATGGCGACAGACTCACCCTCTATCACATGGAACCTAAGCATAACAAGTGAAATGTGGGTATAGTTTGTTTGTGTGTGGGTAGGGTTTAGGCACCCTATGTTCATATACATAAAATGAATAGATAGTCAGTAATTAGAGAAATCAATAAATGAATGATAGTATAAACTCGTCAATTTATAATAGAATTAATACAATTATTACAAGTACATTAACAGGTAACATTGAATGTTAAGGAACTCACAAACTATACAGCAATAGCTCTTAGCTTCAATATTAAGCAATTAACTCACTCTCTTCGCTCATTCACGGGTTGAACAGTCTATTCACAGCGTGAATTAAGGAGCTTAAATGTATTTGCAGTAGACACGGAAATATTGACAATACATTTACGTAAACTGTAACCGTCGTACGGCTACGAGCGTGCTACAAGGGCGCTACGACCCATCTACGAGTTCGTAGCTAACCACTATGCCACCCCTGGGTCTTATTTGCATTAGTACTACGCAGGTACATTATGATGGCACCTCTCGGGACTTCTTTAACTTAAAATTAGTGGTAAGAAATTTACTACATATTATATATTACTTATCTTAAATTACGTAATAATTACTAGTAAGATTTTGTTTGCTATGATTGACATGTTCGTATGCAAATATTACAACTAAACGCCTTCAATTGGAAATCATTATTAAAATATATTAACTGCAGAAACCACGCAGTAATGGTGAAAGTTAGGGAATGGTCAAATTGACGCAAACCCCTTGGCACAAAAGTTGGATCTTAATTACTACGAGAACATTTTTTCACATTACATATTATTAAATTTTTGATTAAGTGTTAAGTAGCGCTTCGAAAACAACGATATTTTTACAGTTAGAGTTTTATTTATTTGTTGTTGTCATTGCATGTTATGTTTGACACGAACTCATTTTATTTATATAAATCATAAAATGATAGTGCGACTTACGACGAAGCACGTTTGCCTAAAATATCCTTGTTAACAGATTCTTTGAAAAGCGCCAAACTATCAAATAAAAACACACGTGAAATATAAAGGAATCCGTTTTCCTTTTCCTTTACTTTTGAAGGCTTATTATTATTTAATACTCACGTCACTTGGAATAGAAAAGCCTGCCTTGGGAGTACTTTTAAATCTGCGCTGAACACTGACTTATCACTGAATTATTAACACTGTTTGCTAAAACGGCAATAAATATGCTTTAGCACTAATGCAAAAACAATAGAGTGGCAGGCACAGGCCAGCTGTCTGCACAATAATTATTTGTAGACAACTGCCGCCAACTGAACTCCGTGGTAATTTATTTTTGGTTTAAATGAGCCGAATTCTAACTGCGATGGCGGGCGGTCCACTTTATTATGTTTTTTCCTGTTTAAACATCCGTGAAAGTTACATTCCTTAACTGAATAAGGGACAAGTATCCTAAATGAAGAGCTCTGTGTAATAAAACCGTTTATCATAGAATGGGTACAAACTTGTTACAAGGGTGCTACAACCCATCTACGAGTTTATAGCTCGCCATTGTTCAGCTCACTGCTTGTAAAAACTTCAATAAATATGGTTTAGCACTCATACAAAAACAATAGAGTGGCACCAACAGCCAGCTGTTTGCACAATAATTATTTGAAGGCAACTGCCGCCAACTGAACTCCGTGAAAATTTATATCTGCTTTAAATGAGCCGAAGTCTCACTGCGGCTGTGAGCGAACCTTTTTGTTCCGGTATTTTTTCAGTTTAATTCACCGTGAAAGTTGCCCTTTTCAAAAGAAGCTTCTATTAGTCGATTTATAATTATCTATGCTTAATCTCTCTAAATAAACAACCGGTTTATTAAATAGGAAACGAAATAACAAATTTGTATTTTTATATAGCCAACAATCTTATTATGTTATTATTAAAGTTCATTTACTAGAACTTACAAATTACTAGAATTTTTATTGAGGAGGAAATTTACGTCAGTGAATGGTCAGGATTCTAACCTACGACTTTGCGATCGTAAGATCGCCTTATCCATTGCGGCCGCATCATTACTTCTACAATTTTATTTTTACCTTTGACTAAAACATAATAATATATTTACTCTAATGAGACTTATTTGCGGGCATGTTATCATTGCGAAATACTTGAAAGCTTCTAATAATATCAGTAGGTATAACGTATTAAGAAAAGATTTTTATTGTAGCTATTTGAAATATAGCTGTTATAAAAGAAAAGATGAGAAGTAATATTATCCGGTATAATGTTATACTTTTTTATCTATTCTTGGTCATTATATTATTATTTGAAATTACAATAATTAAGTTAGTTCCCTTAATACGTAGTACAGAAAATACAATTTAGAACAAATTGGGTATCGTAGAGAACGACATCATAATTAGATACGCTCCAGTGTTCCGGCTTCGCTGTAATTGAGGATCTAACTGCACGAAATAGACAGAAACAATGTTGACATTATCCAAGCTCACTCTAAAATTACACGGATCCCTATCAGCCACTTTGAAGAATGTATTATTAATGGTAAGAGCTTTACCGAGTTACTTCGTATCCCTGCTATTCCAACGTTATAAATTCTTTTACAGAAAATCCTTTTTCTAACTGAAGATACGTCAGTATAAAGAGGTGTAAAGGTATAAAACTAGGACTATATAATATCATTTGAGCAGCGATAGCCGAGTGGGCGACCGACTGCGGAGTCAAAAGTTAGAACCCACGGCACACACCTCTGTCAATAAATCGTTAAGATTCGTCTTTTCGAAGATATTTGTATATGTATCATATAAATTATCGCTCGCTAACGGTCTTCTTCTTCTTCGTCGTGTCGATGGCTGAGTCAAATTTTATTGGTCCAATAAGTGGCCACTGTTATGGCGCTCTCATCGTCTCACTTGTGCAGGTGGTAGGGCATTTTGGACAGTCAGTAAGGTGGTCAAGGTTTTGACTTTCCATCGTGGTGAAAGGATTAGCCAATTCGCTTTTAAGAACTCGCGAATTGCCCAGGGTGCGCCGGACGTAGGGAATTGTTGTGTACGTCGCTCGGGGAGGCTCCTTTCATAACGGTAAAGGAAAACATCGTGAGGAAACCTGCACGCCTGAGAGTGCCTAAAAAGTGCTCAAGGTTGAGTGAAGTTTACCAATCTGCATTTGGCCAGCGTGGTGGACTATAGCCTAGCCCTCTTCTCATGAGAAGAGGCCCACGCCCAGCAGTGGGACATGTATTAGATACAGGGCTGCTATTGTATAATATCATTTGATAACATCACTATCATAAGCGTTTAATTTCGCGTTAGACACAGAACACGTGTAAAAATAATATTATCAACAGTTTATTGCGGTTTCTTTTCCTAACATATTGAAAATAAACACGTAATACGAAAGTGGGAGTAAATATTGTCGAAATTATATGAGGACAAACAAGGGACGTCGAATGCTCAACCGCGGATATTTGGCTTATAAAAAAAGTAAATAACGTTTAGAGGCGGTGACAGTAACAGCTATCCGATAAACAGACAAGTGGTTTGTGTTATGCAGAAAGGAACCAATACGTCTGAAAAGAAAATTGAACTGTTTAATAGTTTTCTAATAAGTTTATTTTAGTGTGGATTGTCATCTGCTTAAAAATGATCCAAAAATTGTTCCGATTACGAAGTTGTCATTTCGTGTGATGTGATAGCATTGCTCGTAATGATTGCCAAACTGTTACAACTGTGCTAATGTTGACTATTTATAATGAAATTAATTGATTCTTGAAATAAAGAGATAATAGATTCATGAACTGGGTGATTAATCGCGATAATAATGTTATCACCACACGTCGGTTTTTAATCATATTAACGCAGATGTAATTGACAAAATTTACATCGTTATTTTTAACTAAGAAAAATTAAAGATGCCTTTCCACATAAATCCATCCAATACTGTCTGATGCACTCACTGGTGTAAGTTTTTCCTTGGGCATGTTGGTTTTCCACTTCAGTGGGTTTGATCGCACCAAATAAACGTCCCCCGCCTGATTCTTATGGTAAGCATGATTGACTATAAAAAAGCTCGTGAACATAAAAATAATGGTAGACGATAAAAAGGATATAAAAATTTGCAGCATCCCATGCATGTTTTGCCTCCATCCGGAAAATTATAGCGAATAATACGCAATTGAATAAGGTAGGGAAATGTGTGCAAAAATATGCGACGCATTATTTGCATATGTAATACATTATGGTAATAAGTTACTTTTTTGTCAAAAATGTAAATATGCATGTTAAAATTAATTTGAACAAATCCAGCGTTGGGTGCGGCGTAACCTCGTGACTTTTTGGGTAACTTGTGTTACCAGTTGTTACCAATTAAGTATATTTGGGCATTTCTCCAACTGCGGATATTTTCTGACTTTGGTGAACGTTTGTTAAAATTAGCCTTGTATTGCACAAAATTATGTTTGGTAAAAGTAGTAGCGTCCTTTATTTAAAAAACTAGTCTTTTTACAAACAAATAATTGGATGACATACATAACATACCATCACGCCTATGTTACCCTGTAGGGTGCGGCAGAGCTGTACAACACTCACACATAACCTGTTATGTTTGGGTCCCATGGGTTAGAGGGGTAAGCCTATCGCCATCCACCAGGCACAATTACAACTCAATGTTTTGCCGGACCCGCGGTGAGCGATACACAAATTATACCGCTAGAACAACGACTTGGACTAAAAAGGGATTTACTATATGTATTAAACAAGTAACAGTTATTATTTTCGAAGGTTTATCGTATTATGTACGATCTGCTTCAAGTAAATGCAATTTACAATTAAGGCCCCTATTACTTTTGAAACAACAAAGATAACTTATTTGCTATAGTTTCTCTTTAAAGTTCATTACATATGAACTTTAAACAAACTACCACCATGATATTTTTAGCTAACAGGTTAGCTTTTAGAGGAGGGGAGACCTACTCGATAAAATTTGCTCTTCAAAGTTGAACTTCTCGCAAACGGATCTCAAAATTAAAAGAACTACCTAAGCAACTCCTACATTTTGAAAGACGGATTTTAAGATAACCCACACTATGGGGTACCCAACAGAAAAAAATACATCCCCACTTTACAAGAAGGAAACAAAAAAATGTTTCAAAATTTAGTTCCAGCACTTTTTTTAAATAGTTAACATACCATGCAAAATTTCAGCTTTCTAGCACTAACAGTTTAAACGTTATGCCTCAGACAGTCAGACAGACGAACATGGCGTATATATAAATAAAAAACGGAAATAAAGAAAAATATACTTATAATTTGTATTTCACGGCAATGGCAAATTCAAATATAGCAAAAAGAATCAGTTTCAATTTTCATGTTTTATTTATTGGCTTTAATTTATACGACAAAACTAGAAACAACCGAAGGCGAAGTATCTATTACTCGTACTATGCTATCCAAATGCACGGCGCATATCACATTTAACTGTGTAAATCTTTTGTGTAAAAAAAATCGTTATGCATCCACCCTGTATACCACAGGGTGGATGCGGCGTAACGTTTTTTTTTGAAACTATAAGTTCTAGATCTAGGCGTGGTTAGTGCTTATTTCCACAGGTGAAAATATTATTTCCAAAAAAAAAATTGATGGATGGCGATACTCACCTATACCATAGGACCTAAACATAACAGGTGAAATGTGGGTGTTGTACACCTCTGTCACACCCTTCTGGGTAATATAAGCATGATGTTATGTTACATGTTATGTGTTATCAATTAAATTATCTCAATCTTCAATCGGACAAAAGTGTTTTTTTTTTAATGTACTTTAATGTCATAATATTAAAAGTAAAATTTTAAATAAATGTTTGCCTTAGCAGCAAATTCAAAGGCATAAATAATTAGGAACTAGTTATATCAGATACGATCTTAATCATGAAACGGAACGACTCGTCTCTGCAAATCGTAAAACAGAATTTATAAATTCAAAGTAGTACAGGTAGTAAGGGAGCAAGCGGCTTTCATCAAAATATTACAAGGTATTTTCTTTGATACAAAAATGGAGTTAGTACAGATGAATAAATTGATAACTTAAATAAAAGGAACGACAACATATTTATGTACGCTTTACCATTCGTGTGTATATTGTTGGCATGTTTCGAGATTACTGTGCAATTTCTAAATTAATTTTAATGATTCTTTTGTTTTAGATTTGTCTAGCTTCTGTGTTAAAAAGAGATGTATTCTTACTGCTTTGATGGTGTAGTGGTTAGCGTGCCTCTAGCTGCGATTGATTTCCGTGTCGGGCAAATTGTTGTTTGTAAATTTTCCGTGAGGAAATTCACAATCGCAGCACGGAGTTGGAAGTGTGCCCGGTGGGTGGCGATAGGCTCATCCCCTATCCTATGGGACCCAAACATAACAAGTGTAGTATGGGGGATAAGTCTGCCATACCTTTCGTGGTAATATAAGCGTAATGTTATGTATGTTATGTGTATTTTTATTTGAATCTGGTTAAAAACATCGTCAACTTATTTGACAACGTCATCTTAGTTTAGTTTAGTCCATACTGATAAGCCTTATTAGACAAGATGTCTGTAATCTATTTATTTTTATACATCATGCAAATTTAAATTGCAAAGGTGCAATTATGCCCTTGACATTTTGTATCAATCAACCTTTTGGCTGGAACGGGCATTATTATTTTTCCAAAAATAAACTATATTGACATTAGCACAGCAGACGATTCGCAACAAGCGAGCAGTATAACGAAAGGTTGTATGAACTAGTGAGTCGACAACACGACAACGGGGTGAATAGAAGATCTGCCCGAGACGAGACAACGTCGTCGAATAAGCCATACTGTTTTATGTTTGTTTTGTCGCTCCGCCGCGACTCCACGCTTTTGTGTCGCTGTACATTTCAGCATTCATTATCATCAGATTACTTATGTGCATACTTGCAAGCTAAGGAACGTTAGACTCGAATCATTTGTCTGTTTATTCAGCTCATGTTATATAAATTTTATGGTGCTTATTTCGCTTATACGAATGTTTTATATGTGCGGTCGTATATTTGGAACTTTATTTGACGCTACTTTGGTAGTGCACAGGGTGCAAGCGTGATAAATGGCCCTCACGACACGATTGGACTGTGAACTTATAGTCAGATGAAGTAAAATATGGTTTCATTTACTATGTTTGGATTCCGGTTATCTTCCTTCCTCATTCATGGTATAAGTTTGACATCACGGGCTTAGTTCAATAATTTAATGAAAGTTAGGTAAATTTCGATTTCTCTTATCGCGGTATCCATCGTTCCTGAGAATTTATCAGAGTTTTGCAGATCCATCTACGAGTGCTTAGTGAACTGTCCTAACCTTCTCGATCAGAGAATCGGTTCCGTCATGATCGATTAATCGTGTTATTAAAGGGTGATTAAATAAAGAAAAGAGAAATATTAAAATAACATTAACCAAACATTTTATGAACTCTCCATTTTCTCACTGAATAAGAAAGATTACAAGCTGAACGCTTTTTTTTATATCAATTATATAAAACCAAGAAAAACGCCTTTTTGTACTAAAACAAACGAGCCAAAGATTAGGGATCCAATTAGGGATCGTAACATCAATACCCATCAGTCCATAGCTCACGGCACAAAACTGCCACAGGAAGATAAAGCTGCTTACGCCCTTTGTTACGTGTAATATAATACAGCCATGAACACTCATCAACCAAGCGTTGTACAAATATTTGTCTTTCTTAATTGTGTACATATGTAGCAGGACAAAAAGCTCGACATTTATCCACATGTGTTACAAATACCGACATCTTCAGATAGGCTTTCATTGTCCGGCAAACTCTGAACACCGTTCCATTAACAGAATAATGGAAATATCTACAGGAGGGAAAATAAAATGTGGGGAAAGATTTCTGTAGGTAACTAAGCGGTCATTTGTAAGCGGTCGAGAAAAATGCTCACTCGTCCGGAAAAAATAATCGAGTGAACGACTGCGGCATATCTCGTTCTAAAAGTTGCGAGTGTCTTCAACTCTTGCGAGAAACAGTCTCAGTTTTTGAATGATTGTAGTCCTGTACCTAACGCATGGCCCACAACTGGGCACTGGTCCCTTCTCATAGACTGCGCATACCTTTGTATATTTTAGGCATTCTCTAGGTATATAAATTTCCTTACAATGTTTCCCTTCACCGTTAGCAAGCTAATTTTTTTCATGATAAATACACACATATCTTCGAAAAGACGAATCTCTACGATTTCTTTACAGAGGTGAGTGCTCTGGGATTAAAACCCGAGACCTACGACTTCGCAGTCTTACGGTTTCCCACCCGGCTAACGCTACTTTAACATGTTTATTTGCATTGGTAAATTAAATAATGAAAGGTGCGCAGTGTTGTGAGTGACGGCTCACATTGAGTGCTGATTGCTAATCGTTCGCGCTCGCCGCTTGGCGCCAGTTTACTTTTTATTCCACTATAATGAAAAGATGCGAGCCAATCATAAACTCGTCAAACTTTTTAATTGTGTAGTAAAATTTAATAGACATTATGTTGTGCCGGACCTCACTTAATTGTTCAGGTATAGACAAACCAAATAAAACGTTCATAGTCGAATTAATTTGTGTGCATATTTTCGTATAATTCATGTAATCATTAAAATTCTTTGGATAAATATCAGTAAAATAATTGTTGATATAATATTACTCTATGTATGTATTCACATATTCAGCACATAGCTTTTTTTTAAACTCTTTACTTTCTTATGCACCTACCTTTGTTCTTTCTGCATCACCTTAAGGTTGACTGGTAGAAAATGCCTAAGGCATTGTCCGCCGTTGTACTATTTTTTAAGTGCAAGAAGTTTTAAAATAAAATAAATAAAATATTGACGTTTAGGTGTGCTCAGTTATCTGTAATTAATTTTGTATATTTGTATAAAATATGAACTATTAACTAAAAATTTTTGTATACAACCAAATTACACCTTATGTTTAGCGACCACTGGAGCTCGAAGATCAATTGATGACAAAATGTTTTTTTTTTTCAGTACCAGCCAATTTGGTTTTTAATAATGTATGGTGTATGTTTGTACTACGAAAATGCATTATTATTACATATTAATAATCACAGCAGCTACCCGACCGTAGCGATCAAAACTCGACCGTAATTATAATAAATACACAGCCTTCGCTTCTCAAAGCTATTTAGTATTTTTCCGTTTAAACGCTAGGTTAAATTTCCTTATTTTCCGTGCGCGCAATCTTCATTAAAGAGGTGTACGAAGTTTTCTGTTCACGTATTAAATATATTATGAAAAAGCTGATTTTTGCTTAAATATTTATGTTCCGTATAATTATCGATTTCGCCGTTAATGATCTATAATCTTGCTCTCACAAAGCATGGTTAGCTTGGGACTTAGAAAACATAAAAACGATTATTTAAATTCAGCTCACGCCTGATGAATATATCAACGTTGTTAAAATTTTACATTACAAAAGATATATGCTTTGAATTTTCATTTGTGATCGTACTTTTAAAACACTTTTTCTTAACGTGATACAGTATACTAAGTATGTATTTACAAAAGAAAAGTATATATGTATTAGTATCAGTTAGTCTAGTACCCATAGTACAAGCTCTGCTTAGTTTGGGAGTAGATGGCGTTGTGTAAGTTACGTGATATTTACATTATTTATATTTATATAGTTACTCTCTCTTTCCATTTTTAGATACATCACATCATGTTATCTTAAAATTGGCACAATATGGTTTTAAAAAAAATCGAACGAAATCGATTAGTCTTGTATTGGCATCGTGAGTGCTGGTTTTGACAGTTCTTACAAATAATTAATTCAAAAGCGTCGAAAGTTTTCATTTGACATTTATTGAGCAAATAAATGTCTAAATAATGTCAATTTACTTTACTCAATACTTCGACATAAAGTTATTTAATACTATTAATTCCATTACCAGCGTGTCAAACGTTCAGAAAGAAAAACAACGATAATCGTTAGATTTAATTTTATCGCAATGAAAAACAAGAAAGATCTGAATCACAGACTTGACACTTTTCTTTTTGACATGAATGAACAAAAACGTCAACAACAATATTGGACAACACATGAATATAGACTGCCTTGATAGTCTAGTGGTTAGCATATCGCTCTCATCGCAAGGACTCGGGTTCGATTTCCTGGTTGGGCCAAGTATTATATCTTGATGGAAATTAGTTATAGCAATATCAGCATGGAGTTGGCATTGTGACCGGTGTATGGCGATAGGCTCACCCCCTATCCCATGAGACCTAAACATAGCAGGTGAAGTGTGGGTGTTGTACGCCTCTGCCAAACCCTTCTGGCTAATATAGGCATGATGTTATGTTATGAATACCGATGCATTTAAATATGTCAAAAGAAATTTTTATTAAATTTAAGCAAGTGCTACCAAAACATTATAATTGGAAAGAGCAAAAAAAGAACTATAAGGTGTGAATGATATTTCGTATGAACCGAATTTTTTTTCTTTTTGTATGGAACAATATTTTTTACCTGTGACTCCATCCGACTTTTGCAATAAAGGTTTCCAATTTCGTGAAAACAAAATATTAAAAAATAACGGATATAACCTGTGTTCATCCCAAAAATAGCTTTTTCTGAAATATAGCGGAAAGCTTTTCAGTTTTAAACCAAACGAACCTTCAGTTCAATTAATTAATTTTATTCAAATATTATCTGTTTATTGGTAGAATAAATAAAGTAAGGACGATATATTTTAAGTATTCTTATTAAAAAAAACTATAACTATTACTAGTTTATAAAACTCTTTAAAACGTCTATCCTACTATAATACAAATATGTAATATTATAAAGGCAAAGGTTCACGTGTCAGCGCGTGTGTATGTTTGTTACTTCTTCACGCTCGAACGGGTTAACCGATTTTGATGAAATTTGTTGTACAGGTAGCTTATAACCTGGATTAATATATAGATTACTTATCGACGTACCACACGGGTGGAGTCGCGCAAAACAAATAGCTAGTAATTAATAAGTGTAACTTGAGTTTAATAAAAATCGTTCCGGCATCCACCTCCTGCTTCCATTATTAAATCAGAATGATGAACCCAAATATTTTTTTCTTGTTATTCATTTGCAAAGTTTTATTATTAAAAGTTCAATTTGACTTTAAGATATCATTTTCACGATTGAAAAAATTCATTTTGTTCACTAGTTAAAATACTTCAAAATCCTTGTGAACGTTTTTATACCTATTTGCTTAATTTAATTTTTTTAGTTGATTATTTTTGTATCCTACTTAAGATACGAAAAAAATTGAAAAAAATTGAACGTGACGTCACGAAATGACCTAACAAACAGGTGAGAAATTAAGAGTCCTGGCAAGAGGCGGCCGTAGCTGTTTGGTTAAAGCGACTGCCCGGTGCGCTGAAGGTCGCAGGTTCAAATTCTGCCTGTCCCATAATTTTTTCAACTGTTTCTTAGTATAATTTGCTAAGCATAGATAAATGCTATAAAAATAATCAAAAAGAAGATTATTATTTTCCTTTGAATTTTTTTAACATTTAGGGTATTTTTCGATAGTCTTACCCTCGATTACATAGGGCTTAAAACATAACAGGTGAAAGTTGGCAGATGTGTATTACACCCAGTAACACACATCTGCCACACCCATAATTCATAATTCATAATTCATTTATTAACCGACTTCTAAAAAAGGAGGAGGTTCTCAATTCGATTCGTATATATGTTACTTTTTTTTTTTTTTTATGTTTGTTCACGGATATCTCCGTCGTTTATGAACTGATTTTGATGATTCTTTTTTTGTTGGACAGGAGATGATTCCAAAGGGGTCCCATTGTCAGCATGTCGTGATCTGATGATGGGATCTTAGAGAAATCGAGGGCAACCCTCAAATTTTATAGGCACATGTAATGTTTTTAGTGTGTTTTTCAAAGCTACACCAGTATTTACGTATTTTTATGTGGATGAGCTGATGATGGAAGGTCAACTCCTCAATGGTTAGGAGTTAAAGGATAATTCTTTCACTACTGTACACATATTCAGACTGCTAGTTATGATGTCAAGTGAGCTGTTGGAACGGAGATTTTTCAAAGGTGGTCCCATTGTCGGCATGTCATGATCTGATGATGGGATCCCAGAGAAATTGGGGGCAACCCTCATATTTTATTAATCGAGGCTACACAAGGATTTACGCTTGGTCGCAATAATTTTATGTGGTTGAGCTGATGATGGAAGGTCAACTCCTCAATAGTTAGGAGTTAAAGGATAATTCTTTCACTACTGTACGCATATTAATTCCTACCGCTAGTTATTGTGTCAAATGAGCTGATGATGGAAGGTCGTGACCCTCAATAGTCAGGAGAAAGGATTAAATTCTTGTTTATTATTAATAAGTTTTCCGTTTTAAGTAACCGTCGTCTCCTCATTCGAGAAACATTCTTGCTCGGTCTACCCATCACTTAAAATCGTAAAATAAAATAATTTTTAACAAAAAAAAAAACCGACTTCAAAAAGTAGGTAAACTAAAAAGCAAAAAATAAATTTACTTCGCACAAAATAATACGTTTTTTCATTTAGTTAAATAGAAATTATTAAATAATTATTTTATAATTCTGAAGTCGGTGCCAAGTAAACAATTAATAACTCTGTATAGATAATATCAATCGTTCTAACAACTTTTTTCTGACTGAATATTAGTTATATTTCTGTGGTAAGTACTAATACTGGGCGACCGCGCACTGTAATTTGATATTGTGGAAAGGTTGTTTTTACTTGGCACCGACTTCAGAATTATAAAATAATTATTTAATAATTTCTATTTAACTAAATGAAAAAACGTATTATTTTGTGCGAAGTAAATTTATTTTTTGCTTTTTAGTTTACCTACTTTTTGAAGTCGGTTTTTTTTTTCTCATAAGATCATAGGTTGGTACAAGCCATCTCGGTAATATAGTCGACTAGGCGTGATAGTTTAGAATAAGAATAATAAGAATAAGAATAAGAATACGTTTATTTGTCTTTAAAATACAGTTTTCAGTTAAATCCTTATACAATAGGGTAACCTTACTTAAATTACTCAAGTGATAATCGATGAGATAGTTGTAGTACATTATATGTCATTGGTAGATACACATTGCAAGAAAGAGAACAACAACCAACAATCATATTGATAGTTGTTCTCTTATCTCCTTAGATTCCTTCCTCTTTAGGTCATTTTGTAAACTTGTTAGTTAAATAATACTAGTATAGCTTGTCATAATAATAAACAAATTGTATCGCATAAGCAATTAGATCAAACATAATAAGTACAACGTAATGTTTGCGCCTCGCCCTCAATGAAACCCGTTGCGGCGCGTTTGAGGTCCGCTAAATGTAAGCAAATTAATTATGAGTTTCACGTCATAATACATTTTAGCGTGAGCAACGACGACTTTATAATTTATCATAACATAACATGACACCTATATTACCCAAAAGGATACGGCAGAGGTGTACAGTCCCACATTTCACCGGCGATGTTTAGATTCCATGGAATAGGGGTTGTGTACAATCCATCGAGAAAAATTACAACTCCGTGCTGCTATTGTGTAATTCCTGACGGACAAATAACACTTTGCCCAACCCGATAATCTTCTTCTTCGTCGTGTCGATGGCTGAGTCAAATTTTATTTTGACTTGCCATCGTGGTGAAAGGATTAGCCAATTCGCTTTGGAGAACGCGCGAATTGCCCAGGGTGCGCCGGACGTGGGAAATCTTTGTGTACGTCACTCGGGGAGGCTCCTTTCATGCACCCGGGACTTAGCGGGGAGAAGCACATTTGATAACCACTAGACCATCGAGGCAGCTTTTTAATTTAATATCTTGTATTTTACAAGTTATTGCAAAATATTTGCTTAGATTTAGCAAATCCTGTTAGCACAGCTCTCGCTCGCTCGATTTTATGATTTACAAAGCTTATGGCGAAACGAATTTCTTTAACTTAGTTTTGAAGGTAAACCTGAATCTATCCAGCCGTTAAAGTTACGCTGTAATCGATTGTACAATTTTGAGTACTGTAAAAAAATAAACCGACACAGACAGAAAAGCTCAAAAACATGTTTTTTCTAACTCTATCCGTTTTTAGAAAATATTTCTACAATGTATAAATTCGAATAATGATTAAATATTTTTTAACTCTTATTATTTAAATTTGACAATTTAAAATTCTGTGCTTCTAATAATTCGATAATTTTCTTGGAAATCAATAATCGATTGACTCTTACTAAGAACTGTTAACACTTTTAACAATTAAGGTCCATGATATTCTAATCACAATTTTTCATAACACCCTATTTAATCATTTTTAATAGCAGATAAGAGATAACGTTAGTCATTCGATCCCGATATCTCTATCACCTGAAATGAGCACGAGATAAATGAAAAGTGTGTATTGATGAAAATGCTATGATACACATTAATATATTACAAAGTTCTGTTAGGGTGTAAATATATTTTTAATCAGTTCACGTTTGTATCCCAATAACTAGGATTCGAATGCACGACCTCACAACTCCAAGTCGGTCACGTTAACCATTGAGCTAACGCCGCAGTAACCCTTGATTTATCGAACGAAACGAAATTCGAAACGAGCTACTTTCAAACTTAAAATGCTAAAGATACAATTTAAATTGCAAATATTGAAAGTTTTGAACCTGAACGTGAAAACCTATGCTAAAACTAAATTCAGTGGGAAAGACATTTTGGAAGATTGCCATACAGAAACACCACTGACATACAATATCATTGACGTGGCCTTTGAGATTGGCGATATTTATTGCAATGCTGTATGCAATATTGGCATCTTGGAGATAACACACCTGTCATATTGGCCGACATTTAATTACAGATATAGTCCTTGCATTGCAGATATGACTCCAATAGCAAATCAAGACATGACCCCTGTTTTTTATTCTGAGTTCCAGCAATAATTTAGGTGCCTAATGTTGAATATTTAACAATAAAAATAAATAATAACTCTAATTCTTACATTAAGATAGTCAATGCTTACTAAAATGTGTTTCATTATAATAAAACACGATATAGTTATAAAAAGATATATATAAGAGATATAACTTTGAATTTTAGTTGCGCGTCTTATCTAAAACTTTTATTTAAGTTCTTATAGAGATAATAAAAGTTACTTTATTATACTTGTACTATAAAATATTTTTCTATTGATTTGGACTAATCAAAACTAAGTTTAGTAAAAACTACAATAACTTTAAACTTTTAAAGATACTTACACGTAAATGAAACATCGAATGAACAAATCACGTGAAAGTTTCACACAAATTAATTGCTCCACAGGTGCTCCCTATGATTTTTTAATGTGGCATTAGTCTCGTCATTTGAACACAATGGTGCCCGTACAAACGGCATGCTTGCCGCGCCGAAGTCGAGCCCGGTGGAAGGTTAGAGAGGGTACGTGCGCGCTCGCGAGCTACGGCCGCGGGTATAAGGTACGCGGGGATGCGAGTGGGGTGCAAGGCGCAGGCTGTACGGGCGCGAGCGGCCGCGGCTGGCGCGTGGCTTGGACTGGCTCCGCTCGCCGCTCGCCGCGAATAATCCATACCCGAGAGGCGAGGAGGCTGTATTTACCGGACCGAAGGGCGGTCGGGCGAGAGCTGCCTGCCAATGCTCCCGCCGCCGCCGCCGCGGTACCGCATCGTCGCCGCGCTGCACGCCACACGCTGCGCTCCTTCATGTTGACACAATTTCAAATAATGTCACATAATTTAGGGCCCGTACGCTGATTGCGCTTCGCAATGGTTACGTAAAGGTC
This sequence comes from Hypena proboscidalis, assembly GCA_905147285.1. Lineage (NCBI taxonomy): Eukaryota > Metazoa > Arthropoda > Insecta > Lepidoptera > Erebidae > Hypena > Hypena proboscidalis. The sequence continues at coordinate 7,619,226 of LR990130.1, forward strand.
GGAAAAGCTCGTAAAGAATCCATCGATGCTACCGGTGAACGTTAACGACCGTATTTTTGACGGGGATTCTCCTAATTGAGTTTGAAACTAATGTAACTTTGGGCAAACTCAAATACTAACCGCAAATTAAACCGAAATCACGACGTCAATCAATAACAGGTATTGATTAACTAAACAAAGACTGAAGCTAATATAATGTAAAAATACTTGCGATAGTTATTCTGAGCATAAATTTATATTGATAGTATAAAAATCTTAGAATATCGAGCACCGCTACGTTATTCTAAGATTTTGCCTTGTATAAAGTAAAACTGTAAAAAAGGTAGATACCGACTGCGTTCTTATCTAACTTATAAAGAGTTGAGAAAAGTTGAATTTGCAAGTTAAAAAGGCATGTTTTACCACCTGCGATAAGCGACAACCGAGGATGAAAATAAAAGTTTTCAGATCTAAATTATTTCACTCAAGTTACTTCTCTTTCGAAAACCAAAAAACCATTACATGAAAACTTTTACATTTAATTGTGAGCTTACATGCGTGTAAGTGTCTGCTAAACTTTTCGATGGCAGCCAAATTATAACTTAATAAAAGTTTATAAATTTATATCAAAATGTTAATAGTATTTTGTATTTATTTTAAATAGATGTAGTTTGCGTGTTGCAAATGGATTATGTCTGAGGCACGCAGCTGTATCACAAATCTATTGTGTCCGTGTACGTGTGAAGTATTCTCTTAGCTTGGAGGTAGACATATACATCATATTATATACATAGCTGTCATAATCACCGCTCGTAAGTATACGTATACCTCACATATACCTGAGGGTGGAGGCAACATAAATCACACGAAAACGCTAAAGGTAAATCATAAAGAAAGCGATCGGTAATGTCATTTTTATTGCCTCCTCTTGTAAATTACTGAATTCATGATGAGCACATTTTAATGTTGGAATTATTTGAGTGTAGAACAGCTTTAATGATTCCAATTGGACAAGAGCCTTCGTGAATTGAAAGATCTTGTATACTGATCAATGAAATGTAAGAGCTATTCAAATTCGTTATTCTTTATAAGAGGGGTGTAGAAACAAAATAAGAAGAGTTGCGTGAGTTTCTTGTTCTTTGTTGTTCCTATAACAATAAATAACGTTAACGTGACCAGTTTATTAGTGGCTGCATTAGGTGAGGTAGGTGAGCTCTACGAACAAATGATATTTCGGGTCTCGGACGCGCTCCGGCAGATACAATTCTTAAATGGGACATCTGGAAAATATGCCAACAAAATAGCGTAAAATATAAATTTAGCGGCCAGTTACTTCGCGGCTATCAGTGCCGAGTCCTGTTTGTTTATTGACCATATCCTTTGTGTCCGAATGGCTTTTCAGAATGATTTAAAGTCCGCGCACTCGGGGCTGGTCTCGTACAATTTTTATTCATAACCGCAAACAATAACCTTTAGCGAAATCTAAAAATTTTATGTTGCAGTACAAAGCGGATTCATAAAATATTTTATATTCTGATTTCTGGTCAATCTAAAAGTTTGGGATAAAGAGTAGCGCCAGCTCGTAAACCGCTAAGTTTTATTGCAGAAAGGAAAATACTCAGAGATATATAAGAGTTGGAGTGATTCTTGCAGGGAAAGGTACGGCGGGAGTAAAGTGTATGGCACGGAGGGCAGCCTGCCTCTTGAGAGTTCGGAGAAAAATGTCCGGAGCGCTTCAGTGACGTGTGCGCTTATGAATGCTTCTCACCCTTTTCAATACAGCCTCGAAAAGATTTTACACGTTGATACTTCTTCAGTAACCAAATACCATTGTTATTCTAATAGCATTTTGAAGGTGGATTTTTTCAGTATTCGTATTATGTACGGTTACAGTCTGTACGCCTAAATCGCTTTGTTGAGATATGTCTGCCTTTTCAGAGGCTTAAAATGTGGATTATTATTTCGTGCATTAAAGCTTTTTATTAAAATACATAAATCTACATCAATTATTTGTATTGTATGTGAGTAGAAAAGAATTATATTATGTGCTTATTTCTTTAGTTAAAAGCAGGCTTCGTTTTGGACATAGAGTTCTTTTTATTAGCAAAAAATATGGTCAAAAACATGGTGGCATTATTATCATGAAAATGAATTATAAATGGTGAAATCTAGAAATAAGTAATCTAATTAAGACTTCCTTTTGTCTCATTATGCATATGGATACCTACTTCTTATATAAGCAGGCAGGATATTAAACATGATACACAAACATCGTGGCTTGGTATCCGTTGTTTCTAAACACAGTAACTCTATTAGGAAAGCTTGTTCATGGCGTATAGTTAACCTTAATCCGCCGTAAGCCAACCGAACAGTAATTTACCAACAGAATATTGTACTATGTGCTTAACACGTCTAACTGGCTGACGCAAAACTACGGTAGGTATTGCGAAGAATTCAACTTGGCTACGATGAACTTAATATCGTAGGTTAATTTTGCGAGCTCCTGCAGGGTTTCTAAATTAAAAATTTACAGTGTAGACGCTGACGAAGACATGCAAAAACTGGATACGATTTAAAGAACAGAAATAAGTCGAAAACAATTCAACTGTTTTCGTTTTAAATAAATATCTTCAAACGCTAACACAAAACGTTTTTTGTTTGTAACTTCACAGATATAGATTTTAGTTTAATTTGACATTTCTTTTGTTAATCAAGCTGATGTGCTATTGTTAAACTTAAAAAGTTAAAACATGGATCAATAATAAAGACTTATCACGAATCTACATTTCACAGATGTTTCTATCATAAGTAAAGTTATTTAGTATTGTTTTGTCCACTATCCACGAAAAAACCTCCTGAATACCAACTGCACGGAACAAGCAAGGGGAGCTTTAGAATAATCTGTAGCACAATTATAATACACTAAATCATTGGGTAATCCATGTGCACGGACGCAGGTGCACATAAATTGCGGCTTGCTATGTAACGTATTCCCTCGGATTCCTATTACTTCCAATGCTGCTATTGTCATCGCATATTTACAAGTCTTACAAGTCTTTCAACCAAGATATTTCTTGTCGGCCTTTTGTCAAACATGCGGATCCCGCTTCACAATAGGCACACCAAGTGTCTCGGCGATCCAATATCAAAGGACATCTTTCATATAAGTGTAGTGGCTTTCAATTTATCTTTTTATTCCCGGGTTTGTTTCATAAAAATCAACAAACGAAGCACAAACGGGTCAAAGAAAAGCCATCGCATGAAGAATGGCAGACAGACGTTGCCTTTGTTATTTTATTGAATTAAAAACAAAATATTATTGTGGATTCTACAATAGACCGTTACTGTTGTAGGTAAGATTAATGCTTGCACAGATTTTATTTTATTCAGACCTTAGCTATTGTAATTTTAAAACATTCTCACCAATGGCATTTTTTTGGCATGAAAATCTAAATATATATTTTTATTTTCAATCGGCCATCTTTAAATCTACGACTCGAACTGACTATAAAAAAATCCAAAATTTTAAAATTTTGGTTGTTTTGATTTTAATTTCCAAAACTTTCTTTCTATAGCGGAATACAATCTACAAAAGAGAGGAAATACAGAGAGTGAAATTGGTTAAGTAGAAGGTATTAAAAATACAGAGTTAGAAAAATACACGTCTATTTCGAATGAGGAAAAAAATGGGCTAGAGAAATGAGCCAGAGCGGGGCAAATCGAGCCCCTGAACGAGGCGCAAAATTTGCACTCGACTTTTTGTAATGGACGTCGATATATTCCCAGTTGATGAACTTGATACGGAGATTACGGGGATCATGAAGGCCGATGGAAATAACAAATCAATGTCAGCTGTACTCTAAAATGTTGGCAATGTGGAATATTGTAATGATATAACCAAGCAATTCATCTTGGAATGAAGATATAGCTTAACCATGACTATATTTGAAATATGGGCTTAAGTAAATTGGATTTTCCTTCATTTATGATGACATGTCTAAACAATCTAAATTAGGATCAAAAAGTATAGCTTATAACCAGCACCTCCTGGCGTTTCGAGGAGATGAAAACCCTTTACAAAGTCAGCGTTACATAATAAATAATTTAATTAACCTTTTTAATATAGGTAATGTTATAGTTCACATAACTCGATAGGCATCGATTAGTATCTGTAAATAGCACATAAAGGTCGTTCTCCATAGAAATCTTAATAACTAGTCAATAGAAATGCTATCGACTATCTTTTAACACTGGGACGCATGTCGCCGTTTTTCAAATACCACTTTTTGTATTCCTGCAAACAAAATTATTCTTTTTGGCGATGACATTAAGACGACAATTCCTCAACTCGCACTTGTGTTCGATTAGACTCATGCGCTTGTATTCCTGCAAACAAAATTATTCTTTTTGCGATGACATTAAGACGACAATTCCTCAACTCGCACTTGTGTTTGACTAGACAGATGCGCGGCGACAAGGTCACGCGTCTTTGACATTTCTATTGCCTTATTATTAAGATTTCTATGTCGTTCTCATACCTACCGTATTTGATGTAAATAATGAAAAGGTTACTGAATGGAATTTCTACTCACAAGTTACGACGTGTACTAGTTATGTTATCAGAACACCCGGTTTTTTCAACATGTGTTGATTTTTAGGGGTCTAGGAACGCGTCCACAACCATTGAGAATTAAGATAGCTAATATACCTACCTAGCTATATTTGAATGTACGAAATTAATTAGTTAAATTAGCAGATTTATATAATTTCGAAACTAGATCTAAAGAACTAAATGTAATTCGTTTTGAATTACTGTCAGTTTATGGCAGTCATTATAATATTAGTTAAATTATGATATCTTATATCTTATATTATATCTTACATTACAATTTTGTGCGCTTAATCATGAAATTAAGCGCTCTAAAAAATACGCTCAGACCCATTTTATTTAAGTTTTCACCTAAGTATTGATTATACCAACGCATCGAGTCAAACCCAAGATTATCGCTAAGCTACAGTTTTCGATCTCTCTGTCCACAAACATTCAATGAGAGGGATAGAGATGCAAATACGGGATATCAAACTGTGGATTAAGTAGTTTCGTGAAACGGCCCTTAGTTTGCAAAGTAATTTCCTTAACGTCTCCAGTGGTGTCCCAATGTCTGCATTGTGCAAATTTTACGGCAATGCAATACCCTCAAGGTAAGGGAAAACAGCAAAAAACCAGAAGGGAGGCAAAGAGGGTGTAATAGGGCGTCCCCACGCTTGACCTATTCCGGTCCAGGACAAATGAATCTGGCAACACTGAATGACCTCCAAGTGAAGCTTCACCCATAAAGGTATCGTATTGATGTTCCCGAAGAAACTTTCGTTGCGGTTTACGTAACAATATCAATGTATAGCAAAGGGTCTTGTGGATAAACTGTGGGAAACCCAAACGTTCATAAACTCGCTGAACATGTGTTAAAACTTATCGGTATGTAAGTAGAAACCATGATGGACGATGTATTTCGACGAAGTGTATTATTATTAAATAGGTGAAACTTGAGATAGGCTCATTAAACTAGGTTAAAGTTGAAAAGCCTAAAATCCTTTGGACCAGCTGAGGTCTTTTCTAAATTTAATATGATTTAAATATTGATCGTAATATGTTTTTGAATGCCACAACGATACTATGATATAACTTGAAATAAAAGAAGTAAACACGCCGTAACTATCTTGAATATCTTATTATTTCTAGTTAGAATATAACTAACAGTACTAGCACACAAGTGGTTGCCGCAAAGGCTCACATTAAATATATATACAGGGTGTAAATGACATCGTGACGAAGCCGCAATACAAGTCATGAAAATAATCGCAAAATCACTAGAATAAGCTAGCAAAAACACTAGTAATTAATGACATAATTTTAAAGCTCAATTTGTGACAACTTTTGATCAGAAAAATCTGCAAATGGGGAAATTTTTCTTCCGAAAATCCCAAAGTTGAGCGGGAAATTGAAAATATAATGGAATAGTCTAGTAGGATAACGATACTCGTAATATTTTAAAGCAATTTTTAGCTTTGCTATGCCTTTTTGTATTAAATATAATATACTAAGTAAGGTTTGTCTAACTAAGGTATATATATATATACCTACGACGATGGCACAAAAGAGTTGAGAAATTTCGAGTCTAGCAGCATATGAATCCATAGCTGAATTGGCAAAGCACTTGGGGCGTATACCCAGGGGGTGCAGGTTCCCCACCAACGGGTGTCCCGCGTTGTCGTCGCGGTGGGGCTTAGTACCCGTGGTGCCTCCACACCACGGCGAAGCCAAGTGGACCCCAGAGGGGGGCTGCTCTTCGGGCTTTGGGCAGCGAAGCCCTTGTGGAGCAGCCCATGTTGCAGGGCCCTTATGGGGGGGCTCTGCAACAGGAGGGCCTGCGGTGTTGGCATGAGTCGGCACTGCGGCCGAGGAGTTGCGGGGCCGCGGCGGGAGAGGACTGTCGGTGTTTCGTTGCCGCTTTCCCTACCTTCCGCGGTCCCGGCGGGGCCGCAGCCGTTAGTACTGCGGCGTGGTGGGCGGTGGGACGAACATCTGTCTCACCGCGGAGGGCCAGGCCGTCAGATACGAAAGTGTCTGACGGCTTTGCACGCGGTCCTCGGTGCCGGTCCCCCCACATTTTGGGGGCCATGAGGGGCCTGCCTAGGCGGGCAAGGCCGGGCTGCGGTGTTGGCGCAAGCTGGCACTGTGGCCCGGTGGTTTACGGGTCCGCGGTGGGAGAGGACTGTTGGTGTTTCGTTGCCACTTTCCCTACCTTCCGCGGTCCCGGCGGGGCCGCAGCCGTTGAACTGCGGCGTGGTGGGCGGCGGGACCGACCAGCTGTCTCGCCGCGAAAGGACCAGGCCGTCGGACATGGGGAATGTCCGATGGCTTTGCACGCGGTCCTCGGCGCCGGTCCCCCCACATTTTGGGGGCCATGAGGGGCCTGCTTCGGCGGGCATCGCCGGGGGGGTTGTGGACGTAAAGGCTGTGCCAGATTCCCATGACCCCCCCATCAAGGCGAGTGCGGGAGCACCGTGGGGTTTTAGTGGGTATTCCCGTGCCGTTTACCATCTTTAGGCACGGGCGAGTCCCACATAACCACTCTGCCCTTCCCCGGGGTGGGGTGGTATGCGTAAATGCATTTCCCCACGTAAAAAAAAAAAAAAAAAAAAAAAAAAAAAAAGGGGGTGCAGGTTCGAGTCCTGCTGTATACTTAATTTTTCAATTTTAATATTATATAAAATAACGATACTCTTCCATAATCAATCGGCAAAAAGCGCGAAAAATGGATTTAAGTAAAAAAAATCAGAATGATGTTCTAAATCACTGGTAAGCGGCTTCGTCACGATGTCATTTACACCCTGTATAATGTATACGAGACCCACAAGCTTTGTTTATTTCATTTGCAGACAATATAAGGCAAACATTAATCTGAGAACTTCTAGCGGTATAATAACCAGTGTAGGATATTCTTTGACTGGTTTAGTAAACGCACGCTATGAATTTCTGTAGGTACACCAATACATCGAAGATCATAACGAAAACGTAACGTTATGCTCGTATATCGCCGTAGGGCTAGGCAGAGGTGATTGCTTTTAGTATATGTATATCTTCCAATCAAGCCGGGGTGTTATACATAGCCCATTCCACAATTAAGTCATCGTACCTGCTGTGTAAAGACGTTTATCGACATCATATTAATCACACTCATGTATACCTATTTTAAGGTAAAATAAGGTACAAAAAAGGAAGCTAAAACAAAAATATTAGTAACTTCTATCTAATAAACAAATTGATAGCAGATTTTCCCACCACCTTAGAGAGGTTTTTGTAGCCAAACACAATAATACCTTTTTGCTCGATTCGAGAATTAGGGTGTGATTAGGGGCCGTATTACAGGCTGATCGCGGTTCAGTAGTGAAACTGGGTACATGTTGGTATTTATAAACTGAGATAACTTAACAAATACGTTTAGGATCGCGATTGGAGCTCATTGGACGACCCTGATCTCACGATCTAAGTCTGCCCGTACTATCGACTATCGACGTAGACAGAAAATGTGATCAGACGAATAAAAATCAGTATACCTTGACGGCCTGGGACGCTCGTAAAATTGTACAATTTAACTTTATTTACCTGCGTTATTACAGTGTTAACGTTTAATTGTTTCCTTGCGTTCACCGATATAAGAGCCGAGCTTGTTTTTATAGTCTTCTCGAACATTGTAAGTTAAACGTTTTGTTTTCGAGAGCCGAGAAACCATTCATTTAACTGGAAACTTTTTTATGGCACGTTCAGAAAGAAAACAACCTTCTTTCACTAATAGGAATTCCTTCGAATACTGTAATGGAAAGACGTGCAAGGAAACACTGTTATCTGGACTCATAATATTTTCTCGGACTTTACTATACTTTGGGATTTAGCGGAAAACCTGTATTTATGTTGGCATTATTGGTAATGAAAGGATTGTGTGAAATGTGGATTCATACACAATATGTGTAGTGTAAAAATATGGTGAAGATTTTTGGGGTTGTCGTCCGACGCTAATAGAATCTACCTATCTGTATTTTATGTCGTAAGTGTATGTACGGGTTATTTATCTTTCTGTCTGGATACCTCTATTTACTTTGTGTCCATTTATCATGCATTTCTTCATTCGGCGATAAACAGTTTTTGAATACTTACACAAATTGTGTTTTTCTGCATTCAGCTTTGTGTCAAATATAATGTTTGTGTGTATATTTATGTATGTAGATTATACATTATATCTATTTATGGTTAGTATTTTTAATTATATTTATTGTTTTACTCTCTTTGCACGAGTACTTGACTTCACCTACTTTGTTATCTCTGCACCACCTAAAGGTAGACTGGTAGAGAATGCCTTAGGCATTAAGTCTGCCAATATACCCTGCTGTATATGAAGTTTTATAAATAAATAAATAAATATTTTAAACGCTTTTAATAAAAAAAAAATGTGCAAAAAGGCTGTTATGCAAAATTTAAAACAACACTATTCGCAACTAGTATAATCATGATTTTACTTGTAAATGTGTTTTATGGATTTATTCCTTCTTACATTTTGGAACTTACGTACCTACTCATTATTTAGATGATTGCTTTCAAATAAATAGTTTTTAAAACAAAAAGACCACAGAATCGCAATCCGAAACTAGTACAAAATAATCTAAATCATTAGTTCAAACTTTCAAAACACACAATTGCATTGTTTGCCGCAACCAAGTCTTATAAGTATTTTTTTCCGAACTAGTTTTTTTTAGATGTACGAATCTATTTGAGTTTGAGTAAATAATACAATTATATGCTATTAGAGATGTGCGGGCTAGACGGCCACTTTTGTAGTCGCTAACTTGTCGGTTTTACTATAAATGCCTTGAAATATATTGAATGTGGTGGTTGGTACTGCAATGAACTAAACAAAATATTACGGTTATAAATGCATTGAAATTTGGCCGAATCGAATGATTTTCTCTCTGCTACTTTTGCCGTGCCCGTCAGGGTCTATAATTGATGCTGTACTTATATTGATATTTAAATATAGATGGAGTGTAAAAAAGACTGAATACTGAATACTAATCGGCTATGTCGACTAGTCAGCCAGGGATGTACACTATCGTCTGTCTGTATGTTTGTGTAGCATCTTACAAAAACTACTGCTTCAAATTGGATTGGAGAGTTTTACATTTGTGTAGCTGTAGGCCTAACTTAAAAACTTTTGTCTGTTTATCTTTGTATGGAGTCTTTTTAACCATGTAAGAGTGTAAATCGCAGTTTTGGGACCCACGCGGACGGAATCGCAGACAAAATATTATAGTTTGATTTAATTTTAGAGATTATTGTTACACGCGATCCGGTGAATAATATCCATTAAGGATTTCATATCAAACTAATTCTATGAATAGTATTAACATTACTTAATATGTAAATGGGGTACCGAAATCTGTATGTTAGTTCACACTAAGTAAATATACCTACAGTAACTTGGGTATGATGTGGACCCGCAAAATGTATATTGTACAATTACGTGTGGAAATGACATAACCTTTCCTTTACGGACACTTGGCACGTCGTAGGAACACGTGAAATTACATAATATTCTTTTGAATATGTGTTTAGTATACCGAGAGTACTCAGAACTAACAGCAATCTTTTTAATTATGATATACCTCTTCATATTATTTATAATCATGTATCATTGTATCATGTGTATTACATCAATTAAAAAACATGTCTGTAATGTGTATCAAAACTAGTACACAATGGATACAGAAGCTTACTGGCAAAGTACTTATTATCTGCCTTAAGTAATTGTAAAAAAAACAGTCAAGTGCGAGTCGGACTCGCGCATGAAGGGTTCCGTACCATTATCTATGTAAACTGCAAACAATCAGGTCTGTTGTATGGGACAACTGTTAAATATTTCGATTATTTTAATAATTTAATTATATAATTTTAAAGTTGATAAAAGGAATATAATCATTAAATATTATGTGAATATTTTTACGGTTACCGTTATCAATATCCAGCTGAAACAAGCAAAAAAATACGTTTGTTGTATGGGAGCCCCCTGCCCTAAATATTTATTTCATTCGGTTTTTAGTATTTGTTGTTATAGCGGCAACAGTTATTCAATAACATTTGAACTGTCTAGCTGTCACGGGTCATGAGTTACAGGCCGGTGACTAATATAGAGCAAAAACGGGCACAAAACACGTTTTTGTATGGGAGGCCTCATTATTTCACCTCCTTTGATGAAATTCTGTAAAATAAAAGTAACGATTCGATTCTTAATTCTGATTTCTTTATTGTACAGAAAAAAAAAACATAATACAATAAAATTTGGTACAATTTTAAATAAAGATGAGTTTAACCATACGAGTTATACTTTTGGAAGGTAAATGGAATTGTACAATAAAGTGTAAATTATAGAGAAGAAAATAAACTTCTCCTCAGTAGGTATAAGCGTTTATGTCCAGAAATCCGGTTTACCTGCTACACAAGTGTGGCCCGGCGACGACGCGGCGACGGTGGCGGGCGCGGGGTTATTATAACGGGGGCTCCTAAATCCTGACATCATCTCCGAAGCCCCTCTTTATGTCTGAGCTGTCATCCCGAAATGACCTCCAATACCTCTTCTAAAAATTGACTTACGTTGGCTCGGCTATACCGTATTTATAAGTTTTGTATCTATGATAAATGGATCATGCAAAAATCTGTATTGATTTTTCTTTCAAACATATCGTCGGGTGCAAAGACGAAAATTTTGCGATTTACGGATTATTGTATAAAATTTATAAAAATAAAATAAAATTGTACGTTGTAAAGCGTACAACGGCCCTTGATCGTATTCGCCATTGGAGTATTTAAAAAAAAAACCACGTACTATCGAATTATGCTTAAGAACTGCTTTGTTCATTATTATTTTCTATATTATTTTTCATATTTGTAACTCAAAACTCATTTCAACACTATTTTTAATCAAAAATGCAAATAATAATAGAATATAAATGAAAAACAATTAAATCAGTATAATATATAAAATAAATAAAATCCATTTTTAATTTTTAGACCACCTAGAAACAGCTAAACGGCAGATAGCCCCACAGAAATTTATAATCTAATCAAATGTATATTACCTATTTATTTTAATGAGTCAATTACACGTTAAACGCGTTTCTTGTTATAATTGAGTGATTTAATTTGATGTTTAATTAGATTTTGTTGCGGCAGTCACGGCTTTTGGACGCGGTAATATTTTGTTGTTGACTGGAAATCGAATAATATTGTTGAATTCAAGAAAATAGGGATTTCAAACTACTTATTTAAACTTAATTTGGTTGCCATGATGAACAACGTTCGATCATTGTTTTTAGCGTGAATAAAATGAATGAAAATGCTTAAAATAATCAACATCTTCAACATATTAATATTCAATTCACAACAATTCGACTTAATAACATAAAACTCGATTGAATGCCATACACAATAATCTCGCAAACGAATAATTTATTGAATGTGCCGAACTTTCAAAAAAAATATTTGTAGGGGAAATTGTTGTGTCGGTATATGAATAATATATAATATATTATGAATAAAACGAAACTTCATGCTTCTCAAATCTTTTCTAATGGTAGGGCAGAGCAATATAAATAGGGCAGAGCAATATAAATACATTCATTCATTTATATTTAAGTTCCCTGTAATGAGATAAAGCCTGTATCTACCGGTCCAAATTAATAGGAGTAAAAAAAGGACGCGAGCATAACAAAATGAGAAACAACAATATTTTTATCTCTTTTTAATGTTTGGGTTTGATCATGTCCCTTTTATTATCTGAGTAAATGGATTCAAAAGGATTAATATTACGTGAGTTTTTTCGGTACATTTAGGGCCAAATTTTAACCAAACCGTAACACATCTAGTGAAACCATTATTAGTATCAAACCAATTGCTACCTGCCTTGTGACTAAATATATAAAAATATTGTAAATTATTTACATCAAGTAAGTAAGAAAAAATGGAGCAACTTCTACTTTTCCCAAATTAAAAGTCGTGTAAGGATAAAAGTTCACTCTACTGAAATTAACCTTGTAGGTTCAATGTATTTTAAAGTTCAAATAACATCATTCCCGAAGTTCAAACGTGCGGAAATATTAACAATGCAAGAGCTAACAACATAGAAAATAATAGGTGGGTATCAAAGTAATAGGTGGGTATCAAGTGGGCAATCTGCATCCAATAAGACGTCGTTGGCGCGTGCCGGCGAGGCCCGGGGCTCTCCATATCCAACAGAACAAATTTATTTTTCCCCCAAGCATACTAGACGTCAACAAATAAGGTTATTTTTCAATATGAAGGTTTTATTCCTTTGCTTCTGGAAGGTAAGTTAAGACTACTCAATGGACCTTTAAGTTTTAGAAATTGGCATTATTCAAGTTTTTTAAGAGATTTATTTTCAAACTCCAGTTTCCTGCGATTTTACCAGTGTTAAACGGTACTCTATAGGTAGATATATATTCAATATATATTTGTAACTGAATAATAGGCTAACTGTACTACCATTATATTCATGACTGATAGGTAGAACGGCAATTACAGTCTGCGTCTACCTACAGTTTTATTATAAGATATTTCAGAGGTGCAGTATCTACAAGCTCTTAATTAGATATAAAGATAGATTTCGATAATTAGCAGCTATCTTTTAACAACTTCCACCTATTACATTACACAGACATACATTTAAAAATATATGTCTCTGCTGCGCTGGGCGTTCTTACTCACTTTTCGCTTTGATACGACACCCTAGTTATAATTACGTCTATAGTTATATTTTTTTACATGTTGATTTCACTCCAATTTCATTAAATCAAGTAGGTACCTGCAGTAAATTCTTCCATCCTGCAAAATTAATTACAATCTCGCGATAGTTCTTTCCGTATCGAAATACATTACCTAGTCTCTATGGATATGTGTGTAAATCTCAGCATATTTTATTTATGGTAACCGTAAGGTATTGCGTGCTGGCAATTGATTTATTGGTAGATCGGGACCATGGGTGTCCCGCAGCCCACATTACTCAATAAACATATCATAGAAATATTCTACGGACGATATTCGATATGAAAAAGGTAAGGTAAAAGGTTTTATTTAGCAAATGGCTGAAGAAGAGCGAAGTGTTCACTTGATAGCAAGTTGTAACGAAAACACGGTGTGAGTGCGCGTCTGGTGCAGTGGTTAAAGCGCTTTCAACTGCGCTGGTGTTGTGGGTTCGATCTCCACACGGGACAAATCTTTGTGTGATCCGCAAAGATTTGTTCTAGCTCTGGGTGGACTTTGTGTGCGTGAAATGTATGTTTGTAAACACCCCCGCGACACAGGAGTTATTACTAGAGCGGAGGTCGGTTTAAAAAAAAAAAGAAAACACTTTTTATGATAGAAAAATCTTTGATAATTCTATAGCGTACTATAACGTAGATGAATCAGTGAATGCTACATTGATTCATCTACGTCAGACTAAACCGAAGTGTTGGAGCTTTTTGTAAATTAAACCTTTAAGAGGATTTAGTGATTCCTGTGCGAGTAATTCCTGGAAAACGCCAGTGATACCTTACCTAATTATACCCTTGTTTTTGAAAAAAAGTTCGCACCGATCCTGAGGGATATCTACGCGTTCAATATGAATAACTTATTATAAAGTTGAACTTTTGTTCTTATATTTTCAGAGCTTGTTGTGAACTTTAACAATACATAAATCAATTTCCAACTTTTATTTCATGATTCACAAGTACCTATATATTGTTTTGAAGGCAAAAGAAACAAAATTGCTTAAGGAAAATTAATTGTAAGTAGGCTGTTTATTCAGAACAAATTCAAAAGAAATGCTATTCGACCAAAACATATTCATGTAAAATGTGGCTCAGATGAGGTCTATAGGAGTAGTGTAAAAAATTACCAGATCTCATATAGATCCAAACTTCTAACTCGACCTTAGTCAAAATACTAGCCTGGCCGTTTTGAGAAGTAATTAATTTTATCATCTTATATACTCAAACAGTGTCGAACCAATAAAACAAATGATCATGAAAATGTAGATATGAAGATTTTGATACAAAATATGCTGGGGAATGTAGCATGTGTAAAAGAGTGGCTAAATACATGGATTTTTATGACTTTAACGTCAGAAAGGGCGATGTAGCGAACGTTGAGTGTAAATAATTGATAGAATGAACTTGAATTAGTACGTTTGTGCAGATACACTGTCCCGAACGTTTTTTTCAACATCTTTACATAAGCCACATGTAAAAAAATACATATTACATAGAAACTGAGTTTGTAGTTCATTGCGGGTAATTTGTAACTTTAACTCGTAAATCTACATCTACTTAGGATAGACGCATGTTATCGTTTGTGGATGTTCGATTGTTACAGTCAGAGTCATCACATTCTGCGACATCGATGATACAAGCATGTAGAGAGCATTTACAATTACAATTTAATAAACATACGTAAAATCACGCCTATGTTACCAAGAAGGGTGTAACAGAGGTGCACAACACCCACACTTCACCAGCTATGTTTAGGTCCCATGGGCTAGGGGGTGAGCCTATCGCCATCCACCGAGCACACACAATTTAATAATAACATACATAACTATATGTGTATGTATGTGTGTAGTATGTGTGTGGTAGATTTGAACTATTTTCTTTTTTACTTTATAATGTATACATGCATATTATAAATGATGCACGTGGACAAACGATATCATGATTAAGCCATCTGATTTTTGTTTCAGCAATCATCATCAGCTTGTAGCCGTCCACAGCTGGACATAGGCCTCTCCCGAGGTGCGCCAGAGTTCACGGTCTTGTGCCTTACGTATCCAATCGCTGCCAGCAATCTTACGCAGATCGTCGCGCCATCTTGCCGGGGGTCGTCCCAAAATACGTTTGCCACTTTCGTTTCGGTCACGGAGGTGTTATATGTCTTAGCTCCTATCCCGGAGACTAAAGAAGAAACACTCCGGTACGCAACCCCGACCATCCGAGCCTATGCTGTAGCATTCCTTTCCTTCCGTAACAGCGTTGTCCTTACCAAAACCTTAATATCCTTCCAAACTCCCAAAAAACCCCACTCAAGCCTATCCATATATTTCCTTCCATCAATCCCCCGTGTGGTTTCGGATAAAATAGGACCTCCCCATATCTTTCCGTGGGTCTCCAAAAGAAGTGGGAAAAGAAGTCTCCAAATCAAGCCGTAGACTTCCGATGAATGACGGGTTATCCATTCGCAGGACAATGCCAGGGAACATAAATGCAGCAGGCTGGAGATGGGCAGCAGCATCCCAGTTATTCAATTCCCTAGCTCTGCGATCGCCAACCCGCAGGCCAAGCGAGGCGATTAAGGCTACACCTCCCAAAATGGAGGTTCAGCAATCTGATACGATAAATAAAAAATAAAGTTTATTTTTTTAATCATTGAAATATGGCGCATTGAATAATTTTTCGACTGATTTTGATAAATATAGCGTATTTTGTAAAGACATAAATATACCGGTGGATATTAAATTGCCACTGTGAAGTATTTTATCCAAAAATATTAACGAGAAACGAAATAATAATTCACGGAAATGTATGAAAATTTAAATTTTGTTATAAATATTATAAATGGTATGAAAACTACTACTAAGTAATTATACAAAGTACCTATTGAAGCGCCCAGTAAAACGCAGCAACCAAAAAGAACATTATTAGTCTGTTTATAATTAATATATTTAGCTGGACTTCGTACGCGTAAAATTCTATTAAAAAAAAAAAACATTTTCAACCCCTAATATGGGGTATATTAGGGATTGAAAAAGTATTAGGGGTTGAAAAAGTATTTTTTTTGAGAGTGGAATTTAAAAAAATACTTTTTAATAGCTCATAAACGTTATTAAAGGATCTTATGTGCTGCAGTATTTAATGCTTATTCCCTTAAATTATGACAAACTTTTCACATAAACTTTCAACCCAATAGGCCAAGAATTTCCAAAAAATACAACGTATCGTTCATTTACGTAATTGAAGGGACCTATATGCAGAACTTGACTAATCAGCCGATAAGTCGGCACATCTCTAGACTAATAAGCCATTGTAGTCATATGTCTCATAACGTAGCCAGATTTTGAGTCTTCAAGACAGCAATCACGAGTAGTATTCACGGTGATTGTAATATTCTGGTGGAGAGCTACACAAAGAGCAATCACTAAGGACTTGCTCAATAGACAGTTCCTAGAAATCTCAGAGGAATATATTTCTCGGAATCAAATTAATAGTTATTTTCATTATAAATTATTCGTCCTTGTAACTTTTGAATTTTTCGCTTTGAAGAGATAATATATATAGCTTACAGCGATATTAGACTTTTTTAATATCCTACATAATAAGTAAGTATATTATAAAGTAATAGTAAATAATAAAGGATCAATATTAGCTGTTTAGTTAAAACATAGGTAGGTTAGGTTATTTTTATAAAATGAAATCTAAATTTTGGCTTATAGCCCACTAGTAAGTGGTACTGGTGGTAATAAAGTCTATCCAAAAAGAGAGAGGAGAGAGAGGTTTTCAAATCGTTATATGTCGATCTAACCTCCACTCCCCAACAAACCATCGAATTGAAGTGCAAACCGTTATATTTGGTGGTTGGTGAACCGCTGCCTGCCTTCTTTAAACTCGAAAAATTTTCTTGAAAGAAAGTCGAGCTTAATCCAGTAGTAATAATAATTTCAATTCCTCGCCTATAGCCATATGATTGCGTAAGAAAATACTTGGTAAAGGCAAGTCTACTATCACGCTATCATCTACAAGGACAGTAACGCTAAACGAGGATATTTATAACCGCAGCATTATAAGGAGCTGCAGTATTAAATTTAAAAAAGCCGTCCGATGGATGACTTCAAGTGAAATATACAAATTACCATAATCTGTAGTAAGTCTCCTCTATGTTTCGGTACCATTATTTATGTACATTAACTAATAATATTTTTCAAGAAAGTACCTACATTAAGAAGGCCTTGAGTGATTTACTATCAGCTTTAATATTTGATTAAAGTTTCTAGAGTAACATATTATTATGTCAAATTTACAGATAAAAATATAACTAAAATAACTAAAGAAGTTTATAATAACAATGTACAACATACAAAATTAATAAATAAAATAAACTTATAAAATGATAATAATGTGTGAAATTAACTGTTCAGTGAACGAAAATACCTTAACTTGTATTATATTGTTCTTGGTATTATTTCATTAGGTCACATTAGATTATAAATTGGGTGAAAAACTCAGCAACCAGATATTGTCTAGATGGTGAGTCGAAATAGGCGGTTCTAATTGGTTGCTAAATGTAGAACATAATACTGTATCGATTAAAAACTTAATTGAAATGTGTTCCCACGATTTAATTTTCAATCTAAAACAATATTGGATGTCCGTAATAAAATAGCAAAGCACTCACTCAATTCGGGCAATCAAATACGTTCCGTTTCTATGAAGTCAAACAGCAAAGCATTTTTTGATAAACCCAAACCCATAAATTTATATATTTAAATTAAATCCAATATCAATGAATAGATAAATGTTAGTACGTAAAATTTATATGAATGGAGGTTCAATATATTATTAATATTTTAATATTTTTTTGTCATGTTGAAAACATAATTTTAATTTTGTTTATTTGAAATAAACATATTTCTATATATTCCAGAGTGATAACAATAACATACGGCGTGCGTTTAGATACATTTGGCTTCTTAGTGCCACTTATTTTTGTAAAATGTACACCCGTAAACTCACTTACGATCTTTTAACTTACGTCAGTTAAATATATGTTGGCATCGCCAGTGACGAGCTGAAACATTTTTCATAAATATAACTTGGAAATTACGAAGCCAATATTATTCATCCGTTCGCAAATTTTTTATTTTGCAAGACCTTCTACATTGTAGTTTAGTATTATGGAAGTAATTTGTTATTCCGTCCATATAATTTGATAGTCTATTTATCAGAGGGGCATCTGAATGTCGTCTGAGCAATTTGCACTAAACATTCCTCGAAGACTGCAGCCGTAAACAACGTCACCTCTCTGAAAACTACTGGATGCCTCCATCCAGTAGTTTTTAGAGAGGTGTGGAGTTACTACGGAGAATTCATTACTTGTTACAAGAGAAGAGTTACTTTCAATGTTTGTTTCATTCTAAAGTTTAACTTCACCTACCATGAATCACACCAGATATAGTCCTGAATATTGAATGCGTCAATCATTGTATAGGTTATTACAGTAATTAAGTACAATTTATTCAATCTTATTATAACTAGCTGTTACCCGGGACTTCGTTTTATGAACAAGAGATGCTAAAGGTAACAATGTCAAAATAACAATAGTAAGTACAACTCATGTACTTACTTACCTATCTATTACCTAACCAGCCTAAACACCTATACGACAAAAACTCAAGGAAAATAATATTCAAACAAATCAAAACAGACAAATAGGTACAACTTATGTACAAACTTCGAAACTACTTGACATTTCGAAATAATAGAAATTGCGACACATGCATCCGTGAGAGCCAGCGCGTTCTGAGCAAGCGCACGCTACACGGCTACAGGCAGTTTGATACAGCTCGTGCGGGCGCAGAATTTAAATTGAAAGCTAATTTCGATGAGTTAATATCTTTTAAATAGTGTTTTGTATCTATCACTCGACGATAATGGACATGTTCTTCATCGTCGTGGTAAAGAAGTGACACAAAAAAACAATTGGCTCTCAATCGTCCTATCTGACTGTTAAATTGTTATCATCTTGTATAGCCGCAGTGCAACCACTACAATCGACAGATACCTAGAATAAGTTTGTCGATAGCAAAAAAGTAATCAATGGTCGATGCTGTTACATTCCCTCTCTACCGAGTTAACTTTTTGCCCCATTAAAAAATAAAAATCAAGGCAATTGTCCGACACCGAAACTAAGTGCTAATTGGTAACGTTTTATACACTTTCAACAATTTTATGGTATCACAGGCAAATCTCTACGGAGTTTCTTTGGATCGTAAAATTAAAAAGAGGATCGTTAATTTCTGGGAAAATTTTCACGCTTTAAAAACAACTATGTAATTTTAGTACATCGTACTCAAGGTTTGAGAGAAAACATTCTTAAAATATCTTCACAAGTTTGGCGCAAAACACGGGTGAGGTCGCCTGGAAACAATGAGTGAAGTACCTGCAGAAACTATGAAATTAAGTGTGCCGAGATTAAATGCTCTAGCCTTTAAAAGATTAATAAGGAAACTTTGTGAAATTACTTAAGCCGGTTCAGTGAATTCTTTATACGTCGTGAAATATTTGTTTACATATTGCTTCATATTGTATTACGATGAATTTTCAACATGATACGTGACGCACATGGACAGTAAATACATTATGTGCATTTTTAATTATTTCGTTATAGGGAAGATCAAGACGGATTCAAAAAATTATATTGATCTAAAAATAATAAAATGTTGTGTACGTAAGTACTTTTACGTTAACGTTTTTAGATATGTTCCTGTTTAATCTATACTTATTTGTTAATATGAATGAAGTGGAAAGTTTTTTAGTTTGTTTGTAAAGAAATAGGCTTAAATCTGGTTTGGGATGGTTCAAGGCTAGAATGGCTATTTTTTTATCTATGCGAGCAAAGTCGCGGATGGAAGCTAGTTTTATAAGTAGTTGTTTTTACTGGTGGTAGAGCTCTTGTGAATGAGCTCGAGGGCGGCAGCACCACCGTCTCACCTTTAACCTGCCGCCAAATAGTAGTGCTTACATTACTGTGTTCCGGTTTGGTGGTGAGATCAGACCCTGAGATTACTGGCACATGAGGTATAACACCGAAGTCCTCAGCTGCAGCGACGCATCTATAATCTGCTTTTATGGATTGTTGATGTCCATGGGCTGCACTCCACTTACCATCGGGTGGGCTACATGTTCGTTCGCTGTGGGCGTAGTATTAAAAAAAAAAAAAGTTGTATAAATTACTAAGAAACAGTTGAAAAAAATATCGGACCGGCATGATTTGATTTTAAACCACTAAGCTACGGTCGCCTCTTGCCAGGATCCAAAATTTCTCAACTGTATGTTACGGTTCTACGTGACGTCACCATAATTTTTTCAACCTATTCTTATACGTCGCACGCCGAATGATGATCCCTATGACAGTTCGTTAGCGCTTAACATTGTACTGACGTCCTGTCTCATCAAGTCCTTTAGAGGTCCATTAAAAAGTCGAAAAAATCATAATTGTGTACATTTGTAAATTATAAAAATGAATAATAAGAAATTATTACGTAATGTTCGGAAATAATGGAAAAACTCAATGCAAATGTACATGGTACGTGCTGCAAAAGTTACGTCGTCTAGCTGTTATCGACAAAGAAGGGACACATCGATAAACAAAATATCGATAATTTGTTGGAAAAATTAAACAAATGCTTTGCAGTTTGTATTTTATTTCTATAATCTGAAATCTGATACAGGGTCAAGCGGATCTTCAAAATCAAACTAAAAATAATCGTAAAAAAAAGAATTTTAAACTCTTTAAATTATGCAATTTGAATAAAAATTAAAGTATAGTACAATAAAATATAATAAGGCTGTTACTTTTTTATCTAGTGTTTTATGTCCATCAATACGCGTAATATTTTTTCACAATAAATAAATATTGCTTATTATGTTGAATGACCTGGCTGTATGACATGACATTTGCCTGAAAAAACAGTATTTTATCGAAATTGTTTCGCATAACTAATACAACTGTCAGTTGAAACGTCATAGGGATCATCATTCGGCGTGCGAACTATAGTTTAATTTGCTAAGCATTCCTAAAGGCTATAAAAGTAATAAATAAGTAGCTGTATAAAGTTCTGCCGCAAGTACATTCTAATTAAATAAAAGATAACGTCTATATATACTCCGCGGCCAAAGCATCCCTGATAATATAATTTGATCGCGGCCTCCATTTGTTTGACTTATCCGTCTTCATATAAGCGAAGACTTGTCATTGGCTGCCAGATTCCTCTACTACTATATTCAACTCTGTTAATTTAGCTGTAAGTCTTCCATATATCTTAAATAAATAAATAAATAAATATCACAAACTCATGATTCCTTTAATTTGTCAGGAAGTAGTGACGTGTGAAATTTTACAGGAGTCTTTTTCATGCGACAAGTGAAATTCGTAATAAATCTTCCATATTATTTATTTAGGTTAAATTCGTGGGAGATTATCACACACTATTAAAAATGTGTATTGCAGGATTTTAAATAAACAAAATTTGATTTTTAATATACCATGACATGTGTATCATTGCACTGAATTATACATTCAGTAATTCTTAGGGGATTATATTATGAACACTGATTAAAAAAGATACTTTCGGGTGTAACAGACTTAGCAACAATATTTTTATTGATATCCGCTTCCATTAATCCTGAACTATTGGAAATTAATACCTATCTGATATAATACTATATGTAATTATGTACTAAACTGTAACTGACCTTACTAATATTATAAATGAGAAAGTTTGTGAGTATGGATGTCTGGATGTTTGTTACTCTTTTTGATAAAATTGCACCTATGTAGCTTATAGCCTAGATTAACTACTTAGGCTACTTTTTATCGACATACCACGCGGACAGAGCCGCGGGTGGCAGCTAGTATTCAAATATCTATCTTTGATTACAACACAGATTCGTCGCTGTAGGTCTATATAGGTCATTATGACAAAGGGAGTCACCAAATTGCCCTCAAAATATAAGGACAGAGTAAAAGCAATAATTAATCATTAATTTCCCCCATCGGGAGCTGTACAAAGACCAATCACGGACGATTTGCTGAATGGATAGTTATCGAAAAACCCAAAGGAATATATTTATTTTCTCGGAATCAAATAAAATTATCTTGGTAGCAAACCAATTATTCGTCCTGGTTAAATTGAATTTCTAGTTAACGTTAGAATGCCTGTAGTAATTTTATCTAAAGATATCTTTTTCACTGATAGGTACATAGAAAATATCAAATTGTGGATGTTAGTTTATTTTGTTAGATGGCGCCTTCAACTAAATTAAAAAAAAATATAGTTTAAAAAAATACTAGTATTATTGTGAAAAAAAGCGTGGGTTGCTCGATAGACAAAAAATATGGCACAGTTTTTTTCACAATAATACTAGTTTTTTTTGTTCATTACCATTTTCAGCTTATATTAGAAATTATTTTTCACTTTTTAGTTAGAAGTACTTTAAAAGCGTGTTTTTTGGTTTTTTTATTTTTTTTTAATCGAATTATTGCATTGTCATCGATCTTTGACAGGTGTGCAAAATTTTAATGAAATCTGTCCGTTTAAAGTGGGTCAAAATCAAGGCCAAAGGAGTCGGTTACATACATACATAAATACAGGTGAAGCTAATATAAGCGTGTTAAAAACACATTTTACTTTCTGTCAAAAACACAAAAAACTAAAGTAAAATATATGTTGACTTTGTTAAAATAAAAAAGCAAGTATTTTATACCCTTCATCGTCACTTGCCGCCACACAAGATAAAGTAATACCCTCCATAGCACTCCATGGAGACAAACAGCCCTTATAATTTGGTCACGGCCCTTATTTGTCTGACTTATAGTATCCGTTCTTATATCACAAATGAGTAGCTGGAGACCGAGCCCCGCTCGGTTTTTTATCGCAAAAACATAGGCACCTAGCATTTGGCTTGAAAATCACTCGACGATAGAGAAAAATTAATAACTCTATTTATTAAGACAAATGTTACGAGCCAAAACTTCTTGGGTCTTTTTGAGGCTCTGGGTAATCAGCAACCAACTTAATGCCTTGACCATTACTTTGCTATGTTTAGTGCTCAGTGAGATAAATGCAATGAGCCTAAACACGATGAGTCTATGTGAACTAGTGTTGGAGAATCCCTGGGTTACTTACAAAAAGCCAAGATGAGACCATAAAAATCACTTGTCATGAAAATGCTTATTAAAATGAATATAATGAACCCAATCACAATGGGGTTATGTGGACCATTATTGCAGAACCCCTGAGTTGCTACCGGAATCCAAAATCAGACCCTGATTATCACTTGTAATCAATTTATTTGCAACACAAAAAAAAATAGGTATATTTGAAAATGGAAAAATAAGGTCTCAAAAAAACTATTTCGTGTTAATATGTGTTCCGAGAGATCTATTCAGCCTTTTTTACACACCGCGGTATAATTGAATTTATTCCAACAACGTGAGTAACGGCAAAATATTTTTTACAAGTCCAAATATATAGTACAATGGGTCAATAATTATCAGCAATACGATGAATTTGGCGAATATGTATAGCAAATAAAATTTCAGGAAACAGAAATAACAATTCCTTATGGATAATAGAGAGTAGTTTTTTTACTTACAAAGTTTACGAATCCAAAAATATGCCCATTATAATTTAAAATTTAGGTACTTCATTGTTAGAATGTTAATAATATAATGCTATAATGGGGTGCTGCAGGAGATATGCCTGTCAGTACCCGATAAATACACAGAGCGACGGAAACGACCGAGTCTGCTGGCCGTACCTCGTGGATGAACAAAATTGTTGGACAACACACCTATCACGAGAACAATACAACAACTTAGTCAATCAAAAGATAGATATAATGTGTGTTCCCATAGCGAATTCGCAAGAGTCACATTACATTTAATACGTTAGGGCCGTGATTATTTTAAGATTATATTAGTGTTTCATTGTAATTGTGATAGCGAAACGAAGCTGAAGGGGAGTTTCAAATATACTGCGCTTACAATTTGCTTTGTGTCATGTACGAGTACTATCGAATTGGGAAATATCCTGTAAAGATAGTTGTAATTATGATTGAAAAATAAATAAATGAATTATTGCATAACAAATAAGTACAAACTTAGCTTAGAACTTTCATTCACTCACAACTATATCGATCGATATGCAGTGCTGTTTGTGATCGAATTGTGTATTTAAAACTATTCGTACTCGCTTTCAGCTAAAAAGAAAGATATAATTAAAAATGTATTTTACATACTTATTTTACGTTTGTCAATATATTATTTTTAAGTTTTCTAAAACATTTGTTAAATTAGGTAAGTATTGTTTAGTGTCTCATTATTTATTGTTTATGGAATTATTGCTTTTAATTTCGACTTTGCTTGCACTCTATCTTGGAGTGACTAGAACTGAGAGAGAGAGAGAGAGAGGAAGAGAGAGAGAGATGTGAATCATATAATATACTCAAGACATAGAGTATGCGTCATTATATTATAATCATGACCCAAAGGATCTGAGATCTAGTGATTAACAGAACAGTTGATGGTCAAACACGGCAACTGTAGGCAATCTAAAGGCTGAAACCAATCAGTGCATGACTAAAGCACAAAGCTAAAACAGTGATTTGAACAATAACAGACGATTTTGCCTCAAATAAACATAACAAACAACATAGACATAGACACATCTCTGTGTGGAGGATGCAATCAAATAGTTGTTACTATAAGATAGGTCCGTGAAACCTGTGAAGCCCTCAGGATTTCCAGGAAGTTTCCCTGTTTCTGAGCAGAGCTAGGGTGACTATATTAATCAGGAGTTAGGGTGACTATTATCATCTTTGTGTCATGGATTTATATTAAATAGTGTCAATAAATTTTATATAATATTAAAATTAAGAATCCAGCAGGACTCGAACCTGCACCCCTTGGCCCAACGCCCCAAGTGCTTTTGCATATTCTGCTATATTATATAAAATACAAAAAGGCATAGCAAAGCTAAAATTTTCTTAAAATATTACAACAATTTACTGGTGGTAGAGCTCTTGTGAATGAGCTCGGGGGCGGCAGCACCACCGTCTCACCTTTAACCTGCCGCCAAATAGTAGAGCTTCCATTACTGTGTTCCGGTTTGGTGGTGACATCAGGCCCTAAAATTACTGGCACATGAGGCATAACACCGAAGTCCTCAGCTGCAGCGACGCATCTATAATCTGCTTTTGTGGATTGTTGATGTCCATGGGCTGTACTCCACTTACCATCAGGTGGACTACACGTTCGTTCGCTGTGGGCGAAGTATAAAAAAAAAAAAGTAAGTGTCAATAAAATGAGTTTAATTTCAGGTAGTCTGTTGATGATAATAGGTTTAGACGTGGATCGAAAATCTTTTATGTTCAGAAATGACGAATTAATTACTCATATAAGAGCAATTCTTATATTTTTATTAAAACTGACGTGAGTTTGTAACATTATTAAAATTATGAAATACGGGAGTTACTCACGTAATGTTGGTCTATTTAGTCAGACAGTGCAAGACTGGCTGCGACTCAGGCGCGACGTATTGCACTCTCTTGATAATGCCTAGACGTATAGGCGAAACCGCGGTCGACTAAATAGACCAACATTACGTGAGTAACACCCGTATTTCATAATTTTAATAGCAATTCTTATCTTACCTTACTTGACGAAACAGATCTGAAAACATGGTCATTTACACCGTTCATTATCTTGTTGATAGAAATGGAAGGGGCTGGTACCTGTGATACTGGGGTTTTCACTAGTACAGGTGCCAACGTTACAACCTTTTGTAATATTTGGATAAATGTAATATGTACTTGCTTTGTATTGATCCATGTATTTTATTGAAATAAAAAAATGAAAAAAAATGGGCTGATCTGAGGTAAACAGATGGCTACATATTAACCTATACATTTCCAGTGTAAAATGGTCTCACGTTATATAGGCTTCCCATGCAATGCGAAACCAGCTTATACTGGACATGTTTAGGGTGATCGGAAGCCGTGTTTACATTTTCTAAAGGTTTTTAATTGGCAAAGATTTTAGCATAATTCGTACATTTTCATTTGAATTTAATATTTCAAACATTTCTCTGAATAACCCTTGTCATTTACGTAGTTATAGCTTTCTTTACGGAGGATCTATTGGTCGTATGATTAACCTCCTTATTTAAGTAATTTATTAAAAAATTAAAAAAAAAAAACAGGAGTATCTATGGCATTTAATATCCCGTTTTTTCAGTGGAGTAAGTGAATGTCGTCTGCATTTTGCACTAAACATTCCTCGTCGACTGCAACCGTAAACAACGTCACCTTTTTGAGAACGTTCTTCTGAGAATCCATTCGTTGTTACAATTGAAAAGTAACTCTCATTATTTGTTACTTTTAAATGTCAATTTTACAGGAGTCATGTAGCTTTGCCACATTGTCGATTTGTCACACAAAAAAGTTTGGTCACACTTAATTTTTATGTTGGGTCACTGAATTTCTTTATTAATTTCTTACGACACTACGATAGTAAGTATATTTTTTTCTGCATATATATAGTAGTGTGTAGTAATCATACTCGATATACCTCATGTGCCAGTCATTTCAGTGCCTGATCTGATCTGACCACCAAAATATTATGAAGCATTTTAAAGGTAAGAAGGTGGTGCTGCCACCCTTAACCTCAATAACATATAAAATTAGAATTTAAAAAAAAACATGAAAGAAAAACAAAATAAAAACAAATAACTTTTTTTAATGTTTTTAGTACAAAAAGAAACAATTAATTAAACAAAAAAAAACTATGAAATAAAGAAATTAGCTCATCATACCCATTACTATATTAGTTTTAAGACAAAACATGGTTATTTTCTTACTAAATATTAGATATAATTATTATATTATATTTATTATAAATATTATATTTACGGTATATTTGTTAGACCATGAATATCGAAATAACTCGCTACAACAAATTAACATGGTAAATATCCCGTTATATCTAATATTTTTAAAGACAACCATTACTTTCTAGAATTATTACGACACCATTTTTGTGTGCATTCTTGTGATCAATTACATGAATAGCTCACGCAATGAATCTGTTAAAGGCGATAGTTTGAGTCTCGATGAAATCAAACCACATTTAATATAATAAATTATGTAACAGAAAATGAGTATCTTCAAAGAATAACCCATCTAAGATGAATTAATATAACCAATGAGATTAATCATGAACGTAATCTCTACTTCAATGCTTTGAAGATGTCCATCGATTTGAAAACCACTATCTGTTAATGCCGCTAATGGATAATAGACAACAATGTACTGCTTGGCTTTAAGATTTAATGTTTAAGTACATTTATAGGGATAAATACAGCAATACTCAACCTTCTTCTTTATCGGCAAAAAAAAATATTTACTCGGGCCACATTCAGAGTGGTTGGCAACTGGTCCACCACACTAGATCTCTCACAATAGCGGCAGGCCGTAGATCTAGAATAGCTTTCAACCTGTTCAATCAATCAATACATTTGTTTATTTGCTCAAATATGGTAGGCGCATAAAATACGCCGCTTTGGCACTGAATTTAGCATCACGTCCATCCCAATCCAAATAGTATTACTGATGAACAAAGGTATCAATTGAAAAGCTCCCAATCATTCGGATTTCTCTACTCCTAGTTGGAGTGCATTCTTAGTCGCTTCATCAGGGTATTTTTGGCGTTCAAAAAATGCTGAAGCGGTAGTTATCGCTATTTCCGTAGTCAATTCTATGTCAGATATGGACAATCCGTAGATGGAGTTAACAAACGTGCGCGTGTGCTACTGATTTTATTTTTTGCTTATAAAAAAGCATTTATTTAACTCTGTAGTTTTGGACATTTTGTCTGATCATCTACTTAATTAAAATACAATTGGTTACTTCACAGTAGTGGTACTATTTTGTGGAAATTTAAATGAAATAAATCAATAAATAACACACGACACACAACTTTTAACACAACATCATCTAGTCCCAAACTAAGCAGAGCTTGTACTATGGATATTAGAATAACTGATACTAGTACATATATACTTTTTTTATTATACATACTTATTATAAATAGAAATAACCTGACCAAGACAGCTCCATGTTCATCTACACAAAGTTTTGTCTTGAGCGGGAATCGAACCTGCGACCTCTTCGTGGCAGGCATTTGCACTACCAACTCTGCTATCCGGTCGTCGAGATGAGAATGCTTGTTCCGTCGATCAACAAATTAACACTCTTGGCCGTCGTCCGCCACTGAGGTTGAGAGCTAATTGGTAACATTTTACACGCTTTCAACAACTTTACGATCTCTCAGGAGGATATTCACGGTGTTTTCCTTCATAGCTTTATCGTTAAAATTAAGCGAGTGTCTTATTAATTTCTAAGAGGACTTACAAAAATTACTATATATATTTTAGTATCGTATAAAGGTGGTGTCTAGAAAAAATAATATATAAAATTAAATAACAAGTCTGTTAATAACGGAAACCTTTAAAAATTCATGAAACTGCTACAACAAAGATAGAGAAACTACAAAATCAAGTTATATTAAGAAAAAGCAATGCACTCTTTAGAAGACATGTCAGTGAAATATGTGTTATCATTTATCATATTAATACAGGTAACTTCTATACGAAAATATGCATTATAAAACCATATGTGAACCATATCCATTGTGAAATTAATGTATCTGCGAAACAAAACTGACGCTTCGTGTGCATTTTTTATAATTTCGGCAATGGAATGGAGACGGTATTACGTCAACATCCGAAAGTTTGTAGCGGATGAAAACAAAATTGGGTATAAAATATATATAAATATAAATAAATAAATGAGTGCACGGATGGGGTCGGCTCGCCGGTCTCCTCTGCGTTGGTATTGAGGGTTCAATTCCTATACAGGCATTACGAAAAGTGCGGCAATCTTAAAAAAAAATACATTTTTTTGCAAATATTTATATAAACCAAACTTATTTGTTTAGTCAATCAACACATAAGATAAGGTAGCACGTCCATAGTAAGAACCCCGCGGCCACAGGCATCCCAAATAATTTGGCCGTGGCCTCCATTTGTCTGACTTATCCGCTCTCATATCACAAACTCATGGGTCTCTCAATTTGTCAGGGATTTGTATGAAATAGAATGTACTTTTGTATATTTGAACTTTGAACACAGAGAACTGAAATCATCGAACAATATGGGTTCTGTTGTTGTTACTATTGTGATTTTCTTCGTTAAGAATAGTTTAGATTTTGTCACCTACTCTCAATGTAAAATAAAATTATTAAAATATAATACTAAATTTTAAATATTCAAAATTTTTATTATACGCAGACGATTTAAAATTTTACAGAGCTATCAAAACTCCAATAGATTGCCATTTACTTCAAGAAGATTTAGACAGACTCGCCAAATACTGCATAGATAATAAAATTAATTTAAGTATTTCTAAGTGTGTCAGTATCTCATTCACAAAGAACAGAAATGTAATTTCAAATAGATATCATATTAATAATGTAGTTCTATCAAAATCGTCTACCGTACGTGACCTAGGAGTTTTGCTCGACGATAAGCTTCATCTAGATCAGCACATTGAGACCATTATAAATAAAGCTTATCGTGTGTATGGGTTCGTGATGAGGTCTACACTTGAATTTAGGAACGCACATACATATATCCATTTGTATAAATCTTTGGTCAGATCACAACTGGAATATGCCGTGGCGGTGTGGAACCCTCTTTATAACATATACGTTGACAATCTGGAGATGGTTCAACGTAAATTCCTGAAATCAATGCACTTTAGATGTACTAAAAGTAACGCAACTTATGAGGACCTACTTAAAAACTATAATGTCATGTGCTTAAAATCCAGACGTTTGTTCCTAGAAATGATGCTTCTTTATGATATTTGTGGTAATAGGTATGACTGCACTGAGTTAACTAGTAGTTTAAGCTACATTGTTCCTAGAACTGTTATAAGGCGACAAGTGCGCACACGTCCATTGTTTGCTGTACCACCCTGCAGAACTAATGCTGGAGTTCGAGCACCCTTGCGACGCTTGTGTCAAAATTATAATGATAATTTTACAGCTTTAGATATATTTGCCATGCGCGCTAACGTATTTAGAACTACATTAATAGAAAATATCAAGCAAATTAAGGAATAACTGGAGGTGTTCGCTTTCTTGGCCTATTGTTTGCATTTCTTTTCTTCTTATTATTTAATTTTAAGTTGCAAAAATGTCACCAATTTTTCACTTATATTTTGTGGATAACGTTGTGAGTGCACATTTAATCACTGTTTAATTTGTTAAATTTTTGAATTTACTTTTAATATTGTAACTGTTTGTTTATCCCTAATAAATAAAATAAAAATAAAATAAATATAATACAATATAAACTAAATAAAATTGTAAAATAATTTATTTAGTACGTGGGTCAGCTGCGAAATATTTACTGAATCAAAATATAAGCGGTTCTTTGAAAGCAAAATAATAGGGTGCTGATTAAATGACGTCTTTTTAATAGCATTATTTACTTTTAAAAATCTACATTATCTTCTAAATTACTTTGTTAGCTACCTTATACCCATAGCTGACTTACTGTGATGGTAATGGATAAATTTTGCAGCTACACTTGTTCATTATTCTTATCAAAGTAATATTATGGTATAATAAAAATCTTCTATTTACGAAATAATTACGAGACAATATTTAACATGTTACTTATAATAAGTAAAATAGTTTCTTGATAAAATTTACATTACGTTTATATTTACTCGCTCAATAATGACCGAGTAGTAAAATGAAAAAAAAAGTATATGGGCAGTCTAGTATTAAAAATAATTCTATTCATTATACAATCACACAAAAATAAAAAATCTTTCTTCTTATATTTTTGCGGTAGCATCTCAAAATTCAATTCCATTGTTTGAACAAAGAAATTGGATTGTAGGAAACGATTATACCTACCGGCGCTGCAGCGAAATCTTGCAATTTGAGTTATTGATACAGAAGTTACATAATTTGTAAGCTTTTAACAAGGAAACAAAGAGATCATTAGCTTTATTTTATTTATGTAAAAAATATATTTTTCGCGACAAATCTTTGGGGATAACACATTTGTGCCGTTTGGGAAACGAACCCACAGCACCAACGCAGTGGAGAGTGGCGCTTAGCCCCGATTTTTATTTAACATCTATATATTGCATACCAATCGCTATAGTAGGTATGATAATAAAAAACAATCATCACTTTAAGACCGTACGAATGATAACTGAATTATCGAAAATATGTGATCGTTGCCTACACTTATCCACAGAATAAAGGTGAGCACAGCAGTAACTAAATAGATAATATAGAAACCCTTTAATTTCATCTTATTTGATCAGCGTTAAAGGCTTGAAGCTAGATCTAAAATCAAAACATTATCAGAAGTGCCAACACCGCAAGCTCCTAGGATAATTGAAAACGTTATATAAATTAGACCTGCATTGAAAAATATTGTAATTTTAAATTTGATTAAAACGGGACTCTGTATACAACGGAGCGCATTCAAAATATGCTGTGACAGTTTCGATTATCCAGTTTTACTGCGTTCGTTTAAAATTTGACAACATGCCATGACATAAATCAAGTAATAAAAAAGCTAAATTAAAAGGATTTGAATGCCTCGTTGGTCTAGTGGTGAGCGTATGCAATTTCTCACCGGGTTCAATTCCCGCGTCGAGCAGCAAAAGTGTTACTTGCGATTTGTCCTTGCTATCACATGATAACAAGTGAACTAGACAACCTTGTGGATAATATTGGCGTGAGGTTAGGGATGATACATTTTAAATAGAAAAATCGAATTCATTGGTATGAATTTATACAGAGAACTAGTGGCGAGCCTCCATCGTTGTTATATTATTGCCAAGGAAAATATGTTCCAGTTCTATCTAGCTGTATATGACAACTTCCATTATAATATCCGGTCGGTTGACATCCAAATACACACAATGCATGCTATAACAGTGAATATTGAGCCAAATATTTTGTTCTAATCATATTTTTGTGTATTTATTTGGCTTCCGTTATAAGGACAACTGTTTGTCGATAGTCAACAATTAGAATTGGATTTAATAAAAAACAACAAATATAAAATTTAAACAAATATTTTTCATTTGTACAGTTAAACATCATGCTAAACGCAGACAAAATCGCGGCAACAGCTAGTTTAATTAATAAAACTATTATAATTATGAATTTCGCAATTTGATTTTATTTCCACCTTCAAAATAAGTAATCAAAGTTCTTTATTATCCTCATCCTTCTTGTCCTTTTCCTTGAGGTACAGGTAGGAGCGTCCGCCTGGCGCTTGGTAGCCGATTTTGGCGGCGGCGCGCAGGCACGCCTCCTCGGTGGACGGCAGCTCGTCCACCCTGACCAGCGCGTGCGCCGTCAGGTCCTCGCAGCACATCATGCCCATCCAACGCTCCACTAGCTTCATTCGCACGTCTGCGAATGTGATCAGCGGCTCTGGATGTGGACGCACTAAAACAACACCACTACTTGTAGCAACCACGTTTTATCTTCCTGTTTCTAGAGTCCCTAATGACACTATAAATAGTCTGCACGTGTAGTGTATTGGTTTAGCGGTCGCTTCGCCGCTCTCCACTGCACTAGTGTTGTGGGTTCGATCCCCACATGGGACAAAAAATCTTTGTGTGATTCGCAAAGATTTGTTCTGAGACTTTGCACAAATCAAACAAAGATTTTGCTGAAATTATTTGAACCTTTAACATAAACGCATAACAATCGTGGTACAACTACTTGAAAATCGTGCTATCACTTAATTATATCCATTCTGCTCAACCGTAATACACTCATAAATAATTTGAATAACTGAAAACAAACATGTAGCATTGTTTTAACTGAGCAGTTGCAAAGCAAGTTATAATTAGAAGCGCTAAATGAACATAATAAACAGAGGTCCATAAATTACCTCCACTGTGTGTAATTATATACATAATTAGGTCAAAATATCAAACAAATTAGTATTTGTTCAACTTTGAATTTTCAAATCAAAATTGAATAACTTGTTGTAAAGCATTTATTAAAGCAATTTAAGAGATATATAAATCAAGGTCTTTAATATATATTATATTGGTGCCTTATGTCCAAGATCCAAGTTTGTTTCTTACCATTTTTATAATGCCTCCCTAAATTAAAAAGAAACATTTGCATAGAAATATTAAGGAATTCTATTCTAAAAATTCTCATTTTTTACTATGGTAACATTTTATTTAGGAGCCATTAACTGGCAACTGCAAAAACATCTTTGACCAGGCAGTTACTTCATGTTAACGAGTAAAGGTCATTAGGAAGAGACCATGAAAAATGTAAGAAAAAGTGTTTGCAATGCGACCTGTTTATTGCCATTATGAGTCAAGTCGAGCGGCAAAAGTTAGGGGCGGAAATGGCGCGAGAGGAGGGCTTGCGGCGCGGAAGGGGGAGGAACAAAGTAACAATATAGCGTACCTTTATTGCGGCGTTCTTTTTTGACGAGCGCGCGGAAGGCTCCTGGAGTCCCAGCGTACAAGAACAGCACTTCTACGCCTGGCCTCGGGTCCATGATCAGCGTCGCCTTGTCCCACTCGACGTCCACACCAGGGTAAACCGCTTCGAACACTTATTTTATTCGTTGGACTCTCTTTAAAAATAGTTATTTATGGTACCTACTTGAGAGGAAAGTCTGATATTTCGTTTGAGTGCGATTTTGATTAACGAAAATATAACGAAAAATTAAATCTGAATGAGTTTTGCCATCACATCTCTCGGTAAGAAAATAAGTAAGATTCAAGATTCTAACCTATAAATACGAGCGTAACTCGTGATTCTAGGGTAGAATCATACATAGTGAGGGACTCAAAAGAACAGTGTCGCAGATACAACTTTTCAGCTCAGTAGCTCTAAATATAGTACACATAGTGTTCTGGTTTGGGATGACGTGGTGTAAAAGTTGCGTTGAAATTATTTATTTATGCTTTGAAAACTAAATCTAGATTCTGAATTTAATGAAATGCTATTGGAATTATATGTTGCACTACATTCTAAAATATTATTTATGCATCAACCGGAATAAAAATTGTTAAAACTCTAAAGCAGTGTAAATATCTGTTTTAATATTAAAATATCAAACCGGTGTTTGATAAAACGGATGTTTTTGCTTTTAATTACTATAAAAGCCCATAAAAGTCATCATAATTTTTCGAGTTTTTGGGCATCTCGTACCACAAGTGATTCACACCGCGGGATTAGGTAGGTAGGTACATCTCTTGCAGTTTTTCCTAAACTTTGTCTTAACACTTCCAGCCTTATTCAAACATGCAAGTCCTCTAAAAACTTCACATTGGAAATAAATATTGAGTTTTATGAAGGTAATATAATAATGAAAAAAAACTGGAGACAGGACATATTTTGTTAAGTTTAGTATCCTAGTACTTTTACCAGTTCTGATCGTATTTAGACATAATTATTGATTAATTCAACGACTAATTCGAGGCACGTCTAAATGTCATCAAGCCCTCGATTCTAATTCGCATCAATCACAGTTCTTGTGATCGTTTCCATTTGTTTGTGGACGATTATGCATTTTGCATTAATTTATTTTCAATACAAAAAAATACAAGTCGCTATTTTGGTATATTTGGAGCGCTTTTATTATGCATAAGAAGTTAAAACCAATATGTTTATGTGTCTTTAAAAACAATTGACGAAAAGCCTTAACGAACAAAAATATCACAATACCTAGGCTACCGATAATAGCAGTGTACCAAATTATATTTTAGTCTATAATAAAATAATGGAATGTGAATTCGCACATTATAATATAAAAAGTTATATGAATTTAAACTCAAGACGACAACGCTGCGAGAATTATATTAACAACTAAAACGTTGCGGCAATTGGCAATTGCAATCAAAATAATAACTTCCTGAGCTTCCAGCTCAAGAAGTTGCAAATATATAGTCATTTATAGAAGTTCAGTTTTCGACAGTTTAATTTGTAGTGCAACAGCAACGTTTAAAATTCAGACATATTGAACACACCTTTTTGGCTGCTATCGAAAATATGATCGGATACATTTCCGTATTATTGGACCAGAAGTAAAATATTTTCCACATGGCATCAATAACTGCGTAAGGGCTGAAGCGAGCCCCTCGCTCGAATTCCTCACAGGTAGTGACATTAGGTCTGTACTCCGGCATGGGATTGAACCCACTCGATGCACGCACTGCACCAAACAATACTATCGCAAATATACACGTGCACGAAAACATTGTCTATTTTCCTTCAGTTTGCCGTTCACTTGGTAATTTCGCTTTGTTATTTACGCTCATTGCTTTATATAGCTACACTGGACATAGAATAGGTAATACTGCAGATAGTGCAAACACGTTTGCGCCTAGAGGCTAATAAAGAATTTATTGATCGTATTTTGCAGCAATATGATAGTGAAATATCGATTTTAGAAGAGATCATAGACAATTATAATAGGAAGAAGTTAATGTTATTGCAGTCTTACCACACTGGCGAGTTCAAAGCGACTCAGCGAAGTCAGTACTAAAATTATTTTAGACAGGTTTGTAATGGTTATTAAGGGAAAACAATATTAAGAACTGCGAGAAAAATGAACCAAAATTGCTACTTGGATTTATAACGTAACAATGACTAATCATTTGGTTATTACATATATTTGGCAATTTTACTGGTGGTAGAGCTCTCGTGAATGAGCTCGAGGGCGGCAGCACCACCGTCTCACCTTTAACCTGCCGCCAAATAGTAGTGTTTCCATTACTGTGTTCCGGTTTGGTGGTGAGATCAGGCCCTGAAATTACTGGCACATGAGGCATAACACCGTAGTCCTCAGCTGCAGCGGCGCATCTATAACCTGCTTTTGCGGATTGTTGATGTCCATGGGCTGTATTCTACTTACCATCAGGTGGACTACACGTTCGTTCGCTGTGGGCGTAGTATAAAAAAAAAAATATATTACTCTTTTTATTAAATTGTCAATATAGCTTACTTTACAATCTCCCTTAGTGTCCAACTTGAACGATTTTATCCAGTGTATTCCGTTATCATATAGTGAACTAGACAACCTTGTGGATAATATTGGCGTGAGGTTAGGGATGATACATTTTAAATAGAAAAATCGAATT
The DNA here is from genome assembly GCA_905147285.1 of Hypena proboscidalis. Taxonomy (NCBI): domain Eukaryota; kingdom Metazoa; phylum Arthropoda; class Insecta; order Lepidoptera; family Erebidae; genus Hypena; species Hypena proboscidalis. The sequence goes on from LR990130.1 coordinate 7,655,859, forward strand.
CATTGGTATGAATTTATACAGAGAACTAGTGGCGAGCCTCCATCGTTGTTATATTATTGCCAAGGAAAATATGTTCCAGTTCTATCTAGCTGTATATGACAACTTCCATTATAATATCCGGTCGGTTGACATCCAAATACACACAATGCATGCTATAACAGTGAATATTGAGCCAAATATTTTGTTCTAATCATATTTTTGTGTATTTATTTGGCTTCCGTTATAAGGACAACTGTTTGTCGATAGTCAACAATTAGAATTGGATTTAATAAAAAACAACAAATATAAAATTTAAACAAATATTTTTCATTTGTACAGTTAAACATCATGCTAAACGCAGACAAAATCGCGGCAACAGCTAGTTTAATTAATAAAACTATTATAATTATGAATTTCGCAATTTGATTTTATTTCCACCTTCAAAATAAGTAATCAAAGTTCTTTATTATCCTCATCCTTCTTGTCCTTTTCCTTGAGGTACAGGTAGGAGCGTCCGCCTGGCGCTTGGTAGCCGATTTTGGCGGCGGCGCGCAGGCACGCCTCCTCGGTGGACGGCAGCTCGTCCACCCTGACCAGCGCGTGCGCCGTCAGGTCCTCGCAGCACATCATGCCCATCCAACGCTCCACTAGCTTCATTCGCACGTCTGCGAATGTGATCAGCGGCTCTGGATGTGGACGCACTAAAACAACACCACTACTTGTAGCAACCACGTTTTATCTCCCTGTTTCTAGAGTCCCTAATGACACTATAAATAGTCTGCACGTGTAGTGTATTGGTTTAGCGGTCGCTTCGCCGCTCTCCACTGCACTAGTGTTGTGGGTTCGATCCCCACATGGGACAAAAAATCTTTGTGTGATTCGCAAAGATTTGTTCTGAGACTTTGCACAAATCAAACAAAGATTTTGCTGAAATTATTTGAACCTTTAACATAAACGCATAACAATCGTGGTACAACTACTTGAAAATCGTGCTATCACTTAATTATATCCATTCTGCTCAACCGTAATACACTCATAAATAATTTGAATAACTGAAAACAAACATGTAGCATTGTTTTAACTGAGCAGTTGCAAAGCAAGTTATAATTAGAAGCGCTAAATGAACATAATAAACAGAGGTCCATAAATTACCTCCACTGTGTGTAATTATATACATAATTAGGTCAAAATATCAAACAAATTAGTATTTGTTCAACTTTGAATTTTCAAATCAAAATTGAATAACTTGTTGTAAAGCATTTATTAAAGCAATTTAAGAGATATATAAATCAAGGTCTTTAATATATATTTGTGCCTTATGTCCAAGATCCAAGTTTGTTTCTTACCATTTTTATAATGCCTCCCTAAATTAAAAAGAAACATTTGCATAGAAATATTAAGGAATTCTATTCTAAAAATTCTCATTTTTTACTATGGTAACATTTTATTTAGGAGCCATTAACTGGCAACTGCAAAAACATCTTTGACCAGGCAGTTACTTCATGTTAACGAGTAAAGGTCATTAGGAAGAGACCATGAAAAATGTAAGAAAAAGTGTTTGCAATGCGACCTGTTTATTGCCATTATGAGTCAAGTCGAGCGGCAAAAGTTAGGGGCGGAAATGGCGCGAGAGGAGGGCTTGCGGCGCGGAAGGGGGAGGAACAAAGTAACAATATAGCGTACCTTTATTGCGGCGTTCTTTTTTGACGAGCGCGCGGAAGGCTCCTGGAGTCCCAGCGTACAAGAACAGCACTTCTACGCCTGGCCTCGGGTCCATGATCAGCGTCGCCTTGTCCCACTCGACGTCCACACCAGGGTAAACCGCTTCGAACACTTCTTTTATTCGTTGGACTCTCTTTAAAAATAGTTATTTATGGTACCTACTTGAGAGGAAAGTCTGATATTTCGTTTGAGTGCGATTTTGATTAACGAAAATATAACGAAAAATTAAATCTGAATGAGTTTTGCCATCACATCTCTCGGTAAGAAAATAAGTAAGATTCAAGATTCTAACCTATAAATACGAGCGTAACTCGTGATTCTAGGGTAGAATCATACATAGTGAGGGACTCAAAAGAACAGTGTCGCAGATACAACTTTTCAGCTCAGTAGCTCTAAATATAGTACACATAGTGTTCTGGTTTGGGATGACGTGGTGTAAAAGTTGCGTTGAAATTATTTATTTATGCTTTGAAAACTAAATCTAGATTCTGAATTTAATGAAATGCTATTGGAATTATATGTTGCACTACATTCTAAAATATTATTTATGCATCAACCGGAATAAAAATTGTTAAAACTCTAAAGCAGTGTAAATATCTGTTTTAATATTAAAATATCAAACCGGTGTTTGATAAAACGGATGTTTTTGCTTTTAATTACTATAAAAGCCCATAAAAGTCATCATAATTTTTCGAGTTTTTGGGCATCTCGTACCACAAGTGATTCACACCGCGGGATTAGGTAGGTAGGTACATCTCTTGCAGTTTTTCCTAAACTTTGTCTTAACACTTCCAGCCTTATTCAAACATGCAAGTCCTCTAAAAACTTCACATTGGAAATAAATATTGAGTTTTATGAAGGTAATATAATAATGAAAAAAAACTGGAGACAGGACATATTTTGTTAAGTTTAGTATCCTAGTACTTTTACCAGTTCTGATCGTATTTAGACATAATTATTGATTAATTCAACGACTAATTCGAGGCACGTCTAAATGTCATCAAGCCCTCGATTCTAATTCGCATCAATCACAGTTCTTGTGATCGTTTCCATTTGTTTGTGGACGATTATGCATTTTGCATTAATTTATTTTCAATACAAAAAAATACAAGTCGCTATTTTGGTATATTTGGAGCGCTTTTATTATGCATAAGAAGTTAAAACCAATATGTTTATGTGTCTTTAAAAACAATTGACGAAAAGCCTTAACGAACAAAAATATCACAATACCTAGGCTACCGATAATAGCAGTGTACCAAATTATATTTTAGTCTATAATAAAATAATGGAATGTGAATTCGCACATTATAATATAAAAAGTTATATGAATTTAAACTCAAGACGACAACGCTGCGAGAATTATATTAACAACTAAAACGTTGCGGCAATTGGCAATTGCAATCAAAATAATAACTTCCTGAGCTTCCAGCTCAAGAAGTTGCAAATATATAGTCATTTATAGAAGTTCAGTTTTCGACAGTTTAATTTGTAGTGCAACAGCAACGTTTAAAATTCAGACATATTGAACACACCTTTTTGGCTGCTATCGAAAATATGATCGGATACATTTCCGTATTATTGGACCAGAAGTAAAATATTTTCCACATGGCATCAATAACTGCGTAAGGGCTGAAGCGAGCCCCTCGCTCGAATTCCTCACAGGTAGTGACATTAGGTCTGTACTCCGGCATGGGATTGAACCCACTCGATGCACGCACTGCACCAAACAATACTATCGCAAATATACACGTGCACGAAAACATTGTCTATTTTCCTTCAGTTTGCCGTTCACTTGGTAATTTCGCTTTGTTATTTACGCTCATTGCTTTATATAGCTACACTGGACATAGAATAGGTAATACTGCAGATAGTGCAAACACGTTTGCGCCTAGAGGCTAATAAAGAATTTATTGATCGTATTTTGCAGCAATATGATAGTGAAATATCGATTTTAGAAGAGATCATAGACAATTATAATAGGAAGAAGTTAATGTTATTGCAGTCTTACCACACTGGCGAGTTCAAAGCGACTCAGCGAAGTCAGTACTAAAATAATTTTAGACAGGTTTGTAATGGTTATTAAGGGAAAACAATATTAAGAACTGCGAGAAAAATGAACCAAAATTGCTACTTGGATTTATAACGTAACAATGACTAATCATTTGGTTATTACATATATTTGGCAATTTTACTGGTGGTAGAGCTCTCGTGAATGAGCTCGAGGGCGGCAGCACCACCGTCTCACCTTTAACCTGCCGCCAAATAGTAGTGTTTCCATTACTGTGTTCCGGTTTGGTGGTGAGATCAGGCCCTGAAATTACTGGCACATGAGGCATAACACCGTAGTCCTCAGCTGCAGCGGCGCATCTATAACCTGCTTTTGCGGATTGTTGATGTCCATGGGCTGTATTCTACTTACCATCAGGTGGACTACACGTTCGTTCGCTGTGGGCGTAGTATAAAAAAAAAAATATATTACTCTTTTTATTAAATTGTCAATATAGCTTACTTTACAATCTCCCTTAGTGTCCAACTTGAACGATTTTATCCAGTGTATTCCGTTATCATATACTTAGTAAACTTCTGTGCTTTTTGCATACAAAGTACCTCATTATTACTGTAATCCGAGCTAGCAGAATGTATCGTATTTATTTTCCATAGTCGCTGTCGCAATATACGCTTAATATGAAAAACAATATGATAATACTGGGTATAAAAGTATAAAAGCAAGAATATTATTGGCATATTTGATTTATGTCTCATCTAGTCTTTGTACCGACTTATAAAACGAACGAATTGTTTTGTGGACACATTAGGAATTCAAAACAGTCTACAATATCCGAAATAAATAATAAATAATGCATTGCAACGACTTACCTAACTTTATTTCAATCTGAAAAGATTTGGAAAACGATTTTAAATAATTATTTTTGTTTTACCAAAACTATGAATTTGACTTTATTTCTTCAACATATTTTTTATTGGTAGAGACCACACTGGGTCGCCGTAAACCTAAAAGAATTACACTACTGTATGCCGGTTTGGTGCATCAGCAAACTTGTTTGGTTTAATGATGTTTAAGGGCTTTTGTTCCTACTTATCATCAGGAGAATCAACGAATACGAAACAAAAACGTGGCAATTCCACATCTTAGGTGAATGTGTAAGTCGGTTAGTAAGTACAATTCCTGATACTCAGACCCACTAAATAATAATAATACGTGTATATAAATATATACATACACAAATCTTATGTTGAAATGCCGGATATACGAAATAAGCTGTGCCTATATAGCACTTAATTCAATGAATACAGCGCCGAAGGAATTTCAGGCTCCATGTTATTCACAATTTCCATTAGTTAGATACCTACGGCGATGTCTATTGAACACGAGAATAGAAGTTTCTGCGAACCATTCGCCGATGTGAGGATAGAGTTACAGACAAGCTTCAACATGTGCATCGCACTGGGATTTGTTCAGTACGAGGCATAGAGCACACAATGTGCGCTTTTCCACTAGACGACCCGACCAACAACGGCGACAGGATGACGAATTTGCCATCGTTTTGTTCTTACGCCGTACCACTTCGCTCCCGCCGCCGTTGAGTGGACAAACGAGCCATATAATTTCACTAGCGACCCGCCCTGGCTTCGCGCCGGGTACTATGAAGTACTATAATATACATGTTTTATACATAAAAACCTTCGTTATGAATTATTCTATCTATTATAAAAAAACGCATTAAAATCCGTTGCATAGTTTTTAAGATCTAAGCATACATAGGGACAGACAGACAGTGGGCAGAGACTTTGTTTTATACTATGTAGTGATACACTAGCTGCTGACCAGCTACTTCATACGCATGGAATTCGTTATATTAACCACAGTTTTAATCGGGTTATCCCTTTCTACAACGCAACATTTTTTATTGCTGCGCCCGCGCCGCTTCTATTACTGGGTGCGTGATCAAACAAACACACGCTTAATAATATTGGTATACATATAGATATGCTTCTTTTTTTCAACGGCAAATGCCTTTCCGTCAAGTGGAAATTCGCACAATACAATTTCATAATTTTCATTTATTCATGCTTCCTAACTGCGAATTTGCCGTCTCATCGCCGTCTACGTGGCGTCCAGTGGAAAAACGCCCATTCACCAACGCAACGTAAATAATCATGACATGTATTATTCACACACTCACACATTCGAACATAAAGCTTATACTTATGGACTTTTGCGGCGCATTCTCAATATTCAATTCCATTGTTTGAACAAGAAATTGATTGTAGGAAACGATTGTACCGCTGAAGCAAAATCTTGCAATTTCAATTATTGATGCAGAAGTTACATAATTTAGTAGCTTTTGCCTTTCCATCTCGTGATCGGGGAACGGAATGAGATTGAACGATTGCAATTCTCCTCATTGCCTCTAGCTAGAGAAACAGTGCAACATTAATTTTCAAATGCTTTATACTACAATTAGTAACTATCACGAATAACAATATCAGTGCAATGTAATATAATATAACGTTATACTTAGTAACACCTCAGAAATCCCTAACATTAAATATATTAGGGTTTCTTCAATGTCATCTAATTTGATAGCCCGATAAGCTCTCAAACCGCTATGGTTTGGGAGCGTCTGAAATCAAAATATTAACAGAGGTGCCGCACGGTGGCAGCGTAAGCGGCGCGAGGCTTCCACTATTATGAGAAAATATAATCACTGAAGGCATTAGTTTTGATGAATGTAGCTTCTGTCTGCGACTTCGTAAAATCGTTTTATCGACCTAGGTTCTGCACGCGTTACAAAAACCTGACTCACCAGCTCCAATCGCCTTTTTTCCCCGTTTTCGCAACATATTTCATCGCAGCTCCGATCCTCGCAGTATAATGTTATATGTAGCTTTCGTCAATTCGGACCAGTAGTTCCTGAGCTTAGCGTGTTCAACCAAACAAAGAGCAAGGAGTTTCATTTTTCAATTTACATGAGGAATTAATTTCCAAATATGCAAGTCTAACATTAATCCAAAAAAGTATTTCCTAATCGAGTTTGTGAGAAACAATGGATTAAAGGCCATTGAAGGTTTGACGCGACAGATTTAATTTTTCAGTCGCAATTTGCAGGTTTTACCATCGCTCGTATAGAATTTTATTACCTTTCACGTCACAATGAAAGGTGTTAATGAAAGGTTTAACTCATCTTGAATAAGTTCCGATGGAAATACTATTATGTCTATAATACTGAGCTTGATTAGCTTAAGGCTATAATCAACATACTCTGGACCAATCTGCTCAAGTATGCCCCCTTGACGCAAGCCTTACGACTGATAAATATAATAGCTTTAGATATATATTGCAGCCTGTCGCAATTCGCAGAACAAGTGCAAAGGTGCATTTAACATAATAATGTATTGCATTTATAATGTAATATATAGATAGCTATTATATTAGATGAAGATAGAATAATATTATGTTTAGAAGATATTAGATAGTAATGTACAAGATAATAAGTTCAGAGATAGGTAAAGGTATTTGTGAAATAGTTCTTTGTATTAGTTTTAAGTTACTTAAAGTATCGCATTAGGATGCATTCTGTTTAGATAATTCAAATGATTTTTTTTTTGTGATTCAAATGATTTTTAGATAAATTAATATATTTAAAACATATTTATTAATTTATCTAAAAATCATTGAAGGCTGTTACATGTTTGCGCCTTTTGTGGTCGAAACATTAGGGCCTTGGCACAGAATATTAAGTACAAGTAGCCTTGGGGCCGTACCACTTATAGTCTGTACAAAGAGTTGTCAGCGCGTCTAACTGAGGCAACTCGTTCTCGAAATGCAGGATAATATTTCGGCCAGCGACTTAGCATTGCAATACATTACGGTAATGCTGCCAGCATTTTGGGCACGAAGCCTTCTGACACTGACTTATTAAGTTTAGATTAAGTTATTAGACTAGTTTAATTTAAGATCCAACATGATTGTATAGTTTTCTGTAGATAAAGATATTATTTCAACATATTGATATATGTTTTAATTAACTGAACACGAAATGCAGTCATCGGTAATACTGTGTGTCTCTTAAATAATATTTTTCTTGATAGGTATTACATGTACGAACCGTATTTAATTAACTGTAACAAAGACGTTATCTCAGATGAACCCCAGCTTGCTGTTGAAAACAATATTCATGTAAGTTATGATGCCACTCCATGTACATTTTAAACAAGTAAGAGTGTACAGTATCTTGTATACATCCGCTCAGACATTCAACTGAAGATAACAGAATTGAATTTTAATTCAATTTAGCAACAAAGTAATCAAGTTAATAGTTTTGAGATGCAGCACCTCATTCGTACTGAATTCATATTGTATCAGAGTTCAGATAACTAACCAGGCGGCAGATAGACGTAATTGACTTGCATGAGACAGCTATTGTGATTTGCTTAGATTCTAACGCGATTATTTCTCTCCTGCCTTCAAACATCAAACCTGCCGTGGTTAACTTGTAAATACTATGTTACTAGTGTTACTATAGCTTGTCATTATACTATAGAAACGGAAACTAATTGATGTGTGCAGGCAACATAACAACTACGGTGCCGAAGCAACATAATTACAAAGTGTCTTTCCCAGCAAATAGGACAGCTCAATTAAATAATAGTATATTTTGCATGATACCGCGTATTTATAATCATCTTCTATTATATATATTTAAGTGCTCTACCATCAATATGTTTAAAATTGAGTTGTATAAATTTACTTGTAATATTTAAAGCAAATTTTAGCTTTGCTATGCATTTATTTTTATGTAATATTAAAGTTGAAAAATTAAGAATCCAGCAGGACTCGAACCTGCACCTCTTGGGTATACGCCCCAAGTGCTTTGCCAATTCAGCTATGGATTCGCATGCTGCCGGACTCGAAATTTCTCAACTCTTTTGTGCCAGCCGAAGCTAGACGAACCATTACTTGGTTTTAGCGCCATCTATGCGTTACTTATTCACATAATCGTATAAATTTCTTTCTAATAAAGCATACTACACAGTGAAAGATTATCTTAATGACAAATTTATTTATGATTAATTGAAATATACTGACATTCTTATTTGTAATAATTTTTAAATAATTAATTAATATTTTTGCAAATTGTTTAATAACTTTTTTTGACATGTATAATTGTAGCGATAATTCTAATAACTCTAACATTGCATGCCGAATGGCAAAGTATAGTTGTGTTCAATATTTGTGTAAAAACAAATCAATGTAACATCTTCTTTGACCTATATTTGCAATAAATGATATGAATATGAATGAATATGAATATGAAATATGAAATAATGACATTTTATGAAAACCAAGTTCACGATTGTTTCATCATTTCGCGCCATTTAAAATTCGGTAGTAATGCTAGTTTTTTTTTTAATACGACGTCCGCACTTGGAGTAACTTTTGTGTCGCGGGGGTGATCATAAACATACATTTCACACACACAGAGCACACCCAGAGTCAGAACAAATCATAGCGAATCGCACAAAGAATTGTCCCATGTGGGGATCGAACCCACATCACAAACGCAGTTGAAAACGGCGGGTAGACCGCATTAACCACTACGCCAGCCTAACATTCGAAGCGATAACTAACCATACGAAGAGCACAGTGGCTTGCCCATTTATTAATGACTTATACGTCTATTTGTATTTTTCAATGGTATAGATGTGAATAGTGTTTCTCATTTAATTATTTACAACACCACAAATTGATGGATCAGACGTAGCTAAGCCGATTTTCAGGTGAATGTGTTTATTATTTAGATGGGATCTTGTTTCTCTCGCTGAGAAATTAGATTAGATCGAAGGTTTCTCTGTACCGCTATCCAATACAGAGGTATTCCCTCAACTAATCTGCATGGACACACCTTAACACTGCTTTAATTAGAGTATTTGGTACCTTAACGTGAATTTTGATAGACTATACTTAATGTATAAGAATTGTATTACTCTTGATATACTAAGCGCTCATGTTGTCTATTGAAAACGGAAAAATACTTAGAAATATAGAGTGAGTGGGTATATAAAGTTACAGAAAAATTGAAGCATCTGCATGTTACTTATCGCACTACGATCCGATCAAAAATGTATCGATAACGCCATAATTTCATAATATTCACATTCGTAATTTCTTAAATCCTGGCGTGTATTTATTACTAATCCTATTAAACAGAATAATGATAAAACGGTATGTAATTGGATCAGATAGACAGTTGTAGACATCTTACGCAGACTAATAAAAGATTACATCATTTACTAGTTCATAGTTATTGTTGGCAAACAACATCAGACATCTGCTCTTATCGTTATCTTGACATGTTCTATTTTTTATATAACAGAGCCTATAACAATAATATGTACTTACCTTATTGTAATATTATCACGATTATAGTTAATGATTACATTGAAAAACTAATTTTAATTGTAACAGATTTATAAATTACGAGTCTTAATGACTCTTCCGAGTTGGATGGTAGAAAGGTAGATAGATAGAAAATACTTTATTTGTACATAATTTCTCATGAAAAACTTAAGAGATAACAAAAAGAAATGTCAGAAAAAATGCACAAAGGGCGGCCTTATCGCTTAAAGCGATTTCTTCCAGGCAACCTTAGGATGGACATTTTGGAAAGAGAAAATAAAGCGGTAGTTTTTGCTTAGATTAGGTATTAGAAATTATTTGCATTTTATATTTAACCAGAATTATTATATAATATATATATATATTATTATACCAACTTACAAATATACAATACATAATACTATAAGGAAAGATAGTGCTCATTCAACATTTTTTTTAAAAATTGAGTGGATTTGGCTAGTCTGATCGCCAAAGGCAACGCATTCCATAGGCGCACGGCTTCGACGGTAAAAGATTTACTATAGAAATCGGTGGTGTGCGCTGGCATCTCCAGCCTAAAGTTTTCAGATGATCTCAAGTACTTTGTGTGCGTGTCATGTACAAACTTGAAGCGCTGTTTAAGATAAACAGGCGTCGTTGGGTTAAACAGACCAAACTAGATGGTATAAAGGAAAGTAAGAATATGAGTATTCCGGCGAGAGCGAATTGGAAGCCACTTGAGTTTTTTGCGGAATTCGGAAACATGATCATATTTGCGTAATATAGGTATATTATCATCGAACTCGTTAAAGCCGTTAGTTATCTATAAATCTATCCTTTTAATAGCAGCTCCTAGTATAATATATTAGTAATATTCGATGTCCTACAATTTAAACAGAGCAAGCTTGAGGCTGAAAATAATTCAGTCCCTTAGAAACTCTTAAAGGACAACCCCTAATCAAACTTTTGCTCGACTCCGTAATCGAGGCGTCTCAATTTCAATCAGAGGCAGAAAGGTACACAGTCTTTGTAAATTAGTTCAGAGTATTACACTATTAAAAGGTATATAGATATACAAGGTGCTAATAACATCTTAACAAAGCCGCTTACCAGATTTAGTACATAGTTCTAGGGTCCCAAGAGCAAAAAAATCACGCCATTTTCCATTTAAAGAGAAACGTTACCCTAAACTATCCCAATACATTTGCGCTTTCCGAATTGCCACACTTAGAGCTTCAAAATTACGTTTCCAATCAGTAAAAAGTGTTTTCGCAAGCTTATTCTCATACATTTGCAAATTTTTCATGAAGTCAAAAATTCTTTCGAAACTGATTTTCAAATGTGTAGAAATTTCCGGCGATAAATTCTTGCTCCCAGGGTCTCAACACCATTACAGAATCACTGCTGAGCGGCTCCGCCAAAATGCCATTTAAGCTCGGTAAAATATCTATATACTTATATATATATTATCTAATCAGATCGTCGCAATTCAAGATACAAGATCTCGTGTAAATAATAAACAGGTTCACATTGAAAACGACTTAGCTTCGATACGACTGATCCATCAATTGGTGAAGTTGTGAATAATTGAATACGGTACATTATTCAAGTAATCTTTATTCTTTAGTAGCGTAATGTGCCGAGTAAATCAAATCTCCAATAGCGTTACGGTAAAATCTTGAATAATCAGCATGCATTTTCTTAAACATAACATAACATTACCCAGAGGGGTAATACAAAACCAACATTTCACCTTCATTTTCATGTTTAGGTTCCATGGGATAACCGTGCAAGGCTTTTGCCATCCAAGGTCATCATTCCAATTCTTTGCCGCTATTGTGAATTTCCTGACGGAAAATTCACAAATAACACTTTGCCCGAACCGGGAAACAAACCCGAGACCTCGCGGTGAGAGGGGCCACGCTAGACCATCGAAGTGGTCTTTATCAAAAGTGAATTTAATTAATACTCTAATATTATAATAAAATAAGTAATATCCTTAGTAATCCACATTGTGAGGAGATTTTTGACTCTCGAGTACTATCCAGGCAGAACTAGGTTCTTGTACCCCTGTAATCGACTGCTATTTTTATTGTATGTTTTTTTATAATATATTTATAAATGTAAATAATGTGTAGAGAAATTGAATAAAAAAAAAGTGTGGCACTCGGGGACTGCTGCGGTAAAGCTATTGCATAGCATTTTTTATCAACTTATGCAGTTATAATTTATTAATTTTATTTATGCAGTATTTTTTTTGCTTTGTATTTTTTCCTTTGATATTAATTCAAGTTACACTTTTTGAGCGTGGTGACCGATAAGAAAACATTTCTTTTTCTTTGATTAAATAAATGAGAAGTTAATATTGTTCAAAATATTTTTATTATCTTACAATACATGTAACCTACATGTATTGTAAGATAATAAAAATATTTATTAATATTCTGGAAAATTTGCTGAACTAAAGAGACACGCGTGATATTTCAAGAAAGTCATTAAAAGTTCTGCTATTCATCGATAGATGGCAAAACTAAAAAGTATCACCGCTGTGTCGGTCGGAGTGGGGGGTGTTAGGTTATTTTCGTTACAAAATTTCTGGCTTCGGTCTTCACGCTCAAGGCCCGCGATAGAAGCTATGCAATAGCTTAATAATAACAAATATCACAACACCATCTAGTCTGAAACTAAGCAGAGCTGGTGCAGTTCCGATAAAATAACGACGCGTTGAACTTTGTGGAGTGAATTCAATCACATCGACATAACGTGGAAAACTAAATCTCTCAATCAAATACGCCCAATATTTAATAACCGACCTCACTTCGGCGTGTCCTGCAATGTGCAAAAAGCTTTGCTGGTGAAATTTTATTCAATTTTTTTTTTATACTACGCCCACAGCGAACGAACGTGTAGTCCACCTGATGGTAAGTGGAGTACAGCCCATGGACATCAACAATCCACAAAAGCAGATTATGGATGCGACGCTGCAGGCGCTGCAGCTGAGGACTACGGTGTTATGCCTCATGTGCCAGTAATTTCAGGGCCTGATCTCACCACCAAACCGGAACACAGTAATGGAAGCACTACTATTTGGCGGCAGGTTAAAGGTGAGACGGTGGTGCTGCCGCCCTCGAACTCATTCACAAGAGCTCTACCACCAGTCTACCAAATAGCTGACGAATTAAAAGAATCGTATATTCGGACGAAATGAATTTAATGCTGCTACCGAGACATAGGAGATTATTGTGAGGGTGAAACCTGATTTCCACTTGTAAAAATACCTATCCTTTACAACACCAACATTTCACGTTCATTTTCATGTTTAGGTCCTATGGGATAAGGGGTGAGCCTATCGCCATCTACCGAACACAATTCCAACTCTGTGCAGCTATTGTGAACTTTCCGATAAGCTCCTTTATCTTATTTTGTTTTGAAACTAATGTAAGGTTCAACGTACTCTGTTTTTAGTAGCAAACAAGACAATATATCCTCAAACCAGACGCTAGACGCAGTAACAAGGTAAGAATTCGTGAACTTGGTTTTCATAAAATGTCATTACTTCGACAACGTAGTTGTTATGATGCCAGCACACATCAATTAGTTTCCGTTTCTATAGTATAATGACAAGCTATAGTAACACTAGTAACATAGTATTTACAAGTTAACCACGGCAGGTTTGATGTTTGAAGGCAGGAGAGAAGTAATCGCGTTAGAATCTAAGCAAATCACAATAGCTGTCTCATGCAAGTCAATTACGTCTATCTGCCGCCTGGTTAGTTATCTGAACTCTGATGCAATATGAATTTAGTAGGAACGAGGTGCTGCAGCTGAAAACTATTAACTTGATTATTTTGCAGCTATATTGAATTTAAATGTAATTTTGATAATAATATGTTCAGCTTAAAGACTAAGCGGTCATATACACGTGTAAAGAGAAAAGAGATAGGTCATCCACTTTTCTCTTAGTGTACCTACGTCTTTGGGTACACGTGTTTCCCGTATCTGTCCGCTCTGTCTTTAAACTCAACATATAAAAATATATTTACTCTATACTTTCATCGGGTGTGGCATAATGATAATAAACATAATAATTTAAAATGGCGCGAAATGATCATCCAATCGTGAACTTGGCTTTCATAAAATGTCATTACTTCGACAACGGTGTTATTATGTCGCCAGCACACATAATCTAGTTTCCGTTTTTGACTATAATGACAAGCTATAGTAACACTTGTAACTTAGTATTTACAAATTAACCACGGCTGGTTTGAGGTTTAAAGGCAGCAGAGAAATAATCGCGTTAGAATCTAAGCAAATCACAAAGCTGTCTCATGCAAGTCAATTACGTCTATCTGCCGCCTGGTTAGTTATCTGAACTCTGATGCAATATGAATTTAGTAGGAACGAGGTGCCGCAGCTGAAAACTAATAACTAGATTATTTTGCAGCTATATTGAATTTAAATGTAATTTTGATATGTTGAGCTAAAAGACTAAGCGGTCATATACACGTGTAAAGAGATAGGAGATAGGTCATCCACTTTTCTCTGAGTGTACCTAGGTCTTTGGGTACACGTGTATCCCGTATCTGTCCGCTTTGTCTTTAAACTCAACGTATAAAAATATATATTTACTCTGTGGCATAACAATAATAAAAAATGGCGCGAAATGATCATCCAATCGTGAACTTGGCTTTCATAAAATGTCATTACTTCGACAACGGTGTTATTATGTGTGCTGGACACATAAATTAGTTTCCGTTTTTGACTATAATGACAAGCTATAATAACACTAGTAACATAGTATTTACAAATTAACCACGGCTGGTTTGATGTTTGAAGGCAGGAGAGAAGTAATCGCGTTAGCATCTAAGCAAATCACAATAGCTGTCTCATGCAAGTCAATTACGTCTATCTGCCGCCTGGTTAGTTATCTGAACTCTGATACAATATGAATTTAGTAGGAACGAGGTGCTGCAGCTCAAAACTACTAACTTGATTACTTTGCAGCTATATTGAATTTAAATGTAATTTTGATAATTATGTAGAGTTTAAAGACCGAGCGGACAGATACAAGATACACGTGTACCCAAAGAGATTAGAGATGGGTCATCCACTTTTCTCTGTGTGTACATACCTATACCTTCATAGGGAGTGGGATTAAAATAATAGTTTTGAAGCAAACATTGTATCTATCAAACCTATTACAATTTTTGATATCAGTCAATCTACATGCTATAACAATTTTAATGAATGCTAGCGTCTGCGCGCGGCCTCGCCCGCGTGATAGGTATATCGATAGAAAGCAGCCCATGTCCTTTCTAAAGTCTTCAACTATCTCCATACAAATTTTAATTAAGATCTGTTCTGTAGTTAAACCATTAAAACGTAACAGACAGACAGACGGTTTCTTTCTTATTCATAAAATCACATGGTAGAATTTCATTAGTTGCCATTCGAGATGAGTAAAATCCGATGCACTCGTTGCTTTGCCCGTCGTTGTTTGTTAAATGTAGTCAGATTCTATACGACGTTGTAAAACCTGCAAATTGCGACTGAAAAATTGAATCTGTCGCGTCAAAATTTCAATGAGCTTTATCCGTAGCCTGGCAAATCTCGGGAGGGACGGACCGTTTTCTAATATGTTATTCTGGCTGTAAATAAATTAATAATGTAACTTAGAAAACATCTTCACATTGACCGAATAAGTGACGATTATGCAAAATTATTAATATTTTCTTTAACTCGTACTAACGTTATAATGTATTCGCAGTAGGCGAAATATGGTCCCACTAATTACATTTCATCTAAATAAATATAAATCTTTTCCAGGAGTTAGTTCTTCTTTTTGAGTTATAAGTGGTTCAACCGGGATAGGATTCTTTCCGTAGGCGTGTCCTAGCTAGTTTGGGGGCTTCAGTTAGCGCGAATATATTATGAATGAAACCTTAATATTTTTACATTTATTTTTGTTAATCTTAAACAAGCATTCTCAGCAAAGTTGCCCACTCTGAAAATGACGTGTCCGTCGACTTTGGGTACTAATGTTACAGTAGCTAAGAAAGAAATAATGAAACAAACGTATTTATTGAAATATATTTATCCCCGAAATGGCCATATGTTACAGTGCTTTTAACCCTTTATCCTCGTCATGCCACCAACTTGTTCCACCAGCCTTGCAACGCTTATGATAATTGTAAAATCATTTTTGCTTGTACTGATCAAATAACTAATTTTGACATCTCAAAAACAAAAACTTACTATATACGCACAGACATTTAAATTAAAAATATCTACAAATTTATTAAGACAGTAAAACAGACAGAAAATCAAATAATGGTTTTTAACTCGTTTTATTAGCAAATTAGGCTAATTTAATCTTAAACAAAACATAACATTACCCAGGGGTAATACAAAACCAACATTTCACCTTCATTTTCATGTTTAGGTTCCATGGGATAACCGTGCAAGGCTTTTGCCATCCAAGGTCATCATTCCAATTCTTTGCCGCTATTGTGAATTTTCTGACGGAAAGTTAACAAATTTTCCGACCCGGGAATCGAACCAGAGACCTCGCGGTGAGAGGAGCCACGCTAGCCACTAGACCATCGAAATAGTCTTAGTCTTTTAACAAAAGTGAATTTAATACTCTAATTATAATAAAATAAGTAATTTCCTTAGTAATCCCACATTGTTATCGACTGTTATTTTTATTTTAAGGTTTTTTTATAATATATTTATTAATGTAAATAATGAGTAGAGAAATTGAACAAAGAAATAAATAAAATAAATAAATATTCCACAACTCACACACAACGCCATCTAGTCCCAAACTAAGCAGAGCTTGTACCATGGGTACTAGAATAACTGATACTAATACATATATACTTTTATTTTTGTAAATACATACTTATTATACATAGAAACACCCAGACTAAGACAAACCCCCATGTTCATGCACACAAAGATTTGCCTTAAGTGGGAATCGAACCACGACCTCGGCGTCGCAGGCAGGTGCACTACCCACTCCGCCATCCGGTCGTCCAAAGAAAATAATAACATGTATCACAATGTAGAGGAACAGGGTGTGATCTTCCTCCACCAGGAGGATCCTTCGACCAGGCTCGGTGGTATTGCCTGGCAGACAGCAGTCCAACGGTAGCATATTGGAAGTGGTATATATGTATACTCTCTGTGAACACTTCGTTATCGCGATTCAACACTCGTCGACATAATATGTCACGTGATTATGTGCGGATACCTCCACACACAACACCATCTAGTCTGAAACTAAGCAGAGCTGGTGCAGTTCCGATAAAATAACGACGCGTTGAACTTTGTGGAGCGAATTCAATCACATCGACATAACGTGGAAAAATCTAAATCTCTCAATCAAATACGCCCAATATTTTTTAACTGACCTCACTTCGGCGTGTCCTGGAATGTGCAAAATGCTTTGCTGGTAAAATTTTATTCAAATTGCTGACAAATTGAAAGAATCGTGTATTCGGACGAGATGAATTTGATGCTGCGACCGAGACATAGGGTATTATTGTAAAGCTAAAGCCTTATACGTTTATATTTTATTGTAGCTCCTTGTAAAACTTACTATATTTTACTTAGCTCCTTTATCTTATTTAATTTATCGGTATCGCATTCTCATACAAATTGACTATGGTTGTATCTTTAATTTTTTCATTACAATGTTGAAATTTTTGCACAGCCAATTTCAAACATCATTATCTATGTTTCTTCGATTTCAAATTATCTTAAGTCTGCTTATTTTAAAAAAAATAGGCATTTAAATATAAGTAGTTTTGAACTGCCAGACAATTGCGACCTTTTTTAGTATTATACAACAAATAAGTACAAGTTTTCAAAACGATGGAACCTTGTGAATATAATGAACATTCTATTACATCAATAATTTTCTAATGTAAGGTGCAACGTACTTTTTTTTTAGTAGCAAACAAGACAATATATCCTGAAACTAGACGCTAGACGCAGTAAAAAGGTAAGAATTAACCACCACGGCAGGTTTGATGTTTAAAGGCAGGAGAGAGAAATAATCGCGTTAGAATCTAAGCAAATCACAATAGCTGTCTCATGCAAGTCAATTAAGTCTATCTGCCGCCTGGTTAGTTATCTGAACTCTGATGCAATATGAATTTAGTAGGAACGAGGTGCCGCAGCTGAAAACTAATAATTAGATTATTTTGCAGCTATATTGAATTTAAATGTAATTTTGATATGTTGAGCTAAAAGACTGAGCGGACAGATACAAGATACACGTGTACCCCAAGAGATTAGAGATGGGTCATCCACTTTTCTCTGTGTGTGCTACCTATACCTTTATAGGGCCTGGTATTAAAATAATAGTTTTGAAGCGAAAATTGTATATATCAAACCTATTACAATTTTTGATATCCGTCAATCTACATGCTATAAAAAAAATATTGAATGCTAGCTTCTGCGCGCGGCTGCACCCGCGTGCTATGTATATCGATAGAAAGAAGCCTATGTCCTTTCTAAAGTCTTCAACTATCTCCATAAAAATTTTAATTAAGATCTGTTATGTAGTTAAACCATTAAAACGTAACAGACAGACAGACGGTTTCTTTCTTATTCATAAAATCACATGGTAGAATTACATTAGTTGCCATACGAGATGAGTAAAATCCGATGCACTCGTTGCTTTGCCCGTCGTTGTTACATGAAATGAAGTCAGATTTTATACGACGTTGTGAAACCTGCAAATTGCGACTGAAAAATTGAATCTGTCGCGTCAAACTTTCAATGAGCTTTATCCGTAGCCTGGCAGATCTCGGGAAGGACGGACTGTTTTCTAATATGTTATTCTGGCTGTAAATAAATTAATAATGTAACTTAGAATACATCTTTACATTGACCTAATAAAAGTGACGATTATGCAAAATTATTAATATTTTCTTTAACTCGTACTAACGTTATAATGTATTCGCAGTAGGCGAAATATCGTCCCACTAATTACACTTCATCTAAATAAATATAAATCTTTTCCAGGAGTTAGTTCTTCTTTTTGAGTTATAAGTGGTTCAAGCGGGATAGGCTTCTCTCCGGGATAGGCTTCTCTCCGTAGGCGTGTTCTAGCTAGTTTGGGGCTTCAGTTAGCGCGAATATATTATGAATGAAACCTTAATATTTTTACATTTATTTTTGTTAATCTTAAACAAGCATTCTCAGCAAAGTTGCCCACTCTGAAAATGACGTGTCCGTTGACTTTGGGTACTAATGTTACAGTAGCTAAGAAAGAAATAATGAAACAAACGTATTTATTGAAATATATTTATCCCCGAAATGGCCATATGTTACAGTGCTTTTAAGCCTTACAACGCTTATGATAATTGTAAAATCATTTTTGCTTGTACTGATCAAATAACTAATTTTGACAGGTCAAAAACAAAAACTTACTATATACGCACAGACATTTAAATTAAAAATATCTACAAATTAAGACAGTAAAACAGACAGAAAATCAAATAATGGTTTTTAACTCGTTTTATTAGCAAATTAGGCTAATTTAATTTGTCCACAGAAATCTCAATTGCAGAATTCATCTGACGTCATGGGCATATTGATGGTAGAGCTCTTGTGAAAGAGCTCGAGGGCGGCAGCACCACCGTCTCACCTTTAACCTGCCGCCAAATAGTAGTGCTTCCATTAATGTGTTTCGGTTTGGTGGTGAGATCAGGCCCTCAAATTACTGGCACATGAGGCATAACACCGTAGTTCTCAGCTGCAGCGACGCATCTATAATCTGCTTTTGTGGATTGTTGATGTCCATGGGCTGTACTCCACTTACCATCAGGTGGACTACACGTTCGTTCGCTGTGGGCGTAGTATAATACTACCCTTTCTAAAGAAAAAAAAATTAAGTTAAGTTTTTAATGAATATATGTAGCAACACTCAGTCGTGTCAATCAACCGTCATATTTGATCTACGGTCAACAGTTTGTGTGTAAAATGTGTGCAAAGTAGGCGCGTCACGGTGTACCTGATTTGATTCCTGTGTTTCGGATTTGGCAAGGTAAGAGATGTTAATTGTTTTCTAAATATATGTCATTAGATGCCTAAACTAAGATTATATAAAGAATATATGCACATTATTTACAAATAATTCATAGACAAATTGGAGTAGGCTTTTATTCTAACGAATATATGAACTAGGAGACGTTTCCCTGTGTTTGCCTCTAATATAGGTATTAACGATTGCCAAAAATAATTGTGATCGTGGTTGCTTTGGAAAATATAAAATAAAAAAATATAAATAATATTATTTTAATATAGATATTTTTAATGGTTTTAACAAATACCAAGATTAATACTGTCTTAATGTAAATAACACAGTTAATACGCTTGAATCACAAATTATTGCAGAATTGTATGAGAAAATCAAACTCAACCTGACCCTTAACAAAGCGAATTAATCGCAACATAGCACGATCAAGCAATATAGATTACTGCAAAATACTCTTACAGTTTTACCCTAACTGCAATAACCTAACTATTATCTTATATTGTGTTAGACAAATGATTACGTACGATTGTACGATAATTTGATAAATAATATCTAAAAGAAAATCTTCCGTTACAGAAGAATGGCCAGACAGACATCTAATCTATAGATACTCGAAACCTTGAAAACATAAGCCTACCTGTCTTCTTTTAAATTCCAAAAGAAATATGAGTGAATAAGTATGTGTACTTAGTGATGAATTGAATTAATTCTTAACTTACAGGGTGTAAGTGACACTGTGACAAACTGGCTGGGTGTAAAAATGATTGGCTTTCAGTTTTGTCGACTGAAACGTTCACTACATACGTTGTAAAATAAAATCAAAATTGGCACCTTTTAACACGCCCATTCTAGACTGAATTTAGGTCCCGCTTTTGTGCCTTTATAATGAATGCGCGCTTTCGATTCAAGCTGAAATTCTGTAATTAAAGGAACAGGAAGAAAATTTAGCTTTGTATGAGCTCGAATACCAGTACTTTACACACGAGCAGTCGCCAAATGCATACACTATTTTGCTTCGTTTCAATACCTAAGTTGGACCATAACGTTACTGAAAATCTGGGACGGCAAGTTAATGTCGTGGAGCTCTGGTGTAGCAAAGTTGACTGACTCCATATGGATGTTATTACCCTATAGTTAATAACACTTACTCAACATATCATTACACTTATATTACCCGAAGTGTGTAGACAGTGTAGACTGGAGATATTTAATACGAACTCCTAGATTAATGCCATTCAAATATATAATAAATTACCAAATGTATTTAAGGACTTGCCTTCACCCATGTTTAAAAATTAATTGAGTAAATGGATATAATAATGGATAATAAATCTTTAACACAGTAAAACATTTATCTAAATGTTTTACTGTGTTTATTGTTTTACTGTGTGATTATATGACATATAAATAATGATATTAATAATTATATAATAATTAATTATATATCGAAGATATAGATTTTAAAAATGTGAAAACTAAATATATACCTGACTATATATACATGAAATAAAAAAATATAATACAAACTTATTAAATAAAATAGATCTAATAAAAAGTTCAGGTGTCAAAAAATACGTCCGCATCAATGTCGACCGTGGGTAACAAGCCCAGAAGGCATTGCCACGTATTAATGATTGAATAAGGGATGACAATTTAATCAATGCATGTTTATTTCTACTGCATGATTTCTTATATTTTTATTGTTTTGCTCGCCATTGTTATAGTAGAATGTATTGATCCAATATTTAATTATTAACACCTGTATTTGTACTACATTCGTGCAAAATAAATGATTTTATTTGATTTGAAGCACACCAGAAGGTAGTGGCAGAT
This sequence comes from Hypena proboscidalis, assembly GCA_905147285.1. Taxonomy (NCBI): domain Eukaryota; kingdom Metazoa; phylum Arthropoda; class Insecta; order Lepidoptera; family Erebidae; genus Hypena; species Hypena proboscidalis. The sequence continues at coordinate 7,677,845 of LR990130.1, forward strand.
GTGTATATTTATTCTCGTTCGGTGTATAGGGTATTTATTTTGGTGTATTTATTATAAAAGCCATGGGATTTGATTTACCTCCTCCATATTTGTCTTACCTAAATGCTATTTATTTTATAAAGTTGTCAGCACGTCTAACTGAGGCAACACGTTCTCGAAATGCTGGATTATATTTCGGCCAGCGACTAAGTATCGCAATACAACGCGGTAATGCTGCCAGCATTTTGGGAACGAGGCCTTCTGACAGTGACTTATTAAGTTTTGATTAAGTTATTAGGCTAATTTCGTTTAAGACCATATATGTATATTTCTCTGTAAATAAAGTTTTAGTGTTTTATAAAATAAATTTATATAGTATATTGTCTTGCTATCTTTTTATTCAAGGTAATAATTTTGATTCTCAACAATCCACTTCAACAAAAGACATTCACGATATAAGATCATATTTCAGCAATAGATCAATTGGAAGAAGAGACGTTATTTGCAATCACTTTGGTAAAATATTGGACAGAACTAAATCAACACGTTTATAATATTACGTTTACCATGAGGTAGGGCCTGGCCATCACCATTAACGACAAGGGTGGTAGAAGGACATTGACGCAGGCATAAACCCCACCCCCCACCACCCACTTTTTAACCGACTTCTAAAAAAGGAGGAGGTTCTCAATTCGATTCGTATATATGTTACTTTTTTTTTTTTTTTTTAATGTTTGTTCACGGATATCTCCGTCGTTTATGAACTGATTTTGATGATTCTTTTTTTGTTGGACAGGAGATGATTCCAAAGGGGTACCATAGTCAGCATGTCGTGATCTGATGATGGAATCTCAGAGAAATCGAGGGCAACCCTCGAATTTTATAGGCACATGTAATGTTTTTAGTGTGTTTTTCAAAGCTACACTAGTATTTACGTATTTTTATGTGGATGAGCTGATGATGGAAGGTCAACTCCTCAATGGTTAGGAGTTAAAGGATAATTCTTTCACTACTGTACACATATTCAGACTGCTAGTTATGATTTCAAGTGAGCTGTTGGAACGGAGATATTTCAAAGGTGGTCCCATTGTCAGCATGTCATGATCTGATGATGGGACCCCAGAGAAATCGGGGGCAACCCTCATATTTTATTAATCGAGGCCAAGATTTACGCTTGGTCGCAACAATTTTATGTGGTTGAGCTGATGATGGAAGGTCAACTCCTCAATAGTTAGGAGTTAAAGGATAATTCTTTCACTACTGTACGCATATTCCTGCTGCTAGTTATTGTGTAAAATGAGCTGATGATGGAAGGTCGTGACCCTCAATAGTCAGGAGAAAGGATTTAATTCTTGTTTATTATAAATAAGTTTTCCGTCTCAAGTAACCATCGTCTCCTCATTCGAGAAACATTCTTGCTCGGTGTACCCATCACTTAAAATCGTAAAATAAAATAATTTTTAACAAAAAAAAAAACCGACTTCAAAAAGTAAGTTAACTAAAAAGCAAAAAATAAATTTACTTCGCACAAAATAATACGTTTTTTCATATAATTAAATAGAAATTATTAAATAATTATTTTATAATTCTGAAGTCGGTGCCAAGTAAACAATTAATAACTCTGTATAGATAATATCAATCGTTCTAACAACATTTTTCTAACTGAATATTAGTTATATTTCTCTGGTAAGTACCAATACTGGGCGACCGCGCACTAGAACAACTACGCCTCCCTTTTTGTGTGAACTGTAATTTGATATTGTAGAAAGGTTGTTTTTACTTGGCACCGACTTCAGAATTATAAAATAATTATTTAATAATTTCTATTTAATTATATGAAAAAACGTATTATTTTGTGCGAAGTAAATTTATTTTTTGCTTTTTAGTTAACCTACTTTTTGAAGTCGGTTTTTTTTTTTGTTAAAAATTATTTTATTTACAACACGTTGAACCGCTCTGTTCTGACCGACCCGCACCTTATTTTAAATGCGCTTTCTAAATATTACACTTTGACTTCATTGTTCATAATACACCAAGAGCTCGTGGCTAAATCACAGTTGGGGAGATAGATCATTCGTCGAGTTAAGCAATACTTATCGCGGTGCCTGATCCGATGGGTTACCATCTTAGCGTAAAGAGTTATTCTTCATGTCTGGAAGACTATGTTAAGCCTGCGGTATCTGGTGTCATTTGCAGATCTGATATTTGTTTATTTTATTTTATTTTAAAACTTAATTTACAATATCGCACATAGGCGGACTATAATAAATTACCAAATGTATTTAAGGACTTGCCTTTACCAATGTTTAAAAATAAATTGAGTAAATGGATATTAGATAAATGTTTTTACTGTGTTGAAGATTATAATGACATAATAATATAAAGAATGATATTAATAATTATATAATAATTGTATAAAGATATAACGAAGATCATTTATTTATTTATTATACAATTAAACATTTAAAATTACACTATATTTTTAAAAAAGTGAAAACTAAATATATACCTAACTATATATACATGAAAATAATACAAGCTTATTAAATAAAATAGATCTAATAAAAAGTTCAGGTGTCAAAAAATACATGCATGTTTATTTCTACTGCATGACTTCTTATATTTTTATTGTATGCACGCCATTGTTATGGTAGAATGAAAGAAGAGTTGAGAAATCCAGAAGTGTGAGAGGGACAGAGAAGGAGAAGATTGCTTGAAGAACGTAAATGTCTGTCATGGTTGGAGCAGAGATATTGGAAATATGGTGTCAAATACCATATTTCATAATTAGTAAGTATATTGGGGGTGATATTGATACAGTGAACGGTACGTTAACGGTATCAAAGGCCAGAAAGTCTTAGAGTTGGTCTACTCATAACCCTGTACTGATGTGGAAGAGCCATGTAATTTGGCCGATGTTACATAATATTCAAAACCTTATCGCTAAGTGTCAGTCACAGAAATAATTTGAATAAAACAATTACCAGTTCACCTTATTATATTAAACTTTATTTTGTGGTAGTACTTCTTATCTTTTTAGCTACGTGCATCTAAAACGCCCATTAAGAACCTTGTTGGTACCCAATAGTAGCCATATGCAAATTGTATTACCTCTACAATAGCAGGACTAGCATGGTATGAATGTGGAGGAAGATTTTCCAACAGAAAGGCAAGTTTATAGTTGGCAATGGCAAAGTATAGTTGTGTTCAATATTTGTGTAAAAACAAATCAATGTAACTTCTTTTTGTGACTAATTTTACTGGTGGTAGAGCTCTTGTGAATGAGCTCGAGGGCGGCAGCACCTTTAACCTGCCGCCAAATGGTAGTGCTTCCATTACTGTGTTCCGGTTTGGTGGTGAGATCAGGCCCTGAAATTACTGGCTCATAAGGCATAACACCGTAGTCCTCAGCTGCAGTGACACATCTATAATCTGCTTTTGTGGATATTGAGACACCTTTTTATATACCCAACCATGATCATAGGATTTATAGACATAATGAGTATGCCAGCGTTTGGCTGATCTACCTTTAAGTGACAATTCGTTAGCTAGTGCGATCGCGATCAAGACCTCGACAGTTTTAACTGTCGACCTTATTAATAGAAATCCTTCCTCGAATACTTCGAGAGTCCATCATTCTTTGTCATTGCTATGTATTTTTGGAGTTTAGACATTTACACCAATATTCATGATGTTATTGTTGATTCTATTAATAAATCTATTGGTACATTATATGTATAATAAAGTGATTTTGACGGGAATTACAGCGACTTAAGCATTATGTACATTTTGGCTAAATGTTTCGGCAACGGATTACACCAGACATTTACTATAGACAAAGGCACCTACGGATTTTTGGAAATTGCTCAATATAATATAAAATCAAAAAAAAAACAATACTGTGTTATTGTAGTTTTTACTAAAATCCGAATGTTTTTGGTGAATACTGCTTGCCGATTGATATTGTGCACCCATACCTTGTTGATCATGCATGTATTTTTAATTCAATTACAAATTTACAATAAAATATTTTTTCTAATTAATATTAAATTAATTAATTATATCTAAGTTACTAAAAATAAAAAATAACAAATAACTATTTACAAATTTACAGGTTAGGTGTGATAGAATTCCTTCGCATCGACCTCGACTGCAGGGAACGTGTACAGAAGGCGGACACCATTGCCACGTTGAATGGCAATGCTGAATATGTATTACTTGTAAGAAATGTGTAACAATTGTAGGCGAACGTATCAATAAATAAATAAATAAACCGCAACGACTAACAAATAACACTATACGTTTCGGTAGCATCATTCGTACAGCGTGTGTATACTATTAACAAGCACTTCATGGCCAAAGTTACGATGCATGTACTACGAAGCCTGCTTCCATAATAAAATCTAGTAGTCGCAGTCACGCATGCATTCCGAGTATTCCAACACGAGCACAGCGAGATTCATTCTTGACCGCATGTAAATTCTTAGGTAGGGAGAGTGTGTATGAAAGGGCCAGTTCTTCAGTATGAAAAAAAGATACTCAAAACAATTTTGATGCCAGCTACTTTATTATTGTTATTAGTTTATCTGAGAATGTTATTAATTAAAATTAAATAGAAACCATCACTAGAAGCATCTTATAGGTATATAAACATTTAAAAAAATAACGGCTCTATCTATTTAACAGGTACGAAAGTATCTTTCCTTAATTAAGTAGTGTTAATTATGTAAGGAAAATCTGATTCATTTCATGATTTATTGTTGCTAGATACCTTCTGTAAAATGTTGACAGAAGTCTTCAATAGATGATAAAACACTTAAACAAAAACGGTTAAATTAATCTGGACTAAATAATGTTAACTAGACAATTTATTAACTACCTATTAGAGATTTGCTTTGGACGTTCGATCGCGGGAACGAGCTAGTCGAGAGTACATTGCTCCGTGTTGATAACTCTATTAATATCTGTGCCTCGAAATGCGCCCAGTGAGCCAATCAGCTATCGAGCTGCGCACATTGTTAATAATATATGGAAAACTAAAAAAAAAAAAAATCTTATTGGACTGGTTTATATTATCAACGAAATACTTAAAGAATACACTGATTCCCAGTTCAAATGACTATACAAGTTTTATTTATCAGACGTTAAAAAATAAATGAAATCTTAAAGTATTTTGAAAATTAAAAGCTGTATCTTTACTTAATTACTAACATACATACATATTTTTAGGACGCGGTAGTATCCATAATATATTATTATAAACTTATGCACAGATTTATTTTTTATAATTATGTTTTTATAACAACGACTTAGAATGATAAAATACAACAATAGTACGTACAACGTAGTCTCACAATGAAACCATTCTTAATGTTTAAATTCAGAGAAAAAATAATTAACTTAAAATTATAACGTTTGAAAGAATTAAAACGTAATTTAATTTTCTGTTTACCGTCCTAATTAGATTGTTTACAGACATGCAAGATGACCTTTGTTCGCTATTAGCTCCCGGAGGAACTAAAGATTAATTTTAAACGATTAACAAATAACAACACAAAGATTAATATAGCATGGTGTTAAAATATTTATTTATGTTAATGTATTCTGATAGACCAACTGACGCGGAACGTTAGCATTCAGTCTTTAACTTGTCGTTGAATCGGGCGTTACTTTATTAGAAACTAATGTTAGCATAAAAATACTATGGTAGGAGCGAGTTTTTGTGCCGGTTATTTCTGAATAAGCCGCAGTGTGTGGCATCACGCTGTCGAAGCGAACAACGCGCGTGTTCGTGATAGTGCTTGTTTGCGCGGCGCTTTACGATCGTGTTTTTATAAATATACCGGATAATATTCTACTACTCGTGTGTTCTCGGCTAGTTATATTTTGTTTTATATTGAAACCGGCATAAGGTGAGTTTTTTTCTTTTTTAATATAATTATTGACGTATTGTTTTTAAAATCGGGAGTAATAAAACAGTTTGTACCGTATAAAACACTAATGTTCACAGAAAATTTATTTTAAAATATTTCTTGCGTAAAACTATTTTTACAAACCCGTATATTAAAAATGATTTATACCTACCTATATTTTTCTTCTACTAATATATAAATAATTTGGTGAGTAACTGAGTGCCAAGTGTTTTGTAGTAAAATAATTACAATACTTTACAACGAATATGGATATTTAATTAAATAATAAATAAATTCAATACTTTATTATTAACAGTAACTCACCCCTACGTTCAACTCAACTACCATAAAACTGAAGTTATGCATTGTATTTTCTATTCCGTCACAACGAACAATACGTCCATCCAGATCCGTTGACTTTTAAAATGAATTGTGTTATGTAAATTCTGTTTTTATACAAAAATCTTTGTCGAAAAAAGACATGGTTAGATGGTAACCTTCACACAGAATTATATTCACGGCCTTCTGCTAATAAAAATCCCTTTTTTTGTACGGTTCCGTAGTAGTCTAGAGGCTAAACTGTTGGCTCGATATTTAATCAAAAATAATGATAGAAGCACTGATGTTGTAATTAGCTTTTATGACCATTTGTAGTAACGTCCTACTATGGACGTTTTCAAAAAACCAGGCATGTTTAGCCAAGAACTGCTCTGGGTTTCTTCTGTATCATCAAGCTATCAACACTGTAGGTACTTACGTACACAAACAGACATAATATACCGACCGGCTATCAGTTCATTGCGTGGACTAAAATACCTTATCTCGAAAATCGGTCCACTGTTGCTATATGGATGTTTTTTGTTCGAAATATTCTGTTATAGCTGTTGCCCGCGGCTTCGCCTGTGTAATATGTTAACCTTCACCTAGCGGTATAAAATGTAGTTTACCTCCTATTTTAAGACTACCGAATATACAAGAATCGGTAAGAAAAGCGGTAAAGCCGTTTTGGAGTTCGATAACTAACACTGGCGCGAGATTTTATTATAAGACTATACTAAAGCCTACGAAACAAGATAAATTTATGTTATTACAAATCACACGAATATAAATTCTATTGCTTGGTGATTTAAGTTAATTTTCGTATAATAAAAACTGTTAAAAATGTCCTAAACAATCTCAATTTTTTTTTTTTTTATTCCACTGAGGTGGTAAACAAGCATACGGCCCGCCTGATGGTAAGCAGTAAGTCAATTGAAATAGAAATTAAACTTTATGGCCAGTGAATTGGGTTTATATTTGTAAATCATGAAAATTATCTCGTTTCGTTGTCTGAAGTATAGATTTTACCCGCAACTTCGTCCGCGTGGAGTTCGTTATAATAAGTAGTAGCTGCTTCCGCGCTTTGACCCGCGTTAAACGTTACTGCCCCGCTTCCATGGAGTTCAGCGTAATGTTAAATATCGAAAAATCTTAATGGATAGTTAAACCATCGAACGCAAAAGAAATTAATAAACGCCGAACATTATTTTCTGAGATTAGCGCTAACAAACAAACAAACTAACTTACTCCCGCGGTTTTGTCTACGTGGTAGGTACATAGTCAGTTACCAGCATATCAAATTTCATTAAAATCGGTCCAGCCGATACAGACAGACAAAAAATTTTAAATTTGTATTTTAGGCATAGGTATCGTGCAAATAACTATATCAACTGAAAAAAAAAACATTGTTATTTTGACATTAAAAACAGACACATAAATTTTATTTATTTATATTGATTTTAAAACCGACTTAAAACAAACTTAAAATCATTAAATAACGTAAAAAAAGTCGGTTAGATAGTTCTTGAAGTGCAAATTAGAACAAAAAGTTTAGCACCGACCAGTTTCAACTTTTTATTTTTAATAGTTTGAACATCTGCTGTAAAAGTTGTTTTAATTGAAATAAACAGAGTTACGCGATGTGTCGCAGAGTTGTTTGATGTCAAAGTGCGGCTAGCAACTAGTTATATTTGCGATGACGGCATGTTTGCACAGTCTCTACTTCAACACTTGAACTTTAATGGTTGGACTATAAATGTATATTTCGAGATCAGCCGCTGACAGTGTTTTGTATGTAAAATTCTAGACTTCTCTTAGACTATAATTTACTATAAATACACCAAATAACCTATTAGTCAATAGTATTTCGTCTTCTTTTTCAAATCCCATTTTGTGATTCGAAAAAAAGTGACAACTATAAAAAAAACGAAAAAGAACAAGAGAAAATTCCTTTGTCTCGAAACACTGTTATTCTCTCTATCAATAAACCTATCATGTTAATATATTTTTTGCCAGAAAAAAAGCAACTTATTACTTTCACTCAAGAACCAATGAAATTTATTGTACCTATATCATATAACCCACTGATTGCTAGACATAATAAAAAACCAATTGCTAGTTCTGCGAAATTATGTGATTTGTAATATTTATATCAATCTTGTATACGAAAAACAATGATTTCATTTATTGAGAGGTAGTTACAAAGGACACAAAGCCACTAGATATCATTGTCTATCTGTCCATCCGTGCCACATTCCTATTGCTTTTCTCCTTTACTAAAGGTACCGATCTGGGTATTGTAGGTACGTTTGTTTGTATGTAGCTAATGTATAGATAGTAGGTACTTTTTTACAGCAAGTTAATTGTCTACTCATGTCTACTCTAGGTCATCATGGGGACCTTACCAGTAATGGTAGTCTAAAATTAAATCTATGTAAAATCAGGTATGTGATGACTTTTAAATATTTTATTCCGCAGGTGCGTGTAAAAATTGTAATTATCTTTGGGTATCCCGTTAAAGGAAAACACCCCGTGAGAAAATCCACACACCTGCGAACTCTCTCTGTATTCTCCGCACATTCAATGGTGTATTGAAGTGTGCCAGCAACCCATAATTGGATCCATTACATTACAAGCCGTGTCGGGCAGCAGGATTTTAAGTTAAATTTTACTTTATCCACATTATTATTAAGTTACAAACCCCATATGGCGCACTGATGTATTAATTTACATGCGAGCTGTACTATTTGAATTATAAAGTTAAAAATTCGAGCGCAGTAATATAATATTTGAAACAGACCGGCCTTACATTGTCTACGCGCGGAAAATTACCAAATTAGATGCGAAATAGCGGAAAATTTGGGAAATGCCAAATTTTGTTGTGATACTGCAATATATTGAGATTTAAAGGTTGTTTTAAGGTTATTTTAACAGTATTGTTAGTAAAGTATGTTAACTAAATGAATAAGTATTAGATACATTAGCTATTCCTAAGCACATTTTTATAGTTTTTATTTTTGTTAAACATAAATAAATAATATACATTTTCAACCTTCAAGTATGTTTAACCACAATAAGGTAAATGTTTTCTACAGAATTGGTTCGGCTATGCAAGTTATCAGGCCCACAATAGCTCATTTCGCCGCTTTCGTGCTCAGGTGTACGTCAAGACGCTTAAAATATTGTTGTCACCGAAAACGATATTTCTTAGGCTGCAAAAATGTCTCAACCGCCTTTATAGGAGGCTCTGCGAGTTTTTCCTGTAGTGATTTATGTTTAATTAGAGTGTCCTTCACATTTTTATGTCATTCCAAAATAATTTAAGAAGTTCTCGACGAGGGCTTGTGAAATCTCCGTGGAAAAGTTTTAAAACAATTATGAGTTTGTCAAGGCGACGCACGTTGTGATACGTAAATTCCTTGCCTCCCGCATACATGAAACAATTTTATTCAGCTCGCCTTACTTAGTATGTAGATAGGAACGTTTATAATTATGCAAGATATCGTCTGGTGACAGATGGTCGCTGTAAGTTGTGACCTCCCTTTCGTCTGTGTCACGTATTCACTGATAGGTGGGTCGGAGAGATTTATCATCAGTATGTAATATCATTTTATACCTAACTTGATGACATGAATTCGTGCACTCGACAAACGTTCTCAGTCAAGATACTTGAGTTAACTATCAGTGGAAGTATGTGGATACTTACTAAAATATAATTATACCTACAGAGATTATAATTATATGACAATTGTCATCGAGAATAAATTCAATACGGAGTGATTATATAACTGTTTAATTGTCATTTGTGTTGAGACTTGGAACATTTTATCTAATATTTAGTTAATGGATAGTGAAATACATTTATCGAACCGAAGGTTATGTGAACCTCCCTAGGTATTTTTTTTAAAATAAATACCTATTAATTTATATTAATACTTTTAATATTCATATTCAGCGTAAATAAATTTAATTAAGACTGTAATACTGTCGACGATAGACCCTTACCCATAAAAATAAATCTTATAAGCTGAGCCAAGGTAAAGAAAGCTTTTAATAATATTTTGTAACTTCCGCGAGCTTTTATTTCGTATTGTTATTACAACGTTTTTATATTCTCATTATTAAGTATTTCATATTTTAAATGTAATAATTAAATTCGTTTAATAAAAGTTTTTTTACTCTTTAACTACTCGTTTTGGGTAATAAAGAATGATGGAATATTATGTTATATATCGATTTACATATTAAGATGGCCTGTGCGTACAAATTGACTTAGGAATTCGTCTCTATAAAATGGATCGCAGATTTGTGACTTAGCGGTGATATGAAATATTAAAATGTTATTTGTTGTGTCTCCTTTGGCAGTTTGTGAAACCTTTCACTACACAATGAGGCATTTCAATGTGTTCGACCGCTCACGGTGACAACTAACCACGGATAATATCACTACGCGCTTGGTGTGGCACAATTGCCATTAGTGCCACCAGAAAGTATTAACACATTTATTTATCGTGTACTTAGGCTTGTCCTAATTTTATAGACCTACGAGTATGATCAGTATTTTTACAGTGAAAATAACCGACTACGCAGGGTTATGTATAGTTATGATTTTAGCGCGTATGTATGTATTGGATGTATGTATCAAATCAAATTATTTTCAATTTAATTTAATAAAGCTATTATATAAATTATCAATAGTCTTGCTAAGTAGTCCAGTTAAGCTTAATTCGTCGTGTTAGAAGGAAGTTTACGTCCGTTGTGTAGTGGCCAGGATTCGAGCCCACGACCTCTAAATCGTAATACCGACGACTTATCCATCCATTACGCCACGGCCGCTTCGAAATTGATTATATGTATGTATGTTTCCAATTATCTTCTAATTCACTAAACCTATCTTATTGTTGTTAAACCTGTAGATCGTGATCATTTGAATGTTGAAGTCCCTTCTCTCATAATATCAAACCCTAGTTGTTAAATGTTACATGGAAACTAATAATTGGCGGATCCCAGATACTCACGTCTGAAGCTAGGGGTAAATTTATGTGGCTCAGTTCAATATACGTACGGTACTCATCAAAGATATTACTACTACAATCTGGAATATGGCCTATCACAATAATATTGCATTTGCCGCATCAAGGTTTATTGCATGATACTCCGACGTGAGTGATCGAAGGGGTTAATTATTTCAAGATTGATACTAGGTAACATGTTCCTATTCCAAAAGTAATATAACATCACGTCTAAATAAACCGGCAGGGTGTGGCAGGGGTGTACAATACCAACATTGGTTGCTATATCTTACACATAGAATTATTGTCAAAAAACACACAAATATTGTATGAATTATTTGAAAAGATGGTGCACATGAGTTTCTCACCAGCTCTTCTCATGATGCAATACCCATCGGATCTGGTACTTGGATTGATTTTAATTCAAATCTCTAAGTTGAAGTAAAGTCAATCTAAGCTCCGGTGTTAAATCATTTTATTACAATAAGTATTATAATTTAGTTAGCTAAGTTTTATTTTAATTTTATATTTTTTGTATTTTGATGTTTGTTTTGACGTGTTCAAGCGCCCCTTGGGGCCCATGGAAATAAATGATTTGATTTGATTTGAATAATATTGCATTTGCCGCATTAAGGTTTATTGTATGATACTCCGACGTGAGTGATCGAAGGGGTTGATTATTTCAAGATTCCCATTCCAAAAGTAATATAACATCACGTCTAAATAAACTGGCAGGGTGTGGCAGGGGTGTACAATACCAACATTTCACCTACCATGTTTAGGTCCCATGAGATAGGGGGTGGGCCTATCGCCATCCACAGGGCACAATTTCAACTCCGTGCTGCTATTGTGAATTCCCTGAAGGAACGTTCTCGACGGTGTACTTATTTAAATAAGGAAAATGTTAAATTAATACTGATATAACAACACAGGTCAGGTCATGCCTCCCGCCCCCGAATCGATTCACTCGCCCGCCACACATTAATTTTAAAATTTGCTCATGCCAAAGAAAAACCTCTGATCAGCAGCATAATATAAGTAAAACATAATAATTTCTCAATGAAGAGGACGACTAGTACAAATAAAATTAAGTGGCAAAAACTAAGAAGGATTTTTTTTGTATTTTTTTTTTACATTAGATAGAACGCCAGAAGCAATTACACTATCCAATGATCCCAATGACAAGGCCAAATACACACATTCACTCACTCAAGCACACCCAGTCTTAGAACAAATCTTTGCGAATCACACAAAGATTTGTCCCATGTGGGATGTTAGTGATTGAGTTTCATTAGCGCCGATTTTAAATACATTTTTTGACGATGCCGCGATGGTTCAACTCTCCCAACTGTTCAAGTCTTCCGGTCTCCCCCTTAACCTATGACTTATTATATTACTTCATATTTTAAACCAAAATACATTTCTGTTAATCACAAAAATAAAATAATTAAACCTATAATAAAAATAACTAAAACTATATACACTAATCAAGCAAACCGCTACCAGTGGGCATCGTTCCCGAAATGCTGGCAGCATTGCCACGCTGTATGACAATGCTTATTCGTTGACCGAAAAAAATGCCAGCACTTCGGGAACGAGTTGACTCAACTAAACGTCTAGCGACGTCTTTATAAAGAGCGTGAGCCCCTGGACCCCACGGCCCGAGCGTCTCTACCCCAAAAGGCACAAACATATAGCCACTATCTAAAAGGCTATATTGGCGCCTCTTGAGGTTTTCGGCTGATTCTGCCGCCGCACCAGCCCTATCCCGAGTCCCTGGAAGATGCGACGGTGCCAAAGTGTCGACGCAAGTTGCGTCCCACACCAAGGGCCGCCCCAACCTCCAGGGAACAAGAGTCCTTCCGTCGGGTCTCTTACCATCGTCACGGCTCAGGCCATTCGGTTCAAGAACAGCCGCGCAATTGACGGTAGATGCCCACTGGTAGCGGTTTGCTTGATTAGTGTATATACATAGTTTTAGTTTTAGTTATTTTTATTATAGGTTTAATTATTTTATTTTTGTGATTAACAGAAATGTATTTTGGTTTAAAATAAAGTTTTTACGATTTTCCAAAAAAAAAAAAAAAAACTTCATATTTATTTTGATATTTAACTTTTGAAAAAAGCAAACATCATTAGTACTTCGTATACACTAGGTACTATATACAAGATTTTTTAAATACCTGCGAGTAAGAAGTCTTCCATATCTAAAAGAAATAGTACAAGTGGAATAAGAATTTAGTAGCTGTTTGACAAATACATATGTAATATTTTATTGCCAACCTATATGCCTAAGCTACTTTTTGAAGCTTGCCTAATATTTACACAAATACTTCTCTGTATGTAATGCTCTGATTTGTAAGATGTTGTTAATAGAAATGCACATTGTTTACCTTCCCTTAGACAGCAATACACACGTCCGATCTACATAAAATATTATTCAGTGCCTTTTACCCGCAGTGTGGTGAATTTGATTTGTCGCAGAGATTCCATTCCTTTGGGAATCGAGCGTTATTCCGGGATGAAAAATACTTTGTTGTTCTTCCTTGTAAGGGACTCGCCGAATATCGTGTGGACTCAGTGGTTTTGAATCCCATCCAGTAAGAAAAATGCAAAAGCAGTAGTAGGCAGTAAGCAATAAGTATGACTTTGGTGCCCTATGGTTGGCGTATGCGACTGTTGATCGTGAGGTACAGGGTTCGATCCCAGAAACGGTCAAAAGTGATATTTAAGATTTAAATCCCCAGTAATTAAATCAATAACAGCGGAGTTTGGAATTGTGCTCGTTAGACGGTGATAGGCTTTACATGATTAAATTAATATACAAGTGAAGTGTTGGTGTTATGTAAGTATTGAAATTTGAACATGAGCATATGGCAGTATCTCATACGGAGAATATCCATTAAAGAAAATTAGTGTTTTTGGGCAAGATCTGAACAGCGGGCCTTTTTCTACTTTGCCGCCTGCAGCGCTCTGCATAGGGATGAAAAGTAGAAAAACCCCCTCTGCTACGAAGGTGAAGTCATTTTCGGTCATTTTATGATTTATTTTGTTTATTTGTTATTTTTGCATTATTTTTTTGTGATATTTGGTAGTTTATGGTACAATTTGATATTGCATGCACTACACGTGTACTTGTATAATGTTACGTTCTGGTATTGAAACTATTCTGCCATTAAAGTTAAACATGCGGCCACATAAAAATAAATCATTTTTATTAATCTGATATGACCTTGAAATTCTTCTATTCTAGAGCGAACAGCGTTATTCTAACCGATGTGGGGCACTGGTGACCTGTAACACAGGTTTTATTTAAACCTACATCAGGCACCAGTCTCTCACATAGGTGAAATTAAGACTTTGTCTGCCTACTTCTTCATGATAATTTAAATCCTACTTATTAATTGTAAAGCAACACCTATTGTGAAGAAAAATAAACGTTTTATTATTATTATTATAATTATCTTACACATAGCATAACATCTCGCCTATATTACCTAGAAAGGTGAGGCAGAGGTGTATAACCACCCACATTTTACATTATGTCCAGATCCCATATTAGAGGGGGTGAGCCTATCGCCATCCATCGGGCATAATTCCAACCTCGCGATGAGAGGCACCTTTTTTTTTTTTTTTTTTTTTTACGTTGGGAAATGCATTTACGCATACCACCCCACCCCGGGGAAGGGCAGAGTGGTTATGTGGGACTCACCCGTGCCTACGATGTTAAACGGCACGGGAATACCCACTAAAACCCCACGGTGCTCCCGCACTCGCCTTGATGGGAGGGTCATGGGAGACCGGCGCAGCCTTAACAACCACGACCCTCCCGGCGATGCCCGCCGAAGCGCGCCCCTCATGGCCCCCAAAGAAGGGGCTGGCGCAAGCCAGCGACCAGCGCGAGGACCGCGTGCAAAGCCATCAGACATCCCCATATCTGACGGCCTGGTCCTCTCGCGGTGAGACAGGTGGTCGGTCCCGCCGCCCACCACGCCGCAGTTCTAACGGCTGCGGCCCCGCCGGGACCGCGGAAGGCAGGGAATGCGGGGCATCGAATTAACGACGCACGCACCGACACTCCTACCCGCCGCGGCCCCGTAACCACCCAGCCGCGGTGTCAGCTTGCGCCAACACCGCAGCCCGGCCTGTTGGGCCACTCCTCCATGGGCCAACCCAACCAGTCAGCCCGAGGAGCAGCCCCCCGTGTCGAGTTATTAGCCAACGCAAAAAGAAATCCCCCGAAGGAGAAGTTTTTTTGCGAAGTTACCAGGGTGCACCAAACCCAAAGACTATTGTTTCCCCGTAATCCTCGCGGATTAGGAAGGGACCAATAGCCCCGGATCGTCTAGGACATTACTCGACATAGCACCCCGCGATGAGAGGCACCTACGCTAACCACTAGACTAAAAAGGCAGTTATTTAAATTACGAAAAAAATACTTAGTCCATTTATAACTTATGTTGTTGCATAAGCTATCCAAAGGGAATAATACAAGCAACTGTATAATGTTACAGAACTGGCATCCGTGGTTTCATAATGAACTTCATTTTTTAAATTATTTAAACTTTGTTAATTAGAGCACAAAAATTCATGTCACTTATTTATGTGCTTCACCGTGCTATTCGTGTATTGCTTGTTTTATTAAAACTTAAAAGGCAATGCTCAAAAACTGCATCGCTAAAACCTTGTGTCACAAATATAAGATAGTAAATAATTTCTTGTTTTGTGTATGACGATTATCTAGTAATAAGAGACATAACTTAAGCGGGATTTATTAAACAAAAGAGATTTTCTATTTAAACATGAAGGATGAACAAGAATCTAATTTTGTTTTGGTAGAATTATCACGTTTTTTCACTTGTTTACTAACTTTTTTCATGACATTCCAGCTTATTATGAAAATATCCGGCTTAAAATTAAACTTTCATATTATTCTACATACAAAACAGCAGTTTTTATCTTGACAAAGCCACGGAATAGACAGCACAGCAGCGATAAACATATCCCATAGTCGATTGGTCATACCCCTTTAATCAACTCTATGTGTGTATTAGCTATGCAAAATAAATAAACTTAGTCATTCATGCAGAAGTATTTAGGCCCAAAAAAAGAACCAATCAATATGATAGTGATTCTTAACTAAGTTAAGTTTACTTGTTATAATAATCACTTATAATGTGGAAAATTCTGAATAGCAGCACGGAGTTGGAATTCTGCCCGGTGGATAGCGATAGGCACACCCCACCCCCTAACATATGGTACCTAAACATAACAGGTGAAGTGTGGGTGTTGTACACCTCTGCCATACCCTTCTAGGTAATATAGGCGTTATGTTATGTTACAAAGCGGAAAATTAGGAAAACCAGGGTACGGAAATTCCCATAAAGCTGAAAATTGGTATGAATGTTCGGCACACCATTATAAAAGTATACTAAAACTGCCCCCTAAACTCTTAAATTGGTGTTTCGCGCTTTTCAGCAAAACGGTAAGTTTTATCATGTTTATAGATAATTGTATAATCTATAATGTTGTTTAAATTTCTAAAAAAAATGTTTTAAAATTATAGTTTTATTTTTAAAACAATTTTAAAACGTTAAAAATAAGTCACGTTTAATTTTTTTTGCGAATACGTTATCATTAGGGAATTTTTTGTATTCATTTATAATGGTGTCCCGTTCATTCGTACCAATTTTGAGCCTTTTGGTAATTTCTGTACCTTGAATAGTAGTTTACGCCGTAAATTAACCGGATCATTACACAATTATGTAAAATTTACAAATTAATATAATATGTAATGTTATATTGATAAGACCAATTAAATATTTATTGAGAGAATAACTAACATTATTAACTACCTATATCACTATCATCACTACATAGTATAAAACAAAGTCGCCTTTTCTATCCCTATGTGCGCTTAAATCTTTAAAACTACGCAACGGATTTTGATGCGGTTTTTTCCAATAGATAGAGTGATTCAAGAGGAAGGTTTTTATGTATAATACATGCATAGAAAGAGGGAATTGTTTTACTCCAAATTTAACGCGTGCGGGCCACGGGCAGTAATGAATAAATCAAACTACTGGATCGATTTTAATCATTTTTTCAGTGAGTGACATAGGCTATATATTATATACCCGTGCGAATCCGGAGCGGGCCGCTGTGTTTTTATATACAACGTTCACAGTTTTTCTGTAGTGTATTAGGTATCAGCATTGTACCCGTGCGAAGCCGGGGCGGGTCGCTAGTATATTATATTAGCAGCCCTGTATTTAATATACTGCTGGGCTCGGGCCTCTTCTCATCATGAAAAAGGTTAGGCCATAGTCCACCACGCTGGCCACGTGCGGATTGGTAGACTTCACACACCCTTGAGCACTAATTTAAGGCACTCTCAGGCATGCAGGTTTCCTCACGATGTTTTCCTTCACCGTTAGCGAGCGATAATATATATGATAAATACACACATATCTTCGAAAAGACGAATCTTAACGATTTATTGACAGAGGTGTGTGCCGTGGGTTCGAACCCGAGACCTTTGACTTCGCAGTCCAACGGTTTCCCACTCGGCTATCGCTGCTAGTACCTATATTAATGTTAAATCTATCCCCGCGATTTTATTAAATTGAATATAAAACTTAGAAATGAAATCTCTGTTATTTAAACTTGAAATCATGTAATTTACGCTAATGGAGTATTAAAATAAAATGTAATAACTTATTATTTATGATCCGATGATATTTATTACTTTTCTCGACGCGATAAGGAATAGTCGCGACCTCACACTATGTAAACAGCTGATACTGTTTATGTACTTATGAGGTGTTTGACCACGCTATGTACCATCAAACCGATAAAATCATGATCCTTTTCGTTTGTAATTGTCACAATACATTTGTCAATTAAAAGTAACCTTCTGTTGCTACTATTTTAATTGAAATTTGTATAACTCCAAATTAGTTTTTGATGTGCTTCTACATTAACACCGGCATCAAAAACGATTTTTGGAGTTAATTTATTATCTTTTTTTTTGTTGTGTGTTTTTGTGCTTTTGTGTTTTTGAAGCCGGTTAATATTTTTTTAAATAATTTTTTTTTGTCTTTTAAGTAGGTAGCAATACCGAATACTACTACTACAGACTGAAGAATACTAATACAGACAAACGATTGCACAAAACGCGGTTCACTAACTGTTAGTTTTTGAAGAGTTCCACTACCTGTCTCCGAAGATCTTCTGATCCTGATAAATTATGTACAAAAAACCATTCTTGAAACACAAAAATTAAAATATCGAAAACAACATTCAAATCGGATTAGTAGCTGTCGTGAAAATCGCGATTATAAAATAGTTATAAACGGATCGAGTATAGAACCTCCTTTTTTGTGAAGTCGGTTAAAAATAGTATTAAGGTGGAGGTTGGACTTGGGTATACAGCTAGGTGTCCCAAAACTCAATGATAGTGGGAAACCGAAGAAAGGCTTAGCTATAAGAAGCTCTAGCCGCCATTTTTTTGTGTAAAGTGTAAAATTCGAAAAATACACCGTCCTGAGTTAGAATAAAGCAAAAGAAAAAAGAAAGTTTAATAATGTCCCAAGGCTTTAAGTAAAAGTTCACGTATGATGAGTAGAATCGATAAGTTATCCCTACTGCCTATTACCTTCAGCGGCACAACCATTCCTTTTAGCTCTAGTGTTAAGAACTTGGAGTTGTATCTTGACTCCACTCTTGATGGCCGAACCCATATCTTGAATATAAGTCAACGAGTAACAGGCACTCTCCGATCGCTGTACCAATTAAGAAATTTCCTTCCAGTTGCGACCAAGACGATGCTTGCTTCACTTTAATCTTCCCCATAATCGACTATGGTGACGAATGCATTTTCGACCCGAATGCAGATCTACTCAATAAACTTGACCGACTTCTCAACAATTGCATTCGATTCGTCTTTAACCTCCGTAAATATGATCATGTATCGGCACATCGCAGTCAGTTAAACTGGCTGCCTATACGTCAGCGCCGTAGACTGCGTGCGTTGACACTACTTTTTACTCTTTTGCATTCTCCCTCTGCTCCTGCATACTTGACATCTAATTTCAAATTTCTCTGTTCTACTCATGATCGAAACTTAAGAGCTTCTAATAATCTTCTTCTTTTCTGTCCCTCTCACAGCTCTGGTCTTGTACATTCTTCCTTCACAATACGCTCTATTCTCTTGTGGAATGCGCTATCTAGTCGTGATATCTTTAAATTTAAAGTAAAGCAATTATACTTGAGTTATTTGGCGGAATCCTCTCAGTAGTGTCCTAAATAATTATGTTATGTATGTATGTTACTTTATGTACAATATTTTATGTTATAGGTTATGTAATGTATGTTATTGTATTTGTGTATTATATGGTATTTGAGTATTAGTCTAGTATGTGTATTATTTTGATTTATTAAACAGTAAAGTAATTATTCTCACTTTTATATTAAGCACCTACCAAATATCTCTGCACCACTCTAAGGGTCGACTGGTAGAAAATGCCTTTGGCATTAAATCCGCCTTTGTCACAAATTTTGTGGAAGATGTTTTTAAATAAATAAATAAAATAAATAAAAGCCTTAGTACAATGCTTTGGTACAGAGAGGAAAGTAAAGAGAGTATCTATTGACTTTCCAATCC
Source organism: Hypena proboscidalis (assembly GCA_905147285.1). Taxonomy (NCBI): domain Eukaryota; kingdom Metazoa; phylum Arthropoda; class Insecta; order Lepidoptera; family Erebidae; genus Hypena; species Hypena proboscidalis. The sequence continues at coordinate 7,697,731 of LR990130.1, forward strand.
TTTAACAAGCTTCTAATTAATTCCGAAACGTGTTCGAACAATTTTAACGATCTCTTGGATTACCCAAATGTCATGGTCAGTGTTAAGTGTTGGTTACTGTTGTCGATCTTGGTGACACAAAGTCAAAAGTGGTGGACTCCTTGGCGCACTTGGCGTAGCTAGGGTCATTTGCACGGACGTAGGCCGTATTCGATATCGCGTAGTTTTGAATCTGGAGAGAGGGGAGAATATGCATAAAACTGTCACTTGCCAAGCAGTCTGAAACATTTTGGGGTAGGTATTGAACCCCCAAACCCCACTCCCTCCTTAGGTTCGTTAGTAAGTTGATTTGTTAATTTCAAGTACAGCCAAATACCTGGCATACATTGAGTTAATTTAATAATGGAGATAGAATCTTTGACACAAATTTATTAAGTTTGGGATCGACGATGTGGCAAAATTTAATGATGGACTGAACTAAATATAAGCGAACAATATACCTGTATATTGGCTCATTTATATCGGTTAGTATGGAGAAGTCGGTAATTATAAGGTATACGCAAATCTGTTCTTAGGAAGATTATAGCATTAGATATATAGATTATAGCATACATAGATTCTATATCAAAATAGAAATAATGAGGGTTTCATTTTTCAATTCGGCCAGGTTTGATTCCTGAGCTGAGTACAAGAATTTTCTTAAATCTAAGTATGCAGTTTTTGTTTGTACTAAAATCGGTGTCATGTTCCCTAAAAATTACCGACTTCCCCATACTGACCGATATAAATTATATTGTGTAAATAGTATGTATAGTAGTGCTATACATACTATTTACACAATGTATCGATAAACCAAAATAACAGCAACATGTTTTTGTAATTAGGCGTTTGAACCTTTATCAATTAATATTTGATTGACCCTAATGTAACTGAAAGCAAACACATTATGCCTGAAAACTAAAATTAGCGAGTAAAATGTTTTGTTACTACATTTAACATTAACAGATTCAACAGATACCAATTAGCCCTGTGTTATGAATAAACAATGAAATGATTCACTAATTAATTATTGCTAGTCATCAGAACTGTCTGCAATGGGATTGAAACGTGCATTGCAACATTGGCAACCTTTCCGTGAGGAAATTCTTAATAGCTGCTTGGATTTGAAATTCTTCTATTTTGCGTGTCAATGGAAAAACAACTAGTTTAAATTGTTTCCATTATGGTGGAAGGATTGGCCAGTCGCGTTGATGTGACTGGCCAGGGTGCGCCGGACGTCAGGGGGTTGGGATTAACGTCACACGAGGACGCTCCTTCTATGCTTCCCATGATTTGAAATTGTGTCCATTATATTTAATGGACACAATTTCAAATCAGTTTTTCGAAGAGTTCATCTCCTATCACATGGGCCCTAAACATAATAGGTGAAATGATGTGTTTGTGTACTTATATAACTCTGCCGCACCCTTCTAGATAATAAAGGCGTGATTTTATGTTATAAATAAGGTCAGACAATCGGTAACCGAATATTTGTCGACGAAAAATTAAACGAATGAAATTGAGCATGGACACTTAGTTTGATTTATTAACAAGTAGGTAAAAGAGCATAGAATCTTACTTTGATTTATTAACAAGTAGGTAGGTATAATAAACAGTCTCTAATGTTTCCTTTATATACTTGAATACTATCTACATCTATAAACTTCAATTTTAAGCTATTGCATAGCTTCTATCGCGGGCCTTGAGCGTGGAGACCGAATCCAGAAATTCCGTAACGAAAATAACCTAACACCCCCCACTCCGACCGGCACAGCGGTGATACTTTTTAGTTTTGCCATCTATCGATGAATAGCAGAACTTTTAATTACTTTTTGAAATATAACGCTTGTTTCTTTAGTTCAGCAACTCGCCTCTAGGTGGCATTGGTTGTATCGGCGTTACTGCGCATGCGTTATACCCCTCTTAGCCCCGCAATCTGTTTTAATATGTCTGATAGCCTGAAAATAAAGCGTTTTATTATTGAGAATACGGGTTACTCATGATATTTTAGCCAGGATATACCGACTAGTTTCGAATCTATTACGTAGATACATAAACTGGGCTATTAATTGCGTTTCGTTGCCGTCGTCTCGGCATATCCCGGCTAAAAAAACGTGAGTTACATTCTCAATAATAATGTCTTCACCTCACATCGGTTTTAATATTATTATAAAGCAATTTAATGTTAGTACAAATATAGACACGCGTGCACATTATCTGTACTAATATAAGTCCTGCAAGCCTGAGCGATTTCCATATAGCTGTTAAAAATGAATGAAGTTTGCCAAACTGCATTTGGCTAGTGCCCTCAATCCCTTTTATTGTGAGCGTACTCTGTGAGTCATGTCGAAAATAATGTCTACGTATGTGCCCCGCTTTACATTGATATTTAATGGCTCTTTTATAATAATATGCTATTTAGGTATTCTATACCCTTTTTAGGGTTCTGTAGCCGAATGGCAAAAAACGGAACCCTTATGGATTCGTCATGTCCGTCCATCCGTCTGTCCGTCCGTATGTCACAGCCACTTTTTCTGTAACTACATATAAGAGCTATACTGTGGAAACTTAGTTGTTTTCATACAAAAATAGAAAAAAAAACAATATTTTTTTGGGGTGCCCCATACTTACAACTGAAACTCATTTTTTTTCATTAAACCCATACGTTTTGGGTTTTTATGGATAGGTCTTCAAAAATTATATTGAGGTTTCTAATCAATTTTTTTTCTAAACTGAATAGTTTGCGAGAGAGACGCTTCCAAAGTGGAAAAATGTGTCCCCCCCCCGTAACTTCTAAAATAATTGAATGATAAATGTAAAAATAATATATGATGTACATTACTATGCAAACTGCCACCGAAAATTGGTTTGAACGAGATCTAATAATTAGTTTTTTTTAATACGTTATAAATCGTAAACCGCATTTTACCTTTCATTCAATCAACTCCAATATAATAAAGAAAACATTTATTTAGATTTATAGTGGTACGGAACCCTACGTGCGCGAGTCCGACTCGCACTTAGCCGGTTTTTTTTTTACTGGGAAATGCCTGACGCATACCACGGATCCGGGCAGAGTCAGTGGTTATGTCCGAGTTGCACGTACTAAAACCCAGTGTGTTCCGTCAACAAGACTTTGGGCTTGTACACAAAACTGCGATGCGACCTCGCATCGTAAAAATCTGCGATCTGGCGCGACGCATCGCAAGATTTTGCGAATTGATTCGCATAAATTCGAATCGTCAATTCTCTACATTCAGTTCGGTCACTCTTGGCGCATGAAATCGTATTGCAGTAATTTGCGGCTTAGTTTTTTGCATTGCGAATTCGCATCGCACCGATTCGCAGTTATGTGTACAAGCCCTTTGCCGGGGTGGCAGGTATCGGTCGCGCATAGACGCTGACAGGTATTTTATACCTACCGAACTTTACATGGTGTAGAGAATTACTTTCCTCTTATATTAATGCTATTTGCACGCTTCGGTCTTCGAAACTACGCAACGGCCAAACCTTCAAATTCAAAAGCTATTGATCATTACGTAACATCACGCCCAGAAGGGTGTGGCAGAGATGAATAACACCTACATTTCACCTGTTATGTTTAGGCACAATTCCGACTCCGTGCTGCTATTGTGAATTGCCTGACGGAAAGATCACAAATAACACTTAGCCTGACCCAGGAATCGAGCTTGAGACCTCGCGGTAAAAGGGAAATATGCTAACCGCTAACTAGACCATCAGGTCAGTATCATAACGATCTTATTTAATCAATACCTCTGCTAATTTCTCCAAATAAAATACACATAACTATTAACAATAATAAAACATTCATAAGTTTAAGTGTCTTTAGCATAGTATAGTCAAAATAACATAACAAGTACAATAAATAAATATATTATATATAAAATATAAATAAAAAATAAAAAAATAAAAATAAAAAAGCCTTTTTTTTCAAGTACATAGCAAAAACTTACATTCCAAACTTATTTCTTATCAAAAATGTATTAAATCTAACCTTATTCATGTGTTTTCTATATTAAGTTTTATTTATTTATTCTATTGTTTACTTATATTAATGCAGTTATTTTTAAACATCCTAAATTATTTATATAACTGCAGGAACCCCTTTTCGGGTAAAGGTCTCCTTCAAATATATATAATATATAACATTACATAAATACTTAGCACAATGTTAGCGATACAAACACCCACAATAAACAATGCAGATACCTTTACAATCGGTAGCGAATACCTAATAAGTAATAATCTTTACCTTTGTCATACGCTGGAAAAGCCTTTCTTCCGTTCCATTTCCGACCCTAATGATATCGATCGCACCAGGGCACGGCCTGCCCACCTCTCAATATTTCCCTCTTAAGAGGAAACAATTGCTTGGCTGTTACCCATACAAAAGTAATATGAGTTTTGCTTTAATATTATTAAGTTTTTATCTATTTATATTGACAAATCATATCTAAAACAATCTAAAATGTAACATACATTTTAGTTTGTTTTTATATTATTTTTTTTATATTATTTTAATTTTTCAGTTTGTATGTCATTTAATTAATGATTCAAACAATATTGACAAAATGGCCACGAACAAACATGCATTTTAGTGATTTAGATATGATTTCTCTTTAAAAATAGATAAAAACTTAATAAAATTAAAACTAAACCCATATTACTTTAGTATGAAAATGCGGCGTTTGGCAGTCTATCCTTAAGCCTTTGATTCTCGACAAACAATAAGTGCCAAATTCTCCAACGTGCAACGTAGGAAACTCAAGGTTAATCTCGAATGATCGCTGTAATAACAAAGCGTCCATCGGCTATTCTTAATCGTCTTCCAATAAATTAAAACTATAACCCAATTACATAAAATATTATAATAATATTGTACTATCATTTTTAAAGAACTATCCAGAGATATATATGGGTTTGATGAAAAAAAAAATTAGAGTTTCAATTCTAAGTATGAGGAACCCCAAAAAATTATTGTTTTTTTTTTCTATTTTTGTATAAAAATCTTAATGCGGTTCACCGAATACATCTACTTACCAAATTTCCACAGTATAGTTCTTATAGTTACGGCAAAAAGTGATATACCAGCGGTATATAGATCAAAAGCGGCTTATGTTCTTCCTGGGATCTGAAACTATGTCCACAAAAATTTTCATCAAGATCATTCTAGTAATTTCGGCTCTGAAATTAGGCAAACTCAATTAGTCTAATAGCCATCTGATAATCGTACAAATACAATTGATCCTGATTGACTAACAGTAGCCGACAATTTACTCTCAATTCTGTATGATAATACCAAGCGGATCGCTTCGTATAAACAGAGCTTAATAAGGTTAGCTTATTGCTAAGCTTTCGTTGATTGGGGTTTGCTGAATATTACGTGTATCGTGCAATGTTCGATGTTCATCATTTGAAGTGATTGATTAACGTACAATATTTCATTTTAACATAACATAACATTCCACCTAGAAGGGGGTGGCAGAGGTGTTTAACACTCACATTTCATCTATTAAGTTGAGGTCTCAAATGAAAGGGGTGAGCCTATCGCCATCCAACGGGACTCCGTGGAGCTATTGCGAATTACCAGTCTAAAAAAATCCAAATAATACTTTTTCCCGACCCGATCAAGCCTAAAATGCGTTAGCATTTGGTGGAGATGTCATTAGTCACTAAGCCATCAAAGGAGTTATAATTTCCTTTTTCAACTGTTTTATATGTAGTATGTAGCTAACCCACGTCCAGTGATAAAGATAGCCCGTGCAAAATTATTCCCATAATTTTTATAAGTCGTATATATATATTATATTATGTATGTTTATTATATTATATATATATATATATATATATTATATTATATAATATGTAATTTATTGATATAATATATTGTATAATAATTCTTGTTAATTATAAAATGCAAATAATTTCTAATAATCTAAGCAAAAACTACCGCTTTATTTTCTCTTTCCAAAATGTCCATCCTAAGGTTGTCTGGAAGAAATCGCTTTAAGCGATAAGGCCGCCCTTTGTACATTTTTTCTGTTATATTTCTTTTTGTTCTCTTAAATTTTTCATGTGAAATTATGTACAAATAAAGTATTTTCTATTTATCTCTATCTAAGTCGATAGGTAGGTAAAGAGACTTACAGACATAGTTAAAACTTTAAACATATTAATCACTTAATATTCTGTCTAAACAAATAATTAAACAAAGCTATCGTTTAAGTCAGGAAGATAATAGTCATATACATATAGATGGGTAATTAGGGTGGAACCAAACGACATTGTATATAATGACTTACTAACAATATTATCCGAGTCAACATGACAAAGTAAATGTAGATATTGAAACCCTAAATACACTTTAGATTGTACATACCATTTTCCTTATATGTTAGATGATATTATGTTCAAATATACCTACGTCAATTAACAGTTTAGGGTTTACTTGCCTATTAATAACAGATATAACCATTTATGTAAAGGTAAATGTTAGTTAAGCTATAGATGTAAATTGAAAGCCGAAACGTGTATAAATAATAGAAGCCCTGTATCTAATACATGGCCCACTGCGGGCTCGGGCCTCTTCTCATGATGAGAAGGGTTAGGCCATAGTCCACCACGCGCGCTGGCCAAGTTCGGATTGGTTGACTTCACAGACCCTCGTGAACTTTTTAGGCGCTCTCAGGGATACAGGTTTCCTAACGATGACTCCTTCACCGTTAGCGAGCGATAATTTATATAACAAATACACATACACACATATATTCGAAAAGACTAATCTTAACGATTTATTAGCAGATTTGTGCCGTGGGTTCGAACCCGTGATCTTGAACCTGTGACCTTTGTATTAAATAAGTGTAAGAATAAGAAAATAAGTAAAAAAAAAGCAACAACAAATCCAATGCATTAACTACCGCAAATATCCACTCCATTATGTCCATGCTAAGGTTGCCTGGAAGAGATCGCGTCAAGCGATAAGGTCTCCCTTTGTACGTTATGGTTTTAATGTTTGTTACAAATTTGATGTGCAAATAAAGTTTTCTCTATCTATATATCTATAACAATTGGAATTCAATATTCATTTTTAAGGGGTAACAATTGCTCGGTTGTTTTTCATACAAAAGTAATATGGGTTTAACCAAATATTATTAAATTTTTATCTACTATTTTAGACATATACTATCTATAACACTAAAATGCATGTTTATTGGCACCTACTTTTTTAAAATTATTATTAAAAATTTTCAGTCTGAATGTAACTCAATTAATGATTAAAAAGTAAGTTTATGGTAAATGGTATTGCCTCTATTGTCTAGTGGTAAGCCTATGCGCCCGAGGTCTCGGGTTCGATGCGCGGGTCGGACAAAGAGTTATTTGTGAACGTTCCGTCGGAAATTTACAATTGTAGCACGGAGTTGGAATTGTGCCCGGTGGGTGGCGATAGGCTCACCTCCTATCCCTAACCATATCAAGTGAAATGTGGGTGTTATACACCACTGCCACATTCTTCAGGGTAATATATGCGTGATGTTATATTTATGTTAAATAAATGAATCATGGCCTTGGAATCATCATAACTTGTATACGAAACTACGAGTATTTTCCACTTGGAATCTGCCATCAGTTAACTTCAATTAGTAGCTTTTTCTAAGCTGTCTGCAATTATAAGAGGCACTGAAATGCAAGTCATACTCGAACAATCAGTGCTCTATGCGGCGTTCCTTTTTAAAACTACCCAACTCAGCAGCGTGACCTTCTTATTTTTCCCGCCATCTACAGCTTATTAGCTGTAGAAAATGTTTTTACTCAGGTTTTTATCGCCGATACTTTTAAGTTAGCGGCAGGGACAGCCATTGTTAAAAATTTCAAAGAGCTTTTTTGAAACGCGCACACGTAATTATGAATTTTACATTGTAGTTATCATACTTTACAGATTTTACAGTTGTTATAGTTATTATTCTTAGCCATCGTTTGGTCGTTGACCTCGAACATTGAACAAAATGTTTAATGATTAGGCCAGATTCATAGCTTCTCTTACCTTATTGTTTAGTGAAATTATTTCGTAAAAGGTGTTCGGCATATTATTACGATACTTTAAATACTTGCTACTATGCTCGGTCGGAGTTTCTTTGAAGGATAAAATTGTAATGAGGTCATCCGACAAAGAACTAAAGTAACCGACATAGCTCGCAAAATAAGCTCGCTGAAGTGGCAATGGGCTGGTCACGTCTGCCGAAGGACTGACAGCCGTTGGAGCAAACGAGTCCTTGAATGGAGACCGCGAATCGGCAACCGTAAGGTAGGACGCTCCCCTACCAGGTGGACTGACGACCTGGAGAAGGTCGCTGGAGGGGACTGGATGCGGAAGGCGCAGGATCAGCTGTTGTGGCGCAAATTGAGAGAGGCCTATGTCCAGCAGTGGACTACAAGAGGCTTAATGATAAATGATTAGATACTTGTACAACTTTGGCGTATCCCATTATAACAGTAGGTATTGTCTATCGTTATAGATGATTTACAATAGTTCTCTATAAGGCAAAACATCGACACTAATGGCGGGCCATTAGGATTGACAGTGAAGGCAATCAAGGTCTCGTTATGAATATAGATTAGGAGTTTGTTTTTTAACCTGAATATAAAGTTAATTACAATTTAAAACATAAATCCTACATGTTTGTGGAAAATTTCTTCGTGATTCTTATTTTACAACAAACACTGTTTATTTTTAAATTCATAAATAATCAGACGCCTAAGTCGCCAAGGTTAGGTTAAGATTTCTTTTAACAACAACATATTATTATATGACTAACCGGTGAGTCATGAACAATTCAATTGGTGTTTTCATTATCTAGACTCATGGACAGACTGTATTACTATAACCACGAGCTACCTACGATAACTATATATTTATAGCCGGTCAGAGACTCGATACAGTAATATCACTATACTGTTGTTCTCTCAAGGTTCAAAAGGACAGATAGTTGCGTCTTATATTAATACTTTTGTTTTACCTTTTTAACCGCTGTATTTACAAAGTACATTTAATTAATATTTCCCAAGCAATTTATTCGTTATACAAAGACCTGTTATGTATAGATCACATGTGATAGAGAATGAGCCTGTCGCCAATTATAGGACACAATTGCTAACTTCGTGCTGTGGAACATGTCCCAATAGGAATAATCCCAATTTAGCCTGACGCGGGCATCGAATCTACTAGAATACTGTATTTACAAAGTACAGCGAACATATTATTATTAGAATATGTTTATACGTGTTATAAAGACATGTATCACACGCACACTTCACCTGTTATGTATAGATCACATGTGATAGAGAATGAGCCTGTCGCCAATTACCGGGCACAAATGCTTACTTCGTGTTGTGGAACATTTCCTATTAGGAATAATCCCAATTTAGTCTAACCGGGCATCGAATCTACTAGAATACTGTATTTACAAAGTACAGCGAACATATTATAATATGTTCATACGTGTAATAAAGACGTGTATCACACCCACACTTCACCTGTTATGTAAAGATCACATGTGATAGAGAATGAGCCTGTCGCCAATTACCGGGCACAATTGCTTACTTCGTGTTGTGGAACATTTCCTATTAGGAATAATCCCAATTTAGCCTGGCCCGGGCATCGAATCTACTAGAATACCTACTATACTAACAGGCAGCCGTGTTACTTAACAATGACATAACATCACGCCTATATTGCCCAGACGTGTGTGGAAAGGTGTACAACACCCACACTTCACTCGTTCGTTTAAGACCGATGGGATAGAGGGTGAGCCTATCGCAATTCACCTTGCACAATTCCAACTCAGTGCTGCTATTGTGAAAGTTCACAAATAACCGATACCCGACCCGGAATCGAACCCGTGACCTCGCGTGGAGAGGCGTATACACTAACTACAAGACCATCGAGGCAACCGTGTTACCAAAAGTATTTTTTTTTTATACTAATCCGATAGCAAACGAACGTGTAGTCCACCTGATGGTAAGTGGAGTACAGCCCATGGACATCAACAGTCCACAAAAGCAGATTATAGATGCGTCGCTGCAGCTGAGGACTACGGTGTTATGCCTCATGTGCCCGTAATTTCAGGGCCTGATCTCACCACCAAACCGGAACACAGTAATGGAAGCACTACTATTTGGCGGCAGGTTAAAGGTGAGACGGTGGTCCTGCGCCCTCGAGGTCATTCACAAGAGCTCTACCACCAGTAAACGCCAGAAATGATTCTACCACAAATTCATACATTAGTGTCCTTCGTAGTCCCAACGTACTAAGACTTTTTTTAGTATTTAATGGGCTATGTCTGCCACTTTTCAAGCTATAAAACAAGTTATTTCTCTTTGAATACGTGTTTTACGAGTATGCAGCAGAAAGAACCTCTATATAATAATACAACGCTTGCTATTCATGTCAAATGACAGGTCGCTACTGTTTACCGCCATTTTCGCGGCACTCGGTTAGAATAATTTATTATCAGTCTGCGGATTTTGCTGTTAATTCTCATGACACATTATCAAAAACTAATAAAATATTCATAGGTGTTAATTTAGGTTTACTTGCCTATTTTCTGCATGTCACAATTCTCATTTAAAATGTAAAATGCATGTCGACGGACATTTTGTAGCGATATTATAATTCTGCAACTCGCTTGTTATCGCTGTTTCTGTTAAAAACAAAAACAAGTACATCATGATTGTTGGCGCCAATCACGCCATTAACATTGCCCGTGTCAACGCTCCCTAAATATAATAGGCCAAAGGGCCAGTTTCCTAAGTCACTTTGACAGATACTTGACAACTGTCAAACGGTTGTCAAGATTTCATTATATAAAGCTTGCGATCTTCAATCGAACTCTCTTTCTCTTAATCTCTCTTCCTTCGAGCTCACGAATATACAACATTGTACGTTATTTTAAGTTAGTTTGTAATAAACCAAGTTTGTTGCAACCATCCTTCTTTCATTTATGTCGAATTGCCGCGACATAAATTGGCGACCGTGGACGAGGACCTCGCTATACAACGCGGTTCTTCTGTGGATGTGCCACGGCGACAGCGGTGAGGAGATCCAGCGTGCTGCCTACAAGTCACCCAGGTCAAGGATCAAGCTGAAGGCTGCTAGCTTGCCGTCCCGGCGAAGCCATCAGTACCTGCGGCCAACGTGTGGCATTCCGCCTGCACGCCATCCCCGTGACATCGCCGCCGTGCCCGCAGCCATTTTGTGGCCCCTAGCCACGCGCATGCGCCACGTGGCTGCGCATCCACCAACTCCAACGCATCAGGCGCCTAAAGCGGGTGCACGCTAATTTTGTGTGCCTCAAGCATGCCTGATTGCACCTACCACATGTGAGCTCGTTCCATTTTCTTATTCCTTCATATTTCCTACTCAATTTTGTGCAATTAGCTAATTTCATTGTAGATTCAGTAATTTTCAACAATTTAAATTCAATATTTTCTTAAATTTTGGCTAAATAATTAGCCACATCATCATACTTTATTTTCAAATTTTGCCATGTCATCCAATTTAACATAATTCTGCATCAGACTATAAGCAATTTATATTAAAATATAACAATTTTAGTGTGCTATCTGCATAGTATCACTTTTTTAATTGGAATTCAACCTTCCCATTACAAAACTAACATTTCACAAGCCTTGTGCTGATACAATCCGCTTTAATTTGCTACATAAGCAATATATTTAGCGCCTACAAATATTAATTCCAGTTGCCGCCTGGTACGAGACGTTCACCCACCATCTGCTTGCTTAAGAGTGCACGCTTCGCTGATCACTGCCTGCCTGCCTACTGCCAGCACTGCCGTTGGACTAAGGAGCGTATCGTTCGTACATTGAATTATTTATTCTTTTAAATTCTAGAATATTCTTTCTGGTTAATTTCATCTACCCACAATGACTTCCAGCTCAGAGGAAAATAGTTACAAAGATTTGTGTGTTAAGCGCAGCAACATTAAAGGCCGTTTAACCAAATTTAAAAACCACATGGATGTGTTAATTAAATTAGAAACTGTATCCGAGTTGGAAATCAATAAGTTGGAATTGAGGTTGTCCAGAATTGAAAATTTATTTAAAGAATTTGACGGCTTAAATTCACGGATAGAATTGCTATCTCCATCTATGGAGGATGAGTTGGATATCCGTGAGGCTTGTGAACAAGATTTTGATCATTATATTGCATTAGCTAAACGTTTAATAATTAAATTCTCTCCATCAGAGCTTAACACTAGCACTAAGTCTGATGAATCATCTGTACACTCATGCTGTAGCCATATTAGTCCTAATAGTTTGGGTTTTAAGCTGCCCACAATTCAAATAAATAAGTATGATGGTTCATGTTCAAAATGGTTGCTTTTCAAAGAAACTTTTAGCTCTCTTATACATAGCAATAGCAAAATACAAAATATTCACAAATTTTACTATTTAAATTCATATTTGGAAGGTGAAGCTGCAAATGTACTTAGCAATTTAGATGCAACTGATGAGAATTACCTTACAGCATGGGAACTTCTCTGTTCTCGCTATGATGATAAGCGCAAACTTATAGATAATCACTTAAAATCTTTATTTAACTTTGAACCTATCAAAGAAAACTCTAAGTCTTTTCTATTTGTTATAGATCATGTAACTAAAAACTTAAGGGCTCTTCATACATTAGGTTTACCCACTGAGCAATGGGATGCCCCACTTGTTCTAATGATAACCTCTAAATTAGAAAATAGGTCTAGCTACAAGTGGGAAGAACATAAGATAACTTTATCCGATGTCCCTACTTTAAAGGAATTATTTGATTTTCTCAAGTCTCGGTCAAAGATATCTGAGTCTGTCGAACTTAAAAGATTAGACAAGCCAAAGCCAGTGGCCAGTAATCCTCCTAACAAGTTTCATACAAGAGCATTAGTAGCAACAGCTAAGGATGACTCCGCCCCTAATAGTAGGAAGGTAGAATTTAAATGTGTTTTTTGCAAAGAGTCACACCGTTTGTATGAGTGTGCGAAGTTCAAGGCGAAGCTTCCTGAGGAGCGAAAGCTCTTCGTAACTTCTCAGCAATTGTGCGAAAATTGCCTGCGAAAGGGTCATGTTGTGGATCAATGCCGACTTACAGGTCACTGCCGTGTATGCAAGCAAAGACATAATAGTTTATTACATGATGCTATAACGCCTAACAGTAATTCTGAAACTGTTGTTTTATCTGCTGCTTTGTCTCATAGTTCTCAAGTCTTATTATGTACAGCTAGAGTTCAACTTTCTAATTGTTTAACTAACAAAACTATAAACGTTAGAGCTTTACTTGACTGTGGCAGTCAATGTTCATTCATAACTGAATCAGTTAAAACCCAACTAGATGTGTCTTGTGAACCATCTAATGTCAATATTTTTGCCATTGGAAGCAATCAAATCAAATACAAAACTAAGCGTTGCATGATAAATTTGCAATCTAACAATAAAACATATAATGTAGATATGTTTTGCCTAGTTTTACCTAAAATATCAGATGATCTACCACGGTTAGCATTTGATTCCACATTTGCAAATCTGTCTAGATTTGATCTAGCGGATCCTAATTTCCATGAACCATCCCCTATTGATATGCTAATAGGTGCTGATTTGTTCTGGGACCTCATTGGCTCAGAGCAGCGCTCCTTAGGAAGTAACTCCCTTGTGCTTCGCGGCTCTAAACTCGGATGGTTAGTGGCGGGTTCGATTCCCATCAACCCACAAACTACATTTCCTAATAAATGTAAATCCATAAATGCCTGTCATGTTGCTTTAAAGGAAGATCAATTATCCACCCTTGAGCACCAGGTAACTCAATTCTGGGAATTAGAAAATGTCCCACCTACTTCACCCTTTACAAGGGAGGAACAGTTGTGTGAGAAACACTTCCTCACCAACACTATCCGCCTAGATAATGGTCGTTTTTGTGTAGGACTACCTCTTCGTGACTCTCGCAATTGCTTAGGTGATTCATACCGGTCAGCCAAGAAAAGGTTCTTGTCTCTAGAAGCACGCTTTAAAAAACAGCCAGAGCTTAAGATAGCTTACACTAATTTCATACACGAGTATGCTGAACTCGGTCACCTTTCAGAATCTCCTTCTGAAAGGCCTATTAATTCATTTTTTCTGCCTCATCATCCTGTGATGCGAGAGCACAGCGAGTCTACTCGCATACGCGTAGTATTTGATGGTAGCAGCCGTACCTCATCGGGGCTATCCATAAATGACCTTCTAATGGTAGGTCCAACTATTCAGGAATCACTATTTAATTTATTAATTCGATTTCGTCAGTACAAATATGTCATTACAGGCGACATTGAGAAAATGTACCGCCAGGTGGAAGTCAGAGAGGCTGACCGCGACCTACAATTAATATTGTGGCGTGACAATGAAAGTGAGCCTCTCAGATCTCTACGACTGAACACTGTGACCTACGGGCTCTCTAGTTCAAGTTTTCTAAGCACTAGGTGCATCTGGCAATTGGGCGAGGAATGTAGTGATCCCAAAATTAAAAATATTATTCAAAAAGATATGTATTGTGATGATTTTCTTAGTGGTAGTGAATCAGAATCAGAATTACGCTACATTCAACGTTCGGTTGCCGATCAGCTGGCTAAAGGCTGTTTTAACCTACGGAAATATAGGTCTAACATTCCAAATCTTTTTTCAATCGATGAAATAAAGCCTGAGTTAGATAATTTAATCATTAGTAATGCAACTAGCACATTAGGCATAGGCTGGTCACCTGACTCAGATCAATTAAATTTCATAATCAAAACTCCTAGTGAGTCTAAAATAACTAAACGATCCATATTATCGTCAATTTCTCAAGTGTTTGATCCCTTAGGGTTATTATCAATTTATATAATTAGACTAAAGATTTTGCTTCAATCCTTATGGACTCATCCATCAGTTAATGGATGGGATCAACCAGTTCCTGATAACATTAAATCTCAATGGCTAAGTTTTGCTAGTAACATGCCTAAACTTTTAAATTTAAAGATACCTAGGTTAACTCTTATAAATAATGCTAAATTTATAGAGTTACATTGTTTTAGTGATGCTTCACAGCAAGCATATGCTTCTTGTATATTTCTAAAGTCCATAGACGCAACAGGTGCATCTGAAGTGCACTTGCTGTGTGCCAAGTCGCGAGTATCTCCTTTAAAAGCTACTAGTATCCCACGCTTAGAACTGTGTGCCTCTCTTTTAGGGGCTCAATTGAGCTCTGCGGTGAGTAAGGCTCTACGCTGTAATATCAATAGGTCATTCTACTGGACCGACTCCCAGGTAGTTTTGAGTTGGATTCGCACGTCTAAGAAACTTAAAACGTTTGTGGCCAATAGAGTTGCCTCTATCCATGAGCTCACAGACAGTAATTCATGGCGTTATGTGCCCACATCTCAAAACCCTGCAGATCTCGCTTCACGAGGTGTTAGTTTGCAAGATACATCAGCTGATCAGCACTCGCTATGGTGGCATGGGCCTCCATATCTTAAGTTGTTGGAGGAGTGCTGGCCTCTGACTAAGTCAGATCTAGAGGATATCCCTGAATTAAAAACGGTGTCCGTTTTGGCGGCGGAAGTTACACCTTCGGTCTCCATTATTTTAAAGTTTGATAAATTTTCTAAACTCATCAAATTGCATAGAGTTTACACAATGGTTTTTAGGTTTATTCATAACTGTAGAAACCCCAAAAATAAATACACAGGTACTTTACAAGTGTCTGAACTTAATTATTCACTTGAAGTTATCACAAAAATAGCTCAGAAAGAATCTTTTTCTGAGGAAATAAATCACTTAACAAATAAAAAAGGCTTATCAAATAAATCTACTTTAATTTCATTAAATCCTTTCATAGACTCAGTAGGATTGTTAAGAGTAGGTGGTCGCATTGACAGCTCTAATCATCCATATGATAAGAGGCATCCAATTTTGTTAAAATCTAATCACATATTTACTAAATTAATATTCCAGGCAGAACATGAGCGTCTGCTACATGCTGGTCCTCAGCAACTACTAGCTTCAGTTAGAGAACGCTACTGGCCAATTGGGGGCCGTATTTTAGCTAGAAAGGTGGCTCGCAGCTGCTTTAGGTGTCGTCGTATTAAGGGCCAAACCTTAACAAATATGATGGGAGATTTACCTAATGATAGAGTTGAAATTAATTACCCTTTCTATTCAGTAGCAACTGATTTTGCTGGACCGTTTTATATCGCCGACCGCAAAGGTCGAGGATGTAAAATATCCAAATGTTACATGTGTGTCTTCATTTGCTGTCGTTTCAAATGCATTCATTTGGAAGCTGTTAGTGAGCTTTCCAGGGATGCATTTATATTAACTTTAAGGCGTTTCATAGCACGCCGTGGTCTACCTCAAACCATATATTGTGACAATGGCCGCAATTTTGTTGCAGCAGCCAAAGAGATATCTAATTTTCTCAAATCCAATAGCGATTCTATTTGTGAGTTTGGAGTACGCCAAGGCATAGAATTTAAATTTTCTCCAGTGTACGCTCCTCAGTACAACGGGCTGGCAGAGGCCGGGGTCAAGTCGGCTAAATTCCATATAAAACGTATTCTTGGCAATTCGCATTTAACGTTCGAAGAACTTTCTTCGCTTTTTGCACAAATAGAGGCCATCCTTAATAGCCGACCCCTCTGTCCTCTCAGCCCGTCACCAAATGACCTACAGTCCCTCACCCCCGCTCACTTTTTGATTGGTAGGCAACTAACAACGCTACCTTCACCGAGCTACGTGGACTGTAGCACCAACAGTCTCGACCGCTACAGGCGTCTTCAGCAAGTCAAGCAGCACTTCTGGCAGCGATGGGCTGCAGAATACATCGCTGAACTGCAACAAAGGACAAAATGGCGCACCAGGTGTCGTGATCTGAAGCTCAACGACCTGGTTCTCGTAAAGGAGGACAGCGTGCCTCCTCTCTGCTGGCGGTTGGGGCGCGTCTCCAAGGTCTTCCCTGGACCTGATGGTGTGCCTAGGGTGGCAGACATCTCCACATCACAGGGCATAGTGCGCAGGGCCCTCAATCGCCTATGCGCTCTGCCTCTAGAGGAAGAACAACGTTGAAACCTGGTTTACAACGCCCGGGAGGATGTTGGCGCCAATCACGCCATTAACATTGCCCGTGTCAACGCTCCCTAAACATAATAGGCCAAAGGGCCAGTTTCCTAAGTCACTTTGACAGATACTTGACAACTGTCAAACGGTTGTCAAGATTTCATTATATAAAGCTTGCGATCTTCAATCGAACCCTTTTTCTCTTATTTTCTCTTCCTTCGAGCTCACGAATATACAACATTGTACGATATTTTAAGTTAGTTGTAATAAACCAAGTTTGTTGCAACATCCTTCTTTCATTTATGTCGAATTGCCGCGACAATGATAATAAATGAATACTGTTTGGATAAAGAATTGAATTGTGAAAATTTTGGTTTGTGAAATTGTGCGGCAAATTAACAATTACAAATACGATGACTACGATTTCATTTCCCTTTATTTACTTAGTTCGTTGACTATTTGCTTTTAGTTTAAAAACTATTTTAACTTAAAAATATATATGTTAAATCTTAAATTAAACTAGTCTTATAACTTAATCTAAACTTAATAATAACTTCACTGTCAGAAAGCCTTGTACCTAAAATGCTGGCAGCATTACCACGTTGTAATGCGATACTAAGTCGCTGTCCGAAATATAAGACAGCCTTTCGAGAACGAGTTGCCTCAGTTAGACGCGCTGACAACTCTTTGTACAGACTATAAGTCCTACGGCTAATGTTTCGATCGCAAAATGTGCAACATTATAACTTTATATGTGATGCATTAAATTGAACTGATTTTATTTCATACCGTTAGAAATTCTTACTTTTCCCCTTTATTATTACTATCTTGATTCCGTTAAAATTCTTGTAAATAAAGCAACTCTTGCATTTCGAATTCATTCTGAATGGAGAGTCAATTTTGTTGAACATGAAATAAACGATATTCCTAATACGATCCCATACTATATCGCCTTGAATTTTAAATGTATGTGCTGCATATCTCTGAGCTCAACATAATATGTGGCACCTGCTCTCGATATCTGGCACTAAAAGCGAGTCGTGCTACCATCGCACGTGCTGCCCCCTTGCGGACTTTTCCTGAACTGTATGCTCGTAAACTATGAGTATTCCAACTCATGTATAAATGAACTATGCTAATAATTAGCATTTTAATATTTTTAATTGTAATTAGTTTTATTTTATTATTTTTATTTGTTGTAGGTACCTTGTAAAAGCGGCCGTGGCTCAATAGATAAGGCATTGGGTATTGGGTTCGAATCCTGGCCGTTACATCACAGACCTAGCTGGAGGGGGTTAAGAAGAATATTAGTAATTAGCTTTTGTTCACGACTTCGTCCGCGTTATTTGTTAATGTTGTTGTTCAGAATTAATGATTTTGACAAATCGTCATTTTCCCATTGGAGTGAAGTCAAAATAACATGTTCATTAGCCCGCTCACTTCAATAAATCTATCAGGAAAAAGTTATAAATATGATCTCTGATAATATAATTCTTAAAACCATTTGTTGTTTATATATAAAACTACGATCGCAAGTAACAAAATAATTCATGCTCTTTACGTTAGGGAAAGATGTACAAAAAAGCGTTATATTTTTCATATTAATCCGGCTCGTACGACATGAAAGGTGTGGTAATCAGCAGTGCTTGGTTATGTTGCTAAATCATCTCTACCGCACTCACTTAAAGAGCTTAACGCTCTGGACTTGAGCTTATTTCCGGATAAAAAGTTTTGTCACCCTGTATAAAAATGTGTGGCGAGAAAAAATGCTTTTTGTTTTATTTTAACTTGCTTCCGTGTGGGGCGGCTCTGCCCGCGTGGTAGGTCGATAAAAAGTATCCTTATTTCTGGGGCCTTAAACTATCCCCACAATAATTTTCATTAAAATCGGTCTAGTAGATTCGAAAATTTTTGGGTACAAACAAACAAACAAAAAAATCTTTCCTCTTTATAACTAGTAGAGACAATTGATGTAAAAACGGGCGTGTAATCTACCTGATGGTAAGTTGCAACTACGAGCAGACAGTTGTAAGTACAAGGACTACGGTGTTATGCTAAATTTGCCAGTAATTTCAGCCCTGATGTCCACCAAATCGTAACACAGTAGTACAAGCCGTACTATTCCGCTTTCATCCAGAAGCTCGTTGCCACCAGTTGTGTGTATGTTTATTCATTATAGTCGATTCATTTAGACTTGGCAAAAACAGTAAACAAACCCCTCCCAATTACAAATTACGATATTGCGAAAGAATAGCACACTGTACGTTACCACATTGAGTTGTATAAACTAGTTCACACACCAACACACTAATATTCACATATATTCATTGTAAATTCACTGTGCAAATGTATTCTTTTTGCAAATTTCGTTATTCCAAGGAGACTTCAAACCACAGATTAAAAAAATGACATGGAAGTTTGACATTTGATTTAGGGATGGGAACAAGTGAACGAAAGAACGATTGGGATTGATTTACGTTTTTGTCAGTGATGATGAATTAAATTGTTCAAAACATTCTTAAATTTATTGAAAGCTGTACTTATATTAAATTAAATTTTATTTAATCTATTTATCGTGAATAACAAATCGTAACGAATTAATCCTTTTCTACAGCTTAATTGGCCCATTCGACTGTGCGGTTCGCGCGACTCGGTTCTTTAGATTCGTTCAATCGCGAACGACACATAACTAAATCAAAGTCCATTTTTAACCGACTTTAGCGACTTTTAATTAATTAATATCATTCACTGAATGAATGTTGAAGCGCCATTTTGAGTAGTTCACAACAGTTCATTAAATGATTCACATCACTATTTTTTTTCGTCAGCCATTATTGTTTATCTTTTTTGCCAAGTCTATATGAATAGACTATAAGTTATTTTACTCCGTGTATCGTTTAGAACTAGAATAAATAAATCACGCAAAAGCTAAATTCGTGAAATAAACAGTATTTAGTCGTTTATTTACCGTAGCAAAGCAATGCTTTATGACGAGCATTTCAGTTCGCAAGTGTCCCACAAAGTGAGTAATAAAACAGGTGCTCTCGTTTCGGCAAATAAACCAACGTACACGAATGTATGCTCATTGATTTATGGCTCAGATTCTCTAATGCTAAACACATAAATAACATAGGTGTTTGAATATGTTTTTGGATATTTATGGGTATGAAATGTGTGACAAGACTCCATAATTGTAGAGGGTTAAGCAGATTTACATAACACTTTGTATTTGATAATTATTAAACACACTAAAATAATTACAACAAACCAAGCATATTGCCAGATTTAAGGCACATAAAATACTTAACCCCTTTTTTAATTATTGTTAAGCAATTTAAATATTTTACTTCCATCACATATTAAATGTAAAATACCTAAATAAAATAAAACTCGCAAAAAGTTCAGGTGTCTAAAAATACGTCCGCATCGATGTTAACCGCGGGTAACGTGCAGAAGGCTGGCGGCATTGCCTCGTTGTATGGCAATGCTGATTCTTTGTCCATCGAAGACCCGGTCATTTGGACTCAAGCTAGGAAACTTAAAAAGGCATATTTGCGGCCTTCTATCGACGGTATTGTCTATACTTATTTTTAACCGACAAAAAAAACGGAAAAGGTTCTCATGTCAACGTGTAATTTCTTTTTTTAATATATTAGCTTCACCTGTAATGTATGTATGTAACCGACTCCTTTGGACTCGATTTTGACCCACTTTAAACGGACAGATTTCATAAAATTTTGCACACCTGTCAAAGATCGATGACAATGCAATAATTCGATAAAAAAAATAATAAAATAAAAAACGCTCTTATAAAAAAACTAAAAAACCCGCTTTTAAAGTACTTCTAACTAAAAAGTGAAAAATAATTCCTAATATAAGCTGAAAATGGTAATGAACAAAAAATATTAGTATTATTGTGAAGAAGAAGAAGAAAAGAAGTACTTTAAAAGCGTGTTTTTTAGTTTTTTTAAACTATTATTTATTTAATCTGTCTATAGCAATAGTTATTCTATATAGATTGTTCAACGAACCAAGAAGACGTTTGATAGAGTGGGCTTGTTTATACAAAGGATCACCGTTATGGTGCCTCCTTGTGCTAGAAACTTGCTATTCCCGGTAGAAATACAGGGTGTTTGATACATCGTTTGCCAAAGTGAATTGTCTAAAAGGTAGTATTTTTTTGCTTTCCATGGCGTACCATGAGAAAGCTGAGAGACCAAATTTGTATGCAAAATGGAAAATCGCAATCCTTTTTACTTTTTTTTTTTAAATTGCGATATAAAGACCTTTTTAGCTTTTCACGCTTTCAAAAGTTTTTCCGTAAATTAAAAGAAGAGCATGTTTCATTTGAAAGTAATTCTTAATTTTATTAATAACACAATCGTTAACTTTAAAACTAGTACGATATTTCAAGGTTTATTTGAAATTCGATTCAAGAGAGTTAAGGGGTGCTAAAACTAAAGCTATACGGATACTTAGCTATTTATGCCTTTAGATACCTTTCAGGTATTTCAATTTGACAAACGATGAACCAAACACCCTGTATACTTAAAGCACTTCTGTCGACTGTATAGATGATCGTAATAAATTCTCAAATGTACTTAGATCGACATCTCTTTTAGCTCACTCGATATACTTAAGCCCGATTCCACCAAACTTTTTAATCTACGGTTTAATTAAACTCGCATTTGCATATTGTAGTTAGGGGTGCTAAAACTAAAGCTATACGGATACTTAGCTACTTATGCCTTTAGCTACCTTTCAGGTATTTCAATTTGACAAACGATGAACCAAACACCCTGTATACTTAAAGCACTTCTGTCGACTGTATAGATGATCGTAATAAATTCTCAAATGTACTTAGATCGACATCTCTTTTAGCTCTCTCGATATACTTAGGCCCGATTCCACCAAACTTCTTGATCTACGGTTTAATTCAACTCGCATTTGCATATTGTCATTCAGTATTTGAAAGGACAAAGAGATCGTAACCTTTAGATCAGCGTTAATTTTGAGTTAACACGTTGGTGTAATCGGCACTTAGTTGTGTACAAAGACCTAAGAAAGGAATAGAACACATTAACAATAGAGTATTTGCCACGAAAAATATGTTGAAAACAAGTTATAGTTCACCTATGAAAAATGGCAGCAGAAGTCAATGAGTTGCAGTAAAATAGCAAGCGTTTTTATTTGTAACTACATACATCTTTGTTCGAGGGGTTCACAGGTTTAGGCCTATCAGTGAATTAAACAACTTCTCCGAGGAAGGTCTTATTGAAATTGCAGGTATTGAGCTTATAGATCATAAACTCTTAGTGTTTTGCATATACAGACCACCCAAATCAGCTCAGGAAGATCTTTTTATATTTTTCAATAAATTTAATTTGCTTCTTAAGAAATTCACCCGTGGTAAATATAAAGTAGTTCTTTGCGGTGATTTTAATATAAATATCCTCAAAAAATCTAAAGTAACAACTGAGTTTTTAGATACACTTAAGTGCTATAATCTAAAGTGGGCTTTTAGAGAACCGACGCGATCCGTTAGCGGTACATGTATTGACAATTTCTTATATAATGTTCCCAGATGCAGCGCTAGAATACTTGAACTTGCGCTATCGGATCACTCAGCTCAACTACTTACATGCCCTGTAAAAAAAGCCTCACACTCAAATACTGGTATATTGAAAAACGGGACTTACATAAAGACAATATAACAAAATTTAAAATTCATTAACTTTTTGCGAATGTTTTGAGTGCACTGACCCTGTTGAATCTTTTAATTTATTCTATGACACGTTTTGTTTACTCTACCGACTATGTTTCCCTGTGGTCAGAACTAAAATACATGTGCAAAAACGGCCAAAATGGGTCACAAATGGTATAAGAAAATGTTGCAAACGTAAGATGTTACTTCTTTGGCAATACCGGAAGCACCCCTGCGAAAAAAGTAAAAGAGATTTTAATACGCTATCTTCGAGGCTCAACCGCATAGTAAAACTTACTAAAAAGGTCCAAAATGATCATTATATATATGCACAGCTGGCAATAAAAGTAAAGCCACGTGGTCATTAATAAATGAATCAAAACATAACGCTCCTAAAAATGAAATCACTCATATTAACATTCGAGAGTCAATAACCAATAGTCAAGTCATTTAACAATTATTTTATTGACCAGGTCGAAAGGATTAATATTGGCAGTAACTTGACATGTCCAGTTAATATATCAAATTCTTTGTTTATGAGTCCAACGACGCCAAAAGAAATACTTGCAATTATATCCAACCTAAGAAATTGCCATAGTACTGGATACGACGGTATTTCAACATCGGTACTAAAACAAGTCTCGACCAGTATATGTGATGTACTGAGTCATGTTTTTAATCAGTGTATCCTTCATTGTGTCTTTCCGGACAAATTAAAAAAAACAGTCGTAAAGCCCTTGTTCAAGAAAGACGACCGGCACTCAATGAATTGCTATCGACCGATTGCTCTGATACCAACAATATCAAAAAATTTTGAAAAGGTCATACACGATAGGGTTTACAGTTTCTTTGAGAAATACAATTTATTTGCAAAGGAACAGGTTGGTTTTAGAAAAAACTAAAATATTAATATGGCTATTTACACATTTTTACAAGAAGTTGTTCAGAGTGTTGATAAGAAAATACCAATCTGTGCACTCTACATGGACCTTACAAAAGCATTTGATTGCGTAGATCATAAGACGTTACTAATAAAATTAAATTCATATGGAGTAAGAGGTAATGCTCTAAATCTCTTTGAATCATATCTTTCAGCAAGAAAGCAATGCACTCAAGTAACTCGTTTGTGTCCTAAAAGGAAAAAAGAAGTTAATTATGTATCAGAATATAGAGACATTAACGTAGGTATCCCACAAGGTAGTGTGCTCGGGCCATTATTATTTAATATATATATTAATGACCTCCCAAAAATAACGAATTATCCTACAATTTTATTCGCCGATGACAGCACCATTGTATTTTCGGGTAGGGACAAGTCGTCTCTGGAATCTGACATACATAACACTTTGGATAATGTGGTACAATGGCTGACATCAAACAATTTAAAAATTAACTTAAATAAGACTCATTTAATGACATTTAGAAATAGAATTCCACTAATTGCAAATATTGACATGATCTATAATGGTGAAAAAATTAAACAGTTAGAAACAACAAAGTTCTTGGGACTGAATATAGACGACAGCTTGAATTGGAAATTACATACCGATAGTCTCTGTTCCAAATTGAGCAGTCAATCATACGCACTGTACATGCTTACAAAAAAAGTAAATCAAAGTGCAGTACTTACAGCGTACCATGGTAATGTTGAATCAATATTACGCTACGGAATCATATTTTGGGGTAACTGTACAGAAAAATTAACAGTGTTTAAAACACAAAAAAAGTGTGTAAGAGCAATGTGTAGGCTTCAAGTCACTGACAGCTGTAAGCCTCATTTTATTAAGCTTAAAATACTTACTCTTCCGTGTCTGTATGTTTACGAATTAGTAATATTTGTGAGAATGAATTCGGGTATATTTGATCACTACAATAGTAAGCGCCATCATCTAAAAGTCTGTTGTCCTCAAAATAGGAGTGCATGGATGAATCAAAGCGTATTTTGTATGGCTCCTCGGGTTTATAATCATTTACCGAAAGTATTACTAGAAATTAAGAATTTTCATAAATTTAAACACAATGTCAAATGTTTTCTTTTACAAAAGGCTTATTATACCGTGGAAGAATATTTAAATGATAAAATTATGGAATGATATTATTTTTTGATTTTATTTTATTTTTTATTTTTTTGACTTGTGTGATATTTTTTTTTTTTTTTGACAATGACTTTATTCTACATTTCAATTTTTATTTTTTAATTAATTTTATATTTTTTTAATTTTAATATTTGCTCAATGTAAAATCAATTATTTAATTACTCTATAATCTTATATAATGAATTATCACTATCTTATTGTAATTATTACCTATTTTGTATGTCGTGATGACAAAGCATAGCGCTCTAAAAATTGTTAAGACCATTATTGTATGTACCTATGTTTTACAAATAAAATATTCTGATTCTGATTCTGATTCTGATTCTGAACATAAAATCACGCCTTTAGTATCCAGAAGGGCGTAGCTGAGGTGTTTGACATCCATTTGGTGGTAGAGCTCTTGTGAATGAGCTCGAAGGCGGCAGCACCACCGTCTCACCTTTAACCTGCCGCCAAATAGTAGTGCTTCCATTACTGTGGTCCGGTTTGGCTGTGAGATCAGGCCCTGAAATTACTGGCACGTGAGGCATAACACCGTAGTCCTCAACTGCAGCGACGCATCTATAATCTGCTTTTGTGGATTTTTGATGTCCATGGGCTGTACTCCACTTACCATCAGGTGGACTACACGTTCGTTCGCTGTGGGCGTAGTAATAAAAAAAAAAAAAACCACACTTC
Source organism: Hypena proboscidalis (assembly GCA_905147285.1). NCBI lineage: Eukaryota > Metazoa > Arthropoda > Insecta > Lepidoptera > Erebidae > Hypena > Hypena proboscidalis. The sequence goes on from LR990130.1 coordinate 7,723,369, forward strand.
GCTTGTTATGTTTAGATCCCATGTGATAGTAGTGAGCCTACCGCAATCCAGCGGACATTGTATTCAGAATTTTCAGATAGAAAAATCCAAAATAACACTTTTGCTCGAACCAGGCATTGAACCCAAGACCTGTGGGAGTCGCATACGCTAACCACTTGACCAACGAGGCAATTATATATAACTATTCCATGTTCCAAATTTATGTAAAATACTAACTTGGTCAACAATTCGATGAAGCGTCCGATTGTAGTTAATACAAATTGAATTTTGATCAGTTAATGAGTCACAATCATGAATACTCGATGTAAAATCGAGTCTAATTAGCTGCAGCCGAGTAGTTTTCTGTATATTAATAGATTATGTACACGAGATAGTTTTATATCTTAATTTACACAAATACACATGTTGGATCTTAAATTAAACTAGTCTAATAACTTAATCTAAACTTAATAAGTCACTGTCAGAAGGCCTCGTACCCAAAATGCTAGCAGCATTACCGCAATGTATTGCGATACTCAGTCGCTGGCCAAATTATAAAATATATTCACCAATTAACCGTATCTTGCTTAATGAGCATATAATTTCACCAATTTATTGCATTTTATTAGTGGTCATTTTAAGGTAGAATGGATAAATCTACGTAAATCGATAGTTTTTACTACAATAACCTGTGTCTAAGTGTTACGCTGTTTTCTTTTACGCTGAAGAATGTCGGTCACCAACGTTGTCGGTCGAGCACACTTGTATACAGATTTTTGAAGCACCGCACTACAACGTTGTCGACAACGGCAAATCATTTCATAATAATAGTGTATATTAGTATTATCCGTACCGACGTCGGCGACCGACGTCAGCGTAAGAGAAAATGAGCTCTTTTAGTTATGCTTACGGTATGTCTATAATGGTAACCTTATCTTTCCAGAACTTTGCAGCAATGAGTCCTCCAAACGGCGAGAGCCCCGAAGCCCCTCGGGTCGTAGTGCTGGACGGCGGGTTCTCCACACAGCTGTCCTGTCACGTCGGACACGTCATCGATGGTGACCCCCTCTGGAGTGCAAGATTCCTCTACACGCATCCCGATGATGTTGTTAATACACATTTGGACTTTTTACGAGGTATGAATCTACTTTTGGTACTTCTCTATAGTGCTATATTTTAATTAAAAACGATCAAAGTTTTACCTACCCATTTTCAGCCATAGATACCATACAATAAGGCTGTCATCTAAATCATATTTATACAAATATGATTTGTTTTTTTTGTGCCAATAAATATACATTTATTGGCACAAAAAAAACAGAGTAGTATTACATAACGCTTTATCTATGTTATATGAACACTTCAACCAACATCCTTTTGAATTTGATTGAATCAGCTTGAATATATCTTCGAATATCAAGTAGTCTCTGTAATTTTTTTTATAACAAACATATAGAAAGAAAGAAGAAAGAAATAAAGATAAATCATTTATTCCGGAAAATAAAATACATAATAAAACGTCTAAAACTAAATAATTTAAAAATCATTCTTAATGCCAGAAATGGTACGCATCTCAGCACAATACTGCAGCGCCAAAAAGCACCGCAGCGCCGATAATTCTGATGCGCCCAGAGAATGAGTAGAAAGCAGTGTGACAACAGAAAAAATAAAAAAAAATATTAATATTACAGAAAAAAATAATAATTTTGAATATAAACATTTTGTCGAATACCCTTTTACATCACCCATTGTACATGACATGCCTACCTATGCCTATATATGCGTGATCTCAGGGAAGTTCGGTTTTCACATTTTTTTCCGGGACACTTCCTCTTATCATACGGTTTGTTGAATTTGAGTGAGCCATTAGGCCCTGACTCGACTTAACGACTGTTGCCAAACAATGACAACAATCACGCTTGACTTTTTATGTTACATTAGACATTCGAAATACAAATAAATAACCACCAATCCTCATTCAGACCAACCAAAAATAAATTCTTTAAATATAGGCACCTTAAAACCGTATTCTTTCAAGATTAAAAAGATGACGCGAGATGTTAATATTAAGTATTTAGTAATTTTACTTTTTACTGCATATTTTGTAATTGATAACGGTATTTTTTTTTGTGAAATTATTATGTAACATTATACAAAACAAATGCAAATAAATAAGCACCAATCCTCAGGCAGACCGATCCAGTGATGCTATGCCGTATTGATTGTTTTATCTTCCAAACAAATGAGTTTGTAACACCAAGGCACCTATTTGCCACCGCTAAACGTTTTGGACACGATTTGGTGGTAAAATTAGACCCTTAGTAACTCTAGCATAGGAGATAATGATTGTCCTCTAATATAGCGACACACCTTTATTTTTGTGGATATTCTAATACACAGTGACTCTAAAGAACTTAGTAATTAATTGCTACATAAATAAACAAAGATTAATGAATATATAAGTTTATGACCTATTTTGCAGAACAGCCTAAACAAATAGCACTCTGTTCTCACAGCCCACACAAGAATTCTTAGCGCTGTAGGCATTTGTATCGCTGCTTGGAAGCTCTAGTCACATAGTACACAAACGTCTAGTTAGAACAAATAACTGTGGCCAGTTCAGTACAGCGCACTCGTAAATTGAATTACTTAATTCATTACTATTTCTTTAAATAGAAATTCCAAAGAGTTTCTTTGTATTTGTGGAATGAACGCAGACGAAGGTAATGAATGTAAGGATAAAGATAGCTTTCAAAAATCACATAAAAAATAAATAATGGTTAAAAAAAACTAAAAAACATGCTTTTAAAGTACTTCTATGAACAAAAAATACTAGTATTATTGTGAAAAAGCGTGGGGCGCTCTGTGCCATATTTTTCGTCTATTTCATAATAATACTATTTTTTTTTTTCGTTACCATTTTCAGCTTTTATTAGGAATTATTTTTCACTTTTTAGTTATTTTCACTTTAAAAGCGTTTTTATAGTTTTTTTAAACTATTATTTATTTTCTACTTTTTAGTTTGGTTTATTTATAAGGGCGTTTTTTTTTTTATCGAATGATTGCATTGTCATCGATCTTTGTGTGCAAAATTTTAATGAAATATGTCCGTTTAAAGTGGGTCAAAATCGAGTCCAAAGGAGTCGGTTACATACATACATACATACAGGTGAAGCTAATATAAGCGTGTTAATATTGGTAATCATTGCCATATCAAACAGAACGATAAATACGTATTAGATAAATCGAATAATGAAAATGAGTTTTTAATTAAATACATGACAAAACATAGCATCACGCCTGTATTACTCAGAAGGGTACCTGGTTTGTTAAGGCCCAATAGGATAGGGGGTAAGCCTATCGCCATCCACCGGGCACAATTCCAACTCCGTGTTGCTATTGTGAATTTCCTGTCGGAAGCTCACAAAAAACACTTTGCCGGACCCAGGAATCGAACCCGAGACCTCGCTATGACAGGCGCATACGTTAACCATTAAACCATCGAAGCAGTATAATTTTAAATAAAATAGCGACGGTTAGATTCACTGTTCTAGAAGTAAAATCTAACGGGAATTAACGCGATCGTGCATTATTTACCTTTTAGGCTTGACGTTTCGGCAGACAGATTACACTAGCCGTGGTCGCAAGCAAACTTTCAACAGTTTGCTTGCGACCACGGCCGTGTAATCTCTTTGATTTTACTTAATCGTGAATGCTAATCTATCACTGTTCTACCTCTCCAATTCTACATGACTCTTAATTTGTCCTCAAAAGCTCTATGCTGCGACACAAATGAGTAGTAGGTGCAGAATATTAGCATATAACACGATCACATGGAGCATGGCTCAGCGATAATTGCTCCGGTAATTACTCAACCTCGTCACTACGCTTGTCGTAATGACGCTGCGGTGATCAATATTTTGGTAATAAAACAGTTTGAGGTAGGAATTTCATCATCATCACTATCAGCCTGTAGCAGTCCACTGCTGGACTAGGCCTCTCCCTAGGTGCGCCAGAGTTCACGGTCCTGTGCCTTACGTAGGTATTTAAAAGATTTAAATTCTACCCTTTTTCATAAATAGCTTAGTATTGGTTACTAAGGTACTAAGGTAATTAATGATTATAGTATTTGGAAATGAATTGCTCTTTTTATGTGACTTTTAATCTGCATAATAATAGTTATATATTTCTTTTTAAAAGATGGTACACATATAAGTTTCTCACCAACTCTTCTTGTAATAGGTACAATACCCATCGGGCTGGTACTTAGATTGATTTTATTCTGATTCTAAACTGTTTGATTAAAATTAATCTAAGCCATTTATTCAAATCATTGTAATTAGTATAATTTAGTTTACTTATTATTTATTTTTAATCTATTGTTTGTAATATTTTGTCGTGTTTACGCGCCTCCTGGGGCCTATGAAAATAAATGTGTTGAATTTGAATTTACTACTCTAAACAATCAATGTACCTATTCTTCAGAGCACGCGCACAGCTCTATTGAATAGCAATCATACTTAGTTTTTGTTTATAGAATTTGTAGGGCTTTCGGACTTTAAACAAACGAGTGCCTTTGTATAACGTCTGTTTGTAAACGGACCATCCACGGACCGACCCCAGCAAACGTAGCTTTATTCAAACATAGCTTCTTGATTACCAATTTCAGTTTGAGCATATAGACATGCATAATAATATTACCAAGTTCATAATATATATAATAACCACGTGGCGTAGTAGCCACGTGGTTACCTATAAATATTATAATACAACTTTTGCGCATCAATGAACGTCAAAGCTTAGCGAGGAGTGGGAGGACACGTGTAGTGTAGTGTATAGGATAATCATCAATACAAATAAATCAAATTGAAGTACCTATCTGTTTTTAATGTCAAAATAACGATGCTTTTTGAAGCTGGTATAGATAGTTGTTTGCACGATACCTTAACCTAAAATACAGATTTTAAAATGTTTGTCTGTCTGTTTGTAACGGCCAATCTTCTAAACGGTGGGACCAATTTTAATAAAATTTTAGATGCAGGTAACCGACTACAAAGCACGTAACATAGACTACTTTTTATCGATGTACCTACCACACAGACGAAACCGCGGGCGAAAGTTAGTTTGTTTGTTGAATAGCGCTAATCTCGAGAACTACTAGTCGAATGTTGATAATTCTTTTTTATGTTTGATAGTCTAAGTTTTAATAAAGGTCTTTAGATATTTAACTTTACACTTAACTCTACAGTAGCCGAACAGTAAACTGGCATAATAAACGAACTTAATACAACGAATTCCATGCGGTAGAAGTCGCGGTAATAAGCTAGTAAACTCATAAAGCAATACAAATACTAAGTATAAGTACTCTGCTAGTACTAACAGCGTGCTCGTGTACTAACGGCTACACATAAAGCTGTACATATCTCGTATGAGATGATCCCGTGCAATAGCTTTACTACGAATGTATAGCTTGACGTGTACCCGTGTGTACTTTACGGATTATGACATGAATTTGAATGCAAATAGCAGACGTTGAATGATTACTGTGTGCATAGCTACTTTGTTGTTTGTATTGATTAACTAGTTGTGAAGTGGATTATTGTACACTAGCTTTTGCTTGCCACTTTGTCCGCGTGGTGTTTGTTGTATTAAGCTGATAGCTGCTTCTAAATTTTATGCCGTTAATCCTGTTTACAGGCAGTATTGGTTTTTTTTTGTTAGATTGCCTATTTATTAGCAAAGGTAATAAAATATAAAACATACGCTGAGCAGCAGTCAAATCAGTCAAGTCAAATCAAATCTAGCCGATAAAAATTGCCTTTGTTACGCACCCAATAGTCCTACCCGCAACTTGAATTTTATCAAAATCCTTACAGCCATTTTGAAGCTTAGCCGATACATATAGACAGACAGACAGACAGACAGACAGACCGATAAAACTGGTTTTAGCCATAACTATCGTGCACACTACTACATACTAGCTTGACACTACATTTTATTTATTCGTATTGATGCCATAGATGTTGCTTACGCGATTATCGACTACCTGAGATATGTAAGTCGATACTATATTCTATAAACATTTTTTAGTCGTAGATTTGATAAAATTGCAGGGAAAAAGCATATACATTTACTTTTATTCAACCGTCAAATCAGTAAATGTTCCACAAACTCTCTTTTCTTTATGAACTTACCACTACTAAATTATAAAATAAATATCCACCTTGAAAATTCTCCTAAAAATGTCTATGCATTATATATCAAACTCAGGATTCAAGTTAAAAGGAAGCGAAAGAAAATCGCAGTTCTTTGAAACCCACTTTTATTTTAAGTTAGCTGACTCGACAGACGTTGTCTAGTTCAAGCCAGGCTCATACGCATAGAAATCTTAATAATAAGGCAATAGAAATGTCAAAGACGCGTGACCTTGTCGCCGCGCATCTGTCTAGTCAAACACAAGTGCGAGTTGAGGAATTGTCGTCTTAATGTCATCGCAAAAAGAATAATTTTGTTTGTAGGAATACAAGCGCATGAGTCTAATCGAACACAAGTGCGAGTTGAGGAATTGTCGTCTTAATGTCATCGCCAAAAAGAATAATTTTGTTTGCAGGAATACAAAAAGTGGTATTTGAAAAACGGCGACATGCGTCCCAGTGTTAAAAGATAGTCGATAGCATTTCTATTGACTAGTTATTAAGATTTCTATGCTCATACGGAACAGAAAGCCCATAGCTATAACGAAATGATGTGAGCCACTAAAACAAGCGCAACCTCACAAAAGTATTATATATTTCTCGATATCCTTTTTAAGGGATTGATAGTGACATAAAATAGCGAAAAGTACCATTATAGACATAACTATATAAATATTTCTAATTCATTAATATATAGAATTAAACCATGCTTAACAATCTAATACTAAGAACAGTCGAAATAAACATTTAATTATATAAAAACCAAATAGCTATGTAATCAAGATAATTAAAGCAACAACGCTCATTTATAGTAGGCAAAAGGTTACGAATCTACTTAACATACAGAAAACAGTCTGTTTAATATAGTATTAAACGCTACAAGTGAGCAGAGACTCGTTTGAATGATTTGAAACAGTGTTCCACAAAACCGCAAATGAATGCGTACCACATAAATACAGCCGCTCGTAAACGGCTGCCGGGAGCCGCTAAGTATGAGTGTACATGCGTGTTTTGACGAATTACACGTTAGGTCGCTTTTAGCCCGCCATTTTCATGCAGCTGACAGCGAGAGTGCGACCCCGTCTCGTGTCATCGTCCTCTGAAAGCGCTTTTCTTCGCCACAAAACGGACCGTTTCTTTTCATAAGGAAAAGCTGAAAAGTGTCTGCAAGCAAATAACTCCCTGGAGGGAAAAGCCTACTGCCTTGCTTTGCTGCCTCTTATAGAACACATCATCTGAAAATATAAAATGTGTGCACGTACTTTGCGGAATCATGAATGTTTCCGCTTTATACATCGGACACAAGATAATTCATTCAAGTACACAACATAATGTAGAAATGTACAAAGAGTATTATCATGTTTTACGTAAACAGAGAGCAGATTTACTGTGTATCATAAAGTCGCAAGCACACGTATTTTCTCGCTAGGTAAGTCCCAGCTGTTCCGCTGTGATTATTATGATTGACGCTGTAGCAAGTTGCCAAGTGATGCCGCTATTTCTCCCTCATCTACTAACTACTTCACATTTGCATAGTACGGTACAGGGCACGGCGCGGGCGGCGGGCGGAGGCGTCAGGCGGCAAGCGGCACGACGCCCGTAATGCAGCGTCGTCGTATAGAAACTAGAACTCCGGATACACAGCGTTGTTCCATTAATCACCTTGTCTGTCTAATACCTTTCCATTCGCGAGCCGAGCGCCGTCTTCTATTTATTACATAATTATTTTCTTCGACAGGCAACGGCTCCTTTCGCCGACCTCGCTTCCATATTATTGAACTAGCCGAGCTCGTGTTGCATTACTAAGTTTTAATAATATTAATTGTTTACGCCCCCTAGCCGCCGCTCGCACTCGGTAATAGCAACAAAGTTGAGTGCCAGCGATATTTATCGTGCTAGTTTCGTAATACCAATTTCGGAGTATGTGTACTATTAATTAATGCAGACGGGGAAAGCATAGAGATATCGGTATGATGGTTGAAGGCATAAATCTTAACATTCATTTGTTTCCATTTAATGCCAACCTGCGCTGATGTGATTAATGTGTCCCTCGTTGTGATTGTTCGCGGGCTGCGGAATGGTTTTGTGTTCAATCTCCATGGGGATTGTGTCGTTTTGATTGTTTAATGAGCGATGCGTGATCGCGAAGTGATAGAGAAGCTTTCTTAGATTTACCTTTGTAGAAAACTTCAAATGAAAACTCTTGGAGTCTAAGACTTACGTACACGTATGAAGGAATAAGTATCGTTATTCCAACTACATAATATGTCAATTATTATATTATAACCGGACGGTAACTCGGTAATTTCCATTTTAACATAATTTTCCCTAAACATAACATACAATACACTTCTGCCAGCTTGAAGGGCTTGTCTTCGGGGAAAGCTCAGAGTTTACGTTATGACTTTATGACTGTTTGCGGGTAATAAATGTTTTATGTTTAATTTACAGCGGGGGCGGATCTAGTAATCACAAACACTTACCAGGCTTCGGTGGACGGATTCGTGGAGCACTTGGACGTGACGCCGGAGCAGGCGTACGAGCTCATGGTGCGAGCGGTGGAGCTGGCGAAGAAAGCGAGAAGCCTCTACCTCGAGGAGTACCAAGACTATGTACAAAATGGTAAGAGTATTTTTTACAATCTCTCCTTTTACATGATTTAGAACAACGGAACCTTTTATGCGTCCATAAAAGGTTCCATTGTTCTAAATCACTCCTGTAAGTTTTGTTGACATCAGTCTAGATTAAATAATCACACAGGGAAGGAAACTAAGCTGGCATATAGAACAGAATGCAGTGCTCAGGATAATTCCTTTTCATGTTCGGCACAACAAAGATTTCCTGGAAGTTTTCATAGGATTAGAATGGGTACGAACTGATAGTGTAAAAGGTTAGCTAATGGTTTATTTCGAGGAATATGCATATTGGGAACACCGAATGTTTTCTACATTAGTTTATAGCCAACACTACCGTAAAAGTTTTAGTAAATTGACGTCGAACGCAGCGCACTCTATCTCATGAAATATGAAAACTAGAGATGTGCTGACTAGTCGGCCACTTTTGAAGTTACCGAATAGTCGGCTTTTCTATAAATGTCATGTAAAAGTGCTAGATAACTCGTGCCGCGTTAAAAAATACTGTATGTGGTGAATTGACGATCAACACGAAATAAAACGGTGCTTTAATGTAATTTTACTTACCTAAAATAATGATTAGTCTGGCCGACTAATCGGTAACGCCGAATGATCAGTTACTTTTGTAGCTGCTGACTAGTGGGTTAGTCGACTATTCGGCCAAACTCATAGTCGGTTCATCACTAATAAAAACTTTTACTATTTCTCTATTACATTTGCTAGTAGTACCTATTATTTCACTATACATTTAAAACAACGGGTTCTGCGAAACCGAACCATTAGTAAGGTACACAGTGCATTTTTAAAGTTAGCTCAGGTTGAAATGTTATTATAATCAGACGGAATTCATTAAAAACTACGTCATTCTGATCACTACATGAAACTTTTAACAACAACATGTCAAATTAAAGCCTGGGTTCAATGTTTAAAATGCTTTGAAACTTGGGCATAGCGTCCCCTGGTGGACCCTATCCTATTGTTTGCAATTAGAAATCCAATGGTTAGTGTTTCCTCTACTTGTGTATTTACGACACAAAAGTTCCGCAGTGACATATCATGAATGAGTCAGAAAGCTCTGCGCAAAGGAACGCTTCAGGATATCACACAAAAGCAATATATCAGATTTATATCCACTGTTGATGGATTTCACGTAAACTCTTAATAAAACACCTGGAAGTAATTTGGTCGGAATCGTAATTATAAATATTTAAGCTTTGCCCACCATTTATAGGAACGTTTGAAATAAAAAGAAAAGTGCAATGCGATGCAATTCTGACTTAAAATGAGTATTGAAACGTGCAGTAAAAAATAACAATTTCGCTAGGTAGGATAGGGACTTTTAATTACGCTGTTATTACGTAACAGTTATTCGACCTACGAATAGGTACTATTTGTAATGATTACAGTCACAAATCAGATAACACAAACTCTAATTATAATAAAAAATGTTCTTAAAGTAAACAGCCAGGTCATTTTAATTTTTACACTCATTTTGTGAGTCTGAAATGATCGAGCTCGTGTTCGTTCATTCTCCGAAGCAGGCGAATTGCCTATAAAACCACTCAAAAATACGCATTTAAATTTTTATCACGGCTTTTCCCAGGTATTTTATGTTCGCTATGACATTTTAGAATTGCTAGTACGATACAGAAAAGTGTCAGAAAATAAAATATACAATGTTTTTTGACCGATTTTTTCGTTGACACCAGTGATACTCCATTTCGGATCTTTTTGAAATTACTTGATGGAAGTATTAGATATACACCTCTTTCATAATTCAATAAGAATGCAATGCCAAAACTACAATTTGACATGAGGGAAAAGATACAGGATTACCGGCTGTACGAGCTCTGAGGTATGAAGCTGTAAACCCACGCCTGATACCGGGCGACGTACCGCTGAGAATTTCTCAACAGAATATAGGTAGGACTTACCAAATTGACTGGGCAACCTCGCGATTTATAACTGTATAAGTAACATGTTACATATTGATTTGGATTACCTAGCACCTACCCAAACTGTGTCACAGGTGCCAGTGTACCCCATTAATTATGTCGCTTACAAAAATTATCATGATTTTTCTCTTTAGAGAAAAATGTAAAAAAGTGAATTAAATGAGTCTTGTGAGTGAATAGTGTGTTTGTGAGATGTAAGTGTACCTACTTGTATAGCTAGTGTGTGTAGGTGTAATGTAATGTATGGGTGTGAAGTATTGTTTGTATTATACACATCCGTGGCACAATGGATAAGGTATAGGTCTTGCGATCGGTCGTGGGTTTGAATCCTGGCCATCAAGCATAGCTGGACGAGGTTAATTTTCCCATATAAATAATAATTACCGAGCATTTTATTATGCTAGGGCGCACAGTTTATTTTTTAATGTTACTAAAAATTAGGAAAACTGCATGCCCTAGCATATTTTCAACCCCATCGCAGTCTAACCCCTTGAGCCAGCTTAGCAAGACATTTTTAGGGTTCCGTAGTACCTACAAGGAACCCTTATAGTTTCGCCATGTCTGTCTGTCTGTCCACGGCATAGCGACGAAACCGTTGGTGCTAGAAAACTGAAATTTTGCATAAACATGTATGTTAACTAAACAAAGAAATTCGTAGAGTAAAATTTGGAAAAATATTTTTTTTTCAGGTAGCTCCCCTACATGTAAAGTAGAGATGTTTTTTTTTTTTTTGTCGCCGACCCCATAGGTATTGTTAGATAGGACTTTTAAAAACGTTTAGGGGTTGCTAAGACAGTTTTTTGATTTAGGGATCCGTTTGCGAGATAATTAACTTTAAAGAGCAAATTTTTGTTCGAGTAGGGCGTCTCCCCCCCTCTAAAAGCTAAACTACTGGATCCCAAAATCTGAAAAAAATTGTGTCGGTAGTACATGTAATGAACTTTAAAGGAAAACTATAGCGGATAAGTTCACTTCATTAGTTCAAGAGGAATAGGGGTCCGAAATGTCAGATGCAGTTACTCAGAATATTTAGTTCAAAATTCTTGAAACATAAATAAACATACATAATACATATATAAAATCACGCCTTTATCCCACGGGGGTAGGCAGAGACGATGGAACGCCATGTGCTTCGCTCCTTGCATACTTCTTTCGCTTCCTTAACATTCATACATCTCGTCATACGTGCTAGCTGGTTTCGTGTACTACAAACATTTCCTATCTGAAGGACGCTATTTATCTGGTTACTTTAAATTAATTAGTTCTAGAGTAATTGGGGTCCAAAGTGTAAAATGCAGTTACTTAGAATAATTCGTGCAAATTACAAAAACCTTTGAAAGTAATGACTTGTATGAAGATGTTACTTGTTTAATACAGATAGTAAATCCCTTTTAAGTCGAAATATGTTGTTACGACTAGCTACGGAAGCCTACTGCGCGTGGCCCGACACGCACTTGGCCGGTTTTTTATAAACAAACCAGTAGTTTTATTAACGAAGCAGTCAATAATCATAGGGCTACTGAGTTATTCTTTCAAAAATTAAACACCGACTGTCGTCGTTAACTTCACATTATTTGACCATAAATATTAATTATTATATACAAATTAATGGCAGTAGGTACATTAGCAAACGGTATATTCGAGGTAATCATTATAAATTGTAATACTTACATAATAAATATATATCTACCTGCATCATTGTTTGCTTTCACAATGTACTTACATCCTATTAGTCGTACACAAATAATGTAGTAGGTAATAATGTACCTATTTGTACTGACTAGCTGTTACCCGTGACTTCGTCCGCGTAGATTTCGTCATAATGAACAAAAACTGCCTCGTTGGTCTAGTGGTTAGCCAATGCGCCTCTCACCGCAAGGTCTCGGGTTTGATTTTTGGGTCGAACAAAGTGTGTTTTTGGAATTTCCAAAAATCCCTTCTTAGAGCGCGCTTACGTCATGGAAGGGACCTCTGTGCAAATTTCTCCTAAGATTCTAAGCTCAGCGGTTTAGGCCCTGCGTTGATGAATCAGTCAGTACAATTATATAAGTATAGATTAAAATGTATAATGTGCAACAAAATTTTACGTCCATGTGAATACATTATAACGTTTAAACTACATTAAAGACAGTCTTAAAACACGGCAGTCATAAGCGTGTAACAGATGTAATTTATTATTAAATTTATAAAATTTCAAGAATGTTTGTGTTTTGCTCTAAACAAAGATTGTAGGGTCCGCACCAGAGGGTCGGGTGCAAGCACGCATTAATTACACTTTGCAAGGGTTGGGACTAGTGTTGCTATGATTCACGTTGAAATTCAGGACAATCAATATTACTATTCATCAAAGCCAGTCAGTACCGGACTGGTATGTCACATTGTGTAATCCGGGACTTGTATTAAATAAACTTACTTTACTATTATTAACTAAAAGCTTTGAAGCCTTTTCCCAATTACATTAGGCTTCTAGTCTAACGGGTTTAGCTGAGTATCAGTACTTTACGCGGACCATCAGACCTTCACAACTCACTACAAGGTAATACGATACTCTTTGTCACACTTTCTGGCCTCTGAATACCCGTAACGACTGCCATAGTTCCAATATGTTCCAATGGCATCCGGGACCGACGGCTCAAACGACGAACCCATCCACGTCCGACCGCGGTTAACATTGCTAACTTGCAAGATCGACCAGTCCGCGCGGCTCTAACTTAGCCACGAGCTCTTATTCCTTACTATTTATCATAGAGGCGCTATTATTAACTATCCAACTGAAATTCAATTCTTTGTAATATACATATTTGGATTGTTCTGGATCCAGTTGATTTCAGACTCAGTTCTGGTGTTATTAATTGAAGAATCCAGACGCTTAGCTTAGTTAGAACTATCTGTCTTTGGAAATATTTTTACTTATTTCAGTTAAACGTTTTAATTTTTATATTATATTAATATACAATAGTAAAATAATGTAATATGTATCAACTTATTTGCATAAAAATTGTTATGAATCTTCTGTCATCTAAAGTTTATAAACTTATTCAATAATTGTAAATTAATGTAAAACGATACCGTAAATCGATTCAAAGACACCGGTAATGTCACTGATGGAATGATAGTACCGCTTTGTGCCAATCTGAGTATCGAAGAGCCTTAGATTATATCGATACCATATTGCATTCGATTGAAACGTACATCCCTTTTGCTGCCGGCGGGCTTTAAAAGAAGACAATCAATTAATCTAAAGGCTATGAATCTACTATAGCTTGTTATTTTCTTTCTTTATAAATTAAAATCGAATAAAATATGTAAAAGCAATATGCAATTAGAATAAAGAGCACTGGAATAGCACGGAAATGTTGTAAATGGAGAACTTATCATGGAAATATATTAGTTGGCATATCGATTTCAAATTATATAAAGTTTCGAAGTATTAGCAAGTATTTTCATGAACGTGGTCGTGGAAGTTTAACAATGTCTAATTGAAGCTGATTGTGAATGTCTTGGTAATAATATATTAACAATTTCACCTTAAATCCCGGCATGTTTAATATAGGAACTTTCAACAAAGCGTATCCCAGGCAAAAACAAGACGCCTGGCAACACTAGTTGAAAGTTATGTGTATTCGTGTAGATAACGTTGAAACATAGTGGTATGGGTAGGATAAATATGATGTAGGTACGTTTATGGTAATCTGTACCTGTTCTCTGACTGCTTCGAGGGTCCAGGTGAATCTCGGCCACTGGTCTCAGGACCGAGAGCCATTACCGGGTCAAGCAAAGTATCGTTGACTTTTTCCGAATAGATTTCTTGATGGAATTGAAAAATACATAGTGTTCCGTCACATTGCCCACTCCAGTGGAAAGAGACATGGTGAATAATTATAGTTACATTAATATGTATACATGTATCCTATTGTATTAAATGAGCGATAATTGTATGTTTGTATATATGTAAGCTAAGCTAAAAAACAAGGTTGAGGGCGAGGTGTGATAATCGAGAAAAATCGATTCTCGATTTTATGACGATTTTCAGATCTTGGATATTAGGAATGTGTCCAGGGATTTGCCAATACTGGTTCACATAGACCTTTAGTGCTCATTAGATTTATCTTAATAAGTACTTTCATGTCAAAAATGTTCAGGATCTGATCTTCGATACTGCTTCACATAGGTAGACCTAAACCAAACCAAACGTGAGTTTGGGGTCATGAGATTTGTCCCAATGAGTACTTTTTTTTAAATTTTTAAATACTGAAATACAGCTTCTCGTAAACAGCCTTTTTTCTAGCTAATACCTACATTTTAAGAAAGTGCCAATGTTTTTCAAGATATCGAAACCTAACAAGGCTCGGTCTCCAGTTACTTTTTATGGAAAGAAGATCATCATGCCGGTCCATTAATGTTTAACACGTACTGTTTTTAGATAACATTCCTCTGGTGGTGGGTTCCGTGGGGCCTTACGGCGCTCACCTTCACGATGGCTCCGAATACGACGGCAGCTACGCAGATACTACGCCAGTTGAGGTATTTTATTTAACTTTTTTTCTTACCTTCTTCCCCGCACCCTCGTCTTCCCCCTACCCGCGTCTTCTGCCTACGTGATTTCTCAGTCACAAATATCTTTATACTAATTTTCATCTAATCACCATCGAGATCGACTTACAAGGATCAAGATTGGTATATGATCAGCAATGTTCACCATTAGGTGAGCCGTAGATATGTTTATTTGCCAACTTAGTTGTCTATATAGACTGACAAAATTATGTTCATGTTCCTACATTAATTTATTAACATTTATATGGATACAACTAAGTCAGCAAATAAACATAGTTAGTTTTTAAGTTTTAAATATTTTATCTGGTGTACAATAAAGTTTATTTATTATTTATTATTATTATACCTAAGGCTCACCTGGTGGTGCACATTTAAATTTAAATTCAAATTCAAATCATTTATTTTCATAAGCCCCAGGTGGCGCTTGAACACGTCAAAATATTACAAACAAATGATATAAAAATAAATTATAGGTAAAACTAAATTATACTTATTACATTGCCTATCCTATAAACGTCATCGTTTTTTCGAGAAGAACACTACAAGTCAAGTACTACAAACAAAAACTGAATAAATGCAACTAGACATAACTTCAACATTTCAATGTCAAACAGGTGTCGTACATGCTATAGGAGTAGGCTCTCCGATGCAACGTAGCGTAGTCTTTGGAGCAATGTTCCACCGTGTTGACCTAATACAGATTGGCAGAGACAGGCAGGCATAGCGATGTACTACAGGCAGAAGCAAGCTTCACACTAAACTAGGTATAGGCTATACTGAACTAAGAATCAGATTATTTCTAGGATCCGCTTTAGATCCTACGTCTAAAAATAAATAAAATTGTTTTGTAGTAAAATTTGCTTGGCATAAAAAAGATAAATAAAAGATAAATTTGGATTTTTTACATGAGATACAACGCCAGAAGCAATTACAATATCCAATGGTCCCAATGACAAGGCCAAAATACACACATTCACTCACACAAGCACACCCAGTCTCAGAACAAATCTTTGCGAAACACAAGTTTTGTCCCATGTGGGGATCGAACTCACAACACCAGTGCAGTGGAAACCGGCGAGGCGACCGCTTAAACTACTACACCACACGTGCAGACAAAGTAAGCTATATATAGCTAAGTGTTATGAAAATCTAGACTTCTTGTCTAATAAATTATGTCAGTACTTAACGTAAAGCAACTACTATCAAACCTCCACAATCCATTAGGTTGGGCAATACGATCTCCTTGCTAGACTAGTTGCCAGATTTTGTTGATCTTTGATGGACCTTCATAAAGATTGATTGATGACGACTAATTGATCTTTAAATGGAAACCGAGACTGACGGCTTTAAGTACAAGCACGGAGGACTGGTGGTCACCCGCGCGGACGACTGTACTCGTACAACGAAAGAGAGATTATCTCAATCGGTCTTATTATGAAACAACCAACGATCGATCAATTTCTGCGGCTTTGATTTAACCATGAGTTCCCCTACAGGCAATACTTTAAATGCTTTAAATTTTAAAGGATTGGCAATTTTCCTTTTCTAATTAAACAACTTGACGGACGGCTTAAACATTCTATGACAGATCGTAAAGATTATGGAGGGGTCGCAAATAAACAGGCGTCTTAGATGTGAAGATTTTTGATTGTTTTATTTACGGTCATGAAATATATGCTTTTACTTAAATTAATGATTAGCAAAGAGCATGTTAAAGTAATGTAAAATTTAATTGACGTTACTACTTAGTTGCCATCTGTTAAGCTATCACGTATTTACAAATACATACTTAACTTACAAATAAGACTTCTCGATAACCTTTTACCAATATAATCACCTTTTTCGTATCTCACGTCAATATTATTTAGGGGAGAATAAAAACATGACGTCGCATCATGTTCAAGTATATAAAAACAGAGTAAAAATGTCTGATTTGTCCAAAACTACTTCTTACAAAATTTTGATTTCCAGTTATGGAAGCACCTACCGGTCTTATGTTTGATTAAAGGAGTTTTTATGTTGTATCACCGGAATAGCCATGAAAAAAAAAATCAATCTCGTCCATATTTCTTTTTAGTAGATAAATTATGATTTATTTAAAACCTTTTTATAATATAAGCGCAGTTACTATAAAGCTATAAAGGAGAACGATAGGATATCAAACAACGACTAATTTTGGTCGGAAAATTAAACAGTACTTGCTACAAATAGTTGTTCTATTTACAAATCAGATGCAATATCTACTAAACAAGTTATCGAAATAGCCAATTCTAGGCCAATTTGGCGAAATTATTTCTAATTTAAAAGCAAGCTAGATATACTTAGTGAATAATAAATGGATTTGCCGGCCGCTAATTGGTTCCGTATCTATCGCTATATATTGTCATTGAGTGCTTTTAGAGCGGCAATAGTCCGAATCGATCTTTTTCTAAAGGAAAAGCTTTCGAACTAAAAGCTCCGATTTTCTTCGGGTGTTTTATTATTTCAAATTCACTTTGATGCTTGGATTTGAAGATTTTTTCGTACAAAATTTTCAATATTGTGCCTTAGTAAAAAAAATATTATAAGTACAGCTCTATATTATAATATAAATCTATACATAGGGCGGGAAAGGAAAAATAGCTTAAACCTTTAATAAATTAATACATAGCTTATATTGTCAAACCAATGGATGTAACCGTAATATGTGACGTAACCAATGATAATTTGTACATGTAAAGTGTTTTATTGTTGTATAAATGATCATGCGCTTAACTTGCGTACTAATTACACTATTTACAAAATAATTAATTTAACAAACTACTACAAATTAGTTAATTAGTGGCTTGGATTAGAGTATCAGATAATTAGAGCTTAGCCAAAATACAATATAAAGGTATCGTTAGATATATATACGTAGGATATAATCGGACATGGTTTAGATTTAGCTTTTAGCCTAACATTAAGAACTCGAAATAAACTTGGCAATAACAACAGGTTTACTGTGTAAAAATACATTAATAAATCCGTAATTAATCATGATCATCTTCCAGCCCACTAAGCACAGCTTGCCACTCTTGACACTTCCATTCAACTATGACTTAATCATTAATACAGAAACGTCACAAGACAAAATAAATTGATGTTTTTATGTTGCTCATTACGTCATAGTCAAATCCAAATTTCAATAGTGGCAAGCCGTGCTAAGGCGGCTGTTATATGTAAAATCAGCGATCGTGACCAAGCAATACCTACTTAATTAATTAGTTACTAATCTTATGCTGTACCTACTTACTAAAAATACATACATAAGATACAGAAAAACAAACAAAACAACTCAGTTTAGTATTTTGTCACGTTCTAAGGACCGACAAAATAAAATGCCGGCTAAAAGCGTAATATCCAAATAATTTCAAAAAGCTATTTAAAAACTATGAGTTAGGTGCTCAATCATTCCTACAGAACCCGAGAGCGATGAATGTATAGCCTAATAAAGGCCATTGAAAGCGGCGGCTAAATCGTAAAGAGGACCGTAAAGTTGGCTGCAAATTAAAATTTACATCGGCAATATGAAAAACTCCAGTTCATTTCTCTTGTTTTTTTCCTGTACCGACAGCATTTGACTGGGGTGGACAGTTAATTAACGAAACCTAGAACAAATGGCTATCTGAAATAAACATGAAGTAACAAAACGCCCTAATTAATTTGCGTTCTTAATTGTTTTATTAACGAAGCGTTTATATTACACACTTTTTTTTGACAACCTTTGTTTTTAAACTCTATGGTCGAAATTTTAAATTTAAATAGAATTTTGCGCCACACAGAGATATCTCGATATTGCTCTATGTGGTGTGTATTTTAAGTGTTTAAGTTTGGTGTTTGCTGTGTGAAACCCGCAAAATAAAGTTTTTAATCGTTCAGAAATGTGTTGAACGTTTAAAACTCCTGACTATTTGCCTTACACAGAGTTTGCTGTATCGCTGCCACACTCAACATTCGAGCCCGCAGTTTACAGATATGAACTTTACGGCTTTACTCTCGCCCTCTTTGCCACAATATTTCTTAGTTTTCATCGTGAAATTGAACTGTGGCAGTTTTACGTGCTTTGTTATGATATGACTTTACTTTGAATCGACTACGGTTATGAATTGACTGTGTATGAGTGTAGGTAACTATAACAAGCAGAAATAATATATATCAAAGTATGTCTGGTGTTTTGTGAGAGTATGTATGAGAGGCAAAGTAGGTACGGTACTATATTAATCTTTGTTTTAATTTTGAATTATAATAATTGTTTTTGTTTAATTTGTTTCCTATTTGTTACTTTTATAAAATATTTATAGTTATTGATAACATGTCGTATAAAATTAAGTTAATTATTGTAATTGGCTCTAAGCCGTTGTAATTAACTATAAAATAAGTAAATAAATAAACAATAGGTAAAATAAGTAAAATATAGGTTTGTGTACCCATCTATTTAATTTTGTACATTTGTTACCGGTAAACATAGAAAACAACACTTTTTAGAGTCGCGTTGGTCTTATGTAACGTGTTACAGACGCGAAGTACAATATAAAGCCTTCGCAAAACCATAGAACAATCGTATCTAAGAAATGTATTTATTTTTCCACAGACAATGAAAGAGTGGCATCGACCTCGAATCCAGGCTCTGGTGGAAGCAGGCGTGGATCTCATCGCGTTGGAAACCATCCCTTGTCAAGAAGAGGCCATAATGTTATGCGACCTTCTTAGAGAATTCCCGCACATAAAAGCCTGGCTCGTGTTCAGTTGTAAGGTAAGCTATATAAAGTGAAACAGCCCTAAAACTGCCTTGTTTGAATTACTTTCAATTTACTTAAAAGCACATAAAGTAACCTTCCGTAAAATGGGTACTAAACATGTTCTCGTGTATTCAAAAGCAGGATTAATGACTCGTGTAACTGGCTGTAACTTTTGCGAGAACTTTTACAATTGTAAAATAACAAAATTATGGATCTGCTTGTGGCTGATATTGAAATATTGCGTTACCGAGCTGTGCAGGCCCCAGCGGCGCCCAGCGGGCAGGTTATTTATTTTTGTACATATTTGAATATACGGCGGCGGTACACCGTGAATTTATAGAAACAAAAACCTAACGTATTCAAATACAGTTTGTTATTCTGGACGGAAGGACAGCGGCTACAGACTCGAATGTAACGTTTGACGAGTTACAAATGAAAGTATAACATAAGATTATTTTTTACAAAGGTATTTGTAATGTTTTACAGATTTACTTCAACACAGTGATAATTTATATGGAAACAATAATCATAAGAATCAAATCATCTGTTATAATTAATGAACAGACAATCTATAAGCAAAAAAGTTTCATTTTAGTAGCAAGTATCTCACGGCTTACACACCTATGGTATGGTTACCTAACAAAATAATTTCAATAACAAACGCGTTCATTCCAAACACGTCCCTTGTAAAATAATCTACCTAAAGAGGTAACCGGGGTAACATACGCAGGTATGCAAATCGAGTGAATAAGTGTGCTTAATAACCAAAGTTCAGAAGGTCCGTTCGCATCGTGAAATGATATGCTGTGTCTATATACCTTATCTATCTATATAGCTATATTATATTGCTTTTACCCGCAACTCCGTCTGCATGGTTATGAAAAAAACGACTTTTCACTCTATCGCAGTTATAAAAACTCTATGTATCTAAATACATACGTCATCCGCAAGCTGAGTTAGCTTTAGAATGACGTACCTATTCATGTACAAAGATGAAAAAAAAAACACGAAAATGATGCCAGTTTTTTAATATTAGTCTTGCTGATGGATACACCTTGAATGTATGGACATTCAAGGTGTATCCTATTTATCATCGGCTAGAACTAAGTGCCTTATCATACTAGCGGATTGCGAGTGGATTCAAAGCGGAGCGGGCGCGCAGCGAATGCGTCGCGAACACGCAGCGGCTGCGCAGCGGAGACGTCGCGGACGCGTGGCGAATACGCTACGTTTTCGTCGCGTGTTTGTAGCGAATTTACGACGTACAATACACTCAGTAACAAAATTGATTCCGACGAGGAAACACTGCTGTTGGCTTTGTTACTTCGGAAACGCCGGCGACGAAAACGAAAGCATCAACGAATTTGGGAAGATCCATTATCAATTAATCGAATGGAAGAGAGCGACTAATTTGTGTTGTTTTGCAAACGATTAAAAAATAATCCTAAATAATTTCGTTCCTACCTACCATAAAACAAACATAAAATATTTAAGCAAGATAAAATCCCGCAAGAATCCGTTATGATGCAAAATAATTTAACATTTGAAAAAAAAATTGTATTAAGTTGGTTGGCTGGCGTTTGTACGAGACAGTACAAAATGGCGTCCACGCCGCGCGTCCGCAGCGAATTCGCTGCGAATGCGCGGCGTGTTCGTTGCGCGCCCGCAACGAATCCGTTGCGCGCCCGCTCCGCTATGAATCCGCTCGCAATCCGCTAGTATGATAAGGCCCTAAGTTTGAAGTTCAATTGAGAATAAAATTATGGTTTAGTTTTACCTAATGCGTACCTTTCTTTCTTTAATTTTACTAATAGAATACGCTAAAAAATTAAATTTTAATGTTTTTTTTTTGTTGGTCCGTCATACAGCAATATTATGGTTTTTAAATATGGTAAACAGGCTCGTTATAAGGGTCCATTTATCCCCCTTTTATCTTAAAGGCTTATTTTGTAACACTTTGCATGTATTCAAGGGTGATGCGACTTAGTACCACTTGTTAAAACCACAGCTTTCATACATGGTCAGTACTTATTTGCATCAGTTAAAATAAAATAAAAACGTGTTTGCCGAACACATAGAACAGTGCGATCATCCAATTTGTTCAGAAAGCGTGTTTTTTTTTGTGTATTCTTCACCACTGCCCGTTTATGGAAGCTCTGATTTTAACCAATATCGCTATGTCGCATTCACGTTGTATATATGTTTTGGTTAACTATAGCATCTATAGCTGTCTGTCTGCCAATACCTATAGTTAGGTAGGTAAGTATACAAAGGAGTCCTACGTACCCTTCCCCCGTTAACTTTTACGACTATCGCAGAATGATAAACAGCAGCCACTTAGGAGCTGTCGTTATGGTTAAATGTCTCCTCTTTGATCTGCAGTCTGTGAACTTTTAATATTACCGCTAAGTTAAATGTTTCGATAAAATGCTGGGCATTATCAATTTATTTAAAATAAAATATTTGTCTATTGTCTTTTTGAATACTTTGTAGGTACCAGTGAAGTTTATCAATACCTATGTTGAAAATTGTCAACATATTAATGAACTCGACTGTGCATTAATGTATTTAAAAATTAGGATTTAAAATATATTAAACTTCAGCGCTCTTTTAAGTTTCTTTTACTTGTATTCTCAGTCCTTTGTGCAAACACTTTTTGTTCACTTTTTTTTACTGTTTAGCTAAATAAGCATATATTTTATTTTATTGGGTAATTCCTTTATCAGGCCAGCGCCCTCTGTTTTTTTTATTATGTTTGTCATAAGGTAACTGCAAAATGAATACGTTATAAACTGTTACAATGAATAAGCTGCCTTCCACATAATATGGCTTTATCTCCTCTCGTTACTGACACTATGTGATGGGATATGGGTTTGATTACAAATAAAACTATCAACACTGCAACTCTCATCAAAATGCGATCAATAGTTTTTGTAATAGACAGATCAGAATTATTTTTAGAATTGTTTTGTTTTTAGATCGTCCAATTCAGGTTCAAATAGGCTAATCGACCAATAAAATTTGTGACATCTACCTAAAAGGTAGATGTCACAATTTTTATTGGTCGATTAATATAGATTAAGGACCTATGTGACAATTTCCAAGAGAGTTATTTATCAAGTATCTAAATTATAACTAAAAGTTACAGATTTTAATATAAAAATCAAATACAGCTTTTATTTTATTTTGTTTATGTAATTAATTAATTAATTTTAATTTGTTTAAGATAAATATATTTTATCTTTTAAATAACGTTTCCTTGTCGATTGTGATACAGGCTCTTCTTAATGAGATTTTTTAAAAATATTTACATAAACTTGTTTACGTTTCAGGATAACCAGAGCATAGCCCACGGTGAAAGCTTCCAGAAAGTCGCCAAAGAATGCTGGGAATCGAATCCCGAGCAGCTGGTGGCCGTGGGAGTCAACTGCTGCGCCCCATCTTATGTGTCAAACCTCCTGAAAGGGTTCAATGAAGACCGGCCACACGCCCCCATTCCGCTTATCGTATACCCCAATTCCGGCGAAAAATACAACCCTCAAATAGGGTAAGATTTCCTACCCGGATAACTTATCTGCGGTTTAGTTTATTCCCGAGTGAATGTAATTGACAAGATTATTTATTTCAAATGTACGAGTGATGCTAATGGAATTCCCTTTTTATGCCAACTCTTCATGTCGATGACGTTAAGATCTAGTTCATCTAGTCCGGTCAGAGCCTTGTGGAACTAAAAACATTACACGCAGTAAAGTTTTTCATTTTGTAAAACTGTTCTCTGCACTAGGGGACATTACTGTCCGCGTCTCGAGGACGTCAGAAAAGTACAAAATTAAGTCATGGACATAAAGAACAAACTTTGTAGATGAACTTCATCTCATCTTCTATTCATATTTTTTCTTTAAGATAAATGTTTCACACTGACTTATTCTTCTTTCTCAAGGAATGCGCGACAGCTGTTATGTCGTCGTAACAGTTGTTGCGCTTATGTCTATTGGACCACCAAAAATAAAATAGGCAATATAGGGACCAGCGTATAATTTTATTATCCTGCCCTACCATCACCTTTCTTGCTACTGAAACTCTATTCTATGGAACGTTGTGCATGATAAACTGTTCAAATTGTATTTTAGTTTTCGTATAGGTACATATATACCTACGACATAGACCGGGGCTATATCAAAAGAAAAATTAAAGGCTCTGAACCAAATAACGCAAGTAGGCTACAAACCATCAGTACTAATGCGGTTTACCTTTCAGATGGATAGACCGTGACAAGTGCGAAGCCGTGGAAGTCTTCGTCCAGGAGTGGCTGGAGCTGGGCGTGCGGTACGTGGGCGGTTGCTGCCGGACCTACGCCGCTGACGTCACGCGCATCCGCAACCAGGTCCACAACTGGAGAGACCGGTGGCGGTTCAATGCGCAATCAAATAGCACTGCTAACTAAACTCGATGATGACTTAGGCTGCAGAACAGGTGGAGTTGGCCAGATGGAGTTCGATAAATTATAAGAATTAAGTTCTTCTACTTTGATGTTATCGAGAGAGGAAAGAATTTGGCCAATTAGGCTAAGTCCACCAAGCTTCAAAGAAATCCCTGATAGATACCTACTGAACGTTAAATTTTCGCTTTGTGTTATGTTCAAATATCTGCTAGTTAGTTAACACGGGATATTATTGGTCGAACTATGCCTTAATGACCATAGTTGGAAGACGCAAACCTAATAATAGATTGTACGCTAATTGCATAATATTTCGAGACACGCAAACAAGAGCATGCAAAATATTTGCAATTTATTTTATAGCCTCTCGATCAATATTCTGCAACATCTAGATCTCAATTTGTTCTATCTAGCACCTAGCCTTCTTCGCCCGTTGTTCTAGCCATTCGGGTGGTTGGACTTGGGAAATCCGCCATTAAATGTACATTAGGTTTCATTTTGTATAGTACATTTTCTCAGGGTGTTATTTCACTGAAATAGATCGACGAAGATCGATGCCTTTGACGTTTAAAGAGCTAATAAGAGCGAAACACTGCGCTGTTCGATGATTGATCATCGTCGATCGATTTTGGTGAAAAACAATAATCTTGAATCGATTACCCATTTATGAACTGATCTAATTTCGTATAACTATTTTATTTGTGATTATGTGCCATTTCGTAAAGTATAAGTGACTGTTAATATTGTGTCTATACTTATTTTATGAATAAATTAAAGGTTATGTTTTATAGTTACGTTCATTTTTATTCATTTACCAAATTTACGCATATGACCTACTTTGGCAGACGCTGAATTTTCGAACAAGAAGAAAGAGACCATATTTGAAAGAAATAGGTAGATAGATATTAGAACGAGTTATTAATCCTAATACCCATTTATTGAGCTAGCGACAACTACTTCTATGTACTACAAGGAGATTTGTAATGAAAATTCCAATCCCACATCTCAGAATACACTGGCTCAAGCAGAGCTGATTACACTCACGCACTTTACCTACACCTATATATTTAGGTTTCAAGCACATGTACATTTCCAGGCACCACGTTACTCTTGCTACTGTTCTGTAAATATTAGCGATATTTTAGAATAATATCTACTATTAAGATAAGAGTTGATTATAGTTTTTCTCTCTGTTATCATAATATTATGGGAGGACGCACAAATTTTGATAAAGCCCTGGGAAGATGTTTATTCTTGCGGTGTCCCATTTGCCAGAATCATACCGCCTCGGGTCAAGAAAAAACTTAGTAAGCTTCTGTCTCTATCAAATAATTATAGTATTTATAACTACGTGTAGATACTCACCCTCTCCTCAATAGAACATCGCTCGAAACGATTCGAAAGGTACGTTTTTTGAAAGCTTCTTTTTCAACCCAATTAAATTTTCTCGTGTCCGGAATAAAAAATATCGATCCTCTTCGGAAATATGTACAATCATGAACGATTTATTTTTCATTCGCTTGACTGCCCGGTGTTTTGTTGAACCCATTGATCCAAGAGTGCGTTGGCATTCAGCTGCTTAGTGGCTTAGTTCAATTAACATGTTATCGGGCATGACTGTACCTTATTTATGAGAAATAGAGATAGTGCTTTTCAATACTATACTACGATGATAACAAATACATACCAACCAAACTTGCTAAGATTATAATATATCTACAAGAAGTTTTGTTTAAGTCGAAAGAATAGCCACTTTTTGTCCAATGAATGTCATCGTAGTAATTTCAAACTGGGACCACAGTATATGCACAACACTACAATACCGTACCGAATCCACCTATCGTCACACTATCGTAGCAACACGACATGTAGAATAATGCTACGAAAATTGTACAGCTCGAGGCGTTATCACTTGTCGCGGCTTCGGCGTTCGTTTGCTACAACAGCTGTGTTAAAGGACTCAGCAAACGCATCACAACAGTTTTCAGGTAACGCAAACAGCTAATTCTCTGATTCCCTATCGAGGTTTCACATAAATCCTCTACCTCAACATAATGGTAGGAATAACTTATAAAATATGCTTCAAATAATAGGTTGGTACATGTAATAAGTAATGCGGTAAGATTTGGGCGAGAGCGTCGCACCGCAACGATTTACGACCACAATAAACCATTTTCATTAGATGACTCTTGGAGCGAGGCAAATGGTGCACGCGAATCTTTTATAATCATCTTTCATGTGCTATTATATGCACATAAGAATATTTGTAGGTACTTGTGTATGTAGTCTTAGTCAATCTATCCTCTTATGATTAACATTGCAAGTCCATATCCTCGAATCGTAGGAGTGTTATTTTTGGGTAGTAGTCGGCCAAACAACGAAGGATTCGGTGTAGACCTCTTCGAGACCAAGAATTCAGCTAAAAGCACTCATGTAGCAAAAAATGTAGACTGTACATTCGTTACTACGACTGTCATGAAGTGTAACTTAGTTACCTTCCACTTGTAGCGGCTAGCAATTTCGTTTATGCTGTCGGTTGCGTAAAAAACATAGATAACCATCCTTAAATTTTGGCGCAATAAGAAAAAAAAACGTATTATTAACCCATAGATACAGTTTAAGTTAAAGTTTGCCTAGAGTAAGGATTGATAAATATCCATAACCTTAAATTTTTACTGTATGTAGGTATCTACGTTATTTATTTAATTTATGACGGCCTGCAAAATTAAAAAAAGAATGTAAGACATAATGTTTGCGACAAAAACAATGAGAAAATGAATAAATTATCCCAGTCTCTAAATACCAACTGTAACCTACTTACAGCATTTCGTTGTCGCAAATATTTAATAAACACGTTACTAGAGATGGGCCGAATATAGGTTTTGCCGAATACCAGATATCACATAGTATTCGGTTCAAAACACTGCCAAACCGGATATTCGGCCGAACTATTCGGTTTTGACTTGGCACTGTCCCGCTGATCTAATGGTTAGCATATACGCCTCTCACGACGAGGCCTCGGGTTCGATTCCCAGGTCGAGCAAAGTGTTTAACAAACACTTAGTGTTTTTTATGAACTTACCGTCAGGAAATTCACAATAGCAGCGCGGAGTCGTTATTGTGCCTATGGCGACAGGCCCATGAAACCTTAACATAACAGGTGATGTGTGGGAGTTGTAGATCTCTGTCAAACCCTTCTGGGCGTGATATAGGTGTGATGGTATGTTCTGTTATTCGGTTTTATTAACATGCAATTCTGGCGCGCAAATAAAGTGAGTAGGGGAGACCTAGGTGAGTTGTGACAGAGGAGAGTTGTTACAAAGACGATTTCGTGAAACCTATGACCGTTAGCGAGCTGACAACGTCGCGCAATAGTCATTTAGAGACGAGCTACTTGACGCAGTACGCGCCAGAGGCGCAGGGCACGCGATTGCGTGATTGCGACATCTTGATAGAAAAAAAAATGAAAAGTAAGTTTTTTATCAATATTTCGATTGTATTTATATCGTGAAGTATTGAATGAATGTGGCTATGCTTTTCTTTCCTATATTGTGCGGTTTTTGAAGTATCAATAAGTGGCATTGAATTGTTGTGTTTG
Organism: Hypena proboscidalis; assembly: GCA_905147285.1. NCBI lineage: Eukaryota > Metazoa > Arthropoda > Insecta > Lepidoptera > Erebidae > Hypena > Hypena proboscidalis. The sequence continues at coordinate 7,751,480 of LR990130.1, forward strand.
CATCTTGTTTTGAAATTATGAATTATTATTCTGGCCAGGTCGCGATATTTGCCACATAGGAGAGTTGTGACATGCTGTCACAACTCTCCTATTTTAATTTATTTTCTGTTAAGTTTAATTAACATGCTATTTGCATTTTTTAAATTTTATTTATGTGTATGTTTGTTTGTTTTAACCAATTATTAAAACCTTAATTTGACATAAAAGTTGTTCGGCAATTTAAGTCTATCTTAAATGTGTCATTTTTGTCAGGGTTTTATTTGGGCATGTGGTTTGGTGTTTGCTTGCTAAATTGCTATTTTTTAACAATTTCAGAATGCGTAATAAATATGAAGAACCAAGAATATGAAATACCAACAAGAAAGGTGAAGATGATGCGGAAAAAGATGCAGAAAATGATTGTTTTTGCATGTGCTGCCTTGAATCGTATGCCAGTAGCAGATCAAATGAGAAGTAGGCCCAGTGTCTCGAATGCAAAGGCTGGTCTCACGAAGATTGCACTGGAGGCGAGCTGCAATACGTGTGTCATAATTGTTTATCAGATTAAGTTAAGATTTTTGACTGATTTTCTTACAATTGATCACAAATAATGTTATAATTACCTAAAGAAGATTAAATACTTGTTATTTTAGTATTAAATATGATTGCAGTTCCTATAATGTATGCAAATGTTGATTATTAAAGTATATTTATGCAAAACAACGCGTGTTTTATTCATAACTCATACAAAAGTATTTATCTACGAAATATACTGAAGATACTCGGCTGTCACAACTTACCTTGGTACTTGTCACAACTTACCTTGGTGTTAGGAGAGTTGTGACAAAAGGAGTTCTGCCAGATTACGTGGAATTTCCCAGAAACCTTGTAATTTCTATAGACTTTGATGTCTGTTTTTAAAAGAGTAAGAATTGAGCTATAGTAAGGTATAGAGTTTATTATCGTGGTATGATTCTATATTGAGATATGTTAATTTAAGTAAAAATTGACACAACTCTCCTAGGTCTCCCCTACGTGTCTCCGTACGGCGCCGGCGCCGTCAGAACTCGCAATATTATACTAACTTTCACAACTCACTATCAAATTAAATGGCAACTGTCTTACTTATCGACCATACATCTACTACTATTAGTTGACTGAAAACGAATGTGTAGAGTGAGTGATCTAGGATCTAAGCGATTTCTTTTGCAAGTTATTCAGGGCTCTTAGGTGAGCCGATGTGGAGAGGGGGGATATAAAGTCCCAAATATTTCGGAAACGGTGCATCGCGTTGTAGAGATTAAATGTCTCATGTGTAATAAAAGCATGAAATTATTTCACAACTTTTATCTCAACACTGTTTTTAAACTCCTACTTTTTCACCGAACAGTCAGCCGCATAAGAATATTCGGTTCAACTGCCGAATACTCGGCCCATCCCTACACGTTAGAAGAATATTATAAGATCATTCCTATAACTGACTTAGCTAATATTTACTAATCAATTCAACCTTTCTTCATGAATGTTCCTAATATTAATAAATTGACCAGCTTACTTCCAAAGCAAATAAACCTAAACAAATAACATCACCTTATCCGTAAACCTAAACCTCGTCTAATATATCACGTAATAAATCAGTAAGTATTAATAAACATCATCGATAAATGTTATTAATGAATTGTCAATGACTTGCGAGAACGACGCGCTCTTATTAGGGAACTCTCGCTGTGCACAGACGTTCTAAATGAAATAATCTTTTATTTCTAACTTCAAACGCGTTGTTATTTATGTACGCAGAGGTAGGTAGGTATTCAAAGAAGTGGGAAGATACCGCCTCCGACAGTAAATTGAAAATGAAATTAAAAACGGCCACGTTTGTTGTTGGTCATGCCGGGTTGGCGGAGCGGTGACGGCACTCCAAATTTCTTGTTGCTAGAGAAATAAAAACATTCCGGCATTTTATCAGCTATTACTGGAGGAATGGCCAGTAATTGGATCGACGACGTCTTGTAATCTCTCTCGAAGTAGTACACTGATACGTCTCGTAACAAGGTCGTTTAAGTATGTCTCTGAAGATTTGAATTTACATTTTTCTAGAAAAGGTTTCCCGAGGCAGCGATCATGCTACGCTGTACTTTTAGTTCTGCTCAACAAAAAACTATGTCAAAAGAAGCTACAAAAATAAAATGTGGCCAAGGACGAGTAGACAATGAAGTTTCACAAAGGTTTACTTTTGTACTCGATTCTAACAAAGCAATTCAAAGTCTTTAGAAGTATTCCACGATCTTAACAACCTACCTCATGCAATGTCTTCTCATCATGACTCATCAGGAGATCCTCGGTCAGTATATTGGAAAAATAGGTACAAAGCTTCGGTATAAATAATAATAATAATAATAAATAAAATAAATAATAATAGTACCTAATCATGAAGTTTTTTAATAGTTTTTTCGCAAATTCGAGCCTGAGCTGTCCTCACAGATTATGTCGTAAAGTTACAATTATCGTAGGGTTTTTTCAAACTATTACATGGATACCTCTGTACTTGTCAAATATAAGGGAGACAAAATACTCAATTGTGCTATTCACAACATTTCTATTGATATTGATAACGAATAATAGGATCAAGAAATACCCACATACCTACTTTCCCTATTTACCTCGAGTCATTCACATCTGGGCAGCAGAAAATAAACTGAAGGTCGTCTTCTTTTTTATTGCGTTAAGATAATAATAGGGCTACGCTGATAGTTGTCCAATTCTGTAGACCGAGCTATACATACAAACCGTAGCTATTCAATCTATCTAATCAAGAATTTTGTTTTGCTCATTCTTTTTTTAGCCAATCATAATTATGTTATTGTAGGTGCCTATATGCTTTGCTGAACCTACTTACGGGTAATACAGTACCTATCTATTTATCTACTATGTACTGATCGTCACTTATATATATGTAGACTCTTCGGACGTCCCCTTTCGTAAACATCATTGCTAATTCAGACAGAATTTTAAAATGAAATCAGGGTACAGATTCGAACGCAGTAGTCTTGCAACGCAAAACCTGCCCCTCCCAGATACTATTACTAGGATGCAGTGAACTAAAGGGAATCGTTGTTTAAAGAGTAGGTGTTTTTATATCGACAGCAATGCTTTGTCCTCGTGTGACGCCTACGATAGCGATTCACCTGGATGAGCACGCGGTGAACCGAGGCACCCGTCACCACACTAACCTATGTAGTTTAGAATGGTTACCTACCCCTTTCAGGTGATTTATAATCGATCACGTTGTAATTGTAAACTCTTATAAATGCGTTAATTACGATGGGTACGAAGCCTTCTGACAGTGACTTATTAGGTTTAGAGTAAATTATTATACTAGTTTAATTTAAGATCCGTTTAAGATAGTTTAATTTACATAAAAACATACATTTTATATTTTTCTGTAAATAAAACTAAAAAAATGTTACTTAAGTTAACTTATCAACGTCAATTGTTCACAAAACTAAATGTTCTATGTAGAGCTTTTGTGCACATGGCCATGTGTTTCAATAGTATTTTCACATTTCTCATGTTTCGCTTATCAACAAGGCTATGTCAAAAATAACACGTCAACCTAAATCACACGTACACAACGATTCCCTACGTCCGGCGCACTGTGGGCAATTCGCGAGTTCTCCAAGGCGAATTGGCTAATCCTTTATCTATATAATCCCACCACGATGGCAAGTCAAAATAAAATGTGACTCAGCCATCGACACGACGAAGAAGACTGGCTAGACAGACATGCGTTAAATGAGTGAAACTAGCATATTATTATTAGACTAAAAAAAAATGTATTCCGAATTCTAAACACCATGTATATATGAAATCACAGATGGCACTTTTAGAAAGGTTCCTACACAAAGTTGCATTACAATAAATTACAAAGTCCAAGCGATAGGTACCGCAGTTTATTTCTATATAAGGTGCTTTGCACGCGGCTATGTTACCCTCTGGAATCGCATTACTACTCCACTGCAATTCTACTATACCTATTCCAAGATTCTAAGATGAGATTTCGAGTAAAACTTGGTAAGCTAACTATTGTGAAATCCTTTGTTTTCATATATCAACGTTATGCCTGCTTAAATGGGGTTTTAGTTCTTATCTGATTAATATTATTTTCTCTATTTTAAATCCAACTATTAGTTTTGCTAGAATAGTTCATCTTTTAACAAATGCTATGAACTTATTATCTATCTATAGCTAAAGGAGCAAACATAATTAAAAGCAGCATGAGCATATAAATCATGTAACGTTCATTTAAAAGGTTATGATACATTGTCATTCCTAAGTAGCGTGAGAAACATAACCATACATACATAGATATCATACTCGTACCTTGTGAAAATAGGTATAGTTACGAGTATATTATTTGTTATTTTGACGACTGGATGGCGGAGTGGGTAGTGTACCTGCCTGCGACGCCGAGGTCGTGGGTTCGATTCCCACTTAAGACAAATCTTTGTGTGCATGAACACGGGGTTTGTCTTAGTCTGGGTGTTTCTATGTATAATAAGTATATATTTACAAAAGAAAAGTATATATGTATTAGTATCAGTTATTCTAGTACCCATAGTACAAGCTCTGCTTAGTTTGGGACTAGATGGCGTTGTGTGTGAGTTGTGAATTATTTATTTATTTATTTTGCATGTTATTAGATCGTAGTTGCGACTTTTAGACCGACGCTGTTGTAGTCATTCTTCGATTTTCGAAAGCATCATTATAAAAGTACGTGAGGTTGGTAAGCACTAAGGCATTAGCATGTCTACTTTATCACAAATTATTTCTATACCCATAAGTGCTTTAGAATAGAATAGTATCTTACTAATAAGGAAATAATATTTTAAATGCAAAGTTTATGAATAAGGATGCGAGCGTAGCCGCGGGTGGAAGGAACTAAGTTTAGAATAAAACGCAAAAAATTCTTAAAGCGTATGAAATTTAATACACATGATTAACATTTACTCTCTTTAGCGTCGAGTAATATATTCTTAGATTGTAAAGCTGCAATGGCAAGAGTGCGGTCGTGCTTCTCCTCATTCAACTGAAGTTGTAAATTCTTCACATCCAGTTTCAACGTTTTCACTTCGTTCTGTAGCCGCAAGACAATCGTCCACAGGCTTGGCGACCCCAGCCCCGTCGTAGAGTGTATGGGCAAAGACGGCGAACGCACTAAAGTTTCTATCGCGGGCGTCTCATCGTCGCACTCTGAAAACACAATTGCATTAAAACAAAATTGCATTCTCCACGGATAATTTTCCGATGGATATTTTATACGATACCCACCTTTTGTTGTTGCTTAATATTTATTTCGGTGAATATACAGTGAGAAGAGATAAAATAGACTCTACATATAAAAACTTGTGGCTAACGCTAACCTTTGTTTTCTTACTCATTTGGCTGAAAGAAGATAAAACAGTACCTAATTCCTCGAGTCCATATTAAACTCTTATCTTAATGTACTTAGGATTTCAGCTTTTGTGATAGGTAGAAATTAATTATATCAGTCTACAATAAATTCAACCATGGATTTTCCTTTTTCTCAATTGCTATGAAAAAAAGAACCTAGGTAGTAAGACACTATAACCACATAGCTAATTAATTAAAAACGTCTAATTCGTTCTTTACTATAACCCCAGGTGATGGTCGGTTCCATGATATACTTTAAAGATGTTGAAATATTACCGGCAGATATTTTGTTTGAAGGTAGGTACGTAGAACATAATATATTGTGTTGATATCAGGCATCGGTAATACTTTTTGCTACCGTTTGTTTGCATGCATTAAAAGTTTTTTGTTTATTTGATTCTATAGCGAGATCAGATGTAACACGAGACTTAGCTCCAATTTCACAGATGTTATTGTTAGATACTCCTTAGATACACATAAATGACAGCTATGTTCTTTTTTTCAAGTGTAACTTGTAATTACTGTAAAACTGTTATTTATCGTTATCGACCTATCCGGAACCTCCGAAGCTGGTATAAACTAAATTATTATTTCCGTATTACACATTCCGCAAATATGGTAAAAATATGGATGCAAAAGTACTCCTAGGATGGTCGAGTACTAGTTCGTGAAATCATTTAAAAATAAAACAAACAAATCATTATTATTCATCCTCTACGTTCCTATTCACCCAGTTTTAGCTGTTATTTTTATATGTAGAGTCCACTGTGTGAGCATACAGCGCTTTTTCATCGTGTTCATAGATTACAATAAAGGTTGCATGGTGCAGGACTTTCTTCGTAATTGGCTGTTAGTGCAACTATAACTGATGACGGAGTAGATCAGTGGAGCATTCATACATGTGTTTCATCAAAGCAAGTAGCGACCAGGGACCAGGGCAAGCAAACGAGCGTGAGATGGATTTAGTCACGTTTTTGTCATATTTTTATATAGGGAAACATGACAAAATCTATCTTACGCTCGTATGCTTGCCCGGCAGGTATAATGTGTAGCTAGTTTCGGGAATTGCCGACCTAACCGCATTCTGTCCGAAGTTATAAAGACCAATCCACAAATGGTTAAGCTCGTACTACTGTTATAGATAAGGTTGCACTTATTGACATATCTTGAACATACTTTAATATTACGGCAATTTTCAGAAGCTGTATCAAAATATTTACTGTGTGCACCCTAGCTTACCAGTTATTTGCAAATACAAATTACTAGTATTCTTGTTAAGCTTAATTCCTTTGTGTTAAGAGGAACTGCACGTCCGCGGTGTAAAGGCCAGGATTCGAACACACAATCTCTCGATCGTTATTTCATTTTATAGCGGTTACGTACTCATACTACAGCGAATTCGTGATCAGTATTTTGACTTAGCAAACCCTACGGCTCTTCAAACTTGATACAGATTTTGTTTAAATTAGAAGAGAAAAGCAGCATAACGTCATGTCTATATAACCCATAAGAGTATGGCAGAGAAGTATAACACCTTCATTTATGTTCAGATCACATGAGATAGGGCGTGAGGAAAACCATGTTCGCATTATACCAACACATATAATGTAGGTACCTTACCTCAACTATGTGAATGTGTTCAATGCTCATGATAATAACATATACCTAATAACACTACAGCCATTACATGGAAACCCCTTTATCTCACGTTACATAATACACTATTATAGGTATTTAACTGAACATATCGGCTCCAACAAACTTCCAAGTCCGTAGCAACTAGCAGCATTTCCAAGTTTATACTTAAAGTTATCTCTTAGTAAGGAAACGCTCGACTAGACGCACACATATACCAACTATCCCCGCAGGTTGGTAATGGGATGGAACCTTGTCACACACAATTCACTTTTTTCAAGAGCGCCTTAACTGTCGCAGTTGTCTGTCGTACAATTAAAGTGAATTGTTTATTTATTCATTATGTATAATGCAATGATCATTATATTGCTTACAGTCTTAAAACAAACGCAACAAAATGTAGAAACATTAAAAACATTATAAATTAAATAGAGTATGAATTAATTATAAACTTAAAATTTCTAAAATTAATAAGTGCGTATAAATTAAATTATATGAAATAAAAATAGCAATTATATAAATGTAACAAATATTATTAAAATAACACATAAATCCAATTTAATTATAATTATAATAATATATACTTTTTTAAATTATGTTTTTACTAATTGAGACAAGGTTCCATCCGATTACCAATTTGCGGGGATTGTATCATCAAAAGTCGAAGTGGTGTCAGTGTTAATGATAACTACAATTCCATAGAAAAATAAATATAATATAATAACACACAATTTCAGTATTGCATAAAGATTAATAGGATATAGAATACATATCGGATAAACAAACGTCTTCGAATAACTTATACCTCTTCCGTTTTATGTGCATTTGTATTAAAAAGTGGAATTAATATAACAGTGGGTTAAAATATAATCAATTTAAAACTAGATGAGGAACAAGTTGTACAATACAAAATTCCCTATCACGGTTTGACAACATAATATAAAATCATCAATTCTGTAAAATATGGTAAGGTATGTCGCACAGACGAGGCGAAGCGTGTCACCGGCACAGGCACAATATTTTTTTTTGTGTCCTATGTGAGCGCAGAAAGCGACGCGATGCGACACAACACCGCGTCGCATTCGTCATTCACCTAGGATACCGGGTGACACAAAGCACCCGGTAAGGAGTTGACGGACATCTAACTGCATAAAAAAAGCGGTGCGCCTCTCCTGTTTACAACTTCCTTAAGGTCCCGGTATAAATAATGTGATCTCTAATGGTTAGGAAATTGCCTGAGTATTTTTAATGATTGCAGGTTCAAGATAAATATAAAAATAACTGTATAAGGCATATTGAGCCTTTAAAAAGTAACATAAAGCCTGTATCTAATTTAGACAACTATTCATCGTTAATTTATGCCTTTTTTTTACCAAACTGCATTTAATTTGACAACTTTGCTAATAATTTATAGTAACTTATACAATGTAAAAAAATAGCAATTTTTCAAAAGTATTTACGTCCGAAGTCCGAAAATATGTAACCGGCAACTAGTTATTTCCAAAAATACCATTGAATTATACCATGATTACATGAGTTGAGGTGTCAGAGGACTTCCGTTAATTTGTTGAGACCTTGCATAATATAATGCAAGCCACACACTAGGGAATACAAATTTAAGCTTGTACATGCAAATCGTTTCGTATGTTAGAAATTTGTGTCAGCACCGACAATCTGCATTTGACGTGTGTGACCAGAACTCCCATAAACTTGGGAAAAGCAACTAAACAAACAACAATTTAAATATAATCTAATAATATATTACTGTATAAATGTATTTATGAGGCAAATAACATACATAGTGATTTAAATGTATAATGTATAAAAGGTATTGTTGTACGACACCATAAGTAAATATTAAGTAATTATTAGACTGACACAAACATAGAATAGCTAAAATTTATAAAGAAACCAATGGATTAAATCCATGTTTATAGTGTTAGTTTAATACATCGGTACATAAATAAACACTACGCACTTCTTATATTATTGTTAATAAGATATAAATAAATCGAATACATAAATACATTCAATATAGATTCGTTTCAGAGATTACACCAGTCAGTTAGTATTTAAATTTAAACATATTTCATAAAATTTACAACCAACAAATAAAATAATATAGCCTTTATCACATTCCTAATCTGAAATAGGTACCTACCAAAAGAAAACGTAGAATTACAGTCAAATTCGCGAATTTGTGAGTCAATTTGCATCAATTACATATCGTATTCAAAACACATTCATTACGTTTCGAGACGAACTGCTAAAGGCTTGATTTACACTGAAGGTAACAATGCTTCGCTTAAACAAGTATTCTGACAAATGGATGCAAAATTAATTTTGGTACAAAACGTTTCCATGGATAGTTGCGGCTGCTACACCGTACAGGGGAGGGAGCAATAAAGTTCTCGAGAATTTAAGGCTTTACTGCCTGACGTATGCCATAGATTTCCAGCAAGACAACGAGGAATTAAGACATTAAAACTACGAAAAAATAAAAAGACCAGCATTCAGGGTCATGATTGCTTAGATTTCCTAGCGATGTCATTTGCACCCATGATAGGCAAACAAATAATTTTAAAATACAATGAATAAAAGGATGTTTAAAATCTGTTGCTAAGGTCTTTCAGATATTTTTTTTGTAGCAAGCAAAAGAAATAAGCATGCGACACTGAAGCCATGCAACAATGCAGTGTTGCCCCTGTCTAAATCAAGCTATTCAAACTATAGCTATATGAGTACAATACCATTATCTCTTACTCGGACAATGAGTACAAATTCTTGTACACAAATCGAGTAAATCTATCCATAGATTGAACGGTTGCATCGGCACTAAGCGGCGCAGATTGGTAATCCGATATTTGATACGTTTTATCTATGTATTTGGTGCTCATCGCTACTCGCAACAAACAATCGATACAGCAGCCGCATGTCAATGATCTCACACGATCGTAACATTGTACAATGTCAAAATATTACAGCTTTCATGCTAACCGAAACTAAATCGAATAGGTAATCGGTCCTTCGAGCACATATTTTATGGCCGAAAAATTTGTATTTGACAGCTATATAAAAGTTATGGATATATTCGTTTATTTATATATATATTTAGTTTTTTTTTTCTATCCAAAAAGCATAGCACTATAGCCTAACTAAAACAAATATATCCAATATAAAGCAAAGTACGCGAGGCAGTCAGATTTTTCAGTTTCCACTTCAATTAATCAGTGCTAGTATTTGCTTGACAAACTTCACTATTTTTAGCTCTTTGCCCTAATGGGATGTGGGAATAGCGCGTCGCTGAATCATGTATAATATTTTTGTTGGTGACGCAAAATGTGTGTAATATCATCAGTGGAATTCGTCATAAAATCTTTAATTAAAAATAATGATACGCACACTTAAATGTGATTGATTTTAATACCTTATTTAAACCCTCGAAAGGATTGGAGAATGAGGGTAATTAGATGCGTGGTAAACATTATTTAATTACATAAATTGCTTTCACAAATGGTAATAAAGGCGAGACACGTGTTCGGTGATAGAATGAATGGAACAAGTCGAAGCGTAGGCAGAATATGCAGTTGGCACTGGCACAGTAACGTTCGTATGTAAATGCTGCATGCAGTGCTATGCGCTATCCTGTTCAATATTAAATGAATGGCACGCGGCGGCCGCTGCCCGCTGTGATTACCCGCCACACAATCTAATAACTCGCCTCACTTGTCTCTATTAACCCTGCCTCCCTGCCCCGACAAACATTAGCTTTTTGCTATTTCGACGCCAGTATGCGTCCCTGTACTGTGTACTCTTTAAATATTGTCAACGCTAAACTGTTAGCTGCTGTGGATATTGTTAGAAACTGAATTGCAGTCAGACCGTGGTTTTTTGTATGTTTTTATTTTATGCACCTATTTTAAAGAGATTTTAACTCAAAATTACAAGCGAATGTAATTTCTAGAGCATGTCTTTAGGTGCGTTGTTAGTGCCGCCTACTGAAACTTTTTGCTCAAGGAAGTTACGTTAAGTGTTCAGAGTATTAAGTTTTTTGTAGTAGACTTCTTTAGGAAGATACTCACTACAGGATCAATCCGCAACAATATTTTCCAAGATATTCATCAGAATAAACAAGTAAAGCACTGATAATCGATGGATATATTTTGTCACATTATCCAAGATTTTATAAATTCAAATACAAAGACTAGGCTAAGTCTTATCGCTTAGGTACTTTAGAAATATTTTAACACGCTTATATTAGCTTCACCTGTATGTTTGTTTGTTTGTTTGTTTGTTTGTATGTAACCGACTCCTTTGGACTCGATTTTGACCCACTTTAAACGGACAGATTTCATTCAAATTTTGCACACCTGTCAAAGATCGATGACAATGCAATAATTCGATAAAAAAAATTAAAAATATATAAAAAAAAAAAAAAAAAAAAAACGCTCTTATAAATAAACCAAACTAAAAAGTAGAAAATAAATAATAGTTTAAAAAAACTAAAAAACACGCTTTTAAAGTACTTCTAACTAAAAAGTGAAAAATAATTCCTAATATAAGCTGAAAAAAGCGTGGGGCGCTCTGTGCCATATTTTTCGTCTATCGAGCAACCCACGCTTTTTTCAGCTTATATTAGGAATTATTTTTCACTTTTTAGTTAGAAGTACTTTAAAAGCGTGTTTTTTAGTTTTTTTAAACTATTATTTATTTGTTATAAACACACTTTCGTGAGTAACGAGCGTTGCGATACATTTTCATTCGAAGTACGTTACATAAATTCTTCTTCTTTAAACTAAACTGATAAACTAACAAGTTTATAAAAGCACTTCCACTACAAAGTTTAAGTTGTTGTGCATTTTACACAACAAACTCAGACCTATACCGCTCGACAAAGATTTAAGAAAACATATAAATATTCAGGTAGGTGGCTCCATAACAAGATTTGCGATGGGCGTTGTCAACAACGTCAAATGTTCGCCGCTGGTAATGTAATATTGAATATTCCTTTTATCAGACAGGGGCTTACTATTGTGTGATATTCGAAACGTCAACCTGCTACCGTTTCTGACTTGAGCTGGGTTTGAGATCGTCGGCACTCAAAGACAGAATTCTTGTATTGATCTATTTGATCTAAGACTTCTTGATCGGTGTTTACCCATCTCTGCCCATATTGAAATCTTCGTTTTGTTTATTGTGGGGTCGGCTACTCGAAGTACGTGATGCGGTTCTAATCGGAATTTAATTACGGCCTTACGCGTGTGTAGGTTAATCTTCCGATAGAATTTAATCAAATATGTGTATGCAACGAAGTTGACTTTAAAAGGGAAAAGAGAACTTATTTAATAAGCAGAGATATGTTGAAAAGGTAGATACGGCATTGACCCAGTTGGCGTGGGCACACCATACTAAGTATTTACTACTCAGTGTGGCTTAGTCGACGTAGAATGATGGAAACGCAACACATGTTTGTACTCTGGTGCAGTTAAATCTCGTTTTATAAGGAATGTGAATCTAACCTTCGCGATAAACTTAAGTTTAGTTAAGATTTTAAACCGGCAAAAAAAAGGAGGACGTTCTCAAATCTTCGTGTATATATATTTTTTTATTTGCACATTAACCATACTCATAAAATAAATAACATCTGACTTGTCTGGAATGCACGCGCGTTGTATTGCCGTGCTGTTTCTTGCCTTAGTAAAACGAATGAAAGTACAATGTCTTCCCTTTTCAACTTGTCTATGTTGATAAGCATCCCCGTCAGAGTTTTTACCTTAAATCTGTACATTTCGACAGTCACATAGGTAAAGCGTTAACAATGTCGAACGTCAAATTTGCTAAATGGTCGACTAATCTAATAGTAATTGATTATTTAGATCGCGTTTTCAACGTCACATCATCAATGCGCTGAACATACTAATGAGAAATAATTTAATTCGAATGTGGGTTTGATTGTTTGTCACGCTTCTAAATAAGGTCGGTTTGATAACAAACGACCTCCATGAAAATTAGTATGGATGTCGTGTTGCTTACAATGTTACAAACTCGACTCTATCTCTCTAAGGACGTTAGCTACCTTTTTTTCTTTTTTTTTTATACTACGCCCAAAGCGAACGAACGTGTAGTCTACCTGATGGTAAGTGGAGTACAGCCCATGGACATCAACAATCCACAGAAACAGATTATGGATGCGTCGCTGCAGCTGAGGACTACGGTGTTATGCCTCATGTGCCAGTCATTTCAGGGCCTTTGTTCTCTTATCTCGTAAGTACTACTATAATTACTGATATTAGTGTATGTAATCGTAGTTGATTTGCACTTTTTGTCGTATAAGGCAAATAAATGAAACCAAAGCCCTCTGGGCTGAATGAAACGTCACTAACAAGCCTGTTACCGTTTGGCTATCAACTACAGACAAAAAATATCGAGGATTTAGTTATGCAACGAACACAACTTTTTGGGTTCCGTACCCAACAGGAACCCTATAACTAAGACTTCGCTGACCGTCAGTCCGACTGTCAGGCCTTATCTCATGAACCGTGATAGCTAGACAGTTGAAATTTTCACAGATGACTCATTGTTGGCGCTATAACAACAAATACTAAGAACCATTTAGGGGAATAAACATTAAGGGGAGGAGGCTCCAATACAACAAACGTGACTTTTTTGCTCGTTGCAGCTCGATATTGATAACGGTAACAGGTAGACGCTTGAAATATTTGCAGATTAAGTTATATATTTAATTTACAAATAAATAATTTAATTAAAATGAAATTAATATTTAAGGATGCCCCACAGCCATGATATTTAATGCCGTTTTATAGATAATGGTACGGAACCCTTCGTGCACAAGTCCGACTCGCACTTGGACGGTTTGTTTTATCCGCCGAGTATCAAGCATATAACCAAATGGCTTTAATACATACTGAAATAAAATTCGTAAATCAAATCAATAAACCTTTACAAACATAACAATGTCACATGGGTATATTGGTGTGGGCATTTTGATTATGTTGTAAAACAATGAATGATATTTACCAATATTGACTTCCCAGGCGGCTTAGTCCGCGTGAAATATCAATGAAAACTAACACTATGAAAACATAACATCACGCCTATATTAACCAGAAGGGTCTGGCAGAGGTATACAACACCCACACTTGACCTGTTATGTTGAGAACTTGTGTTAGGGGGCGAGCATATCGCCATCCACCGACCATAATTCGAACTCCGTGCAGTTATTGATGGCAATTACATTAATATCCTTTTTACCAGACCCGGGAAACGAACATGAGACCTCGCGTAAGCGGTGCGGAAATTATACCGCAAGACCAACAAAGCCGTAAAATTCAATTAATTAACGTTATTTCTTAATGACATGACTGGGAGATGCGCTGATCTCCGGATCCTCAATGTATTTATTTAAAGGTTCGTGCAATGATAATATCGGAGTTAAAATGCGCAGACCGCCGAAGCCAAAGTTCGAATTAGATTAAAATGTAGCAGACTAGAGTGTTACCACTTCACAGTCACTCGTACATTTTCATAAAACTGGTAGAGCATTTTTATACTAGATCAGCTCCTATTCTGGAGATCTTCAACAACTGTTCAAAAGTGTAAGTGAGTTTGTGCAATGATGGGAGTACATGCGTTGTCGTGAAAATGCCAGGCCGCAAACGCCACAGATTAAATGACATTAACACGTAAGTGGATAAAGTGTGACCATTGTATCTCTTCACAGTTACTCAAATTCACAAAACTAGTAAATTCTACTATTAATTTTATATAGTTTAGTGATGCTTTACTAAATATAACACCACTATACAATAACCGCACGTAAACTTCAGATACTCAACGTCCGATCAAAAGTGTGAGCGAGTTTGTGCAATGATGGGCGTGCATACGTTATCGTGAAATTGCCAGACCGCAGACACCACAGTTTAAATGAGATTAACACGTAAGTGGATAAAGTGGGACCATTGTATCACTTCTCAGTTACTCGCATTCACAAAACTGGTAGACGCTTCTAGTACTTTTGACTATTTAAGTGATGCTTTACTAAGTAGAACATCACTAAACTAGAACCGCTCCTATTCTCCAGATCCTCAACGTCCGATCAAAAGTGTGAGCGAGTTTGTGCAATAATGGGCGTGCATACGTTATCCTGAAATTGCCAGACAGCAGACACCACAGTTTAAATGAGATTAACACGTAAGTGGATAAAGTGGGACCATTGTACCCACACTTAGTAGGTTAGTGCTACGAACGATACTCCGGACTATCACCGTATTCTCGTAATGCGATTAGTTCAGAGTGTTAGTTATTTTATTAAGCGCAATTAACTTTAAGAATGAATAAAATTATAGCAGTTTACAAATTTTCAGTACTAATATATCTATAGTTTTATGCGTAGAATTATTATAACACCTAGAAATCGAGTACATACACGCATAATAAGTAATTCTTGTTTGTGTGCGCGGCGTAATTTTCACTTGACTTGGGACTCTTGTCTGAAGACTAACAGTTTTTGCGTTATTAATTATACATGGTTTAAGAAAGATTGTTTATCTATGAAGTGTAAAATTAAGACTGACGCATTGATTTCCTTAAATTCCTCTAGTAATATTCTCGAGCTGCGAAATGTATTTACTAACTTTTCGAGATTCTCTTAATTATAAATAACGTGGAAGTGCTACCGAAATAGCAATAATATTGTACAAATAAATATTTTTAACCTTGGCTTTGATCTGAGTTAGAAATGTAGCGGGTAATGTACGTCTACCTACATAATATTAACAATATTAACGAGTTTAATCTGTAGAAGTTTACTTTTACTTGTTTTATAGACATTTTTTAAACTTGTGTTATTTTGGTGCCTGCTTCAGGTGGATCTTAGTTTATTTAAATTGGATGAATGTGTAAGAAATAGTGTAAGAGCGATTTGATAACGATAATTTTCTTTTATGATGGAAAAGGAAGCCGATTTTTGAGTTTTACCGACCTTAAACAAGTGGCTATATTATTATGACCGACGCACAGTGTGTTATTTTGGGTCAGATGCGGGACCTCCTTTTTATGTTTTTAATAGAAAGAGTGTCTAAATAATGCTTTAAATTCAATTCCGACGATTTTTCAATAAGTAATGACGTTATTCTGAAAACCATAGGAAAACCCTTTCAAGCGCTGTAGCGCGTTTACGATTGTATATTTTCACCATAAAATACCATAAATAAATAAGAAGTGTAATACCCACATTCCAATGCAAAAAAAAACACGCCAAATTTCACCACAGCCGTAGAAGAACGACCATTTCTACCAAATGAAAAATAATCTTTATGATGAACTTTATGTTACGAATTAAAATGCTTTAGATAGACAAATTATCTATTAAAAACATACAAAAGGATGTCCGCATCCGACTCAAAATAACATACTGTCCCACGGAAAGATACGTGTAAAATATAAAGCTGTGACATATCAGTTCTGACTGGACTGCAATTAAGTTTCTAGCAACAAATTGGTGTATCAATTGTCAGATATAAAACATAGAGTTAAGCTTTTTAGCGCGTTATTTCGATTTAGTTAATTTTGTATAGAATGACAAGTCATAAAACATACGGCAATACGGCATACAATACACTATTGTAAGAAAAAGGAGGAGAAGACTATTATTAATAAAGTAACCTTGTATATACAGTAAGCCAAGCAATTAGGTGTGCAGGACAAAAACTTCTACGCCATAGTGTAAACTGAATACAATAGATATGCATGTGTGAATTACATGTTTAAGAAGTGTAATATTACCACTATTTAGATATGTAAATCATTTATCCATAACTGGTGTATTAAGTACAATTGCTTTGAAGTTTTTGCCCTGCATAGCTTACTCGTTGGCCTACTACATAATTATAATTATCTATACAGGGTCTTATAATTATTATAGACAAAACAAAATATTTTTAACGCTGTTCCGTTGTCCTTGTAAATAAACCGCGTAATCTAATCTATGGTATAACCATATCCGCTTTAATATTTATACATGGTAGGTACCTTTAGCATTATCACACAAAATATTATATCAAAAAAAATATGTTCGAGTAAAAATTATAGCACAAATCCATAGAGTTATAATCCTCGCAAATTGGTAACGAGATACTATCTTTTACTTATAAGATTGTCACAATTGATGAAATTAACGTTTATACGCCAATAAGAGCGTAAATCAGCGCCATGGAACCTTGTCGCAGTTACTTGTCATAAAAAACAAACGAATTGTAACAAGGTTCTATCCCTTTAGCAATTTGCGTGGGTTATGCAAAACAAAAACACATATATGGTAAATATAACGTACGCCAAACCTTTCAATGGTCGTAGCTAAAAACGATACTTAGAATTATTAATTTTAATGACTTAATAGACATCTGCGTACAAAAAGCACCATTTGGCATTAATGAGTTGCTATCATATCCACAAATAGCTTTTTGAAAAATGTATCCGTGCCTGGCATTTGTCCATCATTATAAGAAATCGCTAATTCATGAGATTCATGACTATCGATTCGTCATACATACATTTTATTTAAACATCTAACTTCAGCTAAAAGCGCGTCCATGCACATACATACTTACCCCCAGCAATATATTGTTTTTCAACAGTGAAATATAGTGTTAACAGGGCCTATGGTATGAGGGCCTGTGCGAGACGTCGCGCGGAGGCGACGACACGCGATTAATAGCCCAGTTGATGAATCTACGTACTAGATTCGAAACTAGTCGGCATCTCCCGGCTAAAGTAACATGAGTAACCCGTATTCTCCATGCCTATGGTATTTATTAATTTGCAAGCTGTTTGGACATTTTTAAATTGTTCAGAATATTATTCTAGCCAAACTAGGGCATCTTTGGTAAATATAGTACTAAAAATATGTATTTCATATTGAATGAATGAACCGCTTCTTGAACAATTAACGAATGACAGCAAACTATCAAAAGTGTTTCGACATTCCAGCTAAATCAAAGTGTAAATGTAATAAAATGAGCATGCTCTGTGTTGCTATATTGCACTGTTGAACAACTGCTAGTAGGAGTCAATATTCTACTTAAAATTTAATGCACCACAAATATTTATACTCATAAAATATACAAGCAATATTTAAAAATATATTCTCTAATTACTAAATAATACTGCACACATGCATTATATGAAAAAATCTATGTAAATAGATAACACGCCGGTCGAACAATTACAAAGGCTACGTCAATGGCACTTGCACAATATAGAACGCAAAGCGAATACATACGCCCTGCATTCCACTAGTTTAGCATTTCATTATACTTAGATATAATAAATTAAAATCTTAAATAATCATCTAAAATGAAATGAGGATGCGATTAATTAAATAATGATGAAAAAACGAAACATAAAATATTAGTCAATGGGATCAGCTTTGGTTAAAATTGTAAAATTTGAATGAGACCTCATCATGAGATTGTACACTGCGGTACTCCGAGCGAACAGCATAACGGATGATATGTAGGAACAATAATTGAGCATAAAAAAAGTTTCTACTTATGTCAATCAAAGTGATGTGATTTAGTGAGATGCTTGACAAAAGTGCCGCAGCACCAGGTGGAAGAGCGCGCGGAGCGGGTCGTGGTGGACGGCGACGGCACGGCCAGCACGGCCCGCAGCGGCGCGGCCAGGCTGGGGTGCGAGCCGCTGCGGCGCTCGCGTCCACACAGAAGCTTCAGTCGGCGCTCCTCCGAACTCTCCCACAGATTGGGATTGGAGCGGTTCATGTCGAACTTCCGCTCCGACAGCAGCCTCCTCGTGTCCGGCGCTCGGTACACGTACGAGTCCGCCGCGGAGGAGCTTTTGTTACGCTTTACTTTCGTCGATTTGTTACAGCCGGAATAATCGGGCGTGGTGCTTCGCTGCACGGTCGGAAGTTTAGTGTAGTTATAGTGAGGTATGTTAGTAGCGGGTGCGTGATATTGTACTTTACCGAGAGACAAGTGGCCGCAGTCCACTGCAGGTGCGATATAAAGGCAGCCGCATGTAACAAAATAGAAAGATTCAGACTACCAGATCGTAGTATGGCATCGATTATTCCTATCACACAGACCCGGCTCGTGGTAAACGACAAGCGGATTGAAGAGAGCGTTGTTGCAGTTTGTTAGTGACAGAGAATACTTCGTGGTGATAGTTATTGTAACAAAATGCAATAAATATTTGTCCTTGAAGTCAACATCATTAAAATCAAATATATCAATAATAATATTAAATAAATAAGTAACCGCTATAGCGACTAGCTACTTTGTACTTAATTCAAACAAAATGTAGAAATAAAATGACTATAAATTACTGTCATGGGTATATCTTACTGGAGAATAAATACTAACGATATCAGATCTACAAGAACTAATACGTCAGTGTAAAAATATGCAGTAGTTCCACTCTCAGTCGAGACGAGCGTTGATTACGCGTCTCGGATGAGAGTAAATCGGCTGTATGTTTTAACACTGAGCTAATAAAGTGAAGAGATTATATTTGAAAGCATGCTGCACATGCAGAGTCCTGTGCGGATAGATACTGACATAAACATACTGAGCAGTAACTGAGTATTGTAAGAGATACATCAATTGCTTACTCATAGATATCACCAATACACCAACAACAGCATACTTGAACAAATATTATTTTCAAGCGCTACTATTATGACTAGCGAAAAATTTGGTTTCATATACAGATATTTCATTCTAAAAACCAACTGATAATACGGTTTCTTGACTTCGCATGCCTCCTCCGTGTCGACTCGAAAATCTCCAGTGGGATATTGGGTACTGCATAATAAACACGCTGTGTTAGTCGGTGCCTTGTGCTTTATCTCCAATAGTAATAGATATTTTTTTAACTAACGGATAAAATTAAGTTTATATAGTCAGGACACGCGATAAGCAAATATATACATAGTATAAGTAATTATCCTGCTGCTATATTTCAATATTTGTACTAACTAGCCATAACCTTAGTTCATTTTGCCATTCTAGCAAAGAATGAAGGCAAGAGATACTCACCGGAACTGACAGCATTTCTGCAGCGCGCCGACGTGCAATACGCCTCGATAACTTTCAAAATAAGGGCATCTTCTTCATAAGAGTTGGACTTGCGTTGATGCGGGGCGTAAGGGTGCGTCGGCCCAATGTTTTCGTCCGAACCGACCGTGAATGATTGAGGTCTGAGAGGCGGCGCTGGCCGTAAACATGTTATGCTCCACCCTACACATACAAACATATTAAACTACTGCGCTTATAGCCAACTATTTCTGACGAAAATAATCCATAAATATGATTTTATGCCATATGAATGTAAACAAAACGGGCGACGGGTTATTATTGCCAAGAATTTGACCCAATTAGCTAAGCTATAACAGCTTTCATATTGAATTCGATTGTTTATCAAATTCAACTGATTTGCTCTCAATATAAATGATATCGTGACGGAGCCGCTAACCAATGATTCAGTACATGATTCTGAGGATTCACACACAAACATTGAAATAACGGATTGGAAAAAAAATTAACATCATGAAGAAATCGCAAATGTGTGAGAATAAGCTAGCGAGAATACTTTCCAGTGATTGAAATATAATTTTGAAGCTCTGTGTGACATTTTTATCGGCAATTATCTAAGAATGCTATTTTTTTCATTGGCAAATTAATTGCGTTTCCCGTAATGGTATATCGCTCCTCTAGTATTATAGAGACATAAGGGGCCGTTCACGTATTACGTAAGCACTATGGGGGGGTGGGGGGTCTTTGTTTAGCTTATTTTGGATGACATGGGGGGTAGGGGAGTCTAGATGATGATTACGTCATCGGTAGTTATTTACTTTTTTACACGAATGGGGCAACCCTCACATTGTCTATGCTTGAAAACGAAACGCATTTTTGGGGATTCCCGCACGCATACGTTTAGGCACTCGCTTAAGAACCGATTCGGGGAATTACCGCGTGCTGTTCACTTGTCTAAATTTCTTCTCGTCAGTGTATTGTTTTGTTTGGATACTATAGCGAGTAGACGTACGTGTTGTAAGCATAGCAAAGCAACTTAACATTTGTGTTACCGTTATAATTATAATATATAAAAAATACATTTTTATCTGAAAAATGTTTACGTAAGCATGGGGGGAGGGGGTAAAAGCTTTGCTTACTTTTGCTGACAAGGGGGATGGGGGGTAAATAATTGTAATAAATCTGCTAACGTAATATTTGAACGGCCCCTAATACAAAAAGGAACGTTTTAGAAAAGAGATTCGTATCACGATAGCTTTAATCGCTGGTTTCCGAAAACTTCACGTTTTTTATAAGGTCTTAATAATAGTAAAGGTGCGATATGTAGTATTTAATTATTATGTCATTGATGTCGACACTTCGACAGTACTAAAAGCTCTTTTCAATTAAAATCAGCGACAAATGATACCACTACATTACCGATAAGTTAGTAAATTTTACCTTTGTTGCTGTAGTTGGATCCGGCTGTATCGATAAAGTCTACAGATGAGAATTTCTTGCCGATGGGAGCTTTGTTTGGCTTGGCAGGAGACTGGTCTAACGAATCGCACGAATTGAGTAGCCATCTCGCAGACTGATTCTTTTGTTTGTTTTTTTGCGTTTGTTGCGTGTGTTGTGTGTAGCTTTGATGATTGTTGAATGAGTGTGATCTTTTGTGGTTTGTTAGGCCGGACGATAAATCAGAGTTATTGCTGTCGCTCATGGCCATCTGTGGAAAAATAAACAACGTTACGCTATAACCACCAAGGAGGTTACGAGTCCACAAAATGTCAGCAGCAGCCTTGTTCACACATGTTTTATTTAAGCAAGATTATGAAGCAAATATTCTTTAATGCCTCATTGCAGACTCCGCTATCTTACAAGACGTTTCATTTTCAATAGACTTCGTTGCTCCACACTGCTCAAACTTCATAAGCTCCAGTTCAAATGGGTTTCACAAAATATATTTCAAATATTGATGGAAGGGACAGGTAAATAAGCCTTACCATGCATTATTCTCGTCTTAATTGGTTAGTACAGTAACATGAGATCTACTTGCAGTGATTTTTGTAGTTAGTATGATGAATAAACACAGGCAAGGATGATCAAGTAAAGCACTGCAACACTGGGGAACTCTAATGACAGTATTAATCTAATGGTTACAAAACCTCCAGGCAATATTATCTTCAAACCAGTGACACAAATCAGTAGCTCTTTACAAAAGAATAATCCTTGCCTGAGTCGGTGACCACGGTTATCGGTAATTTGGCTTTCATCCACCAGTGTGCGTACAAGTCTGAACGGTACACCACGAAACCGGCTTGGGGTTCAGCTAAACCCTTCTGCATTTTCGTCAAGTCTTCACTGCGAGACCTTGTCTTACGCAATTCTTTGTCGAGACTAGGCTTATTTTCTTTGCCAAATATATCACGATTGCGGGCCGCATTTGCACGAGACTGCCTTTCAATAGCTCTTTCTTCGCCTTCAGCGGGATCTCGGAAAATACGCATATGGTAGTGCAAGCTGGGCTTCGTTCTTTCAGTTATATTAAGAGTACTCCACTGGCAAGGCAGCGGGTGTCGCACATTTTTGGGTACCTCTATATGGGTACTAGGTTTCCTGTATATCCTAGGCGGTGGTTCAGGTTTCAGCCTGATCTCTGGCACGTAACATTCGATGTTCCTTCTTATAGACGTGCGTTTGATTTGTGAAGTGGGCTTAGTAGATGACGAGACGGACGTAGATGTGACGTTGGTATTTGACGCATCCATTACATCGATGCTATTCTCCGAAGTTACACTCGTCACGCAGGATGTTCTAGCTGTAGAGCCAAACGGCGACGTACACCTGCACTGCTCTTCAAAAGCAGCCGCCTCTATTTCTGACAAGGTCACTTTCTTCCTTCGTTCAGCGTCAAAACTTTCCTGACATAAGTTCGTTAAAGAATCTTGTAAATGATCTGAACTTTTAGTGTCCGATTCGTTGCCCGTGGTACCCGAACCAGAGTATTCGTGCATGTTCAGCTCTGGTGAAGCTAAGTTACAACTACCAACTACTCCTGAATCTGATGAACGTGGGCTGGGGCACAAAGACCTGTTACAGCATTCGCACTTTCTAGACACTTTCTGTTTTTCGGACTGTGAGCTCATTCTTTGTATTCTAGTGTCTTCTTTGCGGTAGTTCTCAGCTTCTACCATTGACCTCGACATAGAACGTCGGATTCTTTTATCTGAATTAAGCGAATGTTTCCGGAAAGGAACGGTGTTAAGGTTAACGTTTATTACTTTCATGTTATCTTCGTCGTTTCTAAACATAGGTGGAGGATCAAGAATAATAGATTCTATACGAAGATAACTCGGCTTTGGCGATGGTGGATCAAGGTTCTGTACAACATTTGTTGTCAAAGCGTCTTCAGCATTTTCTTCCTCACGAGTATAGTTCTCCTCGGTAGATTTCCAAAGCTTAGCTACAGTATCAGTTTTAGCGCTACGATTTGGGAAGCTCCGTCTTGTTGGCACGAAATCATGCTCGTCGTTGCCTGTGTGAATTTGTGTGTTTTGATCCATATTAACCAGATCTTCACAAGCCATGTTAGTTCTACTTTCGAAACTGGAATTTTGGGTACTTTCGGAATGTAAGCCAAATGGATCTAAATTGTTAACATCAATTTTAAGCTGTTTAAGGCCACTGCTGTTATTATAAATGTTTTTGCCACTAGATATATTCCCAAATAAATCACGTGTGCAATCCACCTGGCATATTGGTTGACGTTCGTCCATATGTGGAACGACGGCGTTATCAAAATAACGCACGTAACCAAAGTCATTTCCCCAGCTGCTACAAGACGATATTGTTCTGGGACTGTCCAAGGCATTTTGCCTCAAGATTTTGTTGCTTGTTGCTTCTCCATCAGTAAAGCTTGATCCCGTGTACGATCCAGTCTCGTCGGTTTCTCGATCGCTATCATCACTGTCTGAATACTCAGTATCGGCGCCTACTACGCCATCATTTTCTATCCGAAGACGGATGTGGTTTTTGTGTCTCCTTCTTACTGGTAACCCTGTCAGTTCAAAAGCCTTAGCCCAAGGTCTTTCGTGTAGAAGTTTGCGCAGCATTTGTCTTGTGATAACTTTTTTCTTGACGAGTCTCGCGAAGTATTTAGTCAGCGAATAGTATGGAGATGCAGAAGGGTAGCTAGGCGGTGGCAGTGTCACGTGATAAAGACTGCGCCGACTAGAGTTGATGCTAGACAACGCCCCTTCAGAAGGAGAGCGCGTCAGCTATACAACCAAAATCAAAAAAGGACCTTAGATTACTTCTTAATCAAGTCACAAATACACTTTAGGACTATGAATTTAAAATATACGGGGATGGCATCTTGAATGTACAGCCCTATGAAAAAAATTGCCGACTGGACACATTTTTCGCTGATATATTTGAATGACAGCGGCAATTTTAGATGTATATATAGGCTTATATAGCATCCTTCTTAGAGTAGATTTATTAATAAGTACTTGATTTCTTATCATGAAAATATTTGATGTTTAATGAAACGCCATTGAAGTTTGCAAATAATTGTATTGCTTATCTGTCTTTACCATAACCTTCTTACAGGCGATCAATACACAAAAAAGTAGAGCTTGCTATATTACACTTACTTATTAAGGGTTAATTCTCACTGAAAGAGCAGCGGCCAGCTGGCTTTTGGAGGAAAATTATAAAAGGTTTGTTATATTTAATAACAAACCTTTTAGAATTTTATCCAGTTGAGTATTAAAGTTATTAAAACAAAAGAATGATATAAGGCCGCTTCTTTTTCAGTGAGGATTGACCATAAAAAATCACTAATAAAAAAAATACTTACATGAGGCAGTGACTGTGGTTGTCCAGGCTCGTGAGCCGGGCTGCTAGTATTGGAGTGTTTCTGCAGCAAGCTGACCCAGTTATCGGCTTCGGCCCTGGTCTGACACACCGCGACTATCGTGTCTATCATTGGCCCACTTATTTCAAATGCATTCTTTCTGGTATCCGTGTCTTCTAGCTTGCACACTGTGATACCGGTTAATGGTAGACAACCCTGTAATTTTAGAAATTATTAGAATGTGCAGTTTTATAAAATAATACTTTTTGGCTTCATATGAGTTATGCCAGAGACTTGTTTAAAATTAATTAAAACACAAAACACTCAAGGCAACATTTTGTTTATTTGTTACTTCCTCATGTGCCATATAAATCAACCGATCTTGATGAAATTTGGTAAGCAATACAATGACATGTAGCTTATAGCTTGGATAGGCTACTTCTTATCAACGTACAACGACCTTCCTATTGCATTGAAAACGATTAAAATAGATCAGTATTAAAAGAAAAACTTACTTCATAAACAAATGCAGACACTCTTTTGCTGACTGACAGTAACAGTAAAGCAGAAGGAAATAGCACAAGATAGCGGTCCTGATGCGAAGGACCGACGGCCACACTGCCCATGTGTAACACATCGCCGAGAGACGCCAGCTCACCGCCCGGCCAGCCACGAACCTCCCCTGTTACTACTTGAAGCTCGAGTTCCTTCTGACGCCTCAACGCTGCACAACCGCTCTAGAAATTATTAAGCTATTACTTTGAATAATTATGATGTAGTCGATACTTGTATTTGGCATACATATTTAAACAAGACTTGTACTAGTCTAAGAACTAATTAGCAATTGTAAATATTTAGCGTTTGTGAATATTAAAAATGTCGAGTATGGCGTAGGATGAGAAATGATATTTAAATTGACAGAGTAGAGGCCTATGTACTTGAAATTGGGATATGTCCAAACTTCATTCAGTGGGAAGGAATTTACTAATACTTGCTTATGCATATGGATACGAAATATCAGCAAAAAAACTAACACTGAATGTTTATGAAACATTGAATGTAATAAACTGAAAATTATTAAAATAACCTGTGATTATTAATAATTACTAAAAGGCTAGGTAAAAGTGATAAATTAATCACATCTATCATGCCTTTATCAATGATTATTAAATGATAAATGTAAGCTAAGCGTCTTTCTGATCAACCAAGCAATAGAGGAGAAGTTAGGTAGAGCTTTTTTTTAATTTTGGTCTTATATAATTTTGATTGTGACCAGCAACGCACGAGCCGAGCCAGTGCAGCGAGCGTGTCGCTGCAGCGGTCGGCGAGTGCCAGAATCGAAATTTTTGCCAACGACTTGATTGACAAAATAAACTACCGATAAAAGTGAACATTGCACTTCAAATCATAACTTACAGCAATATCCTTATACACAACCGATGCCCGATGAGTGTCACCTCTGTCTGGGTGGGCCTCATGCACATGCCTAGCTAACTCCTGCAGCATGGCAGGATATTTCCCCAGCCGGCGGAAAGGCTTTGACAAGCCAGCTGTCAATACTAGCACCCCGGGACAAACAGCACCAGCTTCCTCCATCCATGTGTTTAGTTCCTCTCTACAGAAAAATTATGAAAATTATTAATCTAAAATTATTTCACAAGAAGCTTCCAGACTGAAAGGACACAATGGAATGCTCACGGTCTAGGAGCACCTTAGAGGATGCAAAGTTCTGGAATGCCAAAGAATTAAAATAATCATCAGTGTTGACCTTTACTTCAAATTGGTGAAAGTAAAAAACAGAGCTAGATTAAATTGAGGACAATTAATATGTATCATAACATAGAAACCAGTATAAACCTACTATATTTGGAACATAACAAAATTGTATTATAGCATCCTTTGTCATTGGTCAACAGTTTCAGTTTAAGCCCAGAAGTAATGGCATCCTTTTGCGATTATGAGCAGATTGGACTGACTCATTTCCTTTATGATGTCATTTCAGTAGCATTCACACCACACGCATATCTCTCTTCTAAACAGTTGATGGAGTATTTCAGTGTATATTCCACACAGAATATAATCAGTACAATTCTTACAAAACATGGGATGGAAAACTGTCTGGCACCAAAGCCAATCTGGCACAATCAATATGATATTACATAGGTGGAATTGATAATGGTCATGGCCATTTCCAACATTTTTTATAGACCTCTCCAAAATTCTATGAAAATTAAAATAAAAAAACTAGGGGCCTGTTTCACAATCATCCAACGAAATCTAGTTTTTGATAGACCATTTATCAGGCCAGCTGTCATTACCATTCCACATTTTTTTCTCCTACAATAATTTGCTGACCTTAATGACAAAATAAATTATAACTTGACTGAATATAAAAGTGAGAAACAAATATTCAATGGAACATAGCTGGCACTTCAATTTGTTGGTGTCATACAAATTTTCTTTAAGTAAAGTTTACTTGGCAATTATGAAACTGGCTCAAATAATATGAATTGAGTATAATAGGATAACTTACTTGTATTTATCTAGAATGCAAACTGCCTTTGGATGTCCAGCACAGTATGTTTGATGAACTGCCTTTATTTTAGGGGCCCATTGTAGGAAGAGACCACCAACGCGCTGGTCAGGGCCGGTCTTAGTTGCACATTCGTCAAGCAATGAAAGGAACTGTTCATGGACTTGTAGCACCTCATTTATGTTGCCTGTTAATTGTCTAAACTCATCTCTTGTAAGCCTAAAAACAAAAACACACACAATTAATTGGTGAGATTCACAATTTCATATTTATATTGGAAGTGCAAAGATTTGTGGAAAGATTTATTAAAACTTAATTTGCAAGTTATTAATCTACTGGTAGAATTTTGAGTTTTTTGAGAATTTTGAATTTTGTATTTTGATAAAATGAATTATTTATTGCATTATTTGAATTAATCATAATGTCTTAATTTTTATTGTTTTTACTTTTGACATTTACTGACTATGACATACATCTACACAAGTAGTATTTTGTATACAATTTTTAGTTTTAAGATTTGACGATCCTAGTGTGATATTAAACTGTAAATAACAGTGAATAACAATTTTAATTTTAATAATTGCAATTTTAATTTTAATATTATGATTATACTTTTTAAAAAAATGACGATTCGAAAGTGCTTGTTGCTAGGCCTACTTGAATAAATGATATTTGAATTTGAATTTGAATATGTTAAGCAATAATTTTATTAATTTATTCCTTGTAGAATGACAGCCATTAAGCCTTAAATTGGAATAGAAATAAATTGCTGACATTGATATAGCAGAATCTGATTAATCAAGCAGAAATAGATAAATAAGGTTTCTCTTACATATCACTCTTCTCCAAAGGTTGTAAGAAATTGCTTACTAGACCCTGCATCTCAGCAACATGTGCTTTTTCTGAGTCTATAATATCTTTAAGCACCACATTTCGGAATGCTTGTATTTCTGAAGCTGCCCTTATCGGTGAAGTTGTTACTGAGCCAGAAGAATCTGTTACATAAAATATATCATCAAATGTTTGTAAAATTGAGACAATACCAATGCTTTGATTTGCTATATTTTTATTCAGCTATGATTTTTAAATGCAAAATGTATGAATTGTTAATTTTATATTAAAAATTATAAAAAGCATTTATTGACATTAAAAGTATATACCCTTTGTAGCCATTTATGCGCACTTGGGCGAGTCATTTAAAATTATAATACAATTTTCTCAGGAAGTTTAAGTGATAACAAGGCCATTTTTTTATGTTTTATAATATTGAGAGGTTTTTAAATTACAGATAAAAATAAAACTTATTCATCATGCCTATTGTAGCAAACTTACTGAAAATCATCCGACATACCTTTATATTCTGTCACATAATTACTAGGGAACCAGCCTGTAGTCTCTCCTAAGGTTCCCTCCCACCATCCTCCTTCCTCTTTTTGGGTAACAGTAATAATATCGCCCTTTTTGAAACATAGCTCGTCATTGTTCTTACCCTTAAATGAATATATTGCTTTCACCAAGCAACTATCGGTTGACATTTTACTTGGTTTCTGGAACCATGGTATGTATTCTAGAAAAAAAAAATGTTAATGAGGATCCGAAACTACAGACGCTCCTTTCAGTAAAGTGTGATGGATAAACCGATGAAGCTTTACATTCTGATGGTTGGAAATTGAAATACAAAACAGAAATATTTTTTCGACAGCTCATACTTCTAAAGAATAACAGGAAGTCTTGATATCACATCAAAAGCCAGATTTTAGCTATTAAGTCATGAAGATTTGATGGCAATACACTTTTAACACACATTACTGGAAAATGCATGGCAATAGAAATGTTTTAATGAAATAATCAACGTACAAAATACGTAAAATCCTCGATTTTCACGGACTTCCAGTTCCAAAAATAAACAGCCCACAGACAACATATTATTTTTTTTAAATCAAAGATTAGTAAGATTGACAAAGAGTGGAGAGATAGATTGTTATCGACAAAAAGTTAAAATGTTAATCGATTTGACTTACTAATAGCAATAATACAATGTGAATCATATTAGTCTATTTTAGTTTAATGGGGAGAAATACTGACTTGTTATCTCATCAGATTATCCAATTTTGTTCTATTCAAATGTATACTATCTGGAGCAGATTCGATTGGAACAAGGTCTTCTTATATTATGGTTTGTATCTTGTATAATGTTTTGACCACAGAGCATGCATTTGTTTTGACAGAAAAACTGTCAAATGTTATAGGATATATTTTTAAGATTTGATTTCTTCGGCTTCTAACAATAAAATTATGAGCATGCCCATCGCATACGTACGGTCTCGCTTCGTTTCGGCTTGGAACGGTAATTCTTGGACTTAATTCGTTTCATTTAGAATTCTGTTAATTCCAAATGCAATGACAGACATGGCAGCCGTTCGGAACGAAAGTTTTTTTACGGCTTGATATCAGAGACCTATAGCCACGGAATAATAAGCAACTGAAAATTAGTGATTAGTTAATTAATGTTTTTTCTTAATTTTATTGAATAAATAAGCAAAATAAAAGACGTGTGGCACTCGGGGACTGCCGCGGTAAAGCTATTGCATAGCATTTTTTATCAACTTAAGCAAATATAATTATTTTTTTATTTTATTTATGCAGTATTTTTTTCATCCGATTTCGGAGCAGCTCGTCTCGATTCGTGCGAGCTTTGTAAAGTCGTACCACGAAGTAAATACAAAGACAAGATGCCCTAACTATATTAAAGTCGACTGAAACGATTTTTTTTTCTTATTTGGCGTTTAATTCCTCTTTCTGCTTTCGCAGTCGACTACCGTACTCGCCACTTTGTAATGAAGTTTAAATAGTCTTTTCTTCTTTGAAGTTTTTTTCGTGTATAATTACAAAAAAAAACACCGACCGTACTATTCCCTGCGGCGCCTGCGCGGCGGATATTTGACGTTATTTAATCATCCCTTACAAGTTTTTGCTCTCATTCGAAATCAAATTCGCTATAAAATTTTGCGTCGGGATTTCAGCCTGAGATTCTCAGGTTATTAAGCTGAGGAGACAGTATCGATTAAAGATTGAGATATCGATGTTGCAGTCTACATCACTTTTTGTTGATTTGACATTGACGCATCAATGACGCTTAGATTACTCGTCGCTGCCCGCCAGTGATGCCAGATTGGGGGGATTTCCCCCAAATTTGGGGGTTTTTTTAAATGATGGGGGGATAATTGGGGGGAAAATATTTTTGGGGGGACGCTTGGAGGGAAAAATTTGAGTTTGATGGGATTTGGGGATTTTTACTACCAAAATTACAGCTTGGCAAAAAAAGTTTAGAAATTAATTGGATCGCCCTACCCTATCTTCTTCGTATGGCTACCCTATGACAATTCAACCAATCAGCTGCACAATCCAATTTAACATCCGACATCTGGTGGCTGAGTTGCCACTAGTTTCCAATGCCAACTAACCACAGATTAGTGATGCTCCCTCACTCACGAGTCGCTTCAAATGAGGTCCTCACCGAGAACGATTGAAAGAGTTACTCATTTTTCAAACATGAGGCGCTTCATTCAACTACTCGTTCGAAAAAAGAGTATGAATGAAAAACTCGTAACGCGCGCCTCGCATAGTTGCAATACGATTCGCGAGGGAATGTGAAAATATGAGTCGATTTCAAACAAGATTGTTTAGTGTGTGTCCCACCACCACCGCTATTAATAATTAAGTTCAACAACAAGCAAATAAAAGTCCAACACTAATACTAAAACCAACACAAAAAGAAACTCAGTAGGTACGTAACACACGGTAAACACAAACAATCCAATTCGATAATTGCAGAAATTGTCAACAACGCACCTTGAAGGTCATGGGTCAACTAAAATCTAATTAGATTTTTCGAAAAAATGTTAGATGTCCTTTCTTTGGCATTATTATTGATTATAATAATAAACTTTATGTCTTACAACATAAGACATAATATTGCTAGTTAAACTCCAATGCTTATTATTAACGCGCGCAAAATCACGAGTGAAAAATAACTATGCGTATGAGAGAGACGTCAATATTGGGCGCGAGGAGCCGAGGTACCTCGGCTCCTCGCGCGGACGCGCGAGTACCTAGCGAGTGAGGCGACTCGCAATCGGATGGTATCATTCGACGCGGCGTCGGGCCACTTCGGCTATCTTCGTAACTCGTGCATCGCGCGTGTCGCGATTGCTATGTTCCTCACTTCAAACGAGGTGTACCTCGTGAGGACCTCACGAGGGAAAATGATGTACTCCCTCATCCTCATTTGAAATCGACGAGTTACCCATGACTACCACAGATTAAATGTCATTATTCTGAGCAACGAACTACCAACGAAGGCTAGGGATGTGATTAAGTTATTCGCACCACCTCCATCTAAATTACGTTTCATTCGATTTGGAATTTGTGCGTAGCTTAAGATTGAATGTGTATTGGATCAAATAAAGAATGAAGACTGACAGGACTCGCGACTTATCAACTCGAAATGCCACTTGATTATTAGCTTATGTAAGTTACTAATAATTTTATTGTAGTTATAATAAGCGAATAAAGACTAATCGATATACGTGAAGCAAATAATTTTGTAACATAACAAAATAACACAATGTCTATTATTTTAATATAGTTACTCAAATCATAACATATGTGTTCGGTAGCTATACATTATTTCGTCTTCCAATAAAATCCTATTGAATGTGTGCGCGAGCTGTTAGTCGGCGGTCATCTTGTCAAATGTTTACGCCAAGGTCATTTGACCTTGCGTGGAGAATTCGATTCCTTCAAATTTGTTTACGTTTTCCCTGTCTAAAATTTTAATATTTTATTGAGATTTCGGTGTATTTTTTTCATAAAGAGCATATCATGTAGATGTAGTTTAAAGTATAGAATAATCAATTCCAGTAATTTGCATAGTGTTTTGTATACCTCGAAGTAAAAACAAAATATTGTATTTTTTTTGCTTAAAAAAACTTTAACTTTGAGGTTTATTTTCTATTTAGCATTAATTTAGGCAATCGAGTTAATATTAAATTAAATTTTGCATTCCTTCAGCTTTCCGAGAGTATTTTTTAATCGTGTGTTGCTACAGTAGTTTCTGATTATTTAATGTTTTTGTCGACAAGGAATGGCGCCTAGACTCGTGGAGGGGGCGCGCGCGCGCGTGTTTGACGCAACAAGTGATAAAATATTATTTTAAAATTTTTGGGGGATTTTTTCTTCAAAACCTGAATTTTGGGGGGATTTCGGCGAAGTTTTGGGGAGAACGCGAGACGACCATCTGGCAACACTGCTGCCCGCTGCCCGCCCGTTAAAAACTGCTCAATTCATCGCATTTTTTATGTTTGAATGAAATTCGTCATTGAAGTGAGCTTAAGCTGGTTATTTTAAAGCGTGTGTGTTAAATAAGCTGAAAACAAATCTTAAAAATGTCCAGCACATCCCAAAAACACAGAAACTTTGTGGCTGAACCCATGGGAGAGAAGCCCGTAACCGAATTAGCGGGTGTCGGTGAAGTATTGGGTAAACGGCTCGAACTGGCGGGCTTTGACAAAGTAAGTTATCACTAATTTTAATATTTGGAATTATATTTACTAATATTAAGGTATGGAAAGTAAATTGCCGCAATTATGAACACTATACATAATTGCGACAATTTACTTTCCATACCTTATTCAAAGTTTATTTTCGTTAGATGTTATATTGTCTTATTATATCTTATCCATTAAATGCTTATTGATATAGTGCATTAGTTTATTAGATAATGTGAAGAGGTGACTAATGTTGATTGCTATGAAACACTTATTAAATTTAGGGCCAATTTTAGAAGTTCCGGATAGATCTTATTTGCCCCATAAAATATAACCTGACTGAATATATTAAAGTGCCCAAGTGTTTCATTTGGGTGTGTTATTGGCTTATCCTGTCAATAAGGTTTATTTATTTATTATATAAACAACTGTTTAATGCACTTACAGTTGCCCAATACGTGCAATATACCATTACAAGTAGAAGAATGAGTACTTATCGCTAGACTAGAAAAAGAGACACTTGTTTATAGATTTTTTTCAAATTATGGTAAAAAATATATCCATATCTGAATACTGAGCAACGAGGGTGTTGATCAGATTAAATGCTTGATTTGTTGGCGCTGATTGTGCAGTGCACATTCTTACAGCCATTGTTGCTAGATTGCATTTATTAGGTGCTATGTGATAATGTTATCGGATCATAATATTTTTATTTAACAGTTAATAATTATGCATCATAATAACACATTTGCAACTCAAACTCATGGTATCTTTTCCCATCATCCCCGACACAAATAGGGACAGATACTAATAAGGATAATATCTGTAAAGATTCTTAAATAAAAAAATGTCTTAACTCCTAGACACACTCTAAAATTTTACTGATCTTTGCCTCGTGCCTTAGTTAAATTCTAGATTGCTCCGTACGAAAGCAAAATACAGAGCAATGGGCAGACTGCCACATAACGCATCAAAGCAACTTGAAACCTTTGCTGCAAATACAAAGCTGTATTATGCATGTTAAAATTCAATTCTGTGTCCAACACTACACCTAAATCTCGTATTTGCGTGACGCGCTCCAGCAAACCATCAGCTAACTTATAGATGCTAGGTGTATAAGATTGAGTGAACGTAATTATTTTACACTTCAAAGTATTAAACTGCAAGTTTATCTAACACCTGTGAAATTGGAGCTTTATATGCTAAAACACTTGTGCAGTTTTATCATATTCATAGCTGATATTTATACCTGATACTATGACATTATTTATAAGATTTAATTTCGAGCTAACATCAAGCAATACTTATTCTTACAATATAAAAACTTCAGAAAAACATGTTCTGGTTAAATAAATACTTACATGAAGATTGAATGGGTACAATTTAGCTTGATATTTACTATTGTTTTGTTGCTAAGCAGCAATCATTTAGCAGTACTGAAGTAGGTATGAATCTAAATATAAGATAACAAATATAACAATAGGCATAAAATATGGCACATCAGAAATTTTATCCTATGTATACTTTGATCATACTAAACAACCAGAAACCATACTACCAGAGGGATGTAAAGTTCAAGGCAATATTATATTAATAAATAAGACTGTAGGTCAAAGGTCCTATAAAATTATCAGTAGTATATGTCGCACCTTTACTATTATCGAGACCTAATACAATATATACTTTTATCACCTTCCTAAAACGTCAAATTTAGAATAAGACCTCTATGATACTAAAAAAACAATTTATAACCATAGATCATGAGGCCATCTGGTCTCATAGTAAAACTGATCATAAGTGTACACATCTCGGGTCTTAACTACAGTACAGGTATAGGCTTTAATAATAGGATAAGATTCTTTATTTGTTCTGAATGAAGGTCATTCTGCCTTGTCAGTTTTGAGCATAGAGCAAAATTTAGCATGCTGATAAATCTATTAAATTAAATACTAAACATACACATTTCAAAATTGAAGCTTTGTTTCTTCTCTCTGTACTCTATCTATCAAAATGTTTTACATATATTACACTATTATAATTATTTGTGTAGCTATAGCTACTGATAGCGCGCGAGTTGAATGCAGAGCTTAGGAATGCGGTAGTGCTGTGACCTAATTATAATGATTGATGACCACAATGAGTAATGAATGTCCATAAATTTAAACAATGTTATAAGTTTAATTTTTTTTACACTAGGTTAACATGATGAAAAAAAAACAATATCACAATTATCACACGTTTTTAATAATCATTTCACAATTTAAAACATTTCAGAAATGGTAGATATGGTTGAATCGGTGTCACTATCCTCGCAGTCGCTGACCTCAATGACGAATAGATCTATGGTATCTTCAATTAATCCATCTCTTTGCCAATAATTTTCTTCTAAAATTATGACGTGATCATCGAAACCACGCCAATCTTCCTCTGTAACCTGAGAAACCGCCAGCTCCGTAACTGCTTTTAACCTTTTTACGTTTTTTTGTAACAAACTTGATGGACTCGGATCAGTCATTATTAAAATAAAAAAATAACACGGGAACTTCAGTATTAACACAATAACACGGCAAACGTACGATTGTTGACAAGGATGGCACATCACTACACTGCAGGCGCGTGAGGTGGGGCGTGCGGATAGCGGGGGGCGATGCTCCCGCTCTTTACCTCAGACCCCGACTGCATTCAACTCGCGCGCTATCTGTACTAACATGGTATCAAAAAAGCAAACAAATATTTTCATTTTTTTTTAATCCAAATTTTAATTAAACACCAGCTCTCTATGTATCCAACCTATCAAAATTGAAAATATTTTTACAACACTAATTTGTTTTTTTTTTTTAATTTACAGGCATACATTGTGTTGGGACAGTTCCTGGTGTTGAAGAAGGAAAAAGAATTATTTCAAGATTGGCTCAAGGAGACCTGTCATGCTAACTCCAAACAATCAGCAGATTGCTATCAGTGTTTGAAAGATTGGTGTGATGAGTTCTTGTAATTAATAAATAACTTTAATGTATAATTTCATACTGAAGATAATGTAAATACTATATCTAATAATTTGTAACTAAACATAGGCAATAGGTATTACCTATATTTTTTATGCAATTTTTCATTTATTAAATTCATACAACAAAAATAAGTTTTATTTGTTTAAAATAAAATTTCATTTAAAATATTGTAACATTCTAAAATTGCTATTTGAGCAATTTCACTTTATTGTGTACTCTCTACTTTTCGGCAGTCGCACACATTTAAAACACATGTTTTTTTTTTTTACACTTCAATTTACATGGCAACACTGTCGTCGGCTGTTCAGTGCGCTGTTTGTCATCCTTATCTGCATTATGTGCCCCGCAGAGATAATATTAAATAATATGTCAAAGATTTAACATAACAGTAATTTGACGATTATACTCATACAAAACAACAAAACAAATATTGCCACCGCCCACCGCTATACAACCGTGCTTAAAATAATAGTCCAAGATCCCAGAGCTGACAGACATAACTTATTTTCACACGGATGAAACCTGAAGTTTTCAGTAGCGTCTCGTGTGCCTTGAATACCTACGCGCTTTGTGTAACTTGCCGAGTGACACCTGGGCAGGTACCAGGTGAGAAAGGTAACTAAAATAAGAGTTATGTAACTTAAATTCACATGGCTGATTTTTACATAATTATGTCATGTAGAATATTATTTTAAAGTAATATCATAAGTGCCAGACACTTTTGATGGACCAGAGCTTTTGCCAGACGCTTTTAGGCTACCCAAAAAATAAATGAACTTTACTTATTTTGATGAAATTAAATCTCAAATGATTATCTCGATAATTATGATGTATGAAAAATATATGCTATAAACTTATTTACTTTAATATTTATTAATTATTTCCTTGTTAAAGTTAATTTTGTTGAAATAAAGATGCAAAAATCTCAGATGGAAAACAGTAAAAGTATTCTTAGTACATTGTTTTTTTTTTACTTTGAGGCGCATGCGCATAGTGCTCTCGCCCTCATACTACTAGCTGAATATTTTTTGTCTTAGGGGATGTTTGGTCACTCTGATTTGTCTGACTGATTGAATATAACTTTTAAATAAATACTTCAATAACATATTAAAAAATCGGACATGTATAAATAAGAAAGTTCATTTATTTTTTGGGTAGCTTAAAAGCGTCTGGCAAAAGCTCTGGTCCATCAAAAGTGTCTGGCACTTATGATATTACTTTAAAATAATATTCTACATGACATATGTAAAAATCAGCCATGTGAATTTAAGTTAAATAACTCTTATTTTTAGTTACCTTTCTCACCTGGTACCTGCCCAGGTGTCACTCGGCAAGTTACACAAAGCGCGTAGGTATTCAAGGCACACGAGACGCTACTGAAAACTTCAGGTTTCATCCGTGTGAAAATAAGTTATGTCTGTCAGCTCTGGGATCTTACTCTATAAGTGCGATAAGTGCATGACAGCCAGTTTTGAGAAAATGGCGCCCTATGCTACCCCAGCAAAGATGTAATTGATACATGCGTAATAACGGAGAAAGTGTTAAACACAAAATTACTGGTTTCCGGATCAGCATTACTAATGCAGTCAAAGTTATCCAACATGTTGTTAAATGAAAGTTTTAAAATGTGTAATAGTCGAGTGTTTTTTGAAGATCATGGTGACATGTTCGATCAGTCGCCTTTGGATAATCATGAATTACTTTTGACAAAAGCAATTATATTCCAATATTTAAAAGCAAGATTGCACTATTTTTCAAAATCTATAATTATCTGAACCTGGTGTTGCTGAGAAATTTTTATAATAAGCTGATATTGTTTAAAAACCATTAAATACCACTAAAAATCTATAACATTTTTACTTGGCCGCAAAAAAGAGGGAACCCGATTCCGGCTTGACATCGTTACGGTTACGGACACCCTGTGTTGTTTCAAATGGGCCCCGATGGTAACTATGAGGAATAGCGTAAAGTACTCATAGGAACCTCTGGCCTGATTTTGTAAATAACTAAACCTGAATCATTGGATTTTTGGAAAATCATCATTTAAGTTTGTCGAATACCATTACTGCCCAGAACTAGTTCCTTATTTGTAACAGCATCGAAGGGTGTAAATGATACATGAGTGTGATGTTTTGCAAAATGAACGGGTTCGATTTCTGCCTAATTACATTGATTTTCCAAAAAAATAATAATACTTGTTTAGTTTTTATCACAATCAGCCCAGTTCCTTTGAGTACTTATCGCTATTATTCATCTAATATTATATTATGAGCAAAGCTGGGCACCGTTAATCAAATAGTTAACTTCGTTAATCGTTAAACCGCTACAAAAAAAGTCAGCTTCGTTAAACGCTAAAGCGTTACATTTCGGAAGAATTAACGCAAGTTAACGTTAATCGTTAATCCGTTAATATGTGTAAAATTACATTTTATATCGTTGCGTTAGTGAACTTAAAAAACTTATTGGTTTAGGTTCTGGAAGTTAACAGGTTATGAATAAAACAAAATACATGTATAATTCAAATGTGTAATTTAATCGTCGGACATAAGGTACATATTCCCCTTCATGAACATTAACATGTTGAAGTTCTCGTCTGAAAGCGAGGCTCGTTTTGGTGTCAAAATGTCTTTACCCGTGGAAAACAAACGTTCAACTGCAGAGTTTTCTCACTCGCACGCGCCGGCCAAATATATCTAGTTTTGTTTTTGTTTCACGCGCTGCCGCGCGCCGCCCGGCACTTGTCATTCATTTCATACTTGTCTGAACCTGTTTTTCGCGCCGCGCCGCGGTGCCGTGTGGTAAATAGTAGGCATTGGATTAACGATTAACGGACTTCTGCATATTAACGGAAGTTAATGTGTCCGTTAACATTTTTAAAAGTTAACTTAAAAGTTAATCTGTTAATCAAAATGTTAACTTCGTTAATTAACGATTAACGAGTTAATGCCCAGCTATGATTATGAGGAACTAGTGACACAATTATGCACTGCTTTTTTGCCAACTTTTTACGGAAATCTGATTACCCTGACAACACTGTAGTAAAATATTGCTATCTCACACCACGTTACAAGGTACCTCGGTCTTTATAGTCTTTGGCCTTTTCATGTATGAGGGAAAGAGATGGTATGTGTGATTTCCGTAGACAGAGAAACCAATAGACCATATTGGTTTCTCTGTCTACGGAAATTAATCATTAAACCGAGATTACGCTGGTTAGTTTATAGCGCGTGTGTTAAAAAAGCTGAAAACCAATCTCAAAAATGTCGAGCACATCCCAAAAACACAGAAAATTTGTGGCTGAAGCCATGGGAGAAAAGCCTGTAACCGAATTAGCAGGTATCGGTGAAGTTTATGGTAAACGGCTCGAATTGGCGGGCTTTCAAAAAGTAAGTGATCTCTAATTTATTATTATCAATATTTGGAATTATATTACCCAATAATTGCGTCAAATTACTTTCCATACCTTATTCAAAAATCATTTTCGTTCGATGTTATCTTGTCATAATATATCTAATCTATTTATGTTTATTGATAAAATGCATTAGTTTATTAAATAATAATTGTGAAGAGGTGACTAATGTTGTTTGCTATGAAACACTTATTAAATTAAGGGCCAACTTCAGAGGTTCCAAATAGCTATTATCTGCCCCATAAAATATCACCTTACCGAATATTTTAAAGTGACCCAAGTGTTTGTGTGTGTTTTTGGCTTATTCTGTCAATAGGGTTTATTTATTTATTATTTATACAACTGCTTAATGCACCAATATGTTCAATAAACCATTACAAGCAGAAGAAATAGTTCTTATAGCTAGACTTATATGCTACTTAAAAGTACTTAAAAAAGAGACACATGTTCTTAGATTTATTTTAAATTTGGATAAAAATATATCAATATCTGGATACTGAGCAATAAGGTCGCTGATCAGAGTCAAATCCTGATTTGTTGGAGCAAATTGTGAAGTGCAAGTTTGTGTAGCCAGTGTTTCTAGGAGTGCAGCCGCATGTACTAATTAGGTGCTGATAACAAACTATGTGATATCATAATCGGATCATCAATTTTATTATTTAACAGTAAATAATAATGCCTCATTATCTCACATTTGTGACGCAAACTCAATGTATCTATTCCTAACATCAGGCCCTCTTAAGTCTATTCTGCGCCGGGGTGCGGGACTCAGCCTGCGCCCTCGTTTTTTTTTTAGTTTTAAGTGTAGTAATGCGGTATGACAAGCGCCGAAAGCGTAATAAAAGAAAAAAAAATAATTGTTGATGATGCTTGCGCATAAATATTTGTCGTAATTTGCACACTGCAGTGCACGCCATTGCAGTTTTATATACGTTAAGTATGTAAAACTGCAATAGCGTTAAATTTAATTAAATATCCTAAAATTCAGCGCTCGAAAGGCGCCGCCAGGTGCTCGGCGCCCGGGTGCACTGCACCCCTTGCACCCCCTGGTAAAGACGGCCCTACCTAACATCCCAGACACGACAGGGACAGATACAAATAAGGATAATATCCGTAAAGCTTCTTAAATAAATAATGTGCAAATTTCTTCTGGACACAGTCTATCATTGTACTGCACTTTGCCTTGTACCTATGAATTAAATTCTAGGCTGCCCCGCACAAGCAAAATACAAAGCAACTATAGCACTCCTGTCCTCCACAACAAGCCGGAAGCCTCATAATGAACGCAACAACTTGAAACACCTGTATTGAACAACCTATGATCCTCAGTATAGAATAAAAAGAAAAAAACCTTTCTGCAAATAGCTGTTATATGCGTATCAAAAACAACACCTAAATCTCGTATTTGCGTGACGCGCTCCAGCAAGCCATCAGCTAATTTAGGTATAGTCATAGTTCGTCAATGCATGAGATCGTGTAAAGGTAATTATTTTACACTTCGAAGTATTTAACTGCCAGTTTATCTAACACCTGTGAATTTGGGGCTTAATATGCTATCAATAATAAAACTAAACACTTATGCAGTTTTATCATACTTATAGCTGATATTTATACCTGATACTAGGACATTATTTATAGAATTGAATTTAGAGCCAACATCAAGTAATAGCTAAAAAAAATCTTCTCAAAAACAGGTTCTGGTTAAATAAACACCTACATGAAGATTAAATGGTTACAATTAAGCTTGATATTTACTATTGTTCTTTTGCTAAGCAGCAATCATTTAGCAGTAGTGAAGTAGGTATTACCTACCTAAACTGGTCAGGAATTGCGTAGACAGCCTAAATATCGTAGGGGAGAAGAACAAAGTTGTTCTAGGATGGGTCCCCGGACATTCAGATATTATGGGCAATGAAAAGGCCGACCAACTGGCCAGAACTGGTACAGAGATTCTACAAATAGGACCGGAGCCTTTCTGTGGAATCTCAAAAAACCAGGCTTACCAATTCCTCAAGGGAAAGCTATTCGAGGATTCATCACGACTCTGGCAACAGAGTCAAGGGATGGATCACAGCAAAAGCCTTATCGAAGGCTTCTCGAACAAATTTGCTACTGAGCTGCTGGCACTTAGTAGGAACAAGGTGTCCCTTGCCGTTAGATCCCTCACAGGACACTGCAAGCTAAATAGGCACTTATCCCGTATGGGCTATGCGGACGATGACTACTGCAGATTCTGTAAAGAGGAACCGGAAACACCGCTGCACCTCTTTTGCGACTGCGAGCCACTGATCCATAGACGAAGCATCATCCTGGGACGCCATATCTTGGATCCGGATGATGTCAAGTCACTCCCGATCGGCCGACTGCTCCAGTTTATGGAGGCTATTGGCCTAAAGGAGAGTCTATAATCACAATAGACCCACGGAGGTCGACGTGAACACCCAAAGCCTCTTCCCAAAATAATAATTACCTACCTAATCCTGTTCTTCAAATTCGCATCTATCTATCACGAGCAGGTAGCTATATTGGGATCACGATCAACTAAATCTGAGTTCGAAAAGCCTAGTTGATTTGTGGTTGTTTTTTGTTTTTACGAAATCATAATAATATTTGTAATATTTTAAGCACAGACTTGTTAGGTATTCATACATAAATAGTTATTTATTAATATAATAACTAATAAATTAAATATGTTATTTATTATTTAACTATTAACGTAATTATTTATTTTTATTTACATTGTTGTAAGGTAAAATAAAAAAGTCACGCTGAATGATGATAAAAATGTTTATTCGTTTTATTTATTTATACAATAAATAAACTTTTAAGAGCATTGTAACGTTACATTCCTACCTAAATAAAAAGAAGTTTCCTTGTAACCGTTTATAAGATTTTTGATTAATAAAATAACTAATAAGTTAAAAATGTTAGTTATTATTTAACTATTTACGTATTTTTTTTTTATTGTCATTGTTGTAAGGCAGAAATAAAAAAGTCATGCTGAATGATGATAAAAATGTTTATTCATTATATTTATTTATACAATTAATAAACTTTTAAGATAATTGTGACGTCACATTCCTATAAGATTTTTTATTGTAACCCACCAATAATATAAATGTTACTAAAATGATTCATCATGACAACAAGGAAAGGATGTTTTAATAACAAAAATATAATTGTTGATACCCTAAACTTCAAAAGTATAGAAAGGACTTAGCGAGATTAGATCTCACGGCTAAATGTTAAACGCATTTAACTGCACGCCTTAACCGCTCGGCCACCTTGACTCACACTAAGTGAGTGAAATTGTGAATACAATTATTATTTGTTAACAACATGTGTGTCTATTTCTTGGAAATAGCAGGTCGTAAGTCAAACTACACTTCAAACTATTGCCTTTTGAGATTGCCTATGGACTTTTGGTCGCCACTGTACTTCTCTCTGTACTCTGTTTATCAAAATGTTTTACATAATATACTTTTATAATAATTTGTGTAGCTATAGCTTGTTTGTTTTTTTGATACCATGTTAACTATCAAAAAACAAATATAAATAATTACAAAATTTTATAAATCCAAATTTTAATAAACACTATTATATTTTATTTTCACAACACTAATTTGTTTTTTTTTTCAATTTACAGGCATACACTGTGTTGGGACAGTTCCTGATACTAAGGAAAGAAAAAGAACGTTTTCAAGATTGGCTGAAGGCGACCTGTCATGCTAGCTCCAAACATTCAGGAGATTGCTATCAGTGTTTGAAAGATTGGTGTGATGAGTTCTTGTAATTAATAATTAACTTTAATGTATAATTTCATACCGAAGATAATGTAAAAATACTATAATTATCTTATTTTTTTTATGCAATTTTTCATTTATTAAATTCATACAACAAAAATAAGTTTTTATTCGTATTAAATAATATGTCATTTAAAATATTATTGTAACATTTAAAATTTTCTATATTATTATGAGCATTTATTTTCCACTTTATTGTGTAGGTACTCTGCATTTTTCGGCTGTCACACACATTTAAAACTTCTTTAAAATGAATAGTGCCCATGATGTCTAACTTTTAGGTAAAATGGTAAAATATTAAATTTACGAATTCAATTGCAAATTTACATTTGCAATCCTGGTAAAATATGTTTAAATTATTAATTTACGAGAATTTTAAACACACAAATAACTGTTTTTGGCACGGCACACGCCATATCAGCATAGAATTTATTGAAATTACTAAAACAAGTGCCACAATACATACCAAAATGTTAATGCAACCATATTATATTATGTTTTGCCATTAAATTAATTAAATTTATATTTTTGTAGCTCTGATAACTCAGGCTAAAATATATTTGAATAAAAAGTT
This sequence comes from Hypena proboscidalis, assembly GCA_905147285.1. Classification (NCBI taxonomy): domain Eukaryota; kingdom Metazoa; phylum Arthropoda; class Insecta; order Lepidoptera; family Erebidae; genus Hypena; species Hypena proboscidalis. The sequence continues at coordinate 7,795,334 of LR990130.1, forward strand.
CTAAATTGCAACCAGGCTGACATGTCAGCTTTCTAACGGATCCAGGTATTCAAAAAATGCAAATGATTGAATGAATAAAATTGTAACTAATTATTAGCGTTTTGTGTACAAGATCACGAATGAATGAGTGCTTTCTGAACCGGCAGCTGTATTCGCTTTCTTGTGAGGTAAGTAACATCATTTCCTTGTTAATATAGCACGTTTAGATGATACAATTGTCTCAAACTGAATCAGACGCACAAGTTATCAGAAATCAGAAATCAGAAACATTTATTTGTATAAACATAGGTACATAGATGGATCTTGTTTACATTACAAAAGGGTTTTACTATGTTTTACCCTATAATGGTGTACAAATTTTTAACAAATGAAGTGAAAAATAAAAATACCTACAATCAATATTATAAAAGAGTATGCATAGTAAATACTTTAAAATTTATCATTATAAAAATCGTTGATGTTATAATATCCTTTATTAATAAGCATTCTCTTTAAATGAACCTTGAACAACAGTGTACTGAGATGTTTAATTTGCTCAGGTATTTTGTTGTATATTTTTGGACCCATACATATTATACTTTTATGGACCAATGTAGTCTTGGCTGGATGTACAAAGTTTGTCATTGTTATGACGTCGGTCGCGGGTCACGTGATCCGACAGCCGAGGGAATAAATGGAGATTGGTTTTAACAAACAACGCTACCTCAAAGATGTATAATGACGGAAGTGTAAGAATAAACATCGGTCGACAGCTTTCTGTACTCTGCATTCCGAACATGGAACGAATACTAAGTTTTTGACTTTAGGCAGCATCATTATTTGTTGAGTTGCCCCAGAAAATAATCCCGTATCTAAGCTTAGATTCAATGAGAGAGACCATGGTATGCAGTTAGTAAGGTTCTAATGTTGACGCAGGGAGCCAATTTAAAAAGTACATAAGACATACTACTGACCCCTTTAATGAGTTCATCGATATGATTTTTCCAACTAAGTTGACTGTCAATGTTTATACCCAGAAATCTAGCGGAAGAAGCTTCTTCAATTTGAAGATCATTATAAATAAAATTAATTTAATTTCTGAAGGATTATTTAATTCTCGTTGCCTAAAGTGCATTATATTTGTTTTATTTAAATTAATTTTTAAATTATTATTGTTGAGCCAATTAATTATATTATTTTGATTATTGTATGAAATTGTATCTTTTCTATCATTGCAAGCTATGGTAACAGTACTGTCATCCGCAAACAGTGACATAGGTTCAGATGTTAATAATATTACCACACATTTTATTCTTCCAATACCTGGAATTATGATTATAAAACTTAATTCTTATAACCTTGCATGTGAATGAGATGGTCAGCTATGTTACATTTTTACGCTTTACATAGGACTGAATTAAAAATGTTATGAAACGGACACGTACGGATTACGGATCTATATGCGATTCACAAAGGCAGATTTATTTTACTTGTGTTTGTCTTTAAACTTTAACCTTTCTATAATAACAATAATTATATTTTTGTCACTTCCTTTTTAGGGTTCCGTAGTACCTACAAGGAACCCTTATAGTTTCGCCATGTCCGTCTGTCCGAGGCATAGCGACGAAACCGTTGGTGCTAGAAAACTGAAATTTTGCATAAACATGTATGTTAACTATACAAAGAAAGTCGTAAAATAAAATTTGGAAAAATATTTTTTTTTCAGGTAGCTCCCCTACATGTAAAGTAGGGATGTTTTTTTTTTTTGTCGCCTACCCCATAGTGTGGGATATTGTTAGATAGGACTTTTAAAAACGTTCAGGGGTTGCTAAGACAGTTTTTTGATTTAGAGATCCGTTTGCGAGATAATTAACTTTAAAGAGCAAATTTTTGTTCGAGTAGAGCGTCCCCCCCCTCTAAAAGCTAAACTACTGGATCCCAAAATCTGAAAAAAATTGTGTCGGTAGTACATGTAATGAACTTTAAAGGAAAACTATAGCGGATAAGTTCACTTCATTAGTTCAAGAGGAATAGGGGTCCGAAATGTCAGATGCAGTTACTCAGAATATTTCGTTCAAAATTCTTGAAACATAAATAAACATACATTTAATACATAATATATAAAATCACGCCTTTATCCCACGGGGGTAGGCAGAGACGATGGAACGCCATGTGCTTCGCTCCTTACATACTTCTTTCGCTTCCTCAACATTCATACATCTCGTCATACGTGCTAGCTGGTTTCGTGTACTACAAACATTTCCTTTCTGAAGGACGCCATTTATCTGGTCCCTATATGTCTTTCGAGAATAATTCGTGCAAATTACAAAAACCTTTGAAAGTAATGACTTGTATGAAGATGTTACTTGTTTAATACAGATAGTAAATCCCTTTTAAGTCGATATATGTTGTTACGACTAGCTACGGAACCCTACTGCGCGTGGCCCAACATGCACTTGGCCGGTTTTTTAGATAATCTAACGAAGTAGTCCCTTTGACCTACAACCAATGATATATATTTTTTCTTGTTTTTACACTTTATATGGCAACACTGTTGCAGGCTGTTCAATGCAGAGAGAGAGAGAATTCGAGAGATAGAGTATGATAACCTAATTTGCATTATGATCATAATGGACCTTTTTATAGATGAGATAGACTTTACATTTTATCATTACATTACATTTTTACTCAAAGCTTGCTCCCGCAAGCAACTACTATATCAGTCATACTAGATGAATTACTGGTGTTGTAGGATCTACGAAAACGTTTGTTTTTTCCGTAGACAGAGAAACCAATAGACCGAGGTACCTTGTAACGGGGTGTGAGATAGCAATATTTACTACAGTGTTGTCAGGGTAATCAGATTTTCCTAAAAAGTTGGCAAAAAGGCAGTGCATAATTGTGTCACTAGTTCCTCATAATATAATATATAGATGAATAATAGCGATAAGTACTCAAAGGAACTGACTGGCTGTTTTGATAAAAACTAAACAAGTATTATTATTTTTTTGGAAAATCAATGTAATTAGGCAGAAATCGAACCCGTTCATTTTGCAAAACATTACACTCATGTATCATTTACACCCTTCGATGCTGTTACAAATAAGGAACTAGTTTTGGGCAGTAATGGTATTCGACAAACTTAAATTATGATTTTCCAAAAATCCAATGATTCAGGTTTAGTTATTTACAAAATCAGGCAAGAGGTTCCTATGAGTACTTTACGCTATTCCTCATAGTTACCATCGGGGCCCATTTGAAACAACACAGGGTGTCCCAGGTTACGATGTCAAGCCGGAATCGGGTTCCTTCTTTTTTGTGTAAAATTATTTAAGCCAGAATGTTTTATTATACATTAATAGTGAATATTAAAAATTTAAAAATATTATTAAAAATTGTTTTTTTTTTAGTTTGTATGACTTGGTTACAAGACTTTTAAGCCAAATTGAATTAATTGGCATATTGAAAGATTTGCCTCATTAATTTAAAAATATATATATATTTAACTATGGCAAGGAATTCTTTGCATTAAAACGTGTAGAGTAAAATTATTACAGAGATTTGATCCATAAGATTGATGCTACGGATAAATGTCATAACCATACAGGATGCTATTAATTCGGAATAATAGCTAATGCCAATTTTAGTTTTTTGATCATAAACTAAGTTTCCATTTAATAAAATGTTCTCAGAACATTAAATTTAATTTATCAAAATTCTTTGTATATGCTGTAATATGCTGTTCAAAGAAATTAGACGGCTTTATCAAATAATCACGAACAAAATCGTGATTTTTACGTTCAATTAAATAAATTTGTCAAGAATATTAGATGAAATTAAATGTAATAACACCCTTAGATAATTTAATCTTCTGATGATGTCGTCCTTTTTTGCTGAATAAATTTTAGAACTACTTAATTTTTGTTAGCAATAGGTGGTATCAGATTTGCTGAGTATGACAACCCAAAAAATGCCAAAATACTTTAATGTTTAGCTCCAAGCTGTCGAATTTGTTTGAAGCCAACCCGTTACAGCGATAGGGACAGAAAATATCATCGTATTTCTCTTTCTAACTTGAAAGATTTTCATAGCGCCTTTTCATGTATGAGGGAAAGAGACGGTGTGTGTGATTTGGTCTATTGGTTTCTCTGTCTACGGTTGCTTCTTTTTCTTATATAGCCTCCTGGATCTAGCCACCACCTGACAGTAGGATAATAAATTCAGCCTCATTCCTTGCTTTGATCATGGCAGATGATGGCAGTAGGTATAGTCTTTATCCCAAAACGAAGGGAGAGAACACCTATCTGACGACGGCTTTTTGGTGGGAAAATACCCTCTGCAGTAGACAGAACTGTAGATGTGAGACACAAACTTCAAAATTGTCATTTACTTTAGCAAATGATCCAACTCCTATGTCTATAATTGTAGTATAAGGCTGTCAAGAAAGAGTAGATTTGGAACAATTTTTTTGTCTGTTAGCAACATTGTCAAAATAATGACAGATGTCAATAAATAATGTAAACAGAGTTTACGCGATGGTAAATTTTATTTATAAGAGTATAAAACGGCAATTAAAACAGGAAAAAGTAATAAACAATGAATAAAACTATCCGAAGGTCTGGAAGAGAAATAATTTACAATGTATATAAAAGATGTTTAATGGAATATAAGGCAAAAAATATTCTTTCGGATATCGGCAATGTTTATCAAAGAACCGCTGATATGACCGGAATGTGAGAGTTTAACATGTTGTTTTTAGTCAAATCAAGTATAGGTAATGGATAAAACCAAAGCTGTTTTGAATTTGTTGCTGAAATAAGCGGATTATTCAATAATTAAAACTAGCACATTGGTTCAGTTGACGTTTGTTGTACTCAGTGTTGCGGTATAGCGCGACTAGGTTAATGTTGATACTTGAGTATAGTTTAAGTAAATAACATTAAATAATTTTATTTTATTTTATTTTATTTGGAAAACTTACAGCTATACACATACACATTAAAAGAAAAAATAAACACAATGAAGGCCATTTACAAGTTTCCACTGCTTTATCTTTTCTGCTATATCTATGATTTTTACTTAATTCAGGTAAATCAGTAAGTACTATTCGAAGAATTGCACGAGGAGAAGCACAAAATAGAGGCGTATTTCTTACACCAGGAATAAACCGAAATACCTAACCAACCGAAGCCAATTTGTAAAAACAGGTGAACTTAAGAGTGATCCTTCACCGATTGAGTATGGCGTACCACAAGGAAGCATACTAGGGCCTACACTCTTTTTAATATACATGAATGATATTCTACATCTCAACCTACGAAATGGCGAAATAATATCTTATGCTGATGACACAGCCTTAATATTTCATGGCGCGACATGGACTAACACTTTTGATCACGCTGAACAAGGGCTAGCGCTTGTTGCCAACACGCTGAGTTACAACTTACTGACATTGAACATTAAGAAAACTAAATACATTTCCTTTTGTAAAACCCGAACCTCCACTCCCTCACAGAATTTATCAATCAAATATCACACTTGTCAAAAATCAACTCAAAATACCTTTACAGCTTGTACATGCGACCAAGTTGAACGCACGGCCTCCATCAGATACTTAGGAATAATAATTGATGAACACCTTTCCTACAAACCGCATATTCAACTACTTTCTAAACGCGTAAGGAAACTTATATTTGTCATGAAAAAGTTAAGGAACTGTACATCTGTAAGAATACTTCGATTAGTATACATAGCGCTGTGTCAATCAGTTTTACAATACGGCATTGGGGTATGGTGTGGAGCTGGAAAATCTGTGTTTATAGAGTTGGAAAGGGCCCAAAGAGCGGTTCTGAAAGTGGCGCTACGAAAGCCCTTTTATTATTCCACAGATATTCTGTATAGAGAATTTCCAGTACTCAGAGTAAGACAGCTATTCATTATCAACGCAACCTTGCAAACGCATAAAAAAATTACTTCTAGACCGGATTACAGTCACCTTATCACTACACGTATTTTTATTCTACCACCCACTAGAACCATATCTCTACTTGCCAGATGTTGCCCTGCCTTCATTCATCCTCATATTTACAATCAGATCAATAAAACATGTAATATCAAAGATCACACTCGCTTTGCCTGTAAAAACACTGTTACAAAATGGCTACTTACATTGAACTATGAAGAAACTGAGACTATTCTCCTATGAATCTATGGGCATTAATTAATTAATTACTCAACACACAACATTAAGAACTTATGCACACATACATCATAGCTACACACACATACACACCTACTCACTCACGCACATACAACATAATATAACAAATTCAACACACACTTACACATTCAATTACACATCATCACTACATATCACACACACTTTGCTGATTTATTTCTTTCTTTTATTATTCATTATTATTTTTTCATTACTTTCTGTTTTCTTTTTATCTTTTAAATTTTAATTTTAATTTTAATTTTTTGTCATTACCTTAGTTAACCTTAGTGATTAGGCTAACCAAAAAACAGGAAAACCTAGTTTGGTAGCCACTGTCTAAAATTATGTAATTGATGTATCTTTTGGTAATAAAGTTTTTTATTTTTATTATTATTATTATATAAATTCCAACATGCAGCCAAAGGCAGGACGTAATGTCACCTAGAAATGATTGAAGCTCCAAAATGGCAGCGGTCTGTTTATGTGTGCGTGTGTAAGGGGTTACCAGACATGAGAAATATTACCCACATTTTTACAATAATTTAAATAAATATTTTAGAGGTTTCATTCTTATATTTTTTTATTTGCTGCTTTTACCATCAAGCATGATATAGGTATTTAGGTAGTTTCATACTACCGTGGCCAAAAACCAAACAATATAAAACAACTTTATGTTTGAATTTCAAAACAAAGTTGTTTTATATTTCTAGCAGGCGATGCGGGCCTGCAGGTGGAAGTGGGTTGTTTTTATTAAGGAAATATGTACAAAATTCGTTGCTCTGGGCACTCTTTGACGCAAGGCAGTGAAGATACTTTAGTGCAGCTTCCCAGTTTTTGAAAAATATTTTAAAATTACGACTCCTACTACGGCGCTTGCTGACTCTTAGATGGTGAAGATGCTTTAGTGATATACAGGATGTCCCAGTTTAGGACGTGAAGCCGAAATCGGATAGTAGGGTAAGTTATGGCAGTTATCAAAAAAATAAAAAACAAAAATTCTTCATTACATAAACTATCAGAAAGTGCTTGAAAACGTCAACAAAATGTACAAACCAAATAAAATATCTAAGTTAAACTAAACCAACAATCACGAAGCTTAGATTCACTTACATGCGATTTTTCAGTATTTCAAATAAATGTTGGCAAAAAAAAAATAAAGAAAAAAAAAAAATAATAAACTAAACTAAGAAATAAAAAGTTTTAGATTAAAGTACTGTTATTTTTTTTTTTTTTTGTGCATTAATGTATTTATTTTCATATAAATAGTCCTAAATTAATGTATCTGATTCTACATTCCTAACGTTCAATTATTTAATATATATCTTTATTTTATACCAAAATACATTTCTGTTATTTATTAATTTAATACTTTATTTAAAACAATTTACTATTGTTTTACCTTTTTTGGTACGGCGAAGCTGACAATGCGAATAAGTCCACCTTTTGTTTTATATAAATCAATTTCCTCGAAGTGTATACTGCAGACTACACTATATTTTGATGGATACCAACTGTTATCATTTCTGCAGTTTCTAATTATTTTTATCCAATAATTTTTCCATGCGTCGTTTGCAGCAGGAAATCTATAAAACATAGAATAATAATTTATACTAAATGTATTATACTACTAAAAAATATTTACCCAAATTCAGGGTAAATGAAAATATTTATTGACTGTCAACACTGATAGTTTTGGTATATTTTTTACGAAAACAATATAATTTCGGCAATAAGCTGAATATATTACTCGCTTACCTATAAAAAGTGATCCCCTGGTTTTTTTTTGTCGGGGCGCTATGGTTTCGGCAGCTTTTCACAACACAAGACGGCATTTTTAATTATTTTACTTGAACACCCGAGCAACAGCACAGTCCAAAGCGTAATGGCGGGCGATTGACTTACTATTGTGTTAATGCGTGTGTTCTGTGTGTACGTGTGACTTACTATGGGTGCTTCAGTAAGTGTTTCAAGAGACTCAGTCCTGCCTTTTTTTATGTAGTCAATGCATGCAGCATTGAGTTGGAAGTTCTCTTTCCATTTTCATTACGCTCGGAATTATATTCGTTTCATTCTATGTAAGGGAGTACACACTAACCAAAACAAACACAATACACAAAACGACACAATATAATTAAATAAGTAGTTGGGCACAGCACGCTACTGCTGCCTGCACTACGTTTATTCACACCGCTACCGCGGCTATCGCCAAATTCCCATGAAGGCAGGGCTGCCAGGTGCAAAAAAAATGTGATCGTATGCAAACTACAAAAAAATCGTATGCTAGTGGAATTTTGAAATGAAAAGATCGTACAACCTTTTTAATACAAAGTTTTTATTACAAATAATCAAAATTCGTTTAGTTTTAGAAACGAATTACAATACAATATAATAATATAGCTATTTGTTAGACCTATACAAATTTTCGGGAGTCATATTTTTTAACATTTCTTGCGTTGGCTTAAATTTAGTACAATTTTCATTTTTCTTATTAATTGCTTGGCTAATAATGTGCCCTTCAGTGTATCATTGGATAAACTGTTTCTAAATTTGTTTTTAATTTTTTATTTTTTTTGGAGTACCTGGCGCTGGTCGTTCTTCTTCACTTTCATCACTCGTTCTCACTTGAACGTATTATACTAATATGATCACAAAAAAAGCAGTATACAACTAAGTATACAAATCCAATTAAGATAAACAATAACGTACAGATCGAATATTCGAATAAAACACTGACGATAAAAACACGATTTGACAAGTCGCAATTACATAATTATCGAAAGAGAAAAATAGTAGGTAAGTCTCATAAAAATTCAAAAAAATATAGCCTTTATGTGATTGCACTAAGGCTCTTTATTCTAGTAAAAGATCTGGGTACGCGTCGGATATTAGGGGAATTCCTTGATATTCATGCTTGCCAGAGGATCAAGTCTGTTTCGTTATGAAATGTTGCCAGGCAATAGGCATATCAAAATCGTACATTTGCCGTACGATTTTGTCCTAGCGATCGTACATGAGTAAAAATGCCAAAAAATCGTATGAATACGATTAAAATCGTACATCTGGCAGCCCTGCATGAAGGCTTGGATGAAGGCATAGGCAATTATTGCTAGAGCACAAAAAAAAAAGAAGTGTCATAATAAGTAAGTAAACAAAGTGTCGAGCTTTTGGCGAATTTTTGCTAAAACGTGAATATTGATTAATTATCGACGAATCTATTAATTATTTTTTATTAATCTTAATCCTAATGATCGCATCACTCAATCTCATTTATTACTTCGAAGAAATAGTGCATGGATACCCGTCTAAATGTATTTGAAGACGCTGTTTAACTATTCGACAATTTATTATATTTTTAAACCACAAATTTATTAACGAAATGAAATCTAGCCCGTGATACGACAGCGTTGATAATGGAAGTTTCAATAGAAGATAGATTATTCCAGGCAGTATTAGCAAGCGACCAATTTACCATTTCAGAGCTCCTCGACAAAGGTAATCGATATCAATACCATTTTTTAACATTTTGTCCCAACTATTCAATAAAAGCATACTTTAATGGGCCAAATCTCGTAGCAGTTTAAATCCGTATACCGTAATATTATGGTGAGGCCACACTTAATCATAGTTACACAGAAATCCGTGTTAACGCTATATATATAGCTAATACATTGTATATTTCGCAATAACATTCACGAAGTCTGTCTTTGTACTAGTTTAAAACCTATATGCTTATATTCATAACAACAATAACATGTAATATATTTCGTATTTCGAAATAATAAAAACAGGCTGTAACGAAAATTTATTGTACTCCAATAGGTGCTAATCCCAATAGGATTGTTAGTAAAGGTAAAACATGTCTTGGAGCAGCAGCAGGCATTGGCAATGTGGAGATTTTGAAAGCACTAATTATTGCAACTCGACACCCAGTGGCAAACAAAGTCTCTCCATCCGATACAACCAACACAATAACTCCAAGTAATAGACAACAAAGACAATCCAAATGCCAGAAACGGAAGCTGAAACATGAACAACAGGAGGAAACGCTTGCTAAGTGTAAAAACCTCAAAGAAAGATCTCTTGTGGGTTATAAACTTGGCAATCTAGATAATATCAGTAAGGCTGATAAAAATCAGGGCTATTATGTTTATGTACATGAAGGATCTAATCATGATGAAAGTAAAATTGGTCCTCCTGTACCTATGGCTCCATTGACACCTGATGATGATTTAGAATGGGATGAAGATATTGTCGAGGTTGCACCTACTACCAGTGAAGACGAGAAATGGACATCTATGTATAGGTTAGTAATTCTCCGTTTTCCATTATTAAAGTTAGTTATATAACTGTAAAAGCTAAAACAATTGCATTAAGAATGATCAATTTTCCACTCAAAATAACTAAGCTATCATTATCATGAGTTCTTTTGTTGTTGCTTGACACATTTTGGCATTAGTCCCCATTTTTTTTTTATTTTTTTTTTTAAAGAAACGACTCCCGCTCTAGGAATAACTCCTGTGTCGCGGGGTTGTTCACAAACAACATTTCACACACACAAAGCACAACCAGAGTCAGAACAAATCTTTGCGAATCACACAAAGATTTGTCCCATGTGGGGATCGAACCCACGGCACCAGCGTAGTTGAAAGCGGCGAGGCGACCGCTTTAACTGCTACGCCAACCGTGCACTCAATTTTATTGACAACAGTGCTTTTAGTGTTATCTTTCTTGTCCTCCCTGTCCAGCATCTTGTATTATCGTACATGATTTTAGGTGGTATGCATCAATACTCGAGTCTACAGGTGCAGCGATAGCATCCGCCTCAACGGTGAAATACGGGGTAAATCACCAAGATGCCTTTACCAGAACTGCCTTACACTATGCTGCCGAACAAGGCTACCTTGAAGCTGTGAAGTTGCTGCTTGCTGAAGAGGGTAATTAAAAACTATACCTAACGTAAACTATACATACATACATCTTTACAAACGAAATCTTTAATAAATGAATGGGTACAGAAGAAAACCTGTGAGTGTATAACTGCAGAGTTTGGGTCTATTGACAATTTGTGATTAATAAGACTTTTGCACTCTCATTATTCTCTGAGCTTTTGCCCTAAGATCTACTATACTTTTGAAAAAAGGTAAAAATGCTAACTCTAGAAAACTGAAATTTTAAACAAATGAGTATATTAGTTGGCTAGTATATGAGTAGGCTAGTGTACCTGCCTGCGACGCCGAGGTCGCGGGTACGATTCCCGCTTAAGACAAATCTTTGTGTGCATGAACTTGGGGGCTTTTCTTGGTCTGGGTGTTTCTATGTATAATAAGTATGTAGTTACAAAAAAGAAAATTATATATGTATTAGTATCAGTTATTCTAGTACCCATAGTACAAGCTCTGCTTAGTTTGGGACTAGATGGCGTTGTGTGTAAGTTGTGAGATATTTGCCACGAATATATATGTTAAGATATGATTTTCAGGAGTTCAAGTAGATGTAATAGTTGGAGATGGATTAACGCCACTACATTTCGCAGCTGTGAATGATCATACAGAAACAGTAAAAGTACTGTTATCTGCAGGCGCTAATGTCAACTATAAGAGTCATGAGAAAATGACAGCGCTACATTTAGCTGCTTCAAGGGGATGTATTGATATGGTAAGAGTGATATTTTAATAAGACAAATAGTTATTTTTGCTACAAGAGTGCAAAGTTCGTATTTTATTTTAACAGCTATGTGACCTTTTGCATGCCTAATGGTAAAATTTGGTGAAACTTATATTTTATATGTAACATCATACTAAACAGTACTATCTTTATCCAACAAAAAATAATATAGACCACGATTTTAAGCATCTCAACTAAGAATGATAGATATTAAGCTGGATTTTGATATTAACCATCATTGAAGTGTTCTTAATGTTGTGTCATAACTCTCATACAATCTCGTGTCTGCGTCATAAGTTATCATAATTCAGTTTTCACTTTTCATCTACTAGGAAATTGTAGAGCTGAAAATTTGTAACATATTTTAATTACTATGTAAGCTCATATGCTTACTCGTTTTTGTGATAGAGGACTGCTATTATTTTTTAAATCTACCAAAAATGCTTCCCAATCCGGGACAACATCAGAAATAAAGCCTGAGTAACTGTATGGGCTACTTGGGAGGGCTCTTCCCGCGTCTCACCCCTTGGCTTCCTCACGATTAACCTGTCTATATGGCTTAGCCCAATGTAAGTCCATATATTGTGCTAGTACTATTTAATAGCACACAAGTTTTTTTTAATTATTTTAGGCAAAACTTCTAGTCCAGAGTGGTGCATATTTAGAAGCAAGAGATACAAGTGAAAGGACACCTCTGTACTTGGCGGCTTGTAGAGGACACGCAGACATCATTAAGTATCTCGTGTCAGCTGGTGCCAATGTCAATGGTGAAGGAATTCAGGGTAAGTTAGATCTTTTAATATACCCTAAATGGTGGAAAGGAGGTTTAGTAGACTCACTTGTTAAAAACCCAACTCTGTGCGCGCAAATCTAGGTTTTTGACAGACAAAAGCATGGCAACTCTCAACTCTGTCAAGCGCAGTTTCGGTGGATATGCAGCCTGCATCATGTGTTTTTATGTAGTTATTGAGTTTCCATAGATTTTTTTCTATATATGTATTAGTACACCTTGGTTGATATAGACATTAATATGAAAATCCATAACAAATTGCAAATTAATGCATTGTTACATCAAAGAAGTCATGACTCTTGCCAGTAATAATTATATCACCCTAACTTCAATATAATTTGGCTACATAAACATAAACATTTTATTTATTTCTCTCATAAAGGCAAGTGGCAGGGGTCACATGGAACAGAGTGGCACAAGAAAGGAGAGAATGGAAAAGGTTGGAGGAGGCCTTTGTCGATTGGCAAACAGATTTACAAAAAATAAATAAAATACAAATATTAGATTAAGAGTGTTAGATTTAAGTTCAAACTATATTTTGTAAAACTGAATAAAAGGCTATATTATATTATTATTATATTATTATAAAGGGATGTACAATTCAAACATAAATTATTGGTGATGCCCGAAGCCCAGCCAGCGCTGACACCGCCCTACTTGCAACTTTAGTACCTAGTCATTCAATGAGATGAATTAAACAAATAATAATATTTAAGTATCTAATAATTAAACAAGCAGGGCGGCTCAACGCTAGCCTGAACCCGGGCACCACGAGCAAATAACAGCTGCTACATAGATAGATAGATATATATATTTTATGTTTATTGTATTAAATATCTTGTATGATATTCTATTTAATAGTATGTACCGTCTATGTAGGTGTGTATTATTGTATACATAGTAGTTTATTTTCTTCTTTATAATTTTCACTTTATTATACATTTCCATTTACCCTCCAGTATCTCTTTATTATTATTATTATTATTAATAAAATTTTCAGGTTATACCCCTCTTTGTGAAGCTATATGGCAAAGGTACACATCGGTAGTCGAAGAACTGCTGTCGTCTGGCGCCCGAATCACTCCCTCTCATAGACTTCTACACAACGCTGTCATACAAAAATCGGTATGTATGCTTTAAAAATAACATTACATGATACTTACTGGTGGTAGAACTAAATTAGTAGTGCTTCCATTACTGTGTTCCGGTTTGGTGGTGAGATCAGGCTCTGAAATTACTGGCACATGAGGCATAACACTGTAGTCCTCAGCTGCAGCGACGCATCTACAATCTGCTTTTGTGGATTGTTGATGTCCATGGGCTGTACCCCACTTACCATCAGGTGGACTACACGTTCGATCGCTGTGGGTGTAGTATATAAAAAAAAATACATGAACTAATATCACCCCTCTATTACCCAGAAGGCTAGATAAAACGAGAAACAGACACACGCAATAAGACTAAACTAAAGGATGCTTTACAACACGCCATGTCATTGAAATGGAGATGGGCAGGTCACCTGGCCAGGTACCAAGACAAAAGATGGACAATACAAACTACAAAGTGGCCTGGTCCTATTGGATAGAGGAAATAAGGACGACAAAGAAAAAGATGGGTCGACGACAATGTTCAGAAAGCAGAAAAAATCTGGCTTAACGCTGCACAAAACAAAAAAAATGGAGAGAGATGGAGTAGGCTTTTATCCTACAGGGACCATACAAAGAACAAACAAATTGAAACAAAAAAAATGGAAATAAAAACATTTGTATGGATAAATAAAGCTATAAATAAATAAATAAATAAATTATCCGGAAGGATGTGACTGTGTATAACCAGACTAAAAAGATGTGACGTCATCCAATTGTAGCTTGTATGCAAAGTTACGAATTTTGTTTGATAGCTAAATGAAGTATTGCGTTTATGAGAATGGTTTTAATACGAAAGTTTCCAAAATTGTGTGGGTTATTCAATGCAAAAATATTGTTTTTATAATTTTGTATGTACTTTAAAAATGGTCTTTAAAAGTTTGACTTAAAGTAACCACATTTCACCTGTTATGTTTCATCGGATAGGGAGTTAGTCTATCGCCAACCACCGGGCACAATTCCAACTCCGTGCTGTTATTGTGAATTTCCTGACGGAAAGTTTACAAATAACACTTTTCCCGACCCGGGCATCGAACACGAGACCTCGCTGTCCCTAACAAAAATAGGTAAACGAAAACAAAATGCAAAAAAATTGAGATATTTTCAAAAATTAGACAACGGGTCTGAATCGCGTAATTATTATAAAGGTAAATAAATACCTATGCTCGACGTTTCGAATGACTTACATCATTCTTGGTCATGAGCCTTTATAATAATTACGCGATTCAGACCCGTTGTCTAATTTTTGAAAAATGTTCTCAAATCGCGATAGTTTAAAAACATAAATTGAGATATCTCAATTTTTTTCATTTGTTTCCGTAGGTACAGTTGTACACTCTGCCACACCCTTCTGGGACCAATTAATGTAGGCGTGATGTTATGTCCATTATATTACTTTCGCGGGCTAAGTCATCATGGCTATTGTTTGTGATTACAGAAAAGAATCGTCGAACTGCTGGCGAGTTACGGTGCAGCAATCAATCTGCATAATGACAACGGTGACACGCCTCTGCTTCTAGCAGTGAGATTGTCACAGCTTGAAATTGTAAAGATTTTGCTTAGCAAAGGTAAGTAAGTGAGTAAGTAAGTAAGTAAGTAATCTTTATTTGGATGTATATGGTACAGTGGGCCAAGCAATTAGGTATGCAGGGCAAAATCTTCTACGCCATAGTGAAAACTGAATGCAATAGATATACATGTGTGAATTACATATTTAAGAAACGTAGGTAATATACTCACTATTCAGATATGTAAATCATTTCTCCCTATACTTTGTCCATTCCTTTATTTTCTTTTTGACAGATCACGCCTATGAATTACCGTTTTTTTTTGTCAGACTAATGTACTACAATAATAATATTAATAATGTACTTTATTGACAAGCCACACTTTTTAGGGAAGTTCACTGTTTGTAACAAACAGCCACAGACTATAAATCAAATCGTGAAATGAAATAAATCGATCATTATGAAAAATAATAATTTGACTTTTTTTTGTTTACTGTCTGTATTTTTATAAAAAAAAGAATATAATAAAAGTATCATGATTCCATGAATAATTATTTGCAAGAAATTAAGTCGAAATCTTGAAATTAAAAATGAAAATGTAAACAAAGGTAACTAGGAAACCGTCATAGACTAAGTATGTGACATTATTATTTTGTATATTTATTTAATCTAATAAAAACTACTAATAAACGAATAATTAATAATGAACTAAAATATTTCGATGTAATTAATCGATTGAAAGTTCTTCTTAGACAACATCGATTATGATTTCAAATCGAATCAGTAACGTGTGAAGGCATCCCTAAATGTAATCTGTCAAAAAGAAAATAAAGGAATGGACAGAGTATAACTGGCGTATTAAGTATTTACGATGACTTTAAAGTTTTTGCCCTGCATAGCTAACTCGTTGGCCCACTGTACATAGTTTAGTTTAGTTATCCTGGGCGGTGTCCGCACTTAGTCCTCCTATGGGACCGTTGTACGTGAGTGGTTTCCCGCTTACTCCAGCCAGCCTATATCGGTCCAGAAGGAAAGGAGCCTCCGAGGGCTGCTGCAGGCTTCTGGGAGCGATGTTGGGGACTGTAGAATTTGTGCCCGTTGTTCGGCCACGCTGCTGCATTCCATGATGACATGCTGTGGCGTTTCTTCTGCCTTCATGCATCCTCTGCATAGAGGGCTGTCTGTTATTCCTATCGTGTGTAGGTGTTTGTTAAGTCGACAATGACCAGTCAAGATTCCAATGACCTTGCGGAGCTTGTCTCTATTTAGTTTAGTGAGGTCGCGGGCAAGTTTTTTATTAAGAGCTGGGACAGCAGTCTTAGTTTGCCGACATCCTTCACTTGTTGTCCACACTTTCAGGTGTGTTTTCTGGGTTTCTTCGCGCAGCCATGCTTTAATTTGGGCCTGAGGGATGGGCAGCAGAGGTTCCGGACCGTACACTTTTGTGTCTGCTCCCCTCCTGGCTAGCTCGTCCGCGGCGTCGTTTCCCAATGAGTTGCTGTGTCCTTTTATCCATTGTAGAGTTACCTTGTTGGTTGTTGCAATGGACTGAAGTGCGCTATGGCATTCCATTATAAGGACTGAGTTTATTGTGTTGTTTCGGAGGGCTTGAAGCACGGATGCACTATCTGAGATGATCTTAATGTTAAGGTCCCTGATGTCTCTGGCTACAACCGCCTGTGCCGCTTTGGTGATGCCAATACATTCCGCTTGGAAGATTGTATTCAGCTTGTCTAGTGTTGTTGATATTTTAATGTTCAGGTCATTTGAGAAGACACCGGCTCCGGTACCAGTGTTGGTTTTGGAGCCATCTGTGTAGATCCTAACTTCCTCGGTGCCAGAGTAATCCTTCTCTTCCGCTACAAGTTGGATGTCGTATCTTCGATCAAAGACATGTTTCCTCAATATCCTATCCATGGGCGCCTCCAGGAGCGGATTCTCCTTGATGCACTTGTGAAGAATATTGGAGTGTGTTGTTACCAAGTTTGATCTCCATACACCTAAGGATTTTAATCTTATGGCTGCCGCTTTTGCCTCCTCCTGAATAACCAGATCTATTGGTCTTAGATTCAAGAGATATTCTAGAGCGGCAGATGGAGTTGTTTTCATACAGCCAGTTGTTGCCACACTCGCCAAGCGTTGTAGGCTTTGAAGCTTGGATTTCACTGTGATCAGCTGGGTTCTGGGCCACCACACAACTGCCCCGTAGGTGATCGAGGGCCTGATCACTGCTGTGTATAACCAGAGGGTGATCTTTGGACTGAGACCCCATCTCTTTCCAACCATTCTTCTGCACTGATTGAAGGCAATGCAGGCCTTCTTTGTTTTTGCTTCGATGTGACTCGCCCAGTTCAATTTATTATCTAGAAGTACGCCCAGATATTTCACTTGTGTTGATAGGGAGAGTTTTGTTTTGAAAAATTTTGGTAGGTTTAATTCAGGTAACTTCCTTTTGTTAGTAAAAAGAATAAGTTCTGTTTTATTTGGGTTTGCTGATAGGTGTTGTTCATCACACCAGTTTTCCACTATCTGAAGTGCTGAAAACATAACTTTACACAGTATATTTTCAGCGTTTCCATTTATCAGAATTGCTAGGTCATCTGCATAACCAATAGTAGTGTATCCTCTATCGTTCAGCCTCCTTAAGAGACTGTCAACTACTATGTTCCATAGAAGTGGCGACAGGACTCCTCCTTGGGGACATCCTCTAACTACTTTAGCACGCGTAGTAGTGTTGCCCACTATCTGAACCGCCCTTTTGCCAACCAGTTCGGTAATCCATCCTCTGGTGACTTGGTCCACATTGAGTTTCCTTAGGGCGTGGTTGATGCTGTTGTGCATAGTTTTGTCGAAAGCGCCTTCTATGTCTATGAAGGCTGCGAGCGTTGAACATTTGTTTGTGAGTGCCGACTCTATTTTGTGGACCACCGCGTGTAGTGCCGACTCTGTTGATCTTCCTTTCCTGTAGGCATGTTGTTGAGGATGTAGCGGGATCGTGCCAAGTGCTCCATCTCTAAGGTGTCGGTCTACCAACCTTTCCAGTGTTTTTAGTAGGAAGGAGGTTAGACTAATTGGTCTGAAGGATTTAGCTTGTGTGTAGTCGTCTTTGCCCGGTTTCGGTAAGAAGACTACTCTCGCTTCTCTCCATTGTTTCGGAATGTATTTAAAAGCCAGACAGGCCCTAAAGATCGGTGTTAGGTGTCTGACTGCCTGGTTGAGTTGCCATTGTAGTAGCGCCGGGAAGATGCCATCCAGCCCTGGTGACTTGAATGGTTGAAAGCTTTTCAAAGCCCATTCAGTCCTTTCCGTCGTTACTATCGTTTTTGCAAGGTCCCATTCTTGGGTTGTTGGTGTGTCGTAGTGCTCGTGTTGCCACTTGTAGTCAGGTGCTGGTTGACTACCTGGAAAGTGGGTCTCCAGTAGCACTGCGTTTGCTTCTTCCTCTGTGTTTGTATAAGAGCCATCATTCTTTTTCAAGGAGCCCAAAAGGTTTGAGTTGTCCTTTGACAGAACTTTCTTTAGTCTGGCAGCTTGGTTTGTTGAGTTTATACTACCGCAGAAACTGCACCAGCCTCCTCTACTCCGGTATCTGATTCGTTTCTTGTAGTGTTTTTGTCCTTCTTTATAGTTATCCCAGTCCTCATCGGATCTGGTGTTTTTCGCTCGGTTGAAAAGTGTCCTGAGTTCTTTACGCAATCTTTCGAGTTCCAACCCCCACCAAGAACTCTTGCCCGGGCTTTTCGGAGTGACGGTGGGACACGTCAGTTCATAACATTTCGTAAGTGTTGAAGTGAAGAACTGCACGTCTGTTTCTATTTTGTTTGTGTCATATGTTTCATTACACATATTTGTTTCGTTTAATGTTTTTGTCGATAGTTCTATAAACCTTGTTATATCTGTTTTGCGGGGGTTTCGATATGGAACAGGGTCTGTTTGCTTGTATTTTATTTGGAAACATATTCTACGGTGGTCAGCGAAGGAAGGCTCGTTTGACACGTGCTAACCCTCAATGAGATTGGCCGCCGTGTGAGTCGCCAATGTTATATCGATTATCGTTTGGTACCTGGAGCTGACAAATGTGGGCTCTGTGCCAATGTTCATAATGTTTAGGTTAGTTTGGAATAAGTATTCGGTTAGTAACTCACCCCTTTTGTTGTTGTCCTTACTTCCCCACAGTGAGTGATGTGCATTGCAGTCGGCCGCTACAATCAGCTCCCACTTGTGGTCATCGCAGTATCGTACTAGCTCGGTCAGCTCCCTTGGAGGTATTTCACCGTCGTTTGGCATGTAGACTGAAGCTAGTACAAGGACCGATTGAGTTTCTGTGGGGATTGTCACGGCTGTGAGGTCTCTAGAACAGAATTGGTTAAGCAGAGTGGTTTTTATAGACTTTGGCACAAAGATGCATGTCCTTGGTTTGTCGACGGATGTGTCTAATAGTAACTTACCGTCGATGTTGCTTAGGCCGCATATCTTGTTGTTTCTGATCCAGGGTTCCTGGATCAGAGCGACGGTCTTGTTGTTCGTCTCCAGCACCCTGCGTAGAGTGGCCGCCGCTATTTGTTTGTGCTGGAGGTTGGTTTGGAGGATGTTCATGTTGTCGGTGCTAGGGGCTACGTAGGATGCCATCTTCATCACTGACGTAGTCCTCCGACGAACACAAGCGTCCTCCTGTTGCCAACTCGCTCGTACCCGATTGGGGAGCTGAGTTGGTTGGTGTGATCATAGTACCGTCGTGCTCCATGTCCTCTGACGGTGCTGTGGTTGTCAAGTCGGCCGGTGCGTTCTCGTCTGATGGGAAGAAACGGATGTATCCGCTTCCGGCCATGTGCGCCACACGGCGGTCTCTATCCAGTATTGTTTGTTTCTGGTCCTCGGGGATCCCAAGGATTAGGTGTACCACCTTCTTCTTAGGGTTGCCTTCTTTGTCGTCGACAGTCATGTCGAGACACTGCCAGGAGTCAACTTTGTACCACGGGTTTTGGCCCACTGTACATAATAGGTGACTTAAACTAATTACACAGTATCATCATATTCTGCCAATCAAGGCGTGCAAATATTAGTAGGTATATAAAATTTAAATAATTATGACCAGCTGCTTATCTAAATGTCAGCCTCTTCCACATGCAGTTCAATTAATTTTATTCCAGAATTACAAGTCAATTATTAATATCAATGTCAAAATTTAAAATTATATAATCATAATGTCAATGTCATAATAATTATGACAAAATTATATAATCATAATGTCAATGTCATAATAATTATGACATTGACATTATGATTATATAATTTTAAATTTTGACATTGATATTAATAATTGACTTGTAATTCTGGAATAAAATTAATTGAACTGCATGTGGAAGAGGCTGACATTTAGATAAGCAGCTGGTCATAATTATTTAAATTTTATATACCTACTAATATTTGCACGCCTTGATTGGCAGAATATGATGATACTGTGTAATTAGTTTAAGTCACCTTTTATGTACCATATTCAATTCAAAATGGGATAATCTTAATATAGTCAACATAATGGTTATAATGTGTCATTGAAATAATCAGTTATTCCATCATAATAACATTTGCCACAATAGGCATCGAATCCATTAATTCTTTATTTATTGTTTGTATTAATAAACAATGCCACATCTGCTGAATTGCCCTTACAGCTGCTCTTTGCACAATCTGTACGACGCTACAGAATGCGCAATTGGTGTGGCCACGCACTGGGCGCGAGTAATATAAGTTTGTAGTACCATTGATACGATAGAAGAAGATTTATTGTTTAAACTAATTGGGCATTAAATGTTTTTAATATCAATCTAAAAAAAACATCTATTAATCTTACTAATCTATTAGTAACAACATTATAAAGTGGAAATACTTTTAGGTTTGTTTGTGCCGAATAGGCTCTGAAACTATACTAGACTGACCGTGATAAAATAAATTAAAAGGAGCCAATGAATGTTATTCCTGGGTCTTGAACCTTCTTCACAGCAATTTCCATCATGATCGGGCCAATATATTCAGAGCCTTTTGGGTAAATCAAACAATTTTTCTCTTTATTTAATTATATTACTATACAAATATACTAAAAATTGTATTTTTCAGGAGCAAATGTGAATGCGCGTAACAGTATAACTGGATCAAACATATTGCACGTAATCGTTGAAAGCATTGAAGATACGGCCAAGTTAAACGAATTGCTACTTTATGTTGTAGACCATAAGGTTAATATGGACACCACTGCACTCACAGGAGACACTGCGTTAAACAGAGCAATGATGACTAATAAGTAAGTCTAGTTTTAACTTAGGGTGGCCCACAGATATAGATCTACATAGATAACGCAGATGCATGTACTTCGCGTGTCTCAACCCCGACCAAGCGTCGAGGTTGGTCGCCTCTAACTTCAGTCCACGCGCGTCTTTTGTCAGAGAAAATCATAGCGGACGGCTCCAGTTGAACGTACTGGGCGGATTTGCATCGGCGGCATTGGTGTCTTTGAATCGGTTTGGATTTCCCGTCACTAAATTTCGGCTGTGACGTCACAAAAGGTATTAAAAAGTCGGCACGCTTGGTTTCAATACAAATCGTGATACTTGCGTTATCTATGTAGATCTATATCTGTGGGGTGGCCAGATCTACCTATATTCTTTTGGCATTCCATTGTGGTAGAGATGGCCTAAGTGTTAGGATGCTAGGCACATTTTCTTATTCTTAATTCTTTATTGTACAAAATAAAAGATACACAATATACAAAAACATTTGGTACTAATTTAAATCAATGTACAAAGGCGAGTTTAACCACAAAAATGGGTTTTCTTCCAGCAAACCTTAAAGTGATAGAGGAAAGAGATATTGGAGGGTAATGGGAAATGTACAATAAAAACATTTGACACATATTACTTTATGAAAGCAAGTTCTTATATTATATTATGTTACTAGTTTACCCGCGTCAAAAGTTATACTGGCCCACGCAGGTTAAAAAATATTCACAACGCCATCTATTGAATTTTTCCGTAAACTCCCTTAAAACATTATTTTCTGAGTAATCCGTCTGTCACTATTTTCTATTTTGAGTGAAAAATCGATTTATAACTTTTTTCGAATACTGGCAATACCGAAATGCCTTACATGTTTTTTTAACAATTTCGGTCAATTGTAAATGTACTCTTGTACATTTTTTAAGGTAGAATTATGTACCTATTTGGTCTTATGAATACCTACCACACATTACAACACTGTTACAAAATTATTTTCCGGTCAAAATGTGTATGCCTTGAATGGCATGAATTCATTAATTGCTTTTTTTTCGGTAATTAGAACACCTTTTTAATAAAACCTATCCTACTGGGATAATCTTGATAACGTTACCAGATAAACGTCTGGAAAATGTATGTTTATTTTTAACAGTAATTAAACTATCTAATAGTAAAAATGCCAGAAGTCATAAAATCTCTTGATTTTAATTTGCATTTGGCAGTTAATTAACAGCAACCAAAATTTCTAAAAAGGCCGTCGAAGCAAAATTAGCCATCATAAAGTACTTTGATATTCCAATATTTTTCCTGGAAAATGTTATGCTCAGAAAAAACGCACGATCTGCCAGCTGCCAGATGTCCAGTAGGCTGTTCTAAGAAGCATAGGGAATTATATAAAGAACCAGCATTCATAAAATGTCAATATTTTTGACGGTCTAGCTCTTAATCTATTATTGCCAATTTGACCTTGAGTTTAGCGTTAACTGCCGATTTCTTCTTCTTATCGTATCAATAACTATAGTACTTCTGTTAAATTATTTATATCTATATAGTTTAGACCAATAGGATGCGATTAGGACGATTAAGAAGTTAGATGATTTTGGAGCTTAGCCTCTGAAATGCATGGTTCACCCTTGGCTGTTCGCGTATACGCCTGGCATCAATGACGCTTCTTTATTAAATTTCAATCATTAGTATTTAATGTACATTATCGCCGCCCATCAATCTTATATTAAAGGTAATCTCCATTCCCTGTCCAATCCAAAAATTGACCGTGACTAGACTGGAAAATGTTTTCTTTGTCATTTCAGCGACTCTGCAGCTGTATTACTAATTCGCCACGGAGCCGACGTCAACGCTTGCGAATTAAGCACCTTCTGTTTAGACAACATGACCATCGCTACTACAAAACGCTCGCCTAACATGGCTTCCATGTTATTAAAGGCGGGTTATTCAGCCACTATACCTGACCCAAACGCCATTCCTCCTCGGGAGGGCAGCACATCGCAATGGTTATTCCATGCTTGCAAGAACCCTCTTTCACTAACTGATCTCTGTAGAATTAAAATTAGATACATAGGAAAAAATACAGTATTATATAGATTTGTAGACTCTCTACCATTACCAAAGAGCTTAAAAGGATTCCTTATGATGGAAGAGGAAGGTGAATAAGCCTTTTAGAATTATACTATTTACTATAGTTACTATTTATTGTTACTATTAAGGAATAAAACAAATTTACTATATGCGTTTTTATTTATTAAAATTACACAGACATACAAAGGTGTATTTTAGGAAATATAAAATATTTTGTTGAATCTATTCTTAAGTGACACAGTAAAATTGTTAGCCTATAATAATTAATCAAAACGAGTTAGTTTTAATAAAAATAACTTGTTTTAATTTGTTGGAATTTTTTTGTGTACAATTGAAAACGAAACAAATATACACTTATTATTATTATGCAATCAATCACACATTATAAATCTTAATTGCCAGTCTACATAAGGATATAATATGAGTGGTAAGTGAGAGCGTAGAGTTGAAAAAGGTAAATTCTGTATTGTATACATAAGTATAATAATATACATTATAAAGATAATTTTGATACTGTATTGTATCCAAAAAAAATATTAGCAATGTTGAGTTTACAAATCACTTATTCTTCTGAATCGTATTGCAGTAAAAAATCTGAATAATGTAAGTTTTTCTTAGGAGCGATTACACAACAATTTGATGCATCATCGCGCCGTTCATAAACCTGTTTCATTAAAAGGGTATGGCAAGCATCTAGATAAATATCTCATTCATTAAAATGCATTGTATGTGAATTATATATTTTTTATTAATAAAATCACATAGTTAACCAGTATTTTATTGCAATTTGCAAGCATGCATCGAACAATCGAGTACAGAGATTTATGGATCAAAGATTGTAAATAATGAGCGGAGAGGAGCGTTGCGGTTACGCACCAATCTGTTGTGTTGTTACCCTAACATAAGATTCTAGTCATAATAACTATCTAATCATGTTCTAATTATAAAATTTAGTATTTAAAAATAAATGATATGAATTGAGATAATTATAGTATAACAATAACATAGATTAATGCAACTGTATGTTGACTTTATGCCTACATAATGTACAGGGTAATTAAATTATAATATAACTACCTATAATGATAATATAAAGTACATACATACGAAAATAAGTGTTTTTTTCTTATTTCCATCAATATAACAAATTCAAGTGATTTATAACAAAGTTTAGTCTAGTGTTCATAAGTATAGTACAAATTTTGAAAACTTAGTAGGAATACTTCTTAGAAAGTGCTACATATTGCCTATACAGGCATCAACCTTAAGTATTGAGAACACCAAGAAGTTTATTCAACTTCCTATTAATAATTTTTATAGCATTTAGCAATGCTTAGCAAATTAAACTAGGAAACAGTTGACCCTGGCGGTCCAATATTTTTTATTAAAAAAAAAAATATGGGACCAGCAGGATCATAATTTTTTAACTGTTTCTTAGTTTAAGTTAATTCAAGTTTATTTTCAGCAATTTAAGACATAGCACAGTGGTTACAATAATTTACTTAAATGGTGACAAATTGAGAAGTGATCTATGATTAAATTAAAAAGACAGTTACATCTAAAATATCCACTTTCCTACACTGAACCCAAACTTAATATTAATCTCTTTTAGTCAATAATGGCAATTATATTTCAAATAATTTAAATCACAATTCTTAAAGCATTTGTCTGCTCTGGTTAATACAATGACTTTAAATAAAAAAAAAAACTAAAAAGCAAATATTTTTAACATAGAATAAACATTTATATAAAATAACATCAGTAAAAGATATTGTCATAACAAACTATTTTATACAGGTTATAATATTATGTTTGTAGATTATATCTTACAAACAAGCAATATTAATACAGATTGGAATGAAAAGAAAATACCAATTATACATTAAAATAATGTTAATAGATAATGTTTTTATCTAACCATACTGCTTTAAGAAGTGTTAGTAGGATGTCTACATGCAATTTTAGTTTGACAAATAATCTGTAGCACAGTGGCCCTTTATATCTTTTACTGCAGCCAGTTCTTGAAAAGTTTCCATGAGGTACTTGAACAGGTCTAAATGTTTATTTTCTACAGCTTTGTGAAGAACTGTTTTACCATCAGCATCCTGCATGTTGATTTGAGCTCCAGACTGAGTCAGAAATTTTATTGCTTCAATTTTCCCTGGAATTAATAGAAATATTGATCAGAAAAAGTTACCGTTGCTTATTTTTCTCAAGATTTTCAAAGACAAATCCATGTCTTGTATGAGTCATGCAATTTTTTGTGACAATTAAGACTTTTAAGGCACAATTGTCATTGGGGTAGGTACATGTTATGTATGGATTAGCCCTCATATTTAAAGAAGCTAGATCAGTGGTTCCCAATTAGTTTTTTCCACGTACCACTTAAAGAAAGACCTCCAACTTGCGTACCCCTTTATAGACCAGGGTCGATAATTTTTAGGATGAAACCCATTAGAAAAGAAGGAGAATATTATAAAAATGAAAGGAAAAATAATTTACGGGCGATCTGAGGTCGGGAGGAGGATGCGGGGGAGGGGGGTGTTTAAGGGTAAAAACGATTTTTTTCGATTTCCGGCAAAACTAAAAGTCCTATGGGAAAAAGTCGAATGGCAAAGTTGCTTGTAATAAAAAGATCTTAAACTTTTGTATTTACATTTTGGAACGAATTTCCTTATCGCGCGTTGCGAAAGGGGGCTAGACGGGAAAAATTGGGACGAAAAGTTGTAACGACACATTTCGTAGCAATTCTCGTAGCGGCGTAGTAATTACATGCTATGTTACAGCTACGGTGCTACATCATCAGACACACAGAGAAAAATGCGCACGCCCGCACGGCGTACGCATTTTTCTGTGTCTGTCTCTCTCTCTCGCTTATAGAAAAAAAAGATAAAATAAACTAAAAAAAAAAGGTAAAAAAATATGCAGTTTTTTCAAGACATTAAAATAAAATAGAATCCCAAACATATGTTTCCTACTTCAGTTACCACAAGCCAATTATTACTAAAATGGAGCCTACTGATTAAGTTTATATTACATTATAATTGTCAATAATAAAAAAATATTATTATAACTTTTTTTATTAAAACTGACGTGAGTTTGTAACATTATTAAAATTATGAAAATACGGGTGTTACTCACGTAATGTTGTTGTTGTTGTCACGTAGTGCAAGACTGGCTGCGACTCAGGCGCGACGTATCGCACTCTCTTGATAATGCCTAGACATATAGGCGAAACCGCGGTCGACTAAATAGACCAACATTACGTGAGTAACACCCGTATTTTCATAATTTTAATAATTATTATAACTTAAAAAAAGATTTTTTTTATAACTTAGAAAAATAAAAATTTCTTTACTAATTCATCGAAAGGAACTTCGTTCCATCCGGGTGTCCCTTGACAACTCAGTAGTAGTAGTTTATTTTACATATTTATAACCTCAAAATGTATGTGAAAAATTCAAAAAACCAAGTTTATGGTTTTTTATTTTTATCTTTCACAAACAATTTTTTTTTCACGAAATTTGGTGAAAACTTACCTTTTTATGTCCCAAATACGCTGTAATTTATTTGATTAGAAATATTTATTTTTTCACCTTATTTTGAATAAATATCGAAAAAGCACCCTAATTTTCGACCGAAAATTAACCCGTCAAAATATTAGCTTTTTTCAAAAAGTTGGTATGTTTTCTGTTCGTTGAAATCTCTACTTTCCGATGGTTTAAAAAAAAATGTTACTATAGTAAATCTTCACAGAAAATGCAAAACAAAAAACGAAAAAAAATATTAATATATAATTTAAATATACAATTTTGTAGTAATTTAAAGTAGAGATTTCAACATGATTGACAATGACGAGCAAATAGGCGGCAGCGGTAGCGACCGCAATCGGGCGACGCGAGGCGCGGGAGTCGCGGGAAACACGGGTCAATCGCCGCCGCCGCGGGCCAAAGCGCTTGATACATGCGATTGACTTACCGGCTACTGCCGTTTTATTAAATAGAATATTTTTTTGGCAATTGTAGAAATAGAGAATATATTGAATTATTGTTTTTTAAGGATTTTAGTTTAGAGATTGCTGCGCGTACCCCTTGATGCAACCTCGCGTACCCCTGGGGGTACGCGTACCACTAATTGGGAACAACTGAGCTAGATCATCAACGGGACCGGCCTTGTCTGGTATAGGCTATAGCCTCACGACCTATAACATAAGACCTAAACGTAATCTTGTTAATGTGTACACTTCTGCCACACATTTCTGAGACCGCGACTCTGCAACCGTAAGGTAGGACGCCCCTCTGCCAGGTGGACTGACGTCCTGAAGAAGGTCGCTGCAGGCGACTGGATGCGGAAGGCGCAGGACCGGGTGTTGTGGCGCAAATTGGGAGAGGCCTATGTCCAGCAGAGGACTACGAGCGGCTGAATGAAATATTCATAAATTAAAAACAGTAAAGTTATTACCTGCAGCAGCAGCTTTATGCAAAGGAGTGGCTTTTCCACTTCTAGTCTGAGCATCAATCTCTGCTCCAAACTGCAAAAGGACCTTGCAAATATTCACATAGCCTTTTCGGGCAGCATAGTGTAAGGGGGTGTAGCCAGCATTGTCGGGAGTATTGACTAATTCCTTAGCATTCCTTGCTTTGTTGATTAAATTTCTCACTCTATCTTCCTCACCATAAAAAGCTGTAAATAAAAAGCAAGAAGTTGTGAATTATCTATCTATCTACAACTGAACTTATTAACATGATAGATGATTCTCTCAATCCACATTAAGAGCTACCCTAGGGATAGAGGCAGATCAGTGACTGCCATTCATATTTATTTCTTTAAATATTAGCACAAATTAAACCCAGACGGACTTAAGTCAGCCAGTCTTTGATAGTCATCCTTGGATTCATATATGTAGTTGAAGTTTGAGTAAGGACCAAGTATTTATTAATTTTATTTATAGTGTTTTGTATATTTCTATCTGTATCTTTTTTATCTATCAGATTATGAACTTATTCTGCTTTAAAAATTAAACATAATCCATGACATCCTTATTATTTTCTATTGATTAATAATAGTTTATGCTCCAGAATACATGTTCATATTGCAACACAAAACATATTTGTATTAGATTAAATTGGGTCATCAAACTCATTAGCCACTCTTTTATGTTAACACCCATACGTATATAAACACTTTACTATCTAATCAGGTGATAAGGCGAATATGCGATACAAATAAAATCTTACTAACTATGCATGTTAACAAAGATAATAGCTGATAAACCAACACTTTCATTGATAAACAGCTCAATCCCTCAGCATTGCCTGCTTTAATCTATAGTTCAAATCAAGTTTAAATGAAACATAGTTTTGATTTTAATCTAAACTTCCAACTTATATGGAACTACTTATGGTTTATATGGAAACCAATCACATTTTGTTTTATTCAAGTTACATTTTACCGATAACTATTGACATCTTTTTTGCTATATGTATTATTTGACATTTATTATTTTTATATTTAATTGAATTCTATACTAAGACATGCAGCTATGTTTTTTGTATAATATAACAGATGGTAAAAACATATTTACCTGCATTCCACAATCCCCTCTCCCAGTCCATTTCAGATATAGTCTGGCATACAGATGCATTTGTATGTGTGCAGTGTGAGTGGTTGCAGCCATTGTCATGATCCATATTAATAAGCAAATAATAATTAAAAAATCAAAACACGTTGAAATGAGTATTTATATGTCTCGCTGAAGTGTCCAGGTGATCTCTGCTTCACCAGTGCTTGAAACTATCTTGTAACCAAGCTGTGCCAAAGCGTTAATGGTGTTCATAACATTTGCCTTAATAGATACACCGTTAACAACAATACCAGATCCCGGGAACTTTCTAGTAAGGGCTCTGATTTCTTCTTCTCCTAGACCAAAAACTGAGCAATCATTGGCATGAATGGAACCTTTAATTGCTATATACACAACTCCATCCTCTTCAGTCAAAGGGATAGTGGACAAGTTGCATGGTGATAGATTCTGGCTTCCTTTTATATCCATTATATTAATATTAAATTAGATATATAGAATTACTGCAGGTATTTTTACCAATCACCAATGTTAATAGAAATGTTCATAAGCTTATACTTCGTCGTCTTTATTTGGGTGTTGGTTACCCAAGTGCATAGCCTCCTTGCTAAAATTTGTAATATTATCCTGTTCAACAATAATGGATGGCTCTGGTTCTGAAAACTCTTTCCTCATAGTCCACATGTACTCATTATAATCTTGTTTGACTGCAGTGGAGCTAGATGCCACAACCTTGTAACCCAATACCTGTAACATTATTGATCAATTAGCACAGATGTGACAAATGAGTCATAACTAAAATTATACCTGCTTTTGTTACATAATTAGTTATCACTCACCTCTAAAGCACTAAGAATAACACAAGGGTGTTGTAAAAAAACAATCGTAGAATCGTCGCAATATCCGCCACAAGCAAACCTCATCAGTTGCTCGATATCGCCAGCTATAGGTAACAAAGTTTACGTTAGACACTATTACGCATCACTTCCAACTGAACATAAACAAGCACTAAAAGGAGAACAGGAGGACTTAATTTGATCGTACTTATAAACTAAGTACGAAGATCTAATGCTCGTGTCCCATTTCTCATTTTATTGCGAAGGATTAAATCTATGTCAACATTTTCTACCTTTCAAGCCGGATACCAAAACACGCCAAGGGTTTTTATGTCCATACGACGCTAGATTACCTCTAATCAAAATGTATGGCATTGATTACGGATAGTATTGCACGTATATTTTATATTAGTAACTGAATACAAAAATAAAATCAAAATGTTATTTAATTACATACAGTATACAGCAAACAGGAGAACACAAACAATTTTTTGTGATGTGACAACTTGACAATTATGACATTTGGTTTTCACTTTTCAGTGTTGCCAGTGGATACACTTTGCCAATTAAGCTGTAATTAAAACGAACAATGACCTGACAAAAAGAGAGCTTAATAACATTGACTACATAAAAAAAGGCAGGACTCCGTCTCTTGAAACACTTACTGAAGCACCCATAGTAAGTCACACGTACACACAGAACACACACATTGACACAATAGTAAGTCATTCGCCCGCCATTACGCTTTGAACTGTGCTGATGCTCGGATGTTCAAGTAAAATAATTAAAAATGCCGTCTTGTGTTGTGAAAAGCTGCCGAAACCATAGCGCCTCGATAAAAAAAAACCAGGGGATCATTTTTCATAGGTAAGCAAGTAATATATTCAGCTTATTGCCGAAATTATATTGTTTTCGTAAAAAAATATACCAAAACTATCAGTGTTGACAGTCAATAAATATTTTCATTTACCCTGAATTTGGGTAAATATTTTTTAGAAGTATAATACATTTAGTATAAATTATTATTCTATGTTTTATAGATTTCCTGCTGCAAACGACGCATGGAAAAATTATTGGATAAAAATAATTAGAAACTGCAGAAATGATAACAGTTGGTATCCATCAAAATATAGTGTAGTCTGCAGTATACACTTCGAGGAAATTGATTTATGTATATAAAACAAAAGGTGGACTTATTCGCATTGTCAGCTTTGCCGTACCAAAAAAGGTAAAACAATAGTATATTGTTTTAAATAAAGTATTAAATTAATAAATACCAGTACTTTAATCTAAAACTTTTTATTTCTTAGTTTAGTTTATTATTATTTTTTTCTTTATTTTTTATTTGCCAATATTTATTTGAAATATTGAAAAATCGCATGTAAGTGAATCTAAGCTTCGTGATTGTTGGTTTAGTTTAACTTAGATATTTTATTTGGTTTGTACATTTTGTTGACGTTTTCAAGCACTTTCTGATAGTTTATGTAATGGAGAATTTTTGTTTTTTTGATAACTGCCATAACTTACCCTACTATCCAATTTCGGCTCCAGGTCCTAAACTGGGACACCCTGTATATCACTAAAGCATCTTCACCATCTAAGAATCAGGAAGCGCCGTAGGAGTCGTAATTTTAAAATATTTTCCAAAAACTGGGTAGCTGCACTAAAGCATCTTCGCTGCCTTGCGTCAGGAGTGCCCAGAGCAACGAATTTTGTACATATTCCCTTAATAAAAACAAACAACTTCCAGCTGCAGGCCCGCATCGACTGCTAGAAATATAAAATCAACTTTGTTTCGAAATTCAATCATAAAGTTGTTTTATATTGTTTGGTTTTTGGCCACGGTAGTATAAAACTACCTATATCATGTTTGATGGTAAAAAGCAGCAAATAAAAAAATATAAGAACTAAACCTCTAAAATATTTATTTAAATTATTGTAAAAATGTGGGTAATATTTCTCATGGCTGGTAACCCCTAACACACGCACAAATAAACAGACCGCTGCCATTTTGGTGCTTCAATCATTTTCTATGTGACATTCTCTCCTGCTTTTTTTATGTACTCTATGCTTAATAAAGAAAAGTTGATTATACAATGAGTCTATTCAGAGTCTTCAAACACGTATTTTTTGCTTGTTTTTGAGAGATCTGCTGGTCTGTCTTAGATATACCTAAACACATACAAGATACTTATAAAGTAGTAATTTTCAGAAAGGAAACACCACAAAGCGCTATCGTAATTTCCGGAATGATAAGTTAGGAGGCGGCATGACGTCATAAGTGCACAAAGCATTTGTTGTAATTGCGCGCTAAAAGTTCGCATTTTCTTGAAAGAAGTGCCTGTACGAGTGTTCGTGACACTTATCTATTTTACACAATGGCGTCATTTACGCAAACTGGTGCTTTAATTATGCAAAAATCTTCTGCATTATTAAGTATACCTACTTATAACAATGATGATCGATGGTTCGAAAGAACCTACCGAGAGTATAGGTATAAGTAGTTCACAGTCGTGGAAAATCTACAACTGACTGGTGAGTCAGTTGTAGATTTTCCACGACTGTGAACATGATGAGGTACCTAAAGAGACTATAATCACTACGTTTTAGAGACACTTTTGCCGGGTCGGGCTAAGTGTTATTACAGCACGGAGTTGGAAATGTGCCCGGTGGATGGCGATAGGTTCACCTCCTATTCCATGGTACCTAAATATACCTATTGAAATGTAGGTGTTTTACACCTCTGCCAAACCCTTCTGGGTAATATAGGCGTGATGTTATGTTGTGTTTGAGAGTACCGTTTAGAATGAGATATAATATAGATAACTTAATCCTACAAAACGGTTGCTTGGTGAAATATTATATTCGATAGTTTTTTATTAATCTATACTATAAATTGAAAAGTTGAAGAGTTTCTATGTTTTTTCGCTGAACGAGGTAATCTCAGGAACTACCTAATGGTACAAATTGAGTAATTATTTTTTTGTTGGCTAGCATATAACATCACGCTATGGCCAATAGGAATGGAGAAGCGTTGAAATATGCTGCGAAAACCGGAGCCCTATGGGAGCAGTGTAGTCAGGTATAACGCAAGTAAAAATTGCCGCTCTAACAACAGGTAGTTTCTTTCTTATAATAATTAGGTATCTTGAGAATTTTAAAGAAGCTCTTCCTTTGTTTAAACTTCAATATTTATACAAGGGTTTCAAGTAGGTATTACTAGTAAGCTATAATTCAAATCTTGAGACTAATTAATTCCAAGTATCTAATTAAAATTGCTGTTTAATAACTTTGTTTCGTAAATAATATTTTCCTAATAAAATTAAATTGCTCAAGATATTTTGTGAGACAAGATTTGATATTATATCGTTTACAAAGGGAATAATAATAATAATAGCTAAACATTATAAATTATTTCAATATTTAAATTAAAATATTATAAAATAAAATAATACAAAGATTATTTATGTATATAATATTATTAATAAGTAAAAGATTATCCATTTGTTAATATTACTATGATACTGTAATAGTCTATCTATATGGAATGACTATAGAATTATAGATCTATGTGCTAATAAGATTGAAATATTTAATTTTAATTGTAATTATTTTTTCCCACAGACAAACCACAAAAGTGGTTTTGTGGAACTCTGCTTAGTATAAGTAGTATTTGTTAATAAAATAATAATAATATATCAGAATCTTCCTCGTAAATTCAGCTTTGATAGAATTTCGTTTTTCTTATTAAAATTATACCTACTCTTTTTCTTCTTCGTCGTGTCGATGGCTGAGTCAAAATTTTATTTTGACTTGCTATCGTGGTGAAATAATTATACTGAATTTAATACATTAGAACCGACGAGGCTAATCGGCAAAAGCCTAGCGAATGATGAACGGGCACCTAATTCCTGTGAGGGACCTAAGCATAAATCTTCAATTCGCTTTAGTCCGTTTTGGTTATAATCTGTATTCTATAATTCAATTCTTGAATTTTGAAACAAGCACCATAAAGAAGCATCTTGGATATCGAGGGGAGCAGAGAAGTAGCTTCAATGAAATCTCACATGTCGTTCATCTTAATGATATCAATGTAGAATTTGTTTCTACATTCATAACTAACAAGAAGGAGGGTAAAATCAGGGTTGAACGGTTGTATGGAAGTTTTTTTAGTATTTTTGAAGTTAGATGCACGAAATTTCGTATGGTTAAACTTGAATAAATT
The DNA here is from genome assembly GCA_905147285.1 of Hypena proboscidalis. NCBI lineage: Eukaryota > Metazoa > Arthropoda > Insecta > Lepidoptera > Erebidae > Hypena > Hypena proboscidalis. The sequence goes on from LR990130.1 coordinate 7,829,642, forward strand.
AATTTCTGTATCGGGCTATTTCAACATTTTATTCCCAAGCGGGTGAATTTACGGGTCTAAGTTAAAAGTAAGTTTACGCACAAAATGCAATAGATGGCGTTATGCACTTTCTAACTCGCGGGCACCGAGCAGAATAACGTTTGAAATAGGTAAAACTGATAAAAACAAACCTCAAAAAGTTTCATGTTTTAATCCAGCTGTTATTTGAAAATTGTTTAGAACTTTCGATGTATTAATGTATATTAATGTATATTTTACTGGGATAGTTGTTTTATTTTTATTTTATTTTATTAAACTTCAGCACAAAAGAATGTTCAAGGCGAACTTAATGCCTGAGGCATTGTCTAAAAGTCCACTTAGGGTGATGCAGAGATTAAAAGTGAATGTGGCAGTTCATTTACATCAAAAACAATTAAATAATTCTAATCTCGCTTTTGTTCTTTTTGAGATATTTTTTTTAATAGAAAAAGTTTGAATTAAATATCGTTGAAAAATTTAATAAACAAATTAAATCTTCATCTTAGGCATCTACCCCAATTAGAGAGGTGTAAAGGTTAATCCCACCAAAATCAATTTAATGTAAATTAAACTTAAACGACACACGTCAAATAGCTATCAGATCTCATGATTATTATATTATTATAGGAGGTGCGCGCGCGACGCGGCCTCTCTTGTCTGCGGTCACCAGTGAGTTAAGTGTCCTACAAACTTCGCTTCGCCTGGACTTCACCAAACGTGTGTACCACCTACCTACCTACCTACCTACGCCTCGAGTCTACCATTTAACTTTTTATAGCTCATATTGAAAATGAGTAATTATAACCTTTGTCAACTTTCTATCTTTTTATTTATTTTGTCTATCCAAATGGTCATTAGAAGACCACGTTACAGTGGCGCCCAACGTGGGGCAACTGTAACGTGGTCTTCTAATGACCATACATTTTACTCTACAAGCAGTGACTTCAAAAACTCTACACCTCTGTCATAACATTGATTGCATTAAAGAATCTTTACGACAAATAACATCTGATCTCTTAAATTAGCAGCAAACTGTCGCAAAGGAACGTTGATTGAAAGCTCTAGAACGTTTAATATAATTTAAAGGGAACAGTGAACTAATCGACGATCTCCTAACTCGATTATTTAAATGCTAATGCTATTCACTTTAGCTTTTGTCGCTTGGAAGCCAGAGCTTAATTCTATTAAATTAAACATCTGCTCTTGTTAACCCGACGGTCTACTTACTGAACATGCTTGTATCGTGAATCGTGATGTTTTTAATTAGTACTACTGAAGGAAATCATATATTTGTGGTTGACAGCTTAATCCTACTACTCATGTGTAAAATGTCATACAGTTAGGTAAGATTATTTAATTCTCACTGCCAAATACTGCGTAACTTATGATATATGGCCCTTTAATCATTGCGCTCTTCTTTATATTTTAATTTCAAATTACGTAACCTATATCGTATTTTTTTTTACACATTTTCGGGGAATCGTGAATGCACCCTGGTACATCAGAAATGAGGATCTCCATCGTGACCTGAAGGTGAACCTTGTCGCCAGTGTAATACAACAGTATGCTGAAGCTCATGAACGACGACTTCTTCAACACGTAAATATCGAGACCATCCAGCTCCTTGACACCACAGACATAGTTAGAAGACTTAAAAGGGCGAAACCTTTTGAGCTAGTTCAGTGAAATGAGTGATTCAAGTGGTTTAGTGCTACCTTAAAAGAATACAAGAACAAAGTGTCATTTTCGATAATAGAGACAATAAGATAGGTGTTAATGGGTATGTCCATTAGCATAAATTAATTTAATAGCTTAGGTCAAAATTAAATTACTCATTAGTCTCTAATGTTATATCTAGACTAGATTGTAATCTTTATGACGTATCTAATTGCTTAGAAACATCATTAATAAAAAAAATAAAAAAAAATTGATATAATTAAAAATATTCTAGACTATATAAAATACATGAGATTTTCGTAGTAGTGTCATTATTTTATTTTTCGCAGAGATCACCTAAATAAATAAGCTTTTACCTATTGCGTTACTAAACGGACCCTCCTATTTCACAATAAAACTTTATTTATTGGCTATGATTTAGCCTCTTATTCTTCTCTCAAATTAATATCAGATTAATAAACTAATAGATAATAAACAAATAGTATACGTAGATAAAAACTGACGATATAACATTTAGATATCCATTCATAATTATTACGATTCTAAAAATAAAAAGGTAGCACCGATTGCAGACGCTGCATTGAGTCAATTTCGTAACAAGCGGTAACTAAAAAACTTGTCATTGTATCCACATTTTGCATTACGTTATTTAAAAAAAAATATTTGTAAGAATATTCAGGTTAATAACCGGGCGAGGTCACGAGGTCGATTCCCGGGTCCAGCAAACTTGTTATTTCAGCAGTAAATTATATACATTATAATATATCTTGTTGTTCTCTAACAATAGTTTCGATTGTATTTTAATGTTACGATTCGAGTTCACAAATACACAAAGGATTTTGAGGAGATTTATCCGTCTCTCAATCTAACTTTCTTTTTGACTTCTATTAACTAGTTTAGGTAAATAAGGCGAAGTAGAACTTAAGAATGCCGAAAGCCTACGCCAGTCTTTTGCTAAAATTGGATTTTCCGTCGCAACGCGACCATTAAATTAATTTCTTCAAACATTTTATAAAAAGTTTCTTCCCGACTTGTTTTAGGTACCTATATTAAAATATTCATTTGTGTAACTGTACCAAACAAATATTTCATGGATTATTAAATTATTATTAAATATTCACTTCTTATGGATTATTTTCAATTCATTTAGCTATGCTTAGCAAATTATACTTAAAAACAGTTGAAAAAAATATGGGACCGGCAGGATTTGAACCTGCGACCGCTGCATAACGGCTTTAACCACTGACTGCTAACTGATTCTTAGCATAAACGAATATTATCTGCCTTTCTACAGTTTACTATAAAACTAAATTATAGATAAGGAAACGAAATAATATGTTATGAATATTTAATTTTATCTGAGTGTAACCAAACTTATACCGTAAAATAAATCAAAAGCTGAAGAATTTGTTTGTCATAGTCTGTTTGGTTGAAAGCGCTAATCTCAGGAATTACTTGTCTAATTTGCTAAATTATTTTTACGTTAGATAGCCAGTTGATTGAGGCAGGTTATAGACCAAACTATCACGCTATAAGCGATATGGGGCCGGAATAGTAAAGTTTAACGCGGGAAAAACCGCGCGGATCAGCTCGTAAAAAATTTGGGATGTTTATTAATGTAGATATTCTGGACCTATGTCACATTGTAATGGAAGGTTCGCCTGTTACTGACAACCCAGACTAATATACTTTACTTTACTGCCAGAAAATTAGAAACTTTATTTTTACGTCTCGTACCCAGAAACACATTTCTTTCCACGAGCTATCTATGTAGCACACATGATGAGAAGTGATACCTGCAGCCAATGATCCTTAACAAACCGCAATAGTAGATTTTAGAGGCCTCGCTTCATCTGAGGACTTTGTGTTATGGCTTATGTGCTTGATCTCACCTCCAAACCAGAACACAGTAGTGCAAACACTTCATGTACTACTTCTGCCCTCGAGCTCGTTCACAAGAGTTCTACCACCATCGAAAATGAATGTGAAAAATATTGTTTTATTTGTATTATTATACCCATGTCACACTCTTATGGTAGATACAATACATATGTTTTGACACATAACACAAAACTGATACATATTTGCCGATGAACATCATGTCATAAGGTTATAAATAAAAACCGGCCATGTGCGAAAACGGCAAGAAACATAATGTCTATTGTATGTATGGGAGCTCCACTTAAATATTTCTTTTATTTTAATTTAATTATCATATATTTCAAAATAAATATGTTACTTAATGTATTGTGAATATTTCAAGCGTCTACCTGTTCCAGTTATCAATATTAAACTGGCACGTTTGTTGTATGGGAGCCTCCTCCCCTAAATGTCACTTTTATTATGTTTTTAGTATTTGTTGTTTTAGCGCCAAAAGTTGTTCATCATCTTTCAAAATTTCAACTGTGTAGCTATCACGGGTCATGAATTAAAGCCCAGTGAACAATATAGAACAAAAATGAGCAAAAGAACACGTTTTTTGTATGGCAGCCTTCTTATGCTATTTATTTTTTTTGGTTTTTATTATTGATTGTAATAGCGGCCACAGTTTTACATCATCTGTGAAACAAATTTCAACTGCGGTTCATGAGATCTAGCCTGGTGACAGATGACAGACGGACAGCGAAGTCTCAATAATATGCTTCCATTCATGTTCCATTATTACCCTTTGGGTACGGAAAGCTAAAAATTAATGTATGAATCCAATCCGCGCCACTGAATGAATATTACTGACATTACTATTAATGTTCATAACTGAAAACATTATTGCATATCGAGTATTCGATCGCACAACACATTAATAAAACGTAAAAATCTTTGAAACAAAATATTTCAATAATCCTAAACGACATTATGGTTTCAACAACCTTTTTCGCTACGGCCAATATTATTTTTAATGTGGTACCTACAATTTTTTAATTCGAGTGTTGATTTATCTCTTTAAGGTCAACTGCGCTGGTCTTGTGGGGTCGATCGACGGGACAAATCTTTGTGGATCACACAAAGTGGACAAAAGATTTGTCCCGTGTTCTGACTCTGGGTGTGCTTTGTGTGTTTGTTTTTTTTGCTTTGTGCGGTCGAAGATTTAAAAAGAAATCACTTGACTACATTCCTTTCAAAGAAGGGAGTTGCCCGCGGTTTCATAAATATGTCACTATGGCTTCAGTGAAGTTTTAGAATTTTAAAAGAAATCTTTTTCAGTACTTTCTACTTTGTCTTTGGTACAAAATCGACAGATTGTGCTAACCGTTAGGCCTGGAATCTTTAAATTTTGCACAAAGGTTTCTTACATGACATAAAAAAAAAAAAAAAAAAAAAGTCTTTATTAACACAAATAATACATAAAGGTTCACAAAATAAGATAAATTTAAATTTACATGTAAATGTATTTGTACTTGAGGTACTGCTACTGTCTCCCAAACTAAGCGAAAGCTTGTATTTTGGGTGACAGTGGACAGTCGTGTTTTGTGACATGATATAATTACAGTTTACAATAAATTTATAGTGAACGTTGTCACTGCAGGTAATACAGTAGGTTAAATGATTTTATAATTTTTATTTTTAAGTACTTATAATTTATATTTATACTTATATTTATAAGGACCATTGTGTCGTGAGTGTGTGTGAGGGAATGTGTGGGTGTGTGTGTTTATGTTATTGTGTGTGTAAGTGTAAGTGTATTTGTATGTGTGTGGTTATGAATGAAAGAACGAAAGAATTATTCTTAAGTGTATCCTCTATTTTTGAGTTTAAGTGACGTATGTTAATAGTTCTTCTGTTTTATTGTAATCCATCTTTTGAAGCCAGTCTGTAACAGTGGTTTTGATTTGGTGGTTGTTAAGTCCTGCGATGTTGACTTTTTTATGGGTGTCATTGTATAATTTACATTTACATAGGCGCGCACTAAGAAGGGACTTTTAGGTATTCCACCCCTAAGGAGGTAAAATTAAGGGTAACAGTTGTATGGAACTTTGAAATTTTAAGCACGAAATTAAGTATACTTAATCTTTAATAAAACTAAGTACATGAACTTCTAAAACAAGGTTTTCCCTGAAATATATTCCAAGAGTTTAGTTTAGTTTAGTTTAGGGGTTTAGGTTAGTGGTAATTCATTAAAAGAGTTTTGTAATATGCTTGCGTACTCTTCTGGAAATCGAACGTAAAGTTTTTCTCCGTCGGCATCGCCGTTGGAGATACTGTAGATTAAATTAAATTAAAGGTAATACTGATGCTATTGTCGATAGCAATGACTAGAATGCCTTTGTCTCCCAAGATTGCAAGACCAATGTAATTAAATTTGAAAGAGCAAAGTTAAATTAAAATTGTTATATCAATTTCTTCGCTAAATTCGCCCGCTTTGTAATTTTGAGCGTCCAATAATATAATTACATATTATAAGGATGAGATTTCTTAAAAGTATTAAATAAGATAAGTGTCTTTCTAGTCGCAAGAGCCTTTTAAGAACGATTAATTGCTTACATCGTTACAAATCAATATATGATGGTAAGTACTTGTGCTTGACAAAAGGTATGGTAAATAAATCATTGCGATGTTTAAATTCGCAAGTCCTATGACAAAATTTTGCTGAATATGACTTTAACTCAGTTTTGGTTCAAGTATCCAATACAGCGAACATTGCAATATTGGTTTTCATTTGTAGGCAATATCGTTAAAGGAACATTTGGCGTTCTGTGCCAAATCGATGTTCAATTAATCGAATATCGCTATTAGAAATACGATTTAAACATAACATAACATAATTTCGCGCCTGTGGCAGAAACAACTTTTGCACGAATTTTGCGCGGCTCTCACCTCGCGGTAAAAGGGCCGACAGGACATCGAGGCAGTTAATACGGTGTTATTTCGATAAATATTTATTATTCCACTCTAACTCGAACTATCATCATTGTTATGAAACTATGCAGAAGTTTTCAGCATATTTATGTTTGAGTAATTGACGCCATTGTCTAAAAAAATGTCACGTACAGCCACTATTTTACGGGAAAATGCGAACTATTGGAGTATAATTACAACAAAATTTACGCATTTCTCTTAGCTTTCTCAGGTAGAAATGTTTAAATCGAATATCGTTGTTAGAAATATAGTTAAATATTGTTCAATACTTATTATTTCACTTAGCTCGAGTCATCATCATTGTTATGTTACAATGTAGAAGTTTTTAGCATCATTACAGTCAGAGAAAAGGTAGTAGAAGATCTATTTACAACTTCTTAAAATACAGCACCAGTTTGAGTAAATGACGCCATTTTTTAAAAAAGTTAAATGTCACGTACAGGCACTATTTTCGTGGCAAAATGCGAACTTTTAGCGCGCAATTACTACAAAAGCTCCATGCACTTATGGCGTTTTCTCTCTTGTGTTTCATACGTCGTTTCGGAAGGTCGGTATTGCGACGTAATCGCACTTTCATTTCCACTCACTTAGCCCTATTTTTTTTTTAAACTTTTGATCTTATTTCTCTAATTTTTTTAACTATTTATTTATCAAAAAGAATTTGTTTTTTTATTGCCACAGTATTGAACCGTTATTCCAATAGTCAATCAAAATACCTTAAACCCTCCTTGCGTCAGTTGTCATCAGTGCTGAGGATCGTCGTCAATTTTTCAGCTTTCATTTGTTTTTCATTACGCCTCTCGATCCACATGATAAGTTTTAGTCGTCTTCAAGTAAAAATCGAGTAAAATTCAATACCAATCGAGACCATAAGAGAACGTTTAGAGACACATAATGTAACCGATGTAACTGACATCTTCATTACATCAGAGCAGACACACTTCTCTAATATTACAAAATAAATCTTCCCAGAGTTATTGGGATCAGGCCTCTATACACGTAATATTTACCCTAATATACAACAGATCAATATATAATATCATTATCAATATATCAATATCATGTTATTATGTTTTTTTTTATAATTAAAATATAAATCGGCTAAATATATTCATAAGTTCTACAGATCATGATTTGTGATTTCATTTTCAATATCCGGAACGGGAAAAGTTATATTGCTTACCAGCTACTCGCTTTTAACTTTTTCGCTTCGTTTCATTTGAAGTGAGTTGTTAAATCCTGTTACGTAGTCTTTTAAAGTATAAGGCTATGTGTTATGCAAAAAGAATTACTCAAATCGGACCAGTATGATATGCCATAGATGAGCACGTTCAAACATACAGCCTTATTCCTTCGTTACGTTATTTGATTTATGGACGTACTTTTTTTTATTTGTTACACGATCAAGATAAAAATAAATGAATTCTGTTGCTTTCAATCAAAGAGTATAAATATATCAAAGTGGTTTGTTTTACTTGTATAGCATGTTCATTGCAATGCCAGTAACGATGTTTATATTGAGTTCGATTCCAGAAAACGCAATTTATTATTATTTCTGAGTCGCAGCTGTTACCAGTGCTGCAGTCTTCACTTTTCCATTTATAGTTATAAATATATTTATTTAGACGAAAACCCGCCTTTTTATTGCGAGGAAAAGAGTACTAATATTTTTTTGAAGCTTGATTATTTTCGTCTTGTCATTTTTGATGTGGAATATAAGGTAATCGCGGTTGTAAACCGGAATGTAGGTACTATATTTTAATTTATTCTCAATGAGTATTAAGTTTACGTTAAATTACACAATTAATTAACAAAACGAGCAATCAAATAGCTGTAACTACTTTCAATTGCGATTTATTATTGCGAGTTGACGTTACAAACAAAATGGTACTGCGAGATAAATTTAAGCATCACCAATATCATTATTCTTCTGTTGATACGAACATGTTATACAATTTCTCACGTTATAAACATTAAAGAAGATATACCGACAGGGCAACTGCTGAATTTTCAGCAGTTTATATTGTTTTATGGGATATAAAATAAACTAAGTATATTGATTTAAGATTTTTATGGGCAAATTACTTTGTGCTTGCAAAAAGGATTAATAACTAAATATTGTTGCGGTATTATACAGAAATATAAACAGTTTTAAGGTTTTCGTTGCCGAATGGCAAAAAACGGAACCCTTAATGAGTTGTCATGTCTGTCCGTCTGTCCGTCCGTATGTCACAACCACTTTTTTCCGTAACTATATATTTTTTTTATCAAACTCATACATGTGTATCTATGGATACCCCGGTAGGTAGGTCTTCAAAAATGATATTGAGGTTTCTAAAATTTTTTTTTCTAAACTGAATAGTTTGCGCGAGGGACGCTTCCAAAGTGGAAAAATTGTGTCCCGTAACTTCTAAAATAAGGGAATGATAAATGTAAAAATAATATAATGATGTACATTACAATGCAAACTTCCACTTAAACTCGCACTTGGCCGGTTTTTAATTTTAATTTATTATTTATATATTATGGATCTCCAACAATAGAATATAGACATAACACAAACACATTATCACATTTTAGTGTATTCACTCAATTAGAGAAGACCACAGCTTACAAATATGTATTAGATAAAAGTTCAAGTTTGGAATAAAAAAAAATACAATCTATAAAAATAAATATATTTTTCTATAGGGACGTTATTTTACTTGAGGTTCGAAAACTGAGTAAGTACGTCACTTTTGCATGATGTTGGTTAGTGATCATGTTTATTTAGGGTTGCTACACACATTAATATCGGAACGCGGTTTTACATTATATAGCAGGGTTCATTTGTGTCAAGTGGCAGTTGGGGGCAGCAGATAAAGCAATGTACGCCGAATCGAGGTGCCAGCCCAAATGATATTATTAGAATCCTAGATTATTCGCCAGTCCATATGCCAGCGTGTAGTGCAAAAAAAAACAGAAATAAAGTATTTTATGACCGGTGACACGAGGATGCACGAGAGGGAATTGGCATGCGTAGATAAATTTAAACAAAGTGAATTGGAAAACAGATCTACTACAGCTAGGTTCTGTTTTCCAATTCACTTTTACTTCAAAATATAATGCATATAAGCAGTGCAATTTCCTAGTTGTCGTTTCTACAAACATATTCAAATTATGTTTGCTAAGAGATAAGAGGACGGGTACCATTTATTTCAGTCCTATAAACCAATATTCTAGACGGGTGCCTGCTGGTTACAAAAAAGACATTCATTTTCTTTCATATTACGACGCGGCACACATGTGTTGTTCGTAATTCCGACATGTTATTGTCGGTTAAATAATACAGTGCTTTATTAATGAACTTCGTTGTTAAGGTTATTAATGGTATTCTAATTTTATTAATAACTTGTTGTTGTCCGCGACTTAGTCTGAGTGGAATTCGACTTTTCCATGATATTTCCTCCAAAATTGAGAAACTTTTCTATTGCACTTTCTACCTAAATGTTCACCCCCTTGGGGAGTGGAATTTCCAAAAAATCTATTATAGTGTTAATTTTATGTCGTGTAGGAAACGTATGTGCAGAGTTTCATGCGATTTTCTTCAAAATAAACTAACTTCCTATATGAACTTACAGCCCCTAATTCATTCACCCTCTTGGGAAGATTTTTCTAAAAAAATCTGTCCTACAGTTCATTAACGTCATATAAGAAAGCTATGTGCAGAATTTTATGCATTTTCCTTTAAACATTACAAATTTATAATTTTATCATAATGTTTATTGGTGAAGCAATCACCTTGCCTTGTGGTGGTTTGGTAATTATTTATAACGGGGATAATACAAATGGCAGCACCAGTGCATTTCTATAGATAACTTCTCGACTATCCAGTATAATATCTCTTATTTCGCTTCAACACTATGCGAACTTCCAAGAGTAGAACGATCGCCCGAGTCTGTTTTTCCGCATATTGCTCTACCGTAAACCGCATCATCACTAACCATCGTGATCAAACACAAAGATAGTGATAGTAGTCAAACGCATCCAACCACAATAAAATAAGAAAAATATGACAAAGTACAAGAAACATTTTATATTCCAAGGCGTTTCGTTTGAAAAATCATTTCGCTTTTAACAGCAACAGCTTTGGTGCAACACAAAAAAAAAGTGAAAATGAATTGCTTTCCACTTTGCTGGCGGTTTACAAAGAACGTTACTCATACTTGGATAGTGAACGATACCGGTAGTAAGAGAGCAGAATATCTTTTTAGTAGTAAAATATAAGCAAATATTAAAATTTCTTATTTATTATTTTTATAGCATTTGGCTATGCTTAGCAAATTATACTAAGAAATTCACGAATTGACGTAACCTCCAGTTAAGAGATTTAGGGTCCTGGCAAGAGGCGACCGTACCATAGCTGGTTGGTTAAAGCGGCTGCCCGGTCGCAGATTCAAATCTTGCCGGTCCCATAATTTTTCAACAATTTCTCAACTTAATGCATTTATAATTGAGCTATGGAGGAGTTTTTACTGATATTATATTACATCATATTGTAAGGGTAATTTATAATCTAAGATCATAATCTATCTATGTACTGGCTTATTATAATAATAATAATAATAAAAAGCTTTATTGCACATCATGGAAAAATAAAATACAGAAAAAAGAAGATATATAGTACAAATGGCTGTATTATCGCAACTAAGGCAATCTCTTACAGACAACCATTGGATGGAAAGTAAGAAAGGGACACGAAAGGGAAGTTAAAGGTGTACTAGAGAGAATTAAGAATGAGGAAAGAATATTAATGCATAAAGATATTAATTATGATGAATATACCTACGTATAGGTACAATAATAAAATACTTACATACATACTTAATATATATAAGTAATATAACAATATATATAATATATAAATACCTAAAATATATATTATAATTATATAATGGACAATATAAGGTAGATTTATTATTTTGTCATGAAACAAATACAGACCGTTAACAAGTAATTATTGAAATTAATCGTTTCAGCTCTCAGTAGAAAAATAAACGGCCCTTTTATTTCAAGGGCTGTATTTTATAGTTAAGCTGATTGCTTCCGCACAGCTGAGCAAGAGGGTAGCTGTTATATCTGTAAAAAGTCATTAAATGAAGATTAAAAGTGTCTTAGTTTTTGCTGGTAGAATAGTTCAAACAGTTTGTTAGTAAGGAAAGATGAGTGATTTCGGTTATTAGACTGATGTTTAAGAAGGTTAATTAACTGTTATTTCTATACTCGCATATAGTCCGCCTGATGGTAAGTAGTAACTTTAGCCCGTGATAATATTTACAATTCATAAAATTATACTAAGAAACAGATGAAAAAGATATGGGACCGGCAGGATTTGAACCTGCGACCTTACTGCACACCGGGCAGCCGCTTTAGCCATCAAGCTACGGTCGCCTCTTACCAGAACCCTAAATTTTTATCCTATTTTTGTATCCTACCTTAGATAGGAACAAATGGATGAACGTGACGTCACGAAATGACGTATCATACAGTTGAGAAATTTAGGGTTCTGGTAAGAGGCGACCGTAGCTGGATGGCTAAAGCGGCTGCTCAGTGTGCAGTAAGGTCGCAGGTTCAAATCCTGCCGGTCCCATATCTTTTTCAACTGTTTCTTAGTATAATTTGCTAAGCATAGCTAAATGCTATAAAATAATCAATTAGAAATTCATAAAATTGTTTTAGAGTGCCAGATATGTCAAGCTCTAAACGGACTACTAACCATCACAGTAGTGCAGGCATAACTATTTGGTAGTGCTTCCCAGAGATGTTAGGGAGCTCCGTAACCGTAACTCAAACTATTGGATATCCGATAAAAAAAAATATCGTATCCGTAACCGAATCCGAAATAAAAAAATCTGATAATATCGGCTAGGGGTGGAGCCTAATTGAGACACGCTATTACAAGTTGTTTTGATCGGCCGACCGTAATTCGTACCAAATGGTGACATATAAATAAAACCATTAGTAGCTATATGTATTTATCTACTATCGGGCCATGAGCTCCTTATGAGCTTATTTAGTATTTTTCGTTTTAGCATAGCCCCTATTAACGTGATTGAAGTCAAGAGTAAAGGCATAAAAAGCATATAAAATATACTTAACCTAACCAAAATGGCGGCCATCATAGGAAAATAATTATGTAGTTTATATTCATGTTGCAGAGTTTTCTGGAAAGGTTTCCAGTGACCACTAACCGTTTCTTATCCTGCCGTAATATCATTACCCGCCTGCCCAATTGCTTGCGGTCGGCGCAATATGTTTTTTCCTTCCATACTTTCTTATCAGACGACATCTCAGCGATTATCGCAATTCGTTCCAGGTCTTCTTTATATTAATTATCCTTTTTTATACTATTTTTCTTCATACCTTTTTATGCATGACTTTATGCATAAAAAAAGTTACCAATAATTGTTTTAATGCATATTTTTTTATTCATAAACTTTTTCTTCCTACCTGTCATTTGTTCATAATGTCGTTACTAAGATGATGTTATTAATTTTCAATTTATTGAAAAACTTTTTATATATAAAAAAACATGTTGGCGTAATAAAAAATTTTTGAGTCCGACTTGATATGACATCTTTTGGACGTGGTCACGTGTCCCTCTCTAATCTGCTTAACGCAGTTGATATGGACCGGAGCTACTGGAGCGTACCGGAGTCCAGATGCGGTGATTGCGCGATTCATTTTTGTATGAAAATAATAACATGTTAAAAAACGTCGGCGCTGACGCTAACGCTTGCTTCCAACTGCGACCTTCACATACATGTGCAGAGGTGTATAACATCCACACTTAGCGACCTGCAAAACAATCCCGAGTCCTTGCGGTGATAGGCGCATACAGTAAACATCAGACCAACAAGGCAGTTTTTGTTCATTAAAACGAAATCTATGCGGACGAAGACGCGGGCAACAGCTAGTTATTAATAGCATTATATTATTTGTCCTAACAAATAATTTGGCTAAAAGTATTTTATTATATATATTATCAAAAACATGTTTGTTGTAATAAAAAAATTTATATGGATGGATAAACGATGAGTATGAAACACAATATTATAAATTCCGATGAGTATGATTTCTGATCCTTATGATTAAAAATAAGTATAAAGAACGATCATTATAAAGAAAAATGTTATGAAGAATAAATTCTGACTAGAAAAAATGTATGAAAAACAAAGCGCACCCCATCTCAGCACTTACACCCTTACCAGCCATGTCGTCTATTACGCAATCAATCAATCTTTTCTTGGTCTTTCGCCTACCTTTATAACCTTCAACATTTCTTTATAATCCTTTCATGCCTTCTTATTGCCCAAACCACGAGCTATAATATCATTATAGAATTTTTCTATCACTATATTTTGATGTGTGATAGAAAAATTCTATAATGATATTATAGCTCGTGGTTTGGGCAATAAGAAGGCATGAAAGGATTATAAAGAAATGTTGAAGGTTATAAAGGTAGGCGAAAGACCAAGAAAAGATTGATTGATTGCGTAATAGACGACATGGCTGGTAAGGGTGTAAGTGCTGAGATGGGGTGCGCTTTGTTTTTCATACATTTTTTCTAGTCAGAATTTATTCTTCATAACATTTTTCTTTATAATGATCGTTCTTTATACTTATTTTTAATCATAGGGTGCTATTTTTAGGCTTCTCCTAATATACTCATTCCCTCGGAGGAAATAATCTCATACTCAAAGCTCATGCCTCATTTTATCAATTCTAGTCACACATTCACCCAAGCAATCGTTCTTCATCCGTCACTTTTGCGGCCCAACATCTTATCCTTGGTCTTGGTTTTATCAAAAACAATACATACGAAGAAAATAAGTTAACCAACCAATTTCAATATATTTATTTGCGAAAACATGGATACATAATGATCTTACATAGTAAATTGTCCAACATGTTTCACTGTAAATTACATCATGCAATTTTTCTAGGCTTAATATTATTAGAATATACACTTTGAAACGACAATAAACATTTTTATATAAATAAAAATAAACAGTGATATAAATCATCAAAATGAAAATCTTCTATTCTATATAAATACGTATTAATTAAAAACAATTTCAGACTTCGCTTAAATTGAGCAACATTGAGACACTTTATGGCTCCTGGGAGTCCATATCAATCATCATTATTTTTATTTAATTGTGCTAAATGGGTTTACTAATAAACTAACAACTGAAGTCATTTCCTCAATCAATCTTACTTTGTAATATTTTAAAGCAAATTTTAGCTTTGGTATGCCTTTTTGTATTTTATATAGATAACATTAAAGTTGGAAAATTAAGAATCCAGCAGGACTCGAACCTGCACCTCCTGGGTGCAAACCAAGTAAGGTTCGTCTAGCTAAGGTATATATGTATATATACCTATGACGCTGGCACAAAAGAGTTGAGAAATTTCGAGTCTAGCAGCATACGAATCCGTTGCTGAATTGGCAAAGCACTTGGGACAATCTTACTTTACCTTACGACCAACAAAACCTGGCATTTCACACGAACGAAGACTTGCGAAACAAGTTAAAACAACGTTTTTACTAATATTAAAATGCGAAAATGTGTGAGTATTGATGTATGGATAAAACTATTGGATCGATTTTAGCTTGGTTATAGCCTGGACTAACATAATGGCTACTTTTTATCGACACACCACAGGGGGGTAAAATAGTTCCATATGAACACGTTGACTTCGACCTCAGCCGAGCAAATTCCATCCCTCGAATACCAAACACATACAAACACATTCTGCTACGAATGTCTACAAGGAAAATGTGAGAAATGAGATTATGTCCAAGTTTTAGGTGAGACCTAAGGTTGCTCGAGAATTGTGACACATTGATAAGAAGCGCACTTTGTAATACGTGTTTAGGGTAATAATACCATATTATACGTTTTATATAAGAAGAAATTCTTTCTCTTTGGTTGACACTCATTATTTGTAATGCTGCGTCCACACCTTCCAAACGAAGGCCAACGAACGGCTGAATGCGTTTACGCGCTACGTTCTTATATAATCCGATCTGCATCTCTCAAAATAAGAATCTAAAATCTCAGACAGAATTCGGAAACAGCTTACGCAATGCTCTCTGACTTACGCACTTCTATCCGATATTTGATCTTAATCCGATCATAGATTATGGATGTCAAAAAAGTTTCAATGCATACTTAACCGGCACATAAAATGTAGTTCTTTAAAAATAAATAAGGCCAAAGCAGTCCTAAGAGTTTAATAGATTAGAAACCGTGAAAATGGAAAATTCTATCCAAATTCATCGTGGATTAAAAAAAGATTAATGAAAATAATAAAAAAAGATTAATAAAAATATTTCGATAGAACCTTGACGGAGTATCGTAGTCTATAGTTTGTCTTTCGAACTGACAATCTTCTTCGAGGTAGACATTTTGAGTAGATCAAACAGATCAAATGACGAATAATTTTCTACAGCAACCTCGAACAGATTTAGATTCTTATTTTGACGGACTCGGATCGGATAAGAACTGTAAATGTGCGGAAACGGCCTAAGGATGTAATAATAATATTCGCTTTACTTACATAAATTAATAATCTAGTGGCAATAGAATTTATGGTGTAGTATAGTTAATGACCACTTCCTAATAAAACCATCATTAATTCGCTTACAACGTACAAATGGGTGACATGTAGTGAGTATTATTAATGCGAGTTTAAAATTGTATTACCTCAGGCAGATTATGTAATAACAAAGTTATTCTTTTAATGATGTTTCTAATATGCAGACGTATACGTACACAAAAATAAAAAATATGAATCATGCCTATTACTAATTATTAAATATTGTTGCCATTTTGAGTTGATTAATCGCGTCCCGTGATTCGTCATAGTAGAAATAACTTTTTAACTTTAGCTACACAAAAATTCCAAATAATGAGAATTAAATAAATAAAATAATTTTACAAAAACAAACCTGACTTCAATTACAATTAATGCACTAAGTAGTAAGAAAATCAAGTAAAATTTAACGCCTCGCCTTATCTTTTGCTTACTTTTTTATTCATGCCACAAAATATCGTTTAAGAGGAAATTGGTCATCTGAATCTTTCTCTGGTCCAGAGTCCATTATAGCAATAATTAATTAAGAACGTCTTTAAACACAATGCTAAGATTGGACAAGAAATTGATAGCTCTAATGAAAATTTGCCTGTTCTCATTTTATTACATAAGCCCTGAAATCTCGAGATACAAAGGCATTCTTAACATTGCTATTGATAGGTAATAACATCATTATTACGATTTAATTAAATCTATAGCGCGATGGTACAAGGTCATTTCGAAAATTTGATTTACACGTAGCATTCTCTATGGTACCTTGGGTCGTTACCTACTGTTAACATTTGCTTTGTATTGAAGTGTCTTTTTCACTCTGTATGAGACCTGAGCAATTAAACAAGCGTTTAATAATCGAGGATGTAAATTTATTCTACACGTGATAATAAATTGGTATGAATATATATCGGTCAGAAAATTAAGCAAATATGGCAGTAATAAGCATGACACCTTATTGCATTTACCCATAAATATCGTCAGGGATCACACACGACAGCTACAATGTATAAGTAAAGCCTGGAAACGCACAAACGTGGGACTAGGGAAAGGTGGGACAGGAAAGAGCTGTCAATTAATTGACAGCACTTTCCTGGCGCGTGTTACATATTTACACGTATCGATCAACTTCAATAGAAATTTGGTGTTATAAGACTCTGAGACATTCGTTGATGGTAAGTAAAAATGTACGCTAGAAAGAATAGTCCGCATATTGGCATGGCCACCTGTTTCGATTTCATACAATCATGGATCAAAAAAAAAAACAAAGATAAAAGCTTTTTTAGATTGATAATATTTTATTACGGGCATTTGGAGGTCCTTGGCAATCAGAGAGCAGAGTTAAAGAGATGTAGAAATTAATACTTAAGTGTGAATATAGTTAAGACATAACTCAACGTTTTTTTTTGGCCTAGGATATTCATTCTCCTTTTTTTCGTTTCGTTAGAAGCAAAGTTACATAATTTGAAATATAATTGTAATTTCTCTCTCATGTTGATAAATTATTATTCAGTTTATAGCCGATTTTAGTATTCGTGATATATATTGTGGCAGAATAATATCACATGAGGTTTCATGAAATGCTTTGGAATTAATGATTTAGGTGTTTGACAAACCACCTGATTTCCATGTCAGAAATAATCAGGATCATGTTATTCATGAATGTATATTATATGTAAAATGCTGTGTATGGAAATCGGAAACCTGCTAGGAATCACCTAAATATTTGGTGTATTAGAGGTTATTTATTTGCATACGCAGATTATGTGTACATAATAACATTTCATTTATGAATAGATTCTTTGTTCTTTTTCAGTATTGTAAAATGGCAAAAAAATAACAAAGGAAATTTACAAGATTATATAGTTGTATCCAATATGTAATATATGTTTTATAGCGATGAGAGAATAATAGAACAAGAAGATAAAGTTTCTAATGTAAATATTTGAAGGCACTTTTTATCTAAGATAATAAACTGGTTTGGTTTTAATTTTGAGAAGTGTTCAGAGATGGTGAACATGTGCGACAAAGTTTATCTGGTTATTTCAATAAGAAAAGGTCTTGAAGTGATTCAAGTTCAGTAATCAAACTTTGTTTTTTTAAACCGCTACTAATTCGAAAGTAAGGGTGTTTTTAATATCGCAAACTCGCATTCGTGATGAAAGCCGCACAATATTAGATACATACTAACTTTGTCTATGTGTTACGCTTTTACACCTAAACCATTGTACTTGTCTTGATGAGAATTAGTATGGAGATTATTGTAAACAAGATAAGTAAACATTAGTTAAGAAAAGAGGGGCAGAGCTGTATTTCACCCCCACTTAATGATGAGCGAGTGACTTCCAACTTCG
Organism: Hypena proboscidalis; assembly: GCA_905147285.1. NCBI lineage: Eukaryota > Metazoa > Arthropoda > Insecta > Lepidoptera > Erebidae > Hypena > Hypena proboscidalis. Next base: position 7,848,178 of record LR990130.1, read on the forward strand.
TGCTGCTATCGAGGCTTTTCTGATGCAAGTTAAATAAATAAATAATTTGTATTTTTTACATTAAATAGAACGCCAGAAGCAATTACACTATCCAATGGTCCTAATGACTAGGCCAAATACACAGATTCACTCACACTCACACTTTTTTACATTAGTGGAACACAAGCAATTACACTATCCAATGGTCCCAATGACAAGGCCTCACTCAGCACACCCAGTCTGAGAACAAATATTGGCTAATCACACAAAGATTTGTCCCATGTGGGGATCGAACCCACAACACCAGTGCAGTGGAGAGCGGCGAGGCGACCGCTAAAACCACTACGCCACACGTGCAGACAAGGATCCAATTATCTCTTGCGCTACCCGGGCATCGAACCCAAAACCTCTTGGTGAGATGCAGCATATGCTAACTACTAGACCAACAAGGCAGTCACTTAACTGACGTCACCACAATAATAAATTTAATACTATTCTCACAAATGCCTGAATTAAAATTTCAATTTAGTGGATGCCTTTCAATTTCTAAGAAAAACAATAAAGTTAGTATCAAAATGCATCCACAAAAGGACTTAGTTGTCTGAGTCTGTCAAAGACAAGATAAGCCGGCCATTCATCTGTTCTCAGGACTCAGGCATTCAGCAGACCAATTTGTTGATAGCGCTGATTAACTTCAGCGTTGAATAATGGGGTTTGTCTTAGGGATAACACCTCGAAGGTGAATCGAAAACATTGAAAATGTAGTACCAAAATGACTTAAATAGTACGTTTTAATTTCAGAGCTTAATTTTGCACCCACCCCGATGACAAAAAGAACGAACAAGGCGCAGTACAGTGATAGCACTCAGGGCCGTGCTGACCCGCCTTTGTGCAAAACCTATGAAGCACCTTTTTAGTTTTCTTCTCTTCATGATTTAACGTATTTTTTTAATAATAAGACGCCAACAACTCACGCCGCTTTTTTGATTTTCTAAATATTTTTTTCATGAACTAAGAAGTGGAATGTGTGTGGAATCATGCATATTAAATGTATCTTTTGGGTATGCTATAAAAAACGGATGGTGACGTGCCGAAACGTATAGCCAAAAGGTAAATAATATTCATGACTCGCGTTAGTTCACGTTCAAAATTACTATAATAAAGAATATATTGTTGTGTAACAAACATAATATCAGTGTCGGCGCCCCTATTGTCTAACCGCACATTTCGTATATATAGGCTCGACCCTGATACCACTGTTATATGGTGGTAGGTTCCTCAAAGGTACGAGAGTCGATGGTGCTTTCAGAGCGCTTTTGCAGTACCTACTACTTCTAATTTTGATTCTTTTCACGTCGTAAACACCTTTAAATTTATTTATGAACGTTTTACGTCCAATTAAATGTTGTTGTTATCAAAATTAATATTTAAAGTTTCTATGAATTAATAAACTTCAAGTTTTTGCTAGATTAATTACTACGGCTTAAGAAGTTTTGTTGTTTTTCATTTAAAACTGATTATCTTGTTGTTAACAAATATATTTCTAAAAATCAATACACGTTCATTTACCTTGTTTATACACAGACAATGTGTAACATTTATAAAGTGTTATTAATGTTAAATTAATAACACTTAATAAATATGTAATTCACACGTGCGTTAACTAGTGCAGTCAGTCTAAGCTGGCGTGACGTGGAAGTTTTTGCCCTGCATATCTGATTGCTTTACCCTCTATACATATATGCATCGTTTTTACAAATTTAGTTAAAAAATTTCGTAGTCCTTACCGCCTCATTGGCCTAATAGATAGCATGAAATACATCTGAGATGGATCTTTAATATGGGTATGCGGATCGCGAGCATGTGCGTCGGAGTTTACTGTTCAAGCTAATACAGGAAATCGAAGTCGGATTTCGTTTTTTATAATTACACGAACCATGAAAATATGACACGCATACTTAAATGAAAAAAAAATCTTATTAAGTACCCAGGAAGGCTTTTTATGGTATGTTTGGCAGTTTATTTAATCGTAGTCACAGAAAATCTAATTTCCTGAAATGTTATAAACTCACTGTTGGACTTTGGCGTCGGATTCCAGCATTAAGTTTACTTCGCCTTGTTAGGTAAAACGAATTAAATTAAAGGAACAACAGCTGGTAGCCGGATAATCTACTCAAATGTTTACGGTACACTTGCTGAAAATCTCTGCTCAAAGGCGTGTGTCCCGTCTAGTTTGTAACTTCAAATTCTTGAATTCTCTTGCTTACACATTACTAGAGTTAGTTGCGCAATACATGAGGGTTCATTACAACTCTGAAATGAATGTTTGTTTCAAAGATTTAAATTATTTATTTCTTTGGACCGCAGAAGCGTTTCGATCGTCAAAAAAAACACATACACACATTATTTTTTGTTAGTACTTACACTGTGCCCGGTAAATGACGACGGGCCATCCCTAACATTAAAATCTATTCCAATCTTCAAAATACTAGCCGTGGTTTACGTTATGCCTTACCAGCACTTATTAACCGAACATTTTAGTCCTCTATAAACTTAGATTTATTTTTTTAGGCATACCTACTTTTTTCCGTCTGACAAATTACAATTTTAGTATAATATTCTTCTTAGGCCTTGCTTCGTATTATGAATCTCCTAAAAAAACACCTAATCATATATTTTTTAGTGTTTCTTACAAAGTTGTTTATTAAAATCTAAAGGCCTAATTAGCTTAATATTTCTCACCTCTCAAGCGAAACTTATTCTTTGATTAAATTTGGTCAGAGAATTTTTCTGGCAGCTGCTAAGACGTTGAAAAAAGATTTTAGTTCGTAAATTTCAATGAGGCATTCATGTGCCAGGTGATTTCTATGACCTTTGGCATATTAATTTCTATGACCTTTGGAATTACTATCTAAATTCGGGTTTAATGTGCCATCAAGAACCCGTTCTAATCCGCCTATATATGTGTACCGTTTGCGACGACAAACTATAGGCAAAACTTTCTTGATCCGTGTAAGCCATAGAAATCTTAATAACTAGTCAATAGAAATGCTATCGACTATCTTTTAACACTGGGACGCATGACGCATGTCGCCGTTTTTCAAATACCACTTACACATACATTTTGTATTCCTGCAAACAAAATTATTCTTTTTGCGATGACATTAAGACGACAATTCCTCAACTCGCACTTGTGTTCGACTAGACACATGCGCGGCGACAAGGTCACGCGTCTTTGACATTTCTATTGCCTTGTTATTAAGATTTCTATGGTGTAAGCAGAAGCTTTGATAGTACTCGTATGTGTAAACAACATGATATTGATCCTTTTAATAGTAGTGTGTCAACAGTGAGAAGGTGTTTGAGTCTGGACTTTTATAAGGATGCAATGGAGGCTTGATTGGTCAGTATAATATGTCGTAACATTAGTGTGTGGTAAGTGATTATTTTGATACTTACAAATTTAACTTTAGCTTTATTTTGTTCTGGCTTTTTACTGTTCACGTTTGTTATTATTCAGTTTTATACAAGCGAAGACTTGTTATCGGCTGCCAGATTCCTTTACTACGAAATACAATTCTGTTAATTTAGCTGTAAGTCTTCAATGTATCTTAAATAAATAAATAAATATAGAGTGAATGTTTTTTTGCCGAGCAGGTTTTTCTCACTTTTCTATTATCCAACATGCATTGAACAGAATTTTATACTGTTAGGAATTGGATTGACTTGATCTAAAATTATGTGGAACGCTCATTTTTAACTTAACGTGTTGTTTCTTCATTATTATAAAAAAAGAACTATTCATAATTGGAATGTTTTTGTATGTCGAATATGGATACCATTTGAATTGCGATAAGATGTCAAGCCAGTGCCCGTTCTTTTACCGGCAGGAGATATTATGTCAATTAAAAGTAAGCCTCACCCTTCACTTAACTTTCAATCCATTATTTTATTATTATCAAAGAGATAGTTTCAGAAGTTATTTCATTTTGTAAAATCTTCAATTGAAATTATTTGAACACTAAATTTATAGCCTTTATAAGCATTTACAACTTAGTGCCTAAAACTAAATGTCTTATCTTTATCAAGTTCAATTGTTGCCTAACTACTAAGGTTTTAGTCTAGAACTTTAAATTAAGTGTTCATCCATTATTTAAATACATTTGCTTCATTTACAAATTTGTTTTGAATAATAAAATGTAAACTAGAAGATGTGGTTGTCTGTGGTACCAATACAAATTGATATTGTTATATTTTTCCAAATAGTATGCCATTAAAAGTTATGCGAACCAATAATAAATTAATTGTATTTCGTTTTGTAAACTTGAGAGCGTGCAGATTTATTTTCAATATAAAAATGTGTTAGGAACAAAGCCAAAGTACTCATTAAGAATTCAATAACTGTAGGTAAATGTTACCAGTCGAATTCATTAATGGTAGGTATATGAAACCTTGTCCACATCGTTGACGCTTACTCGGAATTTTAATTGAAATAAAAGTTACAAAGTTAAAAGTCACTTAATTTAATTTATTTACACTTTACAATCACATGTATAACTATGTAGCCTAACAAAACATTGTAATGAAAAAGCCGCTGATTTTCGATAACATGACATAAAAGTCAATTCCAACCGTGGTGGCTTCGCTCGCGGATCGCCGCGGCCGGATTGGTAATTAGTGATAATTCTTTTTGATTTGAAAGAAAGTGCTATACCTAAAGGTAGGTAATATATTTTCAGTTCGAATAAAAAACATTAATAGAAAAATAAAATACGTATTTTATGCAGCATAAAATGACTTTCAATCATATTTTTTTATGTTGATTGTAATTTGTTCGGAATTAAATAATAAAAACTTTTCTAAATAAAAAAGTTGCAGTATTTCCCGGTGTGCAGAGGTCGCAGGCACAAATCCTGCCGGTCGCATATTTTTTTAACTGTTTTTTAGAATATTACTTTTTTAAGAAAAACAGCCAACCAATTAAGAATGTCTACATCCAAATTCACACACTTGAATATGAGGGCGACCCTCTTCAAGGGACGCCACAAAGGAGACTTGCGGTATCCCGTCTTGTGAACCTTCATGGATATTATTCTCTGCGGTTTAGGCGCTGTAAATTCCGGGCCGTTAGGGGTTTCCGGTTGAACTACACGGGCCAACGACTGTATGATCCCGACCACAGATATAGATCTACATAGATAACGCAAATGCATGTACTTCGCGTGTCTCAACCCCGACCAAGCGTCGAGGTTGGTCGTCGGTAACTTCAGTCCACGCGCGTCTTTTGTCAGAGAAAATCATAGTGGACGGCTCCAGTTGAACGTACTGGGCGGATGGGCATCGGCGGCATCGGTGTCTTTGAATCGGTTTGGATTTCCCGTCACTAAATTTCGGCTGTGACGTCACAATAGGTATTAAAAAGTCGGCACGCTTGGTTTCAATACAAATCGTGATACTTGCGTTATCTATGTAGATCTATATCTGTGATCCCGACTTAGGCCTACTGTCCACGGCAGCGTACGACGCGCGTACCGTATTTGTAATTTGACGCTTCGTGGACGCCTGCTTGCAGCTTTCATACAAAGCTACGAAACTTTGTCGACGGAGTATCAGTGACGCGTACGCGTCGACGGAGTATCAGTGACGCGTACGATATTTGAGGTCTCTTTAGGGTATAGGCCTCCTTCAACTGTCCACTTCTCTCTATCGTTCTGTTATATACTAAGGATGTATAGCTTTATGCTTACTCCTTATTTTTAGTAATGCTTTCGCTAGCACACCCACGCTTTCCAGCGTGGCATCATTAACCCGAAGAGTTAGTCTATACTCAACCATCATCGGAGATAGTTGCCTAAGGGTCCTTTTTGGCTTGTACACTATTGTGTCATTTAAATATAATTAAATAAGTTTTCTTTTAATTAAATCTCTTTTTTAAAAGCCAATCCCAAAGGGACCCCGTAACATTGGTGGCAGCGGTGGGATACGGATATCCCCAGTGCGATTCGCGTAATCTACATTTATGAATAGACTCTCCGTGTCCCAAAAACCAACGAAAAAGCTACGATTAGCTTACCGACCCAGTGAGCGTCCTTTGTGCCTGTAACCTTGTGACTACGTTTACCATATCGAGAAGACCCTGCGAGCTTCAGAAAGACGTCCTTGTGAGCGTCCTCCGAGTATCCTGTGAACGTCCTGTGAGCGCTACTTGCGCATCCAGGCCATCCTCCTGTAAGCATCGTGTGACCCGCGAGTGTCCCGCGTAGTGTAAAAGAAAGTGTTCGTGAATTTAAAACTGTCGTGTGTTATTCGTGTGCGCGTCGCTATGCAGCTATTCCATGCGCTAGCCCTTATCGCCGCCTACGTGTTCCTGTAAGTCGTTGAACATTTATCTCTGTGCAACATTGATTGAACTTTAATCTTGTGTACTTTTAAGTAGTTCTATTTTTAGTCTTATGTGCTTTATATATTATGCCTAAAGTGCCTAAAACTGAAGATTTAAAACTAGATATTGAGATTGCCAAAACTTCGGAACACAAATCTCCTCTCTTATCGCCCAGAGTAACTCGAAAAACAGTTACAGAAATGGAGCTAAATATTTTATTAAAATTCGTTAAACAATACGACGGCAGCCGCGAAAAACTAAATTCTTTTATCAACAATTGTAATAACGCTTATGAATTAGCGTCTGAGGCTCAGAAGCCTATTTTATTTAAATACATTTTGTGTCAGCTTACAGGAAAGGCAGAACTTGCCTGTTCGATTAAAGAGTTCACATCTTGGGAACAACTTAAAGAGTTCCTTAAAATTCAGTTTTCCGAAAGAAAACATTATACTCATTTATTAACTGAGCTCCAGGAAAGCAAACAAAGCTCATCCGAAAATGCAGGTCAATTTGCTCTACGAATGGAAACTTATCTATCGCAATTGTTGACTGAGATATCGCTTTCGTCCTTCAAGGCTAAAGAAATGGCTGGTCGCACAGCGGCTATGGAGGACTTGACCCTTCATCATTTCCTCATGGGTTTGAATCCCCGGGTGTCGAATATGGTTAGATGTAGGGACCCTAAAACTTTTAATGATGCCGTTAATTTAGCTATATCTGAAGAAAGAATCCAGGAAACTTTATATAAGCGAAATAGTAGTAGTTCACAAGAAAAGCAGACAAATCGTTTCAAACAGAAACTCATTGCTCAGGGTCCAAATTCTGCTATTAAAGCAAAGTATTCTCAACAAAAATCTCAATCGAGTATTCCTAGCAATAATGCTAAACCTTTTAAACATGACCCGAACCTCACGTGCAAATACTGTAAAGAAGTAGGGCATGATATTGGCAATTGCGTCAAACGACGAGCCAAGCATTCATCTAGTTCTCAAACAAAAGATACTAGTAAATCTTCAGGGCCTCAACCCGATTCCAAACCTGCACAGGTAAATTTAGTCGACGATTGCGATGACTCAGATGAATCTGACAGCGAAGAAATTGACGAAAATGATTTAAACCTGTAATCGTCCCGCAATCGTACCGCACGGGACGTAAAGTCAAAGCCGGTACACTTTCGAACAAAACATGTTCAGTCTGCTTTTGTGGTAACGTTGTACATCAGGGTAACCAGCCCCAAAACGAGAACATTACCCAAGCAATTACTCACTCCTCTATTAAGGTTGTACGACAGGGTAACCAGCCCCAAAATGGGAACCTTAATCTCTCTTCTGCTAAGGTTGTACATCAGGGTAACCAGCCCCAAAAAGGGAACCTTAGACAGTTTTCTCACGAGGTTATACAACAGGGTAACCAGCCCCAAACCGGAAACCTTAAACAATCCTCTGAGGTTATACAGCAGGGTAACCAGTCCCAAATCGGAAACCTTAAACAATCCTCCAAGGTTATACAGCAGGGTAATCAGTCCCAAACCGGAAACCTTAAACAATCCTCCAAGGTTATACAGCAGGGTACCCAGTCCCAAAACGGAAACCTTGATTTAAATCCGCAAGAGATTTATGAGGTTAACATTGACACCTCAAAGAGGCTTTTACCTCATGTCCTAGTGGAGTCAAAAGTATCTGACATTCCACTAACCCTTTTGGTAGATTCAGGCTCCGCTATATGCCTATTAAAAGAATCTTCAATTTCTAATCAGCCAAACATCATTCGTAAACCTATTAATATTAAAGGTATTGATCCTGGCAATGAAACTACCCAAACAGTAGGTTATTTTAATTTAAAGTTTAAAGTATCTCCTAATAAATCGGTTTGTCATAAATTTCATATAATTGAAGACATTAACCTGCCTTATGATGGCATCATAGGCAACGACTTTCTGACAGCTAACAGCTGCAATATAGATTACAGTCGTGATATTCTGAAAATTAAAAATAAGGATATTAAAATTAATTTCTTTGATTCATGCTACATTATTCCACCACGTACTGAAACTGTAATAGAATGTACTGTGGCTAACCCAGAATTAAAAGAAGGTATGATACTAGATCAACACCTCTCTCAAACTCTTTTAGTAGCAAATTGTTTGGTAAATGTAAAAGAAAATCAAAGAATCAATATTTCTGTAGTAAATATTTCAAACAAACCAATTACTATTAAACGTAACCTTAAACTTAAACTAGAGCCTATAGAATTATTTCCAATTAATTCGTGCTTAAATAATGACAACGTAACTGACCGCACTAAGCGCGTCCTTAACTTATTGAGAACTTCTCACTTGAACGAAGAAGAAGCCAATGCCCTTCTCGATTTGTGTTCTGACTATTCTGACATTTTTCATCTATCCGACGAACCCTTATCCTTTACCTCAACTATTCAACATGAAATTAAAACAACTAGCGACACTCCCATTCACACTAAGTCCTACCGCTTTCCAGAGTGTCATAAAAAGGAAGTACAAAGTCAAATTAATAAAATGTTAGAACAAGACATTATCACCCCTTCGTCTTCCCCTTGGTCCTCTCCTATTTGGATTGTGCCCAAAAAATCAGACGCTTCAGGCCAAAAGAAATGGCGTATAGTCATAGACTATCGGAAGTTGAATGACATAACCATCGGCGAAGTTTACCCTATACCTCAAATAACAGAAATTCTGGACCAATTAGGTAAGAGTCAGTACTTTAGTACCCTTGACCTATCATCAGGTTTCCATCAGCTGCTGACTGCGCCAGAAGATGCACCCAAAACAGCTTTCTCTATACCTCAAGGTCACTTCCAATTTAATCGGATGCCATTCGGATTAAAGAATGCGCCATCCACTTTCCAAAGGCTAATGAACAACTGCCTCACCGGTTTGCAAGGCTCTCATTGCTTTGTTTATTTAGATGATATCGTCTTATATGCGTTTGACCTTCAAACGGCTATTCAAAACCTCAAGGCCGTCTTCGACAGACTTAGAAAATTCAACTTAAAACTCCAACCTGAAAAATGTGAGTTCCTTCGAAAGGAAGTTACCTACCTAGGCCATGTTATAACCCAAAACGGTGTTAAACCTAACCCGGATAAGGTCAAGGCCGTGACTCACTATCCCGTTCCTAAATGTCCCCGAGATATTAAATCTTTCTTAGGTCTTGTCTCGTATTACAGGCGTTTTATACCTAACTTTTCAAAACTTGCTAAATCTCTCACTATACTTCTCAAAAAAGACGTCCCCTTTAACTGGACTAACGAACAACAACTTAGTTTTGAAACTCTGAAAACCAAATTAATAGAATCACCTATCCTGGCATACCCTGATTTTAATCAACCCTTCCTACTTACCTGTGATGCGTCGAGTTTTGCAGTATCTGCAATTCTTTCTCAAGGTCCTATTGGCCAAGATCGCCCAATTGCATATGCATCAAGAACCTTAAATAAAGCTGAAGGTAATTACAGTGTTACCGAGAAAGAGTGCCTAGCAATAATATATGGAACCAAGGTCTTCCGGCCTTATTTATATGGTCGCCGTTTTACCATCATAACAGACCATAAGCCACTTCAATGGCTTTTCAATTGTAAAGACCCTGGCTCTCGACTAGTTCGATGGAGGCTAAAATTAGAAGAATTTGAATATAATATTCAATATAAAAAGGGTAAAATAAACGCAAATGCAGACGCCCTATCCAGGTTTCCCGTCAATCCTATCCAACCTACAATTGACGAAATACCTATCCCTAACTCTCAAGACTTTGAAGAATCTCTTTTGAGGAATGACAATCTAGACAGGGACTTATTTGACTTAATTACATCACCTGCCTCTTTTCCATCAGAGGAACTAAATCCTGACTATCTCCTAGAAATTCCTACACCGGAACTTATTAATATCAATTCTCCTAACCTTATCTCACCTGATGTTACATTAGAGTCCCCAAGTACAAATGTCGTTGACCCACCTGAAGGTCAAAACACTCCCGACCTTAGTCTTAATCATAACTTGATTACTGACGACTACTCAAAGTACCTAAAAGAGATTAGCGATAAGAATAAAATATTCAACACGAATATTATAGAACACAATGAGAGTTTACTAAGGAGTACTTGTAAAGTAATCTTAGTGCCCACATCGATTGACCTCGACGAATCGAATCCCTATCTTGAAGAAATATTAAATAACTCAGAAAATTCAGAAGTAATACGTAATCAAGAAAAACAATTACATTCCTTCTCTAAAATTAATTTAACTAACAAAGAATATTACCTATTGTATATGAAAGTACATTACTTCGATCAGACTTCCTATCCTGAGATATTCGAAACTCTAAAAACTATTCGCAATGAATTAGTTGTAACAAGTGGTATCGAGCAAATTAGCTTATCTGATTTCCGCGACCCTTTCGAAAAACATAGTTTTATTAAACTATATAATATCATAAATTATCTCTTTCATAATACAAATATACAAGTAAATATTTATCATAATAACATAACGTATCCCTCACCTTCCGAGGTGAAGAAAATTCTTCAAGATAACCATGACTTACCTGTAGCTGGTCATTTAGGTGTTAATCGCATGCACAATAGATTAAAAGAATTATATTATTGGAAAAATATGCGTAGTGACATAGAATCCTATGTGAAAAAATGTAAACTATGCCAAGAAAATAAAGCGTTACGTAAAACAAACCGAGCGCCCATGCAAATAACGAGCACTTCGACAAAACCCTGTGAGCGTGTATCTTTAGATATCGTTGGACCCCTTCCTGAGTCCGGACCTGGCAAACTCAAATACATACTAACGTTGCAAGACGATTTTAGTAAATTTTCATCTGCCTATCCTATACGCAGCACAACTGCTGAGGAGACAAGTGAATGTTTACTACATTTTATATCCATATTCGGCATACCGAAAATGATCCTCACTGACCAGGGAACCAACTTTACATCTGACCTGTTTAAAAAGACGTGTGACTTTTTAAAAATAAAACAACTATGGTCATCTCCTTACCATCCACAAACCCAAGGTGCATTAGAAAGAAGCCACTCAACGTTAAAAGAATATCTCAAATCATTTGTCAACGAAGAGCAGACAAATTGGCCTCGTTATGTTTACACAGCCATGCTTACCTATAATACATCTGTCCATTCTACAACACATTATACTCCCTATGAGTTAATGTTCGGTAATAAACCATTTATTCCAAATTCTATGTGTGATGAAGCATTAGGAGCTACATATCCTGATTATGTGCGGATGCTACAAAATCGCTTAAAGTATTCTCGCGATAAAGCATTTGAATATATAAACAAATCGAAACTATCTTCCAAAACTTATTATGACTCACATAGCCGCCCGGTAAAATATAAGATCGGTGACTATGTGTATTTAAAGAACCATTTAAGACTTAGAAAAGCCTTATCTCCCATATGGAAAGGCCCATATAAAATAGTGAAAGTTCACGGCAATAACACCGTGTCACTATTAATAAATCGGAGACATGTCCGTCATCATTTTGATGAAATTAAACTCGCTGAAGTCGCCAGCAACCTGTAAACAAAAATAATTAATTACATATACTTATATAGTATAATAGCTCGTAATCGTATTTAGTATTTAGTTTCGAAACTTGTAATCATTTAGTATAAGAAAGTTAGTTGATAAAGTTATATACCTACCTGTGTATATACTTACAGTGCCTCAGCGCAGCTCCAAGCACCCGACGAGTATGTCCAACCAATTACTGCAAGTCCCGGGATATATTTTGATTATATTGGAAAATTAAAAATTAGTAATGGTATCTTAAATATCATAATGCCAATAAACATTTCTAAATTAAATTTACATGTAGAAAATATTAATTTGGCTATGGAAAACGTTATAAGTTTGTGTAAACAAAGCGGGTTTGTAGAACAATCAGAATGCCACAATACAGTGGAACCTCTGATAGCCCAGCGAGAGAATATTAATAGATTATTTGTATCCATTTCATATCTGAGCGATAACAGATCCAAGAGAGCTTGGATTGCAGGAGTCGGCACTGTCTTAAAACAAGTTTTCGGCACCTTAGACGAAAATGATGCTGTCAAATATGACGAAGCAATTGAGTCCATTGGTAACCAAGAAAACCAACTTGTATCTCTAATTAAGAATAATATTTTAGTAACTAACTCTGTAATAAATAGCTATAATAATACATTTGAGAAAATTAAACACAATGAAATTAAATTGTATAATACAATAGATGAGCTTTCGACTAACATTCAAGATATATCAAAAATAACAAATAAGTTAGAATTCAAATTATATTTAGAATCTGTCCTAAATTCATTAGAAACGTCCATGGTCACCCTATCATTCCAACTTGAAGACATAGCCAACGCTATAATGTTTTGTAGTCAAAACATCCTACATCCGTCGGTTATCTCGCCAACCATTATGTACCAAGAATTGGCTGATAGCAGCAGGCACTTGCCTAGTAATGTAAACTTACCTGTAAGCTTAGATATAAGTTCCATGAACACTCTTTTTAAAATGTCTTCTTTAATTTGTTATTATTTTAATTCTAAACTTGTATTTTTGTTACGTGTACCCCTAATTTTAAACCAGGAGTTTTCATTGTTTAATAATATTCCACTACCAACACCACATGATGTTAAACAACCATACACATTTAGTATGATTGTACCTAGTACTAATTATATAGCTATTACGAAGGATACATCCACTTATTGTAACTTAGAATCATTTGAAAAATGTAAGATAATAAATTCAGCAGAATATTTGTGTGAAATCTCAGTAACCTATAAAACTAATTCTAAAGTTAGCTGTGAAAGTGAATTATTATCGAAAATTGTTAATGACATTCCCACGGAATGTAAAACTAAATTAATTCATGGCAAATTAGATATATTTAGGCCATTATATAACAATAAGTTTATTTATGTACAATCAGAGTTAACTAAAGTTTCTTTAGATTGCCAGAACTCCGACCAAATAAAAGAGCTGAATATTATGGGAATCGGTATCCTCTCTATTCCCAGCAATTGCATAGCATATTGTAAAGGTACTACAATTATGCCAAAATATAGGAATACCTTAAACTTGACCTCTCCAATTATTCTACCTGATTTTAATTTAATAAATAGTAGTTGCTGTAAAATAGATTTTAATAGTCTGACCCATTATAATCTGTCGTCAATTCGTTTGGATAATGTTAATCTCGATAACATTTACCACTTAAACGAATTATCCAATAATCTTTTAACAGAGGTCAATAAAATTCAAGATGTACCACATATTGTTAAATACGGTACACCTTATTCAATTGTAACAAGTTTAATAGTTTGTATACTTACCTTGTATGTAGTTTATAAGATAATTACCTTTTGTAAACCCGGCTGCAACTATCATAAATATAGATTACGCAAATCTGAAATGCCTAGATCAGTTTCTATAGAGTTGGAACAGAACATTAATGAAATTCCTGCCCCAGCTCTAAGAACCTCTTTTTAGTTAAAGTTAACTTCAGAACCCACCCCGAAGTTAACAGCATTGGGGGAGGTGTTATATACTAAGGATGTATAGCTTTATGCTTACTCCTTATTTTTAGTAATGCTTTCGCTAGCACACCCACGCTTTCCAGCGTGGCATCATTAACCCGAAGAGTTAGTCTATACTCAACCATCATCGGAGATAGTTGCCTAAGGGTCCTTTTTGGCTTGTACACTATTGTGTCATTTAAATATAATTAAATAAGTTTTCTTTTAATTAAATCTCTTTTTTAAAAGCCAATCCCAAAGGGACCCCGTAACAGTTCGCTGCCTTATCCAGTCTCTACCGGCTATTTTTTGTATTTCGTTAGTCCAACGTTCTCTGGGTCTTCCCCTGGCTCCCTTCCCGCTTGGACCTGCCCAGTGCCGTATAGAAATATTTTTACCGTCATTGGATACGAATCTGAGATTTTTAGCAGCATTTATACATGACATTTTGTTTTACGATAGCAAAGTTAATAGAGTGTAAAGATTAATGGATATTTGGCGCGTGAATAAAAATGTTTTACGTGATGTAATTTTATATTATACTACGTACGTAGCAAGTAAATTATATCCTTTTAAATAACTTGCTGTTTTCTAACAATAGTTTTGTTTTTGGTATACAATAAAATGAACGATACAATATCTATTTATTGCCTCGCCAGAAAATTCTTCACAAATAAAATTTAAGTCTGCACGTGTGGTCTAGTGTTTTGAGCGGTCGCCTCGCCGCTCTCCACTGCACTGGTGTTGTGGGTTCGATCCCCACATGGGACAAATCTTTGTGTGGTTCGCAAAAGTTTGTTCTGAGACTGATTGTGCTTTGTGTGTGTGAAATGTATGTTTGTGAACACCCCCGCGACACAAGAGTTATTCCTAGTGCGGGCGGCGTTTTTTTTTTTAAAAAAAAGTGTTAACAAAACCTGAAAAAGGGTACAAACGGCCACCAATCAAACTTTTGCATTTCCAGTATAAGCTAATCCTCGCTTTGCACATGAGGTCTATCCAGGTCTATCCAACGCAAGGCCATCTTATTCTGGAAATGTATAGGTAGATGTGTGCTTAAACTATTCCAAGTAGTGGGCAGACGCCCCAGGCAAGAATTTAATAGGCATGGTGACTGATCTGATAGATAGTAAAATATAGGATACCTTATCAAACTATAGGTAAACATAAACCAATTGAAATATTTTTTTGTTACATACTATAAATCTAACTCATTTTATGATCATTCAAAGTTTCATGGACGAGTTCATTTTTAAAATACGAAATTATTCGATTTTTTTTTATCATTAAATTACATACACAATTTATAGCAATATTTGTAATAGAACCATTTATATAAACGCAATATTTCGTATAGCTATTATTCAGGTCATGTATTATCTCAGGAAGTTTATGTTAGGTCAAAGTAATTCTTGTAATGATGTTTCTTATATCAAGAGGTGTTTCAATTGCATACAAAAATAACAATTAGTCATCCAAACGATATTCATAGAAATTATATTCTGTGCAAATAAAAGATAATGTAATTAAAGCCATTAGAGAGAAATACACACAAAGTACGTTAGTTTGAAAATTATTAATTGAATTTGTGAAGGTAAATGAACTTTAAATCAAAATCGTATTTTTTTTATCAATGCATGACATTTTTGTTTCTAATAAAATACATATTTTGGTTTAATTTATTCTATCAAAGATTTTTCTTTCAATTTATTTTTAAATTAAATTGTTCATTGAACTTAGGTATATATAATGGTTTCGCGTTATGAAGCGACCTGGTAGTAGAAGTAGTTTGCTTTCCAAATGAAACGTTTGTTATATCAAGTCAAATACATTGATTAATATTGCAGGTGGCATATTTAAAATAATTCGGTCAAGGATATGATAAATTATTGAAATATTTGAATTTTTATGTTATCTTAGCCCTGTGTCATATTTCGAATATATTTTTTAAGGCAATTTGTTGCTTTTTTCGCTCTTAAATTAAGTCGTACATTATTTGATTTATTGCTCTCTGGTAAAATGTCAAATTCTTGTTTAAATATTAGATAAAGTTAAAATATATAAAAAGATTCTTTGGGGCTTAAGATAAACTAGAGGTAAAGAGGAAAATATTTTAAAGTGAAGGCAAAGATGAAAGATATTTTATCTAGCAAGCGTCTGTTGATCTTATTACTAAAACCAATACTTATAACTTTATCTTCTGCTAATCTGCTATAATTTTATAGTTATCATTATCCCGTCTTCAATTTAGATTGATTTGGAGGATTTTAATGGTCCTGAAGCTCTTCAAAATGAGGTCGACATCAGAGGTACCACCACCACCACTGAAGGTGACGCGAACTGACACATTAGGCAGTTTTCAAATGAAGTGACACTTATGTTTAAGTGATTATGATCTACAATATTTCACTCATGACAATAAAATAGTGTTTTTATTTTTAGCGATATGAGAACATTTTTCAAAAAATAGACAACGGGTCTAAATCGCGTAATTATTATAAAGGTAAATAAATACCTATGCTCGACGTTTCGAATGACTTGCATTATTCAGTCGGCTCGTGGCCAAGAATGATGCAAGTCATTCGAAACGTGGAGCATAGGTATTTATTTACCTTTATAATAATTACGCGATTTAGACCCGTTGTCTTTTTTTTGAAAAATAAAATAGTGCTATCTGGCCATTATCTGGCTAAAAGATTTTGACACACGTTCTGTTTGAATATGTCAGATTTGATAAGGTAGCTATTTGTTTGTATAAACTTGACACTTCCTACTAATAATAGGAAGTGTCAAGTTCCTACTATTATTAGTAGGAACTTGACACTTGACTCAATTTGCCATTTTATAATTTGCCATTATAAAATGGCAAATTGAACTAAGTTGTCAAGGGTATAAATGATTTGATATTTTGGAATGTCCTTACAAAAATAGTGTTAAGGAGGAACATGAATCTGTTAGTCTGACAGTGCAACCGAGTACCAAAGCTTAGTTTCTGTGCTTGTTGCTTAGTGTAGTATGAAGTATTAACATGACATAACATAGCATAACATGACGCCTATATTACCCAGAAGGGTATCACAGAGGTGTACAACACCCACATTTCTCCTGTTATGTTTAGGTCCCGTGGGATAGGGGGTGAGTCTAACGCCATACACCGGGCACAATTCCGACTCCTGTGAATATCCTGACGTAAAAGTTCACAAATTAAATTTTACCTGACCCGGGCATCGAACCCGAGATCGTGATAAGAGGCGCATAAGTTAACCACTTGACAATCGAGGCAGTATGAACTATTGCAAAAATAAGCTAAAGATCGCATTCGGTGCTTGCGCCCTCGATTCGCCTTCTTTTGACAAGAGAAACTAAATTGTAACATAAATTATATTATTCCTAAGTAACCATACCCCTGTAATCCATAAAAGGGTCTCAGAGAAAGGGGCATTGTTCTGCTCTCATAATGCGCAATAATATATTAGAGTTATACATAATAATTTCCAATCTCTAAAAGGAAATTATAAATAGCTATCCCTGCTTTTATTCAATAGTTATGACTCTTAGGCCTCTTTCTCACTAAACTTAATCCGACTGCGTAATAATATTGTATTTAATGTTGGCTTGCTACACAGAGAGGATCGCGAGAACTGTGCGACCGCATTTAAACTATAGATTTTAACTAACCAATGTGATAAATATACATAAAATAATAAAAAACAAAATACAAGTAGTAATTGTTCGACCACTGCACGTACCAATATTAATTGTAACCGTATTAAGACATATTAAAATGGATACCCTTTCCTAAGATACAGACAGGTTTCCTGCCTAGTTTAGAAAAGGGAGTCCTATGACTCCTTTTATTAAAGCTGTACTGGTTTCTTTATAACTATAATTATAATAAGACAACTCTGTATGCCATGTACAATCTACTTTTTGGAAATAAATTATTATTATTATTATTATTATATTATACATATTTGTAATATGCTCGCGAAAACCTTTCATTTGATATTAAACACGTTAAGTATTTTTTGCCTGTTAGAATCAGACGTTAACATTTTGTTAGATAAAACTTTAATTAATTTTATATAGCCACCCGGCCTATTCTTAAGGATCATTCATTAAAATCCGTTCAGTCGATTAGGCGCTACAGTGGAACATACAAACATACACAGACTGCCAAAATCATTACCCTTCCTTCTTCGCTTCGCCGTAGTCGAGTAAAGAATATACTGAAACGCAAAAACCTCTCTCTTTCTATAAGAATAATTCACCATAGTGTAACCTAGCCGGCGAGTGAGAAAAGAGCCTTACTAGCCATTGAAGTAGATTATATTTTATTTTATTGTTAACCATAATAAAAGTAGATATTATTAATAGTATCTTCTCCATCATACATTTTTTGGACATCTTTTCTCGTTGTGCTCTAACAAAAAAAAATCGAGTCTTATAAGGTAAAATTGTACATACGACATACCTACATATCCATGTTCTTTTCATTCATCTATACCCATAGGGCAAATGTTCGATCTGCGCTGCAGCGGAGGGAATATAGAACAGTCGAAAAAAATTGGATGCGTTTGTAGTTATCATCTTATCTCCACTGATAATCTCATACAACTATCCCCTACATATAATAACATTGTAAATTTGCCATGTCTGTACATTGAAGATATTTCAGAAAAAGCTAAAACATATTTTTTTTGAGTTTTTATACGTCTGTATGTTGTACGCAAAAACTAACTACTGCATGGAATTGGATGCGGTTTTCACAGTTGTGTAGTTAGAAGTCTTACTTAAAAAGTAGTGTATGTTTTATCTTTGTATTTTATCCTTAAGAGGGTAAATTAGGAGTCGTTAGTTGATATGGAGGTTCGTCAATTATAAATAATTGACGAACCTCCCATATTAACTTTCCTTTAGGAAAATGCATAAAACTCTGGACATAGGTTCCTTACATGACGTAAATTAACAAGATAGATATTTTTGTCGAACAGACGAAGTCGCAGGCCACAGCTAGTTTTAAGTAAAATACCTCAAAATACAATAGTAGTTAACCTCAAAGTATATATTTATCGCTATAAAGTATTATGAAAGTGCTAATGTGTGACAGAATAGAATACGAGCAAACTAAGAGAGTGATTTAATTACGTCTCTATGTGCTTAAGTGCACACAATTCCTTGTAATTTAATTTCATGAAAATGAAAACTTAATGACGTACGCGCGTTTCATACAGGTTCTAACTCAAATAGAAACTAAAATTCATGATATAAATCTGTGTACGTGACCGTGCATATTTTGCATTTTTTAACACCTACGATAAACCTGCTATCAAACGTATGGGGATTATGCCGAATAAAATGAATAGAATATTAATTTAAAATAAAAAAAAATATAATGCAAAAACCTCTCCCTTTCCATAAGAATAATTCACCATAATGTTACCACGCCGACGTGACGAGTGAGAATAGAGCCTTACTAACCATTGAAGTAATATTTTATTTTATTGTATAATAAAAGTAGATATTATTGATAATATCTTCTCCATCATTTTGTATATCTTTTCTTTTTTTTTATTTAAAATAAAGTTATATAGTAGTAGTATATTAATTGTATTTCCATCTGTTTAAAAACACCATCCATGTTTTGAAATGAGTAATATAAAATAAGTTTAGTTAATGAAAGTTTCGTATTCATTTCGTTTTACTTTACCATAGTAAATACCTAAAATTAGTCAACAAACTTATTTTTTATATAAATAAAATGACCAACATCTTTTTTTCACGTAAACCTATGTATAAATAAATTTATAAATAAATTTGGATTTTTTGCATTAGTGGAACGCCACAAGCAATTACACTATCCAATGGTCCCAATGACAAGGCCTCACTCAGCACACCCAGTCTGAGAACAAATATTTGCGAATTACACAAAAGATTTGTCCCATGTGGGGATCGAACCCACAACACCAGTGCAGTGGAAAGCGGCGAGGCGACCGCTTAAACCACTACACCACACGTGCAGACACATGTATGAATACTGCACTTTCATAAAACAGCCTGTCAAGAAACTTGTGTCCTGACCTTTTACAGAGATGTTGGTAGCCCGGCACAATAATTAGAATAATGTTACCGTGAAACATTTCATTGTTGTGGCTGCTGCATTTCGAATACGGTAATATTGAAGATTCATTTTCAATTATAAGCATAATCTTACCCAACCACAGGAGCTCGTGGCTAAGTTGAAGCCGCGTTGACTGATTGATCTTGCAGGTTAAGCAATACCATGACCCGAAATTTCTCAACTCTTTGTGCCAGCGTCGTAGGTATTACCTTAGCTAGACGAACCAAGTAATGGTTCGTCTAGCTAAGGTAATACCTACGACGCTGGCACAAAGAGTTGAGAAATTTCGAGTCCAGCAGCATACGAATCCATAGCTGAATTGGCAAAGCACTTGGGGCGTATACCCAGGGGGTGCAGGTTCGAGTCCTGCTGGATTCTTAATTTTTCAACTTTAATATTATAAAATAAATGCATAGCAAAGCTAAAATTTGCTTTAAATATTACAAGTATTTGATAGAAATGCGTCATCTCTCGACAGTATTGTGTTGATCTTAATTCAAACGTACTGTATGTGACTAAGTGACTTATCACTCATCGCATAGGTGGCGCTTAAACCAAGTAATGGTTCGTCTAGCTAAGGTAATACCTACGACGCTGGCACAAAGAGTTGAGAAATTTCGAGTCCAGCAGCATACGAATCCATAGCTGAATTGGCAAAGCACTTGGGGCGTATACCCAGGGGGTGCAGGTTCGAGTCCTGCTGGATTCTTAATTTTTCAACTTTAATATTATAATACCATGACCATCTAAACAAAACGAGTTTTCCTCCGTGCCTCGGAGAGCACGTTAAGCCGTCGGTTCCGATTGCCATTTGAACATCTATGGCAGTCGTTACGGGTAGTCAGAGACCAGAAAGTCTAACAACTAGTCTAACAAAGAGTATCGTATTACCTCGTACTGAGTTGTGGAGGCCTGATGGCAGTCGATCCACGTAAAATACTGATATTCAGCTCACGTTAGAGTAGAAGCCGACCCTAATGTAATTGAGAAAAGGCTCGGAAGATAAAGATGATGTTAACCAACCTTAGCAATAGCGATATAATTGTTTGATTTGGCACTTTATACTCAAACGCGATTCAAATCTGTAATACCTTTTTGTATGCTGAACGGCTCAAGATAGCTTTTGAATAAAGGCCGTAACACACACGCTACATTAAGCATCGCTTTATGGCGCCTCAGCGTTCGATCGCAGTATTAAAATCAGGTTTCTGTTGATGTAGCATCAAGATTGAGCAACTTACGTTGTAAATTTTAGCGACTAAAAGTAGCGAGTACTTGAGCCATAAGACGTCATGGCACGAGGCTAGGTTTTATTATTCGTTTTATAAAGCTGACATCGTTTTCAATTATGTTATGAAAAGTAGGTTAGTTCCTGGAATAGGTTCAGTCAAGTGTAGCAGAAATATGTTTGGAATGTAAAAGTTCCTTTGAGATATTTATCTTCATTATTTGATTTACTGAGAAGCACACGCAATTTCACCATCGTTTTAGAGAGGTTTTCTTTGAAAAAACAAGGCAGATAATGGTGAAGTATCTCAATATACGCAGGAAATGTGTAAATTCCGAGTACTTTAGTCTATCAAATATTTTTCTCATGTTACGCAGAAATCCAACTAAAATGAAAGATAACATATTTATAAATATTAATGTTATTCGGATTAAATTTTGTTGTATGAATACAGTAGAGAATAAGTTATGCAGCACAAATATTTCTCGTTGGTCTTCTTAGTATCTATTTTATTGAAAGCTTTATACAATCATTTTCTACAAGTAAACCATGAACGACGACTTCTTCAACACTTGAATGTCGAGACCATGCAACTCCTTGACACCACAGACAAAGTAAGAAGACTTGAAAGGACGAAACCTTTTGAGCTAGTTCAGTGAAGTGAGTGCTTTAAGTGGCGTAATGAGACTACTTATAATAGAGACAGTAAGAAAGGTGTTTATAGAGACATTCTAGGCATAATGTAGTAGCTTAAGTGAAATTTAAATTACTCATTAGACTCTGTATAGAGTAGATTGTTATCTTTATGAAGTATGAAACATTTTGAATGACAATTTATTTGTATACGTGCGCCGCTTCTCCTACGCGTCTTCGGCTTACGACTAATGTATTTGTCCTTTTCCAGATATAACTTTTTTCAAGACTTACTTTTATATTATTTCAGACTTAATAAGTCATAAGGCGATGTAAATTTTCATTTACTTATGAAAAGCATTAGCACAGTGCGACAAAACTAAGATAAAACTGAACTTGATTGAAAATACTATACGTTATTTGGACAGCAATTAACTTTGCAATAGAGCAAATAAATTTTTGTAATTACTTTACTTTTTCTTCTAGAAGTTAACTTTTGATTAAAAGTTATAACGATTATGCTGGGTGGTAAATCGTTTACCAAATTGAATTGGCTGAAAGTTAGTATCGTTAGCTTTAGTTTTAGCACCCCTTACGAATTTTCTACCTCTCCAGTTTTTTTTTATTTTAATTACTAAGATTTTTAATAAAAAGCAATAGGCAATAATGCCTTGAAATTTTGATTCCGTTTTAATGTTCTCAGTCGTGTTTCTAAATAAAATTAAGAATTAATTTCAAATAACACATACTCTCCTTTTTATTTACGTACAAACTTTTGAAAACGTAAAAGATAAATATGGGTCAACGTCGTAATTTAAAAAAAAGTTCTTAAGTGATCGCGATCTCGTATTTTGTATGAAAAATCAGATCTTTCATCTCTAACGGTATGCGACATACTATGAAACTAAACAATTACTTAACTAAATCACTTCAATTGATGTATCGTATGTGAGTGCACGGTGGGTGTAGTGGTTAATGCGGATATGTCCTGTATATAGCGTTAATAAAGATTAAGTCAGCTTTTCAGTCTGCACGTGTGGTGTAGTGGTTTACACGGTCGCTTCGCCGCTCTGCATTGCTCAGGTGTTGTGGGTTTGTGGGTTTGTTGTCCCTACTTGGGCAAAATCTTAGTGTGATTCGCAATGATTTGTTATGAGACTGGGTGTGCTTGTGTGAGTGAATATTTGGCCTTGTCATTGGGACCATTGGATAGTGTAATGGCTTCTGGCGTTCTATCTAATGGAAAAAAATCCAAATTTATTTTATTATTTATTATTTATTTTGGGTAAAGCTAACATTACAGAAAAATATAACGTCAAACCCGCTTATAAAATTCTAACCAAAAATATTGACACTCATATATTTTTATCAGCTTTATAAAAACAAAACATTCAAACGTATTATGTGTGTACCAACTCCCTGAAATAAATATATATTATAATACTAGCTACCGTTCGCCGCTCCGCCTGCCTGATATGTCGATCTTTTCTCAACTAGCGGTATAAAAAATAGCCTACATCCCATACAGGTTTTTTTGAGACCCACCAATTTTTCCTAAAAAGCCTGTCAAGCCGTTGAGACTAACAAGCTGACACAAGATTTCAGATAAGTAAATCTCTGTTAAGTTAAGCGAACCAATTTTTATTTTATATTAACTTTTTTTCTACTTATTCGAGTCAAGGACCATGGAATCTTTTTCGTTAGTTGAGAGTTTTATTCCAAGTAGGTATCTTTTTTATGTAAACCCGTGAATATAACAGATTTTGGAAAAGCCTCTATATTCTAAAAATGTTAATAATAAAACATTTTATTTACACACAATTTGACTAAACAACACAACTAATTAAAATTTAGTCATACTTCTTTTTTTATAAGATTTAAGAAAGAAAGATGTTTTGAACATAAATTAAGTTAGTTGCGTTGTGACGCAACAGAATCCTGTATAATTAAGGTCTTATTTATTCGAAAGCTTTTTTTAATTAGTTTGAACACCCAACTTTTTTCTTAACCGGCTCTCATTAAGATAAGCAACATTATGAATACTGCGTACAATCTGGACCCGTGTTTTTTTGCTTTAAAAGATAGGTACAAAATTAAAAATGTAGATATAATGTAAGTTTGTACTTTTGCAAAAAAAACTACTGAGTCGATTGTATAAAAAAAATACAAAAAGTAACATGGTGTTATATTTTATCAAATTGGACGCGGACAAAGTTGCGAGAAACAGCTAGTATTCAATTTTAATTACATCATTCAGCTCAGCAGGCATGAATACATCGATCAGTGTGCATTCTTTCAAAGCACATAATAATATTAACACCATTTTTATTCTCATGCATTTATTTGCCACAAATCTATCTTGTCAGATTATCAGATCTATCTTGATCTGGCCCAATATCATCATTTTGATACTAAAAATCGCAATATAAAGAAACTATAAACAAATTACTGAACTATTACTGAACACTGCAATAAAACCTAAAATACGTTGTATCAAATTAGTTTTCGAAGCATTATTGCATTGCGGAGAAATCCAGATAATGCACCAAACGCAATATCGGTTCTAAAATATACAACAGATGTGGTAGAATGTAGTACAAGTAATTGTGTGAAATTATGTGACTTACTTTACAAATAGTGAATGGTTCTCAATTAGATTATATTTTTTCTTTTTTTTATATTTGTTTGCCTGCTGCTGCTCAAAGTACCTGGACCGATTTAAGAAATTCTTTTATTGTCTGAAAGAGTATACGTGTAATGTGGTCCCAATATCACCAGGTTACGATCTGATGATAGGATCTTAGATAAAACGAGGCCACTTCTCAAATTTTAAAGGCTTCTATATTGCTTTTCGTATATTACCTCAAGCTACTCGGATATTAGCATCTAGCTGTTAGCATTTTATGTTGCTGAGCTGATGCTGGAAGTACGGAGATAATTCATTAAATATAGGCACCTTAAGACCGGCGAGAGAGAGGCGAGACTTTAAATGTTACTTAAGTATTTCTTACCTTTTAGTATATCTTTCGATTTGAAGTTGTTTTTTTTTGTCAAATTATTTCGAAAAAATTTGTAAATAGAATAACAATTTATACTACATACAAACAAAACCAGAGTAACTTAAACTTATTATTTTCCTACTATAATTAATTATTTCAATTCCAGCAATATTTCAAAACACAATTTTAAGTTATTTGATCCTAAAAACCTAAAGGTTTGGGTCGACCATAACGATTCGAGGAACCCTTCATGTGCATCGCAAGCAGCTGATTTATGGATGTCTGGTCAGGTGGAACCTGACTATACTATTTCATCTTTTTAGGCGTTCAATTTTATTCAAATTATGAAATACGGGTGTTACTCACGTAATGTTGGTCTATTTAGTCGACCACGGTTTCACCAATACTTTTAGGCATTATCAAGAGAGTGCGATACGCGCCTGAGTCGCAGCCAGTCTTGCACTTTTACAAAGGTCTTTGACAACGTTTGTCTATCCACTATATGGATCGTTAGTGCTATATTTTAATTCCTGTCTAGACCGAGAAAAGGCAATCTCCTTTTGATATATTAATAACATCAGGTGTATAACATCCACACTTCACCTGTTATGTTTATAACCTTATATATATTAATAAAAATAAAAAATAAAAAATATAATTAATAAAGTATCTATTATAACCATGTCCTTAAACCAAACAGTGAATAATATTAGAGATAACATTTTAATTAATATTATTATCTACATATTTAAATGAGAGACAATATAAATGAGGCCTCGAAACCAAAACATAACAATAAAAAAAATATATATATCTAGACACTAAATAAATAAAGCAAAAGCTTTAGCTTAAAATGTCATTAACGTTTGAAACGCAAATATATTTTACCCAAAGTTAATTAAATAAAGGTTGCTTAATTATTGTAGACCATTCATATATTAATTTCGTAATATCCGTTGTAAAAATTAATTTAGCTTACTTATAAACAAAACCCTACCTAAATGTCACGTCGGATAAAGATATAAAATTAATAAATAAATAAATATCACACAACTTACACACAACGCTATCTAGTCCCAAACTAAACAAAACTTGTACTATGGGTACTTGAATAACTGATACTATTACATATATACTTTTCTTTTGTAAATACATACTTATTATACATAGAAACACCCAGACTAAGACAAACCCTCATGTTCATGCACACAAAGATTTGTCTTAAGCGGGAATCGAACCCATTCCGCCGGCCGGTCGTCAAAATAACTAACCTTTGCCCGTGACTTTGCTTGGGTGAAATTAGATATTTGTATGCTAATTCCTTAAAAATGTATTTTTCTCATACACTTTCAACCCTTAATTTACCGTAATGTGGAGTGAAAATCCTTTTTTTTAAATTAATTAGCTTAATTTATGGTACCTATCTAGTAAGGCTGTGGCATAGGTGTACAACACCCACACTTCTCCTGTTATGTTTAGGTTCCATGGGTTTGGGGATGAGCCTATCGCTTTCACCGGGCACAATTCCAACTCCGTGCTGCTATTGTGAATTTCCTGATGAAAAGTTCACAAATAATACTTTGCCTAACCCGGGAATCGAACGTGAGACCGTGCGGTGAAAGGCGCATACGCTTACCACTAGACCATCGAGGTAGGCAATTTCGTGAAAGTTTATAATAATTGATCTTGGGAGTGATTTTCCAAAAAATCTATTTTACAGTTCATTAACGTTATGTAAGTCACCTATGTGCAGGATTGCATGTAATTTCCTTCTAAAATGACGAACCACCCAGCTTGAAATGTGTCTCTTTAATATTTGGTTAAGTTGTCATTTATTTAGTAAATAACTCTTACTTTGCGCTTGGGAAACAGGCTCTTAAGCATGTAAATACCTACATTTAAGTTTCGTCACCGAATAATTGCAACATGTTGAAGCTACAAACATGTGTTACGAAAGTAAATGAATGCCGTTAGTTCTGCCAGCTGGTTCCCGCGTCTAGGATATTGGTATACGACTGAAATAAATTATTCTGCGGTCGTTTGTTATATTTACACTTGAGAACTTGAGTGTATAAGTTACAAATATTTTTACAATTTAAAGCCAAATAAGATATCTAGGCGATAGTGAAGTTTGACGCAGTTAAAATATCACGCTCACGACCCGTGCGCTCGCTGTGCTTTCCCACGTTTTAGTTCGTGGTCGATAAAGGGCAGCACAACCATCAGCTCTTCACTACCGCCTAGATGATTGATTTTACTTATAACGTAAACCACACACACCATCACACCTGCAATTCTTGCCCGATCCGATCACCGTATCCATATCGCCGATTAACTTTGAAATCGATTCCTTCTTACTTTTTTTTTTCGCAACCCATGCCTTAGACAAGGCCATTGTATGTCTAACTAATTCATTCTCATTCATTCCGTACATTTTGTTTGCAATCCTACTAAAAATATTTTTCACTTTCGGTTCACGGTTCGAAAAGTCGTGTTTTGCTGTATGAAAACAATAATTTCGGTAAGCAAAACTCTATTGTGCAAGCAACGCTTTGCTCTCTGCTCGCCTTTTCGTGCTGCTAAGGTGAAAACTTGTATGTGCGACACGGGAACAAAGTTACGTACGTTTCGTACTTTTAAGTCCCTCACTAAACTCAAGATTCTAATAAAGAAGCTTTCGCTAATTACGACCTCAAAGAAAGCACTAAAAATAATTTTTAACAAAAAAAGAACCGACTTCAAAAAGTAGGTAAACTAAAAAGCAAAAAATAAATTTACTTCGCACAAAATAATACTTTTTTTCATTTAGTTAAATAGAAATTATTAAATAATTATTTTATAATTCTGAAGTCGGTGCCAAGTAAAAGCTATAACAACCTTTCTACTATATCAAATTACAGTACACAATAAAGGGAGGCGTAGTTGTGCTAGTGCGCGGTCGCCCAGTATTTCTGTGGTACTTAACTATAACTAAATATAACTAATATTCAGTCAGAAAATAGTTATTAGAAAGATTGATATTATCTAAACAGAGTTATTGTTTACTTGGCACCGACTTCAGAATTATAAAATAATTATTTAATAATTTCTATTTAACTAAATGAAAAAAAGTATTATTTTGTGCGAAGTAAATTTATTTTTTGCTTTTTAGTTTACCTACTTTTTGAAGTCGGTTCTTTTTTAGTTAAAAATTATTTTATTTTACGATTTTAAGTGATGGGTAGACCGAGCAAGAATGTTTCTCGAATGAGGAGACGACGGTTACTTGAGACGGAAAACTTATTTAAGGTGCCTATATTAAAAGAATTATCTCCGTACTCCTAACCGTTGAGGAGTTGTACCTTCCAGCATCAGCTCAGCAACATAAAATGCTGACTACTACTACTAAGATGCAAATATCCGAGTAGCTTTAGATAATATACAAAAAACAATATAAAAGCCTTTTAAATTTGAGGGTTGCCCTCGATTTCTCTAGGATCCCATCATCAGAACGTGACTTGAAAAAAATGGGACCACATGACAAGTATATCCTTTCAAACAAAAAAAGAATTTCTCAAATCGGTCCAGGCGTCTTCGAGTAATCGGTGAACAAACATAAAAAAAAAAAAAATACAACCGAATTGAGAACCTCCTCCTTTTTTTGAAGTCGGTTAAAAAATACGAATTTATGCTCTCTTGTTGCACAAATAACTACCAAATATTTTCAAAGGGTTAATTTTAATAGAAGGTCATATCCCTATTCAGCCTCCACAAATAATTTAAAAGTAGGTACATCACCTCTTGTGTTGATAAAACTAATTAAAAGTTTTTCGGGAGTGGTCGTTTCAATTACTTACTTTATAATTACGAAACACAGGTGTTGTTACTTTATAATTACCTGAATAAACGATATTATATTATTATATTATACACGGTGAAACCGAAAAATGTTTCAACAGTTATTACAAAAATTCAAAAATGCTAAAGCTAGATTCAATTATGGATAAAATGATAACCATTTATTAAAAAACTTGATTATTTTACCCCAATATCGTCTTTGAAGTTTTTTCAACACACTTTTAATAAAGTTAATGAAGTATAATAAACTGATTAAACATTTTTCGGTTTCACCGTGTATGTATATTATGAAATATGTATTTAGATATATGTCTAGCCCCTTGAAATAATGATTCGATTGGAGTTGACAAGAAGACATTGAATATTCTGAAAGTTAATTTATATCTGTGCCGTAAGGGTAAATAATTTTCAACAATTTCGAAAACAAAGACGAAATTTACATACGTCGTAAACAGAATCTTTTCGAACCGGTACAAATATCCTAACTTCTTAAATTAAGTTATGGTATTTTGTGACTTCAAAAGCCATGCAATGATCATAATTAAATAAAATATACGTCAAGTCATTTTGAGAAGACATCGTTAAAACTTTGCTGTAATAAGAGTTGTTATAAATGTAAATTAATTTTGATGAGAATTTGATTACTCAGCTCGGCATATTAATATAATATATCTTCTAGCTCTTGATAACCGATTGATTTATCAACGCAGATCTTAAACTGCAATTGGAAACTTGAAATTTGGATGAAAGTGCCTTACTAAACGTAGGGGTGCACTGAGAGTGAGATTTTTGGAAATTCTACAGGGTTCTACAGAGGTTCAAACAGGTTTAAAACTGTTGGAAGGTTGAAAAGTAATCCGTTATCTCTACAATAAGAAGCACGAAATTTCATATCTTGCTACTAAATAAAAAAAAATAAAAATAATAGTTTTTGAAGTCAGTGGTGGTCAGATTTCAAGAACGAGTTGACTATCATATTTCTTTTTTTAAATCTTATTCTTGGTTTAAAAAATATTTATTTTTTGTAAAGTATCTTTACTATAAAACCTTCTTTACTAAGACTGCTTATCCAGCAGTAAGAAGGACAAGTAGAAAAACATATTTATCCTATGTAGATTATTTTGTTACTGTTAACTTCTTATATGAATTGTAATGTATGAATAACATTCAACGTTACGCCTCATCTATGTTTGACTTGAGAATATACAGTTAACGGTGTTAAGATGCCTATATAGAAAGAATTATCCCCGTACTCTTTTCCGTTAAGGAGTTGTACCTTCCAGCATGCTGATTGGTCTTAATAATAACAGCAGAGTCAGCTGTTAAGTACCTTTAAGAAATTATGAATACCTTTATTGACTATAGAAAAGACGATGATTAACTATTGTCTATGGCTCACAAAGACCCCTTAATGAATGGCCAGGCCGACGTGGTTCTGGAAAATTATTTAAAAAGTTATTATCGAAAACTTTTAGGTACTGTATTATGAGAAAATAACAATGTAGAACGTAGAATGTAATTATTTTAAAAGAAGTTTCAGAAGTTGCGGATATATATTATCAGACCCATAAAATATTACCTGATCGAATATTGAAGTGACACAAGTTACATTTGTCAAAGAAGAACGGTTGAATGTAACACACTCAAAATGGCGGTAAAATCTTTTCTTATTTGATTAGCATAGTGTTAATTCAAATAACGGCTTTGTAAATTTATATTTAGAAGTTAGTTTATGGTAGAGATATCGTTAAATACCTATTGCTTACAGAATTGAAAATTTCATCTAAACAAACTGGAATATTTGCTTAAACTTAATAAGTATTCTGAAATCTATTTATTGTAAGAACTCAAGGAAATAAAAAGAACCGAGCTCGTTTTTACGAAATAAATACACAGAGCTAATCAGATCAATTTCGAATCAACGGTTTTGTTGTCCTAAACCAATTTTTTAAATTAACCAAGTCGGATCATACTCTGAAATGAGATTCGCTTGATAATATTGTTTTTATGTTCTTTTTTCCCAAAATATAAATATTCGTTGAGTGTCTTTTGCGGTAAATAAAATTAACTTCAATGTGCTTTCCTCAAAGAGATTGGAGTTAGGACTTCAATAACAAGTCAAGTTTTTTCCAAGCTGTTTTCATGTTCTACTCTTTTGGTATTCTTGTGAACTCGAAAAAATAAGCAGGCATCTATCAATTAGAACAAATCAGCAGACAACTTTAGAATTTTGGGATACATTTTTCATTTCAAAATAATCCTTCGTTGACAGTCGGAAATAAATTATAATTCAGAATGGCGTATCAAATAATTACCTACTATGATTATCTATAGAATTAAGTAATATATCAAATAAGACCGTCAAACTCCTTTGAGAACTATAATATACATTATAGCTTTCGTCTAATAAAGTGAAATCTTGAAAATTACCAATTAACCCAGGATGAGAAGCTGTCTGGCGCACGTGAAGCCTGAGGAATGTCTTTGATATAATATAACTCTGTCTGTTGACATGGTAACGGTATATTAAAACATTATCTTATTATATTTACATATGGCTTTTTAGTATCAAATGGATTAAAGATTTATTGCTTAAAGTAATAAAAGGCATAGATTGTAATTTTTTTGTGAGCTGTATTTTTTTTGTTCATTGCTGAATAGTCCTTTCTGCCTGGTTGGTCTGGCAGCATAGTTTTCGTATCGCTTACCGCGATTCCCAGGGTTCAGGTTCAATTCCCAATGTCCGTTAGCGCCCATTTTTTTCAAAATTATTGTTTTATTTATTTTCATTACTATTAAAAAAAATTGCAATCAGGCGTACAACCATGCATTTTAGTGTTTCAAATATGATTTGTCTATAAAAATACATAAAAACTTAATAATAGATAGATAGATAGATAGAAAATACTTTATTTGTACATAAATTCACATGAAAAACTTAAGAGATAACAAAATATAACAGAAAAAAAAAATATGCACAAAGGGCGGCCTTATCGCTTAAAGCGATTTCTTCCAGACAACCATAATAATATTAAAGTTAATTCCATATTACGTTAGTATGAAAACAAGGCGCTCGGGAGTCGATCCTAAAACCTTCGCAGAATTGTTTACAATATTTCAATATTACTCACAATTTGATTTATTTATATTGAAAACAATTCTACGTAGATAGATCTCAAATTTAATTTATTTATTCTTATATGGAAGCTTTGTTTTATTGTTAGTTCTCATATGTTTGAATAGGACATAGTTTAAATAAAACAATACATTAGCAATATAAATTTTGTTTTCCACTCAAATATCGATAATTTTATTTTCATATGTTTATTTTCTACAAAAGAATAAATAATTAATCAAAAAATTTTGCTCGCTAACGCATATTTGAGAGTACTCAAGTACCCAGTACTCGAGGGTATGTGTAGTCTATCAATTCGAACATGGCCATCGTGGTAGACTAAGCCCTAGGCCCTCTCATCTTGAGAAGAGGCCTATGACCAGCAGTAGGCTTCTTATATAAGGATGCAATAATTAGGTAATTGATGAAACTACTCTAGCATCAAAGAGTTTCATTTATGAAATATTAAAGTTGAAAAATTAAGAATCCAGCAGGACTCGAACCTGCACCCCTTGGGTATACGCCCCAAGTGCTTTGCCAATTCAGCTATGGATTCGTATGCTGC
Source organism: Hypena proboscidalis (assembly GCA_905147285.1). Taxonomy (NCBI): domain Eukaryota; kingdom Metazoa; phylum Arthropoda; class Insecta; order Lepidoptera; family Erebidae; genus Hypena; species Hypena proboscidalis. Next base: position 7,880,609 of record LR990130.1, read on the forward strand.
CGGACTCGAAATTTCTCAACTCTTTTTGTGCCAGCTTTTAGCTAGACGAACCTTATTTGGTTTTAGCGCCATCTATGTGATGTGATAAGTCACTATTCACATACTGTAAGTTTGAATTAAGATCAACACTGTTACTGTCAAGAGATGACGCATTTTTATCAAATACTTGTAATATTTTTAAAGCAAATTTTAGCTTTGCTATGCCTTTTTGTAATTTATGAAATATTAAAGTTGAAAAATTAAGAATCCAGCAGGACTCGAACCTGCACCCCTTGGGTATACGCCCCAAGTGCTTTGCCAATTCAGCTATGGATTCGTATGCTGCCGGACTCGAAATTTGCACTTGGGGCGTATACCCAAGGGGTGCAGGTTCGAGTCCTGCTGGATTCTTAATTTTTCAACTTTAATATTTCATAAATTACAAAAAGGCATAGCAAAGCTAAAATTTGCTTTAAAAATATTAAAAGAGTTTCATGTTTGTTGATAAAGTAAACATTTATTACAAAGTTTCGTACAGGTGTACAGCTGAGTTCCGTGTACGACACTAAGGAACTTGCTGATAAGGAACCAAATATGCTTGTAATAAGTTAATGTAAACTTGATAATTTCACGGATACCAAGTTTTGAGTGAAACTAGTTATAATGAGCGAGTAACACCAAATTTTAGTGTGATTTAATCAGTCATGTCTCTCTGTGTTCTATATTTCATGTTAATATTGATTTTATTTCATTTTGTTGAAATTTTATTTAAATGGATATTTCATTTATAGTTCGGTTAATTAAAGCAATCATAATTATGTGCAAATGAACCTAGAGAGCTGATTTTTGGATATGTTGTAGAAAAAGCTTGAAAAAGCATACCCTGAAATCTTTATTTTTGGTATTGAATTATAGAACATAAAAGCTCATATAATGTCCATACACATCTTTACTGTAAAATAACGAATATCCTAGATAAATCGAAAAAACAAAACTGTTATCCACTTACCCCAATATGGCGGCGTAATCTCACAAAAATGACGAACCGCATGGCGGAGTGGGTAGTGTACCTGCCTGCGACGCCGAGGTCACGGGTTCGATTCCCGCTTAAGACAAATCTTTGTGTGCATGAACATGGGGGTTTGTCTTAGTCTGGGTGTTTCTATGTATAATAAGTATGTATTTACAAAAAAAGAAAAAGTATATATGTAGTAGTATCAGTTATTCTAGTACCCATAGTACAAGCTCTGCTTAGTTTGGGACTAGATGGCGTTGTGTGTAAGTTGTGAGATATTTATTTATTTAAAATCGGTCCATTTTTTATGTAAATTTGCATTTATGCAGGCATTTTTCCTATATTTCAAAATTGTGGGTGTGTAACATACACATTTCACCTATTATGTCCCATGTGATAGTGGGTGAGCTTTCGCAATATACCGTGTACAGTTCCAGACTCCGTGGTGCTACCGAGAAATTCCTAAAGGAAAATCCTAAATAACGTTTACGACCCAGGGATTAAACCCAATACCTCACGGTGAACGTTACGCAAATTGTATTGCTAGACTACGAGGCAGAATTTTGATCGTATTTCTTTTAAGAAGTGATTTTTAACTCATGTCATTGTATTATTTTTAGATATACTAGAATTAACATTTTTGATGTTTATATCTTTCTTACTTCATCAGTCGCCGATATTACTTTGAATCTATACATATATTAGGACAACAAGATTAGTCCGCTCCAATGAACCATATTCTACTTGTATAATAAAACATGTAGGTTGAGTGATTTATTCTGAAACTGAATTTGTAAAGATCACGTTATTATCAAAGTAATAACAAGCATCATAAATACTATGTATACGTTGTCCATTCGTTTATTTTCTTTTTGACAGCTCAGGCCTATGAATTACAATTTTTTTTTGTCTCCGAAATAATCTTCTACAGTAATGCCGTATGTACACTTTTAAGTGATGACACTGATGACCGTGTGTCATAACAAAATCCACAGATTTCAGTTGGATTTCAGTATTGAAATAAGAAATTGAAAATAAAAACTTTATTTAATAAGGAATAATTTCATGATTCCCTAATTAATTATGAACGCAAAATTAAGTCGAAACCTTTTAATTTCATATGAAACAAGTAAAATTATCTACTTAATATTATTTACTACAATGATTCACCACTTATTTTTAAAAAAAAATCTTATAAACGAATTTTTATTTAAAAATATGTTTATGCTTTTTAATCGATTTAAAGTTGTTTCTTAAATTAAATCGATTATTATTTCAAATCGAATTGGTAAAATGTAAAGGCATCACTAATGTTCAAATGTCAAAAAGAAAATAAACGGTTTGAAAAGGTATAGATAGTGTTAATACAAGGTAATTTAATCCTATATTTGAGCGTCTCTGAACACGATTTCCCGGTAGACTCATTGGATTATTCAGCTTCCAACTGTAGTATGTATATTTAATTTATACAGATACGACTAAACAAACTCAGTAACACTTTATTCCGGTAACAAAGTCTAGCAGAGAGTTAAATGTAAACATTTTTCATAATAGGATTTGGCATCCGCAGATAAAATGACATTAAAACATTCCTCAAAAAGGTTCGGCTTTTATGCTTTGTTTTATTTGAAAGTCTTATTTTAGGGCTCTTACACAGGACCGTTTTTATGACCGATTCTGTGACAGATTTATTAAGTAGAAATATAAAATACTAAAGATTGGCACCTGAGCAGTGTGAACTGGAGTATCAACGCTAACAGGTGCATGATTGATAAAACCGGAGTATGGGATAATTTAGCATTTTTTGAGCAAATCCTTGTATAATTCGAGCTTCGGTTAGTAGAACCATTTACGTATAGTCCATACGTAAATAGTTTTACTAAGTAAAGCTGAATCATAGAAAATATTAGTTAATGCTTTTTCTTTTATTTGTGTACTATTTTTTACAGAAGATTATTTAAAGATGTAAAAAAATATATATATTTATTTTCTCTTTCACAAATTGGTAAAAAAAATATAATAGAATGTTGTACAAACAGAGACTGGTGTCTGATTAAGTAGAACCTCTGGTTCAGATCACCAGGAGTATGACTACCAGATTTGTCTTAATGCTAGTTTTACAGCAATTACTGAAGTACCAAAAGTATTATTTGACAAAAAGGTTTCTTAAACAAATAAGACAATGTAATTTAAAGTGATGTAATTCGATGTAGTAGGTAGTCATGATTCTCATGAATCACCGTTTTTCCTCGTCGATTACTATTATCGGTGAATGACCGGTCTTACTCCGGTCCTAACTACTCCGTTGCTAACCTCTTTATGAATTTTTTTCAATCGGTCGCCGAATATCGATCGTGTGGGAGAACCCTTATTGTGTTGCTACATTAAAAATATATAATGTACCTACTATATGCTAGCGCCTTTTTAAATCTAATTACCGGGTTTAAAACAGATTATGCAATAAAATGTAAATTAAGGTTATGAGGTTTGGAGAGCAGCGGTTTTTAATTAACACGTTTAAAAAAAGAGTACGTTATCTACATCTAAGGATATTCTGCTATAGCATACAGCTAACACTCGTTTAGTATATAGGAAAAAATACCGTTATTGAAGTAATAAGACCAAAATTTAGGTACAATATCCATATCACTTGGCACATAAATTTCCGCTCTCCTGGCATCCGCTTAATGTTAATTCGTAACAATCTTTTCCCTCTCCCCCCGCTCCCCGCGAGTTTTGGCAGCATTATTTGCATATATATTTGCATTCACTGTGTGTCCATGTTAGTTTTTTAGTCTGAGGTATTCTATCATGAGATGAATTATGATCTTTCCTCTTTACAACATTAGTGAGATAACTTAATATTCATTGGTTGGTTTGTCTAAACAGGTGAATGAGTGCGTAACGTATTGTTGTACCTCGTCCATCATGATTACAATTCATAGCAGTATGTATAAAGCAAATGAAAAGATAGCAAGCAAAAAGCCAGTTAAATATCAATATATTCTAACGTCTTGCAACGGATACTACAAACAGTAACTTTTTCAGTACCGGTATTACTTTCAGCCAAATTGAGTTACCTACTCAATTTTCAACAATTTCGCGCGCCAGTCCCGTTTTATTACATAAAAGAAAGTTTTAACTACCTTGCTGAAACGCTCGCTATGGTTTTGCAAAAATATCAACAGTGTTTTTCTTGTAATGAGTCTCTTGACGCTTGTTTTAGTAACGAAATCACAATAAACAACACTGAATTCATGTTAATTAAATTTATACTACATCTCAATTCGACCGTACATACATTTGACTGTACTAATTTTAAAAAGAGGAAAGGTTGTTTGTTTGTAAGTTTGTACCCAAAACAAATCGAATCTACTGGACCCCGATTTTAATTAAAATTGGTTTGGTTTAGTTCAAAACCACAATACTTTTTATTGACGTTCCAAGTGGATCCGCGGATTCCATTACCTCCTTGCGTCGTTTGTCTTCAATGCTGAGCATCGTGGCCTCTCTGAATAATTTTCTTGCGCCATCTTGTCCTGTCTTTGGCAGCATAGAAGGCATAGCAAATCGACGTGCTTAGGGCGGATCTGATCTGACCAGCACATAGGGCTTGGTCTCTGGGTCTTTTTCCAGCCACCTTTCTTGTACTATGAATTTTTCGAGATTGTCGCCTCTCGTTCTGGCGATGCGGCCAAAAACTCGAAACTCCTCCGTAAGTATGTGGAGCTGAGTCTTATTGGAATTTTGAGCTCGGTGAGTATGGAGTCATTGGTCCGATTTTCTTTCCAATGAATTATTTATCCAGCACGAAATTTCAAACGCGTCTATGTATTGACGAACGGATTTTTTGAGGGTCTAAGTTTTTGAGGATTCGAGGACGCAAGCTAGCAAAAAGGCCCCACATAACTGCAAAGTATTCCCGGATTTTGTAGTATATGGTCAGGTTTTTGAATTGTATATTGTATTATTGTTGTCATTCAGCTTGATTGTTAGTATATAGCTTGGTATGAAAATTGTTCTAATGGATAAACCAGATATGTCGCTTAGCTACAAGAAGATCTAGATTGATTTGAAAGTTACTCGCATTTAAATTGCTTGAGTTGGTCTAAGAACTTATCTCAATTTATAAATTAAACGGGTTTGTTTTGATAAATCAAGATAAAATACGACCATTTATGGTCGATGAATTGTGTAGGCTTGGGACAAGTTTATTGACATAGTGAAAGATATATAAACAACTTTTTTTCTCCAAATTGTTGCGGTAGAAAACAAAAAGCTGCTAATCTTTTCGTATGCTCATTGAATAGTGACAATCGCGAACGAAATAGTAATAGAAACATTTATTTGCCAAAAACATGGTAACAAAAAGATGGTACAAAGCCCTTGGATTACGGCTCAAGTGTTGTTCTTTCACCGGATTACGACGGTAGAGAATAGAAACGATACGAATAAAACAAAATTGTTTTTTCACTCAACTACGGTAAAACAAAGGAAAGGTTATCATTTTTATGGGAATGTATGCATGCAGAATGTGGCAGTTCTTATAAAGCAGCCTCTATTGAAGCGGTTAAAACAAAAGAGGGGTCAACCAATTTTATTAAACGACTTCATTAAAGCTGGAGTATCAAAGACCGTGATTAATAAAATTCAAAATGGCTTGAGTACTACGTAACCATCAAAGCACGTCTATGCTACTCACTCACACGTTCGTAAAGCCTCTCCCTCATTGATGCGATTTATTAGATCTTTTACTGCATTCATTTGTCAGAGTCTTATTGGGTCGCTATTATTGCGTACAAATGTCTATAAACAGATAATGCAACAGATAATAACGACCGAGTATATATCCGACTAAACTCCCATCATCGCGAGTACCGACCACGTGTCTGTCTTGTCACCGTCCGTCGGCCGTCTTGACCGCACACCAGGCGGTGCAATCGTGAGCCCTATATTGTATATAAGGGCACGTTCAAAATGCGGCGCCGGACGCCCCGCGTGATATGAAAAACGCGCCCTAAAAACAAACATATGGAAATGTTTAAAGCGTTCAGAAAGGAGTGGATTTTCTGGCACTTTTTGCGCGTTTGTTTGATTTGTAGCGTTGCATGTAGCGGGCGAAGCGGCGCGTGATAACGCAGAAGGTACTACCGCGGGCGACACGGCCGGCTTTGCGGCGGGTGGACGAAGTGGCGAGGGGATATGCGGCGGCCATCTTCGTGTGCCTTTCGATGCGTATTGAAAGGGAAGAGCGGGCAATTTCTACTCAATTTCTGTGGAAAGATATAAATGAAATGTATCGAGATGAAAATATACATTTTTACATTACAACTGCCGTTTGTGAACTGCTTAACTGGATAATGATACCTTTAAGAATCCAAGCCCATACGTCTGTTGTTGCACTTGAAGCACGACTGGCAGTATTTAAGAAAGTGACGCTGCTGGCGCCGACCGCATGCGCTCTTCCATGAGTTAAATTACTAGATACCATAAAAGAAAATATGGTAACTAGTAGTTAGAAAAAAAGATGTTACAATTTACCGATTTTGAGTTTTTTAATAACTGATTTAGACTAGTTTTTTTGTTATAATTAAGTATTTTTACACTGTGCTGCACTTTAACACCATACAATATGTATATTTAAGCCTTAAAATAAGATATATTTCCATAGCAAACTGGTGATATCCGACTTGAAACAAAGCTCTGACGCCAAATTTCGTAAAACGATGTTCAGAAAGTTAATTCCTTATAAAAAACTATAAATAAAATTTAATATTTTGCTTTGTAGTGCACAAATATAGTAGTTAATCTTAATAGAAATGTTATTTATTTTACATTTTTTGAGCGTATGATTAAGTTATAAGCCCTGAAAAATCCGTAAAAGGTGCAGATACCACCTAAATTTGAGTATACGCTCTTAAGAACAGAAAAAAAACGCTTGACGCGCTGCAGCCCGTCCCGCAGACCGCGGCGACAGGCCGTCCGCGACTCCGTGAACGTACCCTAAACCGGCTACCAGATACATATTCTTATCTAAGTACAAGTTATTACAAATAAGCCGACCAACATAAGGCTATAAAAATACCCACGTAGTGCTGGCGATAAAATGAAACATTATCGTTTATCGGCTCGCTCAGCACATTGCACCATTAAATTAAACGACATAATCCCTAGTACTTAATATTTTGCAAACACGTTTAATCAATAACACTTTTCACATATTTAAGTCCCATGTGATAGGGGGTAAGCCTAACGCCATCCACCGTGCAGCTATTGAGAATTTCCTGACGAAAATATCCCAATTTACAGACCTCGCGGTGAGGGGCGCATACGTAAACCAATAATCAAAGCCCATAGATTACGATACCAATGAGACAGTTACTAGGCGATATTGTTTTAAATGTTGTACAACTTAGTATTAACGCATTTCTATGCAGTGTTTTTTTATTGACACCTACGTTATCTATTCATATAATATAATTGTAAATTAGCTATGTCTATAAGTACATTAAAATATAACAGACTTCAATTACAAAAAAATGCACTTAAAAGAAAGAAATACTTAAGTAATATTCAACGTCACGCCTTATCTGTGCATAACTTGAGAGAATACTGTAAACGGTCTCAAGATGCCTATACAGGGTGGATGCGGCATAGCGACATTTTTTTTAACCAGATAATCTGTACATGCCCAGTATTAATTTCCAGTGGTCCAAAATTAGCTGACACAAAAATTACGAAAAAAATTTTTTCGAACAAACTCAATAGATTATTTTATGTAAACACATCTTTACTCACCGGCAAAGCGGAACGGCAACGTCGCACACAGCTCACAGCTTATGTCAAAATCATGTGATTGCTCCCAATTACATGCCGTATTCAAAAATCACAAATCACATAATTTAGCACAAAATCACTTCAATCAATTCACGATGTATAATTTCAATTAATAATTTTCAATTCAATGTTGAAATTTTCGATGTGTGCACCGTTTTGTTCAATACATAAATTGTAGCGACGCACAATATTGTTTTTTAATTTCGTCATAAATAAATAAATAATTTGAATTTTTTACATTAGACAGAACGCCAGAAGCAATTACACTATCCAATGACAAGGCCCAAATACACACATTCACTCACTCAAGCACACCCAGTCTCAGAACAAATCTTTGCGAATCACTCAAAGATTTGTCCCATGTGGGGATCGAACCCACAACACCAGCGCAGTGGAGAGCGGCGAGGCGACCGCTTAAACCACTACACCACACGTGCAGACATAAGATCACTATTCGCGGCTAATCTTTTTACTTTATCAAAGGCCGAAATAACACGTATTCGCAATTCTTCTATTGTGTTAACGTCTGTATTCGCTACAGACATTAACACAATAAAAGAATTCTTCACTTCGTTTTTCACAAATCCCCACAAAAAAAAGTCCAGAGGAGTAAAGTCCGGGGATCGTGGTGGCCACCCGACGGGCCCGAATCGACCATTTTCAAAAAACTCACAAAACAAATATCCAATAAAAATCTGTGTCCTGTCACAGTAATAAACTTAGCACTAATTACAAATTAAGTTTGAGTCCGTTCACATCACAAAATTTAATACAAAAACATGGCGCCACGCCGGCGTCTTTGAGATTAAAATATTTCCGAGAATTTCTATTTCCCGTAAGATTGCCGATTTTGCACTAAACAAATTTAATGATCTTTCGTTGGTGACGCGGTTTGAATGCATTTGAATTTGCGTAAACTATTTGCGTCTCTTTTACTCATATTGAATTGGAGACATTATTAAAGTGAGATGAACTACTTTTATTTACTTCTCTAGTAATAATTAGTCAAGTAAGTAACTAACTCAATACTTTAAATAAAGTTATTTAAACTGCCCGGAAGTTACGTACTTAAGTGTTACCAGTTTAGGCTGTTGGTAGGTTGGTAGGATTAAATTTTCATAGAATTTTTACAAACAAAGCGTACATTCGAACCGCAAAGTTACATCGATTTAAGATAGCATGGAAATTAAGCTCTACAAAAAAAAACTTTTTGTAAATACCACAGAATGCTGTAATAAAGATAGAAAGTATTAAGTGGTAGAGCCATTGTGAACGAACATGAAAAAAAGCTTTTCCGTTTCACATAAAGGGCCATCAAATAGTAGTAATCCCGTTATCTGGTTGATGATAAGATTATAACTACCAAATTACTACACAGGTAGGTGCCATCTTGTTTCTTATTTTGTAACATAGTGACAAAGCCGTGAAATAATTCTTTCATAAATGTCAGTGGCGAGACCTACCTACAGCATACAGCCCCAATCGTCCGGCTAACGTTACTAACATGTAGACTCAGCGCCGTCACTCATTGCTTGTGGCCACAGTTGGAACTAAACATAAATCAGAGGGAATTTTTTGTCTATTAGTATCATGTTGGTTCCATCACTTAAAAGAAGATTATTATTCAGCAGTTTTGTTAATGCATAGTTGCGTACCCTTTTACCTCAGAGCTGGCTTTTGTGTCTGAAACCTGAGGGTTTAAATTTACCATCAACGAGATAACAGTAATCCAAGCACTAAAATTAATTGATAACATTCGACCTGAGACAGTGAAACTCTTCTCCGTCAAGTCGTTCCCAAAAGCTCTACCATTTACTACCTTTATTTTCTATCCTTATTATAGCGTTCTGTACACACCAATGAGTAGGGTTTACTCACTGCTGCCAAGTCCATAATTTGCATGTCGTTAGATTCGATATCTTTAGTCGCTAAACACCTTATCCTCGCCAGCGACAATGAGCTTTTCTTATTTTGCTTAGTTTTAATTGGCCTTTTTTTATAATAATTAAGTAAATGTAATAAAATAATAAATAAATGACTGAATAGAATAAACCTAGAAAAAGTCGCTAAAACTTTTTTTGTAGGCAAGGTAAAAGTTCCACACAACGCAGGTGACAAAGACGCTAAATTGGCAACACTGGCTGTTCTCCCATCCTTGTCCGTAAATGAAAGCGCAAGCGCCATTGTTTGTTGTTTATTTTCTATTTTAAGTGTTTTATTTGTGATGTGACACGACGCAAAGAGAAAAAATTGAGATGTAGTATTATAATAGTGTTGTGTGTTCGTGGCGTTCGAATAAATTAAAAAGTTTGACCGCAAATAGAGACCTCATGACCAAAGTAAGTAGTTCGCGCCGATGGGCACTCTGTGAATTTAGGGATGCAATTGAATTTTATTCAAAGTGATGTTTGTGATAATAACGTGTGACTTTACGTGGTTGTGTATGTGAAATTCAAATGTGAATACGCGATTCGATATGAGTGCGTCGGCACTCTTAGTGATGCCGGTTGCATGCGACGTTGCCATCCATGGCCTATTTTGGTAAGTAAGGGGTCTTTACACTGTACGAGCCATGTAACTTGTTTAACGTTGTATTTCTCGTATTTTTCTCGTCATGTGATTTTGGACCACTGGAAATCAATATTGAGTGTGCACAGAATATGTGGTTTAAAGAAATGTCGCTATGTCGCATCCACCCTGTATATAAAAAAATATCATAATATTTATTTATATATAAATAGATGCAAATATCCGAGTAGCTTCATCTATACGAAAAACTATATAGAAGCCTTTTAAATTGGAGAGCTGCCTATTATTACAAAGTGGTAGATAGTGCGTGCGTTTGATTTAGTGGAGTGAACTGGATTATTACTGAAAACATGTAAGTACTATTTTAAATCTATTGTCAACCGTATAAAAAAAAATATGTGTGGAAAAGGAAATAAATTTATTTTCGTTCGATAGAAGTGTTGAGACTTATTTAAAACCACTACATTCTGGAATGGAATGGAATGGAATGGAATGAAAAAAATGTTCACCATCTTTCAAAATATCATGGTAGAAGTTTCAGACATAAAGTGCAGCAATATGTCGTTAAGGGTCGACACACACCAAAAGCGCGTCGAAGCGAAGCGCAGTTTCAATGTCATATGAATTTTAACTTTATTTTCATTACTATAATACTTATTATCGCATGAGAAACTCTACGCTACTACTACTATGCAATTCGCCGGAATTCCCGCGGCGCCGCGGGCATCCGCGCGACTTGTTTGAGTTTCTCATGCGATAGTAAGTATTATAGTTATGAAAATAAAGTTAAAATTCATATGACACTGAAACTGCGCTTCGATTCGCTGCGCTTCGACGCGCTTTTGGTGTGTGTCGACCCTAAGTGATTTATAAGAAGCTATTACTAACTTTAAGCACGTCTAACTTCGTAACAATGTCGAGCAGTAAGCCGTATCGACATGAACTTCCTACATCATCTATTTCTTGAATTATGGTACCATAATTTAATGGCGGGAGTGATTTTATAGAAATCATCTACTAAGGCGTTGTCCGAGTATAGCGACAAGTAAGACGCGACGCGATGCGACAATGGTTTATACTATATAAAATTATATCAATAATCAGGTTAATATTAATTTATCAGCGAAGACCTGTAATAAGCTATATGATACATATTATTAAGTATCATAAAATGATATAACCTGCTGTTGGTCTTCCAATAAAATAAAATAAAATATTATCTTCAAAATTATTAAGGAATTTTTACATTTCATTACTAGGTATGTTTAAATATTTTGCTTCGTCAAGTCACTGTCCACTGAAGATATTATAACGTGGCTTTCTGAGTTTGATAGTTTGAAGTTTAACGTTATGTTTAAGACAAGCTGCCTAACTTATGGTTTGTGGTGACTTATAATATTAATAACAGCCACAACATTTCTGGTTTAAATTATAAAGGGGATTATAACTTGGTTAGAAGTAGGTAATAATTTTCAAAAACTTTTAAAATGAAGCACTTGTGGCGCAATAGGAAAAGCATCGGCCTTACGATCGAGAACTCGTTGGGTCTAATCCTGGGCATTACACCACGGACGTGAACTTCCTCCCAACACAAGTGAATTAAGCTTAGCTGGAGGGGGTTATCAAGAATACTAGTAATTTCTATTTGCAAACTACTAGTACGCTTAACTTATAAAAATCAATGATGAACTCATACAAATCCACTTCACAACTAATACATAATCCTTTGTGCCAAATTGGTGTTTATCCCAAAGATTTTAATGTAATTTTTGAATGTACAATTCTCGCGTAAGGGTGTCGAGTATTAGTAGCACGGATAAATCGGGCCTACATAGGATTGGTTCGTTTTCATACTATTTTTGTAGAACGTGACGACGACAACCTTTTCGAACGTTATATTTTTGTCCTGCGAAGAATTGGTCGGCAAACGTCGGTCGTGAGCGGAAACTTTAAGAAAACACGTTTTAAATATATTAACATTTAACCACGATTTTTCAAACTTTTATATTCAGTTATTTTATATCTCCAAATGTTCGATATCTTACAACCAAAATAACAACGTGGCGGAGGTAACTTCGTACCCAATTTGAGGTCAGAACCCTTTAGCGAGTCATCAATTGGCTGGCGCAACCACTAACGGTCGCTGTGCAACCTTTAAGACTGCGCCGAGCAACGCGGCGCGCGGAAAATAGGTATTTACTGCAGCCGGCTAGTCGTGTGCGTCGTCACGCACACAGTGATAAGTTCGCTAGGCCCACTTTAGCTGCATGGCACAAGTTGATAACTCAGGATTTTTAAAATTTGAGTGACGACTGTGTGTAACTTAGGGTTTTTAAAATAATACTTACTGAGTATTTAGACGGTTCTGTATAGTATAAACTTTGAAAGTTTGTGTTATAAACGTAAAACTTTGTTTGGATGAATGTTTGTTACTCTTTCGCACGACAACTACAGAACGGATTTGGATGAAATTCAGGACACAGATAGTTTAAAATTTGGATCAACATATAGGACCCGATTTTCCCGTGGGATCATTTTCAAGTTGTAGCGGGTGAAACCGCTGGCAACAGCTAGTAATCTATATTATAAGTATTAAAATTGAATTTGTTAGTACTATAGTATTGTGGATTAAACGCCCTGGAACTACACTGCGTATAGTCCAGTCAAAATGGTCCCAAAAAACACTAAATTTGTTTTTTTGGGGATTATAAGGATCGATAGGGGGGTGTATTCTGAGCATATATTCCAATTTGAGGGATTCTGGGGAGGTCAGCTCAAGGTCATTTCGATGAAAACGCGTTTAATTCGATATTTCGACAACGGTTAGTGTTAAGCAAAAAATTATAGATACCTTTTCTCTTCTAAATTAAATTTACTAACTTTTTTTATCTGAAACTTTTTTTTTATCATCAATAATTTTCAATTTATCACTTCCGTAAGGCAAAAATTTTACTTTTTTTCTTCTTGTTTTTAATTTTTCGATCCTTCATAATCCCCAAAAAACCAAATTTAGTGTTTTTTTGTTTCGGTAAATTTATTGGGCTAGTCAGTTGGTGGCTAGGTGGGTAAGGAGGTAAGATATATGGGTAGGTTGTTATAATAAAACCAGTCTGTAACCAAACAATCTATTATTACCTAATGTAATACCTTGCTCGTTTTACAATTTAAAAAAAAACATACAAAAAACGTAGAGAATCGTAGTATAATTATTATACAGGGTGTAATGGAGAGGTGTGGTCTTATTATAAAAAATGCTAGAGCCCATGTAAATAAAAAAAACAGATCTCAAAGGCATTAATTTCCAAAAAAAAAAATTTGAGTTTACTAATTTGTCATCAGCTTACTAAAATTTGTGTGAGAATACAATAAAAAGAAACTGTAATATCAATCTCATTCAAAAAACAATGGTTATTTCCAACCACAAAAATAACAGAAAAAATGCACATTTGCATCTCGGAGAAGACTGAACTTGAACTTACGAATTTTGGTGCATAATGGAAGAATGTTTTCATGAAAATTTATGACGCTTTTCTTTTGCGTTTTGTTATATCTTTAGATTCTAATTTTCGTTTTGAATCTTTTTGATTGATTGCATCAAGAATATATTTAGGTTCTCTGATGCTCATTTGCCTATCTAATCGAGAATCAAGGATTTCAGGCAGTAAGCAATCAAAATAAAAAGCTTTCAATTTTCCTTCCATTTTATACCAAAATTCTTTATCTTCCTCAATAATTTCAACCTTCATATCCACTTCAGTCCAAACGGCAAATATGCAAGTTTTTCTTTGTGTAATATGAAGTTGTCCTTGTGCTTGGAAGTACCAATCATGATTTTTGTTTAAATTGATATTACCTTCCTTATCTATTTTCCAAAACACAATTTTCTTTTGTCTTATGCCATCGTCAACACTCATGTCTCTGGCTGAATAAGGGCATTTAATTTCCACGATTTTATCCTCTTCTACAATACCATCCGGACTTGCTCCCAAAAATGGTAAATCTTTGTCTATAAATAGACCACACGTTCGTATGGGCATTCCAAGGTGTAGTTCCAATTGATCACGCGCAAGGTGTTCATTGTTTTGACCATGTTTAATTGATTTCACATGATCTAAATTTTTTTCAGTCACGATACTTTTGACCAAAGGTCCGCATTTTATAAGTCCTCGTTTGCACACTTTCCCAAAAACAGATGCCGTCAGCCGCAGTTTTCGTTCCTGACGCCATTCCATTGAATCGGCCTGCAGAATAGTTCTCCTTTCTAGTGCTTGGCGATCTTTGTCAGCCAACGTTATATTTTTCATATGTTCACTCTTAGAGAATTCAAAATCGGCTTCGCTAATGTCAGGTTTTTCGCAAGACTCACCATAATTTTTGTCGTTCCCACTAATAGTAGGCTTTTCCGTTGTTTTATTAAACGATTTGTGTACTCTGCGTTTTGCTGATGCCAATCTTTTGAGATCTCTTTTGGTTTCGAGACGTTTTATAAGTTTGTTTGGACTCTTGAGTAAAATTTTTTTATTCAGGTATGACAGTGGTTGTCTCGAATTGAATGAAACCACTGATGCGGCACATCGTCCAGCGTGCGACTGCCTGCCTGAGTAATTTATTCTCTTTCCGCCAATGAACTTCGCTATGATGCTATTGAAAACTTCAGCAATGTTGCTATTTACGTTATGCATCAAACTAGTAGCATTATTCACTAATCTGGAAGTGAATTTTAATACGGCTGAAAATATAAAGCCACCCTCTTTACTTTTCATTATTGGTACCAGATTTTCTTCTGTCGATAACTCCCCTTCGGTCAGTTTTTTGCAGTAGTAGGATTTGCATGAGCTATGATTTCCAAACACGTGGTGTGGTCCGTTTAGCAAATCCTGCTTCAGTTCCAGAACTTTTTGAGAAAAGGATTTGTCATCTTGCGCATTTATATATTTTACAGCGCCAGTAACTGCACGCCTTAAACGCAGTATATTCTTCTGGACAGCTTTTCGGTACCTTAATGGGTAGATTGTGTTTCTAGTCATCTCATCTAATTTCGTGCAGTAATTTCGCAATAAATGATTAGTGCATTCAATTTTCTCCACCAACATGTTGCCATACGGTTTTGATTTTTCTATATTCTTATGTGTACTTGCATCACCGTCAGCGATCAATCTTGAATAAATTAGTCCATGAGTGTCTTTTGAAGTTTTGAAACCTTCAACCAAAGCTGTTGATTCCATAGCGCTTGAAGAGCCTGTGTAATTTTTAAAGCATATGTGTTCTGGAATTGCAATTTTTCTGTTTTCCGCTCTTGCACATACCATGCAATACTTATTTTTAACTGCCATATATAAAACTTTCTTTGTCCTATAGCCTATTATTACCGCGGCACCCGACAAAGCATTGTAATTCTTGCGATACGATCTTTTTGACCAGCAGCCATCAGCAACCACAGTAATCATCGGCACTCCGTTCAAATCCACTTCCCCGTTGAGAATAGCCAGATCGTACTCTTCTTTAGCTGCTTCCTCCATGCTTTTTTCTTTAGCTAATTCCCATAGTCCACAGACCTTGGTATGGCACTTGGCGTATAATTTGTCGGACATACAGGGAATGTCAAGGGAAGCTGAAACCTGTTCTAAACCAGAAAACCCCGCTCCTATGGACATAAAACTGCTTACAGCATTATCGTTCAAGTTTAGGTCTGTAGGGCTATCTGGTTTTTTACAATTTGTTAATTCTAGTCTTTTTCTACACATTCGGCAAGTAAAATAGAATTTCGATAGAAACCCTTTTTTTACCTCTTTAATAAGTTTTAAACAACTCAAGTTGCAACCTAGTGGGGAGTTGTGATTTGCAATTTCTTGCAGTTGTTTTAAGAAATATGCGAAATCGACTATTCTATTTCCATGTATTATGATCTCGTCTTTATCATTGGTTTCTTCTTCTATTATAATATCTGAATATGAATCCGTATGTTTTGAAGAATCCTGAAATAAAATAAGAATATCGTGAGTAGTCCCCAAGCCACAGGCAGAAACTAGAACTAAGATACCTTTAAAAGTGTATCTAAGAACAATTAGCTTACTTCGAGATTGTTGCATTGAATATTATCACTAACTGAAGGTTCTTCACCAATGTATAGGCAAGATTCTTCACCAACGTGTTGGCGAGGCTTTCCATTGGTATGCGTTTCCTAAAAAGTAATATAATTATTGGAAGTATTTAAATAAAATGATTAATTTAGACGTAATTATCAGATGTATTACCAACTTAACTCTTAAAATGCTGTTAACAGACTAAAAAAACTGTACACTTGCGAACAATAATCAATCAAAGAACAATAAGCAGGCATTGGGTACAAAATAATATCGATAATAAATTTAAGATTTCGTGGTGACCACAGTGACTAAGTGCTCGCTTGCTCTTGATTGAGGTCGTGAATTGAATCATCAGTCGTTTTGTTAAGCAACTGATTTCCGACTAAAACTCAAATTTGTTATTACGTATCATAAATTTAACTTACGGCGTTGGAAGAATTTCCAGTTTCATTTTCTTTGTTTGCATCAGTAATGGATCTACAAAAAAAAGAAATATAAATCTTGTAACGACCAAAATTTTCAATAAAACAAATTCGAAATTTAAAAAAATATAGAAAAATATTGTTCCATGATCGTGAAGTAATGACACCCTAAAAACCTATTACACGATACCCATAACTAATGTTTGACAAAAACTAGCATCCGCCATCTTGGATTTAAAATTAATGTCAGATTTGCAATTGCCACCCCAAAAACCTATAACACGATACCCTTATTGAATGTTTGACAAAAACTAGCATCCGCCATCTTGGATTGTAAAATTAATGTCAGATTTGCAATCGCCACCCCCAAAAACCCATTACGCGATACCCATATCGAATGTATAACAAAAACTTGCATCCGCCATCTTGGATTTTAAAATTAATGTCAGATTTGCAATCGCCACCCCTAAAAACCTATTACGCGATACCCATATCGAATGTATGACAAAAACTTGCATCCGCCATCTTGGATTTTAAAATTAATGTCAGATTTGCAATCGCCACCCCCAAAAACCTATTACGCGATACCCATATCGAATGTATGCTAAAAACTTGCATCCGCCATCTTGGATTTTAAAATTAATGTCAAATTTGCAATCGCCACCCCCAAAAACCCATTACACGATACCCATATCGAATGTTTGTAAAAAACTTGAAGAAAAGATTACATCGGCCATTGTGTAAGGTAAAAGGAAAAAATATAACAAATAAATTGAAATACGTACTTTTTCAGAGAAAACTTTTTTTTTAAATTAGCGCCAACTTTCTTCTTATAATATTTCTCCTTACGCTTTCCCATTTTACTAAAACAAGTATTTTAAAAAAATTATACAAAAATATGTACTAAATAGTAAAAAAAAAAAAAACAGTCAACATTAGATATTCACAATACAATAAGACATTATCAACTCAAAAAGCAAAAAATATGACTTACCTTATTCAACCGTTGGTGTTTGCGTTTGGCAAGGTATAAGTACACAATAGATCGCGTAGTATCGTTAGCGGCGTGTCGCTCCCCGATGAGACGTGACCACTCTCCGAGCTCTCGTGGACGACTGAACTTTCGACCGGTGTACGTTGCGTATGATTCATAACGGCGCGCGCAGCGGCTCAATTTTTTAACAAAATAATGTCTAAAATAACTAAGCGACAATATAGAAAATGTTAAAACGACAAATTGTAGTATGATTATTATAGATTGATATGAATTAAAGATTGTGAAAAAATTCAAGAGTTTACTATCAAAATTCAATGAAATACGAGCATGTTATATTACGATTTTTGTCCTTCTTTACGTATTTTTGTTATTTAAACTAGACAATAATTATAATTTTTGCCAACGAAAAATTGTTAACACATTCATTATGGTGCTTAAAACATATTTTTAAGGTAATTATGGTAATAGTATTAATGATATCTCTTTAACCGTGACGGCCGTTTTGTATTATTTTGCTCTACGCAGTCTTTGACAATTACAGAAGCTATTGTTCTCAATGGCTCCTGAAATCTACAGAAGTCTGTAAGGGGAAAGGAAAAATATTTTCTTGAAACTTTGTTACTTTTAGCTTTGTACGCTTAAAATATAGTTATAATTGTGATGATACCTATTAGGCTAAAACTCGCGACGCGGTTTTCACCCGCGCCTGCAACGTCTGTGGACAGATATGTATGGAAAACCGTGTTTTTACATTAATATCTGCATTTATTTATTATATAGAACGTGCGACAGACAGAATGGTGGCTTATTGTTCGCTAGGCAGACATTGCCATGATAATAGAAAATAATAATAATAATATAGTTCTACACGAACCGGGGACTGTCCTTGGGTGCATTTATATAGTGTAAACAGGGATAATCGTCGGTTTGTGTCCCATTTCACATTTAGATTAAAATGTTTATAAGGCCTCTGCGCTGTTGGCTCGGCCCACGCATGCCTTCCAAAGTACCGGGACTCCATAGTCCCGAGTTATGGAAACATAAACTACAAATAAAAATAATTACGGCATTCTACGGAGGCTACGGGCCTAAAAACCGCGTAGTGAGTTTGCTTACTGCTCATTAGACGTACATTAGACGTATCTATAGAAATTCTACTCAATTATTTCAGCATAATTCATAGTATTACGCATATAAATATTACCCAGAAGGGTAAAACACCCACATTGCCCCACATGACGGAAAAAACCCAAATATTGCTTTTGCCCAACCCGAGAATCGAAACCGAGACCTCTCAATGAGATGTTACCACTAGACCAACAAGGGAGTTATCTCAGTTTATCTCATTTGAAATTGCAACAAACTGGCCGCAATCAATTCAAAATTCGGTGAAGTTCGGTGGTTTAGTTGTCATGTCTCTGTTAATTCCCAAATTACGTACCCAATTTGAGATCCAAGACTTGGCCTTCAAAGACTGTAAAGTTAGTTGACGAGTGCTAAATTACAAAATCTGGTGACTTTCTTATAAAATATGCAAAGGGTTTAATGGATAATCCCTTTGGTATCGTTAATTACTTAAGGGCCGGACTCCACCAGAGCGGAGATGAGAAGTGTTATAAGAACCAATAGAATTGTATTAACACATCACTCGGCTCGGCTTTCCACTCGGCTTTATCTAACACTGAGCGAATATAATTATTAATTGTATGGACTAATGGAATCGGATGTGAGCTTTCCTTACTGAGGTGGGACTGCTAGGTGGTGATGTGACTTTTGCCTCACAAGCTGACGAACGGCGGGCATCAGAGACGTGATGTGTTTAGTATGTATATGAGTAGGATGTGCCCGTTTCAGTCGGCACAGATCTCCTCCCTAGTCGGCACAGATCTCCTCCCTAGTCAGCACAAATCTGCGCTACAATCTAGCCAGTACGCATCTCCCCCCGCTCTAGCTTAAAACATCTTTTCTTGCTCCGCTTTGGACATCTCCGCACATTTCCGCTTTGGTAGATTCCGGCTCTTCTCCTTTTAATTGACCTCGAGGCGAGTGAGGACAAAAAGTTTAGAGAGATACGAAAGAAAGATTTTTTTTGAGGTAAAAGTAAGTGAAAGGCTTCTACTAATCAATTCAATTCATAACCAAAATAAAAGCGTGTTACGTTCACTTAATTTCTCTTGCTAACAAATGTAAATATTAAATAATTTACAAGACTTTTGATAAACATGAAAATTTATAATGTATTTCGGCTTTTAATTCATACGTAGTAAACCAACTACGGAAACAACAACCGGGATCCCTTTTTTTCGCATAATATAATTTTTGTATAATTTAGTTTAGCATTACGCATATTTTTTTTATGCATAATAGTCATTTGGCATAATTGTCTTTTGAAAACCTTTATGCCTAACAATGATTATGCGTAAAGTATTTATGCTAAAAGTTATGCCAAACGTAACACGAGCTAGAGCTGCGGACGGACGCGGACGCCAGTTTTATGAAGTGTTTTTAATTTAATTTCCAGATTTTGTTACTTCTTCTTAACAAAAGTTTGTAAACAATTTATGGCTGTTTCCCACTTTTAAACTAATTTATAAAGCAATTGGATTTCTTAAACTCATTGTTAGCCTTTATAGTTAGCTGTCCTTTGTAAATTTGTTGTTATTTTTTGGTAATCAATTGAAAATGTTTTGATCGGTATATAATAACCCAAAGTGAATATAGGCATTAGAAGCCAATTAAACTATTATTGAATTAATCTCGTACAATGTGATATGATTTATATCACAGGTAATTTAATACTCTGGAGTAATATTACGGCATAATTGAATTACCTATATAGTTATAATCTATTTTACATCTATTCTTAGCTACCTCCCGCGTGGTACAGTCAGCATCAGAAAGATTTAACCTTACAAGGTAGTCAAATCAAAATTATCGGCAAAACCTAATGATGATGCCTTCTTTGTGTGTTTGCTTGTGTCATGGATTTGGTATTTGCTTTGTGGGTTCAATTTGTGTGTTCGGTACATTCTATCTACCTTTACTCTGTTATCTGACCCAATAATGTTGTTTGTTTCTTGTTAAATTCAGTATACTAGTCGTTTACTTTATGTTGCCTAAATATTCCCGTCTCGCTTTGCCATATACTGCCTTATGACAGTGTAATTTTAATGGTAAGTTTTAAATGCAATTACCAGCTAAGTTTAAGAGCCTTAACCTTTGAATAAAATAATTGCCACATCACTACTTTTTGTTGACATTTCACACTGATTTATAGGCAAACGAAACTTAGGTCTAATGTTTTTGTGGGTAGTGCTCAAATAGAAATAGATGTCGTCCCTTTGTTAAGGGATTCAAATCTCTTTTTAACCGACTTCAAAAAAAGGAGGAGAAACAATAACTCTGTATAGATAATATCAATCTTTCTAACAACTATTTTCTGACTGAATATTAGTCGTTAATTATCCGATTTACTTGGCACCGACTTCAGAATTATAAAATAATAATTTAATAATTTCTATTTAACTAAATGAAAAAACGTATTATTTTGTGCGAAGTCAATTTATTTTTTGCTTTTTAGTTTACCTACTTTTTAAATTAACTTTTTAAACTTCAAAAGTTGGAAGCCTTCTAAATCAACTTGTAGCTGGCTCTTTTTTAGTTGGTTCGTTAGGCACGAGCTACTTAACCTTTTTAGTCACATATATCATTGTGGCAAGTGAAATGCTGGGGTGTGTACATATTATGAATATTGTAACGAGAAGAACATTTAATGGTTCGTAGAATGCGTGGGTAGAGAAATGTTTGCAGTAAGATGAAATTTGTTAATTACAGACATTGACATAAATCATTGATTACAGAAAAAAATAGATTTTTTTTGGTGGTGAATTTTGGTTGTTCTTTCGTAGCTAAATAATATCACCTATCTCATAAGATAATTAAAATAATGTCCACAACTGACAGTCTTGTGAGTCCTTTGACTTCTCTGAAAATTCTTGAATAATGCCAATCTGTCGCTTTGTAGGTGTCTAACAAGTCGGAAATTTACTTTGAGTTATGTCTTTGCTCTCCGCCTGATACGGTGTAACTTTTACTTGACAAAGCTGATCATATTGTCAGCATTGTTGCGTTTGTGCGGGTACCCAGAGATTCGAAATTTTGCACAAACCGTTTGCACCAAGAAATAAGATAGAGTGCTGAGACAGAGCTTACTGTTGTATTTCGTCTCCAAAGAGCAATGGTTCACAAAGAGATAACAATACAACCGCAGTATTTGTAACAAATCAAAGAAATTACAGAACTCTATCGAATTCCTACACTAGAATAAACCACAATGAGAATTTTCAGGGATAAAACCCTTTGTAACGTCAGTTTATTAAGTAAAAACTTGGGCTGTTAGACTTGTAATTCATTTTGAGTTGGAATTTAAATTAGTTTCGCGACGGACTGGAAAATAAATTTGACAGAAAGCAGTGTCACGTTGAAGGCAATTTATCTGAAGTTAGACGGTTTGTATAAATTAAAATTGAGTGTATTCTTGGACAGTGACCAATAATGGAACATAGACGTAGGCCTGGTGCTTAAAAATATAAAAAAATGTCAACCTGGCACTACAAAATCGGAGTGAGTAATTTTCTTGCTGCATAATTTACGGCATCTTTTTAGTTCTGATGAATTTATTTTAATGAAAACCTGCCATAAAAATTGTAAATTCGTTTTTTACTGTTATAGCGGCAACAGTTATACATCATCTGTGAAATTTTCAACAGTCTAAAAACAAACTTCATTTTATTTTTCAGAATGTAGAATCCTAGAATCTAATAGCAGATTTTGGTACAGTAAACGCTCAGAAGTCCATAGGCACGCTAAGGATTACATTGCTATGAACGGTACGAGCCCGATACAGCCAGTACACACACTAACGAAGTCGCTTGCGTGTTTAGCAGTTTATAAGATAACACACACTAATGAAATGTTGTCGCATTCGTACTAAACGCGTCACAGTGGCGACCGGTTCTTTGAATTCGCATCTATCTATCATGAGCAGGTAGCTATATCGGGTAAACATTGGGATCACTATCAAATAAATCTGAGTTTGAAGCTTAGTTGATTTGTGGTTGTATTTTGTTTTTACGAAATCATAATAATATTTGTAACATTTTAAGCACAAACTTGTTAGGTATTCATGCTTAAATTGCGATACAATACATGTATACAATACATAAATAATTACATATTGATATAATAACTAATAAGTTAAATATGTTATTATTATTTAACTATTTACGTAATTTTTTATTTTTATTTTCATTTTTGTAAGGTAGAAATAAAAAAAGGAACGCTGAATGATGATAACAATGTTTATTTATTTATACAATTAATACACTTTTAAGAGCATTGTGACGTCACATTCCTACCTAAATTAAAAAAGTGCCCTTGTAACCGTTTATAAGATTTTTGATTAATATAATAACTAATAAATCAAATATGTTATTATTATTAAACCACTTACGTTTTTTTTTATTGTCATTGTTGTAAGGTAGAAATAAAAAAGTTATGTTGAATGATGGTAAAAATGTTTATTCATTTTATTTATTTATGCAATTAATACATTTTAAAGAGAATTGTGACGTCACATTCCTACCTAAATAAAAAAGTTCCCTTGTAACCGTTTATAAGATTTTTTATTGTAACCCACTTAGTCAATTCATAACATTGATAATACCTACAAATATTACTAAATTGATTTACAATGACAACAAGGACAGGATGTTCGAATAACAAAAATATAATTGTTGATACCCACTTATAATAGGTATTGGTATACAGTAGCGTTTATTGAAGACTAATATTATGATTTACACTTTGTGAAGATGTTTTTTTTAATGTAACGTCACAATAAATGTATTGAAGTTACAGCTTGTCTTGACGAAAAGAAGAAGGAAACTAAACCTCCATTGAAGATCATTAAATATTTACAGAAGTGCTAATATTCAGTTACAGCGTCTTATTAGTAAAACCAAAACATCTTAAATTAATCTTAAATAATTATAACATTATTCATATTTCGTATAACCTCCATTATTTTCAATGCAGTCAAGTAGACGTTTGCGCATGGACCCTACAATATTAGCACATATACTGGTTCCTCTTAAGTTTGCCCACACTTCCATGCAATGGGTTTTTAACTGTTGTATACACCTTTCATCCCGTGACTCCCACCTTTGCACCATCAAACCCCATACATTTTCTATATATTTACAAATGTGTGAACAAAGTGAACAAGATAAAGAATACTATATCCCATTCCTTCTAATCGAGTAAAAACTTCAAAAAGTATAAAAGTAACCAAGTGAGATTTGAACCTGCGGTGAATTGATAATCGCATCTATTCTAACTGCATGCCTTAACCGCTCGGCCATCTTGTCACTTACATAGTGGATGAAATTATGAAATACAATTATTTGTTAGCAACATGTGTCTATTTCTTGGAAATAGAAGGTCGTAAGTCAAACTACACTTCAAACTATTGCCTTTTGAGATTGCATATGGACTTTTGGTCGCGACTGTACATTAAATTCGTCACAGATTTTATCGCGTCCCTCGTTCTTTTGCATGTTTTAAATAAATATGAGGGTGAAAAAAAGGTACTAAATTAGCCACGTGCGATTTAGAGTGATACATTTATGTTATCTCATTATAGTGTATAATAATATGTATTAGTAAAATACACTAGTTGTCTCATTTATAGAGGTAACTATGACGATAAAATTGAAAGAACAAATCCCTGATATAGAGGTTTGCTTTGTCCCCGTAACAGGCAATTGAGTGCTAAAGTGACGGGACATCAGCTTGAGTTCCAGCTATTAAGGTTAGATAATCATGTTTAAGTAATTTATATCCACAATGGAACCTCCTTGTTTCTTTGTGGAAGTGTCACTCATTGCTATCGACAGATTATACAGAGGCGGCAAAGTCTAATTTATTTTAGATGGTCGGGAATCGTTCCCTAGTACCTATAAAGAACCTTTTCAAATCCCAGCTTATAGCTGAAAAATTGCATAGATCATTAAGTAATCTTTGCAAAATTTCAGCATTCAAGCTCCAACACTTTCGACGTTAGGTTTTGGGCAGATATTCGGACATGGCAAAGCTATAATAGTTACTTGTATATAATATAATGTTTTTTTGTGAATCACAATTTGTTTTGTGGAATGTGTTTTTATCTTTCACACATTTTGTATAGATATTGACATGTTAATTTAGCAAAAGTTGATAAGCGTATTTAATAGCTATAATAAATTTAAATTATCAGACTAGAAACACATTTTACACATGGTTGTTTTGGAATCCATTTTCAAAGACAATTTTCATTAAGTTTGTTATGCGATGTATTTAGTGCACAAATTTGAGCTGTTGCAATTTGATAGAAAGTCATAGTTTGGACCCATTATTGAAAAAGATTGCTGATAATTGTATTTTGATTTTTGCAAAATACTAAGAAATTTATTAAAAATCTTTCTCATTCAGTAAATATAGTATTTTACCATGATCTGCCGAGTCTTCGCCAATTAATGATAATCGCCAATTGGTCAACCGCGGTTAAATTAAAAGTGAACTAAACGACGATTAAGAGCAAAATTGCTCATCATATTTCAAAGAGACAAAAAACAATTTTCTAGGTCAGTAACTTTTCAAAACAATATTCGAGGGGATGATAAAAGTCTGACTACTTGTGGTTAACTGTAATAGCCCGGCTACACGCACTGTTTTATCTACGCAGTCTACCTGCAAAAATCAGGTAAGTGCCGGCAAGCACGTGCGTGCCGACGGAAAACTATAGCTTGCGCACTGCTGGGATGTTCCGCCTCGTTATGGCATGCTTAGACTATGCATGCGCCTGAATTGCGCAGATAAAACTGAGTGTGTAGCCGGGCTATAAGGATATTACGTCGGTAGCGAGTAAAGTCCTAACTAACAAACTTTTTGGTTTTTCTCTCATCGAACGACATCCGCGTTCAACGCGCAAAAGTGAATAAAAACCAAGATATTTTTCAACTTGGAATATTAAGACGACCGTTTCCATTTATTTTTGTTATGACTGAACTTTGACGTTTTGGAGAGAATGTTCTCAGCGATTGCATTTTAGATCCCCGAAGCAAAATGAGGAATCTGTCTGTGTGTCCGTCAGTTATTTTGACATTAAAAACAGTCGCATCAATTTTGTTTATTTGTATTGATAGATTAAATACCCCGAAACCGGATCAGCACACAGAAGCTAGTAACAATTAAATTGATTGGCAATTTGTTCAAAACGAATTAATTAATTCAATTCATTGGAATGAAATTATAGAAGATAAAATCACTTATTTCAATACTGCTTAATGCATTTAATTCATTAATTACTAATTATGTTATTGGAAGTGAATATGATTCGGGAATTAACGTGACGTGCAAACGCACATCATCAACATTAATTTACATTCAGCAAATTAAGTCAAATAATTACTTGATCGCGTAATTTCCGGAAACATTATTTGCATTAAATATGCAACTAAAAATTCTAGTGGTTATCTAGTAGATAACTAATTGATAAAATGAATCGATTCTCGAATAATGTCATACAGTTGCGTCAATAAATAAATGAAACAGGCAATACTTCGATGTCCTCAGGCAGAGTAAATATATAAACCGAGTATTTTATCTTCATTGTAACATGAAAGGAGCCTGGTACACGACGATTCCCTACGTCCGGCGCACACTGGCGCACAATTTCGCAAATCCTCCAAAGCGAATTGGCTAATCCTTCCACCACGATGGCAAGTCAAAATAAAATTTGACTCAGCCATCGACACGACGAAGAAGAAGAATTGTAACATGACGTCTACGCCTCGAAATATGCATGCAATATGTACGCTAACAACAGACCGACTTGCGCCACTAAGATGAATGAATTAAAAAAAAAGATGTATATTCGTAATCCTAACTAAAGTTAGTTATGTTCCTAAGTTGAGTTACGAACACTCATTGGCTGCCCACTATTTATAAAATTCAGTAGGTGGGCAGCCCATCGTGTAACATGCGACTGTCTTTTGTTATTTCAGGGAATGGGGCTGAGTCAGAACACTCGGTAGTTATCTTTACTCTGCTCAGGTAAGCTCTAATTTTGACGATATTTTTTTTATTACGTTCAAAATCATGAACATTTTGTAGTGGGGTAGAAATGATTAAGAAGAGTAAGGTCTTGTGGAGACGCTTCTGGTTAAGCCACAAAAACAGACTTACCACATTTTGAGTACTGGTTTTTAAGCTTAGATTTAGAGTAAAATAACGTGTTAAACGTATATTGACAACAAATACATTAAAAATCATACACTTGTTTTTTTTTGGATGCTCCATATATTAGCATATCCAAATATTGATAGCATTAACATTACTGTGTACAGATTAGAATCTGCCATGCATTAAGTGACATCCAGCTTTCATGCAATATGTCTCGTTTGATCCTATCAGATGTCATCATATTGCGCAGTTAACACAACTGATTGTGGATTTGAAAACATAGGCTAAGTTATGCAACTTAATGCTTTCTGCAATACGTTATCTTCTACGGAAATGTTATCAAAATCAGTCCAACTTTGAATTGACAGAAAACCAACAATTAAAAAAATCTGGTAGCGCAAACAAGTGTATTACAAAACGTCATTACGAGGGTGTCAATACACCGACATCGATCAGCGTGTGGGCGCGCTGGCTGCACGTAGTGTTTTGCTGCCGTGTGATGTGCAGTCAGCACGCCCACACGCCCGATGATCGCGCACGCCTAATATGGGGTCAGCCACAAAGCGCACTACTGCAATCGACTTCAGTGTAATTACACCCTATTATTGACGTTAGTCGGTTATTTCTGCGTCAAAGATTCGCATATCAACAAAATACGCTGAGTAGCATTAACACTGTGTACAGAGTTTGCGATGCATTAAATGACATGCGGCTCTCAGAGCAATCTGGCGTTTGATCCTATCACATCATGTCGGCCAGCACTACTGATAGTGGGTTTGAAGCTCAAGGTCGTATTGTTTCGATACATTATGATTTAAACATAATGTAAATAAATAAATAAATATCTCACAACTTACACACAACGCCATCTAGTCCCAAACTAAGCAGAGCTTGTAATATGGGTACTAGAATAACTGATACTAATACATATATACTTTTTTTTTGTAAATACATACTTATGATACCTACATAGAAACACCCAGACTAAGACAAACCTCCATGTTCATGCACACAAAGATTTGTCTTAAGCGGGAATCGAACCCGCGACCTCGGCGTCGCAGGCAGGTACACTAACCTCCGAAGTTTATGCATGCACTAATTTTATTTATACATACACAATTACACACAAATACACACTAATTTTTGGACACATCTCTTTTCTTCTAAAGTCGATGGATTAAAAAAAGTTCCGCCAGGACAACGTTCGCCCAGCGGAATCAGTTTTTGGTGAATTTCTCCACAATGGCTGCATGCACAAATTTTTTTTTACCATACACAATTACACGACGTCATACACTAAATATCTGCATACTTAAAATCTTTAAATTCAACAACATTTCGCTGGGCGTACGCACACACCCAGTCACCCACTCACCCAATGTTTGAACGGTTCACTTGCTACAGATTTATAAAAGCAGCAAAAATTTAGTATTTAGATAATGTAAACATTTTGAGTAGAAAATATTTATCAAGAGAATATCTTTTTCTCGGCTAAATGTTAGCACGATCATAGTGTTTTTTCATGTTCTCACGTAAGACTTTTTCTGTAATCCTATTAAGATTTGATCTCAACTTTTTCAAAGAAAGTTTTCTGGAAATACCTTCGAACCAGACATTGAAGGCAATGTAGACTTTTTATAGATTTGAAAATAGAATAAGTGCTTAGATTCAATATTCAAGATTCAAATCATTTATTTTCATATAGCCCTAGAGGGCTCTTGAACACGTTCAAAACGTTACGAATAATAATATAAATATAAATTATAAGTTAAACTAAATTATGCTAATAACAATGATTTGAATAACCGGAGCTTAGATTAATTTTAATATAAGTTTAGAATCAGATTAAAATCAATCTAAGTACCAGCTCCGATGAGTATTGCATCAAAAGAAGAGATAGTGAGAAACTTATGTGCAATTAGTATTATGTATATTAAAAGTCACAAGAGAAGAGCAATTCATTTCCTAATACTATAATCATTTATTTAGTCTGAAATACAGTAGTATCTAAGCTTTATGTACCCTTACCTCCGTACTCACTTGAAACGTTCATAACGAGCCTTGAGTTAAGTGAACCAGAAAAGGTTCAGCAAACCTTCCATCTATTAACGAGTCTTGGTTTTAAGTCTTCATTCAGGTCTTTTATTTTTAATTGCACTACTAGCGTTATTTTATTTGTAGACCTTGTTTATCTTAATTTATATTATAATCTTTACTAATATCCTTACTTAATTAATACTATGAATGCGCAAAACTCTTGTCTGTCTGTTACGCCGAAGCTTCTTAACCCATCTTGATAAAATTGAAAATGAAGATAGTTCAAGGCCAAAAATTGGGTAGATACCTTTTTCTGTATACCACGCAGGTAGAGTGCGGGCACGCAGGCTAGTTGCTGATTATTCTCATATAATTTTTTTTCATGTACCTATATTTTGTCAAAAAAGAGTAGATATTAATGGGACAGCCACTGTGTTTTTCGTATGGCAAGTACTTTTTACAAGTACCAATTTTGGAATGGCGCGAAATGATCAACCAATCATCAACTTTATTTTCATAAAATGTCATTACTTTGGCATCTTTGTCATTGTGTTTCAGCTTCTAGACTAAAATGGCATGCTGGATAGTGGTATTTTGTTCCTAATAATGGTTAGAACGAACACAAAATGAAGCCTTTATCTTTCTTCTTTGCATTGTTAGATAAGAACTTAAGATTCAAGAAATGGGTCATTCAAGTTCATATCCTTTGTCGAGGCCCATTGGTTAACATTGTTACAAAGTTAGACGTGCTAACTTAGTGGCGGCACCTTAGAAATGGTTTAAAGACAAAGCTGCCCTTAATGTCTTTGGAATTGTTTCCTACTTTGATAAGACTTTACTATAATCTGTTCAATAGCTCACCATAACACCAAGTTTCCGATATTATTATGTCTTTAAAGTAAACTGGTTGGTTTATGTAGTTTATGGTAGCAGGTTCAGATTTGCCATAATTGTATGTGATGGTAAGTGAACTGACAGTATAAAGGAGTATGCTTACCTATAACGTACGTATGTATCTTTACTTTTTGAAAACCGACCTTCTAAAATACTTATGCGCAAACGAAGTGCGATATGATGATTCGGCCATGATCAGAGCCAACCAAGTACTGTTAAGTTACTAGACTTCTCCGTAAGGGCGCTTTTGCATCAGATCCGTCCGTCTGATTTGAATCAGATCCGAGTCAGTCAATACAATTGGTATCTATGAGAAATCGGATGAGTGCAGAAGCTACCCTGGTTTACTGGTGGTAGAGCTCTTGTGAATGAGCTCGAGGGCGGCAGCACCACCGTCTCACCTTTAACCTGCCGCCAAATAGTAGTGCTTCCATTACTGTGTTCCGGTTTGGTGGTGAGACTAGGCCCTGAAATTACTGGCACATGAGGTATAACACCCTAGTCCTCAGCTGCAGCGACGCAGCTATGATCTGCTTTTGTGGATTGTTGATGTCCATGGGCTGTACTCCACTTACCATCAGGTGGACTACATGTCCGTTTGCTGTGGGAGTAGTATAAAAAAAAAAAAAAATGGCCACCACTGCACTACTCCAGGACAGACTCGAATCGGACGTATTGCAGAGTGGTCAATATGGCAAATTACATAAAATGGTCATTTTGGTTATCTACTCTGGCCGCAACCACTTGAAGGACGTCATTAGTCCAAATAAAGATTCCATCAAAATATTTGATGTTTAATAAAAAAATATATATTAAGAAACAAAATTGGATTATGAATTTTTGCTGTTAAATTGCATAACTGTTGTCAAATATTCAATAGTCTGATATCCAGTGCTTAAATACCTTTTGTATTTCCTCTATAATTTACTGTACATAGCTTTCACAAATGTTATTGGAACGGACGCGCTGAATTGTGTTCATTGCTTCCTGTCCATTCAATTGACAAAATTAAAATGACGGCTGTAGATATTATTTTAATATAAAAGTGTAAGCTCTACTTTTTAGTAATAAATTACACTGCGTCCAGTGGTATTGTTGAATTTTTATTTTAAAATAATCAGTTCTATCTATCTCTATTTAATCATCTAATCTATCAGTTATTTTCATTAAATCGTCGTATTCGGTACGAAAAAATGAACAACTTTTACCTCCATTACAAGGCTATATGTATCTCATGAACCGTGATAACTAGACAGTTGAAATTTTCATAGGTGATGTTGTATAACTCAATCTTCTTCTTCTTCGTCGTGTCGATGGCTTTGACTTTGGCTCGATTTTGACTTGCCATCGTGGTGAAAGGATTAGCCAATTCGCTCTGGAGAACTCGCGAAATGCCCAGGGTGCGCCGGGCGTAGGGAATCGTTGTGTACGTCACTCGGGGAGCCTCCTTTCATGCACCCGGGTCATTCTACCGAAGCACTAAAATTGTGTTCGCTTGAAATATGGCGTAACTCCACAAATATCAACTACTTACAAAGCCTAATTTTACAACTTTATGAACTTATCTATTAGTTCAAATAACAATTTTAAAAATTTACTATTTATTTTACTATATTTTCAGCAGTACAGTATGTGATTACTCACGCCCTGTAGAATGTTCGTGGCATAGGTTACAACATTGAGGTGTCATAAAAAAATATTTATAAATATGTGATACGTTTTTCAAATGCATTAATGTGTCAACTATATGACAAAGAAATAACCAGTTAAATATAAGAAAAATAATCTGATTATTTTTAAAATTATTTAACATTCTACAATGTTCGTGAAAAATAATCACGCCTGTCGATATAAATTTCTCAAATGATAGATTTTTAATTTTTCGAGTAGCAACATTATGTTCTATCTGTAGCAACCTTATATTGTGTCATGTTTTATTAGTGTCGGCCATATTTTCGCTAGTGATTGTAGTTTACGAGATTCAAAAAGTTGTATAAGTGTTCTACATCAGTGTCAAAGTTCATTCGTCATTTCTGTACCCAAAAATAAAAAGTAAGTAAACAATTGAAAAATATAATTTGGCGATGGCCTCATTAATAAACGAGTTTACTAATCAAATCAAGTGAATCTAGATTTCCTAACGTAAAATTTTACACTGGTGGCGTATTTTTATGTTAAAACGTCACTTCTGTAGAACTCACTTCTGTTGATATACCTTTCTACAGATGTGAGGTATTTCTACTGGAAGTGATGATTTGCTTGTTTTCTCTGTTATATTTAATATTTCATAAGAAATTATTATAGACATACACTCACGCTTTTAATCTAAATAACATGCAATGCTGCTTTTATTGTTACGGATAGATTAAACACACTGCACTGCTTTTTTATTCTCCTTATTGACGGGAGTGACTCGTTTTCTATTTCTTCTATTCTGCTTTGCTTTTTTTTATATTACAGTTATGGCGGGTAAAAGGCAATCAGTACAAACAAAAAGAACGTTTAAAAGAGCAAAAGAAGGCCTGGATACGAATGAAAAGATTAAAGATGACTAAATTTTAACTGGAAGAAAGACGTCGAAAAGATAGGGAAGATACAGGAAAAAAAGAAGAAGGAATGATAAAACTAATTAAAGATTACGCACCTAGAGCCCAAAAAACAATAAGCAAAAGTTGGCTAGAGCGTGCACAAACTCATTGTCATAAATTAAAAAAAAAGCTACTGAACAGATAATTTTTGATGATGACAGACATCTGTGAAACTGGACTTTGCGGAGAAGTTCCTTCAAGTCCAGTTTCACAGATGTCTGTAGCATCGTCTAGATCTTCTTTAAGTAGAAGAGTTGCAGAAAAAATAGGCGAAGACTGAAACTAATATTTGAAGCTGATCAGATTTGCACGCATGAAATTGAGCTTATTTACTTGACTTACAAAAATCTAAATGATGCTAAACCTGATTTGACGGAGCTAAGTCATTCACCGCTGGAATGTCCAGAACCAATCCACGTATACAGAAGCCCAATAGCAGAAGCCCAATAGCGACAACCTTACATTCATCTGTTGACTTTTATAGAACTGTGATGGATCTGATAGTACTTCTGATGAAGAGATGTTTTATATAGGAAAACGCCAACCTTGTAAAGAAAATATTAAACGTTCAGATAATATTCTGAAACTGAGAATGTTGCTACTTTTAAACTTTCATTCTGCATAGAGTTTTTATTCTACAGGAGTGTTGTCATTTCTGTAGAAATAATTTGTTGATTTTTTTTAGAACCTTATAAGTTATTTTTTTTAATTTTATTTGATATATGAAGACTTTAAGCACCAAAAACTATTTAAACTGAGTATTATTTTTTATTTGATTACTTAAATTAGTAGTTTTAAGCACATTGCTGCCACTTCTGGCGAAACTCACATCACTCCTGTCGATGTGTTATAAACAAAATGTGCAATTATTTCATAGTGTTATTGTGATTGATCTCTGATTCTATTTTTTTTAAGATTATTATTATAAAACTTATTATAATAACAGAATAAAAAGTTCATATTATAAAAAGCGAAAACAATTTTTATTTTTTCTCATTCGCTAGAATGACCCACCCCCATATAACTCAATAAAATAGATATTTAACTTTGAAGAGCAAATTTTTGCTCGTGTAGGACGGTCCCTTCTCCTCCTAAAGCTAAACTGTTGCCTTGAAAAATCTGAAACAGTTATAGTGTTAGTATATGTAATGGTTTTAAAGGAAAACTATAGCGAACAAGTTCACGAAACAGTTGAAAAAGATATGGGACCGTATATCTTTTTCAAGTTTACTTTCAAGTTTATGCAAATCTAAACTTACAAATAATAAAATATATTAAACAACAAAAAAAAGTTACTTAGGCGTGCTAATACTATAGCTACGGAACTAGCTAGGGAAATTACATTTTAGCAAATCTAATTTGGCAAAAATGATTTGAATAATTTGACAAATTTATTCATGTTTATGTAAATCTCAGGTCGGCCTGACGAAAAGCCTTCGTAACCATTACGTTTGGATTATAATAATAACTTAAGAAGCAATATTAGGTCACTGAAAGACAATTTGTAAATTTGTTTGTCAATGATGAGTTGAGTGAGTAATAATTTGGCCGAGTAGTCGATAGTCTTGTAACACAGAGATGCATTTTATGATGATAATATTAATAATAAACAGGGTGTTTGGTGCATCGTTTGAAAATAATAAAATTATTGGAATTACAAAAAACCCGTCAGATGAAAAGTGAGTTAAGCATAAGTAAGTATAGTAGTTAGGGAAACTACTTTTTAGCCAATCCAATTTGGCAAACAAGGTATCAAACACCCTGTATAAAATAATATTAAAATGACAGCCAAACGACAACCGTTTGTATACAAACTAAAAAGAAAATAAGGTAAAACATATAACGTAAACCTAAGAATAAGAGATAATAAGCTAGATTTTGCTTTATACCTTCATTAAGCGTTAAAATATATGCAACGCCTATATTCTTTAATAATGTTGGAAAGCTCAACAATGTCACGGACAACAACTTGTAGTTAAATAAATACCGTATATTATATAAATAGATAGATGAAAATAATACAGATCGATAATAAAATTACAATATTAAAATATTGTTTGTTTGTACAATCCTTACCTGCATACAATTTGTTTAGACTTAGGCGGCTGGCAAAGGCGATTACCGACTGTATGTATTTTGGCTGTGGTAATATGGTTGTAACTTTAATATTAATATGTCTTTATCTATTTTTATACACATATCGTATCTTAAACACAAAAATAGATGTTAATTCATTAATATTAATTTAGGATTATTAATAAATATTTCTCCAGTTAAAAGAGTTGGAATTAAGATCAAAAATAGAGTTAAAGAACATTATCTGTCCTCTGCCT
Source organism: Hypena proboscidalis (assembly GCA_905147285.1). Lineage (NCBI taxonomy): Eukaryota > Metazoa > Arthropoda > Insecta > Lepidoptera > Erebidae > Hypena > Hypena proboscidalis. The sequence goes on from LR990130.1 coordinate 7,915,608, forward strand.
GTTAACTCCTTATGACATGATTTAATATCATAATTATATTTATTTTATGTATATATTTATGTATATATATTATTTATTGTTTTGTATGTATGATTTACTTAGTATAATATAATATAGTATGTATGCGCGTATAACCTATCCTTTTGTTTATTTCTATCACACATTGTTTTATTTCTTTTTTCATAGTTATTACGATCTCCTCTCGCGGGGCAGCTGGAAGCTGAATTTCTTTAATAAATAATCAGTGCCTTTGTACTTGTTGTTGTTTATATTGTGTTTGTCCTTCTAACCATTCTTCTGTGTACATAAATTGTTAAATAAATAAGATATTGATTGGAGATTCATTTGAGGAGTCAGATAGCGCTTTTTAAATGCCTTTTATCTGCCAAGCCGCGGGCGAAAGCTAGTCGATATAATAACTATTATCAATCACGAGTAATATAACAACTGAACATAATAAGGACAGCTATTTTCCGACTTCAATCGTTTGTATAGTACACGCATATTATATTACACAAGCTGACCCGACAGACGTTGTCCTGTCTTAACTATGCATACATTCTCTGTATATTTGCAGCACGCATTATGTCAATGTTATGTCAAACCTAAAGGTACATTCAAAAAGTTCATATTGTCAAAAGCGCTAAGGTTACTAAAATGGCTATTAAAAAATAGAGGTAGGTGATAAAAGGGTAAAAATTTAGGGTTGTCTATATTTTTAATGCCACATTATAGAAAAATAAAAACAAAAAAATTTATCCAAAAATTATAACTTAGGGGTATGAAAAATAGATAGTAGCCGTTTCTCAGACCTGAATATGCATAAAAAATTTGGTAAAAATCAGTAAAGCCGTTTCGGAGGAGTAAGGTAACTAACATTGTGACACGAGAATTTTATATATATTATGATAATACTCCCTTTAAACCTTTATCCCGACATGAAATATGTTCCCACGGGACAGATGACCCCAGAAATTGCTTTGAACGGAGTAACATCATCAAAAGCGCTTTATGCTACATATTACATATTTACCTCTTTTTATTAAATAATGTATAAATCGGGGCAAACATCTTGAGCAAACGACCTTGAATGCGCAGAAACGAATTTTGGGTCTCTTTGGTTACGAGGCTGAGGCGCAGGGGGCGTACCTGCGCGTGATTGGTTGATCAGTCGACCCTTGCCCCGCGCACCGCGTCTTCGTTCCGCTCTCTCCCGAATACACGTGCGTGCAGTGAAGTGCACACTTTTGTGCTCTGTTATAGATCGTTAGTTGTTGTTGTTATTTGTTGAGTTAAAAGCGGATTTTATCACTGAATATTGTCGGCGATTTTGCCAATATTAAAAACCGAGTTAACTATTGTTTTAAATCGTAAGAAGTTCAACAAAACATGCCGACAAGCATTGTTTTCGATTTAACTATTGTTTAAGTTATAAGAAATTTGACAAAACAATGCACGACATAATGACGACATACAAAATGTTGCACATGTCGGCTATTGTTTATATTTTGGCTATTGCCTGCCACTGCACTCACACAAATACAATTGTCTATACATAATAGAATATCCCGAAATAAACAGTAATTGTAATAAATAAAATAGGTAATTCTAAAAACTCGACGTAACTAATCATATTTATAGCAATATTATGCTCGTAAGTGTACGATGCGCAAACTTTCCCCTACCACGTCACCTAACGCTCAAGAAGTTTGCCCATAATTGTACATTGTTTGTTGACGTTCTTGTGTTTAACAACCGCTACTTGTCTGAACTAATATTTTAAAAAGTACGATCTGATTTTTTGTTTGTTACTTTGTTGCGATTAAACTCAAAACCACTGGACTAATTTCGAAATATTTAACCTTGGAATGCTAGATTTTTTTCTGAGTTACTTTGGATCTTTTTTATCTAGGTACCAGACAGGCAAAACCGCGTGAGTTGCGTTGTAAGCTGATACAGTAAATAAATTGTTTCGTTTTCGTTTCTTCATAGGCTTTAAGTTACCCGCGTACCAAATTTCTTCACAAGTACGCTTCGCTAATGTGGTTACCCAAAACGGTCAAAATAGGTTAACAAAAAAAAGGTATTATTTTCATTTAAGGTCATTTTATTTTAATTGGTGGAAGCTAGTATTTTGTGCAACAAGAGAGCAAAGTGCGTATTTGCTTTGAGTGTTAATTTTGAGTATGGAATAAGCGATAGATTCTAAGTTAGAATCTTAAGCGTAGTGAGGATCTAAAAAGAACGAGAGGTAAATAACTTTGATCTCGTGTCACACATAAAACTTTTCATCTCAGCAGCTCAAAATAGAACCCATAGTACAAGTTCTGCTTAGTTTGGGACTAGATGAGGTGGTGTAAAAGTTGTGTGACATTAAAAAAAAAAGAACTAAAAAGATAAAAACAAGTATAGCATTAACAACAAATGAAATATGTCAAACTAAATTCTTTATGATGTTGCAGGCGGGGACAAACAATACTTTGTTACTACTATATAACTTCGTTTGTCACCGCCTGCAACATCATAAAGAATTTAGTTTGACATATTTCATTTGTTGTTAATGCTATACTTGTTTTTATCTTTTTAGTTCTTTTTTTTAAGCAGTCGGGTTTTTTGTTTTTTAATAATTATTTTTTATTTCACTCTTTTTAGTTCTTTTAACCGACATGTTTTTTTTATATCTATTAATTTGTAGAAATCAAATCTCTTTGAGATCAATGAGCCTTAATCGTGAGTTAAACTATCAAATTCAAAAACAATTATTCAAATTCGACCGGCAGTTTCCAAGATTAGCGTGAGCGAACATACAAACTAACTTCCACCCACTTCGGACGCGCGAGCGTGCCGATATATAAATTGGTAAATTGTGTTTAATCAGTAATATAAATGTGATAAGAAGTATATATTTTTGAAATGGTCTTTTCATGGCCTTTTATTTGATACCCATATTACTATGATGAAAAGAAAATCCATACCTCCCCCCCTTTTTTTTTCATTTGCCAGCGCCATTTTGAAAATTTATATAGCCTATGTCACTATCACTGTTTCGACGAATTCAACGACACCTCATTTGTCAAAATCCGTCTAGCCGTTTGGGCTGTAGGGCGTGCCAAAGAAATAGACATACATACATACATACATACATACATACATACATACATACATACATACATACATACATACATACATACGCTCGAAAAACATAACCCTCCTTCTGACGCAGTCGGGTAAAAAGACAGTTGAGCATGAGTGAGAAAAACTCGATTTTGCTTCGAGTTTGCTTACTGCTTCCTTCCAAAAAGAACGACTTTTTGAGCTGCTGAGGTTAAAATAATTTCTAGCCCAACTAAAAACATAAATTAAAGGCAATAAAATTTATTTTTACATTTCGACTCGATGCCTTTTCTGAGTCGTTTAGATTTGCAAACGTTTTTTTATAACTGGTAATTAAATTTCAAATGCGTTTAGGACTACAATGCTATCAGCCTTCTCTGGCGGTGTCAGATAAATGATTTCTTTGTACGGCAATTGAATTTTGGTAATATAACATCAAGCCTATATTACCCAGAAGGGTATGGCAGAGGTTTTTAACACCCACACTTCACCTGTTATGTGACAGGGGATGAGCCTATCGCCATCTACCTGGCAAAATACCAACTTCGTGCTGCTATTCAGAATTCTCTGACGGAAAAATTCCAAATACCACTTGCCCTACCTGAGAATCAAAGCATAAGCTAACCAATAGGTCAATGCAGCTGTAACTTTTGTATATTGTGATCTTGTGTCTATAAGACCTTGGAGTTACTAATAGTTTTCACAGCCCAATTTCATACTAAGTTGAGTTTGAAGCAGCAATAATCAAAACAGACAGGCCGCAACACGTGAAACTAGTGAAATAAGTAATCCTGTTTGATCGAAAGATACATAATATATTGTGAGACGTGAAGGACATAAACACATTATTTAGTACCTATACCAAGCGTCAAACTTCTTGGCAAATCGCGAAAGCGAGAGCGAGATATGCGTAAAGCGTGAACCCTACACGAGTGACTGAAACAGGGCATTTTACGATCCGCCAAGATCTTTAATTTTACCTATAACGAGCTTACAATATTTCCGGATAAATAACTTCCCGGAATTCCCTTACAAAGTTTGCAAGCGTATCTTTGGCAGGGTCCGAAATAATCAAGATTATAATTAGAGAGACTGATTATTATAATATTATCTTAGGTTGTGGAGGTCTGATTTCAGTCTGATGGCAGTCGCTCCACGTAAAATGCTAATACTTAGCTAAATCCGTTAGACTAAAAGCTGACCTCAATGTAATTGGGAAAAGGCTCGGCAGATATATATATTATTATGACGATAATTATCGGATGACTTTATCAGAAAATTATCGGATAATAATTCCTTATTTTCCTATTTATTCAACATTTAGCGTTATTGAATGTTTTTTCAAAGTATTTTGAAATTGGTTTATTCATCTCTTTTTTGTGAAGTATCTTTACCATGAGGACGGGAAAGAAAAACGACTTATGCTAAAAAGATTATTTTGTTACGATTAACTTCTTATGTGGTTCATTAAAAACCTTCTTAAGGAATATTCAACGTCTTGCCTCATATGTGTATAAGTTAAAGGAAACAGGAAAAGGTCTTAAGGTGCTTATATATTATATTTATATTTAAAGAATTATCATCGTACTCTTAACTGTTGAGGAATTGTGCCTTACAGTATCAGTTCAGCGACATGAGATAATAAATAAATAAAATAATAAAATAAAATAAAATGACATGAGATATCTAGATGCAAATATCCGTAGCTTTAGGTTATATACGAAAAACAATAAAAAATGCTATTAAATTTGAGGGATACCCGCGATTCCTCTAGTATCTCATCATAAGATCCTGACCAGATGACAAGGATACTCTTTTAAAGAAAAAGAATTTCTCAAATCGGTCCAGTGATCGCCCATCACTGGACCGATTTGAGAAATTCTTTTTGACAAACAGAAAAAAAGAAAAAAACATACATTCAAATTAAGAATCTCCTCCTTTTTTGGAAGTCGGTTAATGACTATTAAGACTAGGTGCCTTAATTAATAACGATCATTAGCAAACCTGTTCAGAACATAAATTGTTGAGTTAGTAGATGGATGATTAACCTAATCAACCAACAGAATAAACCAATAATAGGTAGTCGAACAGTGTTTATGTGAGAAGGTAATTTGCAGGGAAATGTAAAATATGTAGTCTTCTACGTACTTTATTGAGCCCTTCATATTACCTATCGCGTTCAACTACTTTTAATTTACATAACTTCGTGCCAGGCTGTTGAATTTGATTTTCTCAAGAGGGTAATATTCAGTACCGATTGGGGTACATTTTAAAATCGGCGCTATCGTCAGGCGTGTGGGAGCGCTGATTGCACTCTCCATCACATGGCGTCCCGTGTTGCTGCCGTGGGAAGTGTCTGCAGCCAGCGCGCCCACAGACGATCGCGCAACCCTAATGTCCCCCACATTAGCCTGAATACATTGAACAATATAACGCGTAACTTTACCTCTTTTATGGCGTGTAAAAGTAACGTAAGCATGTACAAGTGCCATACAATGACATTATCCATCATTCAAATGAGTATTTCGTATCTTAAGTGTTACATTTGACATTTAACGCAATAAAACACCGGTGCTGTAATGAAATTGGCACTCAATTACGATTCAAACATGGATAGTAATTTAATACGGCAATTTTAAAAGCTCGCTTTTGGATATTCACGCAACTTCAAGTAATACCGTGAATGACTTTTAATCTTTACCCAAAAAAAGAAAATTGAAAAACTTTTACCAGCAGTTTAAAAGTTTTCTCCTTCACGCGTTTACCGCAGAGCCCAATATTGTTATCGCGGCAAACACGAGGTTTTCAGCCTGTAATAAAGTCAACTTGTTTGTTTTCCAGGTAAAAGTAATAAACAGCGTAACTTAGGTATTTATTTTACTTGGTGTGCTTAGGACCTATCTATATAGAAGTTAGGACCTGATCTGGCAATTTACGTAATAAATAAAGAGACACTGAACTGTACAAGTAAAATGGATGCGATGACATTTACCTTCCTTCCTATACAAATACTCTTCAAATGATGTGTTTTACTATATATTTTTTTAAACATTGAATTATGAATCGTTTACCTATATAGGTACATACAAAAGCAAGTGTAAGTAAGTGTAGTGTGTGTAACCTACAAAATCGATACAAATAAATAACATTGAAGTGTCTGTATAAAATGTTAAAATAACAATAGTTGTTCGCACGATACCTTTGCCTAAAATACAGTTTTTTGAAATTTTTATCTGTCGGTTTGTATTCTTCTAATCGTCTAAACGGCTAGATCGAGTTTAATAAAAAATTAAATGCTGGTAGCTGACTACAAGGCGCGTGACATAAGCTACTTTTTAACGATGTACCTACAACGCAGACGAAAGAAAGTTAGTTTGTTTTTTTTGATAGCGCTAATTTCTAGAACCACTGGTCGAATTCTGATAATATTCTTTTTTTCTTTGGTAGTATATCTGTCAATAAAGGTATTTAGATATTCAACATTACGCTTAACTCCACGGGCAAAATAATAAAATACTCTAACACTTTGTAGTGATTTAATAGCTTCGTTTTTGGAGATCGGAAATTAAGCTGAATCGGTACATTAAACTCAGAAAGGTATAATTTATATTACTCTTGTAACTTTAGAAGTTTTAAAACATACCATAATATTTGTTTTGTAAGCGATGGAAAAGGAAATAGCTTGTCATATCCATGTTGAATAAATACCTATTGCTGTTATCAAAAAAGTTATTCGACCGTATATTTACGCCTGTTACCTATTAAGTGAAGAATATTCAAAGAATAGATTTTACGCAAACAATATAAACACATTGTCACATGAGTCTCGTTAGTCCTTACATATTATGATACAAAGTCCGTTGAAACGCCTGTCGGTATGTTCGCAATAATTTTATAAAATTACTGAGCGGATTATCATAATAATATCTCGCGGTTTTCACCTGTAGAAATATAGTAAGGAGCTTCCTTTGAATAGTTCTAGTTTGAATAAAATAATATAAAAATATCATTATCTAAGTAAATGTCTTGTGTCTTTTGCAACCAAATAACTGAACATCTGACAAAACTTTTTTAACAATTAAACAAATCGTTTAGAATCCAATGTTAATTGATCTTTAGTCTCAGGAGGGCTTCTAAAATATTCTCTTTTCAACAAACAAATTCTTTAGAAATTACCGTCAAAATACTTGTAACAACCAACCACTGAAAATATTTCAAATAAAATCAAATATTTAACCTAGTAAAAGTTCTCGGAATCGTTTATTCATTTTAAACGGAATATCTTTACAGATTCTCTAATATTTGTAAAAATATGACAAGATACCTAAATGTACGTCTTTTTACATGTCTTGGAGACCGAGCCTTCCTCGGTTTTCTTATAAAGCAAACATAAAAGTCATATTTTTCAAAGGCGAGCTAGTATTTGACTAAATAATCCCTCGAGGGTAGAGATAAATTTATAATTCTATTTATTAACACACTCGATGGGTCTATGTGAACCAGTATTGGAAAGGTACACAGCCTTTTAAAATACCTGATTAGATCCTGAACATCTCTTGCCATGAAATTGTTCACTAAAATAAATCTAAAGAGCTTATATAGTATGGCTTTCACTTCCGCCATTCGCCACGAGCTGTACTATTTACCTTACAAGGTTGAGCTCTCATTCGAAATCATTATGTATATACAAAGGAACAAGCGGACATACAATTATTGCTTGTCGAATAGAATATGATAAATATTATTAAAACAAAATGTCTTGCCCAAATGTATTTCAGCAGTTTATAAATTAAAATAATAATATTAAATGGTAATTGCTGGCAACATCAATCCGATTCAAAAGATAAACATGGACTAACTTGCCTGAAATATCACGTAGGAAGCTAGTTTTTACATTTAAAATAATGGAAATATTGCATAAACTTTAAGATTTACCTAGAAGTGATAGAATGCCTGTGCAAATGCTACCTGCCTTGCCCGTTATAATTGTGTTCCCGGAAGATCTCTAGGAATTTTCAATTAACTGAAATAGGAAACAATAGTGAATCTCTAGAATAGTAGCTTGTCTACAGTATACATTGTTGGCATCTTGTACTAATTGGTGTTTGAAAGTACGCGCGTTGAATAAAATGAATTAAGAACACTTATATTAGAATACCTTTTTAGCTACTTGAATAAATTAGTGACTTAGTATCGCTATGCAACGCGGTAATGCTGCCAGGATATTACGTATAAATCACTGTCAGTAAGCCTCGTCCTACTGACAGTGACTTATTAAGTTTAGATTAAGATATTTAGGATACAAAATGTATAATGTATCTGATTAGCTGAATAACAAAATAACAAAGCGATTGTGGCGATATCCGCACATAATACATGACGGATGACCATTGACGATACAAATGTCAGTCACAAATGTCAAAGAGCGCTGAATCGCGATAACGAAATGCTCACAGCAAGTATATATAAAATAAATACTACTTCACTTCGTAAGACAGCTGTGCGCCAGGCGATACCACCGAGCCTGGTCGGAGGACCCTCCCTTTCTGGTGGAGGATCATTACACTCTGTTCCTCTGTAATGATGTTTTAAATATACTTAAAAAAAAACATTCAATAATATTTGTCTGTTATTAAGTAACAAATTATTATTGAGCCTTAGCCCTAATGCCTTCAATCCATAAAGGGATCTCTGTGTCAGCAGAACAGAAAGATGAGTTATGTCCCTTTCACAATGTGCCGAAGAAGTGTAAATCCCTGAAAGTTTATTAATTGCTTACGCTGCCGCCATTGTCATAGGTGAATGAATTGTTTTTTTTTAAAGAATGTGAAAGACTAGAAAAAAGGAAGATGAGAGTGTTGTAATAGACTCGATCGTCATTAAAATTTCAAGGATTTAAATATTTTCAATCGTTTTTATAACATGAAATACGGTATTTTGTTCGATTTTTTTTGTTGGGCAATAGAGTTTTGGAAAGTTCAGTTAGACTAAGATGCACTTTAACTTCAACGATCTCTTGCGGAAGCGCGTTCCACATAGGGATCCATCCTATTGTGGCACGCGTTCCCGCAGGAGATCAGGGATAACCCCGAACCGTGACATATTTAAATCGCAACTTCGTCAACTTTATGGTAAGAACACAACAGAAACAAATGTTTAGTACTTTTTATTTGAAGTCACATGAGTAACATGTATAAATAAATAAAATAAATAAATAAATATTCCACAAATATGCCACAACTCACACACAACGCCATCTAGTCCCAAACTAAGCAGAGCTTGTACTATGGGTACTAGAATAACTGATACTAATACATATATACTTTTCTTTTGTAAATACATACTTATTATACATAGAAACACCCAGACTAAGACAAACCCCCATGTTCATGCACACAAAGATTTGTCTTAAGTGGGAATCGAACCCACGACCTCAGCGTCGCAGGCAGGTACACTAACCACTCCGCCATCCGGTCGTCTATAAATAATTATGTAAACATAACTACTATTTATTGTATAAATATATGTAAATACATGTTTATTATGTAAAGAAATATGTACTATTTTTATATATTATGCCCGCAAGTTTGTATTTTAATTAATAAATGTAAATTAATTGTGCTATTTCATTAAAATATTTTTAATATAAAATTCTTTTATACCTACTATGCTGTTGCTCTGAATTAGCCAAAGGTTTACTAGTAGAAAATGACCTATCATTAATTTCTAATAGCGTAAATAAAGTAATTCAGTATAGGATTTTGAGACTCCGGGGACACACATAGAGCTTTAAAATCGTAGTACAGTATTAATCACCGAAAAACTATGCCGTAAATTTTCGGAGAAACATGTTAGCACACAGGATTTAGAATTCGTGTACTGAATAAAATGGTAAGCGGTTACGTCGCGATGTCAATTAAACCCTGTATAATAATAATAATAAATCATAATAATAGTAAATAGTAAATAGTAAATAGTAAATAGTAAATAGTAAATAGTAAATAGTAAATAGTAAATAGTAAATAGTAAATAGTAAATAGTAAATAGTAAATAGTAAATAGTAAATAGTAAATAGTAAATAGTAAATAGTAAATAGTAAATAGTAAATAGTAAATAATAAATAATAAATAATAAAATAATAAATAATAAAAAAAATTGAGATACATACATAGGAATTTACTGGACTGAGGTTTATTTTGGAATTCATGTGGGATACCAAATTAATAGTTGAGATAATTACATAATAGCAATATAATTATCAAAATAATAATAAATAATAATAATACTAATAAATTTATTGTCTATAAAATACGGAGTTACAACAATGCAAAAGTACGATAGTGTACATTAAGTTTTAAATGCTAGGTACAAAGATGTTATATTATGTTGCTTGATCTGTATGTACATTAATAGACAGTGATCAGCCGATATATTATACTAATTAAATTACAATAATTACAGTTCATCGTTTCAGTATTATGGAAATAAAATAATAAAAATGTTGTTTTATATAAAATTTGCAATAAGGGTTAGTGTGTGTGGTGTGATGTTTGAGTGTGGTGTATAAGTGTAGTGTGTGAGTTTAGTGTGTGAGTTTGGTGTGTGTCTGTACATTCACACACACACACCGAACTCACAATGCGTGCATCGCGTGCGTAATAAAAATATATTTGTTCGTACATTGTCTGGAAGTGGTGAAATCCAAATGTTACATCATTTTGAATAGTCATCTCGTAAAAAGGGTCATCTACAAAAGGATAAATGGGTCGTCGAGAACAAATAGCAGCGCTATGTGGCTATGCTTTCTCCGAGCTACGAGTACGTGGCATGCATATCATTCCCATTTGACCTTTTTTATAATCGTTTCTTATGGCCACTGCTCATATAAATTTGGATGATATACTCTTTAATATATGCCAAGGAAGATTTTTATTGTGTTATTATTTAGTAGTAAAAATTGGCTTGTGGTAGCATAACAGCTGTATCGATTATAAGGATTGTCACATATTAAAGTCGCTGTAGGTGAATAATTAGGTTTAAAAGATATCGAAATCCTTGCTTTGAAAGACATTCGAAATATTACATCCAAACGTCTTAACAAACTTTTACATTGGATATTAGGAAAACAATTAAATTGCAAAAATATATATTTTTTTTAAATAATTATAGTGCTAAAATATTAGACGTAACCAATAATTCATCGTTTTGGTTGCAGAATAATTAAGTACAAGAGTCGTTTTCAAAATCTGATTTACAGGTAAATTGATAAGACTAAACGACGACCGGATGGCGGAGGGGGTAGTGTACCTGCGACGCTGAGGTCGTGGGTTCGATTCCCACTTAAGACAAATCTTTGTGTGCATGAACATTGGGGTTTGTCTCAGTCTGGGTGTTTCTATGTACAATAAGAATGTAGTTACAAAAGAAAAGTATATATGTATTAGTATCAGTTATTCTAGTACCCATAGTACAAGCCCTGCTTAGTTTGGGACTAGATGGCGTTGTGTGTGAGTTGTGAAATATTTATTTAAAGGCTTTTTCCAAGTCATAAAATGTGTTTTGGCGAGTAGAAATCAAATATGCAATAAAGGAAATTAGCCCGAACGGTGGTTACGGCTATTTTCTTAGGATATGGTGATACCTATAGTAAGATTGTCCCCACAGCCAGTAGGTAAGTATTCGTGGCTGTTTACCTAGCTAAGTGCTACACTATTTACAAAGTAAACAGAATAATGTGATCTAAATTATGGTGGATGATTCGAATTTATGTCAAAATAGTATCTTTTGCTTCCTGATGTTCATGAATATTAAACATCTTCTCATGCATATGAAAGCTAACTGATTGATTTGGTTAATTCATATTTGACGACCGGATGGCGGAGTGGGTAGTGTACCTGCCTGCGACGCCGAGGTCGTGGGTTCGATTCCCACTTAAGACAAATCTTTGTGTGCATGAACATGGGGGTTTGTCTTAGTCTGGATGTTTCTATGTATAATAAGTATGTATTTACAAAAGAAAAGTATATATATGTATTAATATCAGTTATTCTAGTACCCATTGTACAAGCTCTGCTTAGTTTGGGACTAGATGGCGTTGTGTGTAAGTTGTGGAATATTTATTATTTTATTTTTTATTATTATTATTTGCGTTCGCTACTCCGTTTGATAATTATGATAGAATTTAATGCGATATATTACACAGATGTCGGCTTAATGCATCTGTATCGCAATGGATTTACATACAACATGGAAGCATGAGTGCTATAATAACTCAATTGTGTGAAATACATATTGATGGGAGCGGCAGTACTTCTAAATATTTAGTGAAGTTTCTACCTATTCGGCAGTATCGTATACTTACAAGGCATCTCTTGCATAAATAGCAACATCAAAGATCGAAAAGAAAAGCCGGATCTAGTCGATCCACCCGTGTCGACGTATAATAATGCCACAATTTGTGTTCTGCATAGATAGAAAATGTTCTTCACGTACATGGTTCCAGAAAACGAAAATTTCGCTTTCTAATTCTAACCCCTTATATTTTTATCGAGTTTGACGTCGCAGCTAAAAATATACTCGTATTTTCAGCCGTGTATTTAAAACCTCAATACTAGGTATCAAATGATTGTATAATATAAACCTTCGGCATTGTGTAAATAGACTGCCGAATAGAATAACAGTATAAAATAGCAAAGCCAGATTAAAGCGTCAGGCAGGCGTGAGTGCTATATTTCAATAACAAGCCGATTAGTTTATCAGTTCAAATTTATCATTTTCATAATAGATTTGTCGTTTTGTGGCCAGATAAAATGAAGCCCACCCCAGGATTTCCACCCTTCCAAATTCTATGATGGTCACCAAAATATCTACTGATAATTTATAACAAAAATTATTTAAATATCAAATAATTTCAAGGACATATTTTCCTTGAAATTATTTATAAAATATAATATATTACTTAACAAAAGAATGATTGGGACTGATGAATTGAACTTTAATATCGCTATATTTTATATTTAGCCGGTTTATAATTTAAACTGCCGACTAAAAATCAGTCCTAAAGTATTTTTGTGTGTCTCTTTCGCTGAAAAGGTAGCTTATCAGTGCAGCTAAATAGACGTACAAATCTCTATTGGAGTGGTTCCGAGAAATTAGAAGCCTTTCAATCAGGCTATAGTGCTCAAAGGCATCAGTGACAAATTATGCTCGCCATTGAACAAAGCTACTCTCCTACTATGATAGTAGGAGCAAACTTAAAGAGGTACTACGGCCGTGCGTCTACCTGAATTTAGATTTACTAGGTACTCATTTATCATACTAATCTCTTTTCTATTACTAAAATATGGTTGTTAGTAATACTATTAATTTATAACTCAACAACCAGAGATCCAATTTAAATGATTAATACTCCGTTGGATTTCTCTCTCTAACCTAAGTATCAGTTATTCTCACTGTTGAAATCACGAGATAAGTAAAACAGGAATTTAAAAAGTGACGTAAAAATTACTGTAACACATTTCTCAGGTTTATTTCTAAGACGGAACAAAGTTTTCCGTGTCAGCTAGTATTATATAGCAAAATATAGTATGTTTGAAACTTCGTTATGTTCTAACGGATGAACAAATTTTACTGAAATTGGCGCACATAATGATACAGCTTATAAGCAATACTACGTGTAGCTAAGTCTGTGATAACATATTTATAGACTACTTGTTATCGACATGACACAGGCACGGCAATAATGTCGGGTTATGATTTTCCAATACAACATAACAAAAATTTTGCGTGTAGTCAATGAGGGCTATCGGTTTTTGTCTCATCAGGTGACACCACTGTAGATTAAGGTCTGTCAAAGTTTGTTGACTGACATTAATTTCAAGACAAACATTTTAAAACAAAAATGATTTTGAAGTACGGAGTTTTAGTTTTAATCTCAAGAGAGGACATAAATACGTCCATCTCTCTTGCTCTCATACGTGCCTGTAGGTACAGTGTATATTTTATTATGTTAACATAAACATAGATTTAAATGTAAACAAACTAGCGACGTGGCTGCGCCCACCACTTAAGTCAGTCGTGAATACAAACAGTTTGCGTGAACACGTATCTTCTATTATTTATATTCCAATTACTTTCCTCAACAAAATAACCAAAGAAAAACCTATATTGGTGACCCCTGTAAACTGTGATATTTAATAATAGTTAGTTTTTGGTATTTTGGGCAATGGCTACTCCAGTAAACTCAGGAGTCAACACACCAGTGATACAAGCACAGGCGCCGAACAATGAGCCACATATCGAGGATGTGTCGGCGTTGGCTAGTATTACGGTTTCCTCGCGTGTTCCTGATTTTTGGGCGGACCAACCGCGACTCTGGTTCGTTCAATTTGAGGCAGTTGTAGCAAATCAGAGATTGAGTGAGGCTGCAAAACAAAACTTGGTCATAACGAAGCTGAACAAAAGTGCTATACAACAAGTAAGTGATTTACTTTTGGCCCCAGCGGAGACTAAAAAGTACGACACGCTAAAAGACAGACTACTACAAGTTTTTGAAGAATCAGAGACTCGCCAGTTCCAGAAACTACTTGGAGAAATGGAGCTGGGTAACCAGAAACCTTCACAACTCTTGAGGCGAATGAGGGATTTGGCACGTGCAAAAATGCCAGACTCGACCCTGCAAATTATGTGGAACAGTCACCTGCCGGCGGCAGTTCAGGCGGTACTGGCGGTCACAGAAATCAAAGAGTTGGACAATCTGGCGGTGGTAGCTGACAAGGTGATGGAGGCGACCCGTCCAGCAGTAGTGGCGGCGGTGACGTCAAACCCCACCCCCAGGGACACCAGCGTGACGACGGATTTAGCAGCGGCAGTAGAAAAACTTAGCCTCGAAGTTGCAGAGCTACGACGTGGTAGGCAATATCAACGTCGTAACGGAAATATACAATCAAGTTCACACTCTAGAAATGTAAGTAGAAGTCGGAAGGATCCTAATTGGCTGTGTTATTATCACTATAAATTTAGATCCAAATCTACTAAGTGTGTAGAGCCGTGTAATTGGAAAACGACGACGACAAAAGAAAATGCGAAGCCGACGGAAAACTAGCGGCGGTACAGCCTGTGGCGGAGGTTTGTATCAATACCTATAATCGCCTATGTGTGTTAGATAGTAATAGTAGACTTAAGTTTTTGATTGACACGGGTGCAAATGTTTCGATAATTCCGGTTGGTAAAATTAATTGTAAAAAACTCGAAAGTGATAGTTACAAGCTGTATGCGGCTAATGGTAGCGAGATACAAACTTACGGTGTACGTAGTTTAGTTTTAAATCTTGGTTTAAGAAGAGCTTTCCGATGGACCTTCATTGTTGCGGCTGTTAAACAACCGATAATAGGGGCAGATTTTTTAACCCATTATAAGTTGTTAGTTGATTTAAGCGCGCGAAAGTTAATAGATCAAGTTACTCGTTTAAATGTTATCGCTTCAGTTGTGTGCCATGACGTATGTGAGTCATTAGTTCAAACATTGATAAATGATAATGTGTGGCATAAATTACTATCAAAATACCCAGACATTACCAGACCAATATCGTTCAAAGAAGTTCCTAAACATTCGGTGTGCCATTATATTGAAACCTCAGGACCACCGGTATACGCTAAGGCAAGGCCACTACCACCGGATAGATTTTAAAAAAGTTAAGGCTGAATTTCAGAATATGTTAGAATTAGGAATTTGTCGACCCTCCAAAAGCCCTTGGGCGAGCCCGCTTCACGTGGTACCCAAGAAAAATGGAGATATTAGACCGTGTGGGGATTATAGGCGGCTTAATGCAATAACAAAGCCGGATCGTTATCCCATTCCACGAATAAATGATTTTAAATATTTAATTGCAGGTAATAAGACTGTATTCAGTAAGTTAGATTTAAATAGAGCATATCATTTTATACCTGTAGCCCTTGAAGATATCGAAAAAACTGCAATCATTACTCCTTTCGGATTATTCGAATTCCCACGTATGACTTTCGGTTTGCGGAACGCAGCGCAATCGTTCCAGAGATTTATGGATACGGTAGTTCTTAATGGTTTTGATTTCGTATATAATTATATTGACGATTTGTGCATAGCATCTGAATCCGAAGAAATTCATAAAAAGCATTTAAATGCGGTATTTCAAAGGTTTAACGAATTTGGTGTCACAATTAACATTTCCAAATGTGTGTTTGGAGTATCAAAATTAAACTTTTTAGGTTATGAGGTGTCAACAGACGGTATTCGTCCACTCGATGATAAGGTACAAGCAATTGTAAATTTTCCGAAACCTGAAAATATCGAACAATTGCGTCGTTTTCTCGGTATGGTCAATTTCTATCGTTCGCATATACCTAATGCAGTCGATAGTCAGGCAGAGTTAAATAGTTATCTGCATAATAGCAAAAAGCGGGACAAAACCGTGATAAAATGGACTGATAAGGCCATCGAGGCATTCGAGAAATGTAAGGTGAGCTTAAAAAGCGCCGTTACATTATCATATCCAATGTCCGATGCTAATTTATCTTTGATGTGTGATGCTTCAAATACTAGCGTAGGCGCGGTTTTACAGCAACAAATAGATACTAATTGGAAACCACTTGGATATTTTTCTAAAAAATTATCACCTACAGAAATGAAATACTCTACTTATGATCGTGAATTATTGGCTATATATATGGCAATAAGACATTTTAAACATTTAGTGGAAGGTCGGGCATTAACGATATTCACAGATCATAAACCTATCGTATACGCATTCAGTAAAGTAAATAGCGATAAAGAAAGTCCTAGACGTATTCGTCAACTTTCCTACATAAGCGAATTCAGTACTGACATTCGGTATATCAGCGGTGATCAAAACGTAGTAGCAGACGCTTTATCTCGGATAGAGACAGTAAGTTGTCCCACGATACTAGATTATGCGGCATTAGCAGAAACCCAATCTAGTGACGTATACTTACGGGAGGCATTGCAAGTAACAGATAGTAATTTACAGTTTAAACAATTTTACTTACCAGGTTGTGATAAACAAGTATATTGTGAAATTTCATCGAATAGAATTAGGCCATATTTAACTGAAAATTTTAGATTAATCGCATTCCATTCAATTCATGACCTTAGCCACCCTGGAATTAAATGTACTAAACAGATGGTTAAACAAAAGTTCTTTTGGCCGAATATGGATAGAGATGTTACCAAATGGGCTAGAACTTGTCCTATTTGTCAAAAAGTAAAAATCAATAGACATACTGTTTCCGGTGTAGGTAGTTTTGAACGGGCTGAACGTTTTCAGCACCTACACATTGACATAGTTGGACCTTTAACGATATCACCTGATGGTTATAGATATTGCGTAACTCTTATAGATCGGACAACGGGTTGGCCAGAGGCGGTTCCTGTTCAGAATATTACAGCGGAGACCGTGGCTAGAGTAGTTTTTGAGTGCTGGATCTCACGTTTTGGATGCCCTTCAAAGCTAACAAGCGACCAGGGTAGACAATTTGAAAGTGATATGTTTAAAAACCTTATGAAATATTTAGGTATACATAAAATACGCACAAGTCCGTATAATCCAAAAAGCAACGGCGTCATTGAGCGTTGGCATAGAGCACTAAAAGTATCCCTTATGGCACGTTTACAAGATGACAAGTCTTGGGTGGACGAGCTTCCGATCGCATTATTAGGACTGCGTGCAGCTATCAGAAGTGATAGCGGAGTAAGCGCAGCGGAATTGACCTACGGTAAAACGATTCGATTGCCGGGTGATTTTTATGATGAAAGTAAAATATGCATGTCGGACTCTGAATATTTACAGGTACTTAGAGATTCTATAAATAAAATGAAACCACGACCACCATGTCATAGTAATTCACGTTCGCTATTCATATCCAACGATCTTAATACGTGTAAAAGTGTGTTCGTTAGAATTGATTTAATGCGTAAGTGTCTTCAACCACCATATGACGGTCCATACAATGTCGTAAAAAGACAAGGAAAGACTTTCACTATCAAGGTAGGCGATAAAGATAAGTGTATTTCCATAGACAGACTGAAATCTGCCTATATAATTGATAGCGATTGTAAAAACTCTACCGACAATAGTTTAAATTTAGATTGTAACTTAAACGATAAACAAAGCGCAGCGGCAAAGGTTAGTCATAACAAAACAACGCGTTTTGGCCGAGTAATCAAAACACCATTGAGATTCGTAGAATAAACAACATAAGTAGCGTTTGACACAAAGGAATTATTATAACACTTTTAGTTATAAACACTTTTATTGTTTTGTTTAAATATACTTTTGTGTAAGCTATTCATAGGTTTCGAAATGTTTATTGTTTATTTTAAATATACTTTTGTATAAGCTAATCATAGGTTAAGACATTTTTACTGTTTATTTATATAATAAAAACTTATGTGTATTTCTTTTTTTGTGAACAAGGCTTTCGTTGAGTAGCAGTTTGTTTAGCTCTCACAAAGCGCTTGAGATTAAGCAGGCGGCAACCGCATTTATCTACAAGTAAAGTGTTTTAAGAAAATATGTTAGCTTAACCCTTTAATTACTTATAAAATATTTGTTAGTTTTTTTTTGTTTAAAAAAAGGGGGGAATGGTGTAGGTACAGTGTATATTTTATTATGTTAACATAAACATAGATTTAAATGTAAACAAACTAGCGACGTGGCTGCGCCCACCACTTAAGTCAGTCGTGAATACAAACAGTTTGCGTGAACACGTATCTTCTATTATTTATATTCCAATTACCTTTCTAAACAAATTTCATTTTATTTTTATTTTTTTTATTTTGTTTTATTTGGATCACCAACAATTGTTTACACTAGCTACATGTTTAAATAAATCAAAAACCAATACAGTGCAATAACAGTGTAACAATCACTTAAAGGTAAACTCAGCATGCATAGAATAAGGTAACGTTTAACAATGGTAAGTTATTTGTATAGGTATATTAACACTTAAAATATTATTTTTATATGTAATACATCAAACTGGAGTGGCAAAAAAAAAAACACTAGAATATAAACAATATAAGAGAAAAAGTAACTTAAAAAATTTATAATAACAAAACAGTCTAGCACTCATGCACATTATTACACTCTCTGTCGCTCGTTAAAAATTTGTCTTCAGAACGCCTTACAGAACTGTGCCTCTATAGACATTTATAAAATCAATGTCCGCATATCCAACCCGCAAATAGTGACATTTGACATTACGGCGACATCAGGTTACACACGTATTCCCAGCGCGAATTCAAACGTGATAGCTCACATTATTTTGTGAGAACATCGCAAAAATATTTATATTTAATTGGCTTAAATATGCTTAATAAGAGTCTTAAGAGAGTAATATATCATGTTTAGTTAACTGAGTGTATTATCAATCATATACGATATATAAGTGCCTTGGGAAATAAACGAGTGGATATATACCTACTGAATAAAACATTTCTCATTTCTGACGCTGCACGCTTGCAACACGGGGAGACATGTTCGTCGACCCTTACAACAATTATTACATGTATTTACTTAGGTACTTCGATCAAACGTAAATGTAAGTGTATGAAGTTTGCGCACAGTCGTCACTTACAATGGGGTGCATGAAAGAAGCCTCTCCGAGCTACGTACCCAACGATCCCCTACGTCAGGCGCACCCTGGGCAATTTGCGAGTTCTCCAAAGCAAATTGGTTAATCCTTTTACCACGATGGCAAGTCAAAATAAAATTTGACTCAGCCATCGACACGACGAAGAAGAAGAAGTCACTTACTATGCAAAAATCTATTCCAACTTTTTTGTTCGTTTGTTAGTAAATCTTTAAATCTACTGAACCGATCTAAATGCAAATTGGTGTTGAGATAATTCAAGTCCCCAGGAATATATATATATAGGCTTTTTTATCGATGTACCACGTGGGTGAAGCCGCGCGTTAAAGTTAATGTTGTATTTATTACATTCGGTTATGTAAAATTTTAAGATAAAAGAACATTGCAAAAATTATGTGTTTAATAACTAACAAATGTTTTCGCTAGCTTACTTTTATGATCGATTTTCTTATGACCTGTAATTTTTTCCAAGAGCGATCTTCCGAAGTGTGAAAATATCCGATAAAAAGTTTTGCACCCAGAGTCTCAGAATTATGTCTACTAAATCACTGGCTGCTTCGTCACGATGTCATTTACACCCTGCATACAAAATTTTACAAATTCACCGTCTCCGATCAATGTGGGTCTTTACAAGCGGTACTTGCTGGCACGTTCAGGTACGTTAACAGATTCAACATACCATAGCTCATAAAATACTTTTATTTGCTAAAACAAGCGATTCCAATGCCGCGACTAAACTGTTTAGATGAAAATAGTCAATTGTTTTGATGGAAATTGCCGATCGCTATGCTAAAAAGGCGTGAGTGCTATGGCTTTAGACAATTAAACCAAAAGGACTTGACATTTTCAGTCATCCCCAAAAAATGAAGAAGAGCGCCATTCTTATTTAAAATTAAAACGAGTTGTCAAAATTATCAATTTAACCAGAAATATAAAGGCACCACCAAAAGCGGCTTCTAAAATGTCTGAATAGGCAAAATAGGTATATGAGCCGCCGGTATAGAAGAAAATAATTAATGTGTTTAGTTCAGCCACCGCGGCGCGCCCTCGCCCTAGGATATTGGTATTTAGACAGAAATAAATTATACCTTGTCGACCGTGCCCTCACTAAACAGAATTTCGGAACTTGTTTACTCAGACAACAACCACAAAATATAGCTTCGTAAGTTTAAACGCCCTATTTGAACGACGATTTGCTCATTAAAGTTATCTTGCAAACTGATCTCTAAATCATAATTAAAACTATCTTAGCAAACTCTAAATTAGATATAGAGATATTTTAGAAAAGAAACAATATATATATCTAAAGAAGAAAAACTACGGGGTAAACCAGAAAAAAAACCATCACAACTTTTCAAGTAGGGAAGATATCCGAATTAAAAAAAAAATTGCAAAGCAGAACCGATATTTATAGCTATTTAATTTTTAAAATTATTCCTTCTTCCGATACAGCGATGGGCTGATCAATTATGTCTTGCACCTTGTAGGTTCACCCATACCTATGTCACATTATGTCATGTAGAAAACGATGCAAATACGTCACTCAAGTTTATGATATTTTATTGTAGGACTGTCTAGTTTACTTAACCTTTTGTTTTCTAGTCTTTCCTAACCTGTTTGCCGTGTCTTTCAGAGGATTACTTCTGGTTGAAAAAATACTAGAATAATACTACAACTATAGTACAACTGTTTACGTGAAGATTGTCCAAAAATAAGATACTCACATAAAGGAATACGAGCACATGTGTATGTTACTTTTTCTTTTTTAAATTCAACGGACATTTATTATAATTAAATTTATTTTAGTAGTTTTGAGCGTACACTCGTGGGCTGCAGCTGAAAATCAGCGTTTGATGACTGTATTTCATCGCAGTCGCTTAGCATTATGCTGAGCTGCTGGCCTACTGTATTTCACTGTATTGCCTATTTTGTTTCCTTTTTGTTTTGCGCCAATAAAAAATATCTTTTCTTTACTTTTCTTTTATCTACGGTGATTGTGTTATTAAGACCACAGCTTCGATACATGGTCAGTATTAACGCAGATTAACTTCCAGTGGTCCAATTTTTTTACGACAAAAAAAACACTTTTGAACATTGCGATCATCCAATTTGTTAGAGCAATGTATTTTTTTTGCTGTGAAATTTTACAACCGGGGTGGAAAAAAAAATTAACATTTAAGGAAGCTCTGGTTTTAATAAATGTCGCTATGTCGCATCCACCATCCACCCTGTATACACCCACTGTCAATGTGTGTGTACACCACTGACACACAAATAAAAAATGCTTACCAAGCAAGCTTGCAAAACAAATGTCGATTGCTCAAGTTTTACCTATAAGTTTTTATAATAGCTTTGTTAACTTGCGACTCAGCAAGCGCTCCGCGTGGTACGTTGATGTGAGTCAAATTTCATCAAAAGGTCCATCTCTTCAAGTTTTTCTCTCAAGTTTTTTAATTATTATTACAATGTGAATTTATTGCCGAACTACGGAAAATTCAACTCTTGTGCCTGTTGGCATATCTTCTTTAAAGTTCATAAATATTAAATACAGCCATCGCAGGCGATTTATGACACGAACGATGTTTGTATTAACATGTATTACATTACACATTTATTATTAATGAAGATATTACTCTGGCGAATAATACTTACTATACGGGGTCCCATCGTTTAAATCACAGATATAGATCTACATAGATAACGCAAATGCATGTACTTCGCGTGTCTCAACCCCGACCAAGCGTCGAGGTTGGTCGCCGCTAATTTCAGTCCACGCGCGTCTTTTGTCAGAGAAAATCATAGCGGACGGCTCCAGTTGAACGTATTGGGCGGATGGGCGTCGGCGGCATCGGTGTCTTTGAATCGGTTTGGATTTCCCATCACAAAATTTCGGCTGTGACGTCACAATAGGTTTTAAAAAGTCGGCACGCTTGGTTTCAATACAAATCGTGATACTTGCGTTATCTATGTAGATCTATATCTGTGGTTTAAATTGTTTGTATCTGTTTTTTTACGAAGTCAAAGGTCTCGGATTAAAACCACGGCACACACCTCTGTCAATAAATCGTTTTTTTAAGAAAACTCATTTTAATGAATCATTAGTAATTTCAGTAAATACTTGTAATATTATAAAAATGTTAGTCGTTAATTTATCTTAATTTAAACCGGGAACCTATTTTTTAATAAAAAATATTCCCCCGTACCGCTCCCGCGCTGAGTAATCAGGCAACGGTGATTGATGTGCCAGGTGAAACTATCCCTTAAAGCAGCGATCGGCAACCTTTTTGCAGACAAGGGCCACACTGTGGCAAAAACAAAAGATGCACCGATGTGTCTTCGCCGCTATAAGTAAGGAACCCAAGTAGCACGTAAGTGTCGTCAGCATCAATAATACAGCCAATATAGAACTTAAAGTGGTATAAGAGCGGTATAAGAGAGTCAGGAAAGGTTATAAGCGTTATAAGAGTGTTACAATCCGCTATTATACAGCTCAGCTGTATATAGTCTTTATAATGGTATCTGCGTACACTTAAGGTGTTATATCGGAATATTACAACTCTACTATACAGCTTTAATAATTGTGTAACACTCCAAGCGTATTTCTACGGCTAAAGCTGTATAAAGGCTGTATTATAGTACTATTCACTCGCTTATTACAGCTTTAAGCTGTATTATAGTGTTACTTGACACTTGTTGCTGTACAAAGGCATATGCTAACTCCATTATAACACTAGTTTTTATGGTGTAATTTAACACTCTTATAAGTATTAAAGCTGTATTAGTTACTTCTAAGAGAGTATTATAGAACTAAAAAGATAAATGGCAGCTATAGTACAGCTTTAGTCTGTATTATTGACGGAGACGTCAAATCAATGTCGCAGTCAGGAGATGGATTGAGAAGGAATATTTGAATATAAGGAATTACAACTTAAATAACAGTAATGATAGTGAACCAATATTGACTGAAAGAAAAAACCATTCAACCACACCGACAATCCATAGCTCCAATGAGGGTTCCGTACGAAAAAAAAAAAAGAAAAAAAAAAATGAGATAAAAATAACATTATTAATTGCTTCCTTCGCCATCATAACACCCCTTTTGATTCCCAGAAACTTGGCACTATGCAAAGTTTTTTTGACATTTTTCTTCAGTTTCTATTATCTTGAAAGACATATTATTCTGAAAAATAAAGAAAATACCTTAATAAATAATCGTCAAAATGGTTTTAAAGATTTTAATTCTTTATACGTATCTCTAAAGAGGTTATTAGTTATTATCTAAATGAAGAGCATAATACAGCCTATTGAATAAAAATATTCTATAATTACTCTAATTAGAAGTTAAAAGCTGTACAATACACTTCATTTATGCCATAGTACAGCTACTGGCGCTATATTGCTCTTCAAATAGTGTTAGGGCTGTTTAAAGTTGACGCCATTTTCTAATAAACAAAAACATATTAGATGATTCTAAAAACAAGACAAGAATTGACATTATTTTGCATTATCTTTAGCCGTATCATGTTTACTAGCTTAAATAACGTTAACTTGGCCTTTTCCTTATTACTTGAAATTAAAATGTTGTTATTCTAACCTTAAAATACAAAAACTTACTTACCGATATTCAGTATTTCTTTTGTTTTTCTTGATTTTTATGCTGGCGCGCGAATATTTTACCGAAAACCATATACAGGTTTACAATAAATATTGGTTTGCACGTTATTTTCACCAAACCAATAAGTTCAAGATCATTTATATGTTTTTCTTAGCAAGTAATTTGCCATTATAATAATATGCATAATGTAGATAAACAATATGATGTACATTAAAATATCTATACTTTTGTAATTCTTTTATAACACTATTGTAGAACTTTAACTCTTACAAGATACGTTTAGGATACCATCTGAAGAGTTAAAGTTCTACAATAGTGTTATAAGAGAATTACAAAAGTATTGTAGTTTCTTTTGACACCAAATAACAGCTCTAATACAGCCTTTATACAGCTACTATTCAGCTCTTATAACACCAAACGCTGTATAATTTGTGCCCATTTTACACTTATAAGGGCTGTATAAGCGCTTATGCAGCCTTTATACAGCTACTATACAGCTTTAAGTATAAAATTACGCTCTAGTACAGCTTTTATACAGCTTGTAATGCTACTTGGGAAGCGACGAAGACGTATTTTCTTTAAAAAAACAAAAAAAAATGGAACTAAAGTATCTATTTCACCCTGAGTAAGTCAAAGGTGCCGTTTTTTCAGCATTCTTTAAATCGAAAAAAGACACCAAAGGAGCGCGCTTACCTTTTAGGTAATTAATTTATTTAGATCAACAATGAGTATTTTTCAAAACAATCACGGCCACAAGGATCATCAACACTATCTTATTTTGTATAGAGAGTCATAGTGGTAGTTTGTTCACAGTTTCAGTTTGGTAGACACAGTAGTCACAGTATGTAAGGTTTAACCAAACTCCTACTTCGCGTTTTTACAATCTCCTGCAGACATTATTTTTTTGTAATTCTGGTGGATTTTTTACTCGCTTGCTTGGAATGTGTGGAAGTAAACCTTGATCACATCAAGAAGTGTGTTTGAATTTAATGCCTGTGGCATCCACCAGGTATAATATTAGTACAGACTTTTCAAAGCGAAAATAGAAAGAACATAATTGAGCTTTAACAATACAATTTTCACAATTTTAGTAACGTATTTTATTTAGTTCGTGTTTCAATTAAAGTATAAAATTGGTAAATAATAATTTTTTTTTAATTATAGCCTCAAGCTTATTAGCTTTTTGTATTTATTTGAATGTCAATTTAAACAAATTTATTTAATTGTGGATAAAACTTTGTTACTCTCTACATCTATGTAAAAACGTCCATACAACGTGTTACAGCTTCAATAAAATAAATAAATAAATATCTCACAACTTACACACAACGCCATCTAGTCCCAAACTAAGCAGAGCTTGTAATATGGGTACTAGAATAACTGATACTAATACATATATACTTTTCTTTTGTAAATACATACTTATGATACATAGAAACACCCAGACTAAAGGTGCGTATAAATTAAGCGCGGCAAACCATCGAACATTGGTGCGCGTGGCGGCCGCGCTCTATGTAGACGGGATCGCCGCGCGCGGCGACGCGAACATTGCCGCGCTCGAACGTGCCGCGGGGCGATCCGCTTGCTGTCGGTTTTTGAGACCGCATCAAAGGATCTTCGGTCGTTCGCTCGCGCGCAGTGGGGACGGTTGTAGTTTTGGTGATTTGGCTAGCGCGGCGAAGACAAACCTCCATGTTCATGCACACAAAGATCGAACCCGCGACCTCGGCGTCGCAGGCAGGTACACTAACCACTCCGCCATCCGGTCGTCAATTATTTATTCATGTCATAATTTAATTCACTGGTATAAGATTTGGCAAAATATACAAAGAATTTCTTCTTCCGAAAGGCGGTCATTATAATATCACGTATATATATTACCCAGAAGGGTGACGCAATTCAATAATGGTAAAACGCAATTCTTTTTAAGCATTATTTCTACTGGGGAGTGATCAGAGGATAGTTCGGTGCTTGTTTTACACGTTAAAACATTACTAGGGATTCCTTTAATTATACAGAAGTCAAGCAAGTCTGGTATTTTATTTCTGTCTGTAGGCCAGTAGGTGGGTTCTCCAGGGGAAACAACATCAAGTTTTAGATTATTTATGGCCATTAGTAGCTGTCTACCTTTAGTAGATATAGTACGTGAGCCCCAGTAATGATGCTTTGCGTTATAATCTCCTCCAGCTATAAATCTGTGCCCTAGTGTAGAGAAGAACTTTTCATAATCTTTTAGCTTGAGCTTATGTTTAGGTGGACTATAAACAGCGGAGACTGCGAATGGTCCTGCCCAATCTTCAATGATAACATTCGTTGCTTGGATTTCCTCTGTGCAATAGTGTACTGTTTCGTGATGTTTTATGTTTGATTTTATTAGCACAGCACTACCAGCATGTGCGCTGCCATCGGGGTGCATTGTATGATATGTTTTGTAGTTTTGAATTACAAAATAGCTCTTTTTAGTGAAGTGTGTTTCTGTGATAAGCAGAATATCAATTTTTTGTGTCTTTAGATACGCCTTAACCTCATGGGTATGTTTTGTCAGCCCATTGGCATTCCACAAGGCAATTTTTAAACAATTGCGGCACTCACCGTTGTTTAGGGGTGGCTCACAGGTAGGTAGGTAGGTCGGGTTATAAATAATACAGTAAATAGTATCTACTTAATATTATTTATTGCCTTTTCTTGTGGACTTGGTCACCGAGTTTCTATGAGTCTAGAATGGTACACTGGCCTTAGGATCCGTCTAATTTTGAAGTGTGCAAAGTCGCCACGCGGTTGCTTCTCTTCCGCAGAGGTCATGGAGGGTCACGCGTAGGTGTCGACTTCAACCGAACCACGTAGGTGCCTCGTGGAGCCGGAGTAGGTCGTGAGGTTTTAAGCCCGTTGCAGCACAGAGCAGATGCAGTCTTCGAGCAGAAGGATAAGCAGAAAGGTAATCCTGGAAGTCCAGATAAGGCCGTGTAAGCATAAGCGAACTAACTTTGCAGGCGGCATGACGGAGGTCAATGTACCGTTATCAAGAATGAAGACAGTTTACAACGCTAAGACTTTAACAGTTATTAAAGGAACACCTTACAAAATTAACTTAGGTTGTAAAACGATAGAAGCTTATAGAAATTATAGAAACTTACCCCAGCGGGATTTTAAGATAATTTAGTTGAGCACAGCCGTCGCGCTAGACGCCTTGAGTGTGACTGCCGGTGCGCAGATCGCAAATGAAAGATTTACCGTTAGGAGGCGTGGCCAATTGTTTAGAGATGCTTAGGCGAATGGTTTACTCAGCAACAACACGTATCGACAGTTCCGTACTAATATTTATAATTCTTAAGACTAAGAATACCGCGTAATTATTAATCTAATGACTAATCTAAACAAAGAAAATTCACAACGTGACAGTACCCCGCCAGAAACGCAGGATTTTGCGTGCTAGACAGCAAAATCCTCCTAACACTACTAACCGTTAAACTTAGCTATACGTTCAGACTTACTTTCATACTTCTCGCCTACATTCAAATTACAATATTATCGTCAAGTCTTTACGATACGACTTGAGACACTAACAACAGAGTATAATTATTAAGATTAATTAGATACTCATTAGCAAGTTTAAAATCTATTGAAATGATAAGACAATGCAATATATTAGGTTAAGTAATGTAGATGTTAAATAAACTTGTAGCTTTTAGGTACGTCACTAATTTATTTTAAAGATTTAAGTAGTTTAAGTTTTATAATTATTTAGTTTTATATCTTTGATATGCCAAGAACCCAGCGATTTCCCAGACATATCAATTAAGTCATATACTAAAGGTGATTTTTTACCAATGATTTTACACTTGATAAATTTAGGAGCTAGTTTTTTATTAAAGTATTTATCCTTGTCGCTCTGATAAAATGTTCTTTTCCACACTATATCGCCTATATTAAACTCAGCTGGTTTTTTACGTAAATTATATTGTTTACAATTCCTACTGTGAGCTTGTAACAATAAAGATTGTACTTTGTCAAATATACTACTAAGTACACCTAGATTTTCCGCGTAGGAATCGCGAGGTTGAAAAATAAGCTCATCATCGTCTTTAGTATTGATATAGTGTGAACCACAGGTTACGGTTTCGCGGCCGTATACTAGAAATGAAGGAGTGTAGCCTGTTACCTCGTTTACAGAATTATTCACAGCGAACTGAATTTTAGGTACCAGTTGATCCCAAACACGTTGATCATTATTTATAAAAGTTGAAATAGCAGTCATAATAGTTTTATTGTAACGCTCAACCGTGTTTACATGAGGAGAATATTTAGCAGTAAAATGAAGTTTAGGTACTTTATATTTTTCAAGCATTTGTTTTAACGTAGCACTTACAAATTGTTTACCATTATCCATTAGGATTGTAGAAGGTATACCATGTATTAAGAATACGTGTTCCTCTAGGATTTTAGTGACAATTTCAGCAGTAGCCCTCTTGATTGGAAATAGTAAACAGTATTTACTAAAACAACAAGTGACTACTAAAATGTAACAATTTAGTTTTCTAGTTGGGGTTAGAGGTCCAACCAGGTCTACGCTTATTACTTGAAAAGGTCTAGAACATTGCTTAGGTCTACCCATTTCACCTAAAGTTGCATGGTTTTGATGTTTATGGGCAATACAAATATCGCAATTAGATATTGCCTTTACTACGTCAGCGTGCATACCAGGCCAATAATACTTTAGACTTAGGCGTTTAAAAGTTTTAAAAATACCAAAGTGACCAGCTATTGGTTCCGAATGATTTTCAAGGATTATTTTAAGTCGAGATTCAGCTGAAACTACCTCTTTCCATTCGAATTCTTTGTTTAAGGATAATTTAACTTTCATAAATCTATATAAAATATTATTTTTCACAATATAATTTGGAAAAGACATAGGGGAATTTTGACAACCATTATATAAATTTAAATACCACAGATCTTTAGTTGTTTTAGTAGGATCTATAGAAGTGTCAATAGCTGAGACTGGGCAAGTGCGGGATAATGCGTCAGGAATAATATTATCTACACCGCGTCGATGCTTGACTTCAAAGTTAAATCCGGATAGACGGATACCCCAGCGCGCTAGACGTCCTGTAGGGTTATTAAGATTTATGAACCATTTAAGGGCTGAATGATCAGTATAAACTGTGAACTTTTTACCATTATCGAGATAGCATCTCCAATGTTCCAAAGCCACCAGAACAGCTAAGGCTTCCCTTTCGGTAATGCTGTAGTTTCTCTCAGGACCAGTTAATGTTCGACTAGTATAGGCTATAGGATGTTCAATACCATCTATAGTTTGAGTCAATAAGCCACCTACTCCATAATTACTAGCGTCCGTATGGACTTCAAACGGTAGGTCAAAGTTTGGACAAGTGAGTATTGGAGCAGAAACTAAAAGTTCTTTTAGTTTAATAAAAGATTCGTCAGCCTCAGCAGACCAAACGAACGGATTAGACTTTTTGTTAGTCGAAGTAAGTTTATTTAAAGGACCAGCAATAGTACTAAAATTAGGTACAAATTTACGATACCAGGAAGCAATACCTAGAAATCTTTTTACTTCCTTTTTATTGGTAGGGATAGGGTAATTTAAAATTGTATTTATTTTATCTGGATCGACGTGAAGACCATTAGAATCAACGACGTAACCCAAGTATTTAAGTTTATTACGAAAAAATACAGATTTTTCAAAATTTATAGTTAGGTTAGCCATTTTCAGTTTTTGAAGTACTTTTAAGAGTAAGGAAATGTAAGTATCATAGCTGGAATTTACTATTATTATATCGTCGATATAACAGAAGACTGAATTCTCAAATTCTGGACCATAGAACAATGTATCAACCAGTCTCTGTTGAGTAGCAGGAGCATTGGTTAACCCGAAAGGCATTGTCACGAATCTGAAGGTTCCGCGATGAGGAATATAAAAAGCAGTCTTATTTCTATCAGTTTCAGCAATTTCAGTCTGCCAAAATGCTTTCGACAGGTCAATGCTACTTAGGTATTTTGCATTCTTTAGGTTATCTAAGATCTCAGAAATATAAGGCAATTTATAAGCATCTTTTTTAGTTACAGAGTTTAATTTACGACTATCTAAGCAAAATCTAAGTGAACCATCCTTTTTAGGCGTTAATAGGACAGGTGAAGACCACGGACTCTCACACTCTTCAACTACACCCAACGTTAACATCTCGTCTAATTGTTCAGAGAGTATACGTTGTTTTTCAGGAGAAATTCGGTAATATCTTTGTCTGATAGGTTGAGTATCACCGGTATCGATATGGTGAGTTATTAAGTTTGTTCTGCCTAGACCACGCTTCTCGGTAGAAATATCTTTGAATTGATCTATTATATTGTCAGCAGTAATCCGCTGAGCTTCAGTTAATTCGTCGTAAGAATGTAATACAGTAATAGGTTTATTACTAACTTCAGCTACGAGTATTTCGTTTGAAGAACGAATGAGAGAAATCGAGTTTATAAATTTTGGAAATAGTTTAAATTTAGTCCAAAAGTCAATGCCTAGAATTAAATTCGATACAACAGAAGGTACAACATAAGCTTTTATAATATGAAATTGACTTTCAAAAGATACTGGTAGATTTATATAACCGATAGCTCGTAATGATTGACCACCAGCAGCAGTAAATGACTTAGTAGTATCATCCTGAAGTTCGAGACCTAATGACATTAAATTAAGATGACAATTATTACCCAATATAGTCACTGAAGAACCAGAATCCAGTAAACCACAAAGTTCCACTTCACGTACTTTAATATTTAGGTAAGGCCGAACATCATTTTTAGGTTTTTTATTGAAGATTGCTGTAATATAATAACTAGAGAAGAAAATTTTTAGTTTTGAAAGCCAAGACTTCCAATCATTTTCATCAAAATTTTTAGATTTGTAAGAAGTAAATAGTACTAATGTTATTTTTATAATTAATACTAACTTTATCGCAACAATCTTCAGCAATTAGTTTTTTGGTTTAGCATTATTATTATTAGACTGGCATTTCAGGGTATTTAACATTTTTAGTACCACATTTAAAACAAATAGGAAATCTGTCCGCCTTACATTGAGATAACGAATGTTCATTATTACGACAGCGAGGGCAATACGACTTTTTAGGTATAGGGCTTTTCGTATTGATTGCAGCAACATTAGTTTTAGTTTGATTATTAGAACTATTATTATTAGAATGTTGATTCTTATAGTAGTTTGAATTTTTATAAAAGTTATTATTATGTTTGTTATATTTATTATTAGAACTCTGTTCAGAAGGTCTAGAATATGCTAAATCAGGAGCTAATGTGTCTGCAGAAACTCTAGGAGGTTCCTTAAATTGCGAGTTGAATGACTGTATTTTTTCAAAGTTCTTACAAAGTAAACGCAATTCATTAATATCATTAACAGACGAAGAGTTACACAGCAATACGTTAGCATAACAAGGTCGAATATTATGCAGTAAAATTTCTAATTTATCTTGTTCAGATATTTTTTTATTTAATCTAGAAAATAATTCGTTCATTTTAGCAAAGTAAATAGTAATATTTTCAGAATCACCCTGAGTCCTATTACGTATTTCAGCAATTAAGCGATAATCATGATCAGCATGAGAAAATTCATCTTTTAGTAAAATGACCAAGTCCGCCCAAGCATTCACTGAACCCAAGACACTACGATACCAAGTCAATGCATCGCCTGTGAATAATTCCGTAGCGTAAGTTAATAATTTATTAGACGAAATATTACGAACAGTAATAAACTCATTCACTCTCTGAATAAAAGCATGGACACAAGACTTGCCGTTAAATTTAAGTTTTTGTAAGTCTCCAATGTGGGTACGATCACACTGCATCGATACTTTAGGTACATCACACGAAGTTGTTTGAACACTTGCTACAGGCTCACAGTTATCGGAAATCTTAGAAGGATTTTTAATATTATTTAAATTATTTAGCAAAGATGTCAAAGTTTTAGTTAATCGTTTTACTTCTGTATCATGCTTGGAACCTGAAGTATCAATTCTCCCTATGCGATGAAACAAATGATTACCTAAAGACCTAGTACGTTCAAAAAGATTTGAATCATATTTATCTTCTAACGTTTTTACTCGAGAGGCAAACTCAGATAACGAAATACCTACACCGGAAATATCGACGTCAGGTTCGATACCCGATTCACAAATATCAGAAGAAGGTATTAAAGGTATCAGTTTATTTAACTGTTTACGAAGTTCGAGAACGGTTGTTGCTGGCTCTCCACCGCGAATAAGCACTTCATAAGTTAGTTCATTCTTGTTAAGCAAGAAAAATTTTATAGGGTAAGCTTCCATGTTCAGTAGCGGCAACTAAAGTAACTACCTATTTACGATGATTACAGAAAATACAGTACTACAATTGGTGTTCCTTACAAAAATGCAATAATAAAAAAAAAAACTATCTACGCTTAGGTGATAATTGAAGCAAAGCAAGGGGAACTACTAGTTTGATAGCATAAAAAAATTCAAATATGCAAGAAAATAAATCAATTAGTGCGAACTGCTACGTATTACAACGGTAAAATTTACTTTAAAATTATATTTTTTTCAAATATTGTAGGTAGGTACAATAATTTTTTTAATTTTCAAAGTTTAGTCGTTTATAATACAGTTTGCAATATACACAGAAATCACACAGAAATATTACACAAAAATTACACAAAAATAAATGAGCACAATCTAATGCAATTTAGAAAAACAAGTACGTACCAGTTCGCTGACCGCTGCAATGCACCTTCACGCTCACAATCAAAATGTCGGCGGCAGAACCTGCTGTCTTTTAGTAAAACTCGATGCCAAATCCACAAGAACCACGTTAAAAGGCGCCACTGCGGCACTCCCCTTGTTGTTTAGGGGTGGCTCACAGGTAGGTAGGTAGGTCGGGTTATAAATAATACAGTAAATAGTATCTGTAAAGGATTGACGAGGGAGACGAAATGAGAACACCGAGTGCCATGCAAAGACTAACTTATTCAAACACCGACATTCCTATATATACCCTATGCGACACCCATTACATATTACCCACAATCCCCTTCTTTAAAAAAAAACAAAAAAAAAAAAAAAAAAATTATAGTTCATTAACCCTATTCATTAGCACACCGCGCCGTGACTGATAAGTGATAACAACATCGGCGTCGCCCGTGACTCCCGCCAGGACTTCAGGAGAAACCCCACCGATCAGGCACTCTCACTGTCCTGCCAAATTGAGTTACATAAGCATTATTGGTGGGTAAATCTCGCCTTGACTGACTAGAATCCTGTGAGACACCGGAGCCGTTCACAAAACTACCTACATTCGAATCTGTCATTAAATCATCATAATCATATGTTTGTTGTACGTAACTATCGCGCCGCAAACAGCTGTCGAGTGCGATCTGTTTACGATTACGACGAACTATCGTGCCAGTGTGTAGTGTTATCCAGTATGACCTTGAGCCATTTATGCCTTTCACTTTACCATTGACCCAATGCCCGCCCATGCGAATTTTAACCTTATCTCCTACAGATAAAGGCTTAAGATTTTTACTGCCCCTATCATAATATTTCTTCTGAGTCATCTGCCTCTGTTTCAATTTAATATATATATTTCTTACATCATGTACTTTAGGTTCTAGTAATTCCGGTGAACAAGGAAGAATACTACGCAGTTTTCGACAGTTTAACAACTCTGTTGGGGATGGTAATTCATTACTAATAGGCGTATTTAAAAATTCGAGCAAAGCCAATCTAAACTCAGATTTGTCATAAAAAGTTTTACGCAACATGGATTTAACTGTTTGTATTGCTCTTTCCACTTGTCCATTTGATTGTGCGTATCTAGGCGACGATGTCTTATGCTGAAAACCCCATTCACGACTAAAACTGCTAAATTTAAGTGATGAAAATTCCGGGCCATTGTCTGAAATAACTAATTCGGGTATGCCTTGTCTACTAAAAATATTTTTTAACGTATCAATCACACAAAGGGACGATAAATTATTTATTGTCTCAACTTCAACAAATTTACTGAAGTAATCAATAACTAACAGATAACTTTTATTATTAAAATGAAAAACATCTGCACCAACCTTTGCCCATGACCTTAACGGTATTTCATGCGGTATGAGTGGTTGTTTGCAGTTTTGTTTTCTATACGTTAAACAAGCCTGACAATGCGATATCATATCTTGTATCTGAGTATTCATATTTGGCCAAAACATTATTTCACGCGCTCGTAACTTGGTTTTTTCAGGACCTAAATGACCTACATGCACCTTTTTCAGCATATCCTTTCGCATGGCCTTTGGAATTACGATCCTGTTTCCTTTCCATATTAAATCATACGCCACAGTCAGCTCATCCCTAAAATCCCAGTAAGTTTTAACAACATCTTTAACATCACACTTCTGAAGCGGCCATCCCTCTTTTATTATGATTTTAAGCTCACGCAACTCGTCATCCGCGATCGATTTTTTCTGTAACTCAGAGAAATGTGTATCCGTCAACGTATTGCTTGCCGCAACCGCACATACCTGCGCTTTTACCTCTAAAAAATCACGTGGACAGGTGTCTATATCTGCGTTTGGTGCTACAGCCCGAGACAATGTGTCTGCTATGTATAAAAATTTGCCTGGTTTGTACACCAATTTAAATGTATATGGTTGCAACCTTATCAACATTCTTTGTAATCTAGGTGGAGCAACTGCAATAGGTTTATTTATTATGCTAATTAACGGTTTGTGATCCGTCTCCACAGTGACGTCGCTCCTGCCATAAATGTATGTATAAAATTTCTCACACGCAAACACACACGCATACAATTCCTTTTCAATCTGCGCATAGTTTTGTTCTGATTTGGTAAGTGATTTTGATGCAAAACAAACTGGCATCCCCTCTTGCATCAAACAGGCACCCAACCCATTTTTACTAGCGTCTACCGATAAAGTAATTGGTACATCTAACCTGTAGAAACGCAACACGGGAGGGTGTGTTATACAACGCTTAAGATCATTAAAACATTTCTCATGCACCTCATCCCAATGCCATTCAATATCCTTTTTTAAAAGCTCTCTCAACTTATAAGTCCTTTCCGATAAGTTTGAAATGAAATTACCTACGTAGGTAACTAAACCCAAAAATCGCTCTAAATCTTTAGTATTATCTGGCCGCGGCATGTCCTTTATAGGTAAAATATGCGAATCATCAGGGCGGATTCCACTTTGCGTAATAAAATGGCCTAAATACTTTATTTCTGTTAATCCTATTTTGCATTTCTCTCTATTTAATGTAACATTTATTTGCCTACACCTATCCATTACCTGTCGTAACCGCCTATCATGTATCTCCTTTGTATCCCCATAACAAAGCAAATCGTCAACGAATAATGTTACACCCTCGATATCATCGAAAAATTCATACAATCTCTTATGAAAAACTTCGGAGGCTGAAGATATACCAAATGGAAGTCTTAAAAATTTGTACCTACCGAACGCAGTATTAAAAGTACACAGCTCAGTTGACTCATCGTGAAGCTTACATTGGTAAAATGAATGTTTACAATCAAGTGTGCTAAAATATTTGGCTCCTGATAACTTGGCTGTTATCTCATCTAAAGTAGGCAACTTAAAATGCTCCCTCATAATGTATTTATTCAAATCGCGCGGATCTAAACAAATGCGTATATCTCCATTTGTTTTCTTCACTACTGTCATGCTATTCACCCAATCAGTAGGTCCTTCCACTTTCGCAATCACTCCTTGATCCAACATCTCATCCAATTTCTTTTTTACATCATCTCTCAACGCAATTGGTAATTTACGCGGCGCATGCACAACTGGCCTCGCATCGGCGCTTAACTTTATCTTGTATTCGCACGGTAAACATCCTACCCCCTCAAACACATCCGGATACTCATCCAGTACTTGTTCAGAACGCGTACTACTGCTGACTGTTAAAATCCGTTTAACCAAATTCAACTCATCACACGATTTTTTACCCAACACAGGCGGTGAAGTTACATCCGCAACTGTAAACATTAATATGTAGGGTCGGTTTTTGCACAAACATTTAAGCCTACATTTTCCCAAAACTTTTATGTTTCCTCCCGAGTAACTGACTAATCTAACACTGGTAGGCAACAGATCACACTCTTTTAAGCCTGTTTGCGATAAATACCTAAATGGCAACACATTTACGTCGGCCCCAGTGTCTAACTTGAATCGAACAGAATTCTTATTATTTAACAAAAGATCAACACACCAATCATCCTTCCCGCCCCTATATTCGTTCCCACGTACCTGATCTGTCATGGGGGTTTCCTGTACCGCGTAAACACTACGACACATTCTCGCGTAATGATTCATACGATTGCACTTTGTACACTTTTGACCGTACGCCGGACACTTGAACCGCTCGTGAGTGATCCCGCAGAAATCGCATACCGAGCCGCTCGCTCGCTCTCGTGTTGTTCCTCGGTAACGCGTGGTGGGCTGACCAGCGCCGGGGGGGGCGGCAGCGCGACCTGCGCCGACACCATGGCTGCTACGTCCTCCTCGCTCGTTCTGTGCCTGTGCATTGTGCACACTCCGTCCTGCCGGCGGCGACGCTTTGCTTATTCGCCGATCATTTGTAAATGCGCGGTTTTGGCATACTCCGCACCCGCCATCTTGTCGCCGGCGCACCAAATGCATGGCCACCTCGGTGTCTCTGTCTCGCTCTCGCACCTCGTCAATGCATCCTCCATCCTTGTCTGTCGTTATCGTGCTAGCCTGTATTCTGGAAATCTCCGCAGCATTGCAAATATTTAATGCTTTTTCCAGGGTCAAATCATGATCTCTCAGCAATCGCGCCCTCAAAATATCCTCTCGGATGCCACAAATAAGCCTGTCCTTGACGAGATCATCCTTCAAATCCTTAAACTCACACGTCATCGCTAACCTGTTGAGTTCAAATGCATACTGCTCAACTGATTCTTGTTCTTGTTGACTTCTGGTAAAAAATTTATGCCGTTCCACCGTCAGATTCTTCTTAGGTGTAAAATATGCTTCAAATTTTTTCAACACGCTTTCAACTGTTACGCTCACGCCGCTGTCTATCGGAAAGGTTTCGTAGACATCCCTACACTGCTCGCCGATTATGTGTAATAGTATGGCCACTTGCACTTCTTTATCTTTATTTCCCAGCTGACATGCTTTGAAATATAGGAGGAACGCCTTTTTCCATCTTATCCACTGATTGTTCAAATTACCGGAAGAAATGTTCGTTAGATCTTTTTCAAAACAAAATGGCGGTGGTGGTTGTAGCACAGAGTCCATTTTTTGCTCTGATTTTTGTCTTCACAATCACAATTTGCAACAACTGCAACGTATTTTCACCACTGGAGCGTGAAATATGCACAAAATTACAATTTTTTCACCGGCTGCGCCATGTAAAGGATTGACGAGGGAGACGAAATGAGAACACCGAGTGCCATGCAAAGACTAACTTATTCAAACACCGACATTCCTATATATACCCTATGCGACACCCATTACATATTACCCACAGTATCTACTTAATATTATTTATTGCCTTTTCTTGTGGACTTGGTCACCGAGTTTCTATGAGTCTAGAATGGTACACTGGCCTTAGGATCCGTCTAATTTTGAAGTGTGCAAAGTCGCCACGCGGTTGCTTCTCTTCCGCAGAGGTCATGGAGGGTCACGCGTAGGTGTCGACTTCAACCGAACCACGTAGGTGCCTCGTGGAGCCGGAGTAGGTCGTGAGGTTTTAAGCCCGTTGCAGCACAGAGCAGATGCAGTCTTCGAGCAGAAGGATAAGCAGAAAGGTAATCCTGGAAGTCCAGATAAGGCCGTGTAAGCATAAGCGAACTAACTTTGCAGGCGGCATGACGGAGGTCAATGTACCGTTATCAAGAATGAAGACAGTTTACAACGCTAAGACTTTAACAGTTATTAAAGGAACACCTTACAAAATTAACTTAGGTTGTAAAACGATAGAAGCTTATAGAAATTATAGAAACTTACCCCAGCGGGATTTTAAGATAATTTAGTTGAGCACAGCCGTCGCGCTAGACGCCTTGAGTGTGACTGCCGGTGCGCAGATCGCAAATGAAAGATTTACCGTTAGGAGGCGTGGCCAATTGTTTAGAGATGCTTAGGCGAATGGTTTACTCAGCAACAACACGTATCGACAGTTCCGTACTAATATTTATAATTCTTAAGACTAAGAATACCGCGTAATTATTAATCTAATGACTAATCTAAACAAAGAAAATTCACAACGTGACACAATCGAATTTGACAGCTTTGTCGTGAGGGCGATTATTAGGTTGGTCAGGGTAGTCAGTTGTTGCATCATTTGTTTCATAAGATTCATAATTTCTTGCATTTCGTGATGGTCAGTATGTTTTGTCTCAATTGTTGTACTTTCAGCTTGATTTTTGTTGGTAAGAGCGTCTCTGTAAGACTGGTATTGGCTATTCCTGATTTCTTTTTTGGTAGTATTTTGGTTTTCCGCTGCAACGTTCTGTTTTTTATTAAGTATATTGGGTTTTCTGCGTTCTGGTGCCATTGGAAACTTAAGACTTTGGAGGTCTCTGTAGATTTTACATCCCTTATAATTTGCCGGGTGGTTGCCGTCACAGAGAACGCATTTTACACTGTCTGATCTCGTTTTCCTTATGCAATTGGTGGAGAGGTGGTCACCAGCACATTTGATACACTTAGGACTACGGCGGCAGTACGTTTTAGTGTGTCCATATTGTTGGCAATTGGAGCACTGCGGTATTTCATGTTTCGGACGAGGAGGTTCAAACGTTACTATACAGTTCATTAAATCTCTGACTTCATCTAAGCTCTTATTGTTTTGATTGGGTTCTAATTCAATTATGAACAGAGGTAATGGTTTTTTGACGTTCTTTGTTTGATGTTAAATATATTGGTACAGGTATGCCCCATTTCTTTCAATGCTATTTTGATTTCCTCTAGGTCAGTTGAGGGGTGCATATTTTTGAGAACCACTTTAAAGCTTCGTTCGTGTTTAGGTTTATAGGTAAAGAATTCTGTGTTTTTTAGTTCTAGTTGGTGAACAATGTTTCTGTATGTTTCTGCATCGTTTGACTGTATTTTAACCTGATCATTGTTCATAACTTTGAGGTTATACCTTTCACGGGCATGTTCATTAAGAATGATGAGCAGCGGTTTGATATTGCCCACTTTGTCAACAAATATCGGTGGGGGTTTAATTGTTTTCACAGGAGTAGTAGTATGTTCTACCTCTAGGTCATCATTTTCTAAGCTAGCAAATCTGTTCGTAGTTGGTATTTGCTGACTCTGAGACAGCCAGTATGTATCCAGTTTGGTTTGTTTTTGATTTGTATTACTTTCTGGGCTTGAATTGGGTCTCTTTTTCCCAGTGACTTGAATCCAGTTATCGTCATCGTTACTTCCATGGGGCTCTGGAGTTATGTCTTGTGTGTTGGTATTTGTGTTTGGATAATCACCGAGTGACATTGATCTTGGTCTGGTTTCAAACATTCTTTTATCGAGAACTTGCTGCGTAAGTATTTTTTTGTTAATTTTAAATATGACATGAATAAATAATTGAAGCTGTAATACGTTGTATGGACATTTTACATAGATGTAGAGAGTAACAAAGTTTTATCCACAATTAAACCAATTTTTTTAAATTTACATTCAAATAAATACAAAAAGCTAAGAAGCTTAAGGCTATAATCAAATAATGTGTCTCCCTGAGAACTAAAAAACAATTTTATTATTTACCAATTTTATACTTTAATTGAAACACGAACTAAATAAACTACGTTACTAAAATTATGAAAATTGTATTGTTAAAGCTCAATTATGTTCTTTCTATTTTCGCTTTGAAAAGTCTGTACTAATATTATACCTTGTGGATGCCACAGGCATTAAATTCAAACACACTTCTTGACGTGATCAAGGTTTATTTCCACAGATTAAAATTTAAACAATCTCATAAAATACTTTACTCAACAAACTGACCGATTTGTTCGGAAAACGTGTTTTTTTTTTGTATAGAAGCTAATTAAGGATATTGCACACTTAAATATGAAACCACAATACATAGTAGTTTTCTTAGACTTTGCATTAAGCCAAATTTACATCACTGTATGTTTACGAGAATTTTTATTGTTGATGAAATTACTGTCGCGACATTCAACAAGTTTCGTAATGTTAATTAAATTAAATATAAATGAGCCTTCAGCGTGGCTAAGTAGCCTCCTTGTTACTAGCGCATGATATTTATCATTATGGTAACTGATATTTTGAAAAAAGGGAAATGAATAATATCCCAAGCTATGAAAAAATCATACATGTCATGTTATTAATATGATAAAGTGTTTATGGCTCTGGAAATAATAAATTTAAGAACTCAATGTACCACACTTTAAGACAATAAATATTCTATTCTAATAATCTACTTTGCGCTTTTTGCACGTCGTGTGCGTTACTGCATATAATTGCATAGGTTCTATTTTCACAGACTAAAAAAAACCCGACTGCTTAAAAAAAAGAACTAAAAAGATAAAAACAAGTATAGCATTATCTACATTTAATTCATTAACAACAAATGAAATATGTCAAACTAAATTCTGTATGATGTTGCAGGCGGGGACAAACAATACTTTGTTACTACTATATAACTTTGTTTGTCACCGCCTGCAACATCATAAAGAATTTAGTTTGACATATTTCATTTGTTGTTAATGAATTTAATGTAGATAATGCTATACTTGTTTTTATCTTTTCAGTTCTTTTTTTTAAGCAGTCGGGTTTTTTGTTTTTTTAATAATTATTTTTTATTTCACTCTTTTTAGTTCTTTTAACCGACATGTTTTTTTATATCTATTAATTTGTAGAAATCAAATCTTTTTGAGATCAATGAGCCTTAATCGTGAGTTAAACTATCAAATGCAAAAACAATTATTCAAATTCGACCGGCAGTTTCCAAGATTAGCGTGAGCGAACATACAAACTAACTTCCACCCACTTCGGGCGCGCGAGCGTGCCGATATATAAATTGGTAAATTGTGTTTAATCAGTACTATAAATGTGATAAGAAGTATATATTTTTGAAATGGTCTTTTCATGGCCTTTTATTTGATACCCATATTACTATGATGAAAAGAAAATCCATACCTCCCCCCCTTTTTTTTTCATTTGCCGGCGCCATTTTGAAAATTTATATAGCCTATGTCACTATCACTGTTTCGACGAATTCAACGCCACCTCATTTGTCAAAATCCGTCTAGCCGTTTGGGCTGTAGGGCGTGCCAAAGAAATAGACATACATACATACATACATACATACATACATACATACATACATACATACATACGCTCGAAAAACATAACCCTCCTTCTGACGCAGTCGGGTAATAAAAAGTGCGTCACGGATATGCGCTGCACCAGCGAGCGATAATTTATATGAAAAATACACACATACGAGTATCTACGAAAGACGAATCTTTAACGATTTATTAAACAGAGGTGTGTGCTGTGGGTTCGAACCCGAGACCTTTGACTTTGCAGTCCTACGGTCTCCCACTCGGCTATCGCTGAAAACATCAATTCATATTCATATCTTAACAAGTGGCATTGTATACCGTATGTATACAAACACACTATACTAAGAGCAGCAAAAGCAGTGGCGTAGCGTGCATTGACGGGGCCCCGTGTAAAAAAAATATTTGGGGGTCCTTATGAAGGGTAAAGATCTCTCACAAAGGCAAAAATATATTTGGAATATAATTAAAAGAAATATTTATTCATCATCATTATCTATCTGTCACTTTTACCAAATTTTTTACCAACAATTCAAATTAAATATACACTCGCCTTGCCTTTTTTTGTCAAACTGATTCATTAAATCGTTTATAGCTGATGATGACTTCAGTTTTTATAAAGTGTCTGCCTCTACGGACAATACTGAGAGGTCTGACAGGCGTTTATGCCCCATCGAAGTTCTCAGGTATTTTTTTACTTTCTTACTCGCGTATTTTAGGGGTCCTCGTATTCCGGAGGCCCCGTATAATTGATACGGCAAATAGGTACGGCGCGGCGGTAGCTACGCCCCTGAGCAAAAGTAACTCAACAATTTTAAGACACAGCCAAACACATACACAACACAAGCATACTGTAACTCTATTGGCAACAATACTTAACCAAACGTATAGAGTTTGTAGCCAAGAAAATGTTGGAATAAATATTGCATAGATGTTTCGAGAAGGTTACAGGCACAGCCGTAAGATTAATGTTCCGGATGCAATGTACCGGTAAATTGCACTGGCAGTTTTCAGATAAAATTCCAAGAAGTAAAAGATAAATAAACTAAAAGACGTTACATATTTTATTAGTACATACCTGCATACAAAATGTTAGCAAAATATTTTTAACAACGGTTTGGAGCAGATATTATTTTTGAGTCACGCTCTGAAAATGTTTCCGGAGGCGGTTGGGGTGAAATATCAATAAGCACCACATATTTGTATAATAGATAGATACGGTGAGTATAGGCGCCAACTTTCCCAGTACTTAAATATTCGCATGATGTCATGTTGTTCAATCGTATGGTAAAAAGTATAAATTGTCACGCTTGGTTGCCACACTGTTGGACGGACGCCTATCTCCAAAGTCTTTGATTAGAGTACATCGTGTTTTTTTCTACCATTCAATTTATTCAGTTACAAGGTTCAAATTGGCTCGATGCGAATACGCTAGACTGG
The DNA here is from genome assembly GCA_905147285.1 of Hypena proboscidalis. Taxonomy (NCBI): domain Eukaryota; kingdom Metazoa; phylum Arthropoda; class Insecta; order Lepidoptera; family Erebidae; genus Hypena; species Hypena proboscidalis. The sequence continues at coordinate 7,958,784 of LR990130.1, forward strand.
TTAGCTGGCTTTCACCGCGAGTCCTGGGTTCGATGCCTGGGTCGTGCAAAGTGTTATTTGTGAACTTTCCGCCAGGACGGTGAATGGCGATAGGTACCCCCTATCCCATGGGACACGGTAATATAGGAGTGATGTTATGTTATATTAAGGTTCAATATTGAAAGAAAGAAAGAAAAGATATTTATTCTGACAAAAATAAATAAGAAAATAAAATACTAAACAAATTTTTTGCCAGAAGTGGACACCATCTCAGCCATAAGCTGCAGAGCAACAAAGCCCTGCAGCGCTGATTTTCTGATGGTGCCAGAGAGAGGACGGACGATATCACATAAAAAATAATAATAAATTAAAACTTTAGTAAATATAAATTGATGTTTAGTATGTACTCAAGTCTTAAAAAAGGTATGATCTAAAATTAAATTAAAAAAAATCAAACAACAAACTAGAATAAAACTTAACAAAACAAAACAGAGAAAACAAAAAAATAAAAAACATAATACTAGTAAACGGAACGCAACCATGGCGCTCGGGCCGTAGCGCGAAACAAATGGCCAATGGTGGCGTTCGTATAGCAAATAAAAGTGCAATATTGTAGAAATAATAATGTACATTCAACTGTAATTAAACTGGCAACGCTTACTATATAAAAATATTTTCTTTTAAGATCAATCTGAACCACAAAATTTCCAACTTCACCAGTGTCAATTTCCTTGGAAAAGTTTACTTCATGCTTGCCTCCAAATGCCTTGTATTTTCAACGCGAATTTTGTAACACAGAATTTACATATATTCCGGTGCCACAGCCTATGACAGAATGGAAGCGAATATAGCGTGTCACCAAAATCTTTTCACCTACATGCATGATGTTTTTTTAAACCGGGGTTTTCTCCTGGGAGAAATTCTCTATTGCGTGGATTTCGGGGAAGGCTTTAGAAAAGCAATAGATAGGAAAAGGTATATGTTACAGGATATGTGTGACATCTAGATATTGTATACAATTCCTAGGAGATCTATCTAAAATATGCCAGGCTCATTTTAGCAATCAGTATGCGTATTCCGTAAAAGCAATTTATTCAGCGTATTTAAATAAAGATTTGACTATAATCGAAATTCTATGAATAACAAGAAGCCAAAATAAATATTTTGTTTTATGGTACAACAAAATAAATATATAAAAATATAGTCATGTGCGTAAAAAAATCGAGTAAACATTTAAGTAGGTATTTAGGTAATAAACCCATTTGTGTAATCTAAAATACCCAAATCAGTAGTCAGTCTTCACTATCTTAATAGGTTTTGTCTTATATTTAAAATAGTAGACTAAAATTAGGATTATATTCTAGATTTTTTTGCCGACAGAAAAATATTAAAAGAATTTTTTCGTTAGGTTTTTTTCAATAGTTAATTTCTTTCTATTTTTCGGAGATATAAACAGCGGTCTACCTCAAGTGCCACGTTGAGCACGGGCGGTCACTCTTACAGCACGCTTCGGAATTCTAAATGCTTGCTGCTAAATTCATTTCAAATACGCCAAAGTAATAAATATTCCCCTGTCCCCAATGCGACACTCTAACATCAATTAGTTTTCAGGATCTCAGAGTAATCCGTGGACAGCATTGAGTGATAAATCCGCAGACAGGCAGTGAATTTCAATTTTCGTATCACTTGACAGCAGTTACACAATGCCTTTCAAATTCGACACGCAGCTGCACGTGGTTCAATCTTTCATTAGGACTCTGTATGCTTTTTGCTCTACGTCCGATTGATATACGTCAGAACAATCGACATAAGATTCGGACAGAATCTGATTAGAGCTCGACTGAGCTCTGTCCGAATCTCATGTCGATTGTTTCAGATGTAGTACAAAGGTGCCATCGCGGATTTGTTGGAATGTCATTATAATTAAAATCATAATTTACGTTCAAAATAGTACGCGTATGTTTTACATTACACACTTAGTAAAAACATAAAGTTAACCTTAGTTACAAAAACATGTCTGTCAGAACAAAAACACAAGACCCGTCAACACATTTTGTGTCACCCCTATTTGAATAGAAAGACGGAACAAGTATGATAACTCCGTAAATCAACAACTTCATATCCGCTTATGTAGGTAGAACTAACACGTTTTACTGAATAAACGACATAAGCTCTCTGGTAAAACTAACTTTATTTTAAAATTAAAAATAACATAACATCACAAAACATAACACTAGCTAATGGTCACTACAGGCCATGACCATACCAATATTGAAGAAGGTTTGTCTGACGATAACGGTGTTATAAGTGCCTAATTTACCTATAATTTCAGAAGAATGTCCGCCCTTGAGCTCGCTCACAACAGCTTTACCACCATCAAAAGTTACCAGAAGGGTCCTAAATGATAGTGGGGCTATTGCTATTGCTAACTACCGGGCACAATTCCGAAATCCGTGCTAACTTATGCGACAAAAAATCAATGATGAGACAAAACTAGCACATTGTATAATAATATGACTGAAATGAAACAAAGGTATTGAATGATATAAAGTGAAAGCTTTTGTGAAAATCTAGCCTGTATTGTTATAAAACTTGTCAGAACTTGTTTTCGTGTAAAAGTTCTGTAATTTGAAACTTATAGGTGTCTGTCCTTGTTCAGTCGAGTGGACATTAAAAGGTGATTGGGACGAAACTCATATCAGAGTGAACAACAATCTTTTGTGCCACAATACTTTACACAATACATAATACACGGCACATTGTTTGTTTTTCAATATCTTATTTAATCCAACAGCTAAAGTATGTTTGGCTTGGACGTGATATGAGAACCCCACTCTTCCCGCAATTTCATTGTTTACTATTTATGAATGTCAAAAGCGTATGGGTGCGTTCCATGTTTTACATTTTAAATAACTTATATTTATTAATTTTAAATCTAAGTTTATGTAATGCTTTATTATTATATTATTATAGGTGTAGTTGTTTCTTATTTATGTAATTTAGTTGTTTTTTATTTATGTAATTTGATATTATAGTTTAAAAATATATTTTGTTTTGTTTGTTTGTGACACAAAATATTATAATATGTATTTTTTTTTGTTGTCACACTGGTCCTTAGTCACTGGGCGCATCAGAACTATCAGCGCTGCGGTGCTTTTAGCACTGCAGTATTGTGCTGAGATGCGTACCATTTCCGGCATTTTAAATAATGTTTTATTTTATTATTATTTTTTTTAGTTTTAGACGCAATTATGCTAGAATGAATGATTTTTTCTTCTTTTCTTTTTCAATATACCTATTCGTTCAATTTTTCTTAAATATCAACCTTAAAAACATAAACATAATGTCTTATATTTATCTTTATACATTATTGAATAAAACTTATTTATTAAACTTATTATTTAATTAAAAAATTAATTTATATTTGTATTGAAAATGACACTTTATGAGGATACAGTTAGAAAACTATGGGACCGACAGGATTTCAACCTGCGACCTTCTGCACACCGGGCAGCCACTTTACCCACTTAGCTAAGGTTCCTCTAGCCAGGACTCTTAATTTCTCAACTGTATGTTACGTCATTACGTGACATCACATTCATCCCTTTGTACATCTTAAGTAGGAAGGTCAGGAAGGTACTTCAAGAGATTCAAGAAAACTTAAACGGAAATATTGCGCACTGTAGTTGTGCATGGTGGGCGTCAGTAAGGGTGCCGATAAGTTACGCTCGCTTCGTTTAATATAATGTATCGAATTCTACGGTTTGTTGACTCGAATACTAGTTTATCAGTTTTCCACAACATTATTTTTTTGTAAAGTAATGAAATGTTCGGTTCATTCATCCCCAAAGCACTCAGACTCAAAAAATATCCAACATCTATAAATAAATGCTGACATGAACTTTCGACAGTGAATTTTGAAAGTTAGGTTGAAGTAGTAGGTTGTAGGTTATGACAATGTCAGATAGAATAGGTAGTTAGGTATTAAACGTAGCTACAGCATTTTTCCATAAGTTACCATTATAAAAATAATCTATTATCTGGTAACTATTTTTTTAACCGACTAAAAAAATAAGATTCGTTATTGGACTCATATGCATGAATGTATGTAACTTTGTATGTTGGCGATTATCTCGGAAAATACTAGTTCGATTTCAATGTTGTTTTTGGACTTTTACTTCTTATGCTTTAAGGAAGGTTTAAGTATAATATAATTTGTCTGATAAATACCTTCTGAGACCAGCAATAAAACTCTTTGAAAACAAACAACTATTGAACCGCGTTTTATGTTATCTTTAGTCTGTATATTGTTTTCACCATGACATAATATAACATCTCGCCTTTATACGCCTTAAATTGTAAACAGATCTATCGCGTCTACCTTTTTTGTGCTTGGAAACATTCATGGATTTTGTTGATTCAATCTATAATTTATATCAGCAAAACAAATCGATTGCTTTTTGATTACTTCAATCGAACCTATATCTAAAAGTATTACTAACCACAAAATAGACAAGATAATATAGTAAAAAAAACCGAGTTCCGAAACTCAAAAGCAAATAAATAACGTCAAAAATAGTTGTTGATGTCAGTGCTTCTAGATTGCCTAATGAAAAAGAAAGGATTGGCACCGACATCAAAAACTATTTTTGCGTTCGCTTTTTGAAGGTTGGTTATTCTTTTTTATTCTTTGGTATTACTATTCTTCCAATTTGGTGATCATTCAAGTTATACCCTATATATAAATAATTCAATACGCCATAATGTAAGCAATGGTTTAGTTTGTCATCAATTACGTGTCAAGTAACTAGTTTTTTTCTGATTAAATTTTCAAGTTTCTGCAGAGCCCAACTATGTCTTAAGAAAAGACGTCTTTAAGACAAACTTAGCGACGGGACGATTGATTACACCGGATGTCAATCCTACAGAGTGGCCTTTGAACTTAGGCGTTAATTTGATGGACGTAACTTTGTAAAACTTTTACTTGAACCGGCGACTGATGGCGTGGGGTGAGTCCTTCTCTGGAAAGGTGATTGTTTGCACATCAAGGAGTCGCCCCGTCTCTACTTCTCGATGTCTTTCTCTATATCTATACTATCACGCCACCTAAGACGTCTCTTGGGTGGTGGTTGGGAGAAGAGTCTCTTGACCAATGTCGCACCTAGTCAACGCCAACGCTGTACCCTCTGCTAATCAAAAGGACACGCGGTAAACCACCATACCAGAATTTGCTACGGGATATGTTTTTCCTCGAGATCACCGCTTCATTAATGCCCCTCACAACGATATCCTCGGCAGAACATTATCTACCGGTTCTGGTTGCAACGTACCTTCAAATGCCATTGTTCGACCAGCAGGCACGCGGGCATGCTCCAGGCACCCCGGTATTGAAATACATACCTCTACTATACCACTTATTTAAGTAGAGACAGAAGTATCTTCAAGTCTACCTGAGAGCACTCCATCTAGCAATTTTCACAATGGTACAAGCATATAGATAGATCAGAATATGAATTGATGACCTGTAACGTAATCATGCAAAATTATTAACTCCTTTTTATGTTTCTATATATTAGTATAATAAACATTATCTAATCATTTTGCATATTACATATTAATGTAATAAATTCATTCATTCATTCTCACAGGAAAACACAACACCTTGCATTCACATTTGTTAATTTTACTAAGTAAACGCAACAACCTGGTTCACACAATGACCTTATGTTAATTAAACCAAAAATGTTTGTTCGAGTAAATGCTGATATTAAAATATGTATTAGGTACACTGGCGCGGTTTATATATTTTCATATTTGTTGTTGTTCTATTTGTTGTATGGTTTTAGTTCATGTTTCATACTTTGACGCGTGTATATTTTTGCTTTTTACGACGTATGTAATGAACCCACGTGGAGTTCTGATGGTAAGTGTAACTACAGCCCATGAATATCAACATTTTACAAAAGCAGATTGTAGACGAACGAGTCACTTCATCCAAGGACTGAATCATGTCCCAGTAATTTTAAGGCTAGGAGCCTTATCCTACACACTATTGAGTTCGGATTAGAGATTGGGATTAAAATTTTGACATTTGTCACGCAACACTAGCGCACAATTTTATTAAAATTGTATTGGGTGATTTTTTTTAGAACTAAATGAAATCGAACTAACTCGAATCATTTCACTTTGGCACTCTTGATTGAATTTTCGTTATGTTAAAATGGAACTTTTGACAAAACGAATCGAGTATTGAGTTTGCGAGCAAAAATTAACAATAGAAAAAAGGTAACTTTTGCAAGATCGAGTTTCTTTGGTAATTTTTAAGGTATATAATTAAAACTTCGTTAAAATAATCCCGTTTACAAGAGCTCTACTATAATATTGAAAATACAAGATGTTTAACTTACTAAATTAATAAGTCAGTAGTAATATCTTTACGTTATAAAATATCCTAGTAATATCTTATATATGACGGGTGGGTAGCTCAAACCCATAGATATCAAACCGCTGCAATACAAATTCAATAAAAATAAATGATACGAATTCCCGATGGCGTTTTCTTTTCAAGGCACGTTGCAACTGTATCGTAGATGAGTTAATGTTAAGAAATGTGCAGTTTAATTACTTGTTCTCATGTGCAATAACTAGATACAATTGTATCATGCAATAGCTTCCTAAGTTTCCATTAGTTAGACTGACTAGACATATTTAGAGTGAATACGTAGTAACTTTTTTTAGAAATAAGTTACTAAATGTGAATGGAAAGAAGATGCAATAGGGTTGTTATTTGTTTTGGAGAAGGGCAATAGCTAACCTGCGATATCCATGAGCGATAGCCTGCGGGTAACAGATTTAAGGCAATCTGTTGCCTGAGCAAAAACTGGCCCGAGAAGGTTGTGCGACGTGTTCTTCGCGCGCCTTTTATAAGGAGGGAGGACTGGGCCTTCCAACACTACGACGAGACAGTCAGTTTGCACGGCAGTCGAGATTCCTGGGTGCTAGCGTCCATGCGCGAGCAATACCTGGCACCCCGGTCATATCACGTTAGCGGAACCATAGTAAAATAGGTAAGTAAGCCAACTCCCGGCGTTTAGGAGCGCACGATACCTAAACTTGCTTGAGGCGTAGGGTTGTCACTTGTCAGATTGATATTTTAAATTACCTGTACTGAAATTATTTTTTTAATTATAAAAAAACGTTTTTTTTACAAAACAAAGCATTTATTTATGTCAAGTCAAAGTCAAATCATTTATTCCATGGGCCCCAAAGGGCGCTTGAACACGTCAAAACAAACATCAACGTTCAAATAAATAAAATTAAAATAAAACTTAAGCTAATTAAATTATAATATGAATTGCAACAAAATGATTTGAATCACCGGAGCTTAGATTGATTTCAATTCAACTTTGAGGTTTGAATTAAAATCAATCCAAGTACCAGCTCCGATGGGTATTGCCTCATGAGAAGAGCTGGTGAGAAACTCATGTTCACCATCTTTTCAAATAATTCATACAATTTTGTTTGTTTATTGACAATAATTGTTATGTGTAAGTTATAGCAACCAAAATACAATGACTAGAAATGGTTATGGAGAGAATAATACTTTGAAATTAAATTCTTTGTCAAATAGACCAATATTATATTAATAAAATTATCCGTAGTATATAACGTTGCAATCTCTTACACTTAAAGCAGAAAGAAAAAGGAGTAAAAACAATGTGTGCATACATACTGGTACTAGAACAGACATAGAAAAATGAAATAAAATCTAAACTGTAAAATTAAATGCTAATTATTTATGCTCCTAATGAAAAACAAGCATAAAAAAAATTACAAATTTGTGACAGAAAAATATAGCAGCGCGTAACCGTACCTAATTTTTTAAACAAACACCGACCGCTCACAGTAATGACACGGCCCGCACTACCGGTGACCGAGTGAGTGGCCGAGCGGCGTAGTGTGCGTGCTTACGTACATGAACCCGGGGCGTGGCAAGCGCTACGCGTACATACAAACGGCGCGATGTACCTTTGTTCGAAGATAACTTACTTATCTATTTTACTATGGCGGAACACACTAGGTTTTAGCCGTGCAACTCGGACATAACCAGCGACTCTACCCGGGTCGATGGTATGCGTCAGGCATTTCACTGTAAAAAAAAATATAGTTTAAAAAAACTAAAAAAACACGCTTTTAAAGCACATCAAACTAAAAAGTGAAAAATAATTCTTATTATAACCTGAAAATAATAATAAACGAAAAATACTAGTACTATTGTGAAAAAAAGCGTGGGTCGCTCGATAGACGAAAAATATGGCACAGAGCGCCCCACGCTTTTTTTCACAATAGTACTAGTATTTTTCGTTTATTATTATTTTCAGGTTATAATAAGAATTATTTTTCACTTTTTAGTTTGATGTGCTTTAAAAGCGTGTTTTTTTAGTTTTTTTAAACTATATTTATTTTTCACTTTTTAGTTTGATGTTATTTAAAAGCGTGTTTTTTAGTTTTTTTTTAATCCTGGCGATCCTAATCAGGATAATGAGATAAATTTATGAAATTATTATATTGTCGCTGATTCTTTACAAGTGTAGAAAGTTTGAATTAAATCTGTCCGTTTAAAGTGGGTCAAAATCGAGTCCAAAGGAGTCGGTTACATACAAACAAACAAACAAACAAACAAACATACAGGTGAAGCTAATATAAGCGTGTTAAAAAGGGTTGATATTTGTTTATCATATTTTTATCTTAAGACTTGATTTGGTCAGCTTAAAGCAAAAGCGATAGCGAGTAGAAGCTTAAAATAAATAATCATTCGTGATATTCTTTCATTATATTTACATAAAGATGTAAATAAATACAAAATTCCTGTGAACTTAAGTCAAACAAATTAAGGCTGGTTATAAATTCATTTTTGTTTACAAACCCTTTGAGGACGTAAATTTATAATGGATGAATAGTTTTTGAGTACCTACTGACGTGCTTTATAAAATAAACCTAATCAATGTTGATGTGTGTGTTTAAAAAAAAGAAATATCCGTAAATTAATTATTAATATTATTAAACTTAAATAAAGTGGTCCTACACTTTATTAAAATTTGCACATACATACATAACATAAAATGACGCCTATATTACCTAGAAGGATGTGGCAGAGGTGTACATCACCCACATTTCACCTGTTATGTTTAGGTACCATGGGATAGGGGGTGCACCTATCGCCATCCATCGGGCACAATTCTAACTCCGTGCTGCTATTATGGAGTTTCTGACGGAAAGTTCACAAAAAACAATTTGTGCGACCCGGGAATCGAACTCGAGATCTCTCGGTGAGAGACGCATACGCTAACCACTAGTTCATCGAAGCAGTTTTAAATGTTATTAAGATTTACGTAATGAGATTATGGGATAACGCATTCTAAGCCACGAATAACTTATATATCTGGCAAATATATTACCTTGGAAGCACGGAATCACATAACATACGTATCACTTAGGCGCTGTCTCCACGAGCGAGTGAATCGCGGCGATATTATCGTCGTGCCACGTATTTCTATACACTCTCTATGGAGCCATCTCCACACGGCGATATTATCGCCGCGATGCGACGAGTGGCAACGAGCGTGCGAAATGTCATTACATCGTCGCTAGCCCGTCGCTACTAGCAGCGGGCTCGCCGCGCTCTCGCGACGAGGGCGCAGCGGGCGCGCCGTCAAAGGTAACTGAATTCTTTCTTTTACAACGCGTCGTCAAGGAAACGCGGCGATACCGTTACGAGTCGCCGCGGAAACGCTGCGATTCCGTTACGACTCGCGAAGATACGCGGCGGAATTATCGCTCGTTCGTGGAGATTCTCCGACGATATAAGGGCGGACTCGTCGCGATTCTCTCGCTCGTGGAGACAGCACCTTAATCCTTCCCTGCGATATTAAATACATTGAAGAAGATTCCCTTTAAGTACCCAATGACGTAACACTCATACACGTCTGTGTTGATATTACGTATTTATATATTTATATCAAAAAAGCTGAAGATATTGTTTGTTTGAACACGCTAAACTCAGTAAATACTTCTTTAAATTAAAAAAATGTTACATAAGTAAATTTAATAGGTATCGAGAAAGGCTATACGGTACTTTAAAATCACGCTATAACCCACCAGAGCGAAGCAGAAGTGTTTAACGTGGGTAATACCGCAGGGACAAGCGTTCCTCAAAATAAACGATATTTCTTCACGTATTTTATGTTAGAAAGTTAACTAAGCTTGAATACTATTTGATCCTTTATGGCTTTTTCAACTTTATGAATTTATTCATAGTGGTTGATCATATTTTGTGAGAAAGTGTTATCTTACTCGTATAATAACGAAATTCACTTTGTGATGGAGTACTTACTGTAATAAAAAGAAATAGATTATTTAAAAAAATAAAATTATCACTTTATTATTTCTCTTTCTTTATTTGTTAACTTATTTTATATATTTTTAAGTATGATTTATAGAAAATACAAAAAAAAACATTTAAAAATATAAAAAAAACAGTTGAAAAAGATATGGGACCGACAGGATTTGAACCTGCGACCTTACTGCACACAGCTAAAGCGGCTGCCCGGTGTGCAGTAAGGTCGCAGGTTCAAATCCTGCCGGTCCCATATCTTTTTCAACTGTTTCTTAGTATAATTTGCTAAGCATAGCTAAATGCTATAAAAATAATCAATTAGAAGATAAAAACAATGTCCCACCGACATCAGGTGCAGGGACCAAGCTGCCGATGGTTAGGGCTCCAGAGAGAGGAACCTCTTCATGATGCGTGCCGTGTTCGAAAGGACCGCCTTTTGCATCTGGTTCTTGGTCCAGCCGCCTAATGCGAGCCTCTTAAGGTGTTGGTCGAGGCTCTTTGCTATCAGTCCATTGACTGATATGACTATAGGTACAATGATGGCCGAATCCACATCCCACATGTCGACAATCTCGTGTGCCAGATCAAGATATTTAATTTACTTTATTACTCTTTTTTTTATATAAAAAAAGCTTACTAGCAATTTGCAAATACAAATTACTAGTATTCTTGTTAACCCCCTCCAGCTAAGCTTAATTCGCTTGTGTTAGGAGGAAGTTCACGTCCGTGGTGTAATGGCCAGGATTTGAACCCACGACCTCTCGATCGTAAGACCGATGTCTTATCCATTGCGCCACGGCCGCTTAATGATGAACACATTATCATATGATCATCCTAATTGCCGATCTTCCGAACTTTTTTTTTTCAATTAAATTGGTCGGCTTCTAGTCTAACAGATTCAGCTGAATATCAGTATTTTACGTGGAGCTACTGTCATCAGACCTCCACAACCCAGTACGAGGTAATACGATACTCTTTGTTAGACTAGCTGTCAGACTTTCTGGTCTCTGACTACCCGTAACGACTTCCATGGCGGTCTTTCTTCTTCGTCGTGTCGATGGCTGAGACAAAAAATATTTTGACTTGCCCTCGTGGTGAAAGGATTAGCCAATTCGCTTTGCAGAACTAGCGAATTGCCCAGGGTGCGCCGGACGTAGGTAATCGTTGTGTACGTCACTCGGAGAGGCTCCTTTCATGCACCCCATGGCGGTTTAAAGTGCACAGAAGTTAAAGATGGTCACCCATTCATGGTCGACCGCGGTTAGTATTGCTTAACCTACAAGATAGATCGGTCCGCGCGTTTTTGACTTAGCCACGAGCTCTTCGTCCTCCTACTCCTCCACAAGTATTATATCTGAACTAACCCTTACTTAATAATATTATTAATTAGAAATTAACTCTGTCGTCTGTCAGTTGTGCTTTGCTTGGGGTGCATGAAAGGAGCCTCCCCGAGTGACGTACACAACAACTCCCTACGTCCGGCGCACCCTGGGCAATTCGCGAGTTCTTAAAAGCGAATTGGCTAATCCTTTCACCACGATGGCCAGTCAAAACCTTGACTACCTTACTGACTCTCCAAAATGCCCTTCCACCTGCACAAGAGAGGCGCTCATAAACGCCGACGAGAGCGCCATAACAGTGGCCACTTATTGCGCCAATAAAATTTGACTCAGCCATCGACACAACGAAGAAGAAGTTGTGCTTTCACGGCTAAAATACTATACCGATCTTGATGTAAAATGGTATGGAAATAGTTCAAGACCTGAGGAAGGATATTGGCAACTTTTTATTGACATATCATCCACGTGGGCAGTGCCGTGCGCTGTAGTTAGTATTTTATATAATAAAACACAGCACGTAAAATTCACCAGTGATCAATGCGCTTATTAAAATATTATAATTAGAGTTTAACAATGGTTGGCCACAATTTTAATTTATTCAATTGTATTCACAGACGATAATTTAATTACTTTACATGATCGTTGTTTTGATTTACCACAAACTGTTTTAATTAAATTTAATATAAAAGTTTTGAAAATTACGAATACAAAATTATATTGGAAAAATGCTCTTTGAGTCAATAAAAGTTTAGTTCTTAATGACTTTACTAAGAGCCACAAAAAAAACTAATGTAACCATCTTGTTTTATACACTCGAAGTCAAAAAAATCGCACCTTTGCAAAAATTTAATTCAATTCGGTTTATGTCGCGGTTAATCCTTTGTATGGTTGTTTTATGCTATTTATTTGAAAGCTTGGTAGGTATAGTGACAGTAAAATATCGTTATTAGGAAAAAATATTCAAACTAAGAAGGCAATTAAAATTACAAAACAACAAAAGAAATTATAAAAAATGCTACTTAAAACCTAGTGCAACCCCCCCTTGCTCTAATAACAGCTTCCATTCGTTCTTGCATAGACCCAATCAGCCGTACCACCCTATCTTGAGGAATCCTATTCCATTCTTCAATTACAGCATCATGGAGGTCTTGTAGAGTTGCTGGGGCAGGATCACGTAACCGTACTCGTCGTTTTAGTTCATCCCAGAGATGCTCTATTGGATTCAGGTCTGGATTTCTCGCTGCCCTCTGCAAAACTGGAATTCCAACCTCGTGCAGATAATCCTGCACGATTACTGCGGTATGGGAACGAGCATTGTCGTGCATTAAAGTGAACCCATCCCCAACATATCCTGCATATGGGACTACATGCATGTCCAGCACCTCGGTTATGTACCGATGAGTGGTTAGTGATCCCTGACCACGAGCACCTCCAGTCCGGGATACGCAAACGAGTTCCGCCTTGTCGTCGACTGAAATTCCGCTCCAGAACATGCAAGATCCCCCTCCATATGCCACTGTCTCCTCCAAGCAAGCTTCAGAAAACCGTTCGTTTTGCCTTCTGTACACTCTCCTTCGCCTATCGTTAACGAAGAGACATACTCTCGTCTCATCTGAGAAGAGTACGGGCCTCCATTGTTCAAGATCCCAGTTGAGATGTTCTCGAGCGAACTGTAATTGCTCTCTACGATGCTGTGGCGTTAATTTCGGGCCCTTGGCTGGTCTTCTGGACGCAATACTCCTTTCTCGCAGCCTTCTTCTAATCGTAGATGTGCTCACTGCGGTTCTACGAGCCCCACGAAGTTGCTGTTGCAGCTCAACAGCATTGGAGAAACGGTTCCGCAATGACGTCGTCACAATGAAACGGTCATCTCTCTCAGATGTACAGCGCCGTCTTCCTGATCCTCGTCTCCGGGTGTAGCTCCCAGTCTCTTGGAACCGTTGAAGCACTCGACGAATGGCAAAACGGCTCAAGTTCAGTTGTCGAGCAACATCACACTGTCGCATCCCTGTTTGCAGTAGTGCTATCACTTGAGCGGCTTGATCTGCAGTGGTATCCATTTTATAGGGCTGTTTTCTTGAGTTCTGTATTTTCAAGTGTTTTCTGCAACGTTTGGATGTCGAATGACCTAATTTTAATGCTTACTGCCCTTTTTATAGCCCTTGAAAGTGCGGCAAGTTGTGGTCTATGTAACGAGTATTTGGATATCATTTTCTTCAACATGCAGTACATGCGGCAGTTTAAGGAATTTATTATATTTATTAAGAAGTTTAATAAAAGCTAATTAAATGTACTTTCAATTAATATTAACATTGTTTGGGGTAAACTTACTGGTTTGCATATTATTAGGCTTTGTAACTTATTTTCAGGGAGGTGCGATTTTTTTGACGCCGAGTGTATAATTATATATAAAATGGTACGTGGCGAATGGGTGCGACGTAGCGACATTTATTTCATCCACAGGTTTTAGACATAGTCAGTGTTCATTCCATTAGTTAAATTTCTTTTTAAGAGTATTCAGCCAGTTATTTTTGTATCTGACTCTATAAGGATAGACTCACGCACGCGCGCCGTGTTTGTATACTAGCGTCTGGGTTTAATTTTAATATTATTAAGATTTTACCTATTTTTATAGACAAATCATATCTTAAACATTATGCCATTATGTCAAAATTGTTTGAATATTTTTGTTTTTCTTTAAACGTCGCCCGCACTAGTAATAACTCTTGTGTTGCGAGGGTTCTCACAAACATACATTTCACACACATAAAGCACAACACAGTCAGAACAAATCTTTGTGTGATTCGCAAGTCCTATGTGGGGATCGAACCCACAACACCAGCGCAATTGAAAGTGGCGAGGCGTCCGCTTTAACCACTACGCAAACCGTGCACTCAATTGAGTTACACACAAACTGAAAAATTAAAATAATAATTTTGAAAAAGTGGGCCCGAATAAACATGCATTTTAGTGTTTTAGATATGATTTGTCTATAATAATAGATAAAAACATAATATCAAAGTTAAACCAATATTACTTCTGTATGAAAAAGAGCCAAGCAATTGTTTCCCGTTAACCATATTATAGTTATCAAAATGGCAACAGTGTCACTTCATGTATGTCACATTTTCAGAAATGTGACCTTTTCCAAGGCGTTCACTAAGGGCCAATTACATTTGCCATGGCAAAGAATTTAGCTTCGATTAAAAACTCATTTTGACAAGCGTAACAAGTTTATTTTTAACCATGGAACATACAAGTGGCCCATACACTACCATTGTCATTGTTTTACAAAATTATCGAACCATGTTTTGTGTCATAGACGGCAAGTGAAAGAAAACAATACATTGTAAATCCAGGCAATTCTATTTTAAAGGTAAAGGAAACCTCCGAAGTATTGCGTTCAGTTCAGAAATAAATTCACAAGCGAATGCTTTGGTACTGTTATTATTCGCTATCGCCTCCAACAGATTTACACTTCTATTCTATTATATTCCCCGCGGAATCGATTTCAACGTTGAACGGAGTAAACATTATTATACAAAACTGAAAATAGCTTGTTGATTTTACTTTATGTTTAGTACAGAATAGGTTGGAGTTCAAAACTCACGTTATATATTATATTATGTAGTTATAGTATTTTATGTACAGTAAATAACATTATGACAACCCCGCTTACCGGTGATGCAGTACCTATATTAGTCTGCGTGAAAGAATCAGAAGCTGAGCGACAAAAAAATATTACCAAAAAACCTCGTAAAAAAATAGTTTTACGGCTTTTTTCCACTGATTACGGAAAAGTAAAGTTACCTCAAGACTATCCCAATAGGTACAAGTGCAATGTCCCGGTCAGCTACGGTTCTTTTCATTTTGAATTTGGCAATATTATTCTTATAAATTTACGATACTTTTCTGACTTGTAAATTTATTCTAAGACTAATTTGCCGATGTGTGAAGCTTTCCAATGAAATATTTTTGAACTTATCGTCTCAAAATCATGTATCATCTGAATTTTGAGTCACTGGTAAAATATATATATTATTATAACATAAAAACACGCTCTTATTTCCCAGACGGGTGGAGGTGTACAACACTTACATTTTACCCGTTATACTTACGTCCCATGGCTGAAGAGATACAATTCTTGTGCTTTTGTGAATTTCCTGACAGATATTGTTTATTTAAAATAAATTAAGATTACAATTTTATTTCACTTCATTCAACTAAATTACTTGGAAGAAAACGTGTGTTCCATTTGGTAGTCTAATTGTTCTTTAAAGTCAAACTAAGTAACTTCCTCTACTCCACATTCAGTGAACAAACACAGTAAAGTTAACACCCTTGATTAAATGCAAATATGGGCAGGTAACATTACACTTTGTTACATTAATGTAAGTAGTTGAAAGCTCACCGTTCTGAACAATATATTTCATTTGTGACATTTAAATATATTTGTCTGGATAAAGTTGTTCAAAGGCCAATTGAGCGTGTATAATGTAGCACTATTTTCATTTTATTCTCACTCAATTTTGCGGTTAGTTTAGTAACGAATCTAACTAGTATGATATTATATTTCACCAGATAAGAGCTTTTTTGTGTTATACTTGTATTATAAAGCTGAAGAGATCGTTGGTTTGTTTGTTTGTTTAGTTTAAGGCGCTGATCTCAGGAACTAATAATACATATTGAAAAAATATGTTTGTGTTGGATAATGAGGAAGGCTATAGGGACAAGATTTAAACGGCAGGGGATGGGAGTGGTAAGGTTAGGTATAATGCGGGTAAACCCGTAGGCAACAATTAGTACAAATATATCTGATGAAATGTGGCAGAATGTCAAAAACATTTAATGTTTAAACATACAACAAAGAAAGATTTCTCTTAGTGATATCTGATTGTTAATTGTCAAGGTACTTTTGTAAATCAAAAACATAAATACATAGATTTATAGTTAAACCTACAAAGCTATCTTGACGATCACAACAATTTACATTCTATTTGTTTTTATTCTTTTTTTTTTCTTAAAAAAAAAGCTTACTAGCAATTTGCAAATACAAATTACTAGTATTCTTGTTAACCCCCTCCAGCTAAGCTAAATTCGCTTGTGTTAGGAGGAAGTTTACGTCCGTGGTGTAATGGCCAGGATTCGACCCACGACCTCTCAATCGTAAGACCGATGCCTTATCCATTGCGCCACGGCCGCTTCATTGTGGAGGTGGGGATTCTTTCAAATTAAACCAAATGATTCACATTTCACATTCACAACCAAACATTCACAATTTTTCTTTGTCAACATTCACAAGGAAAACTATAAGTACTATACATTTTAAAGCTGGGGTGTATGAATGGAGCCTCCCCGAGTGACGTGTGTACAATGGTTCCCTACGCCCGGCGCACCCTGGGCAATTCGCGAGTTCTCCAAAGCGAATTAGACTCAGCCAAAGCTCAAAAAGTTTGTTTGGATAAACAACTACTCTCTACTCTCAAAAACAACTAGTCCGCATTGAATAATTGTTTTTATTGGATTAGCTCATTTATTGAAGAAGACTATAAAAAAACTGCCACTATAGTCTAGTGGTTAGCATAGCGTACAAGGTCTCGGGTTCGATTCCCGGGTCGGGTAAAGTTATTTGATAACTATCCGTCATGTAATTCACTACAGCAGCATGGAGTTGGAATTGTGCCCGGTGGATGGCGATAGGATCACATCCTATCCCATGGGGTCTAAACATAACAGGTGGAGTGAGGGTGTTGTACATCGCTGCCACACCCTGCTAGGTAATATAGGCGTGATGTTAGGTTATGTTATGCTATAACAAAAGCGGAGTAGTAATGAAATACTTATGTTGCGAAAATGGGCAAACCTATTGAAAGCCGAACAATACAGTAAAACGCGAGGAAAACTCGCGGGCAACAGCTTGGTGCCCTATTAACTTATAATTATTACAAGTACCTTATACTTATAATTTTGTTTTTGAGCAATTTACTTTAATATGATCTTCTAAAGATAACGTTACATATTTTTTTATGAATCGAAAGAAAAAGATTTTGTTTTTCTTTTTGAAACATTTACTAAATTTATAATTTATCTTCTTGTACTATAATTTCAGGAATTAATTAATTTTAATATCATGTTAAAGACAGCAAAATGTAGCTTCTAGCAAAACACCCTTGTTTCAAAACGGTAGCCTTAACGGACGTAAGTAAACTTCAATTATACACGTACACTGATTAAGGGTACGATCGTGACAGAAGGGATTACATCAGGCTATAATTGAAGAAGGCTATAATTAAATGAAACCGTGCCTAATTCCATGAATCACACGGGTTTAATCGTTCATTCTAGTTAACAAGTCCATGTAAACAATGTGAGGCTTCACTAATTAATGTAAAGCCAAAGTAAATTTCAAGAGGGTAAAACGTAAGGCTAGCCGCACAAATGCAATTATATTGACAATATTATCAGCATTGACTGACGCGTCATAAAACCCAAACATGCTGTACGATCTCGCTACCGTACATCTTTGCTGCTACAGCAAATTCATTTGTAGGTCGCGGTCGCGCGCCAGCAATTATATAAATAACATGACTCCACAAATAACTTTGAGTACATTGACTACCGTGGTACGAACCTATTGTCAAGAGTAAGAGACACTAACTTGATCTTTGTAACATAACTTAACTTAATAAACATTGATTATAGTGCTTTTATCTCGTGTGTACTTCACCAACTTAACATAACTACAACTAAATAGTGTAAGAGCTAACTGACTCTTACACATGCCGTAAAATTTTGACAATAATATGGCGTGTATGAGGGTTGCTTTTGTGTTTTATTTTCTTCTTTAGGTAAAATTCTATAAACCAACAAAATGGTCGTATTTCAACTTAAATAATACACGTATACTGATAACGACAGGCCACAATTAAATAGGCATGATGATATTTTTTTTTATTTTTATATGCAATGGAAACCTCTTGATTTTAGAAACATTAATTACTTTGTTAAAACGTAAACTGCCTGAGATAATACAATTTTAAATTCACAATAATAATAGACTCACCCAAACGCCCGCTACATAAGTGTGACGTCACATTTAAGTTATAAATTTTGTTTTACATTTGTTTGATAGCTATACAAAATATTTAGTTTATGAAAATGGTTTTATTCAGAAGTTGCTGTAAACTGTGAGGATAATTTAATAATAAAATTATATTTTAATAATTTCGTACTTCAAAAATGGACTCGGCTATGAAATTTTGAATGATAATAAAATGAGTTAGATTTATAGTATGTAACAAAAAATTCTTGCATGTGGTTTATGTTTACCTATATTTTGATAAGGCATCGTATATTTTACTATCTATAGATCAGTCACCAAGTCACCATGCCCACTGTGAAGATTAATTATAAGCAGAAACCGTGCCTTCTCCATGAATCACACGGCTTTAACGTTAATTCAAGTTAACATATTTTTTTCTATTTTTTTTTTTTTGAAACTACTCCCGCACTTGGCACACATTTCACACACACAAAGCACAACCAGTCTCAGAACAAATCTTTGCGAACCACACAAAGATTTGTCCCATGTGGGGATCGAACCCACAACACCAGTGCAGTGGAGAGCGGCGAGGCGACCGCTTAAACCACTAGACCACACGTGCAGACTTGTTCACGTTGTTGTGTTTAAAGTTGGTGTATCTAGCAATGTCAAGAAAAAACCACCACTAACCCATGCGTGAAGACGTCGTAAAACCTTATGCCCTCGAATGTGTTACATATTCGGAAAAGATAAAACGACTTGCCAAATCTTTTGCTTGCCTATGCATTTTGGTATTATTGCCTACGATACCATACTGAACACACATATTGTTACTCATGGAAGGCTTTAAGAATTCACAAAAAGCCCTTAACTTCAATGGCATAGTTTACTGAAACTTTATTGAATACTACACTTTTTCTATTTTATTATTCAAACTATATCTAATAGCTGCTATTGTGGTGAGTCCGCATATCGTGGTAATGATTGTTATCGCAAAAAAGTTTATAGTTAGTAAAATAGTTCTTGAAGTCGGTGCTAAAGTTGTTTTTTTGTTTTATGCATGCCAACTCCAAGAACTAATCTTTTGAGTCAGTTTTTTTTTAATTTAAAATATTTTTTTTTTAATGAAGTTACTCTAACCATTAAACATTTTTATTGTTTATGGAACGGTTACGGATATTACTTTAAGGATATGATATTTTCTCGTTGTAGTAGATTTTCAATCTGAATATAGCTCGAAATAATACAGCTAACGGTCTAAATTTGCCTTAATTTAAAGAATTACCTCTTTCCTCTTATCTGTTGAGGGTTTGTTTCGGCCATCATCAGCTCAGCATCATGTGATCCTCACTGCAAATATCTAAATAGCACCCGATTATTCACAAAAAAAAAAACAGTGAGAAGTTTTAAAATTTGAGCTTGCCCTTGATTTTCCTGTGATTCTACCATCAAATTCAGACTCGGTGATCGACGCAAAACAGCGCAGAGATGCGCTAATATTGGCTCTTTAAATGTCGTATAAACCGAGCAGTCGATTGATTTAGATGTAATAACACCATTGCTATTTGTAAATAATGATAATTATGGCAAACAAGAAGATGTGTGTGGTACCCGCCCGCACACAGAGATAATAAATGCTAAGGTGTAACATTAACTCTTCTTAATCTATTCTTTCCCTCTCGAAATAAGGACCGCCACCAGTCGATACGCCTTTAAAATCAAGGTTCGGAATCTTCTCCTCAACAAAACTGAATCGCCACCATAATATTTATTATTAGTTCATATATTTATATATATTTTATTTATTAAATATTTACTTATATTTAAGTATTTTGTTATGTAGATATTATGCATAGGTATATATGTATATACGCACATATTTTCATTATGTATTCATTAATTGTGTTAGAATTGGAGGTTAATCACAAGTTTGTATGATATAAATACCTTTATTTATATACACTTAAGGCTATCAAATTTATTTTAGTTATTTAAACAACTTATATCTGTAAGTTTCTTTATATTTTACATTTTTGATCTACTGACTTAATATTTGAAAGTATGTGAATTGACCACAATTCTTAAAACGAAGTTTAAAAATATTTAATTATTGTAAAACGTTCTAAATTATTTTGAGGAATATTTTAATATTTATTTCCTATTTTTTTTCTGTATTAATGTAATTTTTAACAAACAAAAGGAAGTACAAAATGTTTTGTAATGCAACGTCCATTAACAGCGCGGGATTCTCTTGACAGCTATCGCACAAGATGGACGTTGTACTCTAAAATTTGTAATCGCGTGTGAAAATACTGTGATATAACAAATATACATCTACCTACATACATTTTGTTTCAATCTGCCATCTCTGATTTTATATCAGAAGTGGGATAAAGATCAAAATGGGTAGCGATGTCGACAGTGAACGATACGATCGACGTTCACGAAGCGTTTCAAGGCGTTCTCGTCGTCGTAAGCGTCGTTACCAGCGCAGTGCCAGCTCAGAAAACGATTCTTCTACGTCACGGTCAGAGCGCGATCGTGACTGGAGGACTAGGCGTGCCAAACGTAAACGTCGCCATAGGCGGCACCATCGGCGCAGTGCCAGGACGGAGAGCGTTGGTTCCAGGACCAGAGACAAACAATCCCTTATGCAGGGAAGTGAAAGCGCTAATCCAGAGGCTATCCTTACGGGTCAACAGTTGTCGCAGGCAAGTAAAATTATGTTAACGATTTAAGATTTTCTTCCGTTTTTTTTTTTTCTCTGTATTGTAATATGATAGTTTAAAAAAAAAATGTGGGATAACGGCGTTTGACTGTTTTTCTTCTAATAACTAAGATAAATAGTAAATAAATTACAAAACAGCGTCTATAAAGTGAAATCATACCGGACGACTGTTGTTAAAACTTAAAAGCCAGTATGCTTAATTTTCTTTTCTTTTTCTTATCTAGAATTACAATATGAGTAGAACGAGTAACAGCTACAAATTATTTTATAGTTAGGAAAAGGAATAGAATTGTTTTGCTTATAAATTGTTTAATTTCTACTCTGATACCTCATATTATTTATCTTGTAAAAGAAATATTTTGAATTGCATGTTTCATTTCTTATACTTATGCAATTCGCGGTGGTGATAAACTCACCCCGCATCACATAGCTCCTGAACATAACGAGTGTGGGGGTTTATACACTATTGCCACAACCTTTAAGTAATAAAGGCGTAATGATATGTTATTGCTTAAATATTATTTTGCGAAAATCCATAATTAAAGTTCGATACTTATTGAGATATTAGACTTTAAGAATCATTGATGACCGTAAGTAATTATAATTCTATAGCAGTGAATACTACAACCCATATATTAAGATTAAATTAATTTGTTGTAGATTTATAAGCTATTCAAAACATCTAAATATGGTAAATTATTCATGATATACAAATAATTCTATTGAATGCGCGAATTCTGGACCAGGTAAGATTTGGCCAGATAAACGCTAAGCGGGAGAAGAAATCTACTACGCAACACTATTCAAATGTTAGAGGCACTAACCTGGCAATGATGCGGCAGCCGTCCCCTCAGTGTCCGCGCTTCTCGTCTTCTTATACAGCAATACAAAAAGGATATATATGTGCAGCGGGGTCGCTACTTCCGGTTCCGGCCGCGAAAGCGCAAGCGACGTGCGTTTAGGTGCGAGCGTGGATTTCAACTGGCGCGGCGCGGCGCGGTGGGTGCGCATGCGGTGGGGTGCGCGAGCGGCAGTGTCCGCTCGATAGATCAATGCACACTAACAAGTGAAGTAGTGTGCGTGAAATACTAAATGATTGAATGAAGGATTCGCGCTTGGCGCGAACATTTGCCCCCGGTCTTAAAACAAAAGAATTGGTTTTAAGAAAAATAGCGGGACAATAAAGAAAAAAAAAATGATGCCAATATTGTAAGACGACCGGGGTACAAAGAAATTATTGAGTCGGTAAAGCGCATAAGCGGACGACAGGTCTTTTATAGATGCCTGTCGCCGTTTTGACAGTGGCGACCCTACAAATAGAATCACTGCCGGGGTGAGTCTCAATGACAACACCCAATGGCCAAGAGAGCGGGGGCATATTGTCACTAATGATCAAAACAATAGTTCCAATAGAAATTAGATTGGAGGGTGTGTTCCACTTTCCACGAGCTTGTAATAAGTGAAGGTACTCCAATTTCCAGCGGTTAGAAAATGATTGGATCATTTGATCCAACAAGCGGTAGCGTTTTAATAGGTGTGCAGGTTCATTAGGAACTGCACTAGAAGGTAAATGATTGAGTGGTGCAGTCATTAAGAAGTGAGACGGCGTTAAAGCAGCGGGCTCTGACGGATCCTCACTCAATAAAGTTAGCGGACGCGAATTTATGACGCTTTCAATTTGAGTCAGCACAGTCAATAGTTCCTCGTATGTCAGCAATTGCGAACCTATTGTTCGGTGCAGATGCGTTTTGAATGATTTCACCATAATTTCAACATTTCCAGAGAAATGTGGACTTCTTGGCGGGATAAAATGCCACAGTATACGGTGCTCGGATAGTTCACTCGAAATAGAATTATTATAATCATCTGAGTTTACAAGCGAATAAACTTCAGATAAAGCATTCTTAGCGCCTACGAAATTAGTCGTATTATCGGAGTACATAACTGATACGGAACCTCGGCGAGCGAGAAAGCGTTTGAAAGCGGAAAGAAATGAGCCCGTACTCAAATCTGTGACGAGTTCAATGTGAACTGCGCGCGTGACCATACAAACAAAAATACACATATAGGCTTTTATGGAACGCACTCCGCGTTTTCTATATGGGATAATGCTTAAAGGCCCTGCGTAATCCGTTGACGTAAATTTAAAAGCAGTAGCTTCGTTCACGCGGCAAGCGGGAAGATCACCCATAAGTGGGTATGATGGCTTAGGATTAGCCTTAAAGCAGAGATTACATTTATGTATAACTGATCTAACAGCGTTGCGGCATGACAAGATCCAATATCTTTGTCTTAATATAGACATTAAAGTTACCGGACCGGTATGACAATTAGAGCGATGATAATGTGAGATTATTAAATCAATTACATAATGTTTACGCGGTAATAGCATCGGATGCTGTTGATTATAAGACAAGCCTGCTTTTCGAAGTCTACCTCCAACTCGTATAATTCCGTTTTCGTCAAGAAACGGTACAAGCCTTTGAATTGCATTCGTACAGCGAGCACTTGCTTTGATATTTTTAATAATATCAGGAAAACATGATTGTTGCAGAGCTTTGAGGATTTGCAACTCAGCAAAGCTCATGTCTTCAGCGGTAAAAATATTAGAACGCGGCAATTTTTTAATAAATTTATATATAAAGGCGGTAATGCGTAAAAGTTTATTCCATGAGGAAACGCGAATTGAGAGGTCTAACAGCGGGTTAGGAGCCTCGTCAGTTATATGCGTAGCGGGCAGAGCAATAATTTTCTTAGATTCAGGCAATTCGGAATCGATTTTAGCGGGCACTATCGATTTGATAGGCCATTCACTAGGATCCTGACAAAGCCATGCGGGACCAGTGAACCATAGCGGGTGATTAACCAACTCAGCTGGCGAAAGTCCTCGAGACAGACAGTCGCTAGGGTTGTCTGTTCCAGCCACATGATAGAAGCAATTAGCAGGAACGGCGGCGGTAACCTTTGTAACTCGCGTAGCTACAAATGTTTTAAATCTATGCGGAGAAGCGGTGATCCATTGTAATGCTACCATGGAATCAGATAAACAATAGATTTTGTCAATAGAATGACGTTTACTATAAGTATCAATTACGCGGCGAACTAATTTTGCCATAAGCAGACAAGCGCAAAGTTCTAATCTAGCGATTGAGATAGTTTTTAACGGAGAAACTTTTGATTTCGCACAAATCAGGCGAATAATCGGTACTGATTCTGTCTGAGTCCGAACATAGATGGTAGATCCATAACCATGTTCTGAAGCGTCAGAAAAAGCAATTATACAAATTTTTGAGTTTAAACTAACACCGAGATGGCGCGGAAAGCGTAATTGTTGAATGCATGGCAACTCGTGAATATATTTCTGCCAAATACCTACAATTTCTGAAGGTGGGGTATCGTCCCACTGTAGTTTTAAAATGTGAAGTTTTTGTAAAATAAGTTTAGCGTAGAAAACAACCGGAGCGATAAGACCTAGTACATCATAATGGCGTGCGATTAAAGATAAGATATTGCGCTTAGTTACTGGGCGGTGTTCAATGTTCACATTAAACATGAAAGTGTCACAACTAGGCGACCACTGTAAACCTAGAACTTTTAAATTCGATCCGGGCTCTTCGAAGTGGATATTGGCGACGTGTTGATCCGAAATCGGGAGAGTTTTTGTCACCTCAGGTATGTTACTAGCCCATTTGACCAGTTCAAGGCCCCCGGCCCGTAACGCTTCGCGTAGATTATCGCGGAGCTGTACTGACTCGAGCACTGAAGGCAGCGAGCAGCAAACATCATCCATGTAGGTATTGTTTTCTATAGCAGCCGCGGCGAGTGGAAAACGCTCGCGCTCGTCGGCGCAAAGTTTGCGGAGTACGCGCATTGCCAAAAATGGACTACTACGCATGCCAAAACATACGCGGTTAAATTGATAGGTATCTAACGGTAAAGCGGAATCGAATCTGTATAAAAACTTTTGGTATTTGCGGTCATTTTCATTTACCAAAATTTGCAGATACATCTGTTTGATGTCGGATGTAAACGCAACTGCATATAAGCGGAAATCTAAAAGAATGGTAAACAAGTCATTTTGTAAATTTTGTCCCGTATACAAAATGTCGTTAAGTGACAACTTTGAATCGGTAGCGGCGCTCGAATCCATAACCATCCTATATTTAGTGGTGGTTTTATCCAAGCGAGCGATTGCGTGATGAGGAATATAGTATCCTAAAGACGTGTCTACATTTCTAAGCAGCGATATATACCCTTTTTGTATATATTCCTTAATTATAGCATCATATTCCACCTTCAGGGAAGGGGAGGCTATGAGTTTGCGTTCTAAATACATAAAGCGTCTTTTTGCGGTAGTAAAAGAATGACCAAGTGATGTCTCGGGATTGCGTGAAAATAGTAACGCCACAGAATAACGTCCCGATGAATCGCGCGAAACACCATCAGTAAAAATGCGTTCATTTTCTATGTCAGCTGGACTAGAAGGCAATACGCTTGGCACTTCTTCCAGCTGCCAGAATTTTTGAATTAAATTATCCAAATGCGGTTCTTCTGTAACGGTACAGAGAGAGATATGCGGGCGATAATTATTAGCGTAGGTATTTGAACAAGCGGTGACCGTGTAATTATGAAGCGAATTATCAACGGTCGATATTGGTGCGGTACCTAAAACTATGAAACCAAAGATAGTTTCAAGTGCGGATGGCATGCCAGGTGGCCCTGAAGCGCGCCCTGACAATAATATTTCGGAGAACAACGGAGCCCCAATAAGAAAATCTATTTCAGAAGGCGTACCGAATTTCCTATCTGCCAGCGGTAAATGTTTAACATAAGATAAGCGAGACACATTTACCTGTACGGTAGGTAAACGGTCGGTGATACGATCGAGAACAAAAGCATCTACTGAAATGAAATTGTCGTTAAATCGTGACGACAATGTCGTAGTAACTGCACCTTTTATTGGATTAGTACTACTGCCTATTCCTTTCACAACAGTATTAGGTACCTTATTGGGTTCTAATTTTAATTTTGCACAACATTTCAATGTCATGAAGTTACATTGACTAGCGGAGTCAATCAACCCACGAATAAGCACTCGACGTCCATTCGAGACCGTGGCATAAACTTCGACAGTACCCAATAAACATGTCGTATCTTCCGGGTCCACCCGTGGGTGCGTATTGCAGAGCGATATGTTTTGATTTAAAGAAGTTAAAACCTGTTTTCCATTCTCTGAGTTTTTGTGACAGAGCAATGTATGATGCTTACCATCGCACTGACGGCAATGATGAAGCGATTTACAAGCGCCACTTGTATGCGTTATACTCAGACAATTAGTGCAACATTTATTTAGTTTCACTAAGTTTAAGCGTTGCTCAACAGATAGTTTATTAAATACTGAACATTTATATAAATTATAATGATCGCTTTGTTTACACGATGGACAACTTGTCGCGAACGAAGCGGAGAATGCGTTGGTTTTTCTAGAAACCGGTTTGTTATCAACGGCGGAAGCGGTCAGAGGCGTTGAATGCCTGCTTAAAATATTACTTTGTTCACGAATATAATCGATTAATTGCGGGTAGGTTTGCGGTTTGCCACGCATGTGCATATCAAAGGCACGCGCGGTTCTAGAATCTAACTTATTTAAAGCAAGTTGCAACAGTAAAAAGTCAGTCAAATCATCTAACTTGAGAGCTTTCAAATTAGAGATAGCACTACAAAATTTATCTAAAAACAATTCAAGATTTTTATTAGTAGCTGAGTTTAATGATTTAAATTCAAACATATTGTTGAAATATGCAACCGCAAGATTATATCTATTATTATATTTATCAATAAGCGTTTGCTAAATGAGGGCATAATTTTCACTTGTGGGTACAATGCCCGAGCAAGTCGCTAGCGCTGAACCTGATAATTTATTTATTAAATATTGAACGCGTTCGTGATCTGATAAATCAGGATTTTCATGGATTGTTCGCTTGAACGATTCGTAAAATATTCGCCAACTCATAGGGTTGCCATCAAACGGTTTTAATTCCAACTCTGGAAGGCGTAAATGAGATTTATGTTGCGGTAAAGTATTAGAATTGGTACATTCTAAACTTTTGACAGCGGGCGGATTAAGTTTATTATAAACGCATTTGCAACCACAATAAAGATCCTCAAACGAATTCAAACTCTGGTAATTTGTTATGTAAGCTGGGTCAATGTTCAACTCGACAACGTTTAATTTATCCACAATTTGAGTGAAATCCGAACGTATACTGTCTATGGAAATCATACCACTAAGGAACAAACTCCTCTCCGTTTCATTACTGAAAGCATTCAAAGACCTAGTGTGAATCTGCTGAATACGAGAAAATATTGCGTCACGCTTACCAATTAATGTAAGTCTTTCAATTTGCAAAGAATCAAGCGCTTTGGCATCCTCAAATGTCTCTTTGGATCTAGACATTATGAAAAGAAATTAAAATATTATTATTAATATTTCTTACAAATATTGCCAATTTACGTAATGACGAAATACGCGTATTGACTGCAGCACTGCAAAATATAATTTCAATTTTTCGAACAAATTGAAATAACAGCGTATTACTAAACGCTGGAATGCGGACGTTGCACACCTCTGCCAACCCTACTGGGCAAGATAAGCGTGATATTGTGTTATGTTACCAAACTGCAACGCATTTATAATGGAACCAGTTTGTAAACACTTATTATTAAACTATGAAAGGTGGAACAGAAATAAATGATATATTTAGCGGCAAGATAACACTAAATACCTAAATATATAGTGTTGGAAGTGAATAGCGATAAAATAGATTTATAGCTATGACCTATTACCTAAATAATTTAGGTTGGTAAAAAATGCGGGGCGTTTTGCGGAGAAATAAAGCTATGATCGAATACCTAAACTCGTTAGGTATAAGAAAGCGAATGCGGAAACTTATTAGATATTATCAAATATCTAAAATAAGTTAAAAGTTAAAGAGAGCGGTATTCTGGGGCCATGCGGTGACATGGACTTTGAACCCAAAATGGCGGAGCGGAAAAATGCGTATAAGCGTGAAATTTTTGCGAGAAAAAATAGGAATCGCGACTCGAAGGACCAAAAATGAATGCGCGAATTCTGGACCAGGTAAGATTTGGCCAGATAAACGCTAAGCGGGAGAAGAAATCTACTACGCAACACTATTCAAATGTTAGAGGCACTAACCTGGCAATGATGCGGCAGCCGTCCCCTCAGTGTCCGCGCTTCTCGTCTTCTTATACAGCAATACAAAAAGGATATATATGTGCAGCGGGGTCGCTACTTCCGGTTCCGGCCGCGAAAGCGCAAGCGACGTGCGTTTAGGTGCGAGCGTGGATTTCAACTGGCGCGGCGCGGCGCGGTGGGTGCGCATGCGGTGGGGTGCGCGAGCGGCAGTGTCCGCTCGATAGATCAATGCACACTAACAAGTGAAGTAGTGTGCGTGAAATACTAAATGATTGAATGAAGGATTCGCGCTTGGCGCGAACATCTATGTTGTCAGGATACTTTTACTAATATAATTGGTATTAAATATATTGCAGCATTCTTTTGTATTCCTTATATGAATATTCCATTTTATCACACATATGTACCGGTATTTTGTAAATATTTCAGGCGATTGCACAATCAAGTCGAGAAATGTCAACCCCTCCTCTGCAGTGTATAGTGCAGCAGCAAGGACCTATGAGTGCAGAACTACAGCAAGAGCAATCTACAATGAATACCGAAGTACGTCAGCCCTCGCAGCTTTTAGAAGTGAATCAGTTGGACCCTAAAACAAGTAAATCTACTTTATTATTAAGTGTAAGCGATATATCACAAATTCTTCAAAGTGTTACGCGTCAAACTAAGATAATATATGATAAAAATATCATACCTACATTTGACCCATCTCAAAAGAATCAACGCATTGAAGGGTGGATAGCCAAGGTTAACGAATGCTCTAAGATATACGGCTGGACTGATGAACAGACCGTTCATTATTCTTTACCCAAATTAGAAGGACATGCTAGGAAGTGGTATGAAGGTCTCCATACTATACTTTTAACGTGGACCGAATGGCAAGATAGATTGATGAAAGCTTTTCCTTCCGAAAGTAACTATGGAGCTTTATTATCCGAAATGTTAGATAGGCGAATGAAATTAGGCGAGTCCGTAGATGAATATTACTATGACAAAATGTTATTACTGAATGCGTGTGGTATATCAAATAAAAAGGCAGTTGACTGTTTAGTTTATGGGATAGAAGATAGGACTATTAGGGCTAGTGCATCATCGGCTAGATGTCAAGATCCAGAAGATTTGCTTAAATTTCTTAAAGATTTATGTAGGGAGGCCAATAATTCTCGGTTCGTCAAACGATCTGCTTCTAATTCTACATCAAACGATGTCCAATGTTTTAAATGTCACAAAACTGGTCATCGGGCATTTCAATGTTACAGTAAGGGCACAAACGAAGTAGCCTGTTATAATTGCAAAGAATCCGGTCACATGGCTAACAAGTGTCCAAAACCTATAGTCCAGTGTGAGAAATGCCAACGGATAGGGCACAATACTAACGATTGTTACAGGTCTAAAGATAATAATAGCCAGTCGAATAACAATTCCAAATCTGATTAGAAAACTTTATTTACACAAAAATCCAGACCGGACTCCAAATATTATAAACTGCACTTATAAATAATATTATTAATTTACAGTGCTACGTAGACTTTGGAAGCGATTGTACACTAATACGTCAAGACATTGTTAATAAGTATTCATTACCTATAAAACAAAACGATGTTCCAAATATTCGTGGTTTCGGTAATGGGTCTTCCATTCTTCTGGGTAGGACAAATATAAATCTATGTATAGGTGAGGTCACGGCAGATATTGAAGCATACATTATTGAGGCTTCTCTATTAAGTAAACCTTTATTAGTTGGCCCAGACTTAACGGAGCGTGCTGAGGTGATAGTCATAAAAACAAATGATAGGTTAGACGTACTAAAAAGATCTTTTCAAGTGACTTATCAAATATAAACTTAGACAATCATAATAATGACAAATTTTTTTAAGAATGTAACGGTATCTGTACAAACAGATACCGTTGTAGTGGATCAAATAGACTATATCAAAATAATAAAATAGATTGTGATATTTATGTAGAAAATAGTATCAGAAAAGTAGATAATGTAAACTATTATATTGTGGGAGGCGTTTACAATGTTGACAAGGGAGGATGTAAAGTTTCAGTTTTTAAACAACCAGGGGAACACATCTTCTTTCGCAAAAATTCGGTACTGTTCCGAGGGGAATGCATTCCTACACCGGCTTCTGCCCCTAATAATACAGATTTAACCTGTCGTCAAATTAATAGTGATTCTTTGACACCATTTTCTACAGATGAAGTAAGGATCAACCCTACTTTGACATCGCAACAAAAACAAAGTGTGCTTCAGCTGATTTATTCGTATAGAGATTGTTTTGCACAGACTTTGACCGAGTTAGGATGTACAGATGTTACCGAAATAAATATTGAACTTGATTTATCACACCTGTAGTCTACAAACTAAACCGTTTAAGTCATTCTGAGCAAGATAAGGTTCGAGAAATGGTTCAAGATCATATTAATAATGATATTGCAAAAGAATCATATTCTCCTTAATAGCTGTACAGGAATTACATACAAACCAGGGCATACAATGTCACACAAAAGTGCTAATGGTAACTCTTATCTTCTAGTTTTGGTTGACGGACTTACCAAATTTCGTGTACTGACAGCTTTACGGCACTTGAAATCTACACCCACTATTCGTACTCTGAAAAATACTTTCTGTACATTTGGTTATCCGAATAGGTTAATATCTGATCAGTCAAATTAATTCTAATTTTATTGTGATGACTCCAAGATAAATCACATTCTCAATGCTGTTACCTCTCCCCGTGCCAATGGGCAGGTAGAGAGATACAACAGAACTGTATTGGACGCTCTTACTGATGAACTAGGTGAAATGTATTGGGATCAAACACTAGGTAAATTACAATTAGGTCTGAATAATACACTAAACAAAGGAATAGGGAAAACACCAGCCGAGGCACTTTTTGCCATTCCATGGTTAACAGAGGTTATAATATATTTAGTTATCTTCTAAATGAGACGCGACTGCTAGGTAATGTAGAAGAAATAAGAGAACAAATAAGTGAGCATATACATAAGAACCAACAGGCTCAGAAAACTAGATATTATGATAAAACAAAAATTGAAGCTAGACGATACAAAATAGATGACTTAGTGAAAATTCTAAAACCTACCTCTTATAACGACGGCAATGGTAAGAAATAACTACCTAAATTCACTGAAGCCTTTCGAATTTAAAAAGTTCTAGAAAACAATAGGTACGAGGTGTCAAGCATACCTGGTACTAATTTAACTCAAAGGAATTACTCTAACATTTGGGCAACTGATCGCATCAAACCTTGGATATCCATTTGTAATGTCGACACAAACGACCAAAGTGATATAAATAGCACCAGTGACTCTGAATCACAATAATTTAGTACGGCAAACATGGTGTAAGTGACTTAAGCTAAATTGTTAATTGATTAGGAAAAGTAAGCAATTTCTAAAAATATTTTGTTAATGAAAATGTATAAAACGATAATGAGACATATAAATTAAGATCTATTTGTGAATTATAATAGTGATGAGGTTATGTATGTATAGTAATAATTAATGTATGAATTAATGATTATTGATTATTATTTTTATTGTTAAAGCTATAAATGTTAATGATTGAAAAGGGATGGTATATTATAGATACAGTGGATGGAGACATGTAATAAAATGTATTAAATTGAATTTTTTCTATAAATAACATTGAAATAAAGATATATATTATTATGTAATTCTATTCAGTTGTTTATGAATTAAGTTATTCTAATATTATTTAACTTATTAAAAGTAAAGAAAAATATTAAGAATTGGTTTTATGTTTTAAAAGCAAAATTTGTGGAATCATAATTTTAGAGCAAAATAACATTCAGTGACATTTAAAATGTTTGATTTTGACAGATCAAGCAGCATTTTACTTGTCTCAAAGATTGAGAATATTGGTTACCGTGTTGATAGATCCATGGGTATTCTCAATCAATATGCTTAAGTACACATAAAAGGAAAAGAGTGAGATGATATATCGTGAAATATTATTGAACTGAAATTTTTAGCTAAAGCATAAAAGTTGAAAATATTGAGTGACCATGTTGACAGATCCATGGGTATTTTCAGCTTATTGAAGTATATAAAAGTCAAAAGGTGTGAAGTAGTGTTTGAAATGTTTGATTTTGACAGATCAATCGACATTTTAAATAAGTAATAATGTTGAAAATATTGAGTGACCATGTTGACAGATCCATGGGTATTTTCGGCTTATTGAAGTGTATAAAAGTCAAAAGATGTGAGGAAGCGTTTGAAATGTTTGATTTTGACAGATCAATCGACATTTTAAATGGCATAATGTTGGAAATATTGAGTGACCATGTTGACAGATCCATGGGTATTTTCAACCGAAATGATGATAATTTTCGAAAACATTTGAAACCATGTTGATAGATCCATGGGTGTTTTTGATAATTATTGATTAAAATTGAGATGTTGTAGTGGTGTAATTAGTTCCATGTATTGTTAAGTTTGAGGACAAACTTATTGTCAGGAAAGGCCGAATGTTAGAATTGGAGGTTAATCACAAGTTTGTATGATATAAATACCTTTATTTATATACACTTAAGGCTATCAAATTTATTTTAGTTATTTAAACAACTTATATCTGTAAGTTTCTTTATATTTTACATTTTTGATCTACTGACTTAATATTTGAAAGTATGTGAATTGACCACAATTCTTAAAACGAAGTTTAAAAATATTTAATTATTGTAAAACGTTCTAAATTATTTTGAGGAATATTTTAATATTTATTTCCTATTTTTTTTCTGTATTAA
Organism: Hypena proboscidalis; assembly: GCA_905147285.1. Classification (NCBI taxonomy): domain Eukaryota; kingdom Metazoa; phylum Arthropoda; class Insecta; order Lepidoptera; family Erebidae; genus Hypena; species Hypena proboscidalis. Next base: position 7,992,281 of record LR990130.1, read on the forward strand.
TGTAATTTTTAACAAACAAAAGGAAGTACAAAATGTTTTGTAATGCAACGTCCATTAACAGCGCGGGATTCTCTTGACAGCTATCGCACAAGATGGACGTTGTACTCTAAAATTTGTAATCGCGTGTGAAAATACTGTGATATAACAAATATACATCTACCTACATACATTTTGTTTCAATCTGCCATCTCTGATTTTATAATTGTATTGATTTTTATGACCTTTTATTTCAAATCAAACGCTATATTTTATAACTTCACCTGCCTTGTTAATCTCTGCATCACCCAAAGGTAGACTGGTAGGGAATGTCTATGGCATTAAGTCCGCCTTGTATACAAATTTTGTATATGAAGTTTTAAATAAATAAATAAAAAAATTAACAAAATTTATGTTAATGCAACAATTGGACTGTCAAAACGCATACATTTTTTAAATTTGACGTGAATTTTATCTAGAACGCACAGCTTTGCTCGCGCTGTGGGGATAATGTCATTTTACACTTATAGTTGTCTCTAGTTAAAAGCATGCTCTCTGCCCGCACATAACAAGTGACGCATGAAATATGACAGATATAACACAAATAATCGCACATTATTATTTCTTTATGGACAAAAATAAATCATTCTTCAACATTATTCTTATCACTTCAATATTGTTCTTATTCTTTATTTTCACAATTTTCAATTGCAAAGTTTAAAGATTTTATTATTGAACAGTTTCACAGACGACAATCAAGCTGAAGATCCACTCTACAACAATTATAACATAAAGTTCGTTCGTTCGGCGGCGTAATTACTGTTTTGCTTAATAATTGCTTTTTCATAATCGGTAAGGTATCATATTCTTTAAATTGTATATTTAAATATATTAAGTCATTAAGTGCTACACTTAATGACTTAATAAGAATACATTTTGGTAAATACGATTATTTTAGTTGTAAAGATGTTAGTTAGGAGGTAACTAGTTTGTAACTTACTTTTTGTTCAGTTATTCTTTTAGATCAGTCCCCTTGGCGATCCGTTTGCGAGATAATCAACTTTATAGAAATAATTTTTGCCCGAGCAGGGCGTCACCTCCATAAAAAAGCTAATATATAAAATCTAAATCTTAATGCTATATAAAATTTGAAAAATTGTGACGGTAGAATTAAGTAAAACTATAGCAAGTAACTCAACTTAGATCACAAATATAAAAGGTCTCAAAATGTTTAATGCAGTTAGACAGCGTCTCGATGCCTTATAGACTTTGCCTTGTAGATTTGTAGTCAGCGCCTCGACGCCTTATATACATCGTCTTGTAGGTTTGTAGACAGCGTCTTTAGCCTTATATACTTCGTCTTGAAGATTTGTAGACAGCGCTTTAACGCATTATATACATCATCTTGTAGATTTATAGACAACGACTCGAAGATATAATGATTTGTATGAAGTTGTATAAGTTTAATACAAATATTTAACCTCTTTTGAGTCCATATATTGTAACGTCTGATTTTTGAGCCTTAATGCGCATAGCCCATCATGAACTTGGCCGGTTTTATAGATCCACACTTGTATGTCTTAAAATTGGTTGAACTATTGCGTCGCGGATTGAGTTTCCTGTCAAGTTTTTCCATTCTGAAAAATGGTTCCTTAGATGTGTGAGGGCTCTTTGTGATATAATTTGTTTATTATGAATTTATAGAAATCATTTCTTCTGAAGAGATATATTCCTATATGGAAGACTATTCATTTACTAAGACCATTGCCCTTATTATGCCTTTAAAAGTAAAATAAATAAAACTATAACTGTCACTGCCAAGCACCATTATGTAAATACTGTAGGTATGCAAATCGCGTTCAATCGATTAACCCAATATTGGACCAAAGGAAAGGGCTGTATTTGAAATGGATACGAAAGTTCTTGGGCGATGAAAGTGTACTTCGTATTTTTGGTAGCCTTATTGTGGGACGAGGCTTTGGGTGTTCACGACGTGTTATGTTTTATATTGTTTATGGCCCTAAGGGTGCGTTTCTAGTGCAAGCGGGCGGGTGGAATCTGGAGCGGGTACATACACGGCTTCGGACCAATTTTTTTTTTTTTATTGTGTAACGTAGTCTACTAATGACTAGTTAGGTAGGCAGAATAAATAGAAACAATCGATAGATTAACAAAGGTATTATTATTCTATATATTTATATCTATTAAATACAAGGTAGCCCCTCAACTGTCGATCGACCAGCTCCTGGCTGGTGTCAAAACACGCGCATCTGTCAGACGCCAGCTGCTGGTCGATTATTCCCGCCGTATTTTAACGGCTCAAATAAGCATTGATAGTATATTTATCCTGCTCTAACTTATACGTACGTACGGGCGATACGACAAGGATGGAATATAACATCACATGGGACACTTGAGCCGCTAATGTCAACAATACTTTTTTGTATAAGTCGAGACTTTCATAGTGCGTAGTTGGTGAACACGACCCGAGTGTTTTGAGTGTGTTTTTGGCAGTATTCTTGTGATTTAGTGGAAAAAGTTAAATGTGATGCATGAGCAGGTAAGTAATAAACAGTTTTTAATTCATAACTTGCGTTTTAGACTATGATTGTTGGTTGAAAGTGATATGTTTATAAAACAATGTCTGACTTTTGGCGTGCTTGCCCTCTACATTTTGACTTTTTTTGCATATAAATACTACAATAGGAGCAAAATGTAGTTAGTAACATCATATAGACATCTTACTACATACGTTTACTGTATTTAATCGGTACATTCTCATTTCTATTTTGCGAAATGAATAAAACTAAAATACGCAGCACAAATCGACCATCTAATGGCCGATTGACAGACAGGCATATTTTGACTTGTTTTGCTTATAAATACTAAAATAAGAGCAAAATGTAGTTAGTAACATCATATTAGTCATCTTACTACATACGTATACTGTATTTAATCGATACATTCTCATTTCTATTTAAAAAAATTATAAAATTTTATTACGCAACACAAATCGACCGTCTAATGGCACATCGACAGACTGGGAAACCTCAAGCAAACGTGTAGAAAATTTGTCAAGTTTCAATTTAGATTTCTAAAGTAATTTTGTATGGCAGTATGCCCTTTATTATATTTTTCGATTTGTACAGATCATGAAGCTGTAGAATTACAATTCATATTACAAAAACCTTCAATAGAATTTGCATTGTGAGGCTAAATTTGAGAGCAGTTTTTTTATCGCTTATTTCCAAGTGCTTGGTTTTTTGTTTAATACTTGTAAAGTAAATGTTTTTAATAGCTAAAACTTTGTTTATCTTTAGATTACGAACCAAACTGTAAAATAAATGAGTGGTTAAAGCCACTTGACTCAGTGTTTACGAAATTGGAGTATCGGAACTCATTTGTTTTTTGTGTTGCGCTCGGGTCGCCGTATAACGAGTCAAGTGTTTGTTTAGCTTTTGGTGTAAAAAAAGTGTATGAAAAGGTGTTCTTTTTAAACGGAATATTGTAAATTGTATATTCATTTGTAAAGAAAAATAAAATAAATATTAATTAGTCTTTTATTTTTAATTATATGATAATTATTCGCATGCACTAACGTTCACCTATTTTCAATCAAGGTTTAATAAATTATTTTAGAATAAAATAATACTTATTTGTATTATTTCTGTTAGTGTACTTCATACAGATTTAATAACATAAATTTTATACACATCTTTCATACAATTATGAAGTAATCGTCATTTTAATGCGCCGCGGCGATATCGCGAGAGACCACCCTCGACGATAGTGACAGATGTGGCTATATAGGTTTTTTGACAGCCGACAGTTGAGGGGGTCTCAAGGCGTAGGTTGGTAGGTAGGTAAGTGGTTTGGTAAGTCCTGGTGCAGCTAAGTGAGGAACACTTAACTCGGCGCTGGTGACCGCAGGCAAGAAGGGCGCGACGCGCACGCAGGTCCTTTATATACCCCACAGGGGTCTGCAGTGGGGGGCGCATCTTGAGGTTGCGGTGGCCGTGCGGTTGCGACGTCACAATTGTTAATATGCACTGAATTGTGTTATAGTATGCAATTAGACAGTGACTGTAACTTGTATATTATCAATAGGTTCATAGAGGTTATTCAATAACCTTGCTAGGAGAACAGATCATCACCCACTAAGTATAACTGTAGTGTTAGTCATTATTACTTATAACGTTCTATTTAAATTTTTAACCATATTAATGATCAATAAAAAAAAACTTAAAAACAAAACAAATCTTCATTCTGTTAACTGTCAACCGTCAAACTGACGATGACGACCGCCCGCTTGCACTGTGATTGTACACTATGTCATTAGGTATATTAGTATACTAACGACCCACCCCGGCTTCGCACGGGTACAATGCTGATACTAAATACACTTGGTAAATAACCCATATTTTTTTTGTAATATGTAAAAGATAAAAATGGTTACTGTGGGTTATCCTTAGGAGGTAAACATATGCTGTCGCGGACTTTTTTATTCATCTTTTTAAGATATACAATTCCGTAGTACATAAATTTGATCTATCTCGTAAGGTTTAGCCAGCGTTTGCAATGTAAGCGCAGAAAATATGTTTGTTACTACATCACATTACAAATCTTTCAATTTCTCGGCTTTTCTCTACTATAATATGCATGTATTATACATAATAACCTTCCTCTTGAATCACTCTATTCATTAAAAAAACCGCATCAAAATCCGTTGCGTAGTTTTAAAGATCTAAGCATACATAGGGACATAGGGACATAGGGACAGAGAAAGCGACTTTGTTTTATACTATGTAGTGATACACACAATAATACTCAGTGCATGAAGTAGTTTTCTAACATAGTTTATACGTTAGTATTACTTAACATAGGAAACCTGTTAATACCTTAAAGCTTCGCTCAACACATTGTATTACTTGCCCTTCTGGCAATCGAAGTCTTACATTCAGGCCATTAATTTGTCTTATAGATAAGTTACGAGAGGTACCGCTATACATTACCGATATGGGTGTCGTAAGAAGATTTTACTTGTAGCAAATATGAGCATTAATAATACTCTGTGTTAAATTTTAGGCACATAAACGCATCACAGTGGCCCAAATGATGTACAAAATCTAATATACACATTATAGGAGAGGGTCAAAGCTGCAGGGACTGGCAGCAAAGATAAAACACACACACGCACGGTTCTATACTTATTTATTGCCGAACGAAGCGATATGTTTTCGCGACCGCGGAAATTTCGATTTTGCTCCAAGTCACGTCCTTTTAACAGACTTCGATAATGAAGGAAGTTATGTTCTACAATTTCAGAAATTTGTCTTAACATTTAAAAATCAGTAAAATGCAGAGAGATCATAACAAATTGTTGGTCTTAAGCTGGTTTAAAATGTTCTTTACTTGGTCACGTATGTAACAAACGAACATAAATAGTTATTTTGGTGGTAAGTGGTAACAATCGACTATGAAAGTCAATCATTGTCAAAAGCGGACTGTAAACCATTTGTCGTTCATCAGAGGGCTACGATGGGATGCGTCATGCGCTAGTAAGTTCAGGACCTTTTTTTATTTTTTTTTTTTTACGTGGGGAAATGCATTTACGCATACCACCCCACCCCGGGGAAGGGCAGAGTGGTTATGTGGGACTCGCCCGTGCCTGAAGATGGTAAACGGCACGGGAATACCCACTAAAACCCCACGGTGCTCCCGCACTCGCCTTGATGGGGGGGTCATGGGAATCTGGCACAGCCTTTACATCCACAACCCCCCCGGCGATGCCCGCCGAAGCAGGCCCCTCATGGCCCCCAAAATGTGGGGGGACCGGCGCCGAGGACCGTGTGCAAAGCCATCGGACATTCCCCATGTCCGACGGCCTGGTCCTCTCGCGGCGAGACAGGTGGTCGGTCCCGCCGCCCACCACGCCGCAGTTCAACGGCTGCGGCCCCGCCGGGACCGCGGAAGGTAGGGAAAGTGGCAACGAAAACCAACAGTCCTCTCCCGCCGCGGCCCCGTAAACCACCGGGCCACAGTGCCAGCTTGCGCCGACACCGCAGCCCGGCTCTCGCCCGCCTAGGCAGGCCCCTCATGGCCCCAAAAATGTGGGGGGACCGGCACCGAGGACCGCGTGCAAAGCCGTCAGACACTTTCGTATCTGACGGCCTGGCCCTCCGCGGTGGGACAGATGTTCGTCCCACCGCCCACCACGCCGCAGTACTAACGGCTGCGGCCCCGCCGGGACCGCGGAAGGTAGGGAAAGCGGCAACGACACACCGACAGTCCTCTCCCGCCGCGGCCCCGCAACTCCTCGACCGCGGTGCCGACTAACCTCACGCCAGCACCGCAGGCCCTCCTGTTGCAGAGCCCCCCCATAAGGGCCCTGCAACATGGGCTGCTCCACAAGGGCTTCACCGCCCAAAGCCCGAAGAGCAGCCCCCCTCTGGGGTCCACTTGGCTTCGCCGTGGCTCGGGGGCGCCACGGGTACTAAGCCCCACCGCGACGACAACGCGGGACACCCGTTGGTGGGGAGTAAGTTCAGGACCTGCTCTAACAAGAAATAACCAAAGTTGGAGCTCAGTAGAACACGCACTATACTCTTTCGCATTACCTCTACTTCCGCTTTTGAGCAAGTTCACAAGATTTCTACCACCATCCAAATATAGACGACCAGATGGCGGAGTGGGTAGTGTCTGAGACGCCGAGGTCGCGGGTTCGATGCCCGCTTAAGACAAATCTTTGTGTGCATGAACATGGAGGTTTGTCTTAGTCTGGGTGTTTCTATGTATAATAAGTATGTATTTAGAAAGTACATATATATATTTATGTATTAGTATCAGTTATTCTAGTACCCATAGTACAAGCTCTGCTTAGTTTGGGACTAGATGGCGTTATGTTTAAGTTGTGTGATAATAAAATAAATAGGTTGTTTACAAATAGGATGTAAGTTATGGACTAGTAGATACTCTACGAAGTAACTTACCTTCGTAAATAACACGATAAAACAAGCAGTAAACAACGATTGCGTCCTTCATTGCTACAACTTTATTTTAATGGTGACGGGTCTATACCTAAACTACTGATAAATTGTAGTGATCCACGTTGCTCCGGATCTGATAAGTCTATAACATTACACCTATATTACCCAAAAGGGAGTGGCAGAGGTGTATGGCACCCAAATTTCACCTGTTACGTGCACCCATTAAATAAGGGGTGAGTCTATCTCCATCCACCGCGCACAAATGCAACTCCATGCTGCTATTGAGAAATTCCTAACGAAAACCCGAGTCCTCGCAATGAGAGGCATAACCACATAACCTACCACCTGACCAACGAGGCAGTTCGAAGTCCAATATACTTTTATTGTCCTTTCACGGAATATGATCCCACCCACACGCCCACCACTGTGACTCCTGTGACGCCAGGATCTACAGCGGTAACCAACTAAAAGGCACCGTGCATGACACTCAGGCAATGACAATCCCAGGGAGAGTTAAAATTGTCTTGGAACCCGCAATGAATTTAATCAGAAATATATAGTTGGAGTTGGAAAGTATGTATCTTTACTTTCCTTCAAAGCAAAGCGGGAGACTGAGTAATGCCAACTTTTATTGCCCTGTGGTATTTCTACTTTTAATTCTTAGTGGCTTTTTTGTAGACAAAGTACCTTTTGACTGCTATGGACTTGTGATATTTAATCGTCTTAGTACGAAGAAGGAATGGAATTTTACAGCCTATGGAATTTATCTGCTACGATCGTGACTCACCCTTTTTTGTTGAGGGAACACGAGCTACATTGCTCCTGGTTTATGGCTCTAGAGCATTCGGGTTGTTTGCATACAATTTTAGTCTACTGGAGGGATTTGCCCCTGTTGTTCTGTTTATGACAACAACAAATTTTGGTATCAAAAAAATAGAACCTGCCGAAACAAACATAATATGTTTATGTGTTTATCGCTGTGGTTGGAAGACTGTCAGACAAATATTAAAAGATTTATGATAAGATAAGCACTTTTATCTGCTTTTCCTTAAAATGTTGATGACTAAAATAATAAATTCGGCTCGTTTAAAACGCGCGGAACTCTGAGATTACTGGTTGAATTTAGATAGTTCTTTTTGCATTTTTTATTTGAGTTTAAAAAAAAGAGGATAGTTAACATGATGATACACCCTATAGGAGCTGGTCAGTGATGTTTAAGCGGATAAACAGTTACTAGTTTTTTAAAACGCATAGATAAAAAAAACTAACATAGACCTTGTAGCTATAAAAATTTTTGTTCAGCTCAAAAATAGCTATTCAAATGACGTACCACATGTGGCTATTGGAGGGTGAGACCAAAAAAGTATTTGTCGTTGTACACGAATATTATTAAAAAAAGCCTTTATTTTTTCGAGGCAAATTTCAAGTAGTCTGGTTAAGCGAGAACTGGTCGATGATTAAGTTACGTCTACATCAATCAAATAAATTGCCAGAAGAATTTGATGAACGTCACACGGCAGACAAAGCAATTATGCCGCCGTTGTAATATTACCTTTATGTGAGAGTAACGTTACTCTTTGTAATATTTTCTACATGGTGAGAGTAACGTTACTGTTTGTAATTTTTCCAACATGACATGTGAGTGTAAAGTTACTGTTTGGAACCGAACCATATGGATGTTTTAAGTCTGAGAAGTCAGTCTGACTTTTTATGCCGTTTGCGCAAATAACTAACATGAAAATGTTGTCGACTGTTGAAATAGACGATCATGAGGAAGTGTCTTTCAAGATACTCTCGTTTGTCTCGTTGGTCTTGGGATTGGTCTTCGGGTCGGGCCAAATGTCATTAGAAAATCATCCGACAGTAATTTCTCAGTAGCAGTACGGAGTTTGGAAATATGATCGGTAAATGACGATAGGTTTACCACCCAACACTTGAGACCTAAACGTAAAAGGTGAAATATGTGGGTGTTGTACAACTCTGCCACACCCTTCTGAGTATTATAGGCGTATTTATTTATTTATTGTGGTACAAGAAACAAACAGTACTATAAATAAGAACAATTACTGAAACAAACATAATTAATATTGTCAGCAATAAAGTTTCTAATAACTAAATAACATTTTTATTAAAACTAACGTGAGTTTGTAACATTATTCAAATTATGAAATACAGGTGTTACTCTTTCAGGTGTTTCGTTTCATAAAAGTTCGATATTTATAGAAGTTGTCTAATCCAAAACTATATTTTGCGGGCTTAGTACCGAATTAGAACATTTATCTGTGCGATTAATTAAGCCATTGAGTGTTATTTAGTTATTCAAATTATGAAATACGGGTGTTACTCACGTAATGTTGGTTTATTAAGTCGACCATGGTTCACCTATACCAATGCAAGACTGGCTACGACTGCGCGACGTATCGCACTCTCTTGAAAATGCTTAAAAGTATAGGTGAAACCGGTGTTCCAATTCGGTAAGCAGCCCGCAAAATGTAGTTTTGGATTAGACAACTTCTATAAATATCTAACTTTTATGAAACGAAATAAAATTCTAATGTTTATAGGACAATTTTTATAAAGATTTCGCAACAGCATTAAAAATAGAAGAAGTACATAAAATGAAATGTAAATGTGGATTAACGTTGCGTCTTAGATCTTATATAAATGATAACGTAATAGCATTTTAATATGCCATTGCCTGTCGAACGATTTATCTTTTACAAGGGCACCTTCCACTCAAATTATTCAGGAAAAAAAAGAGCCACGTTTAAAATAATTTTAAGTAATCAGAGCAGGTACTTTTGTTTTATTAAAGAAAATAAATCATATTTACGATGAGACTAACAGTAATATGGACAAATTTATTCACCTGTTTAGTCGTAAAAGAAGTAGTAGCTGATTTTTACGAATTTGGCTGAAAATACGCAACAAGCTTGCTGGGTTTTCTGCCCAATTTCCATGAAAGGTATTGCAATATAATACTTACACAGTCCACGTGGCCTTGGAGCCCCTCATTATTAACTTATAATATCCCGTTACGGTGTCCTGGTCCTTTTATATCATAAGAGACGGTCGGCAAATTGTTTTGTAACCCAATATTGTCGCGTCGCGTAAATACATTAAAAACGTATACATAAGATATTTTTATAAGATACTCTACTTATTACCTACGTACTAAAACAGATGTAGATTCTTTTTTTGACAACTTTTGCTTTTTTTGTCAACGATACGAAATATGACTAGATTTAAATGTCGTATCGCGTGGTAGTCGGCCGAGCTCATACACTCCATTATTGGAACGAAGTTCCTTATCGAGCGATGCGAAAGGGAGCTAGACAGCAAGAATTAAGACCAAAAGTTGTAACGACACTTTTTGCTATACGAGGTAGCCCGTGCGGCGTACGCGTGTTTCTCTGTCTGTCTCTCTCTCTCTCTCTCATAGAAAGCAAGCCAGTTATTTTCGTTTCGTCTTTCTATTTCGCATTGAACAGTGTGGTGTCGCAACGATTATTTTTGTTGAGTGTATACAGGTTTTTGTACATAATAAATAATAAAAAATAATAACAATAATGAATCCTGACAGTGTTTCTGCACAAGTTCTGGATATTGCTGATGGATCGAAACTTCGTTTCATTCGGGTGTCCCTTGACACTTCTCAAGTTTTTTTAAGTTTTTTTTTTAAATATTTCGATGTTTTGACAGGTTTTGTAAAGGTACTTATTTAGAGTTACAAACTGTCAACAACTGTCAACTGTGTACAAGCCTATAATGTAAAACAGCTTAAAAATATTTAAGATTATTTAAAAAGAAACGGAGGCACGTGGCACTTAAGAAAGATAGAGTGAAAAGGAAAATCGCGATCGAAAAAAACTTTATACGTGGCATTTTATTTCAATTTCGAATTAGAAACTGTAGAAATGCCAATAATTTAAAACAGCTAATGGTAAACTCTTGAGCACTGTGTTCTCATACTAACGTAATATGGGTTTAGCTTTATTAGAATTCTTTAAGAAAACAAAATTATCTAGTTTAACTTTTACATTATTAAGTTTATTAATTTTTATAGACAAGTCATATCTAAAACACTGTAATGCGTGTTTGCTGGCGCCCATTTTTAGAAAATAAAATTAATATTTAAATTTTTCAGTTTGTTACATAAAAACTGAAAAAAATGAATTAAAATACTTAAGAATGTTAAAGTTAAACTAGACATTATTAATTTTTAAATCACTATAAAAAAAAAACTAAACTACCTAATTAAAAAAATAACCTATCTTATGTACTAGGAGTCTACTTTAAAAGACCGCAGCCAGTCGGCAACGTTCCCAAAATGCTGGCAGCATTGCCACGTTGGATGGCAATTTTTATCCGTTGTCTAAAATAAAAAATAAAGGTTGGTATTTCGGGTACGTGTAGCCTCAAAAAAGTTAAACCCATTTTTGTATGGAAACCAGGCAAGCAATTGTTCCCTCCTAAAGTATGAAGCAGGTAAAAAGGTAACTACAAACACAATCTGTTTCAGTGAGTAAAGCCTGAAGTACCAAAACAGTTTATTAGCTATTTATATTTTGCTGGATCTACAGAAATTTTGAAAACATTTTGTACTCGTCTTAACACGATCGGAAGCGTTGAAATACGATTTGAATAATGTGATTTATTTTTCTCTGAGCTGCTAATTTGGAAGGCTCCTCTAAACAGGAATGGATTTAAAAGTAATTTTATTAATAGACTGAGTTATTGAGTCTGAAAGTCAATTTACCTTTTTTTGCTCTGTAAAATATGATCTACTTTTGGTTTTCAATTAAAAAACGATGGTGTTAAAATATTTTCTAAAACTGCACATAAATAACTTAACAAGATTGATTGCTAATGGTAACATTTTTAGGGTTCTGTACCTCTAAAGGAACTTTTTGACGTGATGAATTCTTTTGCATCTATATAACCCTAAGGCCTCCAAGTCGGTTATAGAGGTCACATATCCAAAAATAGAGCAAAGATGACTTTTTAATAAAAAACAAGTACACATTCAGCTGTCAGCATACCGGTCAGTAAAACGTGCTATAATTGAGACCTATTTTGTCTGGCGTTAAGCCGAGCGACGTCAGAACCATTTACTGCGGTTACCAATTCATTTGGCAATGTCATCCAAATAAACCAGTTAAAAAATACTATTTTATTTTGTGCAATACACCACTGCTTGTTTATTCCGTGTAGTGGCAATTAGCGATTACAACCAATTGCGGCATGATTGAGTAAAAACCATTTGGATTCTTTCATTGAATATGTCAGAAAATTGTGACGTCAATGGTTTGAACTTATCATTAGGATTCCGTACCCAAAAGGTAAAAAAGAAACCCTATTAATAAGACTTTGCTGTCCGTCTGTCCGTCCAGGCTGTAATAATGAACCGTTGACATTTTCACAGATGATGTTAAACTGTTGTCACTATAACAACAAATACTAACCGAATATAATTAATATTTAAGGGCATATCCCAAACAGCAAACGTGATTTTTGTGCCTGTTTTTGCTTGATCTCTAGAGCCTATTTTTTGGCCGTTTTTATAGCTTCCGTCCGCGGTTCTGCCCGTGTGGTATGTTGATGAAAAGTAGCCTATATGCTAATTCAAGCAATATACTATATGTGTGATTGCATCAAAATCATCCCGGTAGTTTTTGTCTGAAAGAGTAACAAAAGTCCATACATTCAGACATCTGAAGTTAACAACCAATCATTGGTATCAAATCGAGGCTACGATGCAACTCGTCTGAAATGGACGCACAATTTTCAATAAAAACTTGATAGACCTTCTTCTATGACTGACTGCCACTGCGACTGCGACTACAGCATACGGTTTGATACTAAACTTCACAAGCTTTAAACTAATTTGAAATTAGATCAGCCACAAACTTCCACTTTATGCAAACACGTGTTTCAGCTATCTTCATAAATCCATCTTGTCATCCAGCGACATAAATTAATTACTTACCGAAAGTTCTAGACTTAGGTATATTATGTTTGGATATGATGTGACGTAAGTATGCCAAAATTATGCATTTACATCACCAAATTGACAAATATTTAGTTTTAGAGGAGACGAGTTTAAATTATAGGTGTGAGCCAATTTCATAATTAAACATAATTGCTTTCTGCAATAGAAATATTGGAATTATTACAACGTTTCGTACAGAAGCTTAAAATGCTATTTAATACAGTTTTTCTTTTTTAGCAGTATTGTGTCTCTAAAGAGATGTAAAGATTTTACAGTAACATTTTAAACATGTTTTTTTTTTTCAATGACGACCACACTGCGAATAGCTCTTCTGTCGCGGGTGTTCACAAACATACATTTCACACACACAAAGCACACCCAGAGTCAGAATAAATCTTCGCGTATTACACAAAGATTGGTCCCGTGTGGGGATTGAACCCACACCACCAGCGCAGTTGAAAGCAGCGATGCGACCGCTTGAACCACTACGCCAAGGGTAAGGTGAAGCACATTTTGAAATACCGCGCTTCTCATAGCTATTTCTTCTTCTTCTTCGTCGTGTCGATGGCCGAGTCAAACTTTATTGGCCCAATAAAGTGGCCACTGTTATAGCGCTCTCGTCGGCGTTCATGAGTGCCTCTTTTATGCAGGTGGTAGGGCATTTCGGACAGTCAGTAAGGTGGTCAAGGTTTTGACTTGCCATCGTGGTGAAAGGATTAGCCAATTCGCTTTTAAGAACTCGCGAATTGCCCAGGGTGCGCCGGACGTAGGGAATTTTTGTGTACCTACGTCACTCGGGGAGGCTCCTTTCATGCACCCCATCATAGCTATTTAAACACAGTAATAAACTACTGTAAGACCCTCACCTCTCACAAAGATACAACAAAGGAAAATACAAAGTAGTCCAATCTCGCGGTAGATTATCCAGAAAATTAAGCGTTAAGAAAGAATGACCTCATTAAGATAAAAGTACTGTGCTTAATAAGTTTCCTTCTCCGAAAACCTTTTGAATAACTTCTAATTATACAAAGTAGGATAAATACAAATGCATACTGGCACTCGAAATACAAATTGATACCAGCCGAGAAATTTAGAAACCCAGTTTTGTTGTGCAAATGTGTGTGAACCAATCTGAACTCGCCGTGAATGTAGTGTAAAAATTCCAGGAATAATTTTTTTTTCAGGGTACCTACCTGCGATAAACCAACTATACCTGAAATTTTCCATTTTCTCTAAACTGACAAAAGTGGCGCAATCTTTGAAATATTTATTGCTCAACAATATTTTTATTTGGTAGATGGCACCTAAGTTTTAAATGTGTGGCCGTTATCTGATTAGGCGAGCGTCACGCGGTAAAATATTTTCACAGTAGAATAGGCTCTCGGGTTTTTTTCGGTACTAGCGTCCGCTACTTTTACGAGAATATTTTTACATCCCACCTCCCACAACGATTAATCAAGAAACAGCCTAAGACTTATTGAAAAACTAACCACAGCATTTTTCATTAAAAACTCGGCGAAGAAAACCAGTAATGTTCAAAACGTGTTTCATGTTGAACATGAAACCCGTTTTGAACATTACTGGTTACAACGACACCAGCACAATATTTTGTCCTCTTCATGAATAATGTATTTTAGACCGCCTCTGAAACTCGACTTCCGATGCATTTTTTAATGTCAAGTGTTGAAAGTGTCTCTGCAGCACTTACTTTAATTGAAACTAACGAAACTTTGCGAGAGCCGGAACCACTATTCTGACATGCGAAGTTATATTTGACAAGCTATTGTCCGCTATATAGGAGGAAATTGCACTAAATTCTGCACAGAAGTTCCCTTCACAACGAATGACGATAAAATTGATTTTAAGAATTTCCGCTTCCCACGAATGTTAATTTGGGGTTGAAATTGTAAAAGGGAAGTTCCTCAATGATGTAGGAATTTCACGCGGACGATGTCGCGGGCACCAGCTAGTGTTCACTAAATTTCTAACTTAGGTCATGTAAACCTCTCTAAATTGAAAATGATAAAATTAAATCGAATAAAATTTGGTGTGTAGGTACTACAGACATGTGGTTAGCGAACAATATTTTTTTGGGATTTCACCCAAATGGTAATATGGTGTATGAACTTTCAGTAAGCTGCATCCAATTAACGAATGAAAAAAAAATGTGCTGATCATCACAAAAAATACTTGATATGTGAGATTGGGAGATGGATGAAAAAAAATTTCGGTGCACCTTACCATTTTATGAATCTGTGCATAAAAAAATGCCTTATTAATACATTTTTTACAATTTTTTTAAAACTAAACACTTAAGCCTCTTAAAAAAACAATTGAAATTTATATTTTCTTGAGACCGTGTTTTAACTACGCTTCTGGGCAATTCGCGAGTTCTCCAAAGCGAATTGGCTAATCCTTTCACCACGATGGCAAGTCAAAATATAATTTGACTCAGCCATCGACACGACGAAAAAGAAGAACTACGCTTGACGACGATAATTTCTTCAAAAATTCGCAAGGTGCACCAAAATATTAACATACCTCACATCTCAAGATAGTTTTTACAATGATCAGCATTGGTGTTGAATCAACCACCCTAAGCCACCCTGTATAATAACTACTAAATCATAGTCATCCAAGATTTGACAGAAATTGATGATAGTTGAATGAATGAGCACCTAAATAAATCGGCCTGCCTACATGTTTAGCACTTATTAATGGCTACGTTGAAAGGCTCTCAATCAGAACAATCTATCAAAAATAAATACTTAATAAAATTCAATTAATCACTACGACTTTTAATTTAATAAGCAATCAAGAACAGAAAATAATCATATAATTATATTTCTATTTAAATTTAAAAATTATTTTCATTGTAATAATTATGTTTCATAACTATAAACATTACTATTTTTATTGAGAATACGGGTTACTCACGTTACTTTAGCCGGGATATGCCGACTAGTTTCGAATCTAGTACGTAGATTCATCAACTGGGCTATTAATTGCGTGTCGTCGCCTCGAAACTAGTCGGCATATCCCGGCTAAATTAACGTGGCCGTATCCTCAATAATCATGTCTTCACCTCACGTCAGTTTTAATAATATTATTACTATTTGTCAGTGACATTGTCCTAACATCACAAACATCGTCGACATCGACAACATAACTCACGATTATTAAAATATATTTTACGTCACTATTACGTAATCCAGTAAGGCTGATCGAACCCCATATCGAAGAGTACTAATCAAAGAGGTTGTAAATATCTCTTTTACAACTAGAAAGGCATAAATATCAAAAAGGGTAGTCAAAATGTTGCACCTATGGATGTCAAAATTCACCTATTAATGTGTGCACCAATGAAAGTCAAAAATGCATACATAATGTCTGTATTTATATGTGTGGAGACACACTGACGTTTTATATAAAGTAGACAACTAAGCCGTTCTATATATTTATAATTTTCTCTGATCCTAATCTAGTATATGGGCCAATCTCAGTTTTGAAGACTGTGCGATTTTTAACGGTAATTATCATGATCATACACGCGATCGCAAGGAAACTGAACTGAATCACAGTGTAATCTGTCTGTAGAAACGTAAAGCCTAAAAGATAAAAACCGGCCAAGTGCGTGTCGGGCCACGCGCAGTAGGGTTCCATAGAAAAATACTTTTTAACTAAATGGCGTCCTTCAGAAAGGAAATGTTTGTAGTACACGAAACCAGCTAGCACGTATGACGAGATGTATGAATTTTGAGGAAGCGAAAGAAGTATGTAAGGAGCGAAGCACATGGCGTTCCATCGTCTCTGCCTACCTACGGTAGGTAGGCAGAGACGATGGAACGCCATGTGCTTCGCTCCTTACATACTTCTTTCGCTTCCTCAAAATTCATACATCTCGTCATACGTGCTACCTACCTACGGTAGGTAGGCAGAGACGATGGAACGCCATGTGCTTCGCTCCTTACATACTTCTTTCGCTTCCTCAAAATTCATACATCTCGTCATACGTGCTAGCTGGTTTCGTGTACTACAAACATTTCCTTTCTGAAGGACGCCATTTAGTTAAAAAGTCATACATATATAAAATCGCCTTTATCCCACGGGGGATAAAGGCGATTTTATATATGTATTATGTATGTTTATTTATGTTTCAAGAATTTTGAACGAAATATTCTGAGTAACTGCATCTGACATTTCGGACCCCTATTCCTCTTGAACTAATGAAGTGAACTTATCCGCTATAGTTTTCCTTTAAAGTTCATTACATGTACTACCGACACAATTTTTTTCAGATTTTAGGATCCAGTAGTTTAGCTTTTAGAGGGGGGGGGACGCCCTACTCGAACAAAAATTTGCTCTTTAAAGTTAATTATCTCGCAAACGGATCCCTAAATCAAAAAACTGTCTTAGCAACCCCTAAACGTTTTTAAAAGTCCTATCTAACAATACCCGACACTATGGGGTAGGCGACAAAAAAAAAACATCCCTACTTTACATGTAGGGGAGCTACCTGAAAAAAATATATTTTTCCAAATTTTACTCTACGACTTTCTTTGTTTAGTTAACATACATGTTTATGCAAAATTTCAGTTTTCTAGCACCAACGGTTTCGTCGCTATGCCGTGGACAGACGGACAGACGGACATGGCGAAACTATAAGGGTTCCTTGTAGGTACTACGGAACCCTAAAAATGCAATGTTTGTCCTTGAATAACGTTAAATACAAAATATATCGCAAACTTTTCAAAATCTCCATTTTGAAAAAGTTTGCAATATTTTACTTAGGCCCTTACACTTAGGACCCCTCGATGTTTACACCCACATTTAACATGTTATGTTTCGTTCTATAACTATGATTAGAATAATTAATTTTCAAAACATCTATCAACAATATTTTTATCTACACCCATGCTATAAATCCTCTATAAACGTTCTTGAAACAGTTAGCTTATTGCCAACATTAAAACAGCCAGTGTCATAATAACCATTATAACACCCAAACGGGTGTACTAATGTTGTACTGAAATTAATTATGCAACTCCTTTTTTACTCATCGAACAGCCACATTCTCATGGCATCTTTATGAATTTCAAAAAAAGAACATGTCATGCACGCGCGTTTCACTACCACAGCGCCGTAATTTAAATAAAACTTATTCGAATTTTTGAATTGACGTCGTATCCCGCCATTTTTGTTCAATAATAGTATTGAAAAAATAATTATTACAATAAATAATTATATTATTACCTATACATAGTTTGTTTGTATTAGATACTCACTAATTAAACTTTCCATGAATTTACATAGAGTTCTTACAACACTGTACAATACCCTATGGTTTCAGAACATTTATAGAGGATTCATATCATGGGTGTAGATATAGTCTTGTATGCAACTGTTATAATTAGGTATTAAAACACTCATGTGATACTATTATCACACTCGTGTTTTAATACCCCTCATTATAGAACAGTTGCATAAATAACTAATAGATAGATAGCTAAAGATATAACACAGCGTAACTTCTCCACAACAAAATTTCTAGTTAATATTTACTTCAGTTATAATTTACATGACATTGTGTAAGAATCATGCATATTTATGTTCATTTAATTCTATTATGTGGCATACAAATGAAATATTTGTCGTGACAGCAACTGAGCTAAAGACAAATTGTAAAGGTTTGTCTCATAAACATTTTCAAACCTAAGACTTTATTCAAAATTAGCAAATTCAAAATTTACTCATGCCGGGTACACACTTATCGAACGAAGGCCAACGAACGGATTTGTTGGTCTTGTTTTGGATGGCTTAGCGAACGCTAACGAACCCTTTGATTTGTAAACCACGCTTTGGATTGCCAGTGAATGCCAACGAACGCCAACGAACGCCAACGAACCCCAACGAACGCTAACGAACGATCGATTGCGTCCGATTAGCTGTCCATAGTACTCCAAACAGAAACGCGTTTGTTGGCTGTCGTTCGCCAGGTGTATACCTGACATAACAAAAATCTAACGTGAACTAACACGATCACGCAATATTTTATCTTTTAGGCTAATTAATCACGCATGTAGAGTCCTAATCTCTACATGTGTGATTTATTTACTGAATCACATTCACGGCACACAGTGAGAAAAGGGTGAAAAATCGAATGAAAGCACTGATGTAATTTTTCCATGTAAATGTAAAACGTTTCAGCAAACTTTTTGTGCTGAGTTTAATGCTGAACTGAGTTTAATATATTTTCAATCTTTTCTTCTCGTTCAATCAAACAAGAAGCTGTTCTAGCTTGTTGAGATTGTTGGGACAGAGAGATCAAACAACCGAGTTCAGCATTGAACTCGGCTCATTGCGTTTAATAAAATTGGCCGTATGAGTAGCGTACATGTGTTACTCGTATTTTCTTGGCTTACAAGAGCGCGTGAATGATTCGGAGTCTATTTTGGAATCGATTAAATTAGTTATTATGTTAGGTAGCCTCAGACTAAACAATGAACAATGCAGAAATTGTTTGTTTATGAACCAAATACACTTTGCAGCAATCATAACTAGTGCATTTGAAATAATACTGTTGAACACATTGTTAACCAAATCTGTTTAGGATGTGAATTTCGATCGACCTATTCTTTTCTACATCACAGCCAGTATTATAGAAATTGTAATTGATATTTTATTTTAAATTGTTTACTTTATAACGGGATATAATCCCACTCACACGCCCACCACTTGTGACTCCTGTGACGCCAGGATCTACAGCGGCAACCAACTGAAAGACACCGTGCATGACACACGGGCAATCCCAGGGAGAGTTAAAATTGTCTTGGAACCCGCAACGAATTTAATCAGAAGTTATAGTTGGAGTTGGAAAGTATGTAAAATTGTTTACTTGGACAAGTACTTAAGTACGTTAAGTTAGTTTTGTGACATGTACATCATTGTATAAATATAGCTATCGCTAGCGGTTTTGCCCGCGTTATATGTCGATAGCTTATAATTATGTTAATTCAGGCTATAAGCTACACGTAAGCTAAATTTCATAAAATAAAATTTAGACATCCACAGCCTCCACATCTTCTTTATAACATTATTAGGATCTTTTGCTATTTATATGAATGTTATCATCATCACTATCACTATAATTTCATCATCTATACTTATATAATTAACTTATTCATGAGTATCAAGCAAGTCAAGCCGCGGCCAGAAGGTGGTTGGTTCTTCTTCTTCTTCTTCTTCTTCGTCGTATCGATGGGTGAGTCAAATTTTATTTTGACTTGCCATCGTGGTGAAAGGATTAGCCAATTCGCTTTGGAGAACTCGCGAATTGCCCAGGGTGCGCCGGACGTAGAGAATCGTTGTGTACGTCACTCTGGGAGGTTCCTTTCATGCACCCCCCCCTAGAATTCTAATTTATTTATATAAAGCATTTAGCCATGCTCAGCAATCTACTGACTACTAGCCGCGGAGTTAAATCCCGCTTCAAGTCAAAAACAATCGACTGTTCTTAGTATAATAATGTTATGTTGCTGCGATGGTTTTACACGTAAAATTCATTAAAGTGGGTCTTGAATGCATCGCGAATGATTTCTTGCTATTATTTATTTATTTATTTATTTATTTATGTATTTATTTATTTATTTATTTATGTATGTATGTATGTATGTATGTATGTATGTATGTATGTATGTATTTATTTATTTATTTATTTATTTATTATACAATTATCATTTTATTGCTCACAGTCTTAAACCTAACACTTCAAAATGGAAAAACATGAAAAAAGCATTATAAATTAAATACAGTGTGAATTACAAATTAAACTTTCTAAAATAAAATTATATAAATTAAAAAAATTCAATTATATATAAGTAACAAATATTATTACAAATAACACATATATTGGTTTCTATATAATAAATCTAATTACTCAAACATGTTCGTCCCCGTATTATGTTAAAAGGTACGTATAAGTTTATCAGACTTAAAATTTCAGAGTGCCTATTTAATTATTTAATACAAATAATATACTTACCGTCTTTAAAATAATTCCTTTGAAGTATAAAGAAAGACTCAAAACATAAAACCTTAATGCTTTCAAACATTCATAATCACATGTCTAAGTTTTAAATAGTCAAGCACTTGGATAATGAAAGTTACCTCCTAACTCATATACATAATTATCTTATTCTGAGAATATACTACTGGATTGCTTTATGATGGTCTAATTATTCCGTCCTGCTTCATGCCATTCCTGTAGTGAAGCCGTCTTGTAAGCTCCTAACATGACAAAAATGAGACAGTTAAAGCAGTCAAATCAATAAAAGAGGTTTATAAAAGTTAAGGTATGGGGAAGTAGGGCAGGAACATTTGCCCAAAACGAAGCAGAACAAAAATGTTTATGACATTTTATTTCAATAAAGACTCATATAAAAAAATACACCATCATTTATAAAGTACTACAAATTAATAGAAGACCGACACAAACGGCATAGAATAAATCTTCAATTTGTCTGAGTCCTAAGAGCGCGCCAGAAGTGACTATCCTGTTATTATGCTGTTTGTCAGAAATGATTTGAATAACATAATAGCACTCGACACACTGACGTTATTACTAGCACACTATATTGCTGCTAGTAGATAATATTTCAGCTATAGATACGGCAAATAAATAAAACCTATTTTTAACTGACGACATAAACGAAGGAGGTTCTTAATTTATTTATCGGCCGTATATAATAATTATTATGTCTGTTTTTATTTGAATAGTTTAGTCTTTTACCAGCGAATTCGGTTCGAAAATTAAAAGCAAAAAAAAAAAAACTAATAAAAGTGCCCACGTTCGAATTCCTCCTGCGGTTAATTTCATCGGTTAAAAATAGATTTTAGTTCTTTTTATGAATAATTTGCGTGTTACGTTATTTCTGTAATAACATTCATAAAACGTTTGCGCCTAGCATGAAAAGCGTGTCAACATGTGCGTGTAAATAGTGTTTAAAAATAAATCGTGAAAGTTCATTAAGTTTTGTGTGTATACGGAGACAGCGAGCCATTGAGCAAACTGAGATTGGAGTCGCACGGAATGAAAGAGGACAAAAGAGACTTTTCTAAACAGTGGAAAATAAATACTGTGTGAAGTGATAGGAATGATTACGACGCGCTTCAATTGGTAAGTACGAACTCATTTATTTGCTCTCTACTCGATATTGATAAAGGTTCTTATAGGTATATGTTTTGTGTAATTGAGTACAACATAATTATCATAAATGTTTAAAGGTGTGAATAAAATGTTCATCAAAAGCGCGAAAAAAGTTTATTTCGTTATAATAATAAGTAGGAAGGTGTTTTACTGAATAATGGAATGTGATTTATTATGAGATTATCTCTAGAGGCTTGTTCCAATGAGTATTATTTTAATGATAGTGTTTTCTTTTCTTTAATCGTATCTAAGTACTTTATTATAAAGATTGTATTTGTAATTATAATTTTGACTGCTAATTAAAAATAAAATTCTGACAAAACATCTAAATATACTATTTTTATTTAGAGTCCTGTAGTACCTACAAGGAACCCTTATAGTTTCGCCATGTCCGTCTGTCCGTCCGTCTAAACAATTAGTGCTAGAAATATGAAACTTTGCATGAAGATTATTAAACCCCTATTCAGTCCATAATGTTGTAAAGGCTAACTAGGGAGCCCTATTACGCGTGGCCCGACGCACTTGGTCTACGCGCTTGATCTTATTTACGCAAGTTCCATTGAAAGTGTAGCCGGCAAGACAGCGGCAAGACAGTATACTATACCGCACAAATATTTTCCGTAATATATTTTTGCAAATGTAGCCGAACCTTTAGTTATCCAGTCTTCCCGAAAATAAGGAAACAGTACGTTAAATTAAAACTTCTGAGTATGTAAGGTGAATGACCTGCCCCAAAAACTCTTTATGACCGGTCAATCAATCCCCCAGTGTAAAAATAACGTGGTTAGATTAAATACAGTGAAAACAGAAAAGTCGTTAATTTGTTATTTGGTGTAAAATAATCTACGAAGTTGAACAACTTTATAACGAATAGGGCAATGTTTCCTTTACTTTGCCGTAAATAATATGATTAATTGAGGAATTTTATCTTTTATGTATTTTCATGGCTGAAAATAGATAATTTCTTTTTTCAAACACTAGGGGAATGTTGATGTTAGTGAGTTTCAGCGCATCCATGTAAGGGCTGCGCTTTGATTCTCATTTCGCATTCAGTATTCGTGTAGCCTGTGACCGGTTCAGTGCTCTCGCCCGCCACCCGGCTCCGCCGCGACCCGCACGGATATTCGGAAACTTGCGTGAATATAATGCGACATTTATAAAAGAATTAAGTGATACAGTTATTTGAAAAATTAAAAAAAAAATCTGTTTATGGAAAAACATATGTTTGTGAAGTTTTAGTTACTATCTAATTTTAGTTCCAGGTAAGACAGTGTTAAATATAGTAGCAGTTGCTGGTTTATTTAATTATGCAAGTTTCAAAAAATATTTTTTTACCCGATTTGGGACATTTCACAAAAATTGCTTTTGTCCTTATTTCGTAAGCAGCCACTTTTTTTATTATATGTTATACGTTTAAGCTTAAATATAATTTAAGGATTAATTTAAATGTATGTTTATGAATTTTAAAATAAGTATCTTTGAAAAAGTGTAATATAACAGACATTATATTCAAGTAAAAAAATACTTAGTAAATTATTTCATAAACGCATCTGACGTATGAAAAAACTTTTGTTACCGTGAAATATTTTGGCAATATAGGGTTTTATATAAATTATACATGCTGTTCAAGCTGTACTAGAATTATCAGCGTATTGTAAATATTTTGGACGGAGAAAATATTTTTTTTTATATTCCGAAGATACCCATGTGTAACAAAATATATTAAAGAGTTAGAATTTGTGCTTTTAAGCAATTAAATTTTTAAATTGACACAGTTGCAATAAAAATCGCGATTCAAATTTGCACGTTGAAACGGCACACTCACGTTGGTCGTAGACAATACGCCTATGTTGCGTAATGTTTGTTGGATATAAATATTATAAATATCTTTTAAATTTTACTCGTCTTGTGAGATCCATCAAAAATTCAAGCTCTAGTTTAGCCAACTACTTCTTGAGGACTTCAGCGTTCAATAATGTCGTGACTCTATAAACTTACATATTTATGAAATATTGATTTTTACCAATTTTTCGTTTGCATTTTAGAAACGCGAAAAATCTAAATGCTGTATATTACATGTGTTATTAAACTGCGTTTTCAATCATAAGAATTAGTTACAATTTTTTTAGAAAAAACTTTTTTTTCAATTTCTTAATGGCAAAAATTTCATAACTTTGTATATGAATATCTCAGTAACTATACAAAAATGTCACGCGAATGTTTTAATTTTTAATCGAAACAACTTCACTCAAAATATCATAATGGATATTTTTTTTTATCCTGAACTTAGATCTTCCGCTTCGACGACATTATTGAACACTCGCCGCGGGTTGGTATCCAAAAACGTATTGGATATAATATTGACATTATATCTTCGTCTATATTATCCAGAAGGGTTTGGCAGAGGTGTTTAACACCCACACTTCAACTGTTATGTTTAGTTCTACCCACAGGGCACAATTCCAACTTTATGATGCCTCTGAGAATTCCTAGAAACAAAGTATTGATAGAAATAATATTTTTTTAGAAAAAAAATATTCACTTTGAAATTATATCTAGTAGTGAGGTTCTTCTCATAGACTCCATAGGGGTCTCGGGGTAATCATTCCAGGCATTGGCCTGTCTTGATGGTATCACCGCCGGCTGCTAAGACAGCCGGGTCGCTGGGTGGGGTCCGGGTGGGCC
Source organism: Hypena proboscidalis (assembly GCA_905147285.1). Taxonomy (NCBI): domain Eukaryota; kingdom Metazoa; phylum Arthropoda; class Insecta; order Lepidoptera; family Erebidae; genus Hypena; species Hypena proboscidalis. Next base: position 8,017,125 of record LR990130.1, read on the forward strand.
CGCTGGTCAGTCCGGGACATCAAGTCCGGTGGGAGGCTAGGTATGATGAGCCCGCGGGCGTGAAATTATATCTAGATGACACTAAACAACAATGAAGCTTATTATCGTTTTTGTAAACTATAATAATCGCATACATACTGTATAAACCACTGTTGTTTTTATAATTTTTGCTGTAATTGCAAGTTTAGGCGTTTCAATATAGATTGTCGTTTTTCTAGGCGGAATTCAAATATAATTTTTTAATAACCAACATAACTAGCACTGAATAATGGCTAATTAAACAAAAAAACGCATTTGTAAAAATGCTTATTTGTTTGAAATTGTTTTCTAGTTTAATATAATATAGTTTATATTATGTTATAAAAGGTGACCTATCCAAAATAACACTAGCATTCATGTTAGAATGCAAATAGAATAAGATCATTTTGTACTTAATTGTATTTTTATAATAAATAAAAACTTAAAACAATATATGTTGCCAAAAAAATAGAACTTTAAAACTAGAACCATTTTATTTTAGAAGTCGGTAACAAATAGGGTATGGTACAATATTTGACTAACATTATGTTCAAACCTGATGTTAATGATAATATTTTAAAATGACCCTGCCTTCGACTTTAAAGTTACACAAAAAAACAATTTTGATTCCGTCGAAAACGTCAAAAATTTAGAAATAGGTCAATACAACAATTACTAAAATATACTCTAAAAAATAGAAAAAAAGAATAGAAACAATAATTTATTCTGGCATAAAAAAAACATTACAAAGCGTCTAAAACTAAATTATTTTAAAATATCGTTCATAATGCTAGAAATGGTACGCATTTTAGTACAATACTGCAGCACTAAAGCACCGCAGCGCTGATAATTGTGCAGTGAGTACGTAGCAGTGTGACCTGTGTGACAAAAGAAAAAATAATTACATATTGTCATTTTTTTGCCTCAAACAAAGGCAACTAAATTACATAACTAAGAAACAATTACAACTATACCTATATAATAGTAAAGTAATAAATACGCAACCTCTTTTACTTATATACTTGGAGTCTTCTTTGAATAGAGATATGTTGTTTATTAATGAGGAGGACGATTACATCATCAAGCCACAAAATTAAATTAATAATGCTATTTATAAATTTTACCGGGGTTCAGAATAGTTACACAATATTAATAGAACTGTTTAATGATAGGAATTAAACAACTACTTAGAATTAAAAGAAATGTCTTTCCAAATGTTTCCAAATTAGCGTAACCTTAACAAAAATGTGATCGAAAACTCAGCGCACTTTGCTCGTTTTATTAAAGCAATGATTGCCTAGTGCAAAGATTTGTTTGATAAAGTCCACCTGTGGCTATAAAGTTCACCGTTTCTATTATAAGCATCTGAATGGCCCCACTGATCATTAAAAGCTTTACAAAATACTCCGAAGCGATTTTTCTATCAATACCGCGGTCTGTGTGCTTGCTGTAGGTTTTCTGTTAAAAGGTTATAGCCGATTTATCTGTTTATTATTTTAATAAAATACATGGAATGAAATGTTTATTTCACTCGGGTGTTGCAAAAAAAGGAGGAGTTGCAAAAAAAAATATTTTGACCACATATATAGATGAATCATGAAGGTGGTAAAACATAATATTATTATATAAGGTGTAAGTGACATCGTGACGAAGAAAGTGAAGTTTTTTGACATGTACATGTACAATCACTGGTAGGCTTCGTCACGATGTCATTAGCATCTTGTATAGGTAAATGGGGTCGAGGGTACCATCACTGCTCATCAACATAACATGACACCAATTAACAGAGCATGCACTAGTGCGATTAGAATTAGTAGTGAAATTAGACTTACTTGAAATCACTATTTGTGTTTGTAATGTGTCTAAACGAAATTTTGTTGCGATTCTGTAAATGAAACTATCGATTTCGAAATATTATTGCATCCTTACCCCCATATAAAATGGTCGGTAATAACATGTCTAAAAATAAAATTTATTTTGATTCCATTTACGGAATACGCTTGCGGAATAACTCTAACTTTTAAATTCATTGCTAATCTTTTATTTGATTATATTATAATAACCTTCTGGAATGTATTCCCTTCCGAATGAAAAATTTGGAGCGGTGGGTTTTCTATTTTCATTTAGATTTGTCAATTCAGCAAAAGTCACGCCTCTGCGTTTTGAATGCCGGACCAAGAGTCGAGCACGTACGGATGAAATTTATTGATATCGAATTTAGAAGTGGCAGAGAAAATGGTCTGTGTACAGGCGGCTTCCAACCAACCACTTCCAGTAACGCGAGACTATCTTATTCTGGAAATGTATATGTTGGTCGGTAGCCGTGTATACACAGAGTTAGTCCATCAGCGGAACGTAATCTATTTTCAAACAACATGAGCTTTCAGGGCTTAGTACGTGATCGGTGCAAAGTGCAGTGGAGTGGATATATGCTAACTATGGCTTAAGGGGATAGTACCACGCAAACAAACTAATCGATTCAAGAATTTTTGAGCACTGACATTTTGAATAAAACTTATTTTTAGGGTTCCGTAGCCGAATCGCAAAAAACGGAACCCTTATAAATTCGTCATGTCTGTCTGTCTGTCTGTCTGTCTGTCCGTCCATATGTCACAGCCACTTTATTCCGAAACTATTCATCATTTAGCCTTTCGCAGTCCACTGCTGGACATAGGCCTCTCTCAATTTGCGCCACAACACCCGGTCCTGCGCCTTCTGCATCCAGTCCCCTCCAGCGACCTTTTTCAGGTCGTCAGTCCACCTGGCAGGGGGGCGTCCTACCTTACGGTTGCCGAGTCGCGGTCTCCATTCTAGGACTCGTTTGCTCCAGCGGCTGTCGGTCCTTCGGCAGACGTGACCAGCCCACTGCCACTTCAGCGAGCTTATTTTGCGAGCTATGTCGGTTACTTTGGTTCTTTGTCGGATGACCTCATTACGAATTTTATCCTTCAAAGAAACTCCGAGCATAGCTCGCTCCATAGCCCGCTGCGCGACTTTAAATTTGTGGACTAGTGCAACCGTTAATGTCCACGTCTCGGCACCGTAGGTCATAACAGGTAGGACGCACTGGTTGTAGACTTTCGTCTTCAGGCACTGCGGTAAAGGCAAAGAGAAGACTTGACGAAGTTTGCCAAATGCTGCCCAACCCAACCGGATCCTTCTGTCGACTTCTCGCTCGAAGTTGTTTCTACCAAGCCTAATGACCTGCCCTAGGTAGATATATTCCTGAACAACTTCGAGCATCGATCCGTCGACAAATATTGGTCTCGGCATAACATGCTCATTAAGCATGATTTTGGTTTTATCCAAATTCATGCCGAGACCAACACGTCGTGAAGCTCCATCTAGGCCGTGCAGCATTTCGCTCAGCTGTTCCAGCGACTCCGCAACTATGACGATATCATCGGCAAACCGAAGGTGCGAGATGTACTCACCGTTCACGTTTATACCCCGTCCAGTCCAGTCCAGAGTCTTAAAGACATCCTCGAGAGCGTTGGTGAACAGTTTCGGGGATATGACATCCCCCTGTCTCACCCCCCGACGCAGCTCTATACAGTTTGTCTTCTGGTCCTGGATCTGGACGGTCATGGTGGCGGTGTCATACAAGCATCTCAGCACCTCGATGTATCGCCAGTCGATACGACATCGTTGTAGAGCATCCAGAACCGACCAAGTTTCGATGGAGTCGAAGGCTTTCTCGTAGTCCACAAAAGCCAGACACAGCGGCTGATTGTACTCTTCGGTTTTCTGTACAATCTGCCGAACAGTATGGATGTGGTCTACGGTACTAAAGCCTTTTCGAAACCCGGCTTGTTCTGGTGGCTGGAACTCGTCAAGTCTCCTGGCGAGGCGGTTCGTGACTACTCTCGAGAACAACTTGTAGATGTGGCTCAGGAGTGAGATAGGTCTGTAGTTCTTCAGTAAGGTTTTGTCACCTTTTTTGAAGAACAGAACCACCGCACTCCCGCTCCACGCCTGTGGTGTCAAGCCTTGGTGAATGACGGAATTAAAGAGACTCGCTAGCTCTTTCAGGACTGGGGTCCCACCGGCCTTAAGGAGCTCGGTTGTAATTCCGTCATCACCCGGCGCCTTGTTGTTCTGCAGTTGTCTGAGAGCTGCCTCGACCTCGACCGGGTCGACATCCGGGATGTCTTCGGTGTAGTGGCGCGTAAGTGGGGCTCTGTGGTCATCATCGCTTGGTCTCGTTGGTTTAGACATCCGTGATGCGTATAGGTGTCTATAGAAACTCTCAATTTCCTCGAGTATCTCGAACTTAGAGGTGACGGTCCTGCCATCCTCAGTCCTCAGTTTCGTCAGATGGGGTCTACCTAGTTGCTGAGCGAAAACTTTGGTGCCTCTATTTCGCTCAATCGCAGCCTCGATATTTCGAGTGCTGCAGCGTCGGAGGTCACGTCGCGTCAGTTTCCTGATTTTCAGGTTTAGGGACCGCCTATCTGACGAAGACATCTGAGTGTCTGGCGTTTCTCGTCGTTCCTTCATAAGTTCGAGAGTCTCGGGTGAGAGCTTGGACTCCCTATTACCGCGTTTTCCGGGAAACAACCTTCGAGACACGTTTTGTAGCGTTTTGACCACTGTGTCGGTTTTTCCGTCAACATTGTCCGTGGTTTCCAGCAGAGCGAAACGATTTTGGAGTTCCAGCTGGAACTTTTCGGAACCTAGGGCTATTTGGGGCAGCGTGGGTCGGAGAATAGGTCTTATCATCCTAACTCTTTCGGCCTTAAGGTTGATATTTAGAGAGCCTCGGACGAGTCTATGATCACTACCGGTATTAAACCTATTGATCACCGAGACGTCTCTAAATATATGCCGCTTGTCCGTGATGATAAAATCTATCTCGTTCCTCGTCACATTATCGGGGCTTCGCCATGTCCACTTTCTGTGGGGCTTCTTCTTAAAGAAAGAATTCATTAAGAAGAGCCCCTGAGACTCTAGAAAGTTTACCAGCATTTGGCCCCTGTGATTTCGGCGCCCCACACCGTTAGGTCCGATTTTCGTTTCGCCGCGTTCTTGTACTCCCACTTTGGCATTGAAGTCTCCCATAACAACGTTGTAGTGAGCCTTCCTGGTACCATGTAGTGCTTTCGCTATGTCTTCGTACATGGTTTCGGCTATCTCATCAGAGTATGTCGAGGTCGGCGCATATACCTGCACCACCTTCAGAAGTTTCCTGTCGGTGATTCTCAGTATTAGGTACGCTACCCTTGTCGACACACTGCTGATTTCCACAACGCTGCTAGTGAGACACTTGTTGACCAAGAATCCGACACCACCCTGAGAGGGCCTATCACCTTCTCGGAAGTAGAAAAGGTCGCCTGACTCAAGGGTTATCGTGTCCTCCCCCTGTCTTCGGACTTCAGATAACCCCAATATATGCCAGTTTATGCGACCCAATTCTACCTCGAGTTCGGTGAGGTGTTGGTCCAGCCGTAGACTTCGTCCGTTGTACGTAGCCAGGGTCAGTTTTTTGAGGTGGTGGTAGCCTCTCGTAGCCCGGAGATTCTTAGCACCCCCTGTCCCGCCGTTACCGCGACCGCTACCTTGGAAGGGAATAGCGGGACTACCGGGAACTGGGGGCCGTCTTGTATTGTGTGGCATCATTTGAAAGGTTTTGGCCTACTGATACCACGCTGGCCAGACGGGTTGGTATAGGGTTTGATCTCGAGTTTTCCTTCTCTAAGCAGTCAATTTAGGCTCTGCTAATTTTTTCCCTTAGTCGCCTTCTACGACACCCACGGGATGATATGGGGTTACTGAAACTATTAGTACTACACAATTGAAACTAAGTAGGTGTATGTATTTAAAAATTACATTGAGGTTTCTAGAACAATTTTTTTTCAATGTCAATCGTTCCAGAGATAGACACTTTCAAAGTGCTAAAATGAGTGTCCCCCCCCTCTAAATTTTAAACCACAAGAGTGAAAAATCTAAAATAAAATATATTATAGATCTTAATAAAAACTTTCAACCAAAATTGTTTTGAATGAGATACAGTCGGCAGTTTTTGAGATATAGAACATTTTCAGCAGCCGCAAATTATAACTTTGTTATTAATAAAAATTGCATAAAACACTATGAAAAACAAAGTTATTTTTGCTGGTAAAAAAATGTTGGTATTTTGGCTATTTGTCGGTAATCGGTACGTTTAATGTTGTTACGACTAGCTACGGAACCCTATTGCGCGTGGCCCGACACGCACTTGGCCGGTTTTTATAATAGTTGGTTGGTACGGATCAAATAGTTCTCAAAACTGGCATGTTAAAAAATACTTTGGTATAAAATCTAGTAGGCAGTGTCAAACAATTACATTATAAATCTTTATTAAACTAAATACAATATTTTCTTGCCGAATAATAAACAAAAGAAGAACAGTTTAGAAAAATTGTAAACTTATAGTTTTTCTACTTCGTCGATCGAATTCGGGCTTTCAAGAGAAAAGACAAGTAATGCGTAAATCCAATAACGATAAAAGAAAACTTGTTGGGAAGCACGATTTTCTCATCCCTGTAAAGGTGAGGTCGGGTAAATTAGGCGTCATTGTGGCAGAAATCTTTTGGTTATATTCACATTTGCTTTTTATGCGAAACGCATGTTGATCTTACGTTTGCAATGAGGGTTATCGCGTATGAATTCGCCGCTAGGGGTGCTTGTGTAGCATGAAGTCGCTTAAATGTCAAATTTTACTATTAGCGGGTTGGCTATACGGTCATGGCATTTATAAATATCTATAGAGGCACAGTTCTTTCGGGCGTTCTGAAGGCAAACTTTGAACGAGCGACAAAGAGAAACTCGTGCATAAGACACACATGAGAGCAAGAGAGACGGATGTATTAATGTCCCCACTTAAAAAAGCCGTACTTTTTAATCATATTTGTTCTAAAATGTTTGTCTTAAGATCTGTTTTAAGAACTGTGTCTCTATAAAAACATATATAAAACCAATGGTTGGAATAAATCAGTGTCTGTCAACAAACTTTGCCGGAACTTATTCTACACTGGCGCCACGTGGTGAGAAAAAAAACGATAGCCCTCATTTTGGAAACATATTCAGTAATTGTGTTTTATAACTTTTATCATTGTAATTTTTTTTGCTCATGATTGTGATAAATGAATAAAAGAAAGAACTATTGATTAGGTAAATAGTTTTGCTACTATAGTGTTAAAGTTAGGGCCTTCAATCGTGAAATAACATGAGAAAAGACAAGTTAAGCAGAAATAATAAAACAATAAAGAAAACTTGTTGGTAAGCACGATTTTCTCACCCCTATAACTATTTCACCAATCTTCTTTGTCTGTTTTATTAAACCCTTATTTAAGCTTTGTTATTCTTGAGTTTAACATTGGTGAAATCGGCACGAAAAAGGAGGTCGGGTGAATAAGGCGTCATGATGGCAGAAATCATTTGCTTACATTTACATTTGCTTTTTATGCGAAACGCTTGTCAATTTGTTCGATATAGGATAAAAGAACAAAGTCGAACTATCAATGTAAGCAGTTTTATAAGCGATATTATTTTAAAGACATTTAGTTCATAGTTTATGGTATGATAAAAATGTTGTAAACGTGTTTAGTGATTGTGTTTTCGAATTGACTGCTAAAATATTTCTATTCAAAATTATTTTTAAGGTTAGGTTTATTGGTGTAAGATATTAAAAAATAGCAGGAGATCAACAAATGTATCCTACATTTTGTATGATGGCTTACGTTGATAATAATGATCTTTTGTATTGTTATGTACATCATATTGTACATTAATGCCAAAAACTTCGTACAATGTTAAACTCAAGCCGGCGAAATGTTCCTCAGTTTAAGAGGATGAGGTTTTAATTCCATAATGGATTTAGAATTTAAGCCTCTTAAGTAAGGTAAGGAATTTATCCTTAACTTTTTTTTTTACTTGAAAGAAAAATAATAACAGTATCTAAAAAAATTGTGCGCAGTCGAGATTATTAACAATAATAATTATGATGATTTGGTTTTAATTTTTCAACCATATAATCTCTAAAATAAGGTTAAACCTGATTGTACGTATAACAATGGCTTCGTAAACTCATTTATCTGATAAATCTCTCGAGACATGGAGGTAGAAACTCATAATTAAAGTTTGAAAGTTAGGGTTAATTATGCTTAGTTTCTTACCATTAGCAATAAGACCTTAATTAAGAGACCTTTACAGTCAAGTCCCTCACCAGAGACAATTTATATTAAAGTAGACTTTGCCTCAGCCTAATTGTGTTAAAAAAACAACTTTAGAGCGATGTTATTTTTGAAAAATCCCCCATTACCAAGAAGGCTATGGCAGAGGGGTAACACACCCACGTAACATTAATTAATTTAGACCATATGTGATACAGAATGAGTCTATCGCCATCAACTGGACATAATTGCCGAGTCCGTGCAGCTATTAACAATTTCCTGACGGCAAATTACCTAAACCCACTTTTGTCCGACCAGAGCATCGAACCTGTGACCTCACCACGGTGCCACCAGTATTTGCCGATTGGGAGCAGTAAATTTCGTGGAATTGCCTGACCTAAGCCTATTCAGGACGGTTTTGAAAAATAAAAAGTCTTATTTGTATAGTCAGGCCTAACTAACAAAAACTTTATCAGGAACTGGTAAAATTGCCTCTTAATCTTTATAAAATATCTAAAACCTATTGTATTAAAACAGTCTGAAAGAGCTGAAGCGCAGATCTTTTTAAGTAAAACCTTGGTGTTGAGCTTGATCTCTTTACTGTCGTTTTAGATTACGGCCTCTGGGACAGCGAGAAGAGGAAATGGATAGTGTTATTAAGTTTGCTGCACAGCTGCTATAAAATAGCTATCCAAGAAAACACAAACACTTTTTACTCAATGTTTAAAAATTGATGCTAAACTATTATTTCAGACGGCAATATCCAATGCAATTCATATTATATTGTTTTAAAAACGTTAACCACACAAACACATAATCATAATAATAATACAGCCCTGTTTCTAATACAAATCCCACTGCTGGGCTCGGGCCTCTTCTCATGTTGAGAAGGGATAGGCCATAGTCCACCACGCTGGCCAAGTGCAGATTTGTAGACTTCACACACCCTCTAGCACTTGTTGTTGTTCACACAAACACATACTTATATTATGCGCACATACCTGAAGCATATTTCGATTCGGAATGACATAATATATATTTTCGAATGACACTCCTTGGCACAGTTCTCCTTACCTGATCTTGACATTGAAATTGCAGGTAAGAAAACAGCGTAATATTCAATGCATTGTTTTATAAAACTAGTTCAATGCTAAGAAGCTACCTTAGCATTAAACTTGAGTTTAACACGTTGGTAGAATCGGCACCAAGAACTTAATTAACTAATACGTTTTACCGCGTCTGACATTTAATCCCGTACCAAATTCACCTGAAGTATTTTTTATTTTACTCTTTTCCTCAACTTTTCTTGAATTTAATTTCATGCAGCTTCCCCCGACTTCATTTCCGGGATGTTACTTTGTGACGATCTGTGTCAGAGTACTCAAGTAGGTGTCGTGGATTCAAGTGTCTATTATATTACTTTTTCCTCATTTAAACAAATTGTTTTTTAACACGCTTATATTAGCTTCACCTGTATATAATGTATGTATGTAACCGACTCCTTTGGACTCGCTTTTGACCCACTTTAAACGGACAGATTTCATTAAAATTTTGCACACCTGTCAAAGATCGATGACAATGCAATAACTCGATAAAAAAAATTAAAAAAAATATAAAAAATAAAAATTAAATAAAAAAAATAAAAAAAACGCTCTTATAAATGAACCAAACTAAAAAGTAGAAAATAAATAATAGTTTAAAAAACTAAAAAACACGCTTTTAAAGTACTTCTAACTAAAAAGTGAAAAATAATTCCTAATATAAGCTGAAAATGGTAATGAACAAAAAATACTAGTATTATTGTGAAAAAGCGTGGGTTGCTCGATAGACGAAAAATATGGCACAGAGCGCCCCTAGTACTTTAAAAGCGTGTTTTTTTAGTTTTTTTAAACTATTATTTATTATCCGTAAAAATATTCCGGTTGATCTTTCTTGTATGTTTACTTTTCAACATTGCTACTGTAATCTAGCATCTCAGCAATTTCAATTCTGAAATAAACGGGCACCTGAACTGAATGAGGGTACCCTACAGTTTGATATAAAATATCTTATTACTTGTTAGATTTGTTTCAAATCCTTTGTCGGTAGCCAACGGCCTCGCAGTGCCCCTTGTGTTGCCGAAGTTCACGAGCAACGAATATTCACATCAGATAAGCTTCTAGCCATCTGCTTTATAAATACTGACTCAAAATAACTTAATAAAGGAGAAATTGTCGGACCTACAAAAACATTTTCTGGCTAATGTTTTGACGTTTAGTTCTCTACTATACTTTGTTTATTTAGTAGTGAACACCTCGTCAATATAAAATTAATATACATGGGCTTTATTAATTCAAATTATGTTTAATTAAAATAACATTTGACTCGACAGTTCCTCATGCTATTACGACATAAGATAGTACAAACAGAGTAAAAATATACGAGTAGATTATCTTCATACAAAGGGTCGGGAAGCTTTACGTGCGTACACCTCGCAATTAGAACCCAATATGACTGCCAACATAAGACTGGGATGCGCCGTTGTGAGGAACGAATGCAAAAAATTATAATGATAATTATGTATAAAGCTAAAGTCAGGTACGTGAAATTAAAAGACAGTTAGTATTATGTATCGCGTCATTGTCTTTTGTTCATTTAAGGACATGGATCGAGTAAGAATACTACTATATCTTTATATTTTGGTACAAATGTGCAATACTTCTGCCTTCCATTAGACTACTATCGATTCGATATCTGGGTAATGTTTCTCTATTTATACAATCTGTTTCAATATTTTGACACATTGTTAATATAAACCGATTGCCAAGGTGGTATGTACGGTTGCCAATAGATAAATGGAAATAGTGATTTTGTGATATCGAGTTGATGGATAAGTAATAAAACATAGTTGATTTAAGTTTCACTCAATAAAAAGGTATCCGTAAGAATAACGTTGTTTAAAAATAACACGATTGAGCCCTAAAATATCACAATTTAGAACCGGAAGGAAAATAAACGTATCTCTAGAAAAACCGAGGATAATAATAAATAAATAAATAATAAATATTAATTTATGTAACAACTTACACACAACGCCATCTAGTCCCAAACTAAGCAAAGCTTGTACTGTGGGTACTAGAATAACTGATACTAAATACATATATACTTTTCTTTTGTAAATACATACTTATTATACATAGAAACACCCAGACTAAGACAAACCCCCATGTTCATGCACACAAAGATTTGTCTTAAGCGGGAATCGAACCCGCGACCTCGGCGTCGCAGGCAAGGTACACTACCCACTGCGCCATCCGGTCGTCGACGATAAAAGGTCACTTTGTTTTTTTATTATTTTAATAGATGGGAATCTTATTACTTACTAGCTGTTACCTGCGATTTCGTTCGCGTGGATTTGAACATAATAAACAAAATCTGGTTGAAAACCTCGTTGGTCTAGTGGTTACTGTATCTCTTTTCCTGGGTTGAGCAAAAGTCGTCGAATGATTTAGGATTTTTCCGTTTCGAATTTCTTGCATAGCAGCACAGAGTGACGACCGGATGGCGGACTGGGCTGGCGATTCCCGCTTAAGACAACTCTTTGTGTGCATAAACATGGGGGTTTGTCTTAGTCTGGGTGTTCTTATGTATAATAAATATGAATTTACAAAAAAAAAGTATATATGTATTAGTATCAGTTATTCTAGTACCCATAGTACACGCTCTGCTTAGTTTGGGACTAGATGGAGTTGTGTGTAAGTTGTGAGATATTTATTTATTTAAGAGTTGGAATTGTGTCCGCTGCATGACGATAGGCTCACCGTCTATCACTTGTTACCTAAATAAACAGATGAACTGTGGGTATACTCTTCTGCCACACCTTCTGGAAAATATGGGCGTGATGTTATGTGATGTAAAATATATATATATATATATATATATATATATATATGCATATAATTACATATAAATATGTTTTATAAATTGAATATTTATTAAAGCGTCTCAACTATTACGACTCAAAATACAGGTGAACAATAAGTGCTATCGAAGCCAACGTTTTTCGTTTAATGTTTGTATTTGGACTGCATTTCCCGGCTCGCTGCAATTCAACCAAGATATTTGACAAGTAAATATTGGCAGTTGCGGTGGACGGTGCACCATTAAAATATTGGTTCTTTCTCATATGCAGTTTTAATGTAAAAATGCAACTGTAGAATTTTGTTTCTTGGGCCTTATAAGTTCAAATATTTATACTTTGTTTATAACATTTTTTTTACTTGAACAACATTACTTGGATTTTAAGTTTTTTTAAAGTAAAAAAATTGTTGTAAACAAAGTATAAATATTTTTTGATCTTGTTAAGTATGTATGTTATTTGGGATCTCGAGTTGGATTTGTGCCCGGTGGATGGCGATATGGGACCTAAAAAAAACAGGTGAAATGTGGGTGTTATATACCTGTGCTACACCCTTTTGGGTAATATAGGCGTGGTGTTATGTTATGATAAAAAAGGAAATTTATTTCAAAATTGGAACTGCATAATCTGAGGACTTTTACCATTTTTTTTCTTGACTCGACTATATAGTACTAATGAAGTTGATAGTACGACAGCATTTATACAGAAAACTATTTTATATGCAGAAAGATTGAAACAATTCAAAAAATAAGCGTAGTTATATAAACGACTTAGGAATCCACCTCCACTTCGAAAGAAATCCATTTACGAATAGGGGCTTTTACGTTTTTAACAATTAAGTGGAAATAGAAAATTTTTGAGCTTCGTTGCCAAGTTTGATAGACTAGCTAAAAGCCTGCAATATGAATTCTTATAGGCACTGATACAGTTCGAGGTATAGATAGACACTTCAGGAATTTCATTGTTAGCTAAAATTCAAATTCAAATTCAAATTGTTTATTTCTTAAACAAGTTTACACCGATTAGCCTGTGATTGGAGCCTTCATTTAAGCAAACAATGCCTGTATTAGAAGACTCCGCTCTGCCCTAACAAAAATAAAAAGAAAAATATTAATAATTTAGACATAGGTAAGTAGATTATAATGCAGACAAGATTGACATATGTACAGTTTGTGTGTGTGTGTGTGTGTGTGTGTGTGTGCGTGCGCGCGTGTGTGTGTGTGTATGCGGGTATGTGATGTATGTTTGAGTGCCTGTGTGTGAAAGTTTAGGTTACGTGGTTGGAAGCTAGAACTTAGCTAGTTTATATATGTTTAGTACGTGTTTTATGAGTGACACATTTATGTAGGTATTCTACAAAAATTCTTTTCGGATGTCTAAGTTACAACTCATTGGAAGTCAGACGGGATAGGAGTCAACTTATAGTCATGTGCAAAATCCTAAGAGGAAAAATCGACTAACCAGATTAACTTGATGAGTTGTGTCGATTCTTTGCACCCGACAATATTATCCTCGCAATCGTAAACACGTACTATTTGTTGTGACAACGTGTCGCATCGAAACGCGCGCTAAGTCACTCATTCCACGCACCCTTTCTGCATTCAACGCTCTCCTGGATGCCAACCCTTAAGGATCGATCACACCTGCGCGACCAAAGCGACTGCGAAGCGGGAGCGTCTGCCGCGCGGCGGACGCTGCCCATACTTTATCTATGGCGCTTTGCACACCTGCGCGACCACAACGCGGGACGACCGCGTCGGCAGAGCGGGACGCACGCGTTTAATGGTTAGACGTGTGTCACGTACGTACGAGAAAGCTATTAGCTACCTTCCTCATTATTAAAATTTTAGTTTCACGATGACTACAACAGATGATAATCAGAGCTGTTTATAGAAACAGTGAGAGGATATCCTATTTTTAACCGACTTCAAAAAAAGGAGGAGGTTCTCAATTCTATTGTATGTTTTTTTTTTTTGTGTTTGCTTACCGATTACTCGAAGACGCCTGGACCGATTTGAGAAATTCTTTTTTTGTTTGAAAGGATATACTTGTCATGTGGTCCCATTTTTTTCAAGTTACGTTCTGATGATGGGATCTTAGAGAAATCGAGGGCAACCCTCAAATTTAAAGGGCTTCTATATTGTTTTTTATATATTATCTAAAGCTACTCGGATATTTGCATCTAGAAGTCAGCATTTTATGTTGCTGAGCTGATGCTGGAAGGTACAACTCCTCAACGGTTAGGAGTACGAGTACGAGATAATTCTTTAAATATAGGCTCCTTGAGGCCGTTTACTGTATTCTTTCAAGTTATACCTACACAGATGAGGCGAGACGTTGAATATTACTTATGTATATTCATAATATGAGGTCATGATTTGATGATGGGATCCTAGAGAAATCATGAGTAACCCTCAAATTTCAAAGGCTTCTATATTGTTTTTCGTTTATTACCTAAAACTACTTGGATATTTGCATTTTAAGTTGCTGAGCTGATACTGGAAGGTACAACTCCTCAACGGTTAGGAGTACGGGGATTATTATTAATAAGTTTTCCGTCTCAAGTAACCGTCGTCTCCTCATTCGAGAAACATTCTGGTCTACCCATCACTTAAAATCGTAAAATAAAATAATTTTTAACAAAAAAAAAAGTGCCAAGTAAACAATAACTCTGTGTATAGACTAATCTTTCTAACAACTATTTTCTGAATATTAGTTCTTAATTATCCGATTTACTTGGCACCGACTTCAGAATTATAAAATAATTATTTAATAATTTCTATTTTACTAAATGAAAAAAACGTATTATTTTGTGCGAAGTAAATTTATTTTTTGCTTTTTAGTTTACCTACTCTTTGAAGTCGGTTTTTTTTTTTGTTATATATGATTTGAAAAACAAAGACTATAAGGTTTGTTCCGCAAAAGCAAGTAATAAAAGATCTTCCTCATCGGAGTCAGATTCTGATGTTAAGTACGAGGACGTCATCACCACAACAAATAAGTAGTTATACGAGTCAAAGACGTGCAGCTTTAGCGACCGTTAACTAGTAAATGAAGTTCGCGGTTCGCACTGCAGTCGCGCAGGTGTGCACGTTAAGTTTCGCGTTGCAGACGCTCCCGCACCGCGTCCCGCTTCCCGCGTTATTGACGCGCAGGTTTGGCCGGACCTTTACTGTGATTTTATTGCGGATGGATGGCCAAATGTGTTTACAGTGTGTTTGCGGTTTTGTGAAAAAGATTAATGAATTAATTATGTATTAGTTCCTAAACTATATTGAATGATCTGTTTGCTTAATTTATTTATGTTAATCTGTCTTTAAGTATTGTAATTATATTGTATTGTTTAATTTATGTTAAGACAAGTAAAATACCAATAATATTTGAAGTGAAAATTTTATCATAATATTATTTATGTTAGTTTACTAAGTTGTTTTGACATACATACCTACATACAATCATGCTTTTATCCCACTGGGAAAGGCAGACACGATTAGTTAGGTTGTTTTATATTAAAATAGTTATTTATGTTATTATCACCAGCTTGGTACGACCATTTTCGATCGGTTTAGCCTTTTCGGAGGAGCTTAATAACTAACTAATTAAATAATGTTTTAAAATTTTATCATTAGCAGTAGGTATTTATAAAATCTTAAAGCACGCTCAAATTAATTTACTGTAATCTTTAAAATGTATTTTCCACTTTTATATTTAATGGTGTACAATAAAATTTAAATAAACGATCATCGCTAAGCTCCCTTTACCCTAAAAACCTATTTATTTTTATCAATCCCATTAAACACACCGGTTATAATAAAATATTAACAGTATTGAAATTTAATGAATTCGGTAAATGTGCCTCCTTAGTAATAACGACTTCCTGGCAATTTGCCAACGGGTATTTGGAAGCACCTCTCATTGAATTCAACAATGCAATGTGATTTATAGCAACATTAGTAGGTATTGTTAGACGAACTTTTCATCTGAATAAACATATTTCAAGACTCGACTGACATTCATTTAGCGCGGCAAACACATAGAGTACATAAAAAAAAGCAGGAGAGAATGTCACTTATAAAATGATGGAAGCACCAAAATGGCGGCGGTCTGTTTATGTGTGCGTGTGTTAGGGGATACCAGCCATGAGAAATATTACCCACATTTTTACAATAATTTAAATAAATATTTTAGAGGTTTAGTTCTTATATTTTTTTATTTGCTGCTTTTTACCATCAAACATAATATAGGTAGTTTTATACTACCGTGGCCAAAAACCAAACAATATAAAACAACTTTATGTTTGAATTTCGAAACAAAGTTGATTTTATATTTCTAGCAGTCGATGCGGGCCTGCAGCTGGAAGTTGTTTGTTTTTATTAAGGGAATATGTACAAAATTCGTTGCTCTGGGCACTCCTGACGCAAGGCAGCGAAGATGCTTTAGTGCAGCTACCCAGTTTTTGGAAAATATTTTAAAATTACGAGTAATTACGACTCCTACGGCGCTTCCTGATTCTTAGATGGTGAAGATGCTTTAGTGATATACAGGGTGTCCCAGTTTAGGACCTGGAGCCGAAATTGGATAGTAGGATAAGTTATGGCAGTTATCAAAAAAATAAAAAACAAAAATTCTTTATTACATAACCTATCAGAAAGTGCTTGAAAACGTCAACAAAATGTACAAACCAAATATAATATCTAAGTTAAACTAAACCAAAGCTTAGATTCACTTACATGCGATTTTTCAATATTTCAAATAAATATGGGCAAATAAAAAAAAAATAAAAAAAATAATAATAAACTAAACTAAGAAATAAAAAGTTTTAGATTAAAGTACTGTTATTTATTAATTTAATACTTTATTTAAAACAATATACTATTGTTTTACCTTTTTTGGTACGGCAAAGCTGACAATGCGAATAAGTCCACCTTTTGTTTTATATAAATCAATTTCCTCGAAGTGTATACTGTGTAGACTACACTATATTTTGATGGATACCAACTGTTATCATTTCTGCAGTTTCTAACTATTTTTAATCAAATAATTTTTTCATGCGTCGTTTGCAGCAGGAAATCTATAAAACATAGAATAATAATTTATACTAAATGTATTTAATACTTTACTAAAAAACTATACTACTAAAAAATATTTACCCAAATTCAGGGTAAATGAAAATATTTATTGACTGTCAACACTGATAGTTTTGGTATATTTTTTTACGAAAACGAAATAATTTCGGCAATAAGCTGAATATATTACTTGCTTACCTATGAAAAGTGATCTCCTGGTTTTTTTTTGTCGAGGCGCTATGGTTTCGGCAGCTTTTCACAACACAAGACGGCATTTTTAATTATTTTACGTGAACATCCGAGCAACAGCACAGTCCAAAGCGTAATGGCGGGCGATTGACTTACTATTGTGTCAATGTGTGTGTTCTGTGTGTACGTGTGACTTACTATGGGTGCTTCAGTAAGTGTTTTAAGAGACTCAGTCCTGCCTTTTTTTATGTAGTCAATGGGCAAACATGATTCCTTTGACATTAATGACAGATAGCGATGTGCCCCAAGTGTAGTGACGTAACTAGTAGATATAAAAAAATCGACTATAAGTTATGTAGTTTTGAGATATCACATCAACTATTAAATTACCTACTTAGTCTTATATTTTTTTAATTAGAACACTTTGACGAGCTCAAGATTGAAAAGTTAAACTGCATGTAAATTCTAAGCTCAGTTACGAATTGGCGTTGTCCTAGTTGAGCGTTGAACGCGATACAATTGCAAACCGCATGATGTGTTTGAATCGCGTCATGTTTGTATGTCGCTCACTTAGGACAGCGAATGAATAATAACAATTTATCAAAAAAGCAATACACTGCGGTATAATAATTATTGATGGTTTTTTTCGATTATATTTTTTTTTTTTATAATACGCCCACAGCGAACGGACGTGTAGACCACCTGATGGTAAGTGGAGTACAGCCCATGGACATCATCAATCCACAAAAGCAGATTATAGATGCGTCGCTGCAGCTGAGGACTACGGTGTTATGCCTCATGTGCCAGTAATTTAAGGGCCTGATCTCACCACCAAACCGGAACACAGTAATGGAAGCACTACTATTTAGCGGCAGGTTAAAGGTGAGACGGTGGTGCTGCCGCCCTCGAGCTCATACACAAGAGCGCTACCACCATGCATGCGACAATAATCATATTTGGACAAAGTAAAGGGTACCTGTGTTAATTGACTGGTGGCTGGTGGTATCAACATCCCCACTACTGCAATTACTTACATGACATTTTAAAGGCTTTATCGATTAATTAAATATTGCAGAAATAAAAAAAGAATAAAAAAGAAAATGCTGGTGTATAAGTCTCCATTACGGCAATTACTTACGTGACTCGTCAAACTTGCTGTCAGCGCTTTGTTTCCTCTGGGTCAGTATAATCGAATTCCATCAGTAAATGAGGCCCTGCACCAAAAGTGTAGCAGAAGGGATGTGAGCTGTAAACTAACCACTTACCATTACTTACAGACTATTAGAGTCGTTAAACTGAACGCAATACGTGGTTTACCCCTCTTAGATTCGAGCCGAAGTTCGGAAACTGTTTTAAATTCTATCCACCCCGTGAACCTGACGGGAATCACAACAGACTCGCATTTCCACAGTTAAAGTGTTTTCCGTTTTAAAATATATTTAAAAAATAGCTTTCGCCGGTTCACCGCCGTCGGCGTAGTATGTCAACATAGTGTATTATGTATCTGTATGTCACTAGAATCGGTCAAGCCGTTTTGAGTTCGATAACTGACAAAGTGAAACGAGATTTTTATATATTAGGTATGATGTAGTATCCTTTCTTGGTGAACAATCCTACCAATATTATAAATTCGATGAAATTGCGACACATATAGCTTATAGCCTGAACCAATATTATAATTATAGGTTATTTTTATCGATGTATCACAGAGGCGGCACCTAGTAAAGTACAAGTAGCCGTGTCGAACTTAAAGAAATTTGTATAGGGCAGGAGGAACATGAAAAAAGCGTCAATAGATGACTACCTATAGATTGTAGTTACCACTTACCATTATTTAGGTCCATTGTATGGTAATGGTACCATTATACGCAGCGATAGCTGAGTGAGAGACCGTAGGAAGCTGCTAAGTCAAAGGTCTCGAGTCCGAACCCAAGGCACACCTCTGTCAATAAAACGTTAAGATTCGTCTTTTCGAAGATATGTGTGTATTTATCATTAATTTATCGCTCGCTAACGGTGAAGGAAAACAACGTGAGGAAACATGCATGCCTGAGATGGCTTAAAAAGTACTCGAGGTCGTGTATCTACAATCCACACTTGGCCAGCGTGGTGGACTATGGCCTAACCCTTCTCATCATGAGAAGAGGCCCGAGCCCAGCAGTGGGACATGTATTAGATACAGGGCTGCTATTATTATTATTATTATTTAGATGGACTTAAGGATGGTTCGCTACATTCTTTGTATAAAGAAAAAATGTGTGTTTTGTTCAACGTGAGCTACTATAAAGTAGCTGAGTTACAGTGTTATCATCGTTTTCCCGTTTTACTATTCAAATGAAGGCGAGACCGGATATGACGGATACTGGCTAGTGTTTTTATACTGCCAGATATACTACAGGGCGTTCCATGGCAGTGCCACATATAAGAATAGTATCTGAAATTATGCATAAATAAGATTTTAATGTAAGAAGATTTCATTTTCATTTTTTTTTTCAAACTTTATTCGAAGATTTTTTAATCAATATTGTCTACATTATTATGCTTTTTTTTTCTATGTGGCATCGCCGTGGGACAACCTGTATAGTACATACGCCACATGTTTTGTGTTACACTCTACGATTATGTTTAACATTTTTTCTGTCTTGCGTTTATAGTCTGTGTTTTATTACAATAACATTTTATGTATAGCGTGCAGAAAATAATTTATACTAGGTAAATAAAATCGGTTTCTACATAATAATTAGAGATGGGCTATGGGTTCGGCCGATCATTAGAGTCGTTTAAGTTTTTAATTTCAAATGCATTTATCCTACTCCTATATGAGTTAGTTAGTGTTAGTGATTAAGTGAAAAATCCCAAATAAAAACAGTGATAGTTCAAAAGACAACATGAACAAAGTGTCTTCGCCTTAATAAAAAATAAAAATTCGTCGCAGTATATTACAAAAGAGACACATTTTAGCGCTTCTAATCCTTGACTATTGATTTCTTAAGCCGACTAGTCGGCGTAATTGGCCACCTAGTCGGCACATCTCTAAAAATAATAAAAAAAGTTATTATGAAGAATTTTATCTTTTCGCTTTCATAACAAGAACAAGCTTCCATCCGCGTCTACGCCCTAGCTCTCCTGGGATATTGTATCTGTGTACTAGTTTCAGAGGCTATTCGGTACAACAAATAAAACATCTTTCCTCTTAAA
The DNA here is from genome assembly GCA_905147285.1 of Hypena proboscidalis. Taxonomy (NCBI): domain Eukaryota; kingdom Metazoa; phylum Arthropoda; class Insecta; order Lepidoptera; family Erebidae; genus Hypena; species Hypena proboscidalis. The sequence continues at coordinate 8,037,647 of LR990130.1, forward strand.
TATTTAGCATATATATTTTTATTATTAATATAGATTAAAAACTGTTTTAATATTCTATTTTGAATTGTGAATTGATTTTGAAACTCAGTTTGAAATTCGAAATAGTAAAGAAAACTCTTTTTAACATAGAATGTAATTAATGCCAAAAATATGAAAAATGTTTAAAAACGATTAAAATAAATTACAATATTCAAATTAACACATTTTTGTGTTCAGGAAATAAACATAAGCAGAAAGGTGTTATGTTACATAAACTTCATACGCATTCTGTTCAAAGGTTTCTACGAAATCACAAACAATATTTTCCCCGCTTCCGGAGTTATAACAAAAGCTAGTACCGAGGTAACCCGATATTTCAGTGTTATTTAGTATTCCGTTCATAATATTCAAGTTTACATTAGAAGAGTATAACGAAATATGCCACTTTGCCGATATAGAGATTTTTTTATGATTCAGTATGAAGTCTTTTATTTCCAATTTTATATTTATTAGGATAATAAGTCAAATGCGTTATATTATACCATGTATGTTGCGTATTGTTATACCACGTTTTATACCACGACCCAAAGGAACGGGATAAAAAGTATTATATAACTGTCTCGTGGTTATAAGCAACCCTTTCTACCAATTTTCAGCCAAACCAGTTCAACCGTTATTGAGTTATAAATAGTGTAACTAGCGCGACTTTCTTTTATATATATATAATATATATATATATATATATAAATTAATTAAAATATATATCCATTCGGGATACAACATAGGACAATCTCTTTGTCTTTTCTACCTAATCAGTTTCAGTCTTTATCACTATTTATTTCCATATCCATTCCATAAATATAATCTAACGGGCATTAACGCGATCATGCATTATTTACCTTTTAGGTGATCCCATTTGCTCCCGTTAGATTTTACTTAATCATGCAACACGTAAGTTTAAAAGTGAAATCTATTTAGCTTTCAGCATTAACCAGACACGTCCAGCTAGTCTCATTTTAACGTGGAAAATTTCCAGCAATATCTGTTATTTTTCCTACGGAATAGTTACTACCCACTCTATCAATTTGATACATAGATTTTTTCGGTCCATCTCCCTTTGGTAGACTCCAAGCGTAGACATGACAGGTCATGTCTGAAAACAATATGTGAAGATTATATGTCAATAAGCCTTATTTTGATGAACAAAGACAGATTTCCATTAATTAACTCTATGGTTGTTCTCATAGATTTTCAGACCTTTTATGTATATATAAATTATGCCATTAAATATAATTCTAGAATATTGAGTAGTGTTTATCGGGACTTTAACGTCTTTTCTTCTCTAGCGGCCAGGAACCAAATATTACGGGATGTTTAGGACTGCTTTTAATAGAAATAGGCAAAAAAAAAGTTTTTTTGGAGAAAATTTTCATAAATTTTGATATAATTCCATTTATATTCTATTTTCGTTTGCCAAATTTTACAAGGAGTGACGATTTTCGTAATAATCATAGACCTACAATAAAGAGTTTAAAAACTGGCCGTGTTTAAAAATAAAATATGACGTCTAAACTACCTATTGTTTTTTATATTTTTCACAACGTAAAATGTGGTACTGTAATGTAAGTAGATTTTAAATAATAAAATCAACCCAGGCATTTAATCTTTTTCACTGTTCGGTTTTGACTTTTTAGCAGAGTTCATATAGCTTTTTTAGTAACAGCTATTTAGCAGTAATACAATAATTAAGAAATATTATACTTTGATTTGTGCTCACCGAAATTTGAAGTAGATTCTGTTATAAAATAATACACATATTTACCTACCTATCTAATAAAAACCTGCCTTTTAAAGGCCTGCATGCAACTGCCGCTCGTTTAGGACTCAGGGTTAATTTTTAGGTCAGGCGATAGTGCTTTTGGGGCTCATGCAAGCTACATTCGACCAAAGCACAATACATTTCGACGGGTCTTACTATACTAGTATGGGTATACTAGTGCAAGTGCAAAAATTTGTAATATCTTATGTACCTACCACATTTTACTGCAAATAAAGACTAATATTCTATTCTATTCTATTCTATTCTAAACAATTTTGAGGTGCCACTTAGGGCTGGTTTTGAGCTATGTCACGTTTCAAACATTGAATGATAGATAGACATCAACAACCGGGTTCTGCGTTTAATTTCGGTCGGAAAAATTAACCCTAAAGCGGTTAACCTAAAGTTGTGTTTGCACTTGCACTAGTATACCCGTCGATTCTACATTTTTGATGTCTTTTTTTATAAAAATGCTATTGTCATCTGTTATCATTACCTGAAATGTTATTTTTTTTTTGTATGGAAATTGTAAAGGTCTCGGTTTCGAAACCACGAAACACATCTCTGTCAATAAATCGTTAAGGTTAGTCTTTCCGGAGCAATGTGTGTATTTATCATATAAATTATCGCTCGCTAACGGTGAAGGAAAACATCGTGAGGAAACCTGCATGCCTGGGAGTGCCTAAAAAGTACTCTAGGTCGTGTGAAGTCTACCAATTCGCACTTGGTCAGCGTGGTAGACTATGGCCTAACCCTTTTCATCATGAAAGGAGGCCCGAGCCCAGCAGTGGGACGTGTATAAGATACAGGGCTGCTATTATGGAAAATGTAAAGGTAGCAAAAAAGGGAGTCTGTTACGTTTCACGAATAGTAATGAAAGTGGTTTAATGTTAATTGTGTTGTAATGTAAATTCTACTGCGTTAGCGTGCCAGCCACCTCGGGGGAGGGCGCTCAGAGGTATTTTTCCCAAAAATATACGAATACATGACTCTCTTTCAGTATAGGTACAAAGTATAGGCATATTATAAAAGCAAATACTTAATACAATTTATTTATAGGGAAGGTTTTACAAGTACACTTAAATTGTCTACTAAACTCGAGCTAAAAATACGATACTGTAGAGAGATGAACTGAAATAGATTTTTAAAGTTAGTTTCAACTCGACGACCCTTTTATACATTCACGAATATCGATCGGAACAGCGCTAGCTTTTATAAAATCCGGCCTGTTATCATGGCTGATGAAATTCATCCTCCATTGTTGTTTAGAAAAAATCTAACGTAAGCTTCGGGAGCTTTCGAAAGCTTAATATTCCATTATTGTTAACACAATGGGTTTATTCTTAGCTGAGGCTATGTAGGCGTATTTACTTATTATAGAGGGTGAAAACAATAAGTGTTTCCAAGCGAATCAGTAAAGGATATTCAACAAAGGTTTGATAGCTAGATGTAAATTGGTATGAAAATAACTATTTGAGACCTAAGAAAGTACATAGTCTACGTTTTACCGATATACCACGCACAAAATGCGACATGGATGAAATGCTTTTTGGACGGGTAGCTATCAAATCTCAAGAAATGGTTAGCTTTTAAAATAAGCTAAGTACTTATTTCCCACAAGCTTTTAATTAAAAGGATACCGTACCTATGTGAATCCCATCAGCGAATATGTGTGTTTGTCTATGTTTTTGTCTTATTCACATTCAAACGCGTCGACTATTGTTAACTCCTATATTTGTTAAAATATGTGATAAATAAGTGATAGATTTTGATAAAATATAACAGCCTGGATTAATATATAGGTTAAAATTTATCCACGTAACATGCGGCCAGACGCAAATATTTGCTTCGAAATACTTATTGTTTCCAGCCTGTGTTATTGGTAAATAGTAATATACCAAGGAAATAAAGTGGACATTATCTTTATCACAAAATTTATGAACGAAAGTAATTAAGGACCCGGCCTTGCCATTTCCACAAAACAGCTGCCATGGATGTTTGAAAAACACTCATAAACAAGCCGGTGTATGATGGCGGTTTGTATACACATACTTAATGAATGGGTACTACAGCAGTTATTTTTGTCGTACATTAAACCGATGAAGCAGCATTACAATTTACAACTGACTCAAATAACTAAGATCATCACACATTTTACTTTTAACAACTATTGGTATTAAGTTGGTATTGACGTGAAGTTTATAATAAAATTGATGTCGCGGACATTGTAAAAAACTTTCTAAGATAAAATAAATCAGGAAAAGTAGAATTATGAAGTCTCTCTTCACATAAGTATATATTGTCTCTGCCTACCTCTGGGGGATAAAGTCGTGATTTTATGTATATATTATGTTTATATAAATATACCTATCCGTAATTAATCATACCGAATAGCTTTACTACTCATAAAACAAAAAATACTTTTAATATAGAAACCGAATTAAAAATGTCAAGTGTTCTAAATGGGAGCTGACGGATAGGGTAGCACTTAATTGTCACATTTTTCATACAGTATGAGATATAATTGATGACAAGCACATTGAGTAGTATGACAACTACGCACAACCTTCGAAATTGCCTGTCTAAATTTAGAGCTATCCCTCTTTGTCTCATTAAAAGATCTATAGGTACGTTAGGTTAGAAAAAGTAGCTATCAACGCAGTTTCTATGCTTTAAATTCTTATTTTATGCTACTCATAATCCATTATTTAAATAATAGAAATGTTTTTATGAAAGAGACGTACGTCTCTTTCATAAAAACATTTATTTATTTACTATGCATTATTTTATTTTCATAAATTTGATTTGTAAATAAAGATGAGAAATAAAGAACGTAACATGTTTAAGGTGATAGATAAATTGATTTTTGTTTGACATTTGGATTTACATATTTAACTCAACTATCACTGTAAAATAAGTGAAAGATGTCGAAACAATTTTTGAAATTCTGAGTGATATAGCGATAGTTGTTCATAAATCTTGTTCAGTGTTGTTCATTTGATGAAACTTGTTATTATTGAACATATGTTTTGTTGATACTCGTAATACTCATCTGCGAGAGTGGTTTTTATTTTTAATTATTCAACATGTTGCGTACTATCACGTATTCTTTGTCAAAAATAATCAAAATTATAGTTTATTGACTAATCACTATGTTGGGTGGTAGAGCTCTTGTGAATGAGCTCGAGGGTAAATAGTAGTGTTTCCATTACTGTGTTCCGGTTTGGTGGTGAGATCAGGCCCTGAAATTACTGGCACATGAGGCATAACACCGTAGTCCTAAGCTGCAGCGACGCATCTATAATCTGCTTTTATGGATTGTTGATGTCCATGGGCTGTAGGTACTCGACTTACCATCAGGTGGACTACACGTCCGTTCGCTGTGGGCGTAGAATAAAAAAAAAACAAACACATAGACCTCTTTTTATGGATTTTAAAATCATTCTATGGCCATAACGTGACGTATAGGTATATTATTGCCAAATGTTGACAGTTGATGACAGTTGAAAGTTGACAGTTTTCCATAGAAAAACATGCTAATTCATCCATTTCAACCCCATTTGAGTAACAAAAAGGGTTAGAACGAACCCTATACGTACTTTTAATCAAATACCCTTTTTATGCCAAAAAAAAATCAAAGTGAGTAAATTAGTGACCATCTCGGTCCCTAAAACTTTAATAATTGCTTCTGAATTAGGAACGGCGAGTTGAATACCACATGAGACAGCAGTTTTAGTAATAATGACAATTAATAAATTGTAACTTTAGATCATTTTGCAGATGACTAGTTAACGTTACCTTTTTTTTTTTTCTTACGCGAGGAAATGCATTTACGCATACCACCCCACCCCTGGGGAAGGGCAGAGTGGTTATGTGGGACTCGCACGTGCCTTAAGATGGTAAACGGCACGAGAATACCCACTAAAACCCCGCGGTGCTCCCGCACTCGCCTTGATGGGAGGGTCATGGGAAACCGGCGCAGCCTTAACAACCATGACCCTCCCGGCGATGTCCGCCGAAGCAGGCCCCTCATGGCCCTCAAAGAAGGGGCTGGCGCAAGCCAGCGACCAGCGCGAGGACCGCGTGCAAAGCCATCAGACATCCCCATATCCGACGGCCTGGTCCTCTCGCGGCGAGACAGGTGGTCGGTCCCGCCGCCCACCACGCCGCAGTTCTAACGGCTGCGGCCCCGCTGGGACCGCGGAAGGCAGGGAATGCGGGGCATCGATAAACGACGCGCGCACCGACACTCCTCCCCGCCGCGGCCCCGTAACCACCCGGCCGCGGTGTCAGCTTGCGCCAACACCGCAGCCCGGCCTGTTGGGCCACTCCTCCATGGGCCAACCCAACCAGTCAGTCCGAGGAGCAGCCCCGTGTCGAGTTATTAGCCAACGCAAAAAGAAATCCCCCGAAGGAGAAGTTTTTTTGCGAAGTTACCAGGGTGCACCAAACCCAAAGACTATTGTTCCCCCCTAATCCTTGCGGATTAATAAGGGAAGCCCCGGATCGTCTAGGAGGTTACTCGACATAGCACCCCAGTTAACGTTACCTACAGCGAGAATGCCAAGTCATGGATCTTTATACTCGAAGGCTCCGTTAAGGGACAAGAAGTTGTCATTCAGAGGTGCCCTTAGCTTTATACGCCGTGTACTTTTACATCTCCTAAAAAAATTATATATACCATAATCATAAAGGCTCACTTTAACATTACCAAAGTTTTATATGTATAGAAGTAGCATCTGTTATAGTAGTAGCTTTTATACAAATACCTGATAACCGTTGATAACTATTTCAATGTCGATACCATACGTAAGAGAGGTGGTAACCGTTTCCAGTAACGTTTTAATATACCGGACACATACCAACCAACTCCAACTATATACTTCTGATTAAATTCGTTGCGGGTTCCAAGACAATTTTAACTCTCCCTGGGATTGCCCGTGTGTCATGCACGGTGCCTTTCAGTTGGTTACCGCTGTAGATCCTGGCGTCACAGGAGTCACAGTGGTGGGCGTGTGGGTGGGATTATATCCCGTATAAAATACCGGACACATCACTTGTGGCTTGTACAAATAAGTTAATTTTATTACTCAAAACAAACTTTAGCAAGTAAAAATCTACATTTTACATTTTTTTTTTCGTATTTTTTAGGCCCTAAGGAGATTTTTTGCAACCCCAAAAGCTACTCTGGTTATATATAGAAAGCAAAAGCAGGTCTGTACACATCATAATTTAATGTTTTGGCGTAGGATTAAAATAAACAAACATAAACCAAATGTAAACACAGTAGAATTTTCTCGTAGCATGAATTTTATGCAATTTATATTGGAATTTACGTCATTTTTATAAATGAAACAACGTGTTCAGAATCAGAATTGAAATTCAAATTGATTGGAATGAAGTTTTGGCACGTTTAAGCGTGTTTAATGGCTGTGCATGTTTGTCAAACTTAATGAGTTTATGCGAATTGGGGATTTATATCGTGTACATTATATACTTTGCATTTCCTCGTTGTTTTTTTATATGTATCGAGATATTGGGTTATGATTTTATAACTTCTGAATTTGTCATCACTTTCATCTTTTGAATTTACTTTTCAGCAAAGATTAATAGCGTCTCGATAGATATATTAATACCAGTTCTTTGTCTATAGTGAAGCAAAAAACAGATGTAGGAAAATTACGCCGCGCCGCGATGTTCGAATCAAAAACAAATCGTATTGCGCCGGAAAAAAACAATAAAGTGGCTTCACTGTTAATGCGTTCTTAGTTTCAGGGTGTAATAATTCTATGTCTTTGAATATTTTGAGCCAATCTCCTCTATGACTGATCATCGTGTTTTTTGTTGATATGCATGTTTTAAGAACATAATAACATCGCCGTGTATGTTTACAGCATCTACTCGTTTGCTTATATAATAATAACATGTGTTTTTAATCGTTTCATTTTAGTGCAAGAAACGTATTTTTTTTGTTTTTCATAACAAAAATATGCCCAGGTCAATAATTAAGTTCTAAAAATTACTGAAATTTTTACATATCTAATGGTTTTTAAGACGGTCTGAAATCTTATTTTGGTAATCACATATTATTATATTTATTACCAGCTGCATGTTGCGGTTTCAGTCTTAAACAAGAAAAGTAGCCAATGTCCTGTCCTGAGGTCCTAACTCGACATCACACCAGTCGCTCAAAGTTAGAATAAATAATTTATGGAAAGATACTGTTTCATACAAACTGAATCTGTTAAATTTTTTCAGAAAATGTATTTTTTTCGTATTACAAATATTTTTTGTTACTAACTCTGAAGATAATAATATATATAGAGTATGTCTAGTATTGTATGTATAGTTTGTCATCCAAATAAGCGCCATTCAGACAGTTCTCAGACACAGTGGTTCATCCGAAACAACAAACTATGACCCTTGTTAGTGGTATAATGACGTTATTAAGTAATAAAACCACTTAAGCACGATGAAAATTAAAAACTTTCACAAGTATCACTTCAGCCAAGTGCTTCCATCAACATTTATTACGGTATAATCATTGATATTGAATATCCATTCTTCAATCATTATCATTTCAACAGGCTCACTTTCTATTCTTTTCTTGGAGATTTCTATTTCAATGGAGCTCCATTGTGATAGAAAGTAAGCTGTTATTTTAGCTAAAAATAACAGTTAAAAGGTGGGTGCTGTACCTACACATCTGCGTAACTTTTCTGCGAAATGTAGGCGTAATAATATATTTCGAGATAGATTGCAACTGTGATACAACGTTGTTATAATTCAATTGTTCGACGTATGAAACCGCAATAGAACTAAAAAGTTGCATGTATGTAGGTATGTTATGAAAGCGAGAATAAAAGCTACATTTTATGTGAAAAAAACATAGAAATCGACCCGGTAGTGTTTGCGTGAATATATATAATATATAATAGTAATAATAGCAGCCCTGTATCTAATACATGTCCCACTGCTGGGCTCGGGCCTCTTCTCATGATGAGAAGGGTAAGGCCATAGTCCACCACGCTGGCCAAGTGGGGAGTCTACTTCACACGACCTCGACTACTTTTTTAGGCACTCTCAGGCATGCAGGTTTCCTCACGATGTTTTCCTTCACCGTCAGCTAGCAATAATTTATATGATAAATACACACATATCTTCGAAAAGACGAATCCAAACGATTTATTGATAGAGGTGTGTGTGAATGATTAATCAAAAATCCACACGTGCCATCCATACACATATCATTTTCGCTATCCTTCGCATTTATATTCTAAGTAGGATTGGTTAAATTATACCTGATGATTCGTATTATATACTACCTTAATTACTTTGGCGAATGGCCAATCTTCGTTTGAAACAAATTTTCGACTTGAAAGTTGGAATACGACGTTATGCTTTTGCTTTTATTTTTTTAAATACTCTTTCTAAGTTATGTATGTTTATTGTATTATACATTACTAGCTGTTTCTATTATTACATGGATTTAACATAGTCTTTGTTCTTTCTCTGGTCTTAACCTATCGCCACGACAATTTTTATCAGGTTCGGTTCAGTAGTTTCAAATGTTATAGATAAAAGCAATACTTACCCCAAATCACCCCAAAAACAAAAAGAGGTTGAAATCGAAGAGAAAATACTGGAATAAAAAATTTAAACAATATTAAATAACAGGACACAGGACGATGAAATATATTAAATTAAATTTAAATAATAATGCCCTTCAGGGCAAATCTTATTGCCCTTTGAAATGAAATCTCCTGCAATGTTCCTGCTCCTGAATCACGGCATATTTTTCCATCATAATAATATTTCACTGGACTGAAAAGGCGAGATTTGAATAGAAGGACAATAAATTTTCTAGCATTTATATTATTATGTGATATAAAAACAATTTTCATTTCGGTATTACATGCTTGAAACGCCTTTACTCCGTGAAATAGATCTATGATTTACGGATTCTAATTATGAAATACGTTTCATTTTTCATTTCATTTCATTTATTGGCATAAAATGTGGTATTAAAAGGTGACAAATAATATAAATAATGTACAGTGACACATTTCGCCATTTGGAAGTAGCATGCAAAAACTTAATAAAGACATATTATGAGATATATACTATTTAGCAATTATTAATGAACGCCATATCAAATATATAATGAACAGAATAAAAAATACTATTATTGTAATATTTATAACATTTATAACACTTGACATTAAATTAGTCAATAATTTTTATTACAGTGCATTCCTAAAATGATATGAACGACATGACGATTTTTTAAGAAAATCTTTAACTGAGTAAAAAGATTCTGTCACTAACCATTTGTGCAGCTGATTACAAAACTTATTGTACGGTAGTTCAATAATCCACTCGGGCAATGAATTAAAAATAAGTGGAGCCATGTAAACACAACCATGTCTAAATAGTTCTAGTTTAGGTACTGGTAATTCTAGGTATGTGTGAGTAGCTTTTCGTTTGTTTGTGTTATCTTTTATTTTGAAAAGGGATGGATTACCTTTGACTAGTTTAGCTATTTCGTAAATGTAAATACATGGTGATGATAAAAGATTTGTGATTTAAAAACCGGTCTACACGATTCAGTCCATTCCATACCAAATATAGCCCGAATGCACTTTTTTTGTGCTACAAAAACTCTATTAAGTTCCGAGGAGTTTCCCCAGATTACGATACCATAACGGATAATGGAACACACATATGCATGATATACTGTTATGGCAGCTTGTTTCGAAACCTCAGTTTTAATTTTTTTTATTGCAAATACAAACCTATTTATTTTTACACAGATTTTGTCAATATGTTCCCTCCACGTAAGGAATGCATCTATTGTGATTCCAAGAAAGCTCATTTTGTTTGTTTGCTGAATTCTTTGATTGTTACAAGTTACATTTAATTCTAAGGCCTTGCTTTTTCTTGTTTTAAAATGTACTATATTAGTCTTATTTATATTAATTTTTAAACCATTGTCATCTAACCATCTCATTATATCTTGCATTGTTTTTGTTATCTCCGACTCAAATGTAGCATTATTGTCACAACCTATGATGATAGTTGTATCATCTGCGAAAAGAACAGAGTCATGTTGAACTGCTTTTGGAAGGTCATTTATAAATATTAAGAAAAGAAGAGGGCCTAGTATGCTACCCTGTGGAACCTAGATAATTGAATTGCGGTTCAGATTCATACGTTTCAACTGTTTTTGTAATTTTGTTGAATTTTGTGATTTTAGTAACTTGTTTTCGATTAGATAAATATGAACGAAACCACTGCAAAGCTGGGCCTCGAATACCGCTTTTTTCTAATTTAACTGCCAGAATATCGTGGTTTACAAAGTCGAAAGCTTTACTGAGGTCCAAAAATAGAGCGGTAGTTGTTATTCTAGAATTAATATTATTTAATACTGAATTAACTAGACTGTATGATGCCAGAGATGTCGACTTATTTTTTCTGAAACCGTACTGTTCACTAGCTAATAATAATATATTATATCTATTCAAGAAACTAATTATTCTTTTGTACATAACTTTTTCGAAAATCTTTGATAGAACGGGAATTAATGCAATCGGTCTATAATTACTTTTATCTGTCTTTGATCCTTTTTTGTGCAATGGTTTCATAATTGATTGTTTTAATCTATTTGGAAAACGGCCCTGTTCCAATGACAAGTTTATTATATATGCCAGTGGTGCCGCTATAAACTGAGCCACTTGCTTAAGATTATCAGTATTAATGTCATCATAACCTGAAGATTTTGTGTTTTACGGGTGTTACTCACGTAATGTTGGTCTATGTAGTCGACCGCGGTTTCGCCTATACTATACTTATAGGCATTTTCAAAAGAGTGCGGCACGTCGCGCCTGAGTCACAGCCAGTCTTAGAAATAGACCAACAGTGAGTACACCTATCTACGTATTTCATAATTTGAATAATTTATAATTATACTTAAGTTTATGAAATACACAACTTTTTTAATAGGTATGTATTAAGTTTAATTCTACACACAGTGATGTCGTAGGATTTACACAGTCAAGAATATATTATGTGTGACTGATGAATATGTGAAAATTATTGGTGACCACCATAATTTTAACTAACATTCATATTTATCTTTTTCAAATTATCTGCTTTCTGATGTGAAGTATATACCTCCATTGGAATTAATTGGTCATCTAATCAATGACACCAATTCTTCGAGAGCAATGCTTAGTTTGTTATGAAAGAGAATTAGAATTAGTATAAACACAATTAAAAACACAGATTCTAGACACCCTTTCCCGAATAAATGAAAATTAAGTATTTATTCAGAAAACTTTTTTTTTCAAAATTGATATATTTACCGTTAGAAATAAATACTAATCTTTTCTAGAATCTGAGTTTTCAATATGCCTCTAGGTCGCAACCACTCCGTATTTATAACATGTATTTATACATTATGTTGTTAAAAGTTATACTAGGTATTGGAAAAGATATATTGTTATTGTATTATTACAAAAGTCTGAAAGCGTCATTAATTGTTCCGCGCTAGTGTCAAATCATAGAATTTACCAACTTGTTTCATATGACGCGCTCTTTCACATTTGTTAGCATAGGACACCTGACAATGACACCTCCGGTTGGCTTATTTCTCTGAATTTATTGCCTATATTCTGAATTACCTTACAGGCTACTTCATCGACGTACCTACTAATTTGCAAGGGCTTTGCACTAAGCATTTTTAACAGTAAATCACCAGTTCTCACAGCCTTAGTGGTAACGTCTACTTCAAGATTGTCCAACAAAAACTCAAGATCCATAAACCTGATAGATAATAAGACTTGAAGGTAAATATAATTTTCCAACACTATAAATGTACATGTAGTTAATAAAAACGTTTCAGGATTTAATTACATTAGCATTAACATGTAAATAACAATACCCACGCCTAAATACACTAATGTAAATAACTTACAAACTGTTTAATTTGTCTGCCAACGCCTGCTGGCAATAAAAGCTAAATAACTGGATAGGAATACTAATCAGAAAAAGTAATAAAAAACGTTGGAAACAGATAAATAAGATAGTCTAGTCAGCAACGATTGGTCATTAACAAGATCTAAAGGCTGATCTACATCGGACGTGCAAATGCTTATTTTAGCCAGACACTTCTAACAACCTCGTTGGTCTAGCTGTTAGCGTACGCGCCTCTTACTGCGATGTCTTAGGTTCAATTCCCGGGTCGGGCAAAGTGTTATTTGGGATTTTTCAGTCAGGAAATTCTCAATCTCTCACGGAGTTGGCGTTGTGCCCGCTAAATGTTGATAGGCTCATCCCCTTTCTCATAGAACCTAAACATTACAAGTGATATACGCTTCTTCTTCTTCGTCGTGTCGATGGCTGAGTCAAATTTTATTTTGACTTGCCATCGTAGTGAAAAGATTAGTCAATTCGCTTTGGAGAACTCGCGAATTGCCCAGGGTGCGCCGGACGTAGGGAATCGTTGTGTACGTCACTCGGGGAGGCTCCTTTCATGCACCGACATATACGCGTGATGTTATGGTACGCTTCTATTAATGATAATATAACCAAACATACCCAACCTAGGTCTCTACTCGTGACTTAGCAATGAGCAGTCACATACGATCCATTTTTCAATTTTGATAAGTTAAGAGCCTGCTTCATCGAGAAGAGCTAACTACCAGGTAAATTATAACTAGAACGAATATAAAAGAGACAGAATTCAAACATAAAATCGATCACAACTGACAATTGTCTGTGATATAATTTTATCCTTTGGGTAACATCTTCTTGACGATTCTATAACTGGTCCTTAGTTTTTCACATTAATAAGCTCTAATATGCATACAGTTTATTTATTAAAACAATATTTAATTAAAATTTACAACCTTAAATATTTAAAAATACAAAACCAAAATCATACTTTCTGAAAGAGAAATAGAAATAAAAATGTAAAAAGTTATGCGTCAAAAAGTACTTCCGCATCAATGTCAAATACAAGTGACGTGACCATAAGACTGCGGCATTGCTACGTTGGATTGCAATGGCCAACCTTTGAGCGAAGTAAAAACCAGCCATCTGATCACGTGAAGTGTCGATCAGTCGTTTTGATATCTCTTTAAAAAGAGAATGGGCACTCGGCTCTAATTAATAAAGAATATTAACTTGTTTAAAAACTTTAGTAGTTAATCTACAATTTCATATTACCAGAAAAAATCAATGTATTTCTTAAATGTAGTTTTGGTAGTTAGTTCTGTTCTAGGAATATTTTTTAATGTCTATAATAAATACTGTAGAGCATAAAGTTGACTTTTACGAGTGAAGTAAACACAAACAGCGTTCATGTTATAAAGCTGTCGTTTTTCCTGAGGTCAAAGCTGCATTTAAATATTTATGGACACTAAAAAAGATATAGGTATATCAACAGGCGGATTTTATGCAGTTTTTTTTGTTTTATGCTGATTCTTTAAGACATCTTTAAACAAAAAACGATCAGTGCAAAAAAAAACGCGCAATAGGGTTCCGTAGTTAGTCGCTACAACATATTTTGGACATAAAAAGGGTTTACTATCTGTATTAAAAGAGTAGCAACTTGGTATCAGTCATTATTTTCAAAGGTTTATTATATATTTTTATTATGTACGAGCTATTTCAAGTAACTGTACTTTACGATTTCGACCCTTATTATTCCTGAACTAATAAAATTAACACTAATATTACATCTGCTACCGCCAGAGTTTTTTTAGGTTTCTCTAGTCTATGGTCCCTCCTCCTCTAAGAGCTGGTTTATGATATTTGAAGATTATAAGAAATTTCAGATTAATATAAATTATATCCTTAAAATAAATATGTCGAACTTGTTTTTATAACGCAATATTGGCTCATACAATTAGCATTCGCACTTTGGATGCGGAAAAATAATAATTAAGCACTGCAGAGAAACTGAAAACTTACCCGTCCAATTAGTAGGGTCCTTATATGTTTGATTGACTTTGTTAACCGACGCATATAATGGAGGAGGTTCTTAAGTCAAAGCTCCTTCTTTTTTTTTTCCTGTTAGACCAACAAAAAATTTAAATTAAATACTAAAAACTAAAAACGCGTAACATTTTAAGTCTTGGGTATTAAACTTAGTTATTTTAACTATAAATTATTAAATTTACTAAAATTGAGTAAGTTCTAAATAACAAAATTAATACCACGTCAAGCCTTGTACATGTCTATTATTTAAAATTAGACAATTAAGCAGTTTATTGTTCGGTGGTGACTAAAAACAATCATGATTAGTCAAAACAAGTCTATTGAAAAAACGTCAATTTTATGGGCCTCAAGATTTTAACATTAGTTAGTTCGTAGGCTCGATCTTTCACCCATTTTTACGTTGCTAAGAGACACTTCCCATTCAAGCACGTACCTACAACTCCACCGTGCAAGAAAGGTACCTCGTCAGGAAGGAAATGTTCGCTAGAAGGTGCCTAGTTGACTTGGCGGAGTAGTACTACATATTATTATATTACAAGCTCCGGATTCGTCTCCACTCCAATACACTAAACACTCAACTTGAGTGCGAGCTGCCTATTCATTGACTGCACCTTCGCGTGGGCAAGGTTTCTTACAAATCATTTTGTCGTTGGAGTGTTGGCACCAGTTTTTTCATGTCATTGTATGAAATAAAAATAATCAGTCAAGAATTGGAAGGCAGACCATACCATGATAATAGTTTTTTTTAGTTTTAAAAGGTCTTTATTTTCGCATAAAAGTAATATTGGAGTACAAAAATATCTTATTCTAATTGTACACACACTAAAATAAGTTATAACTATTGTTTAGGCTGCATCACCTTTCTCAACATTTAACACTGATTTTTAATTACTATTTAAAACATATTTTACATGGATACTATCATGATGTAGCGTAAAGTGGAACTTGTAATGAACACTTTCTACCAAACACTGATTACTAGCAATATATGCAATTTTAAACTAAAACTTATAACTAATTAACAATAAAATTAAATAACGCGATTAAAATGGGTGTCCGTACATCAATAGTGAACTGCACGGGCGCCATGATAATACATAATTAATGTCGCCAATGATAGAGTCAAAACACTTTAGACTACTGTCTCCCTCGAGCGCTGTAGTCGCTCTATGGTTATATATATCTGTCTCAGAATATCAACCTTAGCAATATTGATTATATGGCCTACGCTGCAACTCATTGTCGACAGCAATAGCCGGCAGTAAAGACGAAACGGATGAAAATGTTGTCTATACCTCACTCCATTACTTATTTACGTTAAGTTGCGACTAATTCCGAGGCCAATAATTAACGGCGCGGACTCTATCCAATTCTGACAGTTCGCAATATAAAACAGTGCCAATTTTGAATAATTTTTAATCGATGACGTTGAATAGTGCAGTCCAAAGAAGAGTTAAAATTTGCAGTGGTTACAATGCGGAAAAATATCCATCGAAATAAAAAATAAATCCAAAATCAGATATTGCTATAGTACCTAATATCGACAGCAGAGTTCAGCGCTGCGACATTTTGTGCCATGTAGTGCCATTGAGTCTAGTTTGCTACTAGTTCCTGTTTTTCAACTTAATGATGTCGACGCATCTATTTTAACGTTTCTTTTTACCTGCACATTTGTTCAAAAGGCATAGCACAGAACAAAGCTTTTCAAGCTTATAATACGAATAATTGCGTTTTCTAGTGCACTAAATATTTTTTTATTGATCATTAGGAGCCTGAGAATCTTTCAACTTGTTTGTGTAACTATTAGTACTCTTGCCTTTACTTTTACCTTATCTGTCTCGATGGTCTAGTGGTTAGCGTATGCGCCTGTTACCGCGAAGTCTTGTGTTCGATTCCCGGGTCGGGAAAAGTGTTATTTATGAACTTTCCATCAGGAAATTCACGGAGTTAGAATTGTGCGCGGTGGATGTTTTTTTTTTTATGGGAGCCTCTCTAAACTATTTATTTAATTTTGTATTTATTGCAAAAATGTCAACTATCTAGACAGTTTAAAATATGAATGGGCATGAACAACTCTCAAATAATCTCAGTTTGTTAAAGTGTTGCCGTTCTACGGGTTATAAAAGACTATACTCTGTCCATTTCTTTGTTTGCTTTTTGACAGATTACATTTAGGGATGCCTTTACACGTTACTTATTCGATTTGAAATTATAATCGATGTTGTCTAAGAAGAACTTTCAATCGATTAATTACATCGAAATGGTTTTAGTTCATTATTAATTATTCGTTTATTTGTAGTTTTTATTAGATGAAATAAATATAGAAAATAATAATATAATAATAATATCACATACTTAGTCTATGACGGTTTCCTAGTTACCTTTGTTAACATTTTCATTTTTAATTCCAAGATTTCGACTTAATTTCTTGCAGATAATTATTCATGGAATCTTATACTATTATTATATTATTTTTTTTATATAAATACAGACAATACACAAAAAAAAATCAAATTATTCTTTTTCATAATAATCGATTTATTTCATTTCACGATTTGATTTATAGTCTGTGGTTGTTTGTTACAAACAATGAACTTCCCTAAAAAGTGCCGCTTGTCAATAAAGTACATTATTATTGTAGTACATTAATCTGACAAAAAGAAACGGTAATTCATAGGCGTGATCTGTCAAAAAGAAAATAAAGGAATGGACAAAGTATAATAGTTGTCAATCTTGTCACGAGGGTCGTGTAACTGAGTAGAACGTTATTTTTATTACCTAGTCTAGAATACTTTTTACGAAATAAAAAGCTGAACTATGACTATTTCGACTTGATTATGTCATGGTACAAACACATAACCAAACTTGTTTAATCTAACTTTTTTTAGATTATGTACTATTTATGATGTCTAAAATTACATGACGTTTACGTTTTGACTATCACCTCGTAATCTCCTTTTTTTATTAACTGAGTTCAAAAAAGGAGCTTTTATATTCGACCCGTATTTATTTTGTATGTGTGAATGTAAGTTACTTTGTGAGTTCTCAAATAAAATCGATTACTTCAATCGTATTTTTAAATAGCATAGCTAACCGACTCTCAATACTCAAATGCAATTAAATAACGCCATAAATAGTTTTTGATGTGGTAAGTTTTGGAAGTCGGTTAATTTTTTTTAATAACTTTTTATATAGCCGTTTAATTAGAACGAGCACATTACTTTTCAATTATTTTGTTTGACTATGCAACTGTATGCTTCATAACTGTTTGCATTAAAGTAGTTTCTAGTCCGGTTCTAACGCATTACCAGTACAACAAACGAATTTACCAGTTTCTAGGCTCTGTGCCAACCTAAACTTGATACATTGCAAACATGAAAGTTATTGCGGTAGAAAAGCAAACTGCGGTGACGCGACCACGTTTCATATAAATGTGAAATTTCAGCAGTTCACACGGTTCAAATCTAGACTAAAACCTATACAATTGATATATTTAACAAACAACACTTTATGCCACGCGAAAACAAGCCATACCCACAATTTTAATATTCTAATTCCATTTCATTCACGCGTAATAACGAACATTTATTTTCATCAAATTTTTATGTAACACGGATTTTGTAACTTGCGTAGCTTTGTCGTAGCAGACTGAATACAAAGCGAAGGTTGTGGGCTCGCTACGGAGAAGCTAGGAAGGTAGGCAGTTGCGTAGTGTATGTAATTGATTAACCTCAATATAAAATGCGTCCCCACCGACCTAAAACATTTTTTTTTAATTAATAAAATGTATTTATTCAATACTGTGCCCAATCGGACCTTTTTGTAATTTTTTTTACATAATGTTTAGTTTTTTTATAAGAATTAACTTTTATGTTGTAAGTTCCTTGTCAGTCTTTAAGTTACCTTCCTAGGTTCAGTGTTTCTTTAGTTTTTTTCCTATTTTCCTAATATAATTTATTTCCTTTTCTCCTGGTTTCTTTACCCAATCCACAACAAATACCATCACAAGAGTTTATAAATTCGTTACATTTAAATCTTATTATATAAGTTAAGATGTTCCTTTTGGAGTTTAGCCAACAAATAGATAAAAAACTCCTGCACTAGGCTAGGCCGTCCTGTAGAAGATTTTTATTTTCCAAATTACATTTTGTTTGTTACGTACTTTTTCTTGTTCTCATATTAGATGCTAATATGTATTTTTACCTGTACGCTATTCCCTTCAAATAACGCCAGCATCAGTACAATTTTGCTCCTTACTACGTCTATTCTACTTTATAGAATTTTTCAATCTAATCCGCCTAGCATCTTGCTCTGCAATCGCAATCCCAGTAGACGGGCCGTTCCGCAAACAAACGGCCAAAACTGACGTAACAAGATTTTTGTGAAGCTTCACTTTATTGTATTATTTTATTTGAAGAATAGAAAATAAATGTGGTTATTTCGGAATATTCGGCCTTAGGGTTTACAACGAGACATTAGTGTTGTATTTTAATCGTTTGATTTTAATACAACACAAACTAATTTAAACTTTGAAACAACAGTGATGTTAAATATTCAGGTTTCAATTGTGTGACTTTTCAGGATGGTTACTCGATGAATAGCTTTTATTTGACATTGGTAAAACACGCCATTCTCGTAAACATAACATACTTTTTAGGCATCGATTATATTTAATTTTCTTATTCCAAACATAGTAGGTCATTTCGATGTTTAAGTAAATATTTAATTAGTAATTAGAAATATTATTGAACTATAAAAAAATTACTATTTTACAGATTTATCTCACATAGATTCTATGTTCTTTACTACATACGTGGAAAAATAAACATTGTTATTTATTTCACGTTTTCTTTGTTTCAGAAATGTACGAGTCGGCGCGAGTATTGATAAATAATGAACCATGATCAATCCTGTATCAGAAAATATGTACGAAGCAAAGCCTTTGGTAGCTTCGGACGTGAAATCGAACAATGTATGGGCATCGTTCAATAAGTCAGAGGCAGTCGAGGGCGCCGTCAACGTGTCAAGACTAAACCAGTCTGTGTACTCTATGAACGATGATGAGTACATATTTGACAGGACTGATGTTAGAGCTATATTTATTACGCTGTACACCATCGTGTTTTGTTGCTGCTTTTTTGGTGAGTAGTCTTCAGTATATATTATGTCTTATATTCAAATTAAGGGGTAACTTGGTTGGCAGTTTTTCATGGCTTTAACTTTAATATTACTAAGTTTCATCAAGTTTTATAAACAAATCATATCTAAAATGCTTGCACGTTGGCGCCCATATCGTCAAAATTATTATTTTATATTTTTCAGTTTGTATGTTACTCAATTTATTATAAACTGTCTCGTAGAAACCTGCATTTTAGTGTTTTACATATAAATTGTCTATAAAAATAGATAAAAACTTAATAATATTAAACTAAAACCCATATTACGTTAATATGAAAACACGACACTCGGCAGTTTAGTCTTCAAATTCAGTTTTAACGCTAAATAAAAGTTGTTAGGAAATAAATTGTAACATGGTCAGATTTAAATGTTACAATTAAAATGTGAAAATGAAATATATTTGAAATTATTTTTTAGTGTTGGATTTATATTAAATTGATAACATAAAAAACCAAAAAATCTGCTCAAAAAAAAATATTTAAGTTAAGTGTAAATCTGTTCTGTCGATAAGCAGCATAATATATTATTGTTTGTGCTGTTATTACAGTCATAAAAGCATTTTTTTTTAATTATTTAAGTAGTAACGTAATTAGTTATTTAACGTACTGGTACTGTTTGATAAAACACATAATCAGAGTGAAATCTTATCCAGTTATTTTCCGGCAATAATTACGTTGTTGCAAAGTACAACATGGTTAAACATTATCCACGTGAATTAATTATGACATGATTCAGTAACGCCAATGGCTACAAACGATCATTTAGCCGGATAATAACTACGGGCTGGTTTCATTATTAAGCGACTACGCTTGAAATTAGGCAAACAATAGTTAATTATGTCTACATTGCAGTAGCTATTTAGTTAATTATTTGTTATTCTGATAATACATAGAATGACAGAAAAGACATAAAATATTATAAAGAATATATATTATTATAGAGTTTATATTATAATAATGATACTTTACTATATTTCAAATCTAGTTAAGTAGACTTTATAAAAAAGCTACCCCAACAACTCCACTTGTATCATAAAAAGTATAAATATAATGTAGACGTTTTTAAATGTTTACATTTCCTTTAAGAAAATAATAACAACATTTATTGTTGTTATTATTTTCTTAAAGGAAATGTACAATAAAAAATTGTTATATAACAAATTTTTACTTTTAAAATTCTGCCGATACAAAGGGAATTTTGAGCCACAAATATTTATAATTCATAATTCATTTATTCAGTTGCATTTATTTAACATATAACAGCCGCTGTAGCAATTATTTTTTTATTGAATTCTAGGTTAATTGATTTCAGCCGCGTGGTACGTTTATAAAAGTAGCCAATGTTATTTCTGGGCTTTTGAACTATATCCACATTCATTTTCATTAAGATAAGTCCAGTAACTTCGATTTTTTGGGACCATTGGGAAATGCTTTCGTATGTTTATTATTAGTATCGATTATATTTCATATTTAATTTCTTTAAAAAACGTCGCCCGCTCTAAGAATAACTTCTGTATCGCGGTAGTGTTCACATAGATTTCACACACACAAAGCACACCCAGAGTCAGAACAAATCATTGCGGGTCACGACGAAAATTTGTCCCATGTGGGGATCGAACCCTCGTCGCTTTACTCACTACGCCAACCGTGCACTCAATTAATTTCACTCTATGAAATTAAAAACCCTAACAGACGACAGAATCATTTGTTGGTAACAAAACCTACTCTCAAAATAGACATGTTTCACCTCTCCCTACCAAAATTATTCCCTACCAAATAATAATAAACCTAATTAAAGAATTTACGATTTCTGTTATACATTTCTTGATGTTGATGTAATCTGAGGGAACTGTATTTGGATAATGAGATGCTTATTTTGTAAAGAATATATTTGTACAATGTATCTGTTTGTTTCCCAAATAAAAATCAATCTTTTGAACGCATTTCTCTCTTTGATGCATTACTAATCATTTATAACATTTCTAGTTATATCTATGCTATGCATATCACGCAATAAGTATTGAGATAGCAGCAGAGTATGAGCGCCGGTACTGCCTGACACTTTGCCAAAGGAGCACTATTAACTAGCCTATTTCTTTAGGTTGACTTTAAAACCTCTCAAGCGGATGCACTTTTAGAGCAAATTTGCGATAAAATATTACACGGCTTCCACTTAGAAGATTAGATCTTTATTCTACTTCCTTATACCTATATTTTAGGTATTAAATACGTTTTTCTACCCAGCTATTTGTAAACTTTTTAACCATTATATTTATTTTCATATATATATTTAATGGTTAAAAAGTTTACATATTGATACCTAGCATCCACGTAGGTTTTCACCTGTACCTTGATAAAGTATAATCTATGTTATTCAAGACTAATTTAGCGTTCTAATAATGTAGATATTTTTTAAATCGGTTTAGTAGTTATTGAGTTCAATCGTTACAACCAAAACAAAAAAAATTTCCCCTCTATAATATTAGTTATAGTATTACTTTCGAAACTGAAACATTCAATTATTCATTCAACACTTTAGATTTAGCATTATAAATTTACCTCTACATATAAACTTTTGAATTAATTATATTTTTGGTAGTTGGTTTCCAATAAAGTCTAGTACAACTTATAGGGTTTTCAATAATAAATAATTCGTGTCTAAATCTGTCTGCCTAGTCACTAATTTAGAGACACGTGCTCATATAAAAGAATTTCAGTAGCAATCGCAACTGACATACCGTCTATTAGATTTTGAATAGAAAATTCAATCGATTCGTTCCCACATCCACGTTCCTTTTTTTAACCGACTTCAAAAAAAAAAAGAGGTTCTGTATTCGATCCGTATGTATGTATGTATGTCACCTTTTTATGTTCGCGATTTTCTCGGAAACTACTGATCCGATTTGAATGCAGTTTTCGGTATTTTAATCCTTGTGTTTCAAGGAAGGTTTTAGTATATAATTTATCAGAATCTGATGAAGATCTTTGGAGACAGGCAACGGAACTCTTCAAAAACGAATAGCTAATGAACCACGTTTTGTGCAATCGTGTATCTATGTATTGTTTTCACCACTACATAACATAACATCATGCCTGTGTATGCTTTGAAGGGTAAGCAGAGACAGCCTACTTACCTACCCTTAAAGTACCGAAAGCTCTGCTTAGGTTTGGACGGGGCTTACGTTTCAGCACATTTGTTATTATCGTAGTGATAACTTATGATCATGAAGATCTCAGAAAGAATTTTTTGATTATTTTGATTGTTTCTATTGTGTTTCATGCGTAATGATGCCTTAGTATTTCTTCCTAACCCCATCGTTAAATCTAAAAAACTAAGACACTAAAAAGCTTGAAATAAAAAAATAAAATAAAAAAAACAAATAAAAAAAAATAAAACAAAAAAACTAATTAAAAAAAAGAATATTCTTAACTCGAGCGTATTCTAAATATTATAATTATGTACTAATTTTTTTCAAAGAAAAAGGAACCGCCTTCAAAAACTCAAAAGTAAAAAATAAAATATTCGCTAAACTTTGCTTACCTATATATTAATTTGTTTAAAACAATAAACCCAAATAATTATGTAATACCAAAGACGATCTATACTAGATCGTCTTTGGTAATACCAATTAATTATATTTTTTTGAAGTCGGCGCCAAATTACAAAATCAAATACCAATTAAAACCGTATTTACCGAATTAATTGTTGAAAAAATCACAAAATCAAATACCAATTAAAACCGTACCTATTTACCGAAATAATTGTTGAAAAATCATAAAATCTAATAACAATTAAAACCGTATTTACCGAAATAATTGTTGAAAAAATCACAAAATCAAATACCAATTGAATTGGTATTTGATTTTGTAATTTGGCGCCGACTTCAAAAAAATATAATTAATTGGTATTACCAAAGACGATCTAGTATAGATCGTCTTTGGTATTACATAATTATTTGGGTTTATTGTTTTAAACAAATTAATATAAAGGTAAGCAAAGTTTAGCGAATATTTTATTTTTTACTTTTGAGTTTTTGAAGGCGGTTCCTTTTTCTTTGAAAAAAATTAGTACATAATTATAATATTTAGAATACGCTCGAGTTAAGAATATTCTTTTTTTTAATTAGTTTTTTTGTTTTATTTTTTTTTATTTGTTTTTTTTTTTTGCGATTTCACAAGTAAATTTCCCAGCGCAGTTTTCAAATATTTTAAAGAGAGCAAAAGCGAAATGTGGCTTGGTGAACTGAATATAGTACCAGTACCATGGGATTAAAAAAAGTTGATGTTATAACATTTTATCCTACATTCTCTAACCTCGAACAGATTTCAATAAGGAACACATACAGTTTATTCAAATTCAAATTTCTTTATTTACCAAAGTAACTTTAAAATAAAATACAAAGTGCATGCAATGTACCATGTACATATTTATATACTTAAAACTAAGGTTGTTATAACTATTTTGTTCCGTACCCTCTGAACTAGTTGAGACTGTATCTCAGAAGGTAAACTGTTCATCAGTAATAAAAAAAATATGTTGAGATGGTATGAATACATTGATATAAACAAACTTTTAAGTATGCAATCTTATTAGAATACAGATAATTTAATCTAAACACACATGATTTTTATTACCTAGATTAACATAAAGGTGCTCTAAGACTGGCGTTTGCCTGTAATAAAATATTATATTATTATATTAAAAGGAATAAAATAAAATTTCGATTTGTATCATAATAGGACTGTGATGCTCGGTTTTTCACACCAGTGTAATATATGAATCTGTAACGTTACATAACAAGCGAATGCCCACGGTCTGGAATCACCTTTTAGGCTACTGGAAAAAATATAATTATAATTTAAATATCATATCAGGGTATTTATTTGTGTGTGTGAAATGTATGTTTGTGAACACCCCCGCGACACAGGAGTTATTCCTAATGCGGGCGTCGATTTTTTTAAAAATTAAGGAATCAATTGTTAAAGAAATGAATGTTTCGGTTGTTTTATCAATTCGATTGCCGTGTTAACAATGAATGTATTAATTGTATGCCAATAGTCTCGTAATGTTAATTAGGCTATACCACGCTAGATGATTTATTACTTTATAATTCATAGTCTTATTTGTTTCAGGTAATCTCCTCGTAATCCTGGTAGTAACGTTATCGAGGCGGCTACGATCTATTACCAACTTCTTCCTGGCAAACCTCGCTGTTGCAGATCTGTGCGTTGGCGTGTTTTGTGTCTTTCAAAATCTGACCATTTACTTAATACCAAGGTTAGTGAATTGAGACTTATACATTAATTTTATTTTTATTGAAACTGATATGAGATTCTTAGATTATTCAAAATATGAAATACGGGTGTTACTCACGTAATGTTGGTCTATTTTGCCGACCGCGGTTTCACCTATACTTTTAGGCATTATCAAGAGAGTGCGACACTTTGCCCTGATTCGCAGCTAGTATTACACTGCATGACCCGTATTTCATTATTTGAATAATGTTACATTAATCTTATTTTAAGGGGCCTGTAACACATTCGTCGAGTATGAATTAACCATTAGATAAATCATAATTTCACTAATGAGGAAATAAAAAATACACGATTCACTTATAAAATCGAACACAGCAGTATTGTAGGGTGTCCTACACTTGGGTTGCGAGTGCGGAGAGAAGAAGTAAACACTGCTTGCACTAAATAATCACGTGTATTGATAATTATTACGATACAAGTAAAAGGTGACTAATCAACTCTCTTTATGTTACCTGTACGGTTGCACAGTTCGCACTGAGTCAGTTTTGTTATGATTGAGTAAACGACGTGCGCCCGGTAGGCTGCAGCGTCAGCAAAATGTAAATGTACAGAGTTCACACTGTACAAGAATGTTTGTGTTGAAGATTTTTCCTTTATGTGACTTCCTAATCCTCCTATTTTAAAGACGATAATGTTCAACTAAAAAGCCTGTTGGGACTGGTTTCTTTTTATTCGACAAAAATCAAAAAGGTAAATCGGTAAGGCTAAACAAAGACAAAAGTTACCTTTGACTCTCATTAGGGAAATAAATGTGAAACTTAATATTTTTCGTCGTGTTCGTAAAAAATGGAAATTTTTATTATTTATGAATTTTAGTATCTTTAAAGTAAAAATTTTAAATTTGTTTTTAAACCGAGAAGTAGTTATTTGTGCAACAAAAGGCGAAGTGCTTATTTTGATTTGCCGAATAAGCGAGATATAGAGCATAGAGTGAGCATCTGCATAGTTAGGGACTAGATGACGTGGTGTAAAAGTTGTGTGACATTAAAAAAAAAGTCAACTTTGCATTGAACGAGAGCAAAACTCAAAGCAAAATCGCATTTTGCTCACTGTTTTTATACAACAAAAAACGACTTTAAAGCTGCTGAGGTGAAAAAAATATATTTATGAACCAGCGTTATCTGCTGAAATCCCTTTTCTGGGATTAGAATGGAAACGTACAGGGGTTTTGGGCGACAATTCAGAAAGTATCCCGAAACCGCGAGCGTGAATTATTTGGCATATATTTATTCACATATTCGGAATAGTATTCAGAAAACCGTGAGCGTTCTGTGCGGTGCATTAAGTTGAAATGCGATCCCTCGAGCAGTATATATGTGAAATTTAATCTAATGCCGTAAAGCAAAATATTAGGTATATTGGTACTGCAAATAGAATTGACGACCGGATGGCGGAGTGGTTAGCGAACCTGCCTGCGACGCCGAGGTCGCGGGTTCTATTCCCGCTCAAGACAAATCTTTGTGTGCATGAACATGGAGGTTTGTCTTGGTCTGAGTGTTTCTATGTATAATAAGTATATATTTACAAAAGAAAAGTATGTATTAGTATCAGTTATTCTAGTACCCATAGAACAAGCTCTGCTTAGTTTGGGACTAGATGGCGTTGTGTGTATGTAGTAATATTTATAAAAAAAATAAAAAAATCTTAATTCAGTCAGTCAGTCCAATCTTTTCCTTATACTTAATAAATAATAGTTTAAAAAAACTAATAAACACGCTTTTAAAGTACTTCTAACTAAAAAGTAAAAAATAATTCCTAATATATAAGCTGAAAATGGTAATGAACAAAAAATACTAGAATTATTGTGAAAACACATCACATCTTTTTTTCTTTCAGCTGGGTGTTCGGTGACTTCCTATGCAAAATGTACCAATTTGTACATTCTTTAAGCTACACAGCTTCGATATTCATTCTAGTGGTGATATGTACCGAGAGATACTTCGCTATTATACACCCTATTACGTGCAAGCAAATCCTCACTTCAACGAGACTTAGGGTAAGTTTATAAGTTCACTGAGTTACGAACTTCTTCGAATAAAAAAGCAAGGCAAAGCATTTTCAGTTACAAACAATTTTCAGCTTTGTGACTTTCGAACTTTTTCAGTTTTGTTTCAGTTTTGTGACTTGTAATTTAACTAAATATTCTGATTCTTGTATTCATTTGCGTTGGATTTTTTATTGAACAGCTAATTGTTTTACAATAACTTATTATTATTTATATTAAAAGGAATTAACCGTGTATTTTATTAAATATGAAAACCAGGGTGTTGGACTTTAAAATTATTATTTTTTTGCCGAAATTCTACGCAAGTAAACATGGCGTTGAGAAATAACCTCAATATTCACCGAATTTGTATTCGTTCAAATCTAAGAAGTGCTATTGGGAATTTCTCGATCGTGATTTATATATTTAATATGAAACTGCGATTTAGTAAATGGAATACGCTATTTGTAGTACTTTAGCCACATAGCGAGACAAGAATTCATGTGATATTGTGCCAATAAATAGAAGCAGCTGATTTTGCAACTTGTAACAAAAGTAAATGGATGTGAATGCTTTGCGATGCAAAGTTACCTAATTGTAAAAAAGTAAATAACCAAGTCTTAAAATTTTTGGACTGCTTTCCTATGTTTCGAATGGGTTTATTATGAGCTCATCTTAAAATAGCATAATATAAATATAGTTGGTATTAATTAAATAAGTGATAAAGATTTAAACAGTCTGTATGCAACTGCAAATAGCCACCACCTATTCTCGACGGATATTTTTAATGACGAAATAAAATAATATAGACAAGCGTTTACATGGCAAAATATACATAAGAACTTTGTTTCGCAGTTGGTGATCTTGGGAGTGTGGATCACGAGTGCAGCCTACAGTGTCCCCAAATTCATCTGGGTGGAGACCATCACGAATGACCTAGGAAATGGCCACATGGAGACAATATGCATACAGCACAGACGGAAATATAACTCGGAGTTGTTCGATATGATGAACTTTGGTCTCCTCTACGTGACTCCCTTGTGTGTGATGACGGTGAGTGAAATTATTACTATTTATTTACATATCTAGGATCCCATCGCGGCTCCACACACGTGGTATCTCGACAAATTATATACCGAGGACTTTGTTTTATAATACAGGATGTAAATGACATCGTAAAAAGCCTGCTAGTGATTCCGTACACAATTCTGAGAAACTGGGTCCAAAAATTATTACCTGAATTTTCCACTCATCGGAAAATCGGTCTTGGAACAATTATTGACATCATTAAAAATCACAAATGTTTGAGAATAAGCTTGCAATTACACTCTCCAGTGATAAAGAACTTCTTTTCTAAGCTATAGGTGTGAACATTTTTGATCGGAAAAAATCTAAGGCCGTTTCTATAAAGGTAAACTCGGTCTTTACTCTGATAATACTTTGTCGTATAAAATTAAAAACTATGGTCCTAGCTTATCAGTTCCTGATCAAATTATGGAATATATAGTTATCTGCTTCATAGTTCTATTCAAATTTGTCATTTTATTTGTCAAAAAACACAAGGACTTATTAGGAAACGTTCAAACTGGCCCTAAATATATTGGTATTTGGCAAACACTGCAGGTAGTCAATTTCTAAAGCTGCACGTGTTAAAGATACCATCGCGGGAAACCGACTTTACTATCCAAGATTGGGGTGGAACCCTGCTGCGATAAAGTCAAAGCGATGTTGAATATTCGAGTATTTTCAGCAATGTAAGCACTCGTTTGCCTTAGGCTAGAAACTCACGACACGGTATTCACCCGCGCCCGCTATGTTTGCGGGTCCGAAGATATGCATGTAATTTTCGGGCGTAAAACGTGTCGTTTAATGTGCTTCAAGGTTGTTCTTAAATTATACGACACCCGCACTAGGAATAACTCCTGTGTCGCGAGGGTGTTCACAAACGTACATTTCACACACACAAAGCACACCCAGAGTCAGAACAAATCTTTGCGGATCAGACAAAGATTTGTCCCATGTGGGGATCGAACCCACAACACCAGCGTTGTTAAAAGCGGTGAGGTGGCCGTTCTAACCGCTACGCAAACCGTACACTCATGTGTACATTATATTATGTACTGTGTACCCGTATATTGTACATCTAGCATTCTTTAGAATCTGCGAGCCCGCAATCGCACGTGGGCGTGGATGAAAATCGCGGTGTTAGTTCCTTGCCTAGCAGATAGTATAAATTCTAAACTCATGTATATTTTACCCAAAATTTTTGAAGCAGCATTTTATGTGCCAGTGGCTATGTAATTAAATTAGTTTCTCATTTGGATACGGAGGGGATTGGAATGCAAAACGAGTATTCCCACTGGCACTTTTGTTAACTGAAGTTAGCAAATGTTTCAGTGAATCAGAACCAGTAGTGGCAGTATTGCAGTAATAATAATATAAGGTTTCTTTCCAATAATGTTAAAGAGACTATATTTTAATACATAGCGTAAGTTATCTTATGTGAGTATAAAAAAACGGTAATATTACCAGGAAGGGTATGGCAGAGCTGTGTAACACCCACATATAGTTGTGTTTTTTAAGTCCGTCAGGAAAATCATAATAGCAGCACGGAGTTGGAATTGCGTCTGGTGGATGGCGATGGCTCACCTCCTTTTCAATGGTAATTAAACATAATAGGTGAAATGTGGGTGTTGTACACCTATGCCGCACTCTTCTGGGTAATATAGCCGTGATGTTATGTTTGATAAAATTAAAAGGCGCCTTATTACTATTGCACATTCTGTGTCATGGCTTTTGTATTTGCTTTGGTAGCTTCACATTGCCTGTTCAGTGCACTCCATCTGCCTCTATTTTAATTCTTCTTCTTCTTCGTCGTGTCGATGGCTGAGTCAAATTTTATTTTGACTTGCCATCGTGGTGAAAGGATTAGCCAATTTGCTTTGGAGAACTCGCGAATTGCCCAGGGTGCGCCGGACGTAGGGAATCGTTGTGTACGACACTCGGGGAGGCTCCTTGCATGCACTCCTTTTATTTAATTTATTTAACTTTATGCACAAAGTGTGCAAAGGCGTGCTTATTACCTAAGGCATTCTCTAACAGCCAACCCAGGGTGATGGAAAAATAAGAATATGAGAAAGGTGTAGGAGCATAGCGAGAAACTAAAGTTATTGTATTAAGAGTAGGTACTGAATTTAAAGTATAAAGGAGGAGATAAATAACCAGTGAAATAAACTCAATAAAAGACATTAATATATTTAATAAAAATAAAATAATTTATATTATTATATAAACTAAATACTTAAATTTTATATATGTAGTACCTAACCGAAAAACTCTTATAAAACCCGTACCGTCATTTTTATTGCTTACAACATGCGATCCAATTTCGTCAGTTTGCCACACAAATAGCGTTCTAATTTTGAAATGCGTATGAAGGGTTATGGTTTGATTATGGTACGGCCTCATGTCTACTGCGACTCCAAACCAATTGGTTAACGAAAAACAGCACATTTAGGACCAGTTTTTGAACGTATTTTAAAGTGACACATGTTACTCTTGAAAATAGAACACAGCTACCACTTTCATTGATGTGTATTATAAGCTCATCCTGCCAATATCCTGTGGTTCGATCCCACATGGGACAAATCTTTGTGTGATTCGCAATGATTTGTTCTGACTCTGGGTGTGCTTTGTGTGTGTGAAATGTATGTTTGTGAACACCCCCGCGTCACAGGAATTATTCCAAGTGCGGGCGTCGTTTAAAAAAAAAAAATAAGGCTTATTAAACCGGTTAAATTGGGGCTTAACCTTTAAAAATGTGTACCAATAATTGAGTACAAATACACGAACATTGACTTTGACTTAGCGGGCTATTTTCGTCAAATCCAGACAGCTGTAAATTTAAACTCTGACATATCGCTTGAAAGAAAAGTTTTAAGCCCTCGAGGTAGTTCGATAATCGAGGAACTCTGGTTATTAAGTGCAAAGTTTACTGTTAATAGACTGCTGATATGACGACCGGATGGCGGAGTGGGTAGTGTACCTGCCTGCGACGCTGAGGCCGCGGGTTCGATACCCACTCAAGACAAATCTTTGTGTGCATAAACATGGAGGTTTGTCTTGGTCTGGGTGTTTCTATGTATAATAAGTATGTATTTACAAAAGAAAAGTATATATATGTATTAGTATTAGTATTAGTTATTCTTGTACCCATAGTACAAGCTTTGCTTAATTTGGGACTAGATGGCGTGGTGTATATGTTGTGTGATATATATTTACTATATAAGTATAAAACGAAATAAGCGAAACAAATAAATAGTCTTCCAGAAATTACTGGCGCATTAGGCATTATACAGTAGTCTTCGGATGCTTACCACAAGGTGGAATAAGCAGACTACAAGTCCGTCCACTCTACAAATCGTGTAAAGAAAAAAAACAAACTGAATGAGAAATTTAACATATATAATAATCAAGATTGATTCAGATTTTAGTCATGTAATATTTCTGTTCTATTTCTGTCCTTATCCATTCATATTCGAGCAATACCATTAATGTACCTAAGCAAATTCCAATAACAGTCCTAACATCATATTTTTATTAAATTGCTAGAAAATTAGCTTTGCGTTGGCACGGCCCAAATAAGCTTTCGAACGGAAATTGAGAAGTATATTATATATAGCTTTTTCCCGCAACTTGGTCCGCGTGGAATTCATTGTATTAAGTAGGAGCTGCTCCCGCGCTTTGACCCGTGTTCAAACTTACTGCTCCACTCCCGTGAAGTTTAGCGTAATTTTAAATATCTAAAGACTTTAATTAAGAGTTAGACTATCTTACACAAAAACAATTATCAAACTTCGACTCGAAGTTCTAGAGATTAGCGCTATCAAACAGACAAACTAACCTACTCCCGCGGATTCGTCGGCGTGGTAAGCCCATAGATAAAAACTATAAAAAGTAACCTATGTTACGCGCGTTGTCATCAGTTACCTGCATCTAAAGTTTTAGCCGAGAAGATTATCCGATACAAACAGACAGATAGATAGACAGACAGACATTTTTTTTAAACACTGTATTTTAGGCAAAGGCAAACAACTATATTGAAAAAAGATTGTTATTTTGACATTAAAAACAGATACATTAATTTTATTTATTTGTATTGATATATTTCGTAGCATTATGATTCAAAAATTTTCGAACGATGTTAAAGCGTTTTTTGTTCATTACGTTATTTATTGAATCAATCCTAATTCTACGAAATATATCAATACTCCAATACAAATACTCCAAAGCTCCAATTATAATTATAATATATTTACGTGTTGTTACCAACACGTAAATATATTATAATTGGAGCTTATTTCCCCGTATGTTGTTATGGTAACATGTAAAAGCAATAAGCAACCGAAGCATAAAATCGGGGACTATTTTATTGGTTGCTTACTGAATACTGGGAGTTTCGATAACGCCATATTCTTTCCAGTTAAGTGTTTTTCGATAGAACACTTCAATTTTGTACAGAGATTTATGTTATAGATCGCTTTGGTGGTAAAATAAAACGCCTTAGAGCTTAACAATACTAGTTAGTAATGAATTTTATACTTTTACCTGATAAACATTTACTATATGAACTTATATTATAAGTATTACAGGGTAAAACTGTAGTCATGGTCATAATGGTAAAATGTACAGACAAGGTGTATTAACTAAAATCTAGATTAACCTAAGGCGTGTGCACACACACGTTTGGCCTTGTCATTGGGACCAGTGGATAGTGTAATTGCTTCTGGCGATCTATCTAATGTAAAAAACAAAAACAAACAAAAAACAAAAGACTATTATGGAGCTTGTTGCTAAGTAGCTCGCGATGTGTGCTCCCTTGCGCTGGAATTGATTTATGTTCCTATATGTGAACAGCGAGACTTGGTAAATAAGCTCACAAGGATTAATATCGAATTAATAATTACGAGTACGAGTTTTATAGTGTATTTTAAACTATTAAACTCACAGTTTATGGTTTATTTCCATACAATATTTTAGATAGATAGAAAATACTTTATTTATACATAATTTTACATGAAAAAAATTACTTAAGAGGTAACAACAAAAAGAAAATAACGGAAAAAAATGTACAAAGGGCGGCCTTATCGCTTAAAGCGATTTTTTCTAGGCAACCAGGATAAACATTTTGGAAAGAGAAAATAAAGCGGTAGTTTTTGCTTAGATAATAAGAAATTATTTGCATTTAGTACGTGATAGTAATTGTAATATATGGCAAAATCTGCTAGTTTTATCGTATAAGAAAACTGTCGAAACTCGTACTAGACTTTCTGTACCCTATCGTCAAAGATAAAGTTATTCAACAGGTATGACGTAAAATATAATGAGTATAATAAATGGCGCAATAACATCGCAATATTTTGTTAAAATATGGCCAATAGCCAAAAGGTTTTCTCAGTTATTTTCTTTTTTTCATCGTTCGAAAATAATGTAACGTTTTAATCATTTTAACAAGCTATTTGTTTGTGAACCTTTTAATGAAGTACATAAACAAATCTAACATAATATATATGCTCTTTACAATTTTGTAAATATCATATTAAAAGTTATTTAGGTATGTAATTAATTGTATTATAGTTAAAAATAAATGTAAATTAACATAATGGTTAATTTACATTTATTGTTAATTAAATAAACAAATAGATATTTTTTTGAAAAGCTACGAATACTTAGTTAGTTTTTTTAGATTGTTACATGTAAATGTTTCCTGCCATTCCCGTATGTACTCCACTTGGTTTTAAATGTATAAATCTGATAATGCGATATCGTAGACCAAATGATCACAGTGCATAACTTTTATATGGACGCATACGCTGTTTATTTATCAACCTTGAAAGGAATCTTGAAATAAAAGACCATTCGGATATGAAGTGGCGTTCTCTGGTCTGATTTAAAATAAATCAATTTCCAGAACAAATGGGTAAAAATATCGCACGATATTTTCTCAGTCTGATCAGTGTTGCCAATAAATGTCCTTATGCATATAACGTGGCTCATGCCAACTCTCCGATCATACGTTCCTTGACACTGTTCAATAACCTTATGACATCAAAATCGGAGT
This sequence comes from Hypena proboscidalis, assembly GCA_905147285.1. Classification (NCBI taxonomy): domain Eukaryota; kingdom Metazoa; phylum Arthropoda; class Insecta; order Lepidoptera; family Erebidae; genus Hypena; species Hypena proboscidalis. The sequence goes on from LR990130.1 coordinate 8,072,044, forward strand.
GTGATCTATTTGCTTCGTCGTGGATAGATGTACGTAGCGAAATATTGTAATTTTTTGAAACCTTGGATGAAGTTTAGTCATTGTTGTTATTAATTGTATAGTTTGTGTCGTGTGTAATTGTTTTTATTGTTTGTATTTTCTTCTATCAGATTATTGTCTAAAACTGTAATGTTGTACATCTGTTTAAGTAAATATATAAATAAATAACTCCGTATAAACTGGATTCACACAATACCAAACACTTTACATATTATTACTATTCTGTTACTAAATTAATTCATCATAATTATAACAAGGTAGCAAGCAATATAAATTCATAAAATTTACAAAATGAAACGACTTGCGCCGTGAAGTGTGAACTGGAACTCCTATTTTTTACCGTCCATTAAATTTATAGCGAACATTCCAGGAATTGTTTCACGTTATTATTTTGGATTAAGTAATAAATGTTGCGAAAAGTTCTTTAAAAGAAGAAAATCGCTAAAAATGTTTTGCTTATTATTGTAATTAATAAGGAAAAAAATAAAAGTGACTTCTAGAGGTACTTCCCAGACCGCGAACATTCGCTTCTGTAATGTAACCCTTAACACCTTTATGAACAATTCGAAACATGATTTTTTTTAATAATTGTCTCTAAAGTTTTTTTTTTTGTATTTGACGGTGACCGCTTTAAAAAGACTTCAAGTAGAGGTTTACAACAGAGCAATGAGAACCAGAGAATAACCGGTGGTGGTTCACCGGTAAAAGTAATCAATGGAGAATAACTGAAGATTTACGGGTAGTCAAATTACATATTAAAACACAATTGCACAAATGTAAAAAAAAGCATTAATCAATATTCTGAATTATTCAGCTTTACTTAGTGGAACTATTTACGAATAGTCCAGTCTAATTAAACAAAGATTTGCTCGATAAATGCAAATCACTTCATTCGCCGGTTAGTGAGTCGTCGGAGTCCCGGCAACCTCACATAACCTCGTCGCACCCTTTCATTTCCATGCGGCGAGGTATTTTCTTGAAGACCCCTCGACAAAAAAAAAAGAAAGGGGTGAGTATCACTATTACTATCCACCCACTCCCAACTCTGTGCTGCTATTGAGAATTTTGTGATGGAAAATCCCAAACAACTTTTTAGTCCACGAGGCAGGCATTCAGAACAAATACTTGCAACATTATTACAAAAAATCTAACAAAGCTAATGTTCAATCTGTTGCATGGCGTCCGGGTGAATTCGTATTAAATTTATCAGTAGGTATTTGTACTATATCATTACCTAATGTTATTTGATTTATGATGTTTGTATAAGCCAAATGTATTAACAAGGGTTATTGATCACTTGTTGGATATCTCATCCTTCATGTGCTCGGTAAATCATTGATTAAATTCTCATAATAACAATGCAGATTATAACTCACTAGCTTCCGAGCGCGAGCCTGCCCGAGTGGTACGTCAATAAAAAGTAAACTATGTTATTTCTGGGGTTTTAAATTATCTTAACACCAATTCTCATTAAGGCTACAAATGGGTACACTACATAAATACGAAAAACTTTATTCCGAAAGTCACCATCACGAATTTCAAAATACCGATATTCATAATTCCGAATGGTTCAAAATTCCGAATATAAGAACTCCGACTTATCATTACTCCTATTTTTATAAATACTACATTTTAATATTCCTAACGTTTATAATTACTATTAGTGAAATACCGAATTTCAATAGATCGAATAATAAAAAGTCCGACTTAATGATAATTCGAAACATCAAAAATACGAATACCGATTACACACAGATAGATTCTAGCTGTGTTATGGTCGCAGTTCTAACCTAACCTAACCTACTAATTTGAATAATGAATTTTTGATAAAATTAAATGATGCTTAAATGAATAAAAGTTGATTCACAAACAATGACTGAAGTTGACATTTGACAATACTCATGTAGTGACAAAACAAAATGGCGTCAAACCACCTGCTCCTCGGCTCGCGGGCCGCCCCACCCCTCCGCGCCTACGCGGGCTTAAATTACACTCTAGGGTAGGGCAGACAAGACTGCGTGAAGTCGGTTTTGCAGCGATTCGTTTCTGTTACAAAATTTTTTGGCACAACATGTTGACGGTTTAGTTTATTCGAAGTATTGAAAATCGGAATGTAGTTTTTCGGACCGAGAACCTTCCGAGAATTTGATTCTTCGAACGTATGAAAATCGGAAAACTAACAAATCGCAATATCGACTTTCGGTAAAATAAAATTCGTGATTTTTAATAATAGACATTATGATTCTTAGGTGTTATGAAATTCGGACATTTGAAAATCGGAACATCAAAATTCGGAATTAAATATTTCGGAGTATTTGGGTGTCCCCCAAATAAACAAACAATATTGCCTGTTTATTATTATTATATTAGTAAAGAAAAGTAAGTGAAATATGCACTTATAGTATACAAAATTGAAAAGACGTACTGTTTTATCAAATTATATTTTCCACTTCTTGTTATGTGTTGTTATCCACAAATGTTATGACGACCGGATGGCGGAGTGGGTAGTGTACCTGCCTGCTACGCCGAGGTCGCGGGTTCGATTCCCGCTTAAGACAAACCTTTGTGTGCATGAACATGGGGGTATGTCTTAGTCTGGGTGTTTCTATGTATAATAAGTATGTATTTACAAAAGAAAAGTATATATGTATTAGTATCAGTTATTCTAGTACCCATGGTACAAGCTCTGCTTAGTTTGGGACTAGATGGCGTTGTGTGTAAGTTGGGAGACATTTATATTTTTTAAATGTCAATTTGTGAACTGCGGGCGCGGGTACGAATTTAGAATCTAAGTGGTTCTAATTTACTAGGTGCCGCACGGTTTTACAAATGTATGTTTTAGGTGGTAAGTATTATATCTAGAAACATTGTGAACCCTGTAGGGCATAGCAGAGTAGGAGAGAGGACAATATGTAATGTTAAAAATAATAATTCTGAATATCTTCGAAAACTTACCACTTAAATAATTTCATTGCGGACTGAGATAAGTTCTTTGACCGTTCGGATATGTTATATTTGAAACAAACATTATTATTGAGAATACGGGTTACTCACGTTACTTTAGCCGGAATATGCCGTCTAGTTTCGCGCGTTTCCGCGACGTCTAGCGCGGAAGCGACGACACGCGAATAATAGCCCAGTTGATGAATCTACGTACTATATTCGAAACTAGTCGACATATCCCGGCTAAAGTAACGTGAGGAACCCGTATTCTCAATAATAATGTCTTCACCTCACGTCGGTTTTAATAATAAATAAATAAATATTAAATAAATAAATATTTCACAACTCACACACAACGCCATCTAGTCCCAAACTAAGCAGAGCTTGTAATATGGGTACTAGAATAACTGATACTAATACATATATACCTTTCTTTTGTAAATACATACATATTATACATAGAAACATAATGAAACAAACATGTCTATAAAATCGCCATGCAGTTAGATGGCGAACTTATTGAGACTCATATACCTATACATTGGTAAAAAGTCAACCTTCCGAGCCTTCACATCGGAGTCAGCTTCTAGTCTAACGGAGTTAGCTGATAATTAGTATTTTACGTGTCCGTTCCGGTTACTATCATCAGACCTCCACAACCCTGTATAAGGGAATACGATACTCTTTGTTAGACTACTTGTCAGTTATGTTAAATAGCTTACAATTGACATCTGGAGTGGTATACTATGAGGATCTTGTATCGAACAGAATAAATTTCCGTGCATTTAGCCGTTTCTGCCATACTTATTACAGCAATCAAATTTAGGCCCCATAATTTTGTCACTATCCGTGGTGTCTACACTCTTTCCATATAGACACTTTGTCTTTATTTGGCATTGCTCAGTCTCCCGCTTTGCTCTGGAGGGAAGTAAAGATACATACTTTCCAACTCCAACTATATACTTCTGATTAAATTCGTTGCGGGTTCCAAGACAATTTTAACTCTCCCTGGGATTGCTCGTGTGTCATGCACGGTCCCTTTCAGTTGATTGCCGCTGTAGATCCTGGCGTCACAGGAGTTACAGTGGTGGGCGTGTGGGTGGGATTATATCCCGTTAAACAGATTAGTTGTCAGACTTTCTGGCCGTGACAACCGGGACCGACGGCTTAACGTGCTCTCAGAGGCCCGGAGGAAAAGTAAAGTAACGGTTAGCATTGTTTAACCTGCAAGATAGATCGGTCCGCACAGCTTCGACTTAGGCACGCGCTCGTCCATTGGTAAAAAGTAAAACCTTTAATTTCTAATTCGGTATATTTAAAGTCAATACAAAATTAAAACTACAAAAGGGGTCCACTTATAAATACAGTCACAAACAACTGAAACAAGTCAAACGGGTTCCGTAAGCTTTCGCGGAGAAACGTTTGAATAAGATTTTAAAACTACTGCTCCCGAAAAAAAATACGTAGATCCATTCTAAATTTGAAGTTAATCACTAACTTCGATTTTAGTGCGGTAAGAACTACATTTATTACTCATTTACATAGCTAGATAGAGCCTTTGGCAGGTGACTTTTCAGTGTCAAAGGCGGCTCCGTCAAAGTACTGTTTACACAAAACAATGCGGACGGTCACCTTTGATGTGTTGACTCGGTACGTAAAATCTGAACGTACCAAAATAGACCTCTACGGTAAACAGAGGTATTTAACATCATACTAACTTTATATTTTATTTTATTTCTCAAAGATTTTCTATATTAGCGACACCTTAAATTAACAAAGAAAGTTATTAAGCATTGAACACTTACAGCCAAAGGACATTACATTTAATAGATTTATAAATGTGCTGGTAAACTAAAAATACAGAATTAAACTAAATATTATTTTAAAAAATTGATAGAGATAATACTTAAACTTTTAAACCTAAACTTTAAAATAAAAAAATATGATTAACCTATTCGCAACTTTTTTCAGATTAAATGTCAAATTTGTATACAGTTATCAGGCAGATAACTATTTAAAACTTTATCAGAAACTGTTGAAATTTGGTCCCCGTTTATGTTACCTTATTTTTTTGTTTACCAAATACTGGTGTAGTATAGCTTATACTGAGCTACGCGTGTACACACTAAATTAGACAAAGGAAAATGCAAAGTAGTATTCATAAAACTGACTGGCAGTGTCTCTTTACAGCTGCCTTTATACCAGTTGGCATTCAAACATCTCCCCACTGACACGTATTTAACGGTCAATAAGGCTGTGTGATTGCGATATATGTTTTTAGTATGATTAGGACAGCTACGAAGTTACACACTGCTACTATAATAATGACGCAATAAAGTCTAACCAATCAACGCAATAAGGGATCCAATATTATCGACCGATAAAAACGCACCAGTGTAGGAGAGGCTTAATTATTGTGATGTTATCACGCTCTTGTTTTTCGGCGACAATCCAGCTAAAATTAAGAGCTACATGAAAAAATATAGGTTTAAATCATTTATCCTCAAAAAGACAAAGCCAAGCTTACATGAGAATATAATATAACATTTAATAGATTCATTAATATGTACCGCCACCGAAAACAAAATTATATCTAAACTCATAATATTATATATACACATACATATTTCTTTATCGGAGTTTCCATCTCAAATACGTTTTAATGACAATAGTTTTCTACTATATAACTAAATACCTGAGAACGAAAGCTGCCGAATGGCTAAGCATTCTTTATATGGGCTAAATTATTAAATAGTTGTGCTTCTTCATAGGTAATAATTTATTAGGATAATTTGTTCGTATTTTTATAAATAAAAATATGTCATAGTTCCACTTCATTTAAGTGTTTTCTTTTCTAAGGTCTTGTACACACGAATAGCAGTGGGGCTGTGGCAGAGTTCGCACGCCTTGCAGCACATGGAGCGAGGACAGTGCTGCGCGACGCAATACCAACGCAATGAGAAGGCAAGCACTGCACCATATGACCAGCAAAGGACTTTCATCGGCACTGCAGAAAAGGTTTCTTTTACGACATTCCAAATTGCTATCGACCGTTGCACACTGTTCACTATGGTACTTATTAGGTTATCTGAAAAAGAAAAAATGCACTTATAAAAGGAGTACAGGACTCAAAATAAAACGTTCTAAAAGAAAATAATACGAAACTAAGCGGCAACACCATATTAGACTAATTATGGCAAACAGATGGAACTCCTAAAAAGGTGATTCAAATTTAGCAAGTATCTTACGCTACAATAACTATTTTGTACGGCACGAACGACAGTAAAAAAAGATAAAATAGACATTATTTATTTTTAAAAATGGAAGGAATAAAAGACTTAAAAAAAGAATTCGAACCATCCACGTTTGAACGAACACGGAAATGCGCGCTCAATTTATTGAAACTAAATTTGTTGCACGAGCACCACAAATTTCATTTCAGGCGTTAAGTACTAAAATAGCAGTAAAAGCGTCAAAATACTAACAGAAATGGTCACACAAAAAAAAAATATGATCAATAATTAAATAAAATAAAAAATCTTGTAAAAATAAATACTATAATAATCTTAATAAAACTATTATTTAATGTTTATGTTTTAATACAAAAATTATATTACCAGAAATTAATATAAAAATAAATACTCCGCATGAGTACAATCTGGGCGTCTTCAAAGCAAGAGTGCAACATAAAAAAAAAAAAAAACTTTTCATTTTTTTTTCAATTCTATCTTAATTTTTTATTTTTACATGTTCAAATCAAAATTGATAAATCTATAGTAAGTGCTGTACAATAAGTGCGCAACGGTATATTAATCCACCTTTTAAATACCTTGTAGTAAACGTAAACCTATTTTGTTTTATTTTTAGTGTCGATTGAAAATCATGTTGCGATTGAAAATCATGTTGCGATCACCAATTAATTATTATTTTTCATAATTAATAATGCATCCACATACATCTTTAATTTCATGAAAACTTGTTACTATTCATTATTTACATTTTATTTTATTGCACATTTTATTTAGTGTACAAAATGCACTAAGCTTTTATCAAACGTATTTTGATTAGTGCTATAGAATAGATTTTTTAGATTTCTTGTAGAAAACAGATGACAATCCTGACCTGATATAATGACCCCTCAACAACTTACATTGTTATTATTTTTCAAAAATTAGACAATTGCAAATAAATACCTACACTTCAACTTTGACGTTTCTACGTTTCGTTTATTTATCTTCGTAATAATTACGCGATTTAAACCCGTTGTCTAATTTTCGAAAAATGATCTCAAATCGTGAAAGTTTAAAAACATATATTGTTATAATTGCTTACACAGCTTATTTGCTTAACACACAAAATAACATAACATCACGCTGTGGCAGAGGTGTACAACACCCACACTTCACCTGTTCTGTTTAGGTCCCATGTAAATGGAGGTCCACTGGGCACAAATTCAGCTGTTATTGAGAATTTCCTGACGAAAAACATCCTAAATTATATGTTATGTGTGTATACATGTTACGGTAAATGTGATAAATTGAAAATTATTAATAATAACCGGTTATTATTATTATTTATTCACAGTTACATATTATATTATTTTATGTTGGTCTACTGTAGTCTATAACCTTATTCGTTTCATCACTTACCCGCGTTCGAACTTGCACAGCGTTGAACTTTGATGAAACAATTTAGTTTTTGTTGAGGTTGTATAAAAGCTAGCAATCTCTTTGGTTGTGAAAAACAGTTTGTAATTTATAGAATGAAACAACGTGTTCTTAGTTCTATATGTGTATTTATGTTATAATACAATTACTAACTTTTTTGTAATTTTATTAAAATTATGAAATACGGGTGTTACTCACGTAATGTTGGTCTATTTAGTCAACCGCGGTTTCGCCTATATGTCTAGGCAGTATCAAGAGAGTGCGATACGTCACGCTCGAGTCGCAGCCAGTCTTGCACTGAGTGTGTCAGTAAATGTTACAAACTCAAGTCAGTTTTAATAAAAATATTTTTTGTAATTCTTTTTTTGTGTGGATTTTCATAATTTAACTGAACTAGATAATAATTTAATTGTTCTTCTACGCGTATTAATGCAGTCAAAGCACAGAGTGTGCGCCAAACAGATATAGCACTACTCCGTGTGATTTTTGCACTTGTTTCGAATGGTTAAAACACGGCCATCCGCCGGACTCTAAAGTAAATACGTTAATTCATAAATATCAAAGGGTACAACGTCGCTTGGTATTTCGGCACGAGTTGTGGATCACTTATTTTTATTTAGTACTAGCTGACCCGGCGAACTTCGTACCGCCTTAGCGTAAATTTGATGCACTACTTTATTTTGTATAGTTGACCTATCTTATGTATGCGTACCTATTCAATTTGAACTGGAATCTTTAATATCCTCCATATAAAAATGAATACCTATTTCCCTGCTGGCTTAGCATACGAACATGACATAAGTCATGCATGAGAGATGGCTGAGAGTTTTTATCTCACGTTTAACTCATGCGCACAACGACCGTCACGTTTTCTATCTCACTTGTTATAACGTCAAAAGTAGAGACAACAAGCGCACTCCGACCTTCATCGAACTCATTTACCGAATTTTGACAAATAATATCGAGTTAATATGAGATATTACTCGTCGTCACTATTGTGCGACGAGATGATATGAGATAATTATCGAAGTTAATATTTTAAAACATTTATTTTGTAAATTGTGCGATCAAAAAATGTTCGTTCAGCGTTAAAGTTTCTTTATTAACTCACTAAATTTGATTTGTATAACCACATTTCATGTTATTTCAAATATTGTTAAGTAAAGGCAATCTGTGTGTACATTTTTTAATTTTTATATTTTTGTAGTATTTAAATAGTTTTTGTTATTAGTATATAAATATTTGTTCTGTTCTGAAACCCTTATATATACAGTAGTATACACACATTGTTTTTACTCCTTTATTTTCTGCTTAAAGTGTAAGATATTGCAACCTTATATACTATGGATTTATTTATAATAATTTAATTGCATTTCTATATTTAAGTTTATTTTCTCTTTATAACCATATTTTGCTATAATGTTGTTTTGGTTGCTATAACTTACACATAGAATTATTGTCAAAAAACAAACAAATATTGTATGAATTATTTGAAAAGATGGTGCACATGAGTTTCTCACCAGCTCTTCTCATGATGCAATACCCATCGGAGCTGGTACTTGGATTGATTTTGATTCAATTCTCTAAGTTGAATTAAAGTCAATCTAAGCTCCGGTGTCAAATCATTTTATTACAATAAGTATTATAATTTAGTTAGCTAAGTTTTATTTTAATATTATATTTTTTGTGTTTCGATGTTTGTTTTGACGTGTTCAAGCGCCCCTTGGGGCCCATGGAAATAAATGATTTGATTTGATTTGATTTGAAAGGATAATAGGTTATTGAACTTATTCTAATCGACATAAATAACACGCCGACAGCACGCTCAATCTTAATTATTCAATCACTTTGTCCTAAAATATTATTATTTTGACTTCAAGCATGTTTGGGCGGTATATTCACAATTTTGCCTGCTACACGCTCAAACTAACTTGCTACTTGCTAACAATGTAAATTAAAAAAATACGAAAGTAAAAGTTTTATTTTATTATTGTGAATTATGAAAATAAATCATGATCATTAAATATAAAATAAAATAAGTATTTTCGTCATCTTAAGTGTGTTATTGCCACAGCGGACGGAGCGAACCCGTATGTTGTTGGCGTTCGTAGTGCAAACCTTTCTGCGAGGCGTTGATAGTAAATAAATAAATACTAGTCTTGCCTATGCATGCATAATGTGTTTACGCACATCCGGGCCGAGCCCGTTATCTCAATAGAGAATTTATATTCGATTTAAATATTACTTGCCCTGTATTTTTTTTAGAATGAATGCTTTAAAATGATTTCTATATAATTGATTTTAGCTTGTAACGTACTTTTCATTAAATAAACGCGGCGCGCGGTGAGTCTGCCGCGCGAGTACCACGTTCGTAAATCATCGGCTAGTTTCGGCGACGTTCGATTTTCCTGCGCACACGACGGCCGACAGTCTATTGTTCGCCACCGTGCCGAGCACCCTCGCGTCGCTTTACTTGATGCGCTCTAATCAGCTGTTACAATTATCGTAATATTACTATTGTATTTTATTTAAATTGCAATAGACAGTTGTATTAAGTACTTCGTTTCATTGTTACTGGCCCATACACCTCTACATAACAATAACTAATAGGTACGTAAAATGAGCCGAAAGTTGAACACGTATCACGTATATGTATGAAAAAATACAAGAAAATTTCATTTAAATGAAGTATCTCAAATCAGTAAATCTTACAACGACCGCCTGCATTTATAATTTTGTTTTCAAAACGTCAACATTTAATGAGATAAAATGAGTGAATTTACCGTTACATATAAGTTTGTTCTAAGTAATGTAATTTGTTGTCACATGCCTATAAAATTTGAATATTATTTTCTTTTATGTTTTAAATTATTTAATGGTAAGTGTTACTTTTTCTAATAAGTAAATTAGCGTAAACCATCATTTGAATTATGACGGATAAAAAAATATCGTGCGCAAATACAGTTTCATTTTTGAAACAGGAGTAAAAACATGCTACAGTACTTTTGAATTATTTTATCACTTTAAGTCAAAAAGGTTTACATTTTATGTTATTCGTAACAACCTGTGAAAATTATACTTTTGAACGATACCGATAACCGTACCGGTTGGCAAAATAATATTCTGCTTAGGTCCGAATTGCTTACAATATCGCAATTAGTGCTTCTCACACGGCAGCTATAATGCATATTAATGTATGTCAAATTTCCCTTGGAAATCAGGATGTCCACCAACCGTTATGTGTTTAAAACTAAAGTGCGTGATCATCTCTTCAATGAGTTGGCAGAATTAAGTCAAACATAGTTTACTTCGTTATAATATATATATATAATATTTATAAATATTTATATATGATTATATTTGTGTATATTAGAATCGTATATATAGATCCATATATTATTTATATATTCTAAATAGTTTATTTTAAGTTTTTTGTAGTGTACTAATTTTTATGATGTATTTATTTAAATAATTGTAATTGGTTTGTTTCTAACCTACTCTCAGCTCTTGCACCTACCACTTGTCGTCTCTGCATCACCTAAAGGTTGACTGGTAGATAATGCCTACGGCATTAAGTCCACCCATGTACCATTTTGTGCATAAAGTTTTTAAATAAAATAAAAATAAATAAATAAAATACGAAGATTAAACATAATAATATACATTTTAGCTGTAAACTTCTACGTAAAGATGTAATGAAATGTATAGAGATTCAAATATACATTTATACATCTTATCTAGACCACATTAAGCACAATGTAGAGATAAACGCGGGTATCATGCTATCTCTTTCATGTTATGAGAGATACATGATAAAACCGCGACAAAACCCATCTCACGCTCGTATGCTAAGCCAGCCTGCTGGCTTAGCATACGAACATGACATAAGTCATGCATGAGAGATGGCTGAGAGTTTTTATCTCACGTTTAACTCATGCGCACAACGACCGTCACGTTTTCTATCTCACTTGTTATAACGTCAAAAGTAGAGACAACAAGTGCACTCCGACCTTCATCGAACCCATTTACCGAATTTTGACAAATAATATCGAGTTAATATGAGATATTACTCGTCGTCACTATTGTGCGACGAGATGATATGAGATAATTATCGAAGTTAATATTTTATTAAAAGCGATGTAAAACATTTATTTTGTAAATTGTGCGATCAAAAAACGTTCGTTCAGCGTTAAAGTTTCTTTATTAACTCATTAAATTTGATTTGTATAACCTCATTTCATGTTATTTCAAATATTGTTAAGTAAAGGCAATCTGTGTGTACATTTTTTAATTTTTTAATTTTTATGTTTTTGTAGTATAAAATAGTTTTTGTTATTAGTATATAAATATTTGTTCTGTTCTGAAACCCTTATATATACAGTAGTATACACACGATACACACATTGTTTTTACTCTTTTATTTTCTGCTTGAAGTGTAAGATATTGCAACCTTATACCTATACTATGGATTTATTTATAATAATTTAATTGCATTTCTATATTTAAGTTTATTTTCTCTTTATAACCATATTTTGCTATAATGTTGTTTTGGTTGCTATAACTTACACATAGAATTATTGTCAAAAAACAAACAAATATTGTATGAATTATTTGAAAAGATGGTGCACATGAGTTTCTCACCAGCTCTTCTCATGATGCAATACCCATCGGAGCTGGTACTTGGATTGATTTTAATTCAATTCTCTAAGTTGAATTAAAGTCAATCTAAGCTCCGGTGTCAAATCATTTTATTACAATAAGTATTATAATTTAGTTAGCTAAGTTTTATTTTAATTTTATATTTTTTGTGTTTTGATGTTTGTTTTGACGTGTTCAAGCGCCCCTTGGGGCCCATGGAAATAAATGATTTGATTTGATTTGTTTTGATTTGAAAGGATAATAGGTTATTGAACTTATTCTAATCGACATAAATAACACGCCGACAGCACGCTCAATCTTAATTATTCAATCACTTTGTCCTAAAATATTATTATTTTGACTTCAAGCATGTTTGGGCGGTATATTAGTAGTACACAGTAGCCTGCTACACGCTCAATCTAACTTGCTACTTGCTAACAATGTAAATTAAAAAAATACGAAAGTAAAAGTTTTATTTTATTATTGTGAAAATAAATCATGATCATTAAATATAAAATAAAATAAGTATTTTCGTCATCTTAAGTGTGTTATTGCCACAGCGGACGGAGCGAACCCGTATGTTGTTGTCGTTCGTAGTGCAAACCTTTCTGCGAGGCGTTGATAGTAAATAAATAAATAATACTAGTCTTGCCTATGCATGCATAAATGTGTTTACGCACATCCGGGCCGAGCCCGCTATCTCAATAGAGAATTTATATTCGATTTAAATATTACTTGCCCTGTATTTTTTTAGAATGAATGCTTAAAATGATTTCTATATAATTGATTTTAGCTTGTAACGTACTTTTTATTAAATAAACTGTGGCGGCGCGGCGCGCGGTGAGTCTGCTGCGCGAGTACCATGTTCGTAAATCATCGGCTAGTTTCGGCGACGTTCGATTTTCCTGCGCACACGACGGCCGGCAGTCTATTGTTCGCCACCGTGCCGAGCACCCTCGCGCCGCTTTACTTGATGCGCTCTAATCAGCTGTTACAATTATCGTAATATTACTATTGTATTTTATTTAAATTGCAATAGACAGTTGTATTAAGTACTTCGTTTCATTGTTACTGGCCCATACACCTCTACATAACAATAACTAATAGGTACGTAAAATGAGCCGAAAGTTGAACACGTATCACGTATATATATGAAAAAATACAAGAAAATTTCATTTAAATGAAGTATCTCAAATCAGTAAATCTTACAACGACCGCCTGCATTTATAATTTTGTTTTCAAAACGTCAACATTTAATGAGATAATATGAGTGAATTTACCGTTACATATAAGTTTGTTCTAAGTAATGTAATTTGTTGTCACATGCCTATAAAATTTGAATATTATTTTCTTTTATGTTTTAAATTATTTAATGGTAAGTGTTACTTTTTCTAATAAGTAAATTAGCGTAAACCATCATTTAAATTATGACGGATAAAAATATATCGTGCGCAAATACAGTTTCATTTTTGAAACAGGAGTAAAAACATGCTACAGTACTTTTGAATTATTTTATCACTTTAAGTCAAAAAGGTTTACATTTTATGTTATTCGTAACAACCTGTGAAAATTATACTTTTGAACGATACCGATAACCGTACCGGTTGGCAAAATAATATTCTGCTAAGGTCCGAATTGCTTACAATATCGCAATTAGTGCTTCTCACACGGCAGCTATAATGCATATTAATGTATGTCAAATTTCCCTTGGAAATCAGGATGTCCACCAACCGTTATGTGTTTAAAACTAAAGTGCGTGATCATCTCTTCAATGAATTGGCAGAATTAAGTCAAACGTAGTTTACTTCGTTATAATATATAATATATATTATTATATAATATTTATAAATATTTATGTATGATTATATTTGTGTATATTAGAATCGTATATATAAATCCATATATTATTTATATATTCTAAATAGTTTATTTTAAGTTTTTTGTAGTGTACTAATTTTTATGATGTATTTAATTAAATAATTGTAATTGGTTTGTTTCTAACCTACTCTCAGCTCTTGCACCTACCACTTGTCGTCTCTGCATCACCTAAAGGTTGACTGGTAGATAATGCCTACGGCATTAAGTCCACCCATGTACCATTTTGTGCATAAAGTTTTTAAATAAAATAAAAATAAATAAATAAAATACGAAGATTAAACATAATAATATACATTTTAGCTGTAAACTTCTACGTAAAGATGTAATGAAATGTATAGAGATTCAAATATACATTTATACATCATAGCTAGACCACATTAAGCACAATGTAGAGATAAACGCGGGTATCATGCTATCTCTTTCATGTTATGAGAGATACATGATAAAACCGCGACAAAACCCATCTCACGCTCGTATGCTAAGCCAGCTGGTCTCGTCATACCTGAGAAGGAATTTACTAATTTTATTATAAAAAAAACAAAATATATATTTTCACAGCTCGCGGTTATGTCTGTGGTGTCATAGATCACCCCAGAGTTTTTTTTTTTTAATTGAATGACGTTGACATTCGTAAAGCGCTTTTTTTTAAATATGCAAAATTAAATGTATATTTTTCAATCTTCTTGAGAGATTTTCTTAATATTTTTTTCCGTAAGAACCTTGTACAGAGTATTAGAAAACTACAAAAAAAAATCAGCCAAATCGGTCAAGCCGTTTTCATGCTATGTCGTGACAACGGGAAACGGGTTTCATTTTTATATATTTTTTTTCCGTAAGAACCTTGTACAGAGTATTAGAAAACTACAAAAAAAAAATCAGCCAAATCGGTCAAGCCGTTTTCATGCTATGTCGTGACAACGGAAAACGGGTTTCATTTTTATATATATAGATATTTTTAATGTTCTCATGTAAATCGTATTATGAGAATAATTTAATAATCTTTAAACCTATCTATGGATTTGGCCGAATAAACGGCAAGAGCAATCGGTGGAGCCAATAATGTAGATTCGCTTGAATTGAAATGCATTTAATCCGTTATATTTTGTATTGTTTGTTGTATCACTCCATCCAGTATATTTCTAAGCTATGTAGCACTTCTTATACTAGATTTTTGTCATTTTTAGTATAGCCGACTATACGCCGAATAGTCGGCTAATTGGCTGACTATTCGACACAAAAAGCGGGTTGGCTTTGAGAGGCAGAACTGCCTAAAGCTGTAGACGCTGTCGCGTGGGTGTCGCTTAGATGAATCATACATATTTAAGTGAATGCCTGCCGCGTTGGTCTAGTAGTAAGGGTATGCGATCTCTTACCGTCTCGTGTTCAATTCCCGGGTAAGGCGAAAGTGATAAAGGGATCTTTTAGACAGGAAATTCTCAATAGCAGCACGAAATTGTGCCTTGTGCATGGCAAAAAGCTCATCCTCTATCGCATGAGACATAAACGTAACAGCTAAAATGTTGATGTTATACGCATCTTTTGGGTATTATAGATGTGATTTATGTTAGGTTTATGTAGGTCGATTTATGTAAGTGCTCAGAGCAACTGTCTTTCAAATTAATTAATACTTACACTTTAAATTGATTTATCTAATACTTTTTCAAGGTCCATCATACATATTTTTTAAAACCTTTACTTATCTTACCTTTGTTAACAGAAAACGGTGCCGACGAAAAACAACAAAACCAACGCGAAAGCTCGCAGTCATGACTCGAGGAATTGCCATCACTTAAGTCATTTATCGCGTAACGTGCTGCGCGCTCGTCGCGGCGTCGTTCGAATGCTCATCGTGGTAGTGCTCACCTTCGCCGTCTGCAACCTGCCCTTCCACGCCCGCAAAATGTGGCAGTACTGGTCCAGTGGGTACGAAGGCCCCAGTGATTTCAGTACACTACTCACCCCTCTTACATTTCTAATCACATACTTCAACTCCGGTATCAATCCACTTCTCTACGCTTTTCTATCGAAGAACTTTCGAAAAGGCATGAAAGAGCTCCTATTTTGCAACTGTCATGGGAAAAGGAAAAGCGATAATTTAATATTATTGAATCCGGTGGGAGGTGTTGGGTTACGCCGGAGCTCGACGCGGTCCACTCGCGCGAACTGCAGCACTGTGACCATAGCGCCGAATGGAGATACATGAGACATGCGCCGGCGGCGCTTCCTGTACAAAGTGGAAAATATCGATATTTCCTGATTAACGGAGAGCACCGATGAAGTGACTGATAGCAGTGGCTTCTATACTGTGTCTACTATATCGAAGCGTGATTTATACGACTAAGTGACTAGTGTGTTTAATTGGACAAACGTTTGTTAGGAACTGATGAACTTCGCTGTTTGGTGACACGTAATTAGGTAGTGCGAGATAACATGAACTCGGTAATCTCATGAGCTTAACGTTTTAAATGTTTGTGATTATAATAGATTAACGTTAATATTTCTGGTGAGTGGGTGAGACCAAATGCTACATATCTGGTTTTTTATTCAGTTATCTTTATGCTTTTTTAAGTATGTAATAATAGTATTATGTCAAATTTCTACTTATTGTATTGTAAAGTAAACCAAAATTTTAATTCACATCGAGAGGTTTATTAAAAGCTGTTTTTTGCTTTCCTTTATTGTATAAGTAATGAGACTCTTAATTATTTCATGGAGTGATTTGATTATGTAGGTTGTTCAAAGTATCCATTATATAATTAGATTCAATAAATATTGTAAATAATGTAGACATTTTTATATGAACGAATTTGGAATGTAAATAAATATATAGAATAGATTATATAATTAAAATTAAGTAAGTTTACATTGACTATGACAATTTCGTTTCAAGAGTACTTAATAATGTTAAGGCATTTTACTAAGCTAAGGCCCAGTTTCATCAGTTCCAGATATTTTTCCGCCATTTTAAATATAACTTGACGCAATATAAGAGTGACACAATTGACATTTGTAAATAGAACATAGCAGTTAAAGGATAAAATACAACACACACAATGTTGTATTTTATAGACTCCCGAGTGCCGTGTTTTAATAATAATAAGACTCAGGTTTACCCGTCACTTGTGAAACTAGGCCTAATTATATATATTACTTACGTTATTACACGTTCCCTCTATAGCCTATCAGATGGGTATTGAATAGATTGGTTGTGCAAATTAAAAAGCTATATACTTAATCGTTAAATGTTGACTTGCATAGCATAGATTTATCGAAAAAGCCAAAAATCAAGGCTTTGAGAGCCAGCCAAAAAATCAAGTTATATTTATAAAATTTACTTGACAATATTAAAATAAAAAATATACAAATATTGAGACTAGGATAACAATGCTCACTAGTTTCTCATAAGCATAGGCGATTCTGATAGATAAATTGTAAAATTGTATTGAGATGACTGGCAGTTCTGTTAACCATCTAAAACTAATTTGTTTACGCCAATTTAGCTATAGACTAAACTACCACTGGATCCAAATTTCTCAATCATTTGGTGACTAAAAGCGAGCTCACACAGCCGGCAATTAAGATTCTTAATTCATAAGCTGAATTCTGGTGTGTGTTTTTGCTCATAGAAATGTGTAAAAAGCACCAACGACCTGATGGCTTCTGTCACATTGATCTAAAAAATAGCAATTGTAATGGCATTACGTGTTTCCAAAATAAAAATCTGGATTAAGTAGTAATTAAAGTGTTTGTTCACACCAAAGAGTACTTAATCAATATGAAGAGGATAATTGAGTGCACGGTTGGCGTAGCGGTTAAAGCGGTCGGCTCGCCGCTTTCAACTACGCTGGTGTTGTGGGTTCGATCCCCACATGGGACAAATCTTTGTGTGATTCGCAATTATTTGTTCTGGCTCTGGGTGTGCTTTGTGTGTGTGTGAAATGTATGTTTGTGAACACCCAGGCGACACAGGAGTTATTCCTAGTGCGGGCGTCGTTTTTAAAAAAAAAAAAAAAAATGAAAGCAAATATTTATGCAAATAAGTATGACAAAACTCGCGGGGGAGCGGGGGCTTGATTGATCCACGCATCTTTGTTCGTCAACAAGTTTTATATAACTGGCATAAGTGTGTTGCTCTTTTACATTTGGCAGCGGGGACACTCGACAGTGACTATTCTTTTTGGTTTAATTGTCTAAGGCTCGCATAGTCATCTCTAAAATTTTATTGGTAACTGGTAAAACTGAGGCGAACAGTGTAAATAAATTTAAATGTGGTAATAATCGGATATAATAATGTAAATTATTAAAATTATATGAAACTATATGTAACTGTGTATACTTGGCTGTGTAAAAATGTTTGTGTGTTTAAATATTTATCATATCTTTGTCTTTTATTTTTACAATACATTCATTTAAATTATGAATTGAATGTTATCAAAATAATAGTTGTTTAAAAGCAACAATACAATTTTTTTACGGCGCTAATGTAAAATTATTGTGTGGATATTTGAATAAATTTGTTTTAAAAGGTGCTAATAAATACAACGAAAGCACAGAAAGAATGGCACAATTGGTTGTTTTTAACCATCATAATAATTTGTTAAAGCCCGATATAAAAAGCCCACAAAGATATTTTTGTTTTCTTAAACTTAATACGACAAATTTTCGACAATATAACGGCAATCATAAATTATAAAACGTGGTGCAGATGTTATACTCGAGTAAAACCAGTTGAAAAAAAATAAGCTCTAGTTAATGTTACCATCCTTATCCCAGAATTGAGGTACCCTCGGCCATATTTTGTGTTTGGCGTACTAAAGGGCATGTAATATTTAATTACGAAATAATTATTTTGAAAGTCGTGGCGCGAAAGTTTGGTGGAATGTAAAGAAACCATCCTTTTCTTTATATTTTCAAAGTTAACTTGTTTTATTGAACTGGATTTATGTTTTAATTTCTCATAAGTAAAGCGTATAAAACTCTATTCTTTATATGTAACTTGTTTCTAGATGTACCTTAATAGATTAAGGACCTGCTTCACAAGTTCTTGATACGCGAATTTGCAAATAAAATTCTAAATGAAATGAAAATAAGATGCAGTACAGTAGACATAGTAGGATGAAAAAAACACAAATAATGTTTTTTTTTTCTTTAAATACTCATTATGAGTATTAGTTTGCAAACGTTACTAAAAGATGCGTAAATGTTAAAAATGCCTTTTCTTGCCTTTTGATTTGATTTTAGACCAACCTAAAATTAACCATACTTTTATACATTATGTAAGCAATATAGGTCAGTAGATTTTTGAACGTATCAGAGTAGAGCACTTGAGAAGTACAGTGTTATCAATTATTTTACCGTGAAATATCTTAATAAAATTAATTTTGTAATTCAAGCGGCATAGACCTCTTACAGTACAGTAAACTAGTTTTAAATATAAAAAAAATATTTAAAATTACGATATTTGTTATATTATATGTTATGATGTCAAATTGTAATATGAGATTAATAAAATATATTTCAATAAAATGTTTTTTTTATTTATTTAAGCAAATGGGTAAATAATAAAAAATGTGGTAAGTTATTACTTATTTGTTGGTAAAACAGGGTAATGTGAGTCGCAAGAGCAGATAAACTAATTTTAATCCTAGATGCTATAGTACGCGCGTTATCATCGGAGTCTTAGGACCATAAATCATTTCTCTATATCTATCACGCTTGCACCTTTCACTAGACGGCTCCATAGGCAAAACCAACATAAGGGTTTTGCCTATGGAGCCGTCTAGTGAAAGGTGTAACAATAAAAAAACATATTATCGATACGTTTCTTATCGAATTAAATGTATTTATTTAATTGCAGTAAACACATTATAAATAAAAAAAAATACGCACTTCAATTACATTTGAAACCGACCAATCAGAATCGTACAGATCATTAGTGACTCGTCGTTAGCACTTGCTCAGGTAGCCGTTTATCGATAACTTGGGTCCGGCGCGCTGCACATTCCTATCTCTTATAACTTTTATGACCTGACGACTCAGATGATAACGCGCGTACTATAGTCAATAAACATTTTTGTAACAGTACAGTGAGTAGGTATTGTTATCATAGTTCATGATAACTGTAATGGTTTCTCTGCACAAATATATCGAGGTGAGACGCAAAAATGGGTCACTTGCAGCAATGGATGCTCTGTGCTATTTCTATTGTTTACCCTTTAGACAAAGGACCTGTTTTACAATTGTAAATTATATATATATATAACGCCGGATAACCGCGAGATAAATTATAAATTGACCGAATATAAAAGAGACACAATTCAATCATGAAATCGACACATCTGTCACTTTAATATGTTTACCTGATAGTTAGTATTTAACATAACTGACTAGACTGAACACGTTCAATGCCATTCAGAGGTTCCGCATTGCATCATTCATGGACAGAGTTGGTTCGTGTAGGAATAGTATTATTAAAAGTCTAGCGGAACGTCTGTATGCTTCTAGTATGTATAGGCGATGGTTAGAAATAGCTGCCTGATTGACTGATAGATAGATGTTATTATAATTAGAGATTTAATGTGATACTTAAATTAAAAATAGATTGTATTAATGATACATATTTATGTAATAATAATATAATAATTTTAATAATATGCGATTTGTATGGATTTTGGATCTGAAATAAAGACATTTTATTTTATTTATTTATTTTATAAATTAAACACATCTTTTAGCATATTCTGTGTACATATATTACATGTGAGTAATGAAAGATTCAAAGAAACTGCCACTGTTCGAAACTGGCCTTACTTCATATAACATGCAAATACATAAATATGGCTGACGTTTTATACGGGAGCCGTGAACTTTTTCTACCGTCTTGTTTATTCATTCTACTGCTAATATACACAAACATAAAATTACAATGCTCCTTTCTCAAGATTAAATTTAGGGGCATTCCGGGAGTTTTGACCAGGCGGGAGAGAGTTAACACATCGTCCAAAATTGTATTAGTAAAATAGCGCAAGTGAAACGCCAATGCAATCAAAGGTCACATTTAAGTGGTCAATAACAAATATATTTCCATTTTACATCTTGGTTATTTACAAAAAATGTGATTGTTGTTGCCGAGTATTTTTTTGTCAGTGTCAAAAAGTTTTGTTATCACCTTAATTCAGAAATGGATTATGTTTTACTATTATTATTCTACCAAATAAATGTAGATTGATGTGTATTAAGTGACTTTTCTCTACGATCAGTGGTTTTTTTAAGGTATGAGCAAATTGTAAAATTAATTTAAGCGGGAGAGTTCAACAAGCATAGGGGCGGGAGACATGACCATGC
The DNA here is from genome assembly GCA_905147285.1 of Hypena proboscidalis. Taxonomy (NCBI): domain Eukaryota; kingdom Metazoa; phylum Arthropoda; class Insecta; order Lepidoptera; family Erebidae; genus Hypena; species Hypena proboscidalis. Next base: position 8,093,553 of record LR990130.1, read on the forward strand.
TCCATTGTAGGAGTTTCATTGAAGTATTTTAATTTCAGAATAAATTTAACATTTCCTTTATTTATATTAAGTACCGATTTAGACAATACGATTCATGATGCTAAATCGATACAAACGGAGTTGGAAAATGCATTTCAAGAAATTAAAGGATAACTTCCTTTAATTTCTTGAAAGGCATTTTAGACATATGAGTTAATGGTGGATTATTTTGTTAAGGTAACGTTTTCTTAAGTGCTTTACTTACTGAGAGTATTAAAAACAAGTAAACTTTGTGTTAAATAAGTTCTAAAAACTATGATACCAGCTGAATAATATTTTTTCACTACCTAAAATATTATGGTCACCGAGGAGAACGGAATGGGGAGATCCATGGTTGGTTCAAGTATCCCACCTATTGGGGCGACTTGAGACATTATTTATTATTTAATAAAATGCCAATGATATTTTACTTGCGCGTTATATTGAAAATACAATTACGCACAAATGTAGCTACAAGAATAATGTATAGCAAAAATGTTTAGTTGATTCTCTAAACCAATTGTACGAGAAATAATGATGGATTTTGTAAAAAGTAGTTAAACTCTTACGGACTTCTGGTCGTAATTTAACAAACTATTATAACTAAAGGCCTGGTAAAGATTTGTATTTATTTTTAGAATTAAAATTATAAAAGAAGAGTCTGCTATTTTGACTCATACATTTTTTTTCAGTTTGAAGTTCATAAGTGGGTTTTAAGTGGGCAAACATACATTTGATTTAATTCCGACAACCACTTAAAATCATAGGTTGATAGTATTGCAATTTTAATGAATTCACTAAATATCCATAAGTATAATGACTTACTGGCAATTCGCCAATGGGTGTTCCGAAGCGTCTCTCGTTCAGTTCAATGTGGTTTATATCAACATTCATTTGCATTTTTGTGACCACTTTAAACAGCGATAAATATTTATTTTATCTGTTACGTTTAATTCTGTTTTGTTAATAGTACCAATGAACGTATCTGGACTGTTATAGGTTTTCTTATGAGGATTATGTCTCTTCTTGTGAGGATTTCCAATTTTAAGCCTTAAGCATATAATACATAATAGAAGAAAATAGAACACATAAATGAAAGTGAAATCGGTGTCCTTTTTTTCAAGTGTAATATGTGTCACTTTTAAATTCGGTCAGGTTATATTTTATGGTACGTAATATGGAAGAAAAGGGGTATCACTAACAACACCAAGGTAGCCGGACCTACGTACGCGCTCTTGTTTTTCCAATTTTTTTGTACGGCGTGGAAACATGGACGTTACGAGCCAGAGAAAGGCAAAGGATTGATGCGTTTGAAATGTGGTGCTGGAGGCGCATGTTGAGGATACCTTGGACTGCTATACGCACCAATACATCAATCCTTTCGCAGCTTCGTGTCCAAACACGTCTTTCCACGATTTGTCAGCAGAGATTACTGTCCTACTTCGGCCACATAATAAGGAGGGGTAATGAGAGCCTTGAAAAGCTCAGCGTGGTGGGGAATACGGAGGGCAAAAGAGCCCGGGGACGATCCCCAACTAGATGGAGCGACCAAGTGCGAGGCCCATCAACAGCCAAGTTTAGCTCGGACGTCAGAGGCGCGACGAACAGACGCCGGTGGAGGCAGATTATTAAAATCAGATGCAGGCCAACCATATCCAATGATGACCACGATCCTCAGCCATGAGGGACCGACCCCAGAGAAAGAGATATATTTTATGGGTCGGATAAGAACTTTTAGACACCTCAGAAACTGGTCCTAAGAGTAGTAAAATACATAAGAATTACATTGCCTAGGTATAGGCTGATGCACGGGAAGCCACAAGCAACACGAAACCATCTTATTGACCGGTCCTTCGTAGACTAGTGCAAGTACACAACAGTACAAACCTGCACTGCCAAATTTGCACCTACTAATCAGGTGATTTCGCCCTTGAATGGTCTGACGGGTAATTATTCAGAAGATGACTTGTTCTGTACCAAATTTAGCCAATTTTTATGTTTATGTTTGTTATTTTTAAACAATAACCTATGTACTTAATCTGTGTGTATTTTTCATCTACTTATTGTGTGGCTCACTGTGTGCATTAGGAAACTGTAAGCACAGTAAGCAGCTGAGTGTAAAATAAATAAATAAGTAAATTTGTCGTTATAAAGACGGCTACACATCAACATATACACATTCGTATAGGTTGATGTGTAATCGTCTGTACATTGTGATGAAATTGCTTAAGCTACAAACATTGTACTCAGCTAACTTCCCATAAAATGGTACCAAAATTGGTCAACCCGTTTTGAAAACCGACAGACAGACAAAATATTAACAGATTTTTTTAAATTAAATCGTGTAAATAGCCATACCAGCTTAAAAAAAGTTTTCATTTGTATTTATTAAAATGTATTTGCATTTAAGAATAAATAAAAATTAAATCCTGTAATTGAAATGTGTTACACTGAAATTGGCTGAAGAATATTTTAATAATCTCAAATACAATAGCTATGAGAAGACAAAGATTATAAATAAACGTAGCTCAACATTTTACCTTTTTTAAAACGTCTGAAGTAATAATGTGGCTACTTATTTCTCGCCGTCTTAATTTCGTAAATGGTCTCATTATTTTGGTCAGTTTATTTTAGCAAATAAAATATTGCTGCTCATTTTTCAGCGTTAGTTGTTCATAAATTCTTCTTCACCTGATAAAGGGTGTTATTGTTATGATATAGAAATATTTGTTTATCGTACACGTTCACTAACCCGATTTTTCTATTCTCAATATTTCAACACGTAATTTCAGTATTTATAGTTTCGCATGTTCTTTATCATGTAAAAAAGTTGTTATTAACACCACAATAAACAATCTCTGGTATGTTGAGAAATACATCACATTCCATTTTTATGTAGGTACTTACTAGCCCTGATTCTGTTGCGCCACAACCGAACTAAATTTAAGTCTGCATCTTTATTTTCTTAACTAAATGAGGAGGGAAAAAGATGACATTTTAGTTTAGTCAAGAAAATCTGTAGGAGTTTGCCTGCTTTAGTGATTCGCTTTAACTACAAAAGTCGACACCTGGCTTTAAAGTTTAGCTACAAAATAAACTGATGGAATAGTTTTTTATGGTACAAGTGAGGAAAGTTTGATATTTCGTTTGAGTATAGTTTTTATATATTTTAACGGACCAGAGCTTTATACGTTACATTATTAGTATACTTTCTCACTTTCCAAAAATGAAATCGAACTAATAAACACAAAAAGTTTGTTCGCGGTACTTTTATGTTACCAAAGAAGTTTATTTGTCTTGTACAAATAAACTTCGACTTGCTCAAAGCAATCCTAAAAAAGTTTCAAGTGTAACACTTTTTGTAACAGATTTCTTTTATTCTTCGACATCTGGTTTACACTTTAGGTTATTTTTCATGATACAAATCAGGAGAGGGCCTATTTTGCGCATTTTTATTTGAATTCGGCATGAATGCAACAAAGTGGCATTTATTGAAACCACAGTCATAGCTTATTTTCACCAGTTCAAAAAAAAAACGATTCAACATACAACTAAAATAATAATTAATTACTTAAATATTTCCAACTATATACATTTTGAATTAAAAAAAAAATATATACAATAATATACATAGAAAATATAAAAAGATATTTACAAAACTTTATACAGCATCAAAAAAATTCCTCCGCATCGATGTCAAATGCCGACATCGTGCCGAGAAGGCTATTATTATTATTAAGGCTATTTGTTTAGGAAGATGTTTTTTTTTTAAATTACATTCTTAATGGTTACATTATTATTATGATAATATACATATATGGTGTAAGTCTTATTTTACTACGTCAATCTCATTACCAGTCAATAATGAAACACATACATTTTTCTCATCAGCAACATTAAATGGGAGTTTTGATTACGAAAGATCGTTAAAAAGTGCTCGGCAGTTTGCTTCACCTGATTGTTGGATAAATACGTCAACTACATAAGCAAGTGTTTGTTTTATTATTCAGATTTATGCAGTCAAATATCACGAGGCACGTTCAAATATAAGACTATTATTTTTTGATTAAAAACCCGATTTATTTTTCTGAATTCCTAAAAATATCATTTGTTATGTTTGTTAATAAAAATTTTGTATGAATTTAACAATATTGTTTGGTTTACCACGTATACTCGTTTGTTGATAAAATCTCTGCATCTGCTTATTGTGGAATTTAGATTTTAATTCACAGAGCCGTTATTTCTGCTATACATCCGAAATGTCGATTGTGAATGTTTAATAATTTGGAGTATTTTTCTTTTTACTTTGCTTGTAGCTTAATTTTGTTCAACCTGCCCTTCGAGCGTAAATTTATTGAATATAGAATTTTAAACAAGCGGTGGCGAAACCATTTTCAAAGAACTATATCCATTTCTTATTTAGTAGTATAGCCTGAACGACAAATCTTCTTAAAATTGTTTTATATGCTTACAATAATTTGAACAAAAATGGCTGAAGTTCGTGCAAAAGGCTGTTTCAGTTTCATGTAGTAAATATGTAAGCTAAGTAATTAGTCTCAACAGTAATAATCATATGTTATTAGATAGGTAAAATATAACTTAAGTACATTTAAAAGCCTTGAATCAACAAAACCTTTGTTTTGTTTTGTGTTAGTTGAACCTTTTTTTTTTTTGTTTCTGGGAAAAATCCGACCTTATGGATACCACCGGTCCGGGGGGAGCGGTGGTTATGTGGGGCTCTCCGCCGAAGCGCGGCCGTGTTAGTTGAACCTTGACTCAACTAGAACCATTTTTTTGTTTTGGGCCCAGTATGTTATTCACCTTTATGAAAACAAAGGTGCGTCATAAAAACAACTACTTAATGACAACGCGCACCAGGCCTTCAGTAGTGTGCAAAGGAATTCAAGAGTGCACTGAAATATCAGTATACAGTTTATACCCCTTTCCTTCAGATATAGCGCCTATTTTTCAGTTGTTCCTACCTTTTTGAACAGTGTTTGTGATACCTAGCAACATGTATCACTTGGCGTGAAGCCAGCCTTTGTCATAAGAGCAGTTTTTGGTTGAAATGTGGAATGCGGCGTAAACTGTGTGCCTCAACTTCGTTATAATTATACTGTTTTAACCGCAGTCTACAACTGAGTTTTGAGTGTAGATCGTGTTGTTACATTATGTGTAATGTGATCAGTAATTACATTGTTTATTTTACAAATTTGTGTCATGCTTTACGTTATCTTCTCATTTACCGATGTATTTGATTAAACAATTAAGTATATGTGGATATATAATACCTTATTACTGGCACAGACGTCCCCATCAACCTTATATATTTTTAGTATAAGATGTTTTCGCATTGTATATGCTTCCCGTGCAATGTGAGACCAGCCTATAGTGGAAATGTACAAGTTGATCAGTAACCTTTTTTTTACGGGATATAATCCCACCCACACGCTCACCACTGTGACTCATGTGACGCCAGGATCTACAGCGGCAACCAACTGAAAGGCACCGTGCATGACACACGGGCAATCCCAGGGAGAGTTAAAATTGTCTTGGAACCCGCAACGAATTTAATCAGAAGTATATAGTTGGAGTTGGAAAGTATGTATCTTTACTTGATCAGTAACCGTGTGTTTAATGCGAGACCAGCTTAAACTGGAAATGTATAGGTTATTGATAGCAAAATTCAGCGCTGTAGTGTTCTGTTTCATACACAGCCCAGTCATTAAATCTGTTAGGTTGTTACTCGTTGCCGTATTTCAATTTAATGATGTCGATGTCTTCATTTTAACGTTTCTTTTTCAACTATGAATTGTATGAAAAATTGCTGCAGAATAAACCTGTACTAGTCATTTGATTTATTCAAATTCAAATTCAAATTATTTATTGATTGTTTGTTACAGGTGTTAAGTATACAGTTCTTATGTACTAGAAATTAAGTCTCCATGTGTAACATGCCATATTTGGCGTACAATATAATCATGCATATTTATTTATAATAATTATAATTATACATTTCTCATTAGTCATATAAATTATAAAAATATCGAATTCATCACATAAAATTAATTAACATTAAAAATATCTTTACAGAATAAATGCATTATACAAAATGAAGAACCGTCTTATAACACTACATTAATTACATTAATTATACATTACATTAATTATTAACTTAAAATTGGTCATTTAAAAAATCATTTATATAATCTTTATTACTTAAAAAATCTCTGAGCTTATTCCTAAATTCATTTAAAAATTCTATCTGTTTAATAGAGTTTGGCAATTTATTAAATAATTTTACACTAATACCAAATACACTTTTTTGAAATAATGCCGTCCTACAACCTGTAATTTTTAGTGTGTCTTTATGTCGTGCACTTTTTAGAGTTTTATATTTATTCACGTCCTTTTTTACAATGGTCACTGCTTCGTAAATAAATAGAGCGGGTAAGGTCAATATTTTTAATTTAATAAATGATGGTTTGCACGAATCGGTCTGTTTTAGTCCGCATATGCTTCTGATACACCTCTTCTGGGCTTTAAATGCATATTCTCGGTCGGCACTATTGCCCCAAAATAAAACACCATACTTAATTATAGATCCTACATGAGCATGATACGCTGTTAGTAATGTGTCTTCATTAGCAACCTTCCTAAGTTTATAAAGCGCGTATGAAAATTGGTTTAGTCGAGTACAGATATAGTTAATTTGTGTTTTCCAATTTAGATCAGCATCTATAAAAATACCAAGAAATTTAGTACACTGGACCTCTTTAATAGCTTCACCTTTGTATTGTATGGATAAACTGTTGGTATGAGCATTCTTATTTTTAAACAACATATAATTTGTTTTTCCCAAGTTAATCTTTAAATTATTTTGTTTTAGCCAGTCTATTATGTTTTCCAAAGCATTATTCATTTCAATTTCGTTATTCTCATATTTCTTATCACTAGTAAAAATGGCTGTACTATCATCAGCGAATAGTATCATATTTTGGTTTATAGTTTTTGGAAGATCATTAATATATATAAGAAATAACAGGGGACCAAGAATGCTCCCTTGTGGTACACCATATTCAACTATTCTTGGTGTCGAAACGTATTTCACGTCTAATTTTGTGATTTTGTCTAACCTGTTAATCGCTGTTACTTGAGTACGATTTGTTAGGTATGATTTGATTAATTGCAACGAATTTCCTCTAACTCCGTATTTTTCTAATTTGTACAACAATATATCATGTCTTACATAATCATATGCCTTAGTCATATCCATGTAAATTGCTGTGATACGTTTTTTGTCGTCTAACCCTGACATCACTGTGTGTAAAAAATTAAATAGTGCATCATTAGTTGACTTTCCTTTTCGAAATCCAAATTGTTCTTCCACTAGGATACTATGATTATCAAAGTAATTGTATATGTTATTATAAATAACCTTTTCATAAATCTTTGCAATTATTGGTAATAATGCAATTGGCCTATATGATTTCAAATTATCTTTGTCGTCTTTTTTAAGAAGTAGGTTAATAACAGTAATTTTTAGTTTAGATGGAAAGATACCTTGTTCAATACTTAAATTTATCAAATAACTGAGAATAGGCGAAATGTAATACGCTACCGATTTAATTATTTTTGTGGAAATGTCATCATACCCCGTAGAGTTACTATTTTTAAGTGCCATAATAGTATTAAATATGTCAACTGTATCGGTCGGTTTCATGAATAGAGAATTAAAATTATTATATGTCAAATTATTACTATTGTATGTCAAATTACTATTTTTGTCAGGTTTTGTGTCCTCAATAAAATAATTGTTAAATGATTCTGCAATGTCTCTTGGAGATGAAAGTAAATTACCATTAACTTGTACTTGTTTTATCTCCTCTTTTGGTGTCATCGTTTTTATGCTGTTTATGACTTGCCATGTAGCTCTACTTTTGTTCTTTGCTGAGTTGATAAAACAATTATTTTGTGCCTTCTGTGTTTTTCTGATAACGTCCTTAAGGCGTTTTGTGTAGCTTTTAAATTTCATTTTATTTTCCAAGGATGGTGATAGCCTATACTGCCAAAGCATTTGACGTTTTCTTTTTGAACATAATTTTATACCCTTACTTAACCACCTCGGCCCTTTAGTAACTGGTATTTTAACTTTAATAGAAGGAAAGCACATATCATACAGTAGTTTAAATAGTTCATAAAAGTTATTGTAGGCCTCTTCTGCATCGTCACATGTGTAGCATTCCATAAAACTGAGTTGTTCAACGTAGTTTTTAAATTTTGTTAAGTTTTCTTTACAGTAGTCCCTTTTTATTTTGAACCAATGAGTTATATTGTACGTTTTCCTAATAGGACAGCTAAATGATTGTGCAGTATGATCAGACAATGACAACTCCAACACTTTTGATTTGGATCCTTTGATATTATGTGCTATATTGTCGATGCAAGTCATAGTACTAAGCCTCGTTGGTTGGTTAACTTAAGGTTATATCCTGCTAACAAGTTTATAAATTGACGCGATATGTTATCAGTGTTTGCAATATTGATGTTAAAATCGCCGCAAATAATTATTTTTTTGTTACCAAAGCATAGCTGGTCCAGTAATTTTTGAAGTCGGTCAAAAAATGATTCAATGTACTCCTTTTTATTTCTAGGCGATCGGTAAATACATATTATTAAAGTTTTTTGCTCAGTTAATTCAATACCACTACATTCGAAAATATTAATCAAACTTAGTGATTTTGTTTCTGGTATAATCTTGTACTTGAAATAAGGTTTAATTAGTATACATGATCCACCCCTTCTATTGTTCCGTGAAAAGCATGCGCCCAGTACAAAATGGGGTAGTTTTAATAATTTTGTATCGGATGTGGTCATATTGTGTTCAGTTATACATAGAACATCAACAACGTTTAATTGGTTGTCCAGTGAATGTAGATGTGCAGTTAGTTCGTCTGATTTACTGATCAAACCATCTATGTTCTGGTGTAGGATGTTCAAATAATTACAGACGAAAAAACAAGTTACCTTGAGAGGTAGTAGGTACCTCTTGTGTTGATATTACTTCTGTCTGTGTACATTTGTCATATGATATACATTTTTGGACATTTCTATTCTTTAATTCATTATTATAAGACTCAAATCTTCGTTTGTAATCCCTATGCAAAATCTCTTTCAAAAGCAATCGGCACATATGTAGTGGAAAATAATTATCATTAAGTATCATAGAATAATATTGCATGTAATATTTTAAAGCAAATTTTAGCTTTGCTATGCATTTATTTTATGTAATATTAAAGTTGAAAAATTAAGAATCCAGCAGGACTCGAACCTGCACCTCTTGGGTATACGCCCCAAGTGCTTTGCCAATTCAGCTATGGATTCGTATGCTGCCGGACTCGAAATTTCTCAACTCTTTTTGTGCCAGCTTTTAGCTAGACGAACCTTATTTGGTTTTAGCGCCATCTATGTGATGTAATAAGTACTATTCACATACTGTAAGTTTGAATTAAGATCAATACTGTTACCGTCAAGAGATGACGCATTTTTATCAAATACTTGTAATATTTTAAAGCAAATTTTAGCTTTGCTATGCATTTATTTTATGTAATATTAAAGTTGAAAAATTAAGAATCCAGCAGGACTCGAACCTGCACCTCTTGGGTATACGCCCCAAGTGCTTTGCCAATTCAGCTATGGATTCGTATGCTGCCGGACTCGAAATTTCTCAACTCTTTTTGTGCCAGCTTTTAGCTAGACGAACCTTATTTGGTTTTAGCGCCATCTATGTGATGTAATAAGTACTATTCACATACTGTAAGTTTGAATTAAGATCAATACTGTTACAGTCAAGAGATGACGCATTTTTATCAAATACTTGTAATATTTTAAAGCAAATTTTAGCTTTGCTATGCATTTATTTTATGTAATATTAAAGTTGAAAAATTAAGAATCTAGCAGGACTCGAACCTGCACCTCTTGGGTATACGCCCCAAGTGCTTTGCCAATTCAGCTATGGATTCGTATGCTGCCGGACTCGAAATTTCTCAACTCTTTTTGTGCCAGCTTTTAGCTAGATCTTAATTCAAACTTACAGTATGTGAATAGTACTTATTACATCACATAGATGGCGCTAAAACCAAATAAGGTTCGTCTAGCTAAAAGCTGGCACAAAAAGAGTTGAGAAATTTCGAGTCCGGCAGCATACGAATCCATAGCTGAATTGGCAAAGCACTTGGGGCGTATACCCAAGAGGTGCAGGTTCGAGTCCTGCTGGATTCTTAATTTTTCAACTTTAATATTACAATATTGCATGTCTAGATATAAAGTATGTTTGTACAGATTACAAAGGAATTTAAATACGTTATTTATTTTCATTTCACTTAAGTACTTATTATAGGGAACTTCGGTGACAATAACATTGGTATTCGATGTATTTTTCAAAAAATTATATAAACAGAATTCAAGGTCTTTTGGGTTCTTATCGTTAGTTCCGCCTAAAATTATTACGTAGTCACTTCGATTCAGTTTAGTTATACTTGACAACTCGGTATTTAAAACTTCTCGTAATGAGGCACCCGCCTTCCAAAAACAAGTTACCCTAAATTTCTAGCCCAGTAACTTCTGGAGGATTTTTTGGATGTTTCGGCCTTGCTGATCGGCAATAATCACAACTTTCTGATCATGACTTGTTGGGTGTTCTATGTTTGTAGATGAGTCGTGTTGAGTTTCCTGTTGGTGGTGAAAAGTTTCACGCATTGATCCGTCTGATGTAGAATTCGTCGTGCATTTATCCTCATTAGATGTTTGTATGTCATTCTTATCAATATTCACCAACGATACCTTATCCTGTTGAACATTATGTTGAGCTGAATGTTGTTGATTTTCGATGACATTGTCTATCAATTGGAATGACCCATTGTTTTCAGTAGGTTCAAAAATTCTGCGACACTTGAGGGCTTTACTTTTTCGAGTGGATAACGGTGTAACAGCATTTGCATCTCCAAAACCCACTTTCTTATATAGTTCCACAATTTTCAAGCTTTTATCCAATTTTTCTTTCAGTTCAGAGTTTTCAGAGTTGAGGTTTTCTATCTCATTATTTGCAACTCCTAATTCATTTTCCACTTTTTCCAACTTAACTAGTAATTCTTTTACAGTAAGACATTCACAAACTGAAGTATCCGGCAAACTTAACATTGTGGTGTCAAATAGATTAGTATTACCGTCTTTTATTGTGATGTCTTCAAGGGAATTAGTTCGTTGTGGTTTTCGTAGCGTGATGTGACTTACTTCGTTTTCATTATCCATTTTAATGGTTATTTAACTTATTAAACTTGGTTTCGAACTCAACGAAAGTTTTGTAATCAAAATAAAGTCCAAAAAGAAATTTGTAACACAGTCTCGAACTCAGATCATATTATTCCAAGTCGTACAGTAGTTCAACCAAACCACAGTGAAATCTCCTAATGAATTTAAAATTAATAATCAGTAGTAAAGTATTTGAAAAGTTCTAAGTTGCAATTATTTTAATTATTGTTAACTTGACGGTGACGGTAAGTTTCTGGTTTTGCTGTTTACCGCTTTTTACATTAAAATCACCATATTTACACTTTTTATCATTCTTTATCACAATTAATGTCTAGTATTAGGCAATTAAAAGTCTTCACTACACAAATTGAATTAAACACTATTGTTTGTTTACCTATTTGCACAGTTTTTATGTATGCTATGTACCTTTTTGAACACTTTATTTTAATTTCTTTCACTACAGTTTTTGGTAATTCTTTAAGTCTTTAACATGGGGTATCATTAGGAACATTAGATTTTTACTTCTTAAAAATTTCCATAGATGGCGTTATGTATAGCAATGCAAAAATAATAAATTGTTATAAACGCTATTGTTCAACTTTTGACCAAAATATGATTTTTAAAAAATAAAGCACGTATATATAAAACGTTAAAAGCATTCTTCAATTATTTCAAAGTGATTTGAGAGAAAAAGAAATCTATGTCTTTAACTCCTAAGTCGCCGTCTTGGATACGGCACAAAATGTAAAAGTTTCATGCGGTTAGGTTATTTGTGGCTAATAGATGGCGCTTATTTCAATTTTATTTTAACATTGTATGAGTGTGTGAGTGTATATTGAGTTATAAACAAATTGGAGTTCGACGCTTTTGTCACTCAGCATGTTAAATTATTGGACATTCACTTACGATGACGCGTTTAGTTTCTGAGTCTACGATTGCCTTCCAATAGTAGTTAGATATAAAATCATCATCGAACTTTTTAAATTATATATTAAATACATGTTTTTCTAATAATGTAAGTAATCATATATATATGTATTTTATTTTTTTATAATCTAAAATAATATAGATATCAATTGTCATGTGATGTACTTCGAACAGAAACAAAACGTTTTTCTGCAATGTTTATTTACAAATAAACGGGCCGCGCGTGTTTCCTTCACTTCGGTAGAAGTTTTCGGATTGTTTGTGTGCTCTTGTGGATATTTTATGTGAGATGTTTTTCAGATCTTTTTACAATTAAATAAATAAATAATTAATATATTTATATTGACATTATGGATATCAATAGAGTAAATAACGTAACACTCAAAATGAAGAAATTAATTAATTAAAAAGAACAAACAAATGTATGAATAAAAATAATTCGGAGTGGAAAAGAATGATCGGTATCATTAAGAAAAACTATAATATAAGAAAATAATAGGATAAAGATGTGAATGAAAATAGTTTCTACTTCGCAAGCGAAAGATTTTAAGAGGTCACGAACTGGAAATTAAATTTTTCTTACGCGTGCCATACAAAACTTTTCACCTCTTCCAGTGAGAAAATATTAAGATTTAAATTAACTTGTACTCGATTGCTTAACCTGGAATAATTCCATGAAATACGACAGTAATACCAATTCAGAATGCCTTTTAGGGCCTTTTGTAAGTCGCCACTAATTAAATATGTCGTACGCTTTCAAAAACTACTCACGTGTACTTTTCACGTGATTTTTCTGGTAAAAAAGCAAACTTCTGTGTTAGCAACAAGTTGTCGCTACAAGTTGTCGCTACGCTAAAACTGAGTTGGGGACCTTTCCGATTCCAGCATAGAGGCAGCATGCTACATTTATTAGCTTTAAGTATGTATCTTGTACGTCGCTTAATAAGTATTCTAGCATTGTGTACTTCTCTCTCTGTTTTTTATTTTTTGTTGTCCTGTGCTTGTGATCGGAATAAATGCTTTCTATTCTATTCTATTCTATTCTATACTTTTGGAGTTCCACAAAGTTCTTTATCACTAGATTCACTATTTTTTTGTTAAAAAGTTCCAGTAAACAATTAAACATAAACTGATAAGAATTTATAGTTGCCCGCGATGACTGACACAGACACAGACTTTTTTTTTTAAATCGTGCGTTCGGAAATTCGTTCCGTAACATTTATTTAGAGTCTAATATTAAGTACCTGATTTTAATTAATTTAATGGTCAATCACGAATATAAAACCATTAAAATACTAAATAAGCGCGTATTTATATAATTTAAAATAATTAAAACGTATCGTATGTAATTATTTAATAAAATTGATGTCAATGTTTATTACTAACCTACATGGTGGCTGTTTGTTTTTTTCCAGCGCCTATTCATTGGAAGGATTTTGTGTTTCGAAATTTGAATCACTTTGCCTCACTAGTGAGTAAAAACGGTTTTTACTCACTGCATTCTGGCAAGCAAACGATCTTTTTCGTGCTGGTGTGGTGAAAACAATATTATGAATGCCAATGAGTATAAAGAAAAATGTTATTAATAACAAATTCGGAAAATAATTGCGATTTTATGAAGAATTTTTTTTATGAAAAACAAAGCGCACCCCTAGATACACTAGTGGGTATTTACATACATGTTTTTTGTACTGAGTGATATGACTAAAACCTCCCTTGTCTTCTTCCTTCAAAGCAATCTCAGTCTAGCTAAGAATTTCTATAATAAGATTGCTACAAAAATACGTTTTTGCGAACGAAGACAGTTGTAGGCACAATGCTAAGCAAACATGATTGCACGTTTTTATAAACAGATTTTAGATTTTTCGATCAAACTTTACCAGAAATAAATAAAGATTACTTTCTTTAGCAACTCTTTTATTGACTTAAGACGTTTAAATTGTCTTTACATTAATGTTGAAATACTTGAAATTATTATTTGAAGTAGGTACCTATAGGCAAAATAAGTAACAACGTTAATAGATATTATATCGTCCTTGGGAACAACAGAAGATTCACTCCCTAACGAAAGTCAAGTTTATGTAAAAATTATACCTACACCTCGCCTGAGGTACACCCACTTGCACCACAGATAATATAATATTAGTCTTGCACGCAAAATTGAAACTTATTACAGCGCGCGAACTGTGAATGATATAAGCGCGGCGCGGCGATCTGTTATGGCTAGGGGGTGGGAAGACCGCAGCGCTCCGCCGCGCCGCGCCGCCGTGCCTTCGCCGCGCTCCGCCGTAACCGCTTAAGCGCCAGCCCAATGCAGTACTGCTTCGCGGGAGTAGCCCCGGCTATTTATACCTAACCTATGAATTGAAACATTCTTGGCATAGGTAGGCTCCAATTTGTTAGTGGTATACCTACCAAGTTTGACAGGAACTGAGAACCAGTTTAGCGCATTAGCACGGCTACGTGCATCATTCAAGCGTGCTAACAAAAGCTCTATCATATTAAAATGAATTTATTCTTGGGTGAATGATATTGTATTGTATAACCTTAAAAATGAAACAACTAACATAAGTCTAAATCAAAATCAATAGCAATAGAAAGTAATGATTATTTTAAATATGTATTAAATTACATTTTAAATCGCAAAACATTAAAAAATCGTTTGATATTTTGAATGAAGCAGTGATATAGCGTTGTAGAAGGTCAAACGTCATGGTAATGTACCTCTGATGAAGGAATACTATAATGTACATACTGACACGGACACGCACAAATGCAGATAATAATATTCTAAAACATTGACAGCTTTGGCACGCACACAGACACATTCTTACGCACTCAAGGACGACATGTTACCTTTTGCAAAAGCTAGATGGCGTTAGGGTAGCGCGGTTGAGACTACTCACAAGTACGGCCATCTATTGGCATAAAAAGTGAATTAAAGTAGCTCACAGAAATAATTTTTTTAAGGTGGCGTCAATTTTTTGTATGAGATTGGGTATCTGTACTAGTATTATATTATCTGTGGTCTTTAATTGGTAATCCACAATATCACAGGTCCTTTTCAAGAGTAACAATGTTTTTAGCACATATTTAGGTTAATTCACTGCATCTATGATTTTTAAACAGTTAAATAACACGGAGCCGATGTTCACTTCGTGCGCCCTCTGATTCACTATTGTTTATTATTATTATTTTTATTGATCATTAGTGACAATTTTGATTAGAAGTGAAAATAGCGAATAAAAACCTAAACGACATGACACGAATCTGCAGTTTTAGTGAAATCAATATTGAGATGAAAAACTGTACTTTAAGTGGTAACTACACATTGTGGAAAATTCTAGTTCTGATGGTTAAAGTAGGTATTCAAACTGTCCAAATCTGCAATTGTGTGATTGTACCCATAGTAAACTTACTAAATTGATATCCGATGTATGCGTAGGAGATGCATTTTTGCAGATTCGTAAGTTTGCCGTAGAGGTAACAACGTCACGTATTATTCAGTAATAGTATCACACTAAAGCGTCCTTCAGGGCCAAAAGTCGAATATTTTAATAGTATTTCAATGGTTTATCTTTGACATCATTAATGACACCATCATTGCTAACTTTGGCAGGTTTCGATCCGCCCGCCGTTAATTTAGCAGATCACCAACACCAATTAGGAAGCCAGAGCAACCATTCCGACACCATGAGGCCCAGGGATAGGAGATCAATCATCAATAACAGCACGTGGGTCCAGTATAGAGGCAAAATAAAGGCAATCTTCCTACAAACCACACAGGAATAACATGTAAAGGTAACAAGGTAAGGACAGTACAAGTATAATGTAATAGTAAGGTTCTTCAAAGAAAATTTGAGTTTCTAATATAATTCAAATTCAAATTCTTTATTGCACACACAAAATTACAGATGACAACATTAATAATAAAGTTCATGTACACAAAGGCGAGCTTAATTCAACATGAATTTTCTAACGGCAAACCTTTGAGACATAGAGCAAATAATGATGGAAAAGGTCAAGTCAAGTGTACAACGCAGAGAAAATAAATGATGAAAATGTTTTTGTAATGTATAATGTGTTTGTAATTTATAATTAATAAGTGCAGTCCGAACAAACCGCTGTGGTTTTTGGTCTGCTACTTAAATGTTTAATTGTATTTTTATATGAAATTTATTTTTATATCTTAATTCTACCTTATTACCTAAATAAGTATATATTATGTATACGGTCCATAAATACATATTATATTATGTTCATTATAATGAGAAAGAGTTCATTATAAAGATTTTATTAAAGACAGCTGCAGAAGAACTGTCGCGTATAGCGTGAGGCAGTGAATTTCACAATCTGACTGCTCGGATGGTAAAAGAGTTGTCATAGCAGCTAGAGCAATGGAGAGGAGTACTGAGTAAGAAAGAAGAGGAAGTTCGATAGATTTTACCTCTCGGCACCAAATACTCAAAGCGTTCACGAAGGTACGAAGGTGACTTGGGATTATGAAGAACAGAAAAAAGGAGAGAGAGGGTATGGGGATCTCGACGCTGCCGAATGGGTAACATGCATGGTCAACAACAACAGACATGGTCGTATTTTCGGAGACCAAAAATAAACCGGATACCCAAGTTCGGCAGACGTTCGAGTTTATTGAGGAGTTCCTCCTTCGCATCAAGAAAACAGACATCAGCATAGTCTAGAAGTGGGAGAAGAAGGGATTGTGCAAGAGTAATTTTAGTTTGAAACGGCAAGAATTTCTGAAGGCGTTTGAGAGACTGAAATGTGTAGAAAACCGTTCTGCTTATCTCCGCAATGTGTGCTTCCCAAGAAAGGTTGGAGTCGATTAATACACCTAAATTCTTTACCTTTTTTGAGTATGCTATAGGCTCACAGTTGAATACAACTTGAGGAAGGCTCTGGTTATGCAACAAATTTAATTGGTAACGTCCACCCACAATTAGCGCTTGAGATTTTAATGGATTTACTAAGAGCCCAAAGGATTATAATGTATTTTTAGTCCATAATAACTTTGACTTACAATTTCCAACAAATATTATTGTTATTTGAAAGTTTGACTCAATGTTAGTAGTTTTGGTTATGGCTATTACGAAGCTTAGGTTAACATAATAAGCTATTTTGAGCGTTCCGTACCCCAAGGGTAAAATGGAACCCTAGTACTTCGTTGTCTGTCTGTCACCAGGCTTTATCTTATTACCCGTCATAGCTAAACAGTTGCAATTTTCACAGATTATGTATTACTGTTGCCACTATAACAACAAAACAGAAAATACTAAAAGAGATTATTTTGCTCGTTTCAATAACAGTAACAGGTAACCGCTTAAAATTAAAAAAAAAATGAAATTCAAATATAATAATATATAATAGTTTAAAAAAACTAAATTAAAATTAAAATTAAATTAATTATTTTTCACTTTTTAGTTAGAAGTACTTTAAAAGCATGTTTTTAAGTTTTTTTAAACTATTATTTATTTTCTACTTTTTAGTTTGGTTTATTTATAAAAGCGTTTTTTTTTCTAGCATCTTTTTATTTTATTTTTAATATTTTTATTTTTTTTTATCGAATTATTGCAATGTCATCGATCTTTGACAGGTGTGCAAAATTTTAATGAAATCTGTCCGTTTAAGGGCGGGTGGACTCAGCGAAATAGGCATTTAACGCTACCAAGAGTTGCCCGCGATTGCCGCAAAGCGAGCCGTGCGCTTACGTCGCGCGGTCGCGGGAAGTGTCACAGTATAGACAAGCAGGCAGCAGGTCAACTTGCCTTATTGATTTATTTTAAAAATAAAATAGGAGATTTGATTTCTTAAAAGCTTGTTTTATTATTATTTGTAGTAAGATTAAAAGTTTGAATGTTTTGTAATAAATTGATTTGAGTAGACATTTTAAATGTAATTAACTTTAAACTATAGGTACTTATTTTTATTGACATTTTATTTTCTGGGCCCGGTGTTCCAAATAAAATAGGTATTCACGCGAGGACGCGGGCACGGGGGTCGCGAGTCGCGACACTGCCGCAAAAATTGCGTCGAACCGTTGAATTGAGTTGCACGTGAAACCACACGTGAACCCTTAGTGTTAGCTTGCCACAATCTAAGCTAAACAATATTACAACCGCGTTGGTCAAGAATATAGGCTAGTTAAAAATAATACAATTGTTTAAAAATAAAAAAATTATGTCTCATAATTGTGTCACATAAATCATTGGTTTTAAGAAAATATTTTTCTTACTTTTATCAAATAATTGAAAGCTTGAAAACCCTCATGAGTGTTATTTATTGGGCATAGATACTTCTGTCTAAAAGTAAATTTAGGCGATAAGGCTAAGTACTTATTGCATCGCTTTCGTATGATTTTATATTCTTCAACCTTTTAACCGCCAGACTTCAGAACAGTTGGCGTGTCCCTAGCGCCAGGCACAGTGAATCGAAAATTAAATACCTAAAAGAAAGAGGGATGTGCAATACTTAACTTTGCGATGTCGATATTTCGTATTAATAACGACATTTGCATTTGCGACTACATCTCACCAAGCTAAGTTTGCACCTCGCGTCGTTTACGTCACACTGAGGCTTAGGTACGGGCTGTAAAAAAGGATTCGCTATGACTTTAAAAAAGTAAACAAATGTTTGTTAGATTTTACTTTGCATTTGTTGTTTTTAACATTATATTATACGTAGGTACACGGGTACACACCGCATTCCAGCAAGGTGTAAACTTAGCTTGGTGGAGATATAGGTACCTACCTACTTGAATACTACTTAGGTACCTTACGAAATTATTCGACATCTTTCGCAAGCCAGTAAAACAAAAAGAGTTTAAAAATTTGAACGATTTATTAATTATTACTTAAACTATTCACAATAAAATAAGTCCAGAGAAGAGTTTCAGTTTTCATCGCCTTCTAGAATTCGTATTAACTCTTCAGTAGTCGTCATAATACATTTCTATCATGTACATTTATCGACATACGAACGTAAAACTTCATGCACAAGCACAACACTGATGGAAAATTCCAGAAGTCGGCACTCGTTTATGACGTAAGAAGCGGTCGTCTTTATCCGACCGTGGCGCAGGGCGTACTAACAAAGTAAGTTTCGAAACATGTAGGCTAGGGATGGGAACCATCAATTCAATCGCTGACATTTCTTATTTAAATTTACTTAATTTTAAAGGAATTAAATGAAATACTCACAAATATTTGTAAAAAAATGTTTTATTAACAATTGCTGTATTTGTTTTAAAGTTAATTAGTCAGTATAACGAGAAATATTTTGATTTTTGTTTATTTTTGTATCGGTAAATCTTGGCATATGTCCCGTCCCTCATGTCGGATTTTGGCGTCATTGGCGTTGCACATCAATACAATTTTCTAAAAATAATGTTAGTAATTCATCTAACTTTGGACATTATTTTTAAGACTTCTAATTAATAGACTAAAGTGTATTAAACTGTAAATGATTACTTAGTTAACTATTTAACTAATATAAACATATTTTTGATAGAATACAGCGTAATTAAATAAAAAAGCTGATTAAACGAGCAGTGATATTTTGGTCATAAATATCCGACTCTGGCGAAATGGGCCCGAAAATATTTGTCGGATTAATCCGACGTTGGCGGTTAAAAGGTTAAAAATCCTCTAAATTTAATTGATGTGTGCTTTGGCCCAGTTGAAAATCATTGGGGTCAACGTTTTCGTTATCATTTGCATCAGGGTGAACAATCACGGTGTCATTATCTTGGAGGGATAAATTTCTAATGAGCATGCCACGCGCCTTTCTGCTGTCTATTATTTCAGGTAGCAGGCATTTCATATAAAATTTTATTAATTTTGGTTTCATTTTGGCATCCCAAAATGTGTCATCCTTTTCTATGAATTTTGTATAAATATTTTCATTCTCGCCTGCCCATATAGCCAAAAGACACCTTTTTCGTTCAGAAACATGTAGCTGGCCTTGTATCTGGTAGTACCAGTTCGAATTTTTATTTATAGTAGTAGTTTTTGTGTTTTTATTATATTTTAAAATTTGTATTTTATTTTCCTGTATAAGATTAGAAAGTCCTTTTTTGTGTGCTGTGATTGGACACTTGACCTCGACTACTGTGTCTTCCCCAATTAAGCCATCAGGCGTTGCCCCTATAAAAGAGTAATCTTTATCAATGAATAAGCCGCAGGGCTCAATGGTTATATTTTCCTGCTGCTGCAACTGCTGCAAAGCTTGCTCCTCATGCTCAACTCCATGTGCAATTGAAGTAACGTGGGCCAAATTTTTTTTGTACAATAAGTTTTTAACCAAAGGAGCCGTATCAGATTTTACTTTTCTTTTGCATATTGGCCCAAAGTTGGAAGCAGTTATTAATTTATTTCGTATTTCGAGCCACTCACTGCTGTCTCTTTGTAATATGGTAGATCTTTCTATCTTTTTTCTGTCAGACGTAAGTATTTTAAGATTTTTAAGGAATTCTCCTTTTGCTGTATCATACTCTTCTTGTGACATATCCGGCGATGAACAGGCGGGACCATAGTCGTGTTGCTGTTTATTTAAAGATATATCTTTTAGAACTCTTCGTTTTCTAACTGGATTTTCCATATTTAATTTGCGTTTTTTTGCACGTCTTTTTTCAATGTCTTCTGCTTTACCACCGGGATAGTTATTTGAAAGAGATTTTTGGACGGTTGAAATTGCAGCCTTCGTGTTAAACGAAACAACAGCTGCCGCACATCTTCCTTGGTAGCCCCCTCTTAAAGCAAAATTTATTCTTTTTCCACCTGTTAATTTTGCTATTACGCTATTGAAGCACTCTACTGTATTTGTGGTCACGTCTTCAATCAAACTTCGTGATTTTGAAGCCACGTTGGACACAATAGCATTTATTCTAAAGATAAATGTAGAATTTGCAATCTTTTGGAGTTCATTACCACTGTTTTTCTCTTTATCACAAAAGTAATTTTGACACATTTGATGATTACCATAAGCGTGCGATACAGAATTAATAATATCGTTGTGCAAAACCGATATTGCTACATTTTTAGGAGTCAGCGAGGCCTTGTGATGTTTTATAGATTTCACTATCGCTTTTCGCATTGTCATAATTTTTTGATTAGTGAGAGTTTTTCGGTGCGCCAACATGTACTTAGTTTCTGTACTGACCGCTCTTAACTTTTTACAAAAATTGCGCAATATGTGATTGCGGCACTCAAGTTTCTCTACCGTCAAATTTTGGCTCTCATACAGATTTGCGTTAAGAATTTTAGAATAAGTCGAAGCATCACCATCTCCTACCATTCTGCCATATATAAGACCATACGTCGCAATCGATGTCTTAAAACCTTCAACGATTATGTCAGCTTCCATTGAACTAGACGATCCCTGATAATTTTTGAAACACAAGTGGTCTTGAGGAGCAGTTTTCTTATTTTCGGCTCGAGCACATACGAGGCAATACTTGTTTTTGACACCGAAGTAGAGAACCTCACCCGTATTTCTGCCTATTATGGCTGCTGTACCGGATGATGCTTTATAGTTCGAACCATATGACCTAGCACACCATGCCCCATCCACATAGACATCTATGACAGCATACCCATTTTTCGTCCGGCCATTTGCTAAAGCAATCTCTTTTTCTTTATTGGCAGCAGCTTCCATTGTAACACATGCAGTTTCTTCCCATTTTTTATAAACTTTATTTTGCAGTTGATTAAAATATTTTGTAGAAAATATGGGGATATTTATAGCCGAAAACAACTCTTCGATCTGAGAAAATCCTATACCAGAAGCTATAACTCCAGTAGTAGCAGCTATATTAGCATCTATATAGTCAGTGTCTTTGGTGTTTTCGGATGGAATCAAACAAACTTCTTTACACATATTGCACTTAAATTTAAATATTGAAATAAGTCCTTGCCTCCTTTCACCAACTAAGCAAAAGTTGCTAGATTTACAGTCAAATAAATCATTATGGCGTGCTTTTTCTTGAAGTTGTTCCAAAAAATAATTTATATCAATTATACGTCGTCCTGATATCGGTTGAAAATTATTTTCATTGTTATCATTTTCTCTTCTACCATCTTCTCTGTAACAATAATAATATATAAAACATATGCAGACAATGTGGAATCTATAAAACTGATGATGAAAAACAATTTGAATAAATAATGCACTTTTAGAATTTATTCGCTCCTTATTCTAATTTAAAAGCAGAAAACCAAGATAGAGGTTTAACATAATTAGATTAGAGAAAAAACAAACACAAAATCGTAACTTAAGTACCTACGCGCCGATTCTGCACTACACGTCTGTGCCTGTTGTAAACTGAACGAATAATAATGCGGGCGGAGGGAGTCAGAAACAAACGCCGCCGCTTGACCTTGACTGCGCGGCGTTCAAACAAAAAACGAATAGACGAGAAAATTAAATCGCGTAACTCCGAATTCGCGTAAGTCGGGGTAATACTGTACTAATAACTTACTGAGTAGTTTTAGCATCAACAACTGGTTCTGGCGCAGATAACGAAGACATTAGTAATGGTACATCTTGCAAAGTATTATTATTCGGTGATTTCAATGTCCTGAAATAATAATTATAAATATTAATATTTAAAAAATAATCTGTGTAAAACAAATTTATTTTTTTATACCTCTAAATGTTAACAAAAAAAGGAAACTTACATAATAGTAGAGGATTGCAAATCAACAGGCTCTAGTGTAACATAAGATGCGTGAGACTTATTAGACGTATCGTTACACGGTTTTCTGAAAACAGAAGCAAACACTTCATTACATTGCTAAAAAGATTCCGCAATTGGTACGGAATCCTCAGTGTGCGAGTCCAACTCGCATTTGCAATTTTTTTTTTTTTTACATACTATCTAATGACGAAGAAGGTCTTAAATAATGCAAACTAAAATTAAAGTTTACTTTTAAAGTTTATAAATTAACTGAATGTATTGTTAATTTATAACTTTTTTGCTCGACTAAATATAAAATGTTTACGTGTAGAGTTTTTGGGCCACATATAGGGTTGCCAACCGTACTCTAAAATAGAGTATTGTACTCTATATCATGTAAGCGTACTCTATAATCTATAACACTAATAGAGTACGCTAAAATACTCTTTTTTACACATTCTTACTTGTCATATAATCGTATGCAAAAACCCATAATCAAAACCAAAAAAACAATTATTTACTGTTAATTTATGTTGGTACCCCCAAAAAGTTTTCCTCCAACCACATTCGGAATGATGAAAAATTGTTATGCACTGCAAAAAGTACAAGAAAATACCTTTTTAAAAATTTCACATAAATGATACTCTTTTTTTTAAGTCCATACTCTTTTTTACCTCCCTTGAAATCAGATATACTCTTTTTCTTCTGAAAAAAGTTGGCAACCCTAGCCACATATGCAATAATGACGGTGTTTAACGAATATCCATATCCCTTTGCCCGCGTGTATATCGGTTGTCGCGACCAAATTATATACTAAATCGGTGAAAACAGCATAAAAATCGGAGCAGTAGTTTTTAATTTTATCGCAAACATACAGACAAAGAGACAGACGCGGCAGAAAACTAGTTTTATAATATGTAGTGATAGTGAAGACGACTCAAGTGTTGATTTTAGACTAGCATCTCTACTCTATTCTTACTGGATACAGAGATTTCAATTTTAGCTTGATTAATTTTCTAACGAAATTTATATTGTGCCACGTTTTTCAAAATAATTTATTAAAACCGGCCAAGTGCGAGTCGGACTCGCGCACGAAGGGTTCCGTGCCCCTGTCTATAAATAAACGTAACAATTACCTACAACTAGCCAAAATACCAACATTTTTTTCACCCACAAAATGGTTTGAAGAACTTCGATGTCATTTTTAAAGCTCTTTGATGAAATATATATATTTTTAGTTTGAGTTCTATGTATGGGGAGCCCCCCCTCTAATATTATTATTCATTTATTTTTATATAAAAATCGTTAAGCGGTTAATAAAATACACCTACATACTAAGTTTCAATTATAAAGTCCTAACGTAAGTAAAGTGGCTGTGACATACGGACGGACGGACAGACAGACAGACAGACAGACATGACGAATTTATAAGGTTTTAGTTTTTTGCCATTCGGCTACGGAACCCTAAATATGTACTTTTTATTGTAATATACTATTATGAGGGAAGTAATTATATAAGTAAAAAAATCTTACACAGCAGTCTCAGTGCGTTGCGCTTGCGCATCAACAGGATCAAGTGTCACAAGAGAGTTGTCGGAGTTGTCAACTTCACTTGCACAAGCGCTTGCCATTGCTTCCTGGTGTCTGAAAATGAACGTCATAATAAGATTTCTGATACAAGAAACAAAATTGGTTCAAATTTAGCACACAAACTCATTGATAAAATAATGTATCCATAGATTAGTACTCAGTAGGATAGAAACACAAATATATACCTACATAAGTACAAAAGGCGGGCTTTAGAACGTGTGAAAGACGCACGCACACATAGAAATCAAACTAACAAACAGACTATCTAAACAAATGCCCGTCGTCTCGTGAGTTGTATGAAGATGTCTGTGTGGGTACCTTTTCACTTGGAGCTGGTACCATTTTGCCTTGCGGTAGGTATACTTACTTTATATTTGTGTTTCCTTTGACCGCATACATTCCTTTGCATCGTGGTTTTGATGCACTGAAACAATAAAAAAAAACATGAAAACGTTATCAAGTTATTCTACTGTTATGATTCTACTATGTGACTCATACATCTATCTATCTAATGATATCGAAAAAGTTTGCTATTACTTTGAATAATCGAAAGATTATACAAAGCGAGGCCAAGATAAACTGGTTATGACGAATTAGTAGACAGTATGTGAATATATTGTAAATAAACATACCTGATTTCTCGTCTAGTCTTCCGCACTTTGCACCTGGCTACTTTCTTCATTTTATTTTTGTTACCCATACTTCTGTTCACTAACAAAACAAATAAGTAACTTTTAAAACACGTGATAGCCGCGCGCTAGAGAAAGTGACATAGGTCCAACCTCGACAAAGCCTAGCGGGCGACTGAAGTGACGAACGCGAGCCGCTGTGTTATATAATAATTTATTATTAAAATAATTTAGCTATATTGCAAAATGTAACCACAAATTATTTTGCTATACGTTATCACCTTTTTTTACATATGGTTTTTAGTAGTAAAACTTTTATAAGCTTTGAGTAAAACAAGAAAAACATTTAAAAAACATCGATTAAGGCTGTTTTTCGGATTTATTTTTGATCGAGTGAAGTTTTCGATATTGTGTTTTGAACCACAAATTGTCAAATTACATATAGTGAACTACAATAAGTTTTTTTTTTGGATTTAAAACATCACGATTTCTTTGTTTATTGTTGAATCAAAGTGATGTGAAATTGGGACTACCTCGCCTTAAAGTGGGTCAAAATTGAGTCCAAAGGAGTCGGTTACATACATACATTCATACATACATACATACAGGTGAAGCTAATATAAGCGAATGTAAGGCGCTCTCATACAACAGACATGTTTTTTTTGTCGTGTCTATAAATAATGGTGCGGAACCCATTGTGCGCGAGCCCGACTCGCACTTGACCGGTTTTTATTGACGTATCATGAGTGTGGAACCTTCTGCAAATTGCGTGGTATTCATTTAAAAATCCAAGAGCGTAATTGGCAAAGCGTATAAAAAAATATATATTTTTATTTGCCAATATCAAATAAACAATTTGCCTTTTTCCCTTGTTTTGTAAACGGAAATCAATTTGGTACGATAAAAATTACAAACCTTAGTAAATATTGACTTTGGCTGATATTGAATCTGGGTGGCTCAACTGAAAAGAGAAAACATTGTTGTACCAATTAAAATAAAGCTGCAAATATATTAAATTGTATTGTATTTTATAAGAGCGTAGGTACCTACGTCGAATAGCAATATTAACATAGAATTACAAAATCTTGTGGTTTTTAATACGATGCTAAATATGTTTGTTAATTTTCAATTAGTAATCTCGGAAGTAAATCAGAAATGTGTTTCAAATTCCTTTTTATTTAGCCTATGCGTCTTCTTGCCGATGCTTTTTACCCGACTACGGCGAGGCATAAAGGAAGGGTAATGATTTTGGCAGTCTATGTATGTATGTTTGTATGTTCCACCGTAGCGCCTAAACTACAAAACGGATTTTAATGAATGAGGTGTTATTAGATTCGTAAGAATAAGGCGAGTGATATAGGCTACATAAATTAAATTAAAATTTATTTATAAAAGCCCTTTTTCACAGGTGCTGAACAGATAATTGTAAATTTTGCGACACACCTTTCCTTTAGAAAATTTAAGTACAACTTGATGCTGATAGAAGAGGATTTACAATATGAAAAAAATTGCCCTGAGGGACCGTTACCAGTGAAGATGACAAAAAAAAATAATTACTGTAAAATCTAACGGGAATTAACGCGATCGTGCATTATTCACCTTTTAGGCTTGACGTTTCGGCAGACAGATTACACAGGCCGTAGTCGCGTGACCACGGCCACTAAAATCTAACGGGAATTAACGCATGTATTGATACATACGTTAATTCCCGTTAGATTTTACTTAATCATGCAACGCGTAAGTTAAAAAGTCAAAATTAACTACACTTAACAGTTACTATTAATATATATATGTTTCAGTTGCCAATATTTTTAATTTTGAATTTTCTTCAAATCAAGTCTTTTGAACTAATCTCTTAAAATAATCAAGTTAGATGTGATAGGACACTCAATATTTGGGCAAACAACTTTTTAGAAAAACACTAATTAAGCTACTGTGAAATTTAGGCAAAAAATTATTAATTATGTTGACTGTTTCGATCGAGTCACACCGATCGAAACAGTCGAGCAAGGAGGTATTTATACCTTAAAAATATTTACGCGATTAAGACCCGTGTCTATAATATATAATTATGTGTACAAATCGTGATAGTTTAAAATCATTATGTTGCTTTCGTATATATTAAAACATTCACTGATTTGTGACTGATAACATTATTGCAAGAATCGTTATTGATTCCAGCCCTTTAAAAGGCCTTTGGTAAATTTTGACAAAATGAACTTTATTGAGCAGCTATCTTTACATCATTAATTACTTATAAATATATATTTGTTTTCTAGCTAGAGCATTACAAGGTGAACAATATTTGTAAATATTCATGTAAATATTGGACAGAAAAATAATTTTATATTGTAGGATACACAATATCAGGTTTGTTTGTTATTCTATTTCGCACATTTATAATATTAACTGTTTTTCTAACATATTTTATGGATATTGATTATTCACTTTAATGTATGTTCCTGAAATTTAAATATAAATCAGCGCACATGTTTCTGTGTTTACAAACACGAAAATAACCTTAAATCCTAAGAAAAATCAAACAGTTTAGTTTGCGTGGAAAACTATACACACAGTTTCTGGCAGCAATGCGAAAAACAATCTAAAAGAGAAATATTTGTGTGGATGGATATTCAGTTATTGAAAAAAGTATTCGAAAAATCGTGTCCGTTCTGCGCTGTTGCATAAAGCCGATGTCGAAGCCTTTATGCAATATGTGTTATTAAATCCTCTCACGACGTGTTGGTCTCGGCATGAATTTGGATAAAACCAAAATCATGCTTAATGAGCATGTCATGCCGAGACCAATATTTGTCGACGGATCGATGCTCGAAGTTGTCCAAGAATATATCTACCTGGGGCAGGTCATAAGGCTTGGTAGAAACAACTTCGAGAGAGAAGTCGATAGAAGGATCCAATTGGGTTGGGCAGCATTTAGCAAACTTCGTCAAGTCTTCTCTTTGCCTTTACCGCAGTGCCTGAAGACGAAAGTCTACAACCAGTGCGTCCTACCTGTTATGACCTACGGTGCCAAGACGTGGACATTAACGGTTGCACTAGTCCACAAATTTAAAGTCGCGCAGCGGGCTATGGAGCGAGCTATGCTCGGAGTTTCTTTGAAGGATAAAATTCGTAATGAGGTCATCCGACAAAGAACCAAAGTAATCGACATAGCTCGCAAAATAAGCTCGCTGAAGTGGCAGTGGGCTGGTCACGTCTGCCGAAGGACCGACAGCCGCTGGAGCAAACGAGTCCTAGAATGGAGACCGCGACTCAGCAACCGTAAGGTAGGACGCCCCCCTGCCAGGTGGACTGACGACCTGAAAAAGGTCGCTGGAGGGGACTGGATGCGGAAGGCGCAGGACCGGGTTTTGTGGCGCAAATTGAGAGAGGCCTATGTCCAGCAGTGGACTACAAAAGGCTAAATGATGATGATGATGAAATCCTCTCATACCAACTAAATAAAAACATTTAACTATTTTATATTTGTAAGTGTAAAAAATGCCTAGTTGGTCTAGTGGTTAGCGTATGTGCCTCTCACCACGAGGTCTCGGGTTTGATTCCCGGGTTGGGTAAAGTGTTCATTGTGAACTTTCCGTCAGGACACGGGCCGGTCAATAGCAGCACGGAGTTGGAATTGTGCCCGGTGGATGGCGATAGGCTCACCCCCTTTCCCATAGGACCTAAACAGGTGAAGTGTGGGTTATGTACACCTCTGCAGCACCCATCTAGGTAATATAGGCGTGATGTTATGTTATGTTATTTAAAAAAATAAATCTAATTTTCGCATATACGTGGCTGTTCAAAGAATGATTGGTTTCGGAACTGTTTTGCCTTTTACGGTTTTCCTGTTTAGCAAAGCGATTTTAATATTAATCGTGTTCTTTAAAAAAAAAAAAAATATTTTTAATTGATCCGCAATTTCGTTTCAAATTTTCTATTGTACGTGGATAGCATTATAAATATCCCGTTCCAAGGATAGTCTTAAATGCGAGTGCCAACCTCTTCAAGCTTCGGTGAACATGACATGAAATTGCTGTACAAGCATCTGAGCAAATATATTGCATGTGTGTGATAGGTGAGACATCTTGGATATATATATGTAAATAATGGTAAAAGTCCGCAGGCAAATGCTTAGAGCAAGAGTTGTCGAAGCCAGGGTTTTATATTAATATATTTTCACACTAACATTCGTAAAAACATTAAATTCATGAATTTTTTGAAACTATTTACTGACTTTAATCTTAGTCATACTTTAAGTTGAAAAATCGCGTAATTTCGATGACGCAATTAAACAGTTTCGCGATCGGCGATGTTATAGGTAGGGTCTGTGTTGCCTAAAATATGTACCATGGTAGATAATTATCTGTGATTCAAAACCTTTTAACATTAGACGAATTAATTTAGCGAACCAACTTCAATCTTGAATTTAAATTTGAGGGCAAAAGAAATAGAGCAAAGTTCACTAACTGTGGTCACAGTTGC
The DNA here is from genome assembly GCA_905147285.1 of Hypena proboscidalis. Classification (NCBI taxonomy): domain Eukaryota; kingdom Metazoa; phylum Arthropoda; class Insecta; order Lepidoptera; family Erebidae; genus Hypena; species Hypena proboscidalis. The sequence continues at coordinate 8,123,202 of LR990130.1, forward strand.
TTTCCAGTATTACCTATAATCCAGCATTTCCTATAATCCAGCACGAGGTCGGATCTAAAGCTTAAGTGCATCGGTATCTCAGAGTTAAATCTACCCGGCTCGGTATTCAGCTAAAATAGCCCTCTAATTTAAAATCCAGGTCAGAGTATTTTCACCCAATTATATAAATAAACTATAGAAAATCATGAATAAGAAGGTGCGGTAATAAATATTTTTAAAGCGGCCAAAGATGTTTTTTTATAAAAGGTGGATATAGACAAAATCATAATAATCAAAGATTTTTGTATTACGTACGAAATTATATCCAAAGTAACTGCATGTTATACAATATATTACCTATGTTATACAAATAAATTATTTTGAATTTGAATTTTGAATTTTGAATTTGGGCCCCTATTACTTTTGAACTAAGAAAGTAAACTTATTCTTGTAATTTGAACATGAAACAGTACCTACTACCACCATTACGATTCTTTTAAGTTTTTCAAGTCAAGCTTTTAGATTTAGGTTTTATCCTCCAAACATGATATTATGAAGGCAAAAGTGATGCTCTTAAGTACAAGTAGATACTACCTACTAATCTAGTAATCATAACCAATTACAGGAGATAATGTAAAATTCTTCCAGTTTAAAGATTTTTTTTTTATTTGTAGAATTTAGAAATCCAAAAAAAATATATTTTATTTGTTAAAGCTTGTAGGCATTTCACATTACATTTCACTTGCCAACAAATACAAAAGTTAATTGCGTGGCTAGGCACGAACCAAATAAGCTTCACGTCCCAACGTCAGGATTTCGATATTTTGTACCACAAAGTAAAAATAATCATTTGAAAAAACGTTTAACGTGGGAAGGATATTTATAGCTGTTTGAAGTGTTTTTATTATTTGTTATAGGTAAAATCAAAGTCTTGGCGGGTCGTAATAATGCACTGCCTCAGGCACTCGTGTAGCTTTTCGCTTTCGCTCTCGCAAGCCACCAAAAAGTTTAACGTTTGGTATATTTAAGATTGTAAATATTCATTTGTAAATTGTAATGCGCAATTGTAAAAAAAAATCGAGATACAGCGCGTGACCTATACCTAATTACCTAATAATAGCAGCTCTGTATCTAATACATGTGCTACTGGGCTCGGGACTCTTTATTTATTTATTTATAAAACGTCATACACACGTGTATATTGGTGGACTTAATGCCTAGGGCATTCTCTACCAGCCTACCTTTAGGTGGTGCAGAGATAACAAAGTAGGCGAAGTCATGACATAGTGCAGAGAGGGTAAAACAACAAATTAAATTAAAAACATAAAATATAAATCCTAACTATGAATAGATACAAGTTATATATATATATATATATATATATATATATATAAATATTTTTTTGTAGTAATTTGTACAAAATGACTGTCGTACAAGATTTAAATTAATGACGCCAATTCGCTTTACGTTCTAATTTCAAATGTTTATTTTTTTACTGTGGCCTATAACCACAGTATAAGAATACAGCCATAACCACAAAGAGATATCGAAATTTGAAATTAGAACATAATGCAGTGAAGATACATCGTTCTACAGGTACTGGGGGTGTGTATTTAATAAAAATATGATAATCGCTTTGATTATCGCTTCAATCAAGGCGGATAAGGGCACACGAAAGGGCTTATCACGCAATCCACTAGAGGTAGTCACCGTAGCCGAAATCGGCATGGGATATATATACATATATATACTTGAAACGAGACATAAATACAAATTATATCACAGTGTTTGGTAATAATTCCACCACGCTGGCCAAGTGCGGATTGGTAGACTTCACACCTTCTATTACTGGACCTATACCCAATGAATTATATAAATCGAAAATTAAAATTGTATTCAAAAATTTGCTACTACACGGTAATCACCTGCATATTTTTATGCTTGTCAGTCGGGAAGGCAATATGTAGCATAATGCTTTAAATCGAATCCGTTATGTAACATTACGGGCAAATGCTCGCGGTCTGGGGCACCTTTAAATGTTGAAGATTTGATTGAAGCTTAATTTCCTGTATTTGGGTACGGAAATGTATGAAAACCATTAGGTTAAAAGGCGTCAATAAAAACAAACAGGCCACGTGCCACAGAGTTCCGTAGCTAGTTGTGCCAACATATTTAGACTTAAAACGGGTTTTCTATTTGTATTAAACAAGTAACAACTTCATAGAAGTCATTATTTTAAAGGTTTTTGTATTATGCACGAACTATTTCATGTAACCAGTATTCAGGCCCCTATAACTTTACTCTTGAACTAATAAAGTTAACATAGCCGCTATAGTTAAAAGTGCATTACATATACTACCACCATGATTTTATTCGACTTATTTAAGACAACAGTTTAGCTTTTAGAGGGAGGGAGACGTCCTACTCGAGGAAAAATTTTCAAAGTATAATTTCTCGCCAATAGGTCTCATATAAAAGAAAAACGTTAAATATTGCAACCCCTAAGTGGTTTCTAAAAGACCTATTTAACGATAACTCACACTATGAGGTACGCGACTGAAAAAAAACATCCGTAACTTACATGTAGGGGAGGTAAAAAATATTTTTCAAGATTTCAATCTACCACTTTTTTGACATAGTCAACATACATATCCATGGTTCCTTGTAGGAATTACGGAACCCTAAAATTAATACACGGGGTCTTTATAACAATGAATGGAGAGAGATTGTTTGTCTGTCTGTCAGTGTTTGTTTGTATGTTCGTACGCGCATCACGCAAAAACTACTGGCAGTAGTTTTTGCGTGATACGCGTACGAACATACAAACAGACAGACAATGGATCTTATCACTGTTGTGTAGCTGAACTTAAAAACTGGTTTAGGTTTTATCTTTGTATTTTTTTCCAAAAAAAGTAAACTGTGTACCTACATGTATATGTATGTATATGGCAGGTTCGTCAATTTTAAGGAAAATGCATGAAATTCTGCACGTAACTTACATGACTTAAATAAATTGTTATATAGATTTTTTGGAAATTTCACAACCTAATTTTAATAAATTGGATTATTTGGGTTAATTGGGGGTTCAAAAAATAGAAAGAGAGAGAGAAATATCAAACTCCATGCGGACGAAGCCGCGGGCAACAGCTAGTACAATATAGAATATTTGCCTAGTTTAGTCTATCAGTCGAGTTGCGTGGACGAATCCATATCCATCAGCAGTAGGCACAAAAAATGTTATTTTGATTTATGATGTTTATAAATACATACTAGCCAAATGTATTACTCAGTGTATTAATGATTTGATCGTATGTACTCGATATTTCATTGGTCATAATTAGTGTAATTTTGTTACATTATAAAGAATTGATTTATTGTGAAGTCTCTAGTTATTTACATTACGACGAAATGAAAACGTATATATATTGAGCGGTTTCCTTAAATTATTTTGTGAATCTGCCACGTTCATAGCTATAGCATAAGTTGTAAATCATATTGAAATAAGCCGTAAAGCCTAGTATGTTCTTACAATATTACGAGATGACAAACTCGTTAGCTTTATAGGCTGTGTCAATAACAGGAGATCTGATGAAAATTTTATTGTGGGCTGAACAGACTTTCAATTATCAAAGCCCAGTTTCCACTAAAGCTATTTTTATTATACGCTTTATATTAGCTTCACTTGTATGTTTGTTTGTGTGTAACCGACTCCTTTGGACGCTATTTTGACCCACTTGAAACGTTCAGATTTCATTCAAATTTTGCACAGTTGATTTATATATAACAGGCGATGGATGCCTCATTTTTACAGCGTTTATTTTGCATTTACCCAAGATCACACCACTTCTTCTTTGATAGAAATAATTTTAAAACAGCTAAAACCTGGCTTGGAGGCATGTTATAATGCAAAAGTCTCAGTGAAAAGAACTAGAGCAAAACTCGGTTACTATAATATAAGAACACATAACACAATCTTGTTTCACAAATTACAAACTGTTTTCCCAACCAAAGAGATTACAACTTGACTTTTCACAACTTGACAAAGGCTGAATGAATTGAGAAATTTCAGCATCAGCTCAACAACATGATATGCTGACTGCCAAATATCCGAGTAGCTTTAGGTAATATACGAAAAACAATAATTATAGAAATCTTTGAATAAATATAGACATTTGAGGGTTGGCCTCGATTTCTCTAGGATTCCATTATCAGATCGTGAAGTAATCCAAATGGGACCACATGACAAGTGTCCTTTTTAAAATAAAAATAAAAGATTTTTTTTCAAATCGGTCCAGGCCTCTTTGATTAATCGGAAAACAAACATGAAAAACCAAAAAAAAATACAATTGAATTGAGAACCTCCTCCTTTTTTCTGAAGTCGGTTTAAAAGGTAACGAAGCCATATTAACAATTAAATATTTAAACTAAAAAGAAAAGTTCTCATCAGAATAAGTTCTACACAAAAACGCTACAGTTTAAGAAACTCGCAGGCAACATTTATCTTGTCTCAGAAAATGCACGAGCTTTCTTGAATTTCAAAGAATTTTCGCAAATTGGACGGCTTCCTTGCAAAAAGGTAGAAAAGCCAACATTCAGCTGAATTTGATTTCACAACGCTAGAAACTTGTTTTTTAAAATTATTATTTAAGAAACGAAAAATATTACATTACGCTTTTACTACAGTGTGAGCAGTTATAACAAGTAAGTACGAATAAAGAATATCACTTACCCGTCGCTTCGTCGATGTTAGATCAATAAACCAATTTTCATCAAGACGCTTTCAATAATTTTGATGTTAAAGCATATATAAAATTAGCTACGATAGATGGATACTTTATTTTCTCGAAAGTTGTAAAAGGAATAAGAGTTTTATCATACACACATACATTAGTAGAAGAAACAAATATCGTTGTAAACAACAACCAGCTCATAGGATTCATATTCATTTGCCCGTGAAACAGTGCTATCACCTTTCTCAAAATCTAAAGTCCATCGTCTTGTTAGATACTTGATTATGTACCTTGTTAGATATCTACGTAAATATTGTACTTGTATTATCTTGAAGAATCAATCACTAAAAACGTGAAAAGAATTTTACCGCTACTTTTTCTAAAAATGACGGTCATTTACGCTAAACGCACTACTGACATAAGCGTTTAAACTCAGTTAGTTTTAAAGAAAATATTATCTATTATTAATCTTCTTCTTACTTTTCGTCATAGATTCACGGTCAATTTAATTTTGTAACCTTTAGGCCCAATTTCAACAGTTCCTGATGAGGTTTTGGATAGTTGAGTGTTGGTTAATTCTACAAATATTTATACAAATTTGACATCCCATATGTCAAAGAAGTTCCAAATAGGCTACCAGGGACTAATCTAGAACTGCTGAGATATGCCCTTTAATCCTAAAGTAGATTTCTAAAGATTCTAAAAACATGTTTAAGTACATATTTAGTCGATACTATCAACCTGTTAGTATTGTTCAGCCTTGAGACGGAGAGTTGTTTGAAATTTTGGTAAAACTTAAAATTACAGTTTTTGGTATAGGCACTTCAGTTTTTTTGTCCTGAAACAAAAACAAACTATACCTAAAGGAAAAACAAACCAAAAGATGATAGCCAAAATTTATGGTCCGCTGGGAAATTCACGGACTGGTGTAAATATGTCAGTATAAATCGGTTTTTAGTACAGTTACTTTTTTGTTTTGTAGACGATGTAATTTAAATTATCTCATACTAAAGACTAGCTTCCGTCCCGCTCCACTCCCGTGGCAGGTTGTCCTTGACAAATTATACACCTAGAAATATTATGCCCGAAATAATATTATATTCTATTTTTTCTACACCGCAACGGATAATATGAATTTATTTAGCTTACTTTCTATGGGCATTCTCAATAACGGTGATTGCACTGACAACGCATTTTTTTTTCATTTTTAATTTTGTCAGACTCAATTTTGTTGTTTCGTTATTGCTTTGTATAATTGTGAAATAAAAACGACGAAATGCAGATTTTTACTGTTCCTCTGTTAATGAGTGGTGAATAAATTATAATTTAATTGGATTTATTACAGCAAAAGTATGCAATTCTGGTTAATGAGATGTCTGAGAGCCTGCCATTTAAAATGTTCTGAACAGTGACAGACATTCAATTAAACATTTTCAGTAATCGTAGACACTTTACAGACTGATTTCACATTAAAATGTTGACGGTTAAATATGCAAATAATAGCCGGTGACATCTCGACATGAATATTTTTTCACAGTTGGGGCTTCGCGCTTGTCGAGATGTTAAGTATGATGAATTTTTAAAGCAAAATGTTAGCTTTCTAGTACTGACAGTTTTGGAGCTAAGCCGCTGATATCTATTTTTTATGGGCAAATCATGTTTTTTCGAGGCCATTTTGTCAAAATTGTTACGACCATTAATTAAGTTACCAACAAACTAAAAAAAATAATAATAATTTTGAAAAAGGGAGCCAAGAAATATGTATTTTAATGGTTTTATGATTTGTCTATAAAATAAATAAAGAACTAATAAAATTAAAGTTAAATCCATATTAATATTGTATGGGAAACAGCCAAGAAATTGTTCCCTACCAATTACCACGTATCGTACAGTTGGGTGTCTCCGGCTTACGTCAGAAATCGACGTCCGGTCCGGAACCACGCAGTGCATGTGTGTCGAATTCGGACCTAATCCAAAATGTACACTCGGTACAGTCGGTACATACGTGTCCATCCTTTCCAGCATTTTTTGATGAAGTGGCAATTTTTTTTCAACGTGGAAACAATAGAAGAAACTTGTTCATTTTAAACTAGCTTTTGCCCGCGACTTCGTCTGCTTGGAATTTGTTATAGTAGAAGGTAGTAGCTGCGCCCGCACACTGACCTGCGATCAACCTTACTATTCCGCTGTCGTGGAGTTTTGCGTAATGTTAAATATCAAAAATCTTTTATTGATAGTTAGACAAAAATAAATATTAGAATTTGAACCGTAGTTCTCGAGATTAGCGCAAACAAAGAAGCAAACTAACTTTCGCCCGCGGTTTCAGCTGTTACGCGCACTGTATTCAGTTACCTTTATCTGAAATTTTATCAAACCGGTCCAACCGTTTAGAAGATTAGCCTGTACAAACAGACAGACAGAGAGACAATAAATTTTAAATTTGTATTTTAGTCATAAAAATCAATTAGATATAAGCTTCATTTGTGTAAATTTTATCAAAATTTATCCTGTTCTTTTTGCGGGCAAGTGAAAATCAATCATTACACATACATCCTCTTTATCGAACAAATTTACAAAATTAGAAGGATTTAACAAAGACTAGTTCCACCACTTCTGGATAAGTCTCTGTTTAACATAGTCCGATTTTTTTTGAGAATGACAACTTTGAAATTTATAAAACTAACTGTCACATTACTATAAGAAACTGGTGAAACTGCGTATAAACCTATTGTGTATATTTTCAAACAAAGCACACTATCAAATATATTACTATTGGCATACCATGCGAACGAAACCGTGTGTGTGGAAACTAATACAGAAGTAATGGATTTTACTGATTTTACATGGATTATACATCACGTAGTGGAACGTGCTCAGAATAACGCGGCCCATAAAGGGGATTACGTTCAATCAATCTTCGGAACACTAACGGTTGTTCTGAGCAAGTTCTAAGCTAAACTGCTGTTGTTTTTGGCCAAAGGAGTTAATATAAGCACGTGGAACTATATATTAAACTGAACTTCTAAATGTCCGCTTAAAACAATCAGGAACGAGTTCTGGATAACCTTTTTTTCGCTGCATGAAATATACATGACCATATAACGCAGCTGTCACGTTTATTTGTGTGCTATATGTTTATCCAACCAATAAGGTTTATCTGACGGTTGTGTAATTGGGCTTTAGTACGCTTACATATAAACGGATATATAACTATTAACATCATTTGTAAAAATAATAAACAGAAAGCCATGAAAATTAAATTTCTTTGAGTAGCGCTTTAAAATTTTATAGTATTTTGAAATCTAGCTGATGGTAACCTCTTAAAAAAATACCATTAATTAAAAACGCGGCAGATAGTGCCTTCTTTTTAAATGATTACCATTATTGTACTCCTTTCTCTGAGAACTAACATCTTACTGCGGGTCCGCCATATGGTGCAAGTAGATAATAAAAAATAGCCTATATATTAATCCTGGCCATAAGCTACAAATTTATCAAGTTACATCGAAATCAGTACCTCCGTTCGAGCGTGAAATAGCAACAAACATGCACACAGTCAAACAATCTTATATAAACATTCGCTTTTATAAAAGAATACGAATTTACAAACTGTTTACCTCTGTTTAATTCTAATCCCTAGCCCCCATTTAAAATAGTTTTGAAAACAAGTAATTTGCGACGTCCCAAATATAATTAAATGTCATTGAAATGTAAGTTAAAACATAATTCAAAATTATGAAACAAGACCACAGGAGCAGTTAAATGAATAATGGTGCTATAATTAAACTAGGCATCCAGGCGATGTTTACAGCAACAAAGGAGTAGTAATTATGTAGCTTTATACAAGGTTTCTTTGTAAATAGAAATAGTATATCTTGAAAGTAACCAGTACTAACCACGCCTTATTACGATCGTTGTTTATTGTGATTGAATCAAGTACATGTGAATAAATTTTGCTTGTTGACGTAGTGGTTAATGCGGTCGCCTCGCCTCTTTCAACTGCGCTGGTGTTGTGGGTTCGATCCTCACATAGGACAAATCTTTGTGTGATTCGCAAAGATTTTTTATGACTCTGGCTGTGTTCTGTGTGTTTGAAATGTATGTTTGTATATACCCTCGCGACACAGGAGTTATTCCTAGTGCGGGTGGCGTTTTATAAAAATAAAAAAATAAATGTACCAAAAATTTACATATTATTATGAATCTGATTCAATGACAAACTTCAATCGTAATAAGGGGGCAGGTTTGAGCTGCACTCGGCTGCGTTGCTATGTTTGTTTTGACAACAGTGAAGCCAAATGGAATAGTATATCCAACGTCAAACTTCTTGGCGGCTTGCGAGAGTAAGATATGCGTAAAGCGTGAACCCTAGGCGAGTGACTGAAGCGGTGCATTTTGCGATCTGCCAATTGTATGTTTTACCGTGCTCAATACCACTTATCATTATTAATTATACTTTTATTTCCAATATGCTAAATGCAACTCAATATTCGTTTAATTAACATGTTTATGCAAATTTAGCAAATTTACAATTTTTTAAATTTTGACAACATTGCATAATAATGCCTGTATGGTACTGATGAAATTTAACAGGTCAAAATGTGATCGTCAGTTACTGTTCTATGAGCGGAACAAATACGATTTATTTATAAATTCACTACTTCCCGTCTGCGGCTGTGGCATGTTGCATCGATAAAAGTATTGTTATGAAAGTTATATCGAGACCTTGATTGCATCAACAATATCTTGTGTAAACATCAAATTACGCCATAATTACGCCATGACTTGATTTCGTCATCACGAAACCAGAGTAATGACCGAGTATATTATTTTCATAGAAACAGTCGGCACGCGTCACGTGCCTACGCCTCGAACTAAGAACACAATATATAATAACCATCAAAAGACGGGAAAGCGCTGCTGTGACGAACGACTTCAAAAAAAAAATGATAGAAGCTTAAGTCGGGTTTCTAAAACTACAACAATTTCAACCAGTATATGATCAAAGTGAGAACCTGAACTCCCTTTTTTTTTAGTTCACGTAAATTTTATAAATTTATATAACGTATCTCAGTTTCATGATGTCGTCATTAAATTATTTCTTAGAACAATTTGTCGCTCATTCAGTTTTAAATTCCTAATAAAGACTCATACCTAAGTTACTTGATATCTAAAATTTCATTAAAATCTACCCCGCGGCTTTTGCGATAAAGAATAATAATCGTACTGTTAGGCCGACTTTAAAGACAAAGTAATCATCTGATGTACACATTTATTATCAACTTATCAACAATACAAGAACCGACCGACATTCACAGCTAGAGACGTTTTTAAGGGTAGTGATGTTAATAGTCGAATGTTGAAAACTCTGCAATTAATACAAACATCCACAAATGTCACCAACTTCTACGGTATTTATTATTAGGCATAATAGAACAAAATTGATCTACTTTTATTTGCTCAGAAGAAAGATAAGTCCTGATACATGAAAAATCTAAAAAACATGATTGGCCGAAAAAAAACAGCCTTCAACGTTTCAATGTTTGTAAAAAAAAAACTTATTCAATCAGAAATTGTATTTGACTCTTATTCACGCTCATTCTCCTTTTCGATTGGATTTAATTTTGTTCTGTGTGTATTTTTCCTGAAAATCACGGGTGACAAGATATAAATTAAGAAATAAAGTACATGTAATCTAAAACATAAATATTGCTTGTATAAATTACGTTGGTAAATAAGCAGATTATGACCGGAAAATTCAATTTTCCTTATGGTTTATGGTTGCCATCAATTACGGAGAAAGTATTGTACTTCGTCCAAATTTAAGAAAGAATTAGGTACAAAATATTCTATATGTTAAATTTCAACCTTATTTGTATCACTATTAAGCTTATTTTTCAAAACGAAAAGCTATCAATTGAATCGAGTATTTTCTGAAATTACGCCCACTACTACGGCAGCATTGAGACATAAGGTCTTTAAACCTGTCAAAAGTGTCATATCGCCTATAGAGTCAAAACAATGTAGTTGCTCTTTGGTTCTATGACTGTCTTAGAATAACGACATACAATTTTTTCATTTTATATAATATTAAATTTGAAAAATTAAGAATCCAGCAGGACTCGAACCTGCACCCCCTGGGTATACACCCCAAGTGCAAGAACCAAGTAAGGTTCGTCTAGTTAAGGTATATATATAAATATATACCTATGACGCTGGCACAAAAAGAATTGAGAAATTTCGAGTCTAGCAGCATACAAATCCATGACTGAATTGGCAAAGCACTTGGGGCGTATACCCAGGGGGTGCAGGTTCGAGTCCTGCTGGATTCTTAATTTTTCAACTTTAATATTATTTAAAATACAAAAAGGCATAGCAAAGCTAGAATTTGCTTTAAAATATTACAAGGAAATTTTGCCATTATTGTGGGATATATTTATATAATTATTATCATTAGTACCTCGGATATTTCCACGGAACAACCTGTACTGCACACATCAACATTGCCTAGGTATAATTCTTCGTCCGCGACAACTAGCTTGCAAGGCTGGCAATTATAGCGGTATGCCAGAATAAAGGTTGACTCACTGTTAAATTTTTCTGACGGTTTGACCTCTGTGTAGCAAATAGTGGCAGACTGTGAGCACTTGCACCATTTCGTTGAGCCGTGGTTGCGGGTCGAATTTCCCGTAATAGTTTACAAATAAAACTTTGCCCAACCCGGGCATTGAACCAGAGTCCTAGCGGTAAGAGTCGCATACGCTAACCACTAGACCATCGAAGCAGTATAAATAAAAGTAATATATGATAGTGCAAGACTGGCTGCGACTAAGGCGCGACGTATCGCACTCTCTTGATAATGCCTATACGTATAGGCGAAACCGCGGTCGACTAAATAGACCAACATTACGTGAGTAACACCCGTATTACATAATTTGAATAAAAGTAATACATATTATAATACACGCAATATGGTGACTGGAAATAGATTTTAACTTAATCACGTTTAGTAGATACATATGGGTAGAATAATAGACATGGGTAGAACAATAGAATCACGAGCGTGTAGCGAGTGATTCTAGGTTAAAATCTTTTGCTTATTCGGGCATCAAAAGCACAAGACGTAAATAACTTTGATCTTGCGTCGCACATTCTATATATATTCTAGCAGCTATTGCAGTGAGAAAATAATGCCTAGGAATAAAGGATTAGCTGGAAATAAAATTTAATTCTGCATCCTTTACAGGCTTTTTTAACTCCTCCGGGGTCAGTATAAATACAATAAATAAACACGTTTACAAACAATATAAGGTTATAAAACAAATCATAGATTATATAAAAGAAATATATAGATTACATAATATTCAGAAACAGCGATATAGTTGGCTAAATGTAGATATAATAAGCTTTTTTTTATGTTGGATCGGCACGCGTTTCGACCACGATCTCACCTGATGGTAAGTGATGATGCGGTCTACGGTGGAGCACGCTTACCTATGAGATACCTAGTACTAGTAACTCTTTGCTTTGAAGAGATCCAAGTTGTACTCATGCGAAAACACAGACTCGGGCAAGGTGTTCCACTCTTTGGCAGTTCGCATAAGCAATATAGAGGCGAAACGCTTAGTGCGTATTGGTGGAATATCTACCGTGAAGCGATGCCTGAGTGCCGTTCGTCTGGTAGGCCGATGGTCCGTAGTCGAATTTATAAACAAAAACATAAAATACCTCAGTATTTGTATTTATAAAAAAAAAATATATTTTTAGGCTAATAATATTTTAGATATATATACACGAGTATCTGAACTTTCTGTATTGGGGCCATAGACAAAAGATCGGTCGTTTATAGCAAGGGTCTACCCAAGAGAATGGGATCTACTACTAAAACCCTAAAATAATAGTCATAATTAAATTTCCCTTTTAGCTAATGCTGGCCATAATGTATGGATAAAGTATTAGTCAATAAACCAAATGTTTCAAATTCATTCCCTTTTATTATTTATTTGATTTGTTCCGTGGAGTAATAAAAGTGAACTTAAATTAAGCGCGTAATTGCAAATGCTCGAATTAAATTGATAGAGAGAAGTAATTTGAATAGCAATTTAGGTTCTGATTTGAAACATTTCCTATTTTGCAAATAACATAAATTGAGAGCCAGTTTCACCAGTTGGGGATACATTAAATTGCATTCATCTAATTTTATGTGCTATAAGTTTATCCTACCGTTATGGTTATCTGACGCTAGTGAAACTGGTTCTTTTTTGTTGGAATCCACGTTTAGTAAAGTTAAATCAAAAAGTGTCTTTGATGGAATATAAACGAAGTTGGTAGAGTTTAGTTTTTTAAATGTATTCAAAATTCAAGAGTGATACTAATGTGGATCCGGCTTAAGGATAAGTGATGAAGGCACTAACTTACACGACAAAAAACAAAGAAGGGATCTCCCATGGGTTGTGTGTAGGTTCAAGTCCTGCTGAATGTTTAATTTCTCAACCTCCAGTTCCTCTCCAAACTTTGTCTCTATAACAAAAACAAAGTTTCATGTAATAAATACATAGTATTTTATCTTAAAGATTGCGTGCTAAAGTTTTTATGAATAATAAATAGCAAGTGTTCTCAAAAAATACAAAGCCGGCTACCAATATTTTTATTCGGCCAACTGTGATTGTCGAGTACCAAAAGTTTACAATTTATTCTATTTTCTTAGTATTATCATAACAGCCTTGTGTTTCCCATACAAGTCACACTGCTGGGCTCAAGCTTCTTTTCATGATGAGAAGGGTAAGGTTGTCCACCTCGCTGGCCAAGTGTGGATAGGTAGACGTCACAAACCCTCGAGTACTTTTCAGGCACTTTCGGGCACGCAGGTTGCCGCAAAAGGTCTAAAGCCAATATACATTACGAAACTAGTTGCATAAAATTAATTCATGTATGTAAATTAGTGTCGCAACATTAGTGTCATTAACAGTTTTAGGTTTACAACGCATGCATTAATTTATGGAAATGCTATCTAAATTGGGATTTAGTAGATAACGTGCCTATATTTTAATAAGATGTTACACCCGTAAATATAATGTACCCTCATTTTGTACATAATTATGTAAAAAAATAGTGTCAAACAACTAGATAAGTAAAATATGTATACCTTATTTGTGACAAATAAACATTTTTCATATTTTTTTTTATATATTTTTTTTTATATTTTAAATATACCTACGGGTTCTGGAAACAGCGTAGCGATGCGATAACAGAAAAACCCTGAAATTGTGTGTTGCCTGAGGCTATCGGGTTTCGTACTCATTCTGAAATAAACCTATTCGGAATGAACGACCGCAAGTCGAATTTAATTCAGGTACTGAGATAAGCATGTCAAAGTTTTAACTTTAACCTCGACTTTCATGCTGGGCTTATCTGTATTGTTTGTATTTATATTTCCGATGCAGCTTTGGATATATATATAATTTATTATTTTTGACCAAAGTATAAATGCTTTAAGTAAAATCACTTAACAATTGCAAACATATTTTTATTTAAACTGACGTGAGTTCGTAACATTATTCATATTATGCTATATACGGGTGTTACTTACGTAATGTTGGTCTATTTAGCCGACGCGATTTCACCTATACCTATCTACTTTTAGGCATTCTCAAAAGAGTGCGACTTTTGCGTATTTCATAATATGAATAAATTGCAAATATCTTAAATGTTTTCAAATTAATAGTCGTTTTATCTTTTTTACAAAGATCTCAAAGATATTTTGGCTATGTCTAGTTTTACGTGTCAATAATAAAGTGATTGACGAGAACGACTCAAACGTACCTGCTTAAAATATTTAACTGAAATACCTTCTTCCTAATAAATTCAAAGTAAATAGACATTGACATACGTACATAGACATTGAGGGTCCTATAGTAAAGTTGTTTGCCCAATTTGGGCCGGCGCTAAGAAAATAAGGAGAAATTCATCACGAAGTATCTTGGATTGCCGAATTGAATTGATTTTATGAACTAGGGATTATGTTCTAGTAATAGAAATGATTAATCCATTATTCCAACTGTTAACAAATATTATGATATTGATTGTTAATTCATGGTTCTGGTTACAGGAAGAATGCATAAATATTTGTTTAACCAAACAGCTAGTTTCAAATGTGCTAAATAATAATATTAAGTTATTAGTTTTAAAATTAATAATATATAACTGCCTCGTTGGTCTAGTGGTTAGCGTATGCGTTTCTCACCGCGGGGTGTCGGGTTCGATTCCCGGGTCGGGCAGAGAGTTATTTGTGAACTTTCGGTCGGGAAATTCTTAATAGCAGCACGGAGTTGGAATTGTGCTCGGCAGATGGTTATAGGTTCACCCCCTATCTCATGGGACCTAAAAACATACTCAGGTGAAGTGTGTTACACCTCTGCCACACCCTTTTAAGTAATATAGGCGTGATGTTATGTTATTTTTATTTCTGAATGAATGAATTAACACAAATTCAGATTTTAAATGTTCTATGTAATTTGACAGTCCAATTCAGTCCAAAAGTATAACCGTAGATTTTAGTAATCTTAACATCTATTATCTCTGATTTACACACTGACTTACATTATTGTGTCATTTCAATGGAGATGTTTACATTCAAATGGTTCCATAGACAAGGCTCATTACATTTTGGGTCATCATCTGAGCCACATCAGGTGGCTGAGTTTGAATCTTAACAAATGAACGCCGTCCATTACATATGAGCGACATAATGTTTGAGCTTTCAGTAATCTTATCCATGCTTAAGAAGTATATGTTAGCGTGCCATTAATCACCTGCCTGCACGAGTAATTTACCATTGAATGAAAAAAAAAGATTAATCACGCTTGTCTTTGTCTCTGTCGCCGAATTCAATTCATATTTTGGAAACTAGCAGCAAATCTGAATTAAAAGTAAAGTCTTTTTGCCAGTTTATAAATAAATAAATTTATAAATTTGGATTTTTTACATAAGATAGAACGCCAGGAGCAATTACACTATCCAATGGTCCCAATGACAGGGCCAAATACACACATTCACTCAAGCACATCCAGTCTCAGAACAAATCTTTGTGAATCAGACAAAGATTTGTCCAGTGCAATGGAGAGCGGCGAGGCGACCGCTTAAACCACTACACACACGTGCAGACCCGTTTAAGTATAACAGTGACGTACAGCCAGCAACAAAAAATTATAAACACTTTGAAAGTTATAAAATTACAATACAACTACATAATAATTACGATTTTGAGAAATATTTGACATAAAAATTGTTCATGTGTATTCTGTTGCTGACTGTACATCATGAATGTGCTGCCAATTTAATTTAATCATTTCACTGATTGAACATACAAACGTATCGTCCAATCAGGGAAACAATTTAAAAAAATAGCCTCGATCGAATAAGTAAACCTCATTTGAAAATAATAAGCAATCAAGTCCACGTACCATGTGTTTGGGGTTCAGCGTGTTGAGAACGGACATAGCCTGCAAAATTACCAATATCTTACTCAGCGATATTTAAATAATCCCTTGTAATTTCTAGGAAACGACCCCTATTTGGAGGGTTAAATAGTTAAGGCTGTAAACTAGTAACTTTATTAGAGGGTTAACAGAATACCTCGTCAGTATTTACCTATCTACTCTGAAATTTCAGTTTTGCACCAAACCAACGTTAACCCTTTGTTTTATATCTTATTATAGTATTTGGTAAATCATTTAACTCTTCATATAAAGCAAAATAGTAATGACGGAGAAGTGGCTTGGGTAAGAGCTTCTTGTAATCCCACTGCTGATGATGGAGAAGTGGCTTGGGTAAGAGCTTCTTGCAATCCCACTTCTGATGACGGAGAAGGTATCTCCAGAGTGTTTTTAAAAAGTGTGACATCAGCATAGCTGACGTCACAATTGCTGTCCTCGTGATTACTCACTCAGGGTCTTCAAAGGAAAACTTCCAAGTACTTTTATGAGCTTCGTTTATTCAACGAGTAGCGTAATGACGTCAGAGTGAGGTCCGTACTGTGCGGCGGCTCAAAAGCGTCTGTTTCGAGTTTCGATCGCCCACAGCGCGGCCGCTTTTATAAGACTCGGCCACGTGCACGAGTTCACAAGTTTGTTGGTTATTCATCTTAATTATTATCGATGAACATTTGTAATTGCGCCGATATATATTATCATGTATTTTAGGTCCCATGTGACAGGGGATGAGCCTATCTACCTGGCAGAATAACAACTTCGTGCTGCTTTTCAAAATTTCCTGACGAAAAAATCCCAAATATCACTTTTGCCCGACGCGGGAATCAAACCCGAGACCTCGCGAAGAGGGGTTGCATAAGTGAATCACTAAACAAATGAGGCTGTTGCTTTTGTATATTGTGAGCTTTAACCGAGATGGTGGGTTCCCCTCGATTACTCTAGAAGCCCACCATCTAGGTTAATTAATTTTAAAGGCTTCTAAGCTACTCTGATATTTGCATCAAGCAATCAGCGGTTTTTTTTTTGTAAAATCATTTTAATTATTATTAACAAAATATTAATACACTAACATAATAATAACAACTACTTAAAATGTAGTTAGCTACGATTTTTTTTTAATTTAGTCTATAGATACCTACTTTTTAATATTTTCGATAAAAGTTTGTCTTGCTTGCTATTCTTCTGCAGAAAATGTTCACGAAACAGTGCATTTTATATAATTAATTTCACAAATAAATGAAGTAAATAAATGAAATTAGACTGCCTAAGTGCCTAAGGTTCAATATGATTTTAATCAATGCTTTCAAATTGTAATTGGAAAGCCAAATAAAAACAGAGCTGGGAAATCTTTTCCAACATTGATAAATTATGTCCTTCGCACTCTAAATGTAAATAGATTGTTTTTTTTTTAATTTATTGATTATATTTGAAATTTACTTATCTTTGGAATACCGGGTAATTAAAAAAAATTATTGTGTTAGAACTTTAAAGAAGCTATCTATTGTTCTAAACAATTATTTAACTCTTGCTGATAATCGCAAAATAAGAAACAAAGAAGTTCATTTTGATGTTGATATTTAGGTTTTCTTTCAGAATTACTACGCCAGTTTTTAATTATTATTTTCGATCATTGTTTTTATTTTTTACTTCTTCTGTTTAAAGTATTTTTTGTGTAGAATCATTCTTCATAGTTTTCTTCACACTAGAATTTTGAAAAATCTTTCTATTCGACAAGATTTTGAACTGTATGGCCAAGCAATATTAGATATTTTCTGAACTGTAAAAGCAATGTAATCAAAGTTTGAGCACTTTTTTGATCTAGAAAAATAGCTAGCAAATTAAACTATTAATCAACCAAGTGATTAATAGATTTAATCTCACGATCGAATGGTTTTTCTTAATCTAAGAAAGATGTGCCCATGCAAAAATCTGTTTAAAAGTTTTATGACTTAAAGCCGTTTCATCAAATTAGCTCCTAAGAATTAAATTTAAGCAACAAACAATACAATGGATATATAATGATATTGAAATTAATATTCAACTCGCACTAAATATGTTCTAAAGGCATTCGGTCCATTATTTACAATCAGATCAAGCCGCAATTAAAATTACCGGAAAATGTGCGAATGGGCAAATCAAATAACATTTCATTGATTGGTACTGTTGTTTTTGGATAAATATACTGACGGATAAATATATTTCGGCACGCATTTTATTTAACGTGATCAATCGCCATTTAAATTAAAATACCTCTACATTTTTTTTAATGCTTATATCCTTCAGTAATAGCTTCAGAGGCCGCCATAACAGAGTTATTGTTAATTAAGCAGAAAATACCCACACTGTTTTGTGTAGAAACAGTTAATTTTGACTTTTAAACTTTCCTGTTGCATATTTATTGATAATATGATTAGAACGGTAATTAACGCGGTTAATTTTTACCTTTCTATGCTTGACGTTGCTTAGTGTAGTGTGTGGCGGAGGTACATTGAGAAATTCAAAACCAACATAAGTGAGGGAGGTTTTCAAAAAATCATCAACCTCGCACGGAGCCAGGGCGCTGCTGAATCAGTCTGCTTTTGACCATGACAAAGTGCAACCTTGTCGAAACGTCGAGCAAGGAAAAAATAAAAATTGATCTCGTTAAGTAATTCCCGTTCAAATCACATATCAATAGTTAATATTGAGTCAACAGTAAGAAAGAAAACTAGAGAGTATAAATATAAAAAAAAAATAAGAGCTTGAGTACCAAAACATGACGTCTTGGTACTCGCGGTTTATATGTTAGACTTGGTACTACAGCGACAATTTGTTTTCAAACTGCGACAGACTGAAAACAAACTCTCCAATACAAGACAAATACCGGTGTATCGGCGAATAATTTACCTGGCTTTTGTTTCTTAGAAGGAATAAAGTTCCTTTTAAACAAAGCAATTCAACTGACAGCCTTTATTTTGGTTAAATACAATGAATAATCTCCAACTAAGAAAGCACCTATTTAACCAAATTTCCGAAGATTAGGAGACGGGAGATTTGAACCGCTTTTTACATTATACTTACGTCAAAATTGCCTGTTGATTGGATTTAGAGAACCTGTTACACATTTTGATACCTATTAAGATACCTTACTCTATTAAGTACAATTGTGAAAAATTATTTTGTACTATAGTAGAGTACAGTAGAGTTTGATAAATGGCTCAAACGACGGCGACGGGTCACTGAAACTGAGGT
Source organism: Hypena proboscidalis (assembly GCA_905147285.1). Lineage (NCBI taxonomy): Eukaryota > Metazoa > Arthropoda > Insecta > Lepidoptera > Erebidae > Hypena > Hypena proboscidalis. Next base: position 8,142,631 of record LR990130.1, read on the forward strand.
ATGGGGTAGTATTTTAGGTAAAAAATCAGGAGACATATTTTACACAAAGATAGCACTGTTTTTAATAACAATAAAAACGAATAATAAAATTGACAGCTGTGTTTTTTTTTCAAGTGTAAATTCTGTAACTTCACAATACGGTCAGGATATAGTTGTATAGGTCGGAAAAGAACTATCCGGAACCTACGAAACATTTTTTTCGACAGATATATCAAACCCGTATTTGCATCTCTCTCGCTCATTCAGTGCTGATTTCACCGACGTGTTAAAAGCGACAGCTTTTGATCTACCTGTCCCGTAATACGTTCCGTAAAAAGTAAAAAAATAAATAAATAGTAAAAATAAATAGTATCTATACGGTGAGACACTTTCTTCATGCGATGTATTATGTTTGTACATAATATGAACCCAATGGTATGTGCTGATAAAAATACCGAATATGATAATAGTGAATTAGAATGAGTCAAATTAAAGATTCGAGTTAAATTTGTTAACAAAACGATAAAAAAGAAATAATTTAATTAATTTTTTTGCACATACTTATGACGCAATAAGGGTTGCCAATTGCATAAACACAATCAGCAGTGCAGCAGTAATATTTTCTAATTATTTTAACACAAAACATTATCTAATAAAAAAGCATATGCGGCATGATGTTCTGTCTCTAGCATAGCTTTGCTACGTTTTAATTTAAAACAATTTTTGATATTAGCAAGAAATTTTATTAATTAATTCGATTCTCTACAGTTTGCATAACAGTTTTAATTTAATCACATTCATATTCGCGCTTACTTTTTTCATCATTTATAATTATTTACGTTCAGAATTGTTTTCCCTTTTTATGATAGAGTCGATTCTGACATTAAAGTACAGAATGTAATTTTTCAGATTTTTGCTGGTTTCCAACTTAAGCGAAAATGAAATAATAAACTGAATACCAGAACTGGAGTAGGCTGCCACATAACGACATTTGCCAACCGTGCACTTGTATAAGCAGACAATGGGCCGTGAATCCCTAGATACTGCAATTGTTAGCATACCTGAATAGAAGAATACCTAACTAGAAGTCACCGTCTACCTATTGATTGTTGCAGTATACCAACGTTTGTTGCAGTATACTCACAGACCTACAGCACAACCCGTAACACTTCTTACGATTCTTATACTGTACTTGATCTTAATATTAATTATTATATTCATAATTATGACCATACTGTTTGTATTTATATCTAATAATACAGTTAACTAAATTTTTTAGAGACTATTCGCCCAAAATAAGTGCCCGAAGGTTTTTTTAAAGACTATTTTTCACTAAAAGTTCGCGTTAATTCGAGAAATCTGAATATCTAAATACACACATCAACATTGCCTAGGGATATTTCATTTTTACCTTATTATATGAAATTCTGTAAATATTATGTTAAAACAATTATATATAAAATTTAAGTTTATATTATCGTTTATACTTGCAATACATAAAAAGAGATGCATCAAAGATTTTTAATTTATTTTTTTGTGATTTTATTTTTGGGTATAATTCTTACTTAGTACATAATGGATTTTATGTAGGAAATTATGAAAATTAAAGTCATATAATAACAAAAAACGTCATTTAATTAAAGTTTATAATCAGTATTACATTTTGGCCGGTTTGCAGAGTTTTAGCAACCACGCGTTGTATAGCGTCCGCTTCCAACATGCCTACAGCACTAATCTGCTCTTCCCTTGTCAAATGTCGACTTGACATAACAATAAATGTAACACACGTTGAAATTAGGATAAAGAAAATGTGTATCGCTTTTAATTTTTCAAAACTTCATTGTTGTATTGTAACATGAACTAACTTTTCGACCGCCAAATTCGAACAATCGATAATTTTTTGTTTCAAAATGAGTTTTTGTTTTTTATTTTTTTTGAATTTCGAAAGAAGCGGTGGAGTAGAAAATATTTTATGTTCAAACTTTTTTTATACAGTAAATAGTTTTTAAGTTAAGAAGTCTTTCATGTAATATCCCTAGACATTGTTGATGTGTTTATGTTGCTGAACTATATGTAGACTTAAAACGTGCAGATGTTGTCGAAACAATTTATTCTACGGCACACTTGCGGTTTGCGTTTAATTCCTTCTCTGCCTACTTTTCTTATTTATGCTAGACAAATAAAAAATGCCTGGTTGGTCTCGGGATTGATTCCCTGGTCGGGGAAAGTGTTATTTGTGAATTTTCGTTCAGGAAATTCTCAATGGCAGCAGAATTGTGCGCGGTGGATGGCAATAGGCTCACCCCCTATCCCATGGTACCTAAACATAACAGGTGAAGTGTTGGTGTTGTACACTCTGCCACACCCTTTTGGATAATATAAGCGTGAAGTTATGTCATGTTGTTAAATAAATAAAATACTATGTATTAATAAACCCTTAAATGTTACAGCTATCCTTAATCAATGACTTTGTTACCGATACGACGAGTTCAAGATAAGACTGATTCTGTTTAAATTAATTTTAATTCTTCAATAAATAATTTTGTAAAACAAATATTGCACATCTTTATTTGGAATTGCTACAGAAAATTTATCACTTATGAAAATGTATCCTCAGATATATTGATAGAAGAATCGTATTTCGTATCACAAAATATTAGTAATACTAGTCCGGTCCTGATATACCTCTCAGGTGCTACTAAATCTGAAGACAGGCACCATTACTCAATGCCGGGGTTAATCAAACCATCAATAAGAGGGATGGTCATCGGGGACTCCACACCGCCACAAATGAATACATGACTGGTAAGCCGGCTGTATTCATCTTACTCAGATTGATATACCTGCCTCGGTGAGTTTACCTTTTGCTTAAATAACAAATCAATATTTTTGTGTAGATAAATACTCTACCAATTTTTTGTAATAATACTAAAAACAAAACTGATTTTTTATCACAAATCCTCTACTCAGATACTTACATGAGATAGAAGCAAAATATTGTATAACTAGGTTTTGTCCCCGGCTTCGTCCGTAATATTGTTGTAATTCTTATAGAAAAGTGACTACTCATAATAATGTATCCTCAGATATATTGATAGAAAAATCGTATTTCGTATCACAATATATTAGCAATACTAGCCCGGTCCTGATATACCTGTCAGGTGCTACTAAATCTGAAGACAGGCACCATTACTCAAGGCCGGGGTTAATCAAACCATCAATAAGAGGGATGGTCATCGGGGACTCCACACCGCCACAAATGAATACATGACTGGTAAGCCGGCTGTATTCATCTTACTCAGATTGATATAGCTACTACGTTGAGTTCACCTTTTGCTTACTTAACAAAATCAATATGTTTGAATGGATAAATACTCTATTAATGATTTGGAATTCTACTAAAAACAAAACTCATTTTAATTATAAATCCTCTACTCAGATACTTACATGAGATAGAGGAAATACATTGTATAACTAGCTTTTGCCCCCGGCTTCGTCCGTAATATTGTTGTAATTCTTATAGAAAAGTGACTACTCATAAAAATATATCCTCAGATATATTGATAGAAAAATCGTATTTCGTATCACAATATATTAGCAATACTAGTCCGGTCCTGATATATCTTTCAGGTGCTACTAAATCTGAAGACAGGCACCATTACTCAAGGCCGGGGTTAATCAAACCATCAATAAGAGGGATGGTCATCGGGGACTTCACACCGTATCGCAAATGAATACATGACTGGTAAGCCGGCTGTATTCATCTTACTTAGATTGATATACCTGTCTCGGTGAGTTTACCTTTTGCTAAAATAACAAATCAATATTTTTGTGTAGATAAATACTCTACCAATTTTTTGTAATTCTAATAAAAACAAAACTGATTTTTTATCACAAATCCTCTACTCAGATACTTACATGAGATAGAAGCAAAATATTGGATAACTAGCTTTTGCCCCCGGCTTCGTCCGTAATATTGTTGTAATTCTTATAGAAAAGTGACTACTCATAAAAAATTATCCTCAGATATATATATTGATAAATAAATATATTGATACGAAATACGATTTTTCGTATTTCGTATCACAATATATTAGCAATACTAGTCCGATTAACTTTTAAACTACTTCAGTCTGCTTTCGAAAATGGCCAGTGTAACCTGTTAGCTGAAACGTAAAGCCTAAAAGGTAAATAATTGCATGATCGCGTTAATTCCCGTTATATTTTACTTAATACTGGTCCGGTCCTGATATACCTCTCAGGTGCTACTAAATCTGAAGACAGGCACCATTACTCAATGCCGGGGTTAATCAAACCATCAATAAGAGGGATGGTCATCGGGGACTTCACACCGCATCGCAAATGAATACATGACTGGTAAGCCGGCTGTATTCATCTTACTCAGATTGATTTATAGCTACCACGTTGAGTTTACCTTTTGCTTAATTAACAAATCAATATTCTGATTTGGATAAATACTTTACCAATTTTTTGGAATTCTACTTATAACACAACTGAATTTTAATTTACGTTACTGGTGGCTAGAGCTCTTGTGAATGAGCTCGAGGGCGGCAGCACCACCGTCTCACCTTTAACCTGCCGCCAAATAGTAGTGCTTCCATTACTGTGTTCCGGTTTGGTGGTGAGATCAGGCCATGAAATTACTGGCACATGAAGCGTAACACCGTAGTCCTCAGCTGCAGCGACGCATCAATAATCTGTTTTTGTGGATTGTTGATGTCCATGGGCTGTACTCCACTTACCATCAGGTGGACTACACGTTCGTTCGCTGTTAGCGTAGAATAAACAAAAAAAAAACAACATATACTTAATTGAATATTTATATAACACAATAATATACACATCTAAATATAATAATATGATATTTACAAAACTTTACACAGCATCAAAAAACTCCTCGCATCGATGTCAAAGGGCGACATCGTGCCCAGAAAGTATGTTGCTTGTTCTTTGGGCCAAATAAAAACCAGCCTTCTTCGTCACGAGTCGCATCGATCTCTTTTTGATATTCCCTAACAAAGCTGCTGGGCGCTCGGCAAACGGCTTAAATATATAATCACCGACGAGATTATTATATTTGCGCCGCTTGAGGTTCTCTTCAGCCATTATTTAATGCCGGGGTTGATCAAACCATCTATAAGAGGATGGTCATCAGGGACAATGAACTAGTGTTGCCAAACGATCGCTTAAATTGTATCCCGCATCTTATATCTGGCATCCCGGAATAACTTGGTTATGTAATATTATTTAATTTGACGCATCACGTCTTTCTTTTTATTGCAATAACTTACCTGAAATATTGTCAAAAACATACAAAATTATCTGATTTATTATTTGAAACATTCGTTTTTTACCAGTGATTAATGATGCAGTACCCATCGAAGCTGGTGCTCAGACTGATTTATTATAAGCTAAATAGTTCCGTAAAAACTGATTTTAGTTTCAGTAGTAATTCAAATCATATTTTGATTTGTATAATTTGTATTAGTACGAGAGCCCACGACCAAAACCATGTCTCATAGCAATACGGCAAAAACCCTATAAAATCGTTAGATTGTATGATTCTGTACCCGACTAGGTGTGTAGTAACGGTCGAAAGTGTAGCAACTGCGTGGGAGGCCATTTCTGCAGTGTCAAAAAAAAAAGACAGTCGGTATTATAGCAATACGTCTGATAGTAAAAATGTACATAGATTTTATAATTGTATTACGAAAAAGTTTGTTTTCAGACATTTTGCGCGTAGCATATAGCCTGAGCGCATTTTTGAAAATGTCAACAAATTTAGCCGACCTGTATCATAGCAATACGGATAATTTTTTTTTCAACTTTTCGTATCGCTGCCATGATTACCAAAAACCTGTTTTCAGACACTTTAAGTGTAGCATATACTCCCAAAAACGAAAATAACGTTTCGGAGTCGCCTGGCCGACGCCTCTGTTAAATGTTTTTTTAAATTTACAGCCTTCATAGATATTCAAGAATCTCCCTTGTTAATATATGTACTTTGACAGATGACAGATGTCATTACTTATTTCTTTTGTAAAAGTTACTCAAGTGTGCTTTAAATAAAACCAAAACTATCAAATCAATCAGTATTTAATTTCAACAGCCTCAGCGCTTGTTACGCTCCTGCCCCTTTCTTACTATTATACAGCTCACTCGCCAGCTTCCTTTTGTGCGATTTATTTCAGTCCTTCAACTTCAATGTTACGGTTTCGGGTAAATTCTTTGGTAATTATCATCTAATAAATTCAGGGTCGCAACGTATTCATTGGTTTGTAACAGAAATATCAAGATGCCTCAATACGATTTTTAAATGATATCTGAGTATCGAAAAGTTGTCTGATAGAGAAGGTGCTACACTTAATTTGTCTGATATAAATTTTTTGCACATGTGGACAACTTATTTTATCATGTCCAACAATTTTCAGACATATTGCTATGATACCGATCGGTAAAATTTGTTAACATTTTCAAAACGGTCTCAAAATTTAATGCGTTCACATTTCCGTCTGAAAATTGTTTTGTTCGCATCAAATAACCAAAATTTACTAATATAAAAGATTTTCAGACGTATTGCTATGAGACATTTTTTTTGTCTCATTTTTAATTTTTTTAAGTGATTTTACGGGTTTGCGCTACACCACTAACGTCTGAAAAATATGTTTCCGGTATCTCAGAACTATCATTCAACTACAGTCTGCAAATCAGACATATTGTTATGATGCAGTTCGGTAAAATTCTTTGACAATTTTGAAAATTCGGTCAGATCAAACGCTACGCGGAAAATGTCTGATATTGGTATTTTCGAGTTCAGGATAATCGTATCTATCGATTTGATGCGGTTTTGGCCGTATTGCTATGAGACAAAAATTTTGGTCGTGGGCTCTCGTACTATAATGATAGCATCGAAGCTTACTATTACATAATAGCACGCCTATATTACCCAGAAGGGTGTGGCAGTGGTGTACAACCACATTTCACATGTTTAGGTCCCATGGGATAGGGGTTGAGCCTATCGCCATACACCGGGCATAATTCCAACTCCGTGCTCAAGAATTTCCTGTCGGAAAGTTCACAAATAAAACTTTGCCCGACCCGAGAGCTCGCGGTAAGAGACGTATACGCTTACCACTAGACCATCGACGCAGTCATCACATATTTTTATTATACTAAATAAATAGTATCACGGGATAATATTGCTGCTTGCAATAACTATTTTATGATGTTACCAAGTGGTTTTCCATGAGTTTGTTAGATTCCACGGGTATATAATTAAATATTATATCAAGGTAAACAAGGCCATATATAGTATATATATATCCATTTATATATAGCCACTTTTATGTTCAAGTTTTTGTGTTCCGTTTTTGACACGAATACGTTTTTACGAATTTTGACATTGCAAAAATAAAATTAATTAAAACATTATTTTTTAAAACGTACACAGAGAGTTAATTTGGAAGTTTTGCATTTCGTTCGTGGCGGTTCGTGTGAAATAAAAATGCAAAAAGATTCTCACTTTAGAGTAGCCAATACGTGCCACTAGGGATACCGCTAAAATTCACATTCATTTTTAACTAAATTCGCAAACGTGGTCTTAACGTACAAACTCGCACTTAGCTCTCAGGATTTGCGTTTTGTCTCCTCTCATGAGATTCTAAGCTACTTTACAGCATACAGTATTTTTCAAAACGTCTCTAGTTATTGTAAATCGTCTTTTAGCTTTCTGTTCGTTGCTGCCTCGTTGGATTTGTGGTTAGCGTATGCGCCTTTCACCGCCAGGGTTTTGGGTTCGAAACCCCGATTTGTCAATCGAGTAATTCACGAATGGCCTTCTATCAATCAAATTTGGACTTAAACAGAATATGAGAAACGTGGGTATTACACACCTTTATGGGTAATGAAGGGGTGTTGTTATGTTGTGTTTTTATGTTATTATGTCTCTTATTTTCATTAGGTAAACAATAATATTGCCTAGGTGTAGTCGGCAGATCTAACGTAGGACGCGTCTGTTCTCATTATAATATAACGTTACAGGTAACATTAAATGTGTACGTGATCCTCTGTGTAGATATATTTCAGACTCTTTTACCTCCAATACACCGAATATGTTCATGACATTTTCATGACACAAACATGAGATAATAATATAAGTAAAGCGAAAAATGATAACATCACTTGTAAGAGGGTTACTTTAGGCATTCCGATTAAAACACAATGAAACAAGATTCAAAGGAGTACGAGCAATTTGTGTGAACCAATGTCCTTTGAAATATAACAATATAATATTTCTTTCTTTACCCTGGCTTGATTTTATTTGAAGTAGCGGAGGTATCCGTTTGATCAATGTTTGACTCAAATATAGCATTAAATTAAAATTGCATGCTTACTTTATAGATAAACTAGCATAGATAGGTATAGCGTCTCGCGGACTTTTTTGTAGATATTTTTAAGATCTACAGTTAATTAGAACATTTTATGGTTCTATCTTTTATAGTTTTGGCAGCGTACGCAAAATAAGTAACTTTTCTGGTTGACTTGTGTCCAAAAAACCCAAATATCTTACGGAACCCTATTTTGTTCCTTTCGAATGTGTTGTAGCTTTCGAATGGTGAAAGAATTTTTAAAAACGGTCCAGTAGTTTTTAAGCCTATTCATTACAACCAAATAAACAAAGTTTTCCTCTTTATAATATTAGTGTAGATGACATTAAGACATGCTGAAGAATGTTGTAAGAAAATATATTATTAAACTTGTGGAGTTACAAACATTTACGAAGGTGCATGAGTTTATCACCAGCTCTTCTCATGATGCAACACCCACCGGAGCTGGTACTTAGATTGATTTTAATCTGATTCTAAATAGTTGGATTAAAATGAATTCAAAGCCCCGGATGTTCAAGTCATTGTAATAAAATTAGTTTTTTAGTTTTAATAATTAAGCTTTGGCGGCCACTAAAAATCATTGCTATCAGCAATTTCGGTACCGCAGCATTGTAGCCAGAGTGGTCACCATTATTTCCACACTGATACTAACAAGAATTTTTAGGGTTCCGTAGTACCTACAAGGAACCCTTATAGTTTCACCATGTCCGTCTGTCCGTCCGTCTGTCCAAGGCATAGCGACGAAACCGTTGGTGCTAGAAAACTGAAATTTTGCGTAAACATGTATGTTAACTATACAAAGAAAGTCGTAGAATAAAATTTGGAAAAATATTTTTTTTTCGGGTAGCTCCCCTACATGTAAAGTAGGGATGTTTTTTTTTTGTCGCCTACCCCATAGTGTGGGGTATTGTTAGATAGGACTTTTAAAAACGTTTAGGGGTTGCTAAGACAGTTTTTTTGATTTAGAGATCCGTTTGCAGAATAATTAACTTTAAAGAGCAAATTTTTGTTCGAGTAGAGCGTCCCCCCCCCCCCCTTTCAAAGCTAAACTACTGGATCCCAAAATCTGAAAAAAATTGTGTGGGTAGTACATGTAATGAACTTTAAAGGAAAACTATAGCGGATAAGTTCACTTCATTAGGTCTAGAGTAATTGGGGTCCAAAGTGTAAAATGCAGTTACTTAGAATAATTCGTGCAAATTACAAAAACCTTTGAAAGTAATGACTTGTATGAAGATGTTACTTGTTTAATACAGATAGTAAATCCCTTTTAAGTTGAAATATGTTGTTACGACTAGCTACGGAACCCTACTGCGCGAGGCCCGACACGCACTTGGCCGGTTTTAAAGTTTAGAATATATTTTTTTTGTTATGCTTGATGTATCTGAGTGCGAAAGAAAAATACTTTTCTTTCTTTCTAGTGAAATCTTGTATTATTATTTGTAATGTTTTGACGTGTTCAACCGCCCACTGGGACCAATTAAAATGAATGAATAGATTCTTTGAATATTTGCTACGTGGAATTGAAAACAAAACAGTACATCAAACGTGATTACACCAGAGGCTTCTCTTTATTCTCTGCCGTGGTCGTTTTGGGTCAACAATTTTCCTGTTCTATTTGTTTACCATCAAACTAGGTCACACAACAATATGACTTATCACATCAAAACAAATAAAAAAAAATGAATGCCTGTTTTTAATGTCATTATAACAATGTCTTTTCAATCATGTGTAGTTGTTCGCACGATACCTTTGCCTAAAAAACAGTTTTAAAAATGTTTGTCTGTCTGTCTGTTTGCAACAGCTAATCTTCTTAAAGGCTGGATCGATTTTTATACAAATTTTGATGCAGGTCACTGACTACAAGGCTCGCACATAGGCTACTTCTTATTGGTGTACCTACCACGCAGACGAAACCGCAGGCGAAAGTTTGTTTGTTTGAGAGCGCTAACCTCGAGAACTACTTGTCGAGATTAAATGACTATTTTTGTGTTTGATAGTCTAACTCTCAATCAAGGTCTTAAGATATTTTACATAACGCTTAACTCTACGAAAGCTGAGCAGTAAGATTGAACACGGATCAAAGCGCGGGAGCAGCTACTACTTAATACAATGAACTCCACGAGGATGAAGTCGCGCATTTATAAAGTCATGGAGTCATTATATACTCCCTCGCATTTTAGTCACAAACAAACGAAAACTATTAGTTTTCTCTAAACATTACACACCAGAGTGCCTCTTACAGAAAGTATCGCGAACTAAAATTTGTATGGAAATAATCCATCATCTAACAGAACTGTCGGTGTCATAGTTCTAAAAAACTATTTTTTTTTTTTATATGGCAATCAGCCGATACTTTCAGAAAATTTTGCTGTGTCATGTAATGGCTACACATGGATTTTAAGACTAATTTATAATATATTATTTACAACATATCCGTACGGAGACCATTGATGTTTGGATCTAGAACAACAGAAATATTAGTTGATACACCATTATATAACAGACACAGTAAAGACAGACAAATTATACAATACTTATTATAATTTTATATTGTTAGCTAAAATAAATTTAATAAAAGCATTAATCATATGGGGATTTGTAAAAAGGAAAGGAGATGACGGACATTAACAGGTTTTTGGATTTTCAATTTCGAAATTACTTGATCAATAAAAAACTATTAAACTCGTACTAAGCCCCCTGACACGTAAATTGTCAGTTGTCTCAATATATATATAAACCATAGAAATCTTAATAACTAGTCAATAGAAATGCTATCGACTATCTTTTAACACTGGGACGCATGTCGCCGGTTTTCAAATACCACTACATAACCAAACAATAAAAACACAATTTCGCCTACACATACATTTTGTATTCCTGCAAACAAAATTATTCTTTTTGCGATGACATTAAGCAATATTTTCTAAAAACAAATAATCTTTAGGCGTCCCAAACAACACTGGTAACCACGACAACTCCTCAACTCGCACTTCACGCGGTCACGCGTCTCTGACATTTCTATTGCCTTGTTATTAAGATTTCTATGATATAAACGTATCGAAGCCTATTTGCGTGGCATAACATCAAAATAACCCGAGTATTATCGATGCCATGCCATGGCACGTCTTTCTAGTGGTTTCAAGCCTGGCACAATTTACTAAATCTTACGTTTCAGCAGCTCAACTATTTCCAAAACTAATTTCATGCCGGCGGTTAAATGATCACACCGCTCAAATATCATTACCACCCGAGTAGTTCGGGTTTCGCTCTCACAGTTCATTAGAGGGACGTAAAAGCTGATTTATATGCAGTCCTCCAGCTTCCTTTCGATTAAATTGGCAGCGAGTGCCAAGTCGTTGTTCACTGCAATAACTCGGTAGATCAGTCATCTTTGCGATATAAAATACCGCTTTAATGTGAAATAAATATAAAGAAAAATTGTTCAAGTTTAACTGTACGAAATTTCGTGTTTCTAACTTCAAAAATGGGCGGTTTTACCCTCGGGGAGACAATATAAAAAAACTTCAAAAATGAACTCAATTTTAACTCCATCTGAGTGGAGTTGCCAAAAATCCCTTTTTAGTGCATTTCTAGCCCCAGCGGTTTGTCACTTAGTGTTGAATCAGTAAGTCAGTCGGGTGAACAATTATGTGAGTATTGATTTTTGGTATATATATTCCGAATTACCTAGCACCTTTTGAATATAAATTGAATTGAATCTGAGTATTCACACAATTATGTATTGGACGTGATCTCAAACCCACACCATTAAAGTAAGAATTGAATAAAGTATGAATTATAGTGAGGTTGTGTAACTTACAACACTCCACAGTTGTCACTAAATTAAAATGAAAAGTATTATTTATCAAATAAAGAGGAATTATTTTACGGTTATAGAAAGAAGAAGAAGAAAGAAAGAAAATTATTTTTTATTTTCTTACATAACTAACATATATATACAGCAAAAAAAACAGGTAAACAATAAACAAATATGTAAGAAAACAGTGGCGGTTGCTCAGCTTTAATGCTGTGGAGTCTTGCATTTCTGCAAAACTTTCACAGCGCTGATTTTCAGCAACCACCACGGTTGACGGCACGAACAGAAAACAGGTACAGTAACATATAAAGAGACAGTGACGTAAAATTAAATTAAGCTAAGTTCGAGAAAACACAAAAATATACACTTAAAAGAATAGGTACATTATACGAGAGAATAATATATAATAAATAATAAAACATAAATTAGGTTATAAATACATGCTTAGAAAATTATAATTTTATAATATATGGTTACAAAGTAGTTACACAGACGGCAAGAAAAAAAAAAAAAAAAGAAAACAAAACAAATAAAAATAGTAAATTTAAAACAATTATTATCTAGATATTATCTAACTAAACTAATCATAATATAATAAACATAAAAAATATACGGATGGCGCTAGTATCGCCTTGCGCTGGCGACGCGACGACAGTTGGTACACTGTTTATGGCCTGCCTGACCAATCACAGTGAATGTCAGTTTAACGCTTAATTGTCTTTTCCGGTTAAAATACTTCGCATTCTTTGCAGTGTTGAAATAATATCAAAGAATTTGTAAACAAGAGAAAAAAAAAAAAAAAAAAAAATGTGATTGTATTTTGTGTATTGAGTTTTGTGCTGTAAGTAAAGAGTTGTGATGTTGTAAAATATACTTTATTGTGGTGTGATCGTCGTGTGAAGATGTGTTATTTAATTTTTCAAGCGGAGCGTCCTTTTTGTGGAGATGGAACATTTTTTGTTGTACGAATAGAGGTAAGAAATTCAAATTGTGTATTGTAGAATATTAGAATTGTATAATAAATTAGTTGAAACTCTTTTATCCTGGGGATAAAATGCCAACGTTATTTCTATATAGCATTATTTGTTTGTACCTTTTCTGTAACACAACGCCATCTTTGGTGTGTTTATTCGCGTTTATTCATAAAAATAAACTGAAAACACATCCATAATCATGAGTGACGAAGAGTTACTATTAGGTCAGTTTGATTGTATCATTTAAAATTATAGGTATTGAAAAATTAATATTTTGAAAAATTAATATTATCTTATCTTTATTATAATATTATAATATATTTACTTTATTTACTATTAATTACTATATTTATTTACTATATTTATTTACTTTATTATAATATACTAGCGACCCGCCCCGGCTTCGCACGGGTACAATGCTGATACTAAATACACTACAGAAAAACTGTGAACGTTGTATATAAACACAGTGGCCCGCTCCGGATTCGCACGGGTATATAATAATAATATATTATAGCCTATGTCACTCACTGAAAAAATGATTAAAATCGATCCAGTAGTTTTGATTTATTCATTACTACCCGTGGCCCGCACGCGTTAAATTAGGAGTAAAACAATTCCCCTTTCCCTATACCATGAAGATTTCCTGCTATCTTTGGAATATTCATACACAACATTTTTACTTATTTACTTTTTACATTTCTCAGCTCTATTTTTATCCCGAAGCTGACTGAGTCGAGCCTCACGCTCTATTGACGATTCTCTGTCCCTCTGAACAGGCTCGCTCCCGCGCCGCCCCGACCGGCCGATACCGCCGCAAACTCTACGTCCCGCAATTTTTAAATCTGTAATATCTTCGAAAATATTCATTTAAATCACATGCTGTAAACGGCAATTTTGATTTACATGAAATGCACAACGTATCTAATGTATTTAATTGGATAAGTAATGATACTGTATCGTTTAAAATAGCTTGGTAAATAACCCATATTTTTTTGTGAGTGAGATGGTTATAGTAAGTTATAGACAAGTTCATATAGGTACGCTTTATTCAGCCAGTCCTAAGCCTGGAAAAAGTATGAAGGGAAGATCAACAAAACCTGGAATTATAAACCTAAACAATATTTTTTTATATTTTTTTCCGAGTGGAGAAACGGTTTGGCTTCATTCACGCGCGGCGGAGGAAGAGCAGCCATAAATGGCGTTTCTGTCCGAGGATTAACCTTGAAACAATTGTTGCAAAGACGGAAGCGGTGTTTGACCACGCTGCGTCCAGAAACTATCCAGAATTTCTGTCGCAGCAGCGAAAGTAACAGCTGCGGACCAGCATGTAAGTATTTTTTATGATGATAATCAATTATAAGATTGACAATGTGATGTTTCTTAGGAAGCAAAATGGGATGCCTACTATCAAATGCGAGCGAAGGTTTTTCAAGGCGGCCACCCACGCGAAGAATGTCTTTATCTAAGAAAGGAGAAAGCGGAAGAAGTGATTTAGAGACATGGCGGTTTTTCAAAAGTGCGTGAATATCCTCATGGAAGTACTGACTTTGCAGTGCTTTTATAATAGCGGTCTCGGCAAATTCGAGTTGTGAAAGAGGCATCCTTTCGGAACGCGGGAGTTTTCCTGACAAGCGATAAATGTAAACAACAATGCGTAGAAACTTAGACCATGAAGAAGTACGCTTGGCTAGCGTGCAGAGAAAAGGTTCTGGTTTTTCTGTCGTGACAAATATGTTGGACTGTTTTTTGAGCTCCAGAATCTTCTCGTCCTGCGCGGGATCGAATATGAAGCGATTGATAGGCCAAGTATGTACTGGATCTCGAGCCCAAGTAGGCCCGTGAAGCCATAGCGGGTGGTCTAGCAGTTGAGCGGGAGTAAGTCCACGACTAATACAGTCACTGGGGTTTTGCGCACTTTCACAGTGATAAAACTGTTTAGGACTAATATTATCCTGTATTTGAGCGATGCGGTTTGCGACAAAAGTGTCAAAACGATGCGGCATCGAGTGTACCCAGTATAGGGCGACAGTCGAGTCGCTGAAAGCAAAAATGTCATCAATACGACAGCGGGGAGAGATTGTGTCGATAACGAAACGCAACAATCTCGACAATAAAACAAGAGCGGTAAGCTCTAAGCGAGCCAAACTAACATTGCGAAGGGGGGCAACTTTACTTTTGGCGCCGATCAAATTAACCTCGTTCGAGCCAGAAGCAGATTGAACACAGAGATACACGGAAGCGCCCATCGCTTTTTCGGATGCATCTGCGAAACCTAAAATAATAATGCGGGAGTTATGGGCCACACCCAAAAAACGCGGGAGTTTAAATTTTTGAAGAGCGGGTAGCTCAGAAAGGAAGCGATTCCAAGCTAAACAAATGTCGCGGGGCGGTGTGTCGTCCCAGTCAATCTTTGGTGTAGCGGCCCAAAGAGCTTTAATTAAAAGTTTTGCGTGTAGAATAACTGGGGCACAATAGCCATTAATGTCCCATAACCGGGCAATAGTGGAAAGCATGAGTCGCTTAGTACATTTCGATTGCGGGTTAAATTTTACGGCGATTGAAAACTCATCCTCAGTTGGGGACCAAATTAAACCAAGCAGCTTTAAATTGTCGCCCTTATCAAATTCAATAGCTGAAGACAAGCGATTGTCAGCCGGAATAGCTTTAAGTACCTCCGACGAATTGCTGACAAACTTAACAAGATCGAAACCTCCACGTTTAAATAATTCGATCAAATCGAGTGCGAGTTTTATACCTACTTGTTCCGAGCCTACGGATACTCCTAAATCGTCCATATATAAATTTTGTGAGGCTATCTCCGAAGCAAGCGGAAAGTCAGGTTCATCGCGCGCCAGCTGTCTCACGGTTCGCATTGCTAAGTAGGGTGAGCAGCGCAGACCGAAACAAACGCGATTAAACTGATAAAGTTGTGGGGATTCGTCCTCATCGAATTTATAAAATATATTTAAGAAGCGGCTGTCATCATTGCGGATACCGATAGCTAAAAACATTTGCTTAATATCGGCTGTAAGCGCTACAGGAAACAATCTAAACTTTAAAATAATTGCGGTTAAATCAGCTTGTAAATTAATACCAGAATGTAAACAATCATTTAACGATACGTCAGTGTCTATGCACTTCTGCGAAGCATTCAATACGACCCGAACCGGTTTGCCGGGGCGCTCGATTGCGTGGTGCGGGATTACGTAAAAATTGTCAGTAGGTAAATAAACAGATGCGCGTGAAATAATATTGCGGTGGAGATAATCTAACATTACATTATCATATTCAATTTTTAATGCGGGGTTCGTCTGAAACCGGCGTTCAAGACTAGTATAGCGGCGCAGAGCAATTGTTTTCGAGTCACCTAATAATGTGCTCGACTTTGAAAAAGGTAATGCTGTAACATAATGTCCCTTATTGTCGCGACGCGTATTTGACAAATAAAAGTCTTCACATTCTTGTTCAGCCTTAGATATGTGAACTTTGTTCGGTACTGACTCGAGTTGCATAAACTTAGTCATTAATGACTCGATCGATTCGTCACTGGAAGCGAAAAATGAATGACAGCTGTCGCGCGACGAGTCATTGACCTGCGTTAGCTCGGCAATAGATCCGAAAACTACGTATCCAAAAATGGTTTCCAAAGCGTCAGGTCTACCGGGCGGGCCTAGGATGCGTCCAGGTCTTAAGATTTGTGCGAAAACTGCGGCTCCGAGTATCATATCAATGTCACCCGGAATATAAAACTGCGGGTCAGCCAACTCTAAATTATGTAAGTAAGATACAGGGGATATATCAAATTCACTACTCGGCAAACTGTCTGAAATCTTTTTAATTACGAGCGGTTGAACAAATAAGCTGCATGTCTTATCACGCTTTGAATATAGTGTTACATTTGCTACACCTGATATAGGCTGAGAGCTGTTGCCGATTCCATTCACCGACTTATCTTCACAATCATTATAAAAGCGGATATTTAACATTTTACAAGCGCGGCGAGTAATGAAGTGATTTTGACTTCCATTATCAATTAAAATTCTTATTTGAGACATTGAACCGTCATTACGTATGACGTCAGCGAGAGCGGTACCTAATAAAACTCTTTGAGTTTTTTGCGGATTTCTATTATTTGAACTCATACTACAAAATGGAGCTTGATTACTAATTGGTTTATTAGAAGTAGAATTTAATGAGTCTTTATTAGTTTGAGCCGTAGCTCTTGTACTATTTGATGAGTTATCATGCGATGCGGTTGCGTTCGAAGGGGCTAATGATTCATTTTTAGACTCCGTGAAATGTAAAAGGGTATGGTGAAAACCAGAACAATTCTTACAGGTCGATTTAGACTGACAGGAACTTGAAAAATGTTTTGTTGATAAACAGCAAATACAAGCGCGTATCTTTTTTATGTAATCGTAACGATCAAGCGGGGTAAGATTAATAAATTTTGGACAGGTATAAAGTCGATTGTGATCGGACTTATTACAAAGTATGCAGTTACCGTTATCAGCGGCTTTGTTTACTACAAATGCGCGCGCTTGGGTTTTATTGTTCTTGGCGGCAGAGGTACTTGCATTAGTAACTCCGGTGCGAACTAACACCCTTATGCGTTCTCTAACAAAAGAAACTATGCTATCTAGTGTAGGTATATCACTATTTCTGTTTTCCATTTCGAAAAGTCGCGCGGTTTCTTTATCCAAGCGTTTTAATAAAGCATGTGACATAACAAAGTCGCAAAGGTTAGGTATTTTTAAATTACTTAATGCGAGATATGAATTAGAAAACTGATCGATTAATGCCTCCAGGCTAGACGCCGTAGGTGCAATAACCGGCTTCAATGAAAACATCTGTTCAATGTATGTGTCTGCCAAACTTCTTTTATTTTCATATCTATCTATCAAAGCCTTATAGATAGTATTATAATTATCTGCGGAAGCAATAAAACCAGCATATACTGAACGAGATTTGCCTTTAAGTTTACTGGCTAAGTAAAACATTCTTTCAGTATTATTAAGTGAAGTATTTAAATGTACTGCATTATGGAATGTCGCGTAAAAGAGTGGCCATTCAGACTGGCTCCCATGAAAGTCGGGGATCTCCACTCTGGCGAGGCGGACGGTTTGTGATGGTTTTACGCTGTCTACCTTCGGTGCAATATTGTGCGCGGGTTCTAACTGATTTTGTTTGCGTTTGACACGACAGTATAAATCTTCAAATGCTAGCCATTTATTAAAATTGGGTGTGTACTCCTTATCAATTTTAAGCGAAAGTGTATTCATTTCTTGAATACATTGTTGAAAATTATTTCTTACTTGGTCGAGCGTTTCGACCGAGCAAAGAAAATCCTCTATTGATTCAGGATCCACTAAATTGCATGATTGATCGTATATTTGTTGCATACGTTCAAAATAAAGCTGACGTTGGCTTTCTAATATTTTTAACTTTTGTTCGTTAGAAGACGACATTATTATAAAAATAAAATGAACGTTCTATGAATAAAATTGATAAAATAAAAATGCGGGTAACTCCGTTCAGAGATAACGGGTCGAATGGAATGCGATGCGGAAATATAATTATAATGTAATGCGAAATAACACAAAATATAATGTGTTATTTTAATAGAACACTAATAATAAAATGCGGTAACACAAATAATTATGTGCTAAATACGAATGTCGTTGTTGGTTCAAACGGCAATGGCGCCGTATCGCACGAAGAAAAAATGGCGACAATGTTAAGCGAAAAAATGCAGATTTTGATGCGGGAAAACTAATAAAATTATCAAAATCCGGCTCGAAGGACCATTTAATGGGGATGAAAATTGTGTCTATTAAATTTCGAAACAAATCACCACCATGCGGATGGCTCTTGATAATTTTTAGTTTGTAAGCGGCGTGCTTATATGAAGTAGGTACTTATGCCGAAACGGGAAAGATGGTCTTATTCGAATGAACAAATGAATCCACATACCATTCTATCGCCTTCCCGGGAGTCCTGGTCCAGATCTAGGATGTAGCACTTCACAAGCACAGTTTTTGCGAATTAAAATTAGTTCATGCAGCGATCGATATTCGTATCAACGGTGCGCGGGCGGGGATGCAACAGCGGAATGCGCGTGCGGTTCGAAAGACGTTTGAGGTGTCACTAGTGCGTGTCCTGGCTCCTTATTACCAAATAAGGGCGTGAATAGTCCACGCGTAACCACCAATAGCAGCGCAGTATGGCGGTGTTATGAAGAACGATAAAATAGCATGTTTAAGAAACAAATGTGCATTCAAAAAAAAGAACCACGCATCAAAATCCGTTGCGTAGTTTTAAAGATTTAAGCGCACATAGGGATATAGGGACAGAAAAGGCGACTTTGTTTTATACTATGTAGTGATACATGAAAACCTTCCTCTTGAATCACTCTATTCATTAAAAAAACGCATCAAAATCCGTTGCGTAGTTTTAAAGATTTAAGCGCACATAGGGACAGAAAAGGCGACTTTGTTTTATACTATGTAGTGATGATATCTTTGCCATTTTTACAATCTTAAAATATTTCAATGCTCAATTAAAAAAAGGTTTTTATTTAACGTTATTTTTCAGACTATATTTTAATTTTGGTGAGAATAAAATCTTCCGAACCGCGTATTTCTAAAAGGAGGGCCGAAGATCATTGACTGCAGTTTTGGTAAAATAAACAGAAACAATAATTTAATATTTGTTTGTAATCTTACACTGCTGACTTCAATCGCTTCGGGAAAAAACAAATCTGTTTATCCTGGTTACGTGGATTTTCCTTCTTCAAGATAAACAGGGCTTTATTTCTTTATGAAATATTGAAGATAAGGATCATGTTGCTATTGATATTGATATACCTTTTCATAAATCTATAAAATCTCTAAAGTATAATATTGTTTCGTAAAACAAGACCAACAGAGAGCTTTCCAGCCGCAAAAATATTTTATGTAATGATTTTTTCATTTCGAGATGTTCAGGGTGGATGCTACATTTTTTAAAACCACAGATTCTTGATTCTTCGTTTGTGTTCAATTCCACAGGTCATAATATTGTTTACGAAAAATATAAAACCGAAAATATTTAATCGATGATCACAATGAACAAGAATCTTTTCCAAAAAAAAATAAATTAACCTTCGTAAATGAACTCTCTCCATATCTAAAAACTGTGGTTTGCGATATGCAGCAATTCATCACAGAGATCACAAGCCCGTAAATATACTTCAAGCAACTACAGCTTAACGAGAAGGATTGATCACGGGCGCTAAATTACGGAACCCGTAAGTTAAAAGCAAACTATCCGACACGATACTCGTTCAGTTTGAGCTTTACTTTATTACATTCCGGTCATGTCTTATTGGTTATTTAGTAGAGGTATTGGATATCTCGTTAACTTTATTTATTAACGCAAAAGTTTGAGAGAATGCATGGATGTACGAGTATCGGTAGGTATTAGAGATGTGCCTACTAGTCGGCTAATAACGTCGACTTTCCTATAAAGGCCAATAAATTTGTATAATAAGTGCTATATTATATCTTGGACTGCTTTGAAATAAACTGGATGTGGTCGTGCAATAAACAATACAAAATCTAACGGTTTTCAATACGCTGACCAGCCGTAACGCCAAAGAGTCGGCCACTTTTGCTGTTGTCGACTCCGGAGGTATGGATGTTTGTTACGCCTTCATGCAAAAACTAATGGCAAGCGTATACTATATAACAAGCAGCCTCCTCTTAGATGTAAAATAAAAGAGCATCCCTATTAACCAAGTTCTGAAAGGGCTAAGAACAGATCCACAGTAGTATAGACTTGGGTAGGTACTGCATCGGCCACACATCAATCGGATCACCTTTAATATTGAGACGAAAGAACGGTAATTGTTTTACATTTTGTTGTTTCTATTTCATAAAGATAAATACAAACAATACTACTATAATTTAGTAACATTTGGTATTGAAAGAAGGACCACTTAAAATCGCCTGTGATATTAATCTGACGTTCCTGTCCTGGGATACAGTGCTGGTGGAGCATTACAAAGGAGAATGCCGGGCGACTCGGGTAAAGCAAAATTCCGAGACAATCTCGGCCGTATGGCAACCATCGGCTTAACTCGACTTGCCTGCTAGATTGTCCCCGCGGCAGGGGCGTGAGTTGCCGTCTTATGCTTACCTATATCAATAAACCCTAATATTTTAAGAAACAAAATGCTGCTGGTTTGTTTAAAGGCATCGTGGGACAATTTATAAAGAATAATGCGTCTAGACACCGTAAAATGGCATCATTCAAAAGTTCTACCAAATTGAAACATCAATATCTTTTAACAACATTTAAATTTATTTATACTAAAGAATCTTCAGTTCGTACTTTATACAGTACTTGTTTGAATATAACATCCATACTCTATACTGATATTATAACATAATATAACATCATGCCATGGCAACAAGGCAGAGGTGTTTATACACACCCTCAACCTGCTATGTGAGCCTTTTGCCATCGACAGGGCACAAATCCAACTCCATGCCGCTTTTGAGATTTTCCTGACAAAAAATCCCAAATAACACTTTTGTGCGACTCGGGAATCGAACCCGAGAGAACGCATTGAGCTACTATTTGGCGGCAGCTTAAGGACGAGACGGTGCTTCAGCCGTCAAGAGCTTAACCACCACTCAGTTAATATTAAATTAAATGAGAGTGCTTCCTTGTCAACAATAATCATGAATTATAAACTTGGTCCGATTTCCCTAAGATGTTCACAAATTATTATAGGTAAACTTGAAATATGTCAAAATTGAAGCTCTTAAGTACTTTTAGCACAGTTTGTACGAACAAAAACGTTTTGTACCCACATCATAAACATTTCATAACCAGAACCTTTCGTGGACCGTTCCACTTTACACAAGATTAAAAGATAAGCTCACACAATGAATAAACAATTCTTACAAACAAACAACAAAGTTACGAGAATAGAAATTTGTGAATATATTATTATGTAGGCTTTAAGCGGAATTTAAACACATACTCAAATGTTTTCTTCAGTATTTTGTCAAATAAAGGTCCTCTACTCATTGGTCGTTGTCGTCGTCCGTTCCGCGCATCTATGATTTGACATCTATATGACGTGCAAGAGCGGCGCTCTTACACATTTGGCAGTGGGGGGTGCCTGACAATGATTATTAGTCAATTTAAATGTTACAATTTATTGACCGAGTATTGCATTTTTTAGAGGACGCAACTTTATTTTTGGGACAAGTGGGGGGGATTATTGGCCTAAGGTATTTTTTTTTGAAACGTTCATAAAAGGTAAAAAGCAAAAAATATAAAATATAGCATAGTTGAGATATCGCGAAAAAAGTGTTTTCATCCCTTTTTCAAGATGGCGGCCGGGGAACAAAGGTGACCCCAAAAACTTAAGATTAAGCTTCTATTGGCCACCCTCCC
This sequence comes from Hypena proboscidalis, assembly GCA_905147285.1. Classification (NCBI taxonomy): domain Eukaryota; kingdom Metazoa; phylum Arthropoda; class Insecta; order Lepidoptera; family Erebidae; genus Hypena; species Hypena proboscidalis. Next base: position 8,165,265 of record LR990130.1, read on the forward strand.
ACATGTCCTAAATATAAAATTACGTCCTCTAAAAAATGCAAAGCTCAGTTAATATTTTAATGGACTGTATATAGTATTTTTGTTTTAAAGAAAAAAAAAGTAAATAAATCAGATGTTGTTTTTCGTAAAAATAAAAGTAATAGCCGGCATGAATGTCGTAATCCACCCTGTATAAAGGAAAAAGGCAGAATTTATACCGAAACATCAATGAATGTTATATCACCCATAAAAAGATTTTATTATCTTCTTCTTAACTCAGGAACTGTTCAACAAATATTGTTATTGGCGTTTTTATCTTTTTAGGTACTTAATTTCAATCAAGATATTGATTAAAGACAAAAGCCTCCCACTTTTCTTAATATGGATTGGTCTAGTCATAACAGCCTATTGATATTATGATTGATTGATCGGAACATGACTGTCTACTCAGAATCCGATGATACATAGAGGAAGTATTATTATGAAACTTGATATGTTTGCCGATCTTCACATAAGGTGTACAATAAACACGCTACTAATTTAATGAACTTTTTTTTTACCTTCATTGTTTCATTGTTGGGCAAAGGTCTCCCCCAGAGACTTTCATTCTTCTCCATCCGTAGCTTTTACCTGTCCAAGTCATCGCGCCAGCCTCGACGACGACCCGGTTCTGCGGCATTTATTCTGTCGCGATTCTTGATATTAATTTAAAACATAACTTATCATCAAATTCAAATTACAATTCCAACTCCATGGTGTTATCTCCACTTTGCCCGTCCCGGGAATCCAACTCGAGACCTCGCGGAAAAGACGCATGTGGTAACCATCGAGACAGTAAGCTTAAAAAAAATAAAAACATTTGCTTTCATATGCGTCTTCTTTTCGATTCAACATCATAAGAATCACGGATTCTGAGATATAATTGTTTTCGTGTCCCACTCTCGCAGACGTCTAGTAGATTCCACGGATCTGTGCTAATAATATACGTCCTTATTGGTAAATATGTCTACGGGCTTGAATCTCTACAATTTATTTTTAAATAAATCGCAATCTCCCAGTATGTGAAGCATGAGAGAGATTGAGACAGGGCAATTTAGTTGCAAAGTGTAGTTGGCAAATCGCTAGCAGCACTGAGTTGGAATTGTCCCCGGTGGATGATGATAGGCTCACCCGATATCCTATGGAACCTAAACCACAGAATAATAAGTACAAGTACCTAAAAATAACAGGTGAAGTGTGGGTATTGTACACCTCTGCCTCACCCTTCTGGGTAATATAGACGTGATGTTATGTTATGTTATGTAATTTGCAAATACAAATTACTTGTCATCTTGTTAAGCCCCTCCCCCTCCTCCTAGGAGGAAGTTTACGAAATGATCCCTCTTTCTCCCATAAACGATAGTTATGGTAAGCACCCTGAAACAGAAGGCGATGAACTAGCGGCCAACCTTGGCCATTAAGATATCCAAAGTAAGAAGATTGCGCTAATATTCCTGAAAATGGATTATATGTGAATTACTAATACGTACAAACGTATAAGCATACATACTTGAGAAACCATGTGAAAAAATCGCATTGCTTATGGTATGGTATTGTGGAAATAAGTAACTAAGCGAAAACGCATAATAAATTATAGTTTGCAGCGCTCGTACGCCAAAACTATTGAATTGTATGTATTGTATGTATTTAATTATATGTATAATATATTGACAAAAATAGTTTGTTAGACATTAATTGTATAAAATTCTCTTGAGTTTATTTTGTAAAAATATTTTTAGCGTAAAATTAATCGGAAAGTAATTATCGTCAAAAAACTGAAACAAGACGCCATTTTGCCAATATGGCGGTGGCGCAAGCGGTAAAGTTAAAATTCGAAAAGAGCACATTAAAATCTATCAGATCACTTATTTTTAAAACTCTTGACAAACTTGCCAGGTAATGTATGGCGGGCTCGACCAAATGATTGTACTATAATAAATTAAGCAGAATAACTGAAGAACCCCTCCAATATATCAAAGAAAACGTTATTCCTTTCAGTTGTTATAATGTACCAACAATATACTGATATGTGGCTTTTTATTTTGGGTCCGAAAAAAAAACTGAATGTTCATATACACAGTAAGCTATGAGTCAGATTGAAATCCAACAAAAAGAATGAAGAGAATTTCAATTTTGTAAATTAAGCAGGCGCTCATAAATTGTGTTCATATGAATAAAATACAGAGGCTTAAGGTTTATTATTACTGGGCGGAAGATTGGTAAGTAAGGATTTACGAAACGTTACCTTGTCATCAATAATTCAACACCTGAGCCCGATTCGACGATTGAAGGCACTATTTTGTTGAATAACCCGTTTTTGTAGTGAATGAGCTTTTAAGCGATGAGATGATACTGATGAGATTTACGTGGCTTAAAGAGTGATTAGTCTAAATTAGGTGGATGAACAAGCAGAGAAAGACCTATGAAAAGATAATTAATGTTATAGCTGTAATTTTACTAAATATTTAGCTGACTCGGTGAACTTCGTACCACCACTATCCACCATTTCAAAAGTCTAAAACTTTGCAAAATCAAGCAGCCCAATTTCAATTAATCATAAACTATAATTTGCATTTTATAACTTTTAAGTTATAAAATATATATAAAACTATTTAAAACTTTTTTTATAACTCCTTTTTAAGATAATTTTTTTGATGACATGTGTTGGTGTCACTCGTTTTGTGAACGAAAGAAAACTAAAAATTGCTTTTGCTAATCTGAAACTGGCATTGAAAACGCCGCCATCGAAAATCTTCGTACCCCGAGCTCCTTGACATTTATCTTATTGCGATAATAGCGAAATCAATAATAAAAGCATTCAATATTTACGTTAAACCCCAACCATTAAGGCGGAACAATTGCTTGAGTGTTTTCGACACTAAAGTACTATGGGCTTAACTTTAACATTATTAAGTTTTAATCTATTATTATAGACAAATCATATCTAAAACACTTAAATGCATGTTTGTTGTGGCGGCCTTATCACTTAACGCGATCTCTCCCAAGCAAACTTGGTATGAAACGAGGTGAAAATGAGATTATTTCGACTTTTAGTCAAAGTCCTTTGAAGTTTTTGTACAGACAGCAACAGAAGTAGCTACACATCAACAAATTTTCAAAGTCGCTTAATGCTGAAAATCTTAATTATTTCATGATTGGATATTTATATTATCGTTTTTATTCACCTACAATCGAGTTCATTCATAATGCGTTGTCATTTTGAAACCTTATTGTAGAGAAAACATGATCCATATGCATTTTCTGATGCATTTCCATATCCTCTTATGATAACATTTGGATTTAAAGATTATTACCTTTTACTTGGAGCATACGTGGATCACAAGTTGTTCCTGATACTTATCGCCATTTCATCCAACCTAAGTTGATCTTATTTTTATTAAAACTGACGTGAGTTTGATGAAATACTGGTGTTACTCATGTAATGTTGGTCTATTTGGTCGACCGCAGTTTCACCTATACTTTTAGGCATTTTCAAGAGAGTGCGACACGTCGCACCTGAGTCGCAGCCAGTCTTGCACTAACTCAGACCGCGGTCGACTAAATAGACCAACGTGAGTAACACCCGTATTTCATAATTTGATTAAGTTGATCTTCTGTGTAATATCGCGGTCTATCTCACCATCTCCTCGGACCAGTGACCCGAGGTATCGAAAATTGGAGCAATTGGCCAAAGGTGTTCCAGCGAGAGTAATAGGTATGTCACTAAAAAAACCGCCAAAATCTCTGAACAAGTATTCTGTATTGGTTCTGCTTAATTTCATGTCAACATTCTCGAGTCTAGCAGTCTCCAGGCGGAGACTGCTGAGAGAGAATGTAATAAATAGAAATAGAAAGCATTTATTCCGATCACAAGCACAGGACAACATAAAATAAAAAACAGAGAAGTACACAATACTAGAATACCTATTAAGCGACGTACAAGATATATACTTAAAAGCTAATAAATGTAGCATGCTGCCTCTATGCTGGAATCGGAAAGGTCCCCAACTCAGTTTTAGCTGAAATGGTGCAACACCACACAGCACTGATTTTCAGTTGGTGGCCTGACTAAGTGACGTTAATGTAAGCTTTAGTGTAAAAAAAATATTGTGTATATAACACGTGTTAAAACGAAGGTGTAACATTAACCAACAACGAATGTACACCTACCGATCAACCTAAACAATTCCAGTTTAAGTCATCTCGCACTGCACGGTAGCCATATACAACGCGAAACCATTTTATACTGGTTATGTATAAGTTGTTGTGTAGCCGTCTGTACATAAATTTTCAATTTTTTAATTACTCTTCAGTCTACATTGAATGAAATATCGAGGAATTTTTTGGTACCGTTAGTAATATATCTCTCGACACATCAGATTTTTTAAATCAAATGAGAAATAGTTTTCTTTGTAGTTTTTTTTCATGTTAATGATATCCATGAGCATGTTTTATCTCATTTTAGATTATATTTGCTTGTACAATACCGATAAGTCTAATAACGATATTTTATTTATTTATTTATTAAAATATATATATAAAAAAGGTATTAAAATTTACTTTCTATGCTAACTAGTGACTTGTATGATTTCGGCCGACACACAAATCACAAAATAAATACAACCACACAAGCTTAGAACCAATATTCACGTCAAATCACACGAACATGTATTTAGACGCACACAGTTAACCACACGGTGTCATTGTCAAATTTCTATAGAAAAATAGAGTTTCAAACGATTTTTCTTGACAACTTCATCGCGTTTTGATTCTGTAAAGAAAACAGTTAATTTGCACATTTTAGTGCACCCTTAGATAGATAGATAGAGAATTCTTTATTGTACACAATGAAGAAGTACATAATTGTGATACACAGTCTAATTAAAACATACACAATGGGCGGCCTTATCACTTATAAAGTGATCTCTTCCAGGCAACCTTTGGATGGACGGAAATAAGTAAATAGAGATGGTCAGTGGTGTAGTATACTAAATTAAGAAAGTAGACTCAGCTAAAAATAATGTGTATACATACGTGTATAACACATACGTACTTAAATATATCATACAGGCCGAAATAAAATATATATATAAATAATATATCTTTATAAATAATATATCTCACAGAATATTTCACTAATAAGAATGTGTAAAAAGTATAATTTAGTATGCTCTCAAACAGATATTTTTCAGGACGTACTCAATAAATTTAAAACATCATTGTTTAATTTAGAATATTCATAGTTATAAACTAGTTTACTTTAGGCACCTAATTTATTCTTATTTAATTTAAATTTTATCTTATAATTTAGTTGTTAAATTCCTTTAGTTCTATGTTTAACCTACTACCTTTCTAGTTGAAGCTTGTCGCGGCAATTCGACATAAATGAAAGAAGGATTGTTTGCAAAAAACTTGGTTTATTACAAACTAACTTAAAATAACGTACAATGTTGTATATTCGTGAGCTCGAAGGAAGAGAAAATAAGAGAAAGAGGTTTCGATTGAAGATCGCAAGCTTTATATAATGAAATCTTGACAACCGTTTGACAGTTGTCAAGTATCTGTCAAAGTGACTTAGGAAACTGGCCCTTTGGCCTATTATGTTTAGGGAGCGTTGACACGGGCAATGTTAATGGCGTGATTGGCGCCAACAAAGCTATCTAATTGAAGTGCTGTGTACAGATATAATTGGGCGTCAGATTTGTATTTGTTTTCAAGTAAAACATAATAATGTATGAAGTGTTTAATCTGTCATCTGTTTCTGTACCTTTTAAATAAAATAAAATAAAATAAATAAATAAATATAAATATAATATACTTACCCTTACACGCATATTAATATATAACTACGTTCGATATTCGACTGACAGAAATTAAATTTTCGTATTATATAACTATAAATGTAACAATTACGGAATACGAACGCGGATCAAACAACCGGGTCTATATCCATTTACGTCTAGTAATCACAGTTATCCAAAAACATCAAAATTTTGCAATTTATTCCATTTCTTTTCAATTTGGAATTGAAAAGAAATAGAATAAGTTTCAAAATTTGTATTAATTTGAATTCTATTTGAGCGACAAAAAGAACTACGTCTCATGGACGGATAAAAAACTCATAGCACCATAAATTTCTGTGATACATCACTGAGCAATCTATTACCTACCGTAAAAGGTTCGGGAATGTGAATGACAAGTACTCGGCAGCTTGACCACTTTATCCTCCTTTTGGACTACAAAGTTATGCAAGAGGCAAGCCTTTAGGCAAACCTTTTTATCTGCTCGGCTCATGGTAATTTATTTTTATAATAGAGTGGGATCTGGCCCATCTTATGACATTTTAAGGAAACTGACATTTACTCGCTGTGAACTGTAGTACACATTGAAAACATAAAACCGAGTATTTTTTGAGTGCACGGTTGGCGTAGCGGTTAAAGTGGTCCCCTCGCCGCTTTCAACTATGCTCGTGTTGTGGGTTCGATCCCCACATGGGACAAATCTTTGAGTGATTCGCAAAAAGATTTGTTCTGACTCTGGGTGTGCTTTGTGAAATGTATGTTTGTGAACGCTCCCGCGACACAGGATTTATTCCTAGTGCGGGCGTCGATTCAAAAAAAAAGAAATCAATCAATCAATCAATCATTTATTTTGCGAAATATGGGTACAAGGGATGTTACAATATTATTACATTTGGTATCACCATAATCAGCTACATAGCATGCAAAAATTTTATGTTAACAATAATAGAATTATACAATTATATTTACTTAAATTTCATGCAATGTCAAAGGATAAAATTAGAATAATCATTATATTTATGTAATATTATTATGTCACAGATTAGATAGTGATTTGTCGGACAGATATTCTTGGACAGAGTAGTACCCTTTAGATAACAATAATGCTTTTACTTTACTCTTAAATATACATAAAGTGCAGGTTTCCAGAAAATTGAATTTGGAAGTTTATTGTATATTCGTGGAATCATGCAAAATATACTATTGTTAAGTAGTGCAGTTCTGTTCGATGGAAACCTTAATTTCAAATTGTGTCTACGGCTGGCTAACTTTTCAAACATGTCCATGTTGTTTCTTACGAATAATACAATTTCAAGGATATAGATGCATGGAAGAGTAAGTAGTTTAAATTTTAAGAAAAAGGGTCTACAACTGTCAATTTGTTTTAATTTAAATATTGAACGTACACATTTTTTCTGAGCCTTAAAGGCTTCGTCCTTATTAGTAGAATTGCCCCAGAACATAACCCCATACCTCAAGAGGGGTGTAACATGACCATGATAAGCCGTTAAGACCGTTGGTGTGTTTGCTGTTTTGGATAACATGTAGAGGGCATAAGAAAATTGGCTAAGTTTCGAGCATAATGTTTCAATGTGTGATTTCCATTGCATACTGCGATCTATTTGTAAACCCAAAAATTTTGTTTCGTCCACCTGCCTTATGTTTATGTCCTTATATTTTATAGTGATATTTGTCAACCGGTTTACTCTATTTTGGAATGTCATATAGTTGGTCTTAGTCAAATTAATTTTTAAATTGTTTGATGTTAGCCACTCTATTATATTGGACAAAGTTGAAGATATGTCATGTTCCATGTATGCATCATCGTTGCCTGTAAATACAATTGTGCTGTCATCAGCGAATAGTACCGTCTTGTGGGTAGTTACCTTAGGGAGGTCATTTATATAAATAATAAATAGTAGTGGCCCTAGAACACTACCTTGTGGAACACCCAACGTGACTTTTTTATAGTCAGACAGGTAATTAGTTACTGTTTTACTCAAAGGACATATTCTAGTAAGTTGCGTAGATTGCATCCTGTTACTCAGGTATGATTTAATTAATTCTAAGATAGTTCCACGGATACCATAAGCATATAATTTGTCAAATAAAACTTTGTGATCAACATGATCAAATGCTTTGGTTAGGTCCATATATAACGCGCATGACTGAATGCCTTTATCTAGATTAGTGCTTATAGTTTGCAGAAAATTGAAAATAGCCAAGTTGATGCCTTTATGTTTTCTAAAACCCACTTGTTCGTTACAGAATAAATTATTAGAGTCGAAAAAATTGTAGACGCTCTCGTAAATAACTTTTTCAAAAATTTTAGCGATCACAGGCACAAGTGCAATCGGTCGGTAACAGCTTGTATCTTGTTTATCTCCCTTCTTGAAAATTGGTTTAATAATTGTATACTTTAATTTGTCAGGAAATATTCCATGTAGTATACATAAATTAATTACATGGCTAAGCACAAACGATATTTTTGTTGATACACACTTGAGTATTTTAGTGGATAATATATCGTCGTAGCCAGTGCTATTAGTACTTTTTAAATTTTGAATAATTTTATTAATATCATCAGGAGTAGTAGGCATCATAAATATAGACTTACTGTTGTTAGGAACGCTAACCTTGGAAATATATGTAATGTAATGTGTAATGGGTGTTTCTATGTATAATAAGTATGTATTTACAAAATAAAAGTATATATGTATTAGTATCAGTTATTCTAGTACCCATAGTACAAGCTCTGCTTAGTTTGGGACTAGATGGCGTTGTGTGTAAGTTGGGAGATATTTATTATTATTATTATGGGTTCTTTTTGTTTTTCTCGGCTTGGGCCGCGGTTTGACTGATGGCACGGGCCTAAGCCAAGTGTTCATCAGTGGGATTGCTGGTTTGAATAGTAATGTGTGTGGGTGGTGCAAGTGTTGATGAATATGTGTTGCTTTGTTCAGAGTCGTGTGTGATTGAATGTGTAGTATCTGGTTCGCATTGTAAAAATTTCCTGACCAATCTGCAAGTGTTTAATATAACTGCCTTCTGCATTAATTGGTAAGTGTTTGGTGAAAGTTGCAAACTATTCAGAGACTGGTGTAGTTGTTTTGGTATGACGCCTGTACTAGAGATGACTATTGGAACTATCGTAACTTTTTCTAGATGCCAAAGCCTTGTTATTTCGTCTTTGAGTTCTATGTACTTGGTGAGTTTTTGTGCAATGGTAGTCTGTAGATTGTGTGTATTAGGTATGGCGATGTCTATAAGATAACCTGTTTTATTTATTTTGTTAATAAGAGTTATGTCTGGTCTATTGTAATGAATCGTTTTATCCGTGAGAATGGCTCGGTCGTAATACAACTTTGTCGTTGAATTTTCTAGTACTGTTTGAGGGTTGTATTTATAGTATGGATGGATAGAATCTACAAATTTAAAATGGTATGCTAGTTTCTGGTGAACAATATTAGCAACTTGGTCATGTCGGTGCTTATAGTCGGTCTGTGCTATGGATTTGCAAGCACCTGTAATGTGTTGAATCGTTTCTGGAGAGCTGTTCCATTTTCTGCAGGTGTCAAAAGGTAAATTTTTAATAATATATTTTCTGTAATTTCTAGTTTCTATTACTTGGTCTTGTATAGCAATCATGAAGCCTTCCGTCTCTGGAAACAATTCACCTCGATTTAGCCATGCGTTCGATGCATCTTTATCGACGTTTTGTTGGCATAAATCTAGGCGATGTCTCCCATGTAGCGCTTTTTGTGTCCAATTTCCTATTTTTACAGTGTCATCTATTACTTTTTCATTTTTCTGTTCTCTATTGTCCTTTAAATTAAGTGGGGTAAAGTTTTTGTCATTTTGAACTATAGTCTTGTGAAGCTTACATGATTCAGCTTTTTTAAAGAAATACTGTCTGAGGGATCTGATTTGTTTATTGTGTAAATTAATTATGTCAACAATGCCTCTGCCTCCTTCTTTTCTGGATAGTGTTAGTCTTTGTAAACACGATCTAGGATGATGTTTGCGGAATTTTGTCAATGTCGTGTTAATCTTACGTCGTAGGTTTGTCAGGTCTGTCTTAGTCCAGTTTATAATACCAAATGAATATGTAAGTACGGGAATAACAAATGTGTTAATTGCTTTAACGGTGTTTCGCGAGTTCAGCTGTGTTTTCAGTATAGTGTTTAGACGGTGTTGGAATTCTTGTGTGAGTTTTTGTTTAGTGTCTTTGTGATTAATTTGTAGTGAGCCTAAATATTTATAAGTGTCTTGTTCACCTAGTGCTTTAATTTGTTCCCCGGTGCCTAAAACATATTGGTGTTGATAGTTCTGTCCTGCTCTAATAGAATTTATTTTACATTTGTCTATTCCAAACTCCATATGTATGTCGTTGGTAAACTGTTCCGTTAAACTAGCTAAGTCGTTAATTTCATTCTCAGTGTTGGCATATAATTTGATGTCGTCCATATAAAGTAAATGATTTATCTTAAAGTCTTGAATGTCAGTCTGTCCGTTAGTTGGAGAAATTTTAAAATCGTATCCTATTGGTGTTGCATTTAATATATTAGAGAGCGGATTTAAAGCAAGACAGAACCACAACGGACTCAATGCATCACCCTGGAAAAGTCCTCTATTTATTTGAATTGAGTTTGTTTCAACCGTGTGAGTAACCGTTGAAATAGCTAATTTTGTTGACCATCTTGTCATTGTTGTTTTTAGAAAAGAAACTATTGTAGGGTGAACTTTGTAAATCTCTAGTACTTTAAGCAACCATGAATGAGGAACCGAGTCATATGCTTTTTTGTAGTCGATGTACATGCTGAATAAGTCTGAATGAGTTTTTTGTACTTGAGTAAGAATAACTGAGTCTATAACTAACTGTTCTTTGCAGCCCTGGCTAAATTTTCGACACCCCTTCTGTTGTTCAGCCAAGATGTTATTGGCATCAGCGTGTTGGTATATTAGTTCTGATATACAAGAAGTAATAATTTTGTACAAAGTTTGTAAACATGTGATCGGTCTATATTTAGCGGGATTAGTGAGATCATTGTGATCTTTTGGTATCATGAATGTTTTGCCTTGTGTCAAATATGTTGGTATCGTGTTTGGGTCTTGTATGAATATGTTGATAAATTTGTGTAGATGACTGTGTACGTAAGTAAATTTTTTATACCAATAGCTTTGAACAAAATCTGACCCTGGTGACTTCCAGTTGTGCAAATGACGTAAGACTCTTTGAAAAATTTCTACTGAAATATATTCGAACTCCATTGTTTGTATACTTGAAGTATTAGTTGTACATTCTTTTTGTATCCACTCAGCTTCGGTGTTATGTTGAACAGGGTCTGACCAAATTCGTGCCCAAAAGTCATGTAGTTCTTCAGATGTAGGAGTAGAAGTAGAGTTTGAGTTGTTTTGTTGAGTGTTCATAATTGACTGTTTGATGTTACGATAAAATACTTTTTCATTATTGCTGAATTGCGAATTTTGTTGCTTTCTTTGGGTGCATGCTTTATACCTTTTAATTCTACCTGTAACAACGGCTAGTTTTTGCTTGAGAGTATCTAATGTATGAATAGGTTGAGTATTTGGATTTTCGTGTATAGTGTGAGTCTTGTACTGCTCTATAATACTTTTTGCATATTTAACTACATTCCTGCTTCTATTTCCCTTAATGTATTGTGTTAAATGACTTATTTTTGTGCGTAAGTTAGTAAGTTTTCGTTCTAGACGTCTTTGCCAATTCGGTTTATAGTCTCTTTTGTCTGGTTGGTGAGAAGTATTTCCTTGTAGAGTTATCTTAGCTCCGTTTATTTTTGCTGCGGTCCAGGCGGCACAATAAATTGCAGTTTGAAGTTTATGAAAGTCAGTATCTTCCTTGATGACTTCAGGAAAAATTACTTCGTTGAGGTAATTAACTATTTTTGCAAGCTTTTTGGAAGGTCTTTGTTTAGGGATAAAGGTCCGACTGGTAGGTTCTGTATCTTTATAGTATTCAAATGCCTGTTGAAATGTTTCGTCGATTGGTGGTTGTCTATCTAAAACTGATTCTTCAGCAAATTGTAAAACTTCAAAAATTGATGTTTCTGTATCTTCTACATTTTGGAATTGAGATCTTTCATGAATACTTTCGCTATGGTTTTCTACATTATCAGAGCTGTTGGTAGCGAGTTCAATTGATATTTCCTGCCTTAATACGTCTAATCTGTCATTGCTTAAGTATTTATTATTTATAATAGCTCGTCTCTGGTCAGCTATACGTTGTTCACTCACATGAGATAAGTCAGGGAATTTCGTAATGAAGTCTTCGAACATTAATTTTCTATAAGCAGTTTGATTTGCTTCCAGACTTGTGACTCGGTAATAGGATCGCATTATCTCTTCGTTTTGTCTTGTGGTCCATCTCATTCTGGTCTGTGTTGTGTTTTTTGTAACTATTCTGCTTATAGGTTGTGTTTGTGTTGGTTGCAGTAATGTTGAATTTTCCGAAGTTGCAATATTTTGAGAAAAGTGTTGTGAGGTTAAGTTCAAAGATGTGTGAATATCTGTTTGTAGGTCTAGTTCTGTTTTAACTTCATCATATATGTAATCGATAGTTTTTTGGGGTAGTAACCTATTGCGTATTATAGCTCTACGTTGGTCTCCTAAACGTTGACGACTTACTTCTATGTTAGGGAATTTCTCAATAAACTTATGGTGCAATGGTTCTAGGTAGGTACTCGTATCTGTATCTAGTGCAGTTAGTTGGAGATAAGTGCGTAGTATGAACTTGTTCAATTCAGGTGTCCATCTCTTACGCGATGTAGAAGAACCCGAGGTGGGTGCAAGTTCAACGTCGGGAATGACTTCTTGCACTACACTGTTGGGTGCACTAATAGAAGATAAAGTAGATGATTTCCTAGACCTAGTCATATACGAGGGACGAGTCGATGGGATGGATGAAAATAAAGAAATTGTATCATCGTCTGTGAAATCGGCTGTAGCTTCTACGTCGTGAGCCCGCCTGCTCAACTCCCGGCGCTCGGCTGTAATATTTTTGTCGGTGGAAGTCCGCCTGCTCAACTCCCTACCGCCGATGGTTCGTATGCTGAAGCATCCAGCATCGGCTCCAGATGCGCCCCGGCGACCCCCGGGCAGCGACCGTAAATTATACCTATTATTGCTCATCTTATCATCAAAATTGGGTTTATAAAACTGAAGGTCCCCATTTCTTCAGAGTACGCATACTAAAAGACTAAGTTTCCCCTTAGCCACACAGCTTTCAGCGTATGCTGTTTCTCTTTCACTATGATGTTACCTTACTATCTACCCACTAGCTGCCTCATCCTATCCATCAATTGGTTTACTCATTCGCCTTGATCTTACTCTTTCAACTATTTAAACCCTATCTTTTGACCATCATAACCTACTCCCTCATCCTCCATCCTATCATCTAATCCCATCCCTCTCCCTCCCCACCCCATCCCACCAGTGCCATGTTGGCCGCGCCAGTATAATACAGGGTAGTCCAGTAAATACCAACACACTCCCACGAGCTTGCCCTATCAGCACTGCACACAAACTCTGCTACCAACAGAAGCTGGCTAGCAATGCAAATAGAAGCCGCCTCAGGAAGAGTGTTAGTATTTCACTAACCCCCCTGTATGTATCGCGTGTCCGCCCCCCACGTGAGTCTGATGGTCGACTCGGACGTATGGTTGTTATAGGGGGCTTATTATTATTATTATTATATATGCATGCAATGGATTGCCTTGATTGATGTAAAAGTCATTAAATGAATTAGCAATTATCTCAGGATCATAGACTATATTACCATTAATGTTAATATGTGAAATGTCATCTCTAGGTCTGTTTTGTTTATTATTGTTGATTACATGCCAAGTAGCTTTACACTTATTAGTGGCTTTATTGATATACTCTGCGTTATGTGCTCTTTGTGTTAAATTTATCACTTTCTTAAGTCTAGACGACAATAATTTAAAGCGGCTTTTATTTGTATGGTTGGGGCTTTCTGTATTCCCATAACAGTTGTCTTTTGCGTTTAAGAAAACACAACTGTACAGAGTTATGTGTCACAATTAAAAACGTATTATAATACTTACTTTATTACTAACTTACTACATATTATATATTTTGATATTGAGATAGGTACAAATGGATGAACGTGACGTTACGTAATAATGACGTAACATATACTTGAAAAATTTAGGGTCCTCGCTAGAGGCGACCGGCGCTTAGTGATGAAAGCAGCTGCCCGGTGTGCAGCGGTCGCAGGTTCAAATCCTGCCGGTCCCATAATTTTTCAACTGTTTCTTAGTACTATGAATACAATTTAAACAATAAATATAAATAAAATAATAAATATTTCACAACTCACACACAACGCCATCTAGTCCCAAACTAAGCAGATTTTGTGCTATGGGTACTAGAATAACTGATTGAACTTTTGTAAATACATATATATTATACATAGAAACACCCAGACTAAGACAAACCCCCATGTTCATGCACACAAAGATTTGTCTTAAGTGGGAATCGAACCCACGACCTCGGCGTCGCAGGCAGGTACACTACCCACTCCGCCATGGTCGTCAATAGTACACGTTGCTAATGTAATGACACTAATGACACCAAGGTTAGACTGTTACGTTCCAGAACATTACAAGATATTTCGAATTTAGTGCGGCGGCGTACACGAACCAAGAAGTTATATTTATAAGCACACGCCCACATGGAATCTTGCTCCAAGATAAAGATTGAAGTATACGAAGCTACTTGTACTATCGCGAACATTGGGTACAATATATAATTTTCTTATATGTTTGACCTTTCTTAGGTGCCGCTTTAACTACTAGACTAAGCATAAATTTTAATATAATAATAATAATTTTTTTTTTTTATTTAGAAATATATTAAATAAGTTAAGTGATAAATAAAGAGGAATAATAATTTATTTCCAAAAAGTAGATTGTACATGGCATACAGAGTTGTCTTATTATAATTATAGTTAAAGAAAACCAATACAGCTTTAATAAAAACGTCATTAACGTACAACGGGATGTCTATAGCACTAAGTCCTGCGGTCAAAGACCTAGGTCTTCATATCGACGCTACTCTCTCCTGGCAAACTCACGCTTCAAGTGTCAGTCAAAGAGTTAACGTTACGTTCATTGTACCGTCTAAAAAAACTTCCTCTCATCCAGGACCAAGGCGATGCTTGTGCAGACTTTGATATTCCCCATAATCGACTATGGTGATGTATGTTATTTCGACCTGAATGCAGACCTTCTCTATAAATATGACCGCCTTCTTAATAACTGCATTCGATTTGTTTTTAATCTTCGCAAGTATGATCATGTATCTGCTTATCGCTCTGAGCTCAAATCGTTACCTATTCGCCAACGCCGTAGCTTGCGTGCCCTCACCACTCTTTTCTCCTTCCTTAACTCTCCAACTCCACCCTTCTATTTAACACCTTACCTCCAGTATTTGAGCTCTAATCATACTAGAGATCTACGGTCATCTAATAACAGACTGCTTTTATGTCCTT
Source organism: Hypena proboscidalis (assembly GCA_905147285.1). NCBI lineage: Eukaryota > Metazoa > Arthropoda > Insecta > Lepidoptera > Erebidae > Hypena > Hypena proboscidalis. The sequence continues at coordinate 8,180,634 of LR990130.1, forward strand.
CACACACTACTGGCTATGTCCATTCTTCTTTCTTCGTTCAATCTGTTCTTCTGTGGAATGCGCTACCTCTGGAAATCAGGATGACAACAACACGTTACAGTTTTAAGTTTAACGTGCGTAAACTCTTGACTGAGCAATTGGCAGAATCATCATAATATTATCTTATTTATCTTATATAATTATCAACTCCTTCTGTTAGGCTGTCTAATTATGTATATATTATTATTATATTTTATTTATGTATTTATAGTATGTACTTATTATGTAATAAATTATTATATATTTATTATTTTCTATTTTATATATCTCTATTACGTATTTTATATGTACTTCTTCTATTTACATATCAATAATTATTCCTGTCTAATCTGCACCTACCTTGCTTATCTCTGCACCACCCTAGGTTGACTGTTAAAGAATGCCATAAGGCATTAAGTCCGCCTATGTACTATTTTATGTGCAATAAGTTAAATAAATAAATAAATAAAAAATAAAAGGAATCATAGGACTCCCTTTCCCAAACTAGGCAGTAAACCTGTCTGTATCTTAGGAAAGGGTATCCATTTTTGACGTCTTAATACGGTTACAACAATATTGGTACGTGCAGTGGGCGAACAATTACTACTACTAAATTGAACGCTTCCCTTCTATTTCAAAATCTCACATAGCAGGCTGTGAAATGAGAAGATTTGTCTCAATAATGATTTGAATACATAATATAACATTATACCAATATTACACAAAATGGTGAGGCAGTGGTATAACACTAACATTTCTTTCTTTGGCTTATATTTGGTGCGTTACTGAAACATGTTTTTTATATAGCTTGCTTTCTGTACTTTATCTGTGACATACATTAAACGTAACAGGGAAAATGTATAGGATATAGCTATTTGTAATCATAAAGTACGTACACAAATGTGAATTAATGTGTTCAGTGACAACAAAGCGTTGATTGATTATATCTGTATAGTGGGATCATCAGTAAATACATCGAAATGTAATTAGAATGTTTGATGTGGGGATTACATGTGCCCAAATAACGTAACATTACATTACGCTAATTATCTAGAAAGATGCGGTGGAGGATCTCTCTCGGTGGTGTTTACCTGGTGTATTATACCCACACTTCACCTGTTATGTTTGTCTCATGAGATGAGGGTGAGATTATCGCCATCTACCGGGCAAACCGGATGCCGTGCAGTACTCCAGACTGAGAAAATTCCTAACGGACGGTAAAAAGTGTTTTTTGGATCTTTTGCGGTCACTACACTATGTTAATGTGAAGAAGCTTCACAGTGAGCGGGCCCAAATAATAGCACAATAGCTTTTGCGCGTAGCCCCGCCCGAGTGGTAGGTATGGCGATAAAAAAGAATGTCCTTCTTCAGATCTTAAACTATATCCATACCAATTAATCAGACATATAGACAGATATACAGATTTGCTATCGCATTTATGATATTGGTAAAGACTAGACGCGCCCACACGGAACGGCCTGTGTTTTCAGTTTGGAAATGCAAATTCGGTTTGTGGATTACGTGGCGATGCAAACAGTATGGTACTGCGGACATTGCACTGATTTCATCTAGTGACCCCACTATGCTTCAAATAAATGAATCTAAGCTACGCGATTTTGGTTTAGTTTAATCTAAACTGATACAATGAAGGAATATAATTATTATATTTTTTGTTTGTCAAGATTTAACTCGAAAACTACTGCTCCGATTCTATAGATTTCTTCACAACTACGTAACATAGGTTGAGATTTTATCGAGGTGCCAAATACGTAAGGCGACGCGTGGAAATTAGCGCTGGCCATGTCTAAAGCTGTGGTTGTTCTTGCGGTTGAAATTAACAGCGAAAATGCGCTGTCTTAGTCGCCCTCACTCATTTTACGTAAAGCGAGCGACTGCGTCAGCGCATTATCACTTCTTATTCCAATTGGCTATTAGAAGCTCGTGCCTAAATAGAAGCGCGGGCCGATCGATCTTGCTGGTTAAGCAATGCTAGCCCTGGTCAGCCGTAGATGAGTGACCATCTTCAAAATAACGACTGAATTACAAAATTACTGGTGGTAGAGCTCTTGTGAATGAGCTCGAGGGCGGCAGCACCACCGTCTCACCTTTAACCTGCCGCCAAATAGTACTGCACTACTGTGTTCCGGTTTGGTGGTGAGACCAGGCCATGAAATTACTGGCACATGAGGCATAACACCGTAGTCCTCAGCTGCAGCTACGCATCTATTATCTGCTTTTGTGGATTGTTGATGTCTATGGGCTGTACTCCACTTACCATCAGGTGGACTACACGTTCGTTCGCTGTGGGCGTAGAATAAAAAAAAAAAAAAAAAAAACGAGTTTTCCTCCGTGCCTCGGAGAGAACGTTAAGCCGTCGGTCCCGGTTGCCATTTGAACATCGATGGCAGTCGTTACGGGTAGTCAGAGACCAGATAGTCTGACAACTAGTCCTACAGAGAGTATCGTATAACCTCGTACTGGGTTGTTGTGGTCTGATGGCTGTCGCTCCACGTAAAATACTGATATTCAGCTAAATCCGTTAGACTAGAAGCTCATAGAAGAAGAAGCTCGGAAGATGATTCGAATCACCTAAATCAATAGTTTTATATATGCACATGTAAAACACAACTAGCGCCACAGTTAAAAAGCATCCACACGGTCTACGCTATCAGTTGACAAATCCAAATTCAGTTTGTGGCTTACGTGGCGTTGCAAACAGTTTGGTACAACGCTTGCCGACATTGCACTAATTGCATCTGTGACCTTTTATACTCCACAGTAATTAACCTAAGCTACACGATTTTAATTTAGTTTAATCTTAACTGCCTGATCTTAAGCGTAACTTCTTATTCTATTGTTAATGTTCTGTCCAGAAAAAAAGTAGAACTAGATAGAACGGCTCCGTTATTTATTTTTTATTAAACGTCAGCGTGTCTACATCACACATAATTAATACAGAAATTATCTATGCTATTTTGACATTAATAGGTGCAAGTTTTTTACCACTATTTCTTGATATTTCTCCCTCTATAGTTGTAAAAACAGTTATTTTGCTTTGCCACATAAAGAAACTACCACGCTAATCTCTTTTTTGTCTCGTTTCATTTTATGTTCCCTAGAAGAAATTGCATTATGCAAAACGACCGCCTTTTGTACATTTATTATATTTTTAAGTTATATTAGTTCTCAGAATATATTATAAGTCATGAAAATGTTAGAATAAATATTTTTGTTTTTTATTCTAATTCTAACTTAATATTACAAATCCGAAAGTTCTTTGTATGTATACAGCTGGACTGACTTTGACTAAATTTGCTATGAAGGCTGGTGGGGGTTTAGGGCATGTCATAAGCTACTTTTAATTCACAGGTAAAACCTGAGGGCACACCTATATAGAATAATTCAGATATTTTGATCGTAAAGTAGAGAATATTTGACTGCAATTGTAATGAACCTCGTCAGCATAACTTTATTGAGTTACCTACTTATAATAGCTTGTAATTGACATGAATGAATCGTTTGTCTCATTGATAGCGTTCAGCGGTCGTATCTATGCACCAGAGGTTCTGGGCTTGATGCCAGAAGCAGGCTGAAACTCCGATTTCACCTACGGATTTCGATCACCCTGTCTTGTTCAAAATTAAAAGAGAGAGGGTACAATACGGGTTTAGCATTAACCGCAGCTTAAAAAGCTTGGTAAAATTGGGGCAACGAGTTATTTGGGTTTTTCTGTTAGACGATTTTCAGTCTAAGTGTTTTAGTCTCAAGGTTATACACAAAACTAAAAGTAAAAATACAAATGTAATACGAATAAAGAACAACTACAATAAATTGGGGTCTCATAAGATTATTGTGCCAGTTAAGTTGTAACATTTGTTACAATAAAACTGTTTGCGGAACGGGTGGTCTAGTTCTAGGGTTAGAAAATATGTGGGATACTAGACTACTAGCCGTTGGATTAGGTTGAAAATTTTGTGGTAGGGAATATTTGGGATAAATGGAAAAACCGTGCGAGTCGGATTCGCACACGAAGGGTTCCGTACCATTATCTATAAAAACAGCAAATAAATCATGTTTGTTGTATGGGAGCCCCTTTCAATATTTATTCTATTTTAAAGTATAAGTTACTATACGTATACTATAATACTAAATATTTTGTGAATATTTCCTGCCTGTTACTGTCATCAATATCGAGCTGAAACGAGCAAAAAAAAACACGTTTGTTTTAGTGACAAGTAAGCTAAGTATTTGTTGTTATAGTGGCAACAGTTTTACTTCATCTGTAAAAATTTCAACTGTCTAGACAGACAGCGAATGCTCAGTAATATGGTACCCTTTTTTTTTTTTTTTTTTTTTTTTTTTTTTTTATACTGGGAAATGCCTGACGCATACCACTGATCTGGACAAAGTCAGTGGTTATGTCCGAGTTGCACGGACTAAAACCCAGTGTGTTCCGTCTACAAGACTTTTGCTGCGGTGCCAGGTATCGCTCGCGCATAGACGCTGACATCAGTAATATGGTACCCTAAAAAATACTTTTGTCTCGTTTACTATTAAATATCATTTAGGTGATATTCCTCTTGTAAGCCCACTAAACACATTATGACAAAATTAAAACGATAATCGACAACGATTAATCTCACACACGATCCATAAATCTGCGCAGTGCGGTCTATACAAATTAATCCCTACGATATATAATTAACAGTTCCAGCACTTTACATATTTGAAGTATGTGTATTTGTTAAAATAAACTCGTAACTATTTGAAACAAATACATCCAAACGGGGTGTTCCCTTACGTTCTCAATACAAAAATCTACTAAGCAGGCATAGATGTAACACAGCATTATTAAGTAAGAGCATTCTGGGAATGGCACCACGCATATACAGGGTGGATGCGACATAGCGACATTTATTAAAACCACAGCTTCTATACATGGCCAGTATGCATTTCCACCGGATAAAAAATTCTCTGGCGAAAAAAAAAATTCACGTCTTCCGAACAAATTGCACGATCGCAATGTTCAAATTGTTCGGAGAACGTGAATTTTTTTTTTTCGCCAGAGAATTTTTATCCGGTGGAAATTGATACTTACCATGTATAGAAGCTGTGGTTTCAATAAATGTCGCTATGTCGCATCCACCCCGTATAATAGACCCCAGAAGCCATAAAATGTCTCAATGTTCCACAATTTAAGAAAAGTCTAAAATTGATTTTAATTAATACGTGTTTTTATAGAGTAGAAGATTTTTTATTTGATTGATGATATTTCTGTTTCATTTTATTTGTATAAAAATGTTCATTATCTTTTAAAAGTGTATATGTATTCAAATAATATTAATCCTAAAAAATTGCATGCTGTAATTTACAGTGAAACATGTTGGACAATTTACTATGTAAGATCATTATGTAACCATGTTTTCGAAAATAAATATATTGATTGATTGATTAATTGATTGATTGATATAACCTGTACGTGTGTGGCGGGCATTACATTGATGCTGCTACGAGACTGCTACGGTGAAACTGCTACGTGGGCTACGACGATCTGCTAAACAGCTGAATAGATCTACATATTCTTCACTAACTTACACCTGCGTGGTACATATCTCGATAACCTTGACAAAAATTATACCTAAACCTTTCCCATGTATCTATCTATCTAGGTACTTATTAGTTAAACATTTTACATACACATAAATTGATAAGCCACTTTGTAGCTTTAAGATTATCGATAACAGACAGATGGACACGGCGAAGGATATTTTTTTGTGGATGTGAGGTTGAGAGACAACATCTCAACAAAACACATTCAACTGAAACAGGCTTATAACAGGAGGAAATAAATCAAAGAGAATTACTTGCCTTTAAGGTTACCGGGCAGAAATTGCGTCAAGCGATAAGGCCGCCCTTTGCATATTGTTATTATCTTTCAATAGTTATCTTTAGTTTGTAAAGGAATGGTATGCAAATAAAGTTTTATCTATCTATCTACGTATTGTCTAATGTGACAACTGGGATTAACAATTTAATATTCTCATAAAAATGTATAAAATGCACACGAAAACATGTACTATTTATTTTTTAGATAAAATATAAAGGAAGTTGCCTACAAGTAACCCTTGTTGGTAACTTTGTTAACTATTAATTAATTAGAGTACATGAAATGTATTGTTTAACAAAGATTCATGTTACGTGTTTCACAATCAAAGTTGAGAACTCGAAGGAACACAGCTGTTACATCATACTAAATACCTTCACCCATGTTTATTTAGGTCAGTGAAGTACAATTCTATTCACCCTAAAATGCCCAATACCTAACATTTTAACAAACTTTTGTTAGTGAAAGAGCATTCTACGTTGAGCAAGTGAATTTAAGCAGCTAAAATCCAGAGAAAAGGTATGTAAAAGACCTATTTACAATCTTTTAAGTCATATCAGCCGTAGAACGAGATATCATCATCATCTGCCCAGCCTTTTTCCCCACATTGGGTCAGCTTCTAGTCTCGGACTTAGCTGAATATTTGCACTTAACTTGGAACGACTGTCATCAGTTCTCCTCAACCCAGTACGAGATGATATCATTCTATTTGTTAGACTTGTTATCAGAATATCTGGCTTCTAACCACCCGTTACGAGAGGACTCTGATCACGACGGAGGAAAACTCGTTATGTTAAGATATGGTCACCGATCCAACGGTCAACTGCGACTTGCATTACTTAACCTGAAAGATCAATTAAGTCCGCGCGGCTTAAAAAAAAATATAAGATATGAAGTAGACGGAACAGATTTAATATAAATAAAATCCATCTATATTTATGTCACTATCTCGGTTTTTGTATTATGATATTAAAATTTAATACTTTTAATACACCGGGGCCAACGGGGAACGATAAAAATAATGACATCGACGTCATTAAGCTGAAATACGAGCATTACTAACAACATCAGGTTCAAGAGCAAAAAATATCGCAGCGCCGAATTCTGCTACCGATATAACATAACGTAACATAACATCACCCGCCACCTACATCAGCACCTACTAATTAGGCAATTTCGCTCTTGAATGGTCTGACTGATAATTATTCTGAAGTAGACTTGTTCTGTACCAAATTTAGCCAATTTTTATGTTACTGTATGTTATTTTTTAAAGATCACTACGTGGACTGGACCACCCAACAAAAGAAACAGAGGAAGACCAAAAGAACGATGGGTTGATGAAATTAATATGCTGGCTGGCAAAGATTGGATCACCAAAGCACAGAATAGACAAAATTGGAATAAAGTGGAGGAGGCCTTTACTCGTTGAGAGGTCCTTAATTACAATCAAATTACTAGAATTTCCATAAAATTAATTAATTATTTAAAATGCATGAAAATTGAAATTATTTAAATTATTTATTTTTAATGTACAATTCTAATCAATTTATAACTAAATTTTCATTATAATTATACTAATCTTAGTTTTAATCGGGTTTTTTAAGGAATTATTATATTAATAAGTAGTATTAAGCAAAATATAATTAGTAATGAACCGTTATAAATTGTAAGAATTATTTTATTTTGTTTTGATTGGATTATTTAATTTGAATTAGCTTACTATTAGAAATGAATTATAATTTTAAATTAAGGAATTAAAAAGCTTTAATAATAATAAATAATAATGTTATTTTTAAGCGATTACCTATAATCTATGTCATGTAATCTGTATGTAATTTGTCATCTACTTGTGTGGCTCACAGTGCGCATTAGGAAACTGTAAGCACAGTGAGCAGCTGAGTGTAAAATAAATAAATAAATCACGCCTTTATTATCCAGAAGGCTGTGGCAGAGGTGTACGTACAACACCCACACTTCACCTGTTATGTTTAGGTCCCATTGGATAGATTGTAACTCCGTGCTGCTATTGTGAATTTCCTAACGGAATGTTCACAAATAATACACTATACCCGAACCGAGAATCGAACCCGAGATCTCGCGGTGAGAAGCGCATACGCTAACCACTAGATCATCGAGGCTGTTCGATATAACTTTCCAGAATTATATAAAAAATATAACTATTGCCTACGATTTAATTTGAGTGGAGTCGCTTATATTAACCACGGTTTTAACCGCGTTATGCGAGACTGCTCCGCTTTCGTCGCGCCTAGCGTAATGTTGAAGCTCGCAAATGGAATAAATTGCCCCTGTTTTTGCAATATATTATATATTATTGTCCTTACGTATGTACAGTATATTCTTTTTCTTCTTCTTCTTCGTCGTGTCGATAGCTGAGTCAAATATTATTTTGACTTGCCATCGTGGTGAAAGGATTAGCCAATTCGCTTTGAACTCGCGAATCGTCCAGGGTGCGCCGGACGTTGTACAGTATATTATATGTAACTATATTATTATTATATGTTAGTAGTAAGTTAATATACCAATAAATTCATTAAATTCAAATTCAAATCATTTATTTTCATAGGCCCCAGGAGGCGCTTGAACACGTCAAAACATTACAAAAAATGATATAAAAGTAAATAATAAATAATACTAAATTATACTAATTACAATAATTTGAATAACCGGGGCTCAGATTAATTTTAATCAAACTGTTTAGAATCGAATTAAAATCAATCTAAGTACCAGCTCCGATGGGTATTGCATTATGAGAAGAGCTGGTGAGAAACTCATGTGCACCATCTTTTAAAAAATATAACAATATAAAAGTACATAAAAAAATCACATAAGAAGAGCAATTCATTTCCAAATACTATTATCATTTATGTAGTCTGAAATACTATAGTAAGCTTTTTGACATAGTTTAGTTTTATACTATATATTATACAATTATTTCTAGTACACCAAGCAAACTACCTATTTATAATTTCTTACGCTCTCTTGTCCATCCACAGGTTGCCTGTAAGAAATTGCTTTAATAGCGATAAGGCCGCCCATTGTACTATCTAAAAGATGTGCTTCATGAAACTAACTTTCAAATTTGTGTACAATATAGAGTTATCTATTTTATTGCTGTGCCGGTCCTATTAGACATAGGGTGGTGTTATATAGCCTATAGTCTTCGTCAATAAATGAGAAAACTCAATAAGAACATACAAACACTTCAGCTTTATATCAATATTGAAATCAAAATAAAAAAAACGAAATTTTCTACTAACTATAAATAACTTAAAAGCTAAAGTAAATAACTATGTACAAACCTAATCTAAAAGACCGCTGCCAGTGGGCAACGTTTCCAAAATGCTGGCAGCATTGCAACGTTGTATGGCAATGCTTAACTTCTGGCCGAAATAAATACCAGCATTCTGAGAACTGGCGGCCTCAAACAAGCGAGTTATATTTATTTCAATAGATATATTCTGCCTGATTAATGAACTTCGTTATCATAATTGTTAGTATTTGAACTTCCTGTTGATGTTCAGTTGGTAAGTAAATCAACAATCGTTAATGAAGTAAACAATGTAAATATGACTGATGTTGACCAACTATAACCTGAATATTATCCAGCAGAATACCAGCATTCAAGAAGAAGAAGAAGCTGAGGTGAAATCCATTACCAGTAAAAGTATCTAGCTTTTTATTTTTATTTATAATTCTTTGATTGTTATATATGTATAAGTATATATATGTATTAGTATCAGTTATTCTAGTACTCATATTACAAGCTCTGCTTAGTTTGGGACTAGATGGCGTTGTGTGTAAGTTGTGAAATATTTATTTATATTTATATTTATGTTACACTCTACACCGCTATATTAAGCATTTCTTTCTTTTATATTATATGAATTAATACATTTCTGTCAATTACAAAAATAAAAATAATTAAACCTATCATTAAAATTACTAAAACTATATACACCAATCAAGTAAACCGCTACCAGTGGGATATATTCTGATATAGATATATTATGCTATATTAAGTAATTTTTTTTTTTATGTTTACTCGAATAAATACCTATCTTTCTTTCTTTCAAATTACTTATATCCTTTATCTCGTGTCACAGGGTTATGTTATTGATCTCCGAAACGTCATGGCCTGGCCATGGCCATAAATTAACAAAATTGGTTCAGCCATTAAAAAAATGTTTTTAGGGTTCCGTGGTACCTACTAGGAACCCTTATAGTTTAGCCATGTCCGTCTGTCCGTCTGTCCGAGGCATAGCGTCGAAACCGTTAGTGCTAGAAACCAGAAATTGCATAATCATTTATCTTAACTACGTTCTTCTTCTTCGTCGTGTCGATGGCTGAGTCAAATTTTATTTTGACTTGCCATCGTGGTGAAAGGATTAGCCAATTCGCTTTGCAGAACTAGCGAATTTCCCAGGGTGCGCCAGACGTAGGGAATCGTTGTGTACGTCACTCGGTGAGGCTCGTTTCATGCACCCCATGCACTACGTTAAGAAAGTGGAAGAATCAAATCTAGATAAATATTTTTTTTTACATGTAAAGTGGGGATGATACTCTGTATCTCGTTTATCCCACAGTGTAGGATGTCGTTAGATAGGTCTTTTTAAAAGACTGAGAGGTTGTAAAGGTTTTTTTTTCTGATTTAGAGATCGGTTTTCGAGATAATTAACCTTAAAGAGCAAATTTATCTTCGAATAACCTCCTCCTCCCACTCAAAGCTATATACTGTTGTGTGAGATTCTTTTTTATGAATAAAATAAATGTTTTATTACTTAGCCAGCAGGCATCTTCTTCCAGACAGAATATTAATATCTTAGACAGGAATAAATTGTTCCCTGATATTTGTTCACTCCCTTCACATAATTTGAAATCTATAAGTCACTTACTTGAGTGCCCCAATTGCTCTGATAGCTGCTCGTTGGATGACCTAAACAAGGCTACAGAGAATGCTATTACCGTGGCCACGTACTGGGCTGGCATTATATATAACTTTGTCCATTGAAACGAAAAGAAGATTTGGAATCTGATTTCTTGAAGATATATGTCGGTACATATTTTGCGAACCGAAACTAGGACTTTTAGGTCAACAGCTCACTACTTAATTTATTAGTTCACAAGTCCACGCTCTATATATATTTCAGACATTTTTATCATGTCCAGATATGAAGTCTCCAAATCACGCAAAGACCAGATGGGACTAAGTCTACATACCCATTATCTGTACATCCCAAACTTCCTTTTCAAACACATACCCACGATATGTACATCCCACAGTTCCCATTCAAATACATACAATTCCCTAGGCCTTCATCCCTCTATACGTACATCCCACGGGTTTCTCTGCACTTCAATACACGCAAAACATTCTACTTGAGTTTCTATTGACTATGGGAATACCTTTATGTGGGCAGGTTTCGTTATAGAGTCAATTTTGGTATATATATTTTGGAACACAAATCAAGATTTGTATGTATAGTAAACCGATTGACCATTTCTCAATTCAAATCCTCATTGTTTGGCCATCGAAGAGATACAGGAATTGTTAGCTTATGTGTAGTTGACGCAAACCTACAATATTTTTAACAATATTTCTCACATTTACTGGTTTATGAGTTCATTTTAAGTCAAAGCGGTTGACATAGTAGTTGAAGCGGTTCCCCACCAACGGGTCCCGCGTTGTCGTCGCGGTGGGGCTTAGTACCCGTGGCGCCCCCGAGCCACGGCGAAGCCAAGTGGACCCCAGAGGGGGGCTGCTCTTCGGGCTTTGGCTGGAAGTCCATGTGGGAGCAGCCCATGTTGCAGGGCCCTTATGGGGGGGCTCTGCAACAGGAGGGCCTGCGGTGTCGGCGTGAGTCGGCACTGCGGCCGAGGAGTTGCGGGGCCGCGGCGGGAGAGGACTGTCGGTGTTCCGTTGCCGCTTTCCCTGCCTTCCGCGGTCCCGGCGGGGCCGCAGCCGTCAGTACTGCGGCGTGGTGGGCGGTGGGACGAACATCTGTCTCACCGCGGAGGGCCAGGCCGTCAGATACGAAAGTGTCTGACGGCTTTGCACGCGGCCCTCGGTGCCGGTCCCCCCACATTTTGGGGGCCATGAGGGGCCTGCCTCGGCGGGCAAGGCCGGGCTGCGGTGTTGGCGCAAGCTGGCACTGTGGCCCGGTGGTTTACGGGGCCGCGGCGGGTAGGAGTGTCGGTGCGCGCGTCGTTTTCGATGCCCCGCATTCCCTGCCTTCCGCGGTCCCGGCGGGGCCGCAGCCGTTGAACTGCGGCGTGGTGGGCGGCGGGACCGACCACCTGTCTCGCCGCGAGAGGACCAGGCCGTCGGACATGGGGAATGTCCGATGGCTTTGCACGCGGTCCTCGCGCTGGTCGGTGGCTTGCGCCAGCCCCCTCTTTGGGGGCCATGAGGGGCCCGCTTCGGCGGGCATCGCCGGGAGGGTTGTGGACGTAAAGGCTGCGCCAGATTCCCATGACCCTCCCATCAAGGCGAGTGCGGGAGCACCGTGGGGTTTTAGTGGGTATTCCCGTGCCGTTTACCATCTTTGGCACGGGCGAGTCCCACATAACCACTCTGCCCTTCCCCGGGGTGGGGTGGTATGCGTAAATGCATTTCCCCACGTAAAAAAAAAAAAAAAAAAAAAGTAGTTGAAGCGGTTGCCTCGCCGCTTTCAATTGCACTGGTGTTGTGGGTTCGATTCCCACACGGGACAAATCTTTTAGTCATCCGCAAAGTTTTGTTCTGACTCTGTATATGCTTTGTGTGTGTGTAAAGTATGTTTGTAAACACCCCCGCGACACAGGAGTTATTCCTAGTGCGGGCGTGGTATAAAAAATGAAAACATAAAAATACTGTTATACCTATTGTAGGTGTGCGGGTAGCCAATGTTTTGTTGACTAGTTAATAAATTACTACTAGCAGCTTAAATGGGTTTTTCCTCAATACCGCAGCCAGGCACCTCTGCTTTGTATTTAATGTTTCAAAACGTGTTTCACTATCATTGTATACGTCATTGTATACGCTCTTGGTTCTGAACTAAGTAATGCCTTCTTATTTTTGATTGCTTATTTTTATATCATTTAACTAAGCTTAGCAAATTATACTAAAAGAAACAGTTGAAAAAAAATATAGGACCGGCAGGATTTGCACCTGCGACCTTATTTTATACTTAAGATAGGAACAAATGGATGAACGTGACGGCACGAAATGACGTAACATTCAGTTGAGAAATTTAGGGTCCTGGCAAGAGGCGACCGTAGCTGGTTGGTTAAAGCGGCTGCCCGGTGTGCAGACGGTCGGCAAATTTTTTTTTACTGTTTCTTAGTACATATAAGTAATAGCTATTCATTATATTGTTAAGATGGAACCTTAAAATAATGCAAAAGGCAATTAATTTATGTAAGAGCGCATCATATTCATCCTATTGTCAATATGGGTATTCAATAGGGTGCACGGTTGGCGTAGCGGTTAAAGCGGTCGCCTCGCCGCTTTCAACTACGCTGGTGTTGTGGGTTCGATCCCCACATGGGACAAATCTTTATGTGATTCGCAAAGATTTGTTCTGACTCTGGGTGTCCTTTGTGTGTGTGAAATGTATGTTTGTAAACACCTCCGCGACACAGGAGTTATTCTTAGTGCAGGCATCGTATTTAAAAAAAAAAAAATTGCCACAAGATTCCCAGACACCAACATTAAATATCTATTAAGAAATATTTCCGAAATCGGTGATCTGTTTTCAATCCAATAGCAATCGGCACATTACGATAACACTTCGAGGACTTACAGTAATGTGATACTTATCTCGGCTTTTATTGCAGCTTTTAGTTTTCTGCGAGAGCTTTGGTGCTTTTTATAGCATTATGTTGGCAACAATAAATACGTGAGTGAACGAACAAACATACAATTTTAATCACATTGTAAATAAAAAAGAGGTTTCGTATCCTACTTAAGAGCGTGTATTCCTTTTCAAAATGTAACTGTCAATTTTTGTAGTGTTTTGGGAATATTTCGTAAAAATTGAATGAAAGTATGATTTTATTCAACTAACTTTTTAGAATGCAAGTTTTGAAAGGTAAATATAACAATTTCATTCGTAAATACAGCATAATTTTGTAATTTATCAACTTAACAGTTCAACTGATAAAATAGAAAAGTATGCTTTAGTTATTAAATGTAATTGTCATATTTACCTTTTAAAGCCCACATTCTAAAAAGTTAGTTGAATAAAATCATACTTTCATTCAGTTTTTACGAAATATTCCCAAAACACTACAAAAATTGACAGTTACATTTTGAAAAGCAATACACGCTCTTAAGATAGGAACAAATGGATGAACGTTACGTCACGAAATGACGTATCATACAGTTGAGAAATTTAGGGTTCCGGTAAGAGGCGACCGTAGCTGGATGGCTAAGAGCGGCTGCCCGGTGTGCATTAAGGTCGCAGGTTCAAATCCTGCCGGTCCCATATCTTTTCAACTGTTTCTTAGTATAATTTGCTAAGCATAGCTAAATGCTATAAAAATAATCAGATGTTAAAAAAGAGGTTTATCCTCGACCCGTAAAAAAAATACTAAATCGCAACATTAAGTGCATAGAAACTGTATTCTTAGGATAAACTGTATTCTTATAATTAAATTATTTTATATATTCTTTAAATGAGAATTGATTCTTTTATCTTATATTATATTTTTATTTTATTTATTTTTTTCATTTAAATTGCGCTCTAATTATAAGGTTATGAGCAAGCGATGTTTGCATTAGTTTTGTTCGCACCAAATTGTTATACAGTCACTAGAAGCGAAAACTTGTTATTGGCTTTATGGTTCCCAAACTATTGTTATTTAAGTTATACTAGCTGTAAGTTTTCCATACGATAAATAAATAATTAAATGAATAAATAAATATAAATGTAAATATGTGTGTGGCAACTCTAACATTTTCGAGAATGTTTTCAGTTGTACTGTGACTGAACTAACTTAAAGTAGAAGTTATGCTATAAAATTACACGTTACTCTGCAAGTGTTAATTAATTTACTAATGAAGCGAAACTAAAGTTTAGTATTTATTAGTTATTAATTATAAGAGGTGAGACTGCTCTCA
Organism: Hypena proboscidalis; assembly: GCA_905147285.1. Taxonomy (NCBI): domain Eukaryota; kingdom Metazoa; phylum Arthropoda; class Insecta; order Lepidoptera; family Erebidae; genus Hypena; species Hypena proboscidalis. The sequence goes on from LR990130.1 coordinate 8,195,657, forward strand.
AAATAAATATTAATGACTTGATTACAAAATCAATTATGTTATTATTTAGATTTTTAGGTTTTACGGTGTGGGTGGTTTAAGAAATAGTATAGTGCTGTTAGGTTGCCTATAAATGAAAATTTTTGATTGTACTTGGTGATGATTGAATGAAAAATCCCATGACCAGCTTTGGCCAACCTCGAAAAAGAACTTAAGACCTCGCAGTGAGTGGTGGCATACGGTAACCACAAAACGAACAAGGCAGAACTTTTACAAACACAGCTACATCATAGCTATAGTTATTTTAATAGCAATATAAGTATTTAGTATGTAACATAATGATTGTTTTCTCATAGTAATAACTCTATGGTATGGAGATAGTGACAGTTAACAGGCACGTAAGTAAAAAATGATAAGCAAAATATCAATTAGTATTCGATTTATTCATCATAATTATATTTACTTTCAAGACATTTAATTATTAAATAACTAATTAATTTGCAATTACAGAAAAGAAACTAATATAGAAATTCATTTATTATTTTTTGAAGCATGTCTACGCTTGCGAACTTAGTTATATTATTGTTATAGAGCATAGTTTAACATTATTAATTGAGTCTTTCGACATCATTGATCGTCGATAAAATGGATCGATAGTTTTACTACACGAACACTATGCCTTTGATCGATGATAGAATAGATAAGTTTATGTCGACGGACAGATTCTACTACACGAATCAATTTCCATCGATGGAATCGATCGATCTGAATACTGATAATCAGCTAAAACCGTTAGACTGAAAGCCAACCCCAATGTAATTGGGAAAAGGTTCGAAAGATTAATTGGTATCGATCGGTTGTCAATCAACTGCTTATCTCCGTTCAATTATTTATATCCGTCGATCAACCAAAGCTGCATCATGTGCGATGACTATCTCATATAATAGCAGCCCTGTATTTAATAAATGTCCCACTGCTGGGCTCGGGCCTCTTCTCATGATGAGAAGGGTTAGGCCATAGTCCACCACGCTGGCCAAGTGCGGATTGGTAGACTTCACACACCCACGAGCACTTATTAGGCACTCTCAGGCATGTAGGTTTCACGATGTTTTCCTTCACCGTTAGCGAGCGATAATTTATATGATAAATACACACATATTATCTTCTAAAAGACTATCCCATACTACACCTTAATCAACGTAAACCGATGTCGATCGAAGCCATTAGAGTAGAGATTGAATCACCATAAAAAGCAAGTAGGAACTTATTCATTCCAACATGTGCTAACATGAACCAATTACAAAATGTACTATTAATGTTTCAACGAGTATAATTAAGAATGCACTCCGCGTTGCTGCAAACGTGTGCCGCTAACAATGTGTAGTCACTAATTTACCAACACGTGAACACCTAGCTTTATTTGTATTGCAACTGACAGACTATCTAGTACAAATTGAATAGAAATTTAGGATGGTTCGTTTGCTTATTTTAGAAAAACAAACTCGTAATTGCTACTTCGTCGTAGTAAAGCAGTCATAATAATGATTTACAAAGTACCTAAAATACTGATTTGGCGTCAAATAATAACAAAAAAACTTCAAAAATATTTTAATTCCAAAACAAACAACAAGTGAGCATTGAAGGTAAATAAAAAAAGGTTGCCGGTAAGATATGCTTTTTAGCGATAAGGCCGCCCATTGTACATGTTTTTATGCTAAATAATGTTATTTTTGTATATATTTTTGTGTGGAATAAAGATTATTGTATCTATCTATCTGTCTAAATACAAACTATATCATTACATTTTAAGATAAATTTACGGTCGTGGTAGAGCATGAAAATTCTCGTTACACGTTGTGCCAAAATGTAATAAACAGCATAGACCTTGTTGTTTGCTACGAATAGACACATAAATCACCTATCTAGAAATTGCATATACCGCTCCTCTGGTTTAGCGAAAATACCTATGAAGACCGCTTTGGGAACTTACCTGCAGGGATTTGATACATATTATGTGTAGATAAATTTAATAATACAGAATCAACCAAATCTGAAACCTAAAACATAAATATATAAAAGACTGATATTATTAATATTCTAAACGTTTGTTTGCACATGCGAGCCCCAATACTTTTTTCACGAAAACCTTAAAAAATTCGTCGAGAAAAATGACGAAAATATATAAAAATATGAAGATGTATTACATAATTTCATCATTTCATTATTTCTCAATTATACAACGTTATGTCACACTTTTCCCTATTCTGTAAAGCCTCAATTAGCCTTTACAAACACACAAATCACACGCATCTCGTAAATTTGCAGCCGAAATAAGTTTTATAAAATTATGCACATTTGAGAAAACGTAAATCATGAAATACTCAACACGGTCTGAATACTTGTCATATTTTAAATCAAAATATAGTTTCAGTATGCCTTTTTGTATTTTTTACAATATAAAGGTTGAAAAATTAAGAATCCAGCAGGACTAGATCCTGCACCCCCCTGGTAGCTGCTATGCTAATTAGGGCATGGATTTGTATACCGTTTTAGTGCTAACTTATTAGGCAAATATATATACCTGTTACCTTACGGTCTGAATTTTCCATCTGACTTGAAGTCCAGAACAAATACCGACTTCGGCAAAATGATATAGGTACTTTGAACCTAAGCTTCGGTGTACATGGAGCCGTTCGTGCAAGCTGCTGAACAAACATAAGAGTACTATATTGCCGTATCCGTGTTTTTGAGGCAGAGGCGAGACGTTTTATCGCCAATGAAAACACATTTTCATGGTTGAATTGAATTCGGTGCACGGTGCATACAGATGCATGCTTTGAAATATTCACCTACATTTTATTGTAAATTGCAGAATCGTTTTTGATACGAATTATACCAATATGTTTAAGTTTATGCTATATTATTGTGTGTATGTTACTTAATCACATTCTAACTCCGCAACGACAGATTATTATTACCTTGTCCTAGATTAAAATAAATATAAGTTAATAGTAGGTAAGTATAAGCAACTAGCTTCCACTTAATTAAACCATAAGATTACTGTCTCTATATTTAAAACAATATACATAATATGTTTTAAAAGTTAAAAAACGTACAAGAATAAATAATACGCCAAGTTATGGTCCATTACTAGTACTCTTTGTACCACTTATAGTCTGTACAAAGAGTTGTCAGCACGTCTAACTGAGGCAACACGTTCTCGAAATGCTGGATTATATTTCGGCCAGTGACTAATATAAGTATCGCAATACAACGCGGTAATGCTGCCAGCATTTTGGGAACGAGGCCTTCTGACAGTGACTTATTAAGTTTAGATTAAGTTATTTTTAATTTAAGATACTATATGTATATTTCTCTGTAAATAAAGATATTTTAGTTTTATTATAAAAAAAAAAATGAAATGAAGTCAACAATATTGTTGTTGTCAACGTGCAATGCTCATAATTATATTTAAATCACACTGTTGGGGCTTTTTCGCAGCAATGCAGTTATATTGCAAATTCGTAAAATGTGGTAACTATTTTATTTAATAGAGTATTATCTTCGTGGAAAATTATAGAATGACACATGATGCATGAAAACTCTTTTCATGCATCATGTGTCTTCAGACCCAAATTGTTGTAATTGTATTATTAAAGTCAGTTTATTAATAATAATAATAATAATAATAATTTATTTGGCACACAAAAAAAAAATACAGTAGGTACATAGTAGGACACTTAACTTAGGTACAAAAGAAATCAAAATATAATGTTCAGCTGGTACTTAAAATAGGAAATCCTGTGCTATAAGTACCAGCACCTTCCAGTTTCACAATGAAGTTAAATACAAATAGGAATACCCACTAATATACAAAGTTAAAATTTAAATTAAAAAAAAATAAAAAATGTTTAGATAAAAGAATTAAGAATTTGGTAAACCTCTAAAGTCTATAAATGTGGTGTCTTATGTGTGTTGCCTGGTGTAAGCGAGTGTGTTTGCGCGTGTGTTGTGAATGTGTGTGTGTGTGTGTGTGTGTGAGTGAGTTTGTTTACGTGTGTATTTGGGCGATTGGGAAAGTTGGAAGTGACTACTATATAATATGTATGTATTAATTATATCATTGTATAAATAAAATGATTAAAAAGAACGTGGTTTCCAAAACTCTCGCCATTATCTTACAACTTTTGTAACTCGCATTATTGAAAATCATACTTTGGTATATTATCTTTTAAAATTACTTTTTCAAATTTAATATCGTGCAAATAAAAAGCTAATAACAGGTGGGTAAGCTCCGTAAACACGATTCAAAAGTTTCTCACATCAAACAAGGAATTAAAAGTAACCGAGAATATTTCGGCCTTTGCTTAAACCACAAAGTAAGTTAAACCTTTTAACTTTAGTGTCGTATCTTGACACTTTTACCGGGTTCCCTACTTAGAATTTTAAAGCAGCTTGTATTTAAATATTTTTTGGGCAAGCGTCTAAGTGTGTTGATTTAGGATTAATTTCGTAGTGTAAAAATGTAGTGGTAATACCGTTGCATCATGTATATTATATATAACTGTAATCAATATGGTTATATATATACATGTTGCAAATTTATCGATAAAAAATAGCCTATTTGTCAATCCAAGCTATAAGCGACATATGTGCAAAACTTCATTAAAATCATCCTGGTCAAAATCCATACATCCAAACTTTCGCATTTATGATATTAGTTCATCCAAGTTTGCGCCATTAAATGAAACTTTTGTTAGGCTTCGGCATGTTTCGATCGAGTTAATTCCATTACGTGCTTGGTTTCATCTTATTCAGTTATTTTTGCTTCGCTGAATAGACTCTCCGACCGCTGTGTTTCCATACTGCCGTAAGCAGTTTGTAACGTTGATATTTTATTTTATTTACTAAATTATTAAGTCTTGATCAATTTTTATAGACACTTTATACCTAAAACACTAAAATGCATATTTGTTCTTGTCTTTTTGTCAAAATTATTAATTAGATTTATCAGTTGGTAATTTTATTATGATAATTTAAACAATTTAGACAAAATGGGCACGACCAATCATGCATTTTAGTTGTTATATTTTTATAAGCAAATTATTTATAGTTTTGCTAAGCATTTTATACAAAGGTGTGGGTTCGAATACCACTAGATTCCTAAATGTTCAACCTTAATATATTTATTCAAGTGTTTTAGATAATTAAGGTTTATCTATAAAATTAATAAAACCGCTATGATTTTAACCCGAATACGGCAGTATGGAAATACGACGGTAGGGACTTTACTCTTAATTCGGTTCAAAATTGGTTTAATTAACTGTTTTGTATGTGATCCGTCGATGCGATTAATTTATTTATAAACTGCTGTAGCAATTTTCATACCGGATACACTGCTATTTTATTGATGTTTTCATTTGTTAAAAAATCTGACATGTGCTAATAACCACATGTATGAGTGTTTATGAACTGTCTGCATCTGCTTTCTGTAATCTAATTTGTTTCAATTTTATTTTTTAAATTAACTGCCGCCCACGGTTCCGCCCGCGGGGCATATCTTAACTTTGATTAATTACGTATTTGTACCTTGTTCATGAACCACTCTATCTTTGGTCAAAACCGTAAGATAATCGGTTCAGTACTTTTTAGGTTTGTCGCAAAACATGGTTTTACAATAACATTATTTTACTGGTGGTAGAGCTCTTGTGAACGAGCTTGAGGGCGGCAGAACCACAGTCTCCAAACCTTTTTTAACCTGCCGCCAAACGGTAGTGCTTGCAGAATTGTATTCCGGTTTGGTGGTGAGATGAGAGCCTGAAATTGTATGAGGCACATGAGGCATAACACCTTAGCTACAGCGACGCATCTACAATCTGCTTTCGTGGATTGTTTATGTCTATTGGTTATACTCCTTAGAGTACTGAATGAAGCCTCGGTAGATGGCGTTGTTCAGTTGCCATGAATCGCGCTATGGTTTCGTTACCAAGTGTGGTACAACGTATAAATTTCGAACTCTAAGCTGTTTCAGTCATTGAAAAAGTGGCAATTTTTTAAAGTCTTAACAACTCATCTCAATGTTGTTGACTTTCGTGAATTTTACGCTAGTCAAATTCTTGATGTGAATACGAGCAAAATGATCTTGCTTCAGTCACATCAATCAACAATGATTAATATGCCTCGTAAAGAAGTAGTAGACTACTATTCGAATTAGATACTTTTATCAAACTTTAATGGTGCAACAAGGCTCTAGAGTCACTTTTCACAAGCAAACTTTTGTTTGAAGAAACGTCATTTATAACCTAAGAGGGAGTGAACCATCCGAGTAACCCACCTGCCACAAGGCTAGGACTTGTGATGATAATACCGTTCTGGCAGGCTTCTTGCGATTGCATCATAATACCACAAATTTTAGAAAATGTGCTTTTTTTCATACCCTTCTACCACAAGGCTGCCGTATTAATATGTTGTAATTTACTTAGGTTTAAGTCTTCTTCTTCACCCTGTACTTTTATAGTATCAATCGATAGCTTTAATCTTTAGAATTAAATCTCTTTAACAAACATGGTAATTTAAATGACCACGTTTAACTAATTATTAGATTTCCCAAATTAATTATTTTTTGACATTAATTTAATTTGAAGTAATTTTAAATAATAAACTGTGAATATAAAACATGGTATTTTAGCTTATTATACACCAATTTTTATGATTAAATGTTGACTGGTTTGTAATTTTTTTACTATTTCTAGTGAAAATAAGAATTGCATCCGCTCTTTGCGACAGGGTGGCCTTTCGCGTATTTGCCCATCAGCAAAAAATTCATTCTGCAGTTTTATCGGTTCGCCGTTTCAAAATTGCTAACATCTCATTTTACCTGGATTTATTAACTTCTTTCAACTAGTACATTGTAGGAAGATGACACAACCAATTTTATATTGGTTTGATAAAAGGGAAAGAGAAAAGTAAATCATGGTATACACAAGAAACCTATAATAAAATTGCTTGTCAGTATAATAGATCTTGAGTATTTTTTTAAGGAATGAAAATGGTAAAAAGGTTCCAAAAATTCAATTTCGCGACCTCCATTTCTTCATTTTCGCCAAACCCGACTTTTTCACTTTAACCCATCCGACATTTTGTATCATTGCCCAATTTTCACATTCTGTAGAATTAGGCTTGGCTCGGCAATATCAATCTTTCAATTTGTGAAGAAAGTATAACTTATTCTTGAGCTATAAGTTGCTAAAATTATACAAAGATGAAAATTATACTGTTTTTACATTAAATCATGAAAAAAGCTGATTTCATCTGAATAAGCTAATCTAGTTTAGAATAAGGGAGCTCTTAGAGATAAATACATTTGTTAGGTAAAGGTAATGTATTTATTTTGTTACTGCTTACAATATTTCAATTCGCTTGTAATTTTTATTTCATATTATTTATTTTACAAATGCTTACATACTAATACAATAATGTGTAACAATGTATGACAATTTTGCTAATTGTCGACCCGTAATGAAACTAATTTAATAGTTATAGACTTTAAATAAACCTAGAATGAATACAATAATGTTTATTTTAATGTTATGAAAATATTTTAATAGTGTCAATTAAAGGTATCATGGTCAGCTCAAATATTAATAATAATAATAATAATAATAATCATTTATTTGCCTTAAAGTTGGTACAATGTAGATCTTACATACTACAGATAGTTCATGCAACTTAAGTCAAATGTATTGACATGCAAATATAATTTACTTAACTATAAAAATAACTTAAATATTAAAAATAATAAACAACTGAAATTAATTAAAACATTCTACTCTTTATACTTTTATCATCTAACGAACTTACGGTGACATAGTATGGCTGTAGCACTAGTTATGTAGGCGTATAAAAATGTATTTTCAGTCCAATACGTTCGTTCATAATATTTCTCTCATCTCTGCAGTTTCTAAAACTTCTTTAAAGAAACTTCAATAGGTACAGGTAAAATCAAAGATCTTGGCGGGTCGTTAAATATGGTTAAATGCACTGTATCAGTCACTCGTGAAGGGCTCACGCTTTATATAATAATATTTCCCGCACTCGCTCCCGTGAGCCGCCAAGAAGTTTGAGGTTTAATATATCAAATCATTTATTTCCATGGGCTCCAAGGGGCGCTTGAACACGTCAAAACAAACATCAAAATATAAAAATATAAAATTAAAATAAAACTTAGCTAATTAAATTATAATACTTATTGTAATAAAATGATTTGACACCGGAGCTTAGATTGAATTTAATTCAACTTAGAAATTTGAATTAAAATCAATCCAAGTACCAGCTCGGATGGGTATTGCATCATGAGAAGAGCTAGTGAGAAACAGCAGTATACATGTGGCATACCTTAGTACAGCTCTTGCACGTCATATAAAACTATTTAGTTGTCAAATCATAGATGCGCGCTACAATTTATCCCTCCGCTCACTCGCAATATTTGCTTTCATTTCCTCTCCATTTAAATTAAGTGCTCTTTATATCAAAATACTATACCTACATATCAAAATACTGAAATAAATCAGACACAATGATATTCTTTCAAGAATCCTTATTTCATTAAGCTCAACAAGCTGAAACAAAAAACAAATTCTTCTGTATACTTTTCGCGAAGGTCGGAAAATAATGACACAAGTGGAAAAAGCAAAAAAAGGTCTGCAAGTTTTGTTTCTGACCCAAAGTAAGTATACGCATAAAGTTTCAAGGATTTTGTTAGATATATGTTTTTATATAGGTATATCAGGGGCATAAAACTATGTACCTTTTTTACGAAAATTGCGCAGACAGAAGAGTATGTGATTCAGTCTATGTTTATTTGGAGAAGGTGTCTAGGGAAAGCTAATATTTTAACCGACTTTCAAAAAGAAGGAGGTCGATTTATGGTCGAATTTTAAACATAGTAATATTTGGTCACATATAGGTTGGATCATACCCTTAACTTGTTACTCGCGACCGCTAACATTTCGTCCAAGTGGTAAAAGCTTTGATTAAAAATTTCCGCCAAAAATGTCAGTAATACATACCAAAACACTCACCAAAGTAATATATAACTTGAACTTGAATTCTCAACAGCTTCTTTGTGTGCATGAACATGGGGGTTTGTCTTAGTCTGGGTGTTTCTATGTATAAATAAGTATGTATTTACAAAAGTAAAGAATATATGTTTGAGTATCAGTTATTCTAGTACCCATAATACAAGTTCTGCTTAAAAAAAAAAAAAAAAAAAAAAATGATTTATTACCAAAAAGCACAAACATTCACAAATATCCATAGGTCCCACACTAGGCAAGCCTGTCCTGTGGGTACCAGAATAACGATTGCCAGTTGTATTACATAATGCACTCAGTCGAGATCGTTAATGACAATATTAATTTCTATAAAAGTTTAAGTATTAATATTATTACATGCAATAAAATGATATAAACAGAAAAAATAAAAATAAAAAGTATACATTATTTATAAGGCATTTCGGGAAGTTAAATTATAATTATAATTGGTAATTTTAGGCAATTATATAAATTTATCTGTATTATTATGTAATTAAATTAAATTAAATTATTAAATTAAATTATTTATATTATTATGATGTCAGTTGCACAATACAAGTAATTTTTCAGTGGAGTTATAATTTAGTGTTGCAAGCCAATTTGTGACTTTACGTTTTGATTCACTTGCAGTACATTTCTTTACATCACAGAAAGAAGCTACCTGGTTATAAATATAGTGGTCCTTATATGGGCTAAAACGTCTGCCAAAGGATGTGTTTACTTTGGGTACAGTTACTCTATACACGCGACGTTGAAGAAGATGTTGATATCCATCTGAGTGTATTATTCTCTGGTGAAAATCAACAAAAGTCCCCAAAATGAACAACTGTCGTACATTCAACACATTGGCATCCTTGTAAAGTTGTGTTGTAGGATATCTAAAACGTTTCTTGTGCATTGTCTTCAAAACTGAACGCTGAGCTCGTTCCACATCTATCATGACTGTTTTTGAAGCATTTCCCCAGCATTTTATACAATAAGTTAAAAGCGACTGAGTTAGAGCAAAGTTAACAGACTTCAGGGTTTTAATTGATGCCGAGGTGCGAAGGAGTCTCATGATGTTGACTGTCTTTCGTACACGTTTCGACAGAGCGGATATATGTGCTTTGAAGTTTAATTTTTCATCAATAATTATACCGAGATATTTTATACTGTCTGTTTTTGTAATGCATTCACAATTGCAGTATGCTCGTTCTTTACAAGTATGTAATTTAATACTGCAAGAGTTCCCCGGGGCTGTCGCAGCCGTTTTGTGAAAACAAACATATTTCGTCTTATTGGCATTCAAAGTTAAAAGGTTATAATCTAGCCACATTGAGACAAGCTGCATGCCGTCTTAGTTTGGGACTAGATAGCGTTGTGTGTAAGTTGTGAGATATTTATTTATACACTTACACCTTATCTAAATACGAGAAATTCGAGCTCCTAACACAAATTAAGGTGAAATATTTTAGAGTCGCAGTTTCATACTAAAACCAAACAAACCGCACATTACTTTAGACTGCAACTTGAATAACTTTGAGGCTCTTAACACTTGTGAAACTGTCGCTCTAACCACAATTTCACGAACGTGTTAAGCCAACCGATTTGATATCTCACTCTCTCATTCAATGTTTGAATGGGACAGAGAGATCAACAACCGTAGATTAGCGTTAACCGCGGAATTATTTGGTGAATTCGGCGCTTGTCGTAACGATATTACACTCGGGCACGGAAGGAACGATAACAGTCGTTTGCAAGTTTCTCATGGTCTGCTGCTTACACTAGCAGAATGATATTAAAGTTGCCGCCTGTTGGCGGTACCTACAGTACGAACCTGTACTGCCAAATATGCACCTACCAATCAGGCACTTTCGCTCCTGAATGGTCTGACCGGTAATTACTCAGAAGTAGCCTTATTCTGTACCAAATTTGGCTAATTCGTATTTTTATGTTTGTTATTTTTAAAAGATACCTTATAATCTATGTATCTAATCTGTGTGTAATTTTTCATCTACTTGTGTGGCTGTGTGGCATTAGGCAACTGTAAGCACAGTGAGCAGCTGAGTGTAAAATAAATAAAGCACTAGATATTACAGGAGCCTTAGCGTTTTTGTAGGTCTATTCTATTCTGGATCAACAAATATGATGAGTAAACAAGCGAGTGAATGTAACAAACGAGTCGCAGAATCGAGACCGATACTTGGCAACTGTAATGTAATTTCAGAATATTGTTTCTCTTTATGTGAAGTATATAGCAAACGAACGTGTTGTCCACTTAATGGTAAGTAGTAAATACATAATAAACATCAAAGATCCACAAAAGCAGGTTGTAGTTGCGGCGTTTGTCTGAGCACTACAATGTCAAGCTTTATGTGCCAGTAATTGCGAAACAACTCACAGTAATGCAACCAATACTATGTAGCGGTAATTTAAAGGTAAGAAGATGGTGCTGCCACCCTCAAGCTCGTTCACAAGAGCTCTGCTACAAGTTAGGCCATCCTTTAGCTAGGTGGACAGACAACCTGAAGAAATTGACGGCAAGGGCCTGATATGCCAGGTGGAAGAACAGGGGTTGTGGCGTAAATTGTGACGGGCCTTACACAGAACTAAGTACGAGAAGCTAAATAATGATGATAATGAAAAGTGATGAATTGAGAATAATTTTACATAAATGTTTGAGAGGCGCTAAAATTATAGTACCAATTGCTTTTAAGTATTTTGCGGCTATGTGCATATATCTATCAGCTCGCCCCGTTTGTTTGTGTTCTAGTATTTTTTTGGAAAGAGAGAGAGGAAAGTTCCATAGGTATTGTTCCAAAAAGTTAGTCGTGATTTAGTGACAGTGTGTTAGTGCCAGTTTATTAATTATAGTCTATTAATGTTGGTGACAGTGTTTTAATGACTGTGTATGAATGCCAGTCTATTAATGACAGTTTAATATTGACAGTGTTTTAGTGAACGTTTATTAATACCAGTTTTTTAATATGTGTATTTTAGTGCAAGTATATTAATGACAGTTTGTATAAAAATAAAATAAATAATATAAAATTAATAGATCGTCATTAATGGACTGGCATTAATGACGATCTATTAATTTTAATGACAGTTTACCAATTGCAGTGTTTTAATGACTGTGAAAAGTGCCTGTCTATTTTTATATGAGTAGTCAATTATAGTAGTCAGTAAACGGTGTTATTTTTTTATTTTACAAATGTATCATGATCGAAGAGATGATAACCAAAGTTGACATTAAACTTGTCAATTGTTTTATTTTAATGAAATTCGGTATGGAGGTATATCAAGACCCCAAAAAGAGTATAAGATACAATTTATTTACGTACCACGCGCGTGAAGACGCGGACAGAATCTAGTGAGATATGAATCTGAAACCAATTTGTTTATTGTGAAAACCAATATCGAAAGCAGTTATTAAACAACAGTCGCTTTAAGTTCATAATTAGCTGACTTATGAGATGGGTTGGATATTTAGTGACGACCTAAATATTTTGCTATCTGGAGCACAAAATAATTATTCTGCGATCGGCAGTTGTGGCGCGAATTGGAAGAGCGCACGTGTAGCAGAGGACTAATAGAGGCTCAATTGGGAGTAATGTAGACTAAATGCTCATTTCGTGTTCACACCTTTCTATTTCAATATAGGGTGTAAATGACTGTGTGATTGATTGTGTGTGTGTAATTCAGTACAAGATTCTGAGTACCTGCATAAAAATTAACGAGATTTTCGAAGAAAGGTTTGGTTTCACGCTTTTTTTTTTACTAATTATGAAATAATAACATTATTGCAGACTATCCCAATACATTTGAAATTGCCAGGTCAAATTTGGGGTTTTTCCGATGAAAAATTTCCTTATAGAATATTGCGATCAAAAATGTTTTCACCTAGAGCTTTAATATCATTCTTATTAATGAAAAGTGTTTTCACAAGATAATTCTCGTAAATTTTTCGAAGCGATTTTCTTATGAAGTGTAAAATTTTTCGAATACCGTTTTTCCAACGTGTAAAAATTTCCAATGAAATTGTTATACACCCAGGATCTTATAAATCATGTACTGAATCACTGGTCACCATGTCATTTACACCCTTAATACACTTCCATCATGTCAGATTGATAAAAAAATGATTAAGGCCATGTCTGCAAACCACGAGAGGATTACGCCTGAGCTTAGAAATTAATTAATCGTAGCTGCGTAATCTATATTATATAATATAAATATATCATGTAGGTTTCATTTTAATAAATAGAGTATTATGGTTATGTTAAATACCGGCTACACGCTGCATCTTACTTGCGTTAACTTTTTGTACAAATTTCAAATGTACGATAATTTCAATATCCATAAAATAAGATTGAGAGTGTAGCCGGCAAAATGACTTGTCAAATTTTCTAACACAAACATTGTGGATGAATATCAGTGCAAGTTTTTATTAAACTATTTTTAATTGACTTCAATAAAAAGGAGGAAGTTCTCGATTCAATTGTATTTTTTTTTTGTTTTATGTTTGTTCGCCGATTTATCGAAAACGCTTGGACCTATTTAAAAAATTCTATTTTATCTGAAAGACTACTAGTCATGTGGTCCCATGCTCATCAGGTCACGATCTGATGATGGGATCCTAGAAAAATCAGGGCAACCCTCAAATTTAAAGGCTTCTATATTGTTTTTCGTATATTACCTAAAGCTACTCGGATATTTGCATCTAGCAGTCAGCATGTTGCTGAGCTGATGCTAGAAGATACAACTCCTCATCGTTTAGGAGTAGAAGATATTTCTTAAGTATAGGCACTACTAGGCATTTACTGTATTATTTCAAGTTATACACAGATGATGCGAGACGTTGAATATTCTTACTGTCTAGTGCATTTTTTGTAATTGAAGCTGTTTTTTTTTTTCTAAAATTATCCATTAAATGCTAAGACGCTAAGTTCTTCAGGCCGATTTCTGCAGCAATTTAATCGAAGTAGATTCTAGCTTAACTTGTGCTTGTCGAGTGTAACTCCAATTAACCGCGAAATCTTTGGGAATAATCTTGGCTTATCGTTCAGGAAGTTTACAAATTTGGTAATTTGATTAACTGAAATACTTATTATAAGTTTAAGACATAATTATGAGAACATACTCGTAACATTACATGACGCCTATTTTATTACCTAGAAAGGTATGTGGCAGTGGTGTATAATTTGTTTTTCACCAACATTTCACCTGTTATGTTAATGTCCCATGTGATAGTGTGTGTATTATCACCAGCCTCCAGGCAATAGCCTAAATCAAACAAATATCTATACAAATAAGAAAATCGTTAATTTTCCGAGCTGTACATTAAAGATATTTAAACATAAAATAATACGAGGTGTCTTTAAAACAGCAGCAGAAGCTAATATATATATATATTTAGAATCTTAACAGTGACATTGACATTCGACAGTGACGTTGTTTCCTTAAATAGCATAAATGTAACAATCGTGTAAAGGAACAAAAAAGTAAAACATATCATTTTAACACGAATAAAGTAAATAAATAATTATGAGATTAAGTATTCCTTCCTTTTAATATCTATTGAAATGTGGATTATAGTTAATAATATTTTATTTTATTTTCACATTGTTCAATGTGTTTTGTTATGTCGTATTTACCGTAGAACGGCATCTGATTGCTTTGATAAGTGACAGCAATGACATAGACATTTCATACTCCTGATGACAGACTATATTTTCCAAGATCTACTACGAGGACAGTCTGTTCCTTACGATACGACAGTCGAGTGTCGAGTGCCAGGAATGTTTAATTTTCACATAAATGGTCGTATTTGTCGGAGCTTAGCATACCTGTCAGTAGTATTATTATAACACTTGCAACATTATTTTTCTTTGTGGAAATTCAAAAGTAGAATAAGAACAAACAAAGTTTGGCATTCAAATTGTGGATGTAAATAAAACAATGAGTTTAGGCGCTAGTTTAGGTTACAACTTATTTCTCAATATTTCAGTTTGACATTTAGCAGCAAATATTTTCACTGTTATCTAGAGACTGAAAATAATTGGATATATATTTAATTAGTGTACGTTATCAAATTGTGGTAAATAAATCCTTTATAGATATATATCTATAAAGGATTTATTTACCACAATTTAAAATATGCTTATTCAAAAATTATATTCCCAAGGCGGTAAATTTGAGTTTAAAAGTGCAAGAGGGGTGCTCAATTTTGTAGGAAAGAGCATGGGAATATTGAATTCCCCCCGGACAATTCGCGGCTGAAAGCAAGTGAATACAGAAACACCTATCTTTGTTTTTCGTCAGTGAGATAGTAACTTTTACCTGCCACCAAAAAGTAGTGCTTGCCCTACAAACATGGTGCTTAAAAGTTTATACTTGGTGGTGAGATAAGACGCTGAATTTACTTGCGGCGTATTATCATGAGGCATAGTTGACCTCAAATGAAGCAACCTACAATTACATTAAGGTTGCCCTAACCATTAAGATGATTAACACAATATTATAAATTAAAATACAAGATTTTTACATAATTGGGCAAAAAATCCAGAAACCAAAGCATGCTCAAGAATAAAAAAATCTTCAAGAAAAAGCTTGTTAATATCTACGATCTAATCAAATGACTAAGTATTATGCTTCCTGTGCCCGTAATATCTGCCCATCTTAATTAATGTCCTTGAAAACACTTAATGAACAAAGTTAATATTCTCAATGGAATAAATCATACTAATGAAATATTAATTGTGATATTACTTTTTTTATACATTAATCTTATTAAGCCTAATTATTATTCTTTTCTAATTACTTGTAATATTTTAAAGCAAATTTTAGCTTTGCTATGCCTTTTTGTATGTTATAAGTATAATATTAAAGTTGAAAAATTAACTCAAAAACCAAGTAACGTTCGTATAGCTACGGCTGGCACAAAAGAGTTGAGAAATTTCGAGTCCGGCAGCATACGAATCCATAGCTGAATTGGCAAAGCACTTGGGGCGTATACCCAGGGGGTACAGGTTCGAGTCCTGCTGGATTCTTAATTTTTTAACTTTAACTTATATTAAACTTTTCTAATTAGTTGGGCTTTTGCGATAGATATAACAAAATGAAGGCTTTTGTCTCTAAAGGCTTTATTTTCGGGTATAATCGCGTGGTGAAGTATCCTTTTTACTCATTTCCATAGCTACAAAGCCAAGGGAGAAGCATACAAAATGTCCTTTTTCTTGTAAGATGATTACGATTAATTGAATTTGCCACAGATATTGAATTATACTAGTCAGATTGCTGATTATTACTGAAGTGGATTTTTTTATCTAGACTTGGACCATACTAATTTTTCAAAGCTG
Source organism: Hypena proboscidalis (assembly GCA_905147285.1). NCBI lineage: Eukaryota > Metazoa > Arthropoda > Insecta > Lepidoptera > Erebidae > Hypena > Hypena proboscidalis. The sequence continues at coordinate 8,212,068 of LR990130.1, forward strand.
AAGAGTTTGTTTGTTTGGTTGCACGCGCTAATCTCAGGAACTACAGGCCCAAATAAAAAAAAAATGTTCTTTAGCACATTTATTGAGGCAGGCTATATAATAAAAAAACACGTTACTTCTATAAATAACATTATTTTATTATGTACACTAGCAGTTATTAAGCTTAAACGTGTGTTTTGCGATTTGGAATATTGGTCAAGACAGTTTATTAAACTGTTTAAACTGGGTGCATTTATCACACTTTCTGTGAGTTTGTTCCACGCTACTACTACACGATTCGGTAAGAAGTGTCTCAGAGGGTTTCCTTTGTGTGGTTCTGTACACAATTTAAGTGAATGTCAACTTAGGTGTTTGTTCTCGTTTAGACTGCGCGTGTGAACTTCCTACTCACGAGCGCCAGTAGGACATAATATTATACATATCCAATCGTAGTCGGTCCGTGTGGGGATGGTCTTAAGTACAATTGTGTGTGTGTTAAATGTTTACAACCGTTTGAGTCTATCAAATCCGCCACGATGATGTTTGCTAATACAAACAATTTGGATCCAACCACCACGCGAAGCTCAATAGAAAATCAATGCCGAGTGATTCTTATGTACATTGCGGCGTTACAGTACACATGAAATCGTCGCTTAGTGTTGTTATTGATACTGCGAATAATAAAGGAAACTTAAAACATTCCTTGTTTTGGCCTAAAGGCCATATCACACAATACGTTTTCTTCCTAAAAACTGGAATCCCGATGCCACGATCGAAGTGTTTTGATGCACATAGATGCACATGTTCTGCACATAGATTCCTTACATGATGTAAATGAACTGTAAGATATTTTTATACCACTTTCAAGGAAGTAAATTGGGGCTAAAGATGTCAGAGTGAAGTTCCTCAATTTTGTAGGCAATAGCATGGAAATATCTAATTACACGCGGACGAACTCGCGGGCAAAAACGAATGGCAAAATAAAAATACGTCTCTAGTCTTTAAGACACCCGAATTCACTTTGAACTCGGTGAAGCAAACTTTTACAGCATAATATATAATATAATACATAGCTCTTCGAAATAAAAAAAGTTTATAGAAGAATTCAGTATTTTTGTTAGGCTTCTGATCCAACTTTTGAATTAATTGTTCGCTTGAAGTTTGTTAACAAAAAGATTTGTTATTTTTTTAATATATATTTATTTTTTATTTAAATAATATTTTTAAAATCCATAGAGACGTCAAAAAAATTGTTAACGAACTTTAAGCTGATTGTTACGATTTAATTTCATTAACAAATTTAATGTGTGCAATTTTATTAAAAACGTCAAATGGATAGCTGCAAACGTTTCTGCAGTTTTATTAACTCAATCGATGAAATTAATTCAATCCTAGTCAGTTTATTTGCACACACCCACAGTCGATTGAAAATTATTGCCGATTTCATCGGGCGTGTGGGAGCGCTGGCTGCACACACGTCACACGTTAGCAACACGCGACGCCGTGTGATGTGTGTGCAGCCGACGATCGCGAAAGCCATATGTGGAGGACGCGTAATTAATTTATTAAACAAAATGTAACTTTATTAATTATCATTTCATACTGATATAAATTGGGCATAAATCAATTAAAATCATCAAGTCTGAACATGAAATTACTGCGCGTCACCGACCAGGGAAATGTGTATTATAAATCCCTCTTAATTGAAAATATTTTAAATGAATATTTTCATGTGTGATTCCAATGTTAATATAATAAAATAAAAGCGAGCGCACTCCACTGCATTTTTATTGGTTTATGAAAACCGTGCATTGCACGCAAAACAATTTAAAAGCTTGTTATTAAATTAAACCACAGAATCGAATTTAATCATTACGTAGATAAATAATTCACACCACCTTAATAATTGTTTAAGTATCATTATGTATTCATACATACATCCACCCATTCATACATCCATACTCACAAACTTTCGTAATTATCATATTAGTAAGGATACACACTTGAACACGTCAATAGGTAAATACAAGTAAATAATATGAATCGTTCTTATTAACTAAAGGTACGATGCTAAAGATTGACTGTAATGTTACGTGCTAAAGCTGAATATTCGTATCGATTTCAATTTGATACTTTATTCAACAAATGTTACTTACAAGCGAATGATCTTGCTAGAAGCATCTTTTAGATTGACTAACCTCCATGCGAAAAAAAAAGTTAATAAATCTGAGTGCCAGTCGCGTGTCAATACTCACTTATGTTCAGTGAGAAGACTTTTTAGAATCCGTGATTACAAGTTGGCACACAGGTAAAGACCGAATAAATAAATGATCACTTGATCCAATTTAATTATAATAATATACAACGAGAAACTTGGTGTGTGTATGGTACACATGATTTTTATATTTATTATCCTAAAATGGATAACAATCAGGCCTTAATCCCGTAAATATTTATACATATTGGTAAATAATAATGGGCCCAAAAAGGAAATATCACGTTTCATAAATATAATTCGGTGAAACACTCGAAATGATTGATTCGCTTAATTACAGCCTCTAAGCGATAATATGATTTATTTGATTCATAATTCGATCGCACGATGGCTGTAATCTTTTGTATTATATCTAAACAAAGAATAATAATAAGAAGTACGAAACAAACTATCACCTTTATGCCATTTAAACAGGATTCCAAATTGAAAAAAATGTTTTTAAAAAACTGACAAAGTTGTCTAGTATTTGAGTGGATATAGACGTCATAGAGCCTCCTAGCTGGACAGCTTTTTGAAACATGAATGTCCGTTGTTACGTGCCACAAACACTGAAAACGTGCTACAATGACGCCCTCTATTGTCACTGTGTGTACCCAATTGTAGCACTAAACAAATGTTAACAAAACAACAATGGCCGCGCTAATGGGACCATTCCAGCTACAAAATAACTACTGGACAATATCTAGTTGGTAATTTTAGTGCGCAGAAATGAGTACATACAATTATTAGTATTTAATTACTTTTTGATGATAATAGACCTCTTGTGAACCAACCCGAGGGTGGTAGTTCCAGAGTCTCCTTTACCCTGCCTTTAAAAGTAATGTTTGCACTACTGTGTTTCTGTTTGGTTGTGAGATCAGGCACTGAAAAGACTGGCACTTAAGGTAAATCACCGTAGTCCTCAAATGAAGCGACGCACCTGGCGAATTTGTTGGAGGGATAACAACACTATTCAGTTTTAGTGGAACCTTTATTCTGCACTATGAACTAAACTTACCTATACATTAAAAAGCTAAGGGTGTTTGACTGTCGATCGATGCATGTTACGTATAAGAGCGAACCGTTTTGCGTCGATCGATGTAATTTTTAATTACTCATAATGTTGGTTTTCAAATTATCTTGCAATTTTATAAATCAATTTTATAAAATCACGCCGTTATTACCCAGAAGGGTCTGGCTGTGCGGTACAAAACTCACATTTCACCTGTTATGTTTAAGACTCATGGGATAGAAGGTGAGCCTATCGCCATACACCATGCACAATTCCAACTCCGTGCTGCTATGGACAATTTCCTGACGGAAAGTTCACAATTAACACATTGCCCGCGGCGTATACGCTAACCACTAGCTAGACCAACGAACGTTTTTGTTGTAGATGTAACCTCTGTTGTGTAGACTATTCTAATATATAGTATAGCCAACGAGACGAGATAAAGAATGTAAACAAACGGACCGTTACTGAGTTACATTGCGATAGCGAGGGATTATTATCTCTGTCCTTATCATTCGTACGCGCAGTTGACGTCAATTGATCGACAACAGCTGTCGTTGTGTGTTTCGTGGTACAGGAAAGCAGTCAGTACCGCAGTTGTCAACATTTGGTCCGCCATTTTGTGATCAAGTTCATTCCTATTTGGATTGCGTTGGAAGTGATACATATTTTTTCGTCTCCGTATTTGCTTGGTTTTTTGTTGTTATTATTCCGTTTCTGTTAGTTTAATTTTGATTTTTGCTGTTATTACTTAGTTTTAATATATTTATGTTATATTTTTTATGTTTTTGACAATATAAGTTCCTTGTCAGTCTTTTAGTTATCTAGTGTTTCTTTAGTTTATTTCCTATTTTCTTAATATAATTTATTTCCTTTTCGCCTGGTTTCTTTACCTCAACCCAATCCACAACAATAATAATTTATTCAAATAAAAATGTTTTGAACCCCTGAACATTTGTTTACATTTTTTATCTCGTCTGGTTGGCCTTACTATAGTTAGTTTTTTCTTTTCTTTATTGCCTAGTTACTTAGAATAAACACTTGTGTCAATGAACATCGTTTCTAATCCTTACTCTACAAATAAAATTATTTAATACTTTTCCAAGTCTATTTAAATGTAATACTACAACAGTTTTATTGAAGAATTTTCAAAACTAGATTTATTTTATTGTTTCTTTGTAAAATACAAGTCACAATTCACGTACTTCATATTTACACACAAACAAAAATATTATTTCCAAAGTTATAAACTCATGAAGAGGTCAAAAGACGGAATATTGCCAAATTGAGCGTAATTTAATTCTACCTCTCATCAAACACAAAGCCTTCATTTGTAGACGACCCAATACAGCCTTCTCCAGCGACCACTTTATAAGGTTTATCTTTCTGTATTTCACATTACAGTATAAATGTGTGAGTGTTTCAAACGCTTTTTGTTAGGTGATAGTTGCTTAGCTAAGCTTTAAGCCTTAAAACTTAAAACCTAAGATCAGTAAAAAAACTAGATGTACCAAAGAGGTTGTAACTAAATAACTCTTTTACAAATAGAGAGGTATAAATATCAAGAAAGAATTAACAATTTTGCACCTATGAATGTAAAAATTTATTTATTAATGTGTAAAATGTACCTATAAAAATTAAAATGCATACATAATTCCTGTATAAATATGTGTGGGTAGAGACACGCTAACATTTCATATAAAATAGACAACTAAGCCGTTCTATTTACTTCTACTTTTCTATGCTACGTACTGTAATTCAATTTTTAACGCCCCACCAAATGTGGGTTGGAAAGTCAATGTGATTTAGATTTTTTTTTAACTAGTCCTACGACGGCAATAAAAACACATACAATGAGTAAACTATTACCTGACAAATCTTGAAATAAATGATTTAATAACTTTTACTATTTAGGAATCTAATCTAGTGGAGCGATGGTCTAGTGGTTAGCGTATGCGCCTCTCACCACGAGGTCTCCGGTTCGATTCCCGGTTCGGGCAAAATGTTGTTTGTAAACTTTCCGAGTTAAAATTGTGCCCGGTGGATGCCGATAGACTCAATCCCCGATCCCATAGGACCTAAACATAACAGGTGAAGTGTGGGTGTTGTACACCTCTGCCACACCCTTCTGGGTAATACAGGCGTGATGTTATGTAATGTATATTATGTTTTGAACCGACTTTTAAAATACTGCTTTATTTGACAGAGTGTACTAAATGGTCCCATGGCTACCAATAAGGATATGATGATGAAATCCCATAGAAATCGAGTGCAACCCTCAAATTGTTTACGTTTGATTTGTATATTGTGTTTTTTGGATATTTTCTGAAGTTATTTAGATATTTGCATCGAGCAGTCAGCATCTCATATGGATGAGCTGCTGCTGGAAGGTACAACTCCTCAACGGTTAGGAGTACGGAGAGATTTCTTAAAATAATGGCAAGTTCAGACCGTTACTCTACTACAGCCTTCTGGGCAATATGGTAGTGATGTTATGTTATTATAATAAACCGCCGCCATTGGGCAACAGCAACGTTCCCACTGAGAGATAATAAATCAGATCCTGGCAGATGATAATAAAGTACAGATCAACCAACTAAGCACGGATAAGGAAGCAACGTTGACAAAGTTCGAAGAAAAACTTTTACTTGACTACTCGGACGATGTGACAAAACTTTATACGTTGATCGGCACAATCACTACAGTTTAGTAATCACCGGTCGGGCTCACATACTCATTGTTAACTATCTTAATTGATCACACGTTGTGTGCTCGCCAATCGCCAACTCATTACTAGTTTAGTTTCTATCTAAAATTGCACCTCCTGTTCGTCGCACGAAAGAAATATTCTATCTGACTGCGTGGATGTAGTGGTTTAAGTAGTCGATGAGTGAGAGCTGTTGTTTCGATAACTGCGTTGGATGAAATAAGTTAATTCTTCGCAGTTAACTTAACTAACTATTGAAACCACAGATTATAGATATGGTTACATTGGTTGCTGCTGCACTTTTATCAAAGAAACGTTGGGAAATCGTGCTAAGTTTGTTTTTAATATAATAACCGGTATAAATGGACAATGACCATGTCTCAAAGGTGTGGTTTCATAAAAAGGTCGCTATAAATAATATAATAATAATATAATTTGGATTTTTTACATTAGATAGAACGCCAGAAGCAATTACACTATCCAATGATCCCAATGACAAGGCCAAATACACACATTCACTCACACAAGCACACACAGTCATAGAACAAATCTTTGCAAAGCACACAAAGGTTTGTCCCATGTGGGGATCGAACCCACAACACCAGTGTAGAGGAGAGCGGCGAACCGCTTAAACCACTACGCCATACGTGCTATGTTACATCCACCCCGTATTTAATACTAAACTTGTATAAATTACCCTTATTTTATTTTTGCTCGTTCCACGTCCTCGCACAAGCTTCCGAGGAAAGGTTTATTAGTGCTATTTGTGACAACACGAGTCGTCGCAATTAATTACGCTCTTTTTTTTCATATTTGCATGAAAAGTATAAACTGCAAGTTGTTTTAAGGAATAAAGTAAATAAACGTTCTCCTGAATATTTAAAGTATGAAAAATAATTGTGCTTCTAATTAATTTTGGCTTTCCAGCGGTTTTTTTTCAAAGTGATATATTATTTTGTGAAAAAAGTCTGTTCTTGATATTTTATAAAAAAATGTTTTCTTTTGTAAATCGACAATATATTGCTGCCAAATATTACGCTCACACGCCATTCCGCCTGCTGGACACCTGCGCCAATAAAAATGTGATAAATCCGGATTATAAACCACCTGTGTACAAAATTATATCGAAGTTTCGTCCAAAGATTATTCGTATTAGAGTAAATCTTGTAACATATGACCATATAACTTTCGCATTTCGAATAGCAGCAACTGTCAGTCTGTCTGTTACGCTTACGTACGAAAAAATCATTAATTTACCGGTGGAAATTGTTTGCATTTATGCTGAACTTGAAAGAAAAACTATAGCGACTAAGTTACCAGTTCAGTTTTTAGTTCAAGAGTAATAGGGGCCCAAATTGTAAAATGCACTTACTTGATAGTTCGTGATTATTACCAAAATCTTTAATAATAGAGTAGATTGTATGAATTTATTTGTTTAATACCGATAGTAAATCCTTTTTAAGTCCAAATATGTAGTAATGACTAACTACAGGAACCCTTAGGTACGTGGCCCAACACGCACTTGTCTAGTTTTGTAGTCTACTAGATACTTCTCGTGGACTTAAAAAGATACAAGAATAATACCACCTTCATTAGTACGATTGTACAACAATATCTGATCATACCGTAATGGGTATAGGTTGACCTTAATTATATTTGGGTAAATTAGGGGCCATGAAGTTTAAATTACTCCAAATTTACGTTTGTTGTACCTTTTATTTTGATATAAATAAACTGTTTTGTACTATAACTCTCAGTTGTGGATACACACAACCTGGCATGAAGGAAAATGATAGGAAAACAATATAGTTATGGTATACGTAAAAAAAATGTGTTATCATAAGTACTTACCTTTATATTGACATAGAATAGAATAGAATAGAATAACTTTATTTACTGAACAAAGGTACAATAATGGTGTAAAAATAACAATATTTTTCTCCTCTTTGTTCTACCTAATAGGCATGCAAACATCATATATTGTGGTTATAAATTATAGAACATTAGGAATAAAATAATCATTCAAAATTGCAATGTTAACTTAGTATTTTTTTGTACGAGAAGCGAGGTTTGTTAATAAAATGTGCATAACGGATTTTATCTATTTAATACAAGTCCATCGTTATGCATTTGTAACATAGCTAACCAATGGTTCACACAAGTTCACTAACTGCCTTAATCTTTCTTAAAAAATAATAATTTACCTAATACTCAGCAAATATTGTTTTAAAAAAATCCTTTTTATCTTTTTATCAAGCTCTAAATACTTATAAGCGAGAACTTGTAAATGGTTAATAGTTCTTAATTTTGTAATTTATATAGATTTAAAACATTGTGTGTCCAAAATAAAAATAAAAGTAAATAAATTCCTTACGTTAACTATTATTTAGTCGATCGTAAAAAAAAATAGTTCTCGATTGGTTTTAGTCAAGATATTAATTAGGGAACCGCATCTTTCTTCTTCTTAACAAAATAGCTCCTTAATAATTTATATTGGAAATTACTAACATGCGGTGGTTACATTAGACCGCCCGACTCTTGAAAATGTTGACCAAGCTTGCGCAATATTTCAAGTCACGCGCGTCTTGAGACGTGACATTCGGTAATGCCTGGAAAAGATTCCTTCCAAAAGTTTCTCAAAGGATTCAATTTTGTTCTAAGCCGTGAGGTATTATTATCAATTTGTCAATACCAAATCTGTTTCCAAAGACTTATCCTTATGTTACAGGATGTCTTAATACTAAACGATAACCCGGTTACTAGAGAAAGGCCAAGTAATGTAGAACTACAATTGTTTTTCTATCATCGCCTTTTTTAATCTATATGAGTGAAAATCGAAAAATAGACCTCAAATAAAATACAAAGAAAAAACTGCAAATGTTTTTGCAAAAATATTTGGGGTAAATGGAGAAATAAATTATGCAGAAGGACAACAACAAATACAGTTCAAGAATAAAGGGAAAACATACACATTTTGGCGACAAAACAATATGCCCTATAGAATATATTTCATCATTTTGGGACGACGATAAATCCCAGCTATACTTTCTTTATAAATGGATTCATATCAATTACGAATTATGAAAATTTTAACTTTTCTCCTAGTGAAAATACATAATGGTTTAAAAAGAATAAATAGCAATGTTTTAATTTTGGAGGAGATTCATGCTGTTTGTTTATTTTTATTTATTTATTATTACCGGTTTTATCTTTTCACTAACAGTTATTTCAACGGGTTGAAATTTAGTACAAGTAATGTTTTAGCACTCCTCGATGCTACTTATTTCAGTTTTATTTGAAAACATTTGTCCCCTATCAGTTAAACTCTTCAAATATAAACCCAACCCAAATTGACGATAATGATTTTGTCCCATTCACTACTCGTTTGATCGAAAGGGATTAAATAAAAAGAAGTGCTGATAGTTGGGATTGCGAGGGATTTCACTAACTTAGTCATCAAATATCATGATTTCGTCTGCGGGTTGCTTTGCCAGTTACTACTCACATATAAGGGTCGGTTCATTCAGTTCTCCTATTTTATGTTTTATTTCAGGCTCACTATGTCCATCTATGACAAGCAACAGTTGGCTCAAATATTCGCTGAAATGGAACTTAAATAAGCCAAACCTTTGACGCACAAAGCGGGCCGCGGTTATAATTATCCCAAGTCAATCATTATCAGTCAAGACTAGTCACGAGGGAGGTGTTGAAGATGCGAGTTTTTTTCTATGTCTCACGCGGCTATCCAATTTTAGGGCAGGACCATTTATAGGTTTAAGGTAAATCTTTTTTACTTTAATGAATTTTCTCTTGAATTTTGAAAAGTGAATGTTTTTTACAATTCAGAAGCCTACCTATTGCCAAATGGTTCCATAAACAAATGTTAATTCCCGAGTAAATAAAAATATAAGTAAATATCTTTGTAAATTCCCATACATTGCGAACTCATCATCTGCCTTAGTGGTTATTTCGACTTTCGATCCAACATCAGAGCGCCATCAGGTAGCTGAGCTTGTAATCTCTTCCAATCAACATTCACTAATAATACTGCTTTCACGTACGAGAACACCATTAAGACTAAGTGCTTTAAATAATGAAACAAAAAACAGTCAGGGCTTATTACGTGAATTTTAATGAGAAACTGCGTCCTGGATTTGTGACAGTAGATTTTTTTTCAGAGCGAGTTTTACACAACTTCTATAGCGTTAATCTCAATTTTAATTAAGTGCAACTACGGAAGCGCTTTGTCCCAAACGTTTTTGTAATCGGTTTATCGGACAAGCTCGTCAAAGTGAATAAACAATATTTTCGCTGCAGCTTCGTTAGTGAGGCTTGGTAACTTTGCAGGGACAAAAAGTACCAGATACATAGATTTTAAACGTAAGGATAGTCCAGTTTAATTGTACAGTTTCTCTTAGAAATGAATATGAACAGAGAATATATCATATAACACACCTTAAATTAGCTAAATTAGTTAATTTTGAAATGTTCTACCATAACTTCCGTGGAAAACGTTGAAGTTTTAGACTCGGCTGTCCATTACTTTACAAAAAAAGCATTAAATAAAATAGCATGGAAGACTAGTACTTTAAATCAAGTAGGTACATTACTTTTCGGTGTTGGTGTGGTTTTACGGTGGGGTATTTTGGTATTATTTTTTTTTTTTGGTGCTACTTAATCTTGAGAACGCGATTATTATTTAATGCACAAGCTGATTTTAGAACTCCTCAGCGGCACGCAACGACATAAATAAATACCTGAGTATTTACATAAATAGACCTGGTTGTGCCTGCTTTCGTTTTTTCTTATGGAAATTTAATATAGCGTTCAAGGTTTCTGTGTTGTTCCAAGGGTTCCATGAATTTATTAGAAAGCAGGTATCTTAATTTGCATAGATATTTGGGGTAAAACCTCTGACTGCGCGAAATGATAAAATTTTCTGTTCGGTCCTCTTTTCTAAAAAGGTCAATTTAATTAAAACTCAATTACTATTAGTTTAAACGTGTTTATGCCTCGTTGTTGTGTGGTCTCACCTCTCACCAAAAAGTGGCATTTGGGATTTTTCCGTCAGGAAATACTAATACGGCCAATTGAATTGGAATCGCGTTCAATCGTAATAAGCCTGCTAGCAAAGAAAAGGTAACAGGAAATAAAATAAACATCCCAAACAAAGGTAAGAAATTATGCTCAACAAAGTTAGTCCAAATTCACTTCATATACTTCTTTGTTATTGTGTAACCGAATATGTTTGAGTTCGTAATATAACAAAGAACTTGTTGGAATTCTGTCTTCATTGTTTTACAAAAAGTAATCTAAAAAGACGCTGAACATAAATATTGGTGCAGAAAATAATTGTTCATGCGTTGTTTGGATTTATTACCAAAATTCTTAAAAACTTTAAATAAACAAGTTGCTCATATAAAATCCTCTATATTTTTTAAATTTATTAACTTTCGAGCCTTTTTAGGGTTCCGTAGTACCTACAAGGAACCCTTATAGTTTCGCCATGTCCGTCTGTCCGTCCGTCTGTCCTAGGCATAGCGACGAAACCGTTGGTGCTAGAAAACTGAAATTTTGGATGAACATGTATGTTAACTAAACAAAGAAAGTCGTAGAATAAAATTTGGAAAAATATTTTTTTTTCAGGTAGGCTCCCCTACATGTAAAGTAGGGATGTTTTTTTTTTGTCGCCTACCCCATAGTGTGGGGTATTGTTAGATAGGCCTTTTGAAAACGTTCAGGGGTTGCTAAGATAGTTTTTTGATTTAGAGATCCGTTTGCGTGATAATGGGCGTCCCCCCCCCCTCTAAAAGCTAAACTACTGGATCCCAAAATCTGAAAAAAATTGTGTCGGTAGTACATGTAATGAACTTTAAAGGAAAACTATAGCGGATAAGTTCACTTCATTAGTTCAAGAGGAATAGGGGTCCGAAATGTCAGATGCAGTTACTCAGAATATTTCGTTCAAAATTCTTGAAACATAAATAATTCAAATTTCAAATTCAAAATTCAAATTATTTATTTTCATAGGCCCCAGGAGGCGCTTGAACACGTCAAACAAAATAAACATACATAATACGTATATAAAATCACGCCTTTATCCCACGGGGGTAGGCAGAGACGATGGAACGCCATGTGCTTCGCTCCTTACATACTTCTTTCGCTTCCTCAACATTCATACATCTCGTCATACGTGCTAGCTGGTTTCGTGTACTACAAACATTTCCTTTCTGAAGGATGCCATTTAGTTAAAAAGTAAAATTAAAAATATTTTTCTACGGAACCCTACTGCGCGTGGCCCGACACGCACTTGGCCGGTTTTTCTAATTATGTGTCTAGTCTAACGGATTAAGCTGAATATCAGTATCTTACTTGGAGCGATTGCCAATGTGATAAGTTACTATTTGTTAGTCTAGTCAGGCTTGGACTTCTCTAATTATTATGCGGAGGAGTTTTTTGATGCTGTATAAAGTTATGTAAATATCATATTATAAGTTATAGTAGGTGTGTATATCATTGTATTATATTATAACTGATAAGCATTTAAATAAATTAACTGAATTATTATTGTTAAATTTTTTTTTAATCAAAATAGAATTACATACTGATTTTGAAGCCTACTTATACTAGTTCTAATACCAGCATACTCGACCTCTAGTAAAGATCTAAGTACTCCGATTAAACTCCATATAAAATGAAATGAAAAAAGTTGGTAGAAAGCGCATAGCGGCCAACGAGTGTTTGCATATAACTCTCGACGGAGTAGTGAGTGTGTGCACTTTGACTTCATGGACCTACCACTCTTGAGAATTCAGCCTCAATTCCTTCCTTAAGTATCTTCTACTGCAGTGAACAAATAGAACCTTGATACTCTTTCCTTTGGAAAATTTGTACTTATTCTTAACCGACTTTAAAAAAGGTGGAAGTTCACAATTCGTCCATACTTTTATTTATGTTTGTTACCTAATAACATCGGGCGAAGCGATTTTAATGATTCTTTTTTTATTTGAAAGCTGTTGATTTCCGTGTGGTTCCATTTCAATTTGGTCTAGTTCTGACAATGGCGCCCATGAGAAAACCATATAAGTCTAAAATTATTGTAATTGAAGTCGGTTTTTTTTTGGTTAATATTTTTAATTTTTTTTTAATTACAACAACTTAAATTTAAAGGACTATTCGACTGCATATCCACTCAAGAGGCGCTACGTTGCTATGTTTTTGTTCACAAAAACCTAGCTAGCGCAAGAAACGATAGGATAACAACGTAGCGTAGCGTATGCCTGGTAGATACGCAGCGTACACAGCATACTCGTAATTCACAGAGATTTATAACAATAAATAAAGAGCTAAGTTAGACCAGTTAAATGGTGTAAATTTAATATGTTATAGGCAAGGTTAGAACAAGAAACGTCTTTGGTACACCTCAACTGAATTCACTCATAAGATTCTAACTTCATTATCTTCTTATATACTACTATTCAAGGGCAACCTTAATATGAGACAAACGCAGACTCATTGACATGTGCATATTGCCCGTCTTGTCTTACGGTGCCTAAACCTGACCGAATCGCATAAGTCCAAACTCAAGGTTTGCCAACGAGCTATCGAAAGGAGTGTGTTGGGCATAAAGCTCAAAGACCGAGTCCGAAACACCGAAATCCGCTCCAAAACCGGAATTACAGACGCAGGCAACAAAGCCGCAAGGCTAAAGTGGGATTGGGCGGGGCACGTTTGCAGGATGCATCCAGAAAGGTGGTCAAGAATCGCGACACAATGGATGCCGGAGTGCCGGAAAACCGCGGTGTCGTCTCCGTCGCCGGCCGAGAAAACGCTGGCGCGATGACTTGGACACCTTTCTGGAAGACTGGCAGGATAAAGCTCTCGAGAGGGAAGAATGGAAGTATTTGGGGGAGACCTTTGCCCAACAATGGGACAATAAAGGTTAAAAAATACTACTAATTATCTTCTTAGGTATATACTAACTTCTACCTACAAATACTTGATTAGTGTGATCTTACCTGTCGCAAAAATTCAAATACATTTCGGTTGAATGTTCCTCGGTTGTATTTCTAAGTGGTGAATGTTTGATTCGTTGCATCCGTTTACGTGTTAACGTTCCCATCGTTCTAATAAATCCTGCAGTTTTCTTCAGCTCATATATATATATATATATATATATATATATATATATATATATATATATATATTATTATATATATATATATATATTATTATATATATATAAATATAATAATATAATTTTCGTGTGCTAGTATATTTTAATACCGCTTAGATTGACTGCTAAGTTCCAATGCAAAAGGTAGGGTACTGTGTAGGTACCTCTACCAGACTTTTGTCCAAAGTTTGTCAGATACATTCCTTACATAATTTGATCGGTCCTATTTCAGAAAATTGTTCAGAAACTAATTTAAATTGTTTGGGTATTACTTTACAAAATCGTTTAACGATGTAAGGGCAAACATTTATTTTGTTCGTCAGGTAAATGAAATTATTTATTATTAAGTCAACTGAGAAATTGTGGAAGCTTGGTCATCACAGTGGAATACGTCTGCTAGTTAGGTTTGGTGGAAAATTTACCTTTGGTAGTAACTGCAACAAGAGTAATAATGATGAACCTGTAAACGTAGCAGAAACTATAGTCCGACTACGGACATAAGGCCCAGTTTCCACGAAAGCGGACAGGAGCGGCGAAGTGCGGCGAAGCTGACATGTGATTTCCAATAAAGCGGAGCGGGGAAGAGCGGCGTGCTTCCCAGCCCACCCCAGCTGCACAAATCTATGCGCCGCGCGCCGCTTGTTCGCATACAAAAATGGATCACAATTTAAGGAATAAAGTTACAAGGGTCATATTATTTTGAATCCTTATGATGCGCCAACTTCGTCAGTATAGTCAATTTACATATTCATGCAATACTTCAGCCTTCTAGCTGTAACGATGTTGACGCTATGCCTCGGTAAGACAGACAGACGGACATGAGAACTATAAGAATTTCTTGTAGGTACTACGAAACTCTAAAAACGACGTCTGACGTGAATAAGAAACGATCTCATAAAATACCACATATTTGTTACTCTCTTTACTAATATCATTGGCACATAAGAGTAATAAGAAACGGTTTTCCATTTCTTTATACCTATTCGTACGATGTCGGTGTTGAGTTCTTCATCAATATAATATACACTCACGATATCTTAAGATAATTGCTTTTGCGCAAAAAAAGCAATATAGCAGTATATTATTCGTAACATTTATTTTATTCATTACCTATAAAAACTACATCTATTAAAATAATATTATATGATCATTACTGTCATTTAATTATTATATTAATTATTAAAAAATATTTTATTCAACCATAACATAAGACAGTTGTAATGAACTCTCAGGATAATTTTCCTTACATCATTATCACAGTGAGTCTAGATGGAATGAGTTCCCGTGTAGATGAAATGAGGAAGGAAGCGACTGGGAGCTCCTTACGCATTTCCAATGAAAACGATATTATTCTAATCACGCTTCTCAAATAAATGCTGATGAATGCTTTTCTTGCCATCCCGACCCATTCACGTGAAAACTGTCAGGCGGTGCTCATTTTAGACTCACCCTTGTAAATGGACAGGGTCTGTTTAGAGGGGCAAAAAATAACAATGTAAAAACCGGCCAAGTGCTTAGTATTTTTTTTTTATTAGAATTTTACTAACTAAATATTCTGTGAATAATGTGTGTAAGCAAAAAAAGAAAACAAATCACGTTTGTTGTATGGGAGCTCCCTAAATGATTATTTTATTCGGTTTTTAGTATATTTTGTTATAGCGGAAACCGTTATACATCATCTGTGACAATTTCACGATTCATGAGACACAGCCTGGTTACAGACGGGCAGACGGACAGCGAAGTCTTAGTAATAGGGTTCCGTTTTTACCCTTTGAGTTTTTATTAGAAATTGGCCTCTAACTATGCGAGATACGGGCTTGCTAGATTGGGCCCATATAAAACTAAAACTGAATTTTTTATGACGTAAATTAAAATTTTAATACACTTCACGGCACGTAAAGTGGTTAGACCGATGATATTTTTGCTAAAAAAAGCTCTTTATAATATGGCAGCGCGGCGTTGACGTGCCGTGATCGTGATCAATTAGCTTACACCTACACCTACTACTACCGACTCACGGCCGAAACGTTTTTTAACAGAAAAATGCTCAATTTGATAAATGGCTGCTGTCAAAACAAAGCATCCATCGCCTGGTTTGAACGAATCGCGACGCTTAGCGTTACAATTATCGCGTTACCTCGCTTCACTAAGACAACCATGTGTTTTGTACCATTTCAGAATCAAAGATACTTCAAAGTATTGTTGTTTAAAAATAAATTAAAGTAACTTGTAATAAAACACTAAGGACAATAATAATATGGAAAATAAATCAGAATGTTTGATAAAAAATAACACTCCATTGCTTCTTATTGATTATTTCTATAGTATTATATAGCTATGCTTAGCAATTTATACTAAGAATGTTTACTGTCAAATGGTTGCAAAGACAAACATTCTCTCATCAGCTAGGCGACCTCTAGTGGATGATTTTGATGTTAGTAGTGTGCGACCAATCAGAACAGCCTATTTCGGAGCATCATCCCTATTATTTTGTACCAAGAATTTTAAATGATTACGCTGTGTAGAAGTCACGAAAATATTCCATCGAAGATCGTTATGAGGCGACGGATAAGTATTTAGGTCAAAGGAATTCAATGGCAGGTAAGTGGGCATCCACAATTACGAGATTCTTCGATAATTATATTTCCCAAGTGCAATCGTACAATACTTATCGTTATCAACATGCTATAATGAAAAAAATCAAACTGTGAAATTGCCAATTAACCCGTTACTTCGTTACTTATTAATTTTGTGATAGCTTAGCTATCATTAAATAGCTAGCAGTAAATAAATAAGAAATGGATTTTACGCAATCCATTTCATTATTTTGAAAATTAATACTAAAAATGCACGTAAAATAAATATTAAAAGGGACCCCTACACGCTGATGTGATTTTATGCCGTTTCAATAAGTATTGGTACGGAACCCTTCGTACGCGAGTCCGAATCGCACTTGGCCGGTTTTTTATGTACTTTAGTTTGGTCAAATCCATTGTGACTGCGGTACTCCTCAAAAAACTATGCTTCGTCTGCTAGTGCCCTGATTTCCCTTTCAGCTGCTTCTTTCAGGATTTGAATGATGCTACAGTGGGCAATCGGCGTGGCTACGTATTGGCAGGAGTGCTATACGTTTGTGTTCCATCGACACGAAAGAAGCAATTTCAGCAGCATTTTTGCAAGTGTCTATAGGCTAATACCAAAAATTAACAATAGTGGGCCGTATAGAAGTCCAATCCTATCGTTTATATTAGTAAAACAGCAAATTGCCGTTCAATAACTTACAGGCGTTGATATATATTTTTTTTTTATTTGTCTTTTTTTCTTTCGACTGTTGTACGATGTAGAGAGAGATAAAGTAGGTTTATTTTAGCCCTCTGTAAAAAGCACCCTACTTTTAGTTAAAGATATACATATTACATTACATGCTACTTTTATCGTCGAACCTACCAAGCGGGCAGAAGTTAGTTCCCGGGCCTCTGTTCGAGGCTCAGAGAGTCCCCTCGGGCCTGGCTTGTTGGGGTCAGCACTATAAGTCCTGGAACCTTTGTAGGACGCCATTCAGGCCTTTCAACCCTAATTGGACCCTCAGGTAACCCTATAAGGTAAATCATCATCCGCCTGCCCTTATCCCAATTACTTGGGATCATTATTTTAATATTTTATTTATTTAGGCGCACCAAACACATTACTTTCTTAACAAAACAAGAAAAAGAATACAGAGTACGGATCTTGATCATAATAATAAATATTTCACAAATATTTCACAAATTTCACAAAATATTTCACAACTTACACAAAACGCCATCTAGTCCCAAACTAAGCAGAGCTTGTACTATCGGCATATATAGAGCGGGTACTAGAATAACTGATACTAATACTTATACTTTTCTTTTGTAAATACATACATATTATACATAGAAACACCCAGACTAAGACAAACCCCCATGTTCCACCACAAACCCACACAAAGATTTGTCTTAAGCGGGAATCGAACCCACGACCTCGGCGTCGCAGGCAGGTACACTACCCACTCCGCCATCCGGTCGTCAAATAATAATGGAGCATATGTGTGCACAGCAAAATCTATGTTAAAACAGAAAATATATAAATGATATTATATAGAAGATATAGTAATAGTAATATGGACGCTATTATAATTATTAATATAAAAACAAAAAAAAATTGGGGTTATCCATACTTAGCACTGAAAATCAATTTTTTTTTCATCAAACCCATACGTATATATTTATGGATAGATCTTCAAAAAATATATTGAGGTTTTTTAATACGTTATAAATCGTAAACCGTATTTTACCTTTCATTCAATCAACTCCAATATAATAAAGAATAAAGAAAAACATTTATTTAGATGTATAGCGGTACGGAACCATACGTGCGCGAGTCCGACTCGCACTTGACCGGTTTTTTTCTTTCTTTCATTACCCTTAAAGCCATTACCATTCATTATTTGAATTGTATTAATAACATGCTTTTAATCCGTTCTCATTACATGCCTTTACAACGATAATCTTTCACTTTTTAGTTTATCTGTCACTGCTGCTATCTTCAGGCTTCCCTTTATATAATATTTCCTTATTTTATCACACCGCACATCCCCCATAGCACGATGAGCGATTAGGCTTACTGCCTTTGATCTCCATGGCTACCTTCCTAATTGGAATCAATATAATATTGACATCAAACGACTAACGTCTCTTTTGTGTATCGGACCACATGTAACGAGCGATTGATTCATTAGGCTAGTTGTTACAGAAATACGTACTATAGACAGCAAC
Source organism: Hypena proboscidalis (assembly GCA_905147285.1). NCBI lineage: Eukaryota > Metazoa > Arthropoda > Insecta > Lepidoptera > Erebidae > Hypena > Hypena proboscidalis. The sequence continues at coordinate 8,230,992 of LR990130.1, forward strand.
AGATATATAGAAATTCTAACAAAAGTTTGATCAATTCAACATAATTATGGTATCAGAACGTTGTCTATTCCGATTCAGCTCTGAAATTATGTTCTTCTAGAAATGAAGAATATAATATTCTTTTTACTGGAACCCGTCACAGGATGGGTGTTAATTAGCCTTGAATACCTATTTTAAGACGACAGACAATCAAATATTTTCTCATTCCCTTTTTTTTTAAACGTCTACCGCACTTGGAATAACTCCTGTGTCGTGGGATTGTTATCAAACATACATTTCACACCCAAAGCACTCCAAATTACACTTGACAATTGTGTTTACCTAAAACTTTTGTGAGTAAGAAGATACACATAATAAACAATTATTACGATTATTGTTGCCTTGGTACCTGGGAACCGAACCCGAAGCCTCGCGCATACGCATACGCCAACCACTAGACCATCCAACCAGTATATCCTTTTTTTTTTTCAATATCTCATTTTTAAGGTAAGATAAAAACTTAATTACAGGCATCTTAGCTCATAATAGTAGCAGCCCTGTATCTAATATATGTCCCACTGCTGGGTATGGGCCTCTTCTCATGATGAGAAGGGTTAGGCCATAGTCCACTACGCTGGCCAAGTGCGGATTAGTAGACTTCACACAACCTTGAGTACTTTTTAGGCACTCTCAGGCATGCAGGTTTCCTCACGATGTTTTCCTTCACCGTTAGCGAGCGAGAATTTATATGATAAATACACACATATCTTCGAAAAGACAAATCTTAACGATTTATTGACCTTTGACTTCGCAGTCATAAGGTCTCCCACTCGGCTATCGCTGCTTAGCACATAGTTGTCACGTACAACATAAAGTAGTTAAAAGTTTGCACAGCGTTCTTACATGTAGTTAAGTAATTTACAAACATCTCTGTTCACTGAGGAAACTCCTTTGCACAGCGCACCGCTCTGCATACTCATTTAATTTTAAGTTATTACTTTATATGCTTACTATTACTCTAATATACTATTTAAGATTGTTGTGAAAGATAAATTATCAAAAGAAGGTCCAATTAAACCTTAGATTTGAAATGCAAAAAAACTTGAGAGTTGTCAAGGGACACCCGGATGGAACGAAGTTCCTTTCGATTAATTAGTGAAGGAATTGTAATAAAATTTATTTTTTAAGTTATAATAATATTTTTTTTATTATTAACAAATATAATGTAATATAAACTTAATCAGTAGGCTCATTTTTAGTAACATAACTGGCTTGCTTCCTATGAGAGAGAGACAGACAGAGAAACACGTACACGCCGCACGGCACGGTCGTTACAACTTTTAGTCTTAATTTTTCCGTTTAGCCCCCTTTCTCAATGCGTGATAAAGTACTTCGTTCCAAAACTTTACTGTAATTATTCAATTATTAATTTTAAAGTAATTCAGTCTGTTACGTTTTCAAGGATAATCTCCATACCCAAAGAGGATTCTTAAATAATTAATTATATTGGTATGGAGATATATTGGTATAATTTGCGACCCCCAGAAGAATATTAGCTATTTTTTATCGAACGTGTTACAAGCTAGTAAACAGACATATCTAAAATATTAATTAATTTATCAAATTAATTTATTTAATACCAAAATTATATTGAAATGTATACGTCTGTAAAATCACAAGGTTTAAAATGTTTATACAAAATACATTATTTTGAAATTAAGCATTCAGTATATATGTATCCGGTGATATATACCTAAACTGCGGAGTGAAACAGTGAGCTAGATAGTTAAAAAATAGTGTGAGAATGCGAGAAACGGTGGGCGGCGCAGAGCTAGAGGTTTGTTTACCTAAAAATAACATTATATTAAGTCAAACTCGGCTTCAGATTATCATCAATGGTTTTTAGAAAATATCTAAGTAAGTAAGCTGAAAGTAATTATATCAAAAAACGTGACAGACATCCATCATGTTTTTTCACTTCTTGAATCTGTTTAATCAGGGTAAAAATGTCTCTAAAATATATTTTCTGGGCGAAGAATATGATATCATTTGGGTAGTGTAATGTTTTATATAAAAAAAAATAATTATAATATTGTGGAAAATATTTTTTTTCAAAATATTAAGAAAAACATACATTATAGCTGATTGTGTAAAATGTTAACCTTTTAAAATATCTTGTCATTATTATTTAATTCTGAGTCAACTAATAATATAATTATTATGAAGAATAAAGTTTTTTGTCTGTATTATTCAAGAAAATGAATAAGAATTTGCTCAATTACATAATTTATTTATTTTTGTGTTTTATATATATAAAATTTTTCTTTTTTATATTAAGAGGTATATTTGTGAATTATCTTATTATTGTAAATTTTCCTTAATTAAAATAAATAGATATCATTACATAATATTATCAGAAAACAGCAAATTATACTCACATTACTATTCTTTTTTAAACATCGGCTCGGCAAACCGAAGATCTAATATCAATTGAAAACTGGCTATTTATAGCATCATTTGAAATATTCCTGAACACCAATTTCACAGAAGGGTTTCCAGGAAAGTTTAAATTTATATCAAAATTATATCAAATCGGAACGATACAATTACCTCGTATATGATAGCTCTTCTAAGAAATCTGAAGTCGTCTTCTACCTTATATATAATAGATTTATAAAATACCGGAGCAATAATTTATTGTGAATATATTTGATGCCTACCACCACAACTGGTGGGAAAATACAGGAGATAGAGAGGATTGGAAACGTTTGGGGTATGCCCAGCAGTGGGACAACGCAAGCTACTAAAAAAATGTTGGGCAATAATGTGCCATAGGTATTTATTTACCTTTATAATAATTTCGCAATTTAGACCCGTTGTCTAATTTTTGAAAAATAATGTGCCGTCGTAAAATTATGTTTTCAATAGGTCCTAGTACCCAATTAGATTAAAGACTGTGACTATCGTACTGAAGGAGTAAAGAAGAGTAAGTTTTTTTTTTAACACGCTTATATTAGCTTCACCTGTATGTTTGTTTGTTTGTTTGTTTGTTTGTTTGTTTGTATGTAACCGACTCCTTTGGACTCGATTTTGACCCACTTTAAACGGACAGATTTAATTCAAACTTTCTACACTTGTAAAGAATCAGCGACAATATAATAATTTCATAAATTTATCTCATTATCCTGATTAGGATCGCCAGGATTAAAAAAAAACTAAAAAACACGCTTTTAAATAACATCAAACTAAAAAGTGAAAATAAATATAGTTTAAAAAAACTAAAAAAACACGCTTTTAAAGCACATCAAACTAAAAAGTGAAAAATAATTCTTATTATAACCTGAAAATAATAATAAACGAAAAATACTAGTACTATTGTGAAAAAAAAGCGTGGGTCGCTCGATAGACGAAAAATATGGCACAGAGCGCCCCACGCTTTTTTTCACAATAGTACTAGTATTTTTCGTTTATTATTATTTTCAGGTTATAATAAGAATTATTTTTCACTTTTTAGTTTGATGTGCTTTAAAAGCGTGTTTTTTTAGTTTTTTTCAATTCAAGGTTAATCTTTCTGCAAAAGTAAGAAGAATTAAAAATAAGATAAGCCTTACCTTTTGACTACTCTTGAGGTATTATTCATAATTTCATATATCGAGAATCTTATAAGCACGACTCGTAGATTTTCGTACGGTATTATTACAATAAATTGAGTCCGCACAGTCACCAGAGGGATTACCGGCCTTTTACCGCTTAATTAATCATACGAATAATTAATTGTGGTCCGAATTCCTGGGTCTCACAATACTTTCTGATACATGTTAATATAAGCCGGAAAAGTAAGCTAGTTAATCAGATTTTCCCGAAAATATGTTTTGATTCCACCGCTTTATTATTTTAGTGATTCTTGTCTCTGTCTTTGATTGGATATGGATAAAATGATGAAATGAAATGATTTACATTATCTGAATTGTGAGTATATTATACACTTCTTAAATATGTAATTCACACATGTAATTCTATTGCATTCAGTTTTCACTATGGCGTAGATTTTGTCCTGCATACCTAATTGCACACTTTACACTAAAGTACAGGTTAGGTAGGTATTATAACTTTTAAGAAAGGTTGTAAGCTATTTAACATTACGCCAAACTTCACGGAAACCGAGCAGTAAGGTTTAATGCGGGTCAAAGCGCGGGCGCAGGTACTACTTACTTCGATATTTTCTACGCGAAGTCACGGGTAATCGCTAGTTTCTAATATATCTTCAAGTTGTAAGAAAGTGATCATTCCCAATACTCATGATGACGAGTTTACTATATTTGGCGTTGAAACATGTCACTCTATATTCGGTTAAAGAAGACGATATTTTAACATGCAAGAAGTCTTTGATCTCTGACATGAGAACATTTTGTAAAGAACATTGCGTAAATGTTCCTGACGAGCGAGGCAGCGTGACATCATTATTCATGCTGTGACAAAGGGCTTGTATCCACGACACCATGTTAGGAAGTCAATTGAATTTATGAATGCAGAGCAGAACGTAGCGTGTGCCTATTGAGTTTACAATCAACCAATCTGAATGTAGGTCGGTCTAGAACCTGGTCATTATAAATCTTCAAATCAAAGTCGGCCATCATTGGAGAGATCCAAGACCTAGCAAACGGTTGTAAAATAAAATAATAAAAATATATTGTACCACAAGAGTATATAAATTCTTTACATTAAAAACTTATTGCTAAACATACGTTAAGATGTTCCTTTTGTAAAGAATTATGTAAGTAATTGCTAAAAAAACTCCTGCACTAGGCTAGGCCTGTCCTGCAGGTTTTTATTTTGTAAATTATTTTTTTTTGTAATGGCGGTATATTTACATTTATATATTTATAACTACAAATTGTGTCGTATTATTATTATTTCCAAATTAAAATCTAGTAATCAAAACTAAAATAAAAAACTAGAATAAAAAATTGAGATTAATAGTTGTTTATAAATCTATAAAAATAACTACTTAAATACTATAACAAAAACTGTTTAAATACATCTAAACTCTTAATTCTAATCGTTTTATAAATTCTTCTGTGTAATCGTAACTGTGTGTAAATAGTATAGAAGTCTTTATGCCACTAAAGTGCGAAGTCAAAACTAAGATTTTTGTCTTTTTACTGACTGCAATAAAAATGTTTCATTTAGACTCCCGCGCACCCTAACATAGATCTAGGAATTTCAACGTTATAATATACATGTCATGAAAAAAATTACAAAAACACATACATATCATCTTATTGATTATTTTTATAGCATTTAGTTATGCTTAGTAAATTATTTGAAAAAGTTGAAAAAATTATGGGATCGGCAGGATTTGAGCCTGCAACCTCTTCATACCATTATGTTACATTCATGTTGAGCGAAGATCTCCGCTTTAACCAGTAAGCTACGGTCGCCTCTTGCCAGGACCCTAAATTTCTCAACTATTTGTTACGTCCAGGCAAAAAGCGACCGTTTTCAACTGTTTCTTAGTACAGTGCAATAACTTCAACGTGTTAGTGAAGACTGACTTCACCAGTTATAAATATGTGAAATACATAGGTACCTAAATAGTCGGTATATAACACTTCTTAAATATGTAACTCACACATGCTTATGTAGTGTAGACAGTCGTCATTGGGACGTGAAATTATTTGTCCTGCATACCTAACTGCTTGGTCCACTGCCACTGTACATACGAGTACATAACAGTCATGCCAAACTTGACTGTGCGGAATCTAATTAGATAAAGTGGCAAGAGAACGTCATGGATACAAGCTTCAGTTTTCCTTTATTTTACTTTGTCTACTGTAAGTAATATTTCCATTTTCACCGTATTTGTCACAAGGTGACGGAGGCTTTGTCTCTAATAACAATACAAGACATTGATCGATCTTTTCTATATTTTCTATTGCATGAAAAAGTCCTGTGTCAGGTGTTGTTCTCTTTGGGTTTTTTGTTCGAATTCCATAATCGGAGTTATAATATTACTCAGAATCGTGTGGCAGAGATGTATTACACCCCACTTCAACTGTTTAGTTTAGGTACCATGAGATAGAGGGTGAGCCACCGTGCACCTCCATGCTGCTATTGAGAATTTCTTGACGGCAAAAACTGCATATACATATTTGATTTCAGACTGCTTCATGGTCCAGCGGCTACCGCTCAAGGTGAGATTCAGGATTCAATCCCCGATCGACCAAAAGCATTATTTAGGATTTCCTGTTCTGAAATTTCTAAGAAGCAGCAACATGGTTCTGAAATTTCTCAGAAGCAGCAACATGGAATAAAAATGTTTCATTCAGACTCCCGCGTACCCTAACATAGATCTAGGAATTTCAACGTATTAATATATATATGTCATGAAAAAAATGACGTATGATTTTTGTAATATTTAAAGCAAATTTTAGCATTGCTATGCCCTTTTGTATTTTATATAATATTAAAGTTGAAAAATTAAGAATCCAGCAGGACTCGAACCTGCACCCCCTGGGTATACGCCCCAAGTGCTTTGCCAATTCAGCTATGGATTCGTATGCTGCTAGACTCGAAATTTCTCAACTCTTTTGTGCCAGCGTCATAGGTATATATATATATACCTTAGCTAGATGAACCTTACTTGGTTTTGAACACAGTATCTGCCATACAACTCTGGGTAATATAGGCGTGATGTTATGATATGTACGGCGCGTTTAGTGGCCGCCACAAGGAGCCGGTGTGCGGGTGCTCTCACTCGTTGCGTCATGTGACAATGATGACTCAGACAACAGGCTACCTCAATACTGACATCGTATGTCCTTAAGCTTGCATTACGTAGGTTAATCACGTCCTGAATTCCCTACTCAAATTAAGGAAAAAACACAATTTCCTTATTATGCATCAATATAATGAATAAGTGGGCATTTAATGCTCACCACGTTTAAACTAGATTTGTGAATTTTGCCTTGCTTTTGTTTTCTAGGACAAAGTATAAGAAATCCCACCAACTCATTCATTACTAAGTCTCACTCACACACGTGATTTGTATACGACTAGTCACGAGACCGATCATGACTTTTCATTTTATACTTTTATTTCTTTTTTTCTTTAATTAACGCACCAACAACTGCCAGTAACTTTGCTCATTTACTTACTTGTCCATCCTTAGGTTGCCTGTAAGAAATTACTTATAGCGATAAGGCCGCCCATTGTGCAACATAATTTTTAAGTGCAATTGTATATAACATATTTACTTTGTTAATATTGGTGTACAATAAAGATTACTCTATCTCTATCTATCTATCTAGATTCGGTTAAATTTTAAATGCATTTTAAACTTGTTTATATTTCGTGTTGTTCGTCGCACCACCACGTGCAGTATATTGTAAAAGCGGCACAAGTTATGTAGCACTGCTTATCATAAGATGATCAGCATTTATAGTAACACCGACTAGTCCGTGGCTACAAAAGTGGCTGACTATTCGGCACATCTTTAAAATAAATATTTAATTAAATTTATTTTCTGATTTTGACCTCAATCCGTAACAATTAAATAGATTTCGTATGTTATTACATCTACTCGTACGTCCGTCGATCGATGCTTTTGTCGTTTTAGGGTTACGCAGACTTTCCGATTGTGAATGCGATGCCAGTACCCAAACGATGACTCACCTTATTACATGCCCTTTATGTCCCATCACCTGCACCATAGACGACCTGAGGAGCGCCACCGATAATGCCGATATAGTTGCAAAATGTGGTCAAATAACATTTAATAATTATGCATTTCTATGTGCCAAAGAAGAAGTGCCAATAAGAGCGCACCACGAATGCGCACCGTTTTGCATCACATATACGTCGATCGATGTAGATGTTATAACTCCCTAACAGGCACAAGAAGCATAGATCGATGTAGGCACATCCTACCTCGTCTTTCGATGTAGCGACCCATCGATAACCTTTTTGTGGATGGTATCGTACCGCAGTCTTTTGTTACTTTATTACAATTCCATCTCGCCTACGACGACAGTATGGTTACCAAATTGGCGTCTCGAAGATGCGTGAACCGATTTAACGAATTCTTTATTAGTATGAAAGGGTAGGTATTCTACCCATGTGGTCCCAAAGTCATCAGATCACGATCTTATGGTGTGATTCTAAAGAAATCGAGGGCAACCTCCAAATTTTATACGTTTCCCAGGTCTAAAGTAAGTAGGTATACCTACTAAATGTCGGTCTACTTACTTAAATAATGACGGGATTGCATTCTTATTTTACACCCTAAGGGGTGGAATTTACAAAAACCCAAAAACCATGTAAGGAAAAATTTTATATTTGTTTTTTTATAGGCATCGGCTCCACGTTGATGAGTCAGTCAGTCTATCGGACTAATAGTTACAATAAAGATAAATAGATAAATCGAACTAATAACTAGTATTTTTAATAAGGTGAGGCTAAAAGTCCAGCTGTGAACTACACTAGATTGAAAAATTTAAAAAAAAAAAAAGTGTTTAGAGGTTACAGAATTTCTAGATTGGCATGGACGAGACGTTATTCTATAAATATTTCATACTCAATACTCATACATGGAGAATCCAATAAAAACATCAAACATCACTTAATTTTATTAGATATTGTAAGGAAAATTATTGTGAATAATCCTCGACTTCTTACTCAAATTGTATTATTTATAGAGATGCGTGTCAAATCGTAGATGGGCTAGTACACTCCGTACAAAATAGATACCTACGGTATAATAATGGAACATTAATGGGCCTTTAGACTTTTTTTTTAAACGGCCAATGTTGAGCAAAGGTCTCCTCCTAATTTTCTACACCTGACGATCTTGGACCACTAGCATCCATTAAATCCCGGCTGTCTTGACTAGGTCGTTTTGACTTTAAATCTGTTCTATTCTTCTGTTAGTACCGAAGAAAAGATGGATCGACTGTGTGTAAGATGACATCGGAAAGGGTGTGTGAGTTTTTAGACGACCGGATGGCGAAGTGGGTGGCCTGCAACGCCGTGGTCGCGGGTTCGATGCCCGCTTAAGACAAATCTTTGTGTACATGGGGATTTGTCTTAGTCTGGGTGTTTCTATGTATAATAAGTATTTATTTACAAAAAAAAGTATATAATAATATTATGTATTAGTATCAGTTATTCTAGTACCCATAGTACAAGCTCTGATTAGTTTGGGCCTGGATGGCGTTGTGTGTAAGTTGTGAAATATTTATTTATTTATTTATTTATAGTTCTGAGTTGACAACTGATAGGAAGGTATGAAGCACAAAACATACTGCGCCGGCCGACAGTTTCCCTGTAATTGGTATAAGGGCATGTTGATAACCTTCTTCTTCATTCGAGTCGACGGCAAAGTCTAATTTTGTTAGCCCAGTATGTGGCTAACAGCGCTTTCATCCGCGTGTATGGCGCGTCCCTCGTGCCATGGGCCATGGCTTGTGTGGCCCCACATTCACAATTCAAATTTGTTACATCTGCAAAACCCCACTGTATCATGATGTCTTTGCTTCGGCTGACTTGAGCTTGAAGCCTGATGAGATGAGGGACTTCCAAATCGACCTAGGCAATTCATGGTCAGGTGAAAGGTTCTCCTCGATCGGAACAAAGAGGGTAGGCAGACTGGCAGATGGGTAATGATGAGTTGTGACAACAACTAATGTTGTACACCGGTACCTCATAACTATATTTTTTTGGAGGTGAGATACGTTACGAATGTTTTAGTGACTTTAATATCACAAATTTTCTACTCATAGGTTGGTTGGTTAGTTAGTTTTCCTGGGCGGTATCCGCACTTAGTCCTCCTATGGGACCGTTGTGCGTGAAAGGTTTCCCGTTTACTCCAGCCGGCCTAAATCGGTCCAGAAAAAAAGCAGCCTCCAAAGACTGCTGCAGGCTTCCGGAAGCGATGTTGAGGTTGAAGTTCTCATAGGTTATAACGACAGTTGTCAATGAAACTTATAATATTCATTCGTTTATTTTGTCTGTTGGTTATAGACTTTTTAATAGTTTTTAGGAAGGTATGTTTAAAGGTACCTATCAAAATGTAACATAGTAAACTTATATCAACAAAATGTTATTCAGTGACCTGCAATTTATTTATATATATTTACGAAAAGGAGAATTGTCGGTACCTTGCTATGCTAATGTAATCAGCGCAAAAAACTAGAATGGCCGCGAAACCATGAACATAACAAAGTAAAAACATTTCGTTACGGTGAACCTTGTAACAAAACCACAGTCAAACACCGATCGAAACCAAATGACCTTGAGATAATGTTCAAACACGCTTGCAAATCGATTAAAGTTGAACAGAATGGAATAGGAAACGATGTGGAGATGACTGTAGCATGCCGAATCAACAATGCATCCAGCGGCCAAAGATCACGTTAAGAAAAGTGGTCTCCGGTTGTGTACCAGCCGGCATTTTTAATGTGTTTAGTTGATAACCGCGGCCCGCGCACGACGCTCGTGCCAGCGCGCAACGCACGCCCAGCGCGACGCGCGCTGCACTTCTTATCACATACCAGTTTTATTCGTGTTTTCATTGTGTAACGTGCCGAGAGTGGTTCCGCTACTGACCCAAACTAACCAAGTGCATTCTTCGTTCGGATACATACCATACACGGCTACAAACAGCTGGGGGCCCAGAATCGGGCCATATCACGAGAAACAGTAATCACAATTGACTCAAGGTATATCAAATCATCTATTCTTCTAATATCTACATAAATGCATAATGTATTGGAGACAAGGGACGGGTGCATTGCTCGAATATGTATGGACCGTAGGATAAAATCTATGGATTTATGCGGCTAGGTACAAAAACATAAAAGTTATGCGTCGGTTGAAATTATACTCATATCAAAGAATACAAGAAAAACTGACTCACAACGACTAACGCGAAGATTTGTTGTGTGCGTAAGGTTTTAACTTAATACATCTTTAGTAATTTGTGTCGAGTAGCAACATCGTCATACAAAAAATATGGTGCCAGCCAGGTCTTACAAGACTTAGAAACGGACTCCTTTTTAAGTCCAGTTAACTCCTTTTAAAAACGGAAATGTCAACATTACTTATTTTATACCATGTTTTACTAAATTTTATCTAGACTTTGACCAATATAGTCTCAGTGAAGTTACAAACATGGCACTGTCACGACGAACTAAAGCCGTCAGCAACGTTTACCTACTCCTAATGAGCACAGTTTGCTAGAAAAAACAACTGAGATTGTTTGTCATCATTACACTTGCCTATAAGGCAAAAGAAAACAACTTTATTTGTATACAGCTACTCAGCTACTATAAAGTACAGTATTACAGTAAATACCGTTTATTATACAGTAACGGTATACAAAATCATATATCAAATTAGGATATCAATACTCTAACTAATCTAAAATCTAGAATCAAATTAGAACGAAATCGCTGTAATTTTTATAAATTAGGAATATAATTTTTAACCAGAAACCAAAATAAATACTGTTTAAAAGATATAGTACCTCTTTACCCTGATACTGACTCGTTGGTTTAGTGGTTAGCGTATGCGCCTCTCGCCGCGAGGTCTCGGGTTCGATTCCCGGATCGGGCAAAAAGTTATTTAGGACTTTAATTCTCAAATAGTAGCACGGAGTTGGAATTGTGTCCGCTGGATAGCGATTAGCTCACCCTCTATCACATGGTACCTAAACATAACAGGTGAAATGTAGGTGTTATTCATCTCTGCCACTCCCTTCTGGATAATATAGGCGTGATGTTATGTATGTATGTAACAAACAATTAGACTAACATTATGAGGCGCTTTGCAGACGTAGCAATTTAGTTGAGGAAACTGTCAACTTTTTTAAGAAGAAAACTTTTCTTTGAAAAGTTGTCAGCCTAGACTAAGTTGCTACGCTACGTCTGCAAAGCGCCTGATGTTGATAAAACTTTTTGAATTTGCATCATACAATCTAAAGTTTATGAGTGTATGCATGTTTGTTATTTCTCCGCAGTCGACCGATGGACCGAATTTGATAATACTTGGCAAATATAGTCCTTATGGCCTGGAATACCAGAATACGCAACTTTGTTTATATTCAACGCAGTTTAAACCGCGGTGATAACCTAGTAAACATTCATAAAATTTCTGTAGTAATTGGCACATTAGTCATGTTGTGGGGAGCTAAGGACCATTCAATAATAAGTAGGTAACTATTGCATTAGTAAATATGATCAAAAGCTGTTTAAACACAAGGAAGCTAATAATACATAATTGTATATCGAGTACTGAACAAATAGTGTTCATGATTTTATAATATTTTTGTATTGACACATTTCAAATATTTTTCATAAATTAGACAACGGGTTTAAATCGCGTAATTATTATAAAGGTAAATAAATACCTATGCTCGACGTTTCAAAATGACTTGCATCATTCGTGGTCACGAGCCGACCCTTATTTAGACCCGTTGTCCAAATTTTTAAAAATGTTCGCAAATCGCGAAAGTTTAAAAACATTACATTTCAAATAAATACTCATTTAAATTAGGTCAATTGTTTTTAAAGTATGCTAGTTAGTGTCATATTAAAAGTAAACATATCTACTAGCTACTAGGGTACTTATTTATAAATCAAACTTGTATAAGATCATTAAGATCCTATGAAGTAATAAATTAATATTTAGGTACTACGCTCTAATTTTGTTAGCAAACAAGAGTTCGAACATCAACATCAGTCTATTTCTGTTGAATAATCCCGCTAAGTTATGTAAATGTTAGTTTTACGTTTTCATTTTCATGTAAATTTTCACCACATGTAAAGAGCGTCGCTCGGCGCTGGCGCTGTGCAAATTTGCAGGGCTTTTCTTTTTGGTGGTCGTCCCTATTTAAAATGTTGACACAAAGGGATCCCGAAAAAAGGTCAAGAAAAGTTGGAGCTTTCCTCGTAAGTTAAGATTATTTTTATTTTTTAAATAGCCTTTGCCCGCGACTTCGTCTTCGTTAAATTTTTGCATGCTATTTCCCTCAAAATTTAGAAAATTTTAGTCATTGACGCCGCATACAGTTTAATTTTGGAAAAAAAATTATCACTCATCTCATTTACGCCTTGTAAGAAACCTATGTGCACAATTTTGTGCAATTTTCTTAAAAATTGACGAAACTTCGATATATTCTTAATCTTGATTCGCAAAGATTTGTTTTGAGAATGGGTGCGCTTGAGTGAGTAAATGTATGTATTTGGCCTTGTCATTGGGAATATTGGGTAGTGTAATTGCTTCTGGCGTTCTATCTTATGTAAAAAAAACAAATTTATTTAATTTAGTTTGTTATAGGAATAAAATATATATCAATGAAACATATACCAATATTTAAGTTAGACCTCCAACTACACAATTGTTCATGCAGTAGTTTTTACGTGATGCGCGTAAAAACATACAGATAGAGAGAAAAGGTCATTATTTTTCCGCGTTGCCAAAATGTAGATTGGTGTTTAAGGGGTGGGAAGCCTGAATAAATGGTGAAGGTTAGTCGTAAGGAATATTAGAACGCAGTAACTAATCTGGTTCTCTTTGTACTTCTTTGGGTGTGGACTCTATCCAGAGGTCACTAGTTCAAATCGGGCTCGAAGGATCAAAACAGAATGTTTATGCTAAGAGGCGTTAAGAATATATTGTCCAAAATACTTGCCTCACCTACGTTACTATACGGTGAGCTACTTTATTTAAACGAAAGTATTTAAATTCTAGACTCTTAACTAGGTAGTTTTGAGACTAGAATTTACCTAACATCAAAATACATCCAGTAGGTTTGACAAGTAAGAATGGTTAGCAAACATCCTCATAAATAAATATTTGCATTCATAATTGTAGAAGGATAAGGCATTAGAGATTAGATATTTTAGGCACTTGATTACCGTTCAATATGATTAAAGTGGTTTGGTAGGTATAGTAAAAAGACAGACCGATTTAATTTACCTCATTTGAAAATGAAACTGGCGTTAAAAAATATTCCAGCTTAAGTGCAACTAAAGTTAAAAAAAAATAAAACACTCACAGCTCTCTAGCATTTTTAAAAAGCAAAATAACTCCTTAACTTACTTTTGTTAAGATATGCACAATGACACGGCAAAAAGTAGAAAACTTTTTTTGTTTCTTAGTATTCATTATTTTTTGAAAGCTTTTTCATAAACATAAAAAAATCATTTAAGTTAAAAAATTCTGTCTTTATCAATATTTATTTTTAAATGTTCATATTTACTAACGATGTCACGATTTTTACGATTGCATAAAAGCTATAAAGCTTAATAAGCATATTTAATTTAAGTTGTTATTTTATGTTGTTATGTTATTTTATTTTTTCATTACAAGTCAAACTTGTTTTGACAGACTTAACCATTTTTTAAACCAAAATACATGCTTAGGAACGCATATTTCTGAAATTCATTATTAAGGGGTAGCGAAGCCTGAATAAAGGGTGAAGATTAGTCGTAAGGAATTTTAGAACGCAATAACTAACCTGGTTCTCTATGTACTTCTTTGGGTGTAGACTCTATCCATAGGTCACTAGTTCAAATCGGGCTCGAAGGACCAAAACAGAATGTTTATGCTAAGAGGCGTTAAGAATATATTTTCAAGTCAAACTTGTTTTGACAGACTTAACCATTATTTTTTTAACCAAAATACATGCTTAGGAACGCATTTCTAAAATCCATTATTGACAGACACTAGTTACATTTAAATAAAGAATATAGCTGTCACTTTCGTTTATTCTTGTTATATGCTTATACTGTCACTAAGGTTTATTATCTAACACATTGGGGCTAAATGTACATTTTTTCGTCCGTATAGTGATGACTAGAAATCATAGTACGAGACTAACGAAACAGAATATGCTTGCCTGAAGTTTTCAAGAAACTAAATTTCGCGTAAGGATGGCTTTCTTATTTGCCATATCACCGCGATGATTGAACATAAAATTTGGTACCGTCTACTTAACCGTGCCCAAAATCTTCAACTTGGCACATACATGTCACTGCTTTTTCTGGTTAAGGTGCTCTCACTAAGAGATTCACTAACAAAGGTTACCAATTGTTACATTCATTATACAAATATTTGCTTTTGTAACATATTTCCTAATCTAGCTATTTATAAGCCGATAAAAAAAACATGTCACTTAACAAAAAAAAAGAAATAATCTCAAGTGAACAAGTGTCAATCATTTCTAATTACCTAATGATAAATGAATAATGATATATTATACAAGCAACTTATTACCAAACAGAGTGACAAGAAGTTATGTACAAACAAACAGTTTAAAAAAATATCTCTGCATTCCGGGCAGCTGCTTTTACCACTAAGCGACAGTCGCCTCTTGCCAGGGCCCTAAAATTCTCAACTGTATGTTACGTGGCTTGTTAGTATAATTTGCTGAGCATAGCTAAAATGTTATAAAACAAAACAATTAGTTATTTATGCAACTGTTCTATAATGAGGGGTATTAAAACACTAGTGTGGGTTTATCACACGAGGCGAAGCCGAGTGTGATAATAGTATCACATGAGTGTTCTAATACCTAATTATAACAGTTGCATACAAGACTTTATCTATAATATGAATCCTCTATAAATGTTCTGAAACCATAGGGTATTGTACAGTGTTGTAAGAACTCTATGTAAATTCATGGAAAGTTTAATTAGTGAGTATCTAATACAAACAAACTATGTATAGGTAAATAATACTCTTAAATTGACACCATCAAATAATGCCCTCCGTGTGATGTTTTAAGCGTGTCTCTCTTCTTTCATGTTTGATGGTGCCGTGATTTATGAAAATAAGTGTTCTGTTACCTTTTGGTTTGCTATATTTGTACAATGTATAGCAGAAAAGTTAAATTTAGGTTAATCGTTGACAATACGAGGCCATGGTATTGCTATCCCAACATTTAGATACGAAAAGTTAAAGCATAATAATATGTTGATTGTGTTAATTCGCCTTATGTCCAAGCAATCTAAGCATCAGTAAATAGGTATCTCATAGGCTCCACCGTAGACCGCATCATCACTTACCATCAGGTGAGAGCGTGGTCAAACGCGAGCCTATTCACCATAAAATTTTTTTTACAGTTTTTGCCCTCCCATCCCAAACAGCATTTTGCATAACAGATGAAGTGTGGATCTTGTACACTTCTGCCACACCCTTCTAGGTAATATAGGCATGATGTTATGTATGTTTGTATGTAAACTTATAAACATAAATTCCATCGCACAAAGATTCCAAGTTAGTACTTACATATAATTTTATTGGTGTTCAATAAACTCACAGATCATTAATTTGAAACTAGGTAAACCTGAATTTCTCATTAAATAACCTTATAAGTCAGTAAGCCTAATCGCGACCAATTCATTTACGAGTAAAAAATCAGTAGATACGTGCGTATTAGCTGAGTAAACACAGACATACTTTATTAGTACTACGTTTTATGTTTGTCATTCGTTACTCTAATCTGGGTGTCGCGACTCTCTTTGTATCGCGGGTTTGGAAATAGCTAACAATGACGTCACAAATTTGTAACATATTACATTTACATGAGGATTTTCTTAGGGAGCTTCCAACTATGTGGAATCAGGGAGCAGGTAACGAAAAAAAATCTCGCAAGCAACCAGAGGAGAAGGAGGGGGTCAAAAAATCCTCAAAATCGCCTAACTTAATTAATGGTCGCCCTCTTATGTAAGCGTTGCGACACTAGCGAGCTCATTGAAGAGAAATGAAATGCATTCAGCTCATCTAACCGTTAGTTACGTGTTAATTTTAATTTTTTTCTCTGTTTTACTTTTTAATTTTGGCAGAAAAGGTTCTATGCATAAAATGCATTTGTGAAGATAGTGTCTTAATTCTGAGGCATTCCATGTTATATTATTTTTATTTAAGTAACAACCCTTACCTTAATTCTTGGATTTAGAGTGATATAAATATTAAATATATGCCAGTCGGCCACTTTTGTAGTCGCCGTCTAATTGGCCGATTTCGCCGTCTAATCGGTTTAAATATTAATGCCAATAATTTAGTTCTACATAATTTGTGCCGCTTTAAAAGACACTGCATGTGGTGGTGCAACAAGTAATACAAAACATGACGGTTTTCAAAACATTTTTAAACCGAATCTAATAATCGGCCTCGTATCAGTAACACCAAATAGTCGGCCACATTTGCTCTTGACGAATACTCGGCCAAACCCATAGTCAGGCCGACTATGGGTTTGGCCGAGGTATCTCTAATAAATAGGTTTGCCAACTTGACCACGCTAGTCTGTAAGAAAATTTCTGTCAATGGTAACTTAGCGTTCCTGAGTAGAAAATAGAGGACTATAAAACTTTAAACTCCTTACCTACATATACACAAAATATGTTAGAGAATTTCACGTATACCTACCCAAATTGTTATAAAATAATTTTCCTTTTACATGGCAATCTATAAGGCCTGACCGTAGAGAAGGCCACAATTATTTAACATGGCATCCGGGATTCTAACAAGGACTACCTCATGTTAAAGTCTACCATGCGCAACGAACCCTTATCAGAATGAAGGATGAAATTCCTTGAGCGTTATCTCTAACTAATTAACGAGTGTGTCACTCATGTCACTGATGGTCAAATACTTAACAGATAAGACGAAATCTGGGTGAAAATGTTGCAAGGCAGAGATCGTTAAAAAAACTCATTGACTTTTGGTCTTCAACCGTATAAGAGTAATATGATTTAGATTTGTGGCGGTATTCGGACATAATGTCTGCAAGTGTGGTGTAGTGGTTTAAGCGGTCGCCTCGCCGCTCTCCACTACACTGGTGTTGTGGGTTCGATCCCCACATGGGATAAATCTTTGTGTGAATCGCAAAGATTTGTTCTGAGACTGGGTGTGCTTGTGTGAGTGAATGTGTGTATTTGGCCTTGTCCTTGGGACCATTGGATAGTGTAATTTCTTCTGGCGTTCTATGTAATGTAAAAAATCCAAATTTATTATTTATTCTTTATTTTATTTATTTTTTTATTTATAATTAATGACGAATAACATTGAGAACGTCAAGAAGTGACACACTCCTCACAAATGTTAAAGAGCGTTGTATCGCGATAACAAAAGGCTCACAGCAAGTGTTTATAAGTACTACTTCCAAGACGCTACCGTTCGACAGCTGTCCGCCAGGCAATACCACCGAGCCCGGTCGGAGGATCCTCCCTTTGTGATGGAGGAACATCACACCCGTTCCTCTACAGATTCGTTCGTGATCGTTTCAGAACGAATCATCATCTTCATCAATATCCGAGCCTTTTATTATAACCGACTTTTTATTTTACCAATTTATCTAACGGATTTAGCTGAATATCAGAATTTTACGTGAACCGACTGCCATTAGATTTCGCATTTATCAGAACGAATATTAGACAGAGCTTAATTGATATTTGTTGCGATTCCCTACGTCCGGCGCACCCTGGGCAATTCGCGAGTTCTTCAAAGCGAGTTGGCTAATCCTTTCACCACGATGGCAAGTCAAAGTGAAGTTTGACTCAGCCATCGACACGACGAAGAAGAAAAAGAAGAATTGATATTTGTCTAGTTATGACCCCTGTGACTGTATATATTCTCGTTGCGATCATACAATTATTATTGGCTAAAATAGTTGTACCTCTCCTATTTTTTTTTTAACTATCTTCCTATAGCACCGCGGCAATGCCTGAAGACTAACAGGACTTTTTTTTATATTTCAATACAAACGTAAGTAATATTTAATAATTGGCAACCAAATGTTTTTGTTTGTATTAAGTTTTTGTATGCACTCATAATAATCAAATAGTCACAAATACCTAACAGGAAAATATTAACAAAATATACTTCGACGGTTAACTTTAATTGTAATAACCTCCCAAGTAGCACATTAGTGAATTTTGCAACTTATCTTATAGCTTTAAGTCGCAAATGAGTGGTTTAACAGTTTTTGATGGCACTTATAGCTTTAGACTCTACTTATATTTGTATATGAGTACATCTTATTTCTCGCAGTTGCATACGAATGTATTTTGTTTCTACTTTATTTCTTATGGTTTTATAAAGTCGATTTTGTTACTCATAGTTGTAAACAGATTTTAATTTTTACTCATTTATTAACCACAGTGGCATATGAGGTCTTAAAATCACTGTTTTGCAACTGTTAAAAATAAGCGGTTACTAGTCTTTATATGGCACTTCTAGTGCTAAATGAATAGTATAATAGAGTAGTATATCACCTGTAGTGGTTGAAGGGATCATTTTGCAGCCCTTGTCAAACCTAACGTTATTGTATCTTTAAGTGCTTTTGTACTCTTTTATGCCACTCCAACGTGTAATTAAGTGTCAAAGAAGGGTTGTTAAGAACCAAAAGCATCTATTTTCCCTTATTTAAAACCACTATCGATCTGATAGTTCCAAAAATACGTAATTTGTTACCTATTATTTCTTAAGACAGATTGTTGTGCGTGTTACGTTGTCTTAAATCTTTTGTTTCGGTTGATATAAAGTTCATAGGCAATCAATTACTTTATTAAGAATGAATTCCGTAAAATGGAAAAATAATTAATTGTCTAGAAATAAATAATAAAGATAATTTTGTCAAGAAAAATTCACTGTAAAATTGAAGGGTTCCGTACATACATAAATGAATCAACATTTTATTGCGTATTTTAAACACATTTTGGACATGATTTGTAATGTATTTAACGCAATCTAGTAGATTTATTATCGGGTACCAGATCTGAACAGAACATTCTCTGAATCTTTTGAAATCTGCTAGGAACATTCCCGGTGTTAGAGCAAAAAAAAAACCAAGTGTCGAATAATTATATATTTTTTTATTTAACCTCTCAACGCTTTCAATATAATACAAGATATTTATCTTTTCTTCAGCTTTCATCTTGGTGATATAAATTTGAAGTCATCTTCTAATGATGGTAATTTGACTGAAATGTGCGGAGTCTTGAGGACCCCTAATTCGCCGATCCACCGATTTGCCACTATAACATACAAATGAGTGATTTTTAGAACCCACAGTTCCAAATAGAGACTAAATAAGTGAAAATTAGAACTATGTGATCCCTATAAATCGCCATATTTAGAAAATGGATTCCTTAAAAATGTTTTGTTTTGAACAGTGTTTTATCACACTGATTCAAAATCACTGAGTTATGTGAATTGTAACTAATGTACTTAGGCATTATACTTAGTTTAAAACCATTATGTTCAGTTTTTAACGATATTTTTATTTTATTGTATTATTTCGTCAATAGAATAAGCACTCTATAAATAATTAATCTTGATCAAATAGAAGGCGCGTTGAAATTTACTAAGAAAACATACTATGGTTTCACAGTAACAAAACATTCGCAAGGATTTTATGCTGTAGTTGGTTATAACTCAATGCTGCATTATATGAAGTTAGTACTCACCAAATATCCAAATGGAATCCAAAATAAAATGGTTGCACTAAGTGTTTACTGTAACGCCACCACAGAACAATATTACTAAACGAACACCACTCGAAACTTTAATTGTCTCTCATTTATCACTTATTGAATGACAGAACGAATGAAATGTTTATTAATCGTTCACTGCTCACAACTTACACTCACAGTTCTAATTACCTCTTAGGGTGATTGTTAGAACTCCTATAGATCCCATTTGTAACCAAAATTAGGCTGCAATTTTTCGCCAAATGGTTCCATAATGGTGGCATAAGGGTTCTCCCCACCTTTGTAGAACTTAATCATAGCTGTAAATTTCACTCGAGGTTACCAATAGATATGATATAGAACTATTTTAGAACCCAGTTGTGCTACTTGGGCTATAACAAAAGGGAAATTATTACTTCAATTAATGAAAACATCGGGTCACTATTATCATTTCCTTATGGGACCACCGACCCGGAGCCGTAAAACCATTATACTTATATTGTTTTAATGTATTTTAATATCTTGATTTAAATTAACCCTGTTTTGTTTCGAAATTCTATTATTTTATTGCTTGTAGGGTCTTAATGAGGATATGACCTAAGTAAAGTGGCCGAAACTTTGCCATTTAAATATAAAAATTAAAAGTGAATTAAATTCACTAATTTCTCATCAATTAATGAAAAAAAACCGGCCAAGTGCGAGTCGGACTCGCGCACGTAGGGTTCCGCACCACTATACATCTAAATAAATGTTTTTCTTTTTTCTTTATTATATAGAAGTTGATTAAATGAAAGGTTAAATGCGGTTTACGATTTATAACGTATTAAAAAAAACTAATTATTAGATCTCGTTCAAACCAAATTTTTAGGGAAGTTTGCATGGTAATGTACATCATATATTATTTTTACATTTATCATTCCCTTATTTTAGAAGTTACGGGGGAGGGACACACATCTTTAGAAAAAATATATATTAGGAACCTCAATATCATTTTTAAAGACCTATCCATAGATTAACACGTATGAGTTTGATGAAAAAAAAAATAGTTTCAGTTCTAAGTATGGGGAACCCCAAATTTATTGTTTTTTTTTCTATTTTTGTATAAACATCTTAATGCGTTTCACCGAATAGATCTACTTACCAAGTTTCCACAGTATAGCTCTTATAGTTACGGAAAAAAGTGGCTATGACATACGGACGGACAGACGGACATACATGACGAATCCATAAGGGTTCCGTTATTGCCATTCGGCTACGGAACCCTAAAAAGTGCGATAAAGATGTTGAGTTTTCATAGATAAAGAGAGTACTTAGGCGGCTATTATATTATATACTATTCAGTATTCCAGGTCTAGTAGTCAATGCGATACAGTCCGATACTCCGGTACTCCGTTGGTTATGCCATGGATTCTATTACCTACACCTTTTTTTCAATCTTATTTTCTTGAAAAAACAAGACTTGAGTTCCAACATAAGGTTGAATATGGCAGTGTAAAAGAATTCCTGTAATAACCAATGGAGTGCCGGACTCTTCCTCACTGACTACCAGGCCGTGAGGTTGAAAACCCCTGAATACCTTGCAGTGTATTTATATCTATCGTGGCGGGACACAGAAAAAGAGTGTGAAAGTAGATATTTATTTATAGCCTCGACTAGGACATTCAATAAGGTTGTTGTTCACTGTATTTGTTAGCATTACCTTTTTTGCTGTATGATAAAAAGTATTAAAATCGATCCTTACCTGTTAATCCTTTTTATAGTTTATTGGAATACCGTCGGATTTTTCCATTTAAATTATATTTAACATTCATTACAAAATTTAAATTATTTTAGTATTTTTTTTTGATTATTCTTAATTATTTACATACAACCTGCGACGCAAGCATTATATATTTAGGTATTATGTAATGTGGTAACCTTGACCGCTTCGTTTACAACAACTTTTTTTATTCAATGACAACATTTTTTGACAAGCTATCCAACCATTCGAATTTATTACAACTCGCCTTTTTTGTTACAATTTATGATGATTTATTGTTTTTGTATCAAAACCCAGAATTCATTATCAGAACCCTGGGCAATTCGCGAGTTCACCAAAGCGAATTGGCTAATCCTTTCACCATGATGGCAAGTCAAAATAAAATTTGACTCAGCCATCGACACGACGAAAAAAAAAAAATAATAAAAAACCCAGAATTATTCAATATTATTTTATTTTAAGCACACTTGTACATTTTTATAGTCGCGTCGCCGTTCACTTCCTTATATTGCAATTTAACCGACTTAAAAAGGAGGTGGTTCTCAATCCGCCTGTATTGTTTTTTTTTTTGTTTGTTACCCCATAACTTTCGACTGGGCGAAGCGATTTTAATGATTCTTTTTGTATTTGGTAGCTGGTGCTTCCCATGTGGTAACCATTTTAATTTGGTCTAGTTCTGACAAAGGCACCCATGAGAAAACCATATAAGTCTAAAATTATTGTAATTGAAGACGGTTTTTTTTTTTTGGACAATTGTTATAGATAAAGTTACGCGTTTAATCGGGATGACATCTGACGATATTGTGGTCTACGGAGGAGCACGCTTACCTATGAGGGTGTCTATTTACTCTTCCTTTGGGATATCAAATTGTACTCTTGCAAAAATACAACTCGCACAGCAGTTTAACTCTTATACTTTTTTCTATAACAACAAAACTGAAACTTTTTAGTAGATTATAGCCTTTTATTTGGTGTCTGACCGAAACTAGATTTTAGGCCGTAACCGAATATTCGGCATATCAGACGAAAACGAAAACGAAAATTTTGTGGACTTATATCCAGACCATTTGTATACCTTTGTATACTTTGCTCGGTCATTAAGTTATGCGGAATATCATTACTTTTTAGGACTATTCGATTCTTAGCTAAGACTAAATGAATTCTTGACAAAACCGCTTTCCACTGATTCATGATTGGCCCAGTGGTTAAAAAGTTATACCCATTGCTAATGGCAGAGTAACATTACACTAGAGTACTGGTGGTTGAGTTATTGGATCTTTACAAGAGAAGAGAGAGAGGTAGCGTATTTTTGCTGTCAAGTGACACGAAACGCCATAGGCAACGATTTTTTTAATACTGAATGAAGAGCCACTTTTTTGCTTTTGCTGTGCGGTCCAGAGCCAAAGATCAATACTTTTTAAAGATTTTCTTTAAAAACTATATGGAGACATCCACGCCTTTGCTGTCAACAGCTTAAGAGCGCCGCAAGTCCCGGGTTTTATATATTGTTATGTTTTTTAAGATGTCATTAACTAAGATCTTGTATAGTTATGTTGGAAAAAAATATTTAAATAGTCAATAAACATACAAATTAACAAAGAAAAATAGTCTTACCAAAGTTTAAAGTATTTTGTAAGGGCAATATAAAAGACTCTTATAAGTTTCGGCCAGGCCGAAAAGTTGGGTACTATGGCTAAAAATAAACCGAACCTTCGGTAGGTCACTTCTTTTGTGGCTTTACTTAGATGCCGGCCAGACAAAGCAATTGTTCAAGGGATCAGTCTTTGAGCACCGTTGTGCTGTTCAGAGATTGCAGAAATGAATACTAGAAAAATCTGGAAGAATGAATTGTACAATCAATTGTAATGGCCGAAAGGTCAGGTTTAAAACGTAGATTGTTGATGAGGTAGATATAAATAGTAAAACTTACATAAATATTCGGTGAAATCGGTATGTTACCTAATATCTGATAGGTATATGCTAACTGATAAACTAAACAGATTGAATTTTAATTTACCTTGAAAAATTAAAACCTTATCCACTCCTCTCATAAAACAAAACCCATAAAAACTTCAGGCAAACGTTCACATACATACACTCTTTTGTGCATTTTTGAGATCATTTTGAACGAACACCCACGAAATCTCTTTTCACATTTTCCCTCGGGTAAATATTAAAATAATTTTGTACATCAAAATTCTTAAACACAAAATTCAGAAACTAAAATATGTAGTTAGAACTTCTAACAAGCATAATAGAAATACTTAATTCTTACCTTAATTCAAACGAAAATGTAAAATAATGTAAATTTTCTGAAAACATAAAATTTTATAAAATCTTACCGGCAGTTCAAACCCGTGTCATGTATATGAATATTAAAATTTAAGATATTTCAAGACTTTTTCAGTTAAAGAAAAGCTCTTAGAACATTGTATAAAAACCTTGAACAAATCAATTTAAAATTTGGATTTTTTACATTGCCCAAATGCACACATTCACTCACTAAGCACACCCAGTCTCAGAAGTCAGAACAAATTTTTGCGAATTACACAAAGATTTGTCCTATCTGGGGATCGAACCCACAACACAAGTGCAGTGGAGAGCGGCTAGGCGACCGCTTAAACCACTACACCACACGTGCGGACAAAGGAAGAATAAACTTCATCTTTAAAATTCTAATCGACCATAGACCTCAGAGATTCAATATACTAAAACAACAATTGTTTATTTAACATGTTATTCCAAAAGGTATAGGTGTAGGTGTTGTGGGTTCGGTACCCACACGAGACAAATCATTCTGTGATCCACAAAGATTTGTTCTGACTCTTGGTGTGTTTTGTGCGTGTAAAATGTATGTTTGTGAACATGCCTGCGACACAGGAGTACCCATATATACCAATATACCTCGGCGTAGTTTGAAAAAAAAGAAAAAAAAATAGACTTCTCATGCACGTAACTCCGCATTTGTAATTCCGAATAAACGTCACATTCGATTTCCCGTTACGGAATTCATTCCAATAGATATTTTATTTATTTCCAACGGCAAAGTTAGAGTTTCGATTGGGAAAATTATTAAAATACCGAATTTTAAAAGGTTATGGTACATACCGCTAAAGGTTTGGTGATCAATTCATATAAAAACACTTTAGACATTAACCTCGTTTGTGAAGCGAATCACGAAATTGAAATTTATGTGAAATACTTTATTTAATACTAAGTTGACCGCTGACACCTCCGTTTTACATTACTTACGAGTCTTTAAGATAAATGTAAAATGATCTTTAATTTATATATACTGAATAAACAAGGTAACTACAAGTGTTTCTTTGAAATAATAATAATATAATAATGCATTAAAATGAGAAATAATTGTACTTGTAACAATTAATCTTAACCATAACTTGTATCTTTATCATATCTTTAAAGTTCATCTATCTGGCTAACCGCCGTAGAATAATAATATTGTAGATTAAATTATTTAAATTACAAATACCTACATTATACAAAGCTCGACCTAAATGGAGGTCAAAATAATAAACGAAAATTGCCTCGGTATATCTAAATATTAGATCCTAGAATCCAGATTAATCAAAAACACAGAATAATTAAGTTCTTCTTCAAGCTTAAATTTTAATTAAAGTACAAATCTGTAACTGACTCATGCTAATTAACCCGTCATAGTTTAAATAACAAAACTTCTTTTTAAATTAATTATTTTTTTTGAAAAGGGCCGCTTTCATAGACACTTTAATAGCGCAGAAGACAATAGAGCATACGTTTTGAAGTCACACACCATTCATCATGAAACTAAACAAAGAAGCTGAAAAAGGCAAGGACTGTAACTTTTTTATACATCAGAATCATAATTTAGGCGGTACGTCGGTAACAGCAATTTCTCTATTTTATTTAAAATTTAATTAACATCGCATATTTTTTTTTGGCATTGTAATAGTTACGCATAGTACTCATTTAAAATAAAAATTTTGAAAAATTATTTACGCGTAATCATGGTTAGGCAAATTAGTCAAATGTCCAATAATTATGCGTAAAGTATTTATGCCAAAAACACTTATGTCAGGTGACTAGGATGGTAAAAAAAATGCCTAACGTGTTATGCCAAATTAAATTATGCCATGAAATACCTCGATCCCATAAACTTACCCAAATTGTTGAATCCTCCGGCCTTCACATCCTACCACTACAACCTACCCATCATAATCCTCAAGGTGAAGACACATGGCTTGACCTGATCTTCACGTCCACTCCCAGTCTTGTATCCTCCCATGGTCAGCACATCGCCCCTGGCTTTTCTCACCACGACCTAATTTTCCTTTCATATCTCCTGAAACCACCTAAACCCCCTCCCAAATTTTTGCACATGCGTTGCTTTGGACGCATGAACGTTGATAAACTAATGGAGGATGCGTCGCTTATCGACTGGGAACCGTTAGTTTCAACTCCAAATATTGATAGTAAGGTAGGCATTTTTAACGATCTTGTCCTCGATCTTTATGATAAGCATGCTCCTATCAGGAAGATTAAATTAAAACGCCCCGCTGCTCCTTGGATGACAAGGGGGATCAGGATAGCTATGAGACGCAGGGATCGTGCGTTTCGGAAATTCAAAAAGGACCGTTGCGAGGATAACTGGGCCTTTTATAAGACTGCAAGGAATCGGTGTAACCAGATGATACGTAACGCTAAACGCCGCCATATTCTTAATAATGTTTCTAATTCTTCCCCCGCCAACGTCTGGCAATTCCTTGAAACTCTCGGCGTTGGCAAACAACGAAATCTGGAGTTTCCAAACACAATAACCTTGGACAGTATGAATCAACATTTTTCAACCACAGAGCCCCTGGCTGATCACATCAAACATCGCACACTGAACTACCTAAGTGCTCTGTCACGGCCCAACATTGATCAATTTCAGTTTTCTCCAGCCACGCCAGAAGAGGTTAAGAAGTTAATCCTATCCATAAAATCCAATGCTGTAGGCTGTGACAATATCAGTCGTCGCATGGTCGTCACTGTGTTGGACAGCCTGCTTCCTGCCATTTGTCATATAATAAATTCCTCCTTAGAGTCCAGTACCTATCCTTCACTTTGGCGAAAAGCTTTCGTCATTCCTCTCCCAAAGATCCCCAATCCTTCCCAACCAAATCATTTCCGACCAATATCTATTCTTCCTATCCTATCCAAAGTGCTCGAGGCCTGTGTCCATAAACAACTTTCCACTTTTATATACGGTCACAATCTCCTCAGCCCCTACCAATCTGGATTCAGGCCTGGTCACAGCACTACCTCTACCCTTCTCAAAGTGATTGGCGATATTAGAGCGGGTATGGAGGATACCAAAGTCACTGTGTTGGCTTTGGTAGACTTCTCAAACGCTTTTAATACCGTCAATCACGAGATCCTTCTGTCAATTCTATCCCAACTTATGATCTCTTCTGGAACGCTGGATTGGTTTACCTCTTACCTTCTTGGACGTCAGCAGTCGGTGCGCCATGATGATTCCTCATCAGGTTGGTGTGATCTCTTCTCTGGCGTCCCCCAAGGCGGCATACTCTCTCCGTTACTCTTCTCTGTTTTTATAAACCTTATCACTCTCAATCTTCAGTGCTCGTATCATCTTTACGCCGATGACTTGCAGTTGTATGCACAGGCAAGAATTGATAATGTGTCTGATGCGGTTGAAAAGGTTAATCAGGACTTAGTTGCTATAAAGAATTGGTCTGACAGATTTGGCATCACTGTCAATCCCTCGAAATGTCAGGCACTCATTGTTGGTAGTCAACGCATGATGTCTAGAATCCAGTCACCTATCCTGCCAGCAATAATATACAACGGCATGACCATAGCACTAAGTACTGCGGTGAAAGACCTCGGACTTTATATTGACACTACTCTCAATTGGCAAGCTCATGTCGACGCCCCCACCGAATAAAATGGTAACCAAAAATCGCTAACTTTACAGGAAAAATAAAAAACCTTATTTTCTCAATACTTCGCGTATTAAAAAAACAATAGTATTGTGTTATACATCAAATGAAAGGTTATTTTTTTTATTATCTAGCCAGTTATTTATACATTTAAATATATTAAACTTAAAGAGTTCTTTACAAAAATGTACATTGCCGATAGTGTCCCTGCGTGCAGTTTACCATAAAACGCTTTTACCATTTTATTCGTGTGATTATTTTTCTTATCGATGATATCGCAATAGAAGTATACACTAATATTCGCTGATACTTTACTAATGGATAGTAATCGCACCATCATGATACCATTTTGTTCGTGTAACCTTTCACATATTTTAATGTCACATATCGAATGTATAATCTCTTAATGATATTATTCACATTTAAGAAAGTAAGAAACATAAATTGTTACATTAAAATGTTATCGTATGAACGTAAATAAATTGATAATAATTATAAGATGATTAGGAATAACTTTAATTAAAGTTTAACGTTGGGAGAGGTAGGGTTTTATTTATAATAAATATATTATAATATATAATAAGATAATATTATATTGTATAATAAAATAATATTATACAATAAAAACACATTTTAGTCGTCAACTAGTGTTACTGGGGAACTATAATGCCCACCACCAGGAGTAACTGTTCCCGTACCAGCACACTAACCGTGCTGGGAGAGAGATGCGCAAACTCGCTTTGGCTTTTAATCTCACTCAGCTGGTCTAAGGGTTCCAGATGTTGACGGTCAAATAGCCAATTGCCTGGACCTTCTGCTTACTACCGACCCGGATCACTATGCAGTGTCAGTGTTGTGTGTCACCTTTAGGCAGCTCTGACAACTGTCTAGTGAAGTCTGTGTTGGTATATTTTCTACCCAACCTTAGCCCGAAAAGCACAAGGTGGTTATGGCGATATAAGTCAGCAGACTGGGATGAAATGCGCTCATTCTTTGCATCCTATTCGTGGTTGCCCATTTGCTTTTCTTTGGGTGATCCTTTAGCATGCGCGGACGCTATAACAGATGTGCTGCGCCAAGGTATGGAATATTTTAGTCCTTTTTCCGATACAAGCACATCTAGCAAAGCACAGCTTTGGTTTGGAGCTGAGCGTGGGCGAGCTGAAGCACGGAAACACGAGGCTTTCCTGATGCTCGAAACCGTAAAGCTAGCGACATACCGGATAAGAAAGCCTATAGCAGGGCCACCAAATCCAGCAAAAACGCTCTACGAAAGGCTTGATTTGACCATATTCGCCGCATTGGATACAATCGAATGAAACTTCTGCCGCACCTCACTACCTCCACTGCTGAATCTTGATGGGTCACTTGCCCACACTGCTGAGGAGAAAGCAAACTTATTCGCTTCTATATTCGCAGAATCTTCGCGGCTAGATATTACTGGCTCGTCCACTAGTTAGCGTGACTTCTATATCGGACATATGCATACGTCAGACAAGCCCTTCTTAGCAAGCTACTGTCCTTCGGTCTACCCACTAGTCTCTATGATTGGGTATCAGACTTCTTGAGGGACTGATCGATTCAGGCTGTCGTTAATGGCAGCTCGTCCAATCAAATGGCAATCAATGCCGGAGTCCCTCGGGGGTCCGTGCTCTCAGCAACGCTTGTCCTGCTTCACATAAACTACCTACTGATGCCAGGTACGTTTGACACAACGGTTGTTGCAAGCTATATACCCAACTCACGAGCTAGTGGTGTACAAATTATACAGTCGCTCAGAGAGGCAATGGTCAAACGTATGAAACGTATGGCTATACCCCAAATAAAGACTCCCTTAGGGAGTCTTTATTTGGGGTATAGCCAACTTAGTAACGTTCAATGCTAGTAATACTCAGGCGTTCCATTCATCCTGTCCACTCCTACTTTTTGAAATGTATCCCTTCTAATAACCGATCGTCTTAAGCTCCTCGGTATCTCGTTAACTTTGAAACTTAATTTCAGCTCCCACATTGAGTCGGAAGCTCGACTAGCCGCCAAAAAGCTGGGCATCCTTAAGAAGGTGAGACAGTATTTTACACCGGGGCAGTTGCTTGACCTCTATCAAGTGTAGGTCCTATCGTGTGTAGAGTACAGTTCTCATCTGTAAGACGGTTCAGCCAAATACCAGCTTGAGGCGCTCGAGTCAGTCGAGAGGAGGGTCAAGAGAATCATTTGCGATATCGATCTGACGGATACTCGACTACAAAGTCTGGAGCACCGTCGCTAGGTTGCCAGCCTAGCAGTTTTTTATAGGATACATTTCAGAGAGTGTGCCGAGAAACTACACAACTTTATCCCTCCATCCCCGTTTCACCATCGGACTACAAGATAAACGGCACTGAAGCATCGCTCCACAGTGGGTATTCCACTAATACGCACAAAGTCTTTCGCCTTTACAATTCTTATGCGAACTGCCAAAGAATGTAATGCCTTGCCTAAGTCTGTGGATGACTGACAACTTGGATCTCTTTGAAGCAAGAGTTAATAGATATCTCATAGGTTAGCGTGCTCCACATCATCACTTACCATCAGGTGAGATCGTGGTCAAACAATTGCTTATTCACCATAAAAAAAAGACAAATGTAGCAACAGTAGAATTACTAATATCGAAATTTTATTATTTTGTATTTTTTATTTCACGTACCCTTTCTTTATAATGTAAATGTTTCTGATAACTTTCTTCTAAAGAACGCTTACGATATTAAAAACTGAAATTTAAATATTGTGTGCCGTTTTACAAAATATATCAAATTAAAATTACCCACGAATAAAATGGTAAAACGCTGTTGCCGAATTCATTTCGTAGTATATTTACTAGAATATTATTGTTATCGCATATTACCGGATAATAGAGGTAGTCGGTAATTGGTAATGAGGTATAATATGTTTATTCGTGTACATAAATTGTGTGTGCCTTCCGCCGAATAAAACATATTTTCTTAATAACTTTGCTAAACACAACGAAAAAATTATGAAAAAAATCTATCAGATGTAACTAAGTCTGTAGTATTCAAATATGCAATAACATTTTTTTACAGTAAAGTGACTTTGCCATAGTATTCGGTGGGGGCGTCGATGTGTCCAGTGTCAGTCGAAGAGTAACCTTATCCCTGCGCTCTCTGTACCGTCTGAAAAACTTCCTCTCATCCAAGACCAAAGCGATGCTTGTGCAGAGTTTGATATTCCCTATAATCGACTATGGTGATGTGTGTTATTTCGACCTGAATGCAGACTTTCTCAATAAATATGACCGACTTCTCAATAACTGCATTCGATTTGTGTTTAATCTTCGCAAGTATGACCATGTGTCTGCTTATCGCTCCGTGGGGTTATTCGCTTATTGAGATTTTGGTTTCTTAACAAATAGTTTCTGTCAATTAGTAATTCTTTCACTCAAAACATGCATTTTTGACATAACGAAACCACGGATTACTCTCCTGGTTACTTCCCTGATATTAATACTTACGCTTTAAAACTCATTTCAAAATAGCAAAAAATCAGAGTGCGTGTTATTACTAATGGCTTACGACAATAGGCAAAACTAAATGGAAATTACCAATTTGTAAATTATTAACTATTATTAAATTATTTCTTATTTAATAGGACGAGGAATATACAAATTTATCCACTTTTATTGTTGTGTTATAGTTTTAATAGAAGTAAAAATTATTTTGTTTTATAGTTTTTTACTGAGTTGTGGCGCGCACTGTATTAGTTAATGATGTTTTATCTGTGGTTGAAATAACTTGAGTCGTAATAAGAGGTTTAATGGTTTTATGATTATTAGCTAATCCATACATATAAAAAAATTTGAAATTATAAATGCCTGTTCATTAAAGACATTCAAGAAAAATTAATAAGAGGAGACTAGAACAGCAGTAGAAGCCGAAACATATTTTTTGGATTTTTGTCTGTCTGTATATTATGTTCATAATTATGCTCCTTACAAGTAAATAAAATAAATTTTGTAGATGAATTTGGGATAGACTTTTTGGAAATTTAACTCCCAAAGGGTGTAAATTAGGGGTTGCAAGTGTATGAGGAATGTTCCTCAATTTTGAAAGATAAAATAACTCAGAAATATCGAACTTAACGGGGACGAAGCCACGGGCAGAAG
The DNA here is from genome assembly GCA_905147285.1 of Hypena proboscidalis. Lineage (NCBI taxonomy): Eukaryota > Metazoa > Arthropoda > Insecta > Lepidoptera > Erebidae > Hypena > Hypena proboscidalis. The sequence goes on from LR990130.1 coordinate 8,263,305, forward strand.
CTATTTAACAATAAAATAATACTTTTTAAACTACATTTGAAATTGATGTAAAGAGTGAAATATAACTTCTACATTTTTAAAAATATATTTGCAGTGAAATGACGCCATTAAATTGTTGACTTAAAAAAAAAAAGAAAAATATTTTTAGTATTACCACAGAGGTAAAATTTGCGGCCGCTTACTGTGAGGTTTCGCCATGTTCGAGTATAAACACAAAATCATAAATTAAGTTTTTGGGCTTTCAATATTTAACTTGAACATCCTCCATATTTTTAATTTTATAACTACTTTGCCCGCCACCTTGTTTGCGTGGAATTCATTATATTAGTAATAGCTACGCCCACGTTTTGTCCCGCATTAAACCTTATAGCTCCACTCCCGTGACGTTTAGCGTAATCTCTAATATCAGTTTAATATTCAGTAGTTCGCGAAAATAAAATAATAAAATTAACGAACTGACTTTCGCGCGCGGATTTGTCTGCGTGGTAGCTAAATAAATTAAAACTGGATTTTATAAATAAGTATCGTGCAAATAACTATAACATATACATACTAAAAATATTGTTGTTTTGACATTAAAATAAAAACAGACAATTCAATTTTATTTATTTGTATTGATAAAACCTTCTTGTTGACACCTACTAAAATGCATTTTTACTCTGTGGCAACTAATGTCTTTGACTGAAGAAAATTGGAACGTTTCATTACAACAAAAAGCATATAAATAGCTTTAAACTGAATTAAGAAAGTTACAAATTCATACAATAAAATTCAAATTATTTAACTGATTATATCAAAAGAAAATTGTACACATTATAACAACAAACACAATATAAGTGATTATGGTAAGAGGTATTTTCGGAGAGATTTTCTCTTTAGTGTAAAACGAGTGCATAAAATTGAATAAAATAAGAATGGAACGCGATGTGATGGAAAAAAAAGTTATCCTCAATACAAAACAAATATCAAAGATCAAGATAATTTGGACGCTTACAATAATTTTAATTATATTTCACACTTGACACTGGCAGAAATGGTCACCGCAAGGAGACCCAGTTGCCATTAAATAAAAGAAGAAGAAGAAGATAATCTTATAAGACAACTATAAAAACGATATATAAATGTGATTTTAACTCTTTGCTATTGCTATGTACTAGAAACAGTAAGTATGCGTTATAATAATTTCTACTTAGTCCTCCGTGACACGATGAAATCACATATAAATATCTCTCACTTGTGTTATAATGTTTTTTGTCTTTCAGGTGCAATACACGAATATAGCACACCTATATTATAATAGTATTATGATAAAGATGATAGCGGCGGGTGATTTCTCAGCTAAACATTTTTTAAGACTTAAGTTTCATCAGTGAAAGCCTAGCGAACATTAGAAGAAATGAGCCTGAAATTATGTGAAATAATAAAATTTTTCAAACTTCTGATTTTTCTTTAATATATTCTTATTTCTCTGATATAATTATCATAGACATAGACACTACGTTACGTACATAAGAAATTATAAATGTAAACGCCAAATAAATTAATAATCGTGAATACAGAATGTAAGTAGTTACATTATCTGGTGCATAACCTGTATTGTCTCATTGTTGGGCAAAGGTCTCCACCATCCATGAAATGGAATGAATCAGGTTTTTAATTTTTTATTAAAGTATGTAACTAGATTTGAACTACGTCGATAAAAAGCACTTACCCGTGTGCCAGAATTCATTAAAATTTGTTTAGTTTGGCGAGAAAGAGGAAGCCTACAACCTAGCTACATAATATTATTGTTTCAATATTTTGAAGATACATTATTTTGATTTAGTGGTTTTTATATCCCAGACTGGCATAATTCGTGCTACTACTTGTCATATTTATAAGTTTTCGTATGAAAAATCTCGAGATCTATGACTGAAAATAATATGACCTAAATTCTATTGTACTACGTATTTAATTAGTATTTTATGACATACATAGTATTAAACAGTTATTGATTTGTTGTATTACGTTAATCTGAAGTAAAAAAACCTTTTAAATATCATTATCTTATCTCGCCAAAGTACAAGAAATTACTAAGAAACTGCTCCATGACCAGTTTCCGATTTTGACATAAGAAATTGCGTTACTTGCCCGAAAAGCTGTCAAATCTGCTAGAGGATAGTAACTGGCAAGCTGTCAATTTTTTTGCCAAGCAGTTATCAACCGTATGTGTATGGAAATAAGGATGCACTAAATCCGAGATGAACCGGTTTCAAACGAAATTTCCAGTCGATTTCGAAATCGACTGGAAATTAGTCACATTTACGGAATAGCCATACCGAGCTCAAATGGTTACCTATTCGTCCACGCCGTAGCTTGCGTGCTCTCACTACCCTTTTTTCCTTCCTTAACTCTCCAACTCCTCCCTACTACTTAACACCTTACCTCCAGTATTTGAGCTCCAACCATGATAGGGATCTACGGTCATCAAATAACAGACTTATCTTGTGTCCTTCACACTCGACTGGCTTTGTTCATTCTTCTTTCTTTGTCCAATCCGTTCTTCTTTGGAATGCGCTACCTCAGGAAATCAGGATGGCGGAAACACGGTTCACTTTTAAAGTTAAAGTGCGCAAACTACTAACCGACCAATTGGCAGAATCATCGTAATGTGTTAAATTCAGCTTTTATCATCTTCTATATATATTTCTTGTTTATGTATATATACTATTGTATTTATTCACGTATGTAATAAGTATATTTCATTATATATTTTATATCATTTTGTATATCTATGTACCTCTTGTATGTATTTTATGTGTTGATTTGTACTCGTTTCGCCCAAATATATATATATATATTCACATCAATACTATAAACACTTCAGTTCTTTGCTCATATTGCACCTACCCTTGCTTTTCTTTGCACCACCCAAGGTTGACTGTTAGAGAATGCCACTAGGCATTAAGTCCGCCTCTGTACTTATAAATGTGCAAAAGTTTTAATAAATAAATAAAAATAAATAAATAAATAAAAATAGGATCCCTAAACAGCAGCCTTTATGTATTGTATTGATAAACTGTTGTTTCACTAAAGTAACACTTTAGTGACTATAAAATAGTATATATTGTAACAAGAAATATTCAACATTAATAAAACATGATATACCTAAATTTAATTTTTCGGATATTTGCTATTCATCCTAAAAAAACTCGAAAATTTAAACTGAGGTAATCTCCTAGAATCTGGATATATTGAGAGCATAATATAAGTCGGTATTTTTGGAATGCTGCCAAGCCTTCCGGCGACTGAAACAATTGGAAGCAGGTGATAATTAAACAAAACAATTAGTGGTGGAACAATTCCCTCCTTATATTATCTCGTAATCACCATACGTGTAACAATACACTGTTACATCAATTATAACTGTGCCTCTAATTAATTCAACATGTAAATTCTGTGGCGCCTAAGAAACATTACCCACGCATGTCTGATGTAATTTATGCTAACAGCCTTAAATTTAACTAAACGTTAAACTTAGCGAGACTGTCGTAAAAATTATGAATAATAATTGAACTTTTTGAAATAAATATATCTGGCAACGGGTTAGTATTGATTCCAGGCTAAGTGTCTGCCAATGGATCAGGTTGATTTCTACCATCACCTTTAAAAAATACATTTAAAATTACATTTCTTCTTTATCTTTACAAGATTTTTCCTTTTTTTCCATAGATACCGCGAACCAAATTCGATATTTAGTGATCCTTCTTACTAGTGTTGAAAGCACACACAGTTAAACTGCCAGCTTTTATAAAATGACGTATGTCAGGCGGCAACGGATCCAGACTCTATTAGAGATGAGAGTATAATTAATAAAGAGTAGGTTCTATTCTATAGAACCTACCACATTCTGTATTATGTTAGGTACAGACGATTTCTGCGGTTATTGTATAATTTCTTTTTACATAATATGCACTGATCGTTATCGTTTGGACAGAGATCAATCTCCGTTGTGGTCTGTGCTGTGGTCATTGTGTGCTGGCTACCGATCAACCTATACATTTCCAGTACAAGATGGGCTCGAATCGTCCAATTCGAGATTAAATTTGAATCCAATTTGAACTCGTTTACGCCAATTTGACAAAATGGCACATTAGCAACACACGTCTACGTGTCATGGAACCAAATGAAGTGATTCATCACTATCTATTTATTCATTATTATTATGTACTTGTAGCACGAAAATGGTTTACATTTTCGGTGGTGTTTTCAAAATACTTTATTAAAGTAGTTTTAAGTAATGTGACAGGTGTTTTTAGTTTTATTTTGGAAATTAAGATACATTAAAAGAATAATGCAGAATGGTCCATCGTTACTCAAAGTGGTCTGAGATAATCTAACTGGTAATCTCTTTGAAATTTTCACTTCAAGCATTTCTATGTTTTTATACATACCATAAGCAATATTAATAAATTATTGTGCTTTTTGAATAAACATTTCAATATATTTATATTTTTAAATTTTATTTCCTATTTGATATTATTTTGTATTCACACTTCACAATTAAAACTATTTCTCTAGTAAAGAAACATATGACTCCATAGGCAGAGGGAAAATAATTCGCAACTTGAAAATAATAATAATAATACAAATAAAAAGTATTTTTTTATTTCTTACATTTAATGATAGGTAAAACCACTGGCAGTATTAGTTTAACTCCATCAGTTCGTTATGCCTTATAAAGGGTTAAGAGAGCAAAGAACATTCCTAAGTAATCCTTTTCGAAAAGCCCAGTCATTGCCCCCGAAGACGAAGTGCAATCTCGACATTTTAAGCACTACATTTTAATTAATAGCAAAGGATTAGTGTAAGTAATTGAAGATCAGCTATTAAAATCAGTTTATTTACTAGCTAGAAAACTTTACAGTCAAATTCAGAAAACGATTAGGTACCACTAAGTTATACATAAGATTGATGTTAGTACAATATTATTCGATTAGACATGGATAGAGTATAGGATTTCAATTTTTACATCACTTAAACGAAGCTTTAAATCAAGTTACATTGAATCATTGAACACACACATTCACTAAGAAACGGTTGAAAAAGTATGGGACCAGCAGGATTTGAACCTGCGATCTTCTGAACACCAACCAACAACGGTCGCCTCTTACCAGGACCCAAAATTTCTCAACTGTATGTTACGTCATTTCGTGACGTCACGTTTATCGATTTGTACCTATCTTAATTAGGCTACAAACCAACATGGCGTAGTTATATTCAGCACTAATTTATAATGAAATGCTATAAAAATAAATAATAAGAAGTTGAAATATCACACATCAGTGTTTAAAAATTGCCTCCAGAAATGTAAACACATTTGACATTTGATTTGAAACGTTTATTTAGACAAAAATAAGATTAAGAGCTTTTTAAACGAGCTTGAAACTAAGGCATCAACAAAAAACATAGCATTTCGACTTTACCGCACATAAAGTTTGAAACTGGTAAACATTATCTGAACGTCACTGTACAGGCTCGGCAACACAGTCTATGATTTAAGTTCGAATTGTCTCTGGTCACACTCGAGATTGCTTTGAAAGTTCTGCATTGTGAATTCTAGTTTTGCTCTCCACTGTCTAATTTGCTTCTAGTCACGGGCCTGTACTTTACACTTGATTAAGAGCCAAAGAACTTTACCATTAATGGCCATTTAAGATTCAGAGAAATATTATTTTAATGTCTGTAGCACTGGACTAATACCTACGTATTTAAGCTGGGGCAAGCCTATTATTTATCTTAACTCAACAACTCAGCCAAGTGACACAAAGTTTGCGATAGTATGTACTTAACCTTAATTCTGAATAAGTAATTTTATTGCGTTATTATTAAAAAAACAAGAGCTTACAATATTTTAAACTTCAATGTACAGTGGGCCAAGCAATTAGGTATGCAGGGCAAAAACTTCTATACCATAGTGAAAACTTACTGCAATAGATATGCATGGGTGAATTACATATTTAATAAGTGTAATATACCCACTATTTAGATATGTAACTCACTTATCCATAACTGGTGTAGTAAGTCTTTACTATGACTTAGAAGTTTTTGCCCTGCATAGCTAACTTGTTGGCCTACTGTACGTAACAAAGAAAAAAAGTAAATCAGGTGCAAGCGAAAATTATGACGTTGTCAGCAATTACAAGTTATTTTTCTAAAATCTGTTTTAATAATATCCCTATGTGTTACCACCCTGTATGAATTATATTAAAATATTATCTAAAGCCTCCTAAGGCTAAGGATATTCAGACGCTATCCCTGTAGTAACTTCAATTTCTATAATCTGACTATAAACTACATTACCAACTGGCAATACACAAGGAGAAAAAAGACACATAAATTCTTATATATCGTGTGTTATATTTGAAAGGATTCAAACAATTTATGATACTACAGCAGTAAGTAACATACGTAAATAGTGGGTATATTATACTTATAAAGTATATGTAATACACATTCAAAACTAGGGTAGTCAGTCTTCATATTCAGGGAGCCTCCCCGAGCGACGTACACAATCAACCCCTACGTCCGGCGCACCCTGGGCGGTCTGCAATTTCCACCAAGCAGACTGGCAAATACTTTCACCACGATGGCAAGTCAACACCATGAGAATATGACTGCAGCCATCGATACGAAAGAAGAAGAAGAAGTCTTCATTATGCCGTAGAAGTTTTTGCCCTGCATACCGTTGTTGCTATACATAAAGATTTTGTGTAAAGCAATTATGCTTTGCCCGTTAAACACAATATCTTATCTCTCCTAATTTTATTTAAATGTATTAATTCATTGAAAAAAAATTTATAAATAATTAACTAAGGTCAAATGATCTGATAAATACAGATAGACGAAGATCTACAAAACATTGAAAAAATAATGCCAGCAGATTTTTTAATTTTCTATTCGATACAAATTGACTGATAAAAAAGCCTCCTAAATCTTAACTGACACTTAATCAGGCAATCCGTACAAATAAGATGTTTCATAACGAATCTCTTTCGAAGGAAGTTTGATATAAAAATGTTCATCAAAATGTCTCGTTAATATTCAGGGCTCGATGCACTCGGGCTCGGGCTGATTTCAACAAGAGAGCAAAGTACGTATTTGCTTCGAGAGCTAATTTTGACTCCGGAATAAGCGAAAGATGTGATTCTATGTAAGAATCATCAGCGTAGTGAGGGATTCAAAAGCACAAGATGTAAATAAATTTGATCTCGTGTCGCACATACAACTTTTCACCTCAGCAGTGAGAAAATAATGCCTAAAAATAAAGTTTTCTTTTTTTATTAGCCTGCACTGTCCCACTGCTGGGCAAAGGCCTTCCATCAAACGTTTCCATTCCTCTCTATCTTCTGCAGTTTCCCACCAGTTGTGGTTGTAGGCATCTAGGTCGTCCCGCCAGCGCCTTCTGGGTCTACCCCGACGACGGTGAAATAAAGAATAAAGTAGAAAAAAATCCTCCGGGGTCAGTATAATTTCGTCGTCACACATTTTTTTCTAATTTAGAAACAAACAATAACATATCATAACATAGCATCACGCCTATATTACCCAGAAGGGTGTGGTAGAGGTGTACAAGGAGGACGGAGTTGGAATTGAGCCCGGTAGATGGCGATAGACTCACCCTTTTTGTGTATAGACTTGATGTTATGCAAGCACCAAAACTCGTGTAAAAAATTTAAACTGGATCGTAAAAGTGTTTTCACCACACCAGCACGAAAATGATCGTTTGCTTGCCAGAATTCAGTAAGTAAAAACCGTTTTTACTCACTAGTGAGGCAAAGTGATTCAAATTTCGAATCACAAAATCCTTCCAATGAATAGGCGCTGAAAAAAAAACAAAGCAGCCACCATGTAGGTTAGTAATAAACATTGACATCAATTTTATTAAATAACTACAAACGATACGTTTTAATTATTTTAAATTATATAAATACACGCTTATTTAGTATTTTAATGTTTTTATATTCGTAATTGACCATTAAATTAATTAAAATCAGGTACTTAATATTAGACTCTATAAATAAATGTTACGGAACGAATTTCTGAACGCATTTAAAAAAAAATAATTATGTCTGTGTCTGTCATCGCGGGCAACTTTAAATTCTTTTCAGTTTATGTTTAATTGTTTAATGGAACTTTTTAACAAAAAATAGTGAATCCAGTGATGAAGAAATTTGTGGAACTCCAAAAGAGTTGCGAAAACTTGCTCCTAAGACAGAAGTTTGCTTTTTACCAGAAAAATTACGTGAAAAATATTTCAAAGCGTACGACATATTTAATTAGTGGCGACTTACAAAAGGCCCTACAACGCATTATGAATCGGTATTACTGTCGTATTTCATGAAATTATCCCAAGCTAAGCAATCGAGTACAAGTTTATTTATATCTTTATATTTTCTCACTGGAAGAGGTGAAAAGTTTTGTATGGTAACGCATGAGAAAAATTTAATTTCCAGTTCGTGACCTCTTTAAATCTCTCGCTTGCGAAGTAGTCTTAATTAGAATCACTTCAATTCAAGACTACTTCGCAAGCTCAAGATTTAAAATTGGCACTCACAACAGAAATGTAAACTTTTCTCACTTGTACCATAAATAACTATTACTTTCTAGGCCATAATATTTTTGAAAACAACAATACTTTTTGAAAGTTATCCAATGTTCTTTTGAACATCGCTAGTTAAAGGCATCGCTACAAGTTTCTGCAGAGGATAATCATTAACCTTGAGCAAACATTAAGCGTTATTTTTTTTATACTTTTTCTTTCTCCACACATTTTCATACATCCTATGCAGCTAATATTATTATTACGAATGTTTGTAAATATGTATAGTGTATCTGTGTGGATGTATAGATGTGTGAATGTTTGTTACTAATTCAGGCAAAAACTACCAAGTCGATATTAATAAGATTTTGCACACAGTTAGTTTATAATCTGGATTTACATATTATTATGTATAGGCTACATTTTATCAAAGTATCACACGGCGGCGGCTAGTTGGTATATTAAACTTTTATTCTGACACATAACAACTAAAACCTCGTATGATTAAACAGCTACAATCTCCTAAAATATCGAATATATAATATATGCCTCCTATAGTTATTTGCTCTATATTTTTAAGTATAACTTTTTCATCCGCTTTATTCTTTTGTTGTTACATAAAAAAAGCTTATCTTCGAATCCGAAAACAATTTCGTTAATTTAATTAAATTCTAATCAGATTTCTGGGATTATAAATCCGAATTTCTGAAATGAACAGTTAAGACTCAAGTACAACCACCCAAGGGAGGCAATTTTCTCGATATCGCGTCTTCCATTAGAACGTTAAGTAATTCAATTACTTCTGGAATAATTTTGTCCCCAGTTGAACTATTAAATGGTTTCAAAGATTGTAAAATAAATGTATCCCTAATAAGTCTAATAACAGACAATATCAAGAAACTTTTGTGATATAAAAGTTGAAGAATGTTCCAGAAAAAGCTTTTGAAATCTGTTTTCATTAAAATAAAAGCCGTACAACGTTCGACGAAGTATTCCATTTTTATGTTTTTCATAAGGAATTCTAAAAGTCAAGACGAGTCGACAACAAGTTCTAGAAGTTACGAAATGATGAATGAATATTCATAGTCAAGCTCCATTTATCCCGGTTATCGCGTCATTTCCGTTAACGATCACCAACTGCGTACACGTAAACAATTATCGCATAAAACAAAGAACAAAGAATAGTATGCATTTTGAATGTCGATAATTTCAAACATCTTGTAATATTAGTGTAACAAAGGCCAGCTATAACGAAAATTTGGAGGCCATCACTAAAACATTAACATTTAATTTCGTAGCGAAAGCAATCTGCCTGTTTTTAAGATTCGTTCTTACTTGGAGTTAGAGCTCTTGTGAACGAGGGCAGCAACACCACCGTCTCACCTTTAACCTGTCGCCAAATAGTAGTGCTTGCAATACTGTTCCGGTTTGGTAGTGAGATCAGGCCCTGAAATTACTGGCATATGAGGAATAACACCGTAGTCCTCAGCTGTAGCTTCGCTTCTACAATCTGCTTTTGTGGATTTTCCATGGGCTGTACTCCACTTACCATCAGGTGGACTACGCTTTCGTTCGCTGCAGACGTAGTTTATAAAAAAAGATAAAGTCTTTATAAATTAAGTATACACGACCTTAGTACTAAACTTAGTGTTTGTCACTTTTCGTTAATCCCTTCTGTTTCAATAATCAACGTAGTATTAATATGAAAAGGAGCTAAAAATTAAAAGGAATTTAAGAATATTTTTTCTTATAACTACGGCCCCAGCTTATCATTCCTGACATTTCGATAGGACTTTAACATAGTAATCACCATGGAAACGTCAAAGACAAAAGAAATTGATACTTCTATGTTGTATAACTACGTCATAGTTGAATCTAATTAATCTAAAAATTAAAGAGTGAGAAGTTGTGCTAAGCTGTGCTGTGCAGGCTGTGTAGATAGTGACAACATGACAAGAATTCTATAGCGAAACTAACTAAAAGGGCCGCATTCGTGTAAACTAGGCCTTAGTGTAGCTAGGCTGTTGTATTGTGCTCGCTTCCATTCACATTCATTTTAAATGAACCGTGAATAAGGCGACGTGATAATAAATTTTGAAAACATCAGAATTGATAAAATAGCCAGCATAATACTGAATTTATGAAGATACTCGCGGTCGAATTCAAATGACAAGTTATTTATATTCGGACGAGTAGTTGAATATTCAGATTTATACTGAAGTGCTTGTTTTTAAATCACTAAATTAAATTTTATTCAGAATTACGGTATTCAGTTTTAAAATGTTTAAAGCAATGGAGCATTTTGGTGTACTTAATCTACATGTAGGCGTTTCATAACTAATTTTGTAGAGGTTAACAGTGGTAGGTCAGCCCAAAAATAATTTAATTGTTTTCAAAACAATATAACTTTTAAAATGGAGTACATTAAGGATATTTTAGGTAAAGATTCAAAATATGCTCAAGCACAGTGTACCTATAGAAAATAAAATGAAAAAATCAAGTCATCATCCATTTTTTTTATCTTGAACCGAAACAATATAGGTTTGATGCTACGTCCCTATTTTTTCCATTATTCATCTTACCCATAATAACAGTAAGTAATTTTTCATGTCAGTTATCCAACTCTTATCTCCCTATTTCCTCATATCCGTACAATTTCGTGATATTAATATTATGTGGAGGTTTTATCCTACCACAAAATACTTCTATGTCACGCCAACGTATATCAAAAATATTTATATTTTTTTTAATAATATGTAACCTGTACCAGCGATAATCCCTAACCCATACATATAATTTTATTGACACACACATATAGAAACACCCAGTTTTTTTTTTCGAATTTGCATTGCTAACAAAAATTTAATGTGTACGTACTGGTCGTATTAAGGCGAAACAGCACAATTAAAGTGACTTCACCTTTCATGCGTGTTCCAACTCGGTTACTAGGCGTAATAATTCTATGGACGTCTCTAATCTAAAAGCAAACATTCTCATCCCAAAGCTTTTCGATATCTACTTTGCATTGTATAAAATCTTAACTCCGTATCCCAAAACACCCTTTGTTTGGAAACAATATATTCTTGTTTGTCTCACACAAACAGGCAAGTTTTATACAAACATATTATTATACTTTATTATTATGTATAATTTGCTTTTGTATCCATGACTACGTGTAAAAGAAATAGATTAAAACATCGGTATAACAAATCTATGTTAAAAGCCATTTTGTTAATAATGAAACCTAGTTTATATATAAGTAAAGATTGTCGACTAAATTGGCTGATTTTACACAAATTTGACTGAATTTTAGATTAAAAAAAATGGATATTTAGATAATATAGACAAATTATTTTAAGCTTCTGCCAGGCACGATACAATAGGGTCGGTTAGGTTAGATTTGGTCGTAAATTGCGAGTGCACTACTCTCTTCTCTCGGAACTGACAATTAAATACGTGAGTAAATTTACTGACCACAAAATTGGTCTAATTTTCTGGGGAATTAACTTAATGTGAACGCAGAGTGATTTGTGCATTTCATAAAAAGGACATGGGGCACCGTAGTATGAAATCTAAACCCACGAGAAATCTACAAACATAAAATAGGATTAGATAGATATATATAATTATGTCTCTAGTTCATGACTGTAAGAGTCGCATTATTGGGTAGTGTCGGCAAAACTTATATAGGTATCACACGACTTTGTTAAGACTTTTAAATGTTTTCTTTAGTTGTAGTAGTAGAATTGTAGATTTAGATTGATTTTAGCTTGATAGAAAAACCAAATGCGGCTCGTACTCCGGGCACTAATAATATTATGACTCATAGTCAGTGGCGTAGCTAAGTGGGCAAGGGCCCCGGTGCATAGAGAAAGAATCGGGCCCTCACCCCCTTTTTCACGTAGCTTGACCGTTTATTGTCCTTTAAATTTATAGATAGGTATAATAATGGTATACAGGATAAGTAGTAAAGATACGTGCGATACGTCGCGCCTGAGTGAAAATAACAGTGACAGTGACAGTGAAAACATCACAAAAACGCTACCAACAGACACCAGTGTAGCACCGCCCCTTTCTATGACGTCACAGCGCGCGGCGCGCGTCGCTGCCCGCAGTGCAAGACTGGCTGCGACTCAGGCGCGACGTATCGCACTCTCTTGATAATGCCTAGACGTATAGGCGAAACCGCGGTCGACTAAATAGACCAACATTACGTGAGTAACACCCGTATTTCATAATTTTAATAATATTACAAACTCACGTCAGTTTTAATAAAAATACTGATATCCAAAAAAAATTTCAATCATTTCTACAAATTGTAAAACAAATAAATAATATGCAAATGTTTGAATAATAATATAATGACGTAATTATCCACGTAGGAATATAAACTTAAACACCCATTTGTTTATATAAGTGTGTAGCTATTAATAGCAATTGTAAATTTCCATATGAAAATTACATGTCTGGAAAATATTATTATGTATGAAGGCGGATGTTTCAATATGTTGCTTTAAGTGCACTCGTGATATTATTTACATATCTTTGGAGCAATTTAATTTACTATTATAAGACAAAAACAATATTGTATTACGATTATCCAATATTATTGTTTATCGTCAGTCAATAGCATTATTTTATCCTACAGGCAAAAGTTATTATTAAATATTTTTTATAAAAAAATTCCTTTCTTTTATTTTCGTTAAGTAAGTAGTATTGACGCACAATGGCAGACCTTAAAATATGCTTTGAATTCTTTGTAGGTCTTATTGTCTCCCTAATTCTTACTATCGTAAATATCTAAGATTAGAAAAATGTTTAGTGATTTAAGTGATTACTTTTTTCATCATGTGATCTGTTTTATGTGTTATGGTATGCGCATGATCAGTGGTTAGCGTATCTCAGCGCGAAGTTTCGCGTTCGTTTCCCGGGTCGCGCAGTGTTGGAAGTGTGCCCAGTGGATAACGATAGGCTCACCGCCCATCCCATGGTACCTAAACATACCAGGTGTAATATAGGCGTGATGTTATGTATATATTTATAATCAATTTTGAAATACTGCGACCATAAAGAACCACTTCCAATTCTCTCGTTGGTACAGTTCCGTTCGGTTTCCCGTAATTATACACGAAAATAATTAAATTTCAATTGCGTGGGCACCTTTGATTACCAGTATTGTGTAGGAGACTACCGCTTGACCTCCGTGACCCCTCATTACCTACATCAGAGTACTGGCAGCTGCCGTGGAACCAGTTCGCAGAAAACGTACAACTGTCAGTAATTGCTATCATTGGAGTTTGCAATCGCAAGGACTGAGTTACGCGAAATCCAATGCTCGATGGTTACTAACCAATGCTTAATAAAGCAAACAACAGTAATTATAAACAATTTCAACTTTCATCTTTAGGACGAATAATTGCAAATTAAAGAACGGGCCTTCATCACTATTTAAGACAAGTGAGATGTGAATAACTTTTTAACTAATAAAAAATAATAACAGGTATCAAATTGCTATGTTGCTACTTAAATTGCTAAGGTTTGTCTTGGTCTGGGTGTTTCTATGTATAATTATGTATTTACAAAAGGAAAGTATATATATTATGTATTAGTATTAGTTATTCCAGTACCAATAGTAAAAACTCTGCATCGTTTGGGACAAGATCGCGTTGTGTACATTATACAGTACCAATATTATAGAATGAATCCTTTCGGCCCTGTGGCATGTCAACTTTCACCTAGCATTATAAAAAATAGCCGAAGACCTATTTCTAAGTAATAATCTTATTTTATAAAAATATAAAATCATAAACAAAACATTTCGGAGGAGTTCTATAAGTAACATTGTGACAAACGAGGTCAAACATTAAATTATTATTTTGAACTTATCCTCACAATTTTGCGGCTCATCGGCTCATCGTACTTTTTATAAATATTTAAAATAATAAATGGCAAATTTAATAAAATAAAGGCAAGTCACGTCCTTGATAAACTATCAATCTTAAACAATTTGTTTATGTTAAGAATATAATAATATACAAATCTAAGACCAAAGTAGGTAGCTTGTAAGTGACTTTAAATAAATGATAAAAATTGCATGTCCATAGTCGCTTGAAAAAACTCATGCAAACGAAGTCGCAGGCAGCTTCCAGAGTATATTAAAATATGCGTCACTAAATCCACACAAGATAAATGTTGTTTATCGTTCTTAGTGTAATTGAGCAAGTAAAATACATGTAATGTACGGGTAAGTTGACATTTCATTAAGGACACAGGGTCGTCAATTGCTGTGTACATGCACATTATTATTGCTGTCATTTTCCATGCCGTACGGCGCGGCATAACGTAATAATATTTGTTATTGCAAAATTTTGTAATAGATTTCCTTAGAATATTTTCATATTTCTATGGTTCCGTGCAGAAAAAGTGCGAACGGAAACTTATTGTATAAAATGCTTGTCCGCCCGTCTCTCAGCAGGCTATAATGATTATGAACTGATATAGGTAGACGGTTAAAATGTTGTTTTATTTTCCGCTTTAAAAGGACACAGATCTCGGTCTCAAAATTGTAGATTGGACGCAGACATTTTTTTTAGTTACCTACTTTAGGTATCTTACCGTACCTTTTAGATTCAAGCATCAATAAATAAGTGAACGTAATTATAAATATTTAAAACAATAATAATGTATATTATTATAATGGGTCTTTGAATAATGCTCATTAAAAACCGAAGCGAATATGCGGTCCGACTCAGATTAGAGTTAATAAAAAATAATTAAAATGAAAGAATATAAAAAACACTTGTTTTTTTTATAATATTATGTAAAACTTTTATAAACTTGCTCAAGGGCAAGAGGCATACATATTTTACTATATTTAGCAAGAGGAGGCACAAGACAGAGATAGGTCAAGAACGTATGGCAATAGACCCTCTTGAAATTTCAAAAAAGTTACGTTTAGTTTAAAAAAACCGGCCAAGTGCGTGTCGGGCCACGCGCAGTAGGGTTCCATAGAAAAATATTTTTAATTTTACTTTTTAACTAAATGGCGTCCTTCAGAAAGGAAATGTTTGTAGTACACGAAACCAGCTAGCACGTATGACGAGATGTATGAATGTTGAGGAAGCGAAAGAAGTATGTAAGGAGCGAAGCACATGGCGTTCCATCGTCTCTGCCTACCTCCGTGGGATAAAGGCGTGATTTTATATATGTATTACGTATGTTTATTTATGTTTCAAGAATTTTGAACGAAATATTCTGAGTAACTGCATCTGACATTTCAGACCCCTATTCCTCTTGAACTAATGAAGTGAACTTATCCGCTATAGTTTTCCTTTAAAGTTCATTACATGTACTACCGACACAATTTTTTTCAGATTTTAGGATCCAGTAGTTTAGCTTTTAGAGGGGGGGGGACGCTCTACTCGAACAAAAATTTGCTCTTTAAAGTTAATTATCTCGCAAACGGATCCCTAAATCAAAAAACTGTCTAAGCAACCCCTAAACGTTTTTAAAAGTCCTATCTAACAATACCCCACACTATGGGGTAGGCGACAAAAAAAAAAACATCCCTACTTTACATGTAGGGGAGCTACCTGAAAAAAATATTTTCCAAATTTTACTCCACGACTTTCTTTGTTTAGTTAACATACATGCTTATGCAAAAGTCAGATTTCTAGCACCAACGGTTTCGTCGCTATGCCGTGGACAGACGGACAGACGGACATGGCGAAACTATAAGGGTTCCTTGTAGGTACTACGGAACCCTAAAAAGGACAAAGTTACTTTATAAAGTCCAAATTAAACGAACGGATAGCGGAATTGGTGCAATATGCAAATATGGAATTTGGATCGTGGTGACTTCGAAAGATATTAAAAAAAAGATATTTAAAAAAAAGTTACGTATAAGCGTAATTTCTGGTGATGTTGACCTTGGCAGATACTTAGCATGGCCCAACCCTAACAGACTCCCTAAACTTTCAAACTTATTAGTTGTCAATCATGGAGTTCGTAACAAGTAAAATGTAACAGACACTTAACTTAAGGTCAACATTATTCAAAAATTACACTTTATACTATAACGAAAATTTTTACAACTTTTTTTTAATATCTCCCAAAGCCACCACGATCCAAATTCGTTCTTTGGATCGATTTTATCTCTATTAGAGGCACAAACAGTGAAACTTTTAGCTTCCATAAAATGACGTAAGTCGGGCGGCCACTGGTTCTTAGGCTATAATAAATGAATGATCAGTCTATTATTAAGGTGCATCCCCGAGCAAATTACCTTGAGTTTTTTAATCACTATGTATTTCCTTCTATGTACGATGAAAAAAGTGATATGAAAAAAAAAAAAAAACCAGATACTTACTTGTTATAATAGTGGTTAGGATATGCGATCTATTACCGCGAGGTCTCAGGTTCAGTTTCCGGGTTGGGCAACGTGCTATTTGGTCTTTTTCTGTCAGTAAATTCTCAAAAGCTGCACGGTGTTGGAATTGTACTCGGTGAATGGGACCCATGGGACCTAAACTTTCGAAGTGTACCTAGCTGTTATACATCTCTGCCACACTCTCTGGGTGATTAAGTCGTGAAGTTATGACACCTAACATTTCGCGCATAGACGTTTTTATAAAGCTTCAACCAGTCAATGCTAATATAATATTGTCAATAATATTGCGTGTGTGCGTTTAAACAAAAAGGTCCTCCGAAACTGCAATCCTGCCGTAATTGACCTGATTCAAATAGTGATTGCCTCGTCCACAAATAGTGGTATTTGTGGATGACGCATCTCATGCTGAGTGTGCAGACACGGCTACACAACAAGCTATACATTTTCAGTATAAGCTGGTCTCGCATTAGACAATAGACAATAGACAAATATTTATTTTTCTCACCACAATAATAATTAAATTACAACAGTCCTTAAGTTCAATCATACATATTATATATCATTATTAGAAAAATCATTGTGGGAGACTGGTGCCTAAGCTAGGCGGAAGCCTGTATTTCAGGTCACCAGTTCACCCGCCCGGTCTACAATTGATACATTTGGTATATATAGCGTATGATGTCGCTTAATAAAAACGTTCTTGTATACTTTGTCCATTCCTTTATTTTCTTTTTGACAGATCACGCCTATGAATTACCGTTTTTTTTGTCAGATTAATGTACTACAACAATAATGTACTTTATTGACAAGCGGCATTTTTTAGGGAAGTTCACTGTTTGTAACAAACAACCACAGACTATAAATCAAATCGTGAAATGAAATAAATCGATCATTATGAAAAAGAATAATTTGATTTTTTTTGTGTATTGTCTGTATTTTTATAAAAAAAATATATAATTATAGTATCATGATTCCATGAATATTATATATAAGAATATTTGCAAGAAATCAAGTCAAAATCTTGGAATTCAAAATGAAAATGTAAACAAAGGTAACTAGGAAATCGTCATAGGCTAAGTATGTGACATTATTATTTTATTATTATTTTGTATATTTATTTCATCTAATAAAAACTACTAATAAACGAATAATTAATAATGAACTAAAACCATTTCGATGTAATTAATCGATCGAAAGTTCTTCGTAGACAACATCGATTATGATTTCAAATCGAATCAGTAACGTGTGAAGGCATCCCTAAATGTAATCTGTCAAAAAGAAAATAAAGAAATGGACAGAGTATAGTGGAAGCGTCTGGATTAGTATAGACGTTGTGTGTGTGTGTGTGCGTGTGTGTGTAGTTGTGTGCACGTAGGGTTGCCAGATGTCCGGTATTTAAGCGTACAGTCCGTTATTTTCGAGGCCTGTCCGGTAAAAAATAAATGGTCATGCCGGACAGAACAATGTCCGGTGTGTTTTGTTTTGATTTCGAGATTTGTTTGGTTTTAGGTGATTTTATTTTTTTCAGAAGTTCCTACCTTTATTTTGTTAAGTAAGATGACTGCATTATATTTTGTTAGTAGTACTAATTAAGTTGATTTATGTGTTGTTAATTAATTTAAAAAAAATATTAGTATAAAAAAAACGTATTTTTTGCGACTTAGCATACCCCCCTCCCCCTTTTTGGGGTTGTCCGATATTTTTTCGCGACTCACCTGGCAACCCTTATTGCACGGGAAGCTAAAACAGTCAAATCATCTTATACTGGCATGTATATCATGATATGTAGCCGCTTGTGCACGCGAACTCAATCACATCATTGTAATTAACGCCGGCATTCGAACGTGTGATTATAACGTAACATCAACCCTCTATTTCCCCAAAGGCAGTGGCACAGATAAACTCGTTAGGTTATTAAAAGCTGGTACGAAGCTTGAACTAGTATACTAATTTGAGTACTAAGTCGTCAATGTAATTGGTGCTGTATTGGTGCTATGTCATTTTCGTATTGCATGTGCACCTACATCATAAAAAATCTTCTTTAAATAATTTTACAAAAAAAACTGACTTCAATTGCAAAAAAAGCACTAAAAAGTCAAAAAATACTTAAGTAATATTCAACATCTAGCCCCATCTGTATATACATTGAAAGAATACAGTAAACGTGACGTGACGTGAGTAAGGTGACTATATTAAAACACTTATCCCCGAACGCCTAACCCTTGAGGTGTTGTAACTTCCAGCATCAGCTCAGCGACATGCTGACTGCTAGATGCAAATATCCGAGTAGCTTTAGGTAATATACGAAAAACAATGTGATTTCTCTAGGATCCCATCGTCAGATCGTGACTTGATTATGGGACCACATAACAAGTATACTCTTTAAGACAAGAAATGATTTTCTCTAATCGAGGCGTCTCCGAGTAATCGGCAAACAAGCATTAAAAAAAACAATTAAAATGAGAACCACCTGCTTTTTTTGAAGTGAAATAATGCGAATCTCTTCAGATAGCGACATTCATGAACATTAAGTCCCTTTGTTCATTACGCTACCAAAATCGCCGAAATCAGTTACTAAAGTTATCGGCGACATTGATAGCCTTGTGGACCGTGTTGACGGAGGATCTGATGAGGCAAATGTCCTTTATTGTATAGTCTAACTAAAGAACTTATTTATATCTCTAGATGCTTTATTCATCAGTAATTATTGATATATTTATGAGGATGTATATTTGACTTACACCTACATAGAATTTTAGTCGATTGTAGTCTTATTTACTTTAAACTTTTAATTTTATGTATAGTACCTAAATAAGAATACATTAGCTAAGGAATATGTACTCATTATGGAAATGAATACATAGTTATTACTTTTTTATTATTATTGAAAAACAAGACTTACAATATAAATCCAATTGCCCACTTCGGCGAGCAAAAAATCTTTAAATGTCAGTTAAACGAGACATAACGGCACATTAAAAATGTGTTAATTAACCACATCAATAACGATCGTTAATTACTAAAATACAATTCACAATGACAAAATAAATCAGTTAACAGGTGACAGTGCTATGGCGTGTATATTTAATTTGTAGAATTGGACAATTTAGTGAACACTCATTATGCTTCAGTGTAAATATTACAGTTATGAAGAAATGTCTAGTGACAGTGATGATGAATTACGTATTATACGAGCATACCGCCACAAAAGTCAGGTATTTACATCAATATATATTTGAAGTCCTCGAATTGCTAACTGGATGGCAATCTTTCACAATGTACTTTTTAGAATGACAAGGTTCCATCGCGCGGTTTCAGCAGATAAATAAACTTTTCCAGTCTTAAATGTCAGAAAAGTGATTGTGGCAAATTGCCAATATTAGATCCTACAACCGATTTGGGATACCCATTTTAGTCCATTGCATTACCTTGTCTCTACACCATTTTGATTAGTGTATACAGCAGGGAGAGTTAAAATTGTCTTGGAACCCGCAACGAATTTAATCAGAGGTATATAGTTTGAGTTGGAAAGTACTTATATACCTATCTTTACTTCCCTCCAAAGCAAAGCGGGAGACTGAGTAATGCCAAATATAGACAAAGTGTCTATATGGAAAGAGTGTAGACACCACGGACAGTGACAAAAACTATGGGGCCTAAATTTGATTGCTATAATTGGTATATAAATGCACGGAAATTTATTCTGTTCGATACGAGATCCTCATAGTATACCACTCCAGATGTCAATTGTAAGCTATTTAACATAACATTACGTTCATTGATATGTTGGCAATTTGAATTTTACTGTAGAAAAGAAAATAAGGGTACGATAAAGATGGCAAAATAAACTCGTCTGTATCTAATTATAAACATAACGCGAGTTTAAGTTTGTGCATGCCATATGTTAATTGCAGAAAACAAAGTTTTATTTGGTACAAGTTGAATTCTCGTACTAGTTCAGAACTCAGAGCTGAAAAGTTTGAGGCGTGAGGACAAGTTTCGAGGCAATATTTTGACAACACGAATTTTGACCAAGTTGTGAATGCCTGCGTAATTATGCGTTCTCAAACCTTTGATATAACTTGTTTAATTTAACTTTACCATAAAGATGTTTATGACTGTTGCTGAGGTTTACGACTGGCTTAATCCTAAATAAAGACACTGTGTCACAGTGAGTCAAGTGCGATGCAGAGATAACAAGAGCCTGCCACATGAGCCAAATCTTATTTGATGTAAACCGAAACAGTTTTTTTTATTGTATTGTGACGTCACTTACATCGTTGGCAACGTCTATTTTTGTATTGAAACTTAAATATAAAAAAAACAAAATAAGCCTTCTCTGAATCAGATACAAATTGTTGTTTGTCTGAAATAAAATAACATTCTTGTCGATTGCAAAGGTTTTTATTTCTATAAATATTTGAGTAGATCTTCATTTAACCATCATTGACTTATACCTTTAATGGTGTCGATGATCTTTTAATTAGTTATAATGTACACCATTTTACGGCAATAGATCATAAGTTTATTTGTCTACGTTATTTAAAACCTTTGAAATATTTTATTTCGTTTTTACCATTGTAAACTATATAATCGATTTCCTAGATCACTGATTTTATTATTGGTTTAAAATTTCAAGCGCAAAATTCTTTTAGTCAGAAACCGGTAGCGCCATCTCTGTTCGATTGGAGTAAATACTAATTTATGTGCCACGGAAACTTTTAAAACTTTTATAATATAAATGAGCTAGATCAATCCCGGCTAATCTTAGAAAAGTTTATCTGTATTCCGGTATTCCTGAAAACTTGAAAACTTTAATAATGATTCTTGAAGTTTTTGCCAAGGAAAGTTTTACGAACGAAAATGAATAATATTTTTCCAACTTATACAAGCATTAAATATAAAATGTTAACAAACCTCCTAGGCAAGTTTTCATATAAGTACTCAACTTTTCACCTGCAATCTTTTGACTTATTGACAGATTTTCATATACCTTTTAGCTTTTTAATTTTTACTTGGTGTTATATCATCATGTGACACCCTTCTCGAATATTTTTGAAAAAAAAATATTGTTCTTCCCTATTTCACCTTGCCTATCTTAAAAACGGCTTTACTGATTTTTATAAAAAATATCTAG
Organism: Hypena proboscidalis; assembly: GCA_905147285.1. Classification (NCBI taxonomy): domain Eukaryota; kingdom Metazoa; phylum Arthropoda; class Insecta; order Lepidoptera; family Erebidae; genus Hypena; species Hypena proboscidalis. The sequence continues at coordinate 8,285,412 of LR990130.1, forward strand.
ATATCTACAAAAACTATACATGATTGATCATTAATTAAGTAGTCTAATAACTTAATCTAAACTTAATAAGTCACTGTCAGAAGGCCCCGTACCCAAAATGCTGGCAGCATTACCGTGTTGTATTGCGATACTAAGTCGCTGGCTGAAATATAAGCAAGTATTTCAAGAAGTTAAACACACTGACAACTCTTTGTACAGACTATACAAGCTACTTAAGAAAGAACCAAGAAAACATCTTTCAAATAAATTAAACACATCCAAATTATTTCACTTGTTTAAGCACTACTGTGACACAATCAAACTTAAAACACTCTTAGTGCGTCGGGGGTTAAAAATTCAACACTACTGTAATAAATTGCAGTGCGAAATTGTAAACATTTGTTTTGCCGAGTATGTATTTTATAGACTATAATTTCAGTGTCATTTATTCACCGCTGATTTGCATAATTATTTGGCAACGTATATTTAACGTCAGCCTGTAGCATATTGAGTGGCTTGCGTACCTACTCAATTTACAAAACGAATTTATGATATTTACTCAATCGAAACTCAGTAAAGGTTAATAAATTGCCTTATATAAAAGGGATAGTACAAATCCACACACGACGAATACGGTTTAGATAATCTTCTTTTATATTGACAGACACTTATTCACACAAAAAAACCAATAAACATATCCACAGAATATTAAACCTAATTTCGTTTATTTGTTTTACTTTCACGGCTGAAGCATTGAATTCATCTGGGTTATAAATATTGTTTTATACACCTACGTATAAAATAACTCAAGCAGTATGTCATACGAAAAAAAACTATAAAACAACTTTGTGTTTTCGGGCGAGTTCTGACCAGCGCGGGACTTTTCCTACTTTTCTAAAAGAAGAAAAAACTGCTTCTGCTACGAAGACGAAGTCTTTTTTCTCTCATTTTATGATTTATTTTGTTCATTTGTTGATTTTGGTAATTTTTTGTGAAATATGGTTTTGTTTCTACACTCTCAATGAAATCGACTACTTTCATCCCTTGGTGTACAATGTACTAATAAAAATAGTTCTAGGCCCCAGCAAGGATAATAAAAGCCTAATTTTAATTTATGGCGCGAATAAAACAGCGAAGCTAGCTAATTACCTTCTTCAGTCCATAAACAAAAACTTCTTTAGTTTTCTGAACAGGGAGATTTCTTCAAATATTTTAATGAGTTTATAATAGTTTGGTTTCCGTGCTTATTTATACTCTCCAACTCCAACAACAATTTAAACTCACTCGAGCTTTTCAAAATATAAATTTATTTTCATTGCAGGATTAGAGCGGGCTCCAAACAAATAGAAATTCAGATTCATAACTTATAATTCTTATTTCGTAAGCACGGAATTGATACATAAGAAATATATATCTACTATAATTCAGATTGTGATTTTTCAGGTCGATCAGCAATAATCCGTCTGAACGGTTGTACATTTCTATAAGCGAACACACACACACCAAAATTAAGATGATAAATTGAGAATCTAAATTTCCATCTGTGTGAGCCCGCTTTTAAAGGGTATTGTTGTGAAAATATCACAATGGGGACGTCTAAATACAAAGATAATGGGTAGACGGTGTGTATCTGCTCTGTACTTACAATATTATGTTGAATACAGTTAACGGTGTTCCCAGACAATTTAGAGCTGCCATTGCTTATTCACTAACTACAAAAGGGCCTCAGTTGAAAAATTTACAAGCCTTGTTTTTCGTCTTAATAACTTTTTACAAATACCTAAGTTAGTACCTAGTACAGTTACAAATACCTAAGTACGGTGGCCTTATTACCTATATCCATTTTCATAACGATGAAATCGGGGCCAAATGTCTTAAGCCTAATTCCTCTGGTTCCTGGATTTCAGATAATTATGTACTACTTAATTCTATAAATTTAAAATATACAAGTTTGATACTTCACCTGTCCAAAACGGTTTCCAGTGATATATCATTGGCAGCAGATCAAGCTTATCCAAAACTGGTAACACTGGTCCTTATTCTTGTAAATAATTTTGGTCATATATATCGTTAAAATCCAAGCTCTTTCCTTATTTATATTGACACTAAGCGTAAACAATGTGACAGCGGCATTACATCCCGTTTTGTTATGCAGATATTCGTTATTGCTTCTTATTGTTCGCACCAACCGGTGATTTATGCGAAAACTACAAAGAAAACGTGACGCCACTATCTTTCTTGAGTATACCCTCATTTCTATTGACAAAGAGATACCTACGCTGTTTATCTTCGTTCTTTGTGGTTTGCATGTACCTGTACCTACTCTCACCAACGAGACATGGTATCAAAGAAAAATATGTCGCCATTGATGGTGTGTGTCATCCAATAGTTCAGTTTTCCTGTATCATTACGGTATGGCTCGAATGTACACAATAACATGGTTTGACGCTCAAACTGATATTTATTGTGTATTATTATACTTTTTCCCAATAAACGCTACGCTGTCATGGTAATAAAGAAACCTTTTTTCTTTCTTTTCTTTTTCAGTTAGGTACTCTAAATTTACTAAATTTCATGGCAATAATTTTTACACTGGCGGGACCGCAAACATAACAAAAAAGAGGAAATAAAGATAAATGTTTTGTCGCAAAAAGCCAACGCAAAAGAGAATTAATAACCTGTAAACATTTTGGTCAGGATACAGAGGAAAACAGTTTTTTCATAATTTACTGCGATATTTTTGTATTATAGTGAAAATTTGTATTCAAAATTGCACGTGCCATTATAACGGGGCTCAAACAATGGAAATATGCAGATCGCATCTCAAGTTTATAACATCTGGTCCATGCTGCAATGCACCATTCTCGGTCACTCATACCTACTTATACCCTATCCTATACGGCGTATAGAATGTAATATCTAGCTTTTGCAGCTACGACGTAGAATCACTTGGCTTTAGAGGCTTGAAGATATATCGTCATATAGAAGAGTCGGTCTCTTATCACGAGCGAAGGACATACGAAATTCATATAGGTATTTAAACAAATTCTATCTTTACCTGTACCATAGAATAAGGAGGATCATTTTAAACTTAGGCATTACAAGATTAAATAAAATCTAACGGGAATGAACGCGATCGTGATGATGATCGCATTAATTCCCGTAAGGTTTTACTTAAAGAGGATCCTGTTCTATCCTAGGTGTTTTAATTATTAATTAGCTTTTCAAGCTTCTCCTTTGATATTGTTTTAAATTTTATTAACAAGCTCGAATAAGCAAGCTACACAGTTCTGGTCGTGGGATAAGAATGAAAAGATTCTATACCATACACAACCCTTATATTATATGTGATATGTTAAAGAGTTACACTTTCCATTTAACATACACTAGCGACCCGCCCTGGCTTTGCTCCGGGTATCATGTAGTGCTATATTCTGGTTTTTGTACATGAATACCTTCGTTATCGATAATTCTATCTTTAAAAAAAACCGCATCTAGATTCGTTGCGTAGTTGCGTGCAAACAGTGGGCAATTACTTTGTTCTACACTATGTAGTGAAGTAGAAATACCAGTTCACTTGGCGCAGTCATCGGAAAAAAAAAGACAAAATTGGCCGGCGAATTTACGATGCTCGTTCACTGATTGAATGTATTGGACGTACGAGTGATTTCGTGCAGGTCTGCGGCAATAACTCAATTCCACTCGCTGCCGTCTGCAGAGGAAATAACGTTAAAAACTTTTTTTTATCGAATAAGTACCAAAAATACGAGGGTCTTTTTGTGATCGAACTTGTGGCTGAGCATCACCGTGTTACCTGATGTAAGCGATTGTGATAATTATAATAATTTATTTCTCTTCACAAATTGACCTTATTTACTACATTTTTCTTAATTCTTCTAAAGTGATTGATAATAAATAATCTAGTAAATGTGACAAGCTGGTGTCTGAGATAGGCATGCCTGTAAATCGAATTCGATTGTATATTTAAATTAAAAGCAATACAAACTGTAATTGTAACAAAAAAAATATTTGTTTTGTTTGTCATTAACGAATTAAATAATACTAAAATTAATAATCAAAATAAATTATATCAATTGAAATTAAATTAAATTGAACCTATACAAAATAAAATCTCAAAATTATACTTATATAGTGATGATGGTACTCGATGCGGTCGATGTGATCAGATGTTCATCTTTGTTTAACTCGCTGCCAAATAGTAATGGTTGCTCTGTATTTCAGTTACCTATATGGTGAGAAAAGACCCTTAAATGACGGTTTGTCTGTAATGAGTGTTTGTACGTTTGTACACCGTTCATGCCACTTTATATCAGATGGGCATGATACTCATGATTCAATTTACAATGCCAAATCACTGGTTGAATGTATTGGACAGCCGAGTAATTTCGTGCAGGTCTGCGACAATAACTCAATTCCGCACAAGGGAATTTGAATAGAATCCGAAAATACACGTTTTATAGGCGTTTTTGTAACTCAACTTGACTCAAACTTAAAACTAGAGTCAGAAAACTTTAACCTACCGCCAAGTAATAGTTCTTTTACTAATTTACCTACCTACTTACCAGCTAAGTAGTGAACCTAGATTCTTAAATTATGGTCTGCCGACTATTTAGTATATACCAATTAAAAATCAACTTGAAAAAAAATAAGTACTATTCTATCTTCTTTAACACTCAATTGCTATTCAAAATCGATAGTTTTTTTTAGGAATTCGTCTATGTATGACGAACAGTCAAAACTAGATGGCATTTGAATGGCATTTATACCTCAGGGCACGGCTTCTGGACTAAATTCACGTTGTTCAATCACTCTGATTGAATGACCTGACAAGAGCATGGTCTGCTCCTTACGATGATATCGTGTGCCGGGATTCCGGGATTGTACGAGTGTGGGTCACATTTTCATATAACCCGGCACAAATATTCAGATTCAGAAGCATTTTTCAGATTTGAGCATACCTGTAGTATTCTTATATCATATCTGATTGAATGTAGGCATTGTACGTCCGAGTATTTGCGAGAGGTTGGCAAAAAACACATTTGACCTCTGCCTCTGTGGAGTCTTAGATAAATAAAGCTTCAATAACTGAATTCCATAAATCAATTTGTCTTTTAAACGGAACATGTTCAATACAATGTATTGATATTGGCACATTTCTTTCTACATTCGTTAGTCGCGAGAATAAAGTTTATTGTTTAAAAAAGCCCTAAAAAAGAGCAGTAACTGTACTGCTCTGATTTAGATAATTGCTTCTTATTTATTTAGTTTTTTTTATATTCTCCTAAAGATTATGGAGCTAGATGGAGATAGAAATTTTTTATAAGATTTGAGTCTTGTGAAGACTCCTATATGTTTTTGATTATGTAGAGTTTAAAAAACAAAATGATGATAAAACTTTAAATCAGAGTTGTATCTGAGAATTTCGAACTACATACTTAAATGTTTACGTAGTCATAAAGATGCCAGAACATTATGCGTCCCTAATTAGTAAGTGGAATGCTAGCTTATCAGAAACACATAAATATATACCTGCGGTCGTTATAACGGGGCAATACCCTTGGCCCATTTAGTAGTACCACGTTCCAAGTATCTATGACTCTACTAGTGTCTCATGAGTCTGTCTACTAAGATATTTGGATGTCAGTGACCTAATCCTATCATACACATTCAAAGGGCTACCTCAAAATGGAAACAGAAGCGTATTTGTACCTTCAAGGGAATCTCGGAGCTTGAGAACAACTTACATTCTAATTGATTATTTTTATAGCATTTAGCTATGCTTAGCAAATTATACTAAGAAACAGTTGAAAAAGATATGGATAACTGTTTCTTAGTATAATTTGCCAACATTTGTGCTAAATGTAACTTCGCCATGTTGGTTTGTATCCTACTTAAGATAGGAACAAATGGATGAACGTGACATCACAAAATGACGTTCCGGTAAAAGGCGACCGTAGCTGGATGGCTAAAGCGGCTGCCCGGTGTTCAGTAAGGTCGCAAGTTCAAATCCTGCCGGTCCCATATCTTTTTCAACTTACATAACGCCGGCTTTTAAGCTAAGCCACCCATTAACGGTAATCTTTCGTTTTGTTTCAATACTTAAACTCAATTTTATTATAATACGTTTTTAATATGATAAGCCCAAGAAGTACTGAAATTAAGTAGGTATTCCAAAACGATTACGTTATTTTTACTTGAGCTCTGTCGCTAAACCACTTTTGTGTGGTCCAGCCATTTAAATGCATTCTTTGATTTTATACAGCATTTTACTTTACATATTTTAAACCCAGTACGGAAGGTACAAATAATATATTTATATATATTTTTTAAACGATGTCTGCACTAGGAATAACTTCTGTGTCACGGGGGTGTTCATAAACATACATTTCACACACTTTGTGAGTGTGATACCTAGGCAAAAAATATGTTCTGACTCTAGAGTCAGAACATATCTTTGCGGATCACACAAAGATTTGTCTCGTGTGGGGATCGAACCCAGAACACCAGCGTAATTGAAAGCTACCGCCTTAACCACTACGCCAACCGTGCACTCTATATTATCAAATAGCCTTTCATTTTACAAAGTAAGTAAATGAGTAATAAAACTTTTATGAACAAAACCAATGATATTATAGAACTATAGATATGTTACGTTCATAGAAATTACGATTTAAATCCGTTCCGAGCTATTCCAAATTGCACACATTGACAAATGTAACTGATAAGTAAAACAAAAGATACGAAATAGCACGCAAATGAAAGAGATAGCTATAGTTTTAATGATTGCACTTCAGTGGTACGCACGTGACTGCGCTCGACGCAGGCCACACGCAAACTAAACACAAGACGTCCCAATTGGGACGTATTTGAGTATTCACAGCGCGAGCGCTTATAACATATCTGCTTTTGTTTTTATATAATATCATTGAACAAAACCATAATAAAGTAGTAAAGCTACTATGTTAGTCCTTAACATGGGCTTTATGATCTCTATAATCATTGGTTACATGTATTTCTGTTTACTACTTATTATTGTTAATACGTGTACGTTATGTACGTGACAAATTATAAGTCTGCTTTAATATAAATTTATATAATAATTTGTTTATTTGGCACACAAAAAAATACAGTAGGTAGATAGTAGGACACTTAATATAGGTACAAAAGAAATCAAAATATAATGTTAGGAAATCCTGTGCTATAAGTACCAGCACCTTCTAGTTTCACAAATAAGTTAGGGACAAATAGGAATGCCTACTCATTACACAAAAATTGTCTAATTTTTATAGTGTTATTTAATTTAAATAATATACTTATGTGGCGGTACCCACTCATAATAAATGACGAATGACTTTGACAACGTCAAAAAATGACGCATGACACAATAAGTCAGAAATGTCAAAGCGCGCTGAATCGCGATAGCAAAGTATTCACAGCAAGCTTAGTGTACATATATATACTACTTCCAAGACGTTATCGTGGGACAGTTGTCTGTCACGCAATACCACCGAGCCTGGTCGGAGGATTCTCTCTTTGTGGTGGAGGAACATCACACCTGTTCTTCTACACTTACGATCATATGACGTCAAAGTCATTACATTTCACGCTCAAATATTCTTGCCATAACGACGTTCTCATTAAATTTCTCTGCCCGACAAGGTAAATCTTACAGTACTAATTAGGGCCTGTCCACATCGCCACGGCACGACGACGTCCGCGCCGGCGCCGTGGGACGGTGCGGTGCCGTGGCGCGGTGCGTTGCCGTGATTACGTTGACGTACCGTAAAAATGCCTTGTAAATTTTCGGTACATTCATCACTAAATACAGATAAATAGCAGTCTCGTTGTAGATATGGACAAACATCCTTCCAGCTTACCGTTTTTAAGTTTTTGTCCTTGAAATTATCTATTGCCTTGTCCCAAACCGGCTTACGACGCCGCCCGTTCGACGCACCGTTCCACGGCGACGGCAACGCGGCGCGCCTCGACACCGCACCGTTCTACGGTGACGACGTCGTACCGTGGTGATGTGGACAGGCCCTTAGCCCTGATTTCACGAAACTTCTTTTTCTACGGTTTTATTATACCCGTATTTGCATCTCTCTCTTTCTCATACAATGTTTGTGAGTGACAGGGAGACCGAAAGCTTTAACTTTTAGCGTTAAACTTGCGTTTTATACGTTGGTGAAATGGTAACATTGAACGCTTAATGGGTTTTAGTGGGCGTTTTATCGGCAATTGGTCTGTTTATATCCATCCGTAAATATCACAATTGAATGTTAATTGCGCCCTAATTCGAAAATGTACTTTATGACTATGAGCTATTTCCTTCGGACGGTTATTGCACTAATTGAGGAGATCTTTCTTATTGGTTTTGTCTCTTGTTTTTTGCCGATTATAATTCGTAAATACGTTTAGTATAACAGTTTACTTTGGAATATTTTGAATGGATATAGTACCACAAAACAGAAGAAGGCATCATCTCTATAATTTATAAATATTTGTTTAAGGACGATCTACTCATCTACGTTATATTACGAGTATCATCATTCCCCACATTGATCTACTCGAAGAATTGAATTTCAATCTTAAACAAAACAAATCAAATAAAGATGCAATAAGTAAAATAAAAGTAATACAATAAAAGTCAAACAAAGTTGTAAATTTTACCTGACAATTGAAACCTCGTATATAGTGATCGTCGGGACGCGAATTCGCCGGATTGCCTCGTTCCAAGGGGAAGCATTGTAGACATGTAGTTGGCGACTGCTGTAGAAGTTCAATACAGCAAAGAGCTGCTCTTTGCTGTATTGAACTTCTAGCAGTCGCCAACTTTTACCTGCACCTGCGCTACTTGGAAGTGAACTAATAAAATTACATCTTAGAAAATTAGTTTCGTGCCTTGTACCTAGTTTCTCGAACCTTATTATTTGCCAAGTCGGTTCGCTTTTGCGGTATCAGTTGTATTGTCTTGTTTTTCAAAAAAACTTTTGATCTATTTTCTTTTCCATAATCGTCCCAGCTCATAATATTAACTTGCACTATTATCATACAAAAAAATCTGTCATATTACGAGTATCTACTTATTAGTCATAACTTTATTTGCTTTAAAAAAAGTCTCAATTATAACATGTATAATAACTAAATAAATATAACATTGATCGCTACTTGACATAAGCAACATTTAGTATAATATAATTTAAAACGTATATAGGTAGTTTAGAACGAAAAATAATATAATCAAAGCAATCTGTAATCAAATAATTATGTCAGCAACAAACTTTAGGCAATAAATAGTTACTCAAAAGTAGAAACGAATTGTTGCCAAACCGACTTCACCCAGTCCTATCTGCCCCACTCAAAGACTGTAATTTTAGCCACGTAGGCGCGTAGGGTTTAGGCGACCAGCAACCTAAGGTTGCCGACGCGGCTGTTGCATGCCTTCATGTATGACGCATGCTGCATCCCTGTTTGCATGCTGCATGCCTGCCTGCATGCTGCATGCTAGTTCATATGATCATGAAAACAAAACTGCAAGCGCTAGTACTGCACTAGCAATGATGAGCTTCTGCTAGAATGAGAAAATAAATATATTTTGGTAAATATTTTATTATGAAAATGATACGTCATCACACAATCATGGCAACTGAAGCGTTATTCCTAATCAAATTATGGCAAACACAAGTATGGTTTATGATATTTACGCATCTTAAATTATGGTAAACGTTAGTAAACCCAGTTTTGTGTATTTTTTTTGTGAAGGCTGTTAATTTTAGTTGTTAAGTAGATGTGTACACATTATAAATGTCACTTTTTGCATAGTCTCGCCCTTAACTTTCAACAAACTAGCAAAAGGGTCACAATTATTCAGAAGCTTCAGATAAAATGGGTTTCCCACAAATTCGTTCATAAAAGCCTAAATTCTCGCCCTCGCAATTTTGTGTTATAGTGTTAATCTTTTGCCGATACAACCAGGTAACCCATAAAAGCACTCAGCTTATATATAAATTGATATGTGATAGGCTTTTCGGTAAAATATGAGAGAAATGATCCGTGATATAGGCATGAAATTGCCAGCAGCGAACGCGCTGCCTAATAACTCGATGAATAAATAAATATTTTTCAAATACTAGATCAGCCGCAGTAATTCCCTATCTCAAGCTCCGGCAAATGGGAAAACATCAGAAGTATTTATTGAATGGCGGGTTGATTAGCAGGGATTATGACTGCGGAAGGTTAAGAGTCTCTAATGCATTCTTACTTATTGAGACCAATAATTTTAATAAGGTTTTTAAGTTGCAAATCAGTTATTATTATTACATTTATATTAATATTTACTGGATGGCACTCAGCTAAAAAGTTCATCATCAACATCATTATCAGTGGAAGGACGTCCACTGCAGGACATAGGCCTCATCAATCGCTCAAATTTCAACAGCGCGCGGTTTTAGCGATCTTGACATGATCATCCGTCCATCTAGCTAAAAAGTTATATAGTACGAATTCTAACTTTAAACGTGACTTTGACAAAAACTAACAATTCCCAGTACGTCGTTATTTAAAAGTTAGTCAGTAAATTAAGAGGATACTAATGAAGAAAACATTTCTTTTCAGACGTGTTGAATTTCTGTTTATTTCAGTAAAAGAGATAGCTGGAAACTTTTTAAAGCTTAATTATCTCTAAAGTAAAGACTAATTTACTGTTCAAATTTTGCGATGCAAGTCTCGTAGTTGCATTTTATTTCTTGCTTACAAATAAAGTTGGCATGAGATTGCTAAGAGAAACGTGCTTTATTTTTTTTTATAGCAAAACATCACGCCTGTATTACCCAGCAGGGTGTGGCAGAGGTGTACTGTATAACACCCATACTTCACCTGTTATGTTTTAGGTTCCATGTGATAGGTGGTGAGCCGATCGCCATCCACCGGGCACAATAATTTACTGACGAAAAAATCCCAGACAAATCTCTTGCCTGACCCAAAAATCGAACCCGAGACCTTACTGTGAAAGGACCAATAGACCAACGAGGCATTTATTTGCTTTCTTGTCATCTAGATTAGATACCCAATAACTTAGAATTGTAGATAATTACCATATACATAATAATGTACTATCGCTATCAGTTTAATGTACTTTTGATAAACGTTTCACATGTAACGATAAGTGGCCATTAGGACGTACGATGCTCTGGAAAATTTGGTCGAGCTAATGCCCAAATAAATGTGCATAAAGATTACACCTGAGTACCTGACGCACTGTATTACGCAGCAGATTCTTTGAGCAGCTTGAATATCCTCGTTCCTAAGATAAAGGTACTAAGGAAGGATCATGTAATGAAAGAAAATTTGAAAGATTTAACTTCAGGGAGGAAGTCTGTCTCACCTTTTAAAGCCTAATCAGAAATCAGAAATCAAATCATTTATTTCCATTTAGCCCCAAGTGGCGCTTGAAGACGTCAAACCAACATAAAAAAAAACAAAAAAATATATAAAACTAAAATTAAATTTAACTATGTAATTAAATTAAAATAATTATTGCAATAAAATTATTTGACACCAGAGCTTAGATTGACTTTAATTCAACTTGAAATTTTGAATTAAAATCATTCGAAGTACCAGCTCCGATGGCACCATATTTTCTAATAATTCATACATACATACATACATACTTGTTAGTTTACACAAGCGAAGAACTGACTGCCAACTCGAGACACGTTAGTGGCTGATGACAGCGATGATCCAATATTTACCAAGTGCAAACAAACAGATATAAAAAGAAATAAAAATCTGGTTTGCACAGATCTGTCTCGAGTTTGGTGTCAGTTAGTCTGTGTAAATAAGGCATAAGGTAAGACCTGGCAATTAATGGCTCATGGTAGTAAACAGTTTAAAATGTATATTTAGTCTAAGACCTGACCAGACCTCCATTCTCCTACATTGAGCTGAGGTACTCGAGAACCTGAAAAGACGGCAGTACATACATTCTTCACTCTTACCAGCCATTGACAGGGTTATTACTTACAATCCATTCTCCAAGCTGCGACCTGTATAAATTCAGATTCATTACGTGTGAAATTTCCCGGTACCCTCGGTAACACAATAAATAGCATGGCTCATATTTCTCTGATAAATGTGCTCGTTAAATATATTTAAACAGAAGAAGAAAGGCAGCCATCTCGTGGGCATATCATAACATAACAACATCAAGCTAGAAGGGTGGGGCAAAGGTGTACAACACCCACACTTCACCTATTATATTTTATTTTGATTTGATTTTTATTACGTCTATACTTCAAATTTATTTTTAATTTATTTTTCTTTATATATCACTTGTCACCTGAGGTTCCAGCTGAAAATCAACGTTGCCTAATTTTCTGGCAACAATATGTTGAGCTGTGGGCTTTTAGGCACCATCATAGCATAGCAAGTCTGAGATATAAACTTATTTGCAACTCTTGTATAAAGGCACTTTATTTTTTTATTATTTATAATTGTTCTGTATATTTTTATTAATTAGTTTCTAAATTTGTTTTATTTTTTTTTTTATTGTAATTTTAATTTTGATGGTGATCTAATAAATAATTTTTATTTGTTTTTACTTTTACTATTATATTTAGGTCCCATGTGAGTCTATCGCCATCCACCGGGCATAATGCCAACTTCGTGCTGCTATTATGAATAGCCTAACGGAAAGTTCACAAATAACACTTTGCCCGACTTGGGAATGGAACCTGAGACATCGGGGTGAGCGGCGCATGCGCTAACCACTAGACCAGCGAGGCAATTTATAATCGGGCGTAAATTGGCTAACTTACTGTACCTTGCTAACTCAGCACAAGCTTATTTAAATAAATAAATATTCCACAACTCACACACAACGCCATCTAGTCCCAAACTAAGCAGAGCTTGTACTATGGTTACTGAAATAACTGATACTAATACATATATACTTTTCTTTTGTAAATACTTACTTATTATACATAGAAACACCCAGACTAAGACAAACCTCCATGTTCATGCACACAAAGATTTGTCTTAAGTGGGAATCGAACCCACGACCTCGGCGTCGCAGGCAGGTACACTACCCACTCCGCCATCCGGTCGTCCGTTCATTTGTATGCCTACGTTTTACTAGCTTTTTCGATATTTCTAAACAACTAGAAACATCATAGAGAGAGAGAGCCATTACGAAAGGCCCGTTTCTCGTAATAATTCTATATTTCTGTCACTATTAGCCAGGATCTAATGATTGGCTTGTAATATTCGCAAACTAAACATTTTGTGAGCACATAGAAGATTTGTCGTAACATTTCCCTATGTATACACGGCTTCACATCAAGGTATATTTGTTGTTGTACTCAGGATAATATAAAATTTAAGTACCCGCGTCGGTCCGTGTGATATGGCAATGTAACAGCATTACCGCAGTCTCCACCAATACCCAAAATATATACACGTCTTTAATTGGACAGACCCAACCTTATTTAAATGGTCATAAATAGTCAAAAATAGTGTACAGAAACATAACAACAGAAATAGGCAACGATGAACGATTAATACTGTTTGCTCTAAAAATCGATAGCTACTATAGTTACTTAATATTCACTTGTAATCCTTTAAACAGCAGTAAAGTACTGAAGCAGTATCTAAGGGTTATAAAAAGCATACATTTCAGTACCTCAATATCTTAATGGGATCGTTCGTCAAGTTGAAAAGGATTTGTCATCTAATCTCGAGACACGAATATTTATATTCCTGTTACCCAACCGTAAAAAGAAAAGCGAATTCAGGAAAGGGTTGCCTCGTTTATGAAAGCTAAATAGTCCAAGTAAAACATACAGCAGCGTGGGGATGCATAAAGCCAAGATGGATTGCTAACCCTGGCGTGAAGACATCGTAAAACCCTCTCAAATTACTCACGGGAAAGATATGACACATCAAATGTTTTGCTTTCCTTTACGCTTATGCAAATATGTTGGGCGAAAGAGTTTTCTTCTCATTTTTTACAGGCGTAAAGCTTCATAAAAGCGACATCACATTTTGTTTACTGAAACAAGATCGTGTAAAATATAACCATATTTTCGCTGTATAAGTCATCACATGACGCGTGTTGATATAATTTGCTATGATCTATTTTATGGTATAGGTCTTGCAATTCTTGATGGCATTTTAAAGTGTGCGTATTCGACAGAAAGCGTTACTCTCGTTCGGACTCTCGGGCTTGTAGTCAGACTTTTGTTTAATTTGCTCTCACACACACAATGACACACGTATATGGATTCAAGTTAAACACAAGGAAAGCCCAATTACATTTGTGAGTTATCTTGTAACTCACAAAGGTAAATACAATCTATTAATCATAGATACCTACTGCTTTAAACGCATTTCTCTAAGACGATATAAACAAGCATAAATTATGTAAGTATGTCATCAGTGCTGCGGCTGATTCTATTTTCACAGGGTTGCTGAATTTAAATGAATGTTATTGTTTCGTCGCTATCTAATTTGGCATTCAGTTCACATGAGCAGTATCGGTATAACATTGACTAGTGAATTAACATTAGCGACGCGGTGCATCCATGGTCGTTTGCGAGCCCACAAACTATTACACCATTCGTTTCTACCTCCCATGTATTAATGCTGCTATCGTTCTGTCGTACCCGACTTCCTAATATCCGCTGAACCGCTGCCATATATTTACATTCACAGTAAATGTGAATTATTAAGATTAACTCATGTCAGGCTTTTATTAATTAACTTTGGTCTGAAGTAGTCTGACTAGGATAGAATGGGTTAGAAGGCTAGCGAAGCACTGCGGTTTTACGTGAGTTAATCAAAAAATTATTATATGATGCTATTAATAAATTGAGCTGATAATGGAGTCAAAAGATACCCAGGGTTTCTCCAAAAGAGATTCTCGACCCATCGTGTTTGCGCTCGTTAGATTTATCTCAATGAGAACTTTCATGCCAAGTGATGTTCAGGGTCTTAGGTTTCAGGACCATCGAGTATGGGCTCATTTCATTAGACTTAAAGAGCACTTACTTCATAAAGTAATGGTCAAGATTTGATGACGGTTGCTACATAGTACTCAAAGGCTCTCCGCTGTGGCTTGTCCGAACCGCTCGATAGAATTGTCTTAATAAATAGCGTTATTGTTTTTCTCTATCCTCTCGGGATTTTATAGCAATTTGTTAGACTTAGAATAGCAATTTTTTAAACTTAGAACATGAAAATCTAGACATAAAAACCAAGTGAGGCTTGATCTCCAGGTATAACCAATAATAAAGCAATTGAAAAAGCTTCCACAACGGCTCAGAAATAATATTAAGTTTGATAAATTGCCAGACATCCACTAAGTAATCAACATTTTCATTAGTTTGAAAATTACCCAAAATGTTATAAAATAACTATATTAAACTTTCCTTTTTGCCTTCGATATTACAAATTTTAAATAAAGTCTAGCTTAAACACCACGTTATAAATGTGCTTAATTTAATTTTCATAATATCTAGTCGTAATACTCGTAATATTCATAATGTTTAACCATTATATTTAATATCTACGAAACACCAAAGTTATATAAACTGGACGAAACTACTAAACCTGGCTACATTTACAGCTCCCAAATGAATATAAAGCGATGCTGAACGTTTATACGGCTATAAAGAATAACATATCAACATTTTGTTATTGATTTGATGTGATCGGAATATCTAATATGTGAGTTTTGACCGCAGGATAATAAAAGCCGTATCAATATGGACAATATGTGATAATGATAAGCAATATAAATGAGCAATCGACTCGCGTATTGACACTGAAATCGATATGAAACCTCGCTGTGCCATCGTGGAGGTGCTTCACACATCGATGTGTTGAACACGAAAGATAAATTCATTTTATTTGATTGCTTGTTGTATCTATACGGGGTAGATGTGATATAGGCAGAGGCATATTAAAAACACAGATTCAGGGCGTGGTCAGTTTTCATTTCCACCGCCAAAAATACTTGCGAAACATCGTTTTCCGAAAAAAAATTACGTTTAGATTGATCATTCAATTTGTTTGGAAAACAGGCTATATTTTTTTATTCGTAAGATTTTTAATCCGTGAATTTGATATTGACTACGTTGAGATTATTTTCAATCAATACCCCTACGAGTATGTCGCATATTTCTGGATACTGAATAAATGTTCATTATATTAACAAAGTACCGTTATAAGATTGGTTGTTACACGTGGCACTGAGAGCTTATTAGTACGTCTATTGAATCGATTTCAATTCATTCCATGAAAGACACCTCCAGAAATGTTTTGGCAATGATTTTCGATACAAGGAATACATAAAGTAAGAATGTAAAGGCGTGATTCTATACATGTGTATATGAATACATAGACCTAACAATGGAAGAAAAGGAGCCAGACCCACTGTAATAACCTTCCTTAGAAAATTAATGGTTCATGTACGTTGTATACATACAAATAATAAAATACACCTACATTTATTTATATTTTGTTGGGATAAATAAACAATTTTATTATTATTATTATTATTTGTAGTGAAAATCTCGCCGGGCAAGGCACAAATCTCTACTATGTTTTTTATAAAGACCCAAATACTTTTAGGTTCCTAAAAAAAAAAAAAATGTTGCTGCTGTGGTCTACACCGGGGGCGGAAGCTGGTAATAAGGGAAAAATAATAAGAAAATAAAAACATTTTGCAGTTTCTGGCAAGACTATTATTTATTACATTTCATAGTGAATTGTGGTATGCCGGCATCCACCATAAATGACAAAGCAAAAGTTTGCTAGATTTATTTAGTATACGTATAGGTACATACAATAAATCAGACTTACGAGTCGTATAAATCATTAAATTAAATACAGCGAGTAGCATATCTTTGGCCTGGGCAGTGTCGAAATACGAATTAATTGCTATTGATGGAATTTATTGACTGTCTTGAAGCCAACTGTTTTGTTACAGTTACAGGAAAACGATTATAAAAATGGAAGAATTAATAGGCATGTCCGCATTTAAAAATAAATGAGTTCCTAAATATGTAGGTAACTTTGTTAAAATAACAGTAGACTAGCTCAGTCATAGCACAGAATAAGAGTTTTAATTATATTAATCATTTTGATAGTATCAAAATGATTAATTAAAAAGAAGTTTCTGTTTTACAAACTCTCACATGATTATAATATTAGTAGAAGTTGTATAGGTATGCATTTCAATACCTTACTTACTCCAAAAACAATTACGAGTATTATATTATAAAAAACCTACATAAATTAGTATAAGCTATAATAATTTTATGTTATCATAAAGTTTCATTATATTTTCAGAAGAACTTTCGGCTCACAAAATATAAAATTTCCACCGTACTACAAATGTGAAGTCATCTGCTGATTTAAATAACTCCAAGCCATGTGGCGCCATTGTTAGAAGTTTCTTGAGTACAATAAGAAGAAAACGTTGCCCAATTTTTTATTCTGTACTGTATTCTAATAATTTGCCATTGTTGAGTTACAATACAAAGATGTTGACAAATGAACATTCAGATAACACAAAGCGCGTCTGTATTTGGTAAAAAGGAACGTTGTAACAATTAAATACAACTATTTAGAGTAATCTTTGACAATCCCAGGCGTGAGTCGTCGCTAAAGGCTTTCATTTATTAGTAATTAGTCAGGCGGTCTTTGAACGACTTCTCCGATTATTACATTTATTACCGTCTTTATAGTACTTCTACAAACAACCACTAACCACTTAGTAGTCACATTGGACTCGCTTTTGTAGAATTCCAAGTAGATTTTTTGCGGATAAAGTTCTTTGACGTTAAATTTGTTTTCCTTCAAGCAATATGGCAAAAGGGAAAACCTCAATTAGTTTTAAGCGGAGTGCGGGACTGAAAAGCACGAGATGTCAATAACTTTAATTTCATGTCGTACATACAACTTTTCACCTAAGCATAACAGAAAGATAATAATAGTTAATATATTTGTCTCGTGGTTTATCCGAGAGAAAGTAGTCACGTTGGAATCGGTTTTGTAGAATTCCAAGTAGGTTGTTGCGGATAAAGTTCTCCGTATTAAAATTTTATTTACATTGAAGTAATATTGCAAAAGGGAAAACCTTGATTGGGTATCACGGATGTATTTTTGTTATTGGTATTTTTAAATTCTGTAGGAACACCAATTAATTAAATAGTAAACTAAGAATATTTGTGAATGTAATTTTATTGCAGAAAAATCAAAAGGCAAAACTAAGTTATAAAAGCCATGCCTTAACATGCAAGACAAACGAGTATAAAAACTTTCTGCGTCTTTCACAGTTCATTTTTCATTTGTTGCTATCTAGAATAGCTTTGAATAGACTATTTTATTATTCCAAATGTTCATAGCACAAAGGAAAAAGTATACGGAACCAGAGAGCGTAAAAAGCACTTGTATCAATGTGACTGTTATATACCTACAGTTATTTGCATGTCATTACTGCTATTATATTTCACAGACCGTTCACACAATGTCTTCCGAAGCAACAAATTATTCCGCTGACGTCAAGGACATTTGCAATAATTAATAAAACAAACCGTCTCTAAATAAGTGACTGGGCAATAAATCTGGAGTGAAGAGGGAATCCAAATAGGTTCTCAATTGTTTTGCATAATTTTACTTCGCATACCTTTATTTAGCATAGTGATGGTTACGCATAAAATTATTCGGCATAACTTCTTTCGCATATGTTTGAAGCATAAATACTTCACGCATTATCGTTGTTAGGCATAATGTTTTTTGGTATAATCTGAAAATCAGTTTCAAAAATAAAATTTCACGTCATATGAAAATTGCAAATGAGATGTTAATGAGCTTGCAAAAACAGTTTTCAATGATAATAAAACATTATTTTGAACTTCTAGGTGCGAAATTTTTCATCAGGCAATTCTTAAAATATGAAAAAAATTCATCAGCAAACCCCAAAGTTGACGAGTAAATTGTAAAAGCATTAGAATAATCTAGGGTAACGTTATTCTTTAATAATTATGCCATAGAAAACTAAATCAATGCAATTTTGCAAGAAAAAAATTGCTGGGTCTCAAAATTATCTATTCTGTCACTGGAAGCGGCCAACGTGACGATTTTTACTAAGTTATTGCCACGGGCCTCCGCTGGTAAAGTTCCGCCACTGGTGCAGTAGATAAAATGTAACACAGACCAATTTCAAATTTGTTACATATATTAGTAAGGATGCAAACAAGCTTTGGCTTTTCCCGAAAGAAAATAAGAGCGCTATTAGTAATTATAAAAAGGATTAATTATTATACATTACATGTCAGTTTTTCAGAATAAAGAGAACGATAATGTTTAAGCCCTCGAGCTTGTTTTCTATTGTTCTTCGTTGTTCTAAAATAATATTAATTGAACAAGTCGCAAACAAAATTCAATCAAAAAGTTGCCAAAATGATTTCCCTCTCAATATTTACATTTGAGTGTCAACAAGGGCTGATTTAAATACTTACAAGTTGTTAATAATGTTAATGGTCGAAATGAGTTTTTTTTTAAATTAAACTATGTACCATTAATAATTATAACACATAATGTTTTTAAGAAATTATTATTAAATTAATATCTAATCATGATACTTGTCATGAGATGACATCATAACGTCACTGTTTTCTATTATAATACAAATCTCATAGAAAGTGTTTACAAGAGAATAATATTTGTTTGCTTTGATATTTTACCTAAAATACTAGATTTGACCATCAATTCTGCAATGTCCTTTACTCTATAAATACTTTTAGCAGGCTCTTTTATCTTAATTAAGATCATTCAGAACCCGCACTTTCCCGTTACGGATTGGATCCACTACTATCGAATAACTGAATACACAGCCGTAAATTACGGCACCCTTGTATTAGCAATTCTATTGCCTAAAGTGGAACTATACGGGCAAATAGAGGACAGCTTTGTTCTTAGGGTTCCGTAGTACCTACAAGGAACCCTTATAGTTTCGCCATGTCCGTCTGTCCGTCCGTCTGTCCGAGGCATAGCGACGAAACCGTTGGTGCTAGAAAACTGAAATTTTGCATAAACATGTATGTTAACTATACAAAGAAAGTCGTAGAATAAAATTTGGAAAAATATTTTTTTTTCGGGTAGCATACATGTAAAGTAGGGATGTTTTCTTTTTTGTTGCCTACCCCATAGTGTGGGGTATTGTTAGATAGGACTTTTAAAAACGTTTAGGGGTTGCTAAGACAGTTTTTTGATTTAGAGATCCGTTTGCGAGATAATTAACTTTAAAGAGCAAATTTTTGTTCGAGTAGAGCGTCCCCCCCCCCCCTCTAAAAGCTAAACTACTGGATCCCAAAATCTGAAAAAAATTGTGTCGGTAGTACATGTAATGAACTTTAAAGGAAAACTATAGCGGATAAGTTCACTTCATTAGTTCAAGAGGAATAGGGGTCCGAAATGTCAGATGCAGTTACTCAGAATATTTCGTTCAAAATTCTTGAAACATAAATAAACATACATAATACATATATAAAATCACGCCTTTATCCCACGGTGACGATGGAACGCCATGTGCTTCGCTCCTTACATACTTCTTTCGCTTCCTCAACATTCATTCATACATCTCGTCATACGTGCTAGCTGGTTTTTCAAATTAATTCGTGCAAATTACAAAAACCTTTGAAAGTAATGACTTGTATGAAGATGTTACTTGTTTAATACAGATAGTAAATACCTTTTAAGTCGAAATATGTTGTTACGACTAGCTACGGAACCCTACTGCGCGTGGCCCGACACGCACTTGGCCGGTTTTTTGATACTACGACTCTACTGTTGTTAGGGAATTAACTATTTTGTAACTCGATAACGACAGTCCCGGCCTACTTAGGTACTTCTCTGAAAAAAATGTTGGTTTTATATTGGTGAATTTAATGTGAGTCACATTAAATTCACCAATATAAAACCAATGTCTTACGTGACATAGTATTATTTGAGCTATTGAGTGAGATCTTTGCGTAATTTCTTATCGATACATTATATATTATCCAGAAGTGTGTAATAGACAGAAGTGTATAACACCAACATTTCACCTGTTATGATTAGGTCCCATGCAATAGGAGGACGCGAGCCTCACCACCATGCTTTTTTATACCAAACCCTGTGCAAAAAAATAATAGTTTAAAAAAACTAAAAACACGCTTTAAAGTACTTCTAACTAAAAAGTGAAAAATAATTCCTAATATAAGCTGAAAATGGTAATGAACAAAAAATACTAGTATTATTGTGGAAAAGCGTGGGCGCTCTGTGCCATATTTTTTGTCTATAGAGCAACCTACGCTTTTTCACAATAATATATATATATTAGGAATTATTTTTACTTTTTAGTTAGAAGTACTTTAAAAGCGTGTTTTTTAGTTTTTTTAAACTATTATTTATTTTCTACTTTTTAGTTTGGTTTATTTATAAGAGCGTTTTTTTTTATTTTTTTTATCGAATTATTGCATTGTCATCGATCTTTGACAGGTGTGCAAAATTTTAATGAAATCTGTCCGTTTAAAGTGGGTTAAAATCGAGTCCAAAGGAGTCGGTTGCATACATACATACATACAGGTGAAGATAATATAAGCGTGTTAAAATACTCAAATTACCCTGTGCTGGGAAAGGAACTCAAGACCTCGCGGTGAGAGGTGCGGGAACCACTGGTCCAACGTGGTTCCTTATCAATCAGATCAAATCCAATAAAAATGTCAACTCGAAGCTAAATGCATGCAAATGATCATCATATGCATGCATGGAGATAACAACAAACACATGAGCAAATCTTGAGCGTCTGCCAGGTAATATATACTCACTTTTATTGTCGAGATGTTTAGAGTCTGGAACTCGCAACACAAACAAACTACCTACTTACTCCAGTTGTACATTAAAATACGGGCTCGATGAAATGTTTTCTGCTCCACCTAACTTTTAAAATCATTTTAAGGATGTTTCAAGACTTATCCATCCGTAGAGAATTGTGTAGGCAGAATAAATATAGACAAAAGAAGATTAGTCAAGGTATTGGTTTGTCAGCTTACAATATTGCCCTTAATTAAATATACCCGAGGGGGGTCTAAAGAGGAGGATGCAATCATACGCATCTTCAGATCTTGCGTCTTAGCGTGTTTTAAATCACGTAGAAATGTTATCCATTTAAAATTGTTAATAATAGATAAATAAAATAACAATACCAAGGGTTTCCTTGCACGGATTTAATCAATATTTTTTATTTAATACATAATACAGTTTTAGAATAAATAAGTAAAACCACTTTTTTTCACATAATTCAATTGTCAATATTTTGCAATTTGGTTTTGTGATGCTTTTTCTAGTCAAAGCGGATAATATTGACAATAATATCACCAGTTTGCGGGCTCGTGATAGCAGCACGGAGTTAAAATTGTGCCTGATGGATGGCGATAGGCTCACGCCCTATATAAGACCTACACATATCAAGTTAAGTGTGGCCGTTATACACCTCTGCATAAAAAATCAAAAAAAAATTTTTACGTATTTTTGACGTTACTGTCAGAGATAGGTTGGCGCCTCAGGTTGGCGCCATCGATTTGGTCAATATTAGATTATAGATTGGCGATATTTATTTATATAAATGAGAAATACAAAGGAATTCGATTAGTTTGATCGTAAATATATGTGAGATGATTAGTTTTATGAGGATAGACCTATGGAATATTTACTTTGTATAAATTGTAAAATGGACGTTTGTACTGAGATTTAGGTATTTTATGTCTAAATTCTTCAACCTCCCAAATTAATTAATTCTTGGGTTTTGCCGAACTGCCTAAGCGATACATATTTCTATTATCACAATGAGTGTGGACGAAGCATGAGGAAAGTTTTAGTAGAGACATGTGTAAACAACAACTCAGAATTCGCCTCAATAATCTTTACGCAATCAAATTACTGTCTGGACAGTTGGAAAAATATATTTCAAGACAAAAATAACCGGCGAAAATGAACACAACCATGTTAGACATGGTTTTGTCCATTTTCGCCGTTACATTATATAACTGTGTTTTTAATAAAATGACGCTATGTCACATGTACCCTATATAATGTTTTGACACCCTTCCAAGAAAGTAACATTATTTCAAGGATTTCTCATGAAGAACGACCGAACTTCAAACTGCGCTAATGAAAATAATCGATATCAATTCACTAAATCATTTGATCATTTTTGATCAATGAACAATCACGAGGCTAGCAAAAACACATACTTGTTCGGTGATAAATTTGTCAATGTATTTGTATCAATAACAAAGTAGCGTGAACATTTGTAATTTATATAGAATGTTTTAATATATATATTGTAATGATCGACTACTCGTGCTCGATGCTACATCATGATTAATGTGATTAATATCCAGAAAAACACTGGGTATACATATAACATAACATCATGCCTATATTACCCAGAAGGGTGTGGCAGAGGTGTATATCACCTGCTATGTTTAGGTCTAGTGTGATAGGGGATGAGCCTATCGCTCAACCTGGCAGAAATTCAACTTTGTGCTGCTATTGAGAATTTCCTTACGGAAAAATTCCAAAAAACAGACCCGGGTATCGAACCCGAGACCTAGCGGTGAGAGGCGCATAGGTACGCTTACCACTAGACCAACGAGGTAGTACAGAGGCAGAACAGGGTACCTATAATGCTATTATTTCAATTAAGAAAATATTTACATATTGTTAGCAACCTCTTTAGAGAATGGGCATAAAACCTTATTCGATGTCATCGAGACCATAGACTAGGAGGACAGTAAAAAAACAAAATAGGAGAACTGTCAAAGATAGGTTGGCGCCAAAGATAATTTAATACTACGTTGGCGCCATCGATTTGGCCGATATTAGATTGCAATATTTGTTTTTTTTAAATGATAAAAAAGGAATTCAATTGATTTGATCGTAAATATAAGTGTGGTGCGATGATTAGTTTTATGAGGATAATCTATGGAATAATTATTTTGTATAAATTGTAAAATGGACGTAAATACTGAGATTTATTTTATGTCTAAATTCTTCAACCTCCCAAAAAAAATATACATATTGCCATCATATTGCATATATACTACTTAATTAGTGAGTTTTCCCGAACTGCCTAAGCAATACATATTTGTATTAGCACAATGAGTGTGGCCGAACCATGCGGAAAACTTTAGTAGGGATATGCGTAAATAACAACTCAAAATTCGGCTCAATAATCTTCAAAGGCAAGAAGGTAACCATGCCATAAACTGCCTTGCAAGTTATCTGACAGTCTTGTAAACTGCAGCAAGAACAAAGGAATGTAAATTTCAATGCTTTACTAGGCTTTACTCCGATATAACACCAAAGGACCAGTATATTACATGCCCATCATTGTTACCGAGTAAACCTATCAAAGAATAAAATTTAGGTGTCTATTTTAATGTCGTAATAACATTTTTTTTTCAGCTGATATAGTTTTATGCATGATGATAATACCAATGCCTAAAAGCCTACAGTATTTAAAATTTTTGTTTGTCTGTCTTTCTGTTTGTATCGGCAAATCTTCTAAATGGCTGGACTGATTTTGATAAACATTTAGATGCAGGCGCGTGAATGGAGCCTCCCCGAGTGACGTACACAACTATTCCTTACGTCCGGCGCACCCTGGGCAATTCGCGAGTTCTCCAAAGTGAATTGGCTAATCCTTTCACCACGATGGCAAGTCAAAATAAAATTTGACTCAGCCATCGACACGACGAAGAAGAAGATAAGGCGCGTGGTATAGGCTACTTTATTTTGATAAAACTACCACGCAGACCAACCCGCGGGCGATAGTTAGCGCTAATCTTTTTGTGTTCTTAATTTATTTTTGTGTTTGATAGTCTAACTCTCAATAAAGGTCTTTTGGTATTCAACATTACGCTAATTACATAATACTATTATTGACGACCGGATAGCGGAGTCGGTACTGCAACTGCCTGCGACGCAAAGGTCGCAAAACCAATCGTAATTAAAATTTGTATGGAGTTAGATCAAGACCGCCAGAATAACTTTTTTTTTAATATACTTAACTAGTTTCTTATAAAACTATTGTGCAAGACGTTCTTTTCTTTCGGTTTCGTGAATAATATTCTTTGAATCAAAGAACATTTTCAGTATAAAAATGTTTATTACTTCGTCGATAAAGCTTTGCCTCGGGAACCTCTGGGAGTAAGCTAGATTCTGTTGATGGCAGTAGCGAATACCTGCTACTAGCACTAGTTTATGAATTGGTTTGTGACTTGCTGCTGCCCACGGTTTCACTCGCGTTAAACTATACTTCGTTTTTTCAGAATTTTATCCAATCCAGCCGGTTTGAAAATTACCAGAAGGGCCAGCACAGGCTAACACATAAGTGCGTGATACAATTTGTAGCGTTTTTGTATGGGAGACGTGACTAATACGCGACAAAATCTAACTAGTCCGACGCTGTATTCTACGTGTCGCAGCGTTCTGTCCAACGGTAGCGGCGTCACGCTCTTTGCATGTGACGATCTTACGCTAAAAGTACAGGATAGGAAGGAATACATTGATAGACAGAAGAAAAAAGAAACTAAAAAGTGAAAAATAATTCCTAATATAAGCTAAAAATAGTTATGAACAAAAAATACTAGTACTATTGTGAAAAGCGTGGGGCGCTCTGTGCCATATTTTTCGTCTATCGAGCAACCCACGCTTTTTATGTAAGATTGTCACATGCAAAGAGCGTGACGCCGCTACCGTTGGACAGAACGTTTTTGTAACTATTATTTATTTTCTACTTTTTAGTTTGGTTTATTTATAAGAGCGTTTTTTTTTATTTTTTTTTCAATTCAATTATTTTTTTTTTATTTTTTTTCCGAATTATTGCATTGTCATCGATCTTTGATAGGTGTGCAAAATTTTAATGAAATCTGTCCGTAGTGGGTCAAAATCGAGTCCAAAGGAGTCGGTTACATACATACATACATACAGGTGAAGCTAATATAAGCGTGTTAAAAAGGATGTGTTTTTAAGGATATGCATCGTGCAAATGCATTCATTTGCACGATACAGTTATCACCTTAAAAAAATATATTATTTAACACTACAAACAAACACTGCAATTGTATGTATTTTATTGTATTGTATAAGAGTATATTGTATCGATATCAAAGGCAATATTACCACTGGGTTTTCCTATCGCTTCTCCGAAGTATTGCCTAGGTATACCATTCCATTATCTCGATTCTAAGCACAAGCCCATCGTCGCGTCCTCGTTCCATTCAGTAATAAAAAGATGTTTATATTTCTGTTTAGGTAATAACTCCATACTACATTGTTATGTGTTTTATTAACAACATGACGGCATTTGTTAAACATTTTCTACTGTTTAACAGCCGGTTTATATGGTATTTATCTTTGGGAACTGCATTGTATAATAATATTACTTTTTTGGAACAATAGCTTTATCTGCCAAATTAAGCGTCTATGTGTTGTCTCTATGTCTCTCAATAAAGATTACAAAGTGAATATAAATAAAAAAAATAAAATAAAGTACACATTTCGAGGCCATATAAACATTTCGCGGTGTAAACGGAAATTAACCCCTGTTGTGTAATTTTAAGAACTTTTTCAATCATAACTTACAACTTGATGGGAGATAAAGAGTGGATCAATTTAAGGAATTCGTACACCTGGGTCACCTGGTATGATGTTGAAGTTATTTTTTTTTTATGGTGAAAATACCTGACCATATACCACACCGCCGAAGGTACGGGGTGTACGGCCCTCGCTGACTAAAAACACTGCCATGGGTCATCGAGCCTCGCACGATGCCATGGGGACGAAATATGCCACAAGCCCATTTAGGTAGACAGCTCCTTGTGCATCAAAGAGTTGCCCCATCACAATTTGGTAATGATGAAGGTGGAAGTCTAACCCCCATCACCCCACCCGGGAAGGTTTCTGGCGCACACCCCATGATGTTGAACAATTACATAATGGTATTGTCAAACAGTTTAAAAAAATATATTTTAATTATTTC
Source organism: Hypena proboscidalis (assembly GCA_905147285.1). NCBI lineage: Eukaryota > Metazoa > Arthropoda > Insecta > Lepidoptera > Erebidae > Hypena > Hypena proboscidalis. Next base: position 8,312,503 of record LR990130.1, read on the forward strand.
AGATAGGGCCTCTAACCGATTCAAGATGGCAACAGGCTGGGGCTCGAGAGCCAGAAGCCAACAACATCGCTATACAAGTCACTCCACCCGATGGCGAAGAAGACGATGAGTTCGTGCCCACGCTGCGCATGCGCAGGAAGCACAGCACGCCCCTCAGCGCGCTGCCTGGAGTTACTGATGGACTGATTAGCTTACCAAGTAAGGTTTTTTAAAGCTCTCTTTCAAACCTATCCATCTTTAAATATGAATTGGTTGCAATAATACTCATGGAAACCTTTTTTGTTTCCAATACGTTACACGTCATGTATATCGTCAATATATTGACTGAAGTAAGTCTTAAATCTAGGGAACCTTGTCGCTACGCATCACTCAAAATGTGGACAGAAATCTATCTTCTTCTTAACACGCACGAGAAAAGTCATTCACCACTGCCTGTTTGACTACCAGATTTTTGTTCGCCATGCTTTACATTAAATTGTGGTAATTTAGTGTAGCTGTCCAAAACCATATAAAACGTAATACGTCGCTACAAAAATCTCTTTGGTCGCAATCAAAGAGATTTCACATTTAGGAATTAGCGATTCCTCTCAAAATTTTTAAACATGCTTAAAATCTGAATCACAACCTCACAACCTTATGAATAAAATCGCTAACGCTATATAATGGGCAACGAATCACCAGGCCTTTTTTGGGTAAATAATTCTTATCAAAAGGCTTCCGAGTTTTAATGTCCCTTCGTCAAAATTAAACTTATTCAAGTAATTATTAATATACTAAATTTATGAAAGTTCGTTTCAGAACTCCGTAGACTTGAATTAAACTTTATAAATTATCCGGTGAAAATTCTTTGTTCAAATTTTCATACGAACTATCTTCGGTTTAGTAAAATAATTCTCTTAAAAGTAATCACGTATCCTTTTATGCAATTTAATTAAAGTTTGTGGTAGTTGTATGGTTATGAAGCTGATAGTCTGTGGTGGACATAATGTCTGTAGGGTCTATCTATATGATTCAATATTAGAGCCTGTGTGATTTTACCACCCACAAACTGTTCAAGTTGGTAAAATTAATCACAAGGTATACGCTATGATGGTAAAGATTTCGTTTAAATTATGTGAAGCAAAAGTGTAAATCTAGGTTTTTAGAATAAAATGTCTCAGAATGAATAAAGCCTGCGCCTGATCTATCTTTGATGACGGTAATCGCCCGACGCGTGTCCGACCGCGGAAAGTCTGCTAAAAAAAACAGTTGCGTTGGCTAGTCTACCTTTTTTTTTTTTTTTTTTACGTGGGGAAATGCATTTACGCATACCACCCCACCCCGGGGAAGGGCAGAGTGGTTATGTGGGACTCGCCCGTGCCTAAAGATGGTAAACGGCACGGGAATACCCACTAAAACCCCACGGTGCTCCCGCACTCGCCTTGATGGGGGGGTCATGGGAATCTGGCACAGCCTTTACGTCCACAACCCCCCCGCCGATGCCCGCCGAAGCAGGCCCCTCATGGCCCCCAAAATGTGGGGGGACCGGCGCCGAGGACCGCGTGCAAAGCCATCAGACACTTTCGTATCTGACGGCCTGGCCCTCCGCGGTGAGACAGATGTTCGTCCCACCGCCCACCACGCCGCAGTACTAACGGCTGCGGCCCCGCCGGGACCGCGGAAGGTAGGGAAAGCGGCAACGAAACACCGACAGTCCTCTCCCGCCGCGGCCCCGCAACTCCTCGGCCGCAGTGCCGACTCACGCCAACACCGCAGGCCCTCCTGTTGCAGAGCCCCCCCCATAAGGGCCCTGCAACATGGGCTGCTCCACAAGGGCTTCGCTGCCCAAAGCCCGAAGAGCAGCCCCCCTCTGGGGTCCACTTGGCTTCGCCGTGGTGTGGAGGCACCACGGGTACTAAGCCCCACCGCGACGACAACGCGGGACCCGTTGGTGGGGTGGCTAGTCTACCTGGACTCCAGTTACCGTGTCTCAAATTTGGTGGGTTAACTGGAGTGCAAGTAGACTAGCCAACGCAACTGTTTGCTTCAGAAGACTTGCCGCGGTCGGTCACACTGCCTGAATCCTGTCCCTGTCTTGAAAGGACTCCAGTTACCGTATCTCAAATTTGGTGGGTTAACTGGAGTCATGGTAGACTAGCCAACGCAACTGTTTGTTTTAGAAGACTTGCTGCGGTCGGACACACTGCCTGAATCCTGTCCCTGTCCTGAAAGGACTCCAGATATCGTGTCTAAAATTTGGTGGGTTAACTGGAGTCATGGTAGACTAGCCAACGCAACTGTTTGTTTCAGAAGACTTGCCGCGGTCGGGCGCACTGCCTGAATCCTGTCTCAGGCCTGAAAGGACTCCAGTTACTGTGTCTTAAATTTGGTGGGTTAACTGGAGTCCAGGTAGACTATACCCCCAATACAAATACTACAAGTAATGCTAATGCTGATGATGTTATTTCTAGATCTTCGCGCGTCACCAACGAGGTCGCTATCGGTGCTATCGCCACTAGACCGCACCAAACGGCGGTTCAGCACAATGGTCTCGAGCGCCGCGGCCGCTGCGGTGTCCCGCCGTCTCTCCGCTACCATCGGCTGGTGCCTCACCACTCAAACGCAAGTCAAGCCGCATATAGTCAGGCAAGGACGCGCGCTTTGCTTGCAATATATCAAAACACAAATTAGGAGGTCTACCTTATGTGCCAATAAGGTAATTGACAGTTTTTTTAGTGTAAAACACCAGAACACCTCATCATCAGCCTAGAGACGTCCACTGCAGGACTTACCACTATAGGCTTCACCAATCGATTTCCACAGCGCGTGGTTTTGGGCCGACTGAAACCAACGACTCCCCGCGATCTTGACAAGATCGTCCGTCCATCTAGCGGGGGACCGTCCTAAGCTTCGTGGTCGCCACTCAAGGAATTGCCAGAACATCTACTATTTATATTTATTACAAATATACAAAACAAATAGAAATTAAAGATTCGTAGTCAAAAAAGCTAAAATCACATAGAATACTCGCTTACTTGTTTACTATCTTAAATTTGTTGCAGCAAATAGTAATGAAACGATTACAACGAATGCTAGAGACTGAATGCGGTGAGGAGGCTTTGAGCAACACAGAGGCTGGCGTGCTGGCAGGCCTGCGGGCTTTATGTGCGGCGCTAGAAAGGAAGCGACCTGACGCATTCAGGCAGGTGGCAAGGCAAGCCACGCGCTCGCCGTCCGCTATGCTCAAGTCAGAAACCGCCCTAGCTGAACTTGCGCTCGCGCTGGCGCGGCGTATCACAAGAGAAAATATCACGTGGTCTAAGGTAAAAGATTGAAGTCAATATATGAACCAAAAAATATGTAAAAAGGTTTATTTAAAAGCTTTTATTCAACTTGTTATGTGAGTATGTATGTCTATGTATGTATGTTGGTTACAAATCTTACAAAGTATTTCTCGACCTTTTGAACTTCTTGGACTGTTAGTCACCCGATTGAGTTGATAATTGGCATACTTATGTTATGCCGGTGACAATGCAAAAAAACGACTTAAATGGTCTGATGATGCAGCCAGGAGTGTTCTATTATGACAGAACTCCTCAACGCTAAAGAGCAAAGATACAAAACTTTGCATAGTTATTCAGTTTTGTTGATTATACACTAATATGATTGGAACGGTCTGACGCTGCAGCACACTCATCAGGGAACTCCCTAATGGCGCATCCACACATGCCCGGCGGCACGGCCGGTGACATGGCCGGCGGCCAAGTCCCCGCATCTTTCACCTGCGGCACGCGCGGCTTTTGTTTGCCGGCGGCAGTTCGCTTGCGGCTTTGATACGGAGTGGTAGTGTTGTCTTATTCATATATATCATCATTTCATATAAATAACGAAATGACAGAATTTAACTGGGATGATAGTATAGTATAGTCCAACATCTTCCAATCCTACGTACACAACTAACTTCGAAGAAAGTCACAACACTATTGTGAAAATTGCAACCGCATCTGCTGCAGGCGGCCGGTAAAGCCGGCGGCAAATTTAGCGGCAAGACGGTCTGAAAGACGGCGTCAAACCCGGCGGCATGTGTGGATACGCCATTACAAATACTTTTTGATATATTTTTTTTACTTTGATATTTTATTTACGTAAAATTCTTTTACAATTTTTGTTGGCACATCTCGTAATATCTCCGGCTGTATCGGTACTGACGATATCAATTTCCACTATATCTATATTTACTTGCTTTGAGAATGTATTTCGAATGATCGTTTCTTATTGTTTGCTTAGGTTGTGATAGGATAGGAACATAATAATCTAACATTCGTAAATAATTCAGTACATCGTTTATGTGTCTTTTCTTAAGGAGGAACAATTGCTTGGCTGTTTTTCATACTTACATACGTAATATGGGTTTAACTTTAATATAATTAAGTTTTTATCTACTATTATTAACAAATCATATCTAATAAAATGCATGTTTGTTGGTGCCCGCTTTGTCAAAATAATTGTTTCAATTTTCCAGTTTGTAGCTATAGGTATATCTAAATTAATGATTAAAATAATTTCGACAAAATGACCACGAACACGAACAACACGAAAATAAGTTTTAATTTGTCTATAAAAATAGATTTAAACTTAATAATATCAAAGTTACACCCATATTACGTCTATACTAAAACACGGCGCTCGGGAGTGTACCATTAATGCATTATGAATTTGTAATTTGTTGACTTATTTTGATGTTGGTAGTGTTTTCGTGAACGAGCTTGAAGGAAGACATCGTTGTCTCACCTTCCGGAGCGGGTCTTCTTGTGTTCTGGACCAGGGAACAGGAACTGATCTCAAGACCAAATCAAAACTTCTAGTTTAGTGCTAAGATGAGGACCTGGCTGGCAATAGAAGCATAATATCGAACACTTTACATACGGGTTGGAACAGGGTGAATGCGTCATTGAGACATTTATTGAAATGTCGCATTCACCCTGTCTAACGACGCGACGCATCTATTTCGTGGATTGTGGACGTTTATAGGCTGGAGTTGCCACTAACCATCATTTGGAATGCACACTCGTTTTCTACATAGTAATGTCCAATAACAAATAAGTATAATAGTAGTGTATACTAACATTAAACACAGATAAAGTTCCTACATTACGCCTAAGGGGAATTGCCTTTATGAGTATAGGTTAAGCTTTTAATACGCGCTTAGCTTTGTTTCTCGTGTTATTCTAAGTTACGGCGTTTAATAAAAGAATAAACAAGAAGTCAAATTAGCTAAAGTTATTAAAGTCATAATAGTGCCCTGGTACTTCTGGATTTAAACTAATTGCAAAGAATAGTGCCTATTTTTGTTGAAGAGATGCCTATATTTAAGCCAATAACAAATTTGGAAAGTTTTATTATTATGTTAATTTCCTTTTATTTTGTTAAGTTCCTAACGAACTCTAACTTTTGTTAAAACAGGAAATTCGAAATCGCATAAGTTTTATTGCTAGCCAACAATGAAACCTATTGATATAAAAAAATACCATATATATTATTAGTATTGCTATTGCTGTTGCTAGTAACTAATTAAGTAACTAGTTTTGGGAATAGGCAAGGTAGATTATGAACGCATTTCTTATTGTCTTTTTGGAATTTTATACAATTCCCAGGATTTTTTTAGAAAACCGGATTACATACATGTGCTGTATCATACTTTTGTCTGCACGTGTGGTGTAGTGGTTTAAGCGGTCGCCTCGCCGCTCTCCACTGCACTGGTGTTGTGGGTTCGATCCCCACATGGGACAAATCTTTGTGTAATTCGCAAATATTTGTTCTGAGACTGGGTGTGCTTGAGTGAGTAAATTTGTGTATTTGGCCTTATCATTAGGACCATTGGATAATGTAATTGCTTCTGGCGTTCTATCTAATGTAAAAAAATCCAAATTTATCCAAATTTATCTTTATCTTTATCTTAAAAACCTATTGATATCTTATCTTAAATTTATACTTATACATACAGTATCTATGTAAACATCTCTTTGGACTCAATCAATATCACATGTCTGTACTAATGAATCAAGTCTATTCCTGAATGTGTGCTTAAGCTTTATGATTAATTGTTCGGCTGAGGCTGTGGTTTGGGTCCCGACTTCCCCACAAAGTTGCTCCGACCTTAAGAATGTTCCAAGGGCCGATTTCACCAAGCTTCTTAATCTACGGTTCTATTATACCCGTATTATTAGGTACTGCCTCAGTGAGAGGTCACCGCGAGGTTTCGTGTTCGATTCCCGGGTCGAGCAAAATGTTATTTGTGCACTTTCCTTCAGGCAATTCTCAATAGCAGCACAGAGTTAGCATTGCTCGATAGATGGCTATAGGCTCTACTCCTAGCCCATGGGACCTTAACATAACAGGCGAAATGTAAAATATGTGTTTTATTTACTTCTTCAGAGTTAGACTATCAAACACAAAAATAATTATCAATATTCAACCAGTAGATCTCGATATTACGTTATCAAACAAACTAACTATCGCCCGCGGTCTCGTCTGCGTGGTAGGTATACGATAAAAAGTAGCCTATGTTATTATTAATATTAAGCCTTTATTGCTGATATATATCTACATATTCATTAAAGTACATTACAATAATACAAGAAAATCAACAAACTACTTATAACCAATCTAATTTAATAATATTGTGAGATTTTATAGTGACCCTTTGTATCAGCGTGACAGGCCTCTTCCAGCTGTTTCCATGTTTGTCTGTCCTGAGCAGTTCTTGTTCGTTTCGGTCCTCCTATTTTCTTAATTTCGTCTGCCCACCTTTTAGCCTGTCTCCCTCTCCTCCATTTCCCATCAAGTGTTAGGGATATGTCCATTTATCGCGACTCTCTCTAGTCATGTGACCCGTCCAGCACCACTTTAGTTTTTTAACTTGCATTACTACGTCCTCATGAGCCTATGTTACGCGTCTTAAAATCGACCCAGCCGTTTAGAAGATAAGCTATTACAATCAGATAGACAGACGGACAGCAATTAAAAAAAAAAAATTAAAGGCAAAGGAATAGTGCAAACAACTTATACCAGCCTGAAAAAAAAAGTATTTTGACATTACTAACAGACAATTCAATTTTATTAATTTGTATTGATGTATTGATGAAGACTGCAGGTAGCAACCGCTCAACACTTTATAAAAGTATAATACCGTATTTATAAAATACTTTTTTAGGGTTCCGTAGTACCTACAAGGAACCCTTATAGTTTCGCCATGTCCGTCTGTCCGTCCGTCTGTCCGAGGCATAGCGACGAAACCGTTGGTGCTAGAAAACTGAAATTTTGCATGAACATGTATGTTAACTATACAAAGAAAGTCGTAGAATAAAATTTGGAAAAATATTTTTTTTTCGGGTAGCTCCCCTACATGTAAAGTAGGGATGTTTTTTTTTTGTCGCCTACCCCATAGTGTGGGGTATTGTTAGATAGGACTTTTAAAAACGTTCAGGGGTTGCTAAGACAGTTTTTTGATTTAGATTTGATTTTTGTTCGAGTATAGCGTCCCCCCCCCCCCCCTCTAAAAGCTAAACTACTGGATCCCAAAATCTGAAAAAAATTGTGTCGGTAGTACATGTAATGAACTTTAAAGGAAAACTATAGCGGATAAGTTCACTTCATTAGTTCAAGAGAGAAATAGGGGTCCAAAGTGTAAAATGCAGTTACTTAGAATAATTCGTGCAAATTACAAAAACCTTTGAAAGTAATGACTTGTATGAAGATGTTACTAGTTTAATACAGATAGTAAATCCCTATTAAGTCGAAATATGTTGTTACGACTAGCTACGGAACCCTACTGCGCGTGGCCCGACACGCACTTGGCCGGTTTTTTAGCTTGAATGCAGGCATTTTCAAGGCTTTTTATTAAAAAAACATGGATTAATAGTTTAGTCAGAAATAGAGCGTGCTTGCAGCGGCGATAGCCTGCTTTTAATCTCAGTCTTAGATATTGGATAAAATATCCGCTAGTTTCTTGATTACAACATTTTGTTCTCTGTTTAATCAAAACTTTTATTTGTCTTTCCTGCCTTCATTCCATCGCTTTTATCTGTTACGTAAATATCTTAAGAATTAATTATTATTTGAGAAAAAAACACCACGCCTAGATTACCAAGAAGGATATGTCAGGTGATAGGAGGGTAAACCTATCGCCATCCACTGGGCACAATTCTAAGACTCCGTTCTGCTATTGAGACTTTCTGGACAGTAAAATCCCAAAAAACACTTAAACCCGACTTCAAAATCAATTCAAAGGGAACCAAACAAAATCAAAATGAATATAATGCGAATGTAACTTTATATATTACGCTTTTGCAGCTAGCAACTGGAGTGATAAATTTGAGAGATGACCTGGGAAAGACAGGATGTAGGCTACTTTTCAATTCAATTTAATTCATTTATTTCATAGCAATATAATCATTGTGTGAAAAATAACTTATCACTAAAATTATAATAAATCACATTAATAAATTACATTACTTAATTGCATTAATTAAATAAATCATAAAATATTACCTAGATTACAATCATAATACACATGTCAATACAAATTAAATATCTCATGAGGAATAATCATTATAAAATGTTAATAAACATCAAATTCTATCTTATTACCTTACAATTACAAATCATTAATCAAATACAGACAACGTTCTGACTTCATCCCTTATGTTTCTTAGTTTCTTAGTACGTAACAGTTCTACTTGTCAATTCGTTATGACATAAAACTTACGACTGCCACTATACCATTGAAAATAGACTGTGCAGTACAGTACCCGGCGCCCCGCCTACAGTACTACAAGTGTAGTCCGTAAGAGAATTTTGTTTTAGTTTCAGTGGGGACATTGTCCCTCTAGTAGTTCTTCGTCCGCCTCTCTTGCTCTCGTACTTTCTGATTCAAAGCGGACACGTGCGTTCCCTGTTGCTATTCAAAATGTCAACTTTCATCATTTCACGGTCACACTGGTTTTTCTTTTTAAATTTCGCACTAATGGACACACGGTATGTGTTATTTTGTCTTTAAAACGCCTTATGGAACTTCACATCTATTTATTTCTGTTATCGTTGACTACACGTATGCTTAATGATGGCCAAATTTTCCCGTATCGCTTTTCTGTACATCACCTCGTGTAAGCTCCTAACATGGGGTATGTAAGAGGTTAGGTATATGGAGACGTGGGACGGCGAAATTTGGCCAAAGCGAAGAAGACTCGAATCGGAAGTATCTATTGCTAAATACTGCAAATTTCTCTTACAGATAGCAGCAGTTTACTGCGTTTGCGGGGCCCTTGCGAGAGAGGCTGCTGAAGCGGCCGATGGTGAGCCAGCCCTGGAGCTCGTGGCCGCGCCCGCCGCCGCCATGGCCGACCTCCTGCATGAGGAACCTGGCTCATGGGTCGTAGCTAATGGAGGATGGGTACTTAGCTATTATCATAACATCCAGATGTGGCTTAGGTGTAGAACATCCCCATACATCTGTTATGTTTAGTTCCTATATTATAAAGGGTGAGCCTATCGCCACCCAACAGTTACAATGCCAAAGCGCTCATAATATACCCAAAAGGTGGTTTATGAACAGTGTATTTAAAAGAAAATTCTTTCTACCAGGATCCACGTATATACCGGGTGCTTCAAAAAAATGTATACACACTTTGAACTTCCATAGAAAATTTATTTACCGTTCTACAAAGTTAAATTTCAGGAAAATAGAAAGCTGAAAGTCCAATGTAAATGAAACATAAATAACAAATGTTAATACTGTTCAAATTGGTGACCTGCAGCATCAATACAATTCTGAGTACGAGTCACCACAGATTCTGTACATCGTATCAAAACGTCCAATGAGATTTCTCTACACACTGCTTGAATCTCATTCCAAAGAATGTCTAGGTTACGTGGTTTACGTTTGTACACCTCATCTTTTACTGTGCCCCACAAGAAGAAATCCAGTGGTGTAAGGTCTGGAGAGCGTGCTGGAAACTCGATTGGCCCCCTGCGTCCTATCCACTGGCCCGACAAATTTTGATCCAGGTAAGCTCGTACGTCCCTGTGATAGTGCGGCGGAGCACCATCTTGTTGAAAAGTATTAACATTTGTTATTTATGTTTCATTTACATTGGACTTTCAGCTTTCTATTTTCCTGAAATTTAACTTTGTAGAACGGTAAATAAATTTTCTATGGAAGTTCAAAGTGTGTATACATTTTTTTGAAGCACCCGGTATTTTGAAAGTATATTGGTATTGAATAATTAATGGTTTGCACGTTATACCATGCAACATTTTTCGTATAATTTACATACACATCATGATTCGGAACTCTACCAATATTTTCATAGAATAGTTTCGAAGCAGTCTTACTTTCCCATCGAGATATTCGTTTCGCCAAACAGATGCGAGATCAATAGCCATTAAAATGTATGAGATTCAATACCTTTTGTTTTTCCAACCTCTTCTTAGTATCTTACCCAAAGACAATAAACCAAAAGGACAAGTCATTGTCAAGTGTCCACCACTGCCCATTGTGGAAGAGCGCCGCTCTTGCAAATCATATAAAACACGTAGTTAAATCATAGATGCGCGGCACAATCTACTCCCCGCTCCCCCGCGAGTTTTGGCAGACTTATTTGCATAGATGCTTTCACGCCCTCTCCATATTGATTAAGTGCTCTTTGACCAAACCCGTAGATATTCAGGCTTATAAATATTGATGGAGTAAGCTTCGAAATTTGCTTTAAATAAAAAAATTGTGTAACCTTTAGACACTACCTTGTCTATTATAATCTACTTATTTGTATGCCTTTTGGAAGGCGGACAAAGGAGAGTGATTGTGAACGAACGGGAACAAAAAGGTTCGCCTATTTCATTGGCTTTCAATTTTGGAATCAGTCAATCACTTTGAAGACGGTTCGAGACGAGTAACGGAAAATACTGATGATCTTTTTATATTCAAAATCGTTTCCTTTTCATGAAATTATTATCTTACGTGGGACTTAAAACTTAAAACGTGGTGAAGTATGGGTGTCTTACACCGGTGTTACCTTCTCAGTAATATACGCGTAATTTTATGTTTATATAGTTAGCTCGTCGAACACAGACAAATTAAATAGAATCAGGAATTTATGGATTTAACTTAGAAGTAAGTTTACGTTAAAAAAAGTCAATAGATGGCGTGGTGCATATACCTCGCTAGATCGCTTTTTGCCATTGAACTAAATTACTTATTATTCTGCTCGGTGCCCGCATGATATCCGCGTCAAATAACCTAGGTGTCACCTACGACGAAAAAAAACATGAAATAGCATTGTTTTTTTTCTAGCTTTCGTACCAACTTTTAAATATAAAATAGATACTATGATAAAAACAGTTAACAAATTATCCTTTGATTTAGATACAGCATTATTGCCGCTGCAAAATTTCACGATACAATAAATACAGCAGGTGGTGTATGGAGGTGGGTAAGTCGAAGCCGCGTGAACCGATCCATCTTGCAGCAATGCTTACCGCGCCGTTAAGCCACGGTCAACGGTCATGGTTAGTGCTGGTTGCCAGAAGGCCAGAACATACGTGCTCTAGCCGTATCCGTACCCTCCATCTTCCCTGGCGTGTTCCTCAACTTATGTCACGCCGATCAGGGGACTGTAATACTTCCCCAGATTCCGTACAGCACATAAAAAAAAAAATTATAGAAAATAAATCCAGACTGCCTCGTTCGTCTAGTGCAGTGGTCGGCAACCTAATCGGTACAAAAAATAATTTTCTGGCATTCTTAGGTTAATAAAGTTTACTGTAAGTCCTAAAGGCATCAACGAAACTTGTTTCTTTTTCAGAATGGGCTCGTTGACAGGTTACGGGCCAGCGAGAGAGATGTCCGGTCTGAGAAAAACCTTCAAGTGATGGTGTCCTTCTTCGTGTTAGCTTGTCTGTCTCTACTACTACTTCGATGGGTGCTTCACGCGCACCCAGCTTATGATAACGAATAGATTTGTCCTATTCCTATAATCCCCGTTAATTGATAATGAGATGTAACCTTGTCAAAAATCTCTTGTATATTATGACAGAGAAGTGCCACACAAGGATTCATCTCGCGATTTCTTGCACGATTTTATTGTCGTTTTAACGTAACAAAAGTAAATTGTGAATATTTTCATCCTTATCCCATTATCTATTCGCGGGGATAATACGTCCTATAGATTTATCTAATCTACTGTATATTTTCACTGACCTTATTATACCTATACTGAACTAGCTGTCTCTAACAATGCAACTGTTGTTTTAATTTATTTTCTCAGCAGCTATTAAAAAAATATAGGTACCATAAACTAGTACTTAGTACACCCTCTATTGGTTTATCCAACGATCAGCGCATAAATGGCTAAACTTAAATCAATGAAGCAAGACTTATTACCTTTTAGCATGTTAAATATTGTAACTCTATTATATAAGAGCTACCTCTGGCGGATATTGTTAGAATTTTCAGAGGAAACAGACATTATTCGAAAATTATCCGCGAGAGGCAGCACTAGTGTGGGGAACAAATTGCAAAATGTTTAGAGCTGACAATGCTTGTCAAGTTCACCAATGGGGAAGATTACTGAAAGCTCAGCCACTAGATGTCTCTGTGCTGATTGGACAAGATGCGCTTAAAAATCTTTATGCGAGTCAAAATGTATGGAAATGAGCATGTTTGTCTATGAAACCATTTCGGCGTAATCTTCTCCATTTTATCAATAAATAGAGGTCAGTGTTTATTGAATACCAAGTTGTGACATAACATGGCAGGTGACTAGTAGATATAAATTAGGTAAAATGTCTATTCTATGTAGATTATAGTAATATATTCTTAGATGTGGTTTTACAAAATGTGATGTTACAATAAAACAAATCTCTTAATGACATGGTACATGTATTTTTATGTCACCTTTTTTCCAAAATGGCTTAGGTCAGTAGCTTTAGGTAAAATAAGCCCTGCCAGTGTCATTCGGTTTACTACTAAACAGAATTATACTGATATATGCATGCATTTGCATAACTAAGTTATTGTTATTTTCTGCTGTTTAATTTTTTCGTTCGAATTACTAGAACATCCAAAATAAAATAACATTAAGGAATTTCAGATAGCGATTGCAAGTATAGGCAAAATCGGGTATCTCGGCGGGTATGAAGTTAGCTCCAAATGGCTGCTCGACCAATAGACAAGCACTGCACTCGAGAGTGGCTAATACCGACCCGTAACATATTTGCCGCTAAGTTTAAAACCACCGTGGTCCCTGATTGTGTTTTTAAGCACCTATATTTCGTGCCGTAAAATAAATATGAAAACTTATTTAATAAATCCAAAGATTCTGTATATATTTTCTAAGACTGCTACGATGAAATTTAAATTTAAAGTAATACCATTAAAATTACCAAACATGGGCAGCCTAGGAATCCTTCAGGATCTTATTATCTCGTTATCGCTTATTTAAAATTGAGTTTAGTGATTAAATTGAAAGTATAATTATGAATAAAGATTTTGGAGGATCAGTTGCTGTTAAATACCTTAGTAAAAATCGTTTTCATTTAATTTATTCTCTACTTTAACATCTTTGATCAAGGCAAAGCATTAAACTATTGTTATTGTTAATAAGTCAGTTAAAAAAAGAACGAAATAAAGATTTACTCTAGAAGTCTTTTATTTTTTTAATATTAATAATTTTATAACTTCACTGTCTCGTTAGTCTAGTGGTAAGCGTATCCGCCTCTAACCACGAGGTCTCGGGTTCGATTCCCGGGGCGGGCATAAGTGCTATTTGGGCAATTTTCATCAGGAAATTTTCAGTACCTGCACAGAGTTGGATTTGTACCAAGTGGATAGAAAGAAAGAAAGAAAGAAAATTTATATTGGCACAAAACATAAAATAAACAATACAGGAAATACAGTCAAATACAGTTATACAGTCTGTACCAAAAGGCCAGCAGCTCAGCATAATGCTAAGTGACTGCAACGAACGATGACTAGATGGCGATAGGTTACTCCCTATTACATGGGACCTAAACATAACAGGTAACAGGTGAAATGTGGATGTTATACACGTCTTCCACACCCTTTTGGGTAGTTATGTTATGATTTTATATTACACTACCCTATGTGAGGTACTTAGATATTATAATCTATTTTTTTAATGACGAAGACATTTTTGAAATTGGTCCAGAACTTTTTGAGTAAAAACAAAGCAGCAAAAAGGGGTCATCAACACATTGGCACGTGAGAGTATAAGGGGGAGGAAGGGAGGAAAAAAATCATCAACATCGACCCCTAACTATTTTATAATTAGAGCCTGTCTCTCTCTCTCTCTGTCTCATTCGATGTTTAGACGGGACAGAATGAGGGAGAGTCTCTTATTTAGCCCCCAATTTCACCAAACTGTTTTAACCGCAGCATTCTTAAACCCGTATTTTGATTTCTCTCTCTCCCTCCTCTCTCTCACTAGATGTTTGAACGAGATTAAGAAATCGAAAACTTTCGTTCAGAGTTAAAACCGGACCGATGACATTTCTACTTATATGGAGGAAAGGGTTATTCAATCTAGTAATAAATTTTGCTTTTTCGGAGTGCCTGAGTGAGGCCCACAAAGCCCCGTACAGCGGAGGACCGGCTTTTATCCGGGCCGATTCAGGCCCAGTTCGACTTTGGACTATGTATGTAAAGATAGCTTCGAAAATGTGACAAACTATGTCCATATAGGTACTTTATAATAATACACTCTGTACCAAAATCAGAGAGACAAAAATCGTGCTCCAAAATGTAATTCACAAATAATTATTTTGAAATTTTGGAGCCTGTCTTTCATAAAAATAATTAAAGAAGCCCTTGAGTTTACGACATGGATGAAGTTCCAAGAAAAACTTAGTACAATGATAAAGTCGAGACAGAGCAGAGGTAAATGCAGCTTGAGAGATACCGCATAGACCAGTGGTTCCCAATTAGTGGTACGCGTACCCCCAGGGGTACGCGAGATTGCATCAAGGGGTACGCGCAGCAATCTCTAAACTAAAATCCTTAAAAAACAATTGCCAAAAAAATATTTTATTTAATAAAACGGCAGTAGCCTTATAGCCCAGTGCCGTTAATTTTTAAGACCAAAAAAATTAATAGTAGGATGAAACCCATTAGAAAAGGAGGAGAATATTATAAAAATTTAAGGAAAAATAGTTTACGGGCGATCTGAGGTCGGGAAGAGGGGGAGGGGGGGGGGGGTTTAAGGGTAAAAAACGTATTTTCTCGATTTCCGGCAAAACTAAAAGTCCTTTGGAAAAAAGTCGAATGGCAAAGTTATTGGTAATAAAAAGATCTAAAACTTTTGTATTTTCACTTTTTTCATATGACCTCAAAATTTATGTGAAAAATTCAAAAACCAAGTTTTTGGTTTTTTATTTTTATCTTTTACAAACAAAAATTTATTTTCACGAAATTTGGTGAAAACTTACCTTTTTATGTCCTAAATACGCTGTAATTTATTTGATTAGAAATATTTATTTTTTCACCTTCTTTTTTAAATAATATCAATTTTTTACCCTTATTTTCGATTGAAAATTCACCCATCAAAATATCAGCTTTTTTCAAAAAATTGGTATGTTTTTTATTCGTTGAAATGTCTTCTTTCTGATGGTGAAAAAATATATATATGTTACTATAGTAAATCTTCACAGAAAATGCAAAACAAAGATCGGAAAAAACTATTAATATATAATTAACATATACAATTTTGAGTTATTTATTAAAATTTACACTTTAATTACTCGAAAAACGTAAGATTACATGTTACATTGATAAAATATTAATTTTATTAACTTATTTGTTTGTAAATAGCTCAAAATTGTATATAGTGTATATATTAATTATATATTAATAGATTTTTACGATCTTTGTTTTGCATTTTCTGTGTAGATTAACTATAGTAACATATATATATTTTTTCACCATCAGAAAGAAGACATTTCAACGAACAAAAAACATACCAATTTTTTGAAAAAAGCTGATATTTTGACGGGTGAATTTTCAATCGAAAATAAGGGTAAAAAATTGATATTATTTAAAAAAGAAGGTGAAAAAATTAATATATTCTAATCAAATAAATTACATTTTGAATTAATATCGAAAAAGCACCCTAATTTTCGATCGAAAATTCACCTGTCAAAATATCAGCTTTTTTCAAAAAGTTGGTATGTTTTCTGTTCGTTGAAATCTCTACTTTAAATTACTATAAAATTGTATTTATTATTATTTTTTTTATTTTTGTTTTGCATTTTCTGTGAAGATTTACTATAGTAACATATATTTTTTTTCACCATCGGAAATCTCCTTCTTTTCTAATGGGTTTCATCCTACTATTACTTTTTTTGGTTTTAAAAATTATCGACTCTAGACTATAAAGGGGTACGCAAGTTGGAGGTCTTTCTTAAAGTGGTACGTAGAAAAAACTTATTGGGAACCACTGGCATAGACGATTCAAAAATACAAACAGCTTCGTTCCACTAAACCGAAATGGCCGAAATGTAGTACCATTATGTATCTTCTTCTCCTATTAGCACGACAACCCAAACATTTGAATAATAAATATCGAGTGATTTGATTGCTTGGAATGTAAGTGGTAGGTGGTGTTAGGGGTTGCAGAGTAGAAGCTTTAACGTATGCACCCACTCTTAACCTAAAAATACACTCTCTATCTTAACAATTCACAATTTTATTATCCTGAATATCTTCAATTATCTCCGATCAATACGCAAAAAATTGCAGACTTTACCATCGACAATACTTGCAGCAAAAGGCCATGTATTCGGTCACTACAATGTGTTTAAAAAAAACACATAAATGTCTATTATTGTCTATAGTTTCATCGAAAAGCTGAAACAACTGAAGAATACATAGCATGATAAAATAGAAAAATACATGCACTTAGAATATTGCGACGGTAAAATATTTGTGAGCAAACTAGCAGTGGATGATCTCATTACTTGTAAGTTATTGTAATATTCATTGAAGTGATAAAAAATGTGAATAGCCATTGCAGAGAAAAGGAAATCAAAAAGAACGTCACACACAAAACGTGAGGTGGCGCTATTGTATACGACTTTTTCTGTAAGAGTAAAAGAGAAGGCCGATATTATACTATACCTGTCAATGTCATTAAATTCACAAATATGACCGAGTCTTGGTAATTTATTATTTTCATCTGATTCATTTGGATTGATCCATCGAAACGGTGTAATCAAAATATTATTACAAATTTCAATGGTAAGAGTTTGATCACGTAATCCCTCTTTGGTTTAATAGCACTACAGTGAAGTGACGTTTTGTTTAGAACCATGGAAATGGGTTTTTTAGTATGCTATGTTTACTAAACTGTTCTTGCAGGTGTAAATGAGAGTAAGGATGCGTTGTCTCGACAACAAATGAACAGTGAACAAGTCTTCTTTAATTGTGTAGTGTTTCGTTGGTACAAAATATCGTAGCCGCAATGATGAAGAGTACTTTACCGAAGGACAAACCTGGCAAGATGAGGATCCGAGCTTTCCCAGTAAGTTATCACAACTTCATTACTCGTATTTACGTTTAATCGAAATGAATGTAAGTGGTATATTTGATAGTTGTTCTATTTGATTCACATGAGAGATTGCATGGCTTGGAGTGTGTATGTATCTCAAGATAAATTTTCACACCTTATACCTACTTGGGCCTTTAATTTACTATCCTCTATACTTGTAAAAGCATTACTACACTGCAATTTCATTGCCAATTATTCCAAATTTCCAAAACATAAAAGTATGCAAAATAGGTCACTAGATCTTATTTAGGTTAAAGACCAGCATCTTGGCAGCTCTTATTCATATTCTTATGTTGACAAAATAATAATCAGTATAAATCAGGTAAATACCTCATTGTGTTTTTTCTCAACAGTTGATTGAATTTTATTTATATCTTCTCTGCCTGATAAATAATTTAATTTTCAGCAGCACTATGCTATAAGCTTTAAATGTATGTCCTTTTACGGGGTTCAGGCCGTACTGGGTAAAGCTCTGTACATATATATCTATGGCAGCTACCTATAATTAAAAAATATATAATAAAGCATTATACATCTCATTAGTACATGTTTCAATAGAAATTGTCAGGAGACACAGCTGCTATTATGTTTATTTTATATCTTGATAATTTTCATAGCTAGATGTTATGAGATGTATCATGCCAAATTACACATTGTTACACTATAGATGCCAAGTGTTAAGTGCTTTATGCAATACAATACAATTTTTTCTTCACACTTTCCTATTTACTTTGTCATGTTGAAGCAAAGAGTTTGGTGCACACTGCAAATAAAATGGTAACACCATACTTATGACACCTGTCACATTGATTTAAAATTAGAAATATAAATATTTGCAGAACAAAATTTTTGTGTTGAACATGTCATAATTATTATTTTTGATGACAGGTGTGAAAATCAATCAAAATATCAACAAAGAACATTTTGTGTATTTAATGTTTTTGTACTTATATTTTAATTTCGAACCATGTATGTTTAGCAATCAAAGTTATTAAAAATTTCATGATGACTAGAAAATTTCAAGTATGGAACTATTCAGAGCCATATTATCAAATGTATCCCGACACTTGGGTCAGTATGAGTGACATATTTTGAAACAATATCCCTATGGCTCTAAAAATTTGTTCATGTTCTATAATGTTCATAAATTACTATTTGCTGTAAAGGAATATGTACTATAAGTGAAAGTGGAGATGGAAGTATGTATTTGTGGCTCAAGCTCCTAGGATATGGTTAAATAAAAATGTGAATTGGTTCAGAATTTGATATGTTGTTGTTTCCTTAGTGAAAAAAATTGTAATGCCACTATAGGATTGACTCACCTATGTCAACTACCACCTTCTTTATCTCTTGTTCATATAATGATTTATTTGGGATTATTTAAGTACAATAATAATAAAGTTCCTCTCATTTGGCACTAAGAGTTCTTTACTGCTTTGTGGATGTGGAAATGGCAGTTGCATATACTTATTGCCTTTTTCATGCAAGCCACACAACTTATCTGTAGTATCCCAATGTATGCTTTATTACACATTCAAATATATTGGATGCATTGCAATAAATATTGTGCATGTAGTGTCGAAGAAGCTTTGTTGGAGAGTTAAATGTAAGAGTGGACTGGTGTCGGTGAGGCGATGATGGTTGGGATTTGCTCTGACATGTAGCATTCACCAATAATGTAACAATAATGATAATTTTTTCACAGATGACTATGGATGAGAAGTATGTGGAGAGTATATGGAGTTTGCTTAAAAATGCAATACAGGAGATACAAAAGAAAAACAATTCAGGTCTCTCCTTTGAGGAGCTTTACCGCAATGCATACACCATGGTCCTCCACAAGCATGGCGAAAGGCTTTACACTGGACTGAAGGAAGTGGTCACTCAGCATCTTGAAACTAAGGTCTGAATAACAATTTATATATGTGTTCCAATAGATTGACAATAATTATTAATATTGTCAGTTTCTTATCCGCTATTTATTCAGTCAACATTGTTGTGTCTTTGATTTACCATTCTGGCTCTGTTAAAACTGTGTTGAGACCCTGGACAAAAGAGTACTTAGTATTTTTTTCAATTTTAAATATATTTCCTCAGGTCAGAGAAGATGTGCTCCACTCGTTACACAATGGATTCCTTCAGACCCTCAATAATGCATGGACAGACCACCAAACCAGTATGGTGATGATTCGAGATATACTCATGTACATGGACAGGGTATATGTACAACAGAATGAAGTGGACAATGTGTATAATCTTGGACTCATTATTTTTAGAGATCAGGTCAGTTTATAACTTCTGTTGTGTATTATATTAATGATTTTTACATAAGCACAATATTGCTAAACTACAGTGAGGGAAATAATTCAAAAACCTGGGGTATTTCTGTAAAGCAGCGTGTGGCCTCCACAAAAGATGATATTCTGATTGACAACAAATTGATATTGACTTTGTATGAATATTTAGGCACTCTAGTGACCACACAACCATGTGAGCCTGAGGTACCCAAATATTCACATAGCAGCCTAATCTCACACGATTACTCACATTTATCATGTTAATTTATTCTAAAAATATAGTTAAGTTTCTTAAAACTGAGCTATTGCTATGATAGGTTGTCCGCTACGGCTGTATCCGTGATCACCTGCGGCAAACGCTGCTGGAGCTCGTGTCCCGCGAGCGGCGCGGTGAGGTAGTGGACCGCCTCGCCATCCGCAACGCCTGCCAGATGCTCATGGTGCTCGGCATCAACTCGCGGTCTGTCTACGAGGAAGACTTTGAGAAGCCATTCTTACATCAGTCCTCGGAGTTTTATAGGGTAATTGTTTCTGCTATTTGTTATTTATTTAAAGAAAAAATAGTATCAAATTTTGTCTGAAAGCCAACAATGTTTTATTTGACATGGCTTTTCAATAAATATCTTCATTACAATAATTTTGTGTGTAGTGTTATTACGTTAAGTTTCGGTGGAGTTCTAGAATCGGTATATATAGTTTTAAAATTGTTGTTGGGCTAAAGACAGTTGAAACCTAATATAACAGTCACCCAACTTGGAATAAATAGCCAATAAGACCTGAATTTTATTAGTTGGATTTTAGTTTAGTTACATTATTTTATGTTTCGAGTCTCAAAGGCAAAATGATTTAATATTTTGCTTACACTTTTTCATTGAAACAAGCATACTAATAGTGGTATACTTTGTCAGATGGAATCTCAGAAGTTCTTGGCCGAGAACAGCGCGGCGGTGTACATAAACCGCGTGGAGGCGCGCATCGCCGAGGAGGCGGAGCGCGCGCGCCATTACCTGGACGAGAGCACGGAGCCGCGCGTCGTGGCCGTGCTGGAGCACGAGCTCATCGAGAGACATATGAAGACTATCGTTGAGGTAGCTCAACCATCTTATCCTTTATTCTTTTAACCCACTTCCAAAAAGAGAGGTCCAATGTTCGACGTGTATATTTTAGTTTGTCCAGCACTTTCTCATTCTAAAAAAAAATATTTTATTTGAGAGAATGTACATCCGAAATGGCCCCATATCCATAAAATAAGGGTCTGATGAAGGTCAACCCTCAAATTTTATAGGTATTTAGTGTTTTTGTATTATTCTGAAACTATTTACATATTTTCATCTAGCAGTCAGCAGTTTATATTGCTGAACTGATACTGGAAGGTACAACTCCTCAACGGGAAGGAGTATGGATATAATTATTTTAATATAGGTATCTTAAGACCGTTTACTGTATTTTTCAAGTTATATAAATGACGCAAGATGTCGAATATTACTTAAGTGTAATCATTTATGATTTACATAGGATAAGTCGTTTGTATCTGTTATTCTAACTATGCTGGACAAGCAAGAGATATAAAACTTAAAAAAAAAAAAAACCAACTTCAAAAAACCTTAATAAAATTTAATAAAAAGGTCATAATCTGATCAATTTCTTTCAACTGTAATATGTGAGCGACGACTTCAAGAACTATTTAACCGATGTTTTAATGCTTTGATTAAGGTTTTTCTAAGTATTTTTTATAGAATACCAAGTGGTATCGGACAGTAACTCGCCCTCCCGCAGATGGAGAACTCGGGCGTGGTGCACATGCTGATGCACACGCGCACGCTGGAGCTGGCGTGCGTGTACAAGCTGCTGGCGCGCGTGGGCGAGGGGCTGCGCGCCGTGGCGGACGCCGTGTCGGCGCACCTGCGCGCGCAGGGCCGAGCGCTCGTCACCGACACGCACCACAACACCAACGCCATCACCTTCGTGCAGGTACGGGTCAACATGCTTTGATAATGGACCCAACCAAGATACTTAGTCTATTTTGGGTACACAGTAGCATGATTACTATTTTTTCAATACAAAGTGATCTTTCTATTTTTACTTATTAAACATTAGCAACTTGTACTTTCACAATTTAGCAGACTTCACGGTCACCCTCTCTTTTAAATTACCATGTTTGTGAGACAGATTTAATTCTTATGGTTTAAGCTACCGATAAAAACTGTAAAAGTACAGGATGTTATTTGTTTAGATTTAAGCTGTTTCAATTCTCCGGTGATATATGCCATTTTATGCAGTTTCAATCGTTTTTTAAAATAATACAAAGTCAGTTTAGTAAAATCTTCTATGTGGCATGTCCGTGGGACACCCTGTAGATATTTTACTAATAATTCTTGAATATTTTATAATAAAAAAAGGAATTGTTTGGTTCCTAAAGAATATTTTTCCTTTGGGATTGACAAGCCCTACAAATCCTGCTAGATTCTTAATTATTCAACTAATATTATATTAAATACTAACATTCTTGTTTCAGAATCTACTTGATCTAAAGGACAGATTCGATCACTTCCTCCAAAATTCCTTCAACAACGACAAAATTTTCAAACACATGATCGCATCGGACTTCGAATATTTCCTTAACCTGAACTGCAAATCTCCAGAGTTCTTGTCATTGTTCATCGATGGAAAGCTAAAGAAAGGCGAAAAAGGAGTAAGTACAAATCATTGTTATGTATTTAGTTTACTTTTTAATAATTGATGGTCTGGTTGAATCAAAAGTTTGGGTTATAAATCTACATTAATAAAATCGTAAATTTGCCATGTCTCTACATTGAAGAAAAATTAAAAACAAAGCAAATTAATATTTAACAGCAGTAGAAGCCAAAACATATTTTTTTCGATTTCTTGGATGCTGTTTTCATAGTTGTGCAGCTGGAGGCCTAACTTAAAAACTGGTATATGATTTATCTTTGTCTATTGTCCCTAAGGTGGTAAATTAGGGTTGTAAGTTTTAATGGTAAGTTTGTTCATAATTTTTAAAAGAAACAGAGCAGAGGTGCGGTGACCTATGAGACAACGCGTGACATTTGGCGGGAGTGAGAGGGGTTTAAAATCCTGCCCTGTCTGTTTACCATCTACCTGTCAATAACAAGTATAACAATACTTAGTAGTGATGTGAAAACACAAACAATTTGTAGCTAAATGAAATTTGTTGCCGTCTAAGCATCAGAACGTCTATACGTGTAGTTTTTACAAGATAAGATACAAACACTTAATTTTTCATGTTAACGCTTTAGAGCTGTGCACAGGATGAACGCCTACATTACACTGACGTGACTTGATGACGTCAGGACCTAGTTGAGAATCACAGTGCACAGCTGCTCGAGCCAACCTCCCCTCTGTGTTGGTCATGTTATGCTACTAATTAAAAAATATCTAATGTTTTCTTTTTTAAGATGAGTGAACAAGAAATCGAAGCTGTGTTGGACAAAACGATGGTACTATTTAGATTTCTACAAGAAAAGGATGTGTTTGAACGTTACTATAAGCAGCACTTAGCCAAGCGACTGTTGCTCAACAAATCTGTTTCTGATGATAGCGAGAAGAATATGATCTCTAAACTGAAGGTTAGTACCATTTATCTATTATTTAAATGTAAGTCTTGATTATGTTTTTTTTTTTACTGAATGTTTTTATGTAGTTCTTGTAGCCTCTACTAGATTGATTACCGGGTTGGGCATAGTGTTGTTTGTAAAATTTCCTATAGGAAATTCTCAATAGCAGCACGGAGTTGGAATTGTGCTCAGAGTATGGCGATAGGTTTACCCCCTATCCCATAGGACCTAAACATAACAGGTTAAATGTAAAGGATTCTTTAAATCAATATTTGTTAATAATTCCAATAAATTTATAATATAGTTCACCTTAATCTACTATCGTAAATAGACAGAACCGAAAAAAATCTATTACAAAAGCTCTAATTCAGTTTGTAATTAATATTCTCAGAAACATGGTTTGCTTAAGGACGTCGAACCTCGAGATTTCCATTGCATTATTGGAGATGTCTCGCAAATAGAAACCACAGTAACAGAGTAAACTAGCCATAATCCGAATTCCCCACCCGCCCTTACAAGTCTGCAAAATTCTTTACTGTAAATGTTTGGACATCTGTAAGTGTCCTGTGTATAACTTTCCTGCCCTATAGCACGCCACTTTCGACATTTTAGTACCATTTACACCATACAAGTAAAGCAAGGCAATTATCTTACAATTTCTGCCTTTTTAATCCAATTAACAAAGCAAATACCTTGAAAAACTTGTATCGTGTAAATGAATCGACGTAGACGTAGTTCTTAACATAGAATCGTCAAAAGATAAATTGTCATTTCTATGTTAATAACTACGTTATACTGACGTCATAGTCCCATTTAATGTCAAAAGTGGTAGCCATGCTAAGGGGGCTGTAGTTCCTATCAAAAATATCTTGCTTAAAGTCTTGGCATGATGGCTATGTGATTTTCAAGATTGTTTTTGTAATTGTCTATTGTTAAGTGTAAAGAATTTTGCAGACTTTAAGCAGGATAGTAGTAGATAAAAATAGTGTAGAATAGGATTACTTTCATAAACAAAGTATAAAACAGAAATTCCGTGTGGATGTCAGTCAAAAATAAGCAAATTGTGCCCACCTGTTGTTAAGTGATACCTTTAATAAATAGTTGGTGCTTCGTTTTATCTGAGAACTACAATTTTATATCTCCTATGCCATCTTAACACCAAACCGTAACACAGTAGTGTGTGGAGTGAGTGAAGCGGAGCAGACCTGAGCCGCGAGTTCGTATATTTTATTTGAGAGTGTACTCCGCTCTGCTTGGCTCGGGACCGCGTTTTCATTTGTTTTCTTTGAAATTCCGTAAGCTGTAACAGAGCGATCTTTCACGTAGTGCCCCCTCTACACGTAGAGAGATGCATCTGCAGATGTCATCGGCGGACGCGTCCGCCGACGTGTAGAGGGGGTGATTTGCTCGTCTGTGGTAGGTATTTGACGTCGGCGCACGTCGCCAGATGCGTCTGGCACTAATCCGTTAGTTGTAGGTTTTTGTAGCACGGATCAAAGGATTTCAGTGCGAGCGTTCGGCGCGCGCGAGCGGTCTGTCCACGTCTGACGACGGATCAGTGTTCATCGGGAAGCGAATGAGAGTGTACGCGTTATTCTTGCCGATTTTTGTTTGTTTTTTCTTTTTTACTTGCTCGTTTAAATGACTAATATAAGAAATGAGGAAACATTCAAATTCCTGTAGCTGTATCAAGCATAAAACTGCCTGTGGAATCCAAAAAATAAATACCATAAAAATAGAAATGCATAAAAATGTTTTAATTGTTAAGTACTTAGGTACTTAACAATTAATACATTTTTTACCTACCTACTAATTAATTAGTAATATAATATCTAAATAGTAAGATTAAGACTAAATTAATAGCTGTGGCAGCTACGGCCTCAATATTCATTTTACGTGCGTACGTGTTGCGTCTGTCGAGAACCGACACAGACTGATTGACCAACAGATGTGTGGACGGCTTGTGGAGATCTATCTGCCGACGTCTGCGGACGCATCTGCTGACGTGTAGAGGAGACTTTATAAGCACTGATTGGCCAATACGGTCCGCTCTACCCCACTCCAATTTGTACAAGATTGTCTTCTAAAAGAAATTCTAGCAGTATTTATATTTCGTTACTTTAATTCACACTATATCTTCCAGACTGAATGCGGTTGTCAGTTCACATCGAAGCTGGAAGGAATGTTCAAGGATATGACCGTGTCCAACACCATCATGGAGGAGTTCAAAGAACATGTGCTGTCATCAGGAGTAAGTGCATCACCGAACATCAAATTGTTGTACTTGTAATATTGCCTGCTACTGCTCTTTTCCAGGGCTAATTTGACTGTGACGCCCTTGGAAAAGAACTCTTTCTTAGAGGCTACCGCTTATGTTGTTGAATTTCTAGTAATCTATGAACAAATTATGACAAAAAATCTCTAAATGGTATTTGAAAAATAAGAAAAAGTTAAATTGAAGTAAGAACAAAATTAATAATACATAAAATCACGCCTTTATCCCACGGTGGTAGGCAGATATATTATGACAGAACGCCATGTGTAACGCTGCTTAATCCTACATCTCGTCATACATGCTCGCCGGTTTCGTGTATAAGGTACTTTCTCAAGGAAACTACAAATTAATAATAGTAAAGAGATATTTAATTACTTCGTTGTTGGCTGACCAATGAGGATGTGCTTGTTTCTTAGCATAGCTTCGCAAAACAAGGTGCAAATTTAGAAATTACCACTCTCATCTCTTTTCCTAATTTATTTGCGAGAAGAGTTATCTCAGGGACGTCGTGAGAAGATGTCTCACGACGTCCCTGAGATAGCACATTTTGGGCATCTTTACTCTATTTGTGTACCGTAACTAATGAAACCTTGAAAAAATAATCCTTAAATTAATTTTAATGTATTTGTGTCCAAATAAATTTTGACCATTAAAAATGTAATGATTATTTTGAATATTATTTACAGATAAATCTCCACGGAGTGGACCTGTCAGTGCGAGTGCTAACCACAGGATTCTGGCCCACGCAGAGCGCCACGCCCAAATGCAATATACCGGCTGCCCCGCGAAATGCATTCGACGTATTCAGGAGGTAAATATACGGTATACCGCACTAGTTTCTACGCGCGGCTCCGTACGTGTGGTATGTCGATAAATGTCGATAAAAATATCTTGTATTATCTTTCATTTAGGCAGATAGACCCAAGAAATTTTAGCTCGTAACATTAAATTTATCTTTTTAAATCAAAATTTGGATTTTTACATAAGATATAACCATGCACTATCAAATGGGCGCAATGTCATGGCTGAATACACATTTGCTAGGAATAAAAAATATATGGGCTTATGTTTTGGCTAGTTAAAAACTGAGCAAATCTCGGTCTCCAGGTATTATTATTGTATGAGTATGGTGTTTGTAACAAATACTTCTAAATATTTGAATATCTCCTAGGTGAGCCAACGCCTAAAATAGTGATTGTTTCACTGCTGATGAAACTGTACATTACATTCCAATTGACGGCATGATGGCATTGCAGCTTCTACCTGGCGAAGCACTCGGGGCGCCAGCTGTCGCTGCAGCCGCAGCTGGGCAGCGCCGACCTCAACGCCACGTTCCGCTGCTCCTCCCCCCCGCGCTCGCCGCCCGCGCCCGCCCCCGCCCCCCGCCGCCACATCATCCAGGTGTCCACCTTCCAGATGTGCGTGCTGCTGCTCTTCAACAAGAGGGAGCGTCTCACCTACGAGGTAACTCCTACCACCACTTTGTTAGATTTCCCCTTAGGGCTCTTGCCCACGACCGATATTATCCAAGACAGATTTAAAAAAGCTTCAAGATAGAATTATTTACGAATGGTGCCCTCAAATGATACAAGGATCTTATTGATTATTTTGAAAGCTTTATAAAATAAAATTTATATAAAATTCTTAGTATAATTT
This sequence comes from Hypena proboscidalis, assembly GCA_905147285.1. Classification (NCBI taxonomy): domain Eukaryota; kingdom Metazoa; phylum Arthropoda; class Insecta; order Lepidoptera; family Erebidae; genus Hypena; species Hypena proboscidalis. Next base: position 8,339,924 of record LR990130.1, read on the forward strand.
GCTAAGCATAGCTAAATGCTGCTAAATGCTAAAAAATAATCAATAAGAAGTTGAAATAAACTGCATTGTGCTGAATGCAACTTCGCCATATTGGTTTGTACTTAACTTAAAATAGGATCAAATGGTTGAACCTGACGTAACATACAGTTGAAAAGTTTAGGGTCCTGGCAAGAAGCGATCGTAGCTGGTTAGTTAAAGCGAAAATCCTGCCGGTCCTATAATTTTTCAACTGTTTCTTAGTATGCTACAAGGATTCGCTCGATAAATGCATATAACCAGCACTTTAACCGGTGGTCTCTCCTTGACTCACGCCTGGCTCGTGCATCCCGTTCCCTCAGGAGATCCTGAACGAGACGGACGTGCCGGAGAAGGACCTGGTGCGCGCCTTGCAGTCGCTGGCGATGGGCAAGCCCACGCAGCGAGTGCTCATCAAGCAACCCAAGACCAAGGAGATCGAACCCTCGCATCAGTTCTACGTCAACGACGCATTCACATCTAAGTTACATAGGTGAGAGATTTGTTCTATATTCATCGATTTCAGTGATATTAAGTAAAGGTAGACAACAAAGAAATGTGATTGAACGCAATAAGTCATACTATTAACGACCGGATGGCGTAGTGGGTAGTGTACCTGCCTGCGACGCCGAGGTCGTGGGTTCGATTCCCACTTAAGACAAATCTTTGTGTGGATGAACATGGGGGTTTGTCTTAGTCTGGGTGTTTCTATGTATAATAAGTATATATTAACAAAAGAAAAGTATATATTATGTATTAGTATCAGTTATTCTAGTACCCATAGTACAAGCTATGCTCAGTTTGGGACTAGATGGCGTTGTGTGTGAGATGTGAAATATTTATTTATTTATTTATTTATTGTTCTGTATTATCGGCATTTCTAAAAAATAGGTTACTTGAGATAAAGCAGTCCGTTTGATATGGAGATAAATGAAAATTATTCATACATATTTCATGACATACTAAAGATTACTTAGAACTATTGTAAAAAACAACAATATACAAATAAAATGTGATTGAACAATGAGTCACACCTATGTTCTTTCTTATCAGCATATCCTAAAAATAGGTTACTTAAGATAAAGGAACCCGTTAGATATGTAAATAAATGAAAATTTATTCATACAATTTTCATTACATTATTAAGAATATTTAGAACTATTGGAAAACAACAACAATATGCTGACCGGCCTTATCGGTTAACGACGTTACAAAATTTGCCTGTCAAGAGCGCTTGGCGTACCTTGATGCATTAATATTAAATTATGTGTGTCGTATAATTGATTAACTTCAATGTAAAGAAATCGATCGCGAAGGCTATCCTGTAATGCAGTGACAAAAAGCGGAGCAAGTTTAGAAGGCTTTAACTTGAGAAATTCTACCCTGATTTTAATGATATTTATTGTTTGCATGAGTAGGCGCATTGAATACAATGATTTCAATAATAATACTAGCTTCTACACACGGTATGTCGGCAAAAGTAGTCTTATGTCCTTAGTTCTTGAAATATCTCCACACAATTTTTTATCAAGGTTGATTCAATGGCTCAGCCATAATTTTATATAATTTTGGATTTTTTTAAATTAGATAGAACGCCAGAAGCAATTACACTATCCAATGGTCCCAATGACAGGGCCAAATACACACATTCACTCACACAAGCACACCCAGCCTCAGAACAAATCTTTGTGAATCACACAAAGATTGGTTCCATGTGGGGATCGAACCCACAACACCAGTGCAGTGGAGAGCGGCGAGGCGACCGCTTAAACCACTACACCACACGTGCAGCCATGAATGCGTAACAGACAGACAGAGTTACTTTCGCATTCTTTACATTAGTAGTAGTAATGATTTCGATTTGTTGGTTTGACTCAAAATGTATTAAGTAAGAAGAGATTAAAAAAATGCAAAATCAAAATTAAAATCTGCACTAAGTTACACCAGTCGTCATCTTAAGCCAGGCTATTCTATCGACTGGCTTGTATTCAGGACTGTCTGCTATAATGCTTTCCAAAGACCTGTTAAAGGTGCTTCTAATAGTTAAACCCATACAGTGGACCCCACAGATATAGATCTACATAGATAACGCAAATGCATGTACTTCGTGTGTCCGAACCACGACCAAGCGTCAAGGTTGGTCGCCGCTAACTTAACTTTTGTTAGAGAAAATCATAGCGGACGGCCGTTTGAATCGTACTGGGCGGATGGGCATCGGCGGCATCGGTGTCTTTGAATCGGTTTGGATTTCCCGTCACTAAATTTCGACTGTGACGTCACAATAGGTATTAAAAAGTCGGCACGCTTGGTTTCAATACAAATCGTGATACTTGCGTTATCTATGTAGATCTATATCTGTGGTGGACCCCCTATAATCCGACATGGTCTATTATTTATTATGAATCGAATATTTTTTTTAACAATCTTCGCTAATGCATGTTTGAACAAGTTATAACTTGTACGCACCACCACTATTGTGCTCGACGCGTACAGTATTGTTTTGATTCTGATTGCTTGGTTTGAATTTGACTAACATGTGATGAAGATAGCGGTGCGGTCTAGCTTGTGTTCATTGTTTAGTGTTTATTCATTGACAACGTTCACTATAGATTTATTGTAAACTGTAATATTGTGTCACAAAACACGACTGTCCACTGTCATCCAAAATACAAGCTTTCGCTTAGTTTGGGAGACAGTATCAGTACCTCAAGTACAAATACATTTACATGTGTCTTAAATTTAACTTATTTGTGAACCTATGTATTATTTGTGTTAATAAAGACTTTTTTTTTATTATTCATTGTGTATTACGTATCCGCGTGGCTACGCACTGGGCTCATAAAATATGACTGCAGCCATCGACACGAAAGAAGAAGAAGAACGTATTCGTACCTAGTAATGTCGTCTCAAGCTCAGAAGCGAAAGCACAAAACACTGACAATTAAAGAAAATGTGATATTTTAGACTGCCTAAATCGTAACGAATCTTTTAAATAGTTTAGCAAGTGAATAAGGCGAAAAGATTAAACACTTCGTGCCTAAGGCAGTACTCTATAATCCGATAATTCGCTAATCCGACACTGCCCTGCAAACTGTTTGTCGGATTACCGGTGGTCCACTGTATAATGAATATGAATAATGAACTTTAAAAAGATTTCGCAGTAAAACATGAAATAACGATTTGCATCTTGTATTGCAGAGTTAAGATCCAGACAGTAGCAGCTAAAGGCGAGTCAGAGCCGGAGCGACGCGAGACTCGCAATAAAGTGGACGAGGACCGCAAACATGAGATTGAAGCGGCCATCGTGCGTATCATGAAAGCTAGGAAGAAGATGGCAGTAAGTTGTACTATTATGAAAATATTTTTTATGCAATATGAGACCTATGAGAGCAGCGATAGCCAAGTGCGAGACCGCAGGACTGCGAAGTCAAAGGTCTCAGGTTCGAAACCACGGCATATACTTCTGTCAATAAACCGTTAAGATTCGTCTTTTCGAAGTGTATTTATCTTATAAATTATCGCTCGCTAACGGTGAAGGAAAACATCGTAAGGAAACCTACATGCCTGAGAGTGCCTAAAAGTGCTTGAGGGCGTGCAAAGTCTACCAATCCGCACTTGGCCAGCGTTGTGGACTATGGCCTAAACCTTCTAATCATGAGACGAGGCCCGAGCCCAGCAGTGGGGTATGTATTAGATACTGGGCTGCTATTATTATTATTTATTTATTATGAGGTCTAATCAACATGTAAGAAGCAGTAAGATTAGGTTTAAAACATAGGGAGACTAAATTCTCGCTTTTAAAACTTCATATTACATCAAAACATAGTCAGAGGACTATCTAGATTTCTTAACCAAACTTTTCTTAGGAAGTTTAGTTGATAGTTTTTCTTTACCATCTATTATTTACACTATTTGATCGTTGCATCGATCGATTTCGGTGTAATAACACCTTCGATAAAGCATTATACTAGATAGGCGATCACAATACCAAAAACGGCCCCGCAAATGAGACCTCACTCCTAAAGTGGGGAATATGCCAACATTCAGACGTAACGATGTCTCTGTGTGCATTTAAAAATTGCCGAATTAACCATTGGAACAAAAATATATCTGACGGGATTTAATTTTATCTATCAGTAAGAATAATATTAACGTTGAAAATAAAGAATCCAGTAGGAATTGAACCTGCACCCCCCGGGTAAACGCCCCAGGTGCTTTGCCAATTCTGCCATGGATTCGTATGCTACTAGATTTGAAATGTCTCATCCCTTTCTGCTTTCTTTCCGTTATATATATATATATATATATATATATTTATAGACATATATACCTTAAAAAAAAATATTAAACGCGACATTGACTTTGGAATTAAATTAGCATAAGTTTTAGTATGTGATCTTCCTTCTATATAATACTGGATCGAAGAGTAGCATTCGAGTGCCGTGTGTGACGCGTGGTCGGTTGCAGCACACGCTGCTGGTGGCGGAGGTGACGGAGCAGCTGCGCGCGCGGTTCCTGCCGTCGCCGGTGGTCATCAAGAAGCGCATCGAGGGCCTCATCGAGCGCGAGTACCTGGCCCGGACGCCGGACGACCGCAAGGTCTACACCTACGTGGCATAGGTGCTTATCCACCTCCGATGCCCGCTCCCCGCTCCCCGCTCCTCCTGTCTTCTTTGCTTTTTATTATATTTTCTTAGATTTAAATATTCTTTGAAGATTCTAATTATGTAAAAATATTGTAAATACCGATATAGCTCTAGTACCCTACGTCGTGTACTGTCATAGTTTACCTCGTTTCCGTGATGCGGCTATATTAAAAATTTCCTTTATACGACATAGTTTTATTCTCATCTCTCGTCGGCCGCGGGGGCGGTGCGATCTAACTGAACCTGGCTTTTATTTTCAGGCCGACACGAACTCGAGATCGCTAAGTCCTCGAGGGGGATGCCAATTTAGAAGTGATAGAAGTAACGAAAGTATTTATTTCGAAATAAAATTATTAGTTATTATTCAAAAAGTATTTTATTTGTTAAAAATATTACACAGCAGAAGAATGTCACCATGTTGCGCGAATTCGACGCACGGTAACCATTATTAGGTGGGAAAGGGAAGAAGAAATCTTTTGGCAGATGAATATTTAAATGTGGACTCCCGGCATACACGTAGAGGCTCGGCTTTGAGGAGTCTATAAAATTAATATCAACCGTGAGCACAGTCGAAATATCATCCAAGTTGAAACTTACATTCTGTGCATTAACTTCGTACTTCGCCGACAGAATTTTATTCTGATCTGTAAAATCGTGTTCGTCGACTTTGGCGAATATAAAAATAATAGAAACTCTGTTTATCAAATTATAACAATGCAATTTCGACATATTTTCACTGTACTCTCCATGCACTACTTCTTTATTATTAAGTTCCATCTTCAACTCTAACCATTGCTCATCTTTAATGCTATAAGGGTTTCCAAACGGTGAAATATGTAGTTCTCTATTTAGATGAAGTAACTCATTAATATTATCTTGAATATTTTTGCATACACTGGTGTTATTCCTCGTTAAGATTGGATGTTTGTGAACATATCTACATTTAGTTCTTTTGTTCAAACCAAATCTAATGACATTGTGTGACGAATTCGACAACATAATACAAAATCCGTTGTAGTTTTCTGGGTACATCAAGCTACTTCCTTTTGATGTACAATTGAAGAAATTATCTGTAAAATTACTCTTTGCATTTGATACTATAACGGGTAAATAACTAATATATCCTGGGTTTCCACTGAATTCTATAACACTGTCTAGTGATTTGTTAGTCATAATGAACTTCACACTTATTTCTTGAGACATATATGGCAGCATGTCTGTGATATTTTTCATATGTAACTTTATAGTTGCATTTGTGATTTTAGCTTGATTGTAATGAAAGTAGTAATCAACCTTTAGTGCGAGATTGGTACAAGTGTTATCTGTGCAGGAAGCCTCATTTAAATTCTTGTCGTAATTCACACAAGCACCATTGTAACACGCGAGGATAGTCCAGTTGATGCAGTGGAGATTTGAACAATTCTGTAAAATAAGTTACTTTATTAAACATATTCTTAGGGCCCTAACATACTAGCGGATTATGAGCGGATTCAAAGCGGAGCGGGCGCGCAATGGATTCGTTGCGGGCGCGCAACGAACACGCCGCGCATTCGCAGCGAATTCGTTGCGGACGCGCGGCGTGGACGCCATTTTGTACTGTCTCGTACAAACGCCAGCCAACCAACTTAATAAAATATTTTTTTCAAATGTCAAATCATTTTGCATCATAACGGATTCTTGTGGGATTTTATCTTGCTTAAATATTTTATGTTTGTTTTATGGTAGATAGGAACGAAATTATTTAGGATTATTTTTTAATCGTTTGCAAAACAACACAAATTAGTCGCTCTCTACCATACGATTAATTGATAATGGATCTTCCCAAATTCGTCGATGCTTTCGTTTTCGTCGCCGGCGTTTCCGAAGTAACAAAGCTAACAGCAGTGTTTCCTCGTCGGAATCAATTTTGTTACTGAGTGTATTGTACGTCGTAAATTCGCTACAAACACGCGACGAAAACGTAGCGTATTCGCCACGCGTCCGCGACGTCTCCGCTGCGCAGCCGCTGCGTGTTCGCGACGCATTCGCTGCGCGCCCGCTCCGCTTTGAATCCGCTCGCAATCCGCTAGTATGATAAGGCACTTACTTTTCAGCAAATAAATACCAAGTTAAAATTTACCAAAACAGTACTGTTGATTGTACTCTCAGTGGCACTAATAACCATAGATTCCTCTGCTGTTTTACTAATGTGGAACATCTCTAAATCATTAAATTTCACAAAGCATTGAATCATTTCTACTTTTAAAAATGTAACGGGTGCTCGATCTGAACAGTAGCTGCTAATCATTGGTGTCGGCAAATCTGTAACAATGTAAAACCATGAAAACATTACAGAAATATGTGTAGAATAGAGAAATTATACAAAAATATAAGTGTACAGACCAAGGTAATAAACGGTGCCATTTTTTAAAAGCCAAATAGGTTCTGCTTGTTTATACAATGTTTTTTTAAATTCGAACAATTTCTGTCTCGGTGGAGTATTTTTCCATTTGTTATAGTGACCTATTTGTGCAAGATTTGGCTGAAATTAAATAAAGTTTGAATAAAATTATAGTTACAAATAAAAACAAAAATAAGTAATTGATGACTACCTTTTTAATACCCCGCTTCTTAGGTAAATTCGTTTTGACAACACAGAATAAGCTATCAAGTGTAGCGCTGCCATATCTCAAGTCTGCATGCAATAAATGAGCAATGCATCCATCGTTGTCTAACCTGTGGTCCCTCTTTTCTTCACATTGAAAATATTTAAGTTCATCAACGGTGCAGTCCGGGTCACAGCAACAACTAATGTCACAGACTTTGTACTGGAATTAATTTATCATAGGTAAGAGATTCAAATATTAAATTAAGCCAACAATTAAATACATGTGTCGGTAAATGTATGAATACTCACCAACAAGTTACATCCACAATATTTACTAAAATTAATTTTTGGTTGGGTATTTGGCTTGGTTGAAGTCTTGTTTTTAGTTTCAAAGAAAGTTATTTCTGTTATATTATCAAAGTCAGTTGTAGTAAAAAATTGTTCTGTTGTAGGAGTTATATCTGTGGTGGTTGATGTATTCTCATCATATAAAATATCAAATATTGTGGTGGAAACATCTGTTGTCCCCAGGGGCAGCACTGGCACAGTACCGTTATTGAACATCCTTTCTGTAAAACTGTTTAAAGCAGCAGATTTCTTCAAAGATCTGCTCATGTGTGTTCTATAATAAATGGCATGAGGTTTGCTGCTAATATTTTTAAGCAATGCATCTACAAGTTTTTGTTGATGTGTAATATTATTATCAGATTCCAAGTTGTTCTGCATTTTTTCATGAATAAAATCCATTACACAAAACTGAATAAATACTGACAACACAGTAAAACCTAAATAAGTTATTACTTGCATTCTTAGTCTTTACTTGTACTCCACACCAAATTGACTAAAATTCCTTAATACTAAGTTTATTTGCAACTGGACTGTGCCCTTCGATTGGGTACTCAATTTGGAACTGAAATCAAAACAGACAATATTTTGAAATATGTTTTCCTAAATTACCATTGAAATAAAGACTTTTACAAAATCAGCACACCGATTCAATCCCAGATTCACAATATCACTTTGCATAAGTTGATGAGATCCACCAAGGAAATATTGACGAACTTTGTCAGTTAATGTGGTAGTCGCTGGCACCCAACAATTAACATGAACTGTGTGAGGACCCGGGACTGCTGGTAAGCTGCAACAACCATAACCAACTATCCAGGAACGTCCAATTGAGTCCAAACAGCTTACTTGAAGAATTATTTGGGGCCAACCTGTGATCAAATGAAATAGGACAAACTATCAGGTAGTATATAGGAGGTATTTATTTGTGCTTGTTGTCTTTGACATTGGTGATAACATACACCGAATACGTACCTTGAATACCTTTAGTCACGTAGTGAACATCGAGAGGATGAGCCCACACGACAGTTTTTTCGTAATCCAAATTAGCCGACACGGTCTGCCCTTCAGGGCAACCCGAAACTATAGTCCAGTTTGGACCTTAAAAGAAAACATTAAAGTATTTAAAAGGTAAACCACGTTTAACGAGTTACATAATCAAACGCTCGTATTTACCGGCTTGAAATGAATATCGACAAAATAAGGACGACCTATCATGAAATTTTGAAGCGCACTTTAATTGCCCTAATATATGAAGTTCTGCCATTAAATATCATCCAATGACTTCAAGAATAAATTTTAAATAATCATTTTCATCTTATTTCACTTCTTTTATCAATAATAATATTTTTTTGGGTCAGAAAGAAACATTTTGTTGTCAAAGCTGTTACTATGGTAACGGGAGGAAGCGTACCACAGATTACATCGATTACATCAGCGTAGTGCACAGATTAGCAATAATATGCGTATGACACATACTAGTGTTGTGATTGTGACTCGATTCTACTGTGAATTCTACCTTAAAATATTGTTCGACAAGACAATACATTCATGATGAGTGTTCTTATAGGGATGAAGGTTGCAATATTACGTAAGTTTACCGTAACAGTAAACGGATAGTTAACCGTAATCTATGATAACATTAAAAAACGACTCGGTGACCGATAACGATAACAGTGATACCCATTGTGATACCTAACATACAAAAAACTTTTTATATTCTGCGTGGTTAGGTTTGCAAATTGCTACAAAAACCCAACAGAATTTAAAAAAAGTTATGCACTATTTTGATTTCATCTACAGTCAAGTCTTTGAAAGTTTTTGACAGTATTTTAAAAAAATACGGTCGTATTGAATTTCGGTCAAACTCACAGAGTACATTATACTATACTGGTCAAACTTTGAACTCAGTTGTGAAATATTTTCAGTAATATTTTTGGTGAAAACTTATTAATTTATCATTATTGTGATTGGGTAAAACGAATCGGTAATATATGTAAAGCAAACAAAACCTAGAAAAATAACTGACACTGCTTAACTGCCTCTTTGGTTTAGAGGTATAATTGCCTTGTTGGTCAAGCGATATAATATTGCGTATTGCTCGCCACGAGGTCTCGGGTTGGGCTTGGGTTTGTGAACTTTCCGTAAGGAAATTCTTAATAGCGGTAGGAAGTTGGAATTGCCACCACCTATTCCTATTAATCAGTTTTCGTCAAATAAATATTTTTTTTTTTCAAACTTTGTTGAAAGTCACCACTTTGAAGAATATCAGCTCTTTAAGATTTTTACACAATATGTATACCTTACAAACAAACACAGTTTCCTTTTTTTACCCTAATTATAGTTTCCGAGATAATTAAGTTTTAACTTTTTAACAAAAACATTTGAATCTTAAAATACCAACACCTAGGATTTATTTCAAAATTACCACTGTAAATCATAAATAATAAAATCTATAGAAAATAAACAAATAAAGCAGACTTTAAGCTTCTAGGTTAATCACAGTAACAGTATAACGGAGAAAATCTAAGTCGATGTTTGTCAGTTCTTTACGCTCAATCGGATAAACCTCTCTCTCTCTCTCCTGGCCATTATTAATCCCATTTAATGATGAGGTCAGCCTTCCTAGTTTTCTCTCTCCACTTCGCTATATATATGAGATCTGTGTCTGTAACCTTGTATGTCAACCTCTTTCTATTATCATCAGAGACCAACTGGTCTTCGGCCTGCCACGGGACCGCTAGGAATTGAAAACTGTAGAGTCCTATTGTCAATATGGTCTGGTGGTCTTCTTTTTACATGTCCATACCATCTTAGCCTACTCTCCTGGAGCATATCAACGATGTCACGAACACCAAGGCTACATCGTACGTACTCGTTACGAATTTATCGTGGCTGGTAAAACCACACATCCACCTGAGCATCTTCATTTTCAGCTACATGGATGGTATGGACGTGCTTGCCTCTTTTTGCGCGCGTAGGATTTAAAATGAATTAAAATTTAAAATGTTATAACAAGTCACCGGTAATCTATAATAGAAGTTATAGATTACGGTAAACTATCTGTAAGCTATCGTTATTTACCGTTAATAACGGTAAATCATCGAAAATTACCTTTTTATCCACTGGAACATCACGAGAAACTAGCGGTATATCCCTCGACGTCCCGGCCATCCCTGACGGCCAGCGGCAAATTGCGCCTCATCATACTACTGATTCAAAGTGTATTTTCTAGCAAACTATTGCAGCTATAGCAAAATAAAAAATACCAGTATAAAGCTGAATTGATAAGGAATCAAAATATGTACTTATTAAAGTATAACAATTAATCTGAAATCCATAAAAAAAAAATAACTTTACACTAGGAGTTAAATTGATGTAAAATATTTTTTTTAACAAGATGTAACGAAACTATATCTAACTTTTGTGTAATGATGTATACTAATTATTAAACTAGATTAAATAAGCTTTTCTTTGATACCAATATATCATTACTTAAAATGAACAGTGTAGCACATTCATCCAAAACAAAAAAATCCAAAACGCGGACGGCAATGGCGGCCATACCTAAACTCTGGGCAAGGAAATATAAAAACGTGAAATTCTAATTATTTACGTCATATTTCTTTTTGAAAGTCTACTTAAATATAAATAAGGACCTGTTTTACTAATTACAATAAGTATTTTATTAATATATCGTATAATAACACAAAATCATGACGAATTTTAGGTTAGGTTTAGCATTGGGGCGAAGTTTTTGTCTTTCGACTATAACACGTGAAAAACTTTATTTTGACTGTGGATGCTTAAAATTGGTAGTTAATCTAAAAGAATAGACATTCAGCTTTCTTTTAATATATAACACTAATACACTGGGCTATTAAATACATAAAATACTTACATTTTAAAACCGGCACTCACTAACACTTCCACTCACTAGTTACGTAAAATGTTACTAAAAAAAAAAAATTTTTTCAACGCTTGCTGACATCTGTCGGACTCTTGAATTAATACATATGATGCGTTAGCTAGCAGAGCCATCTAGTAAACATTTTACTAAGCTTTTTAACAAGGTTCATAGATACAAACCCGTTCTAAATTGTACTAGTACGCTGGATATCCGCGGAGTGTCTCTAGCCGCTCGGAAAATTTTGGTAATTTTATTGGATTATGGATGTTTAAAATTGGTAGATAATTTAGAAGAATAGACATTCAGCTTTTTTTTAATATATAATAATAATACACTGGGCTAATAAAAACATAAAATATTTACATTTTAAAAGTGGCATTCACTAAAACTTCCGATCAGTAGGTACGCAAAATTACACTGTTGAAAACATTTTTTTTTCGACGCCTGCTGCCATCTGTCTTTTTTTTGAATTAATACATATGAGGCGTTAGCTAGTCAGTGTCATCTAGTAAAATTTTTACGAAGCTATTTACAAGCTTCTTAATTAAAACCTCGTTTATATTGTAGTAGTACGCTGCGCCCCCCCCCCCCACCGCTTTATCGGCTTGCACGCTCAGCACAAATCTGTGAACAACCGCTCTATCGGCTTGCGCGTCCCAGTGGGTAAATAAGCTTTCATATTGGCGTAATACTGTAACAGGTGTTATAGTGTTTATGGATCTAGTGGTATGTTTTTTGTCCAGTATGACTACCAATTCCAAGACTTATATCGCAGAGCTAGTCTGGCACTTCTATTAACAAATTGCCGCGAGCTACTCTGATTCGCATTCTCACACACATACACTCAGTCACTCACAATCAAACACACACACAATATTGTATAATTATGTTTTCAAAATTGCATGTGCATGCAAACCGTCTTTATAATTGAAATAATTTTCAATATCAAATTTATACAACATGCCTTCTTATTAAAACTGTGTTTACGCACTGCGTCCGATTCTTCATCTGAGCCGAGTCAGTCATAATCTCAATTGACATGAGAATTGGATTCTATAGGGGCATCACTAGATACACACATTATATTCACACAAAACCAATATTTAGTGAAACAGATTAACAGAAAGAAGATGGCATATATATATAATTATACTCTTTAGAAGATAGCTTCATAAGGAAATGCACGGAAAATATGCCTCACTTATTACGTTAGATGATCAGAAAAAAAACACAATTGTATTTAAAAATCATTTATTATTGCTTAAAATTAATAGAATTCTCAATTCAGTAACATTCAATGTCATACAATAACATTTTATGGGCCCTTGTCTGCTCATACAATACTTGATGTTTGATAAATAATAAACCTTGTTGTTTCTTGGTAAAATGTTTTTATTACCTACACACAAAATACGTGTTTACAATAATGCTATAAAATCTGAACTCATCGCTTGTTTTAAATAATGCTGATATATGGAAAATGTAATTATTGTACGATGTGCATGATCGTACAAACATAATCAATTAACCACGCTTAGAGCGCTATTAGTACCACTACCACGGAATAGGAATACTATTCCGTGATTAGTACCACGGAATAGGAATACCAACGGTTGAAGATAAAATTGGGTGCGCCAAAGTTCACCTAAAGTTTCAACTCCGATAATTGGAAATCCGAAAATGTTCTTCCTATCATTTTTCACCCTAACAACTACAATTCCTAACTACTCTGTCAGTAATGTTCATAATTATTCGAAGTATTCAACTTCCTAATGTCGGTAGCAATAAACATCTATTGTACTTTTATTAGTTTTCCTATATTTTTTCAGCATAACCATCTTTTACACTATTATCAAAGACGATCTAAATACTAAAGACAGGCAACGTAGAACAAAAAAGTGTCCGCTCGAAAAAATTACTTTTTAACTCAAAAGATGTCGCTAAGTGTATCGAACTATGGATTTGTGTGACAAATTAATAGGACTCCGTTCATTAACTCAAAAGTCTGTCGTAGAAGTGCGAACAAAAAACTCTAGATGGCGTTTTCACGAATGTATAATTATGAATGTAAACACCTTCATTGAACATGTATGTCATTGTATGTATAGTATATATATATAACAATAATTGTGAAATTTAACATTTTAATTAGAAGTGTTCTTAAAAAAAGATAAAAAATCTGTACACCAACTATTTGATTTAAGCTCCATTTTAATTGTGTAAAATGTTTTCAGTCTGTAAAATAATGGTTTCTAATAAATATTAAGTTTATTAGTTACATCATTCGTTGTTTCATTACCTATGCCTATCATAGATAAGATACCCATGCATAGGCTTATAGACGTATGCAAGGGAAGGGAGGGGGACGCCATATTTTACTCAACCATTGACTAAAGGCGTTCACTAACTTTGGTCAACGTGAGCCACCTCTCACAGCCTGCCGCCTTGCACCTAATAAAGTAAACGATTCAACTTCAACATAGGCGTAAGGGTGTTATTACAACTACATCGATCGACGTCGACCGAGATGTTCTATTACACCAATCGATCGAGCATCGATCGATGGTGGAATGAAATAGTCGATGTCGATCGACGGTTGCTATTACACTAATCGATCGATGGTAGAATGGAATATTCTTATTTGCCGCCCAATAGAAAAGAGTGGCCTGTCTTTACCCGTATTAATATTTCATTTATAATCTATGCTGATTGATGACACGTCGATCGATGCATCGATCGACGTTGACCGACATGTTCTATTACACCAATCGATCGAGCATCGATCGATGGTGGAATGGAATAGTCGACGTCGATCGACGGTTGCTATTACACCAATAGATCGATGCATCGATTGAAGTCGATCGATGTAGATCTAATAACACCCTAACATAGGCTACTTTTTTTTGACGTACCTACCTACCCCGCAGACGAAACCGCGGGAGAAAGTTAGTTTGTTTATAAGCGCTAATCTCGAGAACTACTGGTCGGATTTTAATAATTCTTTTTGTTTTTGATAGTTTCACTATCAACAAAAGTTCTTCAATATTTAACATTACGCTAAACTGCACGGGAGCGGAGCAGTAAGGCTTAACGGGGGTCAAAGCGCGGGAGCAGCTACTACTTAATACAACGAATTCCACGCGGACGAAGTCGCGGGCAACAGCTAGTTCGTAGTTCGTACAATATACAGAATAATACAGATGCTCAAAATATTATAAATATAGTTTCAATATCCGATATTGAATACCAGTATAAGGTTTCGATATACGATATGCCGAAAAACCGATATCGCCCGTCTCTATCAAGCAAGGTAGGTATTTATCTGTATTATTTTGTTTAATAAATCCCTCCCCAATTAATAATGGCAAAAACAAAAGAAATCTAAAAAATAGGCTAATTTTATTTAAAAGTTACTCTTCTACTTTCTATTAAAAAATCATTAAAATAAATTTCTTATCCAAGGATTTATAATTATTATTCTTTGTAATGATTCCTAGAGTTGCTACTGATATGAATTCGACATCCGCCAGCTTACGAGGTGAAACAGACACGCGAATGTAAACGGACGCTCGTCGAAAAGCTCGCGGCCGCGCTCGCACGAGCCGCTCGTACTCGGGGCTGGCGCTCGCCACGTGACTTCACGAGAGTGAACGTAACATCACAATTTACTTGTTGGACGTTCAAATAGCCAATGAGGCCGTTCACTGTTAACAATCTACTATCCCATTACCAATTTCCGGGCGTAATTCAACAAAGTGACTTTACTTGTCATATCGTTCGGAATTTGAAAGAAAGTTAACGATCCCGGTTCCTTTGCCTTCCTTATTATAATAACACATCCGTACACACAACAATATCTTTTTAATGAGTTAGTATGAGAACTAATGAGAAGTAAAAGCCAAGTCAAGCCCAGACACAGAGAAATAGACACTGCGCACACGCATGCTGGCTGGTGGTGTGTAACTCATACATACCTCAAATGTCCCATACAAAGGAATGAATTTAATTACCGCTTCAAACTATTTGAGGTGTTGAGATTGTAGAGTAGTGGTTTACATGTAGCTCACTCACTCTCAAGGCGAAAGCGTAAGCAAGAAAGAGTAACTAAATGAATGAGCAAACGCGCGTAACGTTTTGGATTATTTTGTCCTGCTCACACTTCTCAAGCTTGACAACAAAGTTATTGAAGTAAATGAAACGATACTGTGACATTTTTAAAGTTTATTCTCTTGCCCTATTCACATTTAATTTTATCATTCTTGACAACAAAGATAGATCCGATAATATTTAAAGTAAATGGAACGATACGTATGTGTCGTTTTTCAAGTTTTTTGTAGGTATAATAATAAATTTTCATTGATAAAAACAATAATCTTTATTTTAATTACAAATGTTTTAATTTACTCAATTCAATGTTACTCAAGTACCAAAACACTTCAAAGTCAAGTATCAGTATGTTACTTTTCAGCAAACCTCATTTTACCTCATTTAACGCATCGCCCAAAAACATGTTAAGGGGCGGCGCAGACGACGGACTTTTTGTGCGATCGAGTCTGCGGTCACAGAACAAATGTGCTGCGGTGTACGAAATTACGCATACATAATATTACTAGTTTCCGTACGCCGCAGACTCGATCGCACAAAAAGTCTGTCGTCTGCGCCGCCCCTAAGACCTCATTACGTGCATACCGTTCATTTTGAGTTTCACCTGAAATGAGTTGCAAATTGCAAACCTCATTTTACCTCATATAACGCATCGCTCAAAAATATGTTAAGACCTCATTACGTGCATACCCCTCATTTGAGGTCCACCTCACAAATGAGGTGGTACATTGTCACACCTCATTTGTCAAAATGAGTAACTCATACAAACTCATAATTTTCGCTTGTCACCCATCACTCATGCACGCAAGCGCAAACGCGACGAAATGTATCGCTTGCGTGCATGCGTATGAGCCGTGTGACGAGCGATAGCCGTAGTGGCCGTAGTCCCTCCAGGCCAGGCGGATCGCCGGTGAAACATACCTACTGCGCGCATGCGGAGTGAGACCCCCCTGGCTCAAGTGCCAACCTCTATAAAAAAATCGGTCATAAGATCGGTCGTGTGCTAGAGCCCTTAATGAAATATGGGACGTACCGTCCCTTTCAAAACGTAACAAACAACTATAAACAAACGTAACTAAATATCCTACAATCTACAAGAGCAGAATGTAGATGCGTCGCTTTATCTGAGGAATACCCGGTGTTATGCCTTTTGTGCTAGTAATTCATTTAAATCGTCTTTGCCAAAACTCAGTAATGCAACCACTATTACGTGGCGGCAGGTTAAAAGTGAGTCGGTGGTGTATCCGCCCTCGAGTCGTGTTCACAAAAGCTCTACCATACCAATAAAACATTCATTGATTGTTTTGACAACATGACATAATTTCAGAAGAAAAGTAATAATAACATTTTATTTAAGCGACATCTAGTGACAGGTTTGCTATAACTCTAGTCGATCGATCGCAACGTCATCTATTGGATGCTCTTGAAACGGGGCAAAATACTTACTAATTTCACGTAAATCAAAAATGTTTAAAAATAAGTTTTGATAATGAAATACGTTCTTAAAAAACTATATATTTATTTTTCACTCGATTGGTTATGAAATGGCACAAGATTATCGGTTCAGTGCCACAAACCACAACACGCAGGCTATTTAGCCTGCGCGCTAGTAACTCCATCTAGAAATTGCCTGCTTTTTCCGGCGGACACTTTTTTGTTCTACGTTGCCTGTCTTTAGTAATTTAGATCGTCTTTGCTATTATTCAAAGTCATAATCTTTACTGTCTTAATCTTTAGCTTTTATTTTGTGTAATCTGATTGTTACACAAAATAAAAGCTATAGTTATAGCATAGGTCAATTATGGGTAAAGTAGTAGGTTAGGTTAGGTTAGAACTGCGACCATAACACAGCTAGAATCAATCTGTTTTTAAAATAGGTGTAGTACTATTTTTACAAATTTGCAACAGTTCTTAAATAGGTACTCACTATGAAATATGTTAGTGAAGATATTTTGGTGCACATTCAGTATATTTGGTGGAACAAAGGCAAAATTAGTTAAATTATATGGGAATAAATTGAAGCACTTTTAAATACTTACCATCCATTATGTTTAGGGATAAAAGCGTTCTGATAAAAAAAGTAGGAGTTTAAATGTATTTACATTTAAATTTACATTAATTTAATGATATTAGTAACATAGAGTACATAAAAAAAGCAGGAGAGAATGTCACTTATAAAATGATGGAAGCACCAAAATGGCGGCGGTCTGTTTATGTGTGCGTGTGTTAGGGGTTACCAGCCATGAGAAATATTACCCACATTTTTACAATAATTTTAATAAATATTTTAGAAGTTTAGTTCTTATATTTTTTTATTTGCTGCTTTTTACCATCAAACATGATATAGGTAGTTTTATACTACCGTGGCCAAAAACCAAACAATATAAAACAACTTTATGTTTGAATTTCGAAACAAAGTTGATTTTATATTTCTAGCAGTCGATGCGGGCCTGCAGCTGGAAGTTGTTTGTTTTTATTAAGGGAATATGTACAAAATTCGTTGCTCTGGGCACTCCTGACGCAAGGCAGCGAAGATGCTTTAGTGCAGCTACCCAGTTTTTGGAAAATATTTTAAAATTACGACTCCTACGGCGCTTCCTGATTCTTAGATGGTGATGATGCTTTAGTGATATACAGGGTGTCCCAGTTTAGGACCTGGAGCCGAAATCGGATAGTAGGATAAGTTATGGCAGTAATAAAAAAAATAAAAAACAAAAATTCTTCATTACATAACGTATCAGAAAGTGCTTGAAAACGTCAACAAAATGTACAAACCAAATATAATATCTAAGTTAAACTAAACCAACAATCACGAAGCTTAGATTCACTTACATGCGATTTTTCAATATTTCAAATAAATATTGGCAAATAAAAAAAAAATAAAAAAAATAATAATCAACTAAACTAAGAAATAAAAAGTTTTTGATTAAAGTACTGTTATTTATTAATTTAATACTTTATTTAAAACAATATACTATTGTTTTACCTTTTTTGGTACGGCAAAGCTGACAATGCGAATAAGTCCACCTTTTGTTTTATATAAATCAATTTCCTCGAAGTGTATACTGCAGACTACACTATATTTTGATGGATACCAACTGTTATCATTTCTGCAGTTTCTAATTATTTTTATCCGATAATTTTTTCATGCGTCGTTTGCAGCAGGCAATCTATAAAACATAGAATAATAATTTATACTAAATGTATTTAATACTTTACTAAAAAAC
Source organism: Hypena proboscidalis (assembly GCA_905147285.1). NCBI lineage: Eukaryota > Metazoa > Arthropoda > Insecta > Lepidoptera > Erebidae > Hypena > Hypena proboscidalis. The sequence goes on from LR990130.1 coordinate 8,358,758, forward strand.
TATACAACTAAAAAATATTTACCCAAATTCAGGGTAAATGAAAATATTTATTGACTGTCAACACTGATAGTTTTGGTATATTTTTTTACGAAAACGATATAATTTCGCCAATAAGCTGAATATATTACTTGCTTACCTATGAAAAGTGATCTCCTGGTTTTTTTTTGTCGAGGCGCTATGGTTTCGGCAGCTTTTCACAACACAAGACGGCATTTTTAATTATTTTACTTGAACATCCGAGCAACAGCACAGTCCAAAGCGTAATGGCGGGCGATTGACTTACTATTGTGTCAATGTGTGTGTTCTGTGTGTACGTGTGACTTACTATGGGTGCTTCAGTAAGTGTTTCAAGAGACTCAGTCCTGCCTTTTTTTATGTAGTCAATGATTAATAATAACAATTTTCGGTAACATGAGTGTTATGAACAACACCGGTAGCACTACAAATGGTATGAATAAAAACTTTAGGATGAAAAATTTTAGGAAGAGTGATCATTCGGATTACAAATCGTTAGGAAGAACAATTTCGGGTAAAGAACTTTAGGTGAGCCAATATGGACCCGATAAAATTACATGCATTACAAAGAAAAAAATATTACTGCCCACAAAAAATCGCAGGGCTAGTCTGGCACTTCTATTAACAAATTGCCGCGAGCTACTCTCATTCGTATTCTCACACACATACACTCAGTCACTCACAATCAAACACACACAATATTGTATAATTATGTTTTCAAAATTGCATGTGCATGCAAACCGTCTTTATAATTGAAATAATTTTCAATATCAAATTTATACAACATGCCTTCTTATTAAACTGTGTTTACGCACTGCGTCCGATTCTTCATCTGATCCGAGTCAGTCATATAGAATTGGATTCTATAGGGGCATCGATAAAGAATCTGCATGCGTGATAGATACACACATCATATTTCACACAAAACCAATATTTCTTATGTGAAAAAGAAAGAAGATAGCTTCATAAGGAAATTCACGGAAAATATGCCTCACTTATTGCGTTAGATTATCAGAAAAAAAAACACAATTGTATTAAAAATAATCATTTATTATTGCTAAAAATTAATAGAATTCTCAATTCAGTAACATTCAATGTCATACAATAACATAATCAATTAATCACACTTAGAGCACTATTAGTACAGTACAATCAAATGGCTTTCGTGATCACAGGTACAGTGACAGTTATTCAGAGGTAAGGCCACCAACGGTTGAAGATAAAATTACATGCATTACAAAGAAAAAAAAAATTACTGCCCACAAAAAATCCCATGACTTAATTAGAAAAAAAAAACAATTACCTTGTACTTAAAGTCTAAGTATGGATTAGGTTTTGCGGGGGAGGGGGAGGGGTCAGGAGTCCAAACAAGGATACCCTGTGTTAAGGATTCCCGGCTCGCTGGGCCTGACAACCTCTTTAGAAGGAACGGCCAGGTTTATAGGTATGGTTGCCAGCCATGGAACAGACGGCAGTGGTTGAATGGGTCGGTGGCAGTGTGCAGCAGACGCGCCACCTGCCCCGCCACCGCCACGCCACCCGCCACTCCATTCTCTGTGCCGCTGAGCTTGCTCGTCACTACGAGTAGCGCACGCTTGGCTAGGCCACTAGGCGGTCCTGTTGCACCTAAAAGTAAAAAAAAATCGCCTTTAGACAGTAAAGACAAAATATCAAGTCGGGATAAATTGGTCAATTGAAAAGTTATTAACACAAAGAGAAGAAGGTCAGCCTATCAGCGGCCTCATCATTTAGCCGCTCGAAGCCCACTGCTGGACATGCCTCTCCCAATTTGCGCCACAACACCCGGCCCTTTTTCCTTCTTTGTCCTTCGCCTTCCGCATCCAGTCCCCTCCAGCGACCTTCTTCAGGTCGTCAGTCCATGTTTGAGGCAGATTCAGGTGATATTTTGGTAACACTTGGAAGATTTTGGAACAAGAAATGTTCTCACTCCTCATCCTTTAAGCATAATTTGAAATGAGGGAGAGAAATAAACGTGCGCCTCAAATAATAGGTTCAGTGGTTAGATCGGTTTGCCGGCATCTAATGGCCGTGGGTCATATACCGCCTCAACTCCAAAAATTTCGACTGTTCTTTTCCAACTCCAACTATATACTTCTGATTAAATTCGTTGCGGGTTCCAAGACAATTTTAACTCTCCCTTAGATTGCCCGTGTGTCATGCACGGTGCCTTTCAGTTGGTTACCGCTGTAGATCCTGGCGTCACAGGAGTCACAGTGGTGGGCGTGTGGATGGGATTATATCCCGTTGTTCTTTTCTTATTATTATTTCTCAGTAAGAGAGGTATAATCAAGACAACAGCTTTACTTACATATTGCGTTATTATTCCTGCTTGTAGTGGGGGCGTTCTGCTGCGCCGTCTTCACAGACCACGAGTAAAGGGGGTCACACAACAACACCTCCAGTATTGTAAGGAGGGTTTCTTGATTGTCGCGGAGCAACTGCATCGTCTTCTCGCAACATCTGTGAAGAAATCACAATATTTGTAGTTTATATTTAAGCCTAAACAATACCAATAATATTACGTTTACATGTGTATCTGCGTTCAGTGATACACGGACCTGCGTATATCACTGACAGCAGCTTGGCGTATCACTTGCGTTCAGTGATACACGAAACCGCGTTCAGTGTTACATGAAACCGCGTTCAGTGATTCACGAAGCTGATTTCAGTAATACGCGATGCTGCGTTCAGCAATACAAGAATCTGCGTTCAGTGATACACAGTGATACGCGAAATTGCGTTCAGTGATATACGAAGCTGCGTTCAGTGATACGTGAAGCCGCCTGTAATGACACACGCTATAGTTGGCGATTTGCCGCTCTTTGACTCTTAACGGCACAGACGCTTCGATGACACTTCTTTTGTTCTGAAGAAAATATTAAAAATAGTCCCTAACACTTGGCGGTGAAGATACTGGCATTTTTCACTATTCAAAAAAAGTCGAAGGCATGGATAGGGTTAGGGTGCACTACAGGCGTGGATTGCTTAGGGCATCAAATGGTCTTAATCCGGCACTGCCCTTGTAACCTGTTGCCCTATAACATATCAGATGAAATGTATAATAATAAATAATATATATTTCACAACTCACACACAACGCCATCTAGTCCCAAACTAAGCAGAGCTTGTACTATGAGTACTAGAATAACTGATACTAATACATATATACTTTTCTTTAGTAAATACATACTTATTATACATACAAACGCCCAGACTAAGACAAACCCCCATGTTCATGCACACAAAGATTTGTCTTAAGTGGGAATCGAACCCACGACCTCGGCGTCGCAGGCAGATACAATACCCACTCCGCCATCCGGTCGTCATGTATGAGTTAAACACATCTGCCACACCCTTTCGGATTAAATAGGTGTGATTTTCTGCTATTTTATTCAATTCAATTTATTTCAAATTAGGTGCATACAAATACAAAATTACATTTAAATAGCAAGACAACCAATGACTTAATATCTAAGATAGTATACACGTTACAATTGTGTGTTGCTGTGGATGCCTACACTAGGAAAACCTAGGTTGTTGGTCACCCAACATTTTATTTGACAAGATGGATGTGGACGTGTAATTTCCAGAGAAAACAAGAACCATGCTCCATGCTTCAACAAGTAATAGGTATCTATAATATTTAATATTTGAATGCAAGGATTCAAAAAAATAATTTAAAATTACATGTATAATATATACTAACATTAATTTAGTAACACGTTCAATATCTATGTTAGCAGCTTGCCACGTTTTAACCCGCGTTTAAAGATATCCACTGCTATACCATACCTTCTAAATATTCCTTCAGTGCCGCTGCAGCCGAAACCAGCGATGATATCTCGGGTAAGTCGGAACGGAATCGTTTCTGGAGTACGCAGCGTTTTGCCTTGATCAAACGCAATACCTGCAAATTCAACTTCATTAAATTTATTATTAAAAGCGGCCGTGGCGCAATGGATAAGGCATCGGTCTTACGATCGAGAGGTCGTGGGTTCGAATCCTGGCCATTACACCACGGACGTGAACTTCCTCCTAACACAAGCGAATTAAGCTTAGCTGGAGAGGGTTAACAAGAATACTAGTAATTTGTATTTGCAAATTACTAGTAAGCTTTTAAAAAAAAAAAAAACTATTATTAAATCTAACTATAATAATAATTGCTTCCTAAGTGTAGTGGTAAACGTATGCGCCTCTCACCGCGAAGTGTCGGGTTTGATGCCCGGGTCGGGCAAAGTGTTATTTGTGATTTCCCCATCAGGTAATTCGTAATAGCAGCACGGAGTTGGAATTGTGCCTGGTGGATGGCGATGAGCTTACCCCCTATCTCAAGGGACCTAAACATAACAGGTGAAATGTGGGTGTTGTACACCTCTGCCTCACCCTTCTGGGTAATATAGGCGTGTGTTATTTAATGTTAACTATTATTAAACAACTTATTTAATTGACTGCACCATTGGAGGATAGCATTTGCAATCATTAATAAATAAATAAATATTTCACAACTCACACACAACGCCATCTAGTCCCAAACTAAGCAGACCTTGTACTATGGGTACTAGAATAACTGATACTAATACATATTATATTCTTTTGTAAACTTATTATATTATACATAGAAACACCCAGACTAAGACAAAACCCCATGCACAAAAAGATTAGTCAGGTCGCAGGCAGGTACACTACCCACTCCGCCATCCGGTCGTCCATTCAGTTAGCCTGTGGGGTCTTGATGTTATATGGGATTCTTTCGTCAGGAAATTCTCAATTGCAGAATGAACTGATGAACTGTGTCCAGTAGATAGCAATAGCTATCTCAAACTTACTTGTGAGAAGCGGGCATTGATAACAACTCACTGTCATTTCATTCTTATAAATATAAATGTAACGTCATCTACTGGTGGTAGAGCTCTTGTGAATGAGCTCGAGGGCGGCAGCACCACCGTCTCACCTTTAACCTGCCGCCAAATAGTAGTGCCTCCATTACTGTGTTCCGGTTTGGTGGTGAGATCAGGCCCTGAAATTACTGGCACATGAGGAATAACACCGTAGTCCTCAGCTGCAGCGACGCATCTATAATCTGCTTTTGTGGATTGTTGATGTCCATGGGCTGTATTCCACTTACCATCAGGTGGACTACACGTTCGTTCGCTGTGGGCGTAGTATAAAAAAAAAATCTAATGTAATAGTTATTGGATTCTTGGTTCATTACCTAAGTCTATATGGATGACTTCAGCGGTCTTTTGGTCAACGAGGATGTTGTACAAATGTCTGTCGCCGAGACCCAGGATGTAACCAACCATTGATGAGACTGCAACACTATAATAAAATGAAAAATATTAGAAACAATCAAATAATTAATAATTACATTTCTCACTTGTTAGTTCTTTTTACAATTTGTGTTTAATCAGTAACAGTAACACATATATATTTGAAATGATATTTTTATGACTGAATCATTTGATACCCATATCTCTGTGGTATAAAACCATCCCTTCCTCCATGTTTTTATTTGCGGGTGCCATTTTTTAAATTTATTGCATATGTCACTAACACTATTTTGACGAATTCAACGACACTTCATTTGTCAAAATCCGTCCAACCGTTTGGGCTTTAGGGTGTGCCAAAGAAATGGACATACATAAATACTTACGCTTAATTTGCAAAACATAACCCATTTTGTGACGCAGTCGGGTAAAAAGAACATTAATTGCAAAATGTTGCATAATTTGGCGATACTGGCACTATTTTAGCTTATCTAATAGAGTAAGATCCCAGAGCTGACAGACATAACTTATTTTCACACGGATGAAACCTGAAGTTTTCAGTAGCGTCTCGTGTGCCTTGAATACCTACGCGCTTTGTGTAACTTACCGAGTGACACCTGGGCACGTACCAGGTGAGAAAGGTAACTAAAAATAAGAGTTATTTAACTTAAATTCACATGGCTGATTTTTACATATGTCATGTAGAATATTATTTTAAAGTAATATCATAAGTGCCAGACACTTTTGATGGACCAGAGCTTTTGCCAGACGCTTTTAAGGTACTCAAAAAATAAATGAACTTTCTTATTATTTACATGTCTGATTTTTAATATGTTATTGAAGTATTTATTTAAAAGTTATATTCAATCAGTCAGACAAATCAGAGTGACCAAACATCCCCTAAGACAAAAAATATTCAGCTAGTAGTATGAGGGCGAGAGCACTATGCGCATGCGCCTCAAAGTAAAAAAAAAACAATGTACTAAGAATACTTTTACTGTTTTCAATCTGAGATTTTTGCATCTTTATTTCAACAAAATTAACTTTAACAAGGAAATAATTAATAAATATTAAAGTAAATAAGTTTATAGCATATATTTTTTATACATCATAATTATCGAGACAATCATTTGAGATTTAATTTCATCAAAATAAGTAAAGTTCATTTATTTTTTGGGTAGCCTAAAAGCGTCTGGCAAAAGCTCTGATCGATCAAAAGTGTCTGGCACTTATGATATTACTTTAAAATAATATTCTACATGACATATGTAAAAATCAGCCATGTGAATTTAAGTTGAATAACTCTTATTTTTAGTTACCTTTCTCACCTGGTACCTGCCCAGGTGTCACTCGGCAAGTTACACAAAGCGCGTAGGTATTCAAGGCACACGAGACGCTACTGAAAACTTCAGGTTTCATCCGTGTGAAAATAAGTTATGTCTGTCAGCTCTGGGATCTTGGACTATAAGCCCCCACTAGCGCGTTCCATAGTTAAAAATAGCTTCCAGTTAACTGGTTCCACTTGTCAAAATAATACATCTTGGGTTAGCAGTCAACTCAGACATTTTTAGTACAAAACTTTTTGATCGAATGTGACGAAGTACAAACAAACATAAGGGTAGATTTAAGTTTGTTTGTACTTCGTCACACTCAAAGGATGAAGCAATTTGGAATAAAGGTAGCTTAAGGCCAATATATTTTTTTTGCTTTCCGTCAGAAAATTCACAATAGCAATACAGATTGAAATTGTGCACGTTGGATGGCGATAGGCTCACCCCTATCCCTAGGGACCTAAACATAACATTACCACACCCTTCTGGGTAATATAGGCGTGATGTTATGTTATGCTCGTATCACGCAGGCAGAGCCGCGACCACAAGCTAGTCTATGACAATGTGTGATCCCTGTTAGATAAGTGCCTACATACCTTTTAGTATACGCCAATCTCCTCTCGTACCACGTGACAGGATCTAAGTAATGTTCAGTGAAGAAGTAATGGAACACCGGCTTGAATTCTTTCATGATTCTGTTGAAGACGGCCAGCTTGGTGTCATTGCTGTCGTTGCAACAATCTATCATCTTTTTACGAGCGGCTTCGCATGACATGTCCTGGAAAGGATTGTGAATTTATTTTAATGAATTAAAGTTAATTTTATTAGGGGTACATGCAAGAATTTGAGAAGAAACAGACCAGATGGTATCTTCAATAGTAAATAAATAGGTATTTAGGTATTCTTGAGGAGATCCAAATTGTACTCATGCAGTATCACAGACTCGGGCAAAATGTTGATTGATCGTCAATCGCAGTAAAACCATTTAATTTAATTAAAAATAAGGGTTTCAAGTTGTGATTGTTTTCCACAATACAGCACGATTGATACTGCATTATTAATATTGGGGTAACAATGTAGCAAATGTATTACAAACAGAATGCATACCAGCGTCCTACTGGGCTTCTTTATGGGATAGGACAAGTAGTCCATTTGATGGTCAATGCATTTTTTTTAAACGATGTCTGCACTAAGAATAACGCCTGGGTCGCGGGAGTGTTCACAAACATACATTTCACATCACACACACAAAGCAGACCCAGAGTCAGAACAAATGTTACGCCTCATGTGCCAGTAATTTCAGGGCCTAATATGGCCAACAAGTACTAGAAATACTAGGCAATCTCGCTACTGAAAACCGTACCTGAGGGCGATACCGTGCGTGTGCCCCCCCATTGCCCTCCGTCCCCGTGACGAGGTAGGCGCCGATAGGCACGGTGCCCTTACACCATTCCAACACTCCTGACAAACGGGACAGTGGCACCACCTGGTAAACACACAAAACATTATAAAACGGATAGGTAATTTTATATGAAATATTTTATACCCAACTGGATTCAGTTTGTAGGATCAATCAAAATAGCTCAAGTTACGGCTTATACTTGCCAATATATTCTCATAAATATCGGTCCAAACCGTCCAACAAACAATAACAATTAAAAACAACTGATTGATGTATCAAATGGTTTTTTGACCATTATTGCCATGAAAATTGTATCACTTACCTTATAAGTTCGAATGAGCAATTTCTTCCGGTTGGTGACTGTGTCCTTTTCTAGCAGAGTGTTGACTATGTTGAACACTTGCTGCATCACAGCGTCTTGCTTCAAGTCATCTCCGCCCTACGCAAATTGTAACACTATTCAGTAAAATATTTTTCGTACCACTTACTCAAAAAAGTGACATTCTATATTATACCACAAAAAGACAATATTCATTTTTAATCTGGTAAAAACAGAGAAAGAAAATTGTACTGAATTTCATTCATCCTCTAGGGGCAGAATGTGATTTAAATTTGGAATAATTAGCGAAATTTATACTGAACTACATCTGTGTTGCCTTTGCTTTTCCGACAAAAAAATATTAGTCTAGGAATTTGCCGTCATATTATTATTGTTAATTTTTTCGCAGATGGTACGAAAAGTATAGTATTTTCCTCGGTGATAAAGCTGTCTTAGTCTTGGGTGAACTTAATCCCTCGCTACACTCAGGACTCGCCTAAATTGCCTGGTTAAGTTGATTCATGCATTGTATTTGTATGTATATTTTTATTGTAGATGCAACAAGTGGATATTATGATCATTACACACTACCCACGCTCTGTAAATATAATAGTGATTTACTTGAAACTATTGTCTTATCACTAAGCAGCTTTAAGCATATTACTTAATAAAACTTGTATAGGCACTGAGCCTGATATAGTTAGTGTTAAACCATGTTAAACATAAGTACGGTATTTAAACTGCAATGTATTTTATGTTTCCTGTAAATTTATTAAATAAAGGACTTTGAAATGAAATGAAACTTAATAAAACACTGCAACAAAATTTGTCTGTATAAATAGTGTTCTCGAGATCGTGGTGGAAAAAAGTGGAGGTTTCTGGCTTGCTTTTTTCTTACGCTGACGTCAGTCGAGCGAAAGAATATACACTATTTCTATTGAAGGATCTGCCGCTGACGATAGGTGGAGTATATTCGTACATTCGACCTACACTTTAGAGGTAAAAGGTATCAATAAGAGGTGGCCTAAAACTATCACTTTATTATTCAAATGGTAACGTGTGACAACTGCCTGCCTCGATGGATGGTTAGCGTATGCGCCTCTCATCGCGAGGTTTCTGGTTTTATTCCAGGGTCGGGCAAAATATTATTTTATTTTTATTTATTTATTTAACTTCTCGCACAGATACATGTGTCGAAGGCGGACTTAATGCCAAAGGCATTTTCTACCAGTCAACCTTAAGGTGGTGCAGAGATATGTTCGGGTAGGTGCATAAGTATCGAAAATTAAATGATTATTAAATAAAACTTATACAAAACTACACTGCTAATACTATATAAATGATAATATTAATAGATTGTCGGTAAAACTATATTATATATTTATACATACAATATAGTAATATTAATATATTCCTATACCCAAATATTATATGCATAAAGATACAATATATACAGGGTTATTGGGTAAGTCGACCTAGATCCGTTAAGAGGTGGTAGTTCCCATCATTTCTGACTGATCTGACTATGAAACACCCCACCCTAAACCTAACCGTTTTCGAGATATTGGACTTAGAAGGTTTTTTTAAAAAATATCCCGATTTCTTAACTATAGCCTATTTTTTTTGTATCCTATGCCTTTTATTTTTTTTTTAATTCTGATTTTTGTGTGCCAGATAAGTTTGTTTATAATTCTCAACCCAAAAAGTGCAAGTATCTGAACCAATGGGATCGTAGTAGACGATTGATACCGTAAAAAAGTAATTAATTTGAAAAAAAAAATTGTTTCTTTTAGTAATATTTAAAAAAAAATCTATGGCGTTAGTTCTGCAGATGTTTTAAATAATATCTACGTTCCATTAGCTATCCAACAAGGTATCACAAGCTAGGGTCTTATCACAATTCATAGAAAAAAAATCGATAAAAGGCTCCCAGGTAGTAAAAAAAAACAATGGTACTTAAGATTAAACTTCTCTTTTGGGCCAGGAAACGAAATAAAACAATACAAATAATTATTAAACAACATTTATTTAAATTTATAAATCTTGTTCTACATGGCCGCCTCTGTTTCGCACACACACTCTCATTCGGTGTCTTAGTCCGCTTTTAACTAATACAGTCGTTAAGTCTCTTCGAATTTCGTCAGCAGCCTCAATAATCTTCTGTCTTAATATGTCAATAGTTTCAATTGGATTATTCTCATTGTAGACTAATGTCTTCATGTGTCCCCACACATAAAAATCCATGGGAGTCAGGTCAGCGGATCCAACTACTTCAACTAATGCTGTTGCCCGAGAACTTGGACTCTCGCAGTGGAAAGTGTGGTTTACGGTGAATACTGCAGGCCTCTACCCCTATCACTACACGCCAGTACATGTTATCGAAGAGGGAGATCCAGTGAGGAGGTTAGACTTTTGTAGATTTATGCTTCATGGAGATTTAGAAGACCCAGCATTTTTAAAACAAATCTTGTGGACAGATGAATCAAAATTTGATAAAGATGGAATTACAAATTACCACAACGCTCATTATTGGGCCCCAAAAGCGCAAAAAAATCCTAACCAGAAGAGGACAAAAGCCGCACAAAGAAGATTTAGTTTAAATGTCTGGATGGGAATCATAGCAAACAAATTAATTGGGCCCTTCTTTCTACCTGATAATTTAAACGGAGAATTTTACGAACATTTTCTAAGAGAAGAGTTACCAAATTTATTAGAGGATTTACCCCTAAATCTGATTAGAAACATGAAGTTCCAACACGACGGTTGCCCTGCACATTACAGAAGAGGGGTCAGGGAATGGCTAGACAACGAGTATCCTAATAGGTGGATCGGAAGAGGTGGACCCATACCGTGGCCAGCAAGAAGTCCTGACCTGACTCCCATGGATTTTTATGTGTGGGGACACATGAAGACATTAGTCTACAATGAGAATAATCCAATTGAAACTATTGACATATTAAGACAGAAGATTATTGAGGCTGCTGACGAAATTCGAAGAGACTTAACGACTGTAGTAGTTAAAAGCGGACTAAGACACCGAATGAGAGTGTGTGTGCGAAACAGAGCCGGCCATGTAGAACAAGATTTATAAATTTAAATAAATGTTGTTTAATAATTATTTGTATTGTTTTATTTCGTTTCCTGGCCCAAAAGAGAAGTTTAATCTTAAGTACCATTGTTTTTTTTTTACTACCTAGGAGCCTTTTATCGATTTTTTTTCTATGAATTGTGATAAAACCCTAGCTTGTGATACCTTGTTGGATAGCTAATGGAACGTAGATATTATTTAAAACATCTGCAGAACTAACGCCATAGATTTTTTTTTAAATATTACTAAAAGAAACAATTTTTTTTTTCAAATTAATTACTTTTTTACGGTATCAATCGTCTACTACGATCCCATTGGTTCAGATACTTGCACTTTTTGGGTTGAGAATTATAAACAAACTTATCTGGCACACAAAAATCAGAATTAAAAAAAAATAAAAGGCATAGGATACAAAAAAAATAGGCTATAGTTAAGAAATCGGGATATTTTTTAAAAAAACCTTCTAAGTCCAATATCTCGAAAACGGTTAGGTTTAGGGTGGGGTGTTTCATAGTCAGATCAGTCAGAAATGATGGGAACTACCACCTCTTAACGGATCTAGGTCGACTTACCCAATAACCCTGTATATTCATATGTATTGTATCTTTATCTTTATATATTACAATATATACTTTTCATCAGGTAATTCACAATAGCATCACGGCGTTCGAATTGTGCACTGTGGATGGCGATAAGCTTACGCGGGCTCATTGCTGTCGGAGGATATGACGCTTGCTGAGCGCCATCTTTTTCTACAGTCACAATTAAATTCATTTAGTACTGAACGACTGTGTTTGCGTAACGCTAAACCCCTTCCCAAACAAAGTCGTCTTCGCAATAGTATTGTTTTGTTTTAGTTCAAGATTTTGACTCGTAAAAATATGTCATAGTTTTTTCATAATTAAAATATAAAATAATAAACGTACACAACCAAAAGTTGGTTTTAATTTTAGTGTCGTTTACATACCTTATCGCATGAGACCTAAACATAACAGGTAAAATGTGGGTGTTGTACACCTCTGCCACACCCTTCTATGTAATATAGGCGTTATGTTATGTGGCAATGATTAAATAACAAGTTTTTGATTAATTTTACCTTCACTAATAAAATATGATTCTTGCCAACGGAATCTCTACAGTTGATTTTCTTGGGACAGTTTACTCCGCCCACCAGCTCGTAGTAATTGTCAAATGCATGCAGCGCTGAAAACAAAAATGGAATAAATGTATATATATTATAATTTTCTAATAAAAAAAACCGACTTCAATTACTAATAATGCTTATAAAATAAAAACTACTAAACCAAACTGAAAGAAATTTTTATGGGACCACCTGGCAGCTATTTCGCGTCGAACAAAAAAGAATCACAGGAAACGGTCCATTAACCGCGACGTAATCGATGTACATACATAGAATAAAACATACCGGCCGAATTGAGAACCGCCTCCTTTTTGGGAAGTCGGATAAAAATAGATAATAAAAAAAAATAAAAAAATAATAAATTCTTTATTTCGGACATCAAAAATCCATTAGTTTACAAATCTTACATGCTAGTGTTAGTTACATTTTACTATTTAGTATTTTCTTTTTAGAAGGACACTCAATGGAGAAGTCGCAGTTGATAGTCCTTCTAACAAGATGTATTAAAATCGGAGAATCCATGGTCTCCGCCTAAAGCTATGAATAATATAATAAAAATATGAAGTAATTGAATACGACAGATGTGCAGAGGGCAAAGCAATTAGGTATGCTAGGCAAAAACTTCTAGGTCATACTGCTGACTACACTAGTTATTTGAACCTGCGACCTTACTGCACACCGGGCAGCCTTGTATCCTACTTAAGTTAAAAACAAATGGATGAACGTGACGTCACGAAATGACGTATCATACAAAGAAACAGTTGAAAAAGATATGGGACCGGTAGGATTTGAACCTGCGACTCTACTGCACACCGGGCAGCAAGCATAGCTAAATGCTATAAAAATAATCAATTAGAAGACGTGTATGATACGTTTTCTAATTGATTATTTTTATAGCATTTAGCTATGCTCGCTGCCTATAGTTTAGAAATTTAGGGTTCTGGTAAGAGGCGACCGTAGCTGGATGGCTAAAGCGGCTGCCCAGTGTGCAGTAAGGTCGCAGGTTCAAATCCTGCCGGTCCCATATCTTTTTCAACTGTTTCTTAGTATAATTTGGTAAGCATAGCTAAATGCTATAAAAATAATCAATTAGAAAGTTATGTGTGAGTTCCATATTTAAGAAGTGTAATATATCCACTATTGTGTGTATGTGTATGTGTAGTCAGTATTCACTATGACGTAAAAGTTTTTGCTCTGCATACCTAATTCCTTTGCCCTCTGTACTTTAATAGAAGCCGTAGCTATTACTCACTTGTGACGTAAGAGTACTTGCAGTTTTGTTTGACGGGCAGTGTGACCGTGGGCACAGGGATCTTGTTCAATTGACGAAGCTTGTGGATGTTCTCAGCGTCGGGTATCTTCTGTTTCTTAGATTTGGAGGCCGGCACGTGGTTCGCGAAGCTTATCATTGCTAAAATTAATACCGTTAAAAATTTTAAGTGAACCTTTTTATTAAAAACAGCTTTAAAACAACGTAATAAATAATATTGTGTAATATTTTTTCAACTTCAATTAATAAAAACCTAGTGAGCGGATATGACTGGCCGAGATTTTTGTGAACTAAGACCTCAATTTTTATGTAATATTAAAGTTGAAAAATTAAGAATCCAGCAGGACTCGAACCTGCACCTCTTGGGTATACGCCCCAAGTGCTTTGCCAATTCAGCTATGGATTCGCATGCTGCCGGACTCGAAATTTCTCAACTCTTTTGTGCCAGCCGAAGCTAGACGAACCATTACTTGGTTTTAGCGCCATCTATGCGTTACTTATTCACATAATCGCATACAGTACGTTTGAATTAAGATCAACTCATTACTGTCGAGAGATGACGCATTTTTATCAATACTTGTAATATTTAAAGCAAATTTTAGCTTTGCTATGCATTTATTTTTATGTAATATTAAAGTTGAAAAATTAAGAATCCAGCAGGACTCGAACCTGCACCTCTTGGGTATACGCCCCAAGTGCTTTGCCAATTCAGCTATGGATTCGCATGCTGCCGGACTCGAAATTTCTCAACTCTTTTGTGCCAGCCGAAGCTAGACGAACCATTACTTGGTTTTAGCGCCATCTATGCGTTACTTATTCACATAATCGCATACAGTACGTTTGAATTAAGATCAACTCATTACTGTCGAGAGATGACGCATTTTTATCAATACTTGTAATATTTAAAGCAAATTTTAGCTTTGCTATGCATTTATTTTTATGTAATATTAAAGTTGAAAAATTAAGAATCCAGCAGGACTCGAACCTGCACCTCTTGGGTATACGCCCCAAGTGCTTTGCCAATTCAGCTATGGATTCGCATGCTGCCGGACTCGAAATTTCTCAACTCTTTTGTGCCAGCCCAAGCTAGACGAACCATTACTTGGTTTTAGCGCCATCTATGCGTTACTTATTCACATAATCGCATACAGTACGTTTGAATTAAGATCAACTCATTACTGTCGAGAGATGACGCATTTTTATCAATACTTGTAATATTTAAAGCAAATTTTAGCTTTGCTATGCATTTATTTTTATGTAATATTAAAGTTGAAAAATTAAGAATCCAGCAGGACTCGAACCTGCACCTCTTGGGTATACGCCCCAAGTGCTTTGCCAATTCAGCTATGGATTCGCATGCTGCCGGACTCGAAATTTCTCAACTCTTTTGTGCCAGCCGAAGCTAGACGAACCATTACTTGGTTTTAGCGCCATCTATGCGTTACTTATTCACATAATCGCATACAGTACGTTTGAATTAAGATCAACTCATTACTGTCGAGAGATGACGCATTTTTATCAATACTTGTAATATTTAAAGCAAATTTTAGCTTTGCTATGCATTTATTTTTATGTAATATTAAAGTTGAAAAATTAAGAATCCAGCAGGACTCGAACCTGCACCTCTTGGGTATACGCCTCAAGTGCTTTGCCAATTCAGCTATGGATTCGCATGCTGCCGGACTCGAAATTTCAAAAAAAAAAAAACCAAGTAATGGTTCGTCTAGCTTCGGCTGGCACAAAAGAGTTGAGAAATTTCGAGTCCGGCAGCATGCGAATCCATAGCTGAATTGGCAAAGCACTTGGGGCGTATACCCAAGAGGTGCAGGTTCGAGTCCTGCTGGATTCTTAATTTTTCAACTTTAATATTACATAAAAATAAATGCATAGCAAAGCTAAAATTTGCTTTAAATATTACAAGTATTGATAAAAATGCGTCATCTCTCGACAGTAATGAGTTGATCTTAATTCAAACGTACTGTATGCGATTATGTGAATAAGTAACGCATAGATGGCGCTAAAACCAAGTAATGGTTCGTCTAGCTTCGGCTGGCACAAAAGAGTTGAGAAATTTCGAGTCCGGCAGCATGCGAATCCATAGCTGAATTGGCAAAGCACTTGGGGCGTATACCCAAGAGGTGCAGGTTCGAGTCCTGCTGGATTCTTAATTTTTCAACTTTAATATTACATAAAAATAAATGCATAGCAAAGCTAAAATTTGCTTTAAATATTACAAGTATTGATAAAAATGCGTCATCTCTCGACAGTAATGAGTTGATCTTAATTCAAACGTACTGTATGCGATTATGTGAATAAGTAACGCATAGATGGCGCTAAAACCAAGTAATGGTTCGTCTAGCTTCGGCTGGCACAAAAGAGTTGAGAAATTTCGAGTCCGGCAGCATGCGAATCCATAGCTGAATTGGCAAAGCACTTGGGGCGTATACCCAAGAGGTGCAGGTTCGAGTCCTGCTGGATTCTTAATTTTTCAACTTTAATATTACATAAAAATAAATGCATAGCAAAGCTAAAATTTGCTTTAAATATTACAACCTCAATTTTTTTTAAACTCTTCACAACAGCGTCATTTTGTAGATATTAAGACTTTATTTTTTTATTTAACTTTTCGTACACAACATGGTACACAGGCGGAATTAATCTTAAAAAAATAATGTTAACAAAAAACATCCCTGGGTTTCTTCTGTATAGAGGTAGCTTATGGCCAATATTAGCATAAAGGTTACTTTTATATCGCCGTATCTAAAATTTTTAATATTTATCTAAAAAATCATCTCTGGCCTCTCTGGGTCTGCATAAAATATTAAAAATTTACTCAAAATTTTACTTTCTTAGCAGATTGACTAGCACTAGCGCAGCTATCACTATTTCCTGTTATTACGTCACATAATTGAGCACGTTGAGATATCAATGATGATATAAAGACAATTATAAACACATAATAATAGAAGCCCTGTATCTAATACATATCCCACTGCTGGGCTCGAGCCTCGTCTCATGATGAGAAGGGTCAGGTTAGGTCATAGTTCACCACGCTGGCCAAGTGCGAATTGGTAGACTTCGCACACCCTCGAGCACTTTTAGGCACTCTCAGGTATGTAGGTTTCCTTACGATGTTTTCCTTCACCGTTAGCGAGCGATAATTTATATGATAAATACACATGTATCTTCGAAAAGACGAATCTTAACGATTTATTGACAGAGGCGTGTGCTGTGGATTCGAACCCGAGACATTTGACTTCGCAGTCCTACGGTCTCCCACTAGATAAAGATAAATTTGGATTTTTTACATTAGATAGAACGCCAAAAGCAATTACACTATCCAATGTTACCAATGACAAGGCCAAATACACACATTCACTCACACAAGCACACCCAGTCTCAGAACAAATCATTGCAAATCACACAAAGATTTGTCCCATGTGGGGATCGAACCCACAACACCAGTGCAGTGGAGAGCGGCGAGGTGACCGCTTAAACCACTACACCACACGTGCAGACAAAAAAATAAACACATACATACCATCACAAATATTTTCCATCTGTTTCACTATAGCAGTAATTTCCTCATCATTTTGCTGACTCAGCTGATTCACAAGTGCTTGAGCGGCTATCACCCTATCCTCTTGTTCCCTTACACGATTGGAGGAGTTGCCGATACGACCGCTCGCGTTTAGTATGACGTTGTCCTTGTCTGAATTCTTGAGAAGAAACAGGATGGGTAGAGTGTGGTGAGGGTGCTCCATTGCACAACGTTCTGAAAAAGAAAATAAATGAACTTGCTGATATTATTTTTCACAACGTTCTGAAAAAGAAAATAAATGAACTTGCTGATATTATTTTTCACAAAGAAGACATACACGGACCTGAAAAATGGCGTCTTTCAAAAAAGGCTATAAGGAATTAATGTTGAAACAAGCAAAAGAGATAGGTAAGTAAAAACAGCGGGAGGCGGTGTTCTATTGTGTCCCCACCCCCTCCCATGATAGTCTACAAAGGAACAAAAACAAGGCTTAAAAAGAACTGTAAATTGCTGTGCACTATGAATTTTACTGAATTAATAAATTTAGGTTTGTAAACTACAAACTTGAGATAGAATATTTAGGAAATGCTATAAAGTACTATTTCAGCCTTATTATAAATTATAAATATATTTGGATTTTTTACATTAGATAGAACACCAGAAGCAATTACACTATCCTATCCTCATCTCATTCACTCACACGAACACAAGCACACCCAGTCTCAGAACACATAAAGATTTGTCCCATGTGGTGATCAAACCCTCAACACCAGTGTAATGGAGTGCGGCGAGGCGACCGCTTAAATCACTACACCACACGTGCAGACAAAGCTTTGACGTGGCGATGACCATAGTTCAAAATACAATAGTATAACTGGGGTGCATGGAAAGAGACTACCCGAGTGACGTACACAACGATTCCCTACGTCCAGCGCACCCTGGGCAATTCGCGAGATCTCCAAAGCAAATTGGCTAATCCTTTCACCACGACACGACGAAGAAGAAGAAGAAGTATAACTTACGTAAAAGTTCCTTTAAATTGTTGATAAACGCAGTATTCTCTGTAGTCAGCCGCGGAGCTAACTGCGGCAGTATAGTGATGAACTTCCATGAAGGTATGGCATGCAGTAGACTCTTGAACGTATCTTTATCGCCTTCAGGAAACTCAAAGTCGCGATTTGCCAACCATAAGGAAATGACCCTGAACACTGACAAGTTACTCTCGTTGCATTGCTTTAGAGATAGCATGTAATATCTGAAAGTAAATAATGTCTTCATTGAAAATGAATTATGTTAATTTTTATGTAATATAAATAAATATCTAACAACTTACACACAACGCCATCTAGTGGGACTAGATGGCGTTGCAGAGCTTGCACTATGGGTACTAGAATATCTGATACTAATACATATATACCGTTCTTTTATAAATACATACTTATTATACATAGAAACACCCAGACTAAGTTAAACCCCTATGTTCATGCGCACAAAAAAATGTCTTGAGCGGGAATCAAACCCACGACCTCGGCGTCGCAGGCAGGTACAATACCCACTCCGCTATCCGGTCGCCAAATGATAATGAATTATGTTATAGATAGACAGTACATCGCAGATTGCAACGGCGCAGTAACGGTACCAGCGAAATTTCAACTAAAAACGCTGATAGCTAACATTTTCTTGTAAACGTAAATTATAATCAGTATAGAACGCAAAAAAAAAAAAATTGCCGTGTGTTTGCTCAGTCGTTTGTGTGTGCTTTGAGCCATGAAAAACTTGCAAATAGGTCTATCTCTTGTTTCTCTCAATACAGGAGTAGTTAAGAACGAAAACATAGGTATCGGATGGTATGCTGTAAGCCCGTATGCTCGGGTGACGCGACACTCAACGGTAAGACGCAAATTCAGGTAAAACTTTACAAGTTCTGGAAAATTAAAAAAAAAATGTTGTATTGGTTAATGGATTATATAACATACCTCATGGCTAACTGCAAGAAGCTCTCCCTTTCTGCTCGCGTATTAGCTATCTCTGCTTCATCGAGTTCCTTGAATCGCCTATTTGTTAATAAGGCTCTGCCTTCTTCCCTAAAATATATTCAAATTAATTAATAATATCAAAATTGTATTACATTATTACAAATAATATTTAACCATTCAATAAATAAATATCACACAACGCCACCGAGTCCCTAACTAAGCAGAGCTTGTTCTATGGGTACTAGAATAACTGATACTAATACATATATACTTTTCTTTTGTAAATACATACTTATCATACATAGAAACACATAGACCAAGACAAACCTCGACAAACGGTCGTCTTAGTTGATAAATCAATGCATAAAACTATTACTGAGCAAACAAAAAAATAATAAAAACTCACTTTGTCAGCGATTTCATAGGTTTCATATGAAGGTCTGATTCAGTACCTTTCATGTTTTCGACGCATTTCACTCTGTTCTCAAATATTGAAGAATTCATGTAAGCTACTACCTAAAAATAAAATACAGAAATAATAACTGATACGCCAAAATAAAAATAATTAAATAGACAGAACTTTTTCACTGAGTTATTCTTATTAGTCAGATAATAAAATTAGAATCTACTAAACCAACATAAAATTATACTCATAGACCAGTATCAATCTATAACAACGGTTCCCAACATTTCGATAAGCTTAATATTTGATGGAGCCCTAAATGCTGGTGGGAACTTGATTAACAAGAGGCCCCCGGACGGTGGTAGAGGGGAGGCGGGTCGGTTCTTTTCGCTCGCCTACAAAAGCTTCGCGGAATACACTTTGGGACCCGCTGGACCAATCAAGTATTAAGGTAAAACCATTATCCGACGTCAAAGCAGATACAATTTTAAGTCAAGTTTCTAGTACCCTGTACACAAAAATCTTCGAATCTACTGGCCCGTTCTTAATAAAAATTGTTGTGGAGATGGTTCATGACCCCAAGAATAATATAGGCCCTATTTCTACCTTTTATCAACGTACAACGCAGGCGGAACCGCGTGTAGAAGCTAGTTACTTATAAACTGTTCTCATTAATATAATTAAAACCGACGTGAGGTGAAGACGTCATTGAGAATACAGGTTACTCACGTTATTTAGGACGTCGCGCGGAGGCGACGACACGCGATAAATCGCCCAGTTGATGAATCTACGTACTAGATTCGAAACTAGTCGGCATATCCCGGCTAAAATAACGTAAGTAACCCGTATTCCTTATAATAACTGTTCTCAAGTTCATTTGCTTACCTGTTTATATTCGGCGTCTGCAAATTTGGCAATATCGCGATACACTTTGAGTCTCACGTCGACATGCTCCTGCTTGAGCACATTCAGACTCTTTTGTAGATATTTGTTTATGATATCTCTTGGATTATCACGTTTTGAATCTGCCATCCATAGTGCATATCGTCTAAAAGAACAGATTTAATTAAAATAATGATATTAACTGAGTGCCTAGAATCTTGAAATTTAGCTGTAGAGTATGAGATGATATAAAAGAAAAGTTTAAATTTGTAATTATTCCATAAATATTCTTAAATGTGTAACTATTCCTTACGTCCGGCGCACCCTGGGCAATTCGCGAGTTCTCCAAAGCGAATTGGCTAATCCTTTCACCATGATGACTCAGCCATCGACACGACGAAGAAAAAAGAAGAAGAAGAAGAAGAAATGTGTAACTAATCTTACTTTGTGTTCAACAACCTTTATTATTTTTAATTTTGTTATTCTTGTGTAAATCGGTGACAATTTGATAATAAATAGTTCATAAACAAATGAAGACATGAATGGATAAAGGGGTTATGTAATTTAAAAAAAAACTGTTTAATATGCTGAACGAAGGTGTTATGAGCCTACAAACCATATTAAACTTTAGAACAACGCAGTTTAAGCTTAGTTTTAGAAATACCAAGTAATGAAGGGGATATTATTGGTACCATAAAATTATAATAACAAAACTTTGGTGCCCATTATCTCCATATATACAAATTAAATCATATCTCCTTTATCCACTCATGTCTTCACATGTGCATTTAAAAAGTGTAATTAGTACCTATAATACTTACATAGGTGTAAGTATGATCTGTTTTGCATGCTTTAGGGTAAAATATGGAGGACTTTTGTAACATATTATCAAATTATCATTTGCAATTATAATATTGAAGTTTGAAGATTTTGCTTATAGCTAGCGTAGAGTTATGGTATGATAGAAGACATGTCTCATCTCCTACCATAACTCAAGAGGCCTGCATACTTTTTGTGTTTAAGGCACACCTAGGCGTACGAACCCTTTGACTAGGAGGGGGGAGGGTTAGGCAAAAATAGGAGGAGGTGCACGGTATTATTAGAAGTGGCACCTGAGTTCTTAGATTTCAGGTCTCTTCATACCTTGTCCATGATATGTGAAGTCGTGTTTGTTTAAATTTTTCACTCACCGTAGCGATACAGCAGCCAGTTTGACATCCAACGATTGCTTATTCACAATATTACGGAGTAGAGACAGTGCCAGCTCCTTGTGACCTTTGGCCCAGGAGATCTCACTCTCCATCAAAGCGATGTCTTCATTGGCCAAGGAGTTCTTGGCGGTGGCCAGCAAACGCTGCGCCATTTGCACTCTTTGGTTGTTTAAAGCCATTTCTGAAGGAGAATTGAGGAAAGGAAATTTATTAGAGGTATATTGACAACCAGTTATATACATATAGTTATAAAATTGACCAAGTTGGGCAATACCACGGTATAGACAGTAGGTTAACTTAACACTAATGTGTCGCTGCCGCCGGTTTGAATGTGTGCGTTTGCTTCGAGCACCTTGTACGCACGCACTCACACATGTAATCTCGGGGATCAGACGCACGCTTCAAGTAGACCGCTCGCTCGCATTAAATTTTGTTTGCATTAAATTGTAAAGGGACCTTACGGATCAACGAGAGTAGGCAATTAACTCACCGCGCGGCCTTTGTTAAACTACTATTCTTTACTATACCGGGTATCGAACTAGAGGCTTCTCGATCAGTAGTAGCGTACCGCGCATCCAGCTGCACGCTAACCACAGGACCAACCAGGCTATTTAGATAGATTCAAGAAAAACCTGAGCATTTCGTTGAAAATTAAAGCCTAGATACTACTTCGAAAAGTCAGGTTGGGATCTCCTAAAGGATAGCTAGAATATAATAAAAGTAGCAACGAAACAACTTAACACTCCTTATTAATTATTTTTATAGCATTTAGCTATGCTTAGCAAATTATACTAAGAAACAGTTGAAAATATGGGACCGGTACGATTTGACTGCCCGGTCTTCTGACTGTACGGTGTGCAGAAGGTCGCAGATTCAAATCCTGCCGGTCCTATATCTTTAGTATCCTATACTTAAGATAGGAACAAATGAATGAACGTGACGTCAGGAAATGATGTAACATACTGTTGAGAAATTTAGGGTTGCAAGAGGCGACCGTAGCTGGTTGCTAAAGCGACTGCCCGGTGTGCAGAAAGTCGCAGGTTCAAATCCTGTCGGTCCCATATCTTTTTTAACTGTTTCTTAGTATAACTTAACACTCGTTTCGACGTAAAAATACTACTTACTTGCGTATTGTATCTGCAACGACACCACTTCATTCAGCAATCCGTTGTGCGATTTCGCCGCGTGGTCCAGAATCAGCACACGCTGAGAAGACAAAGCCTCAATATGTTTAAAATCATGAAACTGGGGCAAATTCTCCACGTCCCATCTCTGAAGCAGTTCTGATAATTCCAATCGATTGCTTCGAACCGAAAAGTAATCTTCGATATCTCTGAACATATGAAGCTTTTCGAGAATCTTGTAAATATTCTGACAATTAACCATATTCAGGTTGTGGCATAGCCTAGAAACTGCCAGCTTAGCTTGATTTAAAGGTACCAGTAGTTTATCTTCGAATTCAGGGGCGGGTTGGATATGCAAGCAATTCTTGAGACAAGCGTATTGGAACGCTTTCACAATAGATGTTTGATTGCAATATTTTTGTTTGTACTTTTCTTCTAGCTCTTTGGTATCTACAAAGTGGCTCCAGTCACCTGGAAAAACAACAATTATATGTAGTATAGCAAACGATAAAGTGGAACTGCTGAATGTAGCATCCTAATGATGGTGTTTACGAAAATGTACGCCACTAGTGTGCGCCATTTTGGCAAGAGGAGTCCTATCCCAATAATACGTTTGAGGATACCCTCAATTATTAAATCTCTACGTCTAAAACTTGCAGCTACCAAAACATTAAATATTCTTAAGATAGAATAGACAGAACTGAAAGAAAACTCATTTAAATTATAATTTATTATAAGTTTCGTTTGTTTTAAGTCTCTCTAAAATTTCTACTTAACTTCCCATCACATTTATGTGCTATTGGTCTCTAGATTATTGCCTCCTTTTATTATAATTATATTCTTAACAAATGTTATGTACGCCTGTCATATATACGCATATTAGAATCTCATTTTGTTTGTAAATGTTTTTGTTCCGAGTGTATAAATATGTTTACTGTTGGTGTACCCTAATAAATAAATAAATAATGAAAAAAAAACTGTATAAACTGGAATACTAACCAAGAAAAACTAGGCAATCATATTTGACGTCATTCAACTGGTCATTTTCCGGCAAAGACTTAATATATCTCAGCGCAAGATGGTGCATGCCAGACTTGTGCAACGACCTCACGACGCCATACTGCAGGTCTTGATCGGGTTGTGATCCACAGGACAATGCTATATCATGCAATAGCAAAGCGTCCGAGTACTGTCCCGTGTTGATGAGGTGCTTCTGCTTTTCCTTCTCTATGGTCAGGTGGGCAGTGCCGCAGCCTTCTATTGCGTCTATCTCGCCGATTGATACGTAACACTGAAAGTAGGAAGATTTCAAGATCAATATTCAATGCTTACAAATTAATGTTAGGCTAGTTTGACGTCACTCTAGTATAGATTATAAATTTATTTATTTTTACAATATTGATCTAAGGGTTTATGGCACTGTAGCCTTTTCGGAAACCGGCTTGTTCGGGAGCTGGAAGTCGTCTATCTTACGATGACTCTCGAAAACAGCCTATAGACATGGCTTAGCAGTGTGATGGGTCTATAGTTCTTCAATAGGTGTTGTCGCCTGTTTTGAATAAAAGCACCACCACGCCCCTGTGCCATGCCTCTGGCGTTGTACCTTCAATACCGCTTCAGTACCGCAGCGCAGCGAGACGGCATATTTTCCTACAAAAGAGATGCGCGCGCATCTTTTGACGCTTTCAACCGCAAGCTTAAATCTTTATAATCTATTAACTAACATAATAAAGAGAAACGGGTTTTATTTCTTGCTTATGACTATTCACATTTAAAATCACAGAACTGATTTAAAAACATATTTTCTATGTTACTCGGGAATAATCTATAGCATTCTCTAGGGTGCTATAAGTGCTATTGCACCGCCGAACGATCGATGCTTTTGACGTTTAAAGAAATAATGAGAGCGCACCACTGCGCTAGATCGATGTTGATGTAATAGCACCCTTAGAACGCTATAGATTATTCCCGAGTAACATCTTAATTTTATTCTTAATAATCTTATAAATCTTAATTTTATTCTCTATCTCTCTATCTTTAATCTAATTCATTTAATTTATTTATAGTTTAAATTTTTTAATGAAATATATTTTTTTGATGACTTGCTTTTTTGTTTATTATAAGCTAATGTATGTATTGTCTAATTGTTTTCATTAAAGTGCATGTTGTGCTCCTATAGAGGAGTAAGTAGTGTGACGCTTAGACTTGTACACAATGTATATCCTTTATTATAACAGTTTTCTCATATTTGAAGAGCCAAATAAATAAATAAGCATAGGCTATTTTTTATCGAGGTACCATGAGAGCGTCGCGGATGCTAGCAATAGCAACTATATAAAAATAATAGTTTAAAAAAACTAAAAAACACGCTTTTAAAGTACTTCTAACTAAAAAGTGAAAAATAATTCCTAATATAAGCTGAAAAAAGCGTGGGTTGCTCGATAGACGAAAAATATGGCACAGAGCGCCCCACGCTTTTTTCAGCTTATATTAGGAATTATTTTTCACTTTTTAGTTAGAAGTACTTTAAAAGCGTGTTTTTTAGTTTTTTAAACTAGTTTGGTTTATTTATAAGAGCGTTTTTTTTTTTTTTTTTTTTTTTTTTTTATATATATATTTTTAATTTTTTTTAACGAATTATTGCATTGTCATCGATCTTTGACAGGTGTGCAAAATTTGAATGAAATCTGTCCGTTTAAAGTGGGTCAAAATCGAGTCCAAAGGAGTCGGTTACATACAAACAAACAAACAAACAAACATACAGGTGAAGCTAATATAAGCGTGTTAAAATTATGAACCTTTCTAAATATCCTTTGCAGGTTTTCCCCACCCGGCAGAGTAGTGGTGGCCTCTGGCGACGAGGGCGACAATCCATCATTCTGGAACATAGCCCACAGCTCCCCGTAGTAAATGGCGGCCCAGTTCTGGTCTACCACGGCAGCCGCCCACGCTACCTTGTCGTACTCCAGCTCCAGGAAGTTCAAACTCTTCTTTGGACAACCTGGCCTGTGGAATTAGTAAAACTGTTGTTAACAAATATAATAAAAATAACTTGGTAAAACCACGATTGCACGTCTATTTCTTTTTTTTCTTTTTTAAATATAAATGACTCCCGCACAAGTAATATCTCCTGTGTCGTGGGGGTGTTTACAGACACTCATTTCCCACACACAAAGCACACTCAGAGTCAGAGCAAATCTTTGCGGATCACTCAAAGATTTGTCCCGTGTGGGGATCGAACCCACAACACCAGCGCAGATGAAAGCGGTCGCCGCGCAGATGAAAGCGGCGGGGCGACCGCTTTAACCACTACGCCAACCGTGCACTCACTATTAAATAATTAGTGTCAAATCCTAATACTTTTATGTAATTGTATTATTGTAATTTATGTGTAAAAGATAGTATTAAAAAAAATACAAATATGCTCATTTTCGTACTTTTCGACTCATTATTATAAGCGACATCTATAGGTTGACCGCTTAACTGAGACTTCGCCTGCGGGGTACAGGGGCGCGGGGGTATGGCGACAAAGGGGAATGAAACAGCTGCGGGCGGTGGGCAAATTTTTGTGATTGTTCATTCCGTTCGCTACATGACACCTTGTGAGAGGTACACATGTAATGATAATCTCAAGATGAATCGAAAAATCTTCAGACATAAAGTAAACAGTCAGTGCAAGCAAATGGCTTTTAACGTATACATAAATTTTAGAAAAAAGAAACTGGACCCAAAAAAAGTTTTGACTTTCTTACGATTTAATTATACAGGGTGTATTTTTGAAACGGGGCAGTAAGGGCAAGTACCTTAACCGTTGCAGTTACAGCAAAACGTTCTTAAAAGACCTTCCCTAACTTTTTGGGAAATTTTGAACTGCATTCACAGATTTTGTAAAAAACTTACAGTTAGCAAAAAAATGCAAAAAGTTCAATTTTTTTTTATGCCAATCGATTCTATTTCATGTGGGGATCAAAATACTCTATGGGACCATTTTAGCTTTCAGTACTAGAAAAGACAGAAATCACCAAAAACGTTTCCCATACATTTCGGCAACAGAAACGAATTTCTACGATGGTCTAACTTTTTGTTATGGCCTGGAAGTGGGTAGAATTGACTGTAAAGTAAATAAAAAGAATTTTTACCCTCAAATTTCGAATTTGATTCGAAAATCTGTGTGTTATACTTAGTTTCAGCTGAGAAACTTCGTATGAGTTATTAATTAAGGATTTTCGCTAAAATGTCTTCTAATCGTGAAAAAATTGACTTATTAGAAGCGTATTTTGTCAATAATCGAAATGCGGGAGCTGCATTAGTGTGGTACCGCAATAAGTATCCGTTGCGGCATGTGCCAACAAGAAAGGTTATTACAAATCTTTTGAAAAACCTGGAATTGCAGGGTTCTTTCAAAAGAAAGCGGCAGCCTCGTGTGGACATGGACACGGAGATTGCGGTTCTGACTTATGTCGAAGCATATCCAGAGGTATCGTCCAGGCAAGTCGCCCTTGAAGTAGGTGTATCCCACTCCCATGTGATTAAGATATGGAAGAAATACGGCTACAAGTGCTATCGATATGGGCGCATAGTTCAAGTGTTACATCCGGGTGATGATGTTCGAAGGCTTACTTTTTGCAGATGGCTAAGAGGAAAAATAAGCAGAGATCATGAATTTTTACATTACATACTGTGGTCAGACGAAACAAATTTTTCCAATAACGGTATGTACAACAGAAAAAATCACCACTATTGGTCCAAAGAAAATCCACTAAGAGTTACGGCAAGTCATAATCAGGTTCGCTTCTCATTCAACTGTTGGTGTGGTATAATGTCCAATCGAGTCATAATGGTGGAATTTTATGAAGGGAAACTGAATTCTGCCATGTATAATGAAGTCATTTTACACCATCTTGAAAACGAGAAGGACGAATGGCCCTTGTCGGAATTGCGAAAAGTTCATTTTCAACAAGATGGTGCTCCGCCACATAACAGTCACCTTTCACGTTCCAATTTGAGCCGCCTATTCGGTACACAGTGGATAGGTACACATGGTCCAACACAGTGGCCACCTCGTAGCCCCGATCTAACACCACTTGATTTTTTTTTATGGGGCTTCGTGAAAAACGAGGTGTATAAGACGACGTACGCCAGTGTTCAAGAGCTCAAGGATGCATTAATGACCATTTTACGTAATATTCATCCCAGAACATTATTAGCTGCCATTCGTTCAGTGCAAAAAAGGATAGACTTATGTATTCGTGAAAATGGAAATCATTTTGAGCAATTTATTTCATAAACCAATTTCTTAAATGTTTAAATGTTTTTTTTTATTTAAAAAAAGTTCAAAATTTTACCTGACCTATGAGTTTCGAGTTGATTTATCATATTTCCGTACGAAATGTATGGGAAACGTTTTTGGCGATTTCTGTCTTTTCTATTACTGAAAGCTAAAATGGTCCCATAGAGTTTTTTGATCCCCACATGAAATAGAATCGATTGGCAAAAAAAAAAAATTTTGAACTTTTTGCATTTTTTAACTGTAAGTTTTTTACAAAATCTGTTAATGCAGTTCAAAATGTCCCAAAAAGTTAGGGAAGGTCTTTTAAGAACGTTTTGCTGTAACTGCAACGGTTAAGGTACTTGCCCTTACTGCCCCTTTTCAAAAATACACCCTGTACATATGTTTAGATAAAAAATAGTATAATAGTTTATTCTCAATTATTTTATTTACGTACATAAGTTTATTAAAATTTTGTATCTTCTTAACTATTTTTCATTTGATAAATCACTATTTCTTTTTTCCTATGATGTCACATATCTTAGGAAATATCTTGGTACATTTCATCTCCTGTATGTTTCAATAAGTGCCCCCACCGCCCGCAGCTGTTTCAGTCCCCGTTGTCGCCATACCCCCGCGCCCCTGTACCCCGTAGGCGAAGTCTCAGTTAAGCGGTCAGCCTATAGTAGTGGCTGAGTTTCAGTTAAACTGTTTTACATTTGAGCCTTCCTCTAGATTCTAGAACCGTCTATTTCGTTTCATCATCTGGGCGACATCTAGTGGCTGAGTACCCCATTCAAGAAGAAGCGAGAGTTACTTTATCACAATAATAATATACGTTTTATTTTGAAGATCGCCATAATCGTAAATAGAGCAAGAGCTCGGGAACCCCAGACCTTCGTTAAAATGTCGTTAACATTATTTATCTAATTATTACCCAAATATTATATATAAAAATCAGCTTTTATACTATAACGTAAGTAAAATTATAATTTCATGAACAATAAGGGTGTCTGGCAAGCGGTTGACACGATGGTAAGTGTCTGGCAATTAATGACGTGATTTTTATTAATATTCTGAAGAATAACAAAAAATCACACTTTATTTAGATCGGTATTTTACACACCTGTAGTACCGTTTACCTGCCAAAGCCAGGGTAACCCAAACTTTATAATGGTCCATCGTTCTTACCTGTGTGCATGCGCTGACAAGTTTTCAGCTTTTATAAAATAACCAAGGTCTGGGGTTCACGGGCTCTTAGACTAAAATAATCGCCCAAGAAAAGATCGTCGATGTAACAGTCGGCTACACAGAAATCTAGACGAATAAAATGCTTACCGCATATTATAAAAGTTCCGTTGCACACGAACGAAGTCCACAATGTCCAGCATATATTGAACTATGGTCTTATGTCCATCCGTGAGCGTTTCAACAGCGCTGGTGGTTATATTGACATCGCCACTGTTCTCCAGAGAGTTGTCGAACGTTTGCTGATAGATGTAGTTGAATAACTTGTTGATATGCCCACCGACTGCTTTTATACGTGTTTCAGTTAAGCATTGCAGTAGTAAGCCTATAAGAGCTGGTAGTATTTGACGGCAAACATGAGACTGAAAATAAAGTCTATTTGAGAATAATTTAATATATTTATTTATTTATTTTACTTTAATTATAACAGTTGTTACACCAATTACAATAATTAAAGACAGATTAACATAATTAAATTAAGGATACAGATCATACAATATCATTTAAAGGAACATAAAAACATAAATAATACATCAATCTATTTCACAAAGCCGCAAACACACTGTAAACACATTTGGCCATCCATCCGCAAACAAATCAGTCAGGGTAGGCATCCAGGAGAGCGTTGAATGCAGAAAGTGTGCGTGGTATGGGCGACTTACACAGTGCGGCACGTTGGCACAGCAAATAGTACGTGTTTGCGATTGCGACGATAATTGTTTAAGGGTCATAAGAATAAAGGTTATTGATGAATCAATCTCAAAGTATGCACAAATCATCCCAAATTATTAAGATATAAATATAGAGCTCGAGGAGAGGAGAGGCGCGGACGTAGTGCAGGTACAACTCGATTTGTAAGGGTCATTCATACGAAAAGACGGCGGCCGCGACCAAACCTCGCCTCCATTGTTAGTGCCTTTTCGTGGTTGTCAAATATAATAAAAAATTAAAACATAACATAACATCACGCCTATATTACCCAGAAGGGTGAAGCAGACGTTTACAACACCCACATTTTTCCTGTTATGTTTAGGTCAGCAACCGAGCACAATTCCAACTCCGTGCTGCTATTGTGAATTTCCTGACGAGAAGTTCAAAAATAACACTTTGTCCGACCCGGAAAATCGAACCTTAGGCCTCGCCGTAAGAGGCGCATGCGCTAACTACTAGACCATCGAAGCAGTCGCTAACCACTAGACAATCGAGGCAGCAATATAAAAAACAATAAAATATCGAAAACAATTACCTTCAAAATACAAACTTCACGCAAGTTAGTAACGTAGTTCGTAGACGAATTAACAAACTGCAAAAGAGTGCAAGTGACCTCCTTCAGCCAATCGTCCTTGTTCTTGCTGAGGAGAGCGTTCAAGAATATCCCGTCAGGAAACATGGTGTAGTACTCTTCGAACTTCACGCCGTTCACGTGCGTGTCGTTCGTGCTTATGCTCTCTGAAGATAGTGGCTTTAAGATTTCTCTGTCAATGTCTTCCAGTCCTGAAAATGTGATCAAATGTTTGCAATTTCAATTTCAATTCATTTATTTCATAACAATATAATCATTGTGTGGAAAATAACTTATCACTAAAATTATAATTAATCACATTAATAAATACATTACTAAATTGCATTAAAAAAAATAAATCATATATACCTAGATTACAATCATAATACACATGTCAATACAAATTAATTAAATAATGAGGGAATAATCATTATAAAATGTCAATAAAATCAAACTCTATCTTATTACCTTACAATTACAAATCATTAATCAAATACAGAACACGTTCTAAAATAAAAGGATGCCGAAAGAATGAGTTAGTAACGTCTATCAGTTATAGGATGAGACAATAGAAATAATAGGACGACTGAATGGCGGAGTGGGTAGTGTACCCGCTTACGACGCCGCGGTCGCGGGTTCGATTCCCGCTTAAGACAAATCTTTATGCGCATGAACATGAGGGTTTGTCTTAGTCTGGGTATTTCTAGTATAATAAGTATCTATGTATTTACAAAAGAACGGCTATAGCTAATAAAATGGTTTTATTTATATGTCACCATTCGGTACGAATCAGGGATGTTAAGGAGCTCCGTAACCGTAACCGAAACTATCGGATATCGATATAATATCGATATTATATCCGATATTATACGAAACAAAAGTTTCGTATAATATCGGATAGGGGCGGAGCCTAATTGAGATTCGTTATTACAAGTTGTTTTGATCGGCCGGCCGTTATTATTAATTTTATTATATAAATATTTATTATTTATTGCATCATCCTATTGTTCAGCTGTCAAACTGAAGCGCCTGCCAGTTGACTTAGCATTGTACGTTCCGATACCGCTTCTGAACGCTAGTAGTCGAGCAGCGTCGATAGAAAATAAATTTTATTATTGCGATTAAACGCTGAGAGCCGCTAAAACGCGATGCAAAATCGATTCGCGTATCTAACTATAGGATTTCAAATTCAAATTTAAATTCAAATCATTTATTTCATAGGCCCCAGGAGGCGCTTGAACACGTTAAAACATTACAAGCAATGATATCTTATATACAAAATACTCGTGTCACATTGTTAGTTACCTTACTCCTCCGAAACGGCTATACTGATTTTTATTAAATTTTATATTCATATTTAGTAGGTCTGAGACTACTAGACAATTTTTTTTGATTTTATTTTTCTATAAAGTGGCATTAAAAAATACATACAACCCTTAATTTTTACCCTTTTATCACCAACCCATATTTTCAATAGCCATTTTAGTAATTTAATCATTTTTCATCCCGCTCGATAACTGATCAAATTATCGTCTTTTTTGTAAACTTAAAATTAATTCTAGGTAGGTAGTTAATAGAGTGAACTCTATTAACTATCTACCTAGAATTAATTTATGGCAATACAACGTTTGCCGTGTCAGCTAGTAAAAATAAATTATAAGTAATACTAAATTATACTAATTACAATGATTTGAATAACCGAGGGTTAGATTAATTTTAATCAAACTGTTTAGAATCAGATTAAAATCAATCCAAGTACCAACCCCGATGGGTATTGCATCATGAGAAGAGCAAATATTTTGAGCAATAAACTATTAAATAAATGGTTAAATAAATTCCAGACATACCAGTAATATCATCAACATCTAGGCACTTCAGCAAATTGATCAACGTTTCAGCAACCTCATTGGTGACACTGGGATCCTCGTCGAAGAAAACTTGCAGGAGAGCCTTTATAGTCACTTGCGCGAAGTACTGCACTGGGTTGACGTTGGTTATGCCATCGGTACTGGCTGGAGGGGCCGTCACCAAAGTCTTTAAGTCGTATGAACTGATCTCCGACAAACAGTTACAGGCTTCTATAACAGTCTGCAAATATAAGACACAAATGAGCACAACTTTAGATAGATAGAGAAAACTTTATTTGCACATCAAATTTGTAAAAAAAATACAAATATATAGGTACTTAATACTATAACGTACTAAGGGCGGCCTTATCGCTTGACGCGATCTCTTCCAGGCAACCTTAGGATGGACATAATAGAGATTCATTATATAGATATAGATTTCAATATTATTATTTTTTTTCTACGACAGGACGGACGTGTAGTCCACTTGATGGAAGGTAGCAACTAAAACCAGCCCAATAACATTAGGCTCAGCTTCAAGACTAACAGATTTAGCTGAATAATAGTATTTTTCGCGAACGTGTGCCATCAAACCGACACAACCTAGTATGAGGTGATATAATATTATAGATAGATATATAGATAGATAGATAGATAGAGAAAACTTTATTTGCACATCAAATTTGTAACAAACATACAAGGAAATAGGTACTTAAAACTATAACGTACAAAGGGCGGCCTTAGCGCTTGACACAATCTCTTCCAGGCAACCTTATGATGGACATAATAGAGTGGATATTTGCGGTAGTTTAATGCAATGGATTTGTTGTTTTTTTTTTTGTTAGATAGTCTTGGTGTCAGACTTTCTGGCATCTGACTACCCGTTGCGAATGCCATAGATCAATTGGTAACCGGAACCGACAGCTCAACGTGCTCTCTGAGGCATGGACAAAATTTTCATTATGTTAAGATGGTCAACAATCCTACGGCATACCGCGTATAGCATCGCTTAACTTGTAAGATCAATCGGTCCACTCGATTTCGACTTAACACGAGCAAACTAGTGGACGCTTTTAGGGCCCTTCTAGTCATGGGCGTTATTAGATATTTTTGGTAACCAGTATTACACCGGTATGGTGATACAATACCGGTATAGACAACCGTTGCCGAATACCGGTGTTTTAGGTACAGTTACTAGTTATTCTAGCTATAGCGTTTACAAACGTTTTAAGCTAAGGTTGGTATTATTTGGTATTTTGGTATCCAAGTTAGTTGCCACCACTTTTTACGTTATCCAATGTCCGATATGATTATTATGATTCGACGTGTGAGTGAGTACGCCCCCGGAGCAGAATTATTTTGGCGATTTTCCTACATGCTTTTTTTCTAGGCTTAGATCTAGGCCAATTTTTAAATGTAGTTTTAACTTTTAACTAAACTTTAAACCTAAATTGTACCTATTTTTACACTTTTTAAACCACTAACTCACTTATCTTGTTATACTTAATATTTACAACAAATCAATCGTCACTTTAATGAAATAACAGTACTTTACAGTACTTACTACTCACTCACACCCGAATCAAAGGCAACAAAATAGGCAGCTCGTAATCATTAAAAACAAAGTATTTGAAAGTATACTGCGTTGAAAACGACCGCACAGCCAAAAAATGCCGAATGATTATGTAATAATAAGTATCATAACAAACAAGCCACTCAAGGCTACTCTAGCGAGAGCGACCGCACTCGTTTACAGTTTGATTAAGTCGTAGCGCAATAGATATAAGGTCGTCTTTGGCTTATAACAATAACCTTGAATGGTTTGCGTTTGCGCCGCTCTCGCCCCATTTCTTTTATGCATGCAATATTATCACTTGTAAGAGAGAGATAGATAAGTTAGTTAGTTTTTATCAGTTGCGTGGATTCAGTTGGTTTTGGCTGTCAGTTATTTAGTTATCAGATATGATGTGGGTTCGGTTTTCAAACTACGTTGACGCGGGGACGCAGTGATTCGGCATGGCTATTCTGTAAAGATGACTAATTTCCAGTCGATTTCGAAAGCAATTAATAATTTCGTTTGAAACCGGTTCATCTCGGATTTAGTGCATCCTTATTTCCATACACATACGGTTGATAACTGCTTGGCAAAAAAATTGACAGCTTGCCAGTTACTATCCTCTTGCAGGTTTGACAGCTTTACAGGCAAGTAACGCAATTTCTTATATCAAAATCGGAAACTGGTCATGGAGCAGTTTCTTAGTAATTTCTTGTACTTTGGCGAGATAAAATAATGATATTTAAAAGGTTTTTTTACTTCAGATTAACGTTATACATCAAATCAATAACTGTTTAATACTATGTATGTCATAAAATACTAATTAAATACGTAATGCAATAGAATTTAGGTCATATTATTTTTAGTCATATAACTCGAGATTTTTCATACGAAAACTTATAAATACGACAAGTAGTAGCACGAATTATGGCAGTCTGGGATATAAAAAGCACTTAATGAAAATAATGTATCTTCAAAATATTGAAACAATAATATTATGTAGCTAGGTTAGAGGCTTCCTCTTTCTCGCCAAACTAAACAAATTTTAATGAATTCTGGCACACGGGTAAGTGCTTTTTATGGACGTAGTTCAAATCTAGTTACATACTTTAATAAAAAACGAAAAACCTGATTCATTCCATTTCAAGGATGGTGGAGACCTTTGCCCAACAATGGGACAATACAGGTTATGCACCAGATAATGTAACTACTTACATTCTGTATTCACGATTATTATTATTTATTTGGAGTTTACAATTATAATTTCTTATGTACGTAACGTAGTGTCTATGTCTATGATAATTATGTGAGAGAAATAAGAATATATTAAAGAAAAATCAGAAGTTTTGAAAAATTTTATTATTTCACAGAATTTCAGGAACATTTATTTTCTTCTAATGTTCGCTAGGCTTGCACTGATGAAACTTAAGTCTAAAAAATGTTTAGCTCTGAAATCAACCGCCGCTATCATCTTATCATAATACTATTATAATATAGGTGTGCTATATTCGTGTATTGCACCTGAAAGACAAAAAACATTACAACACAAATGAGAGATATGTGATTTCATCGTGTCACGGAGGACTAAGTAGAAATTATAACGCATACTCACTGTTTCTAGTACATAGCAGTAGCAAAGAGTTAAAATCACATTTATATATCGTTTTTATAGTTGTCTTAAAATATTATCTCGATCTTTGATATTTGTTTTGTATTGAGGATAACTTTTTTTTCCATTACATCGCGTTCCATTCTTATTTTATTTAATTTTAAGCACTCGTTTTACACTAAAGAGAAAATCTCTCCGAAAATACCTCTTACCATAATGACTTATATTGTGTTTGTTGTTATAATGTGTTCAGTTTTCTTTTGATATAATCAGTTATATAATTTGAATTTTATTGTTTGAATTTGTTACTTTCTTAATTCAGTTCAAAGCTATTTATATGCTTTTTGTTGTAATGAAACGCTCCAATTTTTTTTGGTAAAAGACATTAGATGCCACAGAGTAAAAATACATTTTAGTAGGTGTCAACAAGAAGGTTTTATCAATACAAATAATACTAATAAAAATAAATAAAACTAACATCATAAGTATATTTGCCACTGAAAGATAAGGTCAACTACGTGATATAAAATTCTAGAATAATGGATAAGTATAATATAATTTCACTAGGGTAAAACATTAAAATGAAATAAAATTGGTACTTACTAATAAAATATGAATAATTGCACAAACAACAAACTGAACTAGCTAATTACTCCTAAAGGCACTTTAATTAATATTTAACAATGATTTTTTATTTGTTTTTTGGACCTAAATAAATATTTTTATTTTCAATTTACTAGGTGCAGCAAAAAGGAAAACAATTTTCTACGTACTCTAAATGTAAAGAATTGTCCGCCAGTTTTGACGTTCAATTTTTCTTTTGCTCATGCACGCTTTTTTAATATTTTTTTTGTCTCAATTCCAGATAGACAATAAAATAATAGACAAATTTAGTGTTTTTTGTTTTATTTTATTACGTGTGAACGAAGCATACATTTGAGGAGAGTAATTTGATTGCGTTATGTCAAAAATGCGTGTTTTGACAGTAACTATTACTATTTGACAGTAACTATTACTTAAGAAACCAGAAATTATATCTGTTTGACAGGAATAATTACTTTTTGACAGAAACTATTGCAAAAGAAATCACAGTCATCTTTAGGGAATAAGTCTACGGTAGTTACTTCATAGTTTCATACTAATACCTGATAACCGTTGGCAACTATTTTAATACCGATACGGTACATTAGAGAGATGATAACCGTTTTCAGTTACGTTTTGGTATAGCGGACACATGACTAGGCCCTTCTAATCTCACCATCTAATTGGCACTCAGTAGTGACACTTCAATTTTAAGACAGAAAAAATACAGTCCTTTTAATATTAGAGAAATAATTGCATACCTTTTCTTCGTGTGTTGACTTAATTATATTACATAGCGAGTGAGTGAATTGATGGATCAAACTAGTCTCGCAATCTTCTGAAAATATTTTAGTTTCCAACTCTTGGTACAACTTGTGAATGTTTCTCTTATTGCTTGTCAAGAATTGGCGGATGTTCAACAACGATTCGTGGCTACAAAAGAAATACAATTTAAAAAAAAATAGTTCATTATTATAGTACAACACTTTCGTTATTCGTCTGAATCTAAATCGATATTAGCGCGATAAAATTCATTCGGACCAGCTTTGGCTCAAAGGCCAAAGCGTTTCGGGCCCAAGGAAAATATAACTCATTGCGACAAAATATAAAAAAAATATATATATTTGATAATATTCTTCTTCAATGCCTTTTTACATATCTATCAATATTTATTTTAACAGTCGTGATGGATAGACACATTTCTAGAATTTATCGCAATGCGTTATTGCGATATCTGATAAGTTAACTCTATAAATTTCATACCTGTATGGGGAAAAAAAATGAGCTGTTTCATCAACTATAAGAACTTTCATACCTGGGCCGATTCAAGCTGATTTTGTGACCTTTCAACTTCTCTTTGAACACCGTCAGGTTCGCGCATCGGCCATTATCCAACACTCCTTGAGACATGGAACTGAGGAAATCTACCACATCCTCACTCTCCTTCAAATAATCCTTCATATCATTCAACAAGTAATTAAAAATCGACGAACACTCTTGTTCAAAACCAGCTTCCTTTTTAATAATCAAGATAGGTAGTAGTTCTAAGAGAGATTTTCTCATCACCGTCGCTTTTAGAGGCAGTAAGTAATCTAAAATAATTTTTAATCCTCTGACGAATACAATCATTTCGTTTTTTTCAGTGCATTGCTTGATAGCCTGGGCGAAGCTGGTGCAGGCGTAGTTTGACATGAACACGTCTGAAGGCAACCCTAAAGGTATACATTTCAAAAACGTCACATATGAGTATAGCGCGAGTATTTTCCATTCAAATATGCTCTCTTGAATAACAGCTTTCCATAGCTTGAATAGTATTTTGAATATTGTTACTGTTTGTTTCTCACAGAGGTATTGGATGACGTTTTCATCTATGAGGCTCTGTAAAAAAAAAAAAAACATAAAATTGCGCTGACATAGTCCATGCTGTCGTTGCTATCTAGCGATGTAGTCGCACTATGGTTCTATATCGGTCTCAGACTATCGATATACAATTTTGTCATAATTGTGAGATAGTTCTAATACATATATTTACTCACACAAGCACAGCCAGTCTCCGAACAAATCTTTGCGAATCACACAAATTTGCTTTATGTGGGGATCGACCCACAACACCAGTGCAGTAGAAAACAGCGAGGCGACCGCTTTAAACACTCTACACCACACATGCAGACAATATATAAAATATATATATATTCAACACTGTAAACACTTCAGTTCTTTTATCATATTGCACCTACCCTTGCTTTTCTCTGCACCACCCAAGGTTGACTGTTAGAGAATGCCACTAGGCAAAAGTCCGCCTCTGTACTTAAATATGTGCAAAAGTTTAAATAAATAAAATAAATATATAATAAAGTAAAAAAATAAATTTATGCATCCATGTTTCTGCCTGGTTGACTCGATCGAGTTGCTTAGCGTTTCCGTTTATGTTATTTGTTTACCCACATTTTTGTTTGTTATTTTGTTTCTTATCCATTACCCACCTACTTTGTGCGCTCTAAAATATTTAATTTAGTTATAAATATTGTTTCTCAGTAAGTGAATTATGTAAACAATTCTTTTTGAGAAATAAAGTGATTCTAAACCTAAAAAAATATATAAGTGCCTCGGAAATGCCGCGGGCCTTCCTAGACTGAATATAAATTCCTCCCTAAAAGACAAGCTGTTAAAATATTGATATTTTGCTATTGATATCAAAAGATCATGAAAAAACTTACTCCAAAGTATTCGAGTATAGACATAAAAATCCTCTTCGGGTAAAAGTAGGATTGTTGTTGCTGCGTCAGTGTGATATCAAACATTAGTTCAGTATCCTCATAGTCTCTCATATGAGCCGCCGCCTGTAGTAACAGTTCACTCATATTTTCTACAAACAATCCACTCCATCGCGTATTTCCTAATGTATCACATATTCCCTTCAACATTCTTTGAGCATTTTTCAAAGATCTTTTGAATTCCGTTCGTCTGTCAGGCGGATAAAATTCTATATCATAATTTGCGCTTACTATGTACGGTATACATAAAGCGTTGATGTTTGAGAAGCACGCCTGTAAAAAAACAAAGATCCTTACTTTGGACACTCAACTTATAACCTATAGATACTTAAACTCATCTTGGCTCTTGAATATGTGTGTGTGTTTGTAAATATGCAGCTTTAAATTGTATTAGTGTGCACGTACCCGACTACTGTCGCACCAATCCGTGACCGCCGTCACGCACACAAAGACTCGCGCGCCAAGATGATTTAACTAACTAGTATTTAGGATCAAGGATGTAAGAGCAATTATTATTATTATTATATATGAAACAAACTAGCAGCTATTAAGCTGATACGTGTGAGTCTTGTGATTTGGAAAATTTGTCCAGTCTATTTTTAAATCTATTCACTGTGGGTGCCATAACAATGTTTACTGGAAGTCTGTTCCATTTCATGGCAACTCTATTTGGTAGGTATTATTTCATAGGATTAAGCTTTGATAGTGTCTGACAAATTCTTAAAGAATGGCCTATTAAGTGATTGTTTTGGTTTCTTACATAAATATCGTCAAACATATTAACATCATAATAGTTAGTTAATATTTTGATGTCTCGATCAAACTTACTTTTTGTCTGCAGTTTTCAGCAGTTGTAAGGCCAAGGTCACAGACTTATAAATACAGCAACATAAAAATTTCGAGCATGCTTTAAAAAGATTATGGTGTCTTAAATTTTAATTACTTACTTCAAGTATATTTTCTACGGTCTCCGAGTGCATATTGGCCACATACTTCAATATATCACTGTCGGCCACCTTGCCATCCTTCTGCCACAGTATCTCCCCAGCTATCAGCCACCCCTTGTGGTACTCTATCAACACATCCAAATCATCATATCCAAATAACGAACTCGGGAAATCGTGCATGGAATGGTCTTTAGAAAACCAAAAATGAATCACAGATAAGATATGAGTGTTTAAATAAGTCCTGAGGTCCTCAATGCCTGCACTGTTCACTATTTTGTGTAACACCTTCGCAACAATGTGCTTGTCTAGAAATTTAGTCTTTTGTAAGTGAATAATTTCGAGGATTATGCTCTGGATGGCTGATTTGTTTGATTGCGCAAGGGCGAGGAAGCAATGGAGGACAGTGCACGTCCTGTTTGCTGACTCATCTTTAAGACTTGTCTCGTTTCTGTCGTCTGACACCTGAAAATATTATTGAAAATACTTGTATATAAAAACAAATACAATCAAATTTGTTTTACTAATAAGACACGTAGGTATAGAAGCATTATTGGAAAATAATTGAAATACACACTACATAAACTAAGTAAAAAACTTACATCAAGTAAAAATATCGTCTTCAATTCCGCTGCGAATTGTTCGATATCATTCGCCAAAAATGTATTCATCAGCTTCAATAGGTAACAGCAGTATAATCGCAAGCTATGAACATTGCCCTTGATTTTATTAATAAAGGCATTTTCAAATGCTCGGTCTATAGCATCGTTTTGTTTATTGTTTAATACAATCAGTTTGGCAGCACACTCGTACACGAGACAAGCAACCTTCGGCGGGTAATAGCTATCAGCACAAAGCTGCAAGTAGCTCTTGATCATGATAAAACAATTGTTCTTAACAATGTCCGTAATACATAACTTGTCGATAATATTCACCAAGACGTTAAGGATCCCATATGATGCTTTGGAATTTTTGTATAGCTTTTGGCACATGCATTGCATCAATGTGAAAATTAAACCTGTAATTGAGATTAAAAATTTATATTTATGCCCAGTCTCAGAGACATTAGATAAATCTTATTGGCAGGATATATCACACTATCTACAGGATATAACACACATAAATAAAAGTGACAGCTATGTAACTTGTGTTACTTTTGTTTTAGGTCAGGTTATATTTTATGGGGCGGATCAGACCTTGCCGGAAACTGGCCCTATTAATAATTGAAACTGACGTGAGTTTGTAACATTATTAAAACTACGAAATACGAATCTTACTCACGTAATATTGGTCTATTTAGTCGACCGCGGTTTCATTTATACATTTAGGCATTTTCTAGAAAGTGCGACACGTCGCGCCTGAGTCGCAGCGAGTCTTGCACTGACTAAACCACTGTCGACTAAATATACCAACATTACGTGAGTAACAACCGCATGTTCATAATTTTAATTATTATAATATTAAACATAAATTGAATTACATATTTATATAACCAATGATAATTACCATAAGGAGGATTTTCTACTTTTGAATCTATAAGCATCTCCATACATTGGAAAATGCATTGTAAATCTGTGTCATAATTGTAAATACTCGCATCTAGAATGAGTTTTAATATTTCTTCTCGATAATCTGACTCTTTTCTACAGTAAGCAGTCAGCATATAGAAACAGTTATGTTTCAGTGCATCGAAATTCAAATCATCCTCATCTCCTTCGATAGATATATCGTTATCCTTAATTTGTACTTCAGCATGTAAAATGTTATTGATACCATGGAACAAATCACAGTCGATATTGGAGCGCAGTTGGCCAGCGAGTAGGCTATCGAACTCTGCGAGCAAAAGATCTTTCACGAGTTGAAGAGCTTTAATTTTCGTTGGGATTTGTACATCACGCTCATTCTGAAGCATAGTATTCAACGCTGCAAACATAGGCGCCAATATCCTTTTCAATAAAGCGAATAAATCCATAGATTCAACGTCATCGCTAGTTTTAATATTATACTTTAGTAGTACATCTAGGTATGACACAACAACATTGACTAATTTAATACATTGCAGCAGAGTGTCTTTTTGACGTAGCTTTGGGATAGCCTCAATGAGAGTCGTTTTTATGTAGTCCTGTACTTGGTATTCCACAACAGCAACTGTTTCGATTTGACCAACTTTTCTTTCTATTTCGACTTGAGGTTTCGGGATATCAATTTCAAATTCGCTGAACAGAATACATTTTTCATTGGAATCGAATAAAATATTCCTTAATATTTGGTACTCTGAATCGGTAGTACATGTTGGTGTTATATTAACATTCTCGTTGGCAATTAATTTGAGAATTAATTCTGTGGTGTGAGTTACACAAATAGACGAGAGGTCAGCGGCTATCAGCCATGAGAAGCATTTGGCTCTGATATCGTCATCACTGCATTTACTATAGCAATATTTGTAAATTTCACTCAACGTTCTCACACTATCAGTGCTTACTGGCATATCAGTTTCAAGGTAAAGTTTAATCAAATGTTGAGCCTGTGGGTACTTCACTGTGTCCGGTTGTAACAACTGTTGCATAATCGTATGGATAGCTTTATGTGAGGCGTTTGTTGTGGTACAGTTTCTGAAACAAAGTTTTTTATGTGATTAAAAATGAAGTATGTAGTACATTACTGTATGACATTTTGTAAGTGTACTAGAGATTTGCTGTACGGAGACAGTCAGTTTATCATGACCTTTTTTCATGTGCTGTTTGTTATATTTATTTTATAATACCATTATTATGCTGACAGTCAGCATTATAAACTTTGAATGTATCTGCAATAAGGAGTGAATGGGTACTGTTCTTATTTCAAGGAGTGAATTGGCACTTATCCCTTATCAGGGGAGAATCTTGAGGGAAGAACGGGCTCGTAGCCGAAAAAAATAATATATATATGCTAATAACAAATAAAAATATTACCTGATGCAAGAGTTCCACAGCGATATTATTGTGTTATCATATTCCTCACTTTTATACGTCAAGCTGCTCAAGTTTTGTACTACCAGACAAGTGAGCTCTTCAAACACA
The DNA here is from genome assembly GCA_905147285.1 of Hypena proboscidalis. Taxonomy (NCBI): domain Eukaryota; kingdom Metazoa; phylum Arthropoda; class Insecta; order Lepidoptera; family Erebidae; genus Hypena; species Hypena proboscidalis. The sequence continues at coordinate 8,401,918 of LR990130.1, forward strand.
TCCCATTCTATATTACTTGTGTTGTTAGATAATATTGTTTGGAGACTGTTTAGTAAAAAAGAGTAATCGTTTGCAGATATGCTTGGGCCGTATTTCTTTACGTAGATGTGTATTATTCCCATCCTAAAAAAAAAACAGACTATTTTTTATTCTTTTTTTTATTAAAAAAAAAAATCTACATCCGCACAAGGAAATAATAGGGTGTTCACGAGCATACATTTCACACGCACAAAGCACAACCAGAGTCTGAACAAATTTTCGCAGATGACACAAAGATTTGTTCCATGTGAGATACCGTCACAAAATTTAATGGCTCTCAAAATAAAGATTGTGACAACCTATATTACCCAAAAGGGTGTGGAAGAGGTGTACAACACCCACATTTCACCTGTTATATTTAGGTCCCATTGGATAAAGGGTAAGCCTAACGCCATCCACCGGGCACAATTCCAACTCCTTGCTGCTATTGTAAATTTCCTGACGGAAAGTTCACAAATAACATTTTTGCCCGACCTGGGAATCGAACCCTCGCAGTGAGAGGCGTATACGCTAACCACTAGACCATCAAGGCTTTATAAATTGTTTTAAAAAAAAATTGGTCTTTCAGTAAAATGTTTTATCTACATTACTTAAGATACTTGCCCACCATGTGGCATCGCCGTGGGACACCCTGTATGCATAGTATTATGTAATATTGTATAAAGGTATGTTACCATGGTATATGGTTTTGCTGCAACTCTGCCACAAGATCGCCAAACACTTTGTTCCTATTGAAATTCAACCTTAGTCTCTTTGCTGCACTTTCATCAATGTCATTTCTTTCCAGCAGTTTAAATATCTGTAATTTTATATTAACCAATATTCAGTCATTTGGTCACACACATGTGTACATGTAGATCACATGTGTGTGATCCAAAATCATAAAGTTGCAAGATGACTTTGTCAGAAATAAAGAGTAGTCTATGCAATTCTCCAACTACCTTCTGAATACTGATTTTTATCAAGACAGGTTCTCTGATTTAGCTAAGAGAGTGTCACAGACAGACTAAGTTCTTTTGCTCGTTATTATTAGTATAGACTAAGTGTGAGTGATCTTTGTGAATTATCTGATCAATCATAAAAAATCAGAAATATATTATAACATTAGGTATACTAGTTAAGTGCATTGCTGTGTCCTGTATAATATGTTTTAAACCAATAAAATATGATATTAAAAATATTTTTTACCTGATAATGTATGGCAGCAGCCAACTTATAAAAATATGAATGCTTTTGCGATATTTTATCATTTTGACGTCTAGCTTTTTGCATGTAGCTCACTTCTAGACATAAAAGTTCAGTGATACTGTTCAACTCTTTGTTCCACTGATCCCAGTTGTTAGCCAGGCTTCCTTCTTCGTGCTGTCGTCTGCCGTTTGGGTGGTGGAGCTCTACACTTAGGTATAGTAATTTGAACAGTATTATCTGAAAAATACGACAATCTGTTACTTATTTAGATATTTCACTTTTAGAGCTTAGCAGCAAGTGCTAGATCTGGATCAGAGACAGTAACTAAGGGACATGACCACGAGGGATGAGGTTCAATGGAACACCACCTCTACAATAAAACCGTGGAACACATCTGATTATGGCTTACAGCCGATTGCAGATAAAATTTAGAAAAAAACTTTTAGAACTTGGTATAAAAGGAGTATTGAATAATGAGGGTGACTTGAACTTGCTATGGTTGAATTCATTATTTATGTGTTGATTTGAAGATTCAAAGTTTCAAAGAACTTTATTTGCATAAAACACAGTTACAATTACAAGTTGTTGTTATATATCAGGTAGGTACAGCATGTTTTGCTCTTTAGTTGAGAGTGTGCAAATATTTAACACATCAAAATTACATGTCATAATCATTATTGCATGCAAATATTAACTTAAACTTTGCTTGATTTGTAATTTTGCTTGGATTAAGCCCCAAACTAATTTATTTTCTTCAAAAACATGAACCAATAGTGGAGCTTTGCTTAGATGAAACATTACTATGACAATGTTGTCAGGAAACCAACAAGTTTTTCCGTTTCTTGACTATTTTGTCAAGCTGTACAGAGAGACACTACAAAGGTTAAGCTATACAATGACTGATGGTTTTTTGAGATGTCTTGCAAAAATATTTGATAACAGTGGTATCAAAATATGTGTCAAAATTCTTATTGAAATGTAAGTCAAGGCTAATTGAAAAATGAGTCTGGTAGTTTGACATCACACTGAAATATAAATCTCAGTAGTGTCTACAATGTATGGAATTTGACAGGCTCTTCAAATCTTCTGTAACAGTTTCAGTAGCTAAGATTGATATAATAAATAATTATACAAAAAGTTAAACTACATTACCTTTTTCTTCTGATCCTTATTTTGGTCGTAAAATTTTAATACTGATGGTAATAGAGTTTCAACGAAATGGCACATTGTTAGGCGATATTCCGCAGTCAGCTAAAATAAATTCAATTTAAATTGTAAATCTTGCAAAAAAACAAGTACAAAAAATATTTATTTCAGGGGATGGAGAGTAATTTACACTGTATATTACAGTGTAAAGTACTATCAGCAAAGTTTAATGACCCATTAAACAAACATTTCCTTTGAAATTTATTTTATATACATATTTTTTTTTTTACATTAGATAGAACGCCCAAAGCAATTACACCATCCAATGGTCAATGACTAGGCCAAATACACACATTCACTCACACAATCACACCCAGTCTCAGAACAAATCTTTGCGGATCACACAAAGATTTGTCCCATGTGGGCATGTGGGGATCGAACCAACACCAGTGCAGTGGAGAGCAGCGACGCGACCGCTTAAACCACTACGCCACACGTGCAGACAAAATTATCGATAAGTTTGACATTTGTTGATAGAACAACCAAATTTAGAATTAAGTGTTAGAACAACCAAATTTAGAATTAAGTGTTAGAACAACCAAATTTAGAATTAAGTGTTTTGAAACGTCTTTACAAAAATAGTATGTATTATGGTGGATCATGATTCTTCTTTGTTGATAGTACATCCAAATTAAGTGTTCTCTGTTGAAAATTAAATATAACTTTAAATTAATAGATATTCTACAGTTGCTAACTGCTATTTATAATAATCAAGAGAACTGTAAGCTCATTTGCTGTTCTTTTAAAAAAAACAAAGCTTACCATTTCCAAGAGTAGTGTAACAACTTCAGTAATAACATCTTGAACTTTTTTATCATTTGAAATGTTCAAAAAGTATTTCTCTAGTAATGTCAGGCAATCAATGACTGGTCCAACAAATTGGGAATTTTCTTTGCCACATTTTAATACAAGAAGTACTAGTCTCAATTTAGTAAAATGGTCTAACATAGAAATGTTTGAAGAACATGCAGAGACGGAAACTTCTAACAAACCTGAAAGCAATGTAATTTAAATGACAATGGGTAATTATGATTTTATTTTTTTTTTTCTTGGGGCCATCAATCAAACATGGCTTTGTAGGTCTTGTTATATATTATATTTACTTATTGTTCTATAAATGCGAAAATATTTTTTTTGTGTAGCTAAGTAAGGTTTCAGATAATATTGATTTTTTTAATGTCATAAATTATCTCCTTTGTTCAAAATAAGAAACGGATTTAAAAATAATCTACAATTTATAATTTTAAATGTAATGCAATAAAGTTCATTTTGCAATGCAGTGACAATTCAAATTGAGTTGCAATGGATAGTAATCTTTACTTTATTTCCGCTTCAGTTACATCTTTTGAAATAAGTACATTTGTCATAAAAAAAATTATACTGTAGAAAAGTTGCTCCAAAAACCATTTCGGAGCCACACATACACACATATAATTTAATCTCTGGCTGCTTAAGAAAAAATAAAGCCCAAACTACCATACAAGACTACTCATTGTCCTTTGTTGAGACATTAATAAGTAGTGGTCCTTTAGATATATGGATACAGACAAAAATTCACAATAAACAATTACATACAGAAAAAAAAATGTATTTGTAAGACTTTCTTACTCTAGTCTTTATCCAATACCTTTCATGAACAGTAAAATACAGTTAAAGATAAAACTTTTCCAAACTCTGTAAAGCCATGCCAGCATTTAGGGCTATTAAATATTATCCTTTTAAAGAATTTCGTCATAAAAAAAATTAAGAAGCGCTGGCATTGCAATAGATAGATAGATAGATAGATAAAAACTTTATTTGTGCATAAGACATAGGAAATACATTTTGTACGAAAGTTTCAATTACAATATATGCACAAAGGGCGGCCTTATCGCTTAACGCGATTTCTTCCAGGCAACCTTTGGATGGACATTAGTGTAAAAGATTTACAGAAGGTAGTTTTAGACAGCAACGAAAAAAGAGGAAAGAAATAATAATAGGTATAATACTAAAATAAGTTAATATGCTATTTTTATTATAATACATATGATATATAACAATATAATATAATAATATATACATATATATATATATACATAAACATATACTAATATAAATCCAATATAATACATACAGTTTCAAGGTGTATTATTTTGATAATGGTCGTAAAGCATTTTCTTGAAACAATACAAACTTTGCGCTTGTCTGATCGCAACAGGCAACGCATTCCACAAGCGAACGGATTCAACTGTGAAAGACTGGTCATAAAAATCTGTGGAATGCGTCGGCATATCCAGTCTTAGGTTTTCGGATGACCTTAGGAACTTTGAATGTGTGTCATGAATGAACTTGAAACGTTCTTTGAGATAAGTAGGGGCCGCGGGATTAAACAAAACGTTATAGAGAAACGTAAGGACATGAGTATTCCGTCGAGCACGAATTGGAAGCCACTTGAGTTTTTTTCGAAATTCAGAAATATGATCATATTTGCGTAAGCCAAATATGAACCTTATACAGAAATTTTGAAGTCGCTCAAGTTTATCAAGTTGGGCTTCAGTGAGATTAAGATAGCTGACATCAGCATAGTCGAGGATTGGTAGAAGGAGAGATTGTGCAAGCGCTGTTTTAGTGGCAGTAGGAAGGAAATTACGTAACCTTCGTAAGGACCCCGCTGAAGCGAAGAGTTTACGACTAACTTCTTGCAATTGAGGACCCCAGGATAATGTTTGATCAATTTGAAGACCGAGATTTTTCACCTTTTTCCTAATTGGCAAAATAGCACCATTAAATTCCACTTGCGATAGTTGGGACCAATTAGTTTTAGAGATCATCCTGGAGCTGCCAACAACAATAACCTGAGTTTTATCGGGATTCACCTTAAGTCCATAATTAGCACTCCATTCAGATATCTTCGAGAAATCCGAGTTGATTACGGAGATAGCTTCCGATAACTTGTCAGAGGGTGCCTGAGTATAAATCTGTAAATCATCTGCATATAAGTGGTAGGATGAAATTAATTCCTTAGAGATTGAATTTATAAAAATTGCGAAGAGTAAAGGAGATAAAACGCCACCCTGCGGTACACCAGCAGTAGTACTGCACCAAGAAGAATAAGATTCCTCAATGCGTATACGCTGTCGGCGACCAAACAGGTAACTACGAAACCAATCAATCGCCGTTGGAGATATGTTAATAGTACGTAGTATCTCGAGCAGGATACGGAAATCGACGGAGTTGAACGCGTTACTGAAATCAAGGAGTGATAACACCGTAAGATTTCCGTTATCCATACCCAATCTGATATCATCCAGTATATGGGTAAGAGCTGTCGTCGTACTGTGGCCAGTACGAAAACCAGATTGATAAGGATTTAGTAGGGAGTTCTTGCAAAGGAATGTAGTCAGTTGCGTATGGATGAGACGTTCTAAGGTTTTGGACAGGAATGGTAGGATAGATATAGGACGATAATCGGTAAAGGAAGAAGGTTTTGACTTTTTTGCCAGTGGTATAATTTGGGCGTCTTTCCAAGCAGATGGGAAAACACCACAGGAAATGGAATGATTTAGGATATGACATAGGATAGGAAGAATTTCTTCAAGGATGGGGAGGATCATGTTTCGACTAAGCAAATCATTACCCACTGCATTGGATGATATCGATATCACGCATTTCTTGACATCACAAGCAGAAAATTGATTGAAGACAAAAGGTGAATATGTAGGAGCTGGAAGTGATGAAAGATAATTTAGTGTTTTTACTTTAGCAGGCCCATCAAAATTGGACGACGTAGAGAAATGTTTATTAAGTGAATCAAAATTTATATTATTAGGAATAGTGTCCTGACGTGACTTTCCAACTCCTAACGTTCGCAGAAATTTCCAGACTTTCACTGGATCTCCGTTCTCGACAGAGGTATGAATATTGTGGCGTAGTGCGTTCCTACACACCTTATTACAGTGATTTCTAATGGTCAGATATTTTTCCCAATTTTCTGGCGTAGGACGACACTTATATTTGGTCTTAGATGTAGCTTTTTTGCACATTATTTTTTTGATGTCATCGGTAAGCCAAGGAGATGGCAAGTGCTTTAATTTTATCGCACGTATTGGCGCATGAGTGTCGTACAGTCGAATAAGACTAGAGGTGAAAATTTCCACTTTGATATCTACAGACTCACATTCTAACAAAGGTGTCCAGTCAATGTTGTTGGCATCCTCACGAAGCTTATCCCGATCCATGCCACCAAAATTACGCTGTAGAATAATCCTCGGCTTTGCTTTGGGTGGACGAATTTTATAAGATAAGAAGATTAAGTCATGATAAGAAAATATATCAGCCGAGTATTGACCATGTTTATGAACATGGTCGGGTGAGGAAATCAGTATCAAGTCAAGAAGAGAAGGGTTACAATTAGGAAAGTGATGAGTAGGATTTAAAGGAAGGATAGATAAGTTGTTGGATTCAGAAATACAGTGAAAAGAGTTGGATCGGGAGTCATTTTTCAAGAGACAAGTATTAAAATCTCCCATTATGATAGAGTGACAGTAAGAAGGGAGAAAAGTTTCCAAGAGGAGTTCAAAAGAGGAGAAGTAGTCAATACGAAGGGAGGGACAGTAATATACACCTAAAAGAATTTTAACATGATGGAGTTCCACTTCTAATAGGATATGCTCGCCGGCACCCGATGGTGGTGGCTGTGTTGACATATCAACGATAGAAAAATGCAATGTCAACTTTTTTTTTTTTTTATAGGTGGTGAAATGTTCCGGACCGCATACCACACCATTTGGGTTGATGGTGTGGTTATGTGGGGCCCTCACCCACTAAAACACCACCGTCACCGGAACTATGACATACATCAGTGACCCGTTCAGCGTTTGCCATTGGGGCACCATTTCTGGGTTGGGGCGACGTCTCTGACAATGTCACCTACAATGAAATAATACTCACCTTTCCATGAGTCCGGTGTTATGTGACCCAAGTGATGTTCACAAGGCAAAACATGTTTGAACAACAGATTTAAAAAGCAATCACCAATGGCTTTAGTTAGGCGTTTATCATTCAGTATGTATAGACACATCTCCATTATTTTCTCACATTTTATATATGCTTTGCCTGTAAAATAGAAAGTACTGGGATTACACAGCGCAGACCAAACCTGTTATAGTCTTAGGGTCTACAAGAGTATGGCTGTCTATACACTTATGCATTCACTGGTGTGGCCAGTGGAGTAATTGTATAATAACACAATTTCAAATTCAAATTCAAAATTCAAATTCAAATTAATTTATTTGTATAACATAGGTAATATGTATAACATGGTGGTATTGATAATTTGGCAGACAAGTACGGTAATGGTGTTTTTACACCAAAACCGGTTGATGCCCATCTATTGATCATTTAAATTACCCGTTGCATGATTTAGTAAAATGTAACGGGAATTAACACAATCATGCATTATTTACATTTAAGGCTAGACATTTCGGAGGACTGATTACACTGGCAGTGGTCACAAGCAGACAGAGAGAGAGTAAGCCGAGTGTTACTTACAATGCTGATCTATCATTGAACACATGTACAACGGTCCCATAGGAGGTCTAAGTGCAGATACTGCCCAGGATGACTAAACTATCATTGAACAGTGCCGTGGTACACTCTTATTGACTCTTTAAACCTCAAATGCATTAAGGATAATAATTGAATTTGGGTAATAACCTCCTTAAGCTCATGGAGAAGAAAGCAGTCACAAATATTATTGTTGTGTACATTTGCAATTCAATGCAATATTTACCTTTATTGGAGCCAGCAACACATAGATGTAGTAAGCTAGTACACATTGGTACAGTGGCACGTTCATATGTTTTGGAAGTTTCATATTTTTCAGTCTCCTGTAATAATATAACTCGTTTGTTTTAAATTTAAGTATCAGTACATGCGGAGGTTTCGAATTGAAATTTTGACTAAATAATATGTAATAAAACGATGGTTACCTTTAAAATATACTCATTAATATCATCAAATAGATTATTCCAGGAATATCCTTTCTTCTTAAGGGTATTATCAGATAAAAGCGCGGGCACTGCGTTTCTCATGAGGAATTCTTTAACAGTTTCTGCACTCTTCTTGCGCTCTGTTGCCCGCGTAGATTTAAGGCCATTACTGGCTTCTTTCAATGTTAATTCTAACTCCATTTTAAAGTGTCACTCAATATTGATTTCACGTCTCACAAACAACATTATAACAAAGCTAGTAAAATTAATTAAGATAAATGTTTTCTTTAAAATTTCTCAAGTGTTATACAATACAATACAAAACAACTTTTATGTTTAAATACCGGTCGCTCACCATTCATTTTTGTATTCTATATTTCTGTTTGACACTCAGAACAACGAATCAGTTTGACACTAATTGACACTAGTGACCAGTGTTGTCACATCAAATTTAAGCCAAGTGGTAGAGCAGGATATAAAAGTTGGTAGAAGTTGTTAGAATTCAAAATCAAAATTGGTAGCTCTACCACCCTTAGATAAAATAACAGATTTGGACACTTTTGAAGTATGCCACAAATTAATTGTCACGGGTCTGAAATGCTCGAGTAAGGTGCGAATCGATTGGTTGGACAGCTATCTGCAGCCAGCGTCAGCGCTAACGCCCCGGCACTCGGCTCACGTAGCCGCGGCGACGAGGAGCGACGTTGCTCCACCAATGCCGTTAAACGATCTATAATCCATCACTTTTCACCATCCAAAAGAAACTAATAAGAATATTAGTAAACATAGATTCTACAGATAGCTGTCACCCATTCTTTATAAAACATAAAATGTTTACAATACCTTCTATGTACATACTAGAAATATGCAAATTTGTAAAAAATAACCCTGATCTCTTCGAAAAGCGAAACGAAAAATAAACCAAGTATTATTTATTTTAAGACACAAAAACCGACTTAACCTTCCGACGTCACGCTTATAACATAGATGCATCTAGTACATTAGTAATGGCCACAATAATTTACAACAAGCTACCGGAAAATCTCAAAAATGAAGATAAGCCTCACATATTAATAAAAAAGCTAAATTAAATATTGGAGAGTAAAGGATATTATGATATTAATGAATATCTAAATGATAAGACTCTAATATAATAGTACTATTTAAATTCAATAAAACACAATATATAAAATATTAAGTTTGTTCATAAAAGATATGCCGTCATCTCTCCTAAGTTGCTTTGCCCGACAGACTCCACAAAGATCTGTATCACCATTTTGTATGACCTTTAAACACTGTGGAATGCAATAAATATATTGAGTATCGAGTATAATAATTTGCATTTTCTCGGTTAATACCCTACTAAAAGAATTGCGTCGTTTGGAAGTACGTTTAGAATGCGATTTTTGGCGCCTAGCACCAGAATTGCTATTGCTAGAATGGGCAGCACTATTTCTATGCCGCGAGTTACGATTTCTAGAACGACTTCTACTCTTACGACTTTGATTAGGCATTTTGTTTACCGTATATAACGATAAATTACGTAAAGATGTAAATAGGCTTAACACAATAACAAATAAAAGAAAAGCACTTAAAGTGGGTAGCTAAATAAGCTAAATTTTACATGAAAGGAGTATTAATCACAAGCCGTCTTAAAATGTTATTCACAATCAAGCAAAATTATAACCAAAATCACCAGGTAGTAAATACAAATTGGAACGAACTAACCAAAGTTCTTCGGTCGTATATACTTTACCACACGATACACAAAAACTGCTAAACACTTAAAGTAAGAAACAAAATAACGTCACTTGCGTAACGACACAAGAAAACCCGTTAACTGATTCGAATAGTCAAACTGCCGTATCTCAGGAATGCAAAGCGAATTAGGACACGTGAAAATTAGGTATCCCACTTCTGATTTTAGGAATCAGAGGCGGAATTGATTAAAAAAAATAATCAGAAACAAACAAACACACTTTTATTTTCTATTTTGGAAATTAAATTTTACACAAATACAAATTAAGAAGAATTTATTTAATTTTACCGAGTTACAAAGTAGGCAGTTTGACTATCGAAACGGACAGAGGTGCCCCTTAGGCAAGTTATCGGTACACACAAAACGTGCCAAATGAGCTGCGCACCCGCTTATATAACCTCCGTCCGCCCCACTACTCGTCGTTCGCATTCCGTTGGGCAATGACATTTGACATTATGCCTCAATATTTACTAATTTGAGTCGACTATTTTTTGCAAATAACGTGGCATTCATTCATCAGTTTATTGTTTGGCACCGACTCAAAATTAGTACACATCATATTTTATTGTTTATGTAGAAAGAAAATTTATTTTACAGGCATTAAAAATTTAATAACAAAAAAACATAATCATACCTATTTACAGCTGGAAGAGAAATATAACTAAAAGTTCGACGCCCCCACCGAATACTATGGCAAAGTCACTTTACTGTAAAAAAATGTTATTGCATATTTGAATACTACAGACTTAGTTACATGTGATAGATTTTTTTCATAATTTTTGCGTTGTTTATAGCAAAGTTATTAAGAAAATAATAATATGTTTTATTCGGCGGAAGGCACACACAATTTATGTACACGAATAAACATATTATACCTCATTACCAATTACCGACTACCTCTATTATCCGGTAATATGCGATAACAATAATATTCTAGTAAATATACTACGTAATGAATTCGGCAACAGCTTTTTACCATTTTATTCGTGGGTAATTTTAATTTGATATATTTTGTAAAACGCCACACAATATTTAAATTTCAGTTTTTAATATCGTAAGCATTCTTTAGAAGAAAGTTATCAGAAATATATACATTATAAGGAAAGGGTACGTGAATTAAAAAATACAAAATAATAAAATTTCGATATTAGTAAGTCTACTGTTGCTATAATTGTCATTTTTTTTATGGTGAATAGGCACTTGTATGACCACGATCTCACCTGATGGTAAGTGATGATGAGGAGCACGCTAACCTATGAGATACCTATTAACTCTTTCTTTAAAGAGATCCAAGTTGTCAGTCATCCACAGACTCGGGCAAGGCATTCCATTCTTTGGCAGTTCGCATAAGAAATGTAAAGGCGAAAGGCTTTGTGCGTATTAGTGGAATATCCACCGTGGAGCGATGCTTGAGTGCCGTGTTTAATTTGTAGTCCAATGGTGAAACGGGGATGGAGGGATAAGGTTGTGTAGTTTCTCGGCACACTCTCCGAAATGTATCCTATAAAAAACCGATAGGCTGGCAACCATTTTTTTTTTTTTTTTTTTTTTTTTTTTTTTTTTTTTTTTTTTTCGCGGGGAAATGCATTTACGCATACCACCCTACCCGTGGGGGGACGGGCAGAGTGGCTATGTGGGACTCCCGTGCCTACGATGTTAAACGGAATAGGCTGGCAACCTAGCGACGGTGTCCCAGACTTTGTAGTCGAGTATCCGTCAGATCGATATCGCAAATGATTCTCTTGATCTTCTTGACTGACTCGAGCGCCTCAAGCTGGTATTTGGCTGAACCGTCTCAGAGATGAGAACTGTACTTAGGGCTTCCAAAATTACGGAAATGTCAATTACGTAACTAATTACGTAACTTTTTTCTTCAATTCCGTAATGCCGTAATTACGTAATATTTACCTATTTTTTAAAATCTAAAGAATTTTTGTAAATATTGTAGATAGTACTTACCAGTACTACCAGTACGTACCAGTACCATCTCAAATATAAGGAATTATTAAAATAAACACAATATTTAAAGAAAAACTATTTATTCAAAACTTGTCATCGAACATCATTAAGTCAATCTTTTTTTTTCGACCCGAATATAATCTTTCTTCTTGAAAATCCATAATCTACTTGGAATAAATACACCGAAAATGTTTGATTTGCAAATTATTTTGTATGAACTATGTATGCTCCACGGGGTTTTTAATGCTCTTTTAATACTAAATAAATTAATTAAGGCTTTGGTTTAAGTACTTACATCTTTCAAGAGATAATCCATTCATTCTAAGTTACCCACGATAAAGATACAACTGCTTCTAACAACCGACAATTGAGCAATGAAACTGCTTTCTTTTAAGTTAATAAGGTGAAGAACATAGTAGGTACTTTTTGTCAGGGACTCCCCGGCCCTACCGACTCGCCTAATTGATATTATTTGAACTCTATTCTGTACGTCTTAGAACAATGTTTGCAAGATTTAACATAGGATAAAGTAAATAAACTGCGGGGAATACCCTGTTTGTGCAGTTTTGATTAATATTGCACTTGTAAAAATCTTCTAATGTAATCGTAATAGGCACCCACAGGACAGGCTTGCCTAGTGTGGGGCCAATGGACAATCGAAAACTGTACTTTTCGTTGGTAATAAATGCTTTTTATTCATAGAAATATATACTATAGAAATGGCTTGTCCGAACACATTGTCCTTCAAAATTGACATTATGAATAGCAGGATCAGTAACGCCATCTGCTCTGAACTACCATGTAAATGACTTTGCATTCACGCGATGAGTAACCTTGTAAGAGCGTGATGTAATTTCGTTGGCATTTTTTTTTGCCGAAGGTACAATATAATTGTGATTCTTTCAATAGTGTAAAATATTTATTATTACAAAATAAAAAATACTCCTAGTAATATAATTAATAATTACCAAAAATATTCTCTTGAACGCCCGCGGCATAGTTCAACTAAGCGCAGTTGCGCAGTTCCAAAGTCATGTCACGCGGATATTCACGATTAGGGAATATGGCGTCGCAACGAAAAATGTTAGCAAATAAAATTGATAAAATAATGTAAAGAGGTGGATATAATATAATATTTGTGACTTACCGGTGATATGTAATACCATAATCTTTTTTGTTATGTTTAATTTGGTAGTTCGTACAACTTTTCAGTGCACAATTAGGCATTTTGTCGTGTTTGACCGCTCACGGAGGCAGCCAACCACAGACAATTTCACTACGCGCTTTTTGTAGTCAGATTGACACCAAAAAGGTTGAGGCCATTTATCGCGCGTTAGCCGTGTCCATACTTTATACGTCAATGTTTTTATTATTATATTGTTTTATGGTTTCGATGTAGAAAGTTATATCGTATTATAGTGTTGCCACATTATAAATGTGTACGTATAATGCTTTTTATTGGTTGACTATTTTGATTGATTGATGATACCAATAATTACGTAAGTACGGAATTGACATCTTCAGTTACGGAATTGAAAATACTTTAAAATATGTTCGTAATTACGTAATTGCGTAATTACGTAATTACGTAATGGAAGCCCTAACTGTACTCCACACACGACCGGACCTACGCTTGATAGAGGTCAAGCAACTGCCCCGGTGTAAAATACTGTCTCACCTTCTTAAGGATGCCCAGTTTTTTGGCGGCTAGTCGAGCTTTCAACTCAATGTGGGAGCTGAAATTAAGTTTCAAAGTTAGCGAGATACCGAGGAGCTCAAGACGATTGGTTATTGGAAGGGATACATTTCAGAAAGTAGGAGTCAGGATGAATGGAACGCCTGAGTCTTACTAGCATTGAACGTTACTAAGTTGGCTTTACCCCAATTAAAGACTCCCTTAGAGACACGTTCATACGTTCGACCATTGCCTCTCTGAGCGACTGTTTTTGTACACCACTAACCCGTGAGTTGGGTATATAGCTTTCAACAACTGTTGTGTCAAACGTAACTGCATCAGTAGGTAGTTTATGTGAAACAGGACAAGCATTGCTGAGAGCACGGACCCCTGAGGGACTCCGGCATTGATTGCCATTTGATCGGATGAGCTGCTATTAACGACAACCCGAATCGATCAGTCCCTCAAGAAGTCTGATACCCAATCACAGAGACTAGTGGGTAGACCGAAGGACAGTAGCTTGCTCAGAAGGGCTTGTTTAACGTATGCGTATGTCCGACATAGAAGTCACGAAAACTAGTGGACGAGCCAGTAATATCTAGCCACTAAGATTCTGCGAATATAGAAGCGAATAAGTTCGCTTTCTCCTCAGCATTGTGGGCAAGTGACCCATCAAGATTCAGCAGTGGAGGTAGTGAGATGCGACAGAAGTTCCATTCGACTGATTTTGCTAGGGACCAAAACGATTTACTCCCTGTTGGGTGTGTAGCGAGTTTGTACCCAATGCGGCGAATATGGTCAAATCGAACCTTTCGTAGAGTGTTTTTGCTGGATTTGGTTGCCCTGTTATAGGCTTTCTTCTTATCCGGTATGCCGCTAGCTTTACGGTCTCGAGCATCAGGAAAGCCTCGTGTTTTCGTTTTTCAGCACGTCCACGCTCAGCTCCAAACCAAGGCTGTGTTTTGCTAGATGTGCTTGCATCGGAAAAAGGACTAAAATATTTCATAGCACATCTGTTATAGCGTCCGCGCATGCTTAAGGATCACCCAAAGAAAAGCAAATGGACAACCACGAATAGGATGCAAAGAATGAGCGCATCCTACCCCAGTCTGCTGACTTATATCGCCATAACCACCTTGTGCTTTTGGGGCTAAGGTTGGGTGAAGAATATACCGCCACAGACTTCACTAGACAGTTGTCAGAGCTGCCTAAAGGTACCGACACTGACACTGCATAGTGATCCGGGTCGGTAGTCAGCAGAAGGTTCAGGCAATTGGCTATTTGGCCGTCAAAATCTGGAACCCTTAGACCAGCTGAGTGAGATTTAAAGCCAAAGCGAGTTTGCGCATCTCTCTCCCAGCATGGTTAGTGTGCTGGTACGGGAACAGTTACTCCTGGTGGTGGGCATTAAAGTTCCCCAGTAACACTAGTTGACGACTAAAATGTGTTTTTATTGTATAATATTATTTTATTATATAATATAATATTATCTTATTATATATTATAATATATTTATTATAAATAAAACTCTACCTCTCCGAACATTAAACGTTAATTATAGTTACTCCTAATCATCTTATAATTAGTATCAATATATTTACGTTCATACGATAACATTTTAATGTAACAATTTATGTTTCTTACTTTCTCAAATGTGAATAATATCATTAAGAGATTATACATTCGATATGTGACATTAAAATATGTGAAAGGTTACACGAACAAAATGGTATCATGATGGTGCGATTACTATCCGTTAGTAAAATATCAACGAATATTAGTGTATACTTCTATTGCAATTAGGGCATGCAATATCGGAAGGATCTCAATTCCGGAACTGAGATCCGATATTTCCGGCTAATTCCGGAATTCCGGATCTGGTTCCGGAATTGTCATTTTTTTTTTTTTTTTTATTTCTCACTCTCTTTTGGTTTATATTTGTTTCAGGGTCCTTTCTCTATCTAGGAAAATAAAAAAACAATGTTTCAAATCAAATTAAATGTAATAAATCGGCCTTGTAATAATCATTTGAGCTACAAATTATTTGGCCATTATTTTCTCTTATAATTAAACTTTCTCACAGTAGTAAAATCAACAAGGTTTATATAAAACAAAATGTAACTCAACAATAACAAAACATAAAAAGTGGTAAGTACTAGTGCGCCGTGCTCGGTGTG
This sequence comes from Hypena proboscidalis, assembly GCA_905147285.1. Classification (NCBI taxonomy): domain Eukaryota; kingdom Metazoa; phylum Arthropoda; class Insecta; order Lepidoptera; family Erebidae; genus Hypena; species Hypena proboscidalis. Next base: position 8,417,890 of record LR990130.1, read on the forward strand.
ACGCGCGCGTGTTGCCCATTCGACTTGCAGTTTGTGGCATAATCCACAGACGTTAGCTTGCGTGCGTTTAGAAGAAAATAATCATCAAAATACAAAAGACAAAAATATCGGAATTCCGGAATTTTTCCTCTCAATTCCGGAACTGGAAAAATCATTAAAATAGTCCAGAATTCCGGAATTATGGAATTCCGGAATTGCATGCCCTAATTGCAATATCATAAATAAGAAAAATAATCACACGAATAAAATGGTAAAAGCGTTTTATGGTAAACTGCACGCAGGGACACTATCGGCAATGTACATTTTTGTAAATAACTCTTTAAAGTTTAATATATTTAAATGTATATATAACTGGCTAGAGAATATAAAAATATACCTTTCATTTGATATATAACACAATACCATTGCTTTTTTAATACGCGAAGTATTGAGAAAATAACGTTTTTTATTTTTCCTGTAAAGTTAGCGATTTTCGGTTACCATTTTATTCGGTGGGGGCGTCGGTTTATGTTGCAAAGTTTAATAACCGATACTTAAAATAACGCAAATATCTAGATAAATTCAGAAAATATATGAACAACACTCTATTTTTTGATCGGAGTAAAAGTTGGTCAGTTGGAAATCTACCAATAAGTTGGTAGATGTGGCAACGCTGTCAGTGACACTGTAGACAGCTTACTCGATAGTGACAACTATGACAGACTCAGAGTAAGTATCCTTCATCCAAGATGACAGAGGTTTAGTCCATAAATTAATGACAGTATTTTCTTATTTAGTAGCTTTAGTAGAGTACATGTTTTTTTTTAATAATATTTTTTGCTATGGCCACAAAGGCCTTTATGGCATAAATCTGTGCGACCCTACCTTTTCGAAATTTCAAGTTTGAGTTATGGGTTGATGAACCAAACAGAAAGTGGGTAAGCAATTAAATATGTACAAATATAGATAGATAGAAACTAAAAATAATATTTTTTACTTTATATGTGAATTTCCATTTCAGTGTATTTAATTTAAAGCATACTCAGACATTTTTCTTTTAAAAATATAGAAACAATCTATTGCTACAAAATCTACCGTCCAATACTAATCTTTCGTAGACTATGCAACATTTTTGATAGTTTACCTATGGTAGCGTATAGACTGGTTACATTATTTTTGATGACTGGCGGCACGAAAAATATTAAATACTGTCATTAAAAAAAAATATTTATCAAAAAAATATTAAGAAAAGGGTAAGTAATCAATAAAATAATTATATTAAGTTTTATCAATGTTTAATGATTTTATTGTTTGTAGATTTTTTGTAAAAAATAATCAGATTTTGGCATAGAATAAATAAACACATGATTTTCCAGAGGTGGGTATCACTGACATTAAAAAAGAAGAAAGAACATCGAGTTTGCTTGACTGCGTGTCACGTCTGTTTTATGGCATAATAATCTATCGCAATTGATTTTATTTTGCCAAATAAACAGGACTATAAGCGTTTGGAATGAGTCGTTTGTAAATAGTGACTTTAGTGATAGAAGTGATATGTGGACAATATCATTTGATAATGTTTTTAGAATAACTTAAATTTCATTTACTACCATTATACAGACCTACTGTGCGACCGTGAAGGTTGAGAATGTTACGTCATTTTGCTTTTAGTGTGTGATATAAACTTACATATTATGTTTCCGTACTGAGAAGTGTTTATAACTTAAAAAGTGTTTGATGCTGTGAGTATTAATAACAGGTGTAAAACGTCTGAAATGAGTGATAACGTACACACACCGGCTGCGACAAGATGCCGCCATGTTATTTAGGATTCGCAGTTTCGCTGTCAACTTCGAATCGCGGTTAGCCCTGGCACAGTGAGGATTTAGCATCATCTTCTATATTTGTAAGTACTTTAACTTAAAAATGAACATGTGTTCTAAGTTTGGTTAAATTCGCATCCAAAACTGATATGCAGTAGTTTTCAGAAAATTGTTTACTGTAGTGTATTGCTATTGACTGTCAATGTAATGACGTCATTGTATGTAAGTACATAGGTATACTGATTGTTTAATTGCAAAAAAAAGAATTCCTGATCATTTAACCTGTGTTATATTGTATCAAAGTGATAAACGAACTAAGAAAGATGTTTTGTAACTAGGTTTCTACTATTAAGTTCACTCAAGGTCTCTCTGGTTAGCCTTGATCACATCACTTATTTTATTAGGTTATTTTTTGTTTCCAACAATCACTCAACATCCAGTGATACATGCTCTCAAAGAAACTATGCTATGTAGAAACCTAATAATACATTGATTATTTACCATCTTGAGAATGTCATGTCTTTTTGTTTATCAACTTACTTGAGCTATGAAGCTTTTCACAGTACAACAAATACAACCTAATAACCATGTATTCTAAACTACAAAAGCTATGAAATGGTTATTCTTTGTTGTTCTTTGTTATTCTAATAGTTTAAAGGTTAAAACAAGCATGTTGTGAGCAATGACCTTGGGATAATCAATCCATGCTTGATTCGGGTCAATTATTGGTAAACTAGAAAGATAGTTATTTATAATGTGAATTGCTAGAAATTTTTGTGAAATCATAAGTATATGATTAATTACCTCATTATTATTTATTTTTTTTGGCTAAATTTGGTACAGAACATGTCTACTTCTGAGTATTTACCAGTCAGACTATTCAGGAGCAGAATTGCCTGAATAGTAAGTGAAGTTTGGCAGTACAGGTTCATACTGTAGGTACTGCCAACAGGCAAAGCGAACGCAGTCGCATGCAGTGGTCCGGCACCAACGACGCACATCATAATTATATTATTCTAATAAGATAGTAGACTGTCTTGTTGGGCCAGTGTTTATGGTATGTAAATTGGATCCACAGGTCGGGCAAAAGTGTAATTGGGGTCTTGGTGTTATGTTTCTTTTATAAAATAAATAAATATTAAAATATTTCACAACTCACCCACAACACCATCTAGTCCCAAACTAAGCAGAGCTTGTAATATGGGTACTGGAATAACTGATACATATATACTTTTTTTTGTAAATACATACTTACTTATTATACATAGAAACACCCAGACGAAGACAAACCCCCATGTTCATGCACTCATAGATTTGTCTTCAGTGGGAATCGAACCCAGGACCTCGGTGTTGCAGGCAGGTACACTACCCACTCTGCCATCCGGTCGTCATTTGAAGCAGTGTTATCAATACTGGGGATATAAATCTCATTTGGTAGAAGTTGTCAAACCTTTCGACCTCAGACTACATGTAATACCCCTAATAACTGCTATTGGCTTTTTGATTACAATCAGGCTCACCAGCTTAACTTGTTCTCTGATACTATACTATATACTATACCTAATTACATACATATTTTGAAAGTAAGATGCACATTTATTTTATCAGAACTTGGGATATTGAACCAAAGCAGAGATGTGAGAGTGTGGCGGTATCCGCACATAACCTGTCATGTGACATATATCGACGAGTGCTGAATCGCGATATCGAAATGTTCACATCCTCCCTTTGTGGTGGAGGAACATCACAACCTGTTCCTCTACAAGAGGATGTGTGAAACCGGGCCTTAGAAGGGTTTTTTTTTACCCAAATTAATTCCAGAATAATTTTGCTAATTAAAATTAAGGCATTTTTTTTTTATTATGACAAAGAGAAAGTTAAGATTTTATTTTATAACTTGGTTGGCATTGTTAAATTACATATCAATGCAAAATTCAGTTTTTATTTATTCATATATATGTATTCAATCAATATAATTTTTAAGTACTTTTATTGTGCTACATAGCATGTACAGAATGAAAGTCAACCTAAAGAAAACAAACCAACCTACTACTTAGTCAATCTTATCCTATCAAGAAGATTTGTCATGTACCCACCTTAAATACATGACAAATAGTATTCACACTAGTGAAGCATAAACAAAGTGACATAGCGAAAGTATAACTTAAAAAAAAAATTACTTGAAATAACCCTAAAAAGCATCGATATTATGAGCACCTACTTAAAAACCTATTTTACTTAAGTAATTGACTTTTTGAATTATTTAATGTTTTTGCTGAAGTCTGTTAATTTATTTATTAATATAATGATAGAGATTTTTCTTATATTAAATGTAGGCCTACAAAACATCAGTTGTTGGCTAATAGAAATATTTAAAAAAATTACATAACATACTAAACATAGCTTCACGCCCATAGTACCCAGAAGGGTGTGGCAGAGGTGTAACCCACTGTTCCCTAGTTTAGTTTAGGTGCCATGGGATAGGGGGTGAGCCTATCGCCATCCTCCAGGCACAATTCCAACTCTGTGCTGTGGTGGAGAATTTTCTGATGGAAAGTTCACAAATAACACCACCCAACCTGAGCATATGCTGACCACTAGACCAACAAGGCAGTATATATAATTAATAAATGAAATAACAATAATATTAACAGAAGACATGCATGTTTATCACAATAGTCCTTAAGAATAATATTAATATAACAGCATGACTTACTAATCAATTAACAAATAAATAAATTATACAGGTTAGCCCATTTACAGTAGTCCAAAGAATTTTTGAACATTCTTTATTTACAAAGTTTGTTTTTTTTTTTTTAATCTTTTAAGAAATTAATTATTATGATATCTTATTTACATTACAATCTAGCCTATCTAGACTATTCAGTAATTATGTTTACCTATATTGCTAAGTAATAATATAATCTAAGAATATCCACATTTTATTTTTATAAGGGAAAGGCACTTTGTTTGTGTTCTTTATAAAGGCACTTATGGCACTAATTTTGTTTGTCACTCTTATCACTAACTCGAAAGGTTTCGTCCATTTTAGATTTTTCACTAGTTCCTTGTTATCAGGGAGCTGGATTGCCTTGATGTTGATTTGATGATTAACGGTTTTTGTAAAGTCCCAGTGGAGATCGCTGTTTCTAATATGGGCATAAATAATATCCCTCACTCAATACCTTGTTATGAAAACATTGAATCATTTGACAATTACTACTGGTACAGCCACACAGCTAAATACCATAAATCCACACAGTTGAATAAGCATTTTCTTGTCGAACTTGAAATGTCCTGTTGGATATATAGGATTTTAACAACTCTGCATATAGTGTGGGCAATTAGACTTTTATTAAAATCTTGAGCCATATCAAGAAACACAGGTGAGCAGACTGGCTTTTTCTTGGCTTGTTCAATAATTATTATGGTAGAATGTTTTTCTCTAAAACTGAACTAGTGGACTAGGATTAGGCTTTTCTCTTCTATCAGCAGGTTTTAGCCACTTGAGCAAAACCTTACCAATGTTCAACTCAACAGCAGTAATATTTTGACAGTTATTGTCTTCATAGGATGTAACAATCTATTCCAAGTGCAATACTTTTGCTAATGAATTTTATTTATTGTTTACGGATCACATTTCTTCCTTTTCTACCCTTACTGGCAGAATTGGTGCAATGAGTTGTTTCATGTTTTTGGTTGCTTTCAACAAAAAATAATTTATTTTGTTGTTATGTGTAATCTGACTTTCTTGAGAATCATTTTGTTTCAATACTTTTACTTTAACTGAAGCATCTAAAAAAGCATCTTTTGAGGTTCCGTCTGCCAATAGATTGGCTTCCCAGTGCACACTGCGTCACATTTCGGGACCTGTATGGCGCTTACTAGCCCCTTTACTTTGGTTGTGTTCAGCTTAAAGCCTGAGTTTGTATGCTTAGCATTGAAATGTTTTCTTTAAGTAATTAAGTTTTTTAATTGTTTAAATTATTATATATAATTCGAACAATAAAATTAAGTACTATATTTCATTTTACTATAAGGTAGACATTTGTTGAAAGAACAAGTGAAGTTAGGCTTTAGTGGTTTGAGATGGATCATGAATCTACTTAGTTGATGGTACATACCTTACCATACAACCACCTGGGACCATATTTAATGTAAAAAGTTTGACCACCAGTAGTAGTAGTTTTATTTACCATGATAGTTCCACCATGAAGACCCATTTAAATTCTAAATATTTTTACTATTGGATTATTTTACTGTCATTAAATGACAGAAAATTGTCTATGGAACTAAAATTTTCACCAATTTTAATTCCAAAATTTTTTTGGCAATTTCCACACTTCGGTATATTGATTGGGCTTGGCAATTTTTCACACAGAAAGTTACTTCTAAATATTATTAAATCTTTATAGTTAAACATAACACAGATTAAACATCATAATATATTATGAATGAAATCTTTGTGCAGCAACCTATTTTTTTAAATATCTAAAACCTGGGGAACCGTTTCTACAGCTTTCAGAACTGAATCTGAGTGCATGTAATACTTGACACCCATTGAACCTAATATTATGTTTCAAATCTTTGTTTACCAATCCATTTTTGAAAAATTACAAGAACTGGGACAACGGGTTCTACTCCTTTCAGAACCAGTGCTACACCTAAACCTTTAAATATCTTGGTATACATGGTTCTGGTTCTGTCATAACCAGGTAGATTGTTAATGATGAGGGTACATTATGTGTTAGTTAGTAGTAGTAGGTGCATTAACTAAATATAAACTAAAAAGACCAAAAAATTATGTGTTTCAAATATGTACTACATAATTTTTGTGATATTTTCATAACCATTTCTGTTAAAGTTTAAGTTATATTATTTACAGTTTTGTATTATAAATTAATTAAACAATCAGTTGATAGACTTATTGAGAGAGAACATATATTTTATAAAACTTCACTCAGGACATTCAGTGGGGGTGGAGAATCATAACATTGAATTCAAATGTTTCCTTAAATGCCATATATCCACTGACAATTTCGTTTATAACCATCTCATTTTGAATTAGAATCTGAAATCTGAAATCTGAAACAAGGGGTCGTCATTGGCTCCCAACGTTAAAATTCAGAAGAATCAATATCTAAGCAGTTTAGTACGATTTATTTCAGTTTTTACAAACAACAAAACCATAATTTGAGGACATTTAAGTCGATAATCCTTTAAATTCTTTCGCTAAGAAATACTTTATTCCTCTTTATTCTATGTCCAAAGTAAGGTTACAGAAAAAATGCAATTCGATGCTGTAGAGGCTATACCTACTCATTTTTAGAATGAAAATTTGAACTTGAAACTGAAGCGTCGTAAATGTAATGTTATAAATGGTCTCTACACCGTCAAAATGCTAATTTATCTCAACGAAGAACTACTACGTTGGGCGCCACTTTAGCATTTGCAGCTGCTTTACAAATTATTACTGATCTGATAGCTTAAATATGGCTACAAAAATGTAGAGTTGGCTATGCTTCTTTCTTTCTTAAAATATGCTAATAAAAACTACGATAACTTTACATGGAACTGCAAGACAGCTCGTAGTGCCACTAACGTTCATCATCATCATCAGCCTGTAGCAGTCCACTGCTGGACATAGGCCTCTCTCAAGGTGCGCCAGAGTTCACGGCCCTGTGCCTTACGCATCCAATCGCTACCAGCAATTTTACGCAGATCGTCACGCCATCTTTTGGGAGGCGGCCCACACTACGTTTGCCTTGACGCGGTCTCCACTCCAGAACACGTTTACATAAACGGTTGTCGATTCTGCGACTAATGTGACCAGCCCATTGCCATTTCAGCTTGCTTAGTCTCTGGGCTATGACGATGACTGGTTCTCCGGCGGATCCCTCATTTCGGATACGGTCTCTAAGAGAAACTTTGAGCATAGCCTTCTCCATAGCCCTCTGAGCGACTTGTAGTTTATGAACTAGCTATGTCATAAGGGTAGAACGCACTGATTGAAGACTTCTTCAGATATTGCGGTATGGACGACGTTAAGATAACGACTAACGTTCTGTTTGAGCTAACTATATAGCGTGGATACAGCAGAATAAAACATTGTTGGGCAAGTAAGTTCTAGTGCATCGAAAAAAAAATACCGAGTGACCATAAACGCATGGAAAAACACATTAAGCAGATCCAAATAAGTACATCGCACTTATAAATGTGGGCTGGTGTTATAGATTTCAGTCATGTTCGATAGCAGCTACAATGGAATAGCCGTGTTAAGTTGTGGATTAGTTCATGCTTTATAACTTGACACTGGATCTACTCAGATCCTTTACATAATTATTAAACTATACGCCTCGTCCGTCTATCTTCGTCTATTTTCGCGATAAATTAAAGAAACTACTGAACGAATTTATAATCATGCAGTTTTCAGCAATAGATAGAAAAAATATCAGGGTGCGAAAGTAGCTAGATAATTATTTTCTTTATATAATATTAAAGTTGAAAAATTAAGAATCCAGCATGACTCGAACCTGCACCCCCTGGGTATACGCCCCAAGTGCTTTGCCAAATTATTTTCTTGATAATTATCAAATGATTTATTTATCATGATTCATAAATTTCATCAATAAAACGCTGTTTTCTATTTTTGTGCATTCAAATTCTGCTCAAATACATATCTAATATCTTCATTTCACGGCATTTTTATTGAATTTTTACAAGACAATTTCGAGTTTTGCCGACTAACACAAACAAAAAACAAAATTTGACAATTCATTTGAATACACGCGAAAGCGTCATATAGTTGGAATATACATGTATGGAGGGTAAATTTTGGCATTTGAGTTCTTAATCTATAATTTTATTATTATGAATGATTATTAAGGTATATTTATCAAGATAATTATCACTTTAAACCCTGATCAAGATATACAAATTCTTCCTAGATACACATGATGCCGTATTTAAAATATACAATACCGAAATAAATATGTACTAGTTTTAATGATCATTATAATAATATGCACAGGCAAATGCCAGTTGCTGTATAAGAGGTCACTATTCTCTCAGCTAGCAGTATCCTGCCGTGTAAGCATACGAGCGCGAGATATATTTTGTCGCATTGTTGCCATGTTTTCCCATATAAAAATATGACAAAAACGTGACTAAATATATCTCGCGCACGTATGCTTGCCCCCCTCGTGTAATCTTAAAGGCTCAAACAAAAAGCCAAGAAATTGATCTAGACCAACATAAATTATAAGTTGTCCGAGAAATCTATTCACTAAATATGCCTATATATTATGGTCGTCCGATCGTTAAAGTTTGCATTAAATAAGAGAGACGTGCTGAAAATGTCTATTATTGTTACAGATGAGTTTCTTTTCTGCGCTTCCATCTTCATAGTAAAATAGCCACGGAGAATCAGAGTTCGGCGCTCAGCGGCGCCAATGACTTCAATGACATATATATGCCAGTGCTGGGCTTCGAAGATGCAAGGTATGTTGAATACGTATACCTACTTATTATATATATATGTACACCATATAGACGCTGTGCACTCTTGTCTACATAAAGCGAGCTAACATACTCTAATTCTCTAGTCTAGAAAGGAATGTCAAGCTATGTCTCGGCGAGAGAGCACAACAATATAAAAACAACTTATTTGTTCGTTTTTAATATCATTATTTATAGTATTGAGTTTTGTAGGAAAATGAAACCTAAAACGTGATATATCCACGATTAACGTCTATATTAGCCACAACATCTTCCGTTCATTATGATGGACTGATTGATTATTGCTTGAACTCCATGTATTATGTACCTAACTATTAATTCTGAGGGATACAGATCAAATAAGGACTATTATGGGTATTTTTAATCGACAGTCAACCTGATGGCAGAAGCTAGATGAATAATAAAATTATACTCGGCAAAAATATTTAAGGAAAATTCGAAAATCCTTAAATTTTCATTAAACTTAGCTTTAAACTATCGTTGGATAGAAAGTCATAGCTAAAAATATTTGGTGGTACGAGAAACCTTTATCATATACGACATTCAAAGGCGTGGCTGGGTAGACCATTCTAAGGGACGCCACCCACGATCAAGTCGAATTGTCAAGTTTGCTAGCGGCGTCCAGTAAACTTGAGCGTGTATAGCTTTAATGTTCTATGCAAAATAACAAGAAAAAGAGATTCTATAAATAATATTAACCCATTAATTTTAAAATATTCGCGGTTCTGTCTTACTGAGCATAGCCGGCCATAGACAAATAAAAAAAAAATATAGCAAAGAATACAAAACCTTTAAAATACGTAGGTTAATCAGATCAATGACCCTTGAGATAAATTGTATATTCATTTACCGACAGACTATGACACTTTCAATAGCGTTCAGACAGTATTTTATTAAATTAGCTATAAGACTAGTATTATTAAGAAAAATATAATTTCATATTCCTACAAATTCATGTTCATTCATTTACAATCATATGCGAGCGTTGATGGACTTTCATCATAATAATGGCATGAAATGGCATTTATAGCAGTTTTTTTTTCACGTACCTACGTCTATTTTTAAAGTTTTTTAAGGCATTAATGCTGAGGCATTTAATAATATTATTTTTTTAAATAAAAATGCTGACTAGTAATTTTCAAATTCAAATTATTAGTATTCTTGAAAAACCCCACCAGTTAAGCTTGATTCGCTTGTGTTAGGAGGAAGGTCACGTCCGTGGTGAAATGGCCAGGATTCGAATCCACGACCTCTCGATCGTAGTACCGGGTTCCTTATCCATTGCGCCACGGCCGCTTCAAGCATTATAGCTAAACAATTTGATTTAATGTTTCCTAGTTACATTGTTTCCCTTAGAACAGTGGTGGTTTTAGCCCAATTAACACCGGCTAGGTAAATTACTTCTAAAAATTTATTGTTTTAATAAATTCATTTATAGCTGTAGATTTCTATTTATATATTATTATTATGCTAATTATAAATACAACTAATTCTGTACATAGTCTTAATATTCAAAACTGAGAAATAACTTCAAATGTATCACTCATTTGAAGCTATGTTGCAAAAATAATCAAGAGATTTGGCTCCAAATGATTTTGTTATCAATATAATGACATGTTTTATTGGCGGCAAGTTATTCAAGTTAACCGACAGGTTAATCATCATCACCAAAAATAGTCATGATTTATGTTGTTTAGCTCTTAGCTACCTCGCCTCGCGGTCGCCTCTAGATGGAAAGATCAGTGCCGCTTTCAGTCAGTTTTTCAGTTTGACAGTTCGCATTAACGTAGCTCGACTTAAACAAGTCTTGTATCAATATATTCGACATAAAAACACATTCCAATTACAGCATGCATTATGTAAATGAAAAAAAAAAGACTATTAGAGTAGCCAAGATGATGGCTTTTAAACCTACCATATTAACTAATATTTATGTTATCAGTGTACCAATGCAATAATCGTCATTTTAAATGTCAGTTTGTTCGTCGAATATTAAGCATTATGTACAAGGAAAAAACATTTTTATTTGATCAAAACGAATGATACTGATAATTTAATTGCGGCAATTTGAGCTACTGATTATGCGCGGTTCTCATGGAGACGCCAGTATGGCGATAGAGACAGACGGTTTCCATGACTACGCTGGAGACTTCGCATGCCTGCGACGCAGAGTCGGAGCGGGTTCGATCAATCCCGGGCGGAGGAAGCCGGCGCCCGCCCTCCGCCACCGCTTTGCCATACACGTGTATAATACACAGAACGTCCAATTGTGAATGTAGCCACCGGATCATTAACTCCACTGAACTAAACTTCTGTTGATTTTCCTAAGGTGCTGTTTAATCTACGTATTTTACACTTAGACTAGGAGCCCTGGGCAAGCTACTTACGTCATTTTATAAAGCCTGAAAGTTTCCCTGTGTGTGCCATAGGTAAGAAGTGTTGGTTTTAAGAAACATACAACGCTGCGTCAAATACAATACACTCACAGTTAAAAGCTGACGAAGAAAGTCAATACAAAAACCTGCCTGAAGTTAAGCACAGCTCAACCATAAAGACGCCACTGTACCATTCTTCTTGCATAAAATTCGTGAAACCTTAAGAAGACTATTTATTGCTCTGTATTTTGTTAAAAAATAAATTAAGCAAATAATGAAATACTCAGTTGTAGACAGAGTGTAATTTCTGGATGCCATCTGGAGAAAAAGTAAAAGTATAAATACTAGAGATAGCAAATTTTACACAAAGTAAACATTCCTTTGCTTTTAATCGAAACGTTTCGTCAGCCATCTAAAATTCGAAAAAAATACATTCTGTACTTTTATGACATCAATCGCTATAGAATCCTAAATAAATTTATCCTCGTATGATTAAAAGCTAGAAGCCACTGCCTATCTGTGAAAACTGTATTAAAAATCGTTTCGCAGTTTTTTAGGATTCGGCAACAAACAGACGAGCAGACATCACAATCTAATTGCTAATTCTGCTGAAGTAGAAGAATACAAAACGTCTATCCGATCGGTTGAATCATCTGGTTAGTTGCGAAGATCACCTGTTGTTTCTACCAAGGTAGATGTTAGACATACACAGCGTACATAATATGTTATGATATGAAATGATAGAAGCCAAGGTATTTTTGATTATAAAGTTAACGGCCATATCACCATTGTTAGCAGTGTCAGGTGGTCTCGTCACGACTCCCGTGTCTTTCGCGTGAATGAATGGTACTACATAACTGCAGTAATATATATTATTATATTACATAGACTTATTGAGTAGACGGTGCCCTCGATAAACGCTCGTAACATTCAACTCTAGTGTTCGTTTTGGGCGTGTATACTATCGATGTCAGTAATCCACTTATCGTAATTTATTTGTCATTGTCAAGTAGGTCAGGTTCAACTAGATCCAAAGATATAAAAGAATAAACGTAATGAATATTTAGAAATAGTACAGTTTTGGCTGTATTTCCTTTTCTTAGTATTGTGACCTTGACGATTAGGCAAAATTCTTCACTCGGAGGCTAACTAGTACGATGAGATTATTTCATCATGTATCTACACACGTTAGTACCAGTTATTTCCACATGTATAGAGACATGTATAACAAATTGCAATTGCCTGAAGAGCTAGAGCATCCTACTCCGGCTTTTTGTACCATAGGTAACTTAAAAATCTATTTCTTGTTTTCTTATGGTTCAACGTTGATAAATATTATGATATCTTTTTAGAAATATGTATAACATGTTGAAGTATAAGAGAAATATTTTTGTCATGTACGTCAGATGTGTTTTATTGTCTTGAGCCCGTTTACGATAACATCACATATTCTTCGTAACTTGGCGATGTAAGTTACACAATAATCGTAACGCAACATGTAGGTACTGGCAACGCTCCGTTGGTTTTTCCTGATCTTGGCATTGGTCCTGCTTTGTTTGTAACATGTCTCAAATACAAATCGACTTTTATGTTATATAATGTAAATTTTTGCAATTTTGTATAAAATATTAGTTCAATTTGACTAGCCTATATCTGATTGCTCGCTGTTACTATAAGTATTAGTTTTTTTTAACTTAAAGCCAAACTTGCCTTTGCTTTATTAGGTGAATGACGGAAGACTACATGCTTTGTTTTCAAAACGTCTTTATTTTAAACGAAGTTACGAGCATATAAAATAGAAACAGCCACAGGCTTTATAAATGTGGCTATAAAACATTGCAATATGTATAACACGCAGAAATTCTCAGATTCAGTTGGAAATGAACATCTGGGTCTCCAAGGCCAACTGGTTTTGGGAGCAGTTTTTCGGCATGATGCCTCTTCGCTCGTAACATAAGACCGTCCGAGACAGTTGTTATCAAACAAAATATTTTTGTTGTTGATGAAGAAAGATTGAAATATCCTATTTCAATCTTTATAATAATATTAATAATTTATTTCTTCAAAAATATAACGCACTTATGTGTGCTCTATTTACTGCTCTAAATATGAACTGCAAATATATTTAAAATGCCATATTTATTACAGATACGTGGTTATTGAGATATTATATTTTTTAGATTTTCGCATAAATAACCCAGATCTAGCCATTAAAAAATATTTTAATTAAATGTGGATAGCTAGTGTATAAAAATTTCCATTTTTATATCAGACTATACCTTATTTAGCTTAGTACATAAAAAGTTTTTTTTTTAATATTTTATTTTAGTTCATAGCAAAAGTGGCGTAGCATAAAGAAACACAAAACGTGCTAATTCTAGTAAGAATATCCCCCATAATATATAAACTTTTTAAAAAGGTATATTAATGTTGGTACTTTTTTTAAGAGCTATTGAAAAGAGGCGAGTTTTTACAAAAGTAGCTGAAAATTCGGGAGATGGTTTTCGCGTACAAAGTGAGTTAATTCTAACAAATTTTGTCATTTACTTACGTTGTTAAGAGATAAGCTTGCAATGGTAGACGCTATTTTTGTTTAATTTGAATGAAATAGTTTAGAATATTGCCCTTGTTTCAAATCTTTACAACATGGGACTCCATTTTGTTAGATAATTTCAGTTAGAAAAAGTACATGGAATAATTTTACTGTGGCTGTAATTAATTCTGAAACGAAACTATCAGCGTTTCAACGTTTAATTTGAAGTTCACTAAAATAGTCTAACTGTCTTTAAGTTTGCCGTATGTCATTACTTCCCAAAATAAGTTTCTTGTTATAGACACTATCGAAAAGGCAATCAATATTTCTCGGGAGGCTTGGAGAAAAGCTGATTTTTCACAAATTTAAAATAATATTTTAGTTTTTAGTTTTTCTTTTTATCAAATTCGGGTCCCTAACTCCTTTAAGTATATTAACTATTCCTCGTAGTTTCGAATTTGGCCATCCACGTTAACATATAAAATTCTCACTAAATATATCTCTGAACCCAAAAAGTTTTTAACTTTTATGCAATAGTATAATAATGCGTATACTCCTTTAGCCTAAAGGAGGTAATTTTTTTGCAGTTTAAAAATAAAACATTAACAAAAAAAGTAATATCAAACCGAAATCGGGTGCAGTGACCAAGCTGCCGATGATTTGGCCTTTAGTCGTAGGCACACCTCACTCTGCCGGATCGAGAAGATAACATTGTGATTAAATTATAATTAAAAGTATACAATATGCATGATAAATTTGGATTCAACAAAATTTGGTTAGTTTGACTGTAGATAAAAAGATGAAAATACACACCACACCATACACATTATAGGCCTTTGTCTGTACTTGGTAAAGAAGATAGTATTTGCCAGCTTTTATTTCTTAAATATTAGTTATTCAATTAAAAAATTATGAACTATGAACTGACATATACGGGTAACGCAGTTTTGCGTATTAAACACGTATTGGGCAATTTTTGTTTCTTAAAAAGCTTTGTTATATTTGCTCATATTACATGCCTACATATTGCGTTTTTATTTTATATATTTTAATAATCTTTTAAAAAGCAGGAGGTTCTTAATTTATTCTTTCCAATCATTAAATGTACGTATGTATGGTTGGGCATAGGTAAAATGTATTTATTTATTTATTATTTACAAAAACATACAGTTGTCCTGAAAATGACTGAATGAATTATATCTTCTGCATCTTTAACGTTTCGGAGAGGAATTGTAGTGGTAAGTCGAAGCAAAGATAACATTTGAAATTGTCTTCTGATAAATAGTCTGCTTAGGTACTAGTGGATACTATAGGCAATATTTCAGTGTTGAAGTACGTGACCTTGACCCCAGAGCATAGGCCTAACCTGCCCCAAAAGCGTTCAGTTGAAAGTTGGCGGTCGATATGTAAGATCGGGTTCGCGCAAGCGCCAACGTTCCCGCTCGCCCAATCGATCTGCCCGCCCACGTGACGCAACGCATTTGCGGGGATTCTTTGCGCACACCTCAAAGTCTTTATACTACACATTTTACTCTTTGGTCCCCTCAAAGATCTACTTTATAACATAATTGAATAACGTCCTTTTAACTATTCAACTTAATCAACTCAGTTTCTTGATGGGATTCTCAAACATTAAAGGAACAACAAAATGGAAAAAAGTACTGCAACAATAAATACCTTGCATCTTTTATATTGGACTGGATCGCCCACACATTTATATAATAACTGTATTCAGTAGCTATTTGCTTGGTAATACATACGTCCTAGTTGCTACTTGGTCGCCATACACACCCACAGGAACGGTGGGTGATAAAACTTATTTGTACAAGGAGAAATACTCTTCATGATTCCTTTAAATATATTAGATAAATAAGTTAGCAAAAAGTGTCCAAATTGTCAAAGACTAACTCCTGGTGGAGTAACAATTTACAGTTACATATTGACAATGACTTTCTAACTTTCTAAAATCTTACATCATGACTTGATGATGATTCTTTGCCACGGTTAGTGAAGAGTCTTACGTGTATGAATAGGCTGTATTCAGTTGTAACGAAGCGACCGTGGATAATTAAGATAAAATAGAAGCCTTTATTACATCCGTTTTGTTGGGATGCCTGCGTCCTGAAGCGAACGTCATACTATCCTTTTTTACTATTGAGAATCAAAAGATAATGACATATTTAAATTTTTAATAAGAATGGGAAAATATTTTCAGCATAAACTACTGCTAATTTTATGTAAAACTTTCAAAATTTTTACATAATTATGACTTACATTGTCTAGTCTGTTTTCTTTAAAAGACTTAAAAAACAAATACCTTGTTAAAAAAGAATGAAATAACAACACCTACGTTAAATTAAGATAACCGCATGTATTAGTTTACTTTATTAGATAAATATTATTAGCATTATACTTATAGCTCTCGCAAATTGGTAATGGGATAGAACTTTGTCACAAAGCACTTGTATTGTTTGATATTCAACTGCGGAAAGGTTTCATACCGCGGTTTATTAAAAAAAAAAACAAAATTCAAATCATTTATTTTCATAGGCCCGAACTTAGCCCGAACATAGCCCGGCTTGAACACGTCAAAAAATTACAAACAAATGATATAAAAATAAATTATAAGTAAAACTAAATTATACTAATTACAATGATTTGAATAACCGGGGCTTCGATTTATTTTAATGGAACTGTTTAGAATCAGATTAAAATCAGTACCAGCTCTGATGGGTATTGCATTATGCCCATAAGATGGCTTTAAAGTTTAAACGGCAAAAAGTTAATAGTGACAAGGTTAATATCATTACCAATTTGCTTGGATTATGCATTATAAACATTATGTACCAACATACTTGAAACTTAATACTGAATATTTAAAGTACAAAAATAATAGTTATTTGTGCAACAAGAGAGTAAAGTACGTATATCTTCACGTGATAATTTTGAGTCCCGAATAAGCAAAAGATGCTAGGTTAGAATCTTGAGCGTAGTGAGGGACTGAAAAGCACGAAATGTAAATAACTTTGATCTCGGGTCGCACGTTGAACTTTTCACCTTAGCAGATTGAAGCAGTACCCATAGTACAAGTTCTGCTTATTTTGGGACTAGATCTAGGTGTGAAAGTTGTGACATAAAAAAAAGGCGAGCAGTAAGCAAAACTTAACTTTTCTTCGAGCGCTTTGAGCTAAATGACTCGAAACAAAATTGGTTTTGCTCACTGTTTTCAAGCAACCAAAAACGTCGATTTGAGCTGCTGAGGTGAAAAAATTATTTATATCTTATGATGGCTGCAGGCTTTAAATATATCTATATCTAAATAATCCATTTTACAAATCGAATGATAACTGCTATCTATCTAGTTAAATATCCAGGTGGCATTTCAGCTTAATAATTTAACAATATGTACAGCAAATTTAATTGAGATATGATATGATGAACCATGCGGCGGGGACACCCACCGATCCACTTAGTCCCCAACCAATATATTACGCCATTTATATTCTCATTAGTTGTTTCATTGATCAGATTAGCCATGTTCCCCTGAGATGATAGCTCATCATTTCTTGTAAACATAATATTAGATGAGTTGTTTAATTTAAAGTTATCTAAATATAACAAGGCTGGTTATATATACCTATTCAATAGCTTTCAAAAATGTTTGATAACATTGTAATAAAAGCTATAATATTTTTTTTATAGCTTTTAAAAAGCTATAAAAAAATAAAAAGCTTTAAAAACGGGAGAAGCCACTTCATGTAATACTATGTATTACATGAAGTGGCTTCTCCTGTTTTTTAGATTGATAGATGCTTATTTGAATACCCTAGATTGAGCCTATTTTGGGATAAACTACTCATAAATAGTCATATTATTGAGGCCATAAACCCTCAATGTGAGAGAGGCTCTACATAAAATACTGATAATCCCAGGACCAACCACTGTAAGCGTTGCTCAGCCTGAAAAAAAATCAGCAACACAATTTATTTATTTATTTATTATAAACTTTATGCACATCAATAAGTACAATGGCGGACTTAATGCCTAAGGCATTCTCTACCAATCAACCATGAGGAGGTGCAGAGACAATAATGGTAGATGCTTTAATTTAAAAAAAAGAAAGTACAATCTATAAATTTACAATCCTAATTTAATGTCTATTCTAATAATTATATTTTAAACAGGATAATATATAATGTAAATATACTAAATATTACTATTACATAATATAAATAATATATAATATAATATATTAAATACATATAATCAGGTAATACATAATTTAAACGTATATATATAATATAATATATAGGTACACATATCATTTATGTTTGATAAAACTTGCATGCTGAATTAAGTTCTTTTTTTTTCAGCAAGAGGAGTCCGGTGGCAGTAAATTTCAAATTTATTTTGTTTTGATATGTGCATTTTTTCCAATTCTACCTATTTCTGTAGTTTTTTATTTTTTTAATAAATTTCTTGTAAAAATAATTATCAAATTATTTTACTAGCAAACAAAATATAAATTTAATTATTTTACCCATTTGGAAAACAATAAAACTGATTTTTAAAACTCTACTTTTCAAAAAGTTCTCTAATTTTGGAGCTTATTCACCACAAAATTGCCAAACAAAAGTACAAAAACATATTACTACATTGGAGCTGCACTGCTTAAATGTGTACTGCCCTAAAATTAGATAAAAATAAATGTTCTCCCGTGGAAAAAAGGCGTGATTTAATGTAAAGTGTAAACGTATAAGTAATGTACATATAAGTATGTATGTATGAATTAGTACTAAATTTATAAATGTAAAGTAAGGTCATGTAGAGTAAGAAGCTTGGCTCTTTATAAGATCTGATAACATTATAAGCCTCGCCTGGGCAACATTTTACATGAAAATGTTTTTGGTAGTATTTTATATTTCATTATCATACAATCACAATGAATATTCAAACTTAATTATGCATCTATAATTATATTATGCTTTTAAACGTCTTAATGTATTTTAAATTAAAAAAATATAACAATGATTAATAAAATTATTAATTCAGTTATAATTAATTCAGTCAACAATTTTATTTGTTCTTCAACTAGTTATGTTTTGATCTCTGTATAGCCTTTTTGCATTTCCTTTGGTTCATAAATGAATATAAGTCAGATAACAGTGTCGTTAGTTTTTATCAGTCAGAATATTTGTCTTGATAAAATTGAATACACATTTATCACTTCACAAGCTAGGTTTTAGTATACATTATACTCTATCAATTAATTAGCTTAATCTAGTGACGTTCTTTCATCTCGCTTGGGATAGTCCTCCTTATTTATGTATTATAGTTCATCATCATCAACATTTCAGCCCTAAGGGTATAGGCCTCACCTAGAATTCGCCACAACTTTATATTTCTTTATATATATTTTATTTATTACCTTTCTTTGTAACATAATATCTCCCAAATGTCTTTCTTAGTGAAAAATAAATGATATTCCTTTAATTGACAATTTTATATTTGAGGAAGTTGCCACCCTGTATAATGTAAAATATTTATTTTGATTCTGATTATTAGATTGTTATAATATTGTAATAACTTCACAAGATGTTGTTCTTTTATATTGATACAATTCAGTAATATTTAATTAATTTTAATTTATGTAGGTGAAAAAATAATTGGCCCATTTTGTTAATAGGAAAATCCCACCCATTACAAGAATCGCAAATTAATCAACATTTATTTCTCATTCTCACGTGAATCATTTCAGTCGGTCAATGTCAACAATAAGTAAACCTCTCGGTATCGCTGGTATTTATGTTATGTTTTTATGCTGGGGATTTAATTTTGTACAATGGAAAAGTATATATTTCTGGTACACAATATAATATGGTGTTCAATGAACATGATATGTTAACGCATTAACACACATGTAAATAAATAAATAGCCCTCTAGTCAACACGAAGATACCGGTGAAGCGGAATTAGAATGAAATGCGCGCCGCGAGTCGCGCGGCCGTGTGCCACGTCATTGCCGTGACCCACTGACATAGATCCGCGGGGCCGCCTGCACCGATATCTGCACGCGCCGCGCTCTTCCTCTACTGCCCCTTTACTCTTTTACCTACAATTTGTATTTCAATGAATTTGCATCATCATTTATTCAGCTTTATTCCGAAATCTTATGACTGTAGCTAATAATTCAATATAAAATAAAAGCATTTTAATGGTTAAATGCCATGATCTAGATTTTTTTTAAATTTTCTTTTACGAAAGGTCCTTTATGTGCAACGTACTACATATCAGTACATATTTATTTTATGATAATTAATTAGTAAATAATAATATGCTATAACGAATACTTATTTTTTTTTATATTTTCGGAAGTATACCTCAATATGATTCATCATTACTTTTTGCATGTCTTAAATGATATAAAAATCGCACGATCGAATTATGCAATAGATGACCTTGTTATCTAAATTGTGCACTTGACACAAATACTGTTCCATTTCACTTTCATGTAGGTACAAGTGCCTACGTCACGGCTTACAACGTATTGCTGCATGTCGCGCGATTTAGCTACGTAGACCCAGTAGCCACTTACAGGTTTAATAATCAAATTAAATTAATTAATTAACATTTAATTTGCAACAAACCTTCATGCAATTTGAATTAAAATTATTTATACAGTAGTTTATATAAAAATTTATTAAATATCCTAATTACTAATTATAATAAAACCAGTTACTACGTTTTAGAAGTTAGTCCTAAAAAAGAATTTTCTGAAGAAATTTTCTTCGAAGTGTATTGTATATTATGAATTTTTATTCTACTGTTGGGCAAAAATCCAATCAGTGTTATCGCTTCATTCTTTAGCTAAAAACAATCCGAGACATAGCAAATATCGACGTACGTTGTTTACGTATAATATGTTATATACTATGTTGAGTTACACTATTTTAATTGTATTCAATTACATTTTGCCAGATATTATAAAGTTTAAATGCTTTTCATTACGTTATTTGATTTGTTTTTATTTAATAAATAATCGCAACAAATAGATGGCTAATGAAATAGCGAGCAATTTTTTGTAATGTATTTTTACGTCGTATGGATTCGTAGATGCTCGGCTTTATTCGGCAAGTTCAACGTAGTCGTGCCAGTGAGCGAGATCGCAGACAGATCGTTTAGTTCGGCGTGACGTTGGTGTGACTGTAGTGGCGATACTGCTCAGTCCGTCAGTCCACCTTCTCACGCTCTTAGCCGCCGCTGTCGTCGTCACCGTCGTCGCCGTCGACGTTCTGCGTCGTGTCGCGCCGCGCCGCCCGCCGTGTTGATAATTTGTAAAGCGGCGAACGAAAAGGATGTGTGTATATCTACGTCTCGCCTTTCAGTTGACTTTCATCGTCGTTTTGTAGCGAACGTTTCGCACGGATATCGATAGGAAATTGCACTATCACTACGTAATAAAGTTATTGCATGTTACTGTCGGTGGATATTCAATATAAAGGAGACGTTATTCAATTTCGGTGGTTTTTCGCATACCGTTTCGTTGTTAAATAAAGAGTGGATTTTAAAACCTTCATACTATTAAAAAATAGCGTCGCGGCGGTCGTGGCGCAATGCAGTGTATGTTTGGATGCGGATACGAATTGTGCTGTTCAGGATTGACCCAGGGAGACATACGTTGTTTAAAAAGTGGTGGTGAACATTTAAGTGTGTCTTAGCCATGCTGCCTATGGTGCCAACGGAACCTGTGCTTTTCAACTGCGGGGTTCATACAGTCAATGTGGCCACATCTCCGCCGGCCGCATTGCCTTCTGTTAGTCCTCCAGACTCTGATGTTGATGAAATAGTTGATATCTTCTTTGATGTTGATGTTGATATTGCCGTCAACGCTTTACAAAGGTAAATGTATTTTAAAACGAATTCTGATTTTACTTTATTTATATAACATACAAAATACAAAAAAAATTCTTATGCTTTAACAATATGTGGCTGATGACAAATGCTAACTTTATTTATGGCACAACTTGACGCTCAACAGCAAACATAACGGTAAGTGTAATAACATATAATACATCTACTACCTACGTCGTTAACAATTTAGGTGACAGTAGAACTTATTCGCTGCTTTGTTGGTTCTAAAACAAATAACTTCGGTTCGCCAAGTTTACAATTTACAATTTAATTGGCCAAGTCAACAACGGACCAATGACATAAAACAGTGTATGGAGACCTAGAATGATTGCGGGTCACAGTGTAAAGATAAAATTAGTAATAATTAATGATAAGAAAACATTAAATCAACACATACTAATCCGTTTAAGCTTGGATGTTTTGTGATAGAATCACAATTATTGAATTAGTTCTAAGGATTTATTACCGTATAGCGTAACATTATTCGAGAAATTATTGATGTAAAATTATGTAAAATATCGTTATCGCATTCCTAGTAGGTAACTTACCAACACACAATATTAACTCTTTAAGTAAAAATAAAACTAAACCACCACCAATATTAACGGACACCTGGTCCGTTAATAGTGGTCCAACGAAATATCTATGATAGAGAGGATCTTTAATTTTATTATGCTTGGTGTTGCTTGTCCTTAGTTTCAGAGACACGCTGTATTTTATATTATAATTTGGGACTAGCTGTTGCCCGCGACTTCGTCCGCGTGGAATTTGATATACCATGCTTTTTCCTACACAATTGCGGGACTTCCCTTATACACTTTCAACCCCAAATTTCTCCTCTCGAGGAGTGGAATTTTCAAAAAACTATCTTATTGTTATTTAATGTCATGTTAGGAACCGATGTGCAGAATAACATGAATTTTCCTCTAAAATTGACAAACTTACCATAATATAAACTTTCACCCCCTAATCTACTCTCATTGGGATTTTTATCTAAGATAATACATATGCCAGTTTTGAAGTTAGACCATTAGCTACACAACTGTAAAAACTGCATCCAATTTCATAAAGTAGTTTTAATTTTATAAAGGGTGATGCGCGTACGAACATACGACAAGACAGAGAAACAAAAATTCTAAAAAAGTATGTTTTTGATTCTACTGCTATTATAAATACACCTTGTAATCATTTTCTTAAATATCTTTAATGTATACATAGTAAATTTACAATTTTATTATATTATGTATAGAAGATAACTATCTCTATCATCGATATTTCGATACCATTTCTTACCGGACACCTTGTATAATGTAGAAGTTTATTATGTATTTGTTTTATTTAAAAGGGCTTGGTTGCTTACCATACCGCCCCTTGATTATTATTTGAGTTGTATAACCTTATAATAGTAGTACAATAATCAGTAATTATACAGGGTAATTTTTAGATTACTAGTAATTTCCTACGGGAACCTTTTACACACTGAAAACTTTTAATCAATAGACTCAATGTGTTTGATTTGTTTTTGAAATTTGATTGTCTAATCAAAAATAATGATAATATTGGTTTAGACAATAATCATTTTAGCACAGATAAGATTAAGGCCTTTAATGATTATTTATACAAACAAATAGAAGGTATTTTTATTTGGTAGGATTTTATTCTAAGTTGCACCCCTAAGTTATAAAAAGTGAAAGTTGAGACAAAATTTGCATCATTTTTTTACGTGGGACGACTACAACACTGCCTACATGATAAAAATAAATCAGTAAGTATTTTGATTTATATAATATGAAAATGTATATTCTAAGTAAGTACACATTAGTTAATTATAAATTATTTTGTATTATTATGCAAATTAAATGTTTATTACGTTAGTGAGGATTGGTTCACAAAATTGGTCATACATGTTGTTCTTACTCTATGACGTCCATGGTGGTGCTCTTCTGTTGTCCACGGTGATATCGCCTAGAAAAAAAGGAATCAAACAAATTACTGACAGAAAGAGTTCTTTCTGCAATCATTTACACTTAGTATCAGAAAATATACAGTTTTCTTCGAAATAGCAGAAAGCTGTTATTTTGATAGTACAAAATACATTTCAATTGTATTTTTTTATTGTAGATATCCAATAAAAGTATTTACTAACTATTTTAAATTCTATTCAATATTTGGCAATATTTTTTGTAATGACTAACCTTTGAATCTTATTAGAAAATATCATAATTATCTAAATCCCATTTCGAAAGATGAATAAATACAATAAATGTGTGTTAAAAATGTGGATGTTATAGCTAGTAATATATAATACAACTATTTACACAAAACGCATTAACTAAATTAAGCTTGTGACTTCTGTATTTGATATATTTCAACTACGAGTTAAAAAGAAAAATGTTAAAAAATACATTTTATTATTAACTGACGTTTTTCTAAATGTGGCATTAAAAAATACATACAAACCTAAATTTTTACCCTTTTATCACTAACCCCTATTTTTTAATAGCCATTTTAGTAACCTTAGCGTTTTTGACAATATGAACTTTTTGAATGTACCTTTATGGGGTTTGACATAACATTGACGTAATGCGTGCTGCAAATATTCACTTAAAAAATAATTCCTTTTCTATTCTCAAAAAAGGTTAAAAGTTATTCTAAAAATGTAAAAATATAAGATTAGCATTATACTGATTTACTTTATGAATTATGAATTACTAGCGACCCGCCCCGGCTTCGCACGGGTACAATGCTGATACTAAATACACTACAGAAAAACTGTGAACGTTGTATATAAAAACACAGCGGCCCGCTCCAGATTCGCACGGGTATAAAATATATAGCCTATGTCACTCACTGAAAAAAAATAAATATAGTTTAAAAAAACTAAAAAAACACGCTTTTAAAGCACATCAAACTAAAAAGTGAAAAATAATTCTTATTATAACCTGAAAATAATAATAAACGAAAAATACTAGTACTATTGTGAAAAAAAGCGTGGGGCGCTCTGTGCCATATTTTTCGTCTATCGAGCGACCCACGCTTTTTTTCACAATAGTACTAGTATTTTTCGTTTCGATGATTAAAATCGATCCAGTAGTTTGATTTATTCATTACTGCCCGTGGCCCGCACGCGTTAAATTTGGAGTAAAACAATTCCCCCTTTCTATGCATGTATTATACATAAAAACCTTCCTCTTGAATCAATTTATCTATTGGAAAAAACCGCATCAAAATCCGTTGCGTAGTTTTAAAGATTTAAGCGCACATAGGGACAGAAAAGGCGACTTTGTTTTCTACAGCGTACGTTTATTTAGCGTAACAGATTTCCTGAGTATTTGTTAGCGAATTTTGAGACCACACTATTAGTAATTGCGAAAAACATCTCATACATTATATTTTAATCGGCGCTTAACAATGAAATGTTCAGATCGGTAATTCGTTAGAAATGGCTTGAAATGCTTCTACTTTCAAGTCGAGAACCTTGTCAAGTTTTCTTCCTATGCCGAATTTTTAGTAGGAGATCAATTACGATATAATAGTTTTAATTACCAGTCAACAATATTCTATTAGAAAAGAATACGCTTATTCATTAAAAATGCACAGGCACGAAGTAAAAGCTGTACGACAAACAGAACAAAATGTGGAATTACTAAAATTTTGGGGATGGGGCAAATAATGAGTGGCAAATAATGGTAAATATAGACTTTTTCTTAATTAAATGTTTATAAGATATAATAGGTTTGCACATAAAATAAAGGTTGTGAAAATCTCGTTCGAATGACTTAAGCTTTAAATAGAAAAATAACGCAATTTCTTTCAAACGTGTATCTTTTTTTCTCTTAACTGAAAGACGGTTGTTTGTAACATTCAAAACGAAGTCGTTTAAAAAAATAATTTAACTAATGTATTTCATTTTTCAATGTCTGATTTAAGTGCATAAATTATTAATTTATACTTAAAATTAATACATAATTTAATGATTAATTTAAACTCATATTAAAATAAACTAATCATTGAGATTAATTTCAACTTATATTAGAATTAATTTATAATTTTATTATTAATTTAAACATATTTACATAACATAACACCTATATTACCCAAAAGAGTGTGGCAGAGGTGTACAACACCCACATTTCACCTGTATACATATTAAACATATTTATTAAGATATTTAAACGTATTATCAAATAATTTAATAATTACCTTAATTAATAAATTAATAATTAAATTATTAATTTATTAGGTTAATAATAATTAATAAATTAATAATTAAATTATTAATTTATTAGGTAAGGTAATTATTAAATTATTTGATAATACGTTTAAATATCTTAATAAATATGTATACAGGGTGTCTTTTTGAAACGGGGCAGTAAGGGCAAGTACCTTAACCGTTGCAGTTACAGCAAAACGTTCTTAAAAGACCTTCCCTAACTTTTTGGGACATTTTGAACTGCATTCACAGATTTTGTAAAAAAACTTACAGTTAGCAAAAAAAATGCAAAAAGTTCAAAAATTTTTTTTTATGCCAATCGATTCTATTTCATGTGGGGATCAAAAAACTCTATGGGACCATTTTAGCTTTCAGTACTAGAAAAGACAGAAATCGCCAAAAACGTTTCCCATACATTTCGGCAACAGAAACGAATTTCTACGATGGTCTAACTTTTTGTTATAGCCTGGAAGTGGGTAGAATTGACTGTAAAGTAAATAAAAAGAATTTTTACCCTCAAATTTCGAATTTGATTCGAAAATCTGTGTGTTATACTTAGTTTCAGCTGAGAAACTTCGTATGAGTTATTAATTAAGGATTTTCGCTAAAATGTCTTCTAATCGTGCAAAAATTGACTTATTAGAAGCGTATTTTGAAAGAACCCTGCAATTCCAGGTTTTTCAAAAGATTTGTAATAACCTTTCTTGTTGGCACATGCCGCAACGGATACTTATTGCGGTACTAATGCAGCTCCCGCATTTCGATTATTGATAAAATACGCTTCTAATAAGTCAATTTTTTTTACGATTAGAAGACATTTTAGCGAAAATCCTTAATTAATAACTCATACGAAGTTTCTCAGTTGAAACTAAGTATAACACACAGATTTTCGAATCAAATTCGAAATTTGAGGGTAAAAATTCTTTTTATTTACTTTACAGTCAATTCTACCCACTTCCAGGCCATAACAAAAAGTTAGACCATCGTAGAAATTCGTTTCTGTTGCCGAAATGTATGGGAAACGTTTTTGGCGATTTCTGTCTTTTCTAGTACTGAAAGCTAAAATGGTCCCATAGAGTTTTTTGATCCCCACATGAAATAGAATCGATTGGCATAAAAAAAAATTTTTGAACTTTTTGCATTTTTTTTGCTAACTGTAAGTTTTTTACAAAATCTGTGAATGCAGTTCAAAATGTCCCAAAAAGTTAAGGAAGGTCTTTTAAGAACGTTTTGCTGTAACTGCAACGGTTAAGGTACTTGCCCTTACTGCCCCGTTTCAAGAATACACCCTGTATATAAAGTTTATATATACATAAAAATATAAATAGAGCTCTAGAAAGCAACAATACTTTTTTAAGAATGCCATCAGGTAATGACGAGTCTCATGGTATAAACCTTATACGTATATAAAGTCTTTTTACTATTTCAATATAATGTAAGTATAAGTAAGTAGGTATAATATAGATTTTAATTTACATTCGACTTGGTTAGTTAGTCGCTTTATTATTCTTGTTTGATACTAAGCATTTATACTTAGAAATATTGTCGTGTCTTGGAATATAATTAGTATAATTACTTACGCCCCTATTTAGAAATAGATAAAACCTTATTAGCTACTACGTTCTTTTTCTTTTAAACTAAATATAAAATAAATAAATATAAATATTTCACAACTCACACACAACGCCATCTAGTCCCAAACTAAGCAGAGCTTGTAATATGGGTACTAGAATAACTGATACTAATACATATTATACTTTTCTTTTTTCATACATATTATACATAGAAACACCCAGACTAAGACAAACCCCATAGAAATCTTAATAATAAGGCAATAGAAATGTCAAAGACGCGTGACCTTGTCGCCGCGCATCTGTCTAGTCAAACACAAGTGCGAGTAGAGGAATTGTCGTCTTAATGTCATCGCAAAAAGAATAATTTTGTTTGCAGGAATACAAGCGCATGAGTCTAATCGAACACAAGTGCGAGTTGAGGAATTGTCGTCTTAATGTCATCGCCAAAAAGTATAATTTTGTTTGCAGGAATACAAAAAGTGGTATTTGAAAAACGGCGACATGCGTCCCAGTGTTAAAAGATAGTCGATAGCATTTCTATTGACTAGTTATTAAGATTTCTATGACAAACCCCCATGTTCATGCACACAAAGATTTGTCTTAAGTAGGAATCGAACCCACGACCACGGCGTCGCAGGCAGGTACCCTACCACTCCGCCATCCGGTCGTCACTAATAATCATAGAATAACGCCTATATTACCCAGGAGGTTGTAGCAGAGATGGATAACACCCACAACTCATAACATCACAATTTGCGATGATAACGGCCTACGTTTTAGTGACAAGTTTGATTTGCACAAAAATATCTTGTTCTTTTCGTAGTTGTTTTATGGATTTTTACCTTTGAATACTTACAATCTTTGGTAGGACTTGAGTTTCTCTGCCTCTCGATCTATTATTATTTGTCACTAGTAATCTTATTTTGACTGGTAGTTTACCCGGTAGAAGATACTTAATAACAAACACAAAAGATAGGCGCATCTATATATATATCAATATAAATAAATAACATTGAAGTGTCTTTTTTATTAAAACTGACGTGAGTTTGTAACATTATTCAAATTATGAAATACGGGTGTTACTCACGTAATGTTGGTATATATAGTCGAACGCGGTTTCGCCTATACGTCTAGGCATTATCAAGAGAGTGCGATACGTCGCGTCTGAGTCGCAGCCAGTCTTGCACTCGCACAGTGCAAGACTGGCTGAATTTGAATAATTGAAGTGTCTGTTTTTAATGTCAAAATAACAAAGATTTTTTGGGATGATATAGTTATTTGCACGATGCCTGAAATCCAGTTATTATCATTTTTGGCTGTCTATCTATCTATCTGTCTGTCTGATTCGGCTAATCTTCTAAACGGCCGGACCAACTTTGGTAAAATTAAGGTGCAGGTAACTGACTACAAAACGTTTAACATAGGCGACTTTCTATGAATAAACCTACCACGCAGACGAAACTGCGGGTGAAAGAAAGTTTCATTGTTTGATTACGCTAATCTCGGTAACTACTGCTTGAATTTTAATAATTATTTTTTTGCTTCATAGTCCAACTCTCAAAGGAGGTTTTAAAATACTTTTCATTACGCTAATCTGCATGGGAGCGGAACAGTAAGGTTAAACGCAGGTCAAAGCGCGGATGCAGCTACTACTTAATACAACCTTAATACAATTTTGACAGTTGCACAACTGGATATCCAATTTAAAACTGGTATATATTTTATCTTTGTATTTTATCCCTAACGGGGTAAATTAGGGGTGTAAGCATAGAAATCTTAATAACTAGTCAATAGAAATGCTATCGACTATCTTTTAACACTGAGACGCATGTCGCCGGTTTTCAAATACCACTTTTTGTATTCCTGCAAACAAAATTATTCTTTTTGGCGATGACATTAAGACGACAATTCCTCAACTCGCACTTGTGTTCGATTAGACAAATGCGCTTGTATTCCTGCAAACAAAATTATTCTTTTTGCGATGACATTAAGACGACAATTCCTCAACTCGCACTTGTGTTTGACTTGACAGATGCGCGGCGACAAGGTCACGCGTCTTTGACATTTCTATTGCCTTATTATTAAGATTTCTATGGGTGTAAGTTTAAATGGAAGTCCAGTTTGAAGAAAATTGCAGAAAATATTATTTTGGTAATTCTAAATCCCAAGAGGGTGAATTAGGGATTAAAAGTGTGTTAGGGAAGTCCCTCAATTATGTAGGAAATATCTCTTATAAGGCATTACCTTAATAAGAGATAATTTCTCAATCTGTTAAATATGTAACTTAAATTGAATCAGATTCTATCAGCAATATTATTAGAATTATTCTAGAAGATTAGGGTTACACACTTACTCTCCTGTTATAAAAATTTTCTATTATGATTATTATTATAGTGTGACCTACTTATAAGAAATAATTTCCCAATCAGATAAATATATAAATTTCAATAAAATTCTATATCAGCAATCATATTATTATGATTGATGATGACTACCCATTTCCATCTCCTACCTATTGAGGTTCCTTGTGAGTGGTGACCTACTGCCTAACGCAGTCAGTTTCATACTGCGTGCTGTGTCTTCCTATTTAGATTAACGACAATTTAATAGCATCACAAAAAAATCATTAATCAGCTAAAATAATTGTAGAAATAAATTAGTATGTTAAAAAAATTACGATTACGAAGCGGCCGTGGTGCAATGGATAAGGCATCGGTCTTACGATCTACAAGTCGTGGGTTCAAATCCTGGCCACATCCGCGGTGGCTGAGGTGGACGTGAAATTTCTCCTAACACAAAGAAATTAAGCGTAGCTGAAATTACGTATGTTTTTTTAAAAACGAAAATATTATTGAGTTGTCTATAAAAATTAGCATCGTATCAATAAAAGATCATCCAGCAATTGGTCTTAGGCTGAAGGCACCTGCAAGATCTGTAACATTTATAAATTGTTTTAATAATATGTTAGCTGTATTAAACTCTATCTAGATTTTAATATATAGTTACATAAATGAATAAAAATGACACAACAAATATTCACACAACGTCATCAAGTCTCAAAATAAGCGGAGCTTGTACTAAGGGAACTAGAATAACTGATACTAATACGTAAATACTTTTCTTTCGTAAATACATAAGTATTATACATAGAAACACCCAGACTAAGACAAACCTCCATGTGCATGCACACAAAGATTTGTCTTGAGCGGGAATTGAACCCGCGACCTCTGCGTAGCAGGCAGTTACACTACCGACTTCGCTATTCGGCAGTTATATATTCAAAAATCGTATACATAATGGGCTACATTAATGATGTGCGTTAATGATATTTTATTCAGTAAAGAAAAATAATTAATGTTTTGGTGGCCATTGTTGTCCTAACTTTTCCTTCATATGCCAAGATTGTGGAATAAATAAAAGTGTATATATTTGTCATACGTATGTTTAAAAAATAACAATAGATAAAAGCAAGATTATGTATATTACTTAACATGGAGTAACAATAGAGAACGACAAGGTATAAAAACGGTTTGCTGGGTTATATGGTGTCAGCCACTGATGTATGTTATAGTTCCGGTGGAACATACAAAAGACATAAGTGGCGTACGGTGGGTGGTGCCTTAGTGGTTTAGGTCTCCACATAACCTCACCGTCTACCCGATCGGTGTGCTAAGCATATTAAAAGAAAAATCTACAAAAATGTAGTTCCTAAAGTTGAACTGAACCTCGATTTCTTACAGAAGCACATTCTCACAAATAAAAAACATAATTTTTAAAATAGGTTCACATAGGACTGAGAAATCGCTGGACAAACATAAAATCAATATATACGCGTCGAAGATAGAACCTTTCTTTTTGGTTTTTCCCTTTTTGGAACTCGGGTAAAAACTATAACAAAATTACATAATAACGAATATAATTATGCATAAATAATATCAAAAATAAAATAAGTAAAATTTTACTAATGACAGCTACATAATAAGTATAATATTTTTATTTGCTTTTGTACAATTAATTGATGACTTGCAAATTTAGAAATTTTTGTCAGGCGCCAAAACGTTTCTAGATTGTTGAGCATGTTATGTCATTACAATGCTCTACGTAAACTTGCCACATACAAACTGTAACTGTTATTGTTTACAATTTTTTATTTACATACCTATATTTAAATCTTCTACCATATTATTTTTGTTATGTTAGGTTACCTGCGTCTGTTTTTACATGATTGCAAACAATGTTTCTATACAAAATTTATTTGCAACCAAGTACAAACTTAATATTATTATAATTTTATGTATGTCATAACTAGTTCAGTTTAACCTAAACAATACGACCTTATTCCATGTTATAAGATCAGAGCTTGTAATAAAGTTGCTTATGTAGGCAGGTAAGTAGTTGTCTCGATGACGAATACCTGTTGAGTAACGATTGAAAAAGCGAAACCTTCGACCGCAGAGCGCTGACAATACTTACCAACTTTCACCTATTCGAATGCAAGTGACTACTTAACTAAAATTTAAAGAATATTAGCAACGTTGCTAATAATATAAAAACCCCGTGAAGCCTACCTTGTTTTATTGATTACGTCAATATTGCAAAGGCTAGGTTGCGTAAACGCTGATTCTTAAAAAAAATATTTTTTAGTAAATTTCTTTAGTAATATTTAACTTAGACTGGGTCTTCATATTAGGAACTGGATAGAGGTTTCAAACATTTTCGAGAATTATTATACTATTTCTGGTCACGCTTGTGGCGCGTTGTTGTTATTCCGAACATTATTATTTCAAGGTTGCGCGGCCGTCGCAGTGAGGTTGCGTAGTGGGGCTCCTCGGTAGGCGTCGTTCAACTAGTATCTCTGTCCCTCTTTTGCATTAAGGTTCAGCTTACTCTGTACTTGGTATTTAATATGAGCCGCGTCAATGTGAACATAACTATTCCTTGATAGTCAGTCCATTGCGATAGTGTACATCCTCACCTGGTTATAGTTTGATTATGTTAGTATGCTTAGGCATACCTATATAAACCTGAATAAATACAATACGGCACTTACTTGCAAGCAAGATGACTCATGCTTTTAGTCTATACGAACTTATATGTACATATATTGGGGAATCGTCTGCACAATAAAGAATGCTTCCTTTATTATTATATACTTTAAATTTTGTAGTAGAGCTAGCGTAGCTTTCCACCACCACTGTTTTAATAGTTAAAAATACATACCTAGTATGTTCTGTATTAGAAATAATTTTATAATTTGATGAAACAATTGTAGCTTTAATCACATCAAGGTATTTAATCATTTTGATCCATTAATCATCATCGCAACATAAATATTTAGTTTAATAATAATTCTAAACCATCCCACCTTAATAAAAGTTTATTTTGTTTGCTGCTTCTGTAGAATTGAATCCTGTGACCTCCAACTGGGAGACACATGGAGGGGGATGCAAGGCAAGATGAGCGTGACAGCGCCGGTTAAGAAGATAAGAAAAAAGTCAGACAATAAGCCACAAGCTCAAATGTACGTATAATACGCTTGAACTGTGTATACATTGGTGGAAATGTCTGGGTTTTTGCGACTTACGGTACCTCTCTCTGAAAGCCTATTTCATCTGAACTAAATAAATGGAGCTTAATTTATATTGTGGCTATCATGGAGTATAATAGAATTCTATTGAATTACTTACATAATAAATGTAGCAATATTTTATTGCATCAAATTAAAAACGTTTCAAAATTTGTGTCGTTTTTATTAGCCGTTTAAACTTTCATAGTCATTATTTATCAATCTACCTGATGTCTATTCCAGAAGTTACCTTTAGTATAAAGTTATGTGATTTAGATTGTTATAATATATATGGAACTCTTTTACATAATTATATTCGTAAAAAATAACAATCTTATCACTACTGCATACCGTCTTATATGTATTTAGACCCAAGGTTGAAAAATATATTTCATTCATTATTAATTTTTTAGTATCTTAGTACATAATACGTAAACAAAGTATTAGCAAATCCTAGAAAATATTGTTTTGGAAAAGGCCTCAAGTTAAATCACATGTTTGAATTTTCATTTGGTGTGACGGTTCTAATATTACAGTTATTCAATTATGCAAATTCTTCGTGTATACACACAAATAAGTTGCATAGTTGTTGCTTGTTCACTCGTTGCTAATTTAACTGTTGTATTTAATGTTTATTTAATTATTGTGACTTATATATGTATAACGATTTTAAATGGAAGTTAGATATGCACTTTTTAGGGAAGATGAGACGGTATTCATGTTTTAATTTTCATTTTACCCTCTTATAATTTATTATGTTATTATTTTTATTTATTATACTGCTGAATGGATAAAAGCCACAGTAATTGTTTAATTGTGCATATTTTTAAAAGCGCATGTGAATGACTATGTCTTATTTGTATTAATTGTTTACATTTAATTACTTTTATTCACCTGCCTACTGTTTGTTAAAATAATCTGTGAAATATCTTCAAGCTAAATAATCTAAAAATGTTAAGGATGAACATACAAATACATCATGTTTAGTTTATTTGGCTTTAACAATGATATTGATAGTCCAAAACAGATATCAAAGATTTGTTGAGGCGTGTACTTTCCAAATTTAATACCATTCAGGGACCATTTTATAATAGATTAAAGATATAAAATCTATAGACCAGGTTATATATATATATATGCGTTCTTATTATAATATTGTTACACAATATTTTACATATTTATTTATTCATAACCATTTTTTTTCAATATTTATGAAATCAAATTTAAACACAAAGAATTTTACGAAATATGAAAACTAATAATTAGTGAATAGACTATTATTAAAGTAGGTATTTCATTATAATAAGTATTTACAAATTTATTTTACATAAATAAAAACAATATACATCTTATAAATACATTCAATTCAATACCGAAGAGTTTTTTCTCATAGATTTATGGTAACATATAATATATTGGTGGAAGAAGGAGGACTTTTCCTTATTGCAAAATATTGGCAATGATAGAAGACACAATTTTACTACCAAACACTAAAGAAGATACAAAAATAATATGACTTTTTTGTTATATGATGCATATTCTGACACTTTTCATCCATATTTATGTTTAATATTTCATATAATCTCCGGTCTATACGAATCTTTAAATATCTCCAACTCTTATACTTATATGTCAAAAAGCCGTTTTTTATCTATGTACAAATTATGCAGTTAACCAATTGATTTCCATTTTATTTATAATTTTATTTCTAATTAAGTAATTACAGTGAATTTAGCTAGCATACATCATTTGATCTGTATGGGTTATTGTTATTATAGTACTATGACGTATTCTTTTTTGGGTATTTGAGGTACATTTTACTTATTAAACACATATTTTGATCATTGTTAATTATATATTTATATATATTTAAGATTATAATGTTATAGATATAATATATAACGAAAATTAAAATATACATAAAAAATTACTTTACTATTTTCTCGAATATGTTTGATACATTCGTTTAACCACCCAGGAGCGCGTAAAACGTAAAATAAGTATAAAATAAAATAGTTTCGACTTAAAAGTCCTTTAAATATATATTGCATCGATTAAGAACCTTAACTGATTATATATACAGGGTGGATGCGACATAGCGACATTTATTGAAACCACAGCTTCTATACATGGCCAGTATGCATTTCCACCGGATAAAAAATTCTCTGGCGAAAAAAAAAATCCACGTCTTCCGAACAAATTGCACGATCGCAATGTTCAAATTGTTCGGAGAACGTGATTTTTTTTTTCGCCAGAGAATTTTTATCCGGTGGAAATTGATACTTACCATGTATAGAAGCTGTGGTTTCAATAAATGTCGCTATGTCGCATCCACCCCGTATATACACATATATATTAATGAAGTTTTGTCCGAAAAATATTAAACAATTTATTGTTTAATATTATTAGTAGTATTTATACCAATAAATGTTAGAATCACGAACCTTGTTATACCTACTGATAATATAATACACGCGCCAATCCGTCGTGCTTGCACTTTCTTGAAATATAAGAGCCGATGCAAGTGAAATCGCGATGGAATGACACGTGGGTAACAATTACACACAAACACAACGCCACTATATTGCTCGTTTTCAACGTAACAGGTGTGTTCATGTAAATGCATGTACTACTAATTAGTATACCATATAAAATTATTATAAATTCTTCATACGCTTAAACACTTCCACAATAAGTAAATACCATTTTTATATTTGATGTTGCGTTTATTATAGAAACAGTTTTAAAATATGAATAGATATTGTTAGTATCAGTATGAAGTCTAGACTACTTTTGATAAGGAAAGGTAAATATATTATATTCAAACTGCCTCGATCTAGTGGTTGGCGTATGCGCCTTTCGAGTCGGGCAAAGTGTTATTTGTAAACTTTCTGCCAGGAATTTCTCGCAGTTGGAATTGTGACCAGTGGATGGCCATAGCCTCACCTTCTATCCCATCAGATCTAAACATAACAGGGAAAATGTGGGTATTGTATACCTTTACCACATCCTTCTGGGTAATATTGGCGT
Source organism: Hypena proboscidalis (assembly GCA_905147285.1). Classification (NCBI taxonomy): domain Eukaryota; kingdom Metazoa; phylum Arthropoda; class Insecta; order Lepidoptera; family Erebidae; genus Hypena; species Hypena proboscidalis. The sequence continues at coordinate 8,454,412 of LR990130.1, forward strand.
GATGTTATGGTATGTTAAATATATTTTAACTCCAAAAATATATAAAATGAGTATTTCAAATAAGTATATATTTGGGATTTAAAAATTTAGGTCTGCCAGAAAAAAATGGATATTTAGGCTAGCCTGGAAGTAATACAAAATAAACATTTTCAGATAATATGATCCATAGCTGTCATACAGGTGTATGTTATAAACAGTTAGTTAAATCACAACAAAAAATTAAAATAAATTACAAACCATATAAAAAAGAAAATATCAATAAGTTCTCAAGTGGAATTTTGGTGGTAATCTTTTTTTGGTAATAAAATGACGCTCACCTTTTTTGCCGGGATTATCAATTGTTTTTTTTCTAAAGCGCGAGTCTAAAATTTTGATAAAGACTTTATTTTAGTCATTTTGCTGTCATACAAGCCAGCCATAAGTTTCACTTGGCAGTAAAATGAAAACATGCACAATACTGCGCTAGAAAAAAAAATAGGTTATTAGTACATCAGTTGATCATCATTCATATTACAGATGTGTTTGCAAAATAAAGAATCGTAATGATCAGCATGATTATAAGTTGGTAAGCATGAATATAATACCACCCGCTTGGTGGTATTTATTATGTGTAATGTTGGTGGGTCACCTAGCTATTGAACCAAATTTAAGCCCCAATTTCACAGGTGTTAGATAAACCTTATTGGCAGGATAAGCATAACCCACATGAATTAAAGTGACAGCTGTGTTCTTTTTTCAAGTGTAACATGTGTCACTTTTAAATTCGTTAAATTAAGTTTATATTTTATGGGCAGGTAAGAGCTATCCGGCAGCTCTGAAATTGGCCCTAATGTAGTTAAAAAAATAATATGTGTTTTCAATTTAAACGAAATGCTCCATGGAATTTTTGTTTTCATTAAAAGAAACTACTTACTTGCACAAAGGATAATATAAAAATTAAAGTGACAATTGCGTTTGAAACATAGAAATGTGTTAGTTTAATATTCGATCAATTTATAATTTATTTATCTGGTTGGCAACCATTAGTACTTCACGATTGTGAAACAAGTTTACAAGTTCTTCAATTAATTCAAGTATTTCATATAATTGTATGAAAATGCATTATAATACTTACTTATTTGTAATTATGCCATTTAAGCAGAATAACGTTTATCTAGTCTTGTCTGAATAAATTAATTAAGTATTATAGTAGTTATAGTTGCTATGTGTAAGCAAATTTTAGATTTTCTAAGCATTTACGGTTGAAAAATAATGATTTCAGTGGGACTCGAACCCACACCTCTGAGTTCTCCATACCCAGCACCTTAACCACTTGGTATGTATAAGAATGTACTTTGAACGAACCTACCGAATGATCAAGTGAAATATAATTTTATGATTATCGTTTTATAAATTAAAAAACCCCATAACTTTGGATGTATGTATAAAATAATATTATTATTTTAGTTTGTATGTAATTTATATTGGTAACATGTTATGTATGTTACTTAATTATATCATTATAAAAGTCTTAATATTTGTAATATTGAAGCAAATGCTCTGCTAAGCATTTACTATGATACACTATTACAGTTGAAAAATCAATAAAAATATCATTCCAGTGGAGCTCTTGACCACTTGTAACAAAACTTACATAATAAAATAACACTGTTCGTCTAGTCTAGAAATAACCAATAGATATCAGACGACCAATTTGACAAATTGTTTGAAATCGTCACTCAATTTTATTAACCTGAGCAATTATATGAATACTTCAACTATAACAAAGTTTGATATCTAACCATTTAAAACCAAGTCAAGTAATATAATTATTTTTCAAGTAAAGTTTTTTTGTATCTATGACTGGTATTTGCGTTCGCGTATCGTCAACCTTTTAGGTTGAAATCCAGTCTTCTTCTGTGTTCGTCGTTCTTACATAATGATTACAATAATGCATCTACTATACAAATTGCGTAGTTTTATGTAGATAAATTTTGGCAGCTTCAATCAATCGATTTGGTCTTTTCAAATCGATTATTATAATAATTAAATTAAATATTTTTCGTGGTTTCTATAATTATACATATAATGTTAAAATAAGAAATGTTTTTTTTTCTAATTGAAATGGAAAAAGAAAAGAGCACCCATCGTACCGGGTATCACTCATCTTTGAATTTTTTTTTACGCTTGAAATCAAGGAAACAGGATGTCAAAAAGATCCACACGTCAGTGACGAGTGCTCCGGCGCACATTTTTTATAGATAGCCATATGTAATACTTAATGTATTATTATTTAACGACCCACATTCGTCAGCGTGTAACGTTTATCCTTCTAGGGCCCTCTTCTACCATTTTCACTCACCTTCGTTCGATAAATCATGCGCGTTAATCGTCTTATTCATCCTTTCTGCTTGGCGGCACTCGTCCGCATCTTTAGTTGTGGTTTAGAGATGTAATGCTAACAACAATTTCTCGTGGATTCTTGTCACTATTTCTTCTAAACCACAACGATTTCTTATCTCACTGTCTTTCAATGTGTCATTTAAATTACACTCCGCATACTACGCATTAATTATACTCTCATAAATGTTTTAATGTTACATGTTTTCTGGCATTGTTAACCGTTCAACGTCAACTGAGTTAAAAAAAAACCTGCGAATAATTTATTTTTAGTGATGTCCTATTTATCATGTATATATGTGTCCTTTTTATTGAGTTTTACGATACAAATATGCTTTATCCGATCACTTGCCTTATTGATGTTCTCCCTGATGTTTTTTAGTTTGCTGATTGTATTATTTTGTATGTAAACTGCAAGAAGAAAAGCATACATGTGATTACATTTTACTTTAGAGGGGTATGATACTGTTTGGCGTTTAATCGTGAGACGTCCGCACTCTTTCACTCCACTACAACAGTGACTATGCTGTCCAGATAATCTCTTATCAGTGACCGTTGCGATCCAAGTTTTAGTGCTTCATTGAAGAAGAGTTTCCTTAGAGGAAATTGCGATATATCTCTGGAAATTAAACAAAAAAATTTTAGAAATTAACCAGAGCGCGTCGATTATGTGTATTGATTTTATACTATTGTATATCTGGAGTGCATAGCCAAGTGGTTTTATTATTTGGCTACATTTTTGTGACCTTTTTTGTGTCGCCCCTTTCTCAATTACCATTGGTTTCGAAATGGTAAAAGTAAATATAATCTTTTGTAATTTCAGAAATAAGTGTAACAACGAGAAAAAGCGACGGGAACTTGAAAACGAGACCATAAACCAGTTGGAGGAGCTTCTTAAGACTTGTCTGGAAGAGGTGAAGCAGCCGGACAAGAACGGCATCGTCCGCGAGGCCACGCGGCAGATCCAGGAGGTGCTGAAGCGAAGGCAGGAGTGCCCTGAAGAGTGCCCCCTCCGAATCGCGCAGTGCCTCTCGCCCGTGCAAGCCGGCGAGGTTAGCTCCACGCAGCCCTCGTGCGCTGGCTTACATTACTCGGAGATCACCTCACTCATAGAGGTATTTTATTTCATTTATTTTAATCACTATTATCCTGTTTGCACCGTTGCTTTTGTTGATACTATTCACACCAAAATAATTAGGCAGAAAAGAAACCAACTGGTCTAATATTATGATGACACATTTTCAATTAAGTACATTAGTCACATTTAAAGATTAATTCTATGTATAATAAGTATGTATTTACAAAAAAAAAAGTATATATGTATTAGTATCAGTTATTCTAGTACCCATAGTACAAGCTCTGCTTAGTTTGGGACTAGATGGCGATGTGTGTGAGTTGTAAAATATTTATTATTTATTTTTATATTTAATTGTGCGAGAAAAAAAGGCTCGAATCCAATAATATTAGATTCCATATTATGATGATATACTATGACATTCTGACGATAAAAAAGTATTATCATGATGATTGGCCCTTACTGCGAAATATAATGTAGGTACAGTATTTTACTTATCGTCCAACTGACGAGTAGACGGTGATCAGGCAATCTATCATATCAGAACATTGTGAAACTAGTGGCTACCGCAGAAAACCTTTATCATAATGGTTCCGTGTGGTTTCCGAATTCCGCCATTCTTGTCTTACGTCACCACACATCAACATGTATTTTAAACATAAATTGCGATTCAAATAAAATGCTGACGGTTACTTTTTTTAATTTCCCTTACGGATATTGCGTAACCTCAAAATCCGGTAGCAATGTAATAAGCTAGGTTATGTCATTATGATGTTATAGTATATCGTAACAATTTAGGAAGTATATTAATATGGTTTGGGGATGTTATCTTAGGATGAGATTTAAATATTCCGTTATATTTTCAGTTGTTTAGATGATATCTATAAAATTCGCTTCTTTAATTCCATATAAAGAAGGCATTTTGATTGATCATAAATAGCATGTTAAATTGCTATCATCTGAGTAATAATATCTACATACACAAGCCTAGTAGTTAATTGCATGTTCATTCATATACATTTGTACTAAATAGCTGAGTATCTAGTCGAAGAGACGATCAAAAAGTTTGAAAATGTAACGGTTGACTAATACACTAACAATAAAGTCATTTACACTTTGTGACTTTACAGTTATTTTTTGTGAAAAGTGGACCACGTGCGAATACCGCCTAACGATGTCAGTTAATTAGTCCTGCGCATGGATACACAGACTCTAAACGTTCGCTGAAACGATGTATGTAATACATACTAAAAGAATATATTATCTTTTAGATTTGGAATCAGTGATTAAAAGTTGTACTATCATCATGGCGGCGCAGACAATAAGACTATGAGTTATTTGTATTCTTTTGGTCGTATCAGGCAATGAATAACTTGATTTCTAGGGTATGTTGCATTTCTATCTGATATTTTGTTGGCATTAAAATGTAGACTTTTGTATCCTGTATTTTCCGCTGGAGATACTTGAGAATTTTTGAAGGTACATTATTTTTGTCAATTCGACAATCCGCTTGCTAAATTAGTGTACATATTTGAAACTGTACTATAATTATTATGTTATTTTTGGTCTTATGTATTTTTATTTTGTTTTTCAGGCCCTCACTCATTATACCAGCACTCTTGGATGGGTTTTATTGGAAATCAACTCGAATGCTGAAATAGAATGTATAACAGAAAACATTAAAGAACTCACTCTGCAGGACAGAACTGAGTTGTATAATAAGTCTATTTTCTCACTTCTACATGTCAAAGATCATGCGAAGTTAAGACCTTTGTTGAGAAATACGCAGACCTATAACTGGGCTTCCAGAGACGTTGATAAGTTTATATCAATACAAGCCCGCCTCATCATTAAAAACTCCAACGGGACTGAGAATGCTGGGTGAGTAAACAAAATATATGCATGATCATTATGTATATTATATTGATAAGGAACTGTAGAGTATTTATGATCTGCTACTGAAACTTTACCTACATAAATGCACTAAACTTCTCTGATCTCGTAATCAAACTCAAGATTCCACAATTAGCAACGCTTTTGAGTACTAATGCAATCGATAAATGAATATTATATTAAGTGAGCATGTGAAAGGAGTCGGTCCGAGACTGTAACGCTATTGATAGGAGCCATGTTTTGGTATTTCATTGTGATAGTAGATGGTGACGGTCATTCGATAAGCGGACGACTACATGTAACTAATACGTATTAACGCCGAGTAATGTCAACTACTTCTTAACTGCTCATTATTCTATTCGTTTATCAATAATTAATTTAAGTATCTGTTCATCTATTACTTGGCAAAATATATTTTAGTTTACCGGGTTATCTGCACGCCTGCCTCCTTAGCACGGTTTGTCGCTCTTGACATTCAGATTCTGCTAAGAGCTATGACGTATGATCAACATGGAAACACCAATTTCTTTTGTCTGTCATAACTACGTCATAGTCGAATCTGAATGTCAAAAGTGTTTAGTCGTGCTAAGCGTACTTGTCCCATTGTGTCCCAAAATTACGTTCAGTCTAACATATAAAAATAGTCAGACAGGTTTTTTATCCTAAAATATTATCACAACAGTTTCAGTAACTGTTTGCTATTGTGAGAGTAACGTGAAGTTAGGTCTTATGTCTGAATTGAGGGGTGATAATTAAACTTGCTTTTAATTTTATAAATGAGGGGCCTCGGAATACTCCGGCATTAGTCAATCATCTGGCATGTTTTTTTTTGTTATTAAATAGACATCATGAATCTCAAAGCCTCGGTTTGCCAAGACAATGTTTAGAAATAAATCACAGTAATAAATAGAGAACAGCTAAACATAATAATATAACAGTCTTCATCATCCATCTGCCCTCATCCCAATTACTTGGGGTTTGTGCAATGTATTTTATTCTTCCACACTTTTATTTTATTTTATTTTTATTTAAAAACTTCATATACAAAATTTTGTATACAAGGCGGACTTAATGCCATAGGCATTCTCTACCAGTCTACCTTTGGGTGATGCAGAGATTAACAAGGCAGGTGAAGTTATAAAATATAGCGTTTGATTTGAAATAAAAGGTCACAAAAATCAATACAATTAATGAATACATAATAAAAATATCTGCGTATATACAGGGTGGATGCGACATAGCAACATTTATTGAAACCACAGCTTCTATACATGGTAAGTATCAATTTCCACCGGATAAAAATTCTCTAGCGAAAAAAAAAAATCACGTTCTCCGAACAATTTGAACATTGCGATCGTGCAATTTGTTCGGAAGACGTGGATTTTTTTTTCGCCAGAGAATTTTTTATCCGGTGGATATTGATACTTACCATGTATAGAAGCTGTGGTTTCAATAAATGTCGCTATGTCGCATCCACCCCGTATATTATATACAATATGCATAATATCTATATAAAAAATACTTAAATATAAGTAAATATACAATAAATAAAATATACATATTTATATATATGAACTAATAATAAATATTATGGTGGCGATTCGTTTTTGTTGAGAAGATTCCGAACCTTGATTTTAAAGGCGTATCGACTCCATCAGACGTCATTTCAGACTTCATAAAAGTGCAGCCATCTTTTCCGTGGTGTTCCTCTATCCTTAAGGATAGAGGAACACCACACAGCCTTCAAAATTCTTTCTTTGAATTGTATTAACAACATTATGTAGTTTCACCCTTCTCTTTACATACTCCATACTATGATAAACTTTCAAGTCTCGATGATGACGATGACGAATATGTACTCTTGTCACCTAATAACTCAACTACTATACCAATATAATAACTATATCTTGTAGTCATCACTCAAGTGCAATTCTTATCTAATTAGCGATGAAACATGTGATTCACTATGTGGTATTTATTTCAAGTGAATCTGATTTTGTTTACTTAAGTTTAAGTATTTCTTTTAAGGCCTGTTTCACAATCGTCGAGTTACGAGAGGAGCTGCTGCTGCGATGGGTTGTGTTGGTTTTTCTTTTTTAATATGAGCCCCCCTTGAGCTTAAAACCCTTTTTACTTCTTGGTATTAACCTTTCATAACCATAAAAAGTCTTCAAAAATGCCTCCTTCACTACATATATCATCGAAAAAATTATTTCACTTGACTCTCTCTTTCAATTTGAAAATAAATAAAAATCAACGGTTTTTTTTTTTTCAAAATTCAAATAATCTTTATTCATATAGACACAATTCAAAACTCTTAAATTATGTGCTTATGATGCGTCCATATTTTTTCTTGATGTTGTGATCCAGAGCAACTCACTCCCACGCTGTCTTGTCATTTAAATAGTCCGAGATTGTATAGTAAGCTTTCTTACATAGTTTAACTTTAACAGCTGTCTTAAACTTATTTATAGACAGTATTCGAATACTATTAGGAAGTTTGTTGTAGAAGCGTATACATTGGCCCATAAAAGAATTTTTAATTTTGTGGAGACGAGTCGTATGAAGTACAAGATTATCCTTATGTCTAGTATTAACATTATGCGTGTCACTTTTCTTTTTAAAATTGTCAATATTTTTCTGTACATATAAAAGATTTTCGTATACAGGCTGTCAAGAAAGAGTTGAAATTAATAGGGGCGCTAGAGTGCTGTTCTACTGTTCGTATGGCAACCCATATAGTTCACTTCCCAGGACTTGATACTTAGCTGTATATAAAATAAAAAATAAAAAAATATTCTATTATTACCCATTATATCAAAAGCTGTAGCTAAGCGTTAAACGTCGGTTTAACACGATGAAATCGGCACTAAGTAATAGTAAAAATAATGTTATTAATTTGTACAGCAAGCAGTCATAAATTAGTTTCCGTTTCCAGACTATTTTGCCAAGCTGATTTGTGGTTTTACTGTCCTCTGTTTTTATCAATTACCAAAAAATAAAAGAAAAATATATTTGAAAAATATTTTATTTTAAGTATTTGAATAAATCTTTTATTTCTATACATATTATTAAACTGCCTCGTTGGTCTAGTGGTTAGCGTTAAAAAAAATGATCTTTTTGTCTAATAGCACACGAATCAAAGTTATCTAACACTTTCTTCGGACGACCTTTTCGGTTATTTCCTGGTGTAAGAAATACGCCTCTATATTGTGCTCCTCCTCGTGCAATTCTTCGAATAGTACTTACTGATTTACCTGAATTAAGTAAAAATCATAGATATAGCAGAAAAGATAAAGCAGTCCGAGCCATTTCGGAGTGAGGGGAGGGTTGAACCCCTAAACACCTCCCCTGGCTACGCCCATGCGTGATATTATTTTATGTTATTTACATAAACTATACTCAAGTATCAACATTAACCTAGTCGCGCTATACCGCAACAATGAGTACAACAAACGTCAACTAAACCAATGTGCTAGTTTTAATTATTAAATAATCCGCTTATTTTAGCAACAAATTCAAAACAGCTTTGGTTTTATCCATTACCTATACTTGATTTGACTAAAAACAACATGTTAAACTCTCACATACCGGTCATATCAGCGGTTCTTTGATAAACATTGCCGATATCCGAACGAATTTTTTTGCCTCATATTCCATTAAACATCTTTTATATACATTGTAAATTATTTCTCTTCCAGACCTTCGGATAGTTTTATTCATTGTTTATTACTTTTTTCCTGTTTTAATTGCCGTTTTATACTCTTATAAATAAAATTTACCAATGCGTAAACTCTGTTTACATTATTTATTGACATCTGTCATTATTTTGACAATGTTGCTAACAGACAAAAAAATTAGTTCCAAATCTACTCTTTCTTGACAGCCTATACATACTGTGATGTCACAGTCAAGATATTTATTTCCCTGAATTTTTCTCTGAGGGAAACACGCGGACCTAGTTTATATATAGCCCTTACAGCTCGTTTCTGCAGTACAAAAATGGTGTTAATGTCCGCACAGCTTCCCCAGAGTAGAATTCCATAGGACATTATACTATGAAAGTAACTAAAGTAAACCATTCTTGCTGTATCTACATCAGTTAATCTTCTAATTGTTTTTACTGCATATACTGCAGAGCTAAGTTTGGCTGACATTTTTTCAATTTGTGGGCTCCATTGTAATTTAGAATCTATAGTAATTCCCAGAAAAGTAGTCGATTCCACCGGTTTCAACCTGGTTTCATTTATGATTACATTAGTTTCTACCTGTCTGACATTAGGCATTGAAAACTTTATTATTTTGGTTTTGTTTTCATTTAACAATAAGTTGTTTACATTAAACCATTGGGCTACCTTAGAGATTGCATTGTTCACTTCGTCATAATTATGTAATTGTCTACTAATTTTAAAGGTCAATGAAGTGTCATCAGCAAACAATACAATCTCATGATTACTACCTACGTAATAAGGTAAGTCTTTTATGTACATTAGGAACAGGAATGGACCGAGGATAGATCCCTGTGGAACGCCCATGTTTACTACAGACCCTAATGATTTCTTCCCATTGATATCGACCCTCTGTATTCGATTTCTCAAATAAGAAATCAGAAGGTCGAGAGCCCCGTTCCTAATGCCATAATGATGTAGTTTCCTGACTAGTGTTTCGTGATGTACGCAATCAAACGCCTTAGACAAGTCACAGAAAATACCTAATGCATCCTGTGACCCCTCCCAGGCTGCGAAAATACTTTTTAATAATTCAATTCCAGCATCTATAGTTAAGCAACCCCGAGTAAATCCAAACTGTTTCTTATGAAGTACGTTATTGGTATTAAAATGTCTGAGCAGTTGACTAAGAATAATTTTTTCAAAGATTTTACTCAGGGTGGGCAGTATAGACACCGGTCGGAAATTAGAAGGGTCCGAAGCATCACCAGACTTAAATAATGGTATGATTTTACTTTGTTTCATCATGTCAGGAAACACACCTGATGCAATACAATTGTTGAAAATCTCTGCTAAATAAGGTGCAATTAATTCTATTACATTAGACATGAGTTTCATAGAATGCCCCCAAAGGTCCATTGATTTCTTCAACTCTATTGTTTTAAATGTCTTAAGTACATCGAGATAGTTTAGAGGTGTGAATGAGAAATGGGTAATACACTCTGTAACACTCTCTTTAAGTAACACCTCAGCTGATTTGGATGATGATTTTAGAGATTGAGTAGTTATTAATGGTATATTATTGAAAAAATTTTCAAATTCGGTTGCAACTTCCATATCAGCTTTAACGTTTATGTCATTAATTTTTAAATTAAATTCTCTAGTCTTCGTGTTTGCTCTGCCTGTTTCATTGTTAATTATGTTCCATGTTTCTTTAATTTTATTAGTTGATTTACTTATTTTATTTTTTAAATGGATCGACTTAGCAATGAAACAGACTTTTTTAAATATTTTAGAGTACCTACTTACATAGTTCTTAAAAGTCACGCTATGATTATAAGTTTTTTCATGATACAAGTCAAATAGTTTATAGCGACTTTTATAGATACCGGTTGTTGCCCATTCATTAAAACTCAAACGTTCACTGATCAATTTAGTTTTTGGTGTAAATATTCTCATATATTCACTATTGATTAAATTAAAAAGCGAGTTAAAAAGTATATCAGGATTGTTTTGAAAAGGCAACCCTAGTAATTTTTCCCTTAAGCTAAGTTGGAATTCCTCAATACGACACTCATTAATAGGAATAAAGCTTATGTTTTTCCTTTGTGTTCTGCTTATCTTTGGAAAAGATACTAATTGACCACAGTGGTCAGAGGGTAACATATTGATTACTGCTTTTTCGCGAGGTTGGATTGAACAGTGTGGTGGGTGGACATGAGGCTCGATCCCACACTTGTGTAAGACACCTAGACATCCATGGCATATTTGCTTGTGTGAACCGGAGCGTTGTATTGTAAAAGTAGCACACCTTTGGATATTTTTCCTCATCGTTTATCCTTAAGACGCTAGCCTTTTAACTTTTCTAATATTGTTCCATAATATCTTTCGGTAATTGTGGTACCTTTTTCCAAAAATGCCGTCCGAAATCGTAGCCATCAACATCCCGGCCGATGCCGACACTTAAATTTTTCAAGGCTTTTGCCACTGCATCGACTCCTCTCTTCAGAATTGTGGTGAAAAAGTATATAAACGCCTTTACTCGCTGTTTCTTCTGTTTAATAGCGGCGTGAAAATTACCTCTTCAATTTACTTTTTAGATGAGCGATAACTCGTAATCAAATGAAGGTGCTACGTTGTAATTTGATATTTGCTTGTGTTATATTATATCCTTTGAGTAACGTTGACTTGTCGATTGTGAAAGAGGCATTTAGTTATTGAAAATTATTATAACTAAAATTTATACATTTCTATTCTTCCGACCAGGCCCTTAAACGACATGAAGAGCCCCTTAAACTCGCTACTCTATGAAAATTATTTATTACTCTAATATATTTAGGGTAAAATTATACTGAAGAATAATTTCAACAGTTACAGAAATAGACTTTCGCGACTTTTTACAACCGCGTATCGCCTTGTCTCACAAGGAAAATAACACCTTGACAAAGTGCATGCTGCAATCAAGGCGTAGTCATCATCAGTGGCGGCTGGTAGGTAATCGAACTGGTGGTTCACTTTACTTGCTCACTTAGTATTAAGATTAGGAAATGCTTTGGATATTGCTTCTTTAAACAGAATCTAGCTGATTACGAATGTTGACCGTGCGTAACACAGACAAACTCATCACATTTTGTAGGTGTACTTGCGAAGAATCATGTTTTTTTATTTTTTCACTCAAATGCGTCAAATCCTTAGTTGCAGTTTCTGTCCAAATCGATTCTCCGCCAAAAATAATGCAAGGAAAACAAAAGAATGCATTGAGACGCTCACAGCCATTTCTTTCTATTATACATTTCATTTTTAAAACTTCGCGTAAATGCTTTATTTTTCGATTTGCACTCTTGTAACTTTATGTCGACTTTATTTTGAAAAGTTTTGTTAATATGTATAATCAATGTTTAAACTCATTTTCAATCACAACACACACTGTATTCACAGTACAGAATAGAACAAAAACAAAAAACAATTACCGCGTCACAGATACAGAGAAATTAATGATAACGCGAGAGAGTGTCAAATCAAATGTCATCTGTCGTCGTTTCCCGCCGACGGTTTTCGGCGATCCTCAGGGGCTCTCGGCAATCTTCGGTTCGCTGGTGCGGCGCTCGAAAACCGACTTATTACTCGGTACTTTTCTATGAACTATCTTTTATTTCACGCGTCGAGCGTATTAGCTCACAGTTCATACAAGTTGTATTAGCAGTCCTCGTGCGCTCGCCGTAGCGCACGAGCTTATTTAGATAAGCAAGGCGCTTTTATTTTTTCGTCAATCGTTATAATCGGATTTTTCTTTTGTTATATTATGTTTTAGTAGGTATGTATGTTTAAGAAAAAATATTAAAATGGTAATTTTAAACAAAAAGATGAAGAATTATTATGTAATTTTTAAATCTTTGAAATTGGTGGTTCAGCGCACGAGCGCACTTAAGGTACAGCCGCCACTGGTCATCATTGCATGAATAAGCACTGAGCGTTACTGCAATAGCCTTATCATCGCTCGGTGTCCTAACTCCGAGGACTCAACAAGATAATATATATAGTAGTATATAGTAATAAATATAGTAGAAACAAAGGATGATGAGTCTGTAGTCAGTTCCTTGTTATAGCTATTTAATAACGAGTGATGACGGTGTGGTGTTGTGTGCAGATACGCATCGTGTGTGATCCACGCGGCGCCGGTGCGCGGCACGTCCACGGAGGAGGCCGGCTCCGTCATGTGCGTCATCCGGCGCTGCGAGGACGCGTCGGCCGCTCTACTCCCCGTCGACGGCGGCCCACCCGCCATCACCGCCAAGCTTTCTGATCAAATCGTCTTCAGATTGGACCGCAACTGTAATATATTACGTGAGTTCATTCTATACAAAACGTCTTGTTCTAATCAATAATGTGCTAAAATATATTAATAAATATATTCTGTTTTACGAAATTAATGCCCTTGGTGTATGTTTGTCTTACAGTCTGTGATTTAAGTGGAGTGGAACACTTAATGAACACTACTGTCGCTCTGGTGGGATCTCATTATTTGGATCTTCTCGAACCTAGTGATCGTATACGTGTAGCCGCGCACCTACAGGAAGCTGTAGGACTGCCCGCACCGCCCGCGTTTAGTGATCCCTTTCGGCTGCGCATCGCCCCTGACCGGCCGTACATCAGGGTCATCGCTCAGTCGCGACTCTTTCAATCTCAAGTGACATCCGGCGAACCGGATTTTATAATGTCTACGCACACCGTTCTCGGCGACGAGGATCTTCTCGAACCCGAGAGTCCTCGGCCCCCGGTCGGCGGGCCGCTCATGACTTCCGTCGCCAACGGCGAGTCATCCTCGTGCGAACCGCGATACCATCGCTCGCCCATGAGCCCCGGCGAGGCACCATTCTTCAATGAGTTCGATCTCGAGCCGTGGGCGAGCAACCTCCTCGCCGCCGACGAGGCGAAGGATCGAAAGGAGCCCGCGGCCGAGGGACCCTCGCAGCCCGTCACGCCCCGCGCGCCCACGCCCGGCGAAGGGCTTTCCTCCAACGCACCCGCCGCCGAGGAGACCACCTCGCACAGGCTACGGAACCTGCTGAGCAAGAAGCCTATGGGTACCGGCGAAGGAGCGGTTAACTCGAACAACCGCATCCTGAAGGACCTGCTGAAGCAGGAGGACGAGGAGGCCACGGGCAGCGAGACGTCGGCGCCGCACACGCCGCACACGCCGCACACTCCGCACACGCCGCTGTCTCCGCTGCACTCGCGGCCGCCGCTGCCGCATCCCATGCAGCAGCATCACAATGATGTCCTCTTAAGGGTGAGCCTTTCATTTTATTCTTATTTAGTCCATCTCTATTTCATATCATCGATTATTTTGCCCAGTCTAGGGTGCCCATTTTGATCTGCTCTACGAAGATTGTTGTTTGTCTTAGATATTAAACGATAAATCGGATGAGGACGCGGAGGAGAATAGAAGAAATTCGCAGCCAAGTGTGCTGTCGCAGCTGTTGTCGAACAGCAACGGTCCGCCGGGCAACGGTCGTCAGCAGGACGGCAGCGACAACTACCTCGAAAGACTCGGCATGGGCATCAAGCGCAAGATCGATGATTCCAAAGGAGTGGTCACCAATGCCAAAAGGGCTACACCTGAACACCAGCAGGTAACCGTATTATGAACTATTGAGCTTGAACTTGTATTTGAGTTTTAGTATGTCCTATGGCGGTAATGTCACTTTGGAAACTTTTATACAAAATTAATTTATTTATGAATTATTAATTACTGAATGATATTATTTATTGAAATGGTGCATCATTCCAATAACTGGGTATTTATTGGAAAGGTGAAGGTGAGGTGGTGAAAGGTTTATATAGTTATTTGTGCAACAAGAGATCAAAGTCCGTATTTTTTTTCAACTGCTAATTTTGAGTCCTGAATAAGTGAAAGATTCTAGGTTAGAATCTTGAGCATAGTGAGGGACATAAAAGCACAAGATGTAAATAACTTTGATCTCATGCCGCACATACAACTTTCTACCTCAGTAGCTCGAAATATTACCCATATTACAAGTTCTGCTTAGTTTGAAACTAGATGATGTGATGTGAAAGTTGTGTGAGATAAAAAAAGAACTGTGTAGCGAGCAAAACTCTTTGCTTCGAGCGAGAGCAAAACTGAGTTTTACTGCATTGTTTTCATGCAACAAAGAACGTTTTTTCGAGCTGCTGAGGTGAATAGACCTTTTTTAATAAACTAACTGTTATTAAAAACACAGTAGAACATGCATATTTAGTGAAAGTTAAATAATGAGCTGAACGAGTGACTAACCGCCAGCAGGTCACCTCGAGCGCTCACTCCGCGGCGTCGTCCACGGCGTCCTCGCCGGCGCACAGCCTGGCCACCAGCAGCAGCGGCATGATGAGCTCGCTGTGCCAGAAGAACCAGATCCTGGTGTCGCTGCTGGCCCGCCAGCGCACGTCGCCCACCACGCCGCTGCCGTCGCCCAACCCCAACCTGCGCGCCTACACGCAGCCGCCGCGGCCCCGCGCGCCCGCGCCGCCGCTGCCGCAGCCGCCGCAGCCGCGCCACCACGTCAACTCCACGCTGTCCAACATCCTCACGGGGCCGCCCAATCAGTAAGTCGCTTTCTAGCGTTCGTTATTCTCATGTTCATTTTTCTGTCGACATATCGTTATCGAAAAGATTTTTTCCCCATAAACATTGTGATTGATTCGGCGAAGACAATGTTTTTGGTAGCTTCTTGGTGGTTAAATATCAAAACGTAATTTATGCGATTAATCCAGTGTTATAACTGTGCAGTTAATCTTAATAGTTATTCCTGCGACGCTCAGGTCGCGGGTTCGATTCTCGCTTAAGACAAATCTTTGTGTGGGGGTGAATATGGAGGTTTGTCTTAGTCTGGGTGTTTCTATGTATAATAAGTATGTATTTACAAAAGAAAAGTATATATATATATATTCGTATCAGTTATTGTAGTACCCATAGGTAGTACAAGCTCTGCTTGGTTTGGCATGGGTATTGGAGATATTTATTTATTTGAATCATAATGGTGAATCTAATTTTCTTCAAACAAACATAAAAATGATATTAGGCAAGATCTAATGTAAGATGGCGGGTGTTTTACAGCCGAGCGAACAATGTGAACGGTAACATGTGCGCCGTGTCCACGGTGGCCAGCCTCGAGTGCCCCACGAGCATGGCGAGCGTGCAGAGCCACCTGCAGCAGGTCCTGCAGCGCGGCCCGCAAGGCGTGTACCCGGCGCCGCCCGCGCCGCCGCCCCCCGCGCACCCCTCGCCCGGCAGCAACTCCTCGCTCTACGGCAGCCCCGCGCCGCATCAGATCTACAACAATCAATCACCGTTAGTACATTTTGGATTGTTATTAACAAAAAGAGTTCGAAGTGTATAGAGATAGGTTTTTGTTCTCGGTTCGGCCATAACAGTTTTAGATTGATTTGACTTTACATTTCACTATTCTTTCGATCTCGAACGTAATTTTGTGTACTATACTTAAATCTTTTTTATATTTGTTTTTAGAAGTGGCAGCACGCGTGCGCAAAGCGGCTCCGCAGACAGCGAGATGCCCAGTGATAAGACCCTGTCGGACCTCCTGGACGCCGTCATCGAGAGCATGCCGGACAACGACCCCGGGGCTCCCCGCCCCCCACCCGAGGCCGTCGCGCGACAACGACAGGTAAACATATGCGAGGAATATATCTCAAAACTCACTTTTGTTAAGAGTTCTGCACTTACTGTGCTTAGGGCTCAGACTGCCTGCCCACCAGTGTATTCATAGACATTACATAAAACATCTGTTAACTTGAAGGAGAAGCACGCCATGATCAACGCCATCCGTCAGAGCCTCATGCAGTGCGAGACGGCCAGCAAGAGCCCCGCGTCCAGCGCCGGCACGCCCCCCGCCTACCCCGCGCTCAGCCCCGCCTCCCCCGGCACGCCCCAGGCCGCGCGCACGCCGCAGCCGCAGGTAGGTGTCGTGAGTGCATATCGCTGCGTGACTCGCAGGGATATCGGCGTCGAGTGACCATCATAATATGCACCGTAGAGCATAGTAATAAAGCCTGCGTTACCTGTCAGCAGCAGGAGGAGCGCTGGCGCATGTCGCCGGCGCCGGCGCCGCTGGCCGCGCCCCCGCCGCGCGCCCCGCCCCGCTCGCCGTACCCCGGCGACGCGGCGCGCGCGCGGGCGCTGGCGCACCACGAACGCGCGCGCCTGCTGCAGGAGCAGCTACGACAGCAGATTATGGTGTCGCCTGAGGTATGATCCTACGTACTATTATACAGACGGTATGAATATAAATGCATGTTTGTTTATCTTCCATCAAAAATCTGTTGTTATTTTTACGTGCAATACCGTACAAATAGTGTATACGCGAAACTAAATTTATTATAGAAATTATATAATGTTTAACACCGACTTCCGTGGTCACAAGATGCCTGATTTAACTAAATTGAAACTGTGATGAATTCACATAAAATCAGTAGGTATTATGAAGATTTTGCAATAGTAATATTTTTTTATGTCACTTGCAGGCCTCAGAGCAGCCCCAAGCAGATCTAGGAACCACCCTCGTTTCTGCAGCTGCGCCCCCCAATGTGACTCTTACCCGAACGGACTCGTATCACCTTTACCATCACCCTAGTGAGTATAAGTCTTAATAATATTGCCATAAGTCGTCTAGTCAAGTCACCCATCCCTAATGTAATGTGTTCTTTCTTCTTCAGATCAAATGGGTCCCAATTACGGTACAAATAAAATAACGACGACGCAACAAAATCCAATGTTAAGCCGGCAATTGAGTGTAAGTTATATATTTTTAGTATTATTTATTTAATTCTAGCCGAATTTTTTGTATATTTAACAGGTACCTATATTTTGTATGCTAGTTTTGAACGTTAATAGTGATTATCAGAATTTTCCTAAAAGAAGTCGGATGTGAGTGGCACAGAATGACCGTACGGTGTTGCAGGTGCCGGGCTCCAGCACGTACGCGCACGCGGCGGCGCTGCACACGCCCATGACGCCGCTGCCCTACCACCGCGCGCCGCGCCCGCACCTAGGTACTCGCCCCTCCCCTGCCCCCCGCCCTAACGCACCCACAAGTGTTTCTTTTCTCGACTCATTCATCTAGTGAACTCCCCTACGAGTCGCTGTGCTCCCGCGGCCTCCCCCCGCCTTTCTTGGCGGGCCCGGAGTCCTCGGGACCACTGCACGCTTAATCCCTATAATATACGGTTAAGAAACACTTGGCGGGCCATCTCTTGTACGTTAAATCGACGTAAGTGTACTCTTACGTCTCGACCGACATTTTAATCGATTTCAAAATTAATAAATATCATACTAACGAAAGCTTCCAATATAAGGTATTCGATCTCTTCTCCAAGGGTGTAAACTTTAAGGGTGGTCTTGTGGTGTTATTTTATCTATATTGAAACGTAGTTATGCTTGTCTTACGTAATAGGTGATCAGTTATTATTTATATAATTATATTTTAACGGTTTATGAATCGATATTTCAGCGAATCTTTAGTACGGCTTTTCGATTTCGACTAATATTAAAACAATTTCCTGTAGGTTAGATTAGACTAGAAATTTGCCAATCGATTTTATTTTAATCATAAGAGCATGTCATTTTTTAAGAATTCGCATGCCCCGTAGTATTTTAGAATTAGCGTATCCTGCCAAATTCAGGGTTAACTATTCTGAAATCTTGAACGAATAAATTAACCTTATTGCATGTCTTTGGCTTACTATTCGGTATCTTTGAAATGCCGACGAATGCAAGTCGGTAGTAGTGTTCGAATCTCTAGATCGGTTTCACGCTCGCGCCGAGCAATCCGCCGCAGTCGACCGCGCAACGATCGAAGCGGCTACCGTTCTCCCGCACGGTAGACCGTCGAGTAGCATTGCACTGCAGTCCCGATTCGCGGCCGGCGCAGCGTAGGACGTAGGTAGGTCGGTCGGCTCTCGGCCAGCGACAGTTCTAACGCGGCGTGTGTGGCAGTGGGAAGCTTCTACGACGACGGCGGCGCGGCCGGCTACTGCGGGGACTACGCGCGCTGCGGGCCCCTGCCGCCGCACGCGCCCCTCGCGCCGCACGCGCCCCACGCGACGCACGCGCCCCACCCGTCCCACCCGCCCCTCGACCATCAGCACGCATGTGAGTACTCCGAGCGACACCACACTCACACTACTACATACCGACCCGCATCGGACCGACGCACCCGCCCTCTCTCCGATAGGCTCCACGAACCGCCCCCGTAAAGAGCGAGGTAAGCCCGGCGTCGAGTAGTCATCGGGCTCGCCCGACAGTAGCGACATTTTTTCTTCCGATACCTATCGCTCTGCATGGTTAATGATCTTTGCATATCTGCGCTTAAACATCCTTCGCTTCCCCATAACGACTTCTCTGGAACGACGGTACTGACACGGATAAACATACTATCTATGCGATCCGTCGCACACCTACAAAGCATCAGGAGGAGGTAGGAATGACCGTTTGTAATGTGCAGGTGCGGGCGGTGCGGGCGTGGCAGGCAGCGGGGGCGTCGGCGCGGGCGCAGGCGCAGGCACGTCGGAGTACGTGCGCAACGAGCTGCGCGCCGTGGTGGGCGCCCGCTCGGCCCGCCCCGACCTCCACCCCCTGCAGCCCCCCGATATGGACTCGCTCATGAGCTTCGAGATGCCCACGCCCGGTACGTACGCATATTCACCTTTTGTGCCACGACCTGACTAATAAACGATCTGTATCAATATGTCAGTATTGATCTCTCCTCGGGAATCGATTAACCCAGCTGGAAGTTCGTACAGGAACTTTTTGAATAATCAGATTTCGTGTGTATTGTGAGTTACCTATCGGTTATAGGTAGTATCGAGATATTTTTTTGTAAATAGTAAGTACTAAATATAAATTAAATAAATACTAACACTGAATCACACGCTTCGATAAATACTTATAGATACTGTGATAAATATTTAGTGGATGTGATAATGATGCCCGTGGAGGGCTGGCACTGCCAATGAATACGTGTGTACGTACGTAGGTGGCGGCAGTGTGGTGGGGGGCCGAGCGTCCTCGGCGTCGACTAATTCGTGGGAATCGACACAGAGCACCCCGGTAAGCTTGGGAAGTGTTCCAACAGAACCAATCATCTAGTCACTTCACTACTTTATCGATTTTCATTATTTTGTAGACCTACTTATAATATTATTACGTCTGCTCTGCTGCGTGTGTTGTCGATTCGATCATCTTGATACTTACTTAGAAGCAGATTTTGAGAAATGTACCAACTTTGGCTTCCACCTATGATGTTCAAGCGTGATCTCTTTCCAAATGCAAACATCTAATCATTTAGGTGTTAAAATTGTGGTACCGTTAAAATTTCGTCTTTAATTTGCATTATACAGCTTAAATTGGTACATTCCTGAACTTGGAATAAGCTTTTGTGATGTGATGTCTAATAATATTTCTTACTAGTGACAACTATTTTAATATACCAATAATCATTTCAATACTTTTCTTATTAGAAATCCAGTTTAAAGTATAAATTGCCATAATGTATCACCGGCTTTTAAGAATTTAACTGAAGAATAAGCTTATGATAAAGGGGCAAAGTCGCATGCGCAGACAAGTGAAGTGTGGTGACGGTTTTGTGACGTTGTAGTTATAAAACGACAGCATTATATTTTTGCAATAGATTGCTTATTACGCTTATGAACTGTTCTAGAAGATTTTTAAGTTGATACAATTTTGTAGAATAACTGGAAACGATTGCATGGCGGTATTCAGATTTAAATCAGTTCATACTTTTAGAGATATCGTGCAAGAGTAGCGATCAAAAATGATAATAATTAATACTGTGAAACTTTTACATTCATAATTGTTTTATATAAAACTTTTCAACACCAATTATTTTTTGTACGATCTTTATTCTGTTAGTAATAAACAAACTAAAAAATTAACTGTGGATCTATAGCAAATTGCGCAACTAAAAGATATGTAGGTAATAATGACTAAAATATGAAGGTAAAATTTTGATCGTTTCTCATGTACGTAGCAAGAGTCTTTGGCTTCCTAAAAATCGCTATAAATTACTTATGAATTGGTATTTAGAAAAAACGGAATGAATTATAGAAAATAAAGTAGGTATATTTTTATAAAATATGGCAAACTAGTTGCTTCTCAATTTTTCATCTAAGGCAAATTTTCAATAATGTATAGCGGATTCAGCCCCAATTTTACCTCTTTCTGAACAGTGAAAATTTTAATAAATTTAATAATATGTTAATTTTCTAGAAATAGGCAGGTAACCTATGTTGATTCTTCTATATCATCAAATTGCACGCATTAGGACCACTTGTGCGTCACAGAGTGAAATAAATAACTTCGAGTTAATTGCTACAAGATTAACAGCTACGGCTAACTCAGAGTTAGGAGTTAACTCGGATTTATTTTTTATATAAAAATAAATTATCGTTTGTTTTTTTTCAAGCTATGTTTTTTCGCTAACTGGCGTTTTAAAGCCGTTGAGTATACCGCCAATTTTTGCATTCTAACTCGGATATATTATTATGTAGAAAAAAATCTTTATAAAACAAATCTTTGGTAGTTATACAAGAAGATAGTTAAATTTTAATTCTTTAATGTAGTTTGATGAGGCGATTTAGGATAACAATTTTTTAATTAATGCATCTTCTACATGAGAGATACTATATCCTTAAAGAAAATAGTAACATTTGTTTATAAAAGAAAATGATCGTTTTAACGGTGGATTATTCTGCAGACAGTTAAAGCTGTTGAGTACATTATTATAGGTAGGGGGTTAGAAGGAAAAGAAGTGTGACTATAAAAATCTTGGATTTGGCATCATTTGTGTAGTCCCGTATTCTCGTAATGTTGTCTGGTATAGCGACTGATAGCATAGGTTTGCCTGTGGTGTGGGAGTTGGAGGAGTGAAGGGAGGAGAGGGTAGCGTGCAGGTAGTGAGTACCGGTTTTTGCGCAGAGTACTACGGAGGCGGGCTCGGCGGAGGCGGCGGCGGGCGGTGATGCGGCGGGCGCGGCGGCCACTAAGGCGTCGCTGCTGCAGAAGCTGCTGTCGCAGTGAGCCGTCCTCGCTGAACATTGCATTTATTATTCCTCGGCCGTTCCCGCGGACGAAGCTCGACGATACTTAGATTCCAGCGTAACGGACGTCAGCGTCCCCAGTTACGGTCTACGTGGTACCTCTGCGGCTGTCAATCTCACTCCCGTGAGACTAATATAGTACATACACGTATTTATACACGTCTTTAATGTAGTCTAATAGTGCTAGTGATGTTTTCGAGTCGTAAAAATCGTTTCGTTGATATAATTTACTTCTAAGTTCTTTGAGAAACTTTAGGTACGGTATTTTATAAATATGTATGTATGTATCTATAATTGTGCGTAATTTTAACGAGAAACGAATCGATGCGAAATTCGTAGCTTCCTGTGATGGAAAAAAAATAGTGATTTACAAATAAATATGTTATTGACTCGTACGCCCAGTACACATACACAATGTACAATAGAAATATACCGCGTGCAATATTGTATAGAAATAAACACATATTTTGGCGTTGTGAACGTTATGTATGTATGTATGAAAGTCAGATGTTACCTGTTATGACAAAGTAATTTGTATTATAGTATATATGATGACGAGACGTCGAGTGAAATCATTTCTCTTATGGAGAATATTATTTTGTAAATAATATGTTGTTAAATTATAACTGTTGCTTTATATTGTAAATATTTTGTTATAACATTTCATTGTGTTTCGTGTATGGTACAATATACTTTAGTTTCATCCCTTTTATGATATTGATTAAATAATTACAAAGCTTATTTTTATGATTTCCATATTTACCTGTTTTTTAATGATTTGGCCTAGTTTATGTTATAATCACAGCTATTTCTGTAGTCATGTGGTTCAATCTAAGTTTATTGCTTTATTGACTTCAATCTAAGTTTATTGCTTTAATACAGGTAGTGAAATAATAAAAGTATGGTCATGGTATAAAATATTCATGTTACATGACATTAGTAATTATTTTGTCTAATTTTATGTATTTTGTTCATCTGTGATTATAACATTAACAATGACTTGAGAATTGAGTAAAACCCCCTTATTAAAATAGTGACTAAGTGATAACTTAACGTGAAACTTCTTGTGCGACTAATTATCCTAATTAATGTCGTACACTTGTTCTAATAAAATGGTTATCTGTTCGACATTGAATTGACAAAAAGTTAAAGACTCTTTTCAATTCAGTGTTTTAACAGAAACTAGCACCAAGTGCGTTAATAATTTTGAGGAAAATTAAGGAATAGGACAACAAAAATTGTTGCGTCCTTGAAAATACATCTCGACGCAAGCAAACATTTCTGATCGATGTAAAACAATCGAAATTTCGAATCTCGCATGTCTCTGTATTTACTAAGTGCATTAGCTTCTGTATAAATCATTATCTTCGACATTATTCAATATTTGCTGTAATGATTTTATGCTTTTTCTCTCAGTAAATAACCAGTTTTAATGAGTTAATTATATTGATTAAATACGGGTAAACCTCCATTGAATGAATTATATTATTATGGTAAATACAGAAGTTATGTCCGCTTAGGAAATGCGAACGCGTCACGATCACATAGTAATGAAACGTAATGTTTTTAAATATCGCTTCTCTACTGATGGGAACATTATTGATAAATGTTGGTAGATTCACGTACCATCGAACACCACACAGTCTTAATTATAAACGTTGTAAGTTAGGAAATTAAAAATAATTTCTTTAATTAGCCTTAAGTTTAAAACATAAAGTATGGATAAAACGATGTTTATAATTAAGTACACAAAGTGTCGTGCTGTGTGTGTATGTGGTTTAGCTGAAGGCATGTTTAAGTGTGATTAACATCAATGTTGGATGTCATCATTAGTAACTATGTATTAAATATTAGGCACGAAATTAGCAGTATTTACATACTAGGCCATTGCAGGCAGTTCTGTGTTAGCGGGCATCGCGCCCGAGCGCTGCCAGCGGCTAACCACTGCTTGAACTGGCGCGTAACTTTGACGTTAACGATATAAGAATACTAGAATTGCACAATATTACCTAATAATAATTAATCTATGTAAACTTAACTTAAAGTGTAATAATAATTTTAATATGACTGTAAGACCTTTGTGGTGTGTATCCTTATAACGGTCTAATATGTGTAACTTGAATTTTAAAATTATACCCACTCGTAGAATGTTACAATGATGTTGTTAAAAGTAATGTTGCTCCCTGTTTTGATATTTGGGACCAGGATTTAGCTTGAATGGTTATTGACAGATTAACAAGACATTTAACCACAGTGTAAAAATATACGAGTGTGTCACTTACTTTTGAACTTCAGATAAATAAACTGTTGATTGCGATATATTACCTGATTCCACTTCTGTGGTCCGGTATTGTAAGTCAAGGACAGGTCTACAACGCGTAATGATTGCGTCATTGATGCATCTTAGTAGTGCAAACACTTGTATATCGTTACACTGAGCTGCAATTGTATATTCGGAACGGTCCTCCGAGCGAGCGCGACCTTCGACGCTGGGTACACGCTACCGGCATTTGTTTTCTGATCAGGAATTGTTGCACTTTTCTATTCATACTTATCTCTGCACCGATTCACATAGTCGGTATACTTTTTGGCGAGTGGCAACCGCGTGGACGTTGCCGAGTACTTAAAAGAGTTTAGGGGGTTCACTCATCTTAGATCGTAATATAAAAAGTAAGTTTCCTTATATGTATATTCATTAATTTGTAATAACAATAGTTTGCAGAACACCAACCATAACGTGTAGGACGTAGATACATTAAAGAAGTAAATTGTGATGTGCTATAAACTAAAAATGAACGTACAAAATAAGTATAGATAAACCACAAAGAAGAAACCGAGATAAACGAGTAATCAGTCTATAAAATATTTTAAAAAGTATTTTTATACCATACGGGATAAATAAATAGTTTGAAGTGTAGGCCACTGACCAATTTAATTTGTCATTGTTGTTGATAAAATTTAAGAACATAATATTGCGGCTCAGTTGATGTTTATTACATAATATAGTAACATAAAATAAGCTTTAGGAATCCGACGACGACATGCCAGCAAACAATTCATTCCACACGCCGCGCGAGGTTCGGAAGGCGTTCTCTCTTATAGTTAACTCAACCAATAAAGTACAAGTGATGGCCTTGTTACATGGAAATTTAAGCAAATAAGCAAGGAATTAGTCGACTCTAAATACATTCATAATACATAAATATATGGAAACCAAATCTATTTACTCGTAACTGGTCGCTAGATGGAACAGCATAAAATGCCGTCACTTAGTTATCGACATCTCAATGAGAATTAATGTACACAAATGTTATATTTTTTGCAGATTTACGGTAACGTAACTAGTTTATGTAATCAAGACTATATGATAACGTTTGAAACACGTCCATTGCATGATACCGTTTGCTTTTTCGTTGAGTGTAAATAATAAAAGTCATGCCGTAATAAATGCATAGGTGCCTGAAAATTATAGATAAAGGATATTTTTTCATTGTCACCTTTTTAGAAATAAAACGATTATTAATATTGAAGATTGAAATAGATTATAGAATTAATATGCATAAAATATTGAATAAATTCATAAGTCTGCCTGCAATCACAAAAGATTCCATTAAATTAAAATACAATTAATCAAGACTACATATAACTTAAATAGATCAAACTCATTGTAAATAAACTACATCGAATTTAGAGTTGATGCGTTCGTACGACACGTGTCCATCATTATTATATCGATATATTAATAAAATGTAACAGTTCTATTCGTAATGAAGTGAGGTACATTTACCACAATGCCTTTGGAAATCAGACCATTGACTCCAGACCTAAGTAATTAAAAACCGTTCACGATATTGGTGAATAGTCTTCCAAAACTGAAAGTTGACTGTACTGCCATCTTAAGGTAGTTTTCAAGGAACCCTGTGACTTCCACACGGGTCGACTTTAAGATACATTATTTGTTTGAATATTCACTGTTTGGAGTGTTGGAGTGCTACCTCGTCCTTCCAGTTGCTCACTTATTATAAGTATAACCTTTGACATCTTAGCAAATATTTAAACAGTCGGTTTATATAAGAAGTCAACAATAACATAAATATCTTGCAAGTTTGGTTTACGGCTCGCAGTCAAACTTTACTCCCATAAATATACTGATAGTACTAGGTACAGTAGAACCGTCACCTAGCTAGTGTGTGGTGATATATTTATGAAATAGATCTCTAGAGATGCACTCGCTCTAATGTATTGTTACGTTCGATTTATCCCTGTCCAGTATCTTTTAAGTGAAAGTACAAAATTACAAAATTCATTGTTTATAAATTGTTTCACTATAAAATAAATGTCGCAGTAAAAAATAGTTTTAAAAATAAATAATTATCTTTTACTCATAAAGTCACTGGGTTATCTCCACATAAGTACCGTGAATTTGTCATTGACAAAGGAGACAATATAAACAATCTTAATAAAGAGACTATTTGTACACAGTTATTAAAATATAATATTAAGGACAAAAATGTCGCTCCAGAATTTATAATCCCAAAATAAATATATTTATAATACATCCATAAAAAAGATCGATTCTGAAATGTTCTCAAAAAGATCGATTCTGAAATGTTCTCTAGCTGCGTCATCTAAAAATATTCAAATGAACGTTTTGACGTGCTGTGTCCGGACATAATAAATTGCTCTACGTCTATGAATCATCAACGAAAAAGTATTCCTAAAATTATACATAAATAAATATTTTGATAACAGAACATTTAAATTTTAAAAAGGGCTTTTTAAATGAATATTACATGTATGGAAATCGTCTAGTTATTTAATGTTAGAAAGATAATCGTCTTGGTGTAATGAATTTAATACCTCACTGTAAAATCAATTGGATCGTTCGAGGTCAAACGAAATTATACAAACTGCTACCTACCATATACATACCTTGACGAAATCGAACATTTGGAAAACGCTAGTGTGTGCTGATATACATACCTATAAGTCTTTTTTCTAATTACTTACTTAGGGAATAATTGATTTGAGGATTGGCAAACCTAATTCTGATAGTGTCTAACATCTATGGATTTTTCGAAATTAATGGTAATGTCAAACATATTGTAAGAGCATGATAGATTATTCATTATATTATTACATTTCTGGAGAAATTGGTATATATGAATGTTACATTTAATTTGGAATTCTATGTGTGAAGATTGATAACGATTTCTTTTGGTATTTAAGATGAAATGACCCATTGTCACAGAGTAAATTTAATTAATTAAAATATAATTAATTGGGTCCAAAATTCCATCCAATCTTGCAGAAAAAATACAATTGGACTGCATTAACAAATGTGATATGTCGATGTGTAATAGAAATATTTTTTTATCATTCATAAAATTACTCTGCGGCAGGGGCCTAAAAGATCACTATCACTTTGCAGCAGTGCGATAGAGCAACATGGACGTGTACGGGAGTCTTTGTTTCCAAAGGATAACGTAATTAGTTTAAAAGATTATCGTTTTTGTCTTATGTTACAAGATAAATCAATTTATTTTATAGTTATTGTTTTTCCTATTACAAATAATTGTCTTTCTAAAATTCCTCTACACGGAGGTAACACTGTGTGATAAAATATTTATTATAGTAGGATGACAGTCGCTAACACAACGAGGCATTCCCGTACATTGGTGATTTTATTTTTTGTATAAAATCGTGTCTCTTGTCTTGGCCTGTCGTCTGTAAACAAGGGTATTTTTATATTGTGAATATTGCTTAGGTTTAATATTCTGTTATAGTGTTATAAATAAACTAATTATGTTATTCAAAAATATTGCAAAGTGATTTTAGATTAGGTCGCTCACAGAAACGATTCTTGAGAATGTGTGCTTTGATAGATGTGTGTAGAGCTGTGTGGTTCTATTTGTAGAAATAAGCTCAACGGAAGGTTTCCTTCACATTTTATTTTCAACAAACCATTGCAATGAAGAGCAAATTAAATAATAATAGAGTACGTAGTTACATTACATAAGAGAAACCTAGTCCTTGTTTGTTTCTACAATTATCCTTTTTGTGGGTGGCCAGTACGTCTGTGTTATTTACTTCTTCAGATGTTAGTTAAGGCCTTTTGAGTTGCTGTGCATTTCTAAGCATTGTATGTATGTATGTTTATATAATTATTGTAAATAGCTAAAATACATATATTTTTACGATTAGCATACACAACCAAAGTTGTTATGAAGTGATGGTTGATTAAATAAGAAATTTAAGTATAGGTCGTTATGTTTATTTTAGAAGAGATACAAATAAACCTGTACAGTTGCAATGTCAGTACATCCAATGTAGCATTGTAAACAACCGCCTTGGTATTAGGAAAACGAACATTACTTTTGGCACCAAGATGAAATCGCCAGTCAAATTACCATCAGTACCAAATAAGAAACCTGCAATGAAAAGGAGAGTAAGGCATGCTTAGCTCCTTTTGTTCCTAGTAGCTTACTCCGGGTCTGTCAATTAATGAACCATACACGTGAAGTACTAATACCTTCAAATGTTCGGACTGTAATATTTTATTCATTGATAAAATCAGGCGTTATGAGTACATAACATTTAAGTTGTATTTTTTTGTACATTTTAGATTCGAAAATATATTAATATCTAAATACACTGGTCTTTTATTTTCCTTTCTGTGCAACTTTAGTAGGGTCTTTGAAATTAGCCTTTTTTCTCAGAAATATAATTGTACCCTTTCATCAACCCTTATTCATCATCATCAACAATTATTTGACACTACTGTAATATTTTTTTATTATTTCTTTGTTGGCAACTCTAATTAGTACCAATCTCTATAAAAAAAACCCCCATTTCCCCCGTTTTTATAAAAATAAGGAGTTTTTTTTCGAAATCTCTAAAACCCCCTTACCAAACCGTGACAAAATTCAATTTTATTGAAAAAAAATGTCCATTTGATTAAGGGTTACAGGCGTTTTTCTCCGCCAGAGGCAGCACAAGTGGCAGGTACAAAAGCCTGACAACATTTTCAGACGAAAATGGATAATTGACTCAACTCAAGGTCAACGTGTTGTATTATATTTTGTTATCCTTCTATCTTTATCATCAAATACAATGAGGGCTATCGCGTATAATTTCGCCGCTATAGGGTTGCTTCTGTAGCGTGCGGTCTCCGAAATGTCAAATGTCACTATTTGCGGGTTGGTTATGCGGTCATTAAGTTTATAAGTGTCTTAAAGGCACAGCTCTTTAGGGCTTTCTGAAGACAAACATTTTGGCACCAAAAATATTAAGAAGAACGAATCCGTACCGTATTGTAAAATGTTTGTCTTCAAAACAACCTAAACAATGTGCCTCTATAAAATCGTATAAACTCAATGGTTGGGATAGATCAATGTCTGGCAACGAACTTTGTGACAGACCTTACTGTACACTAGCACCACCCTGGTGAGACAAAAAATAATAATACTACATTCTTGGAAGGAAACATAGCAGTCAATATGGAAGGATACAATCAGAGAACGTAAGTAGGTAAGTACTTCAATCAGTATGAGTCATGGCAAGAGTTGCAGAAACGATTTGGTTAATTTTATTTATAGCGCCGCCAGACAGTAGTGCCTAAGGCACAAGTAACGCTCCGTATTGGAATTTCGCCAATACATACTTACTCCTTTGAGCTGTCAACTTGGTTTGAAATTAATTGCAGTTATCAAGGACTCTTGAGATTAATCAGGTACTAGCGATACAGCGCCCTCTAGCAGAGATGGATGTAACTAAATGTTGAAGCTGTTATTATACGGTAGCTAAATTAGTATTGAGCAAAATATCGCGCTGTGTGTGATAATGATGCTATGCAAGGATGTCAACAGTGCCGGATTAAGCCAGCGCGGGGCCTGTAGCAAAATCTGTCTTCAATATTTTTTATATATTATGGGGCCTTTTGCCTGCTTTAGGTTTTAAAGTTTATGGTATTAAATAAAACATGTCTATTAACAATTAATTATAAAACAACTTTTTTTTATTTAATGTGGGCAAATTTAGATATAACGTTTTCCATATCTAGTTCTTTAAGCAAATCATGCTCTACAAGCTGGCTCATTTATATCGGTCAGTATGGGCAAGTGTGTATTTACAAAACATACACAAATTTGTTCTTACAAGCAAGATATTTACCGCTACTATTTGAATTTGATTATTTTTACGGTCAGACAGGCGTTGGAGCGCGGGGCTCTTCAATTCGCGGGGCCCGTAACATTTGCTACTCTTGCTATATGTCTAATCCGGCACTGGATGTCAAAAATACCAAGGCGTCATAGTTACTTGCCGCGTGTGTGCAGTTTACCGCACTACGGTTGTACGGTTTCCTGCCAAACTTTACCGCACTTAGTCTGACGTCTGGGGGACGCCTGCTACTTAAGTCCTACTAAGGAATCAGGAGTGTTATGCTACGCAGCTCGACCACGGCTGATGCCGTTAATTTTAATTTAGAACAGTTGCTTGAAAAAAAGTGTACTTTATTGCACTATAGAGTACAAGATTTGTGGTCTCATCGTTTCGCTATACGTAACGTACGTAACATATAGGTTGTGGTTATGCTGGGTAGTACCTGCCCATCACGACCACGGCAGACTTAGGTATTTTTTGATGGCAAATAGTATAAATTGAATTAGACTTAAAGCTGAAGCTGAATCGGAACAAAAATGCGAAATAAACATTAATTTCAGATTTTCAAAGTGTCTGTCACGGCACAGGAACGTCCAACGTGTCAGTGATTTGGAGAGAACACGTTTTGAGAGTCCCTAAACAACATATATAAATATCAGCCTTTACCTATGCTGTGACGTAAGTAGAGTAATAATTTTTGAAACTTTTAGGTTGTCTGGCATAAGTTTGGAACCGTATGCTACGTGTCAGTCATTAAGGAGTAAGATTTCTACCATCACTATGAACAAAATAACCAAATAAATAATAGTTTAAAAAAACTAAAAACACGCTTTTAAAGTACTTCTAACTAAAAAGTGATAAATAATTCCTAATATAAGCTGCAAAAAGCGTGGGTTGCTCTATAGACGAAAAATATGGCACAAAGCGCCCCACGCTTTTTTCAGCTTACCTATATTAGGAATTATCATAGAAATCTTAATAACTAGTCAATAGAAATGCTATCGACTATCTTTTAACACTGGGACGCATGTCGCCGGTTTTCAAATACCACTTTTTGTATTCCTGCAAACAAAATTATTCTTTTTGGCGATGACATTAAGACGACAATTCCTCAACTCGCACTTGTGTTTGACTTGACAGATGCGCGGCGACAAGGTCACGCGTCTTTGACATTTCTATTGCCTTATTATTAAGATTTCTATGGGAATTATTTTTCACTTTTTAGTTAGAAGTACTAAGCGTGATTTTTAGTTTTTTTAAACTATTATTTATTTTCTACTTTTTAGTTTGGTTTATTTATAAGAGCGTTTTTTTAAAAAAAAATTATATATTTTTTTAATTTATTTATTTTTTTTTATCTTTGAATGAAATCTGTCCGTTTAAAGTGGGTCAAATTACATACATACATACATGCATACATACATACAGGTGTTATAAGCGTGTTAAAAAATTACTTTTATACTATGACGTAGCTAGGGGTAATTTTCTTACTACTCTGATACCGTCACCGCGCCCCAAATTCCATATTTTGGTGATCGTTATAACCTATGTTAGAGGCACTCAGGGAAAGTTTTACCTTTTTTAAAATGACAAAAGTCGGGCGGCTACTGGCTCTTAGGCTATTATTTGGTGTGATATGACATGGTCGTGACTTGCTGTGCTATTGGCCAGTGACTGCTCAGCCAGGCGGAAAGTGCACTTTTGTACAGTACTGTCTGTAAACTGCGATTTCTGCTCTGTCATCAGCATGAATTTAGATTCTAATGGTATTGTGTTGTGACACAATTTTTTTTTGTTTTTTTGTCTGTTTGACACCTAATCTTCTAAACGGCTAGACCGAATTTTATATATTTTTTAGCCAAGGAACTACTACAAAGCGCGTTTTTAGGCTATTTTTGTCAAAGTAGACATGGCGGGAGAAAATTGTTTGGTCACGCTAATCTTTGAAACTACTGCTTGGATTTAAATAATTCTTTTGGCGTTTGATAGTAGGTATAAATCTAAGATAAGTTTTTAAAATATTTATCATCACGCGAAACTCCACGGGAGTGAAACAGTAAGGTTTCACGCGGACAAACCGCGGGCAACAGCTAGTGGCCTAATATAGCTAAAACTAGTTCTACTAGTAATTATTTCATTTTAATGACGAAACTTTGCGTCTCTTCTTCGCAAAAACTACTGAACAGAATAACTATGGAAGGTAGGTTTTAGATCCTAGTATAATTGCTACCAACTAAAATATGGTGACTCCTGTATTAATAAAATTCCAGGTAAATTGACAAGACATACACACCGACTTAAAATACCGGCATGCATACAAAATGCAGGCGTTTTGGCAGTTTAAACAGTACTCTCATCCTTTTGAAATGAAAATATGCTCTAAATAAAACGTCAAAATTTATTCAGATAAATCTAAGCTCGGTACGGATGTTAATATTTGACCAATTATGTGTGTAATTTCAGTTCATTATGAAGTTCACGTAGGTGAGTGTATGTAATAGACATCTCTTTATCGCGCTAGCCGGCCGCCTCGCGGGCCGCAAACGTGCGAGTGAGCTCTACCAATATCTATTAATTAAACTTTTTAAAGCATTTAACTATGATAGAAGCATTCATATTTACTTGTACTGTGTTAATTTCTTTTATATTAACAGTAAGCATAGTAATATATTACGATTTCGTAAGGGTCTCTAAAATCATGCATTGGTTCAAATGCTTTTGGAAAAGTGAAAAGTTATCGGACAGTGAAGTTGCATTGGTAAGTTTTTCAATTATATTTTTAATAAGGTGACGGAAATATAGATTATCCTATTTGAAGGTATGTTTTAAAGGTGAAACGATAATAGTGTCCGTATTTTCCTACCTAGCAAATAAAGGTAAAACTCAATGCAATCATTAAAAAAATAATGATCGATTGTTAAGTGTAAATGGCTGCATCAAAGAGTTTGCAAATATCTTAAGGTACCCTAGTTTTATAGGTATTGTTAGGCGGTTTAAATTTAATCATAATTTAAATTAAATAAATAAATATTTGAGTATTTATGTTATAATTTCATAGATAATTTAATTACAGCATTTATTTAACTTAATAATCCAAATGCAATTAATTTAACGACCCCTGCACTCAACAGTGAAAAGTGTCAATTTATTAGACTGTATGAAAATTTGATATAATATGTATAGGTTTCAGGAGCTTCCATTGTTAGAATTTTTAAGTTATCTTAGACGTTTTTCAGATGGTTTCTTTCCTATGGCCTTTCATAATTTAATCTAAATAGGACAACGCTAGTACGCTTATATCAACTTATCCTTATTAAATTAGTTTAAGTTTAAATCCATCCACCAAGTCTACATATAGCTGGATGATAGATAAATAACTGAAATAAAATATATTCATTCAGTAGTATACAGCCGAAATATTTTGCGAGGTATTTTATAATAATGTACGTGTTAATTAGGAACACCTGTTACATTATTTTGGATATGCGGCTTCTTCGCAGTATTGGCATAAGGCATGTACTTATTGCATCCCTTAAAAGGATGTGTAACTCGATCTGCCAGATATCTAGACGAAGCTACTCGTTGCATGTTCACCGCACCCGGCACTAGTCAGCAATATGGTACATTATGTTTTATAAAGAAGAAGGTAGAGATACACCTGATACTAGACTCTATCTAGAAAGAAGCATTGTTTTATTAAAAAAAAACATTACTGAGCAGATGATGTGAGTAAAAATGCTGTTACATCTAAGAGAAGAACATAAATATACGTATGCAACCGTGATTTTTTAAAGTCATGTAGGTACTTACCACTTTTGTAACAACATTTTTATCGACCGCGCCAAAACAGCTCTCCTAATTTTTTAATCTTCGGAAGCCCACCATAACCTAATTACAATAGTCGGAGTGTATTCACAGGAGGCTTTAATCGCTGACGTAAACGTCCATTTAGCGTAATTAGCGTTTTCGTCGATGAAGTAAATTAATTGATGAGGTCACGTCAAATAGCACAAAACGCAAATTGCTCTGAATTTGCGTATAAATTGTACTGTTCCTACCGAAATGTTCATGGCCGTCATGTCACGGTGAAATGTATTATTGATTTAACTTATTAGTGTTTTGAAAGATTTAGTCCTATAGTTCTTCAGTCAATTTTTTGATGAAATTTGTTATGAGTATAGTTGAACATCTGGAGAAAGACATAGTCGACATTGGTTAAATTCTATCAACATACCACGCGAGCGAAGCCGCGGGTGGAGGCTAGAATCACGTACCTACATTAAAAACTGGTATGAAATGTATAGTAGCAACTTGGGTATGATACTTTCAGTGAAGTGCAAGCCAAACAGCAAACAGATGTTAACGCAACGATTGGATGCGCCAGAATAAAGTGCGCTTATTTAACGTTTGCGTTTTAAACGAATTGATATATATACGTATTTTGTATTAATAAGTAGAGCATAAATGATTTAAACTATACCTACGTAGAAAGTACCTCATTGCAGTATCTCATACGGAGAATATCTATCAAAGAAAGTTTGTGATTTTGGGCGAGTCCTGAACAGCGGGTCTTTTCTTACTTCTCCGCCCGCTGCGATCTGCAGAGGGACGAAAAGAAGAAAAAGTCCCTCTGCTACGATGACGAAGTCTTTTACCCTCATTTTATGATTTATATTGTTTTTTGTTGGTTTTGGTAAATAATGGTTGTTTTTGGTAATTTTTGTGTTATTTTGTAGTTTTGTAATTTTTGATACATGTGATTTTGACATTCAGGTAAATCCATAAGACTAGAAGCCGACTCCAATGTAAGTGGGAAGAAGCTCGGATGATGATGGTTGCTTTTATTTATTTGTAGGTGTAGAATAAAGCACTGTGTATAATTCAGTATAATCGGGAGAAAGTTGATTTCACTCGGATGTATTAGATCAAAAACACCCTCAAACTACACCCTCCATGAAATCGTCTACTTTCATTCCTTGGTGTACTATGTAGTGTAGAATCTTTCACTTGGCTGCAAATCTGCAATAAGCGCTACTGAATCTTAAAAAGATCTGAGCCTGAATAGATTTTTTAATTAGTCAAAAGTCAAAAGTCTTTATTTGCTTACTAAGTGTATAGTTAGGTCTTAAATATTAGATAGAGATCTTGATAACTTAGTAGCCCTTTTCAGGCGTTGCATAATTAGATAACTCAGTGGGAGTCACAACACACAGTAATATTTAGTAAAAATAACATAAAACACAGTTTTATAAATCTTAAATCTAAACAAATAATAGTTAATTTTAATACTGTTAAAATAACTTAAGATGTTTCAATTATACATTTAAAATATTCGTCAATAGAATAAAAACATTTTTCTATTAAAAATGTCTTTAATTTTCTATTGAAAGCAGACAATTTCGGGCAATTTTTTATCTGTTTTGGCAGTTTGTTGAATATTTTCACTGCCATATATTAGTCTTAATAACAATGCTATGTTTGTGCCGAAAACTAGAAATATGATGTTTAGTGTTGATTTATAAGTTAAAAACCTCTATAATCTTACTTGGTAAATATTAAATATACCTACCTAATTAAATGTGAAAGTCACTTTGTCTGTCTGTTCAGGTATTACAAGAAATTAAAGGGACCGATCGCTGAAAACGTAGCCCGAGGAGGAAAGAAGGAAGGAATGGCAGTATAAAAGACGAACGCGTCGCTGAAAAGAGAATTTAGCCCAATGATGTCTTCGAAGTTAAATCATGAAAATATGCTAAGTTGTTGGCACTTTTAGATAAAGCTGGCAATAGATATGTGCAACAAGCAAACAAAGTTCGTATATTGGTATAGGTTAGAATCTTGAGCGTTAGATAGATAGATAGAAGATAGGATAAACTTTATTGCACACCAAAAAATAAGACACAAAATAGAACATAATTTAACATTAAGACATGTACAATGGGCGGCCTTATCGCTATAAAGCAATATCTTACAGGCAACCTTTGGATGGATAAATAGATAGTTAGACTGATATGGGGCAGTTCAAGGTGTAAGAGATGAGGTAGAAGGTTCACTATAACTAATATTTACATAAATTTACAGCGTTGTGAAGGATTAAAAAGCTCGAGATGTAAATAACTTTGATCTCGTGTCGCACATACAACTTTTCTACTCAGCAGCTCGAAATAGTACCCGTAGTACAAGTTCTGCTTAGTTTGAGACTAGATGACGTGGTGTGAAAGATGTGTGAAATTTTAAAAAAAGGCGAGCAGTGAGCGAAACTCAACTTTACTTCGAGCGAGAGCAAAATTAGATGACTTTAAATTGAGTTTTGCTTACTGTTTTTATTCAACGAAGAACGACCTTTCGAGATCCTTAGGTGAAAACAATATAATCTTGATTTTAATAGATTTAACTTTAAATTCTAATTGGTATTGACGCATTGCTTAACTTAGTTTAAATAATAACCTAGCTGATTCCTAGGATTCTGGAAGCTCAAAGCTATTTATTACTTTGATGAACTAATTTAATAAATTTACTCTACGAAGATAATACTTTAGGCTATCCGAAATAGCTTGAGAGAGCTTTAAATTGTTGGCGGTATTATGGTACGAAGTCGTCCTTTCGTATTTCATGTGCTGGGCGTCCCGGGCGCGCGTCCCGCTGGCCTGGCGGGGGGCGACAGAAACTCGGGAAACACTAAATTATAAAGTGTACAGAAGACACAGTTGTACTGATAACACAATTGAAGCCCCCTTTATTCTTATTTATCTCTTTTAAGTACCATGAATGCCAGACGAAAATATGTTGGATATTATTTAAATGACAAGAAAGTGTGCTGAATTCTTAGGCCCTTAATGTGTGCGTGCGTGTACTTTTTAGGGAATCTTACCTCATAAGAAAAAACTTAACCCTTATAAGATCACTCATTTGTACGTCTGCCATAATTATTTACTACGAAAAGCGTGAAGCTACAGAGTTGAAGTTATTATCAAATACGTAGATTAACGGTTCCTTTAAGATGTAAGAAACTTAAGTTTTTGAGGTACCACATTTAAAAGATAATCGCATTAAACCCTCATATATGTATGAAAAAAAAGAAAAGAAAATATTATAAAATAAAGTGTTTATATAATTAATAATTATTTAATAATTATTAGTAAACTTTTTAATTCGGTTGTTTTTAATTATTAATTTAATGATTTTTATTTTTTTCTCAAGTCGTTTATTTAAATATAATTTTATTTATCCCTGCTTAGTGAAGTAGCTTCACCATTCAACGTCCCCATTGAAGGCTGTATGCTCAGCAGTATGTAGAACAGGTACGAAAAACACCTAGATATTAGGAGGTTATGGGAATTAAGTAATTTTCAACTTCGCTTGATCGCCTCATCTAACTGAAAAGAATACAGGTAATGGCAATGATATTATAGAACTATAGATATGTTACGTTCATAGAAATTACGATTTAAATCCGTTCCGAGCTATTCCAAATTGCACACATTGACAAATGTAACTGATAAGTAAAACAAAAGATACGAAATAGCACGCAAATGAAAGAGATAGCTATAGTTTTAATGATTGCACTTCAGTGGTACGCACGTGACTGCGCTCGACGCAGGCCACACGCAAACTAAACACAAGACGTCCCAATTGGGACGTATTTGAGTATTCACAGCGCGAGCGCTTATAACATATCTGCTTTTGTTTTTATATAATATCATTGGTTAATGGTCTTAACATGCCTATATTTATTAAAATATAAATTATATTTAATAATATGAAATATAAGTATAATTTGAAGACTGCTTAATATGAAGTCACTGCTTGCTTGTTGAGGGTTTGGCAAAAGAGTTGTTCGGGTTTTTCCAATAGGACATTTTTAGTAGGAGCACGGAGTTTACAATAATATACGATAGATGGCGGTAGGCTCACTCCTAACAAAGATATTAAATTTTGGGGTATGAAATCTATTAACTACATTTGGTACGAAACCCTGAACGTACAAGTTCCATTTGACACGAATTTGATTGTTTTTTTTATTTATTGCTGCACTTGCGCACTAAATGTAAATTAGGTGAAGATAATTATTTCAATAATATGCTGGTGCTTTGAACTTGTATCTTGAAGTCGGCTCCGCTCATTACCAATTCGTGGCCAAAATGAATTATTCAATTACCATTAGCATTTTGCAAATGTTGTGGCACTCCGCGGCGTTTTCTTGTTGTTGTATTATTATTAAATTAACGCTCGTTTATTTCAGTTTGATGGTTATGAATTAACAATAATTGTAATATATTTTATAATCTACATAGGTCTCTACTAATTATTTTGATGTATCTTTAACTTTATCATGTCTTCTAATTTTATAGAACAAATCAAGTTAATTTGCTTATTATTATTAGGTAATATATTTCAGTTATGAATATTTTATTGTATAATCAGCTAACTTTACATGGCAGATAAAAACAGACTAAAGTAAGACATAATTTTTACTTCAAGATACTTTTAGAGACATTGTATGTAAATTATAAAAACAGTGTGTGAT
Organism: Hypena proboscidalis; assembly: GCA_905147285.1. Lineage (NCBI taxonomy): Eukaryota > Metazoa > Arthropoda > Insecta > Lepidoptera > Erebidae > Hypena > Hypena proboscidalis. The sequence continues at coordinate 8,493,248 of LR990130.1, forward strand.
CCTTCTGTCCTTGAAAGTATTTGCGGTGATAGGGATTTGGTATTAAGTATCCAGGAGAGGCCTGGCGTGGCGTAGTCAGGAGGCGCGTGGCCGTTCGCTCGCACGCATGCGTGCGCTCCCGGTCCTGTTGCTCGCACTCGTCCTAGCTTCCAGTGCGAACTGTGCGACGCTATGTTAGATAACGAATGCCAATTTAATAACACCTTCCTGACCCGGTATTACGATATCAAAGACAAAAGATCATGACTAAAATAGTTTTCGAAGTTGTTATGGGTCCCCGAGACGATCAAGTGCACTGGACAAGTCTACGTACTTGAAGTGAATATTGATCGTTTACAGCGTTGACTTGACAAGTCCCGTCCAGTGATCTACGGACTTGACAGACTTGACAGAAATTTTAATTGACGGCCTTGAGTTTGTGCGACTTGACAAGTTTTTATTCATTTGCGGCTGGAACGTCGTAGATGGCGGACGACGAACCGGACCGATACGTGGCCTTGGCGACAAGTGCCGACCTAATTACCGAGCGTGATTTTGTAATAATATTATAATATATATAATATATAATAATGTATATTAATAATACTATTATTAATATACAGTGCAAAAACAACGTTATTAAATAACAATTTCATGATGTATTTTTTTTTAATAACTCAGTATTTCATTATAATAATTTCGTTTATGCGTTATGTCTTAGCTTCTAAATTCTAAAATGTCTCGTCACAACTGTCGGATTTATACGACATAGGCGTTGGAATACCGCTAGAGTTATAGCAAGGAATGCCTTGTCTGCGTTGGAAACCATTATATATATTTTTTTTTTTTTTTTTAAAACAACGCCCGCACTAGGAATAAATCCTGTGTCGCGGGGGTATTCACAAACATACATTTTACATACACAGAGCACACCCAGAGTCAGAACAAATCTTTGCGAATCACACGAAGATTTGTCCCATGTGGGGATCGAACCCACAACACCAGCGCAGTTGAAAGCGGCGAGGCGACCGCTTTAACCACCACGCCAACCGTGCATTCATTCATTCATTATAATTTTTTGCGACGACCACTTTCCTGGGCAAACGGCGAACGACTGCGTAACTTGAACTTGATGGCATCGTCCAGTCGCGTCAAGTCCCTCATCAAGTGAGGTCGTTAATCACGTGAGACTTGTCCAGTGCACTTGATCGTCTCGGGGACCCATTAGACTTTAGGTGTGATTAGTCTGTAATGTTGTGGTAAGGTCAGTGCGAACTTCGGTGACAGCATGCCCTGGAGTTGTCCGTGGTCACGAGACCGGCAGCAGCCGCTCGTGGTCAGTCCTCCTCTGCATCTAATCTCTCAGGTTTGTTTATGATACATAACATAAGTTTTGACACTTTTTATTGGCCAGGTCATTCATGGTCAAAAATATCAGACAGCCCTGGTCCGCGTTTGACCGCGAAATTACCTTCAATAAGTGATAAGAAAAGTCAATAAGAAATAAGCATGTCATTGTAAACAAGAGTAACAAATTGGTAATCAGTTAAATATTGTTTAACAATTTGTGACACTTGTTCCGTATACGAACGTAAGAATTAATTTATCATTTTGTCACCAGCATAGTTGGTATAAACGAATTAAAGGTTTCATTAATTATCTACTATCTCGGACCAATAATTAAACTTGCACTTATTGTTACTTAATGAGACATACCTATTTCAATGTTTAATTAAATTAATAATTGTTCAGAGTTACAATGAATTCTCAGAAAATGAAATTAAAGCAGTTTCATTTGTTTTTCAGCTGATATTTTACTTTATGACCAGTTTAATTATATCCTGTTGCATTATCAAAACACAAAAAGCTGAAAGACTTAAGTAAATTAATAAATTTTATGGAGCTGGTACTATTGTGAACTATGGTCTCTATATTGTGTAGTATGAGTCACTACATTTTTATTAGAAGAACTTGGAGATAGTCAATGAACTCATTACGAAATTCATAAGTGACGTGGTGGCCGCTTTACATCAGAAAGTTATAGGACAATCGTAGTTATGATAAAGCAGTAAGAGCTGTAAGTAGTGTTAGTAGCCGACCTCTTATCCCGGAATGTTTTAATGGATTTAAAGCGTTCTATGCATGTTATATCATCTCCATAAAATGTAGAGATGGACTCTAAGCGAGATGACCGCACTTTGTTGTTAGTTACTTTATTATCTTCGTTTTATGTTTTCTCGTGTCCAAGCTTAATTCATTCAGGATTTTAGAGACGCAGACTTCAACTTTGTAACACATTCTTTAAATCCTTTTGTTAATGTAGGTCACACTCAGATATTCATAAAAGATGTCATGATTATTGGCAAAAGTCTCCACAATAGCGTGTTATTGATGAAAGAGCTCAGAATAGCGGAAGTGCCAAATCTGTTAACTTTACCCCATAATGAATTGTTTGTTACCTGTGTTTTTTGTACGTTTGTGTCGCTCTTTCACGGTAACAATATGCTTGTAGAATGAGTTGGATTGAATGCATCTGTAGGGGTGTGGAGCTGCAGTGATGCACTATGAGTGGAAGAGTGTACAGTGCGATCAGCTGGCCGCGACTCAGTCAAGAGGCGATAGTGCCCGCGACTACCCGCATGTGGAGACGACGACGCCTACTACTACAACAATAAAAACATTGTTTTTTTTATGACAGTGACAATATACAACAGATTATTTAAAAATACTTTTGGTTATGAAAGTGTAATGTGAAGTGCACGGAGTGATGATACGGTTCAAAAAAAGACATGTTTTTTAAGAAATTATTTTTAAAAATTCTGTAAAATGCCTTGGAACTGCCTGTGGGGTTACGATCCCCCTGCCCCGACCTGCAGGGTGAGTGGACCACTGCATCTATCACTGCAGGTACAAATATTACAAATATTGTCGTTATTATAAATGCACCAAAATTATCGATAAACATTATATTCGAGTACGTATTTAAAAGCACATTAGCGTGAATTTTTCATAAGTATTCCGTGTATTTACATTATATTTGAAAATTATCTACGCTATTAAAATGTGTGCATGCATTAGTGGGTAATAGTAACTTATTCATGTGAATGATTCGGCATTTTCTATTGAAAAGCAACCAATATATTACAGTTGTTTTTTTTTAGTTTTAGTCAACAACTTATTTTGACGTTAACTTTTGTGTGATTAAATAGTTTTTGTTGTCTTTTTTATATATTACGTAGATTATGTTGTATGCTATTAAGTAATTACTAATAATTATTTATTTCTGAGACAAGAAAATATCTATAGGTAGTAACCTACCTACTTTACGCTTGCATATTATTAGAACTATATCTGTAATAATCTTCATCCTTACTAATATTATTATTGCGAAAGTTTGTGGTATAGATGTTTGTTACTCTTTCACGCAAAAACTACCGGGCCGATTTTTATAAAATTTTGCACACATGCAGCTTATAGTCTGGATTAACATACAGGTTACTTTTTATCGACATGCAATGCAGGCGGAGCCACAGCCGAAAGCTAGTATAACCTAATAGTACCGTGATATAAATACCGGCTTACATCTTAACTTTCAAGGGCCATTGCGGCGTAGACCGTCCGTGGGAAAATTCATAAAAGTGTCGTATCCCACTAAATCGCTTTTGAGGGTTTTAAAAATTAAAACATAAAAAGCTCCAATACTATCCGTAAGTTTAAATGACGTCGTTTAAATAATTGTAAAAGTTGTGGCGTCTGCAACATTGTTTCCGAACTAAGAACATTACTTTTATGTATGGGTACTTTCTTAAGGATGTGAATTAGATATTTTTGAGATCTAAATTAATTACTCATTTATTTCAAAACATAAATAAGTAGGTAAAAGTTTCCAAGATTTTCTGTGAGTTACCTGTGGTAGAGCGGTTTTAAATGAGGTCTCACCTCTAATATTACTTTCATCTTCATCATCCTAATACAAAAAGTGATATTTAAAAAAAAGAACTCATTATGATAGCTTATTCACTGGTTTCCTAAAACGACACATTGTGAATTATGCCTCTATGATATTAAAGGTGTGAAACGCCAAAACATGTACTAAATATATAATAGGGCAAATTTGCTTTTAATCTTTACGTCACACTTTCAGCTGACAGGAAATAAAGTTTCTATGACAATATAGTACCTTTAGTAATATTTACAGCTCTTTTGTTAATTAAAACTTAGCAATAATAAATTCCATTATATACAAATTCACGAAGTCTATAGACTTTATTGAGGCGCATCGTATAAAACTTTATATAATAAAATGGTTTGTGTAAACGGGCCACTAAAGTAACTTTCATCGTTCCATGTAATTGGAGCCCTTCAACTCTTCAACAGTTGAGTGGCGCTTGGTTTCGCAACAACATTATTTTTTCCATTTTCTCCTCAAGAGTTTGGCCTATTCAAATGTTTGGAATGTAAACACCGCCAATTCGGACTCCGATCAAGTCTTAGATAAATATTGTAATAGAACTAATAAAAGTTATTTATCGGATGCTCCTGGAGTTGGTATACTTAGAAAACTTGGGAGGTTATGTTTACAACACCAATTCTAACATTAATATGACCATAGTTCGTAACGTGTCATTTGTTGTAAACACGCGTTATAAAATCAGGCTGTATATGATGTGTTATATAATAAATAACACATTAGATATATACCTTGGCACTTTGTTAAATATAACGAATACCGCACCATCTGATATTATAGTACAATGATTTTTATAAAACAATCTGATTTGGCCAAACCGAGCCAAAATTAACCAGATTTATTTCTTACAGAGTGTTGATATACACTCAAGTATACAATTCTAATGCATCGTTCTTGATAAGTCTACAAATATAATTAAATGCAACGTTCGTGATTAGCCCCGAGTTGTCACTTGACATGGATTGAGCTGTCAATCGGGTCGTTGTACGGCCTGCCTAATTAAAAAACACAATGCGTACAAGGGTCGATATTATAACAGTGTTGTGGCATCGTTTTGTTAGATTAAATTGTCCAAGTTACCCAAAACTGCTCCTACCTACTTTTTCGATCGTACTTATGTTTCCCTGAAGCCGGTATCATGTTCAAATGCGTAGTATTCAGAAAGTTTTACGATCACCGACATGCCACAAAGCTAATGAAATGCAGCGCCTCTTATTAGCCGTGACTTGTCACTTGACATGGATTCAGTTGTCAATCGTCGTGCAGACAGCCTAATTAAAAAAGATAATGCGTACAAGGAGCAATATTATAATGGTTTGTTGTTGTGGCATCGATTCATTAGGCGTGCATGCCACACAGATATTTATTATCAGCACCTTCGGCTTCACAGTTTCGTATGCCATTGACCATCGTGAATAGTGCAATCGAAAATAAGAAAAAAGCCGAGCCGAATGTGCTCACCCGTATATGAGTGCACACGCCTTAGATTGCCTTGGCAGGTAGTGAGTTAACGGTAGAATGGTAATGTGGCGGGTTCGTGGCATTGTCGCATGGCCCGAGCCTCCCAAAGGTTGCGCAAGAACAAGTGCACCACCGCCCACGACCGCGCTGCGCTCGCGCCGGTTCGCGGATGACGCACACTGGGAAATCTCCAAAGAAAACTAAAAAAAAAAACAAAAAGTATATGACAATTAAATAATACTATAAATTTTCATAAAAACGACTGCTTATCACACAAAACTTCAAACTTAAATATATTTATTAAGTAATTGTTTATTTTGTTCATACATTCGAGTATTGCTGGTATATAATAATATATATATTTCAGGCCCAAGGTCGGATCTTGCTGAGCAAATTCTAGTAATTTCTTTGTCAATAATAAAAAGAAAACTGATCCCAGGGAAATGCTGTGAGCATTTTGAAAACTTTCTCCAGTGAAAGTGGTTTATTAGATTTAATTCTTCAGTGTATTTTAAGTATTAAAATACTGATATTCAGCTCAATCCGACCCCAATATAATTGAGAAAAGGTTCGGAAGGAATGTAGGATGTGTATTATAATATTATTATAAGACTAAGAAGATGAACTATACTGTTAACATTTGAAGATCGAGAAATTATTATTGTTGGAGCATAAAAAACTTATAATTCAGTAAATACATTAGGGAATTATCTAAAAACATTAGTAAATCCTAAGCATACAATAATTACACAAATATTAATTTGACATTTAGAATTCCCAAAGAAATTCACATTGAATTTTAGTATTGGAAGTAAATTTCTACCAACGTATGCATATCGTATTCAATATAACACCAACATTATTTTCAACTACGTGGGTACACAAAGTGATAAACAAAACAATAGTCAATTAAGTTTTGAGAGCATTATGTATATTCCGCCCAGTGTGCAGCGGTGTCAGCGTTATGTCCGCCTCTCTAAGCAAATATCTCGATACAAGTTCATTGTCGACACTTCGAATAAATTATGAACCGAATGTCTTTCTAGGCATGACATACGATATCCGTTAAACGGGACACAGCAGTAATTTTCTCATAAAATAACCCTTATTACTGTGCTATAGATTTGGTCTCATTGTTCGTTATGGTTTTTGTGAGACTTCTGGCTTAGAAGACTTATGAATTCGACCAGAGAATCAGGGTGGAAGCCTCATCTTAACTTATAAGAAATTAACTTCGTCCTCTTGTTATATCAGCAAAATTAGCATAATATATGTCACTCAAAAAGAGTTCAGCTTCTAAATTGTTTTTAGATAGGATCTGAAAACAATTTTGAATTGGTTTGGCAGATCTAGAGGTAACTTCCCACAAGTAAAGTAGACATCTATCCTATGGTCTTCCATCTTCACTCGGTTTTGGCTGCTCCAAACCTAAAGCAAGTTTCGCATAACCGGCAGAGAAATCTAACCACCCTAAAGCACTTTTATGAACACTTCTGAGGAGCGAGTTTACTCTAGAGTTGAATATATACAGAGAGTTGAATATATATAGTAGAGTGCACGGTTGGCGTAGTAGTTTATAAAGCGGTCGCCTCGACGCTTTTAACTGCGCTGGTGTTGGTGGAACAAATCTTTGTGTGATTCGCGAAGATTTGTGCTGACTCTAGATGTGCTTTTTGTGTTAAATGTGTGTTTGTGAACACTCGCGCGACACAAGAGTTAATTCTAGTGCCGGCGTCGATTAAAAAAAAATGAAAATCATTCAACATCTACCATCAAATATGAAATGTTAATTGTTTTTTTAACTATTAATGGCAGAAAAGCCACTCCGACCGGTATCAGGAAGTGAACCGTATTTATACTGGTCAAACAAACAAAGCGTTTACGAACGAATTAAATGGACAGGATATAATCACATACAATTGCTGTACAGAATAAGTACAATCATCACAGAAAATTACGTTGTTTCATATTTTATTATTTTATAGATTTGGTTACGCCTACCGCTGTGGTACGATGCTATCGAATATGTTCATTCATGTATCTAGCATTTATGAGTTAATTAGTAGCATGTGGTGCATGGACGTATGGTGCATGGTGGTGCATGGGCATGGTGCATATGCACACAATAAGGGCTTTATGATGGCGGCGCCTTTGAGCGCGGGATTAGTTCGATTATCTACGTACTCTTACCACTCATTGTGTGGTATGTGGCAGGATATCAATAGAATAATTCACTCTTCATGGCTATTGAATTGTAAGAATGAACCTAAAATACTTTGTGTCGGTACTGATATGAAGCTTCGAATTCTGGACGCTTTGATTCAGAATGTAAGAATTTGGTATTGTTTTTAAAGTTATATAGTATGTTATTTTTATTTGCTCTCCGATTATATGGAAGACAAGAGTAGATAATTTATTTAACAAACTATCACGAGGCATGTGAAAGTTCTAGCTCAAGAAATTTTGTATCTTACTTATTAGGAGGAAAAAACTCATGACTTTATATAGGTACTATTGGACCTATAGATTCGTGATCAACTTAAACACTAATGTTGCATAGTCATTCTTAAACATCAAAGTCTACATTCGCTTCGCACATCAATTCATCATATATTATGACAAAAAAAATCGAAGACTCATTCGTAATGTAACCTTACCTTATTGACTGTAAAAATTTCAAACGAATTCTTTGTAAAATCGGTCATAAATCAGTGGTCTGATAGTACTTCTATGTATGTATTTTTAACAAACCATACTAATAAAGAGGTTGAAAATAACTGTTTTATAACTAGAGAGGCACAAATATCAAGAAAGCGTAGGTAGTCAAATTTTTGCACCTCGGAGCGAGTGATGCTTTGTCTATGCACCTATGAATGTCAAAATTCACCTATTAAAGTCAAAAATGCACCTATGAAAGTCAAAAACGCACTTTTAGTAAAGAAACCAAGAAACCCGTTAGATATTGACACCTTTAATGAAATATACTTATTTCAAAATGTTTTTCTGTAACATAATCGGTCGTAATTAATATTATTTTAAATTTGTAACAGTATTTACAGTATCAATGCCGAATATTGCCAATGCCATGGTGATCGGAACATTTTTGATATCTACATTCTATCAAACGCTACCCAATCTAAAATGTAACTTAATCCCATAGCGATCTGTGTGTGACAGAAGGTTGTTTGTCATATTATTGCTATGGAGCGTCAAATGTCATGTATGGAAATAAAACGTCCCTCTACCCATTTTCCACATATTCTACTATTTATAGTTAATGAAAAAGTTTGTAAAGATGTGTGGTGTATTTATTACTTTTTTACGCAAAAATGCACATGTGTCTTAAATAACCTAAATTAGCATTTAGGTTACTTATTTATTATCGATATGATATATCACATCGCATATCAAGGTGCTAACACGCACGTAGTTAAATATAACTTAACACGCCTATTACCCAGAACGCAAGGGTGTAAAACATCCACACTTCACCGTCAGTTTAGGTCCCATCGGATGAGCCTATCGCCATCCACTGGGCACAATTCCAACTCCGAGCTGCTATAGAGAATTTCACATCCGGGAACCGAACCCGAGACGTCGTAGGGCTCTCACCACAAGATGGGCATACGCTAACCACTAGACCAACGAGGCAGATTACACGTAGTTAAACTGTAATTCAAACTTGGTACTTACATAAAGCATCAAAACAAGAGGATTAATAAATAATAGTTGTTCGTCCTAGTTCAGCGGGAACGAACAACAAAGTGCGCAATTGGTAGCGGACGTACAGTCACGTACAGTCGCGTCCGCGGTCATCGCTCGCCGCGACTGTACCGTGTTAGTACGTGTTGTGTTGTATTGTGCTTGTCATACATATCACACCTACAAGATACCTCGCAAGCTTAATCCGTATGACGTAATATTATTTATTGTAGGATTAGCTGAATGAATGAGCTTACCGTATAACTGATGGCATGTATTGTCGGACATTTGTGAAAGAATGTAGTAGAGGTTTCGTTTTGAAATACTATGTACGAAAATTATCGTATGCTGTGCTCTTAGCACGGCATGCCACTCTTGACTTAACGATTCGACTATGACGTAGTTATTTATCAACACATAGTTTTTGCCAAAGAGATGGATGAATTTTCATTTGTGTTTGTTATGTGGGTATATCACTATTTTTTTTGTTTTTTAAATATTGTTTCCAAATAATATCTCTTGTATTCTCTAACTGTGTTATTTAGGTATACAACTATCTTAAAATATTGTAATTGGTGAAAGTATATAAAATAAATTAAAAAATATATATAATTGCTTTTGACGGTTCTGTGTTGCTAGCTTCTACCTCGTAGTCGAAGCAATATTTCAAGAGTAGCAGAGCCTTGCTAAGTAGGCAGGTATCTCTAGAAGTTGTTTATGTTTACTCCTGAAACTCGATAAACTCAATTATGTACTTCGAAAATCGATTTCGATCTTCGAATTTCGACTATTACAAGTCAGTTGACGGTTTACTCCCTGGAGGTCGATCACGACGCTGAGTTACCTCGATAAAATGTGTGCTCACAAATATTGGTTCTCAATAAATTGTCACGTTGCTTGGTGGGATACCGTTGAGAAAACGTTCCGCCTCATTGCTCACTATCTAAACATTTTAAGTTTTGATCATTACGAAATATACGACAATAAGTCAGTTCTGCCTTCAAGACATTGCGTCTTTCCTTGAGATGTTGATTTTTGTTATTTGGCCAACTATGAATGTATTTTATTTAATATTAAATTTATATATATATAAAATTTATATATTTTATATTATAATATTGTTTGTCGTGTCGATGGCTGAGTCTAATTTTATTTTGACTTGTCATCGTGGTGAAAGGATTAGCCAATTCGCTTTGGAGAACTCGCGAATTGCCCAGGGTGCGCCGGACGTAGGGAATCGTTGTGTACGACACTCGGGGAGGCTCCTTTCATGCACTCCAATATAACTTTAATATTATATAAAATACAAAAAGGCATAGCAAAGCTAAAATTTGCTTTAAAATAATACAACTATGGATGTACTTTGTATCTGTTTAAGAGGACAATTCCTTTCATAAATTATGCTTTAGAATTGACAAAAACGAGTGATTTGTGGTGTTATTCAAGTCGTTCAAAAGACTTATGGCTCCGTTATGAAGTGATTTATAACATTACCGTTAGATTTTATAAAGTATTCATAATGTGAGTAAATATTAATATTATAGATCTATAAGAAAATATTATACAGACAAAAATAACTAGACATCAAATTATATTTGCGAATCGTAAAATGCCGTATCCAGACGTTAAGCTTACTACTTAATTTCAGGAGAATTAATAAAAGACGATCAATTTCCATGTTTAGAGTTTCTTCCTTTTCATTCTACGAGATTTGCTATTGAAATATTTGAGATTGAAAATATTAAAGTAAAAGTAAAAAAGTAAAGTAAAGTAAAAAAATATTTATTAGAACACCAAATCAATATTAAAAATTAAAAAAAAAAATGAATTTAGGAACTAGATAATAAAAATAAATACAGAATAATTACAATAATACAGTGCCTTTATACTACATCATAATATACAAGTTGCAAGTTATTATGTAGGTACCTTACCTAGTGTAGACGATACCACAGTATAAATATGTACAAACAGTACGGAAACTGCCTACAAACGTGCGAAACGGCACGCACACATAAACATGCACACCGACGAGACCCAAGCGGCACTCGCTACTGAGAGCACCGCGACAATCGCTTAGGGGTCTCGTCGGTGTGCATGTTTATGTGTGCGTGCCGTTTCGCACGTTTGTAGGCAGTTTCCGTACTGTTTGTACATATTTATACTGTGACGATACTGTAAAGAGTCAACGTGGAGTCAACACTGTTATTCTATTTAGGCATATCGTAATCGAATCATAGTAGAATTTACATAACCCATCATAGCGTCTCACATTTGAAAGTGCCATAAGTACTTGCTCTATATCTAAAGTGATCATTCACTTGATAAATAGTTCGATCTAGAGTAACTATCTAGCCCAATATAAGTAGTTTCCACTTTCGAAGGAAACGGCGCCCTTCTGACTTCTGCCGCCCAAGTAGTAGATTGATAAACTTGTTTCTATTCCATTGACACAATTGCAGTATCTACTAAATACTGTAAATGTAATGTAATACATAATAAATATCACACAACTTTCTCACAACATCATCTAGTCCGAAACTAAGCAGAGCTTGTACTATGGGTACTATAATGTTAGGATTGGATTTGGAATGAAACACAAGCAGGTACGAAATGATACTGACTTTTATTAAGAATAACAAGAATAACAATCAAGACACAGCAGCAGTGTGATAATCAAAAGGATTGTGTTTGTGGTACTTGCGTGGAACAGCAACTGGTCAGTTTTCGCTGTATTACTGCCTTCACCAGCAGCAGTCTGCGCGATCACCACTTCGTCCTTCGTGTGGCTCTCAGTGTTGCCCATATTTAACGTTGAGAACAGAACGACGAAGTATCAACGAACACAACAGTTCACGACGAAGTTCCTCACAAAAATTCATCTTTGTACCGCGTATATTAGAGAAAAAGTTTATAATTCGGCCGCCTTATAGGGATATGGTATCAAAATACACGCGCGAGGCTGATTCGTTTCGGCAGGGTCGCCATATAATGTTAGGATTGGATTTGGAATGAAACACAAGCAGGTACGAAATGATACTGACTTTTATTAAGAATAACAAGGTTTATATATGGGTTACATCAGTCACATGACTTATCTATTATGGGTACATACACATATACTACAGTACTAGAATAACTGATACTAACAATTCTTTAAAACCACCACTTTGAAACAGCCAGACGAATAAAAACCTCCATGTATGCACACAAAGATTAGTCCTGAGCGGGGATCGAACCCACGACCTCTGCGTAACAGGCAGTTGCACTATCGACTCCGCTATCTGGTAGATAATGATGTCATACGCTAGGCCTGAGTCACTCCGTGAAAGTATGGTATGGGTAAGGATCAGATAAACAGTGGTCACCATCTAAGGCTCGCTTGCCTGATTTAAGTGAGCATTTAACAAACAACTCATTGTTTTTGTAACCTGAGAGCTATGAGACATAAATCAGAGAGTATTGGATCATTAATTCGTAGATAAAGTTAGGGCGGTGATCTAATTGTTTGGATGTGCTACTGATTGGTAGATTCCAGTGTAAATTAAAACGAAGAAGATATTAAAAAAAAAACAAGTATTCAAATTGACTAAATAAATAATTATAGCTGTGATTTTTACCATTTTCTTTTTTTTTTAAAGTTTATTAGTAATTTGTATTTGCAAATTCTTGTAAACCACCTTTAGCTAAGATTAATTGCTTGTATAAGGGGAAAATTCACGTCCGTAGTATTATGGCTAGGATTCATACTTACAACCTCTCGATCGTAAGACAGATGCCTTATCCATTGCCCCGGCCGCTTATTATTCAAGAGATCTTAGATCAAGAGATTTTATATCTATCTTGCTTGTTTAAACATATCATGTCGTTCGTGTCCTAATAAAAGCACCTTAAAATCCATCGCAGTAGACCTGCCCTCGTTGCTAGCTTTATAGCTTAATTTAAAACCAAAGTTACGGTTTAACTGCAATACCCCGTTTACGTGCTCTACATCCGTTCCGCTGGCACAACGTCAAGTAACTTTTCCTTGTAAGTGTATTGGTTTAATTCCAGATAAGTTCTAAAACGATTGTTTACTAGTAGTCGGTTCGTGTATCAGTTTAAATAAATAAATTAAGGCGTGCGACAGGCGGCGAGCGGTGTGAGAAGGCAGAGTCTTGCGAACGGGCATAAGTGGCTATATGGCATGAGTTATGGCGCATTCCTGTGCACAGCGCGACGAGGATCCATCAGTGCGTCTCTCTGACGATGGGAACGAGATTACTGCTCGCTAGTGATGTGATGGATACCAATATATGTATTCATTGAAGTAAAAAGTATTCGTATCGAAAATGATTCAGGACTAGAGACGATTTTAAATAGTTTAAACTGTGATGTTTCACAAAAAATAAATTTGAACTTAGGTTTTTGTTATAAACTAGAATAGCAACTACTGTTTGAGTAAAAGGAGTCGAGATACTCAAGATGTTTATATAGAATATGAGACTTAATATCTATTAATCGTTAGTTAAAGTTGCGATTCAGCAAACCACATTTATATCCTGGTAAAAATATGTTATATGAACTGTTGGCATTCGAGAAGACCACCAAATAATTTATTTCGCTCCGCCCGCGTGGCACTTGGGTAAAAGTAGCCTATATTATTTTTGGGGTATTGATCTATCTCCACACCAATATTTATTTAGATCGGTACAAACAAACAAACAAACAAAATAATCTTTACTCTTTATAATATTTCGTATTCGTAAAAGTGGTATTCGTTGGAATCACTACTGTTCAATCCCACCGCTGCGCTGACAGACAAAGCTCTTTGTCGCATCATTGTTCCAATCTCAAGCTTTTAACTCCACGATTACTCATCAAGTTATCTCCCATATTGAATCTAACTGTTGAACATCGTATACGAACAGCGCGTGAATGTCAATAGAACACATATGTATGGTAATTAGGTATTGAAACATTAATTGCGATCTTACTTTGGCTCACCATAACAAATTCGCATCTGTGCACACTTGCTACTGCGAGACTGGCATTTATATTACAGTTCTTACTGTGTATTGTTACTGTGTGTTTTGTTTCATTATGTAGTTAGGTGACATTGTCTAGCGTCTGCCTCATTATTAATGGTAGTGTCTGTGTCGTATTTACTACTATTTTGACGACCCGATGGATGAGTGGGTAGTGTACCTGCCTGCGGTGTCGAGGTCGTGGGTTCGATTCCCACTTAAGACAAATCTTTGTGTGCATGAACATGGGGGTTTGTCTTAGTCTGGGTGTTTCTATGTATAATAAGTATGTATTTACAAAAGAGAAGTATCTATATATTATGTATTAGTATCAGTTATTCTAGTACCCATAGTACAAGCTCTGCTTAGTTTGGGACTAGATGACGTTGTGTGTGAGTTGTGGAATATTTATATTTATTTTATTTTATTTATTTATTTTACAGCTAGGAATTAAGCGGTCTTGTGTGCGATATTCAAAACAGATTATAAAGGATTATTGAGTTATTGGTCAAGAAATGATTCTCCTTTTTTCTTATATAGATATAGGTTTGCGTAGTTGACTACGATTGGATTATGTTTACATAATCCAATGTATTGATTAGTACAAATCATTTGGAATAAAGTGTTTGTAGTGTTTGAAGTTATTTAGTCAAGATAGAACTATAAACAATACAATCCCTGTTTACAAAACTAAATATAGAGACGAAACTAATTTCCTACAACAGATAATTTCAAATGGTATAAACAGGCTGTTGGTCAAATAAAAATTATGAGCGTGACACAAATACAACTAAATAAGATATATGGAACATAGTATGGGTAAGCTAAACAAAACGAAAACTCTCATTAAAAATGCAGTAATATTTTAAAATACGTGTCGTGTGAGCTTCTAAAATGTTTTCTCGTTTATATTCGTAATTGTAAGCGGATGTTACGCAAGTACGGTGGGACTGCTGCCGGTACCCAACTAAAGCGTTTTGACCGGAAGTGCGCTCCGGCGGGACGCGGGGACGGCGAGACGCACTCCGGTCACATGTTCTGGGCTCTGCGGTGCCGGTGACCCATTCCCAGCGATCTCAGGTACTTCATGTCCAATGAGTCCAATGACCATACAAGCCATACACGGTAATCCATTTCTGTCAGTAAATTTGAGACACTATGTCTGTACTGCCCACGTAGCTACACACGTAGCAAGCTTGAAGATAATTTTCCCTACAAAAGACATAGACGCATTCACTTCGGTCACTGTTTCATCGCAAACTTTTTAATCGCGTGCGATGTTTTTTATTTACCCTGGTTCTTTCACTCCTCTCTTGCTATTTGATAGAATTTATATTCTGAAAAATATTAAATATGAGGCGTCTGAGTTGTATGATCGTTGGAGTTCACTGCCTACTGAGTGCAGTGGCCAGCGACCGCAGATACTTGTCTAATGAACAGAGCAGGAGCGGCTCCGAACCTTATTATTGGTAATGCGCAATACATTATACACAATTAGTGCACTGCCGACGTAATTGCGGCTCCGGGCAAGTTTCAAAACATGTGCCACTTGGGAATAGTGGGGCAATACTGATGCAGGTACTACCTGCTATTTATGGAATTTAAAGTACACTTTTCGATTTATTACGTTGGTATAATAAATTCTCCTGAACGTCTACATGTTACGCGACACGTACTGTTGAGGAATTTCTGTCGAGAATTTACTTAAGTACTCCTTGCATTGCTGCAAACATTTTCACACCAACAACAGCGGTAAATCTTTGGCTAAACTACGAACATATTAGGTACTATACAGGGTGGATGCGACATAGCGACATTTATTGAAACCACAGCTTCTATACATGGTCAGTATGCATTTCCACCGGATAAAAAATTCTCTGGCGAAAAAAAAAAATCCACGTCTTCCGAACAAATTGCACGATCGCAATGTTCAAATTGTTCGGAGAACGTGATATTTTTTTTTTCGCCAGAGAATTTTTATCCGGTGGAAATTGATACTTACCATGTATAGAAGCTGTGGTTTCAATAAATGTCGCTATGTCGCATCCACCCCGTATAATAGTTATTTTCTTAACCGTTTTAGTTTAAATAGTGATTTGTTAAATGTAACAAAAAGAGACGATTTAAATGATTAATTTATTTGAACAAAATATTTTCGCATACCAAATTAATTCTTACCCATTATACTAATGTTCGTACCAGTGATCCCTCAAATGCTTAGGCAACGTCGACATTAAAATGTTTCACAACAATTAGGAGAATTTAATTACAGATAAATACGAGTGTCGGATTACCTGCTAGTGTAGAATTTCGGCTGAAATTCAAATACTGGTTCAGCACAAGGTCTCGCAAAAAACATCACGGTTCGCGAAACATGCTCGCCAGCTGTCAAGCCAGACGCCGCTGAATAAAAAAAACTCAGTGCTTACATTACTACAGAGGTTTCATATCGCCTGCCGAGTACCGAACTACCGACACATGTTGCTAACGGACTCGATAGTAAAAGTAATTGTGACTCAGCCATGAATCAAAAACCAAATGAAAGGAACTCGTAAAATAAATTATATTCCCTTATTGGAACATAAACAGAGTTTAAAATAGGTGGGACCACCTGGTGCAGTGCTCCGGAGCTGAAGTGCAGGGAACTTGATTTATGGGAGTGTAGGCTCCACACAATGCCACCGCAAATATAACCCTTGGCTATTTTCTACAGAACAAATTGTCCTCGGGGAGATGTTTCAAGCTTTCAAGTGGTTACGCTCGCGTACTCTACTGTGGCATATTGTTCGTTTATCACCCTCTGTGCACCCCTATGACAACACGCAGGGCAAATGCATTATGTAATTTGTTTTTGTTGTAAAGCCAATGAATTAAGCAAGGTGACGTGCGGTGTTTGCTTAGCTTGACAATTTAATATATTACGGACTCCTTTCTATTTAGCATTACTTTCTATATCCTAAATGCTAATGTGAGCACACTTTTTGTGCTAATCATGTGTGTTGATGAGTTCAACCTACTTAGCGTCTCTGTAGACTACGACCATAGAAATCTTAATAATAAGGCAATAGAAATGTCAAAGACGCGTGACCTTGTCGCCGCGCATCTGTCAAGTCAAACACAAGTGCGAGTTGAGGAATTGTCGTCTTAATGTCATCGCAAAAAGAATAATTTTGTTTGCAGGAATACAAGCGCATTTGTCTAATCGAACACAAGTGCGAGTTGAGGAATTGTCGTCTTAATGTCATCGCCAAAAAGAATAATTTTGTTTGCAGGAATACAAAAAGTGGTATTTGAAAACCGGCGACATGCGTCCCAGTGTTAAAAGATAGTCGATAGCATTTCTATTGACTAGTTATTAAGATTTCTATGACTACGACTATCAATGTTATTCTCAGCTGCCGTATTTCATTGATCGGTATGTGAACTATTTGTTGATTTAGAATTATAATTATACATATTCCCTATTTTAAGCCAATGGAATCAAAACAAAACAGCTGTAGATTCTTAGCATGGGATTGTAAATATTTTGTGATGATAGCTTTTATGGCGGTTTATTTATAGATAAATCAATACGCTTAATACATTTAAATAACAATGCTGATGTAATATGTATCAAGGTATACCTATCATTAGAAGTAATTGTTTGTCAGTCGTTCACGGTTGGGCGGAGGCCAGTTATCTCAAATTATCGGTTAGTATCGAGTAGCAGAGGTGTTACTCTGTACTGGAGCGATAACTGCTTGGGAGGTCTGATTTCTTATAATCGAATCAAATCGATTGAAAAAATGTTTGAGCCGCTTTTTAATTTGGTATATTCAAACAATGAATGCTTTGTTTTGGCGCCAGTCAATAATATGACGTTACAAAAACATTGTCCGTTTGCGCGGTGCCAAATCTATGAAGTTATTAAGTTAATAGTTATAGCAATAACAGCGAAGTACTAAAATACCGTAATCAAGTGTAATGTTGTGAAATTGTAACAAATGAACCTTCGTGTCACTTTCTCTTCGTATTCACTGATTTAAGTTACTTTTTACTTAAACGGCTTAACTTATTTTACACTGTTCGCAGAGCTAGCATTGAAATTCTTTTGTTCGCCGAACAAATGCTCAAGATTCGGGTTCCAAAATTATAATAATCACTTGAGGTTAAATTCTTGCACGTTTCTTCTTTTCATAAGTGAACTTTTAAAAGCTGCTCGCTAAACGTTTACCAAGATAATTGAACTGTACTGTGTTATGGGAATTGCATATAAATAATTCATGACAGTAGATAATGTGGTCGTGGCGACGTCATCCCTCGTCAAGTCGTTCCTTTCACTCCTCTGCTGACACTTCCACCAATTAAGTTGTCTCTGCACAGCATTACCGTTAATCGTTTTCAACGTTGCTAGCTATTAGTAAACATTTCATTTGATGTCTCAAGTCGGCTAACATTAATTTAACATACAAGGCAATCTCTCTATTTGTATGGTTCTTAAAAGACAAAGTTATTTTCGGTATTGTGATCTCGTCAATAGCCACAAAAGGGAACTCTGTTGTTTTCTGAAAAAGGCTCGAGTGTTGGACAATAAGAAGTTCGCTCCGAAAACTAATTGGGTTGCGTCATTGTTGCAAGGTTTCGCTTTGTGAAGTTAGTGCCGTGTTTAACCTATTAACATGCGTGTTATCACCGGTTACTTTTGTGTTTGCCAGAACTTACATTAAGAAGAGATACATGATGCTGTAAAGTCACAAGAAATTCAAGTTTCCGGTAATCATGGCGTTGCGCAAGTCGCAGAGTAAACTGTATTACTGTAACTACTTATATGACGTCATGTGGCAGTTTCAACACTGTACAAACAAAGCCGCAAGACTCTGCCACATATTGTGTGCTCATTTCTAGGACAAACACTGAATTTATTTGGGAAATAAATTTACACACAACAGCGAAGCGGGAGGTCTTCAATACTGATTTTTGTTCAAGATTGTTTAATTTTGTGTGTGATTCACGCTCTCTCAACGTCAATCGTCACACATGATCGAATCATCTCCACAATTATTATTACTTAACCCGTATAAGTGAAGATTTAATTTAATTGAAGCCCCTCGTCGTAAGTACTTTTTTACGAAGATGAATAGAATTTTGATTAAATTTCTGGGTACTTAATTGAGTAGAGGTTAATATTTTAAATAAATAAACGCTTTTATAGCTTTTGTAAATTTAAAGTAAATTTATATAAATAACCACAATTGAACTTTTAAAGTCATTGAATACAAATAGAATACTCATTCATAGAGATGATCTAATGGAGTGTTATGGTGGGTCAGGGGTTGTTACCATGACATAGATATCCTCAGACGTGACATGAGATCTCCGTCTATTGTAAAGCGATATGACCGGCGCAGCATCCGAGGCACAAAGGTTCCTCTCCAACACAAATATGAGTTGTCCGAAGTTCCTCATTACCGACGACACGGGTGGTCTCCCGGAATCACCACTACGGAGAAACGTACAATTTAATTTACGTTTATCAAGAACCTTATAATTTTAAATATTTCGGCACGCTTCTCTATAGAAGCGTGCCGAAATATTTAAAATTTTATAGACGTTAAATAGGTTGGATTCTATAATCCAACCTATTTAACGTCTATAAAATTGGTACGCAACTACGCAGTGTGTGTACGTGTTTTTTTTTTATTACGATGGCTATAAATTATATTAAGTAACTTCAGTAGCTCGCGTCTCAAGTACTGGCGGTTATAAATAAAGAAATTATGAAATGGAGTCGGTATCGAGCGTTAGTGGAAGTGTAGTGTTCGTCGCACATTCCTCTGGAATCGTGCGTTGTAACCGCAGACCCGTATTGGTGCTACTGCATAATCAAATTACATTAATAGCCCGTTTGTGGACCCCTGTCCCACGCAGCACATCTACCTATTATTCACATGATAACATCTAGTGACGCAACCGATAGGATTACGAGTATTCGTATTTGCGGACCTTTGTATTTTAAGGAAGAACAGAACATTTCACCCACATTTCACCCGATATGTTTAGGTCCCATGGGATAGGCCTATCACCATCCACCAGTCACAATTCCAGCTCCATGCTGCTATTGGGAATTGACGGAAAGTTCACAAATAACACTGCCTGACCCGAGAATCGAACGCGAGACCTTGCGGTGAGAGGCGCATACGCTAACCACTAGACCATCGAGACAAACTGAGATTCAAATAATTCATCATTTACCTGTCCTCATCCCAATTACTGGGGGTCGACGCAATTTGTTTTATCCATCCAAACCTTCCTATCAGAGTCATCTCAGCACTTTCCAGCCATGTCATCTTTCATTCAATCAATCCATATTTTCTTCGGTCTTCCTCTCCCTTTATAGGCTTATTGAGGAGTCTAATAATTATTGTATATAAATTGGCTATCGCAATATAGTCAATCTGACTTCGAATCAATGTCTGAATCTAAATAAATATACACCAATTGTAGAATCTGCTGATCGTATTAGTAAAGTTCCTATTGTACGTACTTTGCATCTCTAATCACATCTATCTCAATTATTCTCAATGCAATTGTAGAGGAACGAGTGTGATGTTCCTCCACCACAAAGGGAGGATATTCCGACCAGGCTCAGGCAGGATATTACTGGTGGTAGAGCTCTTGTGAATGAGCTCGAGGGCGGCAGCACCACCGTCTCACCTTTAACCTGCCGCCAAATAGTAGTGCTTCCATTACTGTGTTCCGGTTTGGTGGTGAGATCAGGCCCTGAAATTACTGGCACATGAGGCATAACACCGCAGTCCTCAGCTGCAGCGACGCATCTAAAATCTGCTTTTGTGGATTGTTGATGTCAATGGGCTGTACTCCACTTACCATCAGGTGGACTATAATAAAAAGAATAAAAAAAAAAAAAAAAAAAAAAGGCTCGGTGGTATTGTCTGGCGGACAACTTTTCAACGGCAGCGTCTTGGAAGTGATATATATTTACACACTCTGTGAACACTTCGTTATTGCGATTCAGCGCTCTTTTGACACTTGTGACAGGTGTTTCACTGCTTGACGTTGTCAATGTTATCTGTCATATTATATGCGGATACCGTCACACAATAATAAGTCAAGACGATTTATTTTTTGATTGCAACATTTAATAACATTAACTGAACCACTTTCATGAGCTTGAGCTAGACTTTCCCTAGCTTTTTATGACGACAGCTTATGATAATATCAATCAAGTCGTGAGCAAAAAAGGTATGTCGCAAGCCATAACAGCTTATTCATGTTAACATGTTGTTGTCACATTATTTATAAATATCATAGTTTTCTTTAGATGTATGGGCATAGGTATGGGTTTAATTAGTAATCATTACTAATATTTGTAAATTGGAAGTGAATTGTAAAACCGCCATCGAATCGATAAGTTGCATTTCTATCGCTCCGTCAAATTTAAATGTTATTTACGTCCTAAAAGTGAAGTTTCTACCAGTTATTATTGTGAAAACATTAGTAAAGACAACGTAGTGTGTGTTAGTGAAGAAAACTCAATGTTTATGTCGTGATTCTGAAGACAATTCAAGTTTAAAAGTGAACAATCTTATGACAATTATTTAATTACCCACTTACATATTTGTTAACGACATTTGGTGTGAACGCGTAAGCGCCGCCCGTCGCCGCGCACTTACGACCTTTTGGACGCGAGCGCGCTGGATGCCGAGCTCCGTGAGCCTTTATTAGTGTGCGCTTTGAATAAGTTGCACTATAGTGATTGTACCAGGGCATTTTGTAGTGTGCACTTTTAACGATTGACAATATTTATACTGTTTGGCAAAATTCAAGAAGAACGTCACCTGAGACTACTTACATAATGGAACCTTTTACCAATTCTGTGCAAAATTATGTAGTTACTGGCACGAGTTCGCAACCTGACTTATCCAAATTAACCGATGAACAAACTGAAGCGCAGATTACTCACCGAAAGCGTAAATATCTACCTGAACGAGAATGCTTATGCTCAGACGATATAAAACAAATGAGAAATGACTTATCACACGTCTCCTCACTTCTGGAAAAGTATATTACTTCAAATGCAGACATAATGAGCAAAATGAACGCTAGTATCAACGAGGTTAAGAGTGAAATGGCCGATCTAAGAGCCTCGCACGAGCAAACAAGATGCTTAATTACCTCGAATGTAGCAGATATCAGCTCGCAGATACAAAATATCGAATCCATTGCAACCAAAATTACCGCAGAACATGGAGACATAAAGTGTCAGTTAACTCAAGTGGAAGCAAAAATATCAAACAATGAAGACAAAATAAAGATACTTGAAACCAATTATAGTGAATTACAATTGAACCCACTATCGCCGCAAACACAAACTAAACAGCTGAGTGTAAATGAACAAATAGTTAGGGAAGTTCAAGAACGTAAAAAAAGAGAAAGTAATATTATCATTGTTGGTATACCAGAGCAAAACACTATAATTACTCAGGAGAGAATTCTTAAAGATGAAACCGATGTTTTAAATATTACTTCAAAAATAAGCGATAATATTTCTAAACCGAATAAAATATTCCGCATAGGCAAGTATAATCCCGGCAAAACACGTCGTATTAAAGTCTGCTTTAATAAGCCTGAATCTGCAATGCTACTACTTAGAAATAAGGAAAAGCTACCAGGAAATATAAAAATTTACTCTGACCAGACACCAGCTCAGCAAAAATATTTCCAGGCCATAAAAGAAGAACTAGCACAAAGAACACGAACGGGAGAACAAGACCTAATAATAAAATACATAAATGGAATACCAACTATTATAAAACAAGCATCAAAAAACTACAACATCCAATAGCAAATAACACATCAAATAATATTATAACCTATCAAATAGTAAGCGATTACCAACAAATAGTCACTACAAAATCACGCCTATCATTCCTCTATTTGAATGCACGAAGTATACGTAAGAAAGGAAAACTAGACGAACTCAAATGTATTTTAAAATCGATACCCACGACCATACACTTAATTTTACTCACAGAAACTTGGATACAGAATGAAAATCAAGCCCTACAGCTACAGATACTAAACTATACACACTACTACAACTACAGAACGGATTGCAGAGGAGGAGGGGTATCAGCATATGTTAACAACGACTTGAAACACAACCTTATTGAATCAACATACCAAGATGGAAATAATTACCTTTGGATACAAATTGAGAAATTTGCTCTAGATGTGGGCGTCGTCTACAATCCTGGTGACACAAATCTCGAGAAATTCTTAGACTTATACGATAATCAGTTACAACAACGAAGGAGAGCGATTGTATTCGGAGATTTCAACATTGACCTTCTGACCAAAAATAAAACACTAAAAAAGTACAAGCAAAGAATTACTGAATCCGGTCATAAAATTCTCAATAAAGTTAGTAAAAATTATTGTACAAGAGACTCCCAAACAAAACGATCTATTTTGGATCATGTCAGCACAAATTTAAAAAGAGAAAACTATAATATGGCTATTATCAACTCATCTATGTCAGACCATAAGCAAATATATTTACAAATTAACAAATGGAAAGCTCCTAAAAAAATACGATTAAACTATGAAACAATAGATTATGAAAAAATATATACAACAATAGAATCGCATGGTCTGGAAAATATGGCGAATAATTACAGAGAACTAGAGTCAAAAATAAAACAGTATGTACAAGACAGCAAAGTGTTAAGAACGAAAGTCATGAATCCACCCCAAGAAGATTGGGTTAATAATGACATAATTACTGGTATTAGCCAAAGAAATCATTTATGGATACAACATAAAGCAAACCTGGAAGATAAGACACTAAAAAATAAATTTAAAGAAACGAGTGATGAAGTTGCCAAACTAATCGAAAATACGAAAAATTCTTACTACTATAAACTATTTACAGATTGCAATACTAACCCTAAAAAAACTTGGTCACTTATAAATAATCTAGCTAATAATAAAATAATCAACAGTAGTGCTCCTTCAAAGCTTTTAGTTGATTCCAATTATGTCACTGACTCACAAGAAATTTGTGAGGTATTCAATAAGTATTTTTCTAGTATAGGATCCCTACTTGCAGAAAACATACCCAAAAAATATCATAACAGTTCAATACAATGCATTTCCAAGACTAATAAAAACACTAGTCATGAGCTTATGATGTTGGAACCTTGTAATACAAATGAAATTATCAAAATTATTAAAGATCTTAACCCGAATACAAGTAGTGGTATAGATAAAATTAACACAAAAGTTGTAAAAAAAATATCAAATCTAATTTCGGGCAGTTTGGCATTTAACTTCAACAAACTAATGATCGATGGGGAATTTCCTGAAACCTTAAAGGTTGCTAAGGTGACACCAATTTTTAAGTCGGGCTCTAAAACAGACCCTGGAAACTATCGTCCGATCTCTGTGTTACCTATATTGTCAAAAATCATAGAAAAATTACTACATAATCGTTTACTTAAATACCTAGACTCGTTTGACTTTATATCCGAACATCAATATGGATTTAGACCTAAAAGAAATACCACTGCTGCTGCTATTGATTTAACAACAAAAATTAAAGAAAACATTGATAAAAAAAACTATGCACTAGGGGTATTCATTGACTTGAAAAAAGCGTTTGACACTGTAAGCCATAAACTGTTGATACACAAGTTACAAGACTTAGGAATAAAGGGCAATGCACTCAAAATACTGAAATCTTACCTAACAGACAGGTTTCAGATCGTTAAAATAGATAACTTTGAGAGCAGTGCCTTACCCATCACGTGCGGAGTACCACAAGGGTCTATATTGGGTCCATTATTGTTCTTGATTTATATAAATAGCATAACAGAACTAAAGTTACATGGTCACATAACATTGTATGCCGATGATACATGCTTATTTTATTTCGGAGCCAACATCCATGATTTAATCACCCAAGCCCAAGAAGATCTAAATGTACTGTTTGATTGGTTCCAGCATAATTTGTTAACAATTAACATCTCCAAAACTTGTTACGTACTTTTCAAGGCCAGAAATAAAAATGTTCCACAGCATAACACTTTAAAAATTGATAATATCACATTAGAACAAAAAAACTGCGAAAAGTATCTAGGTCTTCGAATAGATAATCACTTGACATGGCACAATCAAATCGACTATATTAAGAGCAAACTATCTGCACTAGTAGGATCTCTTCACAATATCAATAAATGTATACCTAAAAATATACGCTACAATATTTATAATTCTTTAGTGAAGTCACATCTATTATACCTAATTGAAGTCTGGGGAAGTGCCGGCAAAACAAAATTACAAGAATTGCAGAGAATTCAAAATAAAATAATAAAAGTACTATTTTGCTATCCATATTTGACACCTACCCAAAAAATCTTTGAAGAAACCAAATTAATGAATATTAATCAACTTTATATATATAATACCTGTATTTTAATAAGAAAAATTCTAAATAAAACTATCCATACTAATATATCATTCATTAAAAAATCCCAAATATCCAACCGCAGTCTTCGTCGTCCTAGTTTACTTGTTTTGCCAAAAATACGAACAAATTACGCTAAAAAAACTATTACCTATGAAGGAGCACAACTATTCAATAATTTACCCTCCCATATAAAGAATGCAAAGCCATTCGGTAGCTTTCGTTCTAAGCTGTTTAATTATATAGTGGAAACATATAAGTGTAATTAAAACGTATATTTATGTATAATTATAAGTTTAGATTTAATTTTATTTTCGGTGACGGTACATAATAATTAATTTACTTAATGTTATATTATATTCTCATGTAAGTGGCTTTGTCTTTTTGAGAATAAATGATTTAAACCTAAATTAACTAAGATGCTTGATGGCATCCTATCACATGATATACATGATTATTTATTAATGATAAAAAAATACTTTTGATTATAGGAGATGATCTAAACGATCGTCATTTCGAAAATTGTTTAATCGCTAGAGCTTCATTAAGAGACCCATTGGTGACTTATTAGCAAATACTTTACTTATTAGCCATTAGTAAACATCACCAAACATCACCATCTTAACAAAATAATATCTATTAATTAGGACCAAAATCAGTTTGTAAGAATTGCGGTTACGGGAATGAAAGTGTATTAGTTGCTATAACTAACACATAGAATTATTGTCAAAAAACAAACAAATATTGTAAGAATTACTAGAGAAGAATCTCATGTGCACCATGAGTTTCTCACCAGCTCTTCTCATGATGCGATACCCATCGGAGCTGGTACTTGGATTGATTTTAATTCCAATTTCTAAATTAAATTAAAGTCAATCTAAACTCCGGTGTCAAATCATTTTATTGCAATAAGTATTATAATTTAAATAGTTATGTTTTATTTTAATTTATATTTTTTGAATTTTGATGTTTGTTTTGTCGTCTTCAAGCGCCCCTTCGGGCTAATGGAAATAAATAATTTGATTTCTGATTTCTGGATCATTAAAACATTTTAACGAGTGTCAGATAGACAATATGCTTATTTGTAAAAATAAAAGCTCATTTGACCATGAAATCACAAAGCGGAAAGAATGAATGAACCTATAAAAGCTTCATATTTCACGGTTGGAATGGTTACTGCATTAGTAGATATGGCCTGTGGAATAAAACACTAATGATAATTTATTATTGGTATTAATTGCTGTTTGATGGAACTGGAGCTTCTTCTGTATACGTTTTATAGTTCACAAATTATGGAAGCTATTAATACTTTAATGTTTCATAATAAAGCTGAATAAAGAATAAGAAGCAGCAGGTAAGGTAAGGATACAGAGATAAAATTTTAAAAACTATGCCTGGTTTTTTTTAAATTATCATACTTAACCTCTTAGAAGATCTCGATCAAAATTGTTAAATACGGCGTGGTTGCGTTGCGTTTTCATTGAAATCGCAGATTCTAACCATGGTCAGTATTAATTTTAATCGGGTAAAAATTTAAATTAATAAAATAAATTATAATAAAAATAAGGCATGGAGAAGACTGTATGCATTTTTATCGACTAACTACGCGGGAAAAGCTACAGGCGGAATTAGTCATAAAAAACCTAGCATTCTAATGTTGAAAATATTTTTGATTCATTCTTATACTTTTCTAGTTAAATTGTAACAAACAAACAAACAAACCTTTTGTCTTTATTATAGTAGATAAGATTAGAAATGTGATTTTGTTAATAGAACATATTTTACATATTTATCAATTGATTTCTCACCGGAGACCGGAGATAAGCTGGGTGCATTATCTTTTGACACTGGGCTGCAAACGCAATTAGCCAGTACATTTACTAGATAACACGATACCTACTGAAATGTACTGCATTATTACTATCACGAACGAACCATACCTATGTAATTTTATATCATTGTTTGTTCCATACTCCGATAAACAGTTCAATAGTTTATCGAACAATATGATTGCATAGTTTAATTCGATGCAAGTAATGTAACATTGGTTTCACCTTTACGACATTACCGTAAGCCATATTGTATTGGTAGTGTTGCCAGGTCTGAATAAAAAAAATGGGACAGTATGTTAAAGCAATTAAAATAAATAAATATTTCACAACTCACACATAACGCCATCTAGTCCCAAACTAAGCAGAGCTTGTACTATGGGTACTATAATAACTGATACTACCTAATACATATATCTTTAGTAAATATATACTTATTATACATAGAAACACCCAGACCAAGACAAATCCCATGTTCATGCACACAAAGACTTGTCTTAAGTGGGAATCGAACCCACGACCTCGGCGTCGCAAGCAGGTACACTACCCACTCCGCCATCCGGTCGTCAAAACAGTGCGAATTTATGATTACTTTTTAAAATAACTCAGTAAAATCGGCATAATGTTGTTATGCTAGCAAAATTATGAGTTCGATTCGAAATTAAGTACGACATGCACCGATGACGCGGCGCGAGACGTTGAGGAAAATATTTAACTAAAAAAAAACGACTCCAATTACATTAATTTTAGAATTATATGGTTTTATCATAAGTGCCATTGTCAAAACTAGACCACATTAAAATTGGACCACACGGGAAGCACCAGCTTTTAAAAAAAAAGAATGATTAAAATCGCGTCGTCTAGTCGAAAGTTAAAGTTTCGCCTTGTTAACAAAACTAAAAAAAAGAAAAAAAATACAGACGAATTGAGAACCTCCTCCTTTTTTGCAGTCGGTAAATATGTTCTTTTCATGTCCATCTGCAGTTGAAAACGAAGAGTAAAATAATTAATAAAGTCTAACACGCTAGTGCTTCGAATGCAATATTAATTCTTAAATCTTCCTATTCTTCAAATAAAGATGCACTTTGCCGTATTTGTGTTAAATTACTAACAGTAGGTACTTTGGTGTCATATTCTTATCAATATTTTACATTATGGCCGTTATTCGAAGGCGGAATTATTATTTTCTTTTGTTTTTGGATTATCGAAAACTGCATTAAATTAAATAAGTATTGTCCCTTGAGGTTACCTCGCGTTGTCCGGTACACATATTGATACCTGGCAACACTAACCACCCCAGTTCTAAGGGTTCGTCCCTTGCATTAGCCGTAAGGGTGTGCCGCTCATCATCATCACTCACGAGGGTGAAGAAGACAATATTAGTTTATATAACCGGTCCGCTGCCTCGTGCGTACATTTAAAGCGTAGCGTTATCTAGTCACGCAAGCTTTTACTCTGTTATTAGATTTGTGCAGGGTAATTTTATTATTTTGTTACGTTTTGGGGTAAGGTTATCCCTAAATGGCTTTTAAATAAAATATATTATTACTTTAAACATAACATTTGCTGTTGCTTTAATACGTTGTAGTAAAATAAATACAATATTATGGAAGACAATGTTTGGGAAATGTAAAATGAAAGAGCAAAAAGAGTTTTTTAGCAGAGCGTGGTTTCGATCCACGGACCTCTGGGTTATGGGCCCAGCACGCTTCCACTGCGCCACTCTGCTCTTGATATCATGGACGAAATTACCGTTCTTATGTATGACTCGACACAAAAAAATAGGTGTGATGTTTTTATCGGATTGCGCCACGCTAAATATCGAAGTTTTTTGTAAGTGTTAGTGAAGAATAATTCTCCAGGAAAATAAATTCATCATCAATCAAAGTAATTCATGTTTGAATTGTTTAGTAAGATTTAAGAATTTCATTGCACAATAACATAATACACGGGACCCTAACCATGACATTGAATTTGAAATCTTTAGAGGAAAATATGGAAGTACTAAGGAAAAATAAACTTCTAATATAAAATCTTGCTTGGAAGAGATCGCTTTAAGCGATAAAGGCCGCCCTTTGCATATTGTTGTTGTCTTTACTGTGATGTCTTTGTATTTTTGTGAAAATGGTATGAATGCAAATATTTTTTTTTCTATTCTATTCTATTCTATAATTTGGTCAGTATCGATACAGTTGCCAGTAATGGCCCTTTTGTGTGATTGTTTTACATTCCTACAAATAAATGGGTCACAGCACTTGATCAATTCAGTAATTGTGTGCCATTAATTGGAAAACCAGTTGATGGTGATTTATTTCACGATACCCGATGGCGACAGTCTAAAATTAATCGCTGCTGACAATGACATGAATGCTAATTGAATACCAATCGAAGTCAGGCCCCTGCTAAGCTATATACCTAAAGCATTTATAAGTACAGTCGCATTAATTTATGTCTTAAATTGGCAGGTCTTGCAGTATCTTTGTCCACTAGTTCCACTACCTACCTACTAGGTTTTGAAAACCCCTAAAGACATTAAATCGTGTACTTAATATAGCGGTACTTATAATTATTGTCTGCACGTGTGGTGTAATGGTTTAAGCAGTCGCCTCGGCGGTCTCCACTGCACTGGTATTGTGGGTTCGAATCGACATGCGACAAATCTTTGTGTGATTCGCAAAGATTTGTGCTGAGACTGGGTGTAGATACTTGTGTGAGTGAATGTGTGTAATTGGCCTTGTCATTAGGACCATTGGATACTGTAATTGCTAGTTGTGTTCTATCTAAAGTAAGAAAAATTTTTTGAACAATTTAAAGAAAAAAACTTAACTTATTATATTGTAATTAAAATAAGAAAATTAATAAATGTATAGTGAATTTGTATTGAATCCGCCGTATACCCGGTTCCATCAAAATATCAGCGCTGCAGCGCTTAAAAGCACTGTAACTATGGCTGAGATGGAGTCCATTTCGGGTAAAAGTATCTTAATTTTTATTTTTAGATATAACTCTTTGATTGTTACCTTGTAAACTGCTGAAACAAGTAAGTTTTATTTTTATTAATATTGTAATTGTAATAGAAAATAAAATAATTAATGACTGTAAAAAATATTACGTACCAATTTTTTTAGACGAATTTACCTATTGGATCTTTAATTAAACTAGTAAATAACTTAATCTAAAATTAATAAGTCACTTTTAGAAGGCTTCGTACCCAAAATGCTAGCAGTATTACCGCGTTGTATTGTCTACTAAATATATTGCGGTACTTAGTCGCTGGCCTATGTGCTGCATGACGAATTGGGTAGTGTACCTACCTGCCTGCGACGCCGAGGTCGCGGGTTCGATTCCCGCTTAAGACAAATCTTTGTGTGCATGAACATGGGATTTTGTCTTAGTCTGGGTGTTTCTATGTATAATAAGTATATATTTACAAAAGAAAAGTATATAATATGTAGTAGTATCAGTTATTCTAGTACCCATAGTACAAGCTCTGCTTAGTTTGGGACTAGATGGCGTTGTGTGTAAGTTGTGTGTGATATATATTTATTTATTTATGTATTATGTATGTTTTTGCAGTTTTTTGACTGTTTATAAAATAATATACATATAGATAAGTTTAGTATCGGCATAATGAGATGACACTCCGGCCTACACGAACTGTTGAAAATGCCCGTCAAAAGAAATGATTACAACAATGAAAGGAATGCTACCCGTGACGTTACAAATGGCTCAAAGGGTCCGCAGTACTTTAATTGGTAACAGTAATTAATTAATGTCAGTGACCGAGCGCCGGCTAGCTATTGTTTCACTCGATTCTAATATGTACTACGACCGAACTGTGTCTCCTTCATTGTGTTTATTTGGTGGCCTTTGTGTTGAAAACTTTGTAATTATAATAAAATATGTATTTTGACATGTAATACATCAAAACAGAAATAGTTAACTTTATAACTCATAACTTATTTATTGGTAAAAATATTACACGTCAATACATATATTTTCATCAAACAAACCATTTGCATATTGACAAATCAATTAATTATTGGAAAAAATAATAATGAAAAAAGTAATCAAATAATAATAATACAATGCAGAATGTCAAATACAATCATGATTGAGATACACAAGTCAATACAACACAAATAAATAAAATAATAACAATCTAAATAAATAATTAACATAGATTTCATTTATAGATAAGTTGATACAGTAGATATTGTTTGCTTAAAATAGGGCCATTAAAAAAAGCGATACCCTGCGCCATGTTTTTCTTCTGAGTCTAGTTTTTGGGCGCCTGAAAAATACTACTGACAGCCACTGCCTGTAATACAAGGAAGTTTGGTAAGAATTATTCTTGTATAAGTACACGGGATATAATCCCACCCACACGCCCACCGCTGTGACTCCTGTGACGCCAGGATCTACAGCGGTAACCAACTGAAAGGCACCGTGCATGACACACGGGCAATCCCAGGGAGAGTTAAAATTGTCTTGGAACCCGCAACGAATTTAATCAGAAGTATATAGTTGGAGTTGGAAAGTATAAGTACAGAAGCAAGTTAAGTAAGTTAAATAAGAAGTTAGTTCATTAATATTTCATCACGCCTATATTAACCAGAAGGGTGTAGCAGAGGTGTAAAACACCCACACTTCACCTGTTGTGTTCAGGTCCCATGGGATAGGGGGTGAGCTTATCGCCATCCACCGGTCACAATTCCAACTCCGTGCTGCTATTGTGAATTTTCTGACGGAAAGCTCACAAATAACACTTTGCCCGACCCGGGAATTGAACCTGAGACGGTGAGAGGCGAATAAACTAACCACTAGACCATCGTAAGTTTTGAAACTAAGTACATACAATATACATATTTCTCCAATGTTCTACCGTAGAGAGTTATTTACGTTATTTAGCTCGTTATCAGAACAGCACGCGCGCCAATACCACACAATAAAGATAACAGACGTTATAAAAATAAAGGTTGCATATGAATCGGGTTAATGGCGGTAGGAAACCATTCTACAGCACATGTGATGTGGGCTCTATCCACGATATACCTTCACGTTGGATTGCTTTTGCAAATATTTATGCTCTCATTCCTAATAAGATATAGGTTTTAATTAATAAAGAATTATTATCATGATATATATATTAAACGCAAAGATTAAACGATAGGTACGTCAGATTGCAAACTGACTAATTTGTCTAATTAGTCAGTTTAATTTAGATAAAAAATAAAAAACAAAATTTCTGCGAATCCAATAATAAATAACTTAAAAGATAAAGTAAATCAAATTAGTCAGTTTGCAATCTACTTACTAGATGGGTAACTATGGCCCATGGACCCCTGTTGACTAAAACTGCCGCTAACCCTATTTGCAGCCCGTCTAAAAAATTAAAATTTAAATGAAAATTATATTTTACTGTTGGTAGAGCTCTTGTGAAAGAGCTCGAGGGCCGCTGCCGCCAAATAGAGTGCTTCCATTACTGTGTTCCGGTTTGGTGGTGAGATCAGGCCCTGAAATTACTGAAACATGAGGCATAACACCGTAGTCCTCAGCTGCAGCGACGCATCTAGTAGTAAGTTTGTAAGTTTGGTAGTAACTGTTAGTGCAATGAGTATTTGAATAATAAATAAATAAATAAATAAATCTATTATCTGATTTTGTGGATTGTTGATGTCCATAGGCTGTACTCCACTTACTATCAGGTGGACTACACGTTCGTTCGCTGTGGGTGTAGTATAAAATATATATATATATATATAAATGTAAGAGTTACAACTTAACAATATAAGATAAGCAAGAATAACAATCCAAGATTTAATATTGTTGTTCTTTGCTCCTGAATACCGTGTAAAAGAAAACAACATCACAAAGAAAGCTTTGTTCTGCTATCTTTATTCCTAGAGACATCCGCATTCCAGTCAAACCTTGTCCCACTTTCCTCCGAAGGTTTTTCTACTTTTCTAGGCACTCTTTTTGCCCTCCCGTTGTTTTTTCGTGGCACCCGTACTGGTGTTTTCGTGTAAGAACTTTTATTTAGGTCAGTTGCTAATCGCTAACTCCAAACTTTTACGAATTTTTCGCTTTTATTTCAAGCATTTAGAGTTTTCCATTTCATACTTTACACTTTGAGATGAAATTAACTGTCGTTAACTTAACTATGAGCCATTTTAAGTATCAAATACTTAAGGTATAAGGACCAGTTTCTAAAGTTCCGGATAGTTACCCATAAAATATAACCTTACCGAATATAAAAGTGACACAAGTTACAATTGAAAAAAGAACGCAGCTGTCATTTTCATTGATGTGTATTATATGCTTATCCTGCCAATAAGCTTTATCTAACACCTGTGAAATTGGGGCTGAATATGATATTAAAAAAACTGTCAGACAAAAAGCCTATATATATATGAATAGACGAAGGCGTCTTTCCACACATATGCTTAGATTAGATTACATTTGAAACGTGTGGTAATTAGTAATACACACATTAATTAACCATTGAATCTTGTATGCTTTGCTCTACACTCCGCAATTAACGATTCTAGCTATT
Organism: Hypena proboscidalis; assembly: GCA_905147285.1. Lineage (NCBI taxonomy): Eukaryota > Metazoa > Arthropoda > Insecta > Lepidoptera > Erebidae > Hypena > Hypena proboscidalis. The sequence goes on from LR990130.1 coordinate 8,527,218, forward strand.
AGTGGAGTTTATCCACTGTTTAATTATCGCATTTCAAGTACAGCTCACCGATTTATGTTCGATATCGCCATTCGATGATGTCATTTGCCAGATTAATTAAGTTTCTAATCGATTAAGCGCGAGTTGTACTCGTATCTATGTACTTAGTATGGCTCGATTACGCTGGGTTAACTGGGCGACCCTGGTGGGCAGTCAAAGTCGACCTATGACCTGAATGTGCTTATTCTTAAGCCTAATTCGAAAGAGAATATAGGTAAGCTAGTAATAACAATCAATACATAAAAAATTGTTTGAATAAACGCATCAACAAAATGATTGAGACTACTCCGACGCATACGGTTCGTATTTTCTGATAAAATTCCAATAAAATATTGCATAAAAATACTAATAATATTGGATATGTAAAGAGATTGTCAGACGACTCGGTTCGAATCGAAGTGGAAAATGTTTGGCATCAGGCCGAAGTCTCTCAGACGAGTGGGGACGGAGTAAAGGAGACATTATATTACAGGAGTTAGAATTAATATACAGATAGCTACCAATCCATCTATACATTTGCAGTGTAAGCGAATCTCACATTGCACGATAAGCATTTACAACGCCAGACCAGCTTATATTAGCAATGTCAAAGAGTCAATGTCAAAAGTCAAAGTCAAAAATTATTTATTTCATAAACTATTACATAGTGTAATTATATTGAATTGTATACACTATGTAATTGTTTATACATATAAAATATCTATATGTACAAACAATTATAAGATATCTAAATTAAATCGCGATGCTTATCCACGTACATGCAAAGATGATGTAAGTGCCAAGGCCGCCCGTGTCAAGGCTGAATTGAGAAGAACTGGCAAAAAACTGACAGGTATGACTTTTTTTTATTGCCAGTTGTTTACAATTACAATATATATTTGATTTTGTACGTTATAATTTTATTACCGCAATCATCAACATTTTATAAAAAATCGCGAACATAAAAAGGTGACATACATACATACATACGGATCGAATACAGAACCTCTTTTTTTTTTTTGAAGTCGGTTAATAAAAAGAGCAAACTTTCATCATTTGTCATTGATGTAGGTAATCTAAAATACAGTGTATAAGGTTGATGAGTATACGTCTGTCCACGATAAGTAAGTTACCAGAAACAGTATGTAAATGCATGGGGCAGGGTAGCCATACCGCGATGGCAATGGCGGTGATGGCATACGAGGCGTGAGACAATTTTGTATGGCTTATAACTAGTTGTAACGCCTCGATAAAACGGAAGTCACGTACACGCCTTGAGAAAGCCACGGTGACAGATGGTCCCTGCCCAAATATTATTGATGTGTTGTGACTTGGTGACGAAATTAAATGCAGAAAGTCGCCACGTTTCTTTAACTATATAATTTACATCAACACCATGTAGTTAATACAGTAGTTAACAATCATTGAAATTCATAAAGTAAAAGAAAAGAAATCGATTCTTATTTTGTTATCAGAGATTTGGTGCTGTAGTAGTGCCGACCTTCGACCGTCCAGTTCCGACCGTCAAGTTATCGAATTCGTTATTCTACCTATACGTTACCTATTTTTTATATTTGGGTAAAAACGTATTTAACATTCATTGTTATACCAAAAGAGCACACAATAACGATTTGAAAATAAAACGAGGGCACGCTGATGTCATTATGAGACAACTCAAAACTTGGCTGGAATAGCGCACTTTGTTCATAATGAAATGTCTGATTCGAAAAAGTAACAACAGTCTTTTAGCTCTATGGTTTAATTTACTTTGTTTGGTCTTTACACGTGCGTAGTTTACGAAAGTTTGGCAAAGAGTAAACAGATAACCAGGAAAATGGGACATCGTTGTACTAAGGGACAATAAATTCCTTATCAACTGCCTCAACTTTATCAGCGGCGAAGGAGCAATCTTTTTAATTCACTAATCTCGTTACCTACATACATGAACAAACAACCGTTGTAAACGTCTCGTGATTTATATAAATTTGTTAATTTATAAATTGTTACGATTCTTCGCATACAATCGAATCAATATATTCCATCAATGCTATAATTCTTGCTTGTAATCTTTGGAGAACAGTTAATTCTTAATGAGGTATGCGCATTTGTACCGAAATAACAGTAACAGAACAGAACCTGTCTCGAATCATGTGGCGCTCATATCTATGTAAATTCGTTCCTTTTATTAGAGAATAAAGTTGTCTTTATTTCTTCGTTATCGAAATGCACGAAGTACTAGTAGTTCATTACAAAACAATGGAGTTTAATATCGAAAGGGCCGCTTTCGTTGATTTATCATTCCGACACTGAGCCCTTTGTTTTCTTCCACGGCTTCAATCTCATGTCACGCGGTCAAAGGTTCCGTCCCACATACAAATGAATATTAATTTTTTTTTCACAAACATTAAACCAACATCATTCATAACAAAGCTCCACGACTTACTGAACCATTTATTATTATGACGTAAAGAAATGTTGAACTGGAAAGGGCGATCTTTAAATTTAAACCTCAATAAAAGTAAAAAGGCGGGTCGAAATAATTGTTAGAGCAAAGGGGTAAGGCAGCGTCTGATGTCTGCGTTGTTGACGTTGTTACGAGGATTAAAAAGGATCTCTTAATATTTTTTTAAAAGGCGTAGGTTTACGTCGCTACAAAATCATCGGAAGAAATAACTCAAGCCACAAAAAGGTCAAAAAAACTTATTGTTACAACTTACAAGTCACAAAACTCACACAGGAAACAAATTTTACACCCAAGTATTTTTTACACCCGGTTTTCTTTATTCGTGTTTAAAACAAATGGCACTAGTATTCATATTGTTTTGTTTCGGTAGAAGGGTGCCTCGGCGTGTGTTATATCGGGCACCGTCGGCACCGGACAGGCGCAGGGCTGGCGGGTCGGGTGTCCGGAGCCTGCCACCGGTCACCGGGCCTCGGCAATTACCGCTGGGATATAGCGAATAACTCCATGATGAATACGCGTCCGAGAATTGAGGACACCTCACCTACCTAACTTTTGAGCGCGTTTGAATTTACTGCCTCTTTAACAAGACACTGAACCATGACACTAACCCATTTAAAGTTTTGGTACTCTCGTCTGTCGTATTAACGACTAAAGGCAGGTCCTGAACTATAACTGACAATAACAGAAAATAGAGACTTTGTTTGTAGCGATCCCTTATTTGATTATAAACTGGTGTCCAGCTGTTCAATGAAATTTGATTCAGTTAGCTAATGGTGCGCGTGTAATAGGCCGTATTGTTGGGGATGCGTCAATCTGCGCCTCTGCTACTGTTCAGCTTTGTGATCTTTATGTTTTTTTGTGACGCATCCCTTGGCACGGGTCGGCTGCGTTGGGTTTTCTGCGATTCCAAGCAGGTGGTTGGGGCGCACGTGTCGATTCTACATTCTTGAACGACTCTCTAAGCGGTTGCAGCCGCTATTTGAGATGTAACAAGAGATTTGTATAACTGAACACGGTTTATCTCCTCGGATCTAAATGTATTCATTACCTTGTTGACTACGTAACCCAATTCGCTCAATAGATACAGATGCTGAGCAGATGCAATGATTTGTAAGATTATTCCAGATGCAGAGATACGCCTACCGTTATTGCGTAATACTGCAGCTGAGAATAGTCCAAATGGTAAATAATATAACCAAAAACACTTTACTTAATTAAAGCGCGTGCTATAAATACTCGGAAAATTACTAACACTATAATAGTTAGTAGGAACTTACGCTAAAAGCACTTGAGGGTGCTCTGTGCGGTCGGCGCGATAACACAAAGGAATGATTTATTTTAAACTCTGATTTCAAGTACAACGTCCATCTATCATGTGTGCTGCAAATGTGGCGCCTGCGCGGGCGTCTGCAGAAAGCCGTGACGTCATAACTGGAGCACTCGCAGTACTCTGACCCTTACAAAGAACATCTTTAAAGCACAAACATGCTTTCTAGCAAATATGTAATTATATACATTAGGCTTCGATATAATGCAATTCTAACGTGACTGTTTCTAAGAGACATTTGAAAAATGATTTAAGAATGTATTTGACAGTCTGCAACACAAAAACCAAATGTAAACACCGGTTCCAAAAGAAACGGTGATATATGGCGCATAAAGTAGTACACGCAGACACAGACGCGGGCATAAGTTAGTGTTCCAATAAAATCGTAACAGCCGATTTCCTTTCTTCGTTTTAAATCAGAAGAGATAAAACGAGATCTGATTTATAGCTGTCAGTTACAATTTGCTAACGAGTGTAAAACATGTCAGGGCTCGGAGATAAAGATCATGGCCTGCGAGGCGTATTATTGAATGCAAATTGCAAATAGAAACGACAAGTATCGAATTGGAGATAGATTGAATAGAAACTAATTATTTACTCACGCATTGTCCTGTCACCGGCTAGCGGCTGTGGGCTGTGCTGTGTTAGCAAACAGAGAAAATCGTCAGCACAATTGCTTGGACTGGCATCGTAAATCGCGGCCAGAAAGCTATAAAACTAGGCTTTGTATAGTAGAAGTGTGTTTGAGGATTCTAGGAACGTATCTACCAAGATATATCAATCGAGTTGTTTGTTATCTAAATAACAATAATGAATGCAACTAATTCTTAATTAATTGTTCACAAAATAGGCAAAATTTATTGCTGACTTTGTGTAATGCAACTAATTCTTAATTAATTGTTCACAAAATAGGCAAAATTTATTGCTGACTTTGTGTACATTTCAGTCTTGTGTTTAACGAAATCACGACGATCGTAGCTAGGAGGACAATAAAATAACATATAGTGGAAATAATAAATCTCATCTGTGCTTAAATTTTATACCGTAAGACAAAATTGTTATAAGGCCAATATCCTTTATCTGAGTGAGTTAGAGATAGGACCATGTTCCCAATAAACAAACGGCGCAAGGCATATCTCGTAATAGTAGAGCGCACATTCTGTGTAGTTGAATGGGCTCGCGTTCCTACTCCATCTATTGTGCGCTAACGAAGGGCGAGGCGCGCAGGTAAGGCTAAGGGCGATCGCCATAAATGCCCGTGGGCATCGGGCATTTCTCGGCTTGCCCATTGCCCATCAACAATGGCGCTGTCATTTCACGCATCTGTGTTAAACGTTTTCTAGTCTCGAATCCGCCCGCAGGTATTTGTTCTTGTTAGTTGAGAAATGACACTTTCTACAAACGATTGTTCCCCTCGAGGGTATTTTAGGGATATATTTATCAGTATCATCTATGGAAAATGTATGGTATCATTATAAATGTTATGTAACTATGTAAGAAGGATAATTAACGCTTGATCGTCAGTCCTTGCTGTATAATTAGTATGGTGCGATATGAGTCAATGTTTGGTTTCTATTTCTAGTATGATCTGGATGTTACCTCACTGTTTAATATGTGGGTCATGTATGTCTTGTTTTACTCATAAGCTAACTTTATATTTACACTGGCAATTAGTCGTCAAAGGTGCGCAGGTCGATTTAATGCCTAATGTACCTTCTTCGTAGGTTATAAAGAATGGACTTTACTATCCATGCGATTGATCCATGGAAAGTAAAATAATATCTTACCAAAATATAGGTTTTTTAGTTACATACTATAAATCTAACTCATTTTATGATAATTCAAAGTTTCACGGGCGAGTCCTATTTTGAAGTAGAAAATTCTTAAAAAATATTTTATTATTAAATTACCCACACAATTTATAGGAACTTTTGTAACACAACCATTTTCATAACGCAATATTTCGTATAGCTATCAAACAAAATTCCTAACTTAATTCTTAACTTAATCATTCATTGGTTCGATTCCCACTTAAGACAAATCTTTGTGTGCATGAACATGGGGAGTGTTTCTATGTATAATAAGTATGTATTTACAAAATAAAAGTATATATTATGTATTAGTATCAGTTATTCTTGTACCCATAGTACAAGCTCTGCTTTGTTTGGGACTAGATGGCGTTGTATGTGAGTTGTGAAATATTTATTTATATTTATTTATTTTAACTTCTTTATAAAACTTAAGCGTGACGTCACGTCTATGTTACCGTTTGTAAGGAGCATTTGGGCAAGTCTATTATTAATGTGAATTAAAATAGGAAGCTTATGAAATATCAAAGAAATTATTTCAATGATGTTTCTTATATCGAGAGGTGTTTAAATTACATACTAAAATAACAGTTAGTCATCATACCTATTGTAAATTAAACTAATATATATATTTTTTGTTGCAGAAAGAGGGCGTGCCGCAGTGTCACGCGTTCCGCAGCAAGTCGTTCCGGAAGCCACGGCCCTGCCACTGGTGCCACCAGCCCGTGCATACCCAAGGCTCCTGCTGCAGAGGTGAGTGACGACATATCTAGTGTAAAAGGAATATCAGCAGTACCATGTCAATAAAGATCACAAGAAAATTCGTTTGTAAAGAAATATATATATCACACAACGCCATCCAATCACAAACTAAGCAGAGCTTGTACTATATGTACTATAACTAATACTAATTCATATATACTTTTCTTTTGTAAATACATACTTATTATACATAGAAATATAGATAAAAAACATGTTTTCATTGTATTTTAGCAACCCGAATACCTTCAGACTATCTACGAAGTGAAACCACATTTAAATATGAATGACAGTCTTTACCTACTCTTGTAAAGGGAGTTACACCATTTAAGACCCTATTATTCCCCTAAAACCATAAATTCAGCCAGTTCTAGCTCGTAAACGTGAAACGAGCTGTAGAAATGGAAATATTACATTTCAACTGTCTAACATTCAAATGTCATTGGTTTACATGTAGAATTTGTAGACACTCGAAGCACGCTCAAGCTCAAGAGTACTCAAATCAAATGTCACGTTCTCAAAATGGTTGACGAGGTTTGACGACAAACAGCCTGCGAAATGTTATGTAGAGGTATTTTCGTAAAATCATGAATACATTCAACAACTTACGCTTTTTGCTAAACGATCTCTGCATACAAAATTTGCGTGTCTCACTTCACTGGCAAAACCTTCAATCGAATTTAGATATCGAATCTAACGTAGTATTACAAACGGGAAAGTAGAATTTCTTTATTTTTTCCGTTTGTGCGATTGGTATGCTTTCAAAAACTTTAACACTGTGCTGATTCTGTCGTAAATTAGTATGTACGCGATTAAAAGCAATTCGTATGGCAATTTTCTTTTAATTAAAACGGTTTCTCGCGACATAATTAAGTCACTGGTGGCATTTCACAAATAAGTAATGGTCGTTTACTTTATTAGAATGTAGGACGTATGTATATATACTATTGTGATACAAAGAGTCGAATAAAAAATACAATTTTTTTGAAAATTAATGGTTTATGTATTAAATATTGATAAAAAATGCGTTTGGATAAAAAATCTTGAAGTATAAAGATGATGCAGATGTATATGCATTTTTTTTGACATTGACCATTATGCGTATGCACAGTATGTGGATGCCTGGATGGTTAGTTACTCGTATGATGCTGATAAAGTCAAAGTGCATCGTAAGTGGTAGCCGAAAATAAGTACCGTGATCTTTTAATTCATTGGCATTATGGGTTTGTCAAATGACTAAAGCTGTACAAAGTTAGTGTAATAACTAATTAACAGCCTATTATTTAGGTATATTGGAGTAACTGCCCTCTTACCCGATCTGAGTAGGTTAAAATATCAAGTCTATGTTACAAATTACAATAAAAAACGTAAGCTGACAGGCATCTTGTTATACTGGTTATTAGAAGTTAGCAAAATAATATATTTCATTCTTAATTAAGTACCTTCAATAAAAAAATTCAAGGGTCTATTTCAGTAATCTGGTTCTCAAAATCATGTTTTTGTTTTTTTTTTACTACGCTTACAGCGAACGAGCGTGTAGTCCACCTGATGGTAAGTGGAGTACAGCCCACGGACATCAACAATCCACAAAAGCAGATTATAGATGCGTCGCTGCAGCTGAGGACTACGGTGTTATGCCTCATGTGACAGTAATTTCAGAGCCTGATCTCACCACCAAACCGGAACACAGTAATGAAAGCACTACTATTTGGCGGCAGGTTAAAGGTGAGACGGTGGTGCATGTAGAGGTGCTTTGATTTCCGTTAAAAAGTTTGCATGATCATATAATTTACACTAAGTTTCCGAATGTTATTTTGATATTTAGAATAGAAAAAGAGACATCGGTGAATGTAATATCGATAGATATAATGTATGTACCTAGTTAATATCACCTCATAATCCCATCACATAGATAAGGTATAACAAAACAATATGCTAATTGATCTTTATTTGTTTCAGTGTGCAAATATGTCTGCCATACCACCTGTGAGAGCAAGGTACGTAATCTATTCTATATTTAGACATAAAATCATTTGTCTTGATTAACGCCCACCCAAAACTACTACGTCTAGATAAATGAAATTTAAAAAATATAGTTCAAATTTATCCGCTACTTATTTATCATAGTTATCCGCTAAGAAAGATTTACTATATTGTATATTCAATAAGTATATTCACAATTATTGGTACCACTAGTTTATTGCACGCATTGAACATCGCTCCTAGAAGCAGTTGTTATAAACTTGAAAATAAATAAATTTGCCTTTTCGGAAATTTCAACTTCGAGGGCGGGCAATGTAGCAGGAAACGTTATTAAAACTGATAATTATGGGTTTAATTTAAATATTATTAAGTTTTTATCTATTATTATAGACAATCACATCTAAAACACTAAAATACATGTTGTTGTTAACAATTGTTTTCCCTCTTAAGGTTTATCTCTGCATTACCCTAGGTTAACTTTTAGACAATGGCGTCGGTATTAAGTCCACATTGTTTATTATTTTGTGCTATAATTATAAATAAATTACAGTGCAAGATGAAGGCGGCCTATTCCTCATCCTCTTAGTCAAAAGCCGTGTGATTTTAACATCTGTCCGCACTGTGATTGAATCCTTAGGTATTAAAATGTTTACCTGCAAAGCCGTATGCAACAGTTGGTGATTTATGAACACTATTGAACAGGCTCTACATACGTGATAGAGTCTCACGCCTGCCCGTACAATACGTGAATGCAATTAAAATTATATCTAGAATAAGTGCGATCACGTCAAGGCCTGATCTAACGAGTATTTATACGAATAATTATTATCTTAGGTTTTGCTGGAAAAATATAATGATGATGTTTGTAGAGCTCATCATTATATTTTTTACATATTTTTTTTTTCTCATTGCAATCATTGCATGAAATTTTATTCATGTGCATTGCCGTAATTAATAAAAACAATTCTTATTTAATCTTCGTTCGTATATAATTTACACCGTAAAAATGTCTAAATTAACGTTTTGAGGTGATTTATAACTATAAATAAGACGAAATTATAACTATACATTTTACATATCTTGCATTTTTTTATCAAAGATAATATTGTATTCAAAAAAACATAAACATTACATTCATGTGTAAATGTACAGTAGTGCCATCTATTGTTCTCGGTTGATAACTGTCGTTACCGCGTGCGCGCATCACGACACGATCAATATGGTCTAAATTTTGTATGACTGCTGTTAGATGGCGTTGTTACGCAGGGATGAGATATTTTAGAACAGATGAGATAATAACTTTATACTTGAGATAAAGTTAGTTAATTGCAATTAATGTTAACATTAAATATTAAAAAGGTAGGTAAATTTACTTATCTTGACGGGGTTTTCTAGGAGTTGTTAGAACATAGTCTCTATGTAGAATTATAAAGTTGATATTATAAGCTTGACTGAAGTCCCTCTGTGATATCATTGACATTCGTGACCGGACTCTGCTCATATTGCGAGCTTATCCGAGCCACTTAAATTTATTCATACTAGATAATAGTCCGGTTTGTTGTTCCGTCTGTCCATGTTTAGCCAGCAATGAGCATTGATGGCAATCGGTGGTTGCCGCTGGTCACGCTTCCATTGTTCAAGACTTACCCAAATTGGACACAGCAAACATTGTTCACCGTTATAATAACGTTATGCTACAAATCGACATTGTGTGCTACTAACTAGTGTCATTGAAGATAATGGTGCCGTAATTCTTAATTAAAAAATTAGACGCGTATTCACGCCTTGCGTCGAGAAAAAGTTAAATAAGATTAAAAAAATGTAAATATGAATTGAGCTGTAATTGCCTCGTTGGTCTAGTGGTTACCGTATGCGCCTCTCACCTAGAGGTCTCGAGTTCGATGCCCAGGTTAGGCAAAGTGTTATTTGTGAACTTTCCGCTAGGAAACTTACAATAGCAGCACGAAGTTAGAATTGTGCCCGGTGGATGACGGTGCCCATGGGACCAATGCATAACAGGTGAAGTGTGGGTGTTGTACACCACTGCCACACTCTTCTGGGTAATATAGGCGTGATGTTATGTTATGTAAATTTATCTGTGGTAGAGCTGTTAAAAATAGAAAAATAATTGCACGGTTTCAGTTTTTGTATTTTCTTTTTGTTTTTTACGGCTTTATTGCCTGTACTTAGCGTATGCTATAAGAAAATCAGTAAATAGTTGTTTATTTGAAGAAGGTAGTGAAAATTGATGTAATGCTGTCATTATTCTTTCGGCAAAAAAGGTTTGAAATTTTAAAACTATTTTATTAAAATTGTAAATTCTTATTGGAGCTAAACTGCTATTGCAAAAACGCAATGAAATTACTTATGCAACAAAAACATTCCTGTTTCTTTTGGATATAAGTTATTATTCTTGCTTGAGTCAGGACTAATTTTAGGTCGAAAATGTGCCGTTCTGTTTAATTTAGTAAATTTTAATTACACGACATCCCCCTAGCGTGTCGTTGTTAAAATTAAAACTTTAATTAAAATTTAATGTGCACATTTATTCTTTGCTTCATTACAGCGCTTCGCCACTTAGTACCAGTAAATTTTATTTCTCCTTATTTATTATTTTTATAGCATTTATCTATGCTTAGCAAATTATACTAAGAAACAGTTGAAAAAGTTATAATACCGGCAGGATTTGAACCCTTTAAGATAACATACAGTTGAGAAATTTAGGGTAGGTACTGGCAAGAGGGGACCGTAGCTGGTTGGTTATATAGCGACTGTCCGGTGTGGTGTCCAGTGTCACAGGTTCACATCCTGCCGGTCCCATATCTTTTACAAATGTTTCTTGGTATAATTTTGTTTCTGTTAAAATTTCAGAATGCAGCGTAGCACTTGATATTTAAAAGAATTACAATGCAAAATATTGTTAGTATCTGGATGGTTTCCAATTTCAATAATTGTTGGCAAAGATATCTATACAGTTTTAAACCATTTAAGTCTGGAAATGGCGTCCAATGTGTTTAAGATATGAATGTACCAACATTTAAAACAAAATACATGCATGTTACTACAAAAATATTATTATCGTTTGACAAATATTGATATTTACTAGAGATGGGCCGGGTCGACTATGAGTTTGGTCGACTATGGGTTTGGCCGATTCGTCGACGTTACCGACTAGTTAAGATTGATCATTAGATTGGGTAAAATTGCTGCTTGTTATATGCATTAAAAACTTGGTTCTATTATGTAGTGTTCGTTGCAACACCACATGCAGTGTATTACAAAGCGGCACATGTCATGTTATGTATGTAGCACTTCTAATTCTACATAACTGACATATATAGTAAAGTCGGCACATAAATAGTATTTACTGTTTCATAATTTTATAGTCTTTTAGCATCACATATTTAATATTTACATTGAAAACTAACTTGACGTCTTCCGTTCTGGCGCTCCATGCAAAAATATGGAAATGTCAGAAACAAATAAACGTTCCCTTTATAAAATAAGTGGGCTTTGTACTTATGAAGCGAGAATTCTTCCAACCGCGACAAAGGTTAATGAGCAAAAAAATTAAGCCTCTGAATTTCCCTTGCAATTCTTTCTATGCTTTCTGAAAACAGATCTGGGTAGATCTAAGGATAAATAGAGCTATTCTCACGAATCATGCAGAGGGATTCGCTCGATGTAACGATGTCTGTCTCTGTAAAATAGAATTGACTGTAAATTTATAAAGATTTTCATGAATTTCGCTTGCTAACCCTTCGAGTTTTCATTTCGTGCTTCCAACATTGGCATTGATTTCATTTAGAGATGTAAGTAGTAAATGCTCTTGTTTGTGGATATTTATCTTTACGTTTATTGTAAAATAAAATTTCTTTCAGATATTATATATATTATTTTAAATAACAAATATTGCTGGTTACTGCGCTTCAGAATAATTAAAGAAATTAAGTCCAATATGATATTACCAGGTCTCGACGTACTGTATGGACTATAATATAGTCCATAGAGTAGATAGCGGCATGGTGCATGTTAGCAAGTATAATTTCTAAATGTTTACGGAGAAACGAAAAGTGTCCGCCATTCAGTTGTCCTCATGACGGTCGATGCTTTCTTTCAACGTGCTGTTGATAATTTAATTCTAACTAGCTCATGGCATTGAAAACTCAGAGATTTCTTCGCTCTCTTGACATCCATCTCTTTTAAACCTCAATCATTTTGTGGCATTGGTGAAGGCGACTAGGGCTATCACTTCGTCTAATTTATAGCTAGTAGAGAGAACTGAAGAGCGAAGAGACAAATTCAAGCTTCATTGAAAGTAAAAGAAGCTAAAATAGCCCAAAATTTTTGAGAAATATTCAATCATATTCTGACACTTTCTAGTAGAAACAGTTCAAAACAAAACGTTGCTTTGTGAAAACAAATACGTTTAAGTTTTCAGTGTTATTGTCAGTAGGACGTTACTCGTGGTTCCTATCGGAAATCTGCATTGCTAATGAAGCGTGCCCGGGTACCGGTACCAATAGTTATTCATATACCTACCACTACAATGTTAAGCTAAAGTCAGTTAAACCTTGAAATTGAATGAACGTTTCCTTATAGTTGAGATTTCATATAAAACTCGTTTGGTATTTGGTATTTGGTACAATTTGTGACGCTTTAAACGACGTGGTAAGATACTATGTGAGTTTATAGTAATAAGAAATATAACTAAGAAATTATAAAATATAGACCAACCCAAGGAATATTGCTTAGATCGTTGTCCAAAATATACTTTAAAACATTTTAACTGCATCATTGAAATTTACCTCCATCAATAAAATAAATCTTTGTAACCAATAAAAAATGTATCCACATAACGTTCGAGATAAACCGACTAGTAAAAGCAATTCGTAAGGAGGTTGTCGAACATTCAGTACTGCCATTAACGAAACACAGAGATCACTTGAAAACCCGTTATTAGTGCTTTTTAAATGTAAATTGAATCGTAAAAAACTCATAAATTTAAGTGCACGACGTACGTGAGGCACGCGAGCGGATTCTTGGACTAGCGATACACTTAAACGTCAAATTGTCCAAACTGCAGTATTATGACAATAATTACGATATAAAATTTAATAGGATGTTGTTATGTGTGATAATATTAAATAAGTTGTGGTGTTACAAGTGACAGGGTAAAAGGCGATGCCGCCGGCCGGCATGCGGCATGGCGGCTGAGAGCGTTGCGTATCGTACAATCAGCAATAATCGTTTTATTTTATATCGTGTTCACTTGTGTGAGGCTGGATTCAACACTCACCGGAACCATAGTAAAACCGGAACCTCGATCCCATGTGCGATACATTTTAATTCGAGAGGCGACACACCATAAAAACAATGACTTAGATTACACATTCACTGTGACCGCTCCGTGTCTGTTTCTAATACCAAAGCTGGTAAAACTATCTATCTATAAAGGCACGGTACTGCTTTACAAAATTTCTCGGCGTATTTTAAATACATTTATAGAATAATAATTATCAGTCTTATTTAGAAGAAAGACTAACCAAAACGAGTAATCTGCCTTAATATAAGCAGAAAGGAAGTCTACGTTTTAATTAATTGTTTCAAGCGTCGTTTTCACCGATGTAATCAAGCCAGCGCGAGCAGCTCCGGTAGAAATTGATTTTTTAAATACTTTAGTTAATTAAGTGTATTCTTAGCACCTTCGTGGTTAAAATAAGCTGTAATTGCTGTTGCGAATCCGGCTTTGATAAATGAGATTCGATTAAAATAAATACATCTCGACTTAATCCTGAAGAAAGGAGTGTAAAATATCTTATTTTAAACAGATTGATAAATTATTCTTTCGATAAGGATAAAATAAATGTCTCCCTTTGTTTTCAAGTAAAAAGCTCTTTTCCGCGATCCTCGGTCCCTCTCATAAAATTTGTTCTCTAGATATTATCTGACTGTATTATATTACTAGGCACTTTGTTCACGGAAGATTGGATGGAATGGATATAAATGATCTATGGAAACGTTTTCATCGTAAATTATTACTTGTTTATATCAATATTAAATTGCGTTAAATTTGCATAGCGATATACGTCCGGGCCATGTTTTATCAATCAGACCATCACTGCATAAAGCACAGATTAACTCATGTATAAGTAATAGGGTGGTTGCACATACTGAATCAAAATTATTAAAAGCATTTTCCATGTGAACCTATAGGATATTTGCTCGTTTTGTTGATATTTAACTCCAAGACTACTTTTGCAGATTCCTCCTACATAATTAATCATATTTCTTTATTTACATAGAACTTCTTTTTTCCTTGACCTATGACTTAAAATATACGTACTTCCGAGTATAACAATTTTATTGATGGAGCTTAGCACAAACAAGCCAATATTCATGTTACAAAAAGGCGTTGAGAAACAAGGGTGTCTTTGTGTGCGGTGCCGTTAAGTCGGTGACTCGGTGTCAACGGGCCGGTGACGTCACCCATTGAAGCACTTGTACAAACAAAATCGCTGTTGCGGATATAGAACTAATATTTCATGCCCCACAATCAGCGGTTGTCAACGCTGAGTTTCTGTGTGGGAAACGCGATATGATCGAAGATTTAAGTGATGACATACTTAGATTGAAAGACCTTTTGCCTGTTAACACGTTTTTTTAAACAGTGGATGTAAAGGAGCTTCAGGCCATCTGGAACCGGAACAAATGAACAGCCAGTCGGAAACAATATTTTTACCTTTATCGAAAAATCTCTTCCTATTTGCAAAGATATTACATTTTTCTTCTCTTATTCTCTCTCTATGTTCATCCTTTTATTTCTTTATGTAAGAAAGTTACCGAAATCTTAATTTTCATCGTTGATTGAGTATTATAATATTATTTAAATGTTTTTCATAGTTCTTGTATAACTTTGATTGAAAACATCTGTGGTAATATGAAAATATTCCAAAGACATTAATGCAATGATGCATCAGACGTGATTTTATCTATTCTGATGCCAAGATTAGATATAAACTTGGTTTCAGCTGCAGACAACCACAAATCCAAATGACATTTCTAATTCATAAATAAATAGTATTTATGCAGTCTCGATCGGTATTTATTTAAAGTGAGGGTAATAAAGCAACACGTGTGAGAGGCTCCGCGACAGCTTGGCAAGCGTGAGTGAAAAGCACGGGTGCGCGAGCGCAGAATGCAAATAAACAATCAAATACTACTTGTAGGCGAGTTGTATGAACTTGATCATGTAGGAAATCTTCAGATTCAAATAGTGTTTGGTGTTTACTGTGAATAGATATTAAAACAATGTAATTTTTTCTGTTCATAATCTTAACTATTTACGGAAGCTTTTGGACATAATTTTGAATATTTATATTGTACATATATTTATGCTTATTTTCCTATATAATCTTATGTGAAGTGAGAAAAAATAAGAAAAGCTAAATAATTGAAAACTCCTTAGTAGAGTCTCAAAGGTCACCATAGAACATTCAAAGTTATAAACAGTATTTTATGAGCAAATAAAGCAGATAGTGTGTGGAATTACGGCCTGGGTGACATGTACAGGATATTAGTTCCCGTAATAGGTATGTGGAAGTGGAGTGGAGGCTGCGGGCAAGCAAAGCCGCGGGCGCGGGCCGAGTCAGGTGCAACGCACGCGGTGCGAGCGCTGCCACATAGTACATCATTGTAGAAAGTCCACACAGTATTGGCCAACATGAATGGACACCATTGCCAATTCAAGAGTTATGACCCCTTTGGCCCGTCTATCAGAAATGCGGCGTCTCTAATCTTGGACCACTTCTGCCTTCTGACATATCTTAAAGTGTTATTGTCTCTCTCGCCATGCTCTGGACGCAGTCAAGTTTTCATCCCTCCAGGATTTTTTGACGCGGCATCGCGAGATAACAGGCCTTACGTAGGAAGAGAGACCGTCAAACAAAACCAACATTATTTTGAAGACTTGTGCTAAACCTGTGAGCGTGCGAATAATTGCTATCCATTTGGTAGGACCTAGTAATAAGTGAGCTTTCTGCAATATCAGCGTGGATGGGTTGGTGGTGTGTCGCGTCACGTTTGGCGCGGCTCGGGCTCCGCTCCGGCAGTGCCGCCGCGCGCGCCGCCTTGCCCACGCGCACGCCGAATCTGCCAAACGCCATACATTCGCACAAATGCAAACAGCTTCCCATTTTCAAACAAAATCCTTTTATAGCTAAAGCTCGGTCGCTCTATAAATAACGCAAACCGGTGGTGGGCCGCGCTCTAGCGTTCGCGAAATCTGTGCAAATCTTATGTTATAAACCTGAGGTATTGGACTATTTAACAACTGAACTTTATGGAGAATTCATTGCTAGGTGTGCATCATAGGTGATTGTAATAACTGTTATGTTTCATTGATGAAATGCCGTACTTTATGATTCCTCGTGAAGTGCGCTATTATGTGATGTCCATGTGATAGACTTTTTCAAGCAAGTGGTACCTTTATTTACATTTTTACAATGCAGAGTTCGATAGTACAGCAATTTGTATTTCATTATTCATATGTATTATGTTATAAATACAATATAAAAGATTATTAATAACTATATTCATTGAAGATATAAGAAGATTTAGATAGAGTTTAGATCCGCTTCAATTTGCAGTTGCAATGTTGCATTCTAAGGATATTACTTACGACGTTTAATCTTTTCCTGATGAAGTTAATAACTTACGACTTTCACATGAATATTCAATGCAATATACCTACAGCTTGATCTTTTAGCAGTAATAGGGTAAAGATAACAGTATTCATTAACCTGGCTAATTTAAAGTAACATTTACATAAAATATGTAAGATTTTCGAATCGTTCAAGGTGAAAGCAATATTTAGTTATCGTTATCACACAAAAATAGTACTGTACTTGATATGTGCGAGTGACGATCGTGATAACACTGTTGTGTTTCAGTTTTATCGATAATTCCTCCTTGAGTCACGTATGCCATATGCCATGCCATTGCGACACACATAGCCCACACAGGTGTCGTGCGCGATAGTAAACTCGCGGCTGAATATTTATATACGTTTCTGAACTTCGGTCGCTGAAATACATTTTGAAAAATTTGGTACTCTGTCAATGGCAATGGTAAATAAGTATGCCTTGCAGGTTTAACCATTTGGTTAAACTGAAAATTAAACAATTTTCAACGCAAGAGCAATCATATCCGACAGTTTGATTGAAACTGTCTGCATATTTGGTTACACTATGTCGCAGTGGTTACAAGTTTTAAAAGTGTACACAATATTATACACGTGACTGTACTCATGCCTGATTAGCACTCATGTTTGTAAATATAGTTCAGTTTCGTCCTACTGATTAAATATTATATTCTAATTTCCAAGAACGCTATGTGCGCGAGCTAGTCCAGAAGTGTTCATCGTAAAGCCGGTTTTAATGGTGTCAAGTGTTCATTAAGATGAGGACCGGCGATTTAATCGGTCATTTAAAACAATGTGTGTTTACCGCAAGCTGTTAAATGCAACTGACTGTACAATAAAACAGCAAATGAAGTGAAACAGCAGTGTAGTGATAAAAAGTTTAAAACTAAAGTTAAATTTCATGTGAAACGGTTAGTTTAAAGGTTGGAAATGTATTACAACGGAAGGTTGGACAGTAGCAGTACTTCCTCGGGCAGTTCCGATTTACGGGTAAGTAGCAAGAAATACGGCTTTGTATTTACAAGATGTCGTGTTCAAGTACAAAGGAGTAAACCGTTTATTCCTTTGAATTCGATCACGACAGCTTTACTTATGTTTTGATACCAAGTACTTAAGTAGTAGTGCTGAATTAAGTGCTAGTAATAACGATCGATTTAGCCTTCGAGGTTAAGCAAAGGCTTTGCTGGTATAATACTGAGTTTTAATAAGATTGCAGATTCATACCTTACCAAGAATCTGCATTTTGGATGAAGTTAAAGCTCTTGTGTTGTGAGCGGACTCAAAGAAGGACGAAGTTTAGTTGCCCATTACCCTTCCGTTCATGTAGCTCATATCTGATTGGTGCTAAGGAAGAAAATTGCCTTGGAGGCATATCATCTTAGTCCTAGTCTAGCATGACATCAGAAAATTTGGTAGATGTTTATCGCCTGAAGTTATAGTTAACATTAGCGATGTTGTGGGCTATGCTACATACGTCATATAAAAAACATTTACGTTCTTCGAAATAGCAATTATCTACAATCGGATTACCACACATCACACAAGGAAATCAAATTATCTGAATAAATTCCTTGGAAGACTAGGTTCTCGTTGTATTTTTTATGAGAGATTTTTTCAACGTAATTTTGCAGAAAGATGGCATATCTCAGATAATCTTATTAAGCAGTGAATATGCGTAGAGTTGGGCTTTGGGCGCGGGTCAAAGATTGCGCGCACTGATACACTTGCAACTGTAGTGGACAACTCTATACTCGCCGTACAACTGTCGCGAAGGCACGTAGAGCTCGTTTTGAAAATGGTATAGATTATGTTAATCAGCTGGGGGAAGTAAGCATTTTCATTTTACCTATTGATGTCAAGTGTCCTTTACTAAGTGCCAGGGTGGAGCCGGTACATGCACTACAGGCATAAAGAATACATTAAAACAATTCAACAATATTTGTTAAAATAAATAAATATATATTTACAATTCAAGAAACCTTGATGGATTTAAATATACACTTCCTACAATCTAAACCTAAAAAAAAACTAATTAAACAATAACTAACTATTACTTATATACATCAAATAAACGTAAAATATAAACTTTAAAAATAAAATAATACCGTAAAAACTTCAGGTGTCAATGTTTGTTAAGTTTGCTGTTATGTACTAGAATTACAGTTTCATGTAAAAAAATCTATCTTGCCGTCAATACTAAGTTATTAGACTGAGATATAGACTTCTGAATGTGGTTCAGTACGCATTACGCATTTTCTGATGAAAGCCAGACGCAAAGATCTTTATATTTAGAATCATCATCTGGATTAAATTATATTATGAAATATTTGGCTTAGTATTTGCTCAATTATCCGTTTCTGTTTTAAATAAAAAATATTTGTTTTAAATAAATTACATGACACATCTCCTAGAACAGCTACAAAATGTTTTATTATCGGCTTTTAATGCTTAGTATCTTATCCCAGTGAAAATCGTGTGTGATATTGATTGTTGAATGTTGTTCACCCAATTAATTATTTTAAGTTGTCAGGATAAGAATAAATAGGAGAATGAAAAATTATATCAAAAACAAAAGGTATTGAGAGTGGTAATGGTTTTTAAGCCTCCTTTAAGAAAAAAGACCTTGTAAAAGACTACAACGCGCAGACCAATATACACACAAAAGTACGATACGTATGTTCAAATTTATTGAACTGTTAATGTTTTGAATTATATAGAACATATAATAATAAAGACACTACACTATTTAATACTATTTCCAAGAAAAATACCTTCAATAAATAAAAAAAAAAAAAAAATCCGCCAGCGAAAAATTCTTCCGCATCGCTGTCGACAGCAGATACCGCGGCCAGAAGACTGGCAGCATTGCCACGTTAAACGGCAATGCTTATCCGCTTACATATATTGTAGATAGATATTATATAAAGATATTATTTAAATTTTGTGACTGATCAGCGTGACTAGGCGGGGAATGCGCTTGCACCGGTGCAGCAATGTATTCGCTCCGGGCATCGCGCAGTACCTCCTTGCTCCAAACTCCATAGGCCGTGCAATATCGGACTAAAACGCATTATATCTTTATTTACCGTTCCACTAATAACACGTTTAGGTTACATTTCAAGATAATTAATTAATGGTTCTCAGCGATCAGGTGAGCTGATAACGCAGTGTTTGCTGCAAGCATTATACCATAGCGGACGTTATTATACCGTCTCGATTATAGTACACACCATTTTATCAGTCCATAATTTAAATATGACATGCATTTTGTAGTACATTTTTTTAGTAATTATGAGTTAGGCAAGAATAATTTTTATGTAGGTACAGATGATATCGGCATCTTATAAAGTTGCATGCAGGCGATGCATTTTACAACTAAGGAAGGGCTTAGGTGTGGGACTAAGCTAATGGTAATTACGTTTATGAATGTGTTAAATTTCAATCATCGTTAAAATATTCAATGTTGTATTAATTCGCTTCATGACCGTATTATATTTGCTCTTTCATTACTGAGAATATTACCTATATATATACTTATACTTTGAGTGTTTTATAATTATACTGATTTTAATTATAGGAAGCAGATTTTCTCTCAAAAATGAGATTTCCTAAGATTTTGAATTGCCTCGATAGTCTTGTGGTTAGATACCTGGGTCGGGAAAAGTGTTATTTGTGAACTTTCCGTTAGGAGTTGGAACTGTGCCCGGCGAATGGCGATAGACTCACCCTTATCCCATGGGACCAAAACATAACAAGTGAAATGTGGGTATTGTACACCTCTGCCACACCTTTTTGGGTAATATGGGTGTGAGGTTTTATTTTTTAGGAGTTAAACAAACCATTGATTAAGGCACTGTTTTCGACTATTGCTCTTAGCATAATAAAGAAAGGAATATAAATAAATTAAATAAATGTACTACATGTTTGTCGTCATTAAACCGCCGGATGATCACATTAGTTTTGCAAATCGAGGGCCATCCATCCAAATTGTTATTGCTTGTTTTGACTAATTGACGCTTCCTCTTAAATATGAGATGGACATGAAAAATAAATCTTTATTGATGATAGTTTGGGAATCATCTTGCTAATAATACCTTATGGGGGCTGACGAGGGGAGAATAATCATCAAGTCAAGGTCACCAAGGTTGGCTCAATTTGCCAATTATGCCCCTAAACGAGATACGTTCCACGAGTGGGATGCCCTTGGGAAAACATTGTTTAAATATCTGAAGTTAAGAGCCTTCTGCATTCACCACTGGTTTACTCGACTTGTCAAGGCCATCTGCGGCCAATAACTCTGGCACGTACACAAAAAAGTTGATTCTGCGATCACTGAAGATAGTTTGCAAGTCTGTGGTAAGAGTTTCGACCACCAATTATCACTTCAAAAGCCCCTGTTATACAGCCCAGTTGCATTTTTGCAGAAGGTGGTATTTTATTTTTTACCTCTTCAGCACGAAACAGCTTGTTTGCACGCCCGATGTCAGTGAGTAAAAATTGTTTTTACTCACAAGTGAGTCAAAGTGTTTAAATTACTAATCACAATATCCTTCCAATATTTTGATAATATTTAATATTTTGAACATCAAAACTTCCTATAAAGATATCGAATTATCGTACTGATATTGAAATATACAAAGTACATTGATAACATTGTTGCACGGATTACCATACCAAGGAGGCTCTGAGATTCACTTGCCCAAGGCAAATATTGATTCTATTGGAATAACTATTGCCATATATTTGCCAATATTATGTTATTGGCTGAGAATGTTCTTGAAGCACATTTCTTATTTGCCTAGAATGTAGATTGAACAGCGAGGAATGTCGTTACGGTGGCTTTACGTAACCGAGCGGCGATAGGCGATCCCGGGAAATCAGCGCGTTCAAACCCTCGCGAGACACGTGCTGCCATAGAGACTTCGTTTTTAATTACTTGCAGATAATTTTAAATGATACATGACAGTGATTAGAAACTTGGTAAACGAACATATTTCGTCTCGCACAATATGTTTGGCGGATTTCAGAAGCAATCGATTTGGAAAACTTTAAAGTACGTAGATACGAAATAACTAAAACCCATTATAACTTCGAAAAGATGTCAAAATGAAGTTATTTATCGTGAACACATTATTTACTTTGAATTAAGACTACAATTCAGTAAATGCGGCAGCAAAAAAATCTGATTCGTATTATCATTTTCTTCATATCATAAATTAAAAGATGAGTAAATAAAAAATACATAAATATAATATACCACAAAGAAATAAATGAGGATGAAAGATAGATATATCTCTGTAGGCTGTATTTCATTATCCACCCAGTTCTCATACAAAATCGCCTTTTCTTTTGTTGCTTTGACTCTATGCAAGAGGACGATTGTAGGTCTCCTCACTTCTCGCTGAATGGAGAGCAAAAGCTGCTTATCACTGATAAGGCAAAGCCAAATGACATACCATTGTAAGTTTATTAAAGGCCTGTTACATGCCAGGACTATGTACTCTATATTTAACACCTCATTGTAGAGGAGAGAAGAGAGCTCTACCCACGCATTTAGGTAATTCTATTGTACCGACTTGTATCCCTTTACACCACGCGAGGGAAAATATGAAACGACTCATAAATATACAAGTGTAAATGTAAATTTTAAAGGTTTTGTTATGATAGGTCAGACCGCGGTCTGACCTCGACCCCGCTGGAACGGGGCACTCAGCTATCGGGGCATCTCTGTCAATTTCCATTTACATTATTGGATATCCTAAGTCACTTGCCGAATGCCTTCAGTCGAAGTACTCGAGATAGGATGGTTGATAAATGAGGTTAAATCCATAAGCACATCTCGTCAGCCTACTTACGTAGTTATTAGGTCGCAGCGAGGCCTTGTATTGGGGTGTGGATCTAATACCTTTGCCGGCAGTTTCGTCGCTCGATATTTTAAATGTCACCCAGTTTCCGGGTACATTGCCTTTACGCGAGGAGATTAAACACCCTCGACCGGTCCCAGACGTGGCGCGATGCTAATGTCATTAGCTCAAGTTCTACAACTTACTTGTTCGGGTATCGCTCGGTATGAAATCAGTTTGGTGTGCAAGCTATTTCTGAGATAACTTATTTTTCAAGCGTTACTACAGGCTGTTATGCTGTATTAACCTAGCTAAATAAATCACATCAATAAGCTTAGTGCTTTGAAACGAAATAAATAAAATATATTTCACAACTTACATACAACGCCATCTAGTCCCAAACTAAGCAGAGCTTGGAAAGTACAACTAGAGAACTAGAACTGATACAAATACAAATATACTTTTCTTTTGTAAATAAATACTAATTATACATTGTTCATGCAAACAAAGATTGACCTATTTAATTGATACACATAATGAATTTAAATACTTTGGTTTTTGAATAATAAATAGAAATTGAGTGAGTCAACGAGTCTGTTTATAAGTAACTGTTCATAAACATGCACACATAAATAAAGACATTTTATAAAATTATTTGTGTATAATATCGTAATTTCCTTTCCACGTGTATGGAATGTGTGCGCTAAGTGCACTTGCCGACTTTCACAAATCACAACAGCGCTGATTTTACTCGAGAGTTATGGAAATGCGTTTCCCTCGATTTTTCTCATATCCTTGCGAATGGAGACGGACGTTACGATTGAATCAACTACTCGTAAACTCAGTACTATATGTACCGCAGAGTTTTTATTGCATAACCAAACAATTTATAACTGAAACTAGCGCAATGAGTATTGTTTTCAATAACATGACAAATGTGATCGCTACGATGATCGCTTCAATTATCAGAAATGATCTAAAGTTTATTGCGTTTTGGTATAACGCTGGTTTATGGCGGTATTAACATTAAACGTAATTCCCCGGCGATTTCTAACTGTGAGCGCTTAAACTAATCTGTGTTGTTTGTTCACTTTATGCAAAGTAAGTTAGTTTAGAGCACGTAACTTGGCCGCAACACAACAAACATTTCCCATAAAAAGTGTTGCGGAACGATCTCAATCTCAACGTGAGGTCGCTTGCAAACTATTCGAATAATGGTGGTAGAGCGTTTGATGTCGAGTTCTAGAGAGGAAGTAATACCATTTAGTCAATTATACTCTGATTTGGTGGTAGGTATAGGCGCTGCAATGCTGCATAGGGCACAATACGCATTATTATCGTAGTTATTAGATATAACGACGCATCTCCAATCTATTTAACCGACTTCAAAAAAAGGAGGAAGTTTCTCAATTTGACAGATTTTTTTTAATGTTTGTTCCCCGATAACTCGAAGACGCCTAGACCGATTTGAAAATAATTTTTAGGTTTGTTAGTATATAATTGTCACGTGGTCTCATTTTCATCAGATCACTATCTTATGATAGGATCCTAAATAAATCGAGGGCGACTCTCAAATTTTAAAGGTTTCTTTATTGTTTTTCGTACATTATCTAAAGCTTCTCGGATATTTGCATCTAGCAGTCAGCATTTCATGTTGCTTAGCGTTTTACTGTATTCTTTTAAGTAATACACAGATGAGACGAGACGTTGAATTACTTATGTATTACTTACTTTTTATTGTTAGTACATTGTTTTATTTTGTAATTGAAATTTTGTAAAATTATTAATGTTCATGAAATATATTCGTCACTTAACAACGGATGGACTGTACTACACGTTCATTCGCTACATACGTCTTATAAAAACGTTGCTGTTACACGTGTAATATATTATCATGGGCAATATTTTATCGAGTCCTTACAATCATTCATGCCAAAAGAGTCTGACCCTAACAATGCAAGGTCGTTCCGGTTGTTTGCGGAATTTCACGAGCCGCTCGTGCGATGGGAGATGTGAATTTAATATACCAACATTTTTGAGAAAATAATGGACTTAAGAAAGCATATTTATCTCGAAAGCTTTAAAGATGGTCGCGCACTTTTCCGAACAACCCGAATTATATAAATTCTTTTTGAAAATCCTATGCAATCTGGAAGGTATCTTGATCTACCCTCAATATCATACACATTCTAATAACGTCATCAGATTTGACGCGGGAGGGCAATGCGGTCGAATCGATAGAACGACAGATTCTGATGTACTTGCATTTGCCAGTTGGTAAATTTCAGCGATGTGAAAGAAATAAAAACTATTATTACGACGCAGTTGATTCTTTCAGCGTGATCGTTCGTGAAGCTTCTATAAGTTTGATTCGTTCGACGCCTTCCGCTTGGATAAATGTGTGTTAACCCTAAAGATGAAAGTTTGAGAGAGAGATAGGGACATATTTGCGAGATAAGTTGGTAAGATCGGTGAGACAGGCGTACTTATTTATATCTGCCGCTATAGTTTATGTGCGTCTGCGGTATTCGCCTGATTGTGTTAGTCTGTTTGCATGATTGCGGCGGGTTTATGGACGGTCAACCGCACTAAATATGAACATCGCTGGAATTTTAGCTCTCTCTCTAACATTAAATTAACATTGTTGTGCAGGGATTGGAACTAAACTATTATAGATCTTTTGTTCTCTAGTTGTATAATAGGACATTTTGTGTGTGAACTGATAATAGTCAAATCGATTAGTCGAACAAAAAACTGACCCACCTTGAAAGTAATATCCGTTATGATGAAATACCTATTCCGTATCTACATTTATACTATCAGGTTCCGAACATAAATAGTATTAGGCATTGAATAGTTTAATGTGTGTATCTGGTTCGTGATTTGCCAGACATTTTTATTGCCATTTTAGAATTTTATATCTTTGACTTGATAGCTTAAATCAAATTTTGTCAAAACAGCTGTACGTAATGTAGGACGTGTTTCAAATAAATCAAGTTAATAAAATATAATTCAAATTAGATTGAAGTTGATGTTGATTGATCTAATAACATGTTTATCACATCGGTTGTTATTTTATGATCATTACTAAAAGCCGACGCGCAAAAAATATTTTTGTAACCCTTTTAGATTAATAATTATGATTAATTACATACCGTGCCTGCAAAATCTGACCTAGCTGTCAGGGTAAAAGCGGACATCACTGATGAGAAAAAAACAAAACTATTCAACAAAAAATGTTACCTAAAACTCTAAACGAACGACACACGAAAAAAAAAAATAATAAACGACAACGTGGCAAGCTCAGAAGGAGATGGCGGCGGGATGAATTAGATTCATTCCAAATTGACTGGAGGACACTACAAACCGCAGACAGAGAAAATTGGAAAAAGGGAGGGTAGGCCTTTGCCCTGCAGTGGGACACTATAGCACGCAAAAAAGTAAAAAATAAAAACATCTCTATGGACGTAATGCAAGTAAATGAAAATGTTTTAGACATGATTCATAGTTTCATAGTTGGTTTACTCTGCATGTCCACGGAGGAGGCACTGCTCGGGGTTGTACGAATTTAACTCAGCATTTGCTTAGTTTGTATAAAAGTCATTGAACCGCATTTAGCTTAACTAAATATTGTGTTTTCTCAGTGAATTTACATTACGGCATAGTTAACACGATCTTACTTATCGCAATAAATGCAGTAAATTACAATAGAATAATAATAAATATATAAATGTGATAGTAATAAAGAATCAATAAGTCAAGAAACTTCAATCGATCGGTACAAAAACTTAATAATTTTAACTTTAATATTATTAAGTCTTTATATTTTGTTATAGACAATTCATATCTAAAAGACTAAAATGCAAGTTAGTTGACGCCAATTTTTTCAAAATTATTATGTTAAGTTTTCAGTTGGTATGTTATATTAATGATGAAAACAATGTCACCAAAAACCAAGTTTTGGTCTTTGCATTGTAAGAATCAGACGACAGAAAATCTGAATCTCTAATTTAACAAAGATAGAACGCATGTACAAAATACTGCAGATGTGCTATCACTGCGGAAGATAACATAAGTAAATCATAACGATAACGATACAAAACGTAGTCCTCTGACGCAAACGCACTGCAGCTGGAAACTTATTTTCCGTATTTTATTTATTTTTCAGCCATGAATCCAAAGCTTTTTACCAGACAACAAAGTCAAATCATTAAAGTTAATTAATAGTTCTTGCAATTTACGAAGACAGTCAAATCTATACACGTAAATCAAAGTGTGAGTGACAACAAAATAAAATAAAACAAAAGAACCAGAACGATCACACGCAGAGAGTGACGCGTACGGTCAAATACGCACACTATTGCGTTGTACTAGTACACTGCAATTACAAAAGTAAAGCTGAACTGCCTTCGTAAAATGCAAAAAACTATAACATAATCGCAAGAAAATTAAAGACATGTTCTCTTATTGATAGTTTTCGATTTAGCTTTACAAAATTGCCCCTCCTCTGACTCTAATTGTAGTGCTTGTATCGTAATTATAAGAGTAAAAAACATGAATAGGCTCCGAATGCCGAATGACCCGGAACCGGCAGTCAATCACATCACACAAAATTCCGAGCGGCGAAACTCGAGCGAAACCAACTTATTAAGTGACCGAATTAAGCTTCTTCCACACTGCAGGCGGTTCACTTTTTAACTTATCAGACGGACTGCGTTTTAATATAAATTGCCCAAGACGCAAAAATGTGCAATCAATATATTTTATGTCATATTTTGTACAATTGTAATAACTTAGGCTAATTTAATAAAACCCAGCATTACATTCCGAGAAGTTTAAATGAAGAAATTACTCACTGCGCTGTGCTAAATGCTATCTTTTATTTATTTATTATCTTTATGGAGGTCCAACAGCTTATTCTAATTTGAATAAAAATGTTACTAGGTGGTAGATAGCCAATTACAGGTCCTCGCGTTTAGTAATACATTAAATACATTTTCCAGAAACAACTAACTAAATTTTAATAAACTAATTTTTAACATGAACTCATTTCTTAGTTTGTTTACTAATGGAGTAAGGCAATCTTTTCAAAATAATTGTTATTGAAAAAATAATTTTGTTACAAACGAACTGCAGGAAAAATAATGGACAGTAGTTCTCTACCAGTGTGAATAGAGCATTCATTGAACATAGCATGCCGTTTGAGTCGTTTCGCTAATCGCTGTATGACTGGCACATTTTTTGTGCCGTGTTAGGTCTAAGCCGCAATTCGAGAATGGAAAAATAATATAATCGATTTCTTGTTAGCGTTGATTCTACGACTGTGACTGTTAGATCTATACAAAAGTCTGCATACCGTTCTATGCTATTTGTAACCTGTAGCAAACGAACGAGTCGAACTTGCGGGTAGGAAATACCAAAAGCTGATAAACGTGCTCTGTCCTATAGCACACGGCTCGCTACTTTTGATATTTCGATTCGACTATGACGTAGCTAACAACATAGAAACGTCAATTTCTTTTGTCTTTTTGTCGTTTCTATGTTGGTAATTACATCATAGTTGACAAGCTATGTACTGTTGTGCAGTTGCGTCTCTGCATCGGAAGACTGAATGGACTATATGACATGTGTTAGTAGTCGCAAGGGTTAACCCTAGTTAGTTAATCTAAAAACACAGTAGTTCAAGCATTACCCATTTTTTATATCAGGTTTCGGGTAAAATAAACGAATTGTTGTATAAAAACCAATGTTGAATCTTAAAAACCTTATGTAAGTACGTAATATCGCTTGGTATTTGTTTTAACTAATATGATAATAATAATTCCCCAGATAAAATTTAATACTCGGCAATATTTATTATTATTATCGAGTTAATAAAACACAATGTCTGTGAACTAATGCGAAAATAATTCTAGTGCTTACGGCTGCGTAACCGCCGACTCAGTGGCATTATGAAGAATATTACATTTATTGTAATGTATAGCTCAAGTACTTTATTTGATGAGGGTAATATAACATTAGGATGTGCACCAGAGCAGAACTGATCTAAGGAAATAGTGTAACGACCTAAATGACAATAGAATAAGGTAATTATTCATTAAAAATGCGCCTACTATTCCCATGACTAACATTTTAGCTTTCACTATAAATGATTGCATAAAACATGAAAGAAAATAAGATCTACCTTTACTGCCTTTACGCATGCGGTTTATAATTTGTGTCGCATGTTTATTTCTTTATTATCTTCGATATCTTCACACGGAGTCGGTGTGACAAAGTGGTAGGTAGGTATGCGGCAAGTTTTTTACATTTTGATTTCACCCAAATATTTTGGCGATCCCTTCACAATGAATCGAGTGAATGTGCGAAAGTCCGTCCGTCTGTATAATACAGTTACACCTTAATTTGTTGAGACAAGACACCCAGACATTCGATGTCATCTCGCAGGATTGAGACGTCGGCGTCGGGCCGCTACAACTTAAACACTTATTTAATCTTACGTATTTCCCTTTAAATGATGGCTTAAATTATCCCCAGCGGAGCCGCTTACCATATAAGGCGAGCTTTAACGCAATTTGAAGTGTCGCAACACGTATGAAAACCAATTGAAATGCGCTTTATAAAAATGAGAAATTTATGTAAAGTTTACGTATAAAACTCAGAATTGCGTGTTTTAAAAAGTCCTACATTTCAATAATTGCCTTAAAAGTTATTTGCTAATCTGATAGTGAACGAAACATTGTAATTCCTAGTGTTGCCCTGCGCAAGTCGTAAAAACCCATAGAGGAAGCGGTTCGCATTTGCTGGTTTACTAATAGATAGGGAATGGGATAGCAACAATTTCGCCGCAAATGTGGACACTGCATTCGGGCAATGTGGTTCCAATTTTCTTGGAATCTCAACATTAACTCGAACAAACACGCGAGCAAATTAGATTTGTGCTGTGATCAAATAACGATGCATAAATAAAAGCGCATTCTGTACAAGATCGTGCAACAATGTCTCGGTTTGATCATAGGAGGTCATAAACGTGTTTCGAAATTGGTTTGTCAGTCTCAGAGACTTGCAAGAGAGCCTGAGTCGGGACCACCGCGCCGCGTAATTAATAACAGCATGCTTACAAATTGTGGCTTAACTGACGCACGCCGGTAATAGGACACCCTTGCCCACCAGTAAAGGCAGTAAACACTCCAAATTATAGCCTGGCGATAAATAACCATCGCGTGACTGATGTTAATACACTGCAGCAAAATTCAAAGCCAAAATTTTTTCGTTCAGTCGAAATTTCGTGATTTGCAAACCGAAACTACAAGAAGTCAAAACAACAGTAAATCTGCGAGAGTAAGCAATATAAGCAGTCAACATAAAGTCACTTCAAAGGTGCTCGTAATTCCCAATCCCTTTCCTTTCGAGTCGCTTCTATTGATGGCAACTCTTTGACTCACATCAGTCAATAGGGATCTAATTTTGAATGGGAGATGCGTAACCGCAGCACGTGTGAAAGCTTGTAATGAAAATAAACTCTATTACCATCTCGCAATTTCCTGATCGTTCTAATAAACATAGGTGAGTGAGGTTCTGGAGTCGATCAAGCAACACAAACGAGCAAACGGCGGCTCCTTCGGGACGGAGCTCGTGCTAAGGTTTATTTTTACGGCAATGCGCCACGTGAAGTGGATACACACGATTGCATTGCATTTCCACTTTGTTGAATACATTATGACCGCACCTGAAAGTTTATCTTTATTAGCTGACCGGATTTTCTTCGGATACTGAGTTTTATGAGCGTGGGTTATACAGAAGGATCTGAAATGTTTTTGAATATGAATTGTATATGGATAAGTGACTTACTGAAAGGTAAAAAATATACCGTGTAGCGTTAGTAGGCTCAAAGTTTAGTTTAACTATTTTATTCAGTATTTACATAACATTTTTATTTAGTCGATGTTCGATGGAATGACAGGGAGAGGCAGGCTGAAAAATAGATGGATTGCGTAGAAAGGATATGAAAGAGAAGGGAGTGTTAAAGCGAGACGGCTGGCAGAGGAGAATGGAGGTGAAATATGTTTTGCACCGACCCAAAATTTAATGGGATAAGGGCAGGAAGATGAAGACATTACATTTTTATAACATTGTAGTGTTCAAATGAATTCAAACGAGCGGCCTTATTACCTACATTACCTTCTGTTACCTAAGCGTAGTCAGGTTACTTCGTATTACTTGTAGGCTGCTACGGTTATTTATTTCTATATGTTACAGTACAAATTACTATATTCACACACACAATAAAGAACAATGGCCCTAATGAATGTAGTGTTGTAAGATAATGTCATTAGTGTGAAAGTGAAAAATGTCCAAATGTGTTGACCGATGCGTGTCTATCGATTTAATTAAGCTAGCGGCAAAGCCCTTATTCAACTTTCACCGAAAATGTTCTGTTGTAACCCAAAAGCTACTAAAATAAAGCAACAGAATAAAAAAAAATATTGCCTCTTCATAAACAAGGTAACGGTACTTAATTTAAACCTCTTCTGGCAAAATATTAGGTTTGCCGAACGCCGACGGCATGCGATAGCAAGATTTTAAGTGAATTATCATATTCATGCACTCTGTGCATTCCTGACACAGGCTTATGTTTGGATTTTTCTTTGCAACAGTTTTAGAAACTAGAACATTTACTAGAAAACTTTAAACCATATGACAGTATATTGCTTTTTATTTTAGAGTTACGTAGTGGTTTTAAAATCGCTTGCACGGTAGTAATGAGTAAAAAATAACCGAATGTGGTAACAGCGATACGTGTTACAAATTACAGTAAAGCTGCACTGCGGCCTCTTTCCACAACTTAAGGGGAAACAATCAGTTGGCTGTTCTCAATACAAAAGTAATATGGGATTAACTTTAATATTATTAAGTCTTAATATTTTTTTATAGACAAAATATTTCTAAAACACTTTAATGCATAATAACTTTTAAACTTTCGCGTTGCATATTTATTGATATGATTTTAACGCGATTATTTTTTATTTACCTTTCGGTGCTTGACGTTTCGACAAGGTTGCACTTTGTCATGGTCGCAAGCAGACTTAAATGCATGTTTGTTAGTGCCCATTTTTTCAGTTTGTATGTAACTCAACTATTTATTAAAACTATTTTGACATAATGGCTACTTTGACATAATGGCTACTAACAAACATGCATTTAAGTGATTCAGATTATGATTGGTGTATTTATTTATAAATAAAAACTTACTAACATTAAAGTTATAACCACATTACGTTAGTATGAAAATACGGCGCTCGGGAGTCTACTCTTAAGTAATTTACGGCACATGTGATGGATTTCCTAAGCTAATGGAAAGTAATGGCAGGGGCTTGCCGCGGAGGAAATTAACTTTATCACGGATAGTGAACGGGTCAAACACTGCGTTGTTTTAAAGTCCGGCAGCGTACGTCCCGGACCGCAGTATACCTTTTGCTGTACAATATTTTTAGATATTAATATTAACGTGCTTAAGTGATGAAGATGGACCCAAAAATAATATGGGCATTGAAAATAAATAGAAAATTAAACAACAATTGCATTATTATCATTTCTTTATTTACAGGGTTAGGTTAACCTGTTTCAGACTACTTATTAAAGGCGTTTTTGTTCGAATGTCTTTATAGCTTTTTCTTTTATTTTATAAGTAATATACTTGAAATTCTAGATCAATTTAGTTCCTCCACAATTACTAATACTCAACCGAAGGAAGGCGACAAAATATCTTCCCTTTGTGAATTCAGAACTTCGCTAATATAAACACTACCTCTTTAAAATCTAAAACGTTGCCCGTAACTAGGAATTTCATTGAATCGATTTGTACTGAGTGCAGTGCCAATAAAGTGCAATAAACCGGGATTTATCAGACACGCACACTTATTGTCCTATTGTTGTCCGAGACTAGAACACATGCCTCTCCACTGAACTAGATCTAATCTTTTTAATGCCTAGATCATGTAGAGTTATGCGACTGTTGGTTGTGAGCTCTTGGGTTTCAATCCCGGATCGGGCAAAAGTGTTTTTTAGATTATTTTCCTTTGAGAGATTTTGTCTACAATGTGCCGTATAATAATAATAATTTATTTCCAAAAAGTAGATTGTACATGGCATACAGAGTTGTCCTAATATAATTATAGTTATAAAGAAAACCAGTACAGCTTTAATAAAAGGAATCATAGTACTCCCTTTCCTAAACTAGGCAGGAAACCTATCTGTATCTTAGGAAAGGGTATCCATTTTTGATGTCTTAATACGGTTACAACAATATTGGTACGTGCAGTGGGCGAACAATTACTACTTGTATTTTTCTTATTATCCTATCACATAGGACCTTCAAATATCTGATAAAATATAGATGTAACCTTTGGCATATAATTCTCTGTCGAATTTAAAACTTTCTCAGAACATAAAAAAGCAAAAATATTAAAGAATAAAAATTCTTGCAAACCTAATAAAATTTCTTAGCATTTGCTTGAATTAGTAGTCTCTGGGGAAATGAAACAAACGGCAAATGTTTACGAGCTCACGTGCGATCTCTGTCTTACTTACGACGAGCTTGCGTCTGCCGCATTGTTTATATTATGAGATCTAAAGCTTGTGTTTAGAAACAAAATTATCTTAATATTCGCGATCACTGCAGCACCTACTCTGGCCTGTTTCAAGTCCCGACTAAAACGCTGGCTTCTCGAGCAAACTTTTTATGACTATGATGAATTTTTTGATTGTAAAGTACATAACAAGTATTTGACATAATTATTATATTATTTGTAAATTGACATTTAATTATTATTGACATTGTTATTAGTAAGTGTACAAATTTATTTTTATTTGACTAGAACTTTATTGTATTTATTTTTGACTATATTTATTGACATTGTGTTATATTTGACAATATTCTCGGACTTGCTATTTTAAATTCATGGATGTATGTAATTAAAATTGACATAAACTATGCAAAAACCCGACTGCTTAAAAAAAAGAACTGAAAAGATAAAAACAAGTATAGCATTATCTACATTAAATTCCTTTACAACAAATGAAATATGTCAAACTAAATTCTTTATGATGTTGCAGGCGGTGACAAACGAAGTTATATAGTAGTAACAAAGTATTGTTTGTCCCCGCCTGCAACATCATAAAGAATTTAGTTTGACATATTTCATTTGTTGTTAAGGAATTTAATGTAGATAATGCTATACTTGTTTTTATCTTTTCAGTTCTTTTTTTTAAGCAGTCGGGTTTTTTGTTTTTTTAATAATTATTTTTTATTTCACTCTTTTTAGTTCTTTTAACCGACATGTTTTTTTATATCTATTAATTTGTAGAAATCAAATCTCTTTGAGATCAATGAGCTTTAATCGTGAGTTAAACTATCAAATGCAAAAACAATTATTCAAATTCGACCGGCAGTTTCCAAGATTAGCGTGAGCGAACATACAAACTAACTTCCACCCACTTCGGGCTCGCGAGCGTGCCGATATATAAATTGGTAAATTGTGTTTAATCAGTAATATAAATGTGATAAGAAGTATATATTTTTGAAATGGTCTTTTCATGGCCTTTTATTTGATACCCATATTACTATGATGAAAAGAAAATCCATATCTCTCCCCCCTTTTTTTTTCATTTGCCGGCGCCATTTTGAAAATTTATATAGCCTATGTCACTATCACTGTTTTGACGAATTCAACGACACCTCATTTGTCAAAATCCGTCTAGCCGTTTGGGCTGTAGGGCGTGCCAAAGAAATAGACATACATACATACATACATACATACATACGCTCGAAAAACATAACCCTCCTTCTGACGCAGTCGGGTAATAATATAATTGACATCTGAATATTAAAAACATGACATGTAAATTGACTTTATGAAATTAAATGAATATGAATATGAATATTGTTATATTACTTTACAAGCAGACTGGATTCTAATAAACTGTCTCGTAGTTCTAGTGGTTAACGAATACGGCCTCTCACCGCGAAGTCACGGGTTCAATTCTGCGGCAAAAGTGTTATTAAGTATTTTTCCGTTAGGAATTCTTGTCTTAATTGTCTGCACGTGTGGTGTAGTGTTTTAAGTGGTCGCCTCGCCGCTCTCCACTGCACTGGTGTTGTGGGTTCGATCCCCACGTGGGACAAATTTTTGTGTGATTCGCAAAGATTTATTCTGAGACTGGGTGTGCTTGTGTGAGTGAATGTGTGTATTTGGCCTTGTCATTGGGACTATTGGATAGTGTAATTGCTTCTGGCGTTCTATCTAATATAAAAATTACAAATTTATCTTTATCTTTAATAACAGCATGGAGTTTGAAATGTGCTTTGTGGATGGCGATAGGCTCACCCTCGATTCCATACATAGCAGATAAAATGACAGTGTTTTACATCTCTGCTACACCCTGCTGGGTAATATAGGAGGTGTTATGTTTTGTTAAGTATGTTATGTAAATTGATCCCCGCATACGAAATTCAGTTTCAATTTACAGAGTTCATATACAGAAAGCTTAAATAAAATGAATACTTGTGAATGTGATATGTGTAATGTGGTTATGATAAAAAGCATTTCTGAATAGAAATGCATGCTACTGTTGATAATTAAATGTATTGTTCTGAATAAACATAACATAACACCACGCCTATATTACTCAGAAGGGTATGGCAGAGGTGTACAATACCCACATTTCACCTGTTAAGTTTAAGTCCCATGGGAAATGGCGTAAGCCTATCGACATCTACCAGGCACAATTCCAACTCCGTGCTGTTCACAAATAATACTTTGCCCGACCTGGGAATCGAACCCGAAACCTCCCGGTGAAAGGCGCATACGCTAACCACTAGACCATCGAGGCATTGTACTAAATATTATTATAAATTTCAGCAAGTTCAGGGCTTTATTTAAAACTTACGAGCTTTTAATTTATAGGTCAAATGCAACATGCAATTTCTTTTGTACAAAATTACAATGCCTATATTTAGAGAGAAGAAAGCGTAGATCCTTAAATCGGACGCGTGAATAATGTATTCTGCAAAGGATCATTATTTATCCATTCTTTCGGCAAAATACTTAGCACTTCCGAAGATGAGTTTTATAATTGCATTGCAGGCGCGTCGGCACTTCACTTATTAACTGTCGTATACAGACACACACACATAACCTATACTTTTGAAGTATAAGATGGCAACAACCCCATGCAACCCTATTCTATTTTTATTATGCTAGAATAAATGATTTTTCTTTCTTTCTTCTTCTTTCTTGCAACCCCAGGCCAGCTTATACAGCCGCGGCCAACGGTGTATGCGCGGAGTAACTTATATAAGTATGCGAAATGGGAAGATAGCCATAACTACCTAACTCGCAACAGACACAAGCTAGTGGTGGCAAAGTGTAATCTCACAAAAAGCCAAAAGCTTATACATGTCATGGGGCCAAAAGCTTATAACAAAATGCCAGAAATCGTACGCTTAGCGAAGACAGAAAGAATATTTCAAAATAAATTAAAGGCGTGGCTCATCGAGCAACGGCTATATGATTATAAAGAATGGGTGTAAATAATTATTCTTATTATTTTTATTGAATTCAGATATTTTTTATTATATTTTGTACTAGCTGACCCGGCGAACTTCGTACCGCCTTAGCGTAAATTTGATGCACTACTTTATTTTGTATAGCTGACCTATCTTATGTATGCGTACCTATTCAATTTGAACTGAAATCTATAATATCCCCCATATAAAAATGAATACTTTTTTCTTTTTTTTTAATTTTTTTTTGCCGTAACAACCTTGTACAGAGTATTAGAAAACTACAAAAAAAAATATCAGCCAAATCGGTCAAGCCGTTTTCATGCCAAGTCGTGACAACGGAAAACGGGTTTCATTTTTATATATAAGATTGTTAAAGTGTTATCAAAAATAGTAATATTGACTTGTAACGAAAAATTACCAATAAATATGTCTATGTCTATGTCTATGTCTGCTGGAAATGTATAGGTTGATCGGAGGCCGTGTTTTTGTAGATTGTGTTGTCAATTTAACAGCCCTGTAATTTCCATTGCCTACTTTGTAAGTTATTAAGTGTTACATAAAGGTTTCACCAAGCCATCCGTCATTACATCATTAGTCATTACCTGCCCTGCTGCGATATGTTCACGGGATATAATTATACAAATTATTATAATTCTCTCTTCCGACATTGTTGTATGTTGTTTTGACAGAATAAAGTGTATGTTTTCAAAATATACGCGACATTTTAACAGATTACTGCAGAATCCTTCTTGTGATTATATTTTCACGTATTCAAACCTTCACGTAAACGTACTTAGGAAGCATTAATTTTTGTAAAAGCTATATATAGTACTTTATAAACGGAATTATAAATGCGAATATAAATTACTAGTATTCTTGTTAAGCCCCTCCAGCTGAGCTTAATTCGCTTGTGTTAGAAAAAAGTTCACGTCCGTGGTGTAATGGCCGGTATTCGAACCCACGACCTCTCAATCTTTATACCGATGCCTTATCCATTGCGCCACGACCGCTTATAACTTTACTCAAACATCTTATTTTAATTGCTGACTTAACCTAGTTTCATTGAAACTTAGACAGCACTCTAAAAGTTTACTTTGAAAATAGAGTGCTTGCGAGCGAGCTTGTGAATTTACCTGTACATACTTCAGAGTCAAACATTTTTTGTGTAATTCGGTAAGTTTGCATCTGAATTTATGACCAGAACTTACCATTTTTGTGTACAGTCAGGAAAAAAGTCGATATTTTAACATTTTCAACCTTCGCTAAACATTGACCTTCGCAAACTTGTAAATAAGTCTAAATATACGTTCTTCTAGCTAGTAGTAAATAATAGAGTCATTAATCGAATTAATAAATTGTTAACATTTTGGAAACTATTACACAAGTTTAATATTATTAAACAAATACTTTTATATAAGTAAATAGATACTACACGACAGTCATCAACAACAATTTTCACTTTCCATCAGACATATTGCTAGCTTGTTTGCTTACCTTTGTACAAAAACCCAGAAGTTTAGCACAAGCAAAACAGTAATAAAATTCATGACTAAGGTTACGTAAGCTGTTTTCGTTCAATACCAATTCTGTGGGTATACCTGGAGCATAGCTAGGGTTGTCCCTCGTACCTGTCCATAAAGGAATATAATTAAGTTTCGTCCCTTGGTCAGCTGATATAGCAGATATTTCAGGTCACTGAGTTCACCGACACATGCTGTATTTGACAGTTTCGGATACATTACAGCTTCTCTTATGTATAGAGTAAAATTGCGCTAAAATAATACGATTTCAATATTTATTAATGGTTAAATGGAGAATATTTTATGTTTTAATTATCCTGTGGAGCTACGAATCGATAGCTATTTAATTATATTTAGGATGAGCAGCCAGCATTCTGGGCACGATGTCGCCCTTTTACATCGATGTGGAGGAGTTTTTTGATGCTCTATAAAGTTTTGTAAATATCATATTATAAGTTAACAATAACTTATAATATGATATTTACAAAACTTATTATATATTTCTTACTGAACAATATTTACACCTACAAAGGTGTAAATATTGTTAGGTAAGAAATAAATTAACATGTCATTTTTATTTAGGATATAATTATTAAAGTTGTATCTTTATGGCTAGCTTTATTCATACTTTCTATGGCATATTGAGCGCAAAGGATAAAGCGTCGGACTTGCGAGAGTATGCCAGAGGTTGCGGATATGTATCGATAGTAATATTATATAAGCCGGGGCGCTATGAAAATACTAGATCGTTATTTATTTTTATTAAAAACAAACAATAAATGTTTTAAGGTGCCTGCCCTGTAACTTTCGAACATACTTTGTACTTTTCATGGCACATACCATTTGTGGGCGACAGTACCATCAACACTGGTCTGAATCACCCATGAATACTATGTTTTGATGTTACCGCATCATAATCCCCGCGGTAATCCTAACAAAGCCGTAGCGCTGTGCATAACTAGGGAAATTGTAGTGATATTATCTTTTGAACTACACACTATTTTATAGGCAGGTAATAACTGTGATAGCCCAGTCAGCTTTATGTTACTATAGTGATTGCTAGAGTATTCTTGAGTCTCGTATCCGATCCCAAATGGGGTGTTTGGTTGTGAAGACACTGGCAAAATTTTTAGGGATCCCTTTTTTCGCATAATATTTTTTGGCATAACATTTATTTTGGCTAAAATACAATTATGCCAAAAGGATATTGTGCCAAAAAAATCATAATAATAAATATGCGTAAAGTATTTATGGTAAAAGATATACCTAATGCCAAAAAAGTTATTTGCCAAATTAATATTATGCATAACTATTATTATGCCAAATGAAGGTATACCAAGTTAAGATATGCCAAAATAAGTTATGCGAAAAAATAAAGAACCAATGTTTCACATGCATTACATCGCAAAGCTAAAACTGAAAGGCCTGGCCTAATTTTTTTACATAGTATCAATTCTAAGTTACTGCTAAGAAAATCTCTCGAATTGAGATTCGTTTATAAGCATTAAAGGAGGATAATATTGTTTTATAGGCTGCGCCAATTCGACTTATTAGAAAGCGTATCAAATCACCTAATATCGAAGTATAAAACGTGGTTGGAACGCAATACGTTTCACAATGCAATCCATAGAGTCCATTCCCGTGACAAATGAGACACCGCCATGGCAGACAATAACCACAAATTGGTCCCTCGGGCCCTTTTGATTCGCAGCACTTGCACACGAAACAAGTAAACCAGCTTTTACGTCCATTTATGAACTATTTACCACTTTCACTTGACTTCACTGGCAGCATGGCGTTGGAATGCCATGGAGGAAGGGAAAAGGTGGTATGAACTTGTCTGTGATTACTTACTAGGTATTCCATCCTCTTTAAATTATTGCAGATGAGTAAGCAACGCTAGTCTTCGATACACTGCGACGTTGGTATCCTAGTAGACGAAGGGGCTGGGGATAGAGGGAATGAACAGTTGCACTGGAACTTAACGTCATCTTATTTGACTGAGTCAGCTGTTTTAGGGCAATCAATAGAGAAGTGTTAAAAAAGATTTGATTTGTCTAGCAGAACGACGGTGTTGCTAACATAAAGCTTGTACAAGCTTTTTAAACTTGCCGTAAAAAATAGACAGTTTTAACTTACTCTGTTTATTCTTTGGCCTAAAATTTCAGACCGAATCGTTGTCCTTGAGCTCGATTGGAGCTAGTTACCGATGCAGATAGGTCGGCTCAAGCTGTAATGTCAAGGTTCTCGGGAGCGTTTAATTATTCCAATATTTTTATTGCATATTGGTTATACACTAACTGACTTTATCCCATGGAAGATAGCGCAAACAATGTAAATTAATAAGCAATGATTTCAATAAGCATTCATTCAATGCATAATCTTGTCATAATAAGTTACTGGCTTCAATTGTATTGGGGTTTAAAATGTTAACAGCTTAGTTCCTTCCGATCAAATCGTTTCGTTTTTATGTATAATACACTTAATGTATTCTAAAACGTGACGAATGCGTGCGATTATTCAGCGGTACAAATTAACTTGGTGATTAGATCGCTATTCTTAGTTCGATTAGCTGGTTATGCCGCAGTAACGTTTTGGCAAGGTGGGTCGGCGAGCGCACTGCAAGGTCGATGCGCCTAGCCCGGCCGTGGCCAGTTCTTGAAATGCCTATATTAAACGTGCCTAAGAATGTATGCAGTTTTCTTTTTTAATTTGACCTCGGGCTGGTTTTATTACCTATAGGTTCAAGTAACGTGCAAAGGTCAATATCACTTTGATGTATGTTCATGCACAGAAAGCAGAGGACTTAGGTATAAACTAAAGAAGGGTCTTAAAAAGTTGTTGCTTGACGACAAGAAAGCATAGCTTAATTTAGTAACTATATTAGGGATATATGTAAAATACAAAAAATGACAAATCTTTGTGTGCTCATAACATGGGGGTTTGTCTTAGTCTGGTTGTTTCTATGTATAATATGTATGTATTTACAAAAGAAAAGTATATATGTATTAGTATCAGTTATTCTAGTACCCATAGTACAAGCTCTGCTTAGTTTGGGACTAGATGGCGTTGTGTGTGAGTTGTGAAATATTTATTTATTTATTTATAAAAAATTGTTAATGTTAAAATTCATACATATTAACATAGGATAGGTAGGTTATTTTAATACTTAAAGAGCACATCTCGCCTATTAACTACTGTGTTTGGCAAGAAAAACCATCAAACTGTGTAAATGTAACTTACCATAAATAAATAAATAAAAAAACCGGCCAAGTGCGAGTCAGACTCGCGCACCGAGGGTTCCGTACAAACCTGTAGGTATATAAGTAAAAGTTATGGTATTTTTATTGCTAAATGAAGGTCTGAGAATCGGCCAAAATCTATTTTTTTATTTTTTTTTGTTAATCGCATAACAACGTTTGCTGGGTCAGCAAGTCTAATATATAAAATTCTCGTGTTGCGGTGTTTGTTTCCAAACTCCTCCGAAACGGCTGAACCGATTTGCATGAAATTTTGTGTGCATATCGGGTAGGTCTGAGAATCGGCCAACATCTGTTTTTTTTTTTTAATCGCTGAACAACGTTTGCTGGGTCAGCTAGTAAGTTTATGATTATTAAAAAAAATATACTATGTGATGTAACTAAAAATTTAAGATTTTCGGAATTTTTCCTATATGTGTACTTTATAACGTTGCTTCATGCCAAATTTCAAGATTCCAGGTCGTCTGGAAGTATCCTTTAGGTTTTGATTCCCTTGCGAGTAGTTGCGAGTTTCAAAATATGCGGCTTTAATTGCTGTATCTTTTGATTGCGTTGACGTAGAAGTTTGATTTGTTACAGCTTAAAGATATTATAGACTTGAGTATTTGTTAAGAATTTCAATATAATACCACTACGCGTTCATGAGTAAAGGGGTAATAAGTTTAAAATTATTAAAAATATTTTTATTATATGATGTAACTAAAAATTTATGCTTTTCGCAATTTTTCCTTTGTTTGTGTTATAAGACGTTGCTTCGTACCAAATTTCAAGATTCTGAGTTCACGGGAAGTACCCTGTAGGTTTTGATTCCCTTGCGAGTGTCGAAAATTTGCGGCATAAACGGGAGTATCTTTTGATCGCGTTGACTTAGAAGTTTGATTTTTTCACAGCTCCAAGAGACCATAGACTTGAGTATTTGATATGAATTTCAGCTTGATACCTCCACGCGTTCCTGAGAAAAAAGGTCTTGACAGACAGACAGACAGACGGACAACAAAGTGATCCTATAAGGGTTCCGTTTTTACCTTTTGAGGTACGGAACCCTAAAAAGGACAAGAGTTCGTTTGTGGAATGCTACCTATACAAGTTAGACGTGCCAAATCCCTACCAGAATTCAAAAAATTAGTTAAGGAGCACTATTTGTTACAAAATTGATTTATTATAGACTCGTTATTGCGTCCTTCGTACATTCCTGCCCACTAAATATTTATTTATGTATAAGTATATTATATTATATTTATTTATGTAATATGTATATAAGTATTTTATATATATATTATTATAATATTCATGTATAAATATATTATTATAATTATGTAGGTATATTTGTACAATGTAGTACAAGTTAGTAGATTTAAGGAGTAAATATCTATTTTTATTGTTTCTCTTTCGTTCTGTATGGTATGCCATGGCTATAAATGATGTCCTATATTTTTTGTCCATTTAGGTTGTCTGGAAGAGATTGCTTTTAGCGATAAGACCGCCGATTGTGCAACATTGTCTTTGTATTTTCATAACTGTATTTTTTTAGTGGTGTACAATAAAGAATATTTATTATTATTATTATTAAGAGTGGTTGGCGTTTTATGTTTTGCCTGTCAATGTGAAAAGGCGGCTTCATATATCTGCACATATTATTATGCTGTTAAGTAATGAATCAATCGGTCTGTCATTGAGACTAATACTAACAAAAGTAGTAGGTATACGAAACAAGTAAAAATACGAGAATTCAATCTTATTTTTCAATCTCGTCATATTCTGTTCAATAAATTAACTTATTTTAAACAGGTATATTTAAAATTTCCTAATAAACAAACAACAAAATGAACCAACATTGGAGACAAACCACATTTAGACTGCGGAGTCTGCGTCTCCCTCGGGAGCCATTGACCCACTTATGTAGCAATTGTAGCAAGCCCAAACGCCGTATTTGGACAATTGACTCACTTATTTATGTAGCAAACAGCCTCGTTGGTCTAGGTTAACGTATGCCGCCTCACACCGAGGTCTCAGGTTCGATGCCTGGCTCAGGCTAAAGTGTCATTTGGGATTATTCTGTCAGGAAATTCTCAATAGCAGCACCAAGTTAGAATTGTGCTCGGTAAATGGTGATAAGCTCACCCCC
The DNA here is from genome assembly GCA_905147285.1 of Hypena proboscidalis. Lineage (NCBI taxonomy): Eukaryota > Metazoa > Arthropoda > Insecta > Lepidoptera > Erebidae > Hypena > Hypena proboscidalis. Next base: position 8,570,593 of record LR990130.1, read on the forward strand.
TATCATTAGGTCCCATGTGATAAGGGGTGACCTTACCATACAACATAGCAGGTGAAATATGGGTCTTATAAATTTCTGCCTCATCCTTCCGGGTATTATAGGCATAATGCTATTTTATGTTATGTTATTTATGCAGCAAGTGTAGCAAGAACATTGGTTGTTGCAGGTGGCGGGCGCGCTGGAGCTCTCGGACCACGCCAACACGCAGCAGATATTGGCGCAAGTACAAAACTCCGTGAGTACCTATTCACCCTATTTCTTTTATTTATTGCCTTCGTCCGGTCTCTTTACAGAGAAGGTATGCTTCTAGAAAATAAGGTTTATTTTTCATTAACAACTTTAAGTACTAAAGGGGCCGTTCAAGTATTACGTAAGCACTATGGGGGGGTGGGGGGGTCTTTGTTTTGCTTATTTTAGATGACGGGGGGGTAGGGGAGTCTAGATGATGATTACGTCATCGGTAGTTATTTACTTTTTTACACGAATGGCAACCCTCACATTGTCTATGCTTGAAAACGAAACGCATTTTTGGGGATTCCCGCACGCATACGTTTAGGCACTCGCTTTAGAACCGATTCGGGGAATTACCGCGCGCTCTGTTCACTTGTCTAAATTTCTTCTCGTCAGTATATTGTTTTGTTTGGATACTATAGCGAGTAGACGTACGTGTTGTACCTAAGCATAACAAAGCAACTTAACATTTGTGTTACCGTTGATTCGAAATCCGAAAAATGTTTACGTAAGCATGGGGGGAGGGGGTAAAAGCTTTGCTTACTTTTGCTGACAAGGGGGATGGGGGGGTAAATAATTGTAATAAATCTGCTTACGTAATATTTGAACGGCCCCAAATAGGAAAGTATGTGTTTGTGCCCTGGAAACTGAATATAAAGATATAAAAGGAAATAATGATCTGAAGGGATTATCCATATGCACGGCTATCTATCCAAAAGCTCAGACTGGACTAGATCACCAAGACCGCTAATTGCTTAGCTTGATAAAGGTACTGACAATAAGCAAGTATTGATGAAGAAAATGTTGCATTAAGATTTCGATATTAGGCCTTCAAAATGTTCTGAGAAAATATTTTTTTGTTTGTTTGTTTTTTTGTACCCAATAATCTGCAAATTTACTGGACCCATCTTATTGAAATTTTTTGTGGCGATAGTTAAAGATTTAAGGAATAATAATATAAGCGAAGCCGCCTGTAGAAGCTAGTACAGTATAATTTTTAATGAAAAAGAAATAAAAACAAACAATAATTTGAGTGTACGTAAAACATAGTCTCATTGGTATTTTAAATTATAAAACAAATTTAAGGTAGTACGGCAGCTTTTTGATTCACCGCACGCATGTCTGAACACTGAACAGAAACCGCACTTCCTTACTCCAAAACAGATTCGTGGTTATGACAGCGTTTATCATAAAAACATCTTATCAGCCCTATTGAATTTTACAGCCGTAGTAATATTAAAATGATATCGCTTATGTCGTCAATTGGCCCCTCTTATGGCAACATATACGATAATTGCTGGAAATACGTACTAAATGAATTCACCGTAATTATTTTCGGAGGTACCATCAAAGAGATCATTAACTTTCGCGATGCAGCATCGACAATCGCCGTATCGCGATGATACGAGCTGCGAGATATGGTTGATATAAGGGCCTCTTTGGATAAATTGCTGATATTACTCCCCATTATGATTATGGGACGTGAACAAGAAAGTGGCACGACCTGCGACGGGTCAGAGCGTGGCTCACGCCGCCATTACGCTCGTTTTCACGCCATTTGCCAGATTTTCGGTGCAGAAAACATGCGCTGTTGTGTGTATTATTATGTGCTGGGCTACAAGGAGTTAATGTTCAGTGTGCTCTGTGAAAATTAGCTGTGCTAAAAGCAAAACAGCTGTATTTAAATATGGAACACGGTTATTCCATTTCGTGAAAGTTGTCAATGTTTTAGTGAGACAGTTCTTGAGTGCAAAGGATGTTACTGCTAGTGAAGCATGAGAATCTCAAAGCAAGGGTTTTTTAAAAGCTCTAACCGACAAACCAAACATGAGCAAGTCCAACGCTACATTCCCGACGCATTCCTCTTCCTGTTTGATTTTCGTACAAACACCAACGGCCATTAAAAGCACGTATTTAAGGATTAACTTTGAATTCATGGGGCACTTAAAACCGAACAAAATGGTTATTTGAATGTAATAAATCAGGCGACAATAGTTAAATAGTATTTTTAATGATGCTTAATAAAAATAGACGTAAATAGGTACATTTAGTTCTTCGTAGGTCATTTTCATAAAATCTTTATGTCGGAATGTGAGAGTTTTCGTTATGGTTTTTATAATAATTAAAAAAAGTGATTTTTATAGTGAGTCATTTTAAGGATAAAAATAGAAGCTCATTCTCAACATAGACCAGAGTATTGAGTTATATTCGTATTTAGCAACAATACTACGAATATTCCTCAACATATCATAGCAAAACAGCATGCCTAAAATTACCAAGGGTGTGGCAGAGGTGTCCAGCACCCACATTTCACCTGTCATGTTTAGGCCCCATGGGATAGGGCGTGAGCCTATCGTCATCCACGGGGCCCAATTCCAACTCCGTGCTGCTATTGTGAATTTCCTGATGAACACTTTGCCTAAACCCACTAGACCTTCGAGGCAGTTATTAACGAATATTCCTTATAAATAAATATTTACTTATTACATCAAATTTTCACATAAGCACTCAAATAATTGGAAAGAGCTCAAGCGGAAAATCACAGCACTATGACGTTATGGTAATACTGACAATTTAATTAAAATATTAATACCGTCATAAGTCATAAGCTCACCAGTTATCAATTAATTAACATGTTTACTATGTTTATTCACCTAATGAACTAAGTAATAAAGTTGGTAATCGCCGTGATAGTGGAATAAAACATCATCTAGTCATAGAAATATATACTATAGAAATGGCTTGTCCGAACAAATTGCCCTTCAAATTTGACATTATGAATAGCAGGATCAGTAACGCCATCTGCATTGAACTACCATGTGACAATTCATAACAAATACTTTTTTAAATTACCAAAAATATTCTCTTGAACGCCCGCGGCATAGTTCAACTAAGCGCAGTTGCGCAGTTCCAAAGTCATTCACGATTAAGGAATATGGCGTCGGAACGAAAAATTTTAGCAAATAAAATTGATAAAATAATGTAAAGAGGTGGATATAATAAGATATTTGTGACTTACCGGTGATATGTAATACCATAATCTTTTTTGTTATGTTTAATTTGGTAGTTCGCACAACTTTTCAGTGCACAATTAGGCATTTTGTCGTGTTTGACCGCTCACGGAGGCAGCCAACCACAGACAATTTCACTACGCGCTTTTTGTAGTCTGATTGACTCCAAAAAGGTTCAGTTCATTTATCGCGCGTTAGCCGTGTCCTTACTTTATACGTCAATGCATCTAGTATATATAACTGTCACTTAAGCCGGATCTTTGCTCACAGGGAGGATTAGGGCCATCCATAGTCACAGAATAGTGCTAATAGTGCTCATATTCTCTATGCTTGTTAAGAGGGCTTAATGCACTTACACACGGGCTGTTTATAACGAAGATAGACGACCATGTGTAGGTAGGCCCCTTTTCAGTTGTTACATTCTGATTTAATAGTACATAGATCATGACGAGTTTACTGACTATAGTAAAAATTACAATAAGCACAGACCAATACTAATATTACTTACTTTTTGCCGGGTTTTTAAAATAATCAAAAATATTGATTAATTTCGCAGAAAAATGTTGATTACTTTTATTTATGAATAAAACTAAAAACTCTAAACGGAGTTTTAGCAAGATAAATATCTTGTTCTCTCAGTTTATAGTTTTTACTTTAACGGTTAATTTTGTAATGCACTTATTTTTACTTTATATGGCCATGGGGATTGATATATTTTTTTAAACGTGCTAAGTAATTTAAAAACCATTAGGTCTCCAATCGAATTCCTGTAGTTCAAATGAAAAATTGCCATATTTGCTTATATTTTTGAAGAAATATGATTGACTTTTGTTTCACCTTCCTTGACGCCATCATAAGAGGAATATCGTCAAAACAAGCCATGGTCTGCCTTAAAAAAAAATCTGTCATTTCACCTGTCTGTCTTTGATGTCACTCGTGCTAATTGTAAACATAAACAAACAAATTTAAGTTTAAGTTATAATTATTAACCATGGAATATAGAAAATGTTTTGTACCGACCTTCTGTTATTGCAGTCAAATTATGCCTATTGTTTATTGCTAATATTCAATCAACATAATATTTTCAAGTTTCTCGAATCTGCTTCGACAAAGTTGTCGTATTTGATGAACCGGCCATCATTTCTAATATTGTAATGATGCTATGAAGTTAAGATAATTAGGAATAAACTCAGGTTTTCGTCAAAACAGTCCGCTTATTAACGTTGAGAGAATGTGTTCATGGAATGTCAAACTGACGTATAACTTTTTTTAAACCTTGTTGGACCATAGTGCGGGCTGATGACGTCATCATCGGATACGTCTATTCCGATGATGACGTCATCAGACAAAAATCTTTTAAACCAAATATAAAATAAACTAGCTATTCGATAACCGAAATATTCAAATTAGTTTCTTAAAATGCTCTATTTTGACTAACAATCATATAAAACAACCAGGTTAGATTTTGTGATGAATGCCCATTGTTAACGACATGGTTTACCATGAAAATTGAAATATACAGATTTGAGATTTCATCGTTAATAAAACAAAGAAACAATCCAGTTTTAAATCATGTTTAATTTACAACAAGGTGATATGAAATAGGTCCGAGAAATGTCAATATTTTATGACAAAATAAATGGCACATCGAGTGAGCAATTCAAAATCGTTTTATCTGCCAATGGCGCATTAAACGCAAGTGAAATAAATCGGCCTCGGAGGACCAGCTCTTGAAATCAATTAACTATTATTTGCTGTTTGATAATGAAATATTTGCTCTGTATGGTGAACAACAAAAGTGGATTAATACTATAAAATATTTATGTTTGAGCTGTCAAACATTTTGATTTTCAAAACCTTACCTCGTATAGGTAGGTGCGTTCGTTCAGTAATAAATCACAAATTTAATTATCATCTGATCTTATAACTATAAAAAAATTGAGACCAGGCGCGTTTGATAATTGCATTTGTGTAAGGCCCTTTGTTGCTGACCGTACGTAAATGTTAATTAACTTTAAACTCTAAGGGCCTTATCATACTAGCGGATTGCGAGCGGATTCAAAGCGGAACGGGCGCGCAACGGATTCGTTGCGGGCGCGCAACGAACACGCCGCGCATTCGCAGCGAATTCGCTGCGGACGCGCGGCGTGGACGCCATTTTGTACTGTCTCGTACAAACGCCAGTCAACCAACTTAATACAATTTTTTTTTCAAATGTTAAATTATTTTGCATCATATCATAACGGATTCTTGCGGGATTTTATCTTGCTTAAATATTTTATGTTTGTTTTATGGTAGGTAGGAACGAAATTATTTAGGATTATTTTTTAATCGTTTGCAAAATAACACAAATTAGTCGCTCTCTTCCATTCGATTAATTGATAATGGATCTTCCCAAATTTGTCGATGCTTTCGTTTTCGTCACCGGCGTTTCCAAAGTAACAAAGCCAACAGCAGTGTTTCCTCGTCGGAATCAATTTTGTTACTGAGTGTATTGTACGTCGTCAATTCGCTACAAACACGCGACGAAAACGTAGCGAATTCGCCGCGCATCCGCGACGTCTCCGCTGCGCAGCCGCTGCGTGTTCGCGACGCATTCGCTGCGCGCCCGCTCCGCTTTGAATCCGCTCGCAATCCGCTAGTATGATAAGGCACTAAGAGTTAAGTTATGGCTTCAGTAGGTATATTTATTTTAACTGGAATGTGCAGTTTATGCAACTACCCTCATTTATATTTTATAATTCAATTTACTATTTGGTAGGAGTACATGTATACCGCTTTGTAATCGAATATAATAGAAACTACGCCAAGCGCCACGCTAGTTAATTAATCCTTTATTAATTTCACTATGATTAAATTTACGGTAAAGTGAATCGTTTCCATCTGTTATGGGGTAAACAAATAATGGTTAAGGTATACATAACCAAATACGATATACATGGGTGTCATACTATAACACTTAATATTGCCCTTGATTTTATAATTACACATTTTTCATCATAATATTCGTATTTTTTATTACTCGTATTCAAATTGAGATTTGGTGCGAAACTCATCTGTGAATTGTCAAATCCGTTGTTTAATATTTCAAAGCCGTATGGGACGCCGTCATTTCAGCCAGAGCAGCTGTAAATCAGCCAGTCATATGAAATTATTTCCCAATCTCACAACTCATAATTTGGTTAAAGTGCGCATACATTTAATGTTACTGACATGTGTCAAACACAACGAGCTAACATTTACTATTTTAGGACATTGTTTATACCAACAGCGGAAGCAGTTTCTACATTTCATACGCAATTGACTACCAAAGCTGAAATTACACGCGTATAATCATCGCCGGCATCGCCGCTTTATCGTACAGCCTGTTGGTCAAGTAATGATAATACTTAATCTGCCCGGTAATTAGGTGCTGATAAATAACTTTGCATAAGAGCAGGCGGTTGCATAATGGGAAAGAGAATCAGTGGTGATGACGTGCGATTATAACTTTATTAAGGAGGTTTAATGGGTACTGATGGTGATGAACGTCCAGGGCTCGGGGGAGGGTTCAAGTGGGTCTCGGAGACTGCGAAGGTGACGTTGTGGCTGCGGCACTCGACGGGAGCGTCGCCGTGCTGGGCATGGCGTGCCGCGGACAGTGCGCGACGCGAGCGCGGGCCGACCGCACACCGCCTCCACCCACTCAAATGCGCTACTGACAACACCGCATAACACGCGAGTTCATGGCGCCAAAAAGTAAACGAGATTTTTTTTTAATCTCTCATTACAGTGTAAAGTGATGACTATTTTCTTTAGATCAAAGAGAATTTGCTCAACCTTCACGGTGTTTTGTGACTGGCCTAAATAGCAATGAGTTAGGCGAAAGTGATAACGTTATCAAAACAACTCGACGACACGCCGTGTTTCCCGCTGGCATAAGATGAAGCTATTCAAGAGGAAGCTGTCGTTCAGCGCAGATAAACAGAAACAGGTTCCCCGCGCAGACGACCCCTTTGAGCACGAGGTACTTAATAGACCCATGTCTCATGCCTTTACACCATGCAGATATCGCGCCACGGTGCAAACGTGCACTTAGATATATTTATCGCTGACATCATAACTTACCAGCGAGATCCACATATAATAATTTTGCTGTGTGTCTTGATTTTGTTCTGTTTCTTTTGTAACAAAAATGTTTTTAACTTCAATACAATATGCCTCATTCTTGTTGATAACGATAGTGAACCGGAAGCCTTGAGCGAAACATGCGTCGGCTTCCAATCTGTTTAATATTAGATGGTCAATAAATTGATAAGCGTTACGGTCGTGTTTTTCTAGACTAGAAGTTGGTACATGTTTTGCAAAGTAAATTGAAAGGCAAGGTTATCTTATCAGACGGAGGCCGCGCTGTACTGCTCCGGCGCGTTAGCCACTTACGATTCAATTCTGCGAATCGAAATATACGACTTCTACCATCGACCTGAACTACACTGCGATACGCAGACCCTTTCATAGATACTTATTGATGAATGATATCAAATGATATCGAATAAATCCGCCGATAGCGGCCTCTATATTAATAACTTCAATCAGCTTTGAGTAAAATTGCTCACCTTTGATCGAGGCTAGGACGCATAACATCATCAAGAGCATCATTAAGTCACGGCTAAAATAAACAAGCAGGAAGGCTCTATGCATAATTAATACGTAATGTTTTCGCAAAGAGACGATAAATTATAATGAAGACAGATTTTGCGAAGTTGTAAGCGCAAGCGCAGTCATTGACTGGGAAATAACAACAAAATCATCGACCATGAAAAATGTATAGTTAATTCGTCTGTTTTTCGTATTGTTATCTTTGATCTTTGTAATGCTAATGCTATACCTACCCAATGGACATGTTTTGATGATCTCGCGAGTATGATGGCTACACTACAAGTTATTTATACAGATGTTTAAATTGCGTCAATGTCAGACGAATAAAACAAGACATAGGAACGCTGCAAATGTACTTTAGATGTACGATTGTGAAGAGGAGATTAATGTGTATTGTACACGAGTGCAGCCTGGTGATGTGGCCAGTTGGTGGTGGATTTTGGTATTCGAATATAAACATCGATACTCCCTTCGAACTGTCGATTTAGCACTGGAAATCATGAACTTAATTGAGTATTCTTATTCTATAATAATTGAGAATTGCATCGATTTGCTAATTCCGACGTATACTGCGGTATGCTACGTATGCTACACCCCAAAACGAGCAGTAAGTAAGTGATAATAGTAACCCATTTAGGAGGCTGGTGTTTCTTTTAGAGTGAACAATTGGTTGGCTGTTTTCCATACAAAGGTAATGTGGGTTAATCTTTAAATTACAGTTGTTAAAGCCACTCGTAGTCCACTGCTGGACATAGGAGATAAGAGTCTCATGATTCCACTCAATAATTGAAGTTTTTAGTATACTTGAATCCTGTATGTATTCAAAATATTCGAATACTTCTGACTCGCTACACCCCTACGAGTGGTGCTAACCGTGCATGGGATAGGAAGTAAGCTGGAACGTTTTAATGGGCTCCGTCCGACCTGCAGGGTCGAAGATGGCATAATGGATAAAAAGAACTGCACTAGCTAGGCGTGCGCTATATATGCTGGGGTCGAAGATGCTTTGGATAAAAGTAGTGCACTGGTACTAGAGGTGCACTGTAGCGCATATAGTACTTAATGCGCTACAGTGCAATCTGCGCACGTAATCGCACTGCTAATGTGCTCCGACTTATTTGTCCTTGGCCTGGCGTCTGCATGATAGCGCACTTACGTAATATACCCACCTAAATGTTTACCTATTTTCTATCTAGGTGTTACTGTGTATATATGCGAACAATAACAGTGTTAATTGAAGAGTATGTTCTTGGATATTACTTGTCTGATAAAATTGTACGAACATTATATTGGCCTAAACTATAAAAAAATAGGTTCCCAATAAAAACTCACTATTAATCAATTTCTTACTTATGACGAAATAAATAACTTACGGGAAAATGTCACGGCCGTGGAATTCTCATAATCTTAATTTGGAATTCCAATAATGAAAAACCCAGGATTTCACTATTGGTTCATGATTATACCTACGTTTCAATTTACGATAAGCAAATCGATACTATACAACAGCAGTGAAATGTGTCACGCCACTATATATCCACAAAGGGTATTTAATTTGATTTATTGATTCAATTATATCTCTACTAATTATAAAGAGGAAAGATTTTTTATTTTGTTTGTTTGATTCTACTCAAAAATAATCGAAACTACTGGACTAATCTTAACAAAAATTGGTGTGGAGATAGTTGAAGACCCAGAAACAATATAATATTAAGCTACTTTTTATCTATGTACCACGCGAGCGAAGCCGCGCGTAGAAGCTAGTATTTGTACAAAACAAGAACTATTGGAAATATTCAAAACCGGCCAAGTGCGTGTCGGGCCACGCGCAGTAGGGTTCCGTAGCTAGTCGTAACAACATATTTCGACTTAAAAGGGATTTACTATCTGTATTAAACAAGTAACATCTTCATACAAGTCATTACTTTCAAAGGTTTTTGTAATTTGCACGAATTATTATAAGTAACTGCATTTTACACTTTGGACCCCAATTACTCTAAAACTAATTAAGTTAAAGTAACCGTTATAGTTTTCATGAAAAGTTTATTACATATACTACCACCGTGATTTTTTTCAGATTTTTTAAGCTATCGGTTTAGCTTTTAGAGGGGGGTGGGAATCTGACATTTCGGACCCCTATTCCTCTTGAACTAATGAAGTGAACTTATCCGCTATAGTTTTCCTTTAAAGTTCATTACATGTACTACTGACACAATTTTTTTCAGATTTTGGGATAGTAGAGTAGAGTAGTTTAGCTTTTAGAGGGGAGGGACGCTCTATTCGAACAAAAATTTGCTCTTTAAAGTTAATTATCTCGCAAACGGATCTCTAAATCAAAAAACTGTCTTAGCAACCTCTAAACGTTTTTAAAAGTCCTATCTAACAATACCCCACACTATGGGGTAGGCGACAAAAAAAAAAAAAAACCCTACTTTACATGTAGGGGAGCTACCCGAAAAAAAAATATTTTTCCAAATTTTATTCTACGACTTTCTTTGTATAGTTAACATACATGTTTATGCAAAATTTCTAGCACCAACGGTTTCGTCGCTATGCCTTGGACAGACGGACGGACAGACGGACATGGCGAAACTATAAGGGTTCCTTGTAGGTACTACGGAACCCTAAAAAAATAGATTAAGTTTCATTGAAAAAGTTAAATTCAAAATTGCTTGGAAATGCTACATATATATTCTCTTAGCCTTTAAAGACTTATGAAGAGCAAATAAATTAGTGTAATCTTTTCAGAATAAAGTCTAAGTATTAATATAGATAAAACAAGTAAATCTAGTGTCCATACATTCATAGTGATCGATTAACCTCCATCTTTTGTAGGAACAGTTCTACAAAACATTTACATGTAATAACCTGTATTAAGATTTACATAATATAGACCTCAATATACTGTATCTTTTCGCAAATTCCTTTTTTATATTATTATTTTATACTAGCTGACCCGGCGAACTTCGTACCGCCTAATTATTGGAGGCATATTTAGTAAGTCACAAACACACGACACAATACTTTTTTAATTTTATTGAAATTTGTTGCTTTTAGATTTTTAGGAATATTAAAGAATTATAGTATAGATGCACAGTAAAGAGACGTTTACATTTCAAGTGTCATTTTACCATAGACAATTTTTTTTTGAGTGAATACTGACAAATATTTACACTATATCTATCGACGACCGGATGGCGGAGTGGGTAGTGTACCTGCCTGCGACGCCGAGGTTGTGGGTTCGATTCCCACTTAAGACAAATCTTTGTGTGCATGAACATGGGGGTTTGTCTTAGTCTGGGTATTTTTCTATGTATAATAAGTATGTATTTACAAAAGAAAAGTATATATGTAGTAGTATCAGTTATTCTAGTACCCATAGTACAAGCTCTGCTTAGTTTGGGACTAGATGGCGTTGTGTGTAAGTTGTGAGATATTTATTTATTTATATTTAACTACATCTGTCCTTTTTTTTTTGACGGTGGCCATGGTTAAGAAAAGAAGAAGAACTACATCTCATTGACTACATAAAAAAAGGCAGGACTGAGTCTCTTGAAACACTTACTGAAGCACCCATAGTAAGTCACACGTACACACAGAACACACACATTGACACAATAGTAAGTCAATCGCCCGCCATTACGCTTTGGACTGTGCTGTTGCTCGGATGTTCAAGTAAAATAATTATAAATGCCGTCTTGTGTTGTGAAAAGCTGCTGAAACCATAGCGCCTCGACAAAAAAAAACCAGGGGATCACTTTTCATAGGTAAGCAAGTAATATATTCAGCTTATTGCCGAAATTATACTGTTTTCGTAAAAAATTAAAATGAATTGTTGTTCGTTAGTCTGATTATAACTCGAGAACGGCTGGGCCGATTGAGCTGATTTTGGTTTTAAAATGTTTGTCGTAGTCCAGGGTAGGTCTAAACGGTGAGCAAATAAGGAAAAATTGCGAGTAAGATAGAGTAAGACGACAATTCCATTTTCCCATATAAAAGTTGACCACTTACTTTCTGTCAAACATTTGACGGTATTTGTACTCTCAGTTCCACTCGAATTGAAGAACGCATTAAAACAAGACTTTTGAATCGACAACATAATATCAACTTTGCTCATAACATCGTGTATTTAAATTTCAAAATATAAAAATAATTAATGTGTTGACATGTTTGATGGGTGCCAACCTTACAGTGTTACCAACTCTCAAAAATATTCCGAACGTTCCATTGTTTTGTCATTTCATGTAAAAAAAACCCGTGTATCCGAACGTTCCATTGTTTTGTCCATAGATTTAAAGACTTTTTGCTGCGCTCCTACTTTAACATCCTTGGTTTTGTCATCTCATGTTAAAAAAAGAAACATTTAATTGGAGAAATACTGAAATTAATTAATAATTTAATACAACCTGGACAGTTATTATTTTTGTTCTGCCGTTCCATCCACTTTTTACAAAAGGGACAATGCATTTTAAGGAGTTGAGGGATATATAGCTTCACTATAACTTCTGGAAAATAGTTTTAAAATATCAACAATTTAAATATTATAGTTGTTTGAATTCTTTATTTTCTCGATAACAGATGTAGTTCTTCTTCTTTTCTTAACCATGGCCACCGTCAAAAAAAAAGGACAGATGTAGTTTGATAGTTATAGTGTAAATATTTGTCAGTATTCACTCAAAAAAAAATTGTCTATGGTAAAATGTCACTTGAAATCTTCTTCGTCGTGTCGATGGCTAAGTCAAATTTTATTTTGGCTTGCCATCGTGGTGAAAGGATTAGCCAATTCGCTTTGGAGAACTCGCGAATTGCCCAGGGTGCGCTGGACGTAGGAAATCGTTGTGTACGTCACTCGGGGAGGCTCCTTTCATGCACTTGAAATGTAAAACGTCTCTTTGCTGTGCATCTATACTATAATTCTTTAATATTCCTAAAAATCTAAAAGCAACACATTTCAATAAAATTAAAAAAGTATTGTGTTGTGTGTTTGTGACTTACTAAATTAATATGCCTCCAATAATTAGGCGGTACGAAGTTCGCCGGGTCAGCTAGTAATAAATAAATACTTTAATATGGTGAATAAAAGTGTAAGAAGTTAACATAGGCGAGTTTGTTGATTACGTTGTCAAAAACGCATTTTCGCTTATTGATAATTATGATCACATATTAATTAAGCTTATTTATTTTAGCCATTGAATAATCACACCTGAGACTGCGGGACTTTTATACCACCCAATAAGTTTTTAGAGATATGTGTTGATAAATATATGTATAATATAAGATTGGTTAATAGTAATAATCTCCATAGACAATGGTTTTCATTTATATTACTAAAAAAATCAAAAAATAGACAGAGATGAATACTTTCTTTATGTTTAATTTAAACTTTAACTTTACATTATTTAATATATATAATTAAGTAGACCATTTCCATTTAATTTCTAACGATACTTATATTAATAACTTCATTTACTTTCAACATTCATTAGCTTAGTTTTTATACTGTACGTAAATACTTTCATTCTTATTCAAATAGTTTTTTTCTTAATTACCATCGATCAGTGCAGCCTTCCTTGTATGTAACAGCGTGGGTCGCTACCGAGTCACTTAAAAATGCTAACCATTTCTAATGCCCACGTACACGAGGCTATATATATCAAGCTATACATGTTTAGTGTAAGCTGGTCTCGCATTGCACGGGAAGCCTCTACAATCCGAGACCAGCTTGTACTGGAAATGTATAGATAGATGTGAAGCCGTGAGTACTTATGTATTTAATACTACTTACGATTTCTCCGAAGAAAGAAGTCAAGCAAACATTTGTTCAAGTGTACCAATACTTGGAACTGCCAATGCAATTTGATGAATTGCTTCTTTTATAAGCAGCTGCTGTTTTTATTCATAACTAAACTGATTTAGTGCATTTTAACTTTGGCCACATGCCAATATTGTTTAAAATTCTTGAAGACATTGTGCCACTTCCTTGATTTGTTATCAAAATCGAATGTGTTTGGATAAAAATGACATTTATTTATTTTACTAGTACTACTAGACGTAATACATAGAAAAGAACATATAGAGAATGTCCAAAAGCGCTTCATTAAATATCTATGTTTCCACTTAAAGATCCCGTATCATTCTGGTCACTACTTATTATTATGTAAAAAATTTCATTTATTACCACTTCAAAATCGTCGTCAGATATCAGATTATACGTTAATTTTAAAAATCTTAAACTGTAATATTGACAGTCCTGAGTTATTGTCCAATTTTTTCTTAAATGTACCAAACAAATCAACACGTTCTTATATTCCATTGCGGATTCCAGATGCTTCAACTAATTACAGGCAAAATAGTTGCGTTGTGCGTGCGAGCAGATACTTTAATAAAGTGAGTAAGCAGTTCGATATCGATCCATTTGCAATAAGTTTGTCTGCGGCAAGAAGACGGTTGAGTCTCGAATTCTTTAAATGAGCGGAGTATCATATTTCTTATTTTATTATGTTGTGTTATATTTCTATTTTATTTTTATTTTAGTTTCTTCATTTAAATCGCGCCCTAATTATAAGGTTATGAGCAAGCGATGTTTGCATTAGTTTTGTTCGCACCAAATTTTTATATGCAGTCACTAGAAGCGAAAACTTGTTATTGGCTTTATGGTTCCTAAACTTATTGTTATTTAAGTAATACTAGCTGTAAGTTTTCCATATGATAAATAAATAAATAAATAAAAAATAAATAAATATAATTACTGTACTGATACATAAAAGTAGGTACATGCAATACAATACTACACACGACAAAAACAATGCAATAAATAACAACAATGGCTAAACTCTATCCAAGGTTTCACAAAATGATAAAATTAGATATAGAGTTGATAACGATTCCGCTAAAATTGACGTGAAAAAGGACACTGAATAAAATTGTCACATTTATCTAGTAGGAATAACTAAGACTTGGATGAGCTTCAGTTTGAGTTTACTTTAAAAAAACAGCTAGGAGTCGTTTAAGTTTGAAAACTCCGAACTTTGAAGCAAAGCTTTTCTTGGATTAAGCGGTTCCGCTCGCCTAGTTTATAGAGACAGGATTCTTAAGACATCGCTTAGCAGTGTCTCCAGACTACTAATTATGTGCCAGGATAAAATGTTTTTATCGAAAGGGTAAGTTAAGCATATTTACTTATTAAATGGTTTCAAGATTTAGGCCCAGTTTCTGGGGTTCCGGATAGTTATTATTATTATCCAAGCCTTAGAATATAACCTAACCAAGATGAGATGAGCTGTATTATCTGAAGGTAAAAATATACTACATGTAAACTACACAGCTTGTTTTCTTTTATATAGACCTCAAACACAGATGCTTACTAAATGCTACAAAACCAAGATCATTATTTAACTGCAAGCTTTTAGACTGGATAAATCTACCAAAAATGTAAATAAACCCACGTACCCAATAAAGGTTACCCGTAAAGCGAACACTTAATTGAAACAAAGAGATGAAAGGTTAACTGGAAGCGTGGATAACTTTATTAATGCCTGCTGTCGTTATCTAGCCGATACGTGTCGAAAGTGTAAAGAAATGTTGAGTGCATGCGCCTACGCACACCGCATGACCACGATATTACACAGTATGTTTTTTTTGGTCTAACGCAGGGTGTTTTCAAAGCCAACGTTAGTTCGTAGTCAATAAACTAAGCATAGAATATCTTAGGCCCAGTTTCACCAGCTTGTGATAAAATTTCATATAGTGCTAGTAAATTCTATATGCTTCACCAATTTGACATTTAATCTGTCAAATAATTTCCGAATAGGCGACTAGACGCTTATCCAAAGCTGGTAAAACTGCACACGACATTAAGAAAATATATGTACACAAATAAACATCTAAATAAATAAGAGCAAAAATACTTCAACTATTTTCCCCTGTATAAATGTTAGAAATTACTTGAAATGTTGTATTTCATTTAAGATTATTAACTTTTAAAAAAGTTCTTAGTTCATCTTAGTCGCATACTGTTAAGTTATTTTGACAAGAAAGAAGATTATAATTAAGGTTAGGACGTTGGGTTACCTATATGTTTTTAATAACGAGAATCTAACAATTAATCTGACAACGATTTTAATCTGACCACTTTAAAACGTCCTTCATTAACCACAACATACTGTATGATACATCATCGCATACACAACCACGTGGGATGTTTATTATCTTATCTATCTGATAGTTAATCCTCTGCGCTATTTCACACAATGTAGAACACAGATTTTGAAATAAAAGCGGTCATAGCATATTGTGGCTTGTATGTACTTGTAACAACGCTCTTCTTACCCGATTTCACTTATTAGACAGTCTTTTAAACCAGGATATTTACCCGTATTTCGATCTTTATTTATAACCGATTTTAGAAAATAGAAGGAGGTTCTCAATTCGATTGTTTTTTTGTTTTTTTTTTAACTTTGTACGACGAAATTCTTTTTTTGTCAGAGAGGACAACAAAACATAAATGTGTTATTCGTTGGTGGTATCGCCACTTGTAAATATCTATCGTGTGGTTCTTTTTATAGCGCGTTTAAGCAGGAGGTTACAGATGTTAAATTGATGATCCATGATTTTCGAGATAAATTAAATTTAACAACAAAAAAATTAAAACATTATGTAGAAGGCAGCGATAGCCTAGTAGAAGACCGTAGGACTGCGAAGACAAAGGTCTCGCGTTCGAACCCACGACACACACCTCTGTCAATAAATCGTTAAGATTCGTCTTTTCGAAGATATGTGTGTATTTATCATATAAATTATCTTTGCTAACGGTGAAAGAAACATCGTGAGGAAACCTGCATGCCTGAGAGTGCCAAAAAAGTACTTGAGGGAATGTGAAGTCTATCAATTCGCACTTCAGGGATATGTATTAGATACAGAGCTGCTATTATTATTATTATTTTTAACACGTGTATTTATTTTACTTATACACTTCATACTTTTGATTAAGACCGAAGTTGTATAAATTCGCAATATTTAGAAATTAACTTGTTAAATTAATTAGTAGAATTTTTCACTTAAAGTATGAAACGTAATGTAACTTTCATAATTTACGCGCCACCTGTGTTTTGTTACCCTATTGGGGCTGTATGCTTTCTCATACTCTTCAACAGTTTCTTTTCAGTGAAGCTAGGAGAGCCGTTTGAAACTTGCCCAAAATAAATTTATATTAAAGTTATGATATGATTAATGAAGTATTGTATCAAACATTTTTGTATGTAATTTTCATATGTGAAGTTTTTACTACCATTATACGGTATCCCTAAAAATTGGTAGCACAAATAACACCAAGCAGCGTTTTATTAATAATTCAATATTTCGAAGAACTATTTTTGTTGCAATCTCGAAACGCCTCCAAAAGTTATGAACCAATAATTATTCAATTTTATCCCAATTAAGTGTCTGGTATCCCTCTTCGTTGCCACGTATCACCACATAAATCAATCTCTTTGAAAGCATGCCATTAATTCTACACGTGCGCCGTCATAATCGTTACGTTTTTAATTTTAAGTGTGACTATCTGGATCTGTAACTAACCATTATAATTCAAAACGATGCAGCACTTCGCCGTATTCGGATACGTGAAACTTTCCAGCTCAAGATTTAGTCAGTGAGCCTCCAGTTTTATGTCATTAGGTTACCTAGTGTCGGTTCGTTTAAGATTAGTTATAGCCAATTTCCTGTACAAGTGCGGTTTGTATTACAAAGCTGTCGGACTGAGGCGCCTCGCACGTGATCCGACTACCAAGCAGCCCGCCCCGTCCAGTCAATCCGGAACCAATCTGTGAATATAATAAAAACAATCCTGTTATGCACTGACCCTGTTCCGCAATGTAATTACAGTGCTGCAATACGCTATCTCAATATTGTTACTCCATATATTCAGCGAATAGCTTTTAACTCACAGCTTTTATTGAGCTCGTTTTACGGTATGTTTATTTGAGCGCTATCAAGATGTTTCTGCAAGGGATTTGCTATTTCTGCTTAACAAGCTCGTAGGAGTTTTAGAGCTCTAATATTTAATCTCATTTCTATTTAGCTTTCTTGGCGCCAGAAAACTAAAATAGATTGAGAGCTAAGTAATAAAATGCGTGATTAATACATACTAACGTCCTCTTAAGCTTTCATGGCGAAACTACTGAGCTAATCTAGATGAAATTAGGTATAGAGATAGTTTAAGACCTGTGAAATGACTTGTTTTTAATCTTTTCTACGACATACCACGCGGGTGGAGCCGCGGACAGAAGCAAGTATAATCTATTTGAAATAACTGGTCGCTTGTCTAGAAGATGAAAAGAGGAAAAGTAGCAGTTATGATTTGTAATTTCAACCCGGATTTGAAAGCTCTTGTTAGAAGACGCGGCTTTACAAGCCGGGTGACAATATCTGCGTGTCTGGCGTGTCTAAAGACTTATTTCTGTAGCCACAATGGCCATTCGCGACAGCTATCACCAGTCATAACAGTAACTGTTCAACGGTATGAGTAGAATAAGTATGGCCACTGAAATGCATAAAATATTTAAACAAGGTATTCGATTTTTAATTTTGTAAAATACCTTTCATTTTTGTTACTACTCATTTCACCTGTAATCTTGAAGTCTCATGCGATTGGGAGAGGGGAGTCTAATGCCACCTACTGGACACAATTCCAGTCTCCGTGATGCTACTGATGCTACCAACACAACACTTAAGGCTGAACAAAAACCCAACCAATTAAAAATAAACACAACATATAGGTTAATACGTTTTATTGTTCTAATAAAAATAGATCTGTTGTTTATGACGTAAACACACACTCCTGCATTCGTGGTCAGCGTGCCGAATACATTTTATTATTTCATATTGCGGCAAGTGCTTGGAATACAAACTGCCAAAGTTGTTTAACATTTTTCAGGACAACTGTATTTTATTTAAATGTTCACACAATCTAAACTTTAAGAACAGTTTATTTTGAAACTCCTAATAAAAAATGTCGCATCCGTTTTCGCAAAGAAAAACCTCTTTAGCAGTCTCATTCCAAGCAGTATTTGTTATTCTGAATAAAGTAGGTATTTCTTTAGGTATTTGGGTTGCTAAACCTCATACATTTTTAACAGGATCGAGCTCGGTTTTCGGATACAAGCTGGCAGATTCACCGCACTTGGATGCGCAATGGGGATCCTTTGCCGGCGTCACCGTCGGCGTCGCGCTCGCTGCCCGCTCCGCTCACCGCTCCGCCACCCGTCCCACCTGCCTCTACGACCGTTACCTTACGCTCAGAACAAAACGGCATCTACGACACTATTACGGTAAGTCATCCTTCATTAATATTTATACGTATTATTGATTCTAATACAATAAAATAAATACAGGATCGCTGCTTCTAGAATTAATCGTGCGTGGAATAATTGCACTGCTAATAATAATATTGGAACTTGCCGTACCAGGAAGCTAAGAGACTATTATTATATATTTATTTTCTATATTTTATGCTGGAATGTGTGTTAAAGTTGTCTAGCTATCGATATATCTTCAATCATTCTTAATTTCTTAACTAAGGGCAGTAAGTTGAACGACCATTAATCTTCTGATTTATTTTATCTCTACATTTGTTTCGTGGCCCCGATGTCTATTTTTTATCAAAGATAGTTTATAATCATAAACTCGATGATAAGCGATCTGACAAGAGCATGACACGAATGCAATAAGTACTTTAGATAGAGTTGTTCAGAATGCAGTCATATCAATACACGAATGACTCCTCGATATTCACAAAATATAATTAATACACTACGACTCTGATAAGATAGATAACAAATTACTATAGTTAAGAAACGAAGAAACATTCTCAGTTTTGTGATTGAAAACGATTTGATAAGTAGAAGAAAATTTGCCCTGCAGTTTCGAAAGACAGAAAATATTAGAATCTTTCTACTATTTTACAAACATTTTTTGTATCAGCAAATTGCGACGCGGCTAACTCAACTTCAACAGTAATAAACATGCTACTTACTGATAACATTATTAATTTCTGTAATTATCCCTTCAAATGTTTGTTTAGTAAATGCTTATCTTAAAAGCAGAACCGCTTCAAGTCTTACATATTTATCTGCCGTTATCTTAAGAGGTGTAATTGAGGAAATTTCTCCATATAAATCAAAAGTTCGCGGGTGAGCGTGTGTTTATATACGAGTAGTTTTGACAGCGTGCGCTTGTAATTACGAGTCACATGTTTGCGTTGACGGATGTTTGTGTGGGCAATTTCAGGTAGAAAATTGATTGGAATAAGCGGGTATGCGGAGGCTGTAACCCGTTAAACGGCACTGAGCGACGAGCGTTGCCGCGCTTACCGCACGCGCGCTCAGCCGCTTGGCACTCGAACACGGCGACATAGAAACTGAACCTCGGCTTTCGAACTATAGATTTGCATTAACTGGTCATAAATCATAATCCGCCGGCGCAGGCTCCAGCTTAGAGGCGTACTCACGAGCCGCGAGTTCCTGTTGTTTCGCTAATGTACCTTTGTGCTCGCACGCTCGTAAACTCAGGGTTAGTGCCCGGAGACCGCCGTATGCTGTCACTAAATTCCACTCTTATACCTTTTATACATTTTATTTTCAGTTAGGCTGGCATTCATTGCTCTATTGTATCTCTAGGAACGCCCAATAGTTATGTATCCATTATAGGAGTTTTATGTGCATCGGTACACCACTAACCCGGGTTCTTACAATGTTAGCTTACAACTGTTAGGAAATAAACGCCTGTGTGATACTGTTGTGCTTAAACCACCAATATTGTAGGATAGCAATCGTGGTTTCGAGTAATAGAAATCATTGTTGTTGCCCAATAATAAATGTGCGAGATGTAAAGCAACCTATACACTGCAAGCCATACAGTCGTTTGGTTGAAGCTGAAGCGATTTAGAAATATTTGTCATGTTTTATTTTTACAGCCAATAAATATTGCACAATATAAAGATACAATACCGTAGCAATTTGGCACCAATAGGTGTGGAAGAGGTGTACAAGAGCCACATTTTACCTGTTATTTATTTAATTAATTATGGATCTCCAACAAGAGCTATACACATTATAGACATATAACAAACACAATAAAACATTTTAGTGTATTCTCTCAATTAAAGGAGACCACAGCTTACAAACATTAGATTAGATAAAAAGTTCAAGAATAAAATAAAAATAAAACATAGAATTACAATTTAGAAAGAAAATATTATTATTTTTTAACAGGACGTTATTTTACTTGAGGTTCGAAAAACAATTATAATTTATCAATCAAGTTATGATTAGGTCCCATGGGATAGGGGGTGATCCTATCGCCATTTATCTGGCACAATTCTAATTCCGTGCTGCTATTGAGAAATGCCTGACAGAAAGTTCACAAATAACACTTTAGAATCGAACCCAATGAGAGACGCATACGCTGGCTACTAGACCATCGAGGCAGTCAAGGTTGTTAGTAATTATGCTACTAGCATATCATAAATACTGCCAAATAATTGTATCAATTTTGCACGTTGTTACTTTCCTTTATGATCATAATAACGATTATATTAGGTAGTATTGGACTTTATTCAAATAATGAAGATAAGATAAAGATAAATTTGGATTTTTTACATTAGATAGAACGCCAGAAGCAATTACACTATCCAATGGTCCCAATGACAAGGCCAAATATACACATTCACTCACACAAGCACACCCAGTCTCAGAACAAATAATTGCGAATCACTCAAAGATTTGTCCCATGTGGGGATCGAACCCACAACACCAGTGCAGTGGAGAGCGGCGAGGTGACCGCTTAAACCACTACACCACACGTGCAGAATGAAATAGGTGTTATTCACGTAATGTTGGTCTATTTTAACAAACTCGTTGTGTTTTTTAACTTGAATAAAGATTTTTATTTATTTATTTATTTAGTCGACCGCGGTTTTGCCTATTCTAAACTTTTAGGCATTATCAAAACGTGTCGCACTCTCTAGAAAATGCCTAAAAGTATAGAATAGGCGAAGCCGCGGTTTAAAATTATGAAATACGGGTGTTACTCACGTAATGTTGGTTCTATTTAGTCGACCGAGGTTTCGCCTATTCTATACTTTTAGGCATTTTCAAAACGTGTCGCACTCTCTTGAGCAAAGCTAAACCCGTCGCCCTAAAACAATACCAACTCTGGGACCAGTGAAGTGGGTTCTTTAGGGTCGGCATTATTGTAAGATCTGGGCCGGATGTAGACACCATTAATATTACGAGTTTAGGGACACCATGGAGCATGGCTATTTGTTGTCCAACAGCCACCCACGCGATCGTGTCCCGCACTACGGTAATATCACTTACTCTCCACAATTGTTCGGATTTGACTTGTTGTTACGGCTTTAGATGAAATAACTTGCGGTTACTGCAACTTTTGGGAAGTAAAGTTATA
This sequence comes from Hypena proboscidalis, assembly GCA_905147285.1. Classification (NCBI taxonomy): domain Eukaryota; kingdom Metazoa; phylum Arthropoda; class Insecta; order Lepidoptera; family Erebidae; genus Hypena; species Hypena proboscidalis. The sequence continues at coordinate 8,592,936 of LR990130.1, forward strand.
CCGTCTTGAGTAATATCGCTCTGGAAAAGAAAATACTTTTCCCTATGGTAGGTATATATATAACGCGTCTACGATCATTTTGGACAGGTACAGGATGAAGCAGCAATTTCTATTTAGAGAACTAATAAGCACAAAGTAAATAACTAACATTGTTGGAACCAGTGCAAGAAAGTTTCAAGTTAGTCTTTAAACTAAAACAAAAGTATATGTTATAAGTATATCGTGACGTCACGAATTGACGTAATATACAGTTGAGAAATTTAGGGTCCTGAGTCCTGGCAAGAGGCGAACCTGGTTCGTAAAGCGACGGCCCGGTGTGCAGAAGGACGCAGGTTCAAATCCTGCCGGTCCCATATCTATTTCATTTGTTTCTTAGTATAATTTGCTGAGCATACCTAGCTAAATGTTATAAAATAATCAATAAGAAATTCAAGTTAGTCTTCAAGATAAAACAAAAGTATATGGTCCGTTTAGCGTGTCCGGCAATTTTTATCTTTTATTATAGCTATTAAATATTTATTGTTAAACAAAGCTAATACAGGCTCCATTTAATTTAGCCTAAGTATAGAGCTGGGCGAGAGGTAGTAATTTATGAGTACATCCTAGGCGTGTTAACTGCCTACATTTCCGGCACTAACCGCATTCATTTTGCTGTGGTTTATATTACCTCTGTTATGAACTATGTGCCTTGTAGTTATCGGCTCGCTAACATTATTGTTTTGCTTGTGGTATAAAATATGCATTTGATTTTTATTGGGAACGAACTTGCAGTTGCACCTGTAAGGAATAGTCTACACTCCATATTCAAGAGGTATACTGTTCACCATTCTTTTATGTCTTAACTCGCAGGAATTTAAGGTAGCGCAACCTCACATATGAGTCAGTAAAAGCCGTGATAGGCGTATCCGCCAAGTAAAAAGCAAGGCCGCTATTAACAAGCACGGAAGGAGGAGGCGATTGGCTCATCAATAAATTCGCGGACACAATTGCCCCATTAGTGGAACCACCCCGCTTCGACTGCCGGCACTTTACGCCGACGGAAATTGTCGCAAACTACGCCGGGGGACCTCCTCTATACATCGTGCCGTCAATAAACCCCTTTTTAACCTTCACAATCACAGATGTTGACTATAAAAAATGGTTCATCGTTAACCCAAATCGTTTCTGGATTAAGGGGAATTTGAAACTAAATAAAATGGCGGTTAAAGTTATTTATACCACGAATATAGCAAATTGGACCTGAAAATTCACACAATGGTGTTATTACAGACGGTAGTGTGCTCCACACGTTACTACCGTCCGTACGTTATAGATAAGTTACATTAAACATAATAAAGCTTTGAAATGACGAGTACAATGAACGACCTGAATTTACTAATAGTTATATGAAATAAACTAAATACATGTTCCCATAGATCGAGAAATTAAGCACTTATTTGAAATATTTTTAAAGCAAATTATAGCTTTGCTATGCCTTTTTGTATTTTATACAATATTAAAAAGAAAATAAAAATTAAGAATCTAGCAGGACAAAATCAAGCATAAGCACTAAAAAAAGAGTTGAGAAGAATCTAGCAGCATACGAATCCATGGCATAACTAGCATAGCACCAAGCACTTATTGTTAACAATCCTGCTTGCCAATATGGTTTAGGTAATTACTATCACTCCAAGCATCAGATACCTAAATGAGATTTGTACAATGTAGGTAGTAATCTTTGTAACTGAGGCTAATCTGACCGTACTCTGAGGGTTGCACTGGGCTTCAAGAGCCCGGATAGTGTCCCAATGAGGGTCTGGAACCGAGGGGAGTTTGCTGCCAACCGCCAACCAGAATGTAAAGTCAGCCATGGAAATTATAGGGCGGTTTAAGCAATCTACAGGCTATATTAGCTGTAAATGTAATCATACGTCATTGATAAAGGTGATAGCCCGATACATCTATTCGATTACAATGATAGAGTACCCTTATCTAAATCCGTCAGTGGATCTATGATTTGATGGACCTACCTATCAGACAGATTTTTTTAGGAATTTTGATGGGAATATCTACTTAAGTGTGGTACGTATTTACGTTAGACCGTTCTTAAAATATGCCTTTAGTAGTACAGCTTATGAACGATTTCCAGTTAAAAAGCATACATCAAACATGCTGCCTCGATGGTCTAGTGGTTAGCGTATGCAGCTCTCGCCGCTAGGTCGTGGGTTCAATTCCCGGATCGGGCAAAATGTTATTTGTGAACTTTCAGTCAGGAAATTTACAATAGCAGCACGGAGTTAGGATTTTGCCCGATGGATGGCGATAACCTCTATCTCATGGGACCTAAACATAACAGGTGAAATCTGGGTGTTGTACACCTCTGCCACACCCTTCTGGGTAATATAGGCGATGATGATAGGTTATGTTATTTAAAAAGTCGGTCTCTTCTTAAAAGCATGGGCACTCGGATATAAGTTTTCCTTTTAAAAATATTTTAAAAATTTAGGCACCTTCGGCGCTCCATCACTCTCCACTTTTTAGTTTTTTTAAGAAAATACTCAAAAAACTAACAATATATCTGTAACAGCTGTGTTGCTCGCCAATCGTTTGATCTTTTAATTAGGCACAGCAATAACTCATTGACCTTAATACCATCCAGAAAGTAGCACTAAAATGTTTATGTAATCGATTATAATTTATGAGCTCTTAACTATTCTATTTATTTGCAAAAAATATTGTAATGCATATTCACAAATCCATTGCAATATTTTTGTGAAATATGTTTCTTGGAAGCCGTAGGTAAATAGGTACTCATATTTAATAATGCATTCTGTTTGCTCTATGACATGCATAAAGAGTCTTTGTGTATGAGCACCGCGTTCTTACATAGCTACTTACCAACCGTAATAAAGCGGCCGTGGCGCAATGTGTAAGGCATCGGTCTTACGATCGAGAGGTCGTGGGTTCGAATCCTGGCCATTACACCACGGACGTGAACTTCCTCCTAACACAAGCGAATGAAGCTTAGCTGGAGGGGGTTAACAAGAATACTAGTAATTCGTATTTGCAAATTACTAGTAAGCTTTAAAAAAAAAACAGATAGAACATTTGGTTTTTCAAAGAATAGCATGAAATTATTCTGCAACTATATAATGCAATTTATTATCACCGGTTTCAAACAAAGCTCCTTGAACAATGCGTCAAATCATCATACATAAACATCAATGAATGATCGTACGCAGAGTAATATGAGCCCATTCTTAAGTCATAAGTAAAACAATATAATATTATGTTTGGTGCATTAGTGTCAGAGGTCTTTAGGTTGACTACAATGCCGCCGAAACGCGTAGTGCTAAAGCATTATTAGCTTCCAGGGATGCTTACATGCCCTGATCGGACAAAGTATTATTGTTTTTCCATTAGGCAATTCTCAGAAGCAGCTCAGAGTCTGGAACTGTGCCCGATGGATGATAATAAGTAACTACCGCATTCACCACTAACCTTGAAACACTAGGTGAAACTTTACCTGGTTCGATTTAGTTACTAGGACTACCTTATACTGGCGGTAGAGCTCTTGTGAATGAGCTCGAGGGCGGTAGCACCACCGTCTCACCTTTAAGTGTGCCTGTAGTGCTTCCATTACTGTGTTCCGGTTTGGTGGTGAGATCAGGCCCTGAAATTACTGAAACATGAGGCGACGCATCTGCAATCTGCTTTTGTGGATTGTTGATGTCCTTGGGCTGTACTCCACTTACCATCAGGTGGACTACATGTTCGTTTGCTGTGGGCGTAGTATAAAAAAAAACCTAGTAACTAAATCGAACCAGGTGAAGAGTGGTTGTTATAGACCTGTATTCCTTCATAGAGGAACAAACGTGACGTGTTACTCAAGACAATAGTATAATTTATTAATCCTAACATGAATGAACTGCCTCGATGGTCCAGTGGTTAGTGTATGTGCCTCTCAACGCGAGGTCTCGGGTTTGATTCCCGGGTCAGACAAAGTGTGATTTGTGAACTTACCGTAAGGAAATTTACAATAGCAGCATGTAGTTTGAATTGTGCCCGATGGATGGCGATATACTTACCCCCTATCCCATGCGACCTAAACATAACAGGTGAAATGTGGATGTTGTACACATCTTTGACAAATCTTTGTGTTTCGCAATGATTTGTTCTGAGACTGTGTGTGCTTGTGTGAGTGAATGTGTGTATTTGGCCATGTCATTGGGACCATTGGATAGTGTAATTGCTTCTGGCGTTCTATCTAATGTAAAAAAATCCAAATTTATCTTTTATCTTTATCTGTCACACGGATATGGTTTCTTCGTCTAAAATATGGGTCTACAGCTGCTTGCTGTCATGCTTCACACCATGAAGGTTTTATGGAAGCTACATTTTATTTTATTTATTATGGATAAACATTAAGAGTAAATTCAAAAATTTTACAAATTAAACAGTGATTAAATGTGCACTCACAACGTTATCCACAAAATATAAGTAAAAAAAATTTGCAACTTAAAATTAAATAATAAGAAGAAAAGAAATGCAAACAATGGGCAAAGAATGCGAACACCTCCAGTTATTTCTTAATTTGCTTGATATTTTGTATTAATATAGTTCTATAAATACGTTAGCGCGCATGGCAAATATATAGAAGGTGATCCGTCATGTCATGTCAATATTGGTTGATACTTCAAAACTAAAGATATTCATTCAAAACGAATAACGTTATGAAAATTGTGTGTTTAAGATGTATAAAGAATATATTATTATTATGTATGTATATAGAAAGATAAATTTCAGTTGTTGAAATGGAGTTCGCATTTACAGCTTAGAGCCTTAATACAATATGTATTTTGTGAAAAAGTAAAGTACGAAGAAATTCAATGCCTACCCTTTTCATATTAAAGAAGCTGCGCGTGTAAAATATTCTCTTTATGTGTTGAGTAGTACGTAGGTAGGCATGGTTTCAATAAGCTTAAATGTTTTTCATGGCCCGCTTGCTGCGGCATTCTGCAGAATTGTATGTAATTTACGTTATACGTATTTGAGAAAAGGAACCTTGTTATACGTAACGTATAAGGAATATTACTTTGTTGTCTAAGAACGGATATTTTTGGAACGAAGTTCCTTATCGCGTGTTGCGAAAGGGGGCTAGACGGAAAAAATTGGAACGAAAAGTTGTAACGACACATTTCATAGCAATTCTCGTAGCGGCGTAGTAATTACATGCTACGTTACAGCTACGGTGCTACATCATCAGACACACAGAGAAAAATGCGAAACTTCGTTCCATCCGGGTGTCCCTTGACACCTCAGTAGTTTTTTTTTTATTATACATTTATGTACATGTCAGTCCAATTAAATCTAACTCGTGGCTGGGATTGCACAGTTTTATACCATATTCCCTTTTCTACTGATCTTTTATCAAAATATTCCTTCCAGAGGTCATGACATGATATTTTAAACTTAGGTAACAATTCTGTGTATTATGGTTTCAGTGAGATCTCGCTTCCTTCTGTAATGCCAAGCTTCCCCAATCTATCAGCCTCCTCGTTACCACGGATTCCTATATGCGAAGGAACCCATTGCAATCTCAATATACTCCATTCAATATCAATTTATCTATTTTAGAGAGTATCTCATAAGCTATCGGTTATCTTGTTATTATTTATTTTGAGGAACCCATAATAACATCACTCCTATATTGGCCAGAAAGGTGTGGCAGGAGGTGAATAACAGCCACATCTCTCCTGTAATGTTTAGGTGAGCCTATGGCCATCCACCAGTCACAATTTCAACTCCGTGCTGCTATTGTGAAATGATGAAATGTTAAAAAATAACACTTTGCACGACCTGAGAATCGAAAACGCTAACCTCTAGACAATCGAGGCAGAAGCATCAAATGAATTTTACCATAAATATCACTAATTCACTACTATTCACTATTACGGCTCTCCGTCGGACAAGATTCTTGCAACTATTAAAAGAAAAGCCCAACGGCACATGAATAATTCATGTGTTCAAAGAAAATGATACGCCGATAAAACCGTATTTTAGCTGCCTAACTCATAAATGAATATTTTAGCATGGCACGGAATTCTGGCAACAGGTTTTGTGAAAAATTTCGTGTCTCACTAATAAAAAATAATAAAGCTCAATTATTTTGTTAATTCTCCATTTAAATTGTAATGCTACGAGTATGATTGATGATTAATTAACAATAAAAATAATTCAGACAACTAGAGCCAATTTCACCAGTTCTGGATAATTCACTAGTAGCCTATTCGTAACTTTTTTGACACAATGAGAAGTCAAATTTGAATATTAATGTATATAATTAACCAGCAATTGACTGTCATAAAACTTATCAAAACCTGGTAATCACACCATTGATATTTTAATTTATTATTGGATATTGTTTTCTTTAATTTAATGTGCTTGACTATTTTTCACCCATTCACTCAAATCTAAGAACAGAAAGCCTCGGTGAAATGCATGCCAATGTACTTTCTAAGGTTTCAATACTTTACAATTGTGTTGAAATGCGTGTTACACAACATCAAATTTATTTATTCAGCGAGAGAATAGCTCCTGGGAGTTGGAAGAGTTTATGGAATTTAAATGCTTTCTGTGACGGAGCTGAGCATTTAGAATTGCAAATACCATGATCTAATCTGCGGCCTGACTGACAATACAATGCTAATAGTTTTCTAGGCGTAGAAAACTCTTACGCAATACTGTTGTGTGGGCTTGACACGTACTCAATATTTGTATGGATGGATGGTATGATTTATATATATAAACACGTCTGTTTATGATTGTGGCAGTACTGACACTAAATCAAATATAGAGAGATTTCCAAGAAATATAATATATCTTTACGGTTGCCGCGTCACGTATAAGACATAGCATAGCCCCCCCTGGGAATAGTAAGCAGTCACTGAAGTTTTATATCGTGGTATTGCCAACAATTTTCTCTTATAAACTAGTTACATATACTGCGTCCTTTTTCCATGTAATTCTTTCTGTCTTTGGTGTAAATCAGAGCCGGTTCCAACGACCTTTATACATGAATGGGACGATTAAAATAAACATGTTTTTGCTAAATAATTATAATTCCGTCCTCGAGTATGTATTAGCTTACAAAATGCGGTCCCTTACGTGATTTGTCAATTACACGTTTGTATAAAAACATGATGACGTAATTGTTAGTAATGTTTAAATTACTCAACAACCGCTCATTTTGCTACTCATCTCAGAACTTAGGAATGTCTTTGTGTCCTTTGTGGTTAATAAAGTAAAAATATAGGGTGATAAAATATACAACCATTGACTCTTTTGTTTTTTTAATAAAGCACCTGATTCAATTCAGATATTTTTGACATGCGATAGTATAAAAGTATAGTAACATTAAAAGCTCTCTAATTCTTGATATTTTCTCAAGCCTGACCTTACATCTTGTAGCCATGTTTGCCCATGGACAATATTTAGCCTCGGTCCGACCGGACCACCCGGAGGAGATCGAGATACGAATCGCGGCATCAGGTGTCGAGTCAGGCGGTCAGGCCATCGTTCACGGCGCCATAAATAAAATTCGACACTTGAACAATAGACCGGGCCCGACCGCGACCGGTCGACCCACAGACCCCGAGATCGATCGATACCGATCGCTGCAAGCCGCAATCAAAACACGGGTAATAGACAACCTGTTATGGCTGCCGTGTGTCTAATGTCTGACACCCATCATCATGCACTATGATAACCATAAATTGATAATCTTCTCATCTACACTTTAAATAATAACGAGGCTGTTTGTAAATGATATTGTTTTGTTCTTGAATTAATTGACATCGACTGTTTCAGAATGTGAGAAGCATTTAAGTCCAAAGCACAAACGTAAAATAACAATTTTTTAGCTTTTTAAGGGTTCCGTAGTACCTACAAGGAACCCTTATAGTTTCGCCATGTCCGTCTGTCCGTCTGTCCACGGCATAGCGACGAAACCGTTGGTGCTAGAAAACTGAAATTTTGCATAAACATGTATGTTAACTAAACAAAGAAAGTCGTAGAGTAAAATTTGAAAAAAATATTTTTTTTTCAGGTAGCTCCCCTACATGTAAAGTAGGGATGTTATTTTTTTTTGTCGCCTACCCCATAGTGTGGGGTATTGTTAGATAGGACTTTTAAAAACGTTTAGGGGTTGCTAAGACAGTTCTTTGATTTAGGGATCCGGTTGCGAGATAATTAACTTTAAAGAGCAAATTTTTGTTCGAGTAGGGCCTCCCCCCCCCTCTAAAAGCTAAACTACTGGATCCTAAAATCTGAAAAAAATTGTGTCGGTAGTACATGTAATGAACTTTAAAGGAAAACTATAGCGGATAAGTTCACTTCATTAGTTCAAGAGGAATAGGGGTCCGAAATGTCAGATGCAGTTACTCAGAATATTTCGTTCAAAATTCTTGAAACATAAATAAACATACATAATACATATATAAAATCACGCCATTATCCCACGGGGGTAGGCAGAGACGATGGAACGCCATGTGCTTCGCTCCTTACATACTTCTTTCGCTTCCTTAACATTCATACATCTCGTCATACGTGCTAGCTGGTTTCGTGTACTACAAACATTTCCTATCTGAAGGACGCTATTTATCTGGTTACTTTAACTTAATTAGTTCTAGAGTAATTGGGGTCCAAAGTGTAAAATGCAGTTACTTAGAATAATTCGTGCAAATTACAAAAACCTTTAAAAGTAATGACTTGTATGAAGATGTTACTTGTTTAATACAGATAGTAAATCCCTTTTAAGTCGAAATATGTTGTTACGACTAGCTACGGAAGCCTACTGCGCGTGGCCCGACACGCACTTGGCCGGTTTTTTATTTTCTCTTCATATAAACAAAACAAAATGTGATATTACATGGATTTTAATAGATATTTTTTTAAATCAGTTGAGGGAATTTTCTTACATAAAATGAGACAGCGGAGACATGGTACGCAAAGTCAACCACGGGAACGAGACCGTGACCAATAAGTAAAAATATTAAATCATATCCGACCTCGAATAAATTGAGCAAAACTAAAATAAATAGCCATTGATATAGGTCTGCGTGGAGTAATTAATACAAATTACTGTTGGCCATAAGTGGCTGTCAAAGAGGCCGCGGTCAGGATTAATGTTAGATAAGTGATTGGGCGGCGGCTCGCGAAACTTTCTCACGATAGGCGAGCCGATAGCTGCGCGCCCGCGGCTCCGTCCACTATCCCGTATCGTCCCGGCTTACTGGATACCGACAAAATATTGTACTTCCTTCTACAGCGATAGATAATATTGTTTACTCGATCCACTGAGCTCAATGCGCATAAGTCTTGCTCCTAGGAATTTCTGCGGCTGAATTAACTTGTTTTTGTTGTGTTCATAAGTTACAAGTGACATAACATGTTTGTTATCTTTATGAAAATGGAAATTTATGAAGAATTTAACAATTTATAATCATAACATAACATAACATCATGCCTATATTACCCAGAAGGGTGTGGCAGAGGTGTACAAAACCCACATTTCATCTGTTATGTTTAAGTCCCATGGGATAGGGGGTGAGCCTATCGCCATCCACCGGGCACATTTCCAACTTTGTGCTGCTATTGTGAATTTTCTGATGGAAAGTTCACAAATAACACTTTGCCCGACCCGGGAATCGAACCCGAGACCTTGCGGTGAGAGTTAATATTTCTTTAAATTTACAATTTTGTATTTAGACAATCGCAAAAACCTACACAGATCATTGTTTCGATAGCACATAATAAATTAGGCAAGAACCTACTAGAGATACCTATGGATGGAAATATATCGTGAGAAGTACCTTCATACAAATTAAAATTCAAACGTAGTATAAATGCAACGACCGTATCAAATCACATAAAATTAAAGGGCGGAGATCTATTTGTAATTGCATTGACGTTAAGCTCTGCTATGTAATTACGTGCATCGGCAAAAGAGGCATTGGTCGAAATAGAAAGTTTATGCCATAGATGAAATGTTATGTAAATATTAAGTCCCCATGTAAATATTTGGGCATCGACTTGTTGCTGGACGTTACGCTTGCATTAGTTGCTTTAAGAAGCAATATTTACTTTGTGGACCACTTTCTAAGGCGAGCGATCGCCCGCACTTGTATTTTCACGCAGTAGAAACTCAATTTAAAGGCAATCACTATTTATTTTGTTGGAGGAGCTCCGAGGAATTGGATTAAGCAGTCAGCCCGTCATCGCTTCTCTCGAACGGACTCGTTGATATTGATATCGCTCGGTGAGCGAATCAGCCAAATGACGGTGAAGAAAATGTCTACATTTTGAAGACGAAAACCGGTCGAACAAGAATGTTTCCGTTTAATAATGTACAAAATATCCAACTTTGCTTCCTGTTTAGAACCTTTAGACATTGTTCGCGAGGTAATTTTGATACAATGTATTCGAGGCATTCTATTCACGTGATTTTTTAATATTTCCGCACAAATTAGTTTAATACTGCTTCTTGAATCTATATTTCTCAGTCTGCTTTGTTTCAAATTTTTTACCTGCCTTTTTTATTCGATACAGTGCTGCAGTGTAAGGAAGTTAGCGTTAGTCAGCCCACTAGTCAACACAAGCTTAAAATATCCACGTTTATACAATTACTTTACTTTAATACTTTAATATGTAAAGTCCTACACGGACGTTACATATTATGTATTTAATTTTAAAATAATACTATTCTCATGCGATCACATACGTATTCTTTAACAAAGATATTTTAGCAAAAGATTGTGTATACAATTAGGTAAATACTCTTATCTCGGAACGACACGGATGGCTGCCTTTATGAACGAAGTTGGTTGACTTTGTTTTACCTAATTACTTTGTGGCAGGGCAATGTAAAAGTTTGGGGCTAGGCCTAGCAAAGGAAGGTCTCCAGTCCCTAATGACGGACCTAATAAGATTCTTGTACCTAATTAGCTCATCAGGTCCAAATTACATGGAGACATCAGTAGCAGTTATAGGCTCGGTTAAAACTAAGGCGAACGACTCTTGACATTTTGATTCGACTATGACGTAGCTATTTACAAAGAAAAGTCAATGTCTTTTGTATTAAACGTTTCAAATTTGATCTACGTCGTACGATTGTCGAATCGGAATATCAAGAATGACAAGACTTGCTAGCTAAAGGGGCAGGTAATATAGTCATGTCGCATGACTTTATCTTTTAGCCTTAAATAAAACTTAAATCATACAAAACCAAAAAGTATCCTGCTTGAAAATATGATTTTTGGTGGACCTTACAAAATAGAGTGTTTTTTTACGGCGGCTTTTTTATCGTTATTCAGCTGTAAGGATGTGAGCATTAACAATAATAATATGTTTATTTGTTAAAATATTGTAGTTTTACTAGATGTTACAATGTTTAGAAACTCCCGTTTCCGGCATACAAAATTAAAAAAAACCGGCCAAGTGCGTGTCGGGCCACGCGCAGTAGGGTTCCATAGAAAAATATTTTTAATTTTACTTTTTAACTAAATGGCGTCCTTTAGAAAGGAAATGTTTGTAGTACACGAAACCAGCTAGCACGTATGACGAGATGTATGAATGTTGAGGAAGCGAAAGATGTAGGTATGTAAGGAGCGAAGCACACGGCGTTCCATCGTCTCTGCCTACCTCCGTGGGATAAAGGCGTGATTTTATATATGTATTGTGTATGTTTATTTATGTTTCAAGAATTTTGAACGAAATATTCTGAGTAACTGCATCTGACATTTCGGACCCCTATTCCTCTTGAACTAATGAAGTGAACTTATCCGCTATAGTTTTTCTTTAAAGTTCATTACATGTACTACCGACACATTTTTTTTCAGATTTTAGGATCCAGTAGTTTAGCTTTTAGAGGGGGGGGGGACGCCCTACTCGAACAAAAATTTGCTCTTTAAAGTTAATTATCTCGCAAACGGATCCCTAAATCAACAAACTGTCTTAGCAACCCCTAAACGTTTTTAAAAGTCCTATCTAACAATACCCCACACTATGGGGTAGGCGACAAAAAAAAAAACATCCCTACTTTACATGTAGGGGAGCTACCTGAAAAAAAAATATTTTTCGAAATTTTACTCTACGACTTTCTTTGTTTAGTTAACATACATGTTTATGCAAAATTTCAGTTTTCTAGCACCAACGGTTTCGTCGCTATGCCGTGGACAGACGGACAGACGGACATGGCGAAACTATAAGGGTTCCTTGTAGGTACTACGGAACCCTAAAAAGAGAATTAACATAAATGCTTAGGAATAATTTAGTTAAACTATACACTTAAAACACAATCAAATAACATTTTCATTAACATAACAATTACTTAATTTATATTTTGTGTCAATCTTTTAATCTAAAAAGTCAAATCATTTGTTTTTAAATTTAACATGCCTAAGGGTCTTAAAAACACCAGGTAATTTATTATGAGCTGTCGTGTAACCTATTGCATATGATCTAGTATCAATAATAGTGAACTAACTAATCACCTGTATCGATTAGCACCACCTAAATTGCTGCCAATATTTTTTGAATCGACCTCGATGCTATATTGAACTCTATTGTGTACCACACTATGTTTATATGCCCTACGTGCTTTCTATTTCAGTCCGATTCTGACGTCAAAAATCGACTTTGGAAAAGGAAAGACTTATTGACCTACCTATAAGAATAGAGGAACAGTTAAATAAAACTTTATTAGTTTTTCATCGGTTGTTTACACTTAGCTTCGCTCTTTTCTATTTTACGATTATTTTAACATAACAATATATTTAATCACGCCTTTATAAATACAATGACAGGCAGAGACGATGAAACGTCATGCGCTACGCTCCTTTGACGAATATTCCTCTACGAATCAAAGTTTTACTGATATAAATACTATTAAATAATAGTTAGGGTAGCCTCATTTGTGATCGTGCCGACATTGCTGATGCAACGCACACAGACGACCGGATGGCGGAGTGGGTAGTGTACCTGCCTATGACGCTGGGGTCGCAGGTTTGATTCTCGCTCTAGAAAAATCTTTGTGTGTATGAACCTGGAGGTTTGTCTTGGTCTGGGTAAAGAAAAAGAGATGAATACTATATATGTATTAGTATCAGTTATTCTAGTACCCATAGTACAAACTCTGCCTAGTTTGGGACATGATGGCGTTGTGAAAGCACTACACATTTGGTGGTTTAAAGTGAGACAACTGAGACATCCTGCTTCATTTTTACAACATCGATGACCCAATGATAGACAATTCTCGCTGACGGTTTCGTGTATCGAGCCTCCAGGGTAGTTGTGTAGCCGTGATTGGCGTGCACGACATGGCCTCAGCTGGCAAGCATGCATGTGCTGTGAGAATGTCGCGTGCCGATCAACTGCATGGAGATAAGATAGCAATATGAACGGCATTGCGCACGTCGTGTAAAGTGTGGCCTGTAGTTATAGGTATATTGGTTCAAGCTGTTCACCCAATAATTGTTCAAGGTTATACCACAATAATGTTCTATGAAAATTAGGCAATAAATTCAAAACGTGTTCTTTTTTGACACGTAAAATACTTTAAAATGACAACTGCAAACTTATACTTCTTCAAATTAATTACAATTTAAACATTGCAATTGAACAACATTGCATAAAAAATTGAATTTGACAAATATATCCTCTTAGCAACTAAGAGGATATATTTGTCAAATTCAATTTTTTAAAGGACTACGATGTTAGCGTAACATTCAACAGTAGGTTCACCATCATCTCCATGTGACGTTAAACGTTCTTTATAATGGTGTTATTACACCAAAAACGATCGATTGGTAAAATAGATTTATTGACAGTTCTTCGTTAAAACAGTAAATATTCGTCCGGCTGTCGATCGACGTTTGATCGATTTGTGTTACAACACATTAAGGTGAAATAAAATCCACTTAACTAATTGATGCACTAACGTATGTTCGAAGAAATAACAATTAATGAAATACATTTAAACAATATTAAATAATTAAAAAGCTTATTTTTAAATTAACATAGTGCTACGGTATTCGGGAAGACGTTTTTAATCGGGGTTAGCTATATCAGTGCTGTAAAGCGTGGCTGTTTGTTTACGGAAGCACGCGCCGCCCGCCTAACGCCGTCGCACCGCGCACCCCCCGCCCGCCCCGCACACCGGACATGAATGAATGAACACAGGTGATTGCGTAACACTTACTATGCAAGCTTTTAATAACAACTATTAAACTACCGGTCAGATTTTTGTTTATGAAGTATGTTAAAACCATTATTCGCTTGTGTAATCTATACTAATAATTAGAGGAAAGATGATTTTGTTTGTTTGTCCGTACCCAATACGCGCCAAAACTACAGAACTAATTTAGATGAAAATTGGTGTACATATATTTTAAGGCATGGCAAAACATAGGCTACTTTTTTATCTTCTTTGAAAATAGTCTTGTATAAATGCATTTATTCCACCTGATGATAAGTGTCAAGCGAAAGCCGACATCCAAAAAATTGCAGATGCCTCGATACTTTTAATGCCGGTCATAGTAATATTTTCTTAACAGATAGAACAGTTAGGCATTTATACATTTATATTTAATAGTTGTTTTAATCGATCTTAAATAGATTAAACAGCGGTTTCTAGCTATTTACATGCGTATTTCAATTACTAGTACACCGAACTTTGTAATCAAAACTGATTGTATTTTCCATTTACGATCAGTTCTGGATGTAATTGGAAAATATTTTATTGATTTTCATCTAGTTTAATATTAATTGAAATTGTTTGCGATTGCCAATACACTGTGAAATCGTTGGACCAGTGATTAGACAAATAAAATAAAAATAAAACGCATCGCTTCGCTTCACTCCGATGAGCGCACACTGCTCCTTGCTCTAAATATCTAGACTACGAAATAACCATCACCTTTATTAAGTATACGTATTAAAAATGATTAAGAAAATTAAGATAAGGATGATTAATAGTTGAATTATGCTAAAATTTTTCGTTTTTTTATTAATATAGCTAGCGGAACTCATAATAATGTTAAGATAATGTGTACAGTCGGTGTCAGTCAGATAGTTTGTTCAAATCTACATCATCATTGGCTTACACTTCAGTAATAGTGGATGTGTGTGTGAAGTGAGTCGTGTACTTGATCACAAAAGAAACAGAGTACAGAAAACAAGCTTTATACATGGTCCAAGAACTCACAAATTAATGTCTATATTGATTTGTTTGCGGTCGACCAACAGAGATTTTGTAGTACTTATCTGGACCACTTCTAGAGCGATGCGCGCAAGCGAGCAGAAATAAGATACCATCAGAATCAGAAAAGTTAACAAATGCTTACCTCGCTCCCGCGAGCCGCCAAGAAGTTTGACGTTTGCTGTACACACTGCACAACAAAAACAGTGTCGTTTTCTCATTGGTCGGCACGGAAGCGATGTAGTGAAATATTCTTATACTTTATATAAGAATATTTAGTTATAGGCGCTTAGTTTTTTGCGGTATGTTAAAGTGTACTAAGGTGATCACGCGGTATTTTTTTCGAGTGTACATAAAAAGTTCAACTTCTGTATTGAACTTTTCTGTGTCTCGGTACGGTGCTCATCTGCCGGTTGCCTAGCAACGACGCGACGCCACAGTACGTCTGGCGGCGGGACGCTGCGGCGCTCGGCGTCGCTAGAGCCGCTCCCAGTCGCGACAGGACACCCCACATACTCCCATCTCCCGAAAAAATAACTTCCTGAACTTACGAACTGTCATACAAGTGCTAGTGAAAAAAATGATTGAATTTGTGTTTTTTGTGAAAAAGTGAACCGTGACTAAGTATTCGCGTTAAAAAATGAAATACATAGTTTTAAAGTAGTGTACATTTTCAGTAATTTCATCAGTTACGTTTGAAAAATTACAAGATTGACGTTTAAAATAATTTCGAGATGAGACTATATATTTTTGCATCTTACCTCAGATGTTGTTTTATGACATGCCTTAGATAAGATAAAAGAGAACAAATATTATGTTCATGCTAGCACTCTGCTAAATAATGATAAGAAGACATAACATGACTAATTAATTTTACATGTTGTTAACTTGGCGATGATGATAGTTTTAAACCAAATTATATCATCTAAAGTATTGTAATTAATTATATTACGTATAGAATATGTATTCAAAGAGACGTTTCAATCAGAGTTCCATTTGTAACGACGGCCATTGAGAGCAAAAGAAAATAATGGGCAATGAAAGGATCGTCGCCAGTCGGCTGTCGGCTCCACCACGTCTTAGTGACCGCTGATTCTATATGACGGTCTTTTATTTAGATGAGGCACACCCCCGCGGTCGTTCACCCCCGCGTATGGCACGCGCTATGCGGAAGGTCAGGGTTATAGCTTTGATGACGCTCGCTCAGGTTACGTCCTAAAAGAATTGTAGTTTACAGGCGACAGATATGGCAATTACTGAAAAAAAATAGGATTTGACACAGATTCGTTATATTGGATGCTTCCGTCTTTAGTTTATAAAAGATGTGATGCGTAATGATTTAATTTAAAATCAAATAGTATTTACAAGTTTTATAGAAAAAACTGTAACTTTAAAATACTAATTTTCAAGCTTAGTAATTGCCTTTATTGCTCTATAAACTCTATGTAAAAAGAGCTCCATACATTTTTAACCTAGCGATTTATAGACATTATTTTGACGCGATTTTCCATCGAATTTTGTCCAACAAATTTATTTCAAATCGTTGAATAAATTTATTTCAAATTGGATGTTACGAATTACGTGAAAGTCATCTCAAATTTGGGGTATATTAGTGCGAATGAATGCAGCGTATGTCCGCGGTTGTCGCAGTGCAGCGGGCGGGGCGCATGCCCCCGGGCTGGCGTCGCGGGGCCCGCGCCCGGCGCCCGGCGTGCCACTCCATGTGTGCGACAACACCACACAACACCCTGCCTGCCTGCGGTGAACCGCTCTTTCAGGACATCCTTTGTTTTTACACCGCACACCATCACAGCTCTCTTTAACCGACCATTCTTTACTTTTACTCAAAGGATTTTTAGATTTTTCTGAATGTTTTTTTTTTCGACCCTTATTTTTTTGTTAAAATCATCTAGGTTTATAACAAATGAAAAGTACGAATGAATAAACAAAGGACTGATGACCTGTCCAAAATTACTGGTATAATAATTAAGTAGATGAAGTGCTTATACAGTGATAAATAAATGTCATTAAAAGACTATACGGCATTGATGGACTGTAAGTCGCCAAGAGTTGAAGATGAGGTGTCGCGTGGTGCGGAGCGCGGAAGCAGTGCGGGCCTTGCACCGGTTAGCGTTTGCGCTATGGCGAGCCGTGTTTTACCTGCAGCGAGCACCCCAGCAGGCCGCCCGAAGACGCTCGCGCAGCCAGGGCGCACACACTCGAGAACGCCCTGCGGTCTGTCCCATTCTGCTTCTCCTATTTATCACATCTACATTCTAACATAGGTTACCTGTCTCCTTAAAGATTACGGCCACTGAAACTTCAAAGCCCGGTACTAGACCAGCATCGGACATCTATTTTTATTCTACTCCCTGACATCCGTTGCAATAACTTTTTATAGCTGTACATACATGAAAATGACAGGCACAGACAGGCGTATAATAAAGCGGGATTAACTCTTTATTGCAGTTAAAAGATTATAATTATAAGAACTAAGCCGATTCAAGCCGACCATCATTTCAGAGAGAAATGAGATTATTAGTAGTTGTTTGGCAACTTTATATATTTATATTCCAGTAGTTAATGGTTATGATTTTATGATATCGTCATAAATATTTATTTACGATTTTATTGATTGTGATTTCATTCTAAGATAAAGATAAAAATAACAGGGTATCCTAGATATCAAACGTTTTATGTAATTCAAATCTCAAGCATTTATTGTATTCGATAGAGTCGATTAAGTGACTATTATTAAGTTACTCAATCTGTTCAACAAATAGGCGCCGATACTGCAAAACGATAGATACTGAAAATTAATTTAAACAACACAGCTATATTGATCTAATAGGTATATTATAATAGCGATAAAAGCTGCAGTAATCACTTAAGCCGCACCCAGCGGAGCTCATTTGTCAGCTGTATTGAACGCGATCGGCCCGGATAGGATCGCGACACTATCAACACTCTAGTTATTATGTTATACAACACATATTTAAGTGATCATAGATAGGTTAAGTGCTAACCTGGTGTTACCGATGTCCATGACAAATAATCGATTTTCTTTCATTCTCTCTTTATTGTGTCTATGATCAGCGGATCATTTAACATTGGATGAGCTAACTCATGTGCTACCGCAGTCAATGAAATAATAATACAACTTTACCTGAGTTGGCAGAGGTATCAAAATAAGTATATAATTGTCAAGTTTAATATGAAAAATCCTTGTCACAGTTTACTTTTGTTTAGGGCCTTTCTATAGCTTCGTATGTCTATGTGCAGATGTGTACTATAGACATCTGGGCAACTACATTGATTTGCTTCATTGACAATAAAACTTTATATCGCATTGTCTACTGAAATAGACGATGGTTTACATGCTACAAATGACAATGTATCATAATGGCCGACGTAGGAGAATTATTACTCTGAAATTGCAAAAAATGTAGTGTTTAGCGATTATATTTATTGGTATTTTACTGGTAGGCTATTATTTAGATATGGTTCCCCTTTCATTCCTTTCAAACAAGTTTGTTCCAAGAAATATCGAAGTAGAGCCCTTGTGAACTTTAATCTGCCGCCAAATAGCTTTCGCTCATGTCTTTCGGTTTTATAATGAGATAAGGCTCTGAATTACTAAAACAAGAATTATCATACAATATGAATTATCAAAAAAATACATAGAATTGGTTCCTAGTATAAAAAAATAAATTTAATCATTTAGCCATTGGACTGCGAAATCGATGGTCTCTGGTTCGAACCCACGGCACACACCACCAATTTAAAGATATGTGTGTATTTATCATTAAAATGATTGCTCGTACTTGCATGCCTGAGAGTGCCTTAACTCCTCGAGGTTTTGTGCAACCCGCATTTGTCCAGAGCGTGGTAGCTATGGCCTAACCCGTTCTCCTAATGAAAAGAGGCCCGTGCCCAACAGTGGGACATGTATAATTATGTATACAAATACAGGACTGCTATTATTAAATTCAATCATAATTGTAGTGATGCAACATCTAACAGTTCTCAATTGAACTGTCATAACCAACCAAACAGTTTAAACGAGTTGCTTTCATCTAAAATTGAATTATTTAAATTAAGCTCGAGTTGCCCGATGGCATTAGATAGTGAAATTAAATGCATTCCTCAATGCCTCACACCATACACCTACAACCGGCATGTACTATAACAGTAATAGTTCCAGTGATGCGACTTATGCAACTAATGTCTAATATTATGTTTAATATTTGTATTCGCCGAATATCATCTTTTTTATTAATATTTGTATTTGCTAAACTAAAAAAAATATACTAATTTTGTGTAACACCTTAAAATGATAATTTATGTTTAGATTTATCGTAATATGATACTGATTTTTGAGTAAATAGGGATTGCATTTTTCTAAATAGGGATTGAGTTTTAGAAATAATAATTTTCGTCAGTTTTGAGATTGAAAGCCAGTCAAAGTTATGAACTTTATTTTGGGTGCAAAATCTAGTTTATATTAAAAACCGTAGTTCTATCTTTATCAAAATATTATTAATATTACAATCTGATAAGTCCAAATATTCGTATTCGATGAATGACTATTCATATTTGTAAATGTTGTATTCGTTACATCATTACATATTTCTTTAAAACGAAATCCCATCAGGTCGGCGGCACGTCGACATTGAGAAAAACTGACAAGGATTAAATTACTACTTTTGATTTCATTTTAATGACAGCTGACCTCGGGCGGGTTCTTCAAAGGATAATTTTGCAACAATAATAAATAGTCCAGGGCATTTTCCGTAACAAATAAAAATTGATTATTTTGTTTGAAATATACTTAAAGGACCCAAAATACATCCCACTGAGTGCCTGTGATAATTATGTAAAAGTAGCGTTTAATTTGATTAATCTTTTACTACTCTACTATTAAAATGAATATATGTATGTAGTTTTAAAGTTTTTTTTTTAGTTTTAATAAGCTTGTAAATATGGACTTGGTGGTCTGTCTGTATCTGTTTTGAACTTTGAATTAAAGCGATATAGGTTTTCTATTCGTCATTAACAAAAGTAAATCCTAATGCTGACCTCAAATCTTCTTAAACTGAGTAAACATTTAGTACAATATGTAGTGTATAATTAAGTAATTTTATTTTGCTCTATTGTTTCAGACTCGAGCAGTGAGTGCGCCCGCCACCCCCGCTCCAACCACGTTTGCAAGAGATCAGGTATAGCAATATGTCATTGTAATTAGTGCATGAAACTTTCTTCATCTAAGTCCTTTAAAGAAAGCAAGTCTTTTTAAGGAAGGATTGATGCATTCGTGATTTTTTCTAATCATTAGCTTGACTTATCACGAAATTTAAATTAAACTGATTAAGTATAATTAAGCGAAGCAGTTTTAACTCTTTTTTACCAGGGATCCTTAAAAGAGTATTTCTAATTTTATGTTAAATCTAACCACGGCTATATTTTAAAGCTACACTCGGAGCCTGTCTGAATTTTTATATTAAGAAGAAACGCTTTTTTTAATCTGTACTTATTTTTGTGGACAAGTATTTATAAGGGTTCGACAAACTTAACTTCTAAGTTGCTTATATTTGTTCCACAGATTTTGTCTGTAATTCTGCGCAAATTTATTAATCATGAAAATTTTTCGTGAAACTTGTATCGTATAGCCTTTACTCCTAAAATTTAATTAAAATCTCTCCTCCCAGCTCGGGCATCTTGTACACAAACTATGTTATTACGTCACCGGACTAAAATAAACGTTGCTAGACTAAACGATATGAATTCCTGACATCATCGATCAAGCAACTATGTATGTCCGCGTACACAACAAAATATAATTGATTAGGAGCTGTATGCAATCCGTTTTCCGACCATAGCGAATCTGTAATGAAGATAATGTAATGATTAGGTAATGTTACTGTAACTTGTCTGCTCTTTGGCACTTTACCAACTTTACCAAGTCGAGTCACTTCATCGAGTGTTTATTGTTCAATCAAATGTCGCTATTAGACTCGTAAAGCCTATTCAATGTGTATTTTTCTCGTATTGTGGGCAGAATATGAATAAAGCGCGAATCTAGAGATTTTTTTATTTTGTATAATATTACGTCTTATACTTAACCAAAATCGCCTAATCGTTAACATTCCAATACATTCAACAATCTTGTCGAATCTAGTATCGTATCATCATCTTTTAAGCTATCGTAATTTACTTTATCTACATAAGTAGTTAGATCATAAACTTCGGATGTGTGGGTTATAATTTGAATGGGCACATAAGTCCGAGCACTCATTCGTAAGACAGTAAACTGCAGAGGAAAATTAAGCTTAATTTACCGCAATTCCATCAATTACCTTAATTCAACCATAATGAGCAATTTTATAGGCCATCAATACAAATAAACGTCTTCGAGCTTTAAATAGCCTTAATTTGCATCACCTTGATAGGCTTACGTTACGACTATACGTAGTAATCGGATTAAAGCTCCGAGGTGAAGCGTGCAGACTGCAGAGTGCACAGATAGGCGTCGACATCGCCGACGGCTGCGCCTACGCACCGTGCTATGAGACACTTTCACAGAATTATGGCGCGCCTACGACCTTACGCTGGCTGACACCAACACTTAAAAGAAAGGCAAATCAGGGCTTTTCTCCCGTCACCTTTCTATTCAACAAATACTTTACGAATATTCACGTCATTATTTACACAAAGCGTTCTTATGACTCTCTCGTCTGTCTGTGATGTCCCGTCATCCGGCTTAATTTTAAAAGCGGAAATTATGACGCGATTAGCTATCTTGGATTTTGTTTTGGAGGATCCGACAAATGTTTACAAGTCCATCACATTTCACACCCGGTGGAGTAACACGTGTTGTAGCTTAATCTACAAGAGGGGGCCCAAAATAGATCCCTGTGAGCGCCTGCAATAATGGTGTAAAAAAAATATAACAATATGTGATTACTATACTTTTTTAGATTCGATATTTCATACAATTGTTAATTTTGAAAAAAAATATACGTTTCACATTCCATATATATTTTAGGACCTCACGTACCATCCATATACATATAAGTGTTATGATTATGATTTTATGAATATTGTGACTGGCGCCATTCATTGTTAAAGGCGTCGAATCTAACAGTTAAAAGTAAATTATGGAAATTGTTTTTTATAGATCGATGATATATAATTTGGGGTTTTATATCGTGTGCCCACGCGTCAGGTTAACTGTACTAATTTATATCTACTCGTAGGCTGATGAGACTTTACAAGAAACCATTGCTTTTTTATACACATTCATTCATAAATAAATAAAAAAATAAAAACTTTTTATTTACCAAACCAATACAAAACATAGGTTTATAAATTACAAAAACAATTTCACTTGAAATATTTGGATTGATTTACCACTGACTCCCAAACTAGGTACGTACCTGTATTTTGAGTTAGTCAGTGGTTCCTCACCATGCGTACAATATTAGATAAAAGAAGTAAATGACAAAAAATATAGACGTGTCGTGTAGAAAGTGTGATATTGGTATTAAGTACATGTTTGTAGACATCAGTGTATATATATATGTGTGTGTGTGTGTGTGTGTGTGTGTGTGTGTGTGTGTGTGTGTGTGTGTGTGAGTGTGAGTGTGTGTGTGTGTGTGTGTGTGTGTGTGTGTGTGTGTGTGTCATTACTTTTAAATTATGATGTCCATGTGCTCTTGAACGAATGAATGAGTTTGTACACTCATTCATGGTTAATAATGGCCGACCTGACTTTTTTATTGCCTGTGGTTCAGTAGTTGTAGAAGTGACAGCTGATTATTCTATAGCCAGTAGCCAGCAGGGTTCTAGATGTGATTATACCATTTATAGTATATACTTGCATTCGATCTGTTTACGATTAGTTACATTTTACAACTTACTTCAATTTACTATGTTTTCAATATACGTGTATTTTACATTTGTTTTACGTTTGTTACGCAGGGTGGTTCCCGATCAGCAAGTTACCCAAGTGGTGCGGGCACACGACTAGACCTATGCTATGTGGCTGAACGCATGCTGGCACTCCACCTGCCCGACAGAGATGTACACGCAGAGGCACAGGCCGCGCATATGCTTACCAACAAACATGGAGAACATTTCATGGTAAGAGTCAGACTTATTTAAATAGTTGTAATAATGCTCTTAGATTAGCCTAGTAGATTATATAAATAAAGTTAATATTATAATATGCTTAATACGCTAATGAAAGTGACTATTTTAACATTGTAGGACTGTTAAGAGCATTATGATTTTAATTATTACGTACTTGTGACAATAAACACTGCCGTTTGAACAGCATTCACGTATGGACCAATTAAGATTACTATTATGTGCTTACCCTATTACCTCTATTTCTATTTTCGGCATAAACTACGTTAGACCTCGGTTTACCGGAAAGGCAACAATATTATCATTATGCGCAGTTAATAAGTTAGTGGGCTTCATAATTCAGTAACAATAGTCGTTTCGGAACGTAATTTGTGAGAGCCAACGAGGGATTAGACTGCATTATTGTGACACTCGTAAACAATGCCTGAAATGGCGGGTAAACCTGAGATACTGTGTTTAAGCGCACGGTTTATTACCCACGTAGGTTTATACGTCTGTTCTGCAGTTAATGTTGCCACCGATTAGATCTGACCCGCGTCATTATCTTAGCCTTTGTTCTTACTAGGGTCGTCTACTATTCTGATCTGATTAGCTAAGTAGCGTGAATACGACTGACGGTACTGATCTTGCTAGAAATATTAGATTGTGCTCTAATCGATCTTCATAATATGTATATTCATTGCTTTGAATTATTTATTGTGCTGTACTTATAGCAGAATAAATGTTACTATTATGCGATATTACCATCAGCAGAGTTTTGTGACAACTTGAGAAAAGAACGGGATTATAAATCACGGCTAGGAAATAAACTCAGACTCGAGCCAAATCCAATTTATGTCTCGTAGCAAAGTTGATAGCGGCGATAGATATGTTATATGCAATTCTCGATGGAATGGGAAGAAAGTTTTCAATTCGCAGACTCGTAATTCAGACAAGTTTTTTTCTTTATACTCCATTGCAATTGCAGTATTTTTTCTTAAAGTTGGAAAACTCCTCGAAATGGATTATTTTAGGATTTAGGATTATTTATTCTGGATTATCATATCGTAGTTACAATGATTAAAGTTAGACATAAATTACTAGACAGTGTTCCATAATATTTACTGTCATAAATGTTTAAAGGCTGTCGATCAAAATTATTGTTGTCTCGTTAAGAGTGTGGCAACTTGATGTAGGAGCCCAAAAGCAAAATCCTTTACATCGCGGGTTTTATTTGCAAAGACCTTATCCTAATTTATGTTTGTTTTTTTCCAGGTGTTCGAAGTGAGCGGAGGTGACGGTGACGGTGGTCGGTTAGCGCGGGGAGTGTTTGGTCGAGCACGCTCGCTGGGCTGGGCAGGAGAGCTAGCACCACCTTTAGAACGACTCTGTGCGGCCTGCAAGCTCATAGAGAGCTGGTTAGCGTCGAATCCAAAGAACGTTGCTATACTATTAGCATGGTGAGTTAAATTGCCATTTATTAATCTAAATAAGTATGACCAACAAGTTATCGATTCCTCGAAAATGACGTTGAAACGTTCAATACATTTGATACCTAATGTACTTAGTTAAAGGTATGATAATTTAATATAATTGGCGCCCAACGTGGGGTATAAAATCTGACGAACTAACGTACCCTACATCCACGTGTTTTACTAATGACGTTTTAATTTGTAAATTGCAGGGGTAACCGCGAGCGCCTCGGCGTATTAGTTGCAGCGTACATGCACTACTCCGCAATATGCGGTGCTCCAGAACACGCGCTCGACCGATACGCCATGAGGAGGTATCTCGACGATCGAGTACCAATCTTCCAGCTGCCTTCTAATAAGCGGTAAATGTGCAAAAGTTCTAGATAATTGACAGACGGACAATTGACAGAATTGGTTATGTCTGATAAAGTGATAACCAAAAATAAACTAGATATGTAGGATATACAAGTCCAATACCAACATTTTTTCAAAGTTCGATACATTTTGATGGGCTTCGTAATGGTAGTGTATCTATTAAGTATAATTAAAATTTTCAATTATTCATTTAAATAAACTTTAGTAAATCAACTCTCAGATCGTCCACCATCCAATAGAAAGAATTTGCGTTAGTTGTCGGTTGCAAACAATTTATGTGCTCGGGTCACCATCCATATAACTTAACTTGAAAGATCTTAAGCCGGGATTATAAACTTCTACATTGGTTCTAACGGCCGAAGTCATGGAAGCTAGCTGAAAATGCAATAATGCTGCCCTCAAGGGTTAGTTATAAAAAGAAAACCTCTGTAGTAGTCATTTGTCTTTTAAACTATGTTATATTATGGGTCAAAAAGATGACATCGTATAAATTTATATAACCTTAATTATAGCCAGTGTTGCCACCTTAGCCCTTTTGGGGCTAGATCTAGCACTTTTTATTGTAGGTGAAGTCGTTGTTTAATTATTTAGCCCGGAAAGGGCTATTAAGCCCTTTTTACATTTGTGTCATAGATATTAATGTTTGTAGATAATCCGTTGATACCATTTGTTCGATTATGGCAACATACCGCATTTCTACGCCGCGCCGGTCCAGGTCTTCCCCGTGGAGTTTACAGAGTCGGCGGGGAATTCCTGGAGCGTTTTCTTTTTATAAACCGACTAATTTAAGATGTGTATCAAAACACAATTTTTTCATAAGTTGATATATCAATTGTTTTTTGCAATATAAAAATAATATGAAAGAACATTTATTTTTCCCTCATTGAAAGTCATTCGCCTAAAGTTCATCTTTGTAATTTGAGGTTTTTCATAGAACATTGTAATAGTTTGAGTTTTTCGTTTTTTTTGAGTTTTCACGTTGACAGCCCGATCTAGCCCTTTTTAGTTTCTTCAACTGCCCTATTTCTAAAATTGAGGTGGCAACACTGATTATAGCACAAAATAAAATCAAACATTTTGTTGACAGATACATCGACACTTTTGCGGGTCTCCTCGCTGGTCAGATCAGAGTAAATGCAGCTCCATTACACCTGACTCATGTATCAGTGGCGGGGTCACTCGCATCACCTGCAACTCCAACCATCGCCTTCCTCAAGATATACGAGAACTTCGTCTGCGTTTATACCTCTGGTATGTTGTTAAACTCTTTACCATGGAACAAGACCTGACATATGCATTTGGTCACAGATTTAACAATCAGGTTGTTTAATTGAAAAACCTGGCCTAACCTATCGTCTTTATTGCCACTCAAACGCAATACATGAACCTTCCTGGATGGTAAACTATTTGGCAATAAGACGGTACTGTAGGGAGCCTGCTATTATTACGATTTACTTAGCATAAAACAAATTGTTTGTAAAAAAATCATTGATAAACCTTATAAGGAAATCATATTCTAAAAATCGATGACATAACAGCAACAGCAAGCATGTTCGCAATTTATGTAGCAAATTGAATAATTAAATAATTAGATGCCATAATTCAAATGGAAATTGGAGCTGGATTCCTCGCCTAGACGATTTCAGCTAGCAAACATTTCTAAGTCAATTTATATTGTCCCCAGGTCTTTACATGGTAAACGGCGGCGGCTGGACGGTCGGCGTGGGTCGATTAGCTCTTCGTGGAGACGTGCTCGTACGCGCGTACCGTCGGCCTGCTCACGGACACACAACACGGAGACACCTCGTGTTTGCGTGTCAGTTCCACACGTGCGCCGTCGCGGATCACACGCTGTCCTTCACCAAGCAGCAGCTAGACCACGCTGTGCATGGTAACTGTCGCACCTTCTACCACCTACCTTCTGCTCTGCCCCCTTAGCACCACTTGCAACTCTTGACATTTAGATTCGACTATAACGTAGTTGTCAAAATAGAAACGTCAAAGACGAAATAAATTAATAGTTCTGTGTTGACAACTACTTCACAGTCGAATCTGAATGTCAAAAGTGGCAAGTCGTGCTTAGGGGGCTGTACGGAGTCTCAGTTTATGTGTCGAAAAAAATAATAGTGTATCAAGTGGAGGTGCGTACAAATATACAATGCAAACGATCAAACGTACATTCTTGAAACATATTTTAAAGCGTACCTGCTCAATTCCAGGTTACTTACTCCCACGGATATATACCACCAAGCGAAAAAAAAATCTTGCTGTGCCTTATTAAAAATTTGCAGCACTTGTATTTTTTTCACACTCAATGGTCCAAAGATGAGATCTCACCTCTTATGCTC
The DNA here is from genome assembly GCA_905147285.1 of Hypena proboscidalis. Taxonomy (NCBI): domain Eukaryota; kingdom Metazoa; phylum Arthropoda; class Insecta; order Lepidoptera; family Erebidae; genus Hypena; species Hypena proboscidalis. Next base: position 8,620,493 of record LR990130.1, read on the forward strand.
GGAGGGGATTGGAAAAATTTCTACAAAAAGCACTGGTTAACATAAAACGAGACTCTAGTGTCCATTCATCAGTTTTACTTCCACCATTTACCGAATGCCTCATATGTTATGTTTTATTGAATGTTTAAAAAACCTTATCGTTAAGATTGTTCTGCTGAAATAAGTTTCTTATCTAACTCATTGTTTTAAGCTTTTCTTTACTGTATAAACAAACGTTGCACTCATTAATCTGTACTATACATAAACGCTTACTTGAATCTTATATAAAGCATGTTATAAAATACAATATGAATAGAAGTACATAAATATAGATAATAAATAAATAAATAATAAATATCACACAACATACACACAACGCCATCTAGTTCTAAACTAAACAGCAGTTCTATGGGTTCTAGAAAAGAGAAGATTTGTCTTGTGCGAGAATCGAACCCGCGACCTCAGCGTCGCAGGCAGGTACAGTGGGCCAAGCAATTAGGTATGCAGGACAAAAACTTCTACGCCATAGTGAAAACTAACTGCAACAGTTAGGCGAGTGTGAATTACATATGTAATAAGTGTCATATACACACTAAATAGATATGTAACTCACTTATCCATAACTGGTGAAGTAAGTTTTTACTATGACTTAAAAAATTTTGCCCTGCATACCTAACTCGTTGGCCCACTGTACACTACCAACTTCGCCATTCGATCGTCAAAAAATATAAAAAGATAAATGGTCGAACTCCGTAATTGAAGGTATAAACTATAGAATAGGGTAAAAGATACATCGTGTACCTATAACCAATTTATATCCAATTACCGAACAGGCCAAGGTATTGACATAATACTGTGTTAGAATATAGCTGTGGACACATAGGTACTAGGTGTAACTAATAGCTATGATGACATTTTAAGATTACTTGCTTCTACAAATTGATATGCCAGACCCTTAAAAGCTAATCATGATTAAAATGAGTTTGTATTTATGCCATAGAGAAGAATCAACATTGTGTAAAAGATAAAGTTGTTAAAATACAAAAATATAACTTAGACTATACATATGCCTGGAAGAGATCGCGTCAAGCGATAAGGCCGCCATTGGTACGTTATAGTTTTAAGTAACTATTTCTTTGTTTGTTCGTTACAAATTTGATGAGCAAATAACGTTTTCTATGTATCTATGTATATATACGGTATAAAAAACAATTAAACAGAAATTGAGGACGGGTTTGATACATTATGTGATGATTAAGACAAAAATGGCTACGTTAAATCTTTTTGCATGGATACTTCATATATTTTATAATCAGGAAAATGTTCACGAAGGTCTAAGGCCAAGTAATAAATGTTTATTTGTGGTGGCATTCCAAAAAACCAGACCTATTTATATGACTCAAGTTCGTCACGTACTTTTAGAGTTAAATCAAGTTGATACGTCATACTGTTAAATTTTAATATCCACATCTTATTCAAAGCCGATAAGGTGACCTTGATAACCTCGCCGGCCAGATGTATATCTATCTCATACTTAGTTATAATAAATGTATGCAAATCCTTTTAATTTGGCCTATAAAAGGACATAAAATCGTCAGTGCCTATTAAATCAAGTTTTAGAGATATGTTTAAATTCACATACCTACACTCATATGAAATGCAAGAAATGCAAGTTGTTCAGTCTAGAATTTATTCATTCTTTTTAATAAAAAATACCAGGTTTTAAGGGTTAAAGTACCTATTTGACACCAAAACATCGTATTATTTTGGGAGTAAATCAAGATCGTAAATAATATTCATTACATCTGCTCTTGATTGGACTAGATGTGGCCAAAGATGATAAAATCCTATCGACGCGGACGGTGAATAACAGGGGGCACATTGTAGTCTGCCTCTGCCTTACCACAATTGGTAATTGTAAATTGTTACTTGACCTTCTAAAATAAAATAAAATTGCATTTACAAGGTGACACGGTGTATACGCGATAATGTCTTATATAGGCAGAAATAATTCGTGGAACAATGCAGAATGTTAGGCACATAAGTTATACTAAAATCACAGCGTCTCGTTAACTGACTTGTTGGTCTAGCTAGTGGTTAGCGTGTGTGCGAGTATGAGTTTGTCATATATGACCGCGAGGTTTTGGGTTCGATTCCCGGGTAAGGCAAAAGTGTGTTTTTTTCCGTCAGGAAATTCTCAATAGCAGGAATAGTGCCCGCTTAATGGCGAAAGGCTCGACCCCCTATGACATGGTACCTAAATATATCAGCCTTCGGAGTAGGAAAGGCGTGATGTTATATGTTTATGTCTATTCTATTTATTATTATTTATTTAACAAACTGCCAAAACAGATAAAAAATAGCCCGAAATAGTCTGCTTTCAATAGAAAATTAAAGACATTTTTAATAGAAAAATGTTTTTATTCTATTGACGAATATTTTAAATGTAAAATTGTAATTGAAACATCATAAGTTATTTTAACTATTATATGTTTAGATTGAAGATTTATAAAACTGTGTTTTATGTTATTTTATCTAAATATTGCTGTGTGTTGTGACTCCCACTGAGTTTTCTAATTATGCAACGCCTGAAAAGGGCTACTAAGTTATCAAGATCTGTATTCTAATATTTAAGACCTAACTGTACACTTAGTAAGCAAATAAAGACTTTTGACTTTTGACTTTTAATTGTTTTTATTTGTTTAGATCTATCATTCCCAAGCGACGGAGCGGTAGAGCTGGTTTTCGCTCGTGGGGCAGGCGGTGGAGCAGCGCCCGCGCCCGCGCCGACGCCAGCAGCGCCGCTTCGAGCCGCTCCCGACGCCCTCGCCCGCGCTGACTCCCTCGAACACCTGCGACCGTTGTCCACACTCACCGATGACGATCCTGGTGAGCATAGCATTTTATTTCGGTTTTTGTACGGCCATATTTTGTGATTTCATTATTGAATTGTTTCCTATTCTTTTTAGGGTTCCGTATCAACAACATTGAACCCTTCTAGTTTCACCATGTCCATCTGTCTGTCTGTCCGAGACGTAGCGTCGAAACCTTACGTATAATAAAGCAAAAATTTTGTATGACTATGTAAATTAACTATGTCAACTAAGTTGTAAAATATATATTTTTTTTCGTTTACCTGTTCTATATGTAAAGAGGGGATGTTTTCTTTTTTTTTTCTTCTACCCCTTAGTGTGGTATGTCATTAGATAGGTTTTTAAATTCATTGAGAAGTTGCTAAGACAATTTATTGATTTAGAGATCTTTTCACGAGATTCCCCAGTCTAAAAGCTAAACTGCTGGCTAGAAATATTTAAAAAAAAATCATGATGGTAGATACGTACTGAAATTTAAAGGAAAACTATAGCAAACGCGTTAACTTTTCTAGAGTAATATGAGGTACTTAAAACGAAAATATTTGTAATAATGGACTTAGATATAGATAGCAAACGGATTTTAAATCCATAAATATGTTGTAACGGCTGACTATGGAACACTCTATGGCGTGAGGCTCGACAAGCTCTTGGCTGGTTTTTATTATTATTATTTTTATAGCCTACAAGTACCAATGAAATAAAATGAATAAATAAATTAAAGATTTGAATAGGCATCTAAATCACACACACAGAACAAAAAATAGTATTTATGAGACAAGGATATTAATGTCTCATACTAAAACATAAAAACCAATACGGAAACGAAATAAACGAAAATATATAGTATATGCAAACAAGTCTGCCTAATCTCACGGGGGGGGGGGGGGGGTGGATATAATGTTCCACCTTAGTGTCATATCATAGGATTTGACAAGTAGTTTTATATGACATGCAAGAGCAGCGCTCTTCCTCACTTGGTAGTCACAATTTTATTTTTATTTAGTTCGGAACCGTCAGTAGTTCGACACACAATACTTATTTACCTTTATTATAATTACGCGATCCAGACCCGTTGTATAATTTTTGAAAAATATTCTCAAATCGCGAATGTTTAAAAAAATATATTTACAAAGATTTATTCTAATGTCGCAAAGATCCTTCTAAGATTCGCTTAAACACATTTTATTAGTTTAACATCCGCAACTAATATTGATCTATTCTGGTAGGACATTAAAAGCTTGTCTACCCATTTTTATGAGGGTGAGCACGTGTGACCAATGCTAGTACAAGCTGAGCCAGAACATCTGAATGCCATTACCGGCAATCAATGTGACTTTTACTAACTCGCGGAACCGCCCTTAGGACATGAACGATGTGAAATGGAAAACGCTTTGCACTAGTTGGCACATCCTGTGTACCACCACCGATAATAAATTAATAAATTTGGATTTTTTTCATTAGATAGAACGCTAGAAGCAATTACACTATCTAATGGTCCCGATGACAAGGCCAAATACACACATTCACTCACAGAACAAATTTTTGCGAATCACACAAAGATTTGTCTAATTTGATCGAACCCACAAAATTAGTGCAGTAGAGAGCGGCGAGGTGACCGCTTAAACCACTACACCTCACGTTCGGACAAGATCTGAGTAGATATTGGATAGTTAATTACCTGTTAGTTATGTAGCCGGCATTGTAAATAAAAAATGCAAGGTTTGAATATAAGGTGAGGCTCTAAATAGATATGAAAAGAAAAACGATGGTAGAGACTTTTTATGTCATAGCATTGGTACTTTTTTAAAGGTACCATAATTATCACAGCATTAGAAACTAGGGCATGAGTGTTGACAAAGCGGCCTAACTACACCGGTTAGCGGCGGGTCGCGGTTTGTGCCGCGGCGTGCAGGTGTCGGCTATTTTAGTGTCCGTGTGTCTGGCCGAGCCGCCGAGTGTCCGCCCGACGCCGCCGCCCGCCCAGCCAGTGCCATCCGCCTTGCGCGCCGCCGCACACGCGCCGCGCACTCCCACACACACTTCACGATAACAACTTTTTACATCAATCAAAAATTTCCCAACAACTCTTTGCTCACATAAACACACAACTAAAAGTGCTCCATCCATCATACCGGATATTTTTCCCAGGAAAAGCCACCAAAAATAAATTACAATTCTTTCGGATGTATCGAGACTAGCAACAAAATCACAATCGAGGTGAGTGTCACATTAATTTCGCAGCTAGTGAACCCGTTTTATGAGTTTTAAATTTATTTGTGAATGTACAGTGTAATTCCACTACAGTATATTCTTGGTCTCATTACGAATGCAAGTCAGTGAAGATGATTGATAATGGTGTCAAAATCTTTATGAAGTGTGTCGAAATGTGTTGAAAGTTGAAAGTGATAGCGGCTTTTCATCTTTGAGTGCGGCGGTGCCGGGGAAATGTTAACAATGGCTTGTGTTAGTGCTAATGACAAACATGATTGGAGTCTGTTCCGGTCCAGCGGCGCCTGCCCCTAATTGGTTGGCGTAGAGAATTGCTGATGAATGTCTGCTGGTGCGGGTGACAAGCCTGCCCTTAGGGCCACCATTCGTCACACATCAATTTAATCTGATGTTACGAGAGCACTCACTGTCGCACGCTGTTACTCGTTTAATAAGCTACCAAAAAGTTCTTGATAATCATTTTTTATATCACTTATCGTAAAAAACTCTTTAATATCAGCTTTATCTTTTATTAACTTACAACAAAAAATGTTGATTGCGACAAAAAGTAGCGCTAATAAGATTATAGCTGGTCGCGCGCACGTAGTGAGTGAGGTCAAAGATTTTGGTGATTTGCATTACTTGTATTGTGTGACAATTGACAGCCGTTGTGGGGCATATCTAATTTGTTTTTTTTTACACAAGGCTAACGCCAGCCTCAACTGTGCAAAATATTTACGAATTTATTTGCATCTTCTACAACTAGACTGATTTGTTAAGACATAAATCACTATTTTAAACCGATTTGTTTTAAGTAGGTTCATACAGATGTTTTGCATGGTTAGTTTAAACTGTTTGAAGTAATAAATGTAGATTCAAGGCTTGTTTATTTAAGTTGTCAAACCATCTGCTAATACCATCCGTTCTAGCCTTTTTAATATTATGCCGGTGTTTGTAGAGGTGAACGAGCCGAAGCGGTTTATATCGAATATATTGAATGTATCGAGAGTATCGATTGGATCGTTTATCCGCGTTGTTGCTTGCCCTGACATTACGTACACATGTCCTGCGATTGCTATCAGCGCTATTATCGCCACAGCCTTTAATTTTGATGAACAGTCAATACAACTGGCCAACTAGTAGCGGTCGCGTGTTGTTGCCAGTGATCTTTCTAAAACATAGTGACTTTAGTGCTCCAAAATACAGCGACAATCTCATTAGTCTCAGCAGCTAATCATTTATTAAACGTCTTTAAAATTTATGTACACATCACAGCTATTAATTTGCAGTATCAGGATCAATAAATTTATATGCTAATGTAGCTCAAAATAAACCACATTCTTCTCTCGGGAAAAAAGTAAAAGACCCAAACTGGTTAGAATTCGGCGCTAACATCGAATAACGAGCGCAGATAGCTGAGCGACCAGAGACGAATAATAATGCGGTAGAACTTAGAGTTTCGCAGAAACACAAGGTGGAGTCTGATGACATCATTGCGAGCTCACCAACACACGCTCACCTTCATAGGTACGCCGCCGGTTAACGCATAACATTGGAAATACACAAATACAACCGTTACATGCAAAACTTCTTTCTGTTTGATATACGAACAGTGGGTGTGACACTAGGTTTTTCAATTCGAACAACTGCCGTCATGCTCATTTTCAATAGCTAACGAACTAAAAGCTTTTTCACGAGTTAATGTGATGTTCCTATTGACTTTGATGGACTCGCTCATTATTAATTTAGTATGGATTTTGGTTCGCAAATGAAGATTGATGGACGTAGTAGTCGGGACAAATCTTTGCAAGAGAGTGCACGGTTGGCGTAATGGTTCAAGCAGTCGCCTCGCCGCTTTCAAAATTGCTGATATGGTGGATTCGATCCCCACACGGGGCAAATCTCTGTGTGATCCGCAAAGATTTGTTCTAACTCTGGGTGTGTGAAATGTATGTTTGTGACCCCGCGACACAGGAGTCGTTTAAAAAAAACAAATATTATTAAGTGTATTGTTTGAACCACATTGAATCTATTAAGTTTTCATTGCAACGATGAGACGCGCGTGAGTCGGCACGGCTCAGCAGTGTTAGCTCGCCGGTAGGGCGCACATCCTCTTCCTGCGCCGGTGCACATTTCGTAACAGTAGCCCTCGCCCGACCCGCCGCGTTATTTTCGTTGACAACACAGAAATAACCTCATCTTCCTTAACACAGCGACGGTCACCAGACGCTGACGTTGATATCTTTACACTAATTGCGTTATTGACAACCCTACATTTAGTTCAGTTTCGAAATCAACGACTAGGCGCCAGCCAGCGTTCGTGTATTACGTTCTATTTGCACCTTGCCAAGGTAAAAATCTGTGAAACTAATACAAAGCAACGCTAAAAGACACGCTCGTTATGCAAATGAGACGAGTAAAAGTGTCATACCTCCTTATTTGCATACAGCATTTACACATTTGGTGACTTAAACATCTCATAAACGCTGCCCAAAGCATTAAGTCGGTCGTTTCGATCGATATTATGAAGTTGCAGACCATTTTATGAGATTCCTTTTTTGGCCAAAAATCATGACCAGTTTGGCGACTAAATTGTATTAAATTTCCTTATGGCCAAAACAGTATAAAAGTTTTGTAAATACCCAAGTCATTATGACGGACCAATTTAGTATTTAATACTCAATTTAGTATACATATTACGTACCTGTTAGGGAGCGAATCCAATTAGATCAAAGCAATAATATAACATGGCAATACTATCTGATATATCTTATCTACCCCTTTCCTTTTGGATGTTACCGAAGTGGTGTCTACTCTGCATTACCATTAAATATATCCATAGATATTTGTAGCATGTAGGTAGATACTTGCATTTGGAGGTCGTTTCCTTATTGGGCGCCTTCACCTTGAACCGCCAACTAAATACACTTTGTAGTACGAACATCGTCTTGGAATACTTTTTGATACTTATTCGTATCTCTGGGTTATCACTAGGTCATTTCATAATTCATAACTATTTAAATAAAATATATTAGAGCTCTAACTTTGTCTTTACAATCTTTGCATCGTGTTTTCATATTGAACATAAATCTGAGAGCATTTTTAACAAATGTAAGAATTAAGTCTTCTGCCGGCCTGATTCATTATACAAACTAAACACTCAACAAAATTCGGTTTGAAGGACCATTGCCTATAAATAGAGCCCCTTACTTCTAAATAAATATTTTATATTTCTCCGTCCTCCAGTAAAACCTTAATAATATTTTTATTAAAACTGACGTGAGTTTGTAACATTATTCAAATTATGAAATACGGGTGTTACTCACGTAATGTTGGTCTATTTAGTCGACCGCGGTTTCGCCTATACGTCTAGGCATTATGAAGAGAGTGCGATACGTCGCGCCTTGTAGCCAGACTTGCAAGACTGGCTGCGATACGTCGCGCCTCGTAGCCAGTCTTGCAAGACTGGCTACGAGGCGAAACCGCGGTCGACTAAATAGACCAACATTACGTGAGTAACACCCGTATTTCATAATTTGAATAACTTTAATAATTTCAATTATTATAGTCCTATACGGGAGTGTGAAGCCATTCTCTTCATATTACCTTGTTAAGCTGCATAAATAAGACATTTACGAGATACTTTACGCTACGGAATACAGATAGAGCGGCCTTTGGCATACGACCAATAAGGACAGACTCTATTAGCGCTTAATTTAATTAAGGGCATACTTAATTAAGTTGGCACTTAAAATAAACAATTTTTAAGTTTAAGAACGTGTTAAAATCATTAACTTATATATTTTAATATCCTTCCTGTCTCAGCAAAAATTCATAATGTTTAAGGCATAGAAATCTTAATAATTAAGATTTCTATGGTTTAAGGTAAGACACTTAGTACTAAGCAAATGGCAATAGGCCATTTGTCATTCCTAATTATTATCAACATATTTACTTTAATGAATATTTGTTACAACTTGAATCATTTCCTTTAATAAATTGACATGACATAATCAGATTGATCGATAATTGCTGTCCATGCAAATGATTGACGATCATCGTGGTTAATTAATTTGCATTAGTAGTATGTAATCGATCCGCAACATCCTAAGCTCGTAACTGTAATGTTGTATACCTGCGAAAGTGAAGCGGTCTATCGGCGCTCGATCAAACAACACTTAACGGTGTCATCCCGCTCCGGACTAACGGGAAGGGAACTTAGTCCTTTTTAGGAGGAGCTGTCTCCGTCTAGACTTCGTTAACTGTGCGCTACTGTGCTAGGTAGGGTTGTCAGAAGATAGAATTGATCGATTGTCACGATATTTCAAAATCCCGACTATTACTTAGATTTGACACAAGTACATAAAGTTCGTGCCTCGAAAGCAACATCTCTCAACCTAACCCCATAAATGTGTAGATAGCAAATTTTGACCAAATAACTTTATCAACTTTTGCGTTAGGTGGCACAAGTATGTATAATCAGTCATATAAATTTTCTCCTTTACTTAATTTATTACGTGTAAATACGATAATAATGCAAAACGGGCCTCATAGGTAAGTAACATGCTAATTAATGCTGGCCTCGTACAAAGTGCAACAGAAAATGACACACGAGCCATAGCGCGGCACACAGATACCATCTCGTTGCGATGAGGCCCCGCCAGTTTATTGGAGTGAATCGAATCCAATTTAAAAGCTATTCGTAATTAAACCGTCGCTAAACATATCACCCGCCGGCGGTACGTAATCACACCGATATGCTGTGTGCAAGAATTTCATCCAGCACTGATCCATAACGAGTTCAATCGTTTGAGTTGTTGCAATTTGGCGCAGGTGAGAACAACGGGAGCGCGGAAGGCTCCGGCTCGGGAGGAGAAGCCGGCGAAAGCGCCGAGGCTGCGCACACGTTCGGTCCCCTGGACGGCTCCATCTACGCCACGGTGGTGCGAGCGGGTGGCGGCGGGCCCGCCTCGCCGCTGAGCGCGTCCATGGATTCGGGCATCTCGTCGGCGGGGCGCCGCGCCGCCCCCAGCCCGCCGGACGAGCTCGACGCGCTGCTGGGCGACATGCTGCGCACGGTGAGGGAGCTGCCCGACCCGCCGCCGGCCTCGCACACGCCGCAGCCGCAGTCGCACGCCGACCGACCGCCAGACATACCGTACCACGCGCGCGCAGACTCCGCGCCCTTCACCTACGGAGCGCCAGGCCTTCGCCCCGGCATGCTGCGCGCGCCCAACCGCCTCGCCAGCCCCGAGCTGGTGCGGCGCGCGCTGGGCGACCGTCCTTACCGCCCCATCGAGGACGACGACGACGAGCGCACCGTCACCCCCGATCCACCCTCTCCGCGCACGCACACGCCGCTGTCGCCGCGCACGCTCCGGAAGCTCACGCACGAGGATGTCACCACCACCACGGTCACACCACCCTCCGCGTCACCTATCCGTAACGGCAGGTTAGTGCATTTAAATTATTTTATAGTTAAATTATTTAAATACGATACAAAAGCCAAGTGGCGGGCATTAGTGGTATAAATAACTGAATAACAACAACATAAACAAAGACAACCTTTCAAAACCAGTTATCTTTCAAACTTATCAATGTCTACTTGAAGGAAAGTAACTCGTTTTAAAGCTGAATGAAATTGGCTCAATAAAATTATTAACTAAATACGCGCTCTACCTGCAACTGCATAATGCAGAGTTACATCCATAGAATAACATTTAACTAGTCTATATTTACACCGATTGTTTGTTTTTCTTTCTGGGGTCAAACCGAATACATTAAAATTATATTAGTGTAATGAAAACAAGGGTATTCAATAGCAAACATAAACATGTGTTCCTGTGCAGCACCGCGGAGGTCGCCGACGCCTACAGCATTATTGGACAATGTTTACATTTACAAGCTCTGCAACTTCCTTGTAAAAACACAGTCATACCTAATTATAGTGATATTCGGGTATTCTTATATTACTTATAAATATTAAATGAATATTACTCATCGTGACCTTATTACATTATTTTACAATGACACCACCAATAACAAAAAAGTGGAGAGCACAGAACAATCTATAACATCCAATAAAACATATGTAAGCAAATCATCAATTAATGATAGGAAAAGCATAATAATTGAATTTCGTTTAAAGAATAGCCATATGAATCATCTGTCATTGATGGACACAAGATAGCAAGATACGCTTCATTCACCGCCATCACCAAATTGTGATAGCGTAAGAGCCAGTGGCCGCCCGACCTACGTCATTATTTAAAAGTTACAATTTTTTGCCTATAAATACGATCACCAATGAATATAGAATTAGGATCGTGGTGGCTATTTTCCCTATAACAGAGGTACAAACAGAGAACTTTAAGCTTTTGTAAAATGACGTTTGTAGGGCGGCTTCTGGCTCTTAAGCTATTAGCTCCGAAAAGGTACCGGCATCGGCTTCCTCTTGATTTATTTAGCCGCGTTTCGCTTGACCCACTTCCACCAATGAAGAAGACCCATAAAGTACAGTACTCAATCATGTCCATTATTCTGCGCTGCATCGCTCTAACATGTTTATGGAGTTTTAATTTTATAAAAGTACGCGTTGTTATCAATCTCAATATGGTTTTATTTAAGAGGGAGTTTGATTTTGTTAAGTGCATCTTTCAATATGTTGGGAATTAATTAATTTTGTGGTTATCGACACATTAATTTCGGCGGGTTCGTTATTGTAAGTCAGATTATAAAACCGTATTTTTATTATTTGGATTCTTATTTTTACCTTCAGAAAAAAAATTAAAATTAATTTTCCTATTCCCATAAATAAGTATGGTGGCATGTATGTTTTAAAAACAATGCCTTTCTATAAATATGATTAATAGTTGTACGCTACGTTGTATTATTAGACGTAAGTGTAACAAAACATATACGGGTTAGCCGGAACAAAAGATCTTGATCATTGAATAATGGCTGCGCGTAGGAGCCGAGGTCCTGTGGGCGTACCTACACATTCTATACTATGTTTTTTTGTTATAATCTAGTGCAAAAACAACTAATAAATAATTCGATCCATCGATCGAATTATTTATTAGTTGTTGTAAATTAATAAACGATAAAACGCCCCACAACAATGCATCAAAATAGATAATATTTTATCATTCGTTGTATTTTGCAAGATAACCTTGATAAAAATTATTAGACGGATCTATCACGTAAACTCAATAAAAAAGAATCCCATTATGAAATCTCAAGTATACCATAGATATCTCTATAAACGGGCGAATCATACTTTGAAGTAATTATTTACTTATTTTATGATCAGTAAATGTAGATAAAATTTTGTTCAAATCTAGGTATTGTAATTAAAATCGAGGTTCTCAACAACGATAATTATCAGTAATAAAATAATAGATTTCTGATTGAAGCATTTTTAGAGCTTTTTTCTTTTAAACCGACGCCCGCGCTAGTAGTATCTCTGTTGCGGGGGTGTTCACAAACATACATTTCACACACACAACGCACACCCAGAATGTAGGGAATTTCCAATATTTCTGGATCACACAAAGACTTGTGCCGTGTTGAGATCGAACCCACAACACTAGCGCAGTTCAAAGCGGCGAGGCGACCGCTTTAACCACTACGCCAATCGTGCTCAATATAGCTGACGGGCAATAACAATAAACAACGCGGCGTGACAACAAAAACGAGGAGCAAATTACTATTATTATCATAAATACCTATTGCGTGAGTGGGACAGCTCATAATGCCCTCTTTATACCAATCAACCAATACATTACGAGTATAAAATGTTCTATCGTTGTATAGTACAGCCTTACGACCGGATGGCGGAGTGGGTAGTGTACCTGCCTGCGACGCCGAGGTCGTGGGTTCGATTCCCACTTAAGACAAATCTTTGTGTGCATGAACATGGGGGTTTGTCTTAGTCTGGGTGTTTCTATGTATAATAAGTATGTATTTACAAAAGAAAAGTATATTATATGTATTAGTATCAGTTATTCTAGTACCCATATTACAAGCTCTGCTTAGTTTGGGACTAGATGGCGTTGTGTGTGAGTTGTGAAATATTTATTTATTTATTTATTATTATTTCCGTGCAATTCGAGACCAGCTTATAATGAAAATGTATACTACTATACCATTATACACCGACCGATTTACTTTATCTCGATAAAACAATACATTCTTATAATATTGTGCAACATTCATTGAAATACACTGGCATTATTTCAGCGCTGGTGTGAATATAAATTACTTTCTAAGATATTCTAGCAGCGTTGTGTTTACAAAACGCGTTCGCTCAAATAACATCGCAACTGTAGGAAATAATTTGAATATAAGATATGTTTAGCGATGTAAATTATTGCTGTTTCTTGATCGATATTCTATTCTTTTATTCAACAGAAACACTACAATATGCACCGATGTATCGTAAGCTTGTATAAAAATGTAAAAATGTTTATTTCTCACCAGTTACACATTTATATCAGTAGTAGGTAGTGTACATAATACAATTAATTTACTAAAAGGTAATTTATACAATATTATGTGTGGCAGTACATAGTAATGGTGGCTCTATCTTCTGAACTAGGTTCAAATTAAATTCAAATTCAAATTCAAATCATTTATTTTCATAGGCCCCAGGAGGCGCTCGAACACGTCAAAACATTACAAAAAATGATATAAAATAAATAATAAATAATACTAAATTGTATCTCAGAAGATAGCATTATATTTATGTATAAGCTGGCAGGTTCATCTAAATTGATAGTTCCTACTGCCTAGAACTGCCCATAATAAATAAATAGCCACGAATTTTTAACCGCAAAATACAATGTCGAATCTAATTTAAAAAAGGAAGAAGACTGTCTTTTCAGGGAGAGTTAAATCAGCTAGTCCAAAAGCAAATATACATAAACTCTAACTAGAAGATAATGGTGATGCTAATATAGATCAGTTAGTGGTGTTAAAAACCTTGAGTTGTCGTAAAAGCCTGCCTCTAAAGCTTGTTACTCTTTCCTGTAGCGAACAATGGCAGGCGACAGGCGTCACAGTGTTAAACACTGACATGGGACTTGATCGACATTCGATAAATGGCACGATACCAATATCTCTAGGGCTGCCAGATGGTATTCGCGAAATCTCTAAAATATTGTTAAATTACTTTTGTATACCCCTTTTGCAAGGTGTAAATGTATTAGACGTTGACTCAACCCTGTGATTCTTACGTACCTATCTACCGGTGGTTCTTACGCATGTAGTCGTGATTTTCTGAAAATGTTGTCTAAAGATTTTGACAAGGTAGATAACGTGATTTTCTGAATTTTCTGTTAATTATTTACTAGCGTTAGTAGGAAAAGAGTAGATTTATTCCTGAAAAGTGAAGTAAAACATTGTAAATGTGAAATTTTATTATGGCCCTTTGTCGCATGCCGACAAAATGCATTCAATTTGTTAAAAAATCCGATAGAAAAAGTCAGGCTGTGGGTTATAGAATCATTAGTGAACTACTAAAAATAATAATCGAAACCTTATTAAGTATTTTGCTTAGATCTTATTTACACACACTTTATCACAATCTCAGAGTGTGATATAATTTTGTTTATCAAATATAAAATAAGCTACTGCTCAATTATCGGCAGCCCTGGGTATCTGTGCTGTCAATCACATAATCGTAATGTATTATAATCACAGCACTTAATACGAACCGTGCTTCGTAATGGCTGGTGTCAATAAAAGCTCTCCTGGTAATGTCGGTGTTACGTTACTACCTATTGATATGAATAACCGCATTGGGTGTTCATGGTTATTTATTGCAGAGCAATGATTTACCAGCTATGACAACTGAAAATGTAATCAAAACTGAATGCGAGCTCTTTTTGAAGTTACCTAGGTACATAGGCGTATGTATACAGGGCCTTAATGACATCGTGGCGAAACTGCTTATCGTTGATTCAGTAAAAATATTAGTATCTAGAAATTATGATTGCGAGGATTTTTTTTAGTTTTTTGCCGATTGAATATGGAAAAGTTATGTTTGTCTAGACTAGAAAAATACCATAGATACCTAATTTTTAATCTAATTCAACGCTCAAAAATTTCACATGTAGAACTTTAAAATCATATGCCTCAATCAGTTATCACTGAAAAATGATTTCGCAAGCTTATTTCCATACATTTGCAATTTTCTTATGACGTTCAATTTTCTTCCCGATCGATGTGTGGAATTGCCGATATTTTTCTTCCATTTCATAAAATTTTAAGAAATATTCAAAATTCAAAATTAAAATCAAATCAAACGTAGTTTTTTTTGGGTACATGTTTGCACATTACGTTTAATTTCATTAGAAAACTATTGAAATCACAATACATTTTTTTCAAGTCTTCATATAAAATGCGTTTGAAGTCGTTCGCAGTACGTTTAGAACCGGAAGCATTCGTCGTTTAATTGAGTCGGCGATAGGCGTGGGTTGGAATCAAACCGAGTATCAATCCACTCGTTCCGCAACATTGCCGACGCGCATAAAGTGCCACAGTACCACTCTCGCTGCTCTTGCCAATTATTTATATGCGACGTGCGCTCAATGAATGGCTTCTTAAGTTTCTAGTCAAATAACTGACACAGCATCACCATTCTTGGAACTAGCATGAGCTAACAAACCAATGATTAGTTACAGTCCTTTCTAATCTTACTATATTTGGATTTCGAGTATCATTTTTTCAATAGTCTCGTCAACGTCTGAGCTCAGGTCAGCTATGTAATGATCAAGTTCCAGCCATACATAGGCACACCACACGTCGGGAAGCGATGTCGCTGTGCATTCGCAATTCTCGATTTGATTTGGAGCGATGCATGGTGTGTGGTGTGTGATTGCGTCGCCGCCATGACCCAAACAAGTTACTATTTCGAGATAACCGTCGCCATAAACGGGCGGGTGTCGACCCGGCGACACCACGACGCCTCACGCTTCCATACACTATTTACTTTCTAATAAAGACCGCTCTGTCGAACCCTTCTACTTCCCCGTTCATTAAAAATGTTTACTTTACTTTCTCATTAAAAACATGTGTATCCACTTACTACTGCTTCGATTCAATCGTTAAACCTTAGCTTGCACTAATTAATTGGTTCGATTAATTAATTCGATAATGAAGGAACGAAAACGGGCATTTAATGAATTTATACATTCCAATCTGAACGGAAGGCGATTAATATTCAAATCCAAGTTATATGATACCTACTCACCAACCTCCCACTGATTAAAGATTCTTAGCACGCGGACACAAGGCCTTACGTTGCCATAATGAGATCGGACCTTCAAGTCCTACACATAAATACAAAAAAAACAAAGATAATAACCGGATCGCAACGGGTCCAAAAAACTTGTTGATATTTTGTTACAGATTAAGTTTTTGTTGTAGGTTCTAATCGGTAACTGTACTGGCCATGAAGAATAATGTTTTTGATATTTAAAATTGTATTTGTCATAAGTGTCACTCACAAATTTTCTCTTCTTGAATAAACATTTACAACAAATGGTTATGGGCAATTCCTAAAATAAAGTTAATGTTTATGTATTCATGTATAAATAGATGAAAATACAAAATATTCGTCGTGCATAAATGTATAAATAGGTAAAATACAAAAATGTCGATGGGTGATAATGGTCATGCGTCTAATTCAGGTACGGGTTCCTCGGGAGCTTCCTTACTTACCATTAAAAGTTTACATGGGAAGGATGGATATCCAAATTGGAAGTTTAAGATGCGCATGTACTTAATGCATGAGAATTTGTGGTCGGCTATTGTTGGCTATGACGAAAACAATAGTACACCAGTCAGCCAAAGAGAAAACAGTGATCTGAAGGCTATGACAAAAATGTGTTTAACCCTTGAAGGTGGTGCAATAACCCATGTACGTGCCTGCAGAACAGCCAAAGAGGTATGGGATACTTTATCTAATGCATACGAAGATAGAGGTATATGTAGAAGATTGGCTTTAGAACGTAAACTGTACAGATATGAGTTACAGAATTTTTCTTCTATAGAAGAATACATTAATGCTGTAACCAGTACTGCACAGGATTTAGCAGATATTGGGAGAAAGATTGATGATTTATCTATTGGTGCAATTTTACTTGGAGGTTTGACATCAGATTTTGATCCTCTTGTAATGGCTTTGGAGAATTCTAATATCGAAGTAACATCAGAATTAGTAAAACGAAAGTTATTAAACGAGAACACTAAACGTGAATCGAAGGAGTCAGCACTTGCAATGGTCAAGTCGTATAAAGCTGTAACGAAGCCTATCATTTGCTATAAGTGCAGAGAGCCTGGTCACAAGAGTCCAAATTGTCCTCAGAGAAGAGGAAAACAAGACAAGGATAAGAAAGGCAAGGATTCTCAGCAAAAATGTAAAAATGAGTCTACACTTATCTCAGCACTTGGTGTAGGAGGTACGTTAAGTCATAATGACTGGTACGTTGATTCTGGCGCCTCTACACATATGATATGCAATAAAGAATGGCTAAGTAATTTCGACACTACGTTAGAAGTTAAGGATATAACTCTGGCAAATAATAGAAAGGTCAATTCAGCTGGAATTGGAGATGTTTTGCTTAAAACTGATGAAAAATTGAAGCTCAACAGTATTAAAGAAGTCCTATTTGTCCCGGAATTAAGTACGAACTTAGTATCCGTTAGTAAGGCGGTTGATAAGGGTATAACATTTGTTTTTGATAGAAATGGTTGTTCTATGTACAATTATGATAATGTTAAGATAGTTGGTAAAGCTGTAGGTCACGCCACTCGCAACATTGGAGGCTTGTATAGGCTCGATCATGTTCCTATTCGCCCGGAATGCGTTATGATGTCTAAATCCGATGATGCATCAACTTCATCTAGTTTGTGGCATCGTAGACTTGGACATCTCTGCCGTGTCGCCTTGGAACATCTACGTCGTGGAAAAGCAACAGGTATTGATTTTATTTCTATTGATAAAAACCCTTGTATTTCTTGTATAGAAGGTAAACAAATTAGAAAACCTTTTAAAACAATTGAGTACAAAAAAGGTACTTCTATTTTAGAAGTTATACATTCAGATGTATGTGGTCCTTTTGATGTTATGTCTTTAGAAAATAACAAATATTTACTTATTTTCGTAGACGATTTTTCTAGAATGATTTTTTCTTATTTTATACGCTCTAAGGCGGATGTTAGAAAAAAGTTCATTGAATTTGAAGCTTATGTTGAGAGAGTAACCTCGCATAAAATTCGCAACTTACGTACCGATAACGGGGGTGAGTATGTAAATGGCGAGTTTAAGGAGTATTTGGCTTCAAAAGGTATCAAACACCAGACTACTGTACCGCATTGTCCTGAATCCAATGGAGTCGCGGAAAGAACTAATCGGTCTCTAGTTGAGAAGGCAAGGTGTATGTTACAGGACAGTGGTCTACCAAAAGCTTTCTGGCAAGAAGCCATAGGTACTGCCACTTATCTTAAAAATAGATGTCCTCATAGAGCTCTAGAAAATCGCACACCCTATGAGCTTTGGTACAATAGAAAACCAAACATTTCTCATTTACGTATATTTGGTTGTCGAGCATACGTACATGTATCGTCTTGTAATCGTCAAAAATTAGATCCGAAAGCAAAACAGTACATATTCGTTGGCTATTGCGATGACAACAAATCTTATAGATTTCGAGATCCTACCAATATTAGAAAATGTATTAAAGGGCGGGATGTAGTATTTTTAGAAACTTCTTTTTCGAATCCTGAAGTTAATGATGAATCGTCTGAATCATCTTCACATCAGAACGATATTATTGTCTTTTCTAATGATAACAATTTACAGGTGCAAAGTCCTCAACCTTCTTCTAGTAATAATCCTGATAATAATTTACAGATTGAAGTTCCTCCTCCTCTCCCTGTTACTGATATTTTACCAGTCGAGGATCAGGAATTACCTGCGGAAACAGAATCAGTTCGGAGGTACAATTTAAGAGATAGAAATCCTTCAACTAATTATCGTTGTTCTGTTTGCTGTTCTGTGATGCATTCCGGTGAGTTAAATGATGAACCTATTTCTTATTCCGATGCTGTCTCACGTCCTGACAAGGCTAGATGGATAGCTGCGATGGAAGATGAGTACAAATCTTTGATGACCAACGGTACTTGGACTTTAGTAGAGAATACTGGTCAAAAAGTTATACCGTGTAAGTGGATCTTCAAGTTAAAACGTGATTCTGAAGGTAAAATAAATAGATATAAAGCACGTTTAGTCGCAAAAGGCTTTCATCAAAGTTATGGAATAGATTATGAGGAAACATTTTCTCCAGTTGTTCGCTACTCGTCTCTGAGAATTTTAATTGCGATAGCAACTGAGCACAATTTAAAAATGCATCATTTAGATATTGATACAGCTTTTCTGAATGGGAAACTAGAAGAGAAGGTTTATATGGCACAACCTGCTGGTTTTATAGCCGAAGGTGAGGAGACTAAAGTGTGTAGATTAAATAAATCACTTTACGGTCTCAAGCAAGCTGCCAGAGCATGGAATAAGCGATTTGATGAGGTACTTTCTGATTTGGGCTATAATAGATTGAAGTCTGAACCCTGCATATATTTAAAAAAGAGTTCTAATAGTATTGCTATAGTAGCAATATATGTAGATGATGTAATATTAGCTTATGACAAAGATGCCGAGTTATCATACTTAAAAAACGGTCTTGCGAAATATTTTAGCTTAAAAGATTTAGGTGTATTAAGTTACTGCCTAGGCCAACATATTTCTGTAGGAGATAACAGCGTTAAAGTAAATCAAAAACGCTACATTGTTGAAACTATAAACCGATTTAATATGTCGGAGTGTAAAGCAGTGTCTACTCCAATGGATGTTAGCATTGACTGGCACTCAGAGACGGAATTAGCGGGAAATGTTCCTTACCAAAATTTGATTGGTTGTCTAATGTTCTTAGCAATTAATACTAGGCCTGATATATTGTTCACTATAAGTTTTTTGAGCCAATTTAATAGGAATCCTAAGCAAGTACACTGGACTGCTGCTAAACGCGTCCTACAGTATTTAAAAGGTACGTTAGACTATTGTCTTACTTTTAAAAAGACTGGAGAGCCTTTACGTGGTTTTGTTGATGCCGACTGGGCCAATGGTGGTGATAGGAGATCATACACTGGTTTTATTTTCAAATTAGCGGATGCACCTGTGTCGTGGGAGTGTAAAAAACAGCCTACAGTCGCCTTGTCATCAACAGAAGCCGAATACATGGCATTGACAAGTGCTTCAAAGGAAGCAGTATACTTACAGCGCTTAATTGCTGAAATTACAGGTGAGTTTTCAATAGTAAGTCTTTGTAATGATAATCAAAGTGCGCAGAAGTTAGCACAAAACCCCGTGCATCACAATCGGACAAAGCACATTGACGTCCGATATCATTTCATACGAGAGCTAGTTGAAAGCAACAAAATTAAGCTGTCATATTTGCCAAGCAATATGATGTTAGCAGATATTCTAACTAAGGGCTTGAATCGATGCAAGCACCAACGTTGCGTGGCTGAAATAGGCTTAATTATATCCTAAGTTTTTTTTCATTCCTGTATTTATTTATTTTCTTGTTTGTATTGTAACTTAGGTATATGTTGTGTTTTTTGTTTGTTTTTAACTAGAATAGTATTTTTACGTTGTTTTTATGACACTGATGATACATTTTATATGACTCTGTAAAGTACAGTCAGCTCGATAAGTTCATGTACACTTTGTTGATTAATAATATTGAGCGCAACATTTCCGATTAAGGGGAGGATGTTGTAGGTTCTAATCGGTAACTGTACTGGCCATGAAGAATAATGTTTTTGATATTTAAAATTGTATTTGTCATAAGTGTCACTCACAAATTTTTCTCTTCTTGAATAAACATTTACAACAGTTTTTACTTATACGATTTTTTGTATTTTACTTTCAAGCAACCTTATTATAAATTGAAAATAAACCAAAGTTAGTTGCACTTATTATGAACATGAAATTCAATGTTATGGCAGCATTGACCTAATCTGATAGTGAAGACGGAAATTAGCAAGGGAAATCTTTTCTAGCGGATGTAATTCTGCCAAGTTTCCTAAAAAAAACAAACCTGAGAATCGGTTCTCGAAATCATATTCCATTTGTGCATGATAATGGTATGGAATACAAAAATACAATATATGACATATAGACACAGATATTAATTTTGTTTTACCAAAGACTTGTTCCCTTGGCAATATTTGAGAATATCATTTTCATGATCATTTATTTCGTCAGCAGATGGTTGAACGGCGAGGTGGAATGGGCGGAACGTCCGGCGAGCAGTGTCCGGAAAACTCCACCAGAAAATGGCACGTGGCGATCAGCCAGTTCCATGGGATGGCAAGAGAGTGTGCGGGCAAGGGAACCTAGAAGATCGGAGAGCAGCGTGGAGAGCAGTTCAGGCCTCACGTGGCTCCAACGACAGCAACAGAAACTACGCGAGAGGAAAGAAGCCAGGGAGAGAGTCGCTCGACTACCGCTCGAGTGGGATACTGCACCCTCCAGGCATGTTCGACGATCAGCCAGCCACAGGTGTGTACATACTTGTACCCTCTTTTTAATGCTGTTTGTCTTTTACAGAATAGTTCTGATATTTTGATAAAATCCATCAAACCAGGTACAGACGTTTCAGCAAATTTTTATCGAAAACGTTTTGGAATAAAAATGTTTCTTACGTTGCTAAGTACCTTGGTTTCCTTAAATAGATAGGTTATTTTCTAACAGCGTGATATATTACTTAACTATGGTATATTTCCAGAGTGGATGGCTACACAAGCGACACGACAGCGTTCGCCGACGACGACGACGACTTCAGCGTGCCGCTCCATGTGAACACGCGCACACTCCTCAGGACTGACCATATGAGTCCACAAGCTCCAGACAGGTAAAATATATAATGACCATTTTCGCTAAATGTAACGAACCTAAGGACCAAAATGTTGTGTTGAAGGACCAAAAGGCTTTGTCCTTGGGTCCATTTTTTTACATACTATGAGATTTATTTTAAGGTTCAAGCTGCCTCTTATCTCAAAAAGTTTGCGTGTGATTGATTCTACTTCTCTAAGGTGCTTTACTAAAACGTTTTGAATTGTTTTAGAACCTCATCTAAGAAATTCATGTATGAAAAGATGACGATGCGCGAGTGGAGTTCGACGTCGACGCCGACAACTCCTGCGCCTGGATTACTGTCACTAGTGGAGCCTGTCAGCGCTGATACTGTTGTATGTACTACTTCTTATACTACTACTACTTATAGCACAGGATTTCCTATTTTAAGTACCAGCAGAACATTATATTTTGATTTCTTTATAAGTTAAGATATTAAGTGTCCTACTGTGTACCTACTGCATTATTTTTTTTTGTGTTGCTAATAAATAACTAATTAAGTATCTGTATATCATCCGTCTTTCGATACATTAGATAACCATTTGTTATTATAGTTAACCTCCTGTTATAGAGATCTGCCACAGATTCGTTTAAATGTTTTTACCACCCTGAAATGTGTCTTTCATAGTCATCTTTATTTATTTTTATGGCCAATATTTTGAATAGCACCCACAACCTCCAGTTACTCACCTAAGAACTAGTGCAGTTGAAATACCGCAACAAAGGAATTGCTAGAGCAATCTGCCCCTATAAATAGCCCAATCTGATTTTCTAGGATCGAGCCGAAAGTTGGTCCAGAGCTGAGTCCCGGACGGAGTCGCGGGCTGGCACGCCCGCATTCCCGACGCATCCTCGAACCCCCTACCCTCCCACTCCGACGCCCTCGCTCAGTGCGCGTCCACCGCGGTCGCCGTCAGTTACCAGGTAATTACAGAATTTTGAATCAGTCCTACAAATATCCAAGATGTCTTAAGAACTTTGATTATGTAATTCGAATTTGAGATGCAGGTGTATCAGATTCCTGACTAAAGCTAACAAGTGACTGTGACTTTATCCAGTGACGGCACATGGATAAGCATCCATCAATCATAACCAGAGGTCGGAATTAGGTAGAGTTATTTATGTACTTGCATCGAAATGTTGATATTAATGTGGACCTTCCCGGGATTTCTAATGGACAATCCCGTGTGGCCAACAATATTAAATTTAGAACATTCCGTTAAGCGGGGGGTGCTTTGCATTTCCGCTATTGTATTCTTTTGTTCTCACAAGCCACGAGTATGTCGTGCGAACTACAAATGTGGCAAAATCGCGCGTATTGGCGTTTTGCAACTTCGGACATCCGATGTAATTGATGTAAGTTTGGCAACGTCGCGCGTGCCTTTTTATTAAATTAAATAACTTTTTATTTTTCTGCTCTTTTTATCTCGGGATTTGAGGCATATCCATTTTATTCTTTCGCTGTATGAAATCAGTGTAAGTACATGAATAACTCTACCTAATTCCGACCTCTGATCATAACTAACTAACTATAACAAGAATATTCTTTATTTTTGCAAACCAGAAAAGAACGCGAAGTAAGTCCGGAGTCGGAGTACCGCACGTTGAACGGGTCAGGCAGCCTGGGCTCTCGGCGCTCCAGCGTCAGCACCAACGCCGAGCTGCAGCACGTGGCGCCCGACCGCGTGCGCTTCGCCAAGGACACCAGCCACTACTGGTACAAGCCCAACATCTCCAGAGACGATGGTAAGTGGATGTTTCAAACATTTATTTGACTTAAAAACCTTAATTTTACTTAAAAGCAGTTGAAAATATTTAGTGTTCAGACGAAACTTAAACTTTAATCTTTCACACCTATTTAAAGAGAACAACTATCAATATGATTGTTGGTAACTAGTTGTTCTCTTTGTTGCAATGTGTACCTACTAATGACATATATGTACTACAACTATCTCATCTGTTTATACTATCTCATCGATTGTCACTTGAGTAATTTAGGTTAGGTTACCCTATTGTATAAGGATTCAACTGAAAATCGTTATGTATTTTAAAGACAAATAAACGTATTCTTATTCTTATTCTATTTCCCTTAATTTGTTAATTGTATGATATGCTATAAGGCCATAATAATTGTGGCCTAGTACCAAAATGTTGTAATTGTTCTATAAATCTGGTATATTTTTTCTCAACAGCTGTATCAGCATTACTTCAACTAGAAGAAGGAGCATTCATCGTCCGCGACTCCAACTCATTCCCTGGAGCGTTTGGTCTGGCGGTACGCGCGGGTGGCGCGGGGGGCGTAAGGCACTTCCTTATCGAGCCCACGGCGAGAGGCGTGCGGCTAAGAGGCTGTCCGGATGAACCCGTCTTTGGATCCCTGTCTGCGCTTGTTTACCAGCATACTGTCACGCCCTTAGCTCTGCCAGTGCCCTTGAAATTACCTGACAGGTGAGTTTTAAAGATTCAATTATGAATTTACATGCTATTATAATATGTACATTACGTATTGATGTATAGTGTAAACGTAGAGATAAGAGTCGTCAGTGAGTCGTATATCTACGCCGGTGCTCTGAAAATCCATCAGTATTTTTGAAGCCTGTAAAACTGTAGTCGTTTTTTTGTTTTGACATGAATGTGCTTCTTTTCTTGTTCTTTTTTTTTATTTGGATCTCTAAACTGGCCATAACACAGGATTCAATTTAACAATTAATTGTGATAAAACTAAACACAGTGTATGATCTTCTCGAAGTGAACACAGCATGCTTCATTAAGTAATTTACAAATAATAAGTAGGTAGGTAAGCTATAAAGTTTCCGTAACCTCTTCCACTAGTTTTGGTGAAATTATACAATATGAAAGTAATTCTTCATAGACAGAACAGATGCACTTAATATGCCAATGCGATTGCAAATATTATTGTAGGAATAGCACATACGATGAATTCCCTTTCTATCTTCGGTTACAAACATATAAGCAGGAGTATCCTATCATTGTTGATTATAATTCCCCCTCGCTACCCCAGAGACCCGTGGGCGGGCGGCGGCGCCAGCGCGGCGGCGCGCGCGCTGCTGGCGTCGGGCGCGGCGTGCCACGTGCTGCTGCTGGGCGCCGACAACACCGAGGCGCTCACGGGCCCGGCTGCCGTCAAGCGAGCCGTCACCAACATACTGGCGAAGAAGGTTCGTAATCGCATATAGATCCTAACATAGGACAGTATAAAAGGTACAGATACTTAGGTAAAGTATCTGATAAAAATATATTAATAATAATAAAAAAAAAAACTCTTTCACAAATTGGTAAAAAAATACATTGGAATGTTGTACAAACAGAGACTGGTGTCTGATTTAGGAGAACCTGTGGTTCAGATCACCTGGAGTATTACAACCAGATTTGTCTTAAAGCTAGTTTTACAGTAATTACAGAAGTACCAAAAGTTTTATTTGACAATAAAGGTTTCTTAAACAAATAAGACAATCTAATATAAAGTGAGAGATAGCCATTTAAAAAAAATATAGATGATAAGCATTGCTTATCACATAAAATGAATTTATTATCAACGAAATAATGTTATTATTGTTGATGGCAAATTTAACTACTAGTTTTCAGAACTACAGTTTAAAGAAAAATATTATTATTTTGATTAATTATTCCTTCTTGGTTCAGGCCGCAGCCCACGTGGTTCACTTCAAGGTGTTCGGCGGCGGCATCACGCTGACGGACGCGGCTCGCAAGCTGTTCTTCCGGCGTCACTACCCCGCGTCTGGCGTGTCGTACGCCGGCATCGACCCTGATGAGAGACGTTACACCTACCACGATAACAACACGCAGATTGAGAAGTAAGTGTAGAGCAAGCAGATAAAAGACCATGATTAAATTTCAGATAAAATTAGAAAAGTGCCGAATAAGCTATCAGGGACTAGACATGGTGTCAAAATCTAGCTAGCCGTTTAGAAGATGGCTGATACAAACAGACAGACCAATATTAAAAAACTAAATTTTAGGCACATAACTATACCAGCTTAAATACCAGTCTGCACGTGTGGTGTAGTGGTTCAAGCGGTCGCCTCGCCGCTCTCCACTGCACTGGTGTTGTGGGTTCGATCCCCACATGGGACAAATCTTTGTGTAATTCGCAAATATTTGTTCCGAGACTGGGTGTGCTTGAGTGAGTAAATGTGTGTATTTGGCCTTGTCATTGGGACCATTGGATAGTGTAAAAATTGCTTCTGGCGTTCTATCTAATGTAAAAAAAAAAAATATAAAATGTCATTAAAGAGGGAAACCAATTTTTATTTATTTGTATTGATATCTACTTAGATTAATATAGCATGCCCGTGATTTAATTTGCCGGCAAAAATTGTCTACGTCGCGTTTAATATATTAACTTTCCTTTTGGTGCAAAATACTCATCCTCTCTTTAGTCCGCGACGATGGAAATCCATTCCGCACTAAAAATGGATCCCCAGGAAATCTAAAAATTCAAAGTCCTCCTTGCTTCGATTTCCTCATTACTGAGGGTCGTGACCTCTTTTGTGGATCAACAATTCCCGTGTGATCAAAAATTCAAAGTATTATACAAGATAAAAAAACATTACATTTGATTTGTCAAAAATATTAATAGAAACATTTATTTGCAAAATCATTTTTAAAAGGTGACATCTGCAGAAGATGACGTATTTGAAAGTGGTGTTAATATTAAAAAACCGGCCAAGTGCGTGTAGGGCCACGCTCAATAGAGTGCCGTAGTTTTACGTTACAGCATATTTCAACTTAAAAAAAAAAACAAATTATGAACAACAGTTTGTAAATAAATTATTTTCAAAATAACATTCAATTATATAACGTATACAACATAATGACAAAAAATGCTTATTATCTAAATTGTCACTGTTTGTGGTTGGTTCCTATTTGCATAAGTACCAAATGTTCGCGCGGGCAGCGTGGTCTGGGATGCAGAGTAGCGTCATGCTCGCCAGCGAATCTCAACGTTAGATACCTACATTAAAGGCGAATGCTCGCTCAGTCTAGGAGCACATTTACACTTGCTGGTAATTCCCGGGTTCATTTACATTTACGTTTCCTCTACCTATCATACTAAATTACTGATGTTATCAAGAACAAACAACTGCATACACATTTCCTATTCTTAATTAATAGAAAATAGGTAAATTTAGTTTAGGGGAATTACCGGATCGTTCGTTAATCCTCGACTTCATGTTTATTTTAACTGTTAGGTTAGGTTAGTTCGGTTAGATTAGTAGTAGGAAGTTATATATGCATTAAAGTTACATCGATACAAATAAATTAAATTCAAGTGTCGTTTTTATTGACATAATATTATTTTTTCAGTCGATATAGTTATTTGCACGATACCATTGCCTAAAATATAGATTTAAAATTGTTGTTTGTCTGTCTGTCTATTTGTATCAGCTAATCTTCTAAAAGGCTGGACTGATTTTGATCAACATTTTAGATACAGGTAACTAATTATAAGGCGCGTTACATAGGCTACTTTATTTTTATTAACCTAACACGCAGACGAAACTGCGGGCGAAAGTCGCGCGCTAATATCGGGCATTACTGATCGGATTTTAAATTATTATTTTTATTTGATAGTCTATCTTTTAATTAATGCTTTCAAATATTTAACATAACGCTAAACTGAGCAGATA
The DNA here is from genome assembly GCA_905147285.1 of Hypena proboscidalis. Lineage (NCBI taxonomy): Eukaryota > Metazoa > Arthropoda > Insecta > Lepidoptera > Erebidae > Hypena > Hypena proboscidalis. The sequence continues at coordinate 8,648,203 of LR990130.1, forward strand.
GTAAGGTTTATGGCAGGTCAAAGAGAGGGAACAGCTACTACCTAATATAACGAATTCCACGCAGACAAGGTCGCGGGCAAATGCTAGTACATAAATTAAAATTATGTGTTAATATGTAATGTTTTATAATGAGCAACTTCCTTTGCAGACGAGTATTCGCGTTCGTGGCTCGAGCGTCATCGGGCGCAGACAACCAATGTCACGTGTTCGCTGAGCTGGAGCCCGAGCAACCCGCCACTGCCATCGTCAACTTCGTCAACAAGGTCAGCTACGCAATACATCACTTATCAATATTTGTTTTGTTTAAGATAAGTCAGATCTGACCTTTTAACAATTGTATTTTGTTTTCACAGGCACTCCTCGGTAATTCCCAGAAAAAAGATATAATATGAGATGACTGGCGCGAACATGGAGAATTAACATTGGATTCCAAATGGATTGAATGGATGGAATGGAATGGATTCCAATCAAATACTCACGATCTGCGAAGTGTAAAACACAAGAACCAAACAAAGAGTCGTCATCGCTATAACATACGATGTTTATATCAACTTGTTATTATTTATCTTTCACATTCTATTCGACTTAATGTACAATTTGATAAGGAACTTGGTTATTATGATCTTATTTTTAATGTTTAAATATTTTACAAAGATGTCTCTCCACGATACGCTTCATTTTCACCAAGTACAATTAACCATTTAATGTGTGTTAAGATGAACTGCATTCATAATATAAATATAAATTATAACTTAGCTTAGGAAAGGAACTAACTAGTCTCATATTATTTAATATAGAGTAGTGATATTACGTGTGCCTAATGAATATTAGTTAAAACTTAATACAGTGCATGCAATGATCAAATCCCACCATAGGTAGATAACAAAGTCAATTAACAAGAAAACGAAACTACTGTAACCAAAACAACGAAATTAAAACATTCAATAGTTTTCGACTGAAATTAATAAAATTAATGCTATCCAAAAGAAAACTCCAGATTTTGGATGAAGTTGATTCTTAATTTTTGCCGTTAATGAATTTTAAATAAATCTATAAGTGTAATATAATTAAGACTCACACATGCCACTTTTATGAGTAGGTGCAAATGTACAAATTATAAAAACCGAAGGCGGATTTAATTGTTAAAATATGGTACAATATTTTTACATTACATGAATGCATCTAGCCTATGTTATACTTAATTTATAGAAATAAAAAATCATTGCCTTAAATAAATGCTTAGTGCTGAGATATTTGAACGTTGGCTTTGGGTTTAAAAAAAACCAATTCCATTTTATGAAATGCCTTAACATTTAATGAAATAAATGCGTACCTAAGGTATATTTGTGGTCACAGTGCCCAGTTCGTGACGTTATTAAAACATTATAACACATTTTATTGTAATAACTGTTGTAAAATGTATTTATTGGGTAATAATATACTCATGGAAATATTTCGATGTTTTATTTCTACATGCTACTCTAGTAGTTACCTAATAATAAATAAATAATTTATAACATTTACATTGCACTACATTCAGGTGCAGAAATAAACAAACTATGTTGATATTTCAGACTTACATTATAATGTGAAATATTTTACCAGCCCTTAATATTTCACATTATTTCAATTAGTATCTACTATAATACTGTTTTATTTCATTAAAGCATACAGAGCTTGTTTATGATGTATGCTAAATTAGGAACTAATTACAAGATTTCTTTAGCGATCGTTTTATGTACTGGACCGTGGGGAGTCGTCTCTTGTGAGCGCGGAGTTTGTGTCAGTCATCAGAACGACCGAACCTTAGGTGTCCGTAGTCTTCGAGGGCCTCGTCCTCGCGGATGTGCCTTCGGATTACGTTGTAGTCTCTGTAGATAGGACGCACCCTGAGGTCCTCATCGTCTTCGGACAACGTCAACTCGCGGATGTTGGCGCCTGCGCAGCATCGCACGAGAATCGCAAGTGTGGTGGCAATCACCAACATTACCACTGAGGAGACTCGCATTGTGTGATGAACTAATCTGTAAAATAAGATTCACCACCTATTTAGTCTTATCAGACTAAGAAACTCGTTCTGTAAGTACAGTAACTTCACGCCATAAAGTTAAAAGTGTTGGGCGTAAATGTATGAATCATGTTTCAAATCCTATTTGTTTGTTTGCACCTGAAATATGTAAAGGACCTTCCAAACAGAAAGATGATGATAAGATGAAACTTCTGTTAAAAATAAAGAGCAATTTAAATAAATTTTATAGGCTTGAGCAAAAAATAAAGCATTTAAAAAATGTGTCATTTTTGAATGTTTTGAGTAAAAATGACAAAAATTCTACAAACAAAAGTGACTTCCACTTTTGCCTTATTACTTAAAGGTGAATTGCAAATTTTAAAAGAAACCCAAAACTGAAAAGATTAGGACTATGATTATATCTGAAATGCCGTTGAGACTGCCGACAGATTAGATATAACAATGCAATCAGGCACTACATAGTAAAATGAGGGACTGCAACTATTTATATTCATATTAGTTCCAGGATTTTCAGTTTTTGTTTTCTGCGTACCTAAACCGTTCTAGTTTAAACGCCTGTTTTTTTTTCAAAAAATATGTCTTTTATAGAATACAGATTAGGTAAGAATAATGAATTATTCACTAAAGCTTTAAAATAATTATTTGAATTTGAGGCTTGATCGACCAAAATTTCACACGAACTTTAAATGCCATCTCGGCAAAAGTGGTAAAAAATTTTGGTTTCTACGTAATATTTTCTCAACACCACAGATGTTATTATTGTTAATTTCTTTTTTAAAATTACCTATATATTTCACTTAAATAATTCCATTGTTTTTGTGACAAATTAAGTTGCTTTTTAAAAAAACATAAAAAAAATAAAAATGTTATTAGTTAGGGCGTTTAACAATTTTTTGTAGTGAGTAGGTATAGTGATTTTTAGAATTATAAAATATTTGGTGAACTTTGTTGCTTTTAAGCCTGCCTAATAAAATGCCTTGGTCCTTACATTTTTTTTTAATATTCTAATTCTAATCATTAATAATAGAATACTAAAAGTAATATAATATTTGTATTAAATTTTCAGTAGTTAAAAATATGAGGCTCATAGGTTTAAGAAATTTCTGACATTAACCTCGTTTAATAAAAAATACTAAATAACTAATTTAATTAGTAAGTAGTAGTCAAATTGAGTATTTGAGCTTTAAAAATAAAAAAATATAAAAATAATTCTGGATAGGAACTTACCAGTTCAGGCAGGACCGGCAGCAGAATGGGAGCCTGCGCATAAACCTGCCTTTTATATAGGCACTTGGTAAACACCACTCCCCCTTGCTTAATATTTCCCTCAGAGCGCCTGTCGGTCCTTATAAAAATAACAATAATTGACATATTTCAATTATTTCAACCGCGCAAATTGATTACATTACTAGGGAAAAGTTATTTTTCTGACTTCCATTTGGCTTTGATGGATTTAGAAATAGCTGATTAAAGTTATTGGATCAAGAAGAGTCTATCTAATCGAATAATAATTTTAATCAATATATAAATAACATTATTTAGAAGATACATCAAACAAGAATTCGGGAAGTTTCAGAGATATTACAAAAATAAATCTGAAAAATAACAGGAATTTTTTCAATACCTATAACTTACCTAATAGGTAAAACTATATAGTTTTGCCTTTATTATGTAAATATGGTTTTTCCCTAGTGTAAATAAATCCAGAAGTACCTGGCGCTATTAGAATTATGCAATATTCGAGGAATATGATGCTAGGAAATAGATAACAACAATATTGTGACGTACCGATGAGGCACTCTTCCTATCTTAGACCTAAAACGCATTACTCTATGCACAATACACGCGATTACTACATAATCTTATCACAAAATAATAGAAAGATCTAATGACAATCATTTTATTTATACATCCAAAATAGCACACATTAGTATTGAAATTATTGCGAATTAACCTTTTAACTAAATAATAGAGCATGTTTTAGTATATTAGTCATTGAAATTTTTTGTATAAAGTTTTTGACTACGTAGTTCGGTCAATTTTAAATCGTATGAAATATCTCAAATCTTTGATTCGATTTAAGTCTAACTAATCTATGTTATCGACCGCTTTGAATTTAGTCTTTAACTATTTTTTTTTAATAAACCAACTTTTTATATTTAAACTCGCAAAATTTGTGAAAATATTAATTGCCTGTTTCTTAGTTCACAAGATGTATCTTTAAACCTAGTTTTTGAGTTTGTAGAAATTATGGATTCCCCATATCCCATAACATGATTTCCTAGTGGCCCTATAAAAAGAAAAATAAAGATAAAAGATTTCACTGCACGCACATGCATGACACTGCGCAATGGAACCTTATCACAGTTGCCTGAATACCAGGGAAATGTGACAATATGTGTTGCAACAAAAAGTTTATTATATCTCTTAAAGATATATCATCGTATTTTAGTAGTAAAAAAAAATGAGGCAACGCTTTTTCGTTACATCATTTTTGCGAAATAGTTTTTTCATACGCTGGTAACAGAAAGTAAACTTTCAAAAATGTTATGTTTTCCCATTGTTGGTTAAGTAACACGTGGTTTCTTAATAAAAATAAATCAGGATTATCCTTCATTTGAATAACCATGTTTGTCAGATACATTATTTTGTTATTTTGACGCTGCTATAGAAGTAGAGAATGTTGTTTTTGGGTTTAAGCTGATTCGATTCAACAAGAAAATATTTTATAAATTAAAAAAAAACAATACAGTTAACATTGTTTAAAAAAAAAAAGTTTAATTTCAGTAAATAAATATATTTTCATTATTTAACCACCTTCATGTGGCATCGCCGTGGGACACCCACCCTGTATTATTATTTTATCGATCGCATTATCAAAAACCCAATCTACACCCTTTAGTTGTTAAATGTCTCAAAAATACAACAAACACAAGCAAGAATAAAGTAAATAATTTAGGCTTTTAAAGTTTGAAAGAATCGTTCTGTTCGATTTTTAAATTTGGAAAAATTGTTATGTTCAGTTTCTAATATTTTTATAGGCTTAATTCGTAATGGTTCTTAAGATGATTTTAAAAAGTTAGCACAACTTTATTGACGTTTTACTCGTCACACGCCTGTTCCCGCGTTTTTTCAAAACATTTTATCTTAGCTGTTAGTTCAAATAGTTTCATTACAGAAAATAAAGAACTTGATTAATTAATTATTTCCAATGGGTGGATCAGCGGAGTTCGAGACTTTAGAACAGCAGTTTTTAGAACTTATTGCACAGTTTCGGACGATTACTGTAAGTATTAACACCATTCAATATGATAGATGTTAGATATTTGTATTTTTAAAAACGAACTAAAGGAAAAACAATACAATTGGAATGAAATGTGTCCATATACTCCATATTATTATACTACCCGTATAATAATATGGAGTATATGAACACATTGGACACTTCATATATTATCACATCACATTTACCTACGTAACTATGTATAGTAGATAATTATATGCCGTAGATGCGGTTAACGCAACGCAATCCATTAATTTTATATTATGCCAATGAAGAAAGATTAATCTTCCTTTAACGCATTCTTGATCAAAATCTTTTTGAAAAAAAAATTCTTTAAAATACTAAAGCATTTTATAACAGAAAAAGTTCGATATTATAAAGGTCGTTTATTTTTTCAAAAATATTTTTATTCATCTCTTTTTAGGGAGTTATACTTACCATGATTTATTTTCGTTTAAGACTTCTTAATCTTCTTATCCAGCAGTTAGATGATCAGGTACTAAAAACGACTTATCCTCCGTAGATTATTTTGTTACCCTTAACTATTTATAATTATGAATATACTTTAGTAATATTTAACTTACGCCTCATATCATGTGTTTAACTCGAAATAAGTAAATCGTCTTAAGCTACTGTACGGGGAAGGTCTAATCTAAAAGAGGTCGAAGTTAAAAGAAATGTATTTAAAGTTAGAAAGATTACACCGAAAACTTATGTTAATTGACCGACACGCGGCGAAAGAAACGTTTTGATGTTACCCAACCCGTTTGATTGCAACTACTGAATATTATGTCATAAAATATAGCATCAAACTAAAACTATTGCGGCTTTGCTCGTACAGTGCCTATATTTAAACAATAATACCCGTACCTTTACGTAACCCTTGAGGAGTTGTACCTTCCAGCATTAACTCAGCAACGACAAAAAAAGGGTGAACAAACAACAGAAACAAGAAGTCGGTTCAAAATAATTCGATCAATGACATAGATTACTTAAGACCTCTTATATCCTTTGCATTGTACTGGTTTTGAGGTGACTGTATCATCAGTGACGCTATTTTAAATGTAATTCAATATTTATCTAGATTTCTGAGAATCGCCTTAGAGATTCATTACGCATGGAGTCGATTAGAGCAGAAGCAGCAGAAGCAGGTCGCGCAGCATCCGAGCGCGCTGCGTCTGAAGCGCGAAGCGGTGCTGCGGCCGCCACCGCTGCTGTGACCAAGGCCACCGCAGCACTAGCCAGTGCGCAGGAACAAGTTACAGGGCTCAAGATCCACCTGGATCTTACAGTAGGTTAACTATACTTACCTAGCTATTGATTAAGTCGACCTAGATCTTTGAAGGGGTTGTAATTTTTATAATAATAATAATAGCAGCCCTGTATGTAATACATGTCCCACTGCTGGGCTCGGGCCTTGCCTCATGATAAGAAGGGTTTATTAGGCCATAGTCCACCACACTGGCCATGTGCGGATTGGTAGACTTCACACGACCTCGAGTACTTTTAAGGCACTCTCAGACGTGTAGGTTTCCTCACGATGTTCCTTTCATCTTTGAAAAGACGAATCCTGACGATTTATTGGCAGAGGTGTGTGCCGTCTTTTCGAACCCGTGACCTTTGACTTAGCAGTCCTACAGTCTCCCACTCGGCTATCGCTGCTTATAATATTAATTATTAAATACTGACAAATTGGACTTTGAATATAAAAATCGTTGGGTTTACATTGAGGTCCTTACCTGTACATAACCAACACATTGATATGGATCGGCAGCTTCTAGAAGACCTCGAGCATATTTTGCTTTGATCTAAGTCATAATTAAATGCTATTATCCTAGGAGCGCCAGCGTGTGGCGTTAGAAGACCGGTGCAAGGAAATGTCAACACAGTTGAATTCATTAGAAAGGCAACTGCAGCAATTAAAGCCGTTGCAGGCAGCTCACGCGAATCTACAAAGACAGTACACGGAACTTCAGGAACGCGTATGTGGCGCTGTTGAAGAGGCTCGAAGGTAAAATAGTTAATTGTGCAACAAGAGAGCAAAGTTCGTATTTTCTTCAAGTGCTAATTTTGAATCCCGAATAAGCGAAAGATTCTTTTTTAGAATCTTGAGCGTAGTGAGTTTGATCTCGTGTTACACCTACAACTTTTTACCTATCGATTAGACGAGTAGTGAGCAAAAGTCAACTGCTTCGAACGAGAGGAAAACTCAACGCAAAGTCAAGTTTTGCTCCCTGTTTTCATACAACAAAGAACAACTTTTCGAGCTGCCGAGGTGAAAGCTATTAAATGATTAAGAGGCAGTTGCAGCAGCCAATACCAATCTACAACAAGTTTGAGTTTAATCTTGGATATACATAAATGTGCTTGGGTTTCCTAAAAAAGCGGTGCGGAATAATACGGTCGTAATGCAATTAATTAGTTTGCAACGTTCTAGTAAAGTCATTTTACCGCTATCTTTATGACCGTATTATTCCACACCGCTTTCGTAAAAAAAACAAGTTTTGGTAAAATCCCATTTGAAACATAGGTTTAATGGGGAACTCTGCAGTAGGTTTTTATAGATTTCCGCTTAACCTTCGGCTTTTCTGAGCGAAGGAGTCTAGTGCCTACTCAAAACTTATCTACCCACTACCATCACTTACATCTCATGTTCATAACACAATGTTGGGAACCTTGGATCCTCCCACGGATTTCCTTCTAACGGGTCATCTCATGGTCGTGCGTCATTCATAAACCATGATAGCATTCTTTACTGCCTACATTACAAAAATAGTAGATACCTAGTCTAGCAACAAATACGCGTCAGAATGTTATAAAAGATAGGTTAGCAAGGAAAAAATATCAGTACTTACGTATCTACTAGAGTTATTCTTCAGAGACTTATGATGACGTTTTTGCTTAATTAGCCTAGTAGTATTCTAAAACCCCGCGATTTCCTCGTATTTCCGTGAACTCGAACCAGAAGATTTTAATTATGTTTGGATTTCTGATTTTTCAGTTTCCGAATATAGTAGTAATTTGTTACGACCGCGTAGGCTTCGGGTGAAATTCAAGTGAGTTGTTTAATAATTTCGATTCAGTGGTACTTGGATCAATAGCTAAATTGACGAAAGCAAACGTAAACGTAGATCCTAAAGAAGTGGGTTTAATTCCTACTGGATTCATTCTTAAATTTTCAACCATAATATTGTGAAAGTGAAACTTGATTGAATTCTTTATCAGAGAATCTACTCGCCTCGAGAGTGAACTTCGGCGTGTAGAAAAATGCGCAGCCGCAGGTTCAGAGATACGCGACCGAGCGCGATTGGCGGCAGCCGCGCATGCGCGTGAACGACGTCTTGCAGCCACTGAATTACAGCACACCAACCGAGAACTACTCAATGCTAATGGTAACATGCTCGTTTTATTTTATTTTTTAAAAAGCCGCCTCCCCTTTTCCGCTTATATATATATATCTCAGTTTAGCTGGGGTTTCACAAAGATTTACACCCAAACTCAGAACAAATCTGTGCGAATAAAACATTTTCCGTGTCGGAATCGAACCCACAACATAAGCGCAGTGATAGCGCATAACTCCACCAATTGATACAGGGTGTAAATAACATCGTGACAAAGCCGTTTATATCACTGATTCAGTGTAGGATTTTGAAACGCCGCTGGTTTGAAAGAAAAACACATAAAATTTTTACACATCGGAAAATCGATTTTGGAAGTTTTTCAAACGTGTCGTAAGAAAATCGCAAATTTATGAGAATAAGCTTGGGAAACACTTTCCAGTGACTAAATAGTCTTAGGTGCTAAAATTTATCATATTTGACATAAAGAAAATATTCAAAATTTACCCGGAAAATTGCAAATGTACTGGGATAGGATAGTGTTTACAAACATTGGATTATACTTTCGTAATCGGTCGAAGAAATTGGGAAAAACATTCACTCACTCTTGGAAAATTTATGAATTTGCCGGCAAAAAATTATTTCAAACAGAATCAGGCACTGAATCACTGGTTAGTGGTTATGTCACGATGACAATTGATGTAACATATAAAATAAAATATTACATCTTAGTATAAAGACCAAAGACCTAGGAAAGACTTACAAGCGCCTGTGCAAATGCGTGCTCTATCCACGCATACTCGCACTTTACCGAATAGCCCATAATATGCCACAGGCTCTTTTTCTCGTAGCGGAGACCACCAAGCTGAAAGCCACTGTAGCCGAACTTCAGATCCATTTATCAGAAGTTGCTACCGTCTCATCAACTAAGAAGACAGCTGATCTAAATGTAGAAGCTTTACTTGAAGTGAGAGCAGTTTTAGAAGCTGAGCGAGCAGGAACAGCAAAACTGGAGCGGGCATTAGCTGCTGCACTTGCCGACAATGCCACTTTAGCTGCCCGACTTCATGCCACTGACAATACTGAAGAAGAAAATAACGCTCTGACTCCAACTGAGCCTACTCATACTAACAATTGCCCTATCGACTCATTTTTAGCTGAATAAATACTTCTAAGAAAACATATTTTTATTTAATTACAAAGAATTTACAGAAAAATCATATGACTAAAAATAACTAATGACTAATAATAACACTATATTACTTACACAATTAATAACTAAAATAATTAAATTATGCGTCATAAAATTTCCCCGCATCGCTATCCACAGCAGATACCGTGGCCAGAAGGCTGGCAGCATTGCCACGTTAAATGGCAATGCTTATTCGATGGGCGAAGTAAAAACCAGCTTTCTGGTCAAGAAGCGTCGATAAGGCGTTTTGTAATGTCTTTGAATAAAGCCCGAGCACTCGGACCCCATGGTCATAAAGTTTCAACCCTATAAGTTATATTTTATTTGGTTCAATGCAAATAATATATCATCCTTTCGCAACCGACTCGTTCGGGCCTAACTGGTGCTATTACGTCATAATTCATCATTGCTTGGACACGCAACGATGACTTAGATATTACTCAGAGACATAAAAACATGAACGTAATATAAATATTACGAACGAACAAAACTTCATTAGTAAACAATATGTGGGAGAGGCTTCGACGCTACCATATAAATTACAAACAGGTTTTATGATCGCGACTTGCATGTCCAAAACTTAGAGGTCATGCCATATTTTCCAAGAATGTTTCTCTATTTTCGGCCTGTTTAGTAAAACCAGAAAAACTACTCATATTCGTCGCCTAGAACACAAAAACATATATTTGGATAGAGTGATAAAATATCCTTTTATATTAAAAGTCAGGGATAGATTAACGAATATTAAAAGTAAATTGCTGATTAATAATATAATATGTTTTTAAATTTTACACTAAATTCAATCTCCCTTTTATTCGCATAATATTTTTTGGCATACCTACTACATAACTTGGCATTACTATTATTTCACAAAATGTTTTTAACGTTATGTCTTTTTCGCATAGTGTTTTATCGCCTAATAATTATAAAAATAAATTTGAAATGGATATCATAGTGTAAAAATAATACCGATATGACGCAATTTGTTTATTTTACAAACGAAAGTATTTCATTAAATTAGGATAGTACGCTTAACCTTATTAAATATTATACCAAATGACTATAATACCAAAAAAATATTATGCCTTAAAAAGAATATGCGTAAAGTATGCATGCTAAAGAAAAAAGTTACGCCAAATGAATATATGCGTATTACTATCATTCTGCCAAATGAAGCTATGTGTGGGGGAATAGGGAACCATTTAAAATCACTATTTCAATAAGGTCAATATTAGATACGCCTGAACTGAATCTAAGTCAGTCTGTAAGCGATTACAGCGCGGAGTTGCACTAAAACTGGTTTCTAGGAATGCATGCACCGACCCGCAGCTTCTCTAACGTACGTTGTTATTTATCGTCCATCTCAGAGTGTGCTCAGAGCCCAGACATGTGATAAAACTAACCTGTTTATTTTATTATTAATATATAACATTTACTGCACTGTGCATCAAGAAATATAAATGCTTCTTATCTTTTTACTTTTTCAGTACCGAACCAGTTCGGCCTAGTACTGAAACAAAACACATTACTTATTATACCTACAATCCTATATTGACAGCTTTATTAGAAAGTAAAGTAATGTGTAAATATGAACTAAAGTACCTTAAAAACATGAATATAATACATATCAACAGTGTGTCTCATAGATATGCCACATGGAGGGGAAGTATGTAAAATTTTGTAAGTAGATAGAAAATTTTAGTCAAAAAAGACTATTTTATTTATAAAAAAACATTTTAAATTGCATTCAAAATATGCTTACTAAACCGGGCATCGAACCTAAATTCGAATCAGGAAAATTTTGAAAATCTTTGAATGCAGAAGATTTTTTTAAACAATAAAGTCTTAGTAAATTTTTCTACAAAATTTAAGATACTTCCCCTCCATATGGCATGTCTGTTAGACACCCTGTTCAATATGAATCACTACCTATCGTATTATGTACCTAAGTTTTATAGTTCATTACTATATTACGTAGTCGGTGTTCACGTAATGAATATTATGATGACGAGTTAAATTCTTAGAACACTATCTACATTCATTTTTTGTAGCTATTTATAAACATTTAAAAAATTTAAATAAACCCTCACTAAGATTAATTAGGGTAATAAGACCGAATATTTTGAAAGGATGCTTCTGGTAATGATATTATTATGTAAAGGTATCCGGTGCTCATTGCGAATAGTTGCAATGCGTGTGTAGAGTGTGCGGTGTACGGAGGTAAATTTTCGCAAGGCTTCGCGGCGCCCCACCTGCGGCCGTGCGTAGGCGCCGCGCACCGGCCGTCGCTCGCTCCGTAGTTGTAAAGTGCACCCCGCGCCGACGCTGTGTCGCGCTCACCGCAAGCCACACAAACTATGTGCACCCGAATCAAACGATCTGTGATATAGTGATAAGTTTTATTTGAATTAAGTGTTACAAGTGACTCTAGTGTCCCTAAGGTGAGCACTGCTAATCCACTGTGAATGCACTTCAAGCTGTGTCATCGCTATTTTTATACAAGTTAAATGTTAAGATTGCAGGTGACATAATGCAAAAAGTTTTTGTTTATTGTTGTATATAGAAGCAGTGAGGTCACATCGTGCTTAGTGCCACATAAAATTAAGGTATTATTAAGTTGCAATTGCAAGGTAGAGTCGCGTACTTCTATTGCAGCAATTGTTTTGTTTTCTGAGGCGGTAAACATTGTAGAGCGTAGCGTTGTTGTCGTGAGCCTAGAGAAAGTTTCTTACCACAGCTTTATACAATGCACTCATTTCTTGTCTAACTATTCGCAAATAGCTGAGGTTTATGTACTTTATTTTACTATTTAAGTCGCAACTTCCTTTAATTTCGTAACGTCAATGAACAGAGTACCTAATTGGTCGGTGACGATTTTTTCTAAGCAACAAACATGTTTCCATATCTGACGAAAAGGCTGTTCCGCCCACGCGTATGTTGACATAGTGAGTCAGAACCACAAGGACAGAAGTAGTGCATATACTCATAGACTCATACATATGACAAGTCAATATATATACAATAAACAGCTCACCCACGACCACGAGCTATATTGTGTTAATGAGTTGCAAGAACGACCATTGTCGCATAGCATATGTATGAGCTAACCACATTACAATATTTAAATCATTAATTTATAAAGCCTTATTTAAGAAATAATTAACAGTCAACTTGAAAGACTGGAACATAATTTATCTCAAAAGAAGAAAATACCTGTTTCTTTTTGTTATATAACTAAAACTACGCCATATCTCATGGATAAGTATCAGACATTTAAGATAGCATAAATGAATGGAGTCCAATTTAAGTTCGCCATATAGAGCGGAACCATTCAGAAGGTTGTTAAGATTCCCTTCATGGCAATGTGAATAAATGTAGGAAGTTAACAAACATCCAATCCGCAACATTATACTCTGTTATTGCAGTGTTTTTGGAATATTATTTTCGGATGATGATATCAGTCGATACCAAACTTTGACTCGCAAATTTAGATACTTTAAAATTTAAAAACGGAACGACACTAAACTTTGTGTTTATGTTATTTGTTTGATCGAAAGAAAAACCTAATTATCTCTAATTAACATCAATACAATACGAAAATCTAAAAGCTTGCACTATTTATTTTTTATGATGGCAAAAATGTCTACTATTGAGATCTTCAGATGTAAATAATAATATATTAATTTTAACTTTAACAATATTAAATGAAAAAACAATAGATGATGTAATAGATAAATCGATTTGAGCGTAACTCTATATAAAGGCAAACACACGCTTTCCCTTGTGTAAAGTTTGGCCGGTAGGATTACAGAATGTTTGGGTAACAACTAACAATCATTCAAAAACCAAGTAGTTATGAGACGCTTGTGTAATGGCTGTAGATAAATTGTCGGAAGGAACTTTTTTAGTTCCTCTAGTAAACGCATAGTGTTCTAGAAGTAGGTTGAATTATGCAGTATGTCTATGGAGACATCAGGCTATTTAATAAGGCAATACCCCAAAAATTTATAAATAATTTAATATTGGGACCACAAGACAAGTTTACTTTTTTAGACAAAGAAAATATTTCTCATATCGGTGAAGGCGTCTTCAAGTAATCGGTGAACAAACATAAAAAAATAACAAACGAATTGACAACCTCCTCCTTTTTTTAAGTCGGTTAAAAATGATCAAAAACATATTTTTATCTCAATATTTGTGTAATTTATTTTATAATGCGCATTTAGGTAAATTGTATGTGACTAGTTAAATACAAGAGCTAAAATTAATAGAATCAGGCATCATTTTCCTTTTCAACCTATAAAGACGCTCAACGTTGGCCAAAGATATTTACCAAACATCTCCACTTGAGACGGTCTTTGACCACGAGCATCTATTAGGTCTCAGCTGTGTTGAGGATAAGATTCCTATTCCTTACCTTGGTTAAAACAAAAATTAAAAATATGACCGAATCTTTACGTAAAAATAAACGTTCTACGATGCTTACATTACAATAGAAGTCAAAGTATGTCAAAGATTAGACACGCAAATAAACTCTACTGTTTACATTACCAACTCAAAGCTACCTCGTCGGTATTTGATTGCAGAGGTTAGAAGGTAGCCGCTCGGCTGACTCTAGCTTCATAACTGTTCTTGCCGACTCCCAAAGACCTAGATATCCCGAAAAGCTAGTAAATTGCCAGCCCACGTTGTCACGCAATGTTTATAGTTAGTGCTGTGATAAGATAGAGCAGGTATCTATCTTACACATAAATATTTTACATTAACATTTTACTACGAAACATGAATGGACATTGAAATGCAATAAACGTTTTACTCCCTCATTCTCAAAATAAGCTATTCTCTAAATATAATGCCTTATTCTATTAAATTTACTTTAACGTGAAAATTATATTATTTAAAAAAAAATATAAATAAATTATACGAATGATTGTTTGGAGTGGACCCAATGCGTAAGAAACATCTATTAGTTCATTTTTGGACTTAATGTAATAGAAATATCTTGTAAAGAATAAAATGTATGTAAATAAAAAAGAGCTTGTATTTTACGACAAGTTGCTATTAAACCAAAAAAACAGCTGCATTTTTCTGCAATCTGTACCACTCAAGTTAATGGGACAAAGAAATCTCTTAGCGCTCTCTTAAGTTAATTTAATTTAATCGACTTTTTACCAAATAAAATTAGTTCTTTAAATAATCAGACTTAATGTAAAAGAATTTAGATAATTGATCGAAATCTGACCTAAAAGCGCCGTGTTTTCATACTAACGGAATATGGGTTTAACCATAATATAGAGTTTTTATCTATTTTTATAAACCGATCATATCTAAAACATTAAAATGCATGTTTATTCGTGGCCATTTTGTCAAAATTGTTTTAATTATCACATATTATTATACATAAAAGTACATTTAAAAAATCATTTAGAAAAATGGGCGCGAAAGAACATGCGTTTTATTGTTTTAGGTATGATTGGACATAATTAAAAAAAAAACTTAATCATATTAAATCCATACTACTTTTGGATGTAAAAACAGCCAACCCAGGTAGGAATTTTACGTCAGTTTGACGTCCGCTTACAGTCATTTTGGACGTATCTGACGTCATTTTACTACGTCGGGAGCCTCAGCAGATGACGTCAATTTGTCACAGCCATACGACGTCCTTTGCTGACGTCTTCAAACCACCGTTTGAAGTACGTTCTATGGACGTCATTATAAGAACGTACTAAGAACGTAAATAGAGACTAGTTTGGGCCCTAAGTATTGACCCTATAATGACGTCCATAGAACGTACTTTGATAGCTTCCCAAGGACGAACCTGGGACCGATCTGGCGACCTCAGAATGACGTACTTTATAGGGTGGTGTACGTCCCACACCATCCTCCTGCAGGGGTAGGTAGGTAGAGGTACTACTAGGTTTAATAAAAAATAGAAATACATGAAATTATAAAATTTATTGAAAATTTAAACACAAAATGAGCACGTACATGCTATAGAGATACTTCTCCTAAGCCTTGCGCACATCTAAGCGTTCAGCTTGCGTCCTGCGGTGGCGGTCAGTGAATCAGCGAAACGCTGTCAAATATGTCAGAAATATTTGACAGCGTTTCACTGATCGCCACCGCAGGACGCAGCTGATTGCGTAGGTCCTTTAAACCTTAGGTAGTACAGTCAGCTGTAGTAGAACGTATACAATTCCTAACTTTTAAAGCAGTGTATAGCAGCATTGCAAGAGACATTTAAAACACAAAAACTAAAAAATGTAGAAGTTCAGCCCATTAGGTCACTTTTGCCAGCATTTGCCATGTAAATGTCTATTGCAATGCTGCTATATACTTTCCTGAAAATCAGGAATTGTACACATTACAGTGCAGCTGACAGTACTTATACTTAGTTATGGAGTAATGGGATACTTACAGTATAACTTTCATCAGGAATTACAACACATTTGGTACATATTTCACTGATAGGGATCAGTTTAAAATTAGAAAGTTCTTTTACTTCCATTACATCAATAGTTACAGAATTAAATGGATATTCATAAAATGGCTGATAGTTCATAAACTCACGTCCATAGAGAAAGAAACAACCATTTTTTAGAATATTAAATATCTTAAACACTTTCGAATTCTTAATAAGACAATAACAATCTGCTTCACGAGATGATGCAACATAGAATGTGAATTTATTGTATACTAATCTCTTAAAGCATTCAAAGACATTCTCTTCAGGAACAGGTCCAGAATCATAATGATCATAAGCACATGTTTTTGGTACAGAATCATATACTTTAGGAGATTCCATTTCTTTCAATCTTTTAACAATTTGCTGTAAGGGCTTATTAGGTGATCGTACCAATTTCTTTAGAGAGTTTAAAAAATTTTCAAATGGAAATGCTGAATATTCATCTAGTGGGCCAAAGATACGTACATCATCTCCTACATGACATAGCAAATGAACATTATACACTAAAAATTTTAAACCATATACTGATTTGGAATGATTTATAAACATGAGCAATAATTCTTGTGCAACATCTATACCAATTTCATTTATATGTTTTTTTGAACAAAGAATAGTGATAGCTGAATGAAACAATAAGAAGTTTTCATAAAGTGAGCGTGGCAAGATTTTTTTCAAAACAAGTGGACCGACATATAATAAGAACATTCTATATTCAGTTGCTTTCCATCTGGCCAGTTCAGTTAAACTTCGAGGTTTTCTATTGAATTCAATTGGTATAAATTTTGAACAATAAATTAGTTTTTCTGATATGGAATTTACTGATAGACTTCGTAAACGAACATTTAAACCACCACTGATCCAAACATTTAACAATTTACGCATGACTCCCAAACAAATATTATGCATATAATCAATAGGAAATATTTTTATCAAGTCTATGGGGAGTGCTAAGAGCGGTGATTCTCCAACATGGTGATCTTCATCTAATTTTGCACGGAATGATTCATTAGTTCTCTTGGGTGCTGTCACACTTTGATAAATAACTCTGCCCAGGTATTCACCTTGCTCGGTACATTTGTCGCAGGCAGAATAACCACCATGTTGTTTTGTACTCTTAATAAAGGCTCGCGCCGGCGCGTCACAAATAAAACTATGAACTCTAACAGTGTAATTAATATTCTCAAAGCTGAACCCATCT
Organism: Hypena proboscidalis; assembly: GCA_905147285.1. Lineage (NCBI taxonomy): Eukaryota > Metazoa > Arthropoda > Insecta > Lepidoptera > Erebidae > Hypena > Hypena proboscidalis. Next base: position 8,665,712 of record LR990130.1, read on the forward strand.
CTAAGTAAGATTACTAATTCGTCTACAAATTGCACCAAGTAAGCATGTAAAGGTGCAGGTTTGCTTTTTCCACAAAAAAGAGCAATGGGAAAAGGTTTAGCATTAGGTATATCCTTAACCAGGGCTAATATAGGCCATAACTGTGTGTTAGAACTTTTAAAAAGTGGAAGTCCATCAATATTAAAACTTAAACTAATTTCTCTATTTTCAGCATTACCATCAAAATCAAATAATTTTATATGTTTTTTAATTTCTGACAGCAGACCTAGATAAACAAATTGCCCAGTTTCTAAATATGTGACATCTATATTTTTTGGGGTTTTATATAATGTCCTACTATTTTTAGGTAAATCTGGGTGAAATGGGGTCAAAATTTTGAGTAAATTATCCACTGCATTATGTGGTATTTGATGCTGAATAGTTGCCCAGTGTATTAATTTTGATTTCAAATCATTATCCACCCTAGCGTTGTTGGAATCTGTTATAGGCATAACCTGTTCATCATTTAAATAAATTATATGACTATCTATAGAAACCTCCGGTTCTATAGAGAAGGACCAGTCATGTATATGTGGTACCGGACTTTGGGGAAGTACATTATTCAATGATGGAGATGGCAAAATACTAAGTGGTGAGTTTCCATGTGTCCCATGTAGACCTGCTACGAGACTCAACTCTGCTTCCTTTGCCCTTCTCAACATTTGACGTTGGCCAATTACAGCCTTTGGTGTGTATTTTATTTTTTCTGACATGGTAACTAGCACTGAATCTGTTTGTCATTCTTCTTTACTCGTTCAGGGGCATGCTTGAGCCAGACTTTTATGGAGTCTTCTACTTGTTTTTCTGTGCAACCAGATGTTGAGGTAACAACGCCTTCTATAATAAAAAAAATACAAATTAATTACGTAACTGTAGTCATCAGTATTCAAATTAAATCTAGTGACGCGCCAAAATTAATGTTGGTGTCTGACAATGATTACTTTTATCGCGGATCGCTAGTCTAGACTAGCGATCCGCCCCAGCTTCCACAAGTAGAAAAATTCAAAGGCAACTTCACATTAATATCTTTCTTTTTTCTAAATGACTCCCGTGCGAAGCCGGGGCGGGTTGCTAGTAAAAACTAAAGCCTATGTTATGCAGGGATAATGTAGCTTTCTAATGGTGAAAGAATTTTTGAAATCGGTTCCAGTAGTTTTTGAGTTTATTTGTTACATACAAAATAAATAAGTACAAACTTTTACACTTAATAATATTTGTATAGATTTTAATGACATGACATGAATGACCATTATTTGAATAAGAACAAAACAATGCATGTAGGTACACTGTAACCATAATGTAGCAAATAAATTATTATCTAGAAATATCAAAGAACTTAGGTACCTACCAACAATACAATCACGGATGCGCAGTTGGCAAAACGCCTTTTTATTTGAACGTTTTCCATAAAAATTATAGTCAACAGCAACATGGTCTGTAAACGCCCATTTCAAGATGCGGTAAACCTTTGAGGCTGCATCACTGCCACCCAGTATTTTGATATAGGACACCTGTAAATAAATAAATCAGGTTTTAGCTTTATAGGTAGCATTTATGTATGTATGTTTTATTGTTTCTAATTTTTGTACTTTAATTACTTATTTATTTAAATTATAGGTAAAAATATAGTAGTAGTAGTAGCTTTTAAATATGTACCTTACCCATACAACATTGAAACGTTTTTAACATGTAAATACACATGAAACATTTGAGCATCTGCATGCTGCACCACTATGCGATCTAGAGATAGCTAAACTCAATCAATTCAATAACATCAAAGTGACCTCGAGTCAGAAGACCAGCTTCATGGTTTGGCTAAACATATTTATACTCTACTGCTTAGGAAGGAAGGCAGTGTTTTAATTGTTTGTTAGTAAGCAAGTTAAATGTTTGAAAGAATATTTACCAAATTGTCATAATTTTCTTTCAGTAGCAGCAGTTGTTCCGTTGCATGCAACTCTGCAGCAGTTTTAATTGGAAATTTGAAATCTTCTTTCAGTGTGCCTTGACAAATTTTATTTTGCTTTAACATTTGTATGATTTGATCATTTTGTGTTTTCATGAGAGATAACATTGACAGCACTTTTGATTGGTATTCTAAAAAAACAACAAACTTTTTAACAGGTAACATTACACACTGTTTACACAACTGGGTCGCCTGTGCCCTCGAAATTAATTAAAAAAGTCCAATGTTATAAAATAGCTCTTTTGCCAAGAGGCCTACATACCTGATAATTCAGTGGTTTCAGTTACACTGCATCCTGGTGTATCTAAAACATGGATATCATCAGCCCCAGTCTGAAGCAGTCCTGCAAATTAAATAAAATTAACACTGATATTACATACTAGTGGAAGCCCGTGTGAATTACTGCGTGTGAACTTATTTTCATACTTAAAGAAACATAGCTTCCTCAAGTCTCCAGGACCTGTAGTCTGTCAGTAATAATAGTGTGTAAGTATTGATGTATTTATACCCATTTAAATTATTATGCTAACTTTACATAAATCGACTTTATTCCCAAATCATATTGTTATCTAATACATACCCTGCAACAAACTGCCAGACAGTATTGGTAGATCCGATGTTAGATCATTAGATTTATTCAGGTATTGCGGCGTTCTTATAACTGTGAAACAAAAACTTAGCATATAGGTAGGTCAAACATGTGAGGTACACATCTCATTGCCAAAGAAAAGAAGTGAATTGTCTAACCTTGTTTTTTAAAGGGTGGTGGTCTGGTAAAATTATCATTATTCTCATCACTATCACTACTGCAAATATAACGTTTGTTCTTCTGAGGTTTCCTCTTGGAAACCTCAGTTTCCTCTTCAGTCTGTATATCAGAAGACACCTCCACCAGTTTCAACTTTTTCTTTGCTTTTTCTATGTCATCTAAAGCAAGCAAGAACATGCACATTTATACACTTTTAATAGGTGTCAATGGGGCTATCAAGAACCAACAACCACTATTAACAACTAGGTTAGAACATCACCAGGTAGGTTAGATTTAGACAATTTCTGGGTTAGACTATTTTAAAACTTAAGCAGCAGACACATTCACAAATAAAAATGAAAGGGCTTTACAAAAACGGCACGTGCATTGATGTTTATAATTCTAAAAGAACCTATACCACACTCAGGCAGACATCACCACACTACGTAGAAACAGCAGACGGACAGAAATTACATACCAGTCTCGTAAAAAACTCTTTGCACCCCATACAGCTTCCATTTTTCGTCAGGCGATGCCTGGCTAAGGAATCGGTTGAATTCCTTTGAGCCCTTGGCTGGGGGCCAATAAACTTCACATCGCCTTGGCGTCAGCCAGTCCTTGTTCACCACAGAAACTGTGCCGCCGTCATTTTCCGAAAATTGTATAACAGCAAACATAATGCTTAAAGCTTACCTATTAGGTACACACTGTTAACGCGGGCATGGCCCGCCTTGCTCCAAGCCACGAACGCGGGGTGAAGGAGACGCAGGAGGGGAAGGGCGCGGCTCGGCGGATCGCGGCTCTCAGCGCGACGCATTCATTCGGCTTCCGGGAGCACTGAGGTCGGATCCGCACGCGCACACACTATTTTTTGTAACGAGATTAATTTCAAGTAAACCCAAGTTCAACCACGCCCAGCTGTCTTATTCCGGGTCTGCCGGACCTCCAACACAGAATCCTCATCATTGTTCGAGCCGGACGGAGTCAAGAGCGAATAAGGACGCCGTACAAAGGAGATTGGAGACCGGCGCGCGCGGCGAGGCGAGGTGGCAAATCGGGCGTGGCGCAGCACATGGATCGAGTTGAAAATCCAAGTTGATCAACCATTCAAGACAAAATACCAGGAAAAGAGTTTGCAATCTTACTCAGTGAGTTCGTTCCAATACATATATGTCCCACTTTCGTAATCTAGAATCCATTTAAATTTGTAATTTGAACTTCAGTAAAATGGCGGCTTAAGTGCTTTTCTCAATAATTAATCTCGTGTGTGCGCGTGCGTAATTTTTGTTTTTTTTCGTCAAGATAGCTTGACGTAATGGTAATTTAACCTAGTAAATTCCATTTTCATTTAAAATCGTGTTCCTTATACACGTAATTTATGCTTTTATATTCCTGCCTAGAGGAATCCCAAGTAAATAAGGTGTGCAGTTAACCCTATTTCTACATTGTGTGCCTAATACACGAAATTTCATGGTAATTTAACCTAGTAAATTCCATTTTCATTTTAAAATCGTGTTCCTAATACACGTAATTTATGCTTATATTCCTGCCTAGAGGAATCTCAAGTAAATAAGGTGTGCAGTTAACCCTATTTCTATATCGTGTGCCTAATACACGAATTTCATTTTCTTAATTCCTACCTAGAGGAATTTCAAGTTAAATGATACCTATCCATTTAATAATTTCTATTGCCTTGTTTGTGCCGGCAGGTGCTTGTTGCCACGTTGTCTAGAACGGCTGGTAAATCTTTTTATTTCTACATTCCAGAAACTTCGCAGCGCTTGGTTGTCGCGAACTTCCGTCAGGAGGCGCGCGGGTGCTCTGGGTGTGGCTGCATTTGTGCACGTGGTGGTGATTTGCGCAATTATTTCACCTCCAAACTAAGCCTTGCACTGCGCTTTGTGTTCACGCATTTAAATTTAAGTATCGTTGCAATTTGCTCAATTTAATTTTCATTTTGTGCTATTTTTAAAATCATTAACTGTCAATTTATTTGCAGCTTCTAATTAACCATGGATATTAAAACGTTACGAAAGACTCGAGCTTCATACAAATCTAAATTAACTATTTTCAAAACGCATCTTAATCTTTTGTTGCCTAGTGAAAGACTGAATGCACTGCAAATTCACGAATTAAAATCACGTTTGTCTATTATCCAGGCCATGTACAATGATTACGATTCTACCCAGACTGAAATAGAACAATTATCGGAAATTTCAGAGGACGAGTACAAGGAACGCGCGGAGTTCGAGGCGAGCTACTTCAGCGCGGTCGCTGCAGCGCTGGAGCTGCTCGAGCGCAGCTCTGACGCTGCGTCGCCATCGTCTGCGGGGCACGAAGCTGTTTCAGCTGCAGACACTAGAGGTATTTGTAGCGAATCGCGATTACGACTGCCAACCATACACCTTCCGACCTTCACTGGCCGGGCGTCAGATTGGTTACAATATCATGATCTGTTCAATTCACTAATTCATTCAGATAAGTCATTGTCTAACATACAGAAATTTCACTACTTACGTTCTTCACTCAAGGATAACGCCTCTTTGGTCATTAGCGCTATAGATTTTAGATCAGATAATTATGAGGTAGCTTGGGCTTTGTTGTGTGAACGGTTTAATAACAAAAGAATTTTAATACATAATCATATTCAGGCCTTATTTGATATAGAGCCAGTAATCAAAGAATCAGCTGGGCCGTTGCGTAATATCATTGATACAATTAATAGAAACTTGAGGTCTCTTCAAACATTACAATTACCTACTCAACATTGGGATGCCTTGATAGTGCATATGGCTTCCAACAAGCTCGACTCAGTAACTAATCGCGATTGGGAGATACGTCGCAATTCTATTGAAGATTTCCCTTCACTTGAGGATTTCATTTCATTTCTAAAGGGTCGTGCAGATATGTTGGACACTATCGAGGCAGCTCAACCAAAGCCACGTAGACATAGCGATATTACGCCTGGGCGTGCTAGGGCATTTGTTACAACAAATCCAGCTGATAATAAAATTCAATATACTTGTTATATTTGCAAAAATAATCATTCTATTTACCAATGTCTTAAATTCAAATCAATGCCAGTTGAGTCAAGAATTGGAAAAATTAAACAATTAAATTTATGTGCCAATTGTTTGCGACCAGGTCATAAAACCCCAAATTGTAAACTGGGTCCCTGTAGATTATGCAAACAAAAACACAATAGTCTATTGCATATTGAGAACAAGCAATCACATACAATCTCTGAACAAAACAATTCAACAAGTGAGGTTGTTGTGTTGCCTACGGTACAAAACCAAAGCTCATTAGATGAAAAATCAGTAGGTAATCAGAATGTTGTACAGTCGCCTGAACAAACAGGCAATATTTCATTAAATGCTATACATCACAGTCAAGTGTTGCTATCAACAGCTGTGGTCAATGTCATAGACAGCGATGGTGTTACACATGAAGTCCGCGTCTTACTAGATAATGGTAGCACATCCAGTTTCATTACAGAACAATTACAAAGGGAATTGCAACTTCCTACATATTCCACATCTATATCAGTTCAAGGACTGAATAATCAAGTTTCTAGAATTACTAAGAGGTGTAACGTCACCATATCATCACTGCCAAATAGTGATTACAAGTCTAGTGTCAAGTGTTTCGTTGTTCCACAAATAACCCAACTAATACCTACTACTAAGATCAATTGTGATTCTTTTGATATACCGCCTCACATCCACCTTGCAGATCCGTCTTTTGCGACACCATCCGAGGTGCAGATGCTGTTAGGCGCCGACCTTTTTTGGGAGGCATTATTACATAATCGTATCAGCCTAGGTAAACAAAAACCGACCCTAGTTGAAACAACACTTGGGTGGCTGGTATCGGGTTCTATCCCATTGTCTAACACCAAGCGTAGACAGTCAAACAAAAATACAGTCCATTGTCATTTTACCAACAATATAGAGCTTCAGGAAAAGTTAGATAATTTTTTTGAATTTGATTTATTTCCCAGCATTCAACAAACCTCAACTAAGGCTGAGAGTGACTGTGAAAATATATTTAAAACCACCACTACCCGCCAGGCAGATGGGAGATTTGTGGTAACAATCCCCCTAAGGGAATCCCCAGAATGTTTAGGTGAATCCAGGGCTCAGGCCCTTATGAGATTTCAGTCACTTGAGCGCAAGTTCCAGCGGAATCAGGTATTTAAAGAAAAATACATAAATTTCATGCAGGAGTATATCGAATTAAATCATATTATTATGTCAGAAAATACTACTCCCCAACTTGATAAAATTTCATATCTAATTCCGCACCATGGAATCCTGAAAGAGAACAGCCTTACAACAAAATTACGTGCTGTATTTGATGCATCAGCTGTTACAAGCACTGGCAAATCTTTCAACGATATTCAACATATAGGTCCAAAGGTACAAGATGATTTAATAGATATTCTAATTAGGTTCCGTCAACATAAGTATGTAGTTACTTCAGATATTGAAAAAATGTATAGACAAATTTTAATAACAGAAGGTCAAAGAAGTCTGCAACAAGTTTTTTGGCGATCAGATAATACTAAACCAATTAAACAATACAAATTTAATACTGTAAGCTATGGTACAAGCTCAGCACCCTATTTAGCTACTAGATGCATTAGGGAGTTAGGACTCGATGCCAAGAAACTTAAGACCTCAAGTTTGTGGTGGGAAGGTCCACATTTTTTACATTCTGTAGACATACACTGGCCTACACAACCACAAAACACAAACATTCATGACTTACACATTTCTGCAGAGATTAATGACAATGACTTTATCAAACGGTATTCAAGTTTTAGTAAATTGCAACACATAATTGCTTACTTGAAAAGATTTGCATATAATTATAAAAATACAACAAATAAGATTGTTGGTCCTTTGTTATCATTGGAGCTTGAATCTGCCACTAGGTCACTCTGCAGGATTGTGCAATTAGAATTATTTAATAAACAGTATACTGCTTTGATAAAGAAACATAACTTATCTTCTAAGGATAAACTCTTAAATTTAAATCCATTTATTGATGATGCAGGCATCATGCGAGTAGGAGGTAGACTATCAAACTCTAATTATAGCTATGACACAAAACATCCTATATTGTTACATGCATCACACCATGTCACAAGGTTGTTAGTACAACAGTATCATAAGCTATTAATGCATGCTGGTCCACAATTATTATTAGCTACACTACGGCATAAATATTGGATTGTTAATGGCCGTAACTTAACAAGGAAAATCACACATGATTGCATAACATGTTGTAAGTTTTCTGGAAAAACATACCAACCCATTATGGGGAATCTTCCTGAACAGAGATTGCATGCTAATTATCCATTTTCTAATACTGCTGTCGATTACGCAGGACCAATCATGATAGCCGACAGGAAAGGTAGAGGATGCAAATTGAGGAAGGCATACATATGTGTCTTTGTATGTTTGGCAGTGCGAGCTGTGCATATAGAATTGGTAACCGATTTAAGCTCGCAGTGTTTTATTGCTGCACTAAACAGATTCGTGGCCCGCAGAGGTAAGCCTTATATAATATTTTCGGATAATGGAACAAACTTTGTAGGTGCATGTAAAGAGCTATCAAAATTCTTACGAGCAAATTGCAATGATATCATATCACACTCATCTGAGCATGACATTGTTTTCAAATTTAGTCCGGCCTACTCACCACACTTCAACGGAGCGGCTGAGGGTTCAGTAAAGTCTATTAAGCATCATTTAAGGCGTGTCCTAGCCATGGCCAATCTAGACTACGAGGAGATGAGTACTTTGTTGGTACAGATAGAGGCAATACTTAATTCTAGACCCATAACTCCCTTGTCGTCTGATCCATCAGACTTAGTTCCTCTCACACCTGCTCACTTTCTTCTTGGACGAACCACTAGTATGTTGCCTGCTACTCAGGTGGAAGAGAATGCTACAATCAGTACACTCTCAAGATATCAAAGGATCCAAGCTTTAAAAAATCATTTCTGGAAACGCTATCATATGGAATACATTTCAGATTTACAACGAAGAAACAAATGGCGCATTGATGGGGGACAACCACAACTTCACGACATGGTGCTGGTGAAGGATGACCGCCTTCCTCCGACCCGATGGCTTTTGGGTCGAGTTACTGCCGTCTACCCAGGCACCGACGGCGTCATCCGTGTTGCCGATGTCCTCACCAACGCGGGGACTATCAGGAGGGCCTTCAATAGGCTCTGCCCGCTTCCAATGTTGGAACAGGATGTTCCAAGGGCGGCAGCCTGTTAACGCGGGCATGGCCCGCCTTGCTCCAAGCCACGAACGCGGGGTGAAGGAGACGCAGGAGGGGAAGGGCGCGGCTCGGCGGATCGCGGCTCTCAGCGCGACGCATTCATTCGGCTTCCGGGAGCACTGAGGTCGGATCCGCACGCGCACACACTATTTTTTTGTAACGAGATTAATTTCAAGTAAACCCAAGTTCAACCACGCCCAGCTGTCTTATTCCGGGTCTGCCGGACCTCCAACACAGAATCCTCAACACACACTACACAAACTTATTGGACAAGAAAACGAGATATTTGAGTTATTAAAGTGGCGGACACAAACTTATTCGACAACAAAACAAGATAGGTATTTGAGTTATTATTTATACATCGCACTCAACTCAACACACGCGCCGCGCGCCGCTCAGTGCCTCAGTGGCTCAGTGCCGCGTCCAAGCAACCGAAGCAACGCAACGGTTAAAAATGGAGGGAAAGTCCTACACGTTTCGTTTCACGCAAAAGATATTGCTAGTTGGTACTTAACATGCAGCATGACAAGTTATAATTATTTTGTTGTTTTATTAGTAATTATTAGTTAAAATTTAATATAATTACTTATTCATAATTATGTAGGTTCTTTAACTTAAATTATTATGGCTGTTATTATGTTTATCAATCAATACCATACCGTAATGGTAGCTTCGAGCATAGATAATGCTTGAAAGGTAGTAGGCAATAATAGGCTAATAGCATCGATAAAGTATTAATAGTAATACTTTATCGGTGCTAATAGGTAGTAGGTCGATATAATTATAAATATAGGTAGGTACAAAGTGTTTTAGCGGACATCTAACAGGCAATAAAATAAATATATATTAATAAAGTAAGTACATAATACAAACTTATGTAGGTATGCAAATAGATAGGTAAGTACCTACTTACCAGACATAAAAAATCAAGCACTGCATTTTTTTTGAGCGAACACGGTAGTAGAATGACGTACGTACTACGAAAATAACGGACGACCAATGGACGAACGTAATGGACGTCGCTAAAACGTACATTCACGACCCATAAAAGACTGACGCTAAATTGACGTCTGTGGGACGTAAATATTCGACGAATAAAGTACTGACTCTAAATTGACCTTATAATGACGTCATTTATTCGTCTAGGTCGGATTTTCCTACCTGGGAACCAATTGATCCCCGTAAGAGATGCTAAAAACAATTTAGTTATTGCAATGCATTACTTGTTCTTTAAGACCTAGATCGTGACTTTTCATTTAAACATTATGTGTCGAGCTGATTGCTTCTTATACATATAATAACTTCATTTGTATGTTTGTAACGTCTCGTTATTTTCTTTCAGAAACATGACTCAGAAAGGTGGACTATACATTTTCTTAGTAGCCTTGGCTGTGCCACTTGTACAATGGTAAGTATCTATCACAACATATTAAGTAAATATTAATCATTGTATATTCATGTAAATTGTTCGAATCATTGAGTGAAATGACTCATTGCATTTATCGATTCTCATAAACGCTACATTATACTTTTTAAAGTGACCACTAAGGCACTGAATGCAACTTAAGTTTCTCTTGCGCTTTCCCGGATACCGCAAATAGCAAAAATGAGGTTTTCCAGCATCATTTCAATAACAATGTAACACTTTTCTTTGCAATATTAACTAAACGATGTATTTAATTTATAAAACTTCACTCGATAGTAGTCTTGTCTTTACAGTACCTACTTGCTTTTTTAAATAAGTTGAGGTATTTTAACTCGATATCAAATTAATTATCGAATTAATTATTTCTAACCACCACAAGGCGCACACTGACATCGTAAATATGCAATATACGAATAGAACAATATTTCGAAAGTTTATTTGGTCTACCATCAGCTTTTCTAAGAATAACATGAACATTAGATCAACAATTTTTTTTTAAATAAACTACAAAGCAAAAGCCGTTTTAATAACACTGAAATTATCTTTGTTTTTCTTTTGGTTCTTTTCTTTACCACTTATAACGCATCTTCAAGCTTTTACATTTAAACGTATTGACGTTTAAATGTAAAAGCTTGAAGATGCGTTATATATTGATACTGCAGTTACCATTTTATCAGAGTATAAGCTTATGAGAACAAACTCTAGGAAGAGACTATCATTGCCTCATCCATCTGCGGCTAAATAAGTGTTTTAACCACTACTTCCAATAAGATGATAAGGTTAAGCCCTAAAATGACTACTATTTACAGAAAAAGTAATATCACAGTACTTCAATCTATTAATTGATCACCTCTTACATATTTGCTATTTGTGTAACTATCAGGTACACACTAAATTCTTACAACTAAACCACATCTAACTCTATATGTTCTCACAGCATATCAGTGATAGGTCCGCGAATGCTGCGTCCGTACAGCTCGTACACAGTAGCAATAGCAGGCGGGTCCAGAGCTTACACACTGTATGTGGCCGTGGAAGGCCGGCGCGCCAACGGAGAGCAGTTCAACCAGGGCCGTGAAGTGCAAATACCCGCGGCAGCTTCCAGACTTATAGAACTTGAGGTGAGAATATTACACTCTTATTATCCTGATATTTTAGAAATTGTGTAGTGATCGCAAATATTTAATATTTTCGGTTCATGGGTACTAAATTGTTCCATTTGTTTTTTTTACATAATCAATGTAATATGCCTGTTGGTTTTCGAAAACATTTTAAATCAAATCAAATCAAATCATTTATTTCCATGGGCCCCAAGGGGCGCTTAAACACGTCAAAACAAACATCAAAATACAAAAAAATATAAAATTAAAATAAAACTTAACTAATTAAATTATAAAACTTATTGCAATAAAATGATTTGACACCGCAGCTTTAATGTTATTACCTTTCAAAACATATGAAAACTAAATGTATATTACCTATATTCTAATGACTTGAAAACCACAACATTATTTCAATTTGAAGTTTACTAGCGCAGTCGGTCATACAAAATTATAGTCCACATTTCTATAATTCACTGAGATTACTGTTATCGGTACACCGCAAAAAGCATAAAACCAAAATGATTCAGTTGGACTAAATCCAGTGTGGTTGGAATATATTGTTGTTTTATAAGTAACCGAACGATGTACGACTTAAAGTGCGGCCTCACTATTAGGATTAGGAACCCCCACCGCGAAACATAACCTAGAGGGATGTAGCAGAGGTCTACAACACTCACACGTCACCTGTTATTGTTATCCTGGGATTACTGGGCAATAGTTTAGTGTTATATTATAAATCCGTAATACTACTGGTGGTAGAGCTCTTGTGAATGAGCTCGAGGGCGGCAGCACCACCGTCTCACCTTTAACCTGCCGCCAAATAGTAGTGCTTCCATTACTGTGTTCCGGTTTGGTGGTGAGATCAGGCTCTGAAATTACTGGCACATGAGGCATAACACCGTAGTCCTCAGCTGCAGCGACGCATCTATAATCTGCTTTTGTGGATTGTTGATGTCCATGGGCTGTACTCCACTTACCATCAGGTGGACTACACGTTCGTTCGCTGTGGGCGTAGTATAAAAAAAGAAGCTTATTTATCTCAACTCTAGATTGGAGACCCTGGGCCCGGGAACTACGCGCTAGTCGCCCGCTCAACAACAGGGCCGCTGTTCTCATCGTCAGCGCAGTTGCTGTACCAGCCTAGGAGTTTCTGCGTGTTCGTGCAGACAGACAAGCGCGTGTACCAGCCCGGGGACACCATCAATTTCAGGGTCATCGCTTTGGACAAGTAAGACTACAATCCTTCCTTAAATACTTACTAACCGGGATATTGGGCACTTCGTAACTGTAACCGGAACTATCGGATATCCGATATAAAAAAAATATCCGTATCCGTAACTGAATCCGAAATAAAAGTTTCGGATAATATTCGGATAGGGACGGAGCCTAATTGAGACACGTTATTACAAGTTGTTTTGATCGGCCGGCCGTAATTCGTACCAAATGGTGATATATAAATAAAACCATTTTATTAGCTATATGTATTACACTTTTATATTTCTTAAAATCTAAGATCTGTAACCGAAATTATCCGAAGCTAACGGATAATCCGAAATAAATTAATATCCGCATCGGAATCCGTATCCGAAATTTTATATCCATAACATCCCTGCTTACTAATATTATAAACTCGAAAGTTGGTGAGTATGAATGTTTGGATTTATGGATGTAAATGTAATTTTGATAAAATATTGCACACATGTGAGTTATAACTTATAGCCTGGATTAACATATAGGCTACTTTTTATTAACATACCACGCGGGTGGAGCTGCAGGCGGGGCTGCAGGCGGAACCTAGTTCTGTATAATTTGAAATAATGTAAAAGGTATTTTAAAAGTATTTCTTAATTGCAAGTAGCAAGCTCTTTAAAAGGCCAACATTGTTATTGCTTACGAAATAGAGTATTTATGTAAAAAAATATATTAAAATTTGCATAAAAATATAGCGATTAACACCAAAAATAAAAAATATTCAGGCTGATGTGTAACTCAATTTCTTATGAGGCTTTTTTGGAGGGAAAGTAGGTGAAGTAAATATTAGCAATAATAATTAGATCGTATAAATTTGATGGTTACATTTTTTATATCGTAATTAAACTAGTGACAGGTAGCCGTACCTAATAATCACCGCTGTGACAACCTTTTTAGATACGATGTCCATGAGCTGTACCGATTACCATCCACTGATTTACAATAAAAATACAAAAGCTTATCGATCGAACGATTCGTACAAAATTGTCGCTTACATAATATCAAGTTTATCAAACAGAATATTAAAAAACCGGCCAAGTGCGAGTCGGACTCGCGCACGTAGGGTTCCGTATTTCTATACATTTAAATAAATGTTTTCTTTATTCTTTATTATATTGGAGTTAATTGAATGAAAAATAAAATGCGGTTTACGATTTATAACGTATTAAAAAAAATATTATTAGATCTCGTTTAAACCAACTTTCGGTGGAAGTTTGCATGGTAATGTACATCATATATATTATTTTTACATTTATAATGCCCTTATTTTAGAAGTTACGGGGGGGGCACACATTTTTCCACTTTGGAAGCGTCTCTCGCGCAAACTATTTAGTTTAGAAAAAATATATATTAGAAACCTCAATATCATTTTTGAAGACCAATCCATAGATACCCCACACGTACGTGTGTTACGTAGGGTTTGATAAAAAAACAAAAATTTATGTTTTTTTTTCGATTTTTGTATGAAAATCTGAATGCGGTTCACCGAATACATCTACTTACCAAGTTTCCAGAGTATAGCTCTTATAGTTACGGAAAAAAGTGATGACATACGGACGGACAGATGGACAAACATGACGAATCCATAAGGGTTCCGTTTTTTGCCATTAGGCTACGGAACCCTAAAAACGATAAAACCGACTACGATTTAACAATGTTTACGCTATGCCTATTAGCTTAAAATTACCGTAACATCTAACAACAATGTTTGTCCTATAGGTACCTAAACCAACTCAGAATAACATTATATACAATTTACCTATATACATTAACACAATCATTTAAGCGTGACACATCTGCCGATAGTTAATATCGCCAGCGCCCTTGTCCCATATAACAAGGAAAATGTAATCGAAAAGCATTAAGAGGCTGTTCGTCGGCACTTTCGTTTTCCGTACCATCACTGCAAGGTGAGCTCGTGGTTCGTGAGCGAGATTACGTGTGATTACGCAGAGGTCGTTGACTCTACTGGCTTCAACGGAGACTGTGGCGGTAAGTCCGCTTCACCTGGTAAGTGGTAACTATAGAGTAGTATAAAGTCTTGGACTTTGGGCTTTTTCAATACAGGCAGTTTGAATATAAAAATTACATCACAGAGAGTCCTTAAATTTTTTAACTATGTATCCAGGTACCTCCTTCCGCTGTCAACAACTGTAGACGTCAGTATCCTGGACACGGGCGGTTCACCTATCAGACAATGGCCCGGCGCAGAACTCGACAGAGGAGTGCTCACGCAGGAGCTGATCCTTGCCGATGAACCAGCACTTGGAGAATGGACTATACAGGTAAAGGACCAGTAAAAAAACGATGATAATATGAAATTAATATATTAATTTAGTTTAAAACATTACTTTTATCTTAACAGAAATATTTAGTAAATAAATGCATTAGATTGTTTGTTAACTGCTTAGATTTTTATAGTTATACACTATACCTCTGAACCAATAGCGATAAATTGGTGTGAAACATAAAATTAAAACGACGCACTGCCCGAATGGCTAACGCGAAAACTACGGTTTTCATAAAAATATAAACAACAGGACCTAATAAATCAAGTTGGGTAGCAATTTACTATCATATAAATATAATTAATTAACATTCTTATTGCACAAAATTACTCAACATGAAGTAATCCTTTCATTTTTTGGATTCTTTAGCGTGATACGGACGAGTAAACAACATCGTAGTGGTGGTAAAAGTACAATTACTTTACGTTACAAGTTATTACGGAGGCTGCAATGTGTGCTTAACAGTTCACATATGAATTAATTCAAAAATAATTGTTTGAGCTGAGACGGAAAACAATTACGAGTAAATTCCATAGTTGTCTACTTCCTTATGTTGTTTTAGTCAATGTTAATAAAGATACAATACTTACTTTTAAAATATTACATGGATACATATAAATTTATCCGATTTAAAATTGGCCGCTATCGTTTCTTTCTGTTGATTTATCACCACATACCATTTAATATCCTTAAATATTAATAATAATTATTATTAGAGATACTATGGGTAGGGGTGCATGAAAAGAGCCTCCCCGAGTGACGTACACAACGATTCCCTACGTCCGGCGCACCCTGGGCAATTCGCGAGTTCTCCAAAGCGAATTGGCTAATCCTTTCACCACGATGACAAGTCAAAATAAAAATTGACTCAACCATCGACACGACGAAGAAGACTATGGGTTTGTCCGACTTCTCAGCATTCGAATGGCCCACTAGTCGCTGACTAGTCGGCACGTCTCTAAAAGTGGGCTATTTTGATTCTTAAAGATCTTACGAAATCTATACTCTAATATTTCAATCTCCGGCAATATTGCTAACCTCGTAACAAGTCGAAAGCCGCCTCTGCGATGGCCTTTGCGATAGGTCAGTGGGGAATGTTGCATACCGCTCTGTTCAGGTGGAGGCCCGTGGGCAGAAGTACTCGCAGCGAGTCCGCGTGGCTGACTATGTGCAGCCCAGGTTCCACATGGAGATGCACCTGCCAAAGGAGGTGCTGTTCAGCGAAGGTAGATTCGATGTCAACGTCTCTGCTAGGTATGTTTTATTACAGATAACTTACATATAAAATTTGAATTTTGTTTTTAATGATTATTTTATACTTAATAATCTATAATTTATAACCACGATATCTTGTTTGCATGCCTATTAGGTAGAACAAAGAGGAGAAAAATATAATTTTTTTACACCATTATTGTACCTTTGTTCAGTAAATAAACTTTGCCCACTCCCAGCAATGTTGCCCACTTCCATCCTTTTTAAAGAAGGTAGCTTTAAATGAGAATTCACTTATCTTACGTCGTCACGTCTTCCAGATCTGCAGACCAGACTCTCAATTGTTCCCAGTTTAGTCTTATTAAATATAACCAAATGCATTTTGGTATAATATATATTTTTTTATAATATCATCAGGGTTCAGTTAGATAAGTATATATATCTAGTTAATTAGTGTAGAGCGTGCCCGTAGAGGGGAAAACATTATATCCCTGACAAGACAAGCGCCCTTTTATTTTGTGTTTAAGACTTTTAGGACGTTACGTATGGACTTTAAAGGTCAGCATTAGAATAACATTAATCGAATAATGTTATCGCATACCCCTTTTATAATGTCTATTTTTATTAAAATAATCTCTTATAATAACAGGTTTTTATAAATACTGACATCACCGAATTATACACATTCACATTCATTATTAACATAAACAAACTAGTTATTTAAGAAACCTAATAATACGACTTGCTAGTTCAAAGCGATAAACGAAGTTCTACGATGGTATGAAAAATTCTCATCGTTTCTCGAACAAAGGCATTTCCACGGCGAAAGCTGTCGGTTCTCATTGCTTTAAGAAAAACTCATCACTCCAATAGAATAGTAATTACGTGAATAAGAAAGAAGCGTGGACGCAATTTCGTAATATTTAAATGTCAGTTTTTATCAAAACAAACCCATGAGGCAATGATTGTCGATAATTAGAATTGCAAGTTCCTACTGCAATTGTTACATAATTTATAAAAAAAATGTGTTTTGCTCTCATGTGCGTACTGTCGCGTTCAGATTTATTTATTGTTTTAAATGTTCTAATAATATCATCACAACACTTTGCAAAGGCGGCTGAGTGACCCGCAAGGTCAAAAAGTTATGAGATCTCTTGTAGAGCCAAGCTTCTAACTCTACACGCTAGTCGCCATATCTTTATAAACTCTACAGTATTTACACCTTATCATTGTCAAAATATGTGACTCCCTCTTTCTAGCTCATATTATTATCATTATTAATTACACTTTATTAAGCTTGAAAAATTATGATTCCAGTGGGGTTCGAACCCACAGTTAAGGGTTCTACGTACTCAAAAGTGTGTGCAATTTTCAACCGTAATTTTTGTATAATAAATGCTTAGCAAAGCTCAAATTTGCTTCAATATCACGTATCATTATTTATTTTTATTGCACAGGCACTTCAACGGGCTACCAGTTCGTGGTGAGCTGACAATATCTGCATTCCCAGTATTTTTCTCTGGTCTGCTCCAACCTGTGGTTGCCGCTCCTACTCGAAAGGTGGTCAACATCAATGGCCAGATAGAGGTGTCATTCGACCTTAAGACTGATCTTGACCTGGCAGAGGATGCAGCAAGGCCACTGGTCGTCGAAGCCGTTCTTGAAGAGAAAGATACGTTGATAAAACAAAATATATCGTCGAGAATACTGCTGCTGAGAGCCCCGTATAGATTGAGGGTTTCGGCTCCGAACTACTTCAAACCAAGTCTGCCTTATATTGTTCAGGTAATCGTGGAAGAAAATAATATTATTTAAAAAAAAGGCTATTCGTTATGTATTATTAGATTTTAGAATGTATAGAACAGCGTTATGTGTAGATAGAGTGATCTTTAGATTTGCGGGTATCTCACTCGCTTGACCGGTTTTGATCATTTGGATTTAACAAAAACTAATGTCATTGGGAGCGTCATCAAGGGCAATATATATGATAGAAACCGGTCAAGCTGATTAGTCTTTAAATTAAATACAACTCTCGGACCAGAAATTCTCTTCTTTATTTTTTTGATAAAATAAAGATGCTGCGATGTCACGATGGAATGTAAATTTGTACTTGACTATCATGTAAACGTCTGTAATCTTTGTTAACCACAAAACTGTACGGACTCATTGCGGTAATTTATGTGAAGGAGTTTACCACAGCCTAGAACTATTTTCTATGCTTATTACTTTGCAAATTCGTCGCAACTATTAAAAAAAAGACAAAGCTAATATCACGAATTCCACACAATACCTCAATAAGTTAATAATAATAATAATATAATAATAAATCATTTATTTCAGGCTGCATAGGCCCATAGATATATACCTTAACCTAAAATACATAATTATAAATTCACTTCCTTTGCACTAAGTTTTTGTGCGTTCCTGGGGTATAGTTCCGCGGAAGCGACGGAAAACAACACCCTGTTAATGTAGTTAATGATTCAATTGAGGTATTTTAGTGTTATAATTAAGGTACCAACTATTTGGAAGTCGTACTAATATCGTCACACGGTCCCGTTCCCCGAAGGACGATTTTCTGTTTTTTATTCAGTAAAAAAAAATCTAGATATTGTAGATATAGCAATCAAAACAAATCTTCAAAGGCAATGGGTTAGATTGTCTACGAAACGGATAAATTTTAAAACTGTTACAATGTTTCACAGGTAGAATTAGTGGATCCATCAGGTCAGTTGCTGGCCACCGATGGAGAAGTGACGGTAGAAAAGCTGTGGGATGACGGAGCCCCTGTCAACGAGACCAAGGTGCCTTTGAACAAGGGTATCGCCACCTACACCCTGGTGCCGGACAAAGCTCACGTCAACTCTACGCTCAACTTAGTGGTAAGATTCTAAAAAAATATGGAATAAGATTGTCATTTTCTAAACTAGTATATACAGAAGAAAATTTTCATTTTTTATTTCTATAACGCTTTGTTTGGTTCTGCAAAATAATAATAATATATATTTATTAATTTTATTATTTATTAAGTATTAGTATTGTAGTTTGAGTAAGTTTTATTTAAAAATAATTGAATTTTGGATACTTTATGCACCTACCCGAATATATCTCTGCACCACTATAAGGTTGACTGGTAGAAAATGCCTTGAGCATTAAGTCCGCCTTCGACACATGTATCTGTGCGAGAAGTAATTAAAATAAAAAAATAAATATACTAACACAACAACAACAACAGAATTCCAAACGGACAAAGCTGCGGCGAAGAACTAGTTATAATGAATATGGAAATCGAGCTTGCAGTTCATGGACATTTAAAAAGATTCGTTACAATAACTGAGTACTTAGAGCTACGATATTGTTTCTTGTAGGCACCCATAATGACAGGGTCTGATTTTGCACATCCATGGTTTTATTTGTTACACTTAGATCTATTTAATTAAATATCTTACAAATAAATAAATAAAATATCTTACAACTTACACACTACACCATCTAGTCCTTGTACTATGGGTTCTAGAATAACTGATACTAATACATAATATACTTTTTTTTGTAAATACATACTTATTATACATAGAAACACCCAGACTAAGACAAACCCCAATGTTCATGCACACAAAGAATTGTCTTAAGCGGGAATCGAACCCGCGACTTTAGCGTCATAGGCAGGTACACTACCAATTAATTAAAATTATTTGTTATCTGGTCGTCAAAAGAATTGATAGCGCACCTAATGGAGTATACCTATATTTATGAAATTTTTTTCTTGTTTTTTTACGTTAACTTTATAGGTAAAATACAAAGAAATAACCGAGCGCGTAGTTCACATTCAACGCAGCGAATACACCAGTCAGTTCCTGACAGCCGAAATACTTACGCGAGGCACCAGCGTTGGAGGAGAGATGCGCGCACGTATCACTGCCTCCGAAGCCGTGGACCTGGTGCACTACGCCGTCATCGGCAGAGGCGACATCATCGTGGCTAAGACTTTGGAGGTACGTACATGATAACAAGAGAGTACACCAGTCAGTGCCGGATTAGCCATATAGCAAGAGTAGCAAATGCTACGGGCCCCGCGAATTGGAGAGACTCGCGCTCCAACGCAAAAATAATTAAATTTAAATAGTAGCGTAAAATATCTTGCTTGTAAGTACAAATTTGTGTATGTTTTGTAAATACAGACTTGCCCATACTGACTGATATAAATGAGCCAGCTTGTAGAGCATGATTTGCTTAAAGAATTAGAAATGGAAAACGTTATATCTAAATTTGCCCACAATAAATCAAAAAAAGTTGTTTTATAATTAATTGTTAATAGTTATGTTTTATTTAAAACCATAAACTTTAAAACTTAAAGCAGGCCAAAGGCCCGATAATATATAAATTTATTGAAGGGCCCCCTGACAGATTTTGCTACAGGCCCCGCGCTGGCTTAATCCGGCACTGACACCAGTCAGAACTCCGCCGCCCAGCTAAAGTACTGATGTAAGGCATCGGCGTCGGAGGAAAGATGCGAGCGCATTCCGATCTCTAAATTTGTGATGTTAGTATCACTACTTTTTAGTAACAAAGATCATATTTTCCAGTTGAGTCCAGCTCGCAAGAGCGTGGATGTGACCGTGTCTATTACATCACGCATGGCTCCTGGCTGCATACTGGTGGCTTGGTACCCGCGCCTCGACGCTGCGCGAAACAACATTGTATCGGCTGCCGTGTATGCGCCGCAGAAGGACTTGCTGCAGAATGAGGTATGTACCATGATGTGTCTTCACTTGTGTCCAGCCCGCAAGAACATCTGACGTGTTCTCCATAACATAATGCATGATCCCCAGTGGATAACTGTTAACGTGGTACCGGTTCTCAACTCAACACACTTCTTCGCTTGAGCTGGTTTGTCTATGCTCAACCAGAAAAATCTGACTGTAATAATACACGATGACTTATGACTCATCGCATAGGTGGCGCTAAAACCAAGTAAGGTTCATCTAGCTAAAGTATATAATTATGTATATATATACCTATGACGCTGACCTATGGCACAAAAAGAGTTGAGAAATTTCGAGTCTAGCAGCATACGAATCCATAGCTGAATTGGCAAAGCACTTGGGGCGTATACCCAAGGGGTGCAGGTTCGAGTCCTGCTGGATTCTTAATTTTTCCACTGTAATATGATATAAAATATAAAAAGGCATAGCAAAGCTAAAATTTGCTTTAAAATATTACAAGTAATAATACAATTTATTCTGTATGATTCTTCTCTGTTCTAGGTTTCCATATCCCCAGTGTCAACAAACGGCGTGTCCCCCAAGCCGAACACGTTAGTAGAGATCCGTGTGGTGGGCGAGACCGGCGCGGTGGTGGCCTTGCTGGCCGAGGACTCGCGCGCCATCGCCACCGGCCTCGCGCAGGACGACGGACTCGGCAACGGACTTGATTTGCAAAAGGTAACATTGCTATTCTAGTATCCTGATTAATAATACCCACACTCAACCAGGCATAATTAGGTCCCATTTTTTTTTTTGTTTTTTTTTTTAAGTCGAAGTTGCTTTATTTGTTGAACATGGTAAAATGACAGATGTATTAGTATGAGATAATAACAGCATGTTCTGTCAATTCTGACGTTCAAACTAAACATAATATCTATATATTTTAATAATTAATAGATACAACACAAAACAATTTAAAATAAGAAAAATAAAATATAAAATTATCAAGCCTACTAAATGTTACAAAATACAATCAAATATAACTACAAATAACCAAGAAAGAATTACTATTATTGTATCATTTAAATTCTTCAACACTATAGTAACTTTTATTGCACATATCTTTCATCAACTTACACGTTACCCATGTGATACTACTACAGCTGCTGAAAATATCTTGATAGAAAAATTCCAAACAAAACTTTTGCTTGATCAAGAAGTCGCTCCCGAGACCTCAAGAACATAGCATACGCTAACCACTCGACTATCGAGGTAGTTCTACTAGAACACTCACTCAACTCAACTGATAAGCATAAATTTGTAGAGACTAGACTTGTAAAACATAATAATATTCGTACTTGCCTACCTGTTACAGATTGAACGTGAAGTAGAAAGCTTCAACAGTTTACCTCACTCGGTGTTCAAGAACGATGATCATTTGACTGGATCGGGACTGGACCTGGGAGGGTATACTACTGCAGACGTTTTCAAGGTTATTACGCAATAATATTCTTTTCATAATAGATAACTTCTTTACATAAAAAAAAATAACCTATATACAATGTGATATTTTCTTTTGCAGAACGCTGGCGTTGTGATACTTACTGACGGAGTGGTGATAAAGAACAATCCTGATGGTAAGCTTTTCATATTATCATTCTTATCTTCTTTATTATAAAACACCAAGTTAGCCCTTTCAATTCGTAAAAATGTACCATCTTCCCTGGATATGGCCGTTTACCATGTATTCTCTTGTCCAGGATCCCTCCCCACACAAGCGCCCTTAGAGATAGGCACTCGGGCCCCGCAGGCGGGTCCTTACGCCTTCAGTAGACTACCCACGCCGCCCTCACCGCGGTATTACCTGACTGAGTCACCGCAACCCACCTGGATGCTTGCCAACCTTACTCTCGGGTATGACATTATTTGACTTTATTAAACTTGTAGTTTCTACTTCTGATTGTTGATTGCAAGTTAGCAGATAGGTTTCCAGCTGTCCAAGGAAACTGATGTAATATTTTCTTTTACAGTTTTAATGGAAATGGTGCTAAAGAAAGATGGACAGCAGACACACCCGCTGAGTTCACCATAGGAGCGTTTTCCGTTCATCCAACTTTAGGTCTTGGCTTGGCTTCTCCACAGAAGTTCGCTACTTCAGTGCCTTTAGGCATATCTGCAGAGCTGCCCAACAATCTGCAACGTGGGGAAACTGTTGCTGCAGTGGTAATACTGAAGACCACTCTTGCAGTTGACACGTCCGTAGAAGTCACTTTTTACAACAGCGATCAGTACTTCGAATTCGAACCTCTCGATAACGAACTAGATTCTACTAAAAGTGAGTATCTTAACTATAAAAATAAAAATACAGATACCATAATAGTGTAAATTTTGCATTGCTGCACAGGCTTAGCTCGTTTTATGATGTGTTGTAATGACGACATAATTACTATTTTTCTCCTTTGATTCTGCACTGAGAATCTTAAGAGATTCTTACTCGCACGAGATTTGTTCTCTACTTTTTTACCTCCACCATCTCTGTTCGTTACATGAAATCAATATCAGATGTTACTTTCTGCAGAAATCGAGTTATTCCGTCGCGTCCGCGTGACGGTCCCGGCCCGCGGCTCAGCCAGCACAGCCTTCCTTGTGACAGCCGTACGCACCGGAGAGGCGCCCGTCATCGTGGAGGCGAGCGGTAACGGAGTCACTGCATCGCTCTTCAGGACCATCGATGTTAAGGTATACATATACACAATATACATCAATATCGATTTATTTAGTCATACCAGAAATACTGGCAACTTAATTGTAAAACAATGTGGTTACGACCTTGGTTCTAAATCCAATGTTTCTTCTCACTACATGCTGCGTGTTTTGTTGTACTAAAAGCTTCTAATTAGTAAAATTTAGTAACTGTACCTCCCACAAAATGGCGCACCTGGTGCTTGAATTTGACTGTAAACCCAAACCTTCTCTACATATAATTGGTTCGACTCCCACTTAAGACAAATCTTTGTGTGCATGAACATGGGGGTTTGTCTTAGTCTGGGTGTTTCTATGTATAATAAGTATGTATTTACAAAAAAAAAGTATATATGTATAAGTATCAGTTATCCTAGTACCGATAGTACAAGCTCTGTTTAGTTTGGGACTAGATGGCGTTGTGTGTGTTGTAAAATATTTATATTATCCTCCCACAAAATAGCGAGCACCGGGTGCTTGAATTTGACAGAGAAACCAAACCTTCTCAACATTCAATTGTATTTCCAGGATGGTTACGAAGAAGACCTTTGGGCATGGAGTTTACTGGACGCTCGCAGAACAGTTGCCCGAGCCAACGTGACTCTAGACGTGCGGCCAGGGATAAAGGTCGGGGCCATATCGCTGCGGGCCACGGGGGATCTGCTATCTGCCGCGCTGCAAGCCACGAGGGTACCTCCTGCACCTTCGGCTGACCCCTCGCATGCGCTGAGGCCGCTCGCTTTGGCGTGTGTGCTGCTTGATTATCTACAGGTTCGTTTGTAAATTTGATTATTATTATTGCAATATCTGTTTAACCAGGATGTGCGAATATATTTTTATTACATTGCCCAAATGGGTTCAAAGGCCTGACCTAGAGTCATTGGTAAAATAATCCGGGAAGGCAGTCTGGTGGCACCGATACCCTGAAAGCTGCTAACCCCAAATTGTACTCTAATTTAATATCGTATCATACATGACCATGACAAAATTGTTGTCGAATGTAACGAAATCAACATAGCAAAAGATTTCTAGATCGTCAACAAAATGAAAACATAAATTGTACACAGACAACAAACCAAGAAGAGAGCTCCACAAGTATGGACGCTCGGAAGCTAGCAGCCGTGGGCTACCAACGACTAATGGCGTACCGACGAGCGGACGGGTCCTTCGCGCCAGATACCGATCCTGACGCAGATGGAGATGTCTGGTGAGTAAAAGTAATAGGAATTCGACTTCTTACCGGAGTGTTTAAATACCACATCCGCGTATGAAACAAGTCCAGTTCGACTGCAACTATTGAGCATGACTCTAGATGAATATATCTAATGAATTAATGACGAATGAGATGACGTTCACTTCTCGAAGGATTTCATTGATCACAAAAGCTAATTAAGAATGGTATTTTCACAGGATGACGGCAGTAGCAGCTCGTTGGCTGTCTCGCTGCTCTCATTACGTGTCGGTAGAACCAACAGCCGCCGTTACCGCCGCAGCATGGCTGGCTCACGCACAGCAGACAGACGGCAGCTGGATATCTCCACCACCTAAAGCGAGGACGGACCCTCACGCGCAGGCTCCGCTGCCACTAGCTGCACATGCTCTTGTGGCCTTGCATTATGCTAAGGTAAACACCTATTTTTGAAGTAATTTTTTTGGTCAGTAAAATGAATTTGACTTGTAGGCAGAAACGGCTTTATCAACATCAACGTCAACATCTTAATTCTTCTGACGTATAAGTTTTCAGCCTGACTGTGAGAGATCAAGCTATACACGAATTTATAATGACTCTTGCCTGCCTGCTAATACCTGTATCTTGTCAATCCAGGGCAGCGACGTCCTTTACAAGAACAATATAAACAAGGCTCTGGACTACGTGGCGCGCGGCTTATCCCCTGACCTGGACGCGTACTCCCTGGCAGTGATCGGAGGAGCGTTGGCCGTGACCAGGCACCCGCAGCTCACGCAGACCATAGAGATGATGAGCAAATACGCCAACAGCTCAGGCAAGTATCAAAATAAAATAAATACTGATGTAGCTTTGATAAACACACTAAAAACATTACATGTTTCTCTCACGATTTCTCTGAGATCCCATCATCAGATCACGACATGCTGACAATGGGACCCCCTTGAAATCATCTCATGTCCCACATAAAAAGAATCATCAAAATCAGTTCATAAACGACGAAGCTAGCCGTGAACAAACATAAAAAAGCAACATATATAATCGAATTGAGAACCTCCTCCTTATTTTGAAGTCGGTTAAAAAATACAATAAATCAATACTTTAGGCATGAAACACCGTTGCCGTTGAAACCTCTATCTATCAAAAGAGCCAGTTACAAATATTTACCACATCGCATTCTCAATAATGAGAAGCCTCAGTAATTTACCCAATAATTATAACGTTTGCCTTCTTGCAGGATCCACGATATTCTGGTCAAGAACATTATCAGGCAACGAATGGCGGAACCCATGGTTGGTAGGCAATAGCCTGGAAGCGACCACGGCTGCGTGGGGTCTTCGCGGCATGCTCGCTGCAAGACTGCTCGACGAAGCCACGCCCGTCGTGCGCTATCTCATACAGTCATATCAGCCCAACGATCCAGACCCTGAAGTAGTGAGTATTTATTTCCTGTTTTAAAGCTTTGTAAATAAGCATGTCATCTCAACAACTAGCAGGTCTACCAGAAAAACAATTTATCACAAAATCCATACCTCAGGTAGCCTGAGCTGTCATTGATGGCCCAAGAGATTTACTTCTCTCCCCATTTAGACCTAGATGTCTAAAGCTCAGGAGCAAAAATATATATCAACAATGCCTAGAATTAAAACAAGCTGACTTCTAACTTTCATCAGAACGATTTATATAGTAGGACCCGTTTTAGCCTTTGAAATTTTATTAAAGTGGTGATTTATTTTCCAGATCGACTCACTAGCACATTACGCTGAAACGATCCGAACATCGACGAAGTTGCGCGTCTCCGTGAATGTGACCGACTCCGAAGAAGCAAGGCAGTTCCAAATCGCAGAGAACAACGCCCTCATCATACAAACACAATCCGTAAGCATTGGTTTTACTTGATCCACACAAAACAGTCTATTCAAAATCATGTTCTTTTATATTTTTTAGATAGTCTACCAATTTTTTAGAGTCAAGATTTCCAACTACTTATATCACTACTTGTAATATTTAAAGCAAATTTTAGCTTTGCTATGCATTTATTTTTATGTAATATTAAAGTTGAAAAATTAAGAATCCAGCAGGACTCGAACCTGCACCTCTTGGGTATACGCCCCAAGTGCTTTGCCAATTCAGCTATGGATTCGCATGCTGCCGGACTCGACTACTTATATCACCTTAAAATTTCAGCGTCGTGAAAGCCTTATTCTGTGTTTAAGTTTTGTTTGAGGAAAATCCTTAACAAACAGATTTTCCACGACATTTTTATCAAAACTCCAGATTTTTATCAGTCTGTCTGCCTGAAGTATCTGTACCTAAACCTGTTCGTTATCATTCCACTCTTAGATCCGCAACAGTCGTTCCGTGAGCGCCGTGACGGAAGGCCGCGGCATTGCCGTGGTGGGCCTCGCCGCCAAGGGCAGCACCAACGTCACCGCGCCCTGGCCACGGTTCACGCTCGATCCAAGAGTCGACCAAGTCTCTACCAAGGACCGTTTGCAGCTTTCTGTGTGCTTTGGGTAAGATGATCATATGCCTATTTTTTCTTATGTGCTTATGATCTTCATACTACAAGAAGTGTAAATAATAAAAATTTATTTAAGAGAATGCTCAAAGAATATTTAGTGAAAAAGCATACTATTCCATCAATAAATTTCAGGTGGCAGGAATGATAATAATATTTTTTTTTTGTCTTAGATCCGATTATTTTATCTTAGCCATTTTGACATGGTACCAGCTCAATTGAATTGGTTATGATTGTTCACTATGATAAAATTTATTTAATTTATGTATAAACATAATTTTAATAAAAATAATTACTATAACTACATAGATACCTAACTTATCAATTAACATTTTTTTATTATCTCTAACATTTTTTATATAATTCAGAATGTTAGTAATAAGTTAAAATTAACCAACTAACAAAAACTATTTGTATGTCTATCGAGGCAAAACATAGTGAAACAATATTTACTTTCCTAAATTACCACCATGTCATACATACTACAGATAGCGCGCGAGTTGAATGCAGTCGGGGTCTGAGGTAAAGAGCGGGAGCATTTCCCCCCGCTATCCGCACGCACGCCCCACCTCACGCGCCTGCAGTGTAGTGATGTGCCATGCTTGTCAACTATCGTACGTTTGCCGTGTTATTGTGTTAATACTGAAGTTCCCGTGTTATTTTTTTATTTTAATAATGACTGATCCGAGTCTATCAAGTTCGTTACAAAAAAACGTAAAAAGGTTAAAAGAAGTTACGGAGCTGGCGGTTTCTCAGGTTACAGAGGAAGATTGGCGTGGCTTCGATGATCACGTCATAATTTTAGAAGAAAATTATTGGCAAAGAGATGGATTAATTGAGGATACCATAGATCGATTCGTCATTGAGGTCAGCGACGGCGAGGATAGTGACACCGATTCAACCACCATTACCACCAACTACCATTTCTGAATCTGATTAATTTTTTTTTTATTTCGTTTTGTGAAATGATAATTAAAAACGTGTGATAATTATGATATTGTTTTTTTTTCATCATGTTAACCTAGTGTAAAAAATAAAATTAAACTTATAACATTGTTTAAATTTATCGACATTCATTACTCATTGTGGTCATCAATAATTATAATTAGGTCACAGCACTACCGCATTCCTAAGCTCTGCATTCAACTCGCGCGCTATCAGTACCTATGTTCTACAATATGAAGTATTTTGAATTTTGGAGTTTTGCCTTTTCTACAGGATAGCATCAAGGTAAAGGTGTAGGTCTTGTTCTGTAGGTATTGTTTTTTAAATCTTTGACATTTCCTTACAAGATGATCGTATGCCTTTTAACTCGTAGGATACCAGTCAAGGTACATGTTTGATACACATAACTAGTGTTGTGTTTTGTTTTAGGTTCGTAGCTCAAGGCAATGAGACCGAAAGTGGATTGGCTCTTCTGACCGTTCAACTGCCATCCGGATACCTGGCCGATATCACAACACTCACTGAATTAACTGTAAGTATTAATACAATGACTTTCTTTAATGAGATATTAACCTTTTTCTTTATTTCAAAAAAGGAGGAGGTTCTCAATTCGTCTGTATTTTCTTTATGTTTGTTACCTCATAACCTTTGACTGGGCAAAGCGATTTTAATGATTCCATTATTTGAAAGATTGTGCTTTCCGTGTGGTTTCATTTCAATTTGGTCCAGTTCTGACAATAGCACCCATTAGAAAACCGTATAAGTCTACAATTATTGTAATTGAAGTCGGTTCTTTTTAAGGAAAATTAATAAAAAAATTATATTGTGTCGAAGTATAATATTGTATCCAATGTGGGATACCATACATGAGATTCAAAAGAATGTTTACAGAGATGGATATTTTTTATGAGATTCAAAAGAATGTTTACAGAGATGGATATTTTTTATGAGATTCAAAAGAATGTTTACAGAGATGGATATTTTTTTCCTCAACTTTTTAATTTACCGCACCCTTTGTATGGAAATCTGTCACTTGAGTCTGTTATTGTTTCCTGCAGTCGGTCCGGCACGTGGCGTGGGCACGCGTGCGGCAGGGCGGCTCGCAGGTGCTGGCGGCCGTGCGCACCGCCGCCGGCGAGCGCTGCGCCACGCTGGCCGCGCCCCGGGCCCTGCCGGTGGCTCGACAACGACCCGCCTGGGCCACGCTCGTCGATCTCTATGACTCCAGTGAGTATTGAAGAGGTTACGAGTGTGCCTACAACGTGTTTATACTAAACAGGAAACTATCTTTCATTTTATGAAATGAACAACGAGCTTATTAGCACATATATTATGTGGACTGGCCAAACGTAGTCAGCCAACGCAGTCTAGTCAAACCACAGACATGGTTACCGATATGTGGCGTCACTCACTATACTACAATCAAGTCGACATGAGAGCTTGCCTTTTCCTTTCGACGTTTCTGAACTGTTTATTTCTTTTTAATTAGATTTCATTTCAGAACCATTTCAGATGAAATGTATTATCAAATGGTTCATGGTGTCATTTCCATGCATTTGAACTCATCATCTGAGCGACATCTGGTTTCTGAGCGTTCAGTTTTCTTCCTTATTAAAGCTACCATAAAATTTTGGACCTATTACAGTGCTGTATCAATTTTTTTCTTTTTCCACTAGGTCACCGTGCCCGTATCTTCTACCAGGCGCAGTCTGCCACTGCATGTGACGTTTGTCGCGAGTGGGAATCATGCGCACGCGCATGCGGTTCAGCCGGCTCGCTGCAAGTGCCTGAGGATCGCTCGACGGGAGGAACACAGGACTCCGCCCCAGGAAAAGCGTCGATCTTCGCACCAACTGTGCTGTTAGCAATCATCACCACCGTTCTTGTTTTAATACAATACATAATTTAGTTAGTATCATCAAAGGGTCTACAGGTTTCAGCAGTTGTTTTAACTGTTACACAATTTTCTTTCATATCTCACCTGGACATCAAGCTATGTCACTAAATGAAAAGTTTGCCTTAATTCATACAAATAATAATTAGGATGTATATAATTTGAGCAGAGCTGCCAGGATCTTGATCATGGTGTGAACAACTCTTTATGCTTTCGAATAGTTGTAAGTAATTCTTCAAAGTTATTGTTCAATTGTGTTGAGCAAATTGAAAACCATCTGGATATTTTGTTATCATTTTTATACCTTACCATTTTATGAACATCAGAACTAAATAAATTAACAAACATCATGTTTTTCATAAACACTAATGTTATTAATCTATACCATGTATAGCGCCTTATGTAAATGAGTAGCATTTTAATTATGTTAAGAACAAGTAAGTCAAATACCTTACTATGTATTTAATACCAGTTAGGTAGCTATTAATAGGAAATAAATAATATACAACAAGTATTGTTGATTAATTTATTATACCCAATACTGCATTCTCGACTGAGAGAGCGACTTTAGATATTTTATATTGCGTTTTATAATGACAACTTAATAATATATTTATAAATTAAAAAATCTTTCTCAACGCAGGCAATAACAATGAGTATATACACCTATTGAAAAAAAAAATGTTGTAAGTATACATACATAGTGAGTTAGATTTCCATTTTTCTCATCATCCAATGAAAGAAGCCCAGAATCGAGAATGACATAGTCAACGGAACTGCAGACGCTTTGATCCACGCCCACAGGCTGTAAAAAAAAACATGGTTGTTAGCCTTGCCCAGTGAGTAAAAAAGATAAGTACGATATCATAAGGATCTAACAAAAACGTACTCATAAGGATCATCAGAGATGTAGTAGGGCTGCGGCGTGGGCACGATCCCGGAGTCCGCGATGTACACGTGATGCGTCGGCCGGTCGTCCACGTCCGTGGCCGTGTGCTCCACCATGTGCACTATGTTCTGTCCTTCCACCACCTTAGGTGTAGGAAGAAAATATTTTAAATTATTATGATCATGCAGGATTATAAGCTAAACAAAGATAAACAAAGCCAGGATTTCAATCTAAGCGAAAAAAACTACATTTAAACATTTGCATGCCCCATGCAGGTCGTTTGGATCCTCCACCACTTTTCTTAACCTTATCATGTATACAATAAAAATTCTTTAAATCATGACCAAGCAAAATTTCTTGCACTTGAAATAACAAATAATAATATAGGTAGCATCAATAAAAATCGTGTTTTTATTACCTTTCCAACAACAGTGTGTAAATCATCCAGCCACGGTGTTCCAGTGGTTGTTATGAGGAATTGACAGCCGTTGGTGTTACGACCTACAAATAGAGAAATTAGACATTAACCAAGAATTGTCTTCAGTCCAAACATTGTCATTGCCTTATACATTAAACAAACATTATATTGTGATCTATTTTTAAAAATACTATTTTTGTTAAGCGGCTGTGCCGCAAATGGATAAGGCGATTACGATCGAGACGATGTGGGTTCGAATCCTGACCGTTACACCACGGACGTAAACTCTCTCCTAATAGAAGCTAATTAAGCTTAGCTAAAGAGGGTTTAAGCTTTTTTTTAAAAACATAAAACACAACGAAATGGAAAAAAAAAAGCGAAAAGCACCAAAAAAAATAAATAATAATAATAATAATAAGCATTCTTGGGCCGTCTGTGTTCGTGGGTGTGCCCAATGAGTGACCATATTAGCGACAGACTGGGCCTCTAAAACCTGACTCAAATGCCGTCGACATGACGAAGAAGAAGGTACTAGGAATAAATTGGACACAGAATTGGAAATTTAATTGAAATAAGTTACCTTTGTTAGCCATAGATACAAAACCAGCACCAGTGTGCTGTGTATCCAGGTTTTCATCATCAAAGGTGTCACCAAATATGCTGATTGTTCCTGAGCCATCATCAGAAACAACATCTCCTCCTGCAAGAAAATAAAAACATCAGAAATTAAATCTATTAACAAATTACTGTGAAATATAAATTGTAGCAGGATAGAGAATATGCTGAGAAATCCTCAAGCTAGTTTTGAATGAGAAATTAGTAGGCAATATTAGATTTTAACTGCACAACTGTATTTGTCAGACTGTTCTAGATAACAATTAACAATGTATATGAGCTACCGTTTACAGTCACCATTTAATGGTTTTAAATGGATCTCTTATTCACTCATTATTGGATTAGAATAGTAAGATACTCTATCTGTTAGTGAAGTAATTATTACTTTAACAACAGCATTAAAGCTTGATATGTACACAAAAATATTAAAAAAAAATCATATTAAATCGTATAATAAAAAAACAAACTAAATCTGCAATCAAGTACCCCACATAATTCTTACCTTGTATCATAAATCTTTTAATTATGCGAGTAAACCTAGTGCCTTTGTATGACTTCCCATTTATGCCTTTACTCGCCAGAATTTTAAAATTCTTCACGGCTTTCGGAGCTAAATCGCCAAATAACCCAATTACAATCCTGCCAAGAAATTTCTCTTCATTCTGAAGATCAAAATAAACTTGGTCTGTAACACGGAACTGACGTGCCTGAAAAATGAGATTTAATTTTTAGCAAATGAATGACGAGTCATGGCATATATTTTTTAAAACAAGCCTCATCCATATTCACTAATTCCACTAATTAACTATTCACTCGTAAAATTTATTTTTACTGATGTTAATGAAAGTAATCAATTTAATCCACTCACATTAGACACAATCAGATGACTAGACAAAAAAAAAAGCAACACACTTGAGGTATGGCAAATCATTGCACAATTTTAATAACTTGTGCTTCACAAGTCCAATTGTAACAAGGTACACGATAGCTCTGACTTACTTTAGTAGATAATTAGATATTACTTACTATCTATGAAGGAAGCCATACAAGATAGGAGGGCTCAACCATTCAGTTTGTTTCATCATACTTCTAGCATATATCTATACATCTTGTAGTAAAACAGGTTTTCTATATGAATATACATATGTAAGAATATCACATACATAATAATATTGCCTTATAGCAGTCTGTCTGCTATTCTCTATTCTCCAGCAATTTGTAATCTGATTTTGGGGTATTCAGAATGTTTGCAACTAAAATGATTCTAAGACAAAATATATTCATCTCCAATCAGACAAAAGGTCTAAATTAAAGCTATCATTTTGCATCTGTATCTGTGTTCAACAGTACTCCACAGGTCTTGTTAGGGCTACTATTTTGTGAGTCTTTAGCTTTACTCATAATATTCATCGACAAATGTTTTGTGTGATTTTTAATATGCAGCTTCAGCTTATCACTGCGACTGAACTCTTTCTTACAATCAAGAGACTCTTTAAAGGGGCATTTAAACATTTTTTTAGCCTGGTGAAGTTTCATATGCCTTTGTAGTAAATCACTTCTCTTAAATGTAGATTTACAAACTATACATTTAAACTGTCTATTTCCATGTTTCAACATATGTGTTGTTAGGTATTTCTTCATGTGGAAGCTACTGTTGCATATGTTACACTGAAATTGTTTTACATTTTTATGAGTCTGTAGATGCAGACGCAATCGCTTGTCACTAGAAAATGTTTTATTGCAGTGAATACATACTTTGGAATGATTTTCTGTAAGCATGTGCAGAGTTAGTTTCTCTAATTTACGAAATTCAGCATCACATTGGGTACACTTATAAAGCTTTGTCTTTTTAGCTGGTTCCTTGTAATCTGAGTGATTGTGTTGATGACTTCCAATTTCGCCCAAACTATTAAAAGTAAAACTACATAAATGGCATGTATAAACCAAGGTCTTATGTGACATATTCACATGTTGAAGCAAGCTGTTTACAGTTTCAAAAAATTCCATGCAGTCACCCTGTATACATTTGAATTTTTTGAAGGTTATATGATTCTTTAAATGAGCTCTATATTGGCTATAATTAGGCGAAGTATCATTGCAAAATGAGCAACTGTAGCTTAAGAGATCTGCTTCAGTACTCTTAGCAGTAGTCTGGTTCAGACCTTCGGGCCATATTTTATGAGTTGAGATATGCCTCTGTAAATGAGAATTTTGAATAAAGCACCGTCCGCACACAGGACACTGATAAGGCTTTTCATTATGCATTTTCATGTGAGAAAGTAAGCTTTTCAATTTCTTAAACTTCTTTTTGCATGAGATACAATTATGATCTTCAGCACCTGTCTGTTTGTTGTCATTAGATATAGAATCTGACAATTCTGTACTTTGCTGGACTGAGCCTACTGTGGCAATATTGCCACAAAAAGCATCAGTCTCTGCAGTAGTTTCAACTATGGAGGAACTAACTAAACTTTCCTCGAGAACGTTATTGGTACAATTATATGTTTTATGTTCCACATACACTTGCAATGAATTGAACACCGATTTGCAAACACCGCATACAAAAATATCTTCATTTATGGAGTCTAGTACAATAACGTGAGCCATGCTGTAAGTAATGTTTTGTGATAACGATATTATATTTATGGAAATAAGTTCTTGTAACAATATTGATACTATCGTTGTTATTTTACAATATTTGTGATTTGTGAATTGTGTTGTGTTAAGAAGTTTATTGTGATGATTTCTGATCAAAATTGACATTGACAAAACTAATAATTGACTTACTATACTGACAGCTAGTTGACAGCATAGGGTAGGACTTGCTGCCCTGCCAGTAACTGAATACGAGGGATGCCCAATCTCATTCGAAAACAATTTTTCGTTCGAGAGCTCATCAAGAAAGTTTTAGTGGTTTTTTTGTGAAGGCGTTACATAAAAACAGACAAATAAATTTACTTCCATATTTAAGGGTAACAACAACCTCGGTAATATGATTCAGGTGACCAAATAAATGCACTCGATAGCTTCCTGATATTATTCATGTTGCAAATAATCAAAACATAATTAATACTTTCACAACTACCACGCCACGTTACTAGTTTGATTTGACCTCAATCTTTCAAAATTGTGTCTAACTGTCAAATTTGTCAAACGCCGCGTTCCAAGCACTGTAACTATTGATATAATTATCACCGATATCAAAATTCGTATGGATTAGTGACCAAAAATTGAAAACAACAAAATTATAAGCAAGTGGAACATGCTAATAAAAGGAAATAATCAAACTGACAGTAAGTAATCAATATTTATTTGATAAATTTTATGAATTAAATAAATAAATTACATAAAAATACATTATTTATTCCTGTGGTGATAAAACTAAAAGGTAGTCATTAATTGTTCTAAATTTGTTGGATTTGTATGTAAAGGTCTTTATTAATAATGGTTTGATATCCATATGATAACAAGTTTATCATAAATTTATTCTATTTGTGCATCCTGTTGTAAAATAACTCATGTTGAAATTTAAAACCGATTAACTGTAAATACTTATTTAAGAAACCAGGTTAGCAGCTCTAGCAAATATATTTCTATGTTTTTGCAAGTGTCCAGATAAATCTGTGGTGTCCAGCAACTAACAAATTCAAATTATGGATCCTATAAAACTGGGTGAGTATGTCAAGGACTAACCTACCCAATATTGGTATTAATTCTCGAAGGATTTGAAGACCTCACTCTAAATTGTTGTGTTTTTCCTAGAAAGCTCACATGATGTTTTATGTAAGGAGGAAATAAAGCAAGAAATATCAATTACTGTTGAAAACATACAGGAAAAACTGATAAAAGACGACGAGTATGAAAAAATGTGGGCAGAAGGAGAGAATTGGAGACAAAAGGTATAATAAATGCAGTGATGGCCCATGGAGTACTAAGTGTACTGCCCTAAGTGGAACCCTAACTAATGTATTATATATTTATGTCTAGGCTCCTGTAAACCGACAAAGCCAAGAAAATGTTCCAAAAAATGAAGAAAGTTGCATTATCATTAAAACTGAAGTAGCTGATAAGTTAATAAATAAGAAACCATGTAGGAAACCTCGTAAAAGAGCTAAAAGAAATAAAATACTAAAAGAGACAAAAAATACAATATTATACCCTAGAAAGTGTGACCATGTAAGTATAATATAAACTTTTACATTTTAATGTGTAATACCTATAGCATTTGACACACGGCTGCTATAATATAAAAATGTATATTTAAATCTCAATACTCTTCATTACATCTTTCCATAGAAATTGAAAGGTGACAAGTGACAACATATGGCAGAAAATGTATATTTTCATATCTTTGTATTTAGACATACATTAATACATAATAATTTTAGCTGCTGTGTATGAAGGGCTTATTAACCAAACCATTTTTCACATAACATATTAGTAATAATAACCCATAAGTAATTTTAATATAAATATGGTAATACTTGTGAACAAGCTTGAGGGAGAAAGCTATAACTTGCCTCCAAATATAAGTACTTGCACTAGTTAGTTCCTAAAATGCTGTAAATAAGGTTAAATCCTGGAATAACTGGCACTTGGTGCATAATATATCATATTCACCATGGAGCTGAGTTACTATATATTATGCCATCTTCTTCTTGTTGTGTCAATGATTATAGTGATTCTGTGTAATATGTCTAGGATGCCTTTTTGGTTTGCTTGCATAAGGTCGTTTAGGGTACAAGAGGTAGAAAGTAATGGGCAGGACAACAGATAGGCCATACTTTGGGTGGGAGATCCACATTAGGTCTCATACCTATTACATAAATTCATACACATACATTTAATATATTAAAGAACTACCTGGCATTAAAATAACGTAAATATTTTTTAAATTTCAGTGTACTTATGAAGTACCCAAAAGGCGAGACCATTACCGCCATTACATTTATATGCATAGTGATATTCTTCATGAATACCCTTTTGGAAGTGTTAAAGTGGCATGTTCATTTTGTGGCCGTCTCATTGTGAGTATTTATTTACAATCTTCTCTTAAAATTTTAAGAATGAAACTGTAGTAATCAATTGAAATGTGAAAGAACATATTATGACACATTGTGTCAAATTTTATATTGGATACTGCTAGTTTGCTGATGTTTAGCAACAAGCTGGTAGCCATCCATGATGCAAACATGGTTGAGCAGTTGCATCAAGCAATGGCATAGCAAGTGAAGACTGTACTGAGATTCAAGCTGAGAGTCTAACATGACCATGAGGCTGTGAAAATCATAAAAGCAACTGTTACTGTTACATATTTATCTATGCATGTTCTTGTGTTTTCAAGTTTAATTTAATTGAATTAAACATTATGTACTTCAGTCGCCCACTCACCTGAAGAACCATGAGTTGAAACATGGAGAGAAGACATTCAAATGTAGCATTTGTCCCAGTGCATTCCACAATAAAACCAAATTAACAAGGCACATGAATACTGTACACTCGAGTAATAAATTGATTTGTGATTATTGCTCTAAAGGATTTAAATCTAGAGAAGATATCACAAGACATATCAGGGTAAGTTTCAACATAGATTATTAAAAGTTAGTTGCAATATAATGTATGTAACAAAAACCTGTTTAATCTAGGAAAGAATGGTAGAAACCACAACATTATGAAAACAATTCATTTTACCCACATTTAAACACTGTTGTAACACTTTTGGCCGACTCGACAATCTGACTCACTAATATTATAGGTTCTCTATTGTTTCGCATAATTTAACTTTGTACAGCTTTATTGGCATAATGATAGTTACGCATAATAGTAATCTGGCATTACTTTTTTTTGCATAAATACTTTTCGCATAATAATATTATTTAAATATAAACCTAATTCAACTTTTTGTATGTAAAATAAACAAGTGGCGGCTTAGGGGTGGCCCAAGGCCCACCCCTGCCGCACCCTAACCTATTTTTACACTATGATACCCATAGCAAATATCTTTTTTTCTTCATTAGGCGAAAAACAATATTATCCGAAAAAAAAGTTATGCCAAAAAACATTATGCGAAATGATAGTTATTATGCCAAGTGAAGAAGTACGCCTACTGAAAATTATGCAAAAATAAAAGCGTAATATGCTTTACTAAATTATGCAAAATAATAGTTAAAAGAAAAAAGGGATCTCATTATCATAACAAGCAGCTACTACTGCTACAGTCGCAAGATCAAGGAGGCCGTCTTAAAGTTATAGTAGACATTTTTACAGGTATCTCATAAGTGTAATTGAGTAATGAGTTTGACTTTCTCTAATTACAGATTCACACCGGTGAGAAACCATTTAAATGCCACGTATGTGCCGCTGGATTTGCGCACAGCGGAAATAGATCTATTCACATGCGTACCGCACATCAAATCATGCAGTACATAGCACCTCAAATAAAGCACGAAACCAGCACAAAAAGAGAAGATTATTCTCCGAAAAACATTGAGATAGAGATTGGTATACCATTTCAAAAATACTCCACACCTAGGTATTCTACGGGAAATGATATTAAATTACCCAAAAAGAAAGAAAGCACCATCCAATGTAAGATGTGTTTTAAAACGATTAAAGAAGAAGATCACAAAGAACTTTGTAGTTACTGTTCAAAGCAGAAAGTAAAAGATGAAGTAATTTTATCTGAACATATCACAGTAAGTTGAAAATCAGGCATTTTTAGCTTCTCTTCTAACAAATTACTATTATTGACTTGACAGCCCACATCCGTCAGTTTTGTGCATCTTAATATGTTAAACGATATCAGGAGGTTGAGCTGAAATTTGGAAATATAAAAGCAAAATATAATAATAATTATGAGAGTTATCAAAAAAATATATTAAAAAATGTGGGCTATATTTAAAATATAATAGGACATTTTAAAAAATCGACGAAATTTACCCCGCACCGCGACCGTAGCTGGTTGGTTAAAGTGGCTGCTGTGAAGAAGGTTGCAGGTTTTAAACTGTTTCTTCGTATAATTTGCTATGTATAGCTAAATGCAATAAAAATAATAATAAGAAGTTGGCACTAATTAAGTACTATACAATTTTCGGATAATTTTTTCAGGATCCATCTCCGGAATATTCACCTAAATACTCCCCGCTTGAATCTCAGGATCCACTTAGTTATTACGAGACGTGCGAGCACGAGATATTACCAAATGAATACGTTGAGATAAAAATGGAAGAAGTGCCATATACACCGACCTGCAGTTTCAGTACTTATACTTCGCCCTACGGCTTACGCACACGGGTATGTATCTATCATGATAATTTCAAAATAATTGATTAATTAATTTATCAACCAAAAGTACCGAATGGTAGATGGTTTAATTTATTCATATTATAATAAAACAACGTCACATTCATTTAAAGTCAATATGCAAAAGTTAGTTTTTTTTTTTTTGATAGCACTTATCTCGAGAAAAACTGGTTGGATTTTTATAATTATTTTAGTATTTGTTCGGTTAATCCTCAAAAAAGCTTTTATGATATTTAACATTACGTTTAACTCCGGGGAGCGGAGCAGAAAGCTTTGACGCGGGTCAAAGCGAGTAGATGTTAGTTAATATAACGAATTACACGCGGACTTAGTCGTGGGCAAAAGCTAATAATTAATTAAATATATGACCTATTTTTTTTTTTTACTAGTAATTTGCAAATACAAATTACTAGTATTCTTGTTAACCCCCTCCAGCTAAGCTTAATTCGGTTGTGTTAGGGGGAAGCTCGAGTCCGTGGTGTAATGGCCAGGATTCGAACCCACGACCTCTCGATCGTAAGACCGATGCCTTATCCATTGCGCCACGGCCGCTTTATTATATTTACGATTATATTTTAATGATACTTGCTGTTGGTGATTAAAAGAAAATAACATGTCTTTAATTGCAGAGTCCATCTAAAACCAAACCCCCAACACAACGA
The DNA here is from genome assembly GCA_905147285.1 of Hypena proboscidalis. Taxonomy (NCBI): domain Eukaryota; kingdom Metazoa; phylum Arthropoda; class Insecta; order Lepidoptera; family Erebidae; genus Hypena; species Hypena proboscidalis. The sequence continues at coordinate 8,705,928 of LR990130.1, forward strand.
GAAATACGTCGGCGTCGCAAAAATAACAATATTAATAAAGTTAAATCTGAGAATAATATTCAAACCGATTCTCTGTCACAACAACAATGTACTGTTAAAAGGAAAAGAATAAGAAAAAAGTCGGTTAAAAATGAACAAACAGGCCCCCAATATCCAAGGAAATGTGACCATGTATGTATTAGTATATATATAGTTGTCACCAAATTTTATGACGGCTCTGAAAATGGCCACAATGTGCGAGATATACTTCTTCGTCGTGTCGATGGCTGAGTCAAATTTAATTGGCCCAATAAGTGGTCACTGTTATGGCACCTTGGTCAAGGTTTTGACTTGCCATCGTGGTGAAAGGATTAGCCAATTCGCTTTGAAGAATTCGCGAACTGCCCAGGGTGCGCCGGACGTAGGGAATCGTTGTGTACGTCACTCGAGAAGGCTCCTTTCATGCACCCCCTGAGATATACTTATAGCGTGAATAACAAACAAGTTATGAAACAGCGCATTTGCGCAAAAATGTGTCTGCTGCGAAAATTCGCTGCTATACTCCACACGCGCTACTGATCGCTCTCAGCACACCCACGTTAAGTCGGGATCCCTTTTTTTCGCATAATTCAAATTAGCATAATACGTTACGCATACTTTTTTCCGCATAAACGTCATTTGGCATACAAGTTCACTTGGCATAACTACCATTTTGCATAATGTTTTTGTGCATAGTTTGTTTTTTTTGGCATAATGTTTTTATCGCATAATACTTATTGGACATAATTAATTTTCGCCTTATAAAGATCAAAATAAATTTTAAATGGGTATCATAGTGTAAAAATAGGTTAGGCTGCGGCGTGGGTGGCCCTTGGGCCATCCATAAGCCGCCACTTGTTTATTTTACATACGAAAAGTATTTTATTGAATTAGGATATTACTAAAATAGTATGCCAAAAGACAATTATACCAAAGATTATGGTATTTATGCAAAAAATAAAATGGGAAATAAGTTATTAATATAGAATTACTATTATGAGTAACTATCATTATACTAAATTGATCTATGCGAAGTTAAATTATGCTTAGTTTTGTCACACTTTTTATGTCCGCCGTTATTTACAGTTAATAAGAATACCCGCCCAAAATGTTGTATTTATTTGGTCATTTAGATCCTTAGGATTATTACGAAGTATTTGTTTCAGTGTACTTATAAAATTCCAAAGAGAAGCGAACATTACCGGCACTACATGTTTATGCACGGAGATATCCTGCATGAGTATCCGTTCCCGGTTAGGAAATCAGTTCCTTGTTCATTTTGTGGAGTTCTAAAAGTGAGTTTCTATTATATTATATTTAGTATTCTTAATATTACAACTGTTTCTTAGTGTAATTTGCTAAGCATAGCTAAATGCTATAAAAATAATCAATTAGAAGTTGAAATAACGTACGCGTTCATTCTTTACAACATTTGTGCTGAATGTTACTTCGCCATGTTGGTTTGTATCCTACTTAGGATAGGAACAAATGGATGAACGTGACGTCACGAAATGACGTATCATACAGTTGAGAAATTTAGGGCTCCGGTAAGAGACGACCGTAGCTGGATGGCTAAAGCAGCTGCCTGGTGTGCAGTAAGGTCGCAGGCTCAAATCCTGCCGGTCCCATATCTTTTTCAACTGTTTCATAATATAATTTGCTAAGCATAGCTAAATGCTATAAAAATAATCAATTAGAAGTATTCTTAATATTCTCTCTTTTTTAAAGTAAATGTTTTGCGAACAAGCTCGAGTGAGAGAACACCACCGTCTATCTCTTAACCTGCTTCCAAATAAAAGGCCACATGCCCATTAGAACTTTTTTAAGCGATGCTGTCGCTAGCTGCGTACCTATATTAGGGTTGATTTTATATTTGTGACTGTACATGAACCTATTATTTTAAAGTTACCAAATCTTTCTGCACACAGGCATTCAATCGCATTAAAGAACACGAGTTGACTCACGGAGAAAAGACATTTAAATGTGAATCATGCGCCAAATCATTTCACAACAATGTGCAGTTGAGGAAACACATGGATTCAGTGCATTCTGAGAAGAGGTTGATATGCCATTATTGCTCAAAACCATTTAAAACCAGAGAGGTGATCATACGACATTTGAGGGTAAGTTTCAATTGATTCCTAAAAATCGATGGTCAGTTTTATAACTCACTAGTTTCTGCACGCGATTCCACCCGTGGTCGAAAAAAAGTAGCTTATGCCCGTCCTGAGATTTTGAGCTATCTTCGTGTCTGATCAGTTCAATGGCTTATCCTTAAAGGCGTAAGTAATTGCTGGAAGGATTGTCGTTAATATCAGGGATGTTATAGATATGAAATTTCGGATACGGATTGGATACGGATATAAGATTGATTATTATACCGGATACGGATATTAAATTATATCGAATTATCCGTTAGTTCCGAATAATTTTGGTTACGGATGTAAGATAATCAAGGAATTTCAAAATTGAAATACAGAATGTAAAATTGCTCACAAGTCAGTTAGTTACGAGTATGATAAGACGACAAAATAAGAAAACGAACAATGCGTGTCGGCTGCGCCCGGCCGATCAAAACAACTTGTAATAACGTGTCTCAATTAGGCTCCGCCCCTATTCGATATTATCCGAAACTTTTATTTCGGATTCGGTTACGGATATGGATATTTTTTATACCGGATATCCGATAGTTTCAGTTACGGTTATGGAGCTCCCTAACATCCCTGGTTATAATTAAGCGGCCTTGGCGCAATAGATAAGGCATCGGTCTTACGATCGAGAGGTCGTGTGTTCGAATCCTGACCATTACACCACGGACGTAAACTTCTTCCTAACACAAGCGAATTAAGCTTAGCTGGAGGGGGTTAACAAGAATACTAGTAATTTGTATTTGCAAATTGCTAGCAAGCTTTTAAAAAAAAAAAAATATATCCGCTCTCGGATTCACTCTCGTCGTATGTCGGTATAACAGTGGCCTATGTCATTTCAACCTACAAGTCCTTTTTACTATTTCTATTCCAATTTTCATGATATTATTCGTTTCTTTTTCCATTTCAGGTGCATACAGGTGAGAAACCGTATAAGTGCCACATTTGCAACGCCGGCTTCGCGCACAGCGGCAACAGAACTGTCCACATTCGGCTCGCACATCAAAACGCCTCGCAGAATGATAATAAAACAAACGTCAAAAAACGCAATAAAAATATTAAAATTTGTCCAGACGGTCGATTATCAAAGTATCGAAATAGGCAGTTAAATGCCGATTATTCTGAGTCGATAGCCGAATTCGCCGAATTTTTCAATTTAAGCGAATCGATCAGCCATGATAGTCGGTTAGTGCTTGGTGAGACAGAGGCAGTGCAGGATGGTAGAGCATAGGGTAGGGTGGTGGTTTGCCCGTGCTAGGTACGGCTGTTGATATTAAACAATCGAAGACGAATTAGACCATCGCGATCGGGAAAAAATGGGCAAATATTTTAAATCCTTTAGTAACCAGGCGGGCTAGCATAACGAGCGCGAGATAGAATTTGTTGCGTTTTTGTATGGCGAAGGAAACATGACAAAATCACTATAAAATTATCATTTAGAACGCGACAAAATGAGACAATAATGTGTAATTACTTTTTCAAACAAGCGAAGAGATAATAAGCAAAGGCATTATCTTATTACCGAGTTCCGATGTGATCTCACGACAATTTATTTTTCAGCATGAATCGCAACTTTCTAAAGTTACTTTTGTTTAATTTCGGAGTAGTTAGTTAATAAATAGTTAATGTAAATATTGTTACCACTGTGATTGTAATCACCTTTGTTGTTTGTGCAAGACGCATAGTCAGCAAATTTTAACTAACGTTTTTTTATAATGTAATTATATCTTTATTAAATAAAGTTACTATTTCTGTAACATTACATAATATATTGCCTTTTATTAAACGATACTTATGCTAAAAATACAACTTATTCAGCCATTTTGAGAACGTACATTAGTATAAGTATAGTATAGAAATTAACTAAACGTCACACGGCGTCGCGTGTTGCTGCCGTATGACGTGTGTGCAGCAAGCGCGCCCACGAGCCCGGCGATCGCGCTCGTCTGTGGGGTTAGCTTTACGGATGGAAAATCCTTCGTTACGCCGCGCTAAATTACACCACGGGAGTTAGGCAGAGACAATAGAATTTCCATCGTGTCTGCCTACCTCCCGTGGTGTACCTACAGGTCAAAGGCGTGAATTATTTATCAAAAAAATAAAAAATCATTTATTGTCTTTAAAATTAGTACACTTGTGTTTGATCCCTGGGCTCCACACTAGGATAACCTGTGTCCTGGAGTCCAGTCTCTTTCGGCCCAGTAGAAAATATTTTTAACCAGATAATAATAATAATAATAAATGTGTTTGTGTGTGTGGGAGTGTGTGTGTGTGTGTGTGTGTGCATGCCTGTGCGAAACTGTATTATGACGCTGATTTATTACTGCAAATGACTTAAGATTCCTTCTGTTTGCTCGTAGTCTAATTCTAGCAGCCATTTGTACATTATACTTTTGCAGCTGTATTTAGTATGTTGTACTATATTATGCATAGCATTAAGTTGCTTATATATGAATCCTCCTATAAAGTAAAACGATCTCCTACCTATTTCTTTACGGCACCGTACAGTAGGCCATGTGATTCTACGACCCGAACGACTGTAAGTGGCACTAATCATAGCAGTTCTATGAAAGCGAAGCGTGACAGACTTTATATACAGGGTGGATGCGACATAGCGACATTTATTGAAACCACAGCTTCTATACATGGTAAGTATCAATTTCCACCGGATAAAAATTCTCTGGCGAAAAAAAAAAAATCACGTTCTCCGAACAATTTGAACATTGCGATCGTGCAATTTGTTCGGAGAACGTGTTTTTTTTTTTTTTTTTTCTCCCCCTTGCCGACGTCCCTGGCCTTTAGTGGGATACTTATCCTTCGCGGCACTGAGTATACTGTACGGGCACCGTCAAATATTATATATTAGAAGGATATGATATCTAATAGTAACCGCTTGAAACCCCAATCCACTTTCAATGCAACCAAGTTGCACCCAGTCGCCTGAATTGTATGATTGTATGGCTTTGCCTGGGTGAACAATTGAGGCGCCAGCAGAGGAATGAGCTTGCACCCTTGAACCCTTTTTTTTACGCGGGGAAATGCTTTATACATAGGTACCTCTCAGTGGGGGCGACTCAAGAGATTATGTGGGACTCTCCGGCGAAGCCGTCCTACCGACTAAATCCACCACGATGTCCTTCTCCCGCATAATGGTAGGAACGTGGGAACGCTTGCGCACACTTCCCGCCGCGGATGGTTACTGTTGACCCCTCTCGGTTTACGACTCACTGGGACATACAGTGAGTCGTAGAACGCAAGGACCGCGTGCAATGGTTATCAGATAGCACCCTTGGACTCTACTATCAAATTAAAGATTGGCGCCTTTACTTACTACCTCGCCCGAGGAATGATACGTTGCGTAATATCGGCAGGTGATGCACCGAAATGCACTTTCTCTCTCCGAAAATAAATGGGTAGAAGAGCAATTAATATAAGATGCACCCCGTGAAAATATTTGTGAATTTGTGACATTCATAGAAATCTTAATAACTAGTCAATAGAAATGCTATCGACTATCTTTTAACACTGGGACGCATGTCGCCGGTTTTCAAATACCACTTTTTGTATTCCTGCAAACAAAATTATTCTTTTTGGCGATGACATTAAGACGACAATTCCTCAACTCGCACTTATGTTCGATTAGACAAATGCGCTTGTATTCCTGCAAACAAAATTATTCTTTTTGCGATGACATTAAGACGACAATTCCTCAACTCGCACTTGTGTTTGACTTGACAGATGCGCGGCGACAAGGTCACGCGTCTTTGACATTTCTATTGCCTATATATTATATATAATATATTCTATTCTATATTAAGATTTCTATGGTGACATTATATCTATCTAGTACCGTAAGTACCTAAGTCGGCGAGGCACCGTCATAGGCGTAGCCAGGATTTGATTTCGGGGTTTTACATTTCTTAGGGAAGCAGCTTGCAAAAGCAAACCCGATATTATGCTGATATATTGAGAACTTTCCGCGTGCGAGCTTCGAGGAATCTGAAAGGCGTGTATGAGTAATAACGTAGATCAGCTGCGGCAATCTTTCTACTGACAAGTGCCACATAGTGGCAAAATAAATTACCTAAAGGCGGGCCACTACCCTAAAACCTCAACGTACCACGTAGACTTCGAGGGGTAGGGTAGAGCGCAATTAGTTTCGGTATGGCGCTATCTAATGCTTTTCTGTAAAACTTTTTTCTTTCTTACTTTTTTGGTGTTCTTCTTCTTCTTTTATTTAATGGCAACTGGGTCTCCTTGCGGTGACCATTTCTGCCAGTGTCAAGTGTGAAATATTATTAAAATTATTGTAAGCGTCCAAAATGGCGTGCGATATACTCGGACTCTGACGATGGCGGCGCAGGCGAACACGCGCTGTCAACGTGCACTCACTCACCCACGCCGCCACCGCCAAAGTCCTATAAGGTGTTATTCGATTCGCATTTGCTTTAAAAAAAACATAGTAGTATGACCCGTAGACAACTGATCGCTCACTGCGCTCGTTGACTAGACTCAACTTTTCTTTTTATTCCTACTGTGACATACGCATTCCAGATTTTTTGACGTCTTAAACGTCAAGTCCCCGCCGCGGTTCGGTTGGTGTTTTTTGCAAAGACCTTATACCTTGGTTTTTTGTACTTTAAGTCGAAAAAAATCTCTTCAAAGAAGATATATTTAACCTTTAGTACACAATAGCGTGTACGGTACCCAGCTGCGAAAGTTTATTTTCACCATTGAGTCGATTTGAATATTATTCAGTTTGCATCTGTTAATATCAAAACTGCAAATAAAAGAAATCTATGACGATTATTGGATGCTTAGCCAAGTCTATACGGGGTCGCTTGTAATTACACCTCGCTAAGTAAAATTACGAGCTAAAAACTAAAAATATTCAGTATTCTAGAACTTGGTAGTGTTGTGAAAGTACCGATAAACTTTTCAATGCATCAATTTTTAATGCTAAACCTATAAAAATAAAATCATCCATCAATATTAATACAGGAATCAATAGGAATAAACATAATTTTTATTACATGGAGTGTTAATAGATAAAAATATAAAGTATGTAACCGCCACAGACTTGGTATATAAGGTGACCGCTGTCTATTACTCAACACTTAAATTCGATAGAATTATCGTTACAACGATTCCGAGTAATTCCGACTGAAGTTAATTCGTCTAGACTCGTAAGTTCGCAACACTAATCTCTGTTGTCATGCATGACATGTGTTGTTATTTTTCGATGCATTAAAAAAATATTATTACCGCTGATCATTTGCGTGACTTTATTATTAATACTCAGTGATAAGTAGGTAATTTCTGAAGTTATTGATATAATAAAAAAAAAAAATCATAGGTATGTAAGTATTGTGGAAAATCAGAAAACAAAAAGATGGTTCAGTGTCAATTTTGCAAACAACAAACAAAAATCAAATCGTGCCGTATTTTTATCATTAATTTATTCTATTTCAGATCAATATGACTGTTAATAATACAATTGCCCACCAGCGCCTAATTTTGAGTGGAGATCGCGAAAGGTATTACAGTTATTTTCAACTATTTGATCATTCTAAAGACGTATTCTTGTTCTACAGACCGATACTTAATAAAAATATCACATGTAAATCACGATTGATGCCACACTCTGGCAATGCTTTACCTAAAGAGATTTTTTGTAAGGGCCGTCCTGGGACTGAACACTTTGAACCTGCTAGATCATTTGAACTAACATGACATAATTAAATAAACAAAGTATAACTGATAAATGGACTCCAGATTTCATACAAAACAAAAAAGCAGACGACAAAGAAAGTGCTCATTGAATGAAATCAATAACACTACAGGTCAAAATAACTGCTTTATCTAGGGAAGAGTGGAAAGAACTGAAGGAGACCATTTGTGACCTGAAGTTATGAAGATATAATATATTAATGTGAACTGTGAAATATTGTTTATCAATAACTTCTTTTTAAAAACCCTTTTAACATAATATTTTTCAGGTTTAAAGAACTTCTAAGGAGGCGCTTGATCGAATGTGGTTGGCGAGATCAAGTCAGAATGCTTTGCAGAGAAGCTGTAAAAGAAAATGAAGGTGCTAATGTCACATTTGATGGACTAGTTACAAAAGTAACGCCCCGTGCCAGGGCAATAGTGCCAGATACTGTCAAGAAAGAATTACTACAGAAAATCAAAACACATCTGCTCACTCAGAAAGATCAATAGCTACACCCATTCTGTAAAATAATTAGGTTCTATTTTTTAATTGTCTTGTGTGGTTCAATCTACAATCAGACTGCATTTAAATTATTATTTCTTTAATAGTAAAAAAAAAAATAAGAACTTGATCAATTTGTATATGTATTTGTAATCAACTGGAATGATCAAAATAAAAATGTTCTACAACCAACAGTATATTTTATTTTATAAACATTTATTATACATCCAGGTTAAACAAAAATATATATTGCTTATACATAATACTGCCATTAAAATCCATGTAGGTTAAACCAATTATTGCCTTGTTAAATCTGTCATGGATAAACCAATTTGTTATTGAGTTATGATGATGATAAAACTGTGCTTTTAACTCATTTACACCATAAAATGTATCATCAAATCAATGTTTAAAATAGCAAAACAAAGGATACAGTGGCAATTTTAGTTATTTATACTTAAAATAATATCACACCTGAAAAAGCAAGTATGGCTATCTATTATACAAACATAAAATACAGTAGTGAAACCATTATATTTATACAGTACATAAATATAATACCATACTGACTATATAAATAAAGAATACATTTCATAAAAAATTATACAGCTGTCAGAATCATTCAATATAAAAATATTTTGAGCAAATAAAATTATGCTTATTTTATTAAGGTAAACCCAATAGCTATCACTAAATTCAATCATGAATACAAACTAGAAAAAAATATAAAAAGAACTTCACTGTGTGAGAGCATCATTAGTACAAAGAAAGTGCTAATATTTTTTTACATGTAACAATTTTATTCTAGTACATACTTGTGATGACAATGTATCATTGTTATTTTGGCAATTCATACAATAATTTAGATAAATAAAATTTTACTCAGGGTTTTTTTACATTGAGCATAAAATAGGACGAATGAGGGTAGTAGTATCAGTTTGTTTTTTAAAATGCATACAGTAGGAGTAGCAATGATACGTTATATTGGACTAGCCATGCTAGCATTGCATGTAAATTTATTATAATACCAACCCGGTAGCATATTTATTTAAATGTAAATCACAATTTTAGTATTTAAAAGCTGCACAAGATACAGGTGGCACAATTATTTAGTTTTATACACATTTTCTACATTATTAAACCATCTACAAAATAGGCGATTATCGCCTACAGTACAGAAATAAATGCCAATTTTGATTATTATTAACAGGCTATAGCAAGATGAGGAAATAATATATAAATGCATTTTAAATGTATACTTATTAAGAAATTTACTAATGAAGGTTATGAGCAATAAATTTTCTTATTATAAATATCCTTAAAGCTCTTTGATACCTGATCTAAAATTTGGTAATACATACACGATTATTACACCTTACTTTATGTACAAAGATATACAATGGAATGTAATTTGGACTCAGTTTTTACTTTTGATCAAGTACAACTCATTTGATTATGTATAACTTAATAATGTAGCCATAACAATATTCAGTACTCTCTTAGTATTTTAAAGTTTAAAACTACCTAATATTTAACATAATTCTACCTACACATCAAATAATTAATGACCCATTTATACAATACTGCTGATTTATTAATGAGCAATTCAATCATCAGAATAAGTGATTGCTTTGATGCCTGTATCAGCAATGTTCACGAGATTATTCAAAATATTCATACAGTACATTGTACTATACCTACACCATGACACATTGAAATAATACAAACTGTGATACATAATTGGCTATTAATATAAATATTCACAAGGATATTGACAATTACCATTGTAGCATCAACTTGTAGACTAAATCAGATCTCTACTCTACAGCCCGAAAGTTTCGAAATATAAGCAATATAATAAAATAATTTATAGAGAAAAAATATTCATCTATCTCGAGATATTGCACTTATTTAACTTTGCTATATTTTAACTATTTATAAAGATTGCGCGATTTAGTAGTTAGGAGCTACTGCTACTCTAAATATACACATATACTTAGTAATATGGCTTACGATCATCAGTTACGTCATAAGTATAACAACATTTCATATTTTTATAAGCTATGTACAAACAAACTTCTTTTTATAGGTACACATACTTAAGAATAGCTTTCATTCTTATAATACCATTTCTCATAATAGTTAATTACCCATAATTTGAAAATTAATATTTGATTTACGTTAAACTTTCTTGTTTTAATTTTGATGTCTTGTTTTCTTTTTAATTAAAATAAATATTTTTGCTTCGTAACTATCCTGTCAAAAATATAAATTAATTAATTTCATAAATTACGTATATGATTTAATTTATAGGTAAGAACATTATGAGAATTGATACCTAATCATAATAGTACAAAAAATATGAGACGGTTATTATGAATAACAACAGTGAACCAAATATATTATTATAATCTCAAAATAATTCATAATATCATCCATCGCTTTTGAAAAAAAGGAAACATGTTTAAATGGCTCATATAATTATGACACTAATGGAGTGAGTGTTTCAATATTATGAGAAGATCACTTAAAAGATTCATCATTTAAAGAAATAATATTCTTGAACGTTATTAAAGGGACCAAATTATTATAATAATATCATGCATTAAGACATTAACTGCCATAGATACGTTATTAACAACTAATAATATCTTTTAGGAGATTCATCTATTTGTAGGAACATAGATTTACAATCTTAGAAATAGCTGCATTATTGTATTTATCTATTAAAACTTGTAAATAAAGATCTGAAGCTAAACCATATAATACATATGCAATAACATTCTATCAACAAAAGGTCGCATTAACACACCTAATAAAATTTGGAAATAAACAACACAACAGTTCAGTGGGCGCTCGCTATCGCTCCGGGTTGACCAGCCGCGAGGCGAGGTGCGGTACGAGATTCAATAAATAGCTGGGATAAGCGGCAGATCTTTGACTCACCCATGAGATTGAATGCTAATCTAGACACCCGTCATACAATCGACATACACATTATAGATTCTAAATAAACTACGGCTGTCACTGTTTATAATCCTGGTGATTAAAAGATGTGATACATATTAATGTTATTTGATGCCGATTTAGTCTTTGGAATTATAACACAGGCAAAACGAACGACTCGGTCCCCGACTGCGAACGGTATTGTCGCCTGGTCAGCAAATCCAGCAGCTAAAACGAGTGACGTAGTTAATAGTAATACCCAGCCCAGGCGTCGAGCGGCAGCAGCGGGGGCGGGGCGGGCGGAGGCTGCTAGGTGTGCGCGGCCAGGCGGGCGAGCGGCGGCGCGCGGCGGGCGCGGGCGGCGGGGCGCGCCACCAGCACCAGCGACGACGCCAGCGCCAGCCGCACGGGCACGTGCGAGCCGCCCGGCAACCTGCTCGTGGACTCAAGCGATTAATAATAATAATAATAATCATTTTATTTCAATAAGATACATGGAGCAATACAAAGCAAGTACATATTAGATTAATCCAAATATTACAAAAGGTTGTAACGTTGGCACCTGTACTAGTGAAAACCACTGTATCACATAGGTACCAGCACCTTCCATTTCTATCCACAAACTAATGAACGGTATACTGTATTATAACATAACAAAGTTTACATGAATGAGATTAGCCAAGTCTACTAAAATCAGAATTGAGTACTAACAGTAATGAAAGGAATCGTTCTCACATATTATAAGACTATCGAATGTTATCTGACTAATATATGTTTTATAATACAGGAGCCAGGTTAATCAATCAGGACTTAATTCACACAGCAAGCGTGGAATACGTGACTCACTTGACGAGCACGGAGGTGACGGCGGCGCGGGCGTCGGCGGTGGGTTCGATGGCCACGGGCCGCAGGTCGGGCGTGCGCCGGCGCCGCGCCCCCGCCACGCCGCCCGCCAGGATCACCGTCACGGCCGCGAACGGACGCTTCGCCATGTGCAGCATCTGCAACTTACACTACATTAGAAACAAGTTCGGCTGAGCGGGCAATATGTTTTATATTTTTTAGATTCCAAGCTTATCTGCCTCGTGTAACCACCATTCATTTTGTAACCTCAAGGTGTTACTACTTGCTTATTCTTTAAATAGTTATAATAACGTACCTCGACCACATGTCTTCTCCTAGCTCTTCTCACATCAGCTGCCTGCTTCGCCTTCCACGCGACCACGCACGCCGCCAGGAACAGAAAGAAGCACGAAAAGAACACCGAGAAGAACACGAACAGGTCTATGTGCAGCTGATCCTGGCGGAAGAACGTCACGCCGAAGCTAGCCGCGCCGTCTTCTGTATGACGTGCGCGGATTACAATGTAAAACTTTGTATGAGTCAGATCGTGGATGTGTTGAGGGAGAGTCAGAACCAAACGGTTGCGGAGATTCCTCACTCGTAGTAAAATATTTCTTCTATCAACCGTCACGTATGTGGCTAAATTCTTGCAAGTATAGTCTGCAAGAGTATATTCCACTTTATCGTAATACCACGTCATTCTGGGCTCTTCGGCCATGTGGTCATCAAACGACGGCATCTTTTTGCTCGGTTCATGTTTATGGTACGTTGGATCTAGTTCCACGGCATGGTCGCCATTGCTGCCGTTCACAGACACCACGAAGGAGCTGTCGTTGGGACTGAGGTACAAATCAACAGCGCCTTGAGTCACGTCTACGATGACCCGTATGTCGACGTTCATGTATCTTGGATTTACTGCTACAAAGATTGTTTGGCCAGGATACAGTGGTTTTGGTTTGATTTTGCACTCATCTGAAACACAACAAATTAGATTCTTAGTTCAACCCACCATGAACTATCCATGTGATAGTTCATTAAAAACACATCTATAGGTTTACCCTCAGTGAACCAGGTGATGTGTTATATAGCGCATGTTATATTCAAACATATTATTATGTTACTTAATAAAAGGGTAATTTATCATATCGACGCTGGAAAGGCTTGCTTGCTTATGCGCCAAATTTGCGAAAATGAGTTATATAACAACATTATTTTTTTACTTTAGTACTAATATTATATAATATTAGTATCAGTTTTTCTAGCTGCTTAGTTTGGGACTGGATAGCGTTGTGTGAATGTTGTGTGATATTATTATTATATAGAAAAAAATAATGTTGTTACATAACTCATTTTCGCAAATTTGGCGCATAAGCAAGGTTGCCTTTCCAGCGTCGATATGTGTTCTTAGAAATGGGTATTTTGGTTATTTACACGGTATTTTCCAGTTCTTACCAATAGACTTTCCGTCGAAGCACAGCTTGTTTTCAATATTAATAGTCTTGTAGCACTGGTGTCCATTGCGGGGGTCTCCCATGTAGAGGTCCTTACACTTGACGCACTGGTAGCGCCAGCACTCCTGCGCGGAGTTCTTGGAGTTGCTGGTGGTCTGGCACGAGATGTCGCTCTCTGTGTTGTTGCCGCAGTTGCACTTCTCGCCTGTTACTGGGTCGCACGTGTCGCCGTGACCGTGACACTCGCAACTGAAATAAGAAATTCAACTCATTGTAGGCGTGTCATAGGGAACATTACGCGAAAAGCGGCGCTGTTCTTATCATAACATCGTAAAATGACAATACATAGACATAGACATAACATATTATGACAATAATTTTTATTACGCTTCGAAACAATTATGTCTGAGGAGATCGCAGCTAAGCCGAAGCCTTGCAGACCGATCGATCTTGCAGGTTAAGCAATGATAACCGCGGTCGGCCGTTGGATGGGTGACCATTTCAACATAACATGGTAGTCAGAGGCCAGAAAGTCTGACCACTACAAAAATCTAATCAAATCATCATTTATTTGCTTGAAATATGGTACAAAGATAGGTCTTACATATTTCACCTATAGTACAGGTATGCAAATGTTTTATAACTTAGTTTACATTATATTATATGCTAACAATTTATAACTTTTTATATACTATAACTCTTATATTATATATTATTTTTATACTATTACTATTATAACTAAGACTAAAATTTACATAATTTTTCATAATGGAAAAAACGACAGGCGCTTTTCTTAAAAAAGTATTTAATGCAATAAAAGCTTTCCTTAATCAGTAGTCAACCAAAGTCTACTAGTTTAACAAAGAGTATCGTATCACCTCATAGTAGTGAAGATAGCGTTGCAATTTAAGTAGTGTTTTTACCCCGACCGACTGCCATCTTTTTCAATAGATCTCGAAATATTAATAACAAATTCCAAGATCAGCTGGCGCACTGAGGAGGATTGGGAGTAGATCGTTGCCAAAAAGGAAAAAATAAAAAATAAATTATAGTACACCGGCTGAATTTCCTTACATCGATAGATAGGATCATACTAAGCATAAAAAAAGGCTGCATCGCGGAGGGCGGATTATGCAATGTCATAGGGTTTGGTAACTACATAATTGCGGGATCAGCTTGTTAAGGGCTGTTAAATAGGTATGGAAGTTGTCATTCAATGGGAACCGATACTAAAATTATAAGTTAAGCTAATAGAGGTGTCACTATAGAGGGCAGAGGCTACTGATAGTCTTATTGAGTGTGTGTCAAATGTGTTGTTTTAATGTAGCTAAAGTTGCGACGGACAAATTAGTATAAAAATGATGACCATAAAAATCCTTTGTTGTTTCATAAAACATAAAAATGTTTGTATAGTGTAATCAACAAACATTATTTACTTTAAGTTGTAAGTGTTGTAGTTATACTCACGGTCTACAAGGATCCCGAAAATCTTCGGACCCTCTGAAGTATCCCTCAATACACCTTTCACAGCGGGGTCCATCGGTATTGTTAGCGCATCTGACACATCTTGCTTTGGAGCCCCCGGGTTCTCTATAGTAGTCCTCAGGGTCCGCAAGTCCTCCGACATCACGGGACGTGGGGGCGGCGTCTACGTCACTGGTGCAGATGGACGTGTGCCCGTGACAGTACGTGGAGCAAGGCACGCATTGCACGTTGTTCACGGGGTCGCGCACGAAGTTCGGTTTGCATTTCTCGCATTGGTCGCCCTGTGAACGAGGCAAGTAATATGACAACACGCAGACGACGATTTTCAGTATTTAGGCGACCATAACAAATTTCAAAAAGTCACGGCTAGTACCCAAAAGTTAATAAATTAAATTAAGGACCTGTTACGAAAATTTACCATCTCCACAATACATACAACGTGCGCGTGCACCGGCATTTGAAATTTGATGGTCAGAGGTTATTCTATTGAGCGCTCGCACTTGAAAGTGTTCAACAAAAAATATTTGTAAATTTTCTATGGTATTTTACAACGATTGTGATGGGTTCAAGTAATTCAGGTTAGTGTAGTAATCTGACATAATATATGCCTCGTTGTAATAGCGGACAGCCGCTCCTGTTCGACTAATAAATGTTTAAAATTTAAAAAAAAAACCGACTTCAATTTAAAACAACAATTTAAAATGTTCTACTAAACACAAATT
Source organism: Hypena proboscidalis (assembly GCA_905147285.1). Classification (NCBI taxonomy): domain Eukaryota; kingdom Metazoa; phylum Arthropoda; class Insecta; order Lepidoptera; family Erebidae; genus Hypena; species Hypena proboscidalis. The sequence goes on from LR990130.1 coordinate 8,721,754, forward strand.
TTCCGAAAATGATGATCAACTTATAATCAGACATCTATAAAGTTCAAGTAAACACACTCTTACCATAGTATTGTTGTGGCACATGATGCACTTGTCGAGTTTGTCGGGCCCCTCGCAGTCGGCGTGTCCGTTGCACTGGCACTGGATGGTGCAGTTGGCGCCCACGTAGCCGAACTCGCAGCGGCACACGTCCGGCTGCACGCACGCGCCGCGCACGCAGCCCTGCGCGCACACGGCCACGCACCCGCCCGCCCCCGCGCCCCCCGCGCCCCCCGCGCCCCCCGCCGAGCGCTTGTGCCCCGCGCCGCACGCGCACTCGTACCCTTCGGGCAAGTCGCGGCACACCTGTGGTAAATACATAGCCATATAATAAGACAATGACCATGACATTTGTTCAAAATTCAAATCATTTATTTTCATAGGCCCCAGGAGGCACCTGAACACATCAAAATAATACAAACAAATGACATAAAAAATAAATTATAACAGTGACAATGATTTGAATAACCGGGGCTTAGATTAATTTTAATCAAACTGTTTAGAATCAGATTAAAATCAAACCGTTTAAAGACATGACTTCATGTGAGATTACATTACATTACATTACATTACAGTCGTATTTTGATTAATAAATTTATGTGAAATACCAATCATTTACAACAATAAACCTATATTATGAGTCCTCAAATATATTTCTCCAAGGTAGATCAAACAACTCACCTCTGATTCCGCTTTACACTGATGGTGATTATTCTCGCACTCGTTCTCAGGCGGACATCGCGTGTAATGCCAGGAAAAGGTTTCATTATTATCGCTGGCTTCGATGCTGTCATTCAGTGGATGCACGTTGTAATACACGGCGGCACAGGTCGTTCGCGAGGAGTAGTCCAGCGGGGAGTCTATAGATCCTTCCGAGCATACTCCTTGTCCATTAGCGCCGGTGAGAGCGCACCAACCACAATGCGAGTGATGAAGACATTCCGAGCATTGTTCGAACGTGCCACAGGGCGCTGGACATTTGCTCTTATCCGCTTTCGTCAATACGAGACCACAGACTCCCCCTGCACAGTACACTGGTTGATACGCCGGCGATATGCACTTCCCTAGGTAAGTCGCCCATCGACACTCAGCGAATCCCCCCTCCGCCCCATCATTACTCAGACACGATTGGCAATCGTCGTACATGTGACATCTATTCGGACATTCCTCGTTTTTGGTGGCGCGAAGACTTGTTCGACCAGGCTCCTCTATGAGTGCGCACGTCCAGTTGAATAACTCTACTGAATCTTCTGATATTCTTGTTATTTGACCTATTACATAAGAAATACTATTATTTATTGGGTGTGCTTGAGTGAGTGAATGAGTGTACTTGGCCTTGCCATTGGGACCATTGGATAATGTAATTGCTTTTGACGTTCTATCTAATGTAAAAAATCCAAAATTTATTTAATTTTACTTATTTATTTATTTATTCAGCCATGGATTCGTATGCTGCTAGACTCGATTTCTCAACTATTTTTGTGCCAGCATCACAACTCACAAGCACTTCGGGCGTATACCCAGGGGGTGCAGGTTCGCGTCCGGATTCTTAATTTTCAACTTTAATATTATATAAAATACATAAAAATATTACAAGATTTTTACCTTCTCTGACAGCATGCCTAGTCCAGGTACAGTCGTTAGAGATTATACACTTCTCGCAATCTGACGCCGAACATCTGAGCTCTGGGCAGTACTCCGAGTCACTGATGTAAGTAGTGCCGGCGTTGCACTTCATGCTGGTGCATGACTCGTCTGTAGGAACGCATTCACCTGAAATAGGACACGTTTTAAAATAGGTATATACGAAAAAATAAAAGTAGGTATAAAAAGTTACTAATAATAAAAATAATCTTTATTGATACATAACTTTCCAATAAAAAAACCGCCTTCAATTAATAATAATGCTTATAAAATAAAAACTACTAGACCAAACTGAAATAATTTTTTATGGGACCACCTGGCAGCTATTTCGCGTCGAACAAAAAAAGAATCACGCGAATCGGTCCATTAACCGCGACGTAATCGATGTACATACATAGAAAAAAACATACCGGCCGAATTGAGACTCCTCCTTTTTGGGAAGTCGGTTAAAAAGAGGGCATTTTACAAAAATTACACAAGTGCGTGCTGGCCACCGCGATAGTACTAACCGCGTTGCGGTTGCCAGTGTTCTCTCCAACAGGTACTGTATTACATGCCACAGGCGAAAGCGATTTGAATAAAGAAATTAAAATTATATTTTTCTCAAATACAAAATTGCATGATTATAATAATGATACTATATTTTTATATAAAAATATGTGTTATTGAAATTACATTTATTATAAATTATAAATAACATATGTGCGTGGAGATAGGACTCTCCTTTTAAGCAATGATTAATGTTACTATCCTTTACTCAATAAGTAGTAGTCTCAATTGAGTTGATTGCACATATTTATATTATGTATAGATGTCCTTGTTTTAAAACGTTAGCTTGTATAGGTCTCTACTATATCCTACAACATTTTTTTGCAATATAAGTTACATTTTATTCAGGAGGAGTCTAATAACTTAAATTTCATTAAAAGTTTAACCGCCTCGATGGTTGGTTAGCATATGCGCCTCTCACCGCGAGGTCTCGGGTTCAATTCCCAGGTCGGGCAGTGTTATTTATGAACTTTCCGTCAGGAAATTCACAATAGTAGCATGGAGTTGGAATTGAGCCCGGTTGATGGCGATAGGCTCACCCTCTAACCCATGGGACCTTAAAAACATAGCAAGTGAAGTGTGGGTGTTGTACACCTCTGCCACACCCTTCTGGGTAATATAGGCGTGATGTTATGTTTAACGTACCGACAGCAGCCGCACATGACTCGCACCAGCGACACGCCGGCTTCCCCTCCGGGTACAGGGGCCACGCCGCCAAGCACGACGTACACGTAGTAAAGTTCTCACACGAACGCCGCGACACCAGCTCTGCGTCGCACGCCGTACCAGAATTAGTCGACACCCTCTCGCTCCCTTCACAACCGGCTTTACCCACAGAGAAACACTTTGTATAGTTCCCAGTACTACAAAAACTACAGCCCATATGGCTGCGGCAATCCATTTTGTTCGAACTCCATAAGGAACATAGGTCTTCGGGTAATGATATGCGGGTGACTTGGCAGTGAGCGCTGCCCGTCCAGCCACCGATTATATAGATGTAGCCGTCGTTTTCGGTATCCACGTCGATGGCCATCGCGTGCGCTATTGTTGGAGGCGGCGGGTGACCTACGATGCTTACACCTGAAAAGATTATAATAATATTAAATATAAATAAAAGCTATCAATACATCCAATACCAAGCATATATTTTAAGATGTATTGTGATCAACATTGTAATTTTTTTAGTTCTGCAAGAAAGCGAATGTAACAGATATATACAGAATGGAATTATGTAATGCCACCTGGAGGAAAAGATATAAAATTTTTGTTAGTTCGATTCCCGGTTTTGGCAAGCGAATTTCCAGAAATCTTTGAATGCAGTTTCTGTTCTATTTAAAATTAAAGAAATGTTTTCTTTAAGTAATTTTTTCTATCTACAGTACTAAGAGTACTTTACCTCCTAATGCCACCTGCATTACAAAATGCCACCATACAATGCAACATATATATATATGTTTTCTATCTCAAAATATCGAAAACGAACCATATAATTAAGTGCAAACACTAACCTTTTACAAGTCTGACCCATTGGTTGCAGCTATACACGTACGCTATAAGCGAATCAGATCTGTTTTCAGGATCAGTTCTTCCTCCAAATATTATCATGTACTCATTGGTTGTTACTGCGGAATGTAGGTATGTCGCTAACGGCAAGTTATCATAGTAGTGATTCAAATTAGGGAATGTTGGCAGTTCACTCCATTTCCTGGTAGGAAAGTGGAAAGAGAACAGTTTGTTAGAGAGCATCGTCCCATTGTATGAGTATAAAATCCCACCATATACATATAAACTTTGAGAAGGAATGTGGTATACAGTACTATGCCCTATAATCCCCGTCGGGTATGAGCCTTCAGTCTTCAAATTCATCCACTTCTCAGTGTCAAGATCAAATTCCCAAATGTCAGACATAAAACCTTCTTCGAAAGAAAATCCACCAATTAAAACTAAACTTTCGTAATCCTGATTTTTCTGTAACGTTAGAGTGTGTCCAGCGAGAGACGGCGGCTGTCTATCTTTGTTGTTTCGAATGTTACTCCATCTTTGATCTTTTAAACTGAACTGCCAGAAATCGCCAAGGGTTTTGTTTTGACCACTTTTTTCTTGCAAACTTAAACCTCCATAAATATAAACATTTTGCTTGGAGTGATAGATCTCAGCAGCATGGAAATATCTTCCTTCTGGCATCTTGGCGTCAGCAGTAGCTTCGACGGTAACTTGCATCCAAGTGTTATTCTTCGTGTCGAAAAATCTGATATCATTCAGTGGACCGTGTGACAGTGAATAGCCGCCGAACATCCATAATCCTCGTCTATCAGCGACTAAGCTATGTCCGAATCTTGGGAGAGTTTTCCTTAAGTGATCTAAACCATCTGATAAAAATTCAGAGTTGAAAAGTTCCGTAAATACTAGTTGAGTTTTATCAAGTGTAATTGAGCAATCGTCTCCCCCAAAACCTTCGTTACACAGACATCTGCCGTAGCTGGTGTCACACACGCCTGCGTTGAGCGTCATGCTACAGTTGTTTCGGCAGATCTCCACTTCACAGTTCGGTCCTCCGTATCCTTCACGACACATACAGTGCCTTTTGTTACAAACCCTCGGCCACGCACAGTGCCCATCACAAGCCAGCACTTTATAAACACCTTCGAAACCTTGCTCCGGTTGGCCTTGTTTATAATGAACTGTTAGGTTGCCGCTGCGGGCTTCCACGACACCCGAGGACGCGCCATTACAGAACACACCCAAGAGTTGACTCTGCTGATTGTTGCTAAGATCGGGGACGCCGCCGAGACCGTCATACACGTATACAGCGTTTTCATCACATGGAACATCAAAGGTAGAAGAATTTATAGTAAACTGAATTATGGCATCATTTATATCGTCAGCGGAAATAATCCACAAGCATTCCTTGGATGGACCAATCGATTTTATGTCGGGATCAGTCTTATAAGACCCGATGCCTTCAGTTTGGGTAGCATTTAGCATTCCTCTCGGTTCGCATTGGTAGTAGCATCGTCCGCCATGTCTTGGATCACCGTAAAACTTTGGTTTACATCTCTCACAGTTCAGACCCTCGGTGTTATCCTTGCATATGCACTCCCCTGTGGTGACGTCACAAACTCCGCGCGTCTCATCGCCGTGGTCGTTGCAGTCGCACCTTCGGCACCCTTGCCCTGCTGTGGCGTTACCGTGACTGCCAGGCTTACAAGACTCGCAAAATTCTCCTTCCGTCCAGTCCTGGCACTCGTCACATCTTCCTACGCCCGTTCTACATGTGGAATGATTGTGGCAGCCACAATTTATAGAGCAGTCGGCACCCGTCCATCCTAAATCGCAATGGCATTTATAATGAGGAGGTCCTACACAGTATCCATGTATGCAGTTGTTGTAGCACGTGCGCATACAGCTCTTCTTGCCATCCCCGATATATCCCTGCTTACATTTACACGTGTATGATCCGTGAGTGTTATTACAGATAGCGTTCTCGTTACAGTCGTGCAGGTTGAGGCCGCACTCGTCTACGTCAGGGCACTGCGCGTACGCCCACCCCGCGTCCGACGTCGTGACGTTCAGAACTGCGGCGCAGTCGACGTGCGAGCGCGTGAAATCGCCCTCGGTGCAGGCGCCCTTTATTGGGTTTTCGTGCGAGAAGCACCACCCGCAGCCCATGCTCCGAAGGCACGAGGAGCACTGCGCGTGGCGACGACACGACTTGCACTGGCCGGCCTTGCGCGACGGGTCGTCCGGCGGCGAGGAGGCGCGGTCGAGCCACTCGCGGCAGAGGCCGAACTGGTACTCGCTGGTGTACACGCTGAAGCTGAAGCACTGGCGCGTGGCCTCGCACCACACGCAGCGGCCGCGCTCGTCCAGGCAGTCCTCGCAGGCGCGGCGCAGGCGGCAGGGCGGGGGGCAGGCGGGCGCGGCGGCGATGGCCCCGGCGGCGCGGCCGCGGCGGGAGCAGCGCGCCTCGTCCGCCCACCACTCGCAGTGGTTGCCGCCGACGCAGCGCTCGCACGTGATGTAGTTGGAGCAGTTGGGACATGCGGCGGGCTGCAGCGTGAGGTACCGCCACTCGCCGTCGGCGACGCACGTGGTGGTTTCGTCGGTGGTCCGCGACTCGCATCTGTTGGTTAGTTCGCACCATCCGCACGCCGCGTCCGCGAGACATAGGAGACAGTTGTCGTAGTTTGAGCACTGTCCATCTGAGTAGGGTTCCAGAAATTCAAAAGTGAAAACCTGCAAAAGAACGTTTAGTTTTCATCTAGATGCTGTTTTTACTATAAGTTTTATATCTAAATTTAACTTGTAACAGGTATATTACCTTGGCACTTTCTTGTGATTTATTGTGAAGCAGTTCCATTTTAGCGTGATGGTGAGATGGATATAGACCCGTATGCAGAGAGTCGTTAGCGCGCATATCGACTGCGAGACGTCCAGGGAACAAGTTAGGCCAGTCGACCAGGGAGCAGGCGGAAGGTTGAGCTGACAAGTTCGCTACGGGACCAGGGTTGTCGCCCAGCGCGATCGATATGTTCGAGTATCCAGCGCATATGTGTAGTAATTCGCCCGTACCGTTCCAGTACTGCGGTATTCGCAACCAGCCTCTCAGGCGCGCCTCGCTTGCACCGCTAAAGATGTGATTACTCCCCCCTCCCGTCCCCCAGTCCACAGTTGTCGCATTAACTACAGACACGCCATCTGGATGATTCCAGTCCGCTGGTTGTTGATACCGAAGAAAAGTGAGACCGGGTCGTTTGTCTGAATTTTTACATTCTTCAGGTGTAGTCACTTCCGTGCCCGTGGGACCCCACCAACCGGGATTTTCTGAAGGTGTATCCTCACCGCAGACACCGTAACTATCTAAAAAAATATTCGATAATGAGTAAACTCATCTCTTAGCTCACTAAAATATTAAACTGTAAACCAGAAGATGTATGACATACCATCTTTATGATGACATCTCGCGTTTTGCACGCACCAGTTGCACTGATCCAGACCCAGTTTAGTGCTGACAGAGGGCAGCGGTGTTCGCGTACTGTTAGCGTTGCCCTGCGGCGGTCCGTGGATGAGACAAGAGTGGCAGTCACCAAGGGCAGGGCATATGCCGCCGCAGCGAATCGATTGGAGGTTAGTTGTGCAGTTGGAGCCGATGGTTCGGCCGTAGCAAATCTGTCAAAAAAACAGAAAAATTAATAAACTCTTAGAATCACCTGTAGTTAAAACTTAAAAAATAAATACTTGTAATTATTGACAAACTCGAAAATTGCTCAACGAAAGCATAGCGAAGAACAACGTTTTCAATTCTCGGATGTTTTTTTTTAAATTTATATTCTTCACAAATTCCCGAAGCAAATAATATGAATGTTATACATACTTCATCAAGCCAACTAAGTTTTCTGATTAAGAGTGATAGCGACATGACGATTTGGGGTCTTTGTTTGCAATATTCGCCTGCCACCCAGCCGTATATATGTTCAATATCGGATCAGTAGTTCTGGGGATTAATCCTTACATCCATAACCTTAGGCTGCGTTTCCATTTAAGCGGTGTGGAGCGGACCAGAGCCGAGCCACGGGTTCATTATATTTTATTTGAAAAAGCCGGAGTTTAGGAAAGGTTAGGCTTACACAGTTTCAAGCACTGCGATTGGTCGATTCGTCGCCGCGCGTTTTTTAATAGAGAAGTAAAGACAAAGAATCAGTTACATACTTCATCAGCGGAACACCACCCGCACTCAGGATCAGCTAAGCACTCTGGCTGGGAGCGATGGCGACGACATGAAGATTCAGGGTTATTGTCGGTGATGCCTGCCTGCCAACTCGGCACCGTGTAAGCTAAAATATCGCCTGAAGTAAAAAAGGTTTTGTTACAATATTGTTATTTTATTTTTGACGATCAAATCAAAGGATAATTTTACTGCACACTCAACATGGCTGTTAATAGATTGTGCATGAAACGTGCTATATTATTTGTGCCGTATACCGTTTTGCCGTCGTTATACACGTATTTATTTGTACAGGCAATAATTTATGTAAATAAGATTGGGCATGTAAATGAGGCATAAAAGTTATCTTGAAATTTGATCATACATTTTGTGATCAGAAGAAATATTGATTCCTTGCGAGGATCAATATTTTAAACCTCTTCAAATATAGCGTAATTACGTTTCACAATAAGTCTTAATTATTCATCGTTCATTTGCTTACCGTTCACGTTGCCATGGTAACCGCCAACTATCAACAAAGTGGAGGGCTGTCTCAAAGCGGCCGCATGTGCGAACACTCCCTGTTTCTTAGGATAGAACTTGCGAGTCTTGCCCAACACGTCAAGAGGTATCCAAGAGTGACAGCCGAGGTGGTAGATGTACATTTGACCATCGTAGCATATCTCCTCTCTGTTGTGACGGTGGGAGTATCCACCGAATACTACCAGATAGTTACCTACAAAGAGTCAATAGACAATTTATTCTTAATTATTATTAAAGACTAGACATTTCATTCATAATTCTTAGGAGTTACAGAGCAAATATAGACATTTATCGGTTTTGGACCAAGTGCTGTGCAGGAATTAATGTAGTTCCAGTGGCTTCGTATCATCTGAGAATAGAAAAAAAAAATAGATATTCGTCCTAAGAGAAAAATATAAAAAAAATAAAAATAGGTCTTGACTTACTCTAGACCTTTTTATATTTTTCTCTTATGACGAATATCTATTTTTTTTTTAATTCTCAATTTTTTTTCAATCATGTTATTGAGATGTTTTACTCCAAAATATAGGGCTCTAGAAAGATGGATTGTTGTCAAACTGATTTGGCATTTGAAGGAAAGTATGTTGTTGTATAAGTTAAACTATACAGAATTTCTTATAGACTTGTAAAAGAAAGATAATTGTAATTTGTTGGTTATTTAATTTGAAGGTCGAATCGATACTTAGTAATAACTAAGTTATCTATGAGGCAATTATATTCAAGAAATAAACTTGAATACATTGAATATTAACCAGTTTTGTTGCTATTATAGATTGACCCTGACATTCTTGCAATAAATTTCACTGATAATATGCCGAGCTATTTTATAAATTTTAGAAATCATAAATTGATCAGACCAGAGATTTAATTTTATAAACTTATGACGAAATGAAAAATCTACAACTTACCAATAACAGTGGCCGTGTGGAAAGCTCTCTCCCGTGGTACATAAGTGTCTCGTAAATGAGCTCTAGGATAGTGTATTTCACTCCAATGCCTGTAGTCTATGTCAAATGCGAACATTCGATCTGAAAGCTTCGAGAACCTGAAAAATAATACACGCAATTCAATATGACGTGATATTAGATAGAAAATATTTCTCTGATAACTCGTTATGATTATTTAAATAGAATTTTCCGGTATCTCATTTCGTACCTATAATAGAATATTTTTTTTCTGTTTTTAAAATACAACGTCCGCTCCGCACTAGGAATAACTCCTGTGTCGCGAGGGTGTTCATAAACATACATTTCACATATACAAAGCACACCCAGAGTCAGAACAAATCTTTGCGAATCACACAAAGATTCCGTAGCCGAATGGCAAAAAAAGGAACCCTTATGGATTCGTCATGTCTGTCCGTCCGTCCGTATATTACAGTCACTTTTTTCTGTAACTATAAGAGCTATACTGTGGAAACTTGGTAACATTTTCATACAAAAATAGAAAAAAAAAACAATAAATATTTGGGGTTCCCTTGTATAATACTTAGAGCTGAAACTCATTTTTTTTTTCATCAAGCCCATACGTGTGGGGGCGTATCTATGGATAGCTCTTCAAAAATGATATAGAGGTTTCTAATATATTTTCTAAACTGAATTGTTTGCGCGAGGGACGCTTCCAAAGTGGAAATATGTGTCACCCACCCCCCCCTCCTAACTTCTAAAATAAGGAAATGATAAATGTAACAATAATAATTGATGTAGGTACATTACCATGCAAACTTCTACCGAAAATTGGTTTGAACGAGATCTAATAATTAGTTTTTTTTTAATACGTTATATATAATGTAGTGGTACGGAACCCTACGTGCGCGAGTCCGACTCGCACTTGGCCGGTTTTGTTTTGTTTTACAAGAGAGTATAGTATAGCAGTATTCTAATTTAGCAAGTGATATTATTATAGTTCATTGTACTGTGAGTAAAAATAATAAAAAGCTTACCATTTTTAATTTGGACCAACAATTTTATTATTATTAATTACTTAATAAGGTACGTGGTGACTATTTTTATTATTTTATGTAATTGAAACACCTCTTGATATTTTTAAATTGTCTCCCCGAAGAGCAGTTTATTGTGCTCTGCTATTGAGAAACATCATTAAAAAAATTACTTTGATATCACATAACCTTCCTGAGATAATACAATTCGTCACGCTTATGTAGTTTGTTGTAGGTAGTTGTTGTTTGGAGCATTGGGCGAGACTATTATTAATGTAAATTTAAAATTTTATTATGTAAATAAACTTTTGTATGTGTAGTTATGCATTTTTTTTATAGCTATATGAAATATTGCAATTATTAAAATGGCTGAAATAAAAAAGTTTTATAAATTGTGTAAGTAATTTTTAATAATAATTTGACGACCGGATGGCGGAGTGTCCTGCCTGCGACGCCGAAGTCGCGGGTTCGATTCCCGCTTAAGACAAATCTTTGTGTGTATGAACATGGGGATTTGTCTTAGTCTGGGTGTTTCTATGTAAATTAAGTATATTTATACAAAATAAAAGTATATTATGTATTAGTATCAGTTATTCTAGTAACCATAATACAGGCTCTGCTTAGTTTGGGACTAGATGGCGTTGTGTGTAAGTTGAGAGAGTTTTATTTATTATTTATTAAAGATATATTTTTTTTTTATTATTTCGTACTTTAAAACGGACTCCCCATGATTCTTTAAATAATCATAAAAATACGATTTATAGTATAATACTAAATATTCTTGAATTTGATTAAGGTTTACCTATATTTTTATAATGTAGGATACATTATAAAAATATAGGTAAATAGTTTCTGTCCATCCAAAGGTTGCCTGGAAGAGATCACTGTATAGTGATAAGGCCGCCCATTGTGCATGTTTCAATTAGACTGTGTATCACAATTATGTACTTTTACTTTGTGTACAATAAAGAATTCTCTATCTATCTATATTTTACCATCTATGGATCAGTCACCATACCTATTATATTTTATTCTTCTATGCCAACCCTACCAAAATAGGTAAGCAAATTGCTCGTTTTTTAGAAGCTTAGCATCTGTACGTTCTTTAATCATGTGATATAGGTATAGCATAGATACCTCAACTCATCTTGATGCGCAGTTATTTATCTGATTTATAAATTAGCGAGGGGCAGTCGCCGCTACACTGCTAGACGAATCAAAGCACACGTACACATAAAACCACGCAACAGGATGAGTTAAAGTATCAATAGGATTAGTTTCAATGTTGTAAACATGTCGAGTGTTGCCACTATATTGACGTATAATTGAAATAGAAAGAAATTATATTTACCGTGCAACACTGGCGACCACTCCTCCATACACTAGAATAGAGTTGGAATGTGAATGGTACACTGCTGTGTGCGCCACAACTCGTACGTCCAACTCTTTACCACCTCGAACTTGTACCTTTTCCCATGACTCCGTGTCTGTATCACTAAGTTTTATTTTGTACATACTGCAACATACAAAAAATACACATGAATAAAAAATACTATCATCATTGAAGATCAGCTAGTGATTACTCATTCAACATAATAGATATAAGAGAACAATGTGTTGTGTCGCGTGGGCGTGGTAATTGCCAATTAAATGATGAGCTAATAGTAATAGGTAGGTACTTTACCTCACCTACGTGGGTCGCACACAATCAATTGATTTACGGTCCAAGTTCACAATCAATTCATCAATACAGTATCCATGTGTCAATACCTTAATACCTATATCATGCATTTAGGTGTAAAAGCTAGTAATTATTTTCAGTAACATACCTTGAGGAAAATTCACCGTCGACAGTGCTGCCACCAAACAGATACAGTTCATCTCGAACAGCAGTTAATGTATGCCTTGTGAGCCCCGGCGGCGTCAACGACGCATTCACCGCTCGGAGCGACCAAACGTTCGTCACAGCATCGTACAGCCACAGTTCAGACGATAAACTGCCATCTGACAGCTTCCCTCCATACAAAACGAAACCACTATCGAATGCACACGCTGAGTGACCATATCTTGGCTCTGGTTTGGTAACATTTGATGCAGAAGTGCTTAGCACTTCTGGCTGCTCCGTAAAGTGTAAATAACTCTCCGAATATGGTGTAGGTGCATGTGAGTACATAAGAGGTAATGTGGTCTTGTCTTGATTTGAGAATGATGATAAAAGCAAGTTAAATAGTGAGCTCCTGTTGCTTATTGGCCAGCTGCCGTCGACGTTACCCTTAAAAATTAAAAATAAATGTGTATCACTTGTACACAAAATGTATACGAATTCAATAGGTGTTTTGATATGAAGTCTGAACAACGTATTTTGCAGCTTACCTTAGTAAAAAGAGTCAACAAAGATTTGTCAATCTCTTCATTGGTTGGGTATCTACGCAATACTTTTCCATTCTCATCATGCCATTGACTAGTTGAAAACCTAAATATAAAAACAATACAAAACAAAATGATCAGCAATTAAAATATCGTTAGGAATGCATGGGTCAACATATTACGACGGTAAAATTATCTTATAGTCTCAAAGGTAAGTACCTAAGGTACCTATTATATTAAGAAAATCTGTCGTTCGTGATGTCATATATGGCCATTATATGTTGCTTATTGGTGAATAATTACGTTAATAATTACATATCTTACGTAGAGGGGCGTTAACTAGTAGCATAAGTATCAGACACGCCACACTGAACTCACGCAAGCAATGTTTGCGTGTTATGAGCACTCTTGGCCTTTCATTTCATTTGTAACGTGTACAATTTGTAAAGGAAGCTTATGGAGATGCACACCGTGCAGGCTCGCAGTTAAGGTTGACGTAGATTGCTTTCTGCGTAATAACACGTTTAAAGAACCAAGAGCGCAACACTGCGCTGTTTGACGATCGATGGACATCAAACGATTTCAGTGTACCTAATAACACCCTTGAATCTGGTAATGAACGTCTTGAACCTTGAATAAGGTCATAGTATCGAAATATATTTGTAAATAAAGCGTATTTTTAATACGATAACAAACCTCTATAGAAAATTGCTTAAGAAACCTCCAATAACACTGGGTGAACTGGTGATCAAATCGGCCTTAAAGCGTAAAGCGTGACTCGACTTATTATTTTTGCAGAGGCATAATTACTAATGAGGGGCTCATCATCCTATATTTAAATATATGTTAAAAACATTGAAGTGTGTGCGTTGTGACACACATTGAATCCTGTATAATAAATAGATCTTAAGGTTAACTGACCTGTATATTTCTAGTAAGCCCAAGACTTTGTTCAGATCATATCCTCCAAAGACATAGAGAGAGTCTGTATGGTTAACATACACTGCAGTGTGAGCTGCCCGCTTGGTCATGCCACTTTCTGTGTGCGATAGCCAGTGCCAGCTGTTGCCTTCCTTGTCTGTTTTCTTTAGGGAACATGATTCACCAGAATAACTGCAAGAAATGACATGGATGTATTATAATTACGAGTCAGACAGCTTGCGGAAGCGGCGCGGTCTCCGACCTCTATAAACTTATTAAACCGACTGTCCTCGCCTCAGCGCGGTATTGGCAAGGGTGCTGCTATTATTTACTTCCTTAGTGAGACCTTTTTGAGACCAGCTAAAGGTAAGAAGAACCATTGTTTCATCTATAACTTTAAAAAAAGGTAGTGTTTGCACTAACTAGGAGTAGAAGCAATATCATTACAAATATTCACTTTCATTCATGTCAGCTGCTGGCAGATTTGAACACTATTACTAGTAGTGTTAACACTGGTAAGATAATAAATGTGTGTGTTAAAAACATATTTAAACTTCACAAAAAATATATAGTAATTAAATTCCATTTAACTTTGTGGTGTTTTGTATATCATACTTTTTTGTAACAAAAAACACATTCTCAATTTTTTTCTTTAAACATTGTGCGCAAAAAGTTTCACAATCATTAATGCTCAAGATTTGAGTTAAGTCATTGGCCATTGTAGCTGTTTCGTAGAAGGTCTGACTGTATTCCTTAAGGAAATTAAATAAAACTCTCACAATAGTCATAGCAATTCAGATTACTGCGCTGGGTAATGAGGAAGTCAATCATGATTATGTGTAATCTCAGGATGAGATGGAATTTAAATGATAATTTATGGTAGTAACATCATTTATTGTACACTGTAGATGACTTCTTATTCAGTACTAGTTTGCGCCTGTGGCTTTGCTTGCATAGTAGTAATAATAAATCTTTATTGGTACAAAAGAGGATATTTTACAAAAATATACAAGCGCTGGCCACTGAGATAGTATTAACCGTATTGCGGGTGCCAGTGTCTTCTCCAACAGGTACTGTATTACATGCCACAAGCGAAAGCAAGTTAAATTAAAAAAAATATATAATGTTTAGAGACAATATCTAATTTAATATCTCACATATTTTTAAAGTTTAACTTTAGACTGTAGGTTTGAACTGTTAAAGTCGCAAATTGAATGACAAAAGGTATTGTCTCTACTCTGTCGATATGTCATTTCCCAGGCATAAAGTAATCTCGTTATTTTTATCATTATTTTAATCTCGTTTTAGTGCTATTTGCAGCAAAGGGTTCAAGTCCCTGGGATTTGTGATGAGGCAGTCTGCTCGTTTTCAGGACAGGAGTGCTATAGTTGCACTGTACTTTGCCTTTGTGCGGAGCAGTCTAGAATTTAATTCTATGATCTGGGACCCGCATGAGGTGAAGTACAGTGCAATGTTAGAGCGTGTCCAAAAGAAATTCGCACGTTTTTTATTCAAGAAGTTGTACGGATATTATCCTTATTTGTACCCGTCCCTATTCGTGTCGGGGATGGTGGGCATAGACACATTGAGTTTGCGTCGCAAATGTGCGATTATGATGCATTATTATTGACTGCTAAATAATAAAATTGATGATCCGATTACGTTATCACGTTGTTCGTTATCGGCACCAAATCAGTACACGCGGCTGCGCTCGCGTCGCCTTCTAGCAACGCCAGCTGTACGAACGTGTACTGCCCAATTTGCTCCAACAAATCAGGCTTTGACTCTGATCAACGCCCTTATTGCTCAGTATCCAGATATTGATATATTTTACTCCAAATATGAACAATTACTAAAATCATGTATCTCTTTCTTAAGTACTTGTAAGTAGTATTAAGTCTTCTTTTTGAATTAGTTTATTGCACGTGTTGGAAAACTGTGAGTGCATTAAACAGTTGTATAAATAAATAAATAAATAAAATAAATAAATCAAGATTAGTCTAGAAGTTTCGCTGTCGATAGACAAACATTTATGATATTAGTTAGACCACAGATTAATCGCGTATACGCGCTTCTAACGAGATCCCAACCTAATCTTCCAACCTTTCTATGTCATCTATGGCGCCGAAAACGCGCGGTGACAGAAACGCGCGATTCAAATAAGCCATATTAAGGACTTGAAAAATACTTAGTTAAAAAATTGTGAGACCATGCCACACAGTAAAAAGTAAATATTTATATTGAAACACAAGTAGGTACAGTGCCGGATTAGCCATATAGCAAGAGTAGCAAATGCTACGGGCCTCGCGAATTGAAGCGCTCCAACGCCTGTCTGATCGTAAAATTAATTAAATTTAAATAGTAGCGTAAAATATCTTGCTTCTAAGAACAAATTTGTGTATCTTTTGTAAATGCAGACTTGCCCATACTGACCGATATAAATGCGCCAGCTTGTAGAGCATGATTAAAGAACTAGATATGAAAAATGTTATATCTAAATTTGTCCACATTAAATCAAAAACAGTTGTTTTATAATTAATTGTTAATAGCTATGTTTTATTTAATACCATAAACTTTAAAACCTAAAGCAGGCCAAAGGCCCCATAATATATAAAAATTATTAAAGGGCCCCCTGACAGATTTTGCTACAGGCCCCGCGCTGGCTTAATCCGGCACTGAGTAGGTAAATAACTTATTTAAACATCTACACCTTGCAATGTCCTCTGTGTTTAAATGATAAATGAAAGATATTTGCTATCAATTCGAGTAGGTAAATACCTACTACATAAACTGTGTTCATGTCTTTTTTTAAAGATAAAAATTTAATATACATAATTAATTAATATATTCAAGTGGTTTCATCAAGTAAGTTTAATACTATTGCTGTTTTAAATGGTATGAATATTTGGTAAATAATAATACTCAGTACAACATTACATAGAAAATAAACAATACAAATGGAAAAAAACTAATGAATAAAATCAGGTTATGTGTTTGTTTTAGCAACATAACATTTCAAATATGCATGTGGTCTAAGCAAGCAAGCAAGATTAGGCGTTTTACAGGTGGAGCTATTCCAGTAACTATAAAATTTCATTATTAAGTTTATAGTTGCCTCAGTTAAATTGCCCTGTGTGGTAAGCGCCTTAAAACTCTTAGTATATAACTTACTCTTTTTTGCACACACATCTATCTCCTTTGCAGTGTCCATTGCCAGAGCATGCATTGGGGCATAGCTCCACACTGCAGTCCTGGCCACCCCAGTTTCCCACACAGAAGCATTTGTTGGTGACACATAGTCCTCGACCTGTGCAATTGTTGGGGCAATCGTGTACTGCATATGTTGCTCGGAATCCATCGAGCACATAATTGGTGTCACTATACAATAGGATTAGCATCTAAAAGAAAAAAACATCTATTCACAATTTTGTTCACAGTAGATGTCATTTATTTTAAATCAAGAAACTGAAAGATAAAAACTTACATATCCACTAGAAGCGGTAACATTTTGGGGCTCTGTTTTACCACTGAAACTTCCTAGTAATGGTGCATCAAATGAATCACCGTCATACACAAATACATAATCATAGGAACATTCTGTACCCATTCGCAGAAAACTCAATGTAATATACTGACTTCTATTTTTTGCCTTAATGAGCCATTCACAATGCGAGTCCTACAAGAAAAATAAACAATAATGAGTTAGAACAGGTCTGTGTGCAATGTCAAACATTAATTGGACATGTGACTGACTTGTGTGTAGTTAGAAGTGGTCGGTCCATCGGTGATGATTCCGCTCTGGTCTGTGAATATCCTGCGAGTCTTGTCACAAGGCGCCGTGGATGCCGCGCAGAGCACGGCCAGGCATATCCAGCTGATCACAACTAAACCTGCACCTTTCTCCCGAAAACTTAGACAAAACATGCCTCTTCCGGATCGTCGTAAAACATAAGTCAAATGTCACAGCCATATAATCGTGAATTTGCGACTAATATTACTAAAATGTAGAATAAACAACACTCGTATAAGTTAATAGGTGACATCTACTTCAAGGCTAACCACTTAGATGAATAATGCCACAATGACATGTATAAACTTTGAACTGAACTGAGGAATATACTATAACTTTTGAGCGAAATTAGCATCTAATCTTTATTTTTAGTGGCAGGGAAACACTTTCTAACGAGTTTTTCTTACAAACAAACAATTCACGGATCCATCACAGTATTTTGACACTTGACGTATATTTTTTTTAATTCAACTTTTGACGTAGTTTAGCAATAATTACCACTGCAAAAAAACCCAATCCTCTAATAGGTTCTGCCATTATCTTTCTGTTGATCTAATCTATAATTTTTATAAATACATTCACATGAAATAATCTGTAATTAAACGTATAAATAATGGTTTAAAACATTTAAGAACCTTACATAAACAAAGAATAGAACTTACAAATCTTCTTTGTATAAATATTTTTTACAACGCCATCTGTCGCCTAGAAATAATAGAATCACTAGCTCTAGTACTTGTTTTTCAATTAATAAAGTGATGGCGCTAGTAGTAAGGAAATGTTAACTTTAGCTAGTAGCCGAAGAGCCCATGGGCGCCAGATTTACGTCATTTCATAAAAGCTATAAGTTTCCCTATGTGTGCCTTTAACATCTGGATCGTGATAGCTTTGGGATATATTGAAAAAAAGTTGTAAATAAAGTCATTCAGTCAAGTCAGTCAATATATAGCGTAATTTATGGACATAGCTAGATTTTGGCATCACCGTAAACGACATAATCCAAAAATTACTTGTATAATGACGTGACTTTATTTTTTTAATATTACACAGAGTCACCACGACTTCCTTCCTACCTCTGTTTAACATTTGGACATTGCCCGGTCGAGTTTCTGGGTTCGATGCCCGGATCGGGCAAAAGTTTTATTTCAAAACATGTTTGCCATTCTTCATGGCAAACAAGTCTTGAACTTTATATATCTTTATATTTTTCATGCGATTGTATTATTGTATGTATACCTACATTTGTTTGAGCAAATAAAAACAACATTTTATCTTATCTGGGGTTTTTACATCAGTTTTTTTTTAGCAGCATTACTAGTAATATATAATCTGTGGCAGCATGTAGGAGTTTTTCTGGTGCAAAGGCATGCTTTTGACCACGATTACACCTGATGGTAAGTGATGACGCGGTCTGAACATGGTGAAGAGTGAGAGGGATACACTTTTGGCACATCTTGTATATGGGTGTTCTACTTGGTAAGCAAGTCATTAGGAAAGAAAAAGTTAAAGTAGGTACTTCTGTTGGTTTGTGTCTGTGAAGTAAAATCATACCTACATAAGATTTCATTTCAGACTCTAAAGTAAAACCGTAAACGTTAACGTTTGTTGCCTTGCCTACCTAGTGTTAATTATTTTGATATAAATTTTATGATACGGCTTCAATTAAATGTTTTCAGTACAATTTGCATGCTATTTTCAATACAATTAATATTTGCATGGTATTATCATATGGCAGAATGTGTCTTGTGCTTATTATTGTATACCATCTGTTATGTATTTACCACAGTTTTTGCAAATAAATATATTATCTTATATATATCTGCTACTAGTGCTTAATTGTTCGAAATCGTATATAAAAGCTTTACCACTAATAAACTATATTAACCCCTAAAATATAATTCCTGATAGCGATAATTAAATTTTGTCGTTGATGATATGGATGAGTCGGCGCTAAGAGGGCGTCATTAGCGGTTATCACTCCATTCCGGATGAAAAAACTTCAACAGCCCTCGCCGCCCGCCGAGCCTCTCACGTGCGCTTCTGATTTATTAATTTTTCACCTTCATAAATATGGTACACGCTTGGTAATGAGCCGACTGTATTAGTAATCGGTGACACGGAAGTTTCATTAAACAATACCACGAAGGTGTATCCTAATACCTACAGTGTAGAAACTATTAGTGTTATTTAAAACTCTAAACTCGTACAGAAACAAGGAACAGTAGCGCATAAAGTGATAACAAAACCCTTTAATTAAGAATGTTACGTTACGTGTTATTAAGTATGTACGTGTGTATTAATAGCTATCCCAGAATGTTTTCTTTAAAGTTTCACTTCTTTTTAACCGATTTAAAAAGGAGGAGGTTCTCAATTCGATAGCATCTTTTTTATAATTGTTCGCCGATTACTCGAATTTAATTTAGTCGATTTGAGAAATTCTTCTATTGTCTAAACTAGTAAACTTGTCATGTGGTCCTATTTTCATTTCCAGGTCACGATCTGGTGATAGGATCTTAGAGAAATCTATGCCAACCTTCAAATTTTAAACGTATATTACCCAAAACTGCTTCTAGCAGTCAGCATTTCATGTTGTACAGAGTACGGAGTACGGAGATAATTATTTAAATATCTATAGGCACTTTCAGGCCGTTTACTGTATCTTTCAAGTTATACACAGATGAGGCGAGACGTTGAATATTACTTAAGTGTTTCTCACTTTTTAGTGCATGTTTTGTAATTGAAGTCAGTTTCTTTTGGAAAAAATAGTTTAAATTATTCTGCCCAACTTACGCTGCCATGTGCCTGTACCGTAGCATTGTAGCAGGCTCAGGCCTACGCGACTACGCATCGCTCCGTAGCTACGTGGCTACGTTGCGATGTAGCTGCAAGGATTGCTGACTCTGCAGCATCCGCGATCGATAGGCACGCATCTCCGACTGCCGATTGCCAGATTGTTTTACTTCCTTTAATAGGGCTTTACAAAGTTCGATGAGAGCAGTTTTTAAACTAAGTATTTATCTATTTACTATATCATTACTATTAAATAGTTAATCAGTAGATCAGGTATATTTTATAAGGTAAACCCATTAGATGCAAGTGTAGTTTTTGCTTATCTTCACACTTTCTATGTTATAGATTATGTGTTATGCTGAAATACCTATCTAGCCAATAAAACAATCATAACCATTTTCAGAGACTTACTTACTTGGCTGGTACATTGGTACGTACTAGATGACATAAGGTACTTTTTAATATTAATCAAATAGCAGTTAATCTAGGCTACATGCTAATTATAAAATTTCAGAAGATTTTGCTTGAAAAAGTAACACACATCCTCACATCCTGGTTCACTCCAATAATATTCAGTTATCATCAGTCAGAAGATTATGTAGGTATATGTCGTAGGCCGATTTTGGTCGGACTAGGCCCATCGTCGAAGTCATGACGATCGATCGGCCTAAGGCCGATCGTTGAGAAGCAATGCGACTTACGTTCCGCCTGCTCGACATGTAGCCATATCGTACGGTATGGCATGATACAACGACGCCTCGGTTAATTAATACAAGTTCTTGATTTCCCTTTCTGTGTGCAAGACGACGGAGCCCCGCTTCGTAACTATAGGTGGGATCAACAATGCATCTTCCACCATAATGATCAGTCAGCCAAATCGTCATACTTTAAGTTTTGAACGATATGCCTGGTAATTACCAGGCCAATCGGCATTCTGATGATCCGCCTATGCCTAGACGATCGGCCTCTATACCAACGATCAGCTTACGACACAATATATACTTCAGAAGAGTCACACTTCTCGAGGATGGTATTTTCATTCTAGGCATGAACTTTCAATAAAATACATCGACACCATATCGAATTAAGTAAAAAACTCCCAAGATTTTTTTTTCTACTCAGCAATGACTGCCAAATAACGCTCAGGCTCCGGAGTACTCTGGAACAATCGCCAGAACCGGCTCTAATACAAAACTCAGATACAGACAAAGGTACCTGAACCCTTTTACGTAAGCAAAAATATTTTATTACCGTAAATATGAGTGTGTAGTCTGAAATTAAAAGGCAGTATATTATTTTGGGTGGTGTCGTCCTGTCCTTGATAGCCAGTCTTGTGTCTCCTGTGAGCGAGTGACCGCGCGTGTCGGTCCATTCTAAGCGCACGTTTACCATGCAAATGAACTGAGCTACACCGGCCATTTTTTCAGTTCAGAATAACAAACATTGTCGCATTGTTTGCTCTGGCGCGCCTGTTTCACGTGTAGTAGTATTATTCTCGTTGAACGGTAACTTTTCCTTGGCTCTTGGTTGTGATTTAAATATACTTAGTTTTTTGTTTTTCTGCAAAACTGTGTGCACTAAGTGTCCAAGCTAACAACTAAACAAAAGTTTATATTGGGTAGATATATTTACACTAAACTATCGGATTGAGTTTCTTAAAAGTAATTTCTGTAGTGAGATATTATTTCTACTCTCTGCGTGCGAATAGTGCTCAAAGAGTTTTAGAATTTTTTAATTTCTATTTTATGTTTTGTCACTAAGAGTACTATTTTTGTCAAATAATGCTAGCCATTCCCACATGGGAAATTCATTTTGGATTGTACTGTTTTGTATTTTGCCTACTGCTTACACAGCATCCGACACTTTATAACACTTAAGCAAGGCTATGCTAACTAAATTGATATATCTAGGTATTTCTAAACTTATTGTAACTTTTGTGCTCGATTTGGCTATTGTGTTCGAACGTGTCACCATTTTCCACACTTATAAACAGTGATTGTCGTAAAGTCACTTCAGTGAGAAAATGTGGGGCATCGCTTAGGGTGGCGACACACGACCGCGGCCGGCATCACCATACAAATGGCACATTAGCGCCCCGGACGGTCCCACGCCGGCCCTGCGCTGGACGCACCTTATCTACCTCTCAACTATATTTGTTCTGCACCGGATTATTCGAGATTTACCACGGTCACCGCCCGTTAGCAACCGATTAAACGTCCTCTCCAAATAGAAGTTAAATTTAATGACACGCGTGACCGCCTGAATTTTAAAACATTTGTGAAAAGTTTCGTTAACGTTTTGGGTTTTCGTCGAGATAACATGCAGTGATTATTTAATCCTCATTATATCAATAGATTATTTTCAATTTGATGTTGGTCACACAATATAATTATATATATGGTGGTGCTGCTACCTAATCAAACATACAAGGGTTGTTTTATATTATTTTTGAGTATACCTACATTAATGTGTATCAATTAATTAGTTATGTGAATAAACATCTATGATCTTATTATTTGAATACAAACAGAAAACCCCTCTGAAATTGTAATTAAAGATTATTCAGCCAGCTGAAATTCCTCACCGTGGGGTCTTTCATAGCTGATTTATCAAGAATAGAATAACAGAAAGGTAAGGTTCCAGATGAGTGGTGGCACTGTAATTTTATAAAATTATGCTTATTCAATCTGAAACTATGCTAAATTACATTTGTATTGTACGGCACACAATAACACTAGCACAGAAGAGACAGCACAGAGTCGTACATGGGTGCGATAGCGGGGCCCCGCTATAAATCAGCGCTGTCGATGCGGAGCCGCCCCATTGCAACTCGCGGCTTGATTTGTCGCGTCCATCCCACGGCAATCTATGACCGCTAGTGACGTTCTACTCGATATCGATATAATGTAGGTTGCACATTGCGTTCAGCTGTATAGCCAAAAAGGAAAACATGGTATTGATATGGTTTCGTTTTAACAACTTTTCGTTGCAAATCTCGTAGCACGTACAAGAGCGTTTTGTAATTATGCATTCCAACTTAAAACGTTGAAGCAATATTTGTTTGTTTTTTGTTGACATACAATTGTGGCACATTAAAATCGATCGATCGAGTATCCATTTTAAATGTTAAAGGAAATGAAATTAAAACTTAAACATTTTTTTTTATAGATGGTTTGAAATCACTTCATTTATAAAATTACACTTGTTACCTAAAATACATCTTACATGTCTCTAACTGAAAACGAAGTAGTATTTATAAATCTGCGTATTTCGACAGTTATTAATGCAATGCCGATAGCCCATCCCTACCATAGCCCATTGATATGGAACCAATAAAGCGCTCAGTAAAATAAAATCGCCCTACACACGGTCAAAATATCCACTATTATTGTGACCGCTTGCATAATCGCAAGCTATTGTAAGACTGAAAATATTTATGAACTTGTAAATAATCGTGTGAATGGATTATCAATAAAAAAATAAATTTGCTTATGTTTTTTTACTTTAAAATTATATTACCTCGTTGGTCTAGTGGTTATGGTGTGTGAGGTGTCGGGTTCGATTCCCGGGTCTATCAAAGAGTTATTTGTGAACTTTCCGTCAGGAAATTCTTAATAGCAGCACGGAGTTGGAATTGTACCCGGTGGATGGCGATAGTCTCACTCCTTATTCCATGGGACCTAAGCATAACAGGTGAAATGTGGGTGTTGTACACCTCTGTGATACCCTTCTGGCTAAGGGATGGATGTTATGTTATGTTTTAAATTATATTCTTTATTTAAAAACTGCACAAAATAAAAACGCTTGGTCTCAAAATTCAACGAGGTAACTTTTAGATTAATAAAAAGTGAACCACAAAAAGTAGACACCTAACGGACTTACGTTAGTTATTTTCAATATTAAATCTGTTCTTACAGTAAGTAATTCGATCCGAATCCTAATCATGTAAACAAAAAAGTCAAAGCCCTATTATAGTTCGTTGCGGCAACTACTGACCCAAAGAGCTACTTAACATACCGGTGTTAACTGCGACCTAATTTCTGATTAATACGCTTAAGCGGAAACCTCACTAAGCGGGTTCAAATGGCGCTGAAGACCGGCAGCTATAAACTGACACCATGAATCAACACACATATACCAACTAAACATTATGTTATGTTTATTTTACTTTACCAATTCTTCTCTATTACGCAAGTTTAGCGACTTAGTAGATTTATAGTTTCCGCCCCGTTCATTATCTGTATTGAGTTCGCAGCCGATAGTCCGGACGCGTGGCATAAATCTGAATGAAACGCAGCAAATAGCCCGCCCCAACAACTTTCTTCGACTTCTGCTTGTCAGTTTGAGAAGTTTGCCCGTCAAACTTTTGTTACGAGCCTCTGATACACTCATTAGCCAATCGTTATTAGATAAGTGCAATTACATTAGTCGTGATTTGTTTGGTATTCTCGCAAGTGATTTCAATTATTGTAATTTCTTCTAGGAGGAAAACGTGTATTTGTTTGCTGGCCTGTCCTGCCACCCCAATGAAAGAAACACAGCGGAAGCTATAACCCGTCCCTTAACGAATTCCCTCTGTCCCGTTTCCTAAATATTCCGTATTGGCATTTTTTTATGTAGTTAAGAAAAACAAGAGCGCCATAACTCTCTTGCCGGTTGATCAGATAGGAGGATAATGGCTGTAATGGATCCTGGTCAGCGGCCCGCATGCAAATAAATCTGCGGCCCGATGCAATGATGTGTGGAGAATGGGAGTCACCCCTTGCCATCGCGATGGTGCTGCGGTCCGCCGTGCGTGCCCCCGTGCCCTGCTCACGTGTATGCTCCTGACCAAGCCAATTACATACATTACGCAAATTGTAACTGTTTTTATTTGCAACTTGTTAATTTAATGTGATGTGAAACTCCGGCGAGGACAGCCGATTAGTTTTATCAGATATATTTCGAGCGCTCATATATTCAACCAAAAGACCTTTTTCAATCAAAAGTTTTTATCGGTAAAATTCAACATTCCTGGTACAGTTTGATTGAGTTCTTAAATTACAGGATGTTGTTGTGTAATAAATTAAACTAATCTTTGAAACATTTTTTTTTAAATTACATAATCGAGATTAGTATATACTTTTTAACAAATATGAATTAGAATGAAATAATGTTGTTTTTTCCTCTTTAATTTTATTTTATACAAATCTTTACGGAGTTACATTAGGATGACATATTTTTTTAATTTAATTTGTATTGTTGAAAAGATTGGGTTTCAAAAGGCGATTGCAATTCAGCTTTTAACAATAAGTAGACATGGCAAATAGTTTAGGGTTGAACAATACAATACCATAATAAATAATATTACAATAACTTTTATAAATAAAACCCATTAAAATCCCTTCTCAATGTTAAATAAAGGTCGTGCACATTGCACAAACTTTATTGATACATTTTATTGCAAAAGAACAAATGTGATGTTTTTATTAGTATTGAGCCAGCAGTTATCATGATTGCGTCCGTATCAGGACAGCGGTAGTTCTCTTTACCTGGTGTTGTTTTATCCGGGAAGTGGGCAGCGATAAAAGTCAGGGCAAATGGCAGTCAATAAAATAAATAGCAGGCAGGGTGTTCTGTAAATAAGTCGGTGCCGGGGCTCGGGGGTTCAGGGCGATCGCCTTTTTTATTGGCGCCTCGATTGCTCTCGAAACAACGAGTGTGAAGTCGCCCGTCGCCCGGCGCGCGGCGGGAGGACGCATATTGCAGCGTTTCGCTGACGCAGCAGATTATACTCACAGATTAGAAATAGAATTCCCCGCGATGCTGCGGCATTGTCTGCTACAACTCTTATCCTCAATCGTTGTCAAGCTTTTTTATTCCAATTGTCAAAACTTAAAGCGAGATTACATCATATTCATGTGTTTGTCTCTATATCAGCAAGTTGCAATCTGTTACTCCTGATAAATCAAAGTGTATTTCCAATTTGACACTTTCATATTGCTTTGTGCGAATCAAATATGTACTTAAAACTTATAGGAATGTAGTTTATTAAAGAGTCAGTGCCACCGCACACTAGTGTATAATTATAGTCAACCTTCAAAACTTACTTCATATAATACTAGTTAAAAAGTTAAGTTTATTTATTTATTTGGGACAAAAAACAGTTACATGATAACGTTTATACGAAAAGAGATACAATGGTTAGCTTTGTTTATCACATTTTAACCCACATCATTGTCCACGAATTGACAATATTTCTTTCTTAAGTTAAGTTTCTTAAGTTAAGTTAAAATTATTAGACACACGCAGTTTTTTCACATAAAGAGACAAAGCCTCAAGACTAAATGTGCTACGATTTTTTTAGTGTATAGATATTTTGTATAACGACATTTTTTTCATCCCTGCCTACAATTAGTAGTGCTTCCATTACTGTGTTCCGGTATGGTGGTGAGATCAGGCCCTGAAATTACTGGCACATGAAGCATAACACCGTAGTCCTCAGCTGCAGCGACGCATCTATAATCTGCTTTTGTGGATTGTTGATGTCCATGGGCTGTACTCCACTTACCATCAGGTGGACTACACGTTCGTTAGCAGTGGGCGTAGTATTAAAAAAAAAAAATACGTTCACATGTATAGCGTACAAGTCTATATTTCTCTACGCGACACTTTAGTCTATTTTCCCAGTCCCCACAACAAATATTTAAACCGAAACACAATCATGTCAGTTTAAGTAGCCGCACTCACTTATGTTTAATATACCCCGTCTCTCACGATTCGAATAATAAAGTATTCCACACGTATCGCGGCGGTCGCGGCTCTCCGGATAGATGTATTAATTTGTAAGAATTTGTCGTCGACCCTCGCCCTTTCCTATCGACAGGGCATTCCAATCACGCACAACAAGCTGCGTAATTGCACCTAATAATTCCTTTAAATAGCTACAATACGACACTGGACTGTCTCAGGATTTTCAAGACGATAGTCGACTGAAAATAGTAGCTTAAAGATGATTATCACGAAGCAGGTAATCACTAATTTACGTGTAAATGTTGGAAGGGTTTACTGTTGTGCGTATGGAATGTAATGTAAGTGTTTACAATTAAAATACAGATAAGTTTTACATAGATCTCACATATGCTTGGTAAAGATTGCCTATTATAACATTGAGATGCAACCCTCTACCAATGTTAGCGTCCATAAGATCTCTATCAAGTTTTTTTTTGTTAAAATAATGTTGCTTATGAGCTTTATGATCCCTATAATTTTCTTGATACTAATATCTAGCAGCATGCTTTATGACGTACATAGTTCGTAAAAAATAATAAAAAAACAGCAATTTCGTTAAGTTTTATGTGTTCCGAGTGAATGACCTTCACTAGTAGGTTCTATTTGTATGGAGCCGGACAGTCGTATTAACGTGGAGGTGACATTGCATCGCCGTGGGCCGTCGGCCGCGGACCGTGGGTCGTCAGTACCGTCCCACGGGGCTCGTCAACACTAGACGAGCCTAATCCAATCACAATTGCACACGCCTACAAGAACACATCCAACTACAGGAAATCGTCTTCATTTTTATGTCACCTATTTCATTAAAGCTATCTATAAAAAAATAAATATTATTCAGCACAGATAATGGGGGAAATATTTTACTTTCGCGTCAATAAAGCTGATAAAGACTGTCTACGGCGTCAGTGCTACGCTCTACGAGCGTAGCGGAGTCGTAGACGTGCTTAGTTAATTTACCTAAGCATCTTACCGCTATCTGTTTTGCGCCCGCGTCGGGATTATGCTAATGATGACTTGTAATTCCCTTATCGCGCTTTGTCTACCTACAGCCTCGCCACAATATAATAATTGGAATGATCGCTAAATAAAGTAAGACATTCGGAGTAAATTGAGTGGAGTGAAAAAGTGTGGAGACGGTCAGTTGATAAAGTAGGAGCTATTTGGATAAATGTATGACGCCTATGGTCAATTAGTCACGAAACGAATAGTGGGATGGTTGGGAAAGATGAGGTGTATTAGAGGTGCAGTTATTAGGGAAGTATTCGGAGGCAGGAGGCCGGTCACGGAGGTAATGGGCGCGAGTAAGGGGCCCGGCAATACCCGGCAATAAGTCACCGAGCCGGCCGATAGCAACGAATCAATGACCGCCCCGCTATGATACATGGGATTAACCGAAGTTTATAGTTTTAGCTCCAACGAATTAATCCACGGAGGTGTGTTCAGTCTACCGCATTAATTTTTATGGTTGGCGATAGCGTTGTTTTAATTTATGTTGATCGGATAAACGGTGTGTGAATTGATGTAAATGTTTACATCAATTCACACACCTTCATTACTTGCTTTTCGTTAATTGTAATAAAGAGTAGTAGCTATGTAATAAACATGTACCATAGTTGGATTCAAGGTTCTCATTATGAGATATTTGGGTTGTGTAATCTTACTACAGTGACATAATATTGAGGCCCTTTGGATTCGAAGGTTTTAACGCCTTCAAGTTTTTGGTAAGAGTATTTATTATCTTTATTTATTAGCCAAATTTATTACGAGTGGGCAAGCAATCCATTATAATTTTATTAGTTTAGTTTGATGTTAGTTTTGACGTGTTCAAGCACCCACTTGGGTTATTTTTCTTAAATCTTACTTGATTTACGTGAAAAAAATTATATTGTATCCTCAAAATTGATGAAAACACCTCCAGATTACACTTCTGACCACATTGCAAATAATAAAAGTATCTGTCAGGCGCAGAGCTGTCAAATAGAGAGCAAGGCCGGAGTCTGTCACCGGTGTTTTAGCGAGGGCGCTTGTTAGCGCGTACGTGCCGCGGCGCCGGTAAACACGTGGGTAGATAACAATCTATTTGGATTGCCTCTATATTTCATTTTTCCCCGTCTAACTAGATCGGTTCGTATAAAGGAAATACGGGTCTATAACGATGCTTTATGCGATACCTGTCTGTAGAATGTCTTTGTCACACGCCTTTATTTTTTGGAGAGAATTTTCAGGTTAAGATTGTTGAGATGTTGGTGGTTTTTTTAATAAGACTGAAAGAAGAAGTATCAGTGCTTTATAAAGTCAACGTAAAAGCAATTAAGATGGAAATTTTATCATTTCAATCCTTCAAAGGCAAGCTATTTCTAGCATGCTAGAACTTACAACTCTATCAGTAACAGCATAGTTTTGACCGGTCTAAGTTAGTTTAGAAAAGATATCTGTCACGTTGCGGTATTATTAAATTATACACACCCCTTAATAAAATTTAGTGGCACATCCCAAATCACGTTAAATTACCGCGGAGGTGTGACGTAACGGTTAGTTAGGCAGTGTTTGCATTGGCAACCTCCTTGGTCAGTTTATGAGTAGTGCACACACGCCACCCCACGACACAAAGTCACAGATGTAACTCGATCGCTGATAGGAGATGCTGTTGATCTTTTTTTACGATGTGTGCATACCAAATGCAACTTTTGACCCTTATATTTCACTTGTTTTTATTTGGCCACAAGTTGGGCGCCAATAAGATGTGACTGAAAAACTTGGTTGAATAATTTCAGTTCATTGATTGGTTACAAATGCTAAGCATTTAATTGTAATAACATTATACTTACTTATAAATGGAAAGATTATTATCACGATCAGACAATCAATGTCTGATTTTTTAAAATAAACAATTGTATCACCGGAAACCTTAAGTACCTATCTTAAACTGTAACCCCGAATTCAGGTCGTGATACGATGCCCTATGAAAAACAATAGAACCTCGGTACCTCACTCTCGCATAGATATTGAAGGGGTTTTATTATTTTTAAAGTGCGCGCTCGTTTGCACGCGAATGGGCCACTTAACCACGCAGACAACCGCCGATGTATGCGAACATTTCCTATAGAACTGCATTAGCCATCTTTATGCGAGGGATAACAGTCCTGCCACGCTTTTTACATGTTTTTTTCTAGAACGATAGTAAAATTCGACCGAAAGTATTTGCTATAAATACAAATACGTCGAAGCTATGATCGTCTTTGTCACTACAATATTGTTGTCTGTAACGTTAGAGCCTATAAAATCGAAGTAAGTTTACGAGTGCGAGAGGTCGGTATTCGGGAAATGGGCTCATTATCAGGCCTGTCCGGCAATAGGCAATGTGGCACTGTGTTAGACGGAGGATCGCGTGGACGTAACTCAGAACGTGACCGGATTGACAAGATGGTACACTCGCGAAAGTTCCATGGAGCTCCATTGTCTCTTGTCTTTTAAGTATAAGTGGATGTTGAGCTTATCCCAGTCTAAAGGTTGTCTGGCAGAAATTGCGTCAAGCGATAAGGCCGCCCTTTGCATATTGTTATTATCTTTCAATAGTTATCTTTAGTTTGTAATAGAATGGTATGCAAATAAAGTTTTATCTATCTATCTATATTGAGCAGGATTGAGCAGGCGCTAAGGACGTAGTTTTGGTAAATTTCACAATTGCATGTTAAAGAACACGATAGTAGTACATGATTGACAATGGGATGAATTTAGCCTTCATAACAGCTAAATGTTGTTTTAATTGTAGTATAATATCATATTATGACCTTATATAATTTTCCTGATGCTGTTACCGGGAAAATTATGAGAATTTTTCTAGCAATATATGTGTTATACATATATTGCTAGAAAAATTCTCATAATTTTCCCGGTAACAGCATCAGGAAAATTATGACGAGTAACATTTTCGCACTCGCACACAGATGTGCGAAGATGTTTTCTTCATTAATTCATGGGAAACACTACTTTTATAAAAAATCCGAGTTAGAAGTCTTATAAAATTAAACACAGAGGTATTACTCTGCGTTATATGTTAAAAAAACATGAGGTAATACCGTCACGTCAACAACATCGAGCAATGGACACAGACACAAAGATATGCCTTTTGAATACCTTCACTTGTCAAATTTAATGCGCCCTCCATCTGCGCTATCAATAGACCCATGTCGATATCACTCAATGTTGTCTTTATATGTTAAAATAACATGAAAAATGCGGTTGTCTAGCTTACTTTTTTGTGAAAAAGACTTACGTCGTACGTAAAGTAAAATTGTAGAGTTTTCACGGCACAAATTATTCCTGTTTTGAATTTGTCAGAGAGCTGGAATAACCTTGATTTTTTATAGGAATGAGAATACACACGATGAATAATTTATATTTTTGTGTGTAATCGAAACACCTTATGATATTAGAAACATCATTAAAATGTGTTTGTTAGCACGTAAACTTCCTGAGATAATACAATTGTAAATTCACATTAATTATAGACTCGCCCAAACGCTCAAAAACAAACGGCTACAGAACTGTGACGTCCCGTTTATGTATTTTGTATGTGAAGTTATTTTTCTGAGATGTTTTATTTACAACTTTACACATTGGAAAAATAAAATTAATTATATACAATTTTATAAAAAAATAAAATAAAAACTAAATACCTATTTACAAATTTAAATTTATTAATATTAATATTATTTAGTAATGTGAAGTTATGAATTTAGTTTGATTGCTATACGAAATATAGCGTTAATGAAAATTTAATCAATTTTTTTTTTATTATTTCGTACTTTAAAAATGGGCTGAAACTTTGAATGCTCATAAAATGAGTTATATTTATAGTACTTTTTTAGTTGGTTTAGTTGGT
The DNA here is from genome assembly GCA_905147285.1 of Hypena proboscidalis. NCBI lineage: Eukaryota > Metazoa > Arthropoda > Insecta > Lepidoptera > Erebidae > Hypena > Hypena proboscidalis. The sequence goes on from LR990130.1 coordinate 8,753,696, forward strand.
TAATTTTAACTGTATTTTGATAAGGTATCTTATATTTTACTATCTATGGATCAGTCACCATATGCCTATTCATAAAGCCCATCATAAAAGGCAAACGTCGGTGCAATAGATGGGTAACCGGTTTGACGACCGGATGGCGGAGTGGGTATATAGTGTACCTACTTGCGACGCCGAGGTCGCGGGTTCGATTCCCGCTTAACACAAATCTTTGTGTGCATGAACATTGATGTTTGTCTTAATCTGTGCGTTTCTATGTATAATAAGTATGTATTTACATAAGAAAAGTATATATGTATTAGTATCAGTTATTCTAGTACCCATAGTACAAGCTCTGCTTAGTATGGGACTAGATGGCGTTGTGTATAAGTTGTGAGATATTTATTTATTATTATTTATAATCCAGATTTCATCAACACAATATTGTTTAAGTAGTAGTGATAGGTATAAACAATTCTTACTATCTTCAAAAACAATGCATAAGCATTGAAAATAATAATTTTTTAGAGGTATAAAAGGTATAAACCTATAACTACAAAATATTAAGAATGAACTCCAAAACTTGCATCATAATAAAATCGTAATCATTATAGCAGTTAATTTTATATTAATAATCAAAAAACCGTGAACTGGTCCACTAATTTGGCACCCCTTGCGGTCGGCGCGGTGTGTGAACGCATTTGAATCTTATTCATAGACGGGGGTTGATTCACCCAACGATTTGATAATGTATTCACTTGATAAAGCGGAAGGTGGTACTTGGCAAGTGCCGCATTAAAAAACCAATTACACCGTGGCTAAATCGCCCCGTTCGCCGAGCATTTGTCAGACTCCCGGGGGATAAAAGACTATATTCCAAATTTAATTTCACGCAATTTAAAAAATAAGGGGGACAGTGACGTTATTTTTTATTGAGCTCTAGTTATGAAGTTTAAAATCATTTTAAGGGAGTGATCTTCAAGGGAGCCGTGTCGAATTAAGATGTGTATTTATTTGTTGCATATCAGAGTGATTTATTGAGCAGCGATAGCCGAGTGGGAGACCGTAGGACTGCGAAGTTAAAGGTCTCGGGTTCGAACCCACGGCACACACCTCTCGTCTTTTCGAAGATATGTGTGTATTTATCATATTAATTATCGCTCGCTAACGGTGAAGGTAAACATCGTGAGGAAACCTACATGCCTGAGAGTGCCTAAAAAGTGCTCGAGGGTGTGTGAAGTCTACCAATCCGCACTTGGCCAGCGTTGTGGACTATGGCCTAACCCTTCTCATCATGAGAAGAGGCCCGAGCCCAGCAGTGGGACATGTATTAAATACGGGGCAGCTATTATTTATATATTATAGAGTGATTTATTTGAGAATAATTTATGCAAACTTTTACTAACAAAATAAAATCCTTGCATTAGATGACTCCCCTTTTCATTTAATTCCATATTAAATCCTAAGTTAGGATCTTAGTTTTGGTTTATGAATAAACAATTCCGAAAAATAAAACAGTTATACATAGTTCAACTTTCTGCAAATATCTTCCAAATATGTATTTTTTTAGTGTATGTATCATATTATTGTATTTATTCATGTATGTAATAATTATATTACGTTATGTATTTTATAAAGCTTTGTATATCTTTGATAATTTTTATATATTTTATGTATGCTTTATGTATGGATTTGTACTCGTTTCTTCCAAATACATCACCACTTTCAGTTCCTTCTCTCGTATTGTACCTACTCTTGCTTTTCTCTGCACCACCCTAGGTTGACTGTAAGAGAGTGCCAGTAGGCATTAGTAAGTAACATGTGTATCAAGAAAAGCCTACAATTTTAAAAAGGTAGATTAAAAAAGAGAGACTAAAGGTAGAGCTTTAAATCAAAAACAATTAAAGTGTTCAAGAAATCAGTGCGCCACCTTAGCCCTACATGTCACAGGGCAAGGGGAGGGCAAAGGCGCTCTGACAAACAGCCGCCCTAATACAATAACGACGGAACAAACTACGCTATAAAATATCACCAGTGAATAAATCAGTTTTGTGAAGCTACCCTCACCTCCCGAACTATCGGAGATTTATAGTCATGGGATACAAGATAAAATAATAATTGACCGAATCTAAAAACAAAGCCAATATGGCCTGTAATTGATTGCTTAAATGGAAGTGGAAATAAATGGTTTTGTTTCATATTAAAGGCTACTTCTTTCGTAAATCACCGATTTTTTTTTTATAAGTATGCTTTTTAATTTTTTTTTTTATGTATTGCTTCATTTCCTTGCACCTTTGCTATGCCAGTGCAGGATAGTCGATATAAACTCTGTGACTAACAGTAGGTATTTCACAGTAATAAGTTCAGTAACTTACCAATAATACGACAATAATGCTCCAAATATATGACAACTTCATAGTTGATCTGCACCATCGCTCAAAGAAGCATCATGCGTGAATAGGTGGAAGCCGGAACGCAATCTCAGCATCGCTATTCTGGGCACCAACCGTGAAACAAAACGCGGTGCGGCACGACACGCGGCGCACTGATTGAGCCGCGACAAGTTAAACCATTTGAAACAATTTAATAGAGATCAAAAATTCAGAACCCCACAACGCCCGCACAAACTTTTGAAGTTTTTTCCCTCGCTAAAGGGATTATCGGTGAGCGGAAGCTTAGGGGGATATTTTATGGTTTTCGTGGACTTTCTTATATTTTCCTTAATATTGGCACTTGTTCTAAAATATATTTGGCGCAGTTATAAGCAATTTTAATAAAGATGAAAACTCAAAGCCAACAACAAAGACCTCTCTATAGCAAAATTTCCTTTAATTACTGCTAAAAAATGCATTACAAGCAAACTCTATCAAGCCTAGCTTGGCCTAGCTTGGCCTAGCTTGATTCACCCAAAGTTATTATAATTTTTAACGGGCTGTTTCTCAAATCGGTTCAAACAGAGGAGAACTGCCTCCTTTTTTTTAAAGTCGGTTAGAAAGTCGTATAAATAGTTCTTGTAGTTGGTGCTCATAAATTGTAATTGGATAAAAATGATCAGCACAGACTTCAAAAACTATTTATTCGACTTTTTTATTTTGAAGGCACTTTTTTTTAAAACGTTTTTTATGAAGGATTTTAGAACGACTAATTTACATTAAGTAAATACTATAACTTTATAGTCAAGTAAAAAACCGTTGAATATTAATACGATTTGCTAGTTGAGACAAATAAATTAAGGCAAACCAAATTCAATTAATAATAATCTTTTCACGAAGGAGTTCGACAAGTCTCGTAACTCAAGAAAATATTGTTTTCAATCTGAAGAGACATACGTTACTTTTATTGAAGGAATAACGTGAGCTTTAGGTTATTATGGTCCCTGATCGAGTTCACGTATCGACTCCACTTCTTTGCTCGAAGGCTATCAACGTAAATATCTGCAGATTTTTACTACCTCCATGGCACAGGGTTGTATGTCGTCCTGCCTAGGCAATATGGATCTAGTGCGTTCGACGTAGAGTTCAAATTGTTTGTAATGGTTTTGAATGGGACCTTGTCGCATTAGAGGATGGCGATATGCGATTGCGTTATGATAGGATCAGGGTTCATCGGAGCGCGGCCCGTGCAGAGGCGCTTCAACCAACTCCCATACACGTCAATGTTAATGTCAATTTAAATGCGGTTTTCTTTTTATAGAAAGAAAAGAAGAAAGATAAAAAAATTATTTGTATTTTCTTATATAACTTACACATGCAAAAACAGGTATTATAAAAAATTTAATAAATATGTAAGAAAACAGTGGCGGTTGCTCAGCTTTAATGCTGTGGAGTTTTGCATTTCTGCAAAACTTCCACAGCGCTGATTTTGAGCAACCACCACGGTATACTCTTTTATACTATGTTGTTGAACGCAAAAATAAAATAAGTATATTATTATACATGTTTTTTTTCGAATATTCAGATAAAACGACGCGTAAAAAGTCATAAAATTTTCATTTTATTTAAAAATATTGATTCATTAATCAGAGTAGGTAACATTGGTATTTAATGTATCTTTTTGTAAAATTTTGTATGGTGTATTAAAGTTAAATTGTTTCGTGTATCATAATAATATAATATATGAAAAGGGGCAAGACATGCACAAAAAGATAAAAACAAAACCGCTTTGTTATTGATAGGATTTACCTTATATTTATTTTGATCAGTCTCTGTACCTCTACTACAAGTTGTTGCAGACAACTCGTACGATCAAAGAGAAGATCTAAGAACGATATGAAGGTAATTTCGTTATTGTCTGACTTTCTCTATGTTTCGCTTTTATACCTAAATGACTGGATATATCTTGATAAAAATTGGATGTAGATGATAGTTGATAGTCATAGGTACATTTTAATAATTATTAACTCAGGTAAACACGAGTAGTTGTCTGGTGCACATTTATAATTTTTATCATGTTATTTAATTTTAAACACATTTTTTTCAACTGCCAGTTGTGTGTTTCAGTTAGGTGGTGAGATCAGGCCCTGAAATTACTAGCACATGAGGCATAACACCATAGTCCTTAGATGAAACGATGCATCTTTATTCTGCTTTTGTGGAATGTTGATGTCTTTGGGCTATAGTTATCACTAGAGACCGGATAATATGCATTTGCATATTTGCATATGCATTTGCATATTTAAGCGATTTTCAAGGCTAATAGCATATTTTTACTAATATCTAGTGATGATGCATATTATTGCTATAATTTACAGTAGGTAGGTATTTTTCGAGCGTAGCGCACTCGGCAGCCGCGCGTATTTTGTTTTGGTAGGTACTCAAAAAATGAAAGAGACAAATGATCGCGCCGCCGCGCGCTCGCCTACCGCGCTACTCCCACCTATTATGCATGTCATTATTACTTTGATTGTTGACACGCTCGTGCTCGGATAATTCACCTGCAGTTAAAAGTTTTTGTGTGTGTACAATGCCTCCCGAAAAAAAAAGTGTGTCTTCGTGGATAGTTTTCCATAAATGTATGCTGATTTTTTAATAAAAAATATAAAACTTAATAGTTTTTTTATTTTATCAAATAACAATAAATTAAAAAGATACATACATAATAAAGTAAAACATAAATAAGACAAGTATTTACTAACAAAATACTTAAATCTAAAGGAATAATATTTACAAAACAAAAAAAACTCATTTAATGTTGCATATTCTGTCAGTTTTCGTGCATATTTTAGGCATTTTTCATGCATATTTGCATGCATATTTCAAGCTTTTTAAGTTGCATATTATCCGGTCTCTAGTTATCACTTATCATCAGGTGGGCTATACGTCCGTTCGCTACATAGCTCGTTAAAAAAAACACAAGCCAAAATGAAGCATTCCTTTTTTTTCATTTAAATTGTATTTATTTTTATGGCCTAGTTTAACAGTGCGGCAGCGAAAACTAAAATAGAACCTAGCATAAATTGGTCTTTAATACAAAATACGCCTCTACATTCCTAGTTTTTGAAAACTTTTATCTAAACCTTTAAATTTGTCAGACTATTATAAATTTACATTCTCGCTAGTAAAAATTGCGAAAGCTAATAGTCGAGCTACAAAACAAGTTGTACAAGTTGGTCTGAGGATTATTTCAGAGCATAATGGAGCAGAACGGCATCTTCCCCAATCGGCTGATCCGATAAGCACAACCGACCGGAACGAGCGCCCCTGCCGCATCCATCGCACTATTGATTATCACTGAAAACTACATGCATTTCAATCGGATATAAAAAATGAATTTTATATTTTGTAGATATTTATGTGTCACGTACACAGGAAATGTACGGCAAGAAGTTTTTCTACCAACGAGGTAGAATATTCAAAATGTATTTATACTAGTGAGGAGCTTATTTAGGTATTCCTATTTTTATTTTAAGATACTGAGGCTTTGGATAGTTCTTATCCGACCCATAAAATATAATCTGAACAAATTAATAAGTGACAGAAATAACACTTTTATGTGAATTCAAATCATTTATTTTCATATGCCCCAGGAGGCGCTTGAACACGTCAAAATATTACAAACAAATGATATAAAAATAAATTATAAGTAAAACTAAATTATACTAATTACAATGATTTGAATAACCGAGACTTAGATTAATTTTAATCCTACAGTTTAGAATCAGATTAAAATCAAACTAAGTACCAGCTCCGATGGGTATTGCATTATGAGAAGAGCTGGTGAGAAACTCATATGCACCATCTATTCAAATGAAATGAATAAAATATAACAATTATCATACATATTGAAAGTCACATAAAAAGAGCAGCTCATTTCCAAATACTATTATCATTTATGTAGTCTAAAATACTGTAATAAGCTTTTTGAGATAATCAGATTTTAATATATTTCTTAAATTTACCTATCGATAATTCTACTGCGTCTATTGGAAGTTTATTATAGAAGTGTATACATTGACCTGGAAACGAGTTAGAGAGTTATATGCTTATCTTGTCAATAAGGTTTATCTAACTCCTGTAAAATTGGGTTTAGTATAGACAAGTTGCAGATATTAATCTAATGTGAAGAAAACTCAGATTTTATTTAACATCACTAGAGAAGATGTTGTCGTCACAAAAGGTAAAAAACTTAGTCCTTCCTTCTTTATGAGGTCGCCTAAAATAACAAGCTTAAAACTTTTTAAACCTATATTTTCAAGTTTTTGTTGAATAACAGGAACTTCTCAAATACTAGAAGGAAATAATAACAACCATCATACGATTAAATTGATATAATACAACACGATGAGTACCTACATAAACATCACGATTGCAACAAAACAATACTGTGAATTATATTGTTTATGAGTCGTCATTGTATCTAATATAAGTAATATTGTATTACTCGAGTCAGCAGCCTTTGCTCTCTGATTACACGCTTGCTACCGTGTTAAGTTTATATTAGTTTATATTTATGAATCCCGCATATAAAGCGAATTATTTCATAAAATTAACCAAATATCTAATAAAATCGAAACTTGGGCGGTTCTGGATGCTCTGCAACGATGTCGTATCGACTGGCGATACATCGAGGTGCTGAGATGCTTGTATGACACCGCCACCATGACCGTCCAGATCCAGGACCAGAAGACAAACTGTATAGAGCTGCGTCGGGGGGTGAGACAGGGGGATGTTATATCCCCGAAACTGTTCACCAACGCTCTCGAGGATGTCTTTAAGACTCTGGACTGGACTGGACGGGGTATAAACGTGAACGGTGAGTACATCTCGCACCTTCGGTTTGCCGATGATATCGTCATAGTTGCGGAGTCGCTGGAACAGCTGAGCGAAATGCTGCACGGCCTAGATGGAGCTTCACGACGTGTTGGTCTCGGCATGAATTTGGATAAAACCAAAATCATGCTTAATGAGCATGTTATGCCGAGACCAATATTTGTCGACGGATCGATGCTCGAAGTTGTTCAGGAATATATCTACCTAGGGCAGGTCATTAGGCTTGGTAGAAACAACTTCGAGCGAGAAGTCGACAGAAGGATCCGGTTGGGTTGGGCAGCATTTGGCAAACTTCGTCAAGTCTTCTCTTTGCCTTTACCGCAGTGCCTGAAGACGAAAGTCTACAACCAGTGCGTCCTACCTGTTATGACCTACGGTGCCGAGACGTGGACATTAACGGTTGCACTAGTCCACAAATTTAAAGTCGCGCAGCGGGCTATGGAGCGAGCTATGCTCGGAGTTTCTTTGAAGGATAAAATTCGTAATGAGGTCATTCGACAAAGAACCAAAGTAACCGACATAGCTCGCAAAATAAGCTCGCTGAAGTGGCAGTGGGCTGGTCACGTCTGCCGAAGGACCGACAGCCGCTGGAGCAAACGAGTCCTAGAATGGAGACCGCGACTCGGCAACCGTAAGGTAGGACGCCCCCCTGCCAGGTGGACTGACGACCTGAAAAAGGTCGCTGGAGGGGACTGGATGCAGAAGGCGCAGGACCGGGTGTTGTGGCGCAAATTGAGAGAGGCCTATGTCCAGCAGTGGACTGCGAAAGGCTAAATGATGAAAATGATGATCTAATAAACATTTTATGGTGGTAAAGAGGTAGACCTCTTATTTTTTACGTTTGACCACGATCCCACCTGATGGTAAGTAATGATATATAGTCTACGGTGGATCACGCTTACCTATGAGATACCCATTTACTCTTGCTTAAAAGAGATCGAAATATTACTCATGCGAAAACACAGACTCAGGCTGGGTGGCAGCTAGTAATAAGTTCTATGAAGAAAGCAACTTCAACCTCTTGCACCATTGTGTTCCGCTTTGGTGACGAGATTAGGCCGTGAAATTAATGGCAAATGATGAATATCATCGTGGTCGACAGATGTAGCAATGCATCGCTAGAGTGTAGAGAATTTATAAGGAAAATTAAGGTACCCTGGCAGTTTTCTTCAAAGGCATACCATAAGAACTTGAAAGAAATTCTCAAATAAATTAAAAACTACATTTATTAATTACACTCGTACTTAGCGTCAGTTTGATATTTTCTTCATTTATTCAAGCATTAATTGAAACCCTTGCAATGTTACAACATTTCAAGTTCTCATTTAACATGATTCATAACCGTTCAAGTAAAATAATCCATTAGATTAATTTTCAAGAACTACCCAGTTCGATTAAATTTCTTAGAAAGTCCGGTCCGAGTCTATAAGACGTTCATAATGACCTCCTTTGATACATTGCAATCCTTTTCAACGTCTTTGATACAGAAGTTCACCGTTTTCCGCTTGAACGGTGGTTGTTAAAGTCCGGAGGGGATTATATTTTTATAGCAGTGGTACAACATAAACACAATCATGATTAATCGGATCTGGACAAATGGCGGGTCATTTGTGCGAACGATGGGAGCCCGTGAATGTCCCGGTGACTATCTAAAGTATCGAGATAATAGGTGCAGGGGCTAGTCCACCCTGGGGCCAGTCGCCGGTCTCCACGGCCACTAAGGAATAATGTAAGTGTCCGGGGCGACATTTGCACCGAACTGCCGACGACCTCCGCCTCTTACTTATGCGGTTTTTAATATTTTTATTGTAATGGCTTCGGTCACTTCAGCACAGAAATGGCATGGATCCTTCTACTTACTTATTTTTTTTTATAAAAGTTAACTGTTGGAACTTAGGTTTTATCGAATACAACTATTATAATTATGATTGTAATAGATTTATATGAAGTATAAAATGTATAGATAAATGCTCTATGAAACACAAGGATACCTTCTTAAATATTTCGATGAAGTGTTTAAGAATCATTTTTCTGCTAACATAAAATGCTGCTAACATTTTTTCCGGTATTTTCTGTGAACATATTAAGCACTCAGCGTTCCATCCACATATCAATCAATACGATGTCATTCACATTCTGTATTAAAATGTAAGAAGTTTTATATAATAGCAGGTGCAATACGAAACTGGGCAACTTCAAAGTTTATTAACTAATTATTCCACAATCATATTTTCTGTTTTCAGAATAAGATAAATTTTAACTCTAGATAAAGATTCTCCTCTGTTTTCCTATTCTCGTGCACCATGAGGTGTAGGTTGTAGAAAAGCGTGTAAAAAACAGCTGCGCATCCCCGCGACACCCTCGCGGTCTGGTTATTGTTGGCGGCGGCGGTCAGCGCACTAAAGCTGCCCATAAAACACCCAACATCTCGCCAACGCCGATACATATCTACACTTATTGAAACTTTCCATTTCCTATATCAATAATTTATGTCCGTTATGACTAACTACCGTAATTCCTGTTAATATTTTTAGAAAACTTTTCTGAAAAAAAAGGAAAGTGACTCATTTTCAAAATGGTTTTTCTTTTAATCAAACGTAAATAGCTTATTTTAAGTGATACAACTCAATTAATTGAGACAAACGTTTTATGGGAAATATGATAGTATAATACAACCTAATATCTTTGGTGCTAAGCTAACATATGCTACAGCGGTGACATCAACAGAACAAGGAAGGAAATGGATTGAACCGATTACTCTAAGCGCCTGAAATAGTTTGTTCATAATAATACAAGCATTCCAATTTTTTCATTGTTCAGTTCACTTAATTAGAAATCAATTCGTTAAAGGCTTTTCATATAGATTATTAGTAATTACAAACTTCAAAGCAGCGTTTTGCACCTACAAACGACACAGACCTAACTAAAAAATGTACTAGAGAGGAAGTTATAGCACATATATTAATAAAAAGTCCGCTAGCACGTCTGGAGATAATATATGAGTTGAAATAATATCTGTCAGTGACCATTTATGGCAGAGTCCTGTTATTAAAATGTAGCGGAATGGAGGTTCGCGGGGCAGCCGGGGCAGGCGTCTCCTCGCCGGCTGCGACCACGACACCATCTGATTTATGAGCCCACCAGCAGTATTTTATTCGGCGGGCGCCTCAACAAAACTATAAGTTTCCGTTCGGCAGGCCAGGGGAGTAGCCAGTAAATATTGTCTCCGCTCGCTGCATCAATACAGACAGATATCTATATTTATTACGCTACTTTGTAAGATAATATAGTAATGGATTGGGATCATTTCGATTTTATTCTGTTGTATGGCGTTTGGACAATAAATGTGATGTCCATGATTGAGTAAATCTAGTTATGCGATATTTTATTAAGCGTATATGCAGACACGCTAGACCCGCAAACGGTCAGGACTATCGGCTGATAAAAAGTCTGTTATGCTCTAGGACCTTAGGGGCCTGTTTAACAGGTTCCTGATAAGTCTTTGGCAAGTCTATTCGGATTTGTTTCGAATATAAAATGTTAAATATGAATAGAGTTATCAGACAGTTAACCATTTACAACTTTGTCAGGCACTGATAAATCGCCCCTAAGTGTACAAGTACCCGTAAATCAGGGATATTCGCATCACTCCGTGTGTGAAGTGTGACAGCGACGGCAAACGAAGGCAATTTATCCGTCACTGCAGGTACGGGATCGGTTACGTATGCAAAAGACTACGTTCACCCTTTATGACACAGTTTGTGTTAAACTATGTATTTATTTTTAATATTTTGATAATACGGGACTCTTTTAAAATTAAAGTACGTCATCTTCTTCAATGTGAAACGACAGCAGAGTCATTGAAAGCTTAATATCTTCTGTGTAAATATTATATATATATTATTTTAATGTATGTATAAGTATATTTGTTACCATATTTATGTATTTGAATTGTTGATAATAATATAACATTATTCTATGTATGTATTCACATTTTCAGCACATTATTTTAATTTATTTATGCACCTACCATTGTTCTCTCTGCATCACCTTAAGGTTGACTGGTAGAAAATGCCTATGGCATTAAGCCGTTGTACTAATTTTTAAGTGCAAAAAGTTGTAAAATAAAAAATAAAAAAATAACTGTTCTAGAAGATATACTTTTTATAATATGCGTATTTTTCACAAACATTCTAAATTCACAAAAAATGCATCGCAATTTCGGATATGACTAATACAGTATGCCTCTATTACTGGCTTTTTACAGGGCTTTAATCTCAACAACAAACCTAACCAGAATAGAGTAGTATAAATAAAATTCTATTTTACGGGGGTAAAAAAAAAATCTTAGGCTTTAAATCGCTGACAAATTTAGATAATCTAATCAGTAAGCATAGTAAATTTATTTTGCAGCAATTAGACAGGCATTTTACGGTGGATTGATAGCTCTACCGAACAATACCGAAGAGAACATTCGAGATCGTCCGTAAGAACTCTGATAAGTATGACAATATTTTTGTGGAGTAAATAATGAAACAACAAACACTTTATATTGCTTTGTCATTTAGTTATAAATATTGTCAGCAAATAAATGCAAATACATTCATTGCAATATTATTTCTTCAGACTTGCAAAATAATTATTTCTTATTTAGGTAAGTATGTCTCACAGGGCATTCACCTCGGTCACATTGGATGTACATTTTTTTTAATACGCTTTCATTGTGTTGATTTTTATGAAATTTACTTAAAGGCACGTAGTATAAAAACAAGGAAGCAAATTTTAGCCTATTTTAAATTTTAGATAGATTTAAAACGTTTAACACACGTTTTGGATGACAAAAGCTACATTCGTTTGGTACCATAGAGCAAAAAGCTCATGAAATAGAGGTATTGGAGTGTCGGAAATCCTGTTAATTAAATTACTTTTATAATAATAAATCATTATGTAACTTTGTCTGTATGTTACAGGCTAAACCACTATACCAATCTTGATGGAAATGAACGTGTGGATAGTTAAAGACCTTAGCTATAGTTAAGCTTTTTTTAGATGTACCACGCGGGCAGAACCTTTTAACCTCTATATCACAACTTCTTACAATCAAACTTTTTAATGTATGAAATGGCTTTCATTCGGTCAGTCTATTTTCTATTGAATTTTAAATATACTATATCATTATAAATGCAAATATTTGTAAAGAAGAGTGTTTGGATGTTTGTTAATCTTTGTTAATCTTTCACGCAAAAACTACCAGTAACATTTTGATGAAATTTTGCATTTCGAGCTTTTAATCTGGATTAATAATTATATAGTTATATAGGCTACTTTAAATCGATGTAACACGCGGTCGGAGCCGCGGGCGGAAGATATATTAACGCAAGCGCTAGTACTATCATAAGTGTTAGATCAATGTATAAGACCAGCAATGCTAATTGGATAATATAACTAATCTAACTAATCCAATCAGATTATTCCGGTTTAGAGACCGGTAATGTCTGATTCAAGCGACTGGCTCCACAGCAATACAATCCCTTTATTGGATGTTAAGAAAATCATACTTAGTTAGATGAACAGTAGTTGCATGTCACAGTAAACAGGCGTGGAAGGTGGCGGGCGCCAGGCGTTGAGCCATCGCGACCGGAGCTAATCCAATCAGATAATTGGACTTAGCGATATTCATTGACCGGTAATGACTGATTCAAGTGACTGGCTTCACAGCAATAGTCGCTTTATTGTCTCTTTATGGCTACTATTTTGTCTTTATAGTTTAAATGTTGCTGTCATTAAAACTTACAAAGATCTATTTCCTTCTGGTAAAAATAATCTACTTTATTATGCTGTAATCCAATGCAATTGCCATACCCTTTTTCTTATTTTAAAGAGAAAGTTAGTACTAATAAGAAGTAATAAATAAACCGCACTTACAAATTTGCAATTTGTGAGAACATAATTAAAATTCAAAATTAGATAAATTAGAGATATCAAGGTTGTCCTGTCAATCAGTGACAGTGCGAGGATCATGGCTGCCGGGGCGGGGGGCGGAGCTGACTGACGTTGACGACTCATTAGCACGAGGACTGTCCTGCCCACGGCCCCGGGCGCTTCATCACGTCAGACGTGACTGATCCTCGTCGTTAGGAAGTCAAGCAGACTTCCCATTACATTACGTATAAATTGTCACAATTAGATGGAGTATTATGTTTATGAAATTCAAGGGTCTTATGTCTCCAAATACGATATCGATTTAAAGTAGCGCCTGTCTTTTCTAAGGCCTGCAAGTACCTATCATCCGACGACCGGGTGGCGCTGTGGGTAGTGTACAGTCGGCCAATGAGTTGGGTATGCAGGGCAAAAACTTTTACGCCATAGTAAAAACTCACTGCAATAGATATGCAAGTTTGTATTTCATATTTAATAAGTGTAATATACCCACTATTTAGATATATAACTCACTTATCCATAACTGGTGTCGTAAGTCTTTACTATGACTTAGAAGTTTTTGCCCTGCATACCCACTCATTGGCCGACTGTACCTACCTGCGACGCCGAGATCGCGGGTTCGATTCCCGCTTAAGACAAATCTTTGTGTGCATAAACATGGGAAGTTTGTCTTAGTCTGGGTGCTTCTATGTATAATAAGAATGTATTTACAAAAGAAAAGTATATTTGTATCAGTTATTCTAGTACCTATAGTACAAGTTCTGCTTAGTTTGGGACTAGATAGAAGAAGTATATCTGTATCAGTTATTGATAAAGGACTAGATAGCGTTGTGTGTAAGTTTTGAGATATTTATTTATCCTTTTAAGATCGGCGTGGCGCAGCAATGTGGCTGCAAAAGTTTTATTGGCATTAACAGTTACTTTCGCATTTTCAATATAACGACAGCAACAACAGTTTACAAAATCAGAACCCTTCATTTATCAATCAGCTAATACCCAAAATTGAGTTATCAAAGTTAATGACAATTAAATGATCGTGATTGGGTGACGTTAATTTGATCGCTACACGCATAGTTCTGTCGATCCCGCCGAGGGTCATTAGGACTCAATTGTTTTGCGTTTTGGGCCGCCATGCCGGGATTTTGCTCGATCAAGCTTGGTACGATTACCGCGTGGAGGTGTGCTTTCGTCGTAAATGTGTATACTGTACAGACGGTCCACTCTTTCAATCATTCAAAAGGTCCAAACCATTTGGCAAACTTTCTAACTCCTTCTCAAGCTAAATTAACTCCACGTTATGGATATGGGTCGATTTCCCAAACGACTTTTTGTTCTGTCCTCGTTGAAATTCGTATTTGAAAAGAATAATATTGTATTAAATTGATTTTTATAGTATTATATAGGTAGATATAGGGTGGAGGCAAAAATATTAATGGGCTAGGATGAAATTTAAGGGTAGAAAAAAATTCCTAAAGTCCAAATTTTCGCTTGTCGGTGCTGTCCCAGTACTTTTTTTACAAACAAAATGGCTTAGAAATTAATGAATATTAGTAAATTAAGGTTACAACCTACCCTATTTCGTAGGATATTAGTTTCATCATTGATAAATAGCATATTCTATTATTTAACTAACCATATTTATTAATGAGAGGCACAAACGTACTTGTCCCAGGAATTCTTGGCTTTTCGGTGCCAAAAAGTAATTTAGATATAACTTCACATAGGCAAGTCCGACAGTGTCCCCTCCCTGATTATTATTTCATGTTAGTACTGCCCTAATGCGCAGTGAAGACGGACGCTTTCTACATCGCTGCATTTACCCGCAAAAAACGTAAGTACACCATGAAAATTGCTAGGCGACAAATATTTTATCTTATCGGAGAATGATTTTTTATATTGTTATATGTTGTTATTTTATATTTGTTTGATCCATACAGAGAAAGTAACTGAATTAGCTTTATTGGCTGTAGTTCAATTTGTCCTAGTTATTATAGTTCATTAAAAATTTTAAAAAAAGTGTGCAATTTATCTCGTCGCTGTACCGCTATCGGTGGAATCGGTGGTCATTTTACCCACCGATACGACAATTTTCCACCTGATCGGTGAAAAAACATTATCGGTGTATAATTTATCTGCTCAGTGTATTATTTTTTTGTGTATTAACAGTTTTAAGACATCGGTGGATTTCTTAATCGTATCGGTGGATCATTTTATCGAGTCGGTGGGTCGGTTCATCACATCGGTGGACCCTGTGTCATTTATTTTGCTTCTAAAACATTTTATTGATATCAGTAATTTCGTTAGGTATAGAAAATATGAGTTTTCGAAAGTTGCGATTTTTACAATACCGAACGCACTGTGTCGATAGTGAAATTGTACGATGTTAAATACCTTTGTTTGTTTGTACCCAGAAAAATTCAAATTTTCTAGACCGATTTTGGTGTGGGCATAGTTAAAGTAGATTGCGTAATTTTCATAGCCAGAACGCCTGCTGCAAAAATATACGCAAATTTAAAATAGATGCAAAATATTGTCTACATTAAACATAGTATTAAAAAAAAGACATTTTATAATCGAATTAGGGACAAACAGTAAATTTTGAAGACCGATATACTATTGCATCTATAAAGCATCGATGGCAAAAGCATCGCACAATTGAACTTTTGACACATTGTGTTCGGTACTCTCGATCTTAAATAATTATTTTATTTAGCTTTAAGTATTTGTTGTTATAGCGGCAATAATTATACATCATCTGTGAAAATTTCAACGTCCTCGCTATCACGGTTCTTGAGATACATCCTGGAGACAGACGGACGTTCGGACGGACGGACGGACAGCGAAGTTTCCGTAAAAGGGTTCCATTTCCTTTGGCTTAGGAACCCTAAAAACATAAAAATTTTCATAAGCTTTCAAATAAGGTATAAAACTCTGATGTAACTGGAATATAACAAAGTTATTGACGAAACAATGGTGCAAAGTCGGTCAGATTTACCATATCGGTGGATAAGCACACCTTTTCGGTGTTCAAGCAATTCATATCGGTGTACAGAAAACTAATCGGTGGTCAGCTTATCGTATCGGTGACAACCCAAATTCAAACTCAAATTTCTCTTCAGTCTTAAATGATACGATCATGACGTGCGTAAAATTGGGGACATTTAGTATCATATAGATTACAATAAATCTAAAAAATATCCAAAAAAGCTATAAATAAAAAAGTTCACCGATAAGGTACAAAAAACACCACTTGTTGAAATTGACCCATATATATTACAAAAGAGACATCAATCTATTAATTTGCCTTATCGGTGCACTGCATAAAGACATGAGCTTATTTTTGTCGATCCGATGCCTCATTTTAATCAGTCATTGATATCACAAAAACACTTTTATAAATGTTTGTATAGCGAGCCCAAAGACATTTTAGTTTTAAATCTGAAAAAAGCCAAGAAGAGTATTATGACGACTAGTACCACATAATTATCATATTTCTCTTCAGAAAAATATTTTATTTTATTTCTTTAATGGTTTTACTCAGTGTGATAATATTTTAAACTAACATCAAATCACGTATCTGTTTGCCTGTTACGCTTTCACACCTAAACGGCTGAACTAATTTTGATAAAATATGGTATTGAGGTAGATAGGGCTTTAGGGCACGACATAGGCTACTTTTTATCGACTTAGAATGCGAATGTCATCTTGTATGAATAAATCCACAAACATCACGGATGAACCTTCCGTACCAAAGTGAGTTGTGCCCTCGCCCTAGGTCTGACCGCACGCTGATTGAACCCTTGTTTCGTGATCATTTATCACTCAGTCGATTTGTTTAAACGTTCCACTGAACATGCACTTCTGTGTTCAGGTGTTGTTCCCAAATTACAGATTTATCTATATACTGCCTGTATGGGAAGATGATGGCAATACAATTGTTTATAGTGAATATTAAACAGGCCGACGACATAGCCACATTTATTGAAACCACAGTTTCTAGATATGGTCTTTGTACATTTCTACCATCTAATGATTTTCACGAATAGTAATACTTAATCTCAGTAATCCTTGGCCTTAAGGGTATGGTGGAGTTGTCAGCGCGTCTAACTGAAACAATTCGTTCTCGAAATGCTCGCTTATATTTCGGCCTGCTACTCAATATCGCAATACAACGCGGTAATGCTGACAGTATTTTGGGCACTTAATAAGTCACTGTCAGTAGTTTTTCCTTGCCCAGAAGACCTCGCTTTCTGACTTTACACTTTGACATTAAGTTTAGATTAAGTTGCATAGTATAATTATACTAGCGACCCGCCCCGGCTTCGCACGGGTACAATGCTGATACTAAATACACTACAGAAAAACTGTGAACGTTGTATATAAACACAGCGGCCCGCTCCGGATTCGCACGGGTATAAGGCACGCATATAATAATAATATATTATAGCCTATGTCACTCACTGAAAAAATGATTAAAATCGATCCAGTAGTTTTGATTTATTCATTACTACCCGTGGCCCGCACGCGTTAAATTAGGAGTAAAACAATTCCCCTTTCCCTATACCATGAACATTTCCTGCTATCTTTGGAATATTCATACACAACATTTTTACTTATTTACTTTTTACATTTCTCAGCTCTATTTTTATCCCGAAGCTGACTGAGTCGAGCCTCACGCTCTATTGACGATTCTCTGTCCCTCTGAACAGGCTCGCTCCCGCGCCGCCCCGACCGGCCGATACCGCCGCAAACTCTACGTCCCGCAATTTTTAAATCTGTAATATCTTCGAAAATATTCATTTAAATCACATGCTGTAAAGGGCAATTTTGATCTACATGAAATGCACAACGTATCTAATGTATTTAATTGGATAAGTAATTATACTGTATCGTTTAAAATAGCTTGGTAAATAACCCATATTTTTTTTGTAATATGTAAAAGATAAAAATGGTTACTGTGGGTTATCTTTAGGAGATAAACATATGCTGTCGCGGACTTTTTTATTCATCTTTTCAAGATATACAATTACGTAGTACATAAATTGCAATGTAAGCGCAGAAAAATATGTTTGTTACGACATCACATTACAAATCTTTAAATTTCTCGGCTTTTCTCTACTATAATATGCATGTATTATACATAAAAACCTTCCTCTTGAATCACTCTATTCATTAAAAAAACCGCATCAAAATCCGTTGCGTAGTTTTAAAGATTTAAGCGCACATAGGGATATAGGGACGGAAAAGGCGACTTTGTTTTATACTATGTAGTGATACATAAAAACCTTCCTCTTGAATCACTCTATTCATTAAAAAAAACCACATCAAAATCCGTTGCGTAGTTTTAAAGATTTAAGCGCACATAGGGACAGAAAAGGTGACTTTGTTTTATACTATGTAGTGTAGTACACGCAGGCGAAGTCGCGGACGGAAGCTCGTATGATGTATTAAATGTATACATTCTTTGATTAGTCCACGTTACATTACATTATAAACAAGTATCGTCACACGGTACACAATACGGATAAGCCGTGTCGTGGCCGGTGTCGGGTTCTTTAAAACAATATGTCGGCATGATCGTGTTGCAAGGCACAAGGTAATGGTTTCATAATACTGCATGTATTGACACCTTTGGAATCCCAAATCCGTGTTAGGTATTTACAATATTATTATAACACTAGCTGTTGTCCGCTCCTTCGTCCGTGTGGCATTAGATATTTCCTTACTAATTCCTATAAAATTGAGTATACTTATACTTTAAGCCCGAAATTTACCTCCGGGTAGTGGTATTTCCAAAAAAACTATCACACAGCTAATTTACGACCGGATGGCGGAGTGAGTAGTGTACTTGCCTGCGACGCCGAGGTCGTGGGTTCGATTCCCACTTAAGACAAATCTTTGTGTGCATGAACATGGGGGTTTGTCTTAGTCTGTGTGTTTCTATGTATAAAATGTATGTATTTACAAAAAGAAAAGTATATATGTATTAGTATCAGTTATTCTAGTACCCATATTACAAGCTCTGCTTCGCTTGGGACTAGATGGCGTTTTGTGTGAGTTGTGAAATATTTATTTTATTTATTTACGCCATTAAAGGAAAGCAAATACCAGTTTTAAGTGAGACCTCCAGCTACACAACTGTGAAAACCGCATCCAATTCCATGCAGAACTTTTGCCGTGATGCGTGTACAAACATACAGACAAACAGACTGATAGACGGACTAAATATCTTTAAAAAAAAAGTTTTAGGTTCTCCTGCTGTAATAACGACCCTTCGTACTTATCTAAAATATCTTTAATGTACAGATATGGCAAATTTATAGTTTTATTACATGTATAGAAGATAAAGTGAAGTAACAGTGGGCTGGTCACGTCTGCCGAAGGACCGACAGCCGTTGCAGCAAACGAGTCCCAGAATGGAGACCGCGACTCGGCAACCGTAAGGAGTGGAGCATACGCTGGAGGGGACTGGATGCGGAAGGCGCAAGACCGGCATGGCTATTCTGTAAAGATGACTAATTTCCAGTCGATTTCGAAAGCAATTAATAATTTCGTTTGAAACCGGTTCATCTCGGATTTAGTGCATCCTTATTTCCATACACATACGGTTGATAACTGCTTGGCAAAAAAATTGACAGTTTGCCAGTTACTATCCTCTTGCAGGTTTGACAGCTTTACAGGCAAGTAACGCAATTTCTTATGTCAAAATCGGAAACTGGTCATGGAGCAGTTTCTTAGTAATTTCTTGTACTTTGGCGAGATAAAATAATGATATTTAAAAGGTTTTTTTACTTCAGATTAACGTTATACATCAAATCAATAACTGTTTAATACTATGTATGTCATAAAATACTAATTAAATACGTAATGCAATAGAATTTAGGTCATATTATTTTTAGTCATATATCTCGAGATTTTTCATACGAAAACTTATAAATACGACAAGTAGTAGCACGAATTATGGCAGTCTGGGATATAAAAAGCACTTAATGAAAATAATGTATCTTCAAAATATTGAAACAATAATATTATGTAGCTAAGTTGTAGGCTTCCTCTTTCTCGCCAAACTAAACAAATTTTAATGAATTCTGGCACACGGGTAAGTGCTTTTTATCGACGTAGTTCAAATCTACTTACATACTTTAATAAAAAACGAAAAACCTGATTCATTCCATTTCAAGGATGGTGGAGACCTTTGCCCAACAATGGGACAATACAGGTTATGCACCAGATAATGTAACTACTTACATTCTGTATTCACGATTATTATTATTTATTTGGAGTTTACATTTATAATTTCTTATGTACGTAACGTAGTGTCTATGTCTATGATAATTTTATGTGAGAGAAATAAGAATATATTAAAGAAAAATCAGAAGTTTTGAAAAATTTTATTATTTCACAGAATTTCAGTAACATTTATTTTCTTCTAATGTTCGCTAGGCTTGCACTGATGAAACTTAAGTCTAAAAAATGTTTAGCTCTGAAATCAACCGCCGCTATCATCTTATCATAATACTATTATAATATAGGTGTGCTATATTCGTATATTGCACCTGAAAGACAAAAAACATTACACACAAGTGAGAGATATGTGATTTCATCGTGTCACGGAGGACTAAGTAGAAATTATAACGCATACTCACTGTTTCTAGTACATAGCAGTAGCAAAGAGTTAAAATCACATTTATATATCGTTTTTATAGTTGTCTTAAAATATTATCTCGATCTTTGATATTTTTTTTGTATTGAGGATAACTTTTTTTTCCATTACATCGCGTTCCATTCTTATTTTATTTAATTTTAAGCACTCGTTTTACACTAAAGAGAAAATCTCTCCGAAAATACCTCTTACCATAATGACTTATATTGTGTTTGTTGTTATAATGTGTTCAGTTTTCTTTTGATATAATCAGTTATATAATTTGAATTTTATTGTTTGAATTTGTTACTTTCTTAATTCAGTTCAAAGCTATTTATATGCTTTTTGTTGTAATGAAACGCTCCAATTTTTTTTGGTAAAAGACATTAGATGCCACAGAGTAAAAATACATTTTAGTAGGTGTCAACAAGAAGGTTTTATCAATACAAATAATACTAATAAAAATAAATAAAACTAACATCATAAGTATATTTGCCACTGAAAGATAAGGTCAACTACGTGATATAAAATTCTAGAATAATGGATAAGTATAATATAATTTCACTAGGGTAAAACATTAAAATGAAATAAAATTGGTACTTACTAATAAAATATGAATAATTGCACAAACAACAAACTGAACTAGCTAATTACACCTAAAGGCACTTTAATTAATATTTAACAATGATTTTTTATTTGTTTTTTGGACCTAAATAAATATTTTTATTTTCAATTTACTAGGTAATGCAGCAAAAAGGAAAACAATTTTCTACGTACTCTAAATGTAAAGAATTGTCCGCCAGTTTTGACGTTCAATTTTTCTTTTGCTCATGCACGCTTTTTTAATTTTTTTTTTGTCTCAATTCCAGATAGACAATAAAATAATAGACAAATTTAGTGTTTTTTGTTTTATTTTATTACGTGTGAACGAAGCATACATTTGAGGAGAGTAATGTGATTGCGTTATGTCAAAAATGCGTGTTTTGACAGTAACTATTACTATTTGACAGTAACTATTACTTAAGAAACCAGAAATTATATCTGTTTGACAGGAATAATTACTTTTTGACAGAAACTATTGCAAAAGAAATCACAGTCATCTTTAGGGAATAAGTCTACGGGTGTTGTGGCGCAATTGGGAGAGACCTATGTCCAGCAGTGGACTATGAGCGGCTGGAGAATTGTTAACAGTATAATTGTTTCAATTTCGATACTTAACGTTAAGAACATTTTTCAAATATAAGACAACGGGTCTAAATACAAACATATTATGCGGCTGAATGATGATAGAAGATAACATCACGCCTATTTTACCAATAGGCGTGATATCTTCTGAAGGTGGTGTGGCATAGATGTATAACACCCACATTTCATCTGATATGTCAGGTCCCATGTGGTAAAGGGGGGGTGAGCCTATCGATTAAGTCCGTACTGTTATTGTCAATTTCCTGACGGAAAAATCCGAAATAACAGATTTTCTAAACCGGAAATCAAACCCGAGACTTCGCGGTAAGTGGCCGTATCTATAGGCTAATCTTAATACAACATTCATGAGGTTCTTATAAATGATTTTTCGAGAAAAATTTAAAGGATCAAGAAAAGCTGTCTACAGCGATAGGTGAATGTTTTCTTTTAACAAAGTCACGTCAAAAGATAAATGAAATTGACGTCTGAATGTCAATTTATAGCTCTACAATTCTACATCATTGTCGAATCGAAATATCAAGAGGGACTGTATGTAGCAAACGATCACATTTTGCCTTTTCGGGATATTATACAGTAATTGTGTAATAATTGATAACGATGTTATGTCCCAACAAGACAAGAGGAGGATTAGCGCCACACTTTCACAACACGGCCAGGGCCGCGCTGGCGGAAGGCAAGCCACGAAAATGTCACGTCAGCTAAAATCACAATGACCGGAGACTGGGGCAGTATTGTAGGCACTCCATTTGTACAGGCTGATCATAAATCAATAGCAATATTTTAATTATTCAACCACATCCGTGATAATATAGATATTTGGTCAGAATCTGGTCTTCTCCAACTATTAACGGTAAAAGATTTGTATAGTGACCGTAGGTTGAATACCTAATACGCTTCAGAGGCCAAGTTTCACAGGTCCCTGATAAATACTTGATAAGCCTATTAGGAACTATTAAACAAATAAAATTACATTTTTGTACAAAGTTGATAGTTAACAACCTAAAATTCTAAACTTTATCAGTAACTGGTGAAACACGCTGATTTCATATTCCATAAATGAAATGACACGAAATTTAAATTTCTATCAATTTAATATCGACCATATTTATATGAGATTAAGGCTGGACTAAATTTTCAAAACCGAGAGTTGCCCTTACAAAATCGCATGACAGAGCTACATAATATCTATAAATTCCATTCCAAAGGGAGCTTACTAAATTACCACCATGTTTTTAGTCTTTATAAAAGAAGTATAAATGTATTTGAATACCTATTTATATTGAACATGTCTAAATAAACAGCCTGTATGGCATACCGTGAGCACGTGTAATTTATTCATCCATGTTCTAGAAGTATAACACGTGACGTTAGTAGACGATGTACAGAGCAAAAGATTTGTAATTTACCAGTTATTTGAGCAACAAGAGAACAAAGTACGTATTTACTTAGAGTGCTAATTTTGAGTCCCAAAAAAACTAAAGATTCTAACCTAGAAGATACTAGGGTAGGATCATAGTTGGTAGGATCTTAGAATCTTGGCAGGTCGAGGTTAGATTCTTGAGCGTAGTGAGGATTCAAAAGCACCAGATGTAAATTACTTTGATCTCGTGTCGCTCATACAACTTTTCAGCTCAGCAGTCTGAAAATAATTCTAAGAAACAAAGGATAAGGTGAAAATAAAACTTAATTCAGCATCCAGTCACAGTCAGTTTTTAACTCCTTCGGGGTTAGTATAATTTCGTCATCACTAGTGTTACGTAACTAGTACAACGTACGTAAACTAGTGTTTACGTTAACAAACAATAAAAAGTTTTAAAACAAACTGTCGAAATTCTTCTTTTTAACACGCTTATATTAGCTTCACCTGTATATATGTATGTATGTATGTATGTATGTATGTAACCGACTCCTTTGGACTCGATTTTGACCCACTTTAAACAGACAGATTTTATTCAAATTTTGCACACCTGTCAAAGATCGATGACAATGCAATAATTCGATAAAAAAAAAATAAAAAACGTAAAAAAAAAAAAAAAAAAAATTCAAAAAAACGCTCTTATAAATAAACCAAACTAAAAAGTAGAAAATAAATAATAGTTTAAAAAAACTAAAAAACACGCTTTTAAAGTACTTCTAACTAAAAAGTGAAAAATAATTCCTAATATAAGCTAACCCACAACACCGGCGCATTTGAAAACGGTGAGGCTACCGCTTGAACCACTACGCCAACCGTGCACTTCATACATATTTGTTATATTTATAAATAAATACATCAAATATTTCAGTATTTGTACGTTTTTCAAAATATTAATTGATTTTTTTTAGCAAATAATACCTTAGATACATACTATATACAAGTTTCTGTACGTCGTTTTAAATCTCTGTTAATGTCTACCAAAGAGAGTAGGATCTACGAGGAAAATCGAATGTAATGATTGAATAATTTTCTATCGCTTTCTTTTTATTACCGTAGTGAAGAGACAGAGATAATAGAACCAACGTATTTCACATTTTCGCTAAGCTTGTGTTAGCACGCTGAAATTACATCATAACTTTCCAATTCCGTAGTAATTTTTCGTCACGCTCAAAGCAAAATAGAGTTTTGCTCATTGATTGCACAAAAAAGAAAGCATTTTCCAGCTGCTGAGGTTAATATTTTCAAGTTATTTACCCGACGAGTTTTTTTCTAAAACGGCCAAACTTTTACTTTAACTACTGTGCCATGAAATATACAGGGTTGTATTAAATTTTTCTATTACTGACTGCCTCGATGGTCCAGCGGTTAGAGTATTCTCACTGTGGTCTCGAGTTTGATGCCCGAGTCAAAAAAAGTGTTATTTGGGCCTTTTCCGTTCCGAAATGCTCAATAGCAGCACGGAGTTGGTTTTGTGCTCAGTAGAAGGCAATAGGCTCTATCACATGAGAACTAAACATAACAGGTGAAATATGGGTATTATACAACTCTGCCACAACCTTTTGGGTAGTATAGGTATAATATAATATATTTTATTTAACTAAAGATACATTGTATCTGCCTATTTATTTTAAGAGACAGATTGCTAAATTATTAGCATACAATTTACTTCACACAGACACAGGTACTAATACAGTACTCAAGCACATACCGCTAGGTTCCAACACCACTGTACCTATCAACACAGGTACTGATATGGTATCAAACCATAGTTTAGGTGGTAAGGTGATTAGATGTAATGTGGATACATCAAATAATTTAAACTAGGATCTAGGACAAAGGATAGGCATACCAGTAATATTAGGTTGTTCCACCAAAATATACAGGGTGTCTCCGGCAAAGAACTTGAATTAGATTTATTTTTAGAAGAATATAAGGTACAGGTTTTGTGTGTCACCGAACATTGGTTAAGGAATCATAAGTCATTGATTATTAATGACAACTTTTCAGTTATGAGTGCATTCATAAGAAAAAAGGCCATACATGGTGGATCACTGATAGTTGTAAATAAAACATTGAAATGTAAGGAACGAAAAGACATAGTGAATTTATCTATTGAACGCACTGCTGAACTGTCTTGTATTGAGTTAAAGCAATATATTATAGTATGTGTATATAGACCTCCACAGAGTGATATTAACCTATTTGAGACAGTTATGGAAGATGTTTTAAGGCGTTTGAGTACTGGTAATAGGAATTTAGTTGTATGCGGCGATTTTAATGTGGATCTACTTCAGCAGTCATCTAGTTCCACTAGGCTTTTTAGTTTATTTAGGTCATTTAACTTAGAGCACATATTCTTTGAACCAACCAGAATTACATCACATTCTGCAACATGTCTGGATAATGTATTTAGCAACTGTAGATATCTGAGTAAAGCAATATTCAGTCACTTAAGATCTGACCACTGTGGGCAAATGGTCGTTTATCCCATGGATGAGCTGGTTAAAGCAAAGAAAATCACTTGTAGGCCGATGACTTCTAATCGTCTCAAATGCTTTAACGAGAATATTGCAGCCAAGGTTACCAACTTAGATATCAATGAGGATAATCCGGATGTCCTATACGGGAATTTATTTAACTTAATTAAACTAGAATACGATTTAATTTTTAAAGAGAAAACTTTTACTAAGAATGTGAATAGTAGATTCTGTGACTGGGCAACTCCTGGAATTTACAAAAGTAGAGCTAAGATGTATGATCTATATGGAATGAAACAGTATAATTTTGATCCTATTTTTATACAACATGTTAGAAATTATTCTAAAATATTTAAACAAGTTTGCTTGGTAGCTAAATCAATTTATTTAAGTAACAAAATTAAACAGTCTGATAATAAAATAAAAGCAACTTGGACTGTAATAAATACTGAAACAGGACGGTCCAAACCGCGAGATGATTGTTTTGAATTAGTGGTTAATAACAATATTATTAAAGATAATCTGGGTTTGGCTGAAACATTTAATAATTACTTTGCAAAAATACCAGTTGAGACTACCAGTTTCTTGGATTCATGCTCAGTCACAGCTGAATCCTTGGCTAGGGGCAGCGTGAAAGAGTGTGATGTCATTTTCAAATTCCAATTTATAAGCCCAAGTGAGGTGGTGAAAACCTTCAAGTCGCTCAATTCAAAGAAAATAACCGACTTGTGGGGCATTTCTGTCAAGATATTGCAAAATATAATTATTGAAATAGCACCACAATTAGCTGTAATATTTAATCAATGTGTAGATAAAGGCATATTTCCTAATTTGATGAAACATAGTAAGTTAATACCATTATTCAAGAGTGGGTCTAAGAGTGACCCTAGCAATTTTAGACCCATCTCAATCTTGCCAGCAGTTAGTAAAGTCTTTGAAAAGCTTATTTTGCAGCAGTTAGAAAGCCATTTTAATATTAATAATTTATTTCACAAAGAGCAGTATGGTTTCACAAAGGGTCGCTCAACCATAGATGCAGGTTCTACACTTATAAAACATATATTTAATGCCTGGGAAAACGCGCAAGATGCAATTGGCGTTTTCTGTGACTTATCCAAAGCATTCGACTGCGTTGAACATCAAACGCTTTTGCGAAAACTCAGGCACTATGGAGTCAGGGATATTGCACTTGATCTGGTTGCCTCTTACCTTGGTGACAGAGTTCAACGAGTTGATATAAATGGAATTAGGTCCTCCGGATTACCTGTCTCAATGGGTGTGCCACAGGGCTCAATTCTCGGTCCGTTTTTCTTTTTAGTGTACATTAACGATTTACCATTCTATGTGCAAAATTTTTGTGATATAGTACTTTTTGCAGATGATACTTCGCTTATTTTTAAAGTTAATCGTAATCAGGATAGTATTGATGATATTAATAGGTCACTTGCACTAGTCCAAGACTGGTTTACTAGCAACAATTTATTATTGAACTCGAATAAAACTAAATGTATAAAGTTCACTTTGCCTAATGTCAAGAAACAGAACATGAGTATAATACTAAATAACGAAATTATTAGTCTTGTAGAATCAACTATGTTTTTAGGAATAACCTTGGATCATAAGCTTCAGTGGGGCGCCCATATATCGTGTCTAGCAGGGAATCTCAGCTCCGCGGCATTCGCTGTTTGGAAAGTTCGCCAGTTAACTGATATTGAAACTGCGCGACTAGTTTATTTTAGTTATTTTCACAGTGTCATGTCCTACGGTATTCTGCTATGGGGCAAGGCAGCTGATATTCAAAACATTTTTGTAATACAAAAACGGGCAATTCGTGCGATTTACAAACTCAAAGCTCGAGATTCTCTGAAAGAACGATTTAAGGAAATAGGTATTTTAACAGTAGCATCGCAATATATATTTATTAATATTATGTTTATACGAAAAAAACATAGGAACATATACCAAGAAAAGCGATGTTCATTCATTAAACACGAGGAATAAGCATAAATTGGTAGGCCAATATTATCGCTTAAACAAAGTCCACAACTCATTTGAGGGACTTGGAGTGCGTTTTTATAACAAAATTCCTGTCGAAATCTTGAACTTGCCCCTACTAAAGTTTAAGAGTATCGTTAAGAATCGTCTCATGGAAAGGGGCTATTATAAAATTAACGATTTCTTAACCGACACTACGCCTTGGAAATAATATTAATTTATCTACTGTATTTATTACAGTAATGTATTTATTATTTACAATTATTATGGTTATTATATTTCAAATGAATTGCCAAGTTAGACATTGTTTTATCCTATTTATAATTATGATTGATTATGATTATTTTGACATATTATATTCTATATTGAGATTGACATAATTTATTTTTGACATCATATTATCATATTATTGACTTAAGTTTCAACTTTTGACATTATAATGAAAATCAATTGATACATTATTTTTATCATTTAATATGATGATTAATGAAAATTCACACTCACTAAATTTGATTTGTATAACCTCATTTCATGTTATTTCAAATATTGTTAGGTAAAGGCAATCTGTGTGTACATTTTTTAATTTTTATAATTTTGTAGTATAAATAGTTTTTGTTATTAGTATATAAATATTTTTTTGTTTGTTCTGAAACCCTTGTACAGTAGTATACACACATTGTTTTTACTCCTTTATTTTCTGCTTGAAGTGTAAGATATTGCAACCTTACCTATATACTATGGATTTATTTATAATAATTTAATTGCATTTTCTCTTTATAACCATATTTAGCTATAATGTTGTTTTGGTTGCTACAACTTACACATAGAATTATTGTCAAAAAACAAACAAATATTGTATGAATTATTTGAAAAGATGGTGCACATGAGTTTCTCACCAGCTCTTCTCATGATGCAATACCCATCGGAGCTGGTACTTGGATTGATTTTAATTCAATTCTCTAAGTTGAATTAAAGTCAATCTAAGCTCCGGTGTCAAATCATTTTATTTCAATAAGTATTATAATTTAGTTAGCTAAGTTTTATTTTAATTTTATATTTTTTGTGTTTTGATGTTTGTTTTGACGTGTTCAAGCGCCCCTTGGGGCCCATGGAAATAAATGATTTGATTTGATTTGATTTGATTTGAATATCATGTCTTCTTCTTCTTCTTCTTCGTCGTGTCGATGGCCGAGTCAAATTTAATTTTGACTTGCCATCGTGGTGAAAGGATTAGCCAATTCGCGTTGGAGAACTCGCGAATTGCCCAGGGTGCGCCGGACGTAAGAAATCGTTGTGTACGTCACTCGGGGAGGCTCCTTTCATGCACCCCCATGTTATAATGTATGATATGTTATGATTAAATAGTCACTTACAAAATCAGCGCCATTATCAATACCTTATTTTAACTTCTAATTGATTATTTTTATAGCATTTAGCTATGCTTATGTGACGTCACGAAATGACGAATCATACAGTTGAGAAGTGTAGGGTTCTGGTAAGAGGCGACCGTAGCTGGATGGCTAAAGTGGCTGCCCGGTGTGCAGAAAGGTCGCAGGTTCAAATCCTGCAGGTCCCATATCTTTTTCAACTGTTTCTTAGTATAATACCTTATTCATTATGGGAAATATATATACTATATACGTGTACTTAAGATCCTATATCTATATTTTTCTGTAAATAAAGTCTCTCTTATACTAAGTATACTTCGATATCAATACCTATGTTTATGTGGTCCCAATGTAAATTTTAGTCACATTTCTTGGAATCCTATCGGCGCAGTAGGTTGGTAGGTAACAGGATGTGTGCAATTCGATCCGGTCCCCGTGACCACCGCCGGTAAATACGTTACATTGTTTCACATAGATATTCGATGCATTGTTTAACATTTGTATCATTTAATGCGACTATCTTTTTAAAATGACTTATGTATAATGAAATTATATACCTAATATCTGTGTTGTGACAGAAAACATACATCCATACATCTAATTAAACAGAAATTATAACGAGGAAAGATAAGAATTTGTGTTTATTTGTTACGATTTATCTCAATAACTACTGGGCCGCTTTTAAAAATTTCTCCACCATTAGAATGCTAGATTATTCCTAAGTAACATAGACTTTATTTTTTTGAGGTACCATGCGGCTAAAATTGCCCATACTTACTTTTTTTTAAGAAATATTATTGACCTTTGTTTGACCTTACATGACGTCATCATCGGAGGAAAATCGTTAAAACACGCCTTGGTAAAAAAAAAGCTGTCATTTTAGCTGTCTGTCATTAAAGTTACTGGTGCTAATTGTAAACATAAACCCGATTATTTTCGTTCGTGCTCGTCGCAAATTTAAGTTTTTGATATAATTATTAATTATTCTCTTATTTCAGCCAAATAAATTGATGAACTGACCATCATTTATAATATTGTTATGATGCTATAAAGTTAAGATAGCTATAAACTCCGTCCTAACAGTCGGCTCATTAACTTTGAGAGGTGAGAATAAATAGAAACGTTTTCATGTAATGTCAAACTGACGCATAACTTTTTTTTTAATCCTTGTTGGACCATAGTCCGGGATAAGTGTATTTCGATAATGACGTCATCAGACGAACATCTTTAAAACTAATAATAAAATAGACTTGCCATTAAATAACCGAAATATTCAAATCATTTTCTTAAATTGCTCTATTGTGACTAACAATAATATAAAACAACCAGGTTGGATTTTGTGAACAATGCCCATTTTAAAATCTAAATCTAATAAAGTAAATAAATACATATTAAAAAATAGAGTATTCAAAATTGAGAGAGATTATTGTAATATAATACTGGCTACCCTAGGATTTTTTCAGTAATAGCACGGAGTACCTATGTTTTTTAAATTTCTTTACTAAAAAATAAAATACATTGATTTATGTACTACTCTAGTGTAACTTTAATCCTAGATATACAAAATATCTGATTTTACAAGTATATGAAAACTTATTTATAACTTTTAATATGTTCACAATTATAAATGGATCATTTAATTATTGCAATTGTAATTCAGATATTAAATAACATAAATATATAATTGTACAAATTCTTTAGTGATAGCAGAATTGCTATAATTACATCACGGAGTTTACAGTAATATACAATAGATAGCGGTAGACTCACTCCTTAAACTACGTACTTTGTATTTTTTGTTAACAAAAGTTATTTAATTTTGGAGTCTGAAGCTTTCATGTAGGTACATTTGGTAAAACCCTGAACCATTGACAAGTTTCATTTGACACGCATTTGACCGATTTTTTTACACAGTAAAGACGGTACATACCTACAGTCGGTACTAAAGTTCTTGACCGTACAAAGAAGTAGGCAGTCAAAGAGTAACTGTCATATCTAACTTTGCATCGAATAGACTAAAATTGTTATCATCTTCGCGACGTTAACATGCAATCTTAAATGATATGAGAAATGCAACTTACCCATGTTCAAAGCTGAATACAACCAGCTAGTGTCAAATAAATTCATTACTACATTTGTTAGTAGAACGTTCCGGCCAAACTACCCATAAATAAACTAGTTCATTGTCAAGTGTCGCGGCTAGCTTCAAAAGAATCTCGACTAGGAATCCCCTGTGCCATGACCATAAGTGGCCGTAACAATCAGTGCGGTCTAAAGGAGTCGTGTTGCTAGTGCCGAAACACGCTCGCTTTGTTATTGATACCAAAATAGCTCTAGAATGTGTCTCGATCATATTCAAGTACAGCAATAGTAAACCATCCATAATAGTACATATATTATTATACAGAGCATGATTTGAATCGAATATCGGTAATATTAACTCAACGAGTTTCAGTAAAATCAAGCAGATGAAATGAAATATTTTTATTTGCCAAGAATATGGTACATTGAGATGGTACAATGGTATAATAAGCCTAGCATATTCAGCCATTAAATAGCATGCAAATACAATGTTAAAGTAAGAAAAGTTACAAACTGCAATCTTCTTATTATTAACAATTAATAATCTAAGACACAACAAAATAACATCAATTAAATTGAAATTAAAAATATCCAAGTCATTGACACAAGTGATTGATAACATAACATAATGATTTTCATTTTTGATCAAATGATTTTATGTCAGATGATCCTAGTAGAGTGTAGCAGAGATATAAAACAACCACATTGAACTTTCCGTCAAGAAATTTACAATAGCAGCTCGGAGCTGGAATTTTGCCCGGTGGATGGCGATAGGCTCACCCCCTATCCCATAGGACCTAAAACATAACAGGTGAAGTGTGGGTGTTGTAGACCTTTGCCAAACCCTTCTGAGTTATATAGACGTGATTTTATGATATGTTATGTAATTGTTTACTTGTGTACTAGCTTTCGCCCGTGTGGTTCAGTGAAAAAAGTATGTTAATCCAGGCTATCCAGGCAAAATCCATCGAGCAGTTTTCATAAAATAATGCCTTACCTACCTAACGTGAAAGAACAACAAACATTCGTGTATTTATAGCATATTTCCACTGCTAGCTTTACCACCTTGTCATGAAAGTTGCATGCAATTGATATTGAAATGTTCAACATTCATCTTTTACTTCAGGGTGTGACTGTTGGTGGAGTACGAAGTATGAAGCTGGTGTGCAGCGAGCATGCTGTGATGGTTCGTTTGACGACAATCGTGTTTGCGGCGGAGCCCCGCGGCGATGGCGAGAGCGCCGCACGATCAACGTGTAACCGCCTTTCAATATGGAAGAGGAGTTTTCTAAAGTAACAACAACTGATAGTACGGCCAATGTACAAAAGGACTATAAATTACGCCGTTACTATTAATTTATTATCTGTCTATGTTATATGAATTTATTCATTTCAGCCTTATCACACTCAGTCATTCAATCACTACAACCAATATAATAAAATATAATTATAAAATTAGGTACAGTAGATAACCAAAATACGGCCGTAAATTTCATAGGCTTGTGAGCGAGTGTTAGAATTATTTAAGGAGATTTAATATTGCTATTAAGATAAAAACCATGCTAACTAGTGAAAAAAAAAGCGTTAAAAATCATTAATTCTGTTGTTAACTTACAATTTTGACTGAAATTTCTGTTAAAATACAATAAACATATTAAAATGGTCTACTAAGCTAATGAATTAGTCGATAATCCAACGATCACGTTTATAACCTGCTTAGTTAAGTAATCCATCCATCGCCGTCGGAAGAGAAAAAGTATAACGAAGCCGACGGATAACGGATGTACTAAAAGAATGATTAAAAAAGCAGTATTTATTAAATAATTACCTCTGTGTGTTACATGAATTTTATCCGTCAGTGATTCAATCAGTACTACCAGACATTTTGAGGCACATTAGTAGTAATGTTAACCGAAATACGTACCTTAATATATATAATAAAAATCATGTGAGCGGAATCGTTGTAAACACTTATTCATTAGTAAAAACATATATTTGGTGGTAAAACTAACACCTTACATTTTAGTGTATATTTGTTTTAAAATATTATAAACAAATTAAAATGGGTAACTAAAAAAGCTAAAAAATAATCCATTGATAACATTTGTAACTTACATAATAAAGTAATCCATCTGTCGCCGTCGGCAACGCGAAAGGATTACGAGGCCGACGGAAAACGGCATACTGAATGCGATATTTCTGAAATTAATTGATATAGTAATTTACTTTTTATTTCTACTGCTTGCAATGAAAAGTGTAGAATTAAAATCAAGTACCTTTTAAAACACGATCAACTTATAATTAACCAAAAGTAGTAGCATCATTTAACCACGAGTTTCTTTCGAAACCTTCACCTTCACGAAGCATCAAATCAATCATCCCCAAAAATCTTATAACCAAAATCGCTTACGTTGCAAAAGTGCGTTCCACACTATTTAACACGATGGTAGAGCATGGTAGAGCAGTGTCTTTGATGCGGCTCCCGCGACGCGTTAAACAAGAGCCGAAAGAGTGCAGGGCGCTACCGAAGGGCGGCATAATTCACTTAAATCGTGCTTAAATCACGTACGTATTCAAAAGAGCTTCACTTGCGGCTTTGAGTCGACACCTCGCTTAACTTAACGCACCTTTATTTCATGGTTTAGCGTTATAACAGTGTCCAAAGCAAATTATGATTTGCATGAGAAAAGATTAGTATAGAATGTGTCGTTGTGTGTTTGAACCTCAACATTATAAAAGAAAACTGATGAACATTGAGTTTATTTTCCATCTTGCACGCTGTTAATTGTTTTTCTATCAGATTAAAGATTGTTTGCCAAATTTATTACTAGAATGTAGAAAAACTGACATTAAACAGTTACAACACTTAGTAGGCAAATACATATATAGGTTCTCTGTGAAGCTGATGGATTTTGACTGTAATTATAATCTTAGATTTGATCTATCAACCGAAGCATGAGCGGTGACCTCTGTTTGGAATTTGATAAGACGGGCTGGTAGTATTATCTCGAGATCATTAACAAACACTATGAAAAATCTATTAATTACTATGTATAGGTATGTTTTTTGAATAAAATAAAAACACAGCCACACGGTACACATTTTATTCATATCCACAAAACAATGCCACCATTCCTATCGTCTCCTTATTGCCCAAAGAAATGAAAAGAACGAGGCCAAATCCCGCAAATAAAATTCCAATTACGCACGGAAGATGACATATTCGGTTTGCTCAAATCCTTAAAACGTCATCCAGATATCCATTACATGTCTATTAAATCTTACGACATATATTTGTGGGGCTCAGTCAGCAGAGTTCCCCTCGCAAACACGCCGCCGATTACGAGCTCGGCCGACCGGAGTAAACGAATATAAAACACATGCGGGAAGACGAATGCAAAATGTACTCGTCAAAATTTTGCATAGGTAAACATTGGATCACCCCTTCCGCGATTCGGGAATCTCCAATATTTGCTATCTGTGGGCTAAAAATTATAAAACAATACACACTCAATGTTCCCCCTGCTGTGCGCGGAACAAATGAATATTTTGTACAGAAATTATGGATTTATGTTTTATTTGATATGTCTCAAAATATAAAGAACTTGGGGCCTGTTGCCCAATCTTCAATTACAACTTGACCGAATATACCGAAAAGTGACACATTTCAAACATGTAATGACCACCTAAGTTATTTCAATAAGAATTCATTAGATATATTTGAATGCCATACCACACAGCTAAATATTTTACTGAAACAGCTACTAACTCTATGTTGCAGTATTTTAATGTTTTATTGTTCCGACGGTAACCTCATATCGGCGGCGGTAGGCGTAGAAAGTTCGTAGCTCTTAATTCTCTCAATTTTTTTCAGCGTTTGTGACAAAATTTGCTTAAAATAGTTATCTGTATATTGTAAAATACTACTTTTACTTTGTAGGGATCCTATTTTTGTAGCTAGCGTTTGTAGATAATTTAAAAAAATATACAGAGATGTCTTCGCTCTTGGTCATGGGCTTAATTCTCTTGCAATTTTTTTATGCCATAATTACCTTTTAGTTTAAATAACACACACACATAAAAAAAAAAAGATGCTTAATATAAGAACTACAACGAATCGTACTCTTAATAATCCACCTGTGCACTGCCGACGGGATTTCTATCCTATCAAAATTCCCATGAAACAAATTTAAAAGAACCGGTGGCTATCAAATTACTTAGCAACATCCGGTTAGTTCTTATCATATTGACACAATAATGCACGCTCGCTTAGCCAAGTGAAAGTTGCAAGCTCAGCAGTCTGCTACTTATTTATGTAGCAGGTCATTTCCATGAACCCATTGTTGATAAGATTATAGAGTAGCGAGTAAGGAGCTCGTAGAGTTACGTAAACAAAGACTTTCATTCAATGTAGTATCGATATGAAATCGAAGATGCAATTACTCGATAAATACATGTAGCTCATGGAAGAATGTTCTATCGATGTCACTTATGGTTTGTTTGGCAACAGATTTTATGGATAAAAATAAAACACGGCGTCCGATCCAGTAAAGAAAGTTCATTACACTAATGTACTGCTGCTATTGTGTTTCCAAGTGATTTAGTATTATTAAATTTGGCTGAACAGTACGTAATTAGGTATAATGCTCATGTTTAGCAGATCTTTATTTCTGATACAGATATACACAGATCATACAACGGGTGAGATGTCCAATTATAGATACTGTACGTATAGGTAGTGCATAGCTGACATAATCAGACTCCGCAATTACGAGCATGCAATTACCAGTCATTGTAATCAAGCACATTTACATTCTATTCTTAGGTGGTCTTAGTCTGTTAATTATCATCATTTATTGTCAGGTGAACTGCAAGCTCGTTTGCTACCACAATTGCTAAGAAGAAGTGATCTCACATCTACTTCGAATCATTCCCTACCACAGAATTCGCAGACACATGACAATACTCTTGCTAACTAGTTGATTAGTATCAGTTAGAGACTTGAGACAAAGAGGTGTAGCGGCAGCGTGTCTAGCAACGTGACACACCCGTGGTGATGTCAACAACACCACGTGGAGCTGAACCAACGAAAACCTGACCTACAAAGCTAATTTGAAGGACATCGAGAAAAGGAGAGTGACCTGACGTAGCAGCATCTAAAGTGATGAGTCGCGCGTGTCCGGCGCGGCGGCGACTCGCTCAAGTAACGACCTATCGATTGGCAATAGTGCCTAGTTAGCGGATCGCGCCCGCCCCGCACCAGCCCCGCATGCCCGCCCCAGCCACTGAACACTGAAAGTACAGAAATTACGCTTCATACAATGCGCGCCAGAGCAACGCACACATAGATATCTAAGTCTGCACTTTCACAGATTCCACTTTCAGAATGATTTGAACCTATTTTGCTCGAGTATACTACACATTGGCAAGCACCGAGCGTACATATAAGCAGTACATAGCCAAGCTTAACTTCTGTACTATTATTTTCTGCAACTCCCGTACACTTCATGTACATCTCTACATCCAATACTTTCCAGTTTTTCTAATTTATTCATGAATCGTTTATCCCTGACAATAAGAATAAAGATGCGTAAGAATCGCTCGGGTTGATTGCTCCAAAACCTTTGTCTAGAATTGTGCCTGAACCTTTATGAAAAGCTAAAATTCATGATGATGTTTAGAAAATAAAAATAAAACTAAATAATAGGGTATTGAAAAATTAGCCTGGATGGATATCTACCCTTTTCTTTATTATTCCAATCAGAGGTTACTTAAAAACAACAAATATGAAAAAAATGAAACATAGGTATTAACAACGAACTGTTTCGTTCGCAAGCATTTTTTTAAATCCTAGTGAAAATTCTAAAAATAATAGCAAAGGACTACATGTTTTGTTCTTTTTATCGAACTTAATACCTTTCTTACTTTATAATATTCAAAAGCTATATTCCTATAGCTAATAATATGTAGTTCCTACTATGTTAGTATTTTTCCAAGTTTGCTGTATAAGTTGTCTACGTGGCTTGGCGGGCGCCGGGCGTCGGGCGGCGACCCTGCAACGTTGTACTCCAACGTGCGGCGTCAGGCCTCGTCAGCAGTGTCAGCGCTCGTCAACTGGTGTCAGCACAGGGCTGTTCACCCAAACAGCTGTTCACTGTGTCATAAGGTTCTAACCGGCGGTGTTTACAAACAAATTAAAAATGGAGTATGGCTTCTTTGATGAGCTATGTTTATGTTCGAAAGGTTTGTTTTAAATTGGTTTAAGTTGGATTAGCTAATGCATTTGGCATTTAAAGTGCGTTACAATTAGTCTTCAAAATTTTCTTCTGACGAATAAGTACGTATTGATAACATCCTGAAAGTTTTTACACAGGTTACCTTATCTTACTATTAAGTAATTTTGCATGAAAATCTGTTTTAAAGGTTGTGGAAATGAACTGAATTAAACAACAACATTTTTAAATATCTCTTTCATTTTTCTCTTGCTCTTGTCCCTATTATAGTGGTTTTTTTTAATTTCTGCTCAGATTTTCATCTAATATTTCGAATAGAAATCCAAAATGTTCCACAAGAAGGAAGTGGCGACCTAGTGCGGGAGTATCGACCGGCGCGACCCTGCGAGTGCTGGCTCAGCCCTCAGCTCGAGTCAGCCCCCGCGCCCCGCGCCGCATCAGCCCTTTGCAGCGAGGCACAACGCTGGAGACGAATAACAGGTGTCTTGGTGATACTGTTCGACACCACGAATGTTTGTTGGTGAAATAAACATTGAAAATATATACATACCCGTTTACCTTGACATAAATATGTCCTTAAAAAAAACAAGTTTTGCTGGTTGGAAATCATTTTTCATTTCAGCGCTCTGTTGTGTGAAAACAGTAAACAAAACTTGATTTTGCTTCGATTTTTCTTTTTGCTGTAAACAAAGTTGAGTTTTGCTCACTGCTGGCCTTTTCAAGCTGCTGAGGTGAAAAGTTGTGTATGCGACACGAGATCAAAGTTATTTCCATCTCGTGCTTTTGAGTCTCTTACTGCGCTTAAGATTCTAAACAAGAATCAATGTGATTCTACTATAGAATCTTTCACTTATTCGGGACTCAAAGGAAATACGAACTTTTCTCCCTTGTTGCACAAATAACTATTGTTTTCATGATATCACGCCTATATTACCCAGAAGGGTGTGGCAGACGTGTATAACACCCACATTTCACCTGTTATGTTTAGGTTCCATGTGACAAAGAGTGAGTTTTTTTTTTAAGCATATTTTGACGAACTGCTATCAGAAGATGATGTGTGACCTTTTATTAACCGACTTCAAAAAAAAAAAGAGGTTCTGTATTCGATCCGTATGTATGTATGTATGTCACCTTTTTATGTTCGCGATTTTCTCGGAAACTACTGATCCGATTTGAATGCGGTTTTCGGTATTTTAATCTTTGTGTTTCAAGGAAGGTTTTAATATATAATTTATCAGAATCTGATGAAGATCTTTGGAGACAGGCAACGGAACTCTTCAAAAACGAATAGCTAATGAACCACGTTTTGTGCAATCGTGTATCTATGTATTGTTTTCACCACTACATAACATAACATCATGCCTGTGTATGCTTTGAAGGGTAAGCAGAGACAGCCTACTTACCTACCCTTAAAGTACCGAAAGCTCTGCTTAGGTTTGGACGGGGTTAACGTTTCAGCACATTTGTTATTATCGTAGTGATTACTTATGATCATGAAGATCTCAGAAATAATTTTTTGATTATTTTGATTGTTTCTATTGTGTTTCATGCGTAATGATGCCTTAGTATTTCTTCCTAACCCCATCGTTAAATCTAAAAAACTAAGACACTAAAAAGCTTGAAATAAAAAAATAAAATAAAAAAAACTAATTAAAAAAAAAAAAAAACAAAACTAATTAAAAAAAAGAATATTCTTAACTCGAGCGTATTCTAAATATTATAATTATGTACTAATTTTTTTCAAAGAAAAAGGAACCGCCTTCAAAAACTCAAAAGTAAAAAATAAAATATTCGCTAAACTTTGCTTACCTTTATATTAATTTGTTTAAAACAATAAACCCAAATAATTATGTAATACCAATTAATCATATTTTTTTGAAGTCGGCGCCAAATTACAAAATCAAATACCAATTCAATTGGTATTTGATTTTTCAACAATTATTTCGGTAAATACGGTTTTAATTGGTATTTGATTTTATGATTTTTTCAACAATTAATTCGGTAAATACGGTTTTAATTGGTATTTGATTTTGTAATTTGGCGCCGACTTCAAAAAAATATAATTAATTGGTATTACATAATTATTTGGGTTTATTGTTTTAAACAAATTAATATAAAGGTAAGCAAAGTTTAGCGAATATTTATTTTTTACTTTTGAGTTTTTGAAGGCGGTTCCTTTTTCTTTGAAAAAAATTAGTACATAATTATAATATTTAGAATACGCTCGAGTTAAGAATATTCTTTTTTTTAATTAGTTTTGTTTTTTTTTTTTTTAATTAGTTTTTTTTTCAAACATAGCCTCAAAGAAAGAAAGAAAGAAACGTTTATTTGCCTAAAACATGGTGACAAAAAGATGGCACAATTTAATAATAATACACAATCATGTTTCACCGGTATGCAAAATATACAATATTATATCTAAGTACTTATATTATATTAAAGTTATAATAAACACTAACTTAATTAAAAAAAAAAGAAATGTAGAAGTTAAAATATAAAGTACTAACAAATAGTTCCACTCTTTACATTATTCATTATCTCTAGAATCGAATGACATAAATTCGGCTATTGTTTAAAAGCAATGTTTGATTAACCATTTTTTCAAAGAGCATGTTGAGGAATCAATCCCTGTTTTTGATGGTGAGAGTTTGCTGTTTTCTTCTCTGACTGGATTGTGGTCTGTGTTCTAATATAATATTGTACTGCATCTGTTGGGAAATGATGATAAAGCATATTTCGATGTCCTTGCAGTAGCCAGACTCGATCTTATTTCCAGATGCAGCTCGCCGTTATTTGTTTTGCTTTTATGTTCTGTTCGATACTATTTATTGACAACTTCAAGGAAAGGTGGATATTTTCACAATATATTTTTGTCACAGAAATAAAGGAGTTCGTATATCTACCTGTAATGATAACCGTGTGGATAACCGTATATCGATATTGAACATAACTACACAAGTTCATAAAAGCTTGATGAATGAACTTACAATAGGCTGAATTCTTACTGGTGGTAGAGCTCTTGTGAATGAGCTCGAGGGCGGACAAATAGTAGTGCTTCCATTACTGTGTTCCGGTTTGGTGGTGAGATCAGGTCCTGAAATTACTGGCACATGAGGCATAACACCGTAGTCCTCAGCTGCAGCGACGCATCTATAATCTGCTTTTGTGGATTGTTGATGTCCATGGATGGGCTTTACTGCACTTACCATCAGGTGGACTACACGTTCGTTCGCTGTGGGCGTAGTATAAAAAAAAAAAGAATTAAAGAGAAATTAGTCTAAGTCAAAGTTATTTATTCGCAAGAAAAGTACGACTTAGGTGTTATTACATTTATAAAATTTCTACACAATTCACCAGATCTGACATGCAAATATTAGGGTACAGGAACAGGAACAGTAAAATAAAAATAAAAACAATTACACACAAAATAGAACACACAAATAAAAAACTCAATTAAAATCTAACGTTGAAAAACTCATTAATAGAGTAAAAGCTATGTTGCACCAACCATGGCGCTCTGCATTAAATATGCGTGAAAAAATTAATCATCAGGAAAAATGTATCATGAGTTAAGTAAGTTTTGCAGAAGCTAGTTTTAAAGGAGCAGACATATAATTTTAGTAATTGAATGCAAAAGTACGTTTAGTTTCCGATATCATAAGACGCAATTCTCCATCCTTATTTAACATTCATAAAATAATATAACATTACGCGTATATTAGCCGTTTATTAATTATTAAGGGTGTGTCAGAGGTTTACAACACCTACATTTCACCTGTAATATTTTAAGTCCCATGAAATAGGGAATGAGCCTTTCGCCATCCACCGGACACAATTCTAACTCTGTGCTGCTATTGTGAATTCCCTGACGGAAAGTTTACAAATAACACTCTTACCGATCCAAGAATTGAACCCGAGACCTCGTGGTTAGAGGCGTAAACGCTTACCACTAGACCATCGAGGCAGTCCTAAGTGAAGTAAATATCAATTGGCAAATTTTCTATTTATAACAGACCAAAGCTATCCTTCGACTGAAACACCCGAAATGTTATTTAGTTACCTCTGAAAATGGAAAGTATGGAATGGTGACGTCACCGCTAGCGACCTTGCCACTAGAAAAATGTGCCGCGTCGGTCGCCAGGCTGCTGGCTCATCACTACGGAGCACCGCCGTGCGCCACGCCGCCGCGGCCCCGGACAACGCACCCTGGATTACACCTGATGTAGCTTGCGTCTGCCAACTCTTATCAATTTTGGTATCAATATGCTTAATATTAATCATCATTATATATTTTTACAGACACGTTTACCTACCCTGCTATTAGAAATATAAATATAAATATTCTTTTTTTGTAAATGTAGGTATTATTTTACAATAGGTGTTATCATAAATTATGTTCGCTACATTTTACCAAAAAGGTATACAAATCATGTTTAGCTAAACGTACAAAATTTTATCTGACAATTAACTTACTTGTAACTAACTAAAGTAACTACTTACTTGGCCATACTTAGTAATTGGTCGGATCTATGATTAATTGATTAACCTGACTTTATTAAGTTTATTGATTGAGTTGGACATGGGGGATGATAAAAAGATAAAAAATAAATTTGATTTTTTTACATTAGATAGAACGCCAGAAGCAATTACACTATCCAATGGTCCAATGACAAGGCCAACACACATTCACTTACACAAGCACACCCAATCTCAGAATAAATATTTGCGAATCACACAAAGATTTGTGCCATGTGGGGATCGAACCCACAACACCAGTGCAGTGGAGAGCGGCGAGGCGACCGCTTAAACCACTACACCACACAGACATTAAAGATTCTCTTGTATTATTTCAATGCAGTAAGTCTTGTTTATCAACACTAAACCCAGTTGTTTGACAACAAAACCATTTCTATTTCTGATCAAAGTTTCATTTGAATTGATAGCTCTACGTCCCACAAAGTTATGTACATACAAAATAAGGGGCAGATAAATAGCCGTCACAGAAACCCTTGGTCAGAAATGCAGTCCAATGGCATCGTAGAAATAATTGTGCCATATATTATTATGATGTACGCCTTCGGAATGGGCCATTACAATGGCCGGGCCGCAGTAACAATGCCCATAATTCTCGTCGACTTCATTAACAGGCCTCCATTTGCATGACAGCCTCTACTTACGTACCGCTATAGTCCGTAATAAGCGTCGATGGATAGGCGAGCACGGAGGTGGTTGTACTTCTGAACATACCATTACAAGTCTACACATACACCGAGTGTCATCCCAATAGTGTAATACCACCCGAATATGAACTTAATGTCGAAGACATAGAGATTCTGTGAAACTCCTGAGAGGAAAAGCCAGATTCGTGAAAGCTGAGGCTGGTAGGCGGCGCGGCTCCCGTCTCGCTCTGACGGGGCGTGGCGTAGAAGAGCACGCCCCTCACGTCCCGCCGACGCTTTCCCGTAGCCCGTAGCTCGTAGCACTGCTACGAGATATGGACTAGCTATGTTGACTTTAGACGTCGCATGATAAATGTACAACAAATATTGTTTTATGTGTCAAGGAATATTCTGACAACCTACAGATAACATAACATGATATCACGTCTCTATTACCTAGATGGGTGTGGCAGAGGTGTACAACACC
Source organism: Hypena proboscidalis (assembly GCA_905147285.1). Classification (NCBI taxonomy): domain Eukaryota; kingdom Metazoa; phylum Arthropoda; class Insecta; order Lepidoptera; family Erebidae; genus Hypena; species Hypena proboscidalis. The sequence continues at coordinate 8,796,966 of LR990130.1, forward strand.
CGTACTTCACCAGATATGTTTAGGTACCATGAGACAAGGAGTGAGCCTATTGCCATCCACCGAGCACAAATCCAACTACATGCTACTATTTTTTTTTTAATTACGACGCCCGCTCTAAACATATATTTCACTCACACAAAGCACACCCAGAGTCAGGAAAAATCTTTGCGGATGACACAAAGATTTGTCCTATGTGGGGATCGAACCCACAACACCAGCGTAGTCGAAAACGGCGAGGCGACCGCTTTAATCACTATGGCAACCGTGCACCTATTGCTAATTTCCTGTCAGATAAATCCCAAATAACACTATTGCCGGACCTAGGAGTCGAACCCGTAAGCGATACACTAATTATACCGCAAGACCAAAGAGCGGCTTTATAAATATATTTCTAGATATATTCAGAATTATAAAGAGTATTCTACAGTTTAAATTTATTTATTTATGTAAACTAAAAGATCTAGTGAAATTATTTTACAACGTTTTGTGTCTAGATATTTTCTCCAAGTCATCGAAATATGACTGCAGAAAGAAAATAAAAAAACTATAGAAAGGCCATAACGTCCGATAACTGGACATTGCACTACCAACGTCAAACCGCCGCCTAACACTAGCTTAACTAGCTTATTAGAATCTGGATCTCAATTGCGAATAAGATTTTATAATATTGTTTTTGTTTATATTATATCTTTAAGTTTATACACGTAATTAGCGTCGCCTTTTATTATGAAGAATTACTCGTAAGCAAAAGCTGTTTAATTTATAATATAAGTAGAATTCACACTGCATAAACAAAATAAATTGCAGACAAATATGTTTTTTGCTGACCCGATCATCAGTGTCATCATATTTTTTTTTAAATAGTTTTGTTTTTTTGTACTACTAATTTAACGAACGGACGCCCAGTCCATATTCATAGTTAAGATACATCTATGCAAAAATAGAAAATTAAAATTAGACCTAATGTGACAGTAATTTCAGGGACCTATTTCACATATTCCTTACAAGTTCTTGATAAGCCAACTTGAAACTTTTTACAGATGGAATATTAAATTTGTAAAGATATATCAGAAGTTTAACTATCTAAACCCTTATTAGTGAATAAAATCAAGCTAGTTTCCTTAAATATTACTTTTATATAACGATTAGCTTTTTTTCGGGACTTCGTCGATATTTCCATGCTATTTTGTACAAAATTGAGAAACTTTCCAGATACACATTTATTTATTTATTTATAAAGTACAGCCTCATCACATACATCAAACATCACCATACAAATTATACTTAGAAACACAATTTCCGATGTACATAACAATACGGCGTACATAACATTTGTAATTATGATTGTCAGAAACAACGGCTATAAATCCTCAATTCTCACCGTCTTAAGGAAAAAAAAGGTAGTAAAAACTTTATATAAAAAAAGCTTAAAAATATGAGAAAATGAGAAGAATACTAAGAAACAGTTGAAAAAGATATGGGACCGGCAGGATTTGAATCTGCGACCTTTCAACTGTTTCTTAGTATAATTTGCTAAGCATAGCTAAATGCTATAGAAATAATCAATTAGAAAATGAGAAGAATTTCAAATTAAAATTCAAATAAAATAAAGTTACAGAACACAAACTATCAAAACAAAAAACAACAAGACTGTCTTTGGTAGGACAAGATTAAATTAATTGAGTGATTTGCAGATTCAACCCAAAATGTACTTCCTTTGTCTGGGAAGTGGCATCTCCAAAACAATATCTTAGTGTTAATTCATGTCGTGTAGAACCTATGTGCAGAATTGACTAACTTAACATATAAACTTAGTACCTCTAAAACACCCTAGATGATATTTCCAAAAAATCTATATCATTTACAGTTCTTTGACGTCATGTAAGGGACCTACAGCGATAGCCGAGTGGAAGACCATAGGACTACAAAGTCAAAGGTCCCGGGTTTGAACCTACGACACACACCTCTGTCAATAAATTGTTATGATTCGTCATTTAGAAGATATAAATATCGTATAAATTATCGCTCTCTAACGGTGAAGGAAAACATCGTGAAAACCTGCATGCCTGAGAGTGCCTTAAAAGTGCTCAAGGGAGTGTAAAGTCTACCAATCCGCACTTGGTCAGCGTGGTGGCCTATGGCCTAACCCTTCTCATCATGAGAAGAGGCCCGAGCCCAGCAGTGGGACATTTATTAGATACAGGGTAGGGTTGCTATAATTATTATAAGGAACCTATGTGCAGAATGTTATGAATTTCTTGCACGTCCAAAATAAACTTACACAACTGCTTTAAAAAAAAAACATCGTTTTATTTTTCTTAAATATTTAAAATTTACAGAGATGGAAAATCTACAATTTTACTATATGTATAGATTTCAGAAATATATAAATTCTAAAGCACAAGTAGGTATTAAATTTATATCAATAATATAATTTAAACTTTATTTATATCGCAATCGCATTATTCTTGCAACATTGGTATTTAGCTGCGCCATCAAGGAACCCGACGCCATCCATTTCTAACAACACATTAGAATCATGTTACGAACATCGCCGACCAACAATATTGTATAATATATTATACAGGGTGTAAATGATAGCCGAAGCCGCTTTTTAGGGATTCAGTACCTTAATCAGAAAATGACTGAATTTTGCCGGTATTTTTTGCTGTTTTAGCTGTGATTTTTGATTACGGTAACATTACGCTATACTGATAAATTGAAAATGTATCATTCAATATAGGCATAAAGTTTAGCAGTTTTAAAAATGTTCGCACGTAGAGCTCTAAAAATGTGTGCCTAATTATTCACAAACATTTGCTATTTTCCAGTGCCAAGTATTTTTTTCGATGAACGATTTTCTGATGAAAAATGTTTGCACCTAGCTTTAGAATTGTACCCGGTGAATGGCGTTACGCTCTAAGTGTGGTTGTTTAAATACGCCTCTGCTATGATAGTTCCGGAATCATGAACTAGTTGAATCTGGCAAGCGACTTCGGTACAATGTAATTTACACCGTGTATGATATTTTTCACGGTCACATATCAAGAACTTGCAACTTTGTTGTTATCGGCACAGTCGAATGCTCGAACGCCGGAACTCGATATTCATAAACAGATTTGGGTTCGACATTTTCTAATAAATGATAATATGTTTTAACTGTAAGGAAATAATAGGACTTCATATTTTTTTTTTATGATGTATCTAAACTATTAGATACTTTATCAAGATTACAATCTAGTCTAGATATAAAATTAGAGACTAATGAGTAATTCAATTTTGACCTAAGTTACTAAATTAATTTAATTTATACTAAGAATGTGTCCATTAACACTTATCTTATTGTCTCTATTATCGAAACTGACACTTTGTTCTTGTGTTCTTTTAAAGTAGCACTAAATCACTTGAAGCACTCACTTCACTGAACTAGCTCAAAAGGTTTCGTCCTTTTGAGTCTTCTAGCTATGTCTGTGGTGTCAAGGACTTCATATAATACAAAAAAAATCAATCGAATGAGCACTTTATTTTAAGTCGGTTAATAAAGAGGTTAATTTTCATCTAGCGGAATTGGCGGCCGTACGAGTAAAATACCTTTGCCGTTCAAGCAACTTTTTGCCTCTCAAAATGATTGTTTATATGTTTTTTCGACAACTAAATATCAAATTTGACACTAAAAAGGCCGGTTCATAAAAAATATTAACATTTTATTTAGTTTGTCTTCATAAAATAGGATATAGAAGTATAGAATAAAGAGATCTAGGCCTGATGAAGATGATACAGCATATTTTATGTTTTAAAATATAGATAAAAACATACACAAACATACGCACTGAATCTACATGGCTACCTTATCGAGCAATGATAGTAAGTTGTAGGGGACTGGTGTCATCGATAGGTATCAGATTGCCAATAATCAGTCGTCACCAACTGATCTCACCACCAAACTGGAACACTAACAGTGTAAGTTCTACTTTTTGACGGCAGGTTAAGGGTGAGTTGGTAGTGTTCTCTCCCCCGACATTGTTCACAATCAAAAACTCTTCCACTTATAAAATCGATGTAATTGATTCTGTAACTAACGTACTTGACTTTGATAACTATGCAAATCTTTACTATTCGTAATATTATTATAAAAAGGAAAGATTTTGTTTGTATGTACCGAATAAACTTCTGCAACGATCTTGATGAAATGGTCCTTGAAAATAACTTAAGCTTCTTGCTGCTTTAAGTTCCGTACCACACGAGTGAATCCGCAGATGGTAGTTATAAATGAGTGCACTACTCAGTGGTTAAAGCGGACGCCTCGTCGCTTTCAACTGTGCTGGAGTTGTGGGTTTGATCGCCACACGTCAGAAATCTTTGATCTGTCAAGATTTGTTCTGACTCTGGGTGTGCTCTATGTGTGTGAAATTTATGTATGTGAACACCCCCGCGACACTAAGTTATTCCTATTGCGGGCATAGTTTTAAAGCAAGAAAAGAGTTTAGTTTTTCTAAAATAACTATCTATTAAAATGTAATTAGTACCAGTACACAAGTACCCTGATAAGAGGATATTATATTATTATCTATTACCTATTGGGTTAAGTTCAAGTTAATAAATAAGCTATTGGGTTCAATAAACTGCAACTTAGTTTCATATTTACTGAAGATGATTAGCAGATAATTTAATTGATATAGATAAGCATGACTTATACGTGTTATGATTCTCTTACTCGTGGAAAGTTACATAGGGTTGCTAAGTCGGCAAATACATCGTTTAACAATTTAATTAATTGGCGAATGGCTCGATTTATTTATGGCTGCTACAACCCAAAAAAATAACAATGATATTTACCGATATTATAATTATAAAATGAGTCTTTAAAAAAAAAATATCATTTTTAGGTAAGCATTGTACCTGTCTCGATTAAAAATTCATTTCTCTGAGAATATTCAATAATTTATACGATATACTGAATCTGTACGTCGAAAAACAACAAATTCAGTTCACAGCATATTATGCAGCGAGCCTGGATTAATTGGCCACGTAATAGCATAACTCATGAACATTGACAATCCACAAAAGTTTACAGATGTGTGAATACATCTGACTGCGATATTATAAATAACGTACACATTATATTATCAACAACAGAACACAATAATGTGCTACTTCTACAAGGGGATACAGGACTATCAAAATAGGACACGTATATAGAAATCATAATTTAAAGGCAATTGAATCGAAACAGAATTGATCGAATCAAAAAAATACCAAAGTTACTTAACGTTCCTAAGTTTCTACTAATTTAATAAAAAAATACATTGCAGCACTGCGAAATAACGAAGAGGTTAGTTCTAATCTGTAACAGAATGCATGGATATATGTTGTCTTTAATAAATAGACGTCTATTATTTGATGTGGAAACATTCAATATGTTTTTTTATATAAACTCTATCAAACGTCACAAACTCAGATGCTTTAATTGCGCACCTAACGCGGATTTCTAAATACCTAAATGCATAATATTTTAATAATTACATGAAACACGCTTAGGTACTTACATACCTACTGTTGGTGGCCTCGTTTTTGCGAATGTTGAGCAATCGAAGTAACAGCAATGACGATGTATGCAAGTCAGCAATTACAAGAGTCATTGGACTCGTGATTGATGCAACTATACCTAAATCATGATTATTATGCTTTATTACCTTATTTAAATGATTTATTTAGTGGTAGAGTTTTTTGTTATATTTTAAAGCAAATAATAGCTTTGCTATGCCTAATAAGTAAGCACTAAAATAATTGAGATTCGAATCTAGCCGCATACGAATCTATAGCTTGATTAGCATAGCACCTGGGGCGTTTACCCGCGGGGATGCAGGTTCGAGACCAGATGGTTTCTTCATTTTCAACCCCCATATGGAAGAGTTTTATTGAAGAATGAAAAGGCTTGCTTCCTTAGGCTTAGTAAGTCTCAGCTAAGGCTATGTTTCTACACTATAAAGATCTCAGCCGTAGATATCTAATTTCTCTTATTAATTGTTTTGCCATTAGCCCATTGTTGAGGATCACGACTCCGATTAAGCGAACAGCGATCTACTTAGTCAAAATATTAAACCCATGAGATTTCACCTGGTAAGGTTTTGGATAGTTAAGAGTTTAATTATATAAGTCTCTATACAAATTTGACATTTCAAATTTCATTAGTCAAAAATGTTCTGAATTGACTTCAAGAATAAGTTAAATTTTTAGGTAAATATTCCTTCTCCTTCTTGTTTGCTTATTCCAGGGGTCAGTCGATCGCGGCAAGGCGACAAATATAATCGCTCTATTTGAAATAACTATTACCAGATAATCTTTAAAGTAAATTTACTATTTATTTAGGTGTGGCTGAAAACAGAGACCATATCACTGAGGTGCTAATTTTTTTTATATATCTAACATATTCAGCTATTTAGCAGCATGCTTATATTAAATTGACCAATTGTCCAATCTTCGTCAGATGTAGCATGGTATGGCAGAAATTCTACCATGATTTGGCAGCAGGTAATTGAAAACACCGTGGTACTTTTGTTTTTGAGCTTATTCAAGAGAACTCTATCTTTCCACTTATTAAAACAAAACAAAATTAACAAATTTAGTTATTCATTTTAGTATCAGAGTATTCTTGACATTAGTATAATTTTGAATTATATTGAAATGATTAAAGATAAAATTCTCGTCTTTATACATTGACTACCTATTGAGTTTTCTTTGTAATTGATTTCAGGTGTTTAATGATGAAATTTAAAAAAAATTGTCTATGAATATACATTCAGTTTTGTATTTAAATCATAACTATTGGTAAATTCTAGGATACGATGATCTCAAATAGTAAGACAGACTAACAACGATTGCAATGAAAATACTTGTTATTGTATTTGTATAGTAGATTTGATCATGTTTGGTTAGAGGATAGTTAAAACTTAGAGATGAGAGTAAGAGAAAAGTCATTGATATGTATAAAATCATTATATTACATTATGATAAATGCCTGATACAAGATTGAGTAAGCACCAACATTGTTTATGTACATTCTACTGGGTTTGCTGTTCTGAATCACGTCTGCGTTCATAATCGTGTTAATAGATAAATAAAAGAATATCTTCTGGTATATTTTATTAGGAAAACACAAATCCTCCTATAGATAATATTCGTCATTTATGTATCTATTTACAATTACTCGATTAATCAGTTGTCTTGACTCATATTACTTATGTATAAATTTTAATTTTAATAATACATTATAGTTTAACGAAGCTATGCATATCTTACGACACAACCATATACTTAACACGGTGCTGAAAGCCACTCCCGACGGGGCGAAGGCTACATTGTTCCACCTTAATAAAAAAACTATAAAACTGGAACTGATGATAAAATTACATTTCAAACTTAACAAAAGCACGAGTGTCCCAACGGCAAGTCTGAGCGCATTGTCGTCGTGCTGGCGTGGCGCCGGACGAGGCGTGCGGCGCCGGCACCTCAGTAGCGCTGCCAGGCGCACGAGGACGAGGCGGCGGCGGAGGCACCGGGTCGCGGCGCCGCGCCCTGCCGTCACAGCTCCGAGAAGAACTCGGGGGAGGAGTGCGGCGTGGGTGGTGCGTGCTGCGGCACGGCGTGGTCGCGGCCCACCAGCGCCAGGCGCTGCTTCAGCATGTCACGCTCGTGCGTCACTCGTGCCACCTGCAGCTGTAGCACGTGCAGCTCGTCTTGCAGTGATCGATTCGTCAGTTCCAGTTCCTGCCGCTGCTGTAGTCGTTTGCTGCGACAGTTCTGTGCGTAGCCGCGGTTCTTCAACGTGCGGCGTTTCTGTTTGAGTCGCGTCACATCATCTCGGGGATATCCGTGCAAACGTTTGTTAAGTTCACGGACGCTTAGAGTCATGAGCAGGTCGTCGTTTATTAGGTCATCCCCACAGGAGGAATGTGGATATGAGTGGAGTGGTCCAGTCCGCGGTGACATCGCTGAGCAGGAGCTGGCAGGGCGCAGCGCGACTTGTTGCACGTGGTGGTCCTGTTCTCGCCACTCTCGCCGGTCCCACTCTTCGAAACTACCACAAGGAATTGTGCGCATATCGAGGGGTTCTCTCATGTGAGGCAGCCATAATACGTCCTCTACGAGCGCGGCGCGACAAGGACTGCGACCGACGGGAGCCGGTGGTGTCTCTGGAGGAGTGCTGGGGTCGACGGCTATAGCTACGTGGGGTTGTGGATAAGGACCCGCGTCGGGCCACGGGCGACACGCGCGTGCACACGCCGGTGGAGCTTCAGCCATCTCTTGCCAGCCAGTACGCAGAGGTTCGCGCTTCACCACATTGTGGTCCTCGAGGTGGTCTAATTCAAAGTTCTGGACGTATTCGTCAGCGAGCTGGTCCTCGTCCGCTTCGCGGTGCGGCTGCGGAGGCAGAGTCTGCATGGCGCTCGCCTGGGAGCAATCAACGGGCGCGTGTTCCACCATGGGGCCGTGCGGGGCGCACGCCGGCCTGGAGCGGACTGCCGCCGCGGCACAGGGCGGCGCGAGACTCCGCCCTCCGATCCAATGACGTATCGCGACGCGCGCATATACACTACAGCCTTTATTTTCACTGACATAAGTTCGCTAACACTAGAATAATATCAAAACATAATATAATAATAACATGACATACATTACGAAATATACGTGTGCTTCAGTAGGTATTATAATATAATATATAGCTACGTAGCAATATGTATATCACGTATGTCTAAGTGTATTTGCGTATTTGTTTAGATGAAGATAAACATTCTTGTTTAGTTCCGTTTAAGCATGGACATAAACTTACATATCTATACTCAAAATAAAGTAGTTTTTTATGGAAATATATGTGCTACGGAATACGGTTTTCTTCGTAGCACCTGCTACATTTTTACTACGCATTCTATGTTGTTTGTTGCTATCCGAAAGTTTTTTACAAAAAGTTTGATTTTTACAGGATTTGAACCCTAAATTTCTCAACTGTATGATACGTCATTTCGTGACGTCACGTTCATCCATTTGTTCCTATCTTAAGTAGGATACAAACCAACATGGTGAAGTTACATTCAGCACAAATGTTGCAAAGAATGAACGCGTATGTTATTTCAACTTCTAATTTATTGATTATTTTAAAGCGTTTAGCTATGCTTAGCAAATTATACTAAGAACAGAACAGTTGAAAAAGATATGGGACCGGCAGGATTTTTCAACTGTTTCTTAGTATAATTTGCTAAGCATAGCTAAATGCTATTAAAATAATCAATCAGAAGTTAATTCAATAGTAACAACTTCTTAAAAATCAGCGCTTTTAGCTGGTATAAAACTAGCCTTATTAAGAAGAAAGGTTTCGCTTTAATGAATTAACACGAGTAAGTGAGTAGGTGATACAAGAGCGAGCCGTAACCGGCAGCGAGGAGGCTAACTGTGGAACGAGTGATTTCACGCGTGGCCGACCGCGAGGGGTCACGGTTCAGCATAATCGCGAATTACATTTAATCACCTCGAGAGCGTGACCCGCCACTCCAACCCTTCCTTATTACCCCAAATAATTGAAACGATGCGCTTGTTATTGTAGAACAATGGGTTATGATTTGTATTCTAATTATTCGTTTATATGCTTACTTATGATTCCTATACTCTACGTGGTTGCTTATTTATTAGGGTAAGTTAATAACATGTTTGCATTTTGTATTTTTTGTGAATTCGGTATCAGTTGTCAAAACTAAGTGTTAATGGACGCATTCTTAGGTTATATTAATATCGTAGCAAATTAGGTTAATATAATATTACTTATAAGTCTTGATAGGCTAGATTGTAATGTAATTAAGATATCGTAATTTTAATAATTGATTTCTTATAATAAAAAAATAAAATAAAAAAAGTTGTCTATACACTAGTGAAATGTTTAAAAAGCAAACAATTATTATTATTATTCAAGGTATAAATGACATGGTGACGAAGCCGCTTACCAGTGTCTCGACACATGAACATGAGACCCTGGGTGCATACATTTTTAAACGGAAAATTCTTGAGATTTTCACGAAAAAATTTCATTAGTAGTGATTTACAACTGGGTAATTCTCCGAGGCCCTTAAAAATGCGGTCGCACGGCGTTTATTCCGAACCTGCTATACATAAAGTCTTGGGACTAAAAACGGACTACTCTTTATTTATTTAAGAGTATTATTTTAACTTTAAAAACCTAATAATATTTAAAATGTTTTTAAAAAAAATAATCTAATGCTGAAAACGGGAGCAAAATCGGTGTTCTCCGCGTGTCACACTCTGTTCGCGCTCCCGAAAACCTTTAATAACTTTTGTATTCTATTCATAAGCATAGAATGTTATACGTCAAATTAATTTACATTAACTGTACTCCATTATTATCAAAAAACATTAATTAAATATCTAAAGATGAAATAATTAATAGACATAACGTCTCGGTCACACGATTTTGCTAGTTCCATGAGCGCGCAACAAATCTGCAGCTGTCTTTTAAAAGCGCCAACTTGTCGTAATACGTTTTATCTGCGCGGGAGCTCGGTGGTGTTCCGGCATCAGGGCGGGAGAAACGTACGTTCATCGCTTCAAAACAAAGAATTACGATGTGAGTTATTCTTTGAATATTTTGAAATGGCCTTAGTCAAGAAACTTTCGTGCGCATGTTTTGAAGGATTAATATTTATAATTTTGTAACTCATCTCGAATAAAGGAATAAGGTAGATCTTCGGGATTATTCCCAGATACTTTGTTTCTTTATTTACCTATAACTTTGATCGTTATTCTGAAAAAAGTGTTTTTTTAGTAACTTTCGTGGCATAACTTTCGTGGTTATTTGTCCATGAAAGTTAGCTAGCGCACCACGAAAGTTATTCAGGGCGCTTTAGACATCGTTTGCCAAATGGAATTGGCTAAAAGGTAGTTGTTCCTAGCTATAGTTTTTACCTTTACTCACTTTTCACCCAACAAGCTTTTTTTTAACATATTTTATAAAAAAATCTATATTAAGCTTTTTAATCAATAAATCCTCAGGATTGATTAATTGAAAAGCTGAATATAGTAGCCTAGAAAGAAGTTTCCAAATTAAATTCGGGTCGGCTTCTAGTGAAACAAATTTAGCTGCACATTTCATGTGTTAAAATGGTCACCCATTCACGGCCAACTGCGATTAGCTTTACTTAACGAGCTCCTCAGATTCAACCTTTTAATCGAAGAAAAAAACTCGTGGGGTAAAAAGTGAGTTTGGGATGCTAAAACTATACCGTTTATTCAATAGTTTATTTTAATCAATTTGTACTTTTTGGTTATTTAAATTCAGCAAACGATGTAACAAACATCCCATATATCTCCATTTATACTAATAACTTTAGTATTTTGTGACGCAGTATTAGTTTTATAAATATATTTCAACTGCCCTATCTTGCACATTATAACCAGCTGGCCTTAAAATCCGAACACTTTGGCCATTTTAATACGGGAATTATTAAATCTACATCGATTGACGTCGATTGGAGCATCAATCGTGCACACGTGATGCGCTATACACTTGGTGGTCAAATGACCTATCGACGGTCGAACGATTTAGATATATAGCACCCTTACTCACATTAGTAATGTATTCTTTGCCATTTTTTCTCAGGTTTCATTGAAACCAAAACTATGCCACCGCAAAGAGCAAAAAATCGACGTAAGAAAAAGCGTCTAGCAGAAATTAGAGGAAGAGCAAGAATAAAAGAATATACAGAGTTACACAATGCAGAAAAAAAAGCAAGAGAAAGGTATTACAGAAGAAAAGCAGAAGGGAAAATAATACCAGTAAGTGAAATGAGCAGTCAAAGGATCTCAGACGTTAAGTGATAACTATGATAATGTCTTTAAAAAATATGTTATCTGTGTGACTGAAATAAGATTAAAAAATTATAATATGTTAATAGTACTATTAGTACACATTACCTACTTGCAGATACAATAGTTGTAAGTAATAATTAAGTTTATATTGTAAAATGTATATTTAATTTACCGGGACTAGAAGCTATTGATCTCAAAATAATCTTATTTTTTATTGTTAATCTCAAATACAAACTGATTAGTAAAATAATAATGTCTTTTATTTTTTAAACCAGAAATATAAGAAATAAAATGAATTTTAAATCATGTTTTGCTCGTAGAAAATACGTTTGTAACTTTTGTGGCGTGTTACGTAACTTTCGTGGCCATCAAAATTTCAAATTAGATTATCTCGGTAGTTTATGCACCGATTTATATGCAGCAAAGAGTGTACATATTATTTTTACATTGCCTTTAATGTATATACATTCATATAAAGATAGCTCTAAAAAAAAAATTCGCCATGAAAGTTACGCGGAGAATGGTTTTTGAAGAATCACTCAACTGATTTAGGAAAAGTAACTGTCTTTTAGATTGCCCCAATATATTTTGACGACCGGATGGCGGAGTGGGTAGTGTACCTGCCTGCGACGCCGAAATCGTGGGTTCGATTCCCACTTAAGACAAATCTTTGTGATGAACATCGGAGTTTGTCTTAGTCTGGGTGGTTCTATGTATAATATGTATGTATATTTACAAAAGAAAAGCATAATATATGTATTAGTATCAGTTATTCTAGTACCCAAAGTACAAGCTCTGCTTAGTTTGGGACTAGATGGCGTTGTGTGTTAGTTGTGAAATATTTATTTATTTATTTGCATACGCGGGTCAACTTTGAGATTTTCTGATCGCAATTTTGACCAAATGCAGAGTTTTTCGATCAAAGATTTTCGCACTAAGTCATGTCACCGAAAAGTGTTATCACAAGCTAATTCTCATACACTTGCGATTTTATTATGTCGTGTAAAAATTTTCTAGGCCGTTTTTCCGATGCGTGAAAATTTCCGATGAAAAATTTTTGCACCCAGGGTCTAAGAATCATGTACTTAATTATTGGTACAATGGTACAATTGGTACAATTATAAGCGGGATTTGAAGGCTCGATACCAACTGTAACCAAAAAATACGAAGCCCCGTACAACTTTTCACCTAAATATGATAATATTTTGGGTATAAGTAAATAGTGATGTGATACTGAAAGGAGCCTCCCCAAGTGACGTACACAGCGATCCCTACGTCCGGCGCACCCTGGGCAATTCGCGAGTTCTCCAAAGCGAATTGGCTAATCCTTTCACCACGATGGCAAGTCAACATAAAATTTGACTCAGCCATCGACACAACGTAGAGAAGAACTGAAACATAGACATTTACATATAAACATAGTTAGTGGTTACATAATAATTAAAAGCCTTTATATAATAATATCGATATGATTTGAACGGGAATTAACGGGATTAATTTTTACCTTTCGGTGCTTGACGTTTCGACAAGGTCGCACTTTGTCATGGTCGCAAGCAGACTGATTCAGCAGCGCCTTCGCGTTAATTCCCTTTCAAATCATTTCAATGCAACGCGAAAGTTTCAAAATTTATTATCTTTACATAATAAATTAGTAGATAATATCGTAATTGATTTCATAAAACATCATCCCGCCATTTCAGATTTCACAAGAAAAGGATTATCAAATCTCCCGAATTGTTTGATTTGCTAAATAATTGATGTACGCAGTTTCAAAGTGGGCAATTAACAAAGCTTGGCCAAACAGAAGTGGGATACGTGTTCGTCGGGTTAATCATGTAATAACATTTGCGGCAGTGCGAGGCTGGAGCGGTTCGGCGGTAACAGGCTAACAATGTTGACCGTGGCGAGCAAACAGACGGCGCTTCGTCAGCCCACGGTACGCCGCACCCGGCCCGCAGCCGTGCCGCAACCCTACCGCTGTGTGTACACAGTAGTATAATAACCGTATTATATTATCAATTATCATACTCATTATACAGGGTGCTGATTTAATTACCAGCTTTGAATATCAGTTTTCTTGAAATTACATGAAAGTAAAGATTAGATAGCTTTTGCGTGTGAGAGGTTTTTAAGACAATTCGCGATATTCTTTGAACTTGCTATAAAAGCTCTACCACCGATTTAGTATTTTGCCAGAATTAATTAGTTATCATACTAAAAGGATGAGGAGAGATGATTATGCGAGATTCAATTTGTTTTGATGACCTTGCTTTACATTTTGATTTGTTACCTTGATAATTTTCCAATAAAAAAACCGACTTCTATTACTAATAATGCTTATAAAATAAAAACTACTTGACCAAAATGAAATATTTTTTTATGGGACCACCTGGCAGCTATTTTGCGCCGAAAAAAAAAAAGAATCACGCGAATCGGTCCATTAACCGCGACGTAATCGATGTACATACATAGAAAAAAAACATACCGGCCGAATTGAGAACCTCCTCTTTTTGGGAAGTCGGTTAATAAAATGGATGCGATATAGCGATATTTATTAAAACCACAGATTCTAGATGTGAATAGTGTTATTTGCCACACTCGGTAAAACTTTTGACGTTTGTTTATTTTTATTTATGAACAAATTAAATAGTCTCAATTATACTCAATGTGAAATTTTGCAGTACCGTAAATAGGGCAGAGCCATCGGAGCATGAAAGCAGGATGCAAACCCAGAAGAGGCACCAAAATGATAAGATCAAGACATACCTACAATATAAATAGCTCCAGGGGAAGCATTAGCAGAAACTCGCGCAAGGCGCATAAAAGGCACTGAATTTTTGTGCCGTAAAAAGCTTTTAACTGGTAAAAATGAACATTGACCATGCCTGGAAACTTTGGTTTCAGTAAGTGTTAACAAGTCGCAGCCACCCCGTATGCATCTATCTCTCTATGCAGCTACATGTACAATTTGTATCTACAAATTAAATATGATATATCTATCAATCTAACTCATTTACAAATTTTGAAAAGTAAATCCTCAGAGGAAATACTCTCTCTGAATTATTGCTACAATGGATCTAATTGTGTGGAATAATAGGCGAAGTTATCTATAGATCTGCCATTTCACACACTTACTGAATAATACATTCAGAAGAAATTAAAATAAAATAAATCACCACTTTATAAATTTGGAACAAGCACCTGGCGCATTGTTATCGTGGCGGGAGGTAAAATGATAACAATTGTGGCGGTGAGAGGCCAGGTCCCAGAGGCGGGACACGTTCGAGCACTATCGGAACCTCTTCATCAATTGATTCTTCGCGCAGCCCTCGGCCCTCACCCTACTCACGAGGACGTCGATCCGACACAATAAATATCGTAGTTTAAAATTTGATTCGTGAAAGGGCAATATAGGTACAATTTGATTAATTGTTTTAATCGCTTTGATTAAATATAGGAATCTTATTTTTATGTTTACCTATTAGTTGAACAGTCTGCACTAGTTGATACACGGTGTATCAACTGCTATAGACTATAGCAAAAAGTAAAACACTCTTCATAGTTTTTAAAGAAAATTTTAACAATACGGTATAAGAGGCATCGCTCTGGAACTTCTTACTTCTTATCTAGGTGATAGGATTCAGAGAGTTGATGTCAATGGAAAGCGATCGCATGGATCAGCTGTAGCAATGGGGGTGCCACAAGGCTCTATTTTGGGCCCTTTCCTGTTCCTCTTGTACATTAATGATTTACCTCATCTCGTTAAGGACAATCATGAGATAGTATTGTTTGCGGATGACACTTCTTTAGTTTTTAAGGTAAATAGACAACAAACAGTAATTGACGATGTAAACAATGCTCTGTCAAAGATAGTAAAATTGGTTTAGTGTTAACAACTTGCTTTTAAATGGTAATAAAACAAAATATGTTAGATTTTTTACAAAAAATGTTAAACAAGTCAAAACTAGTGTGTTGATGGACAATGAGGAATTGGAAATGGTCAATAAAGTTGTCTTTCTTGGTATAACATTAGATTCTAAATTACAATGGGGCCCACATATAGAAACGTTATCTGGTAGACTCAGCTCAGCCGCTTACGCCGTAAAAACAATCCGTCAACTGACCGATGTTGACACTGCGCGTTTAGTTTATTTTAGCTATTTTCATAGTATAATGTCATATGGTTTATTGCTTTGGGGTAGTGCCACGGATGTAGATTCAATCTTTGTGCTCCCGAAACGAGCTGTTCGAGCTATCTATATGATGAGTCCCAAGGAGACACTAAGAAATAAATTTAAAGAGATAAATATTATGACGTTACATACTCAATACATTTATGAAAATTTATTGTACGTCCACAAGAATCAAACAAAATTTAAGAAAAATAGTGATCTCCATAAAGTAAATCTAAGGAACAAAAACAAACTGGCTGTGCCCACTACTAGGCTCCATAAAATCTCTAACTCGTTTCCAGGTCAATGTATACGCTTCTACAATAAACTTCCATTAGACGCAGTAGAATTATCGATAGGTAAATTTAAGAAATATATTAAAATCAGATTATCTCAAAAAGCTTATTACTGTATTTTAGACTACATAAATGATAATAGTATTTGGAAATGAACTGCTCTTTTTATGTGTTGTAATTGTTATATATTATTATATATTAATATAATTGTATATTATTCATTTCATTTGAAAAGATGGTGCACATGAGTTTCTCACCAGCTCTTCTCATAATGCAAAACCCATCGGAGCTGGTAGTTACTTAGTTTGATTTTAATCTGATTTTAAACAGTTGGATTAAAATTAATCTAAGCCCCGGTTATTCAAATCATTGTAATTAGTATAATTTAGTTTTACATAGAATTTATTTTTATATCATTTGTTTGTAATATTTTGACGTGTTCAAGCGCCTCCTGGGGCCTATGAAAATAAATGATTTGAATTTGAATTTGAATTTGAATTTAAGAAAGTCGGTGCTAACTGATTTCTGGCAGGCGGGCGGAGTCGTCATTGATTTTTGACGGCGAAGGAGGTTTGGCGGCATTTCTTATTTTTAAACTAAACACCAAAAAAAGGCCTCTGACCACGACCACTGACCTTTGTTGGCGAAGGTGCTCGGTGATGCTAGTAACAAATTAAGTCACAAGTTTTTCAAATAAATAAATACATACTAACAATAGTCCATCGTCACAGATGTAAACACAGCCTTAATTGGAGGTGCCCAAACTTCTACCTTTCTCTAGCTTAATCTTGTTTAAATGGTTTACACGTCAGATGATTCTATCGGAAAACTATGTCATGAAAGTGACTCGTGTTTAGATCACACAAATACAGTGTCGTTCAAGGCGAGCTGATAAGGGTTCGTCGCTCCTGCACGGGCTTCATCCGCGTCAAAGGTTGCAGAACGCATGATGGAACTGTTCATAATGTAATCTGTCCCTGTGTCCCCGACACGTTCTTCAAGGTCGAATGACACATAGATTGTTTTCAGTTTCAATTGAATTTTGATTACTGAATTGCAAAATGATTTTTTCAGTTACCATTTCACTACATTATTATTTCCAGGTCCTTTTCGCCATGCCAAAATTACGGTGAACTGAAGTCTTTTGTGTGTTTCGTGGTAAAACAAAAAACTCGAAATTTTCAAAAATGAAAACTACTCTTTCAAAACATGAGGACCAATATTTTATACTTTTGTAGAGGTATGTAGTATCTCAATCATATTTTTCCGAAACTGCTAAAAAAACTTTGAACCAAAAAGTTGTTTCGTGTTTTGTTTGAGGTGAGTCGTAGAGAAGTCTAAGCTAATAAGCCTCAGTACGCTCTATAGAAGAATAGATTTCGATAGCATAATGGATTTATGCTCAGTGCGCACGATAGTTATCGACGCCAGTACGCTCTATAGACGATGCTATTACGGTTTAGAATCCTGGTACAGAAATGCCCGGTATTACTCGGTACTTCTATCGTTATGCTAGAACCGGGCAATAAAAATGGAATCCCGGTACTTTCGAGACTTGACCACATGAGATTATACATTTTAACGTAATAAAGTTTTGCTGATACTTTTCGTGTTTTTGATATTAAAGTAAAAGTTTAAAAAAGCAAGCTACTTTTATTAATATTTCACGTTTACTGAATATATTATATTGTTACTAAGCAGTTATTGTCAACCAAGTACTCTTATATTATGGGTTCTGTAGTGCCTACACAACGACCCCTTATAGTTTCACCATGTCCATCTCTCCGAGGCATAACGTCGAAGTTTCTAGTGCAAAGCTGCAATATTGCTTGATGATTGATGTAGGTATGTTAACTATGGCAAGTAAATAATAGAATTGTTGGGAATTGTCTTCGTAGTATTTAAACTCCAAGCGATTGTAGTGAAGTGTTAATTCTGTTCTGGTTCTCATTAAAAACTGTACAAACTTATCAAACTAATAGATATATACAAAATTGGTCAGGCAACACACATGGTAGTAAAAGAGCACACAAAATCCTTATATCTAAAAGTACAGACATCTGCCGCTGGAGGCGCGAGAGTGCGCGGGCGCTCCGTTCACCCGCTAGGCGATCGCGGCGTACTCGCGGTCAGTCTCATATAAAACCGAGCGGTTACTAATTTTCAAAATCTTAACAATATATTTGTTTCGGGTATATGTAAAGGTGGATGTTTTTTCTGTTGCCTGCCCTGTATAGGATATCGTTAGATCGGTGATTTATAAATATTGAGGAGTTGCAAATACTTTTTTTTTATAAAGAGACCCGTTCGCGAGAAATTTAACTTTGAAGAGCATATTTTTACTTGATTAGGGCGTCCCGCCATCTAAAAGCTAAACCGCTGCCGCGAAAAATCTGAAAAAAGTCATAGCGACTAAGTTAACTTTGTTAGTTCAAGTGTAGAGGTCCAAATTGTAAAATGCAATTACTTGGAGTAGTACGTACCTACATAATACAAAAACCTTTAAAAAAATAACTTGTATGAAGATGTTACTTTATTTAATACAAGTAAATCCTTTTTAAGTCCAAATACGATGTAACGACTTACTACGGAACCCTACTGCGCGTGGCCCGACACGTACTTGGCCGGTTTTTCTTTTTAATACTGCCGATCGTTTAACACTTTTAGCGCCATTTCTCTCACTCTCACTACACCATCTATGACCAGAGACTGGCAAATTTTATTATTGGTGATCAAAATAAATCAGTAACGAAAGTACCGGAAAAGCCCGGTTCCTCAAAAGCCGAGAACCGAAAGTCCCGGATCTTACAAACAGTATTCCGGAAACCCTAGATGCTATAGATCTCAACCGAAGTTGCCGCGCAGTTAACGCAGTAAGTACTAACTATCTTTCTCACAGTAATAACCAATAGTATTGTATGTCTATATTATTATCCTGAGACAGATGTAGCGGCATAAAGTGACCAAAGAGCTAGAGGGGACTACCCAGACAGCTAATATTTTAGGTGTGCAAACTTATTATTTCCAGCAGATTTAAAATCCACACTGAACATTCACATTAAAAAGCAAAGTATTATTATTAAATATCATTTATTTCATATTTATAAAAGTAGAAAACATTTCATATAAAATTGTAAGTAAATACTAACAGATAATATAAAATCCAATCATAATATACAATATTTTATACTCACTAACATGTGACTTTTATAAAAATCTATAAATAGACAACAATCAGCATTTATTTTTTACTTCTTGCAAAAAATAAATAAATTCAAAAATATTCATTGAAAAATTCTACACATAATATTATTACCGTATATAATAAAATGATTGTAAATAATAATTGCCAATACAAATAAATGTACAAGCACAATATTTAAACTAGACCTAAATATAAATTCAACAAAAAAACAAAATTATAGCAATAAATATTGGTTCTGGAATCATTAAATTTTCAAAATACAGTGATGTAAAAAAATGTGTGTTCATTAGATTTTTTATGCAGCCATTTTCACTTGAATCACATATACAAATACTTCATTCATAATCTTTCGAGACATTTCTATCTCATAGTGTATAAGTTAGTCTATGACACGCACTCAGTCTTCAATAAAATGCTTCTTAACCCTAATTCCACGAAACTTCTAATCCTCAGTTAACGTAAAACCCGCCAGTCGTTCATTTAATCCCTCTGTCAATCTATGTTTGTTCGGGACAATAATGGAAAGCCGGATTCAGCGTTTAACTCGGGCCGGTGATTTTGGCCCTTACGTGTCATTAGAACACTGTAGGTGTAAATAAATAAATTGATGATAGTTTTAACTACCGAAAACCCAAGATATCCTTAAATATATTCCCTCTCGCACCTACCACCTACATTAACTAAAAAGGATTAAAAAAAATATAGCACATTAAAATAGGAAATTGGCAAGCTTACATACTACGTAATTATGAAATTAATTTTGGCAAATTTTATTGCAATTTTCATTGTAGATGTAGACCTATTAATAGCGGAAAATGTTACTCAGTTCAACAGTGATAAAATATCGTCTTGTAAAAAAATAGTATAACTTATTTATTATATCCATAATAAATACAGAAAAATCGATCGTGTGGAAAATTAAAACGGGTGTCATGGTTTTCAAGCTCCCTTTGAAATATACTTCCCTGTATAGTTTAAATCTATCTTACGCAAATACACAAAGGACAACCGCCATTTTGTAAATGCAAATTCCTTTCGAACTTGGACCAAAATCGAATCTTGGCTTAACTTCCGAATTTGGACCAAAAATATATGGACCGTGGTGGATGTCCTTTATGGATATTGCCGTTGTTCAAAACGATATTTAGGAACTAAAATTCGGAAA
Organism: Hypena proboscidalis; assembly: GCA_905147285.1. Lineage (NCBI taxonomy): Eukaryota > Metazoa > Arthropoda > Insecta > Lepidoptera > Erebidae > Hypena > Hypena proboscidalis. The sequence goes on from LR990130.1 coordinate 8,817,675, forward strand.
ATTTCATGTTATCTTTGTTTTTTCATCCGGGAACACAGAGATAGCATAAAAGCGTATTAAAAATGAAATAAAAAAAAACTGAGCAACATTTTCAACACTTCAGTCAGCGACAAAAGTTGGCTACACAAAATCGAATATCGAATTTTCTAACTGCCGTTCAATAACAACTCAATGTAACTTACAGTTCTAATGCCTATTATCTGAATGTAAACCACACCTTTGAAAGAGTCTGTCTTTGAAAGAGCTTATATATTCTCTATAAATTGTATATAATAAAAAAGTTTGCTGTTAACTGATACAGAACTATTTGACAAACATGCTCCATTTCCATACATTTTGGCTGATCATCTAAGCAACATTTGGTCTGAATTTGATTCTCGGCCAATCAGAGCAACCCATTTTGACTTATCATTTGAGCGATATCTAGTGTCTTAGCTTCCAGTAATCTCGTCCAATAGCAATTAAGCCTGGTTAGTTGTGAACGATTGCAAAAAACATGTTTTCCAAATTTAAACCATGCACTGGTAGTCAAAAATGAGTTACAGTTGTATCAAATAAAACAAATTAAATGCCGAGAATCAATAATTTGTAAAAAATATTGGAATGCAGAACATAAATAGGGCTGGTTTTTTGTATGCGGTAGCTAAAACAAGGTGGTTCCGACATAGAGGCATTAATTAAAACCTCTGACAAGCGACTTATGCCACTGACTGATTATGATACGTTATCACAAAAATATATTGTAAATTTTACTTATATTAATAGAGTAGCTTTGTTATACTCTGGAACAAATTAGAACGCCCGTAGAAAACGGCCTATACTATCGTTATCGATAGTATAGTCTGCGAAGGCTCTTAGAATAATAAATGGCACTTATGCGGCATCGCTGATAGGTTTGAAGTTCATCATGGCGTAGTCATGGTAGTACATCATGATGGCGAGAGGTTGGCCGAGGATGAGGGAGCTCCACACGATGATGTTACCCCATCGAGGGCCGAATTTGACTTCGGCGAAGCGAGAGATCACCGACAGCGGGGGTTGCGCCATCATTCCCAGGAAGGCCCAGATGCGGAACATTTGTAGTGGGATACTCACCTGAAACAGACCAAACGTAGTATTAAGAAAAGCAATTTTAATCGACGCCTGCTCTAGGAAAAACTCCTGTGTCGCTGGGGTGTTCACAAACTTACATTTCACACACAGAATCAGAACAAATCTTTGCGGATGACATAAAGATTTGTCCCGAGAGGGGATCGAACCCACAACACCAGAAAGAAAGAAAGAAAGAAAGTAAGAAAGAAAGAAAGAAAAGAAAGAAAAATCATTTATTCTGGCAAATAAAATACATAATAAAACGTCTAAAACTAAATAATTTAAAAAATCATTCTTAATGCTAGAAACAGTACGCATCTCAGCACAATACTGCAGCGCCAAAAAGCACCGCAGCGCTGATAATTCTGATGCGCCAAGAGAATGAGTAGAAAGCAGTGTGACAACAGAAATAATAAAAATAAATAAATAACCATCGCAGTTGAAAGCAGCGAGGCGGCCTCTTTAACCACTACGCCAACCGTGCACTCAAATTTAATAAGTTTTTTGGAGTATTACCCGTACGCGAAAAGTTGAGATTTGCGCTCTCCGCCTGCTTCTACCTTATGTACAGCAATAAAGACAGGGTTTAGGTGTCAACTTTTCGCTTACGTTTTATATAATATGCCGTGGCTACTGGGGGTGGCATTTTTCGAAAAGCGATTAAGGTTGAAACCGCCAAATTTGAAGAACCTATACAGCATAAACTACTTTATAAATTATTCACATTAATAGCCGAAGATATTATACTATCTTATCGTATTATGCAATGACGAACACTAATCGAAAAAGTACGTACGTATAACACAAGTGTTTACGTCAAGAAACACGTGAAAGATGGCATGCCTCGTGGTTGCCATGTGACTTCATTATTACTTTGTAAGAGAGCAACTATGAATTGATTAAGAGCGGCTTTAGATTATCGTTTTTAATATACATAATACGAGCGTATTAGCAAACGCACGAACAGTTCGATTAAAACAACCTGTATATTATACTAAGAAACAATTTAAAAAGATATGGGACAGGCAGGATTTGAACCTGCGTCCTTCCCCACACCGGGCAGTCGCTTTAAAAACCAGCTACGGCAACCAGCAACCCTGTATATTGTTGTTTTTTTACCATCGAGTGGGCTTCACGTGCGTTGGCTCCATACATCGTATAAGAAAGGATAAAAACTTTAAAGGATGATCTACCAAACGGGATGACGAAGTATAAACTATGCGCCGAGAAATCGAGAAAAATAGAATACTTTTTATGCAGACTGTATACGCGCTTTTAGGCCCGTGTTACAGTTATGAACTATGAATATGACAATAGAATAATAGTCTGAAACTTATTTAAGATCTATGACGTTTACATATACAACTGCATTCCGCCTGTATAATCATAATCAGCTTTTGGCACAACCGCCAAAAGCTGACAAAAGACAATTTCACGTGTATTAAATTATTTTTATTCTCATTGACGCTGGTTTAGTTTTGGCAATTCGTTGTGCCTTTTCACTTTTAAAATGTAGGTGATAGTTAACGCCCGCGCTTCGCCTGCGTGGTAGGTCAGAAAAAGTAAGCATATAGCCATATGAACCGAAATGGAAGGTACGCGTCGGGTGACTTGCTTAGTGGTTGGAGCTTGCTAGTTAGACGCCAAGCGCGCAATGCGGCCTCTAAAGCGTTTCTTTTTGAAAGGTTCCAGGCGTGAAGCAAGCAGCCCGACTGTGTGCCTAAAAAACAATAGATTTGCTCACCAAATATTCATGAAAGAACGCCGATATAGCGAACACGACGATCCCAGCCACAAACTTCGTGTACCCCTTCGTCAGTATAGGTTTGTACACATGCCTTAGCGCCCACATGTGCACCGGCATGTTCCACGAGCTCCAGAACACTGATATGTTGTTGGCGTTCCACCAATCTCCGTAGAACTTGCGGTCCGCGAATTGCAGCAGCTCGGCCATCAAGTTTAGGAAGGAATGGAAGCATAGGTAGAAGAAACACAGCCATAGTAGATGGTTTGGTACCTGAAAAGTATTAAATCTTTTATAGCACAATTTAAGTGTAGGCGAAGTGAATGGTTAAATGTAAATTAACCTTTTGGATATGTAGTAGAAGAAGCTTAAATGGTTCTAAAATCATAAATGTTTTGCTGTTCATTTACTAGTTTCTATGGCATTTTATAAAAACTTTTGAACCAAGTTAACTGAAAAGACGATCAAACTTTGATCTCTTTTATTTTCCCGTTTCTGTTTGTGGTCTCCATAGTGAATAACGGTAGGTGAACATTTTTAGTATTTAATTATAGAACGCAAAAAGACTAAAAACAAACACCGATCAAATGAAAACTTGCGATTGTTCTTCATGCGTTCGAGGTAACTCTCAAAACCTCTTAAAGAAAGGTATCAATGTATCATCACTTATCCAAACTCACATTCGTATGCATGTGATGGTATCGTGTCGCATTCCTATTCGACCAAACACGTGTCTCCGCGTTTATTTCAAGTTTTGGCACGCGGCGCGATACGGACGATGACCGATTGGATCGCACTGCCAACGGAGAAATGACGATACGGCCGTAATCTCGTGATCAGAGGATCGAACTTCCACTTTTAAAGATAGCTATCACTTAGGCAGACTAAGTTTTCCGCGCAAATGAATTTAGTCTTTTCACTTGTACAACCTATTCATCTACACAGATAGGCATAAAGGTATGCTGGAACAGGTGCTTTATGAAAGCTTTTGGCCGCAGGGTGTTGTTTTCCGTCGCTTCCGCGGAACTATACCCCAGGAACGCACAAAAACTTAGTGCAAAGGAAGTGAATTTATAATTATGTATTTTAGGTTAAGGTATATATAGATCTATGGGCCTATGCAGCCTGAAATAAATGATTTATTATTATTATTCCTCTTTATTTATCACTTAACTTATTTAATATATTTCTAAATATGATTTATAAAAAATACAAAAAACACTTAAAAATATAAAAAAAAATATTATTATTATTATTATAACATCACGCTAACTTTGCTGCAGTGCTTTTAGCGCTGCAGTATTGTGCTGAGATGCGTACCATTTCCGGCATATTAAATAATGTTTATAATTTGTACGCAATCTGCTTTTTACGCAATTATGCCAGAATAAATGATTTTTCTTTCTTTCTTTCTTTCTAACATGTATCACTCAGAAGGGTGTGGCAGAGCCGTATAACCACATTTCGTCCCATGACTCCAATGTGATAGGGGGTGAACCTATCGCTATTTACCGCGGACAATTCGGACTTGGAACTGCTACTAAGGATTCTCTGACGGATAGTTCCCTATAAAACTACCGGGCATGGGTCCGAACCCGAAACTTTATTGTGGGCGATCGCGAACATCGCTAACAAGGCAGTTAAAGGATATTTTGTAAACATTTTCAATAAAAGTTTGACCTGCTTAGAATGGATAGGTACGCATGCAATATCGTTTTACCTTGTACTGTATTTTTTTAACATAATTTCATCATCATACTTACAGCTAACTTAAGTAGTCGCTCAGTAATTCTGATTGGATCCATCGTAGAGAAGGTCTCCACGGAGTTGGTCACGGAAGGTATCATCCATTGCTGGAACAGTGCCAGCACGAGGTTCACGCCGAATATCAACTCCAACAACCTTTTGATTACAAACCTCTTCCGGATTCTGAAATTTTAAGGTGGCGTTTAAGTATGGATATTAACCTCCGGCATTTTGGCTGTGGCTGATATTTGATTCAAGTTAAAAGTTCTTGCGGCCAAATCTGACATAACATTTCAACCAAATATTACGTTTTTACTTTCGTTAGAATTGACTGATGTTGTTTATTGTTGGGTTGGATTCGGTCACAAAGAAATAGCCGAATCTAGCTTCTGACCTAGCCAGGCATGAAGATTTGGTTAGATTATCGAATACCTATATATTGTAATGACTTAGTGACCCGGAAGGGAAGCGGAATGAGTAACATTCAACAAAGACATACTAAAATTGTTAAAAGTTCAATTATATACCCAATACCTACATGATCTCAGTACAATAAAACTAAGGAAGCAACATTATATAACACCGCATTACGTACGTATGCGAACATTATACGTATCAACTCCTTGACATGCATTGACTCTTGAGAATTTACGATAGCAAAACTCATTGTCAAGGTGTACAGCATGTGTAAAATCAAGTAGAGACGGCTACACACCTATACATTTCCAGTATAAGATTGTCTAACGTTGTAAAGGCTTCATGTGCATTGCGAGACCAGCTTTTACTGGAAATGTAAAATAAATAAATAAATATAAATAAATATTTCACAACTCACACACAACGCCATCTAGTCTTAAACTAAGCAGAGCCTGTAATATGGGTAATATGGGTACTAGAATAACTGATACTAATACATATATACTTTTCTTTTGTAAATACATACTTATTATACATAGAAACACCCAGACTAAGACAAACCCCCATGTTCATGCACACAAAGATCTGTCTTTAGTGAGAATCGAACCCACGACCTCGGCGTCGCAGGCAGGCACACTACCCACTCCGCCAGCCGGTTGTCGTTGTAAGTCATGTATAAGTTGATCGGTAGCCATGTGTACGTAAATAAACTTTCACGAATTATCAGGATCTGACATTCAAGGGTAAACAGACACGTTCGTATTTGCTCACGTGTCGCCTCACATGTGCAAATCTATTCTGATAACACTCATCTCTAAGATATTTTTAAAAAGTACACGAATAACGTATTATTTATCGTAGTAAACAGTGTCGACGGACGACGACGCGTTATCAGCATTAAGATAGAGATATGGATATAAATAAATAATTAAATAAATGATTGGAAAGGGTACGGCGTAGCACTTGATTACCTATGTATTGATAAGAAGAAAGTATTAAACGGAATAAATAAAATTCTTAAACGTTTCAAACAAGACGGAAATTTATATTTAGCCTATCTATACCCCTTCATAATTTTGATCTGCAGTACCGGCATAATGCTCTGAAAATGGCTTTTAATTTTCAAAACCCTCTTGTGATTTTCCGGAATATTACAAAAGATCTTGTATAAGAATATTAGCTGTTGACCATGAGAGGAAAATCCTTTACTACATCGTATCATATCATAATACATAATATAATATACTTTGTTGCTAAAGCAACAGGGACGCTTCGAGATGACAAATATTTATCAGTCTTAGTTACGTGAAAATTAAAAACGCATATTAGGTATATTAATATGTTTGGACCTCGGATCGAATAGAACTACAGCGTGCAGATGTTTTATGTGTCAAATGCAATCCAAAGATCAGTTTTTTAGATTATTTTTTTAAAATAATTGTTTTTATGTTTTTTTTTTATTATACTTTAGAATATTTTATATGGATTAATGAATTATTTTGGAAGGAAAGCGAACTTGGAACTTTTAAAAATAGCCAAAAGACTCGCTCTTCTGCTCTCGCTCGCTCAAATAAGTTTCTCGTAAGAAACATACAAAACTGCGTTGCAATGCAAGGGAGTCTACATTACTAGATTTAATCATCTGCGTCGAAAATCAATTTTGACAACCCTTTTTTGGTTTACTTACATTTATTCGTTTCTTATTTCAAACGACATATACTTAGGTGCAACATTATCTGACAGACAAGCTTCCTAGGAATCACATGACAGTACAAAATTACACCGGCATTTTGGCAAACATTATGATGCAATGTATTTGGCAATATGCATTCTTTACCTGCGTTTATTTATACATAACTACCTAGCTCATTATGTCACACTTTCACGAATAGTTCAGCAAAAAGAGAATAAGAAAGGTGTGTGCTCTAGTCTGAGTCTAGTGAATAGCGGAATTCACCTTGAGACTAGAGTGGCCCAAATGGCAAACGAACCGCATTTTAGCAACAAGGTGTAAACTTAAAAATTTTACTAAAATTCAGTTTAATTATTTCGGTCCTTTTCGATTTTCGACTACAATCGACTAGAAACGTCAAAAGACAAAAGAAATTAACGTTTCCATGTTGATTGATCCAAACAGTAGGTATAGGTTGTCCCCACAGATATAGATCTACATAGATAACGCAAGTATCACGATTTGTATTGAAACCAAGCGTGCCGACTTTTTAATACCTATTGTGACGTCACAGCCGAAATTTAGTGACGGGAAATCCAAACCGATTCAAAGAAACCGATGCCGCCGATGCCCATCCGCCCAGTACGATTCAAACGGCCGTCCGCTATGATTTTCTCTAACAAAAGACGCGCGTGGACTGAAGTTAGCGGCGACCAACCTTGACGCTTGGTCGGGGTTCGGACACGTGAAGTACATGCATTTGCGTTATCTATGTAGATCTATATCTGTGGTTGTCCCCTTAGACCACTGAAGTCGGTCTATGGTTCTGTCTCATTATAGCAACAATAAATTATGTCTTTCAAAAATTAGACAACGGACAATTAAATCGCGTAATTATTCGGAATGACTGACATCATTCGTGTTCACGAGCACGAATGATGCAAGTCATTTCGAAACGTCGAACATAGGTATTTATTTACCTTTATAATAATTACTCGATTTAGACCCGTTGTCTAATTTTTGAAAAATGTTCTATAATCGCGAAAGTTTAAAACATAGAATTATGTAATTTTTGAGAGACAGATATATTAGTTCTTCGGAAATTACCTTGACTGCGTCGAGTCTAATTACGTCATATTCGAATCGTAATGTCAAGAGCGGCAAGCCGTGCAAATCATTAGACCTTTAAATAGCAACAAAGAGAAGGGCAATTACAAAGAAATTAAAACAAAGACATTCATAAAAAATACGACTGTATTTTTTATGAATGTCTTTGATTGTATGTTGGACTAGCTTTTGTGACTTCGTCTGCGTGGAATTCGTTGTATTCAGTAGTAGCTGTTCTCGCGCTTTGGTCAGAGTTCAACCTTACTGCTACGCTCCCGTGGAGTTTAGCGTAATTTTGAATATTGAAAGACCTTTTTTGAAAGTTAGACTATCAAACACAAAAATAAATATCAGTATTCGGCCAGAAGTTCTCGAGATTAGCGTTATCAAACAAACAAACTAACTTTCTCCCGCGGTTTCGTTAACGAAAAGTAGTCCATGTTACGCGCCTTATAGTCAGTTACCTGCATCTAAAGTATTATCTTAATCGGTCCAGCTGCTTAGAAGATTAGCCGATACAAACAAACAGACAGACAAAAAAATTCAAACTATATTTTAGTCAAAGGTATCGGGCAAACCATATACCAGTTTAAAAAAACATTGTGATTTGACATTGAAAACAGACACTTCAATTTTATTTATTTGTATTGATTGGATTTAAATATACTTCTGGAACACAACTTACCAACACAGCGCCTTATTTACCTATTAAAAATAAAATAAAAACTTAAATTAGCAAAACAAAAACCAAAATGCAAACTAACCGTGCAGTACGGGGGTAATTCAACTCATAGCACAGGGTAGGGGCCAACAAAAAGTAGAACAAATCTTTGAGGTTCAAGTTGGCGGGGTACTTGGTCAACCTCGCAGCCACTGCGGTATCGTGTAACATGTCCTCTCTACTTTCTGCAGGGAAAACGGATTAATAAAACAATGGTCTAGGGATGTTGTGGGGACCATTCAAGTATTATGTAGCACTGTAGGCGAATGGGAGAGTCTTTACATTGCTCACTTTCTAATAAATAGGGGATGAAAACTAGAAAATATATGCTGGCAAGGAGGTGGGGGTCTAAAATTGCACAAAATCTGCTTACGTAACACTTAAACGGTCCCAACGACTTGAAACATTGAGGCGTTTCAAATGATTCTACACATTGCAACACTTTGGAACCTATTGAAACCTACGTTGGACAGAAGATGCTTGCCCACATTATTAAACACAGAAAATTCTAATAAATATTGTCTGTGTTAATGTAAAATATAGGAAATTATAACTGACTACAAAAGACAGGCCTTTTCTTCAATGACACACCGAACGAGGAAAAGTTCCTCTAGATAATAAATTTAAAATGCTAGAAACGTCAAAACCTTTATCGAGGAGGGAAAAAACCTCTAATTGTGAGTAAATAACCTTAGTTCGTCTCATGTGCATTATGTCAACGCCTCAATGATTCATAGATAAAACAAGGATGCGGTAAGTAGTAATATCTAGAACAGTGATTAATTAGGAATGCCTATTTAGATATACCTGCATCTTATCGTCTAGAAAATAACTACATCAACATAAAGATAATACTTTATTTAGTGTTCATTCTGCCCGATGGGGAAATAAATTTATTTCGAGAGTTGGTATGATTTTCTTAGCTCTTGGCAATTCCATCGATATGCAGTGTACATATAGTCGGCCAATGAGTTATGTATGCAGGGCAAAAACTTCTAAGACATAGTAAAGACTTACGACACCAGTTATGGATAAGTGAGTTATATATCTAAATAGTAGGTATATTACACTTATTAAATATGAAATACAAACTTGCATATCTATTGCAGTCAGTTTCCACTATGGCGTAGAAAATTTTGCCCTGCATACCTAATTGTTTGGCCCACTGTATCTTCTTTTCACAGAAGGTACTTTAAGTTAACAACTTATAAAATTAAACAATTAAATAAAAAAAACATTTCTCAAGTTTGGAATTGCTATTTAATCCAAGACCTAATTACTACTGTACAGTTATTAAATGATAGATAACTTATAATTTGTACATTCTTATGTTGATACAGTTATCGGTCATATCGTAAGTATGTAGGTATATTACTATATGTTACCTCTTCATATACGTAAATAACAAGCTATGTCAAAACTATAAATAAACTAATAGGTAAAATTTATTTATAAGATAAGGAAATATGAAAGGAAAATACACACAACGCCGCAACCAAAGCATACATTCCTACACAATACACAATCATAAAATAATTACACGCAAAATAATCATCACCGGGTATTAGGTTGACCTTTACCCATGATTTGTCATCGTGACATGAGTAAATGTGTCACTGACTAAGTGTACAGTCGACTAAAGGTTGATAACGCTGTCTAGAGTCCCGGCTCTTCTAACGGTTAGTATACGTATTATATCTTAGGATAGGTAGTACAGACAGGACATTTGAATCATAAAATTAGTATCTTGTTCACTTCACATTATGAACTAATTGGTGTTATTTACGGTCTTAGACTTAGTCGTCTAGTCTAAACAAAGATATCTTTGTATTATCATGCCGCAAGTCTCTTAGACGTATTTTTGAGTATTATATCGTCAGACAGGCATGGAAAATTCAGGTACGGTTTCTATTAACATATTATGAAATAACTCTTCATAGTCATAATATTTTGTTTGATGATCGATCAATTGGTTTTATAACAGCCTAAATGAGCAAAAGAAGAATTTCGATGAAATTTTCGCGCTATATTTTTTTTTATCAGAAACCTTTTAGACTACTATACTATAGGCTGACCGTTTAACCGAGTCCTCGCCTGCGCGGTACAGGGGCAACACAGGGTACATGTACCATGTATGTATGGGTACAGGTACCCATGTAGCGAACGAAATGAACAATTACAAAAAATTTCCCACCGCCCGCACCTGTCTCAGTCCCCTTTGTCGTCTTACCCCCGCGCCCCTGTACCGCGCAGGCGAGGACTCAGTTAAACGGTCAGCCAAGTACGAAACCGCGGTCGACTAAATAGACCAACATTACGTGAGTAACACCCGTATTTCATAATTTGAATAATGTTACAAACTCACGTCAGTTTTGATAAAAATAATATACTAGTCTCGAGTGGGCGAAATAAAATCAAGGAATTGAGAAGACTTTATTAACGACTAAATTAATGATGAGTAGACCAGACGGAACACTCAAGAAGTCATCAACGCAGCAGTCAGATATAATTAAATATGTATTGACCTATCCGTCGGACCAAAAATAACCTTTTATTACGTCTAAAGTCCCAGATCAATGAACTGCGTTAACGATGGCTGTCTTATAACAAACTGATAACAGCGATAAGATATAATGTGCTATACATTCTTGTGTCTAATCATAATTATCTGTAAAGTGTAACCTCATTCATTAAAATTTAAACTAACTTGACAATGGAATATTTATGCCCAAGAAAAAAGAGTAATAACATGAGGAAAAGAGGTGTCATTTTTTATTTTTGCAGTGTTTTTTTCTACCGAGAAAATCGCCTATCTCTTGTGTATATTTTAATTACTAAATTAAAATGTATCCTACACTAGTCTACTAGTATTTTGCAGTAAATCAAGACGACTTACTGCAAAAATACTACCGCGAAATCTGAATAATGCGACAACTTCATAAACCATAGTCAACTGTACGAGTTAATAGCATAATAGGAAGGTGCTAAAAGCGAAAAATACACTACATAAAAACAGTAAAAAGTGCTAACACACAAGGCACAATTCTTGCACTTACGCTCGTGATCGGCTTTCACAAGTTCATCTGGAAACGTAACAGTCACATTTAATATTTTAACTCAAGCCTTATAGGCATCAAAATTATTTACTTTAAGTTTAAAGAAAACTGCTTAGTTACTCTTTCTAAATATCTATCGATTATAAGTAACCAGAGGGGCTAGCGTAACGAGCGTGAGATAAATTTTGTTGCATTTTCGTGTTGTTTTTGTAAGCGGGACCATGACAAAAACGGAACAAAATTTATTTCGCGTGATAGCCCAACAGGTAGCTAACACAAAAGGCGTGGCATAGACGCAGCGCGGTCGCAATGTGCTTTTGCATGGAGTTGAGAGACGTAGAAAGCAAGACAGCGTTGCGTTTCCTTTTCGCTTCTTCTGTTAACAACATACAAAACGGTTCTATGTTCATGGTGATCGCTGATTTCTGAACTCCAGAATTGAAATCCAATTTAGAAACTTAAAGCTCCCAAATACGATTTTAAACTTGGTCTTTTCACTCTTTTGCCTTCAAGCTTTCGAAAAAATTATGTTTACGACATTCCTCGTGGTGCAAGTGTGACATTTAAACAACAATCTAGTTGGAAAAATGGAAGATTTAACGATTACTTACTCCAATTAGGCGCAGATAAGCTCTGTCTTCTAAGCGTATTATTCAATTGCTTTTTCTTCAAGCCATCACGACACCAATTATTTGTTTGTACATAACTCCACAGCTTCAGGAACAAGATTAGGTACAGCATACACACAGTGGATATTCCAACTGCAAAAGAGATAGGTTTAATAATATTTATATTACCACCAAGCTAGATAAACATGGTGCAAATAAATGTTAAAAGTATCATTACCAAAACTAAAATCATCCTTCTTGACCTGCAACACAGCAGCAGGCAAACTAATCAAGAACAGGATGTTAGTGATCTGCAGCGTAATGCCAACTTTAGCTGGTATTATATCCTAAAAAATACAAATATTTTAAGTAAACCATGAGTAACACGTGACGTGAGTAACACCCGTATTTCATAATTTGAATAATGTTACAAACTCACGTCAGTTTTAATAAAAATAAACCATGTCGCCAACTAAATAAACAAGCTCATTAGACCTTATTAGATTCTTTACTCAACGTAGTTATTCTTTAATTTATTTAAGTGTTTTGTATGAAATCTTTTAGAAACTAAAATATCGTGTGAAGAACATCTACAAGTAGGGTTGCCAACCGTACTCTAAAATAGAGTATTGTACTCTATTTCATGTAAGCGTACTCTATAATCTATAACACTAATAGAGTACGCTAAAATACTCTTTTTTACACATTCTTACTTGTCATAATAATATAATCGTATGCAAAAACCCATAATCAAAACCAAAAAAACCATTATTTACTGTTAATTTACGTTGGTACCCCCAAAAAATTTGCCTCCAACCCTACGAATAATTATTATTCGTAGCTCCAACCACATTCGGAATGATGAAAAACTGGTATGCGCTGCAAAAAGTACAAGAAAATACCTTTTTAAAAATTTAGCATAAATGATACTCTTTTTTTTAAGTCCATATTCTTTTTTACCTCCTTTGAAATCAGATATACTCTTTTTCTTCTGAAAAAAGTTGGCAACCCTATCTGCAAGTAACAGGACACTGCATTGCATCTACTAGCCGAATACTTGGCTGTAGAGATCTATGGTTGGAGCATCACTGCGCAAACGAGTCAGGAAGTAGGAAGTTTCAGCGAACTTAAAATACCGCTATAGGTCAATGAGTTGCATAGCTGACGTGGTAATGGCCAGGAGACAAAACTGGCGAGCCTAAAATTCTAGAGGACCGGCCACGAACCGATTTGCGGATGCCCTTGAAAGATAGGCTAAGGATCTGGTAAGGAACGCGAGAAGTGCATTGTTACAAGCGCTCACATCCACGCGGTGTTGCTAACTTAGTGTGAAGTTGTCGTGTCGCCAAACGCCGAGATTGTCGTGTAGGGTCTCACCAACCTCATGGTTTGTATTCATTCTTCGTATTAAATTACAATATTACATACAGTCTGAACACGTAATACCTAAGTAAAATTCTAGGTAAACCTTTCACCAGCTATGGTGCAATGCACTGTCTTAGTACCTGTGTAGTCATTATGTGCAATCGACCCACTTATTTATGTAAATAGAATTATTTACAGCCCTTTTAGCACGGCTTACCACTCTTGACATTCAGATTCGACAAACCCTAGGCTTTGAAACGTTTATTATCAGATTTTATAGGCATTGTGAGAGTTTTTAGGCAAAGACAAAGCCGTTCTGAATCACTTTTAGCGTGCTAACATCGATTGTTAGCGATTCGGACAGTCATATTGGTCTGATAATCCCGAAATATTTTCTGGGCTATAGGGATAGAAACGACAAAAGACAAAAGGAATTGACGATTCTATGTCGGCTGTTTCTATATAAATCACAAGAGTGGTAAGCCGTGCTAAGGTAGCAGATATATTAATTTGAAACTTACCACTGCTATACCCTTTTCTATGAGTAGGCTAATAACCACTGGTACAATGCTAACTGCAACAATGTTATAAAATTGAAATGAAAAGTAATGCCGCATTTACACACACGAGAAGGAATGGCATCCTTTTAAAGACAATAGTTATTTATGGTACCTACTAGTGAGGCAAGTTTGATATTTCGATTGAGTGTGGACTTGCTTTACTTTAATTGTAGACTACTAAGCTACGAAAATTATTTAACACCACAAGGATATCGAAAAATCAAATCCTTAAGAGTTCTGCCATATACTGGTTTTCACCTCTTCCAGTAAGAAAATATTAAAATTATATTAGGAAACTCAAACATCACTCATGCTTCTGCTGATCCAGAGAACACACAGTTCGCCTCATTAGTGAGTAAAATCGAGTTTAACTCACTGATATCAGGCTTGTAAACGAGTCTTTTTGGGCTGGAGAGGTGAACCATATATTTTTATTCAGAATGCAACATGGGATCTTTGAAGTGGTTTTATAAGTCAGGACAGCAGTCGGTGTGAGCTATTATGCTTGATTTATGCAGAACATTGCACCAAAAAGTGCAAAAACATATCAACAGTGAAAAGGAAAAAAAAATTTACGCCATTTGGCAAATTTTGCCGCAAAGCTGTTTAAAGTTTTTCTTTAATAAAGTATTAGGACCTGGATTTATTTATAGCTGGTTAATTTAAAAAAAAATATTTGTAATTGACTTATAACTGCAGATCTATGTATGGAGAATAAAAAAATCCATCTAACTATATATGTATAAAAAAAACTTATTTTCGACCCAAAGTGGCGTTTAATTGAATTGTATTGTAATTACAGACTTGGTATATAGTAGCGTATAATGTGTTTTCCTTTCCACTATTGATTTTATATCACCGAAACAAACAAAGTTACCACTACTATGTTTTAATATTAAACAGCACTTGTCATGCTGTTAGCTTTCTTAATTTTTATTCAAAATATGTAATTATATTAAGATACTTACACACTAATAATATAAGAGATGGGTAGTGGCTCTTATCTCCTTCATTGTAGCCTGTTAATACTATTATCCATTCTAGAGGGTTCACACGAAATCCATATCTGCAATTCGGAATCACTGTATAATCAATTATATCTATGATATTTCCCTCTATCTAAAGAACATTATCAAAATTTGAGGCACAGTGACTACAGTTTTTCAGATCGAAAAGACAGAGAACTATGGACTTTATGATTAATATTATCAAGGATAAGAGTCTCATATCAACATTAAATTTACATTAATTTCTATTACATGGGAATAGACTCAATCCAGGATCCCTTTTTTTCGCATAATATAATTTATGATAACACGTTACGCATAATAGCCATTTGGCATACTACTTCACATGGCATAACCATCATGGCAAAATATATTTTTTGGCATAATGAGTTTTCTGGAAATGGTTTTTCGCCTAATAAAACTTTATTAGGCGAAAATCCATTTCCAAAAAAACTAGAAAAGAAATTTAAAATGCGTATCGTAGTGTAGAAATAGGTTAGGGTTGCAGCGGGGGTGGCCCTAGGGCCACCTCTAAGCTGCCTGTTGTTTATTTTACATACGAAAAGTATTTTGTTGAAAAAGGATATTATTAAAATAGTATGCCAAAACACAATAATACCATAAAATATTATACCTAACAATGATTATGCGTAAAGTATTTATGCTAAAATATGCGAAAATAGTTATGCCAAATTAATACTATAGTTTAGTTTAGTTTTCCTGGGCGGTATCCGCACTTAGTCCTCCTATGGGACTGTTGTACGTGAGAGGTTTCCCGTTTACTCCAGCCAGCCTATATCGGTCCAGAAGGAAAGCAGCCTCCGAGTAGAAATTAATACTATGGGTAACTATCATTATGCCAACTGAAGGTATGCAAAGTTAAATTATGCCAAATTATAAATAAATTATGCGAAGCAATTGAGAACCTCACAATCCAATAAGTTAGTACTCACTTAAGAAAGTTTTCAAGACATAACCGCAGGCCACCAATGGATAACATAAGAAAACCCCAGTTGACCAAGCCAGTGAAGTTGTCGAATTCGGAACTCCATGAGAACAAGGAGTCCCTTGGTGTGTGTATTCTATGGAAAAAAAATATTGTACTCATTTGTACACTCAAGATCATTAATATGTTGGCAGTTTAAAACCTTGTTATTATCACTTTAAGGTTCAGAACTTTCAACATTTTAGTGAACTAAACTGTTTCATAAGACTCCATTGTATAACTTACACAGAGAAAATATAACTGTCAAGGAAAACATTACCTTTTTATTTAATGATTTTATATCTATTATATTTTAATTAAAACCACCATCAGTGAACTCGATGCCTTTTCTTTTGAATTCATCCCCAGTCAAAAAATATGTGAAATGGGATTCTCTTGAACTCATGTATGTACATATTTTTAATGATTTTTTAACAAATACCAAGATTAATACTGTCTAAATGTAAATAGCACAGTAGTTTTGGAAAATTTGATTGAATCTCAAATTATTGCTGAATTTTGTTTGTATGAGAATATCATACTCCACCGGTACCTTAATTATAAATATATTATAAAAAAAATATAATACAAACTAAGCAGAGCTTGTACTATGGGTACTAGAATAACTGATACATTAACTTGACTTATACATACTAATACATATAAAATTTCTTTTGTAAATATATACTTATTATACATAGAAACACCCAGACTAAGACAAACCTACATGTTCATGCACACAAAGATTTGTCTTAAGCGGGAATTGAACCTGCAACCTCAGTGTTGCAGGCAGGTACAGTACCCACTCCGCCATCGGGTCATCAAATTATTGGTGCTGATGCTTAACTGCTGTGTTGTAATAGTGCCCTATGACCAAGGCCAGCTACTTATGTAAGGAAATAATTAAAATGTTTACATGTTTAAGTTAGAGTCACTTAAACAAGGTCAATTATACAACTAATGGTGATGAAATAAATTCAACATATTAACTTACGGCTTATCATACTGTAGTTTTCTTAATTTCTTTTCAGTTTCAGTAATTTCTTCTGCTTTGGAAACACTCTGGGCTCTTCGATAACGAAGAGCTTTTTCTTCACTTTCTGTAGTCATTTTGCCGGCTTTTTAACTTACTATCTGTTTGAAATAATCACCATTAATGTATAAATTTCTTATCATTAATTGAAGTGGGTATATGTAAGATTATGAAACCCACAAGTTATTTTATAATCATCACGAACCATAGTACATACATTATTCATACACAGATTTTATTATAAGACATCGACAGCACTCAGGTCAAATAATTAGTAAAGATAAACACAGTTTAAAACAGATGAGTTACTAATTATCGATATTTTCTAAAATGTGTAAGCCTAGTCAGCAGACATGAAAAATAATTACCAAATACATAGGACCATAATCATATAACTTCTCTAACTATTAAATATACACTTTATAATAGCTAGATTTTTTAAATTTAACTTTTAACACAATTTCACCGAAAAACTACCATCAATAACCAAACTGCAAAATAACTTTCAGCTCAGCTGTCAGAAATATCAATTGAATGTCAGACTCTGGCAGTCAAACTTTTACTGGATTGACTCCCAAAGGGAACATGATTGGATCAAACTTAACTTAAATAATAGTGGGTTTATTATTTACTATAAAACTAATCAGGGCAGTTGTTGTTATTTTGTTATTAAAAGGCCAAGATCTGCCGTACTAGAAGAGTTCTGAAACAAAATATTAATTCATGTCAAAAGACTTGGCTTGCCACCGTCAATAAATGAAAAAAACATAGTTGTGAAAGTGCTGCCACTTAAAACACAATCTACCATTTAGTAGTTTATTGCCGTCCAACTAATGAAATGGTTGACGAGGTCATTGCCTATATAAATTCAATAAATTAAATGTGTAAGCTATTTGTTATTTTAAATAGATTAAATTAATAAAAAAATATGATTACTATGATACATTTTTTATTATAATCATATCATTAATAGTAGATTCTATGAGAGTTTTAAGTATTAAGTAGATTTGTGGCTGATAAAATGGTCACTCACTTCAAAACCTCCATTGAGAGGATAAAGGTCGTCTGTACGTAAATGTGACTAATATGTAACAGAAAATTGAGAAAAATACCTGGATTTTAATGAGATAAACACAGCGTTATCTCTATTTTATTGGTTTATTTCGTAGTTATATTAACAACATTATGAAAATTTGGACTTCCGAACATACTTTCAAGTAAGTACGATAGAGTGTTATGACGCAACCTTGAAATATTAAAAGTGTTCCATGATCATTATCGGCTATAATTTGCACATCTTTTGTCTTTATTTCAGCCATCCTTGGGAGACGGTTGCTCAAGCAGCATGGCGCAAATATCCCAATCCTATGAATCCGGCAGTAATTGGCACAGATGTAGTAGAACGGAAGGTAATCGATGGAGTTTTGGTCACACATAGACTCGTTAGTTCGAAGTGGTTTTTTCCAAGATGGGCACAAGCAGTAAGTTTCCTAATATCTATAGCAACAATGTTTTGTTTGATTACCGCAGTAAATAATGTTAAATTTAGGAATTTTCTTATAAATTTGTTGAAATGTTTCTTACAGCTCATAGGAACTGCGAAAATATGTTATGCGAGTGAAAAATCGGAGGTAAATCCTAATGAACGACAGATGACCTTAAAAACCAGGAACCTAACATTCTGCCACTACATAGCTGTTGATGAAACAGTCTGGTACACACCAGATCCTTCAGACACCTCTAAAACTCTGCTAAAACAAGAAGCTGTAGTTACAGTGCAAGTAAGTACATGCACCATTTATTTATTATTTTATGTAACTAATGTTTACGCCATCCTTCCTTGTTTATCAATAATAAAATTGTCTTTTCATTTGTGATCTAAGACTGGTTAAAATAATTATATAACTTCTTAGTTACAACTTAAGCTTTTAAATTTCAAGGATAGACTGTTGCTACACAAAAGAATAAAATTAATGAATACTGAACACATCATGTGTAATATGGCCTACTTGATTGTATTGTAATTTAGTTGTTTATGCCTTTGCTTAATGTTATCATCATACAATTTATTTCAGGGTGTACCACTCAGTAACTACATGGAAGATTTATTAGCAAATAGAATATCATTGAATGCTGGTAAAGGACGACAAGCTATTGAATGGGTCATAGGCAAACTAGACTCTGAAATAAAAGAGCTTGCAAGTACTGCATGCAAAAGCACAGATGAACTGTTGTCACAAACTAAGAAATCTCTTGATGACATCACTTCAACAGCCAGAAGATCAATGGATGACATATCATCTAAAGCTAAAAGATCCCTAGATGATATAGAAAAATTAACTAAGGCCAATGCAAATCAAAGAAGCTGAAAAGAGGAGTGATTTTTGTTGTGCCACACAACTTTATGACCTGCACTAAATGTCTAATTATAACATCTAGTTAATTTAAATAATATTGTTGTAATTATTATTTATTTTGTAATAGTCTTATCAGCATACTATTGATTGCAGAGATATGCTTAATAGCATGCTTTTTAAAGTGAATTGAGATAAACATTCTGTTATCTAAAGTCCGTTTTTGTGTGTATAAAAATATTGTTTATCAGTCACGAACATAAGGCATCACAAGATTGATGACATGAAATTACTGTTACGCAAAAACTGACTATAGATTAAATGTATAGATATCTGTATTATGTATTGGTTCTCAAGTAGAAATTTTATATGGGAAAGATTATAAATTACCTCATATGACAAATAAATTATTATTGCATCTCAAAGATACAAATGACATGTGTGTTGTTTCATGTTTGAGTTGTGTTAACATATGTGTGTGTAGTGATCCAAAAATATATGATTTGAAGTATTAATATATAAATAGGAGTAATTTTATTGAGAGTTGCAATATTGTTTCTCTGTATGAATTTTTTAGTAGTTAGACAGATATAAATTGCCCCATTTTCAAGGGATATATTTATTTTTCTTGCCCAATATTTCAATCACTTTGTAGTTCATGTGTTGTCTAACTGCTAAAGATTATTACAAATTGAAAATCATTTTATGTAATGGTATTTGAATTTTTATGTTCAGAATTAGATATTATATTAAATGTATATTGGTGGTTGAGAGTCACCTTAAATGTATGTCTGAGGCCATTCTTCAATAGCACATCCAAAATTGAATGGCCTAATGATTTTATATGTGACATGACAACTTGTTTTGTGATAAAAGGTAATTTATTGCTTATGAAAATGATAATCTAGATGGCATAAATATTTTATTTCCGATTCAATGCCGAGAGTCACTAATGCAGAGAAGACTGATACACTTTATAAGTTATATATTCATTGTAATAGATGCTAAACTTGGCTTAATACCAACATCCTCTTGATCATCAAGGAAGCATGGTAGATATTTCATTCCAGTACAAGATCAATTCTGTGCTATATTGATGATCAATGGAACAGCCAGCGCAGTAGCCAGCAAATTGGTTTGTGAAATTATTAATTTGCTAAGATTTGGGAGGTTTTACTATTTGGACATACCTTTAACTGTTTTGTGCGTCCATTACGTTACCTAGTTCCTCCTAGATATCGCCACATGTAGAGCTGATTGTTTTGTATCACAGTATTTGTGTAGCAATGTTGTGTGAGTAGGCTGCAAGGACAAGTTTTATTGTTTAAGATGCACTTAGTGGCACTAACGTGATTACCTGCTGATTATACAAAGCATTGCAGACTTTTAATTAATGAATTTAATTTTTGACACCATCACCTATGTGCAATTATGAAAATCTTTGCATAACTGTAACCTTTTCATCTAAAATAAAATCCAAGAGCTCTTGGTATTGAATTAAACGTTATTTTTTCAGCATTCAGTATGTTTTTTATTTTTTTCACCAATAAATTTCTGTTTCAATTAAACAGGCATTTTATTATTACGTAAAGATGGACCAGTGGTGCTACTAGAAGGTCAGGTATATTGTTAAATACAAAAGAGGCGCCGCAAAGTGACACTTTATGAGTCGAGAAGTCTGAAATTTTGCAGTGTGGTATCTTACTAATTCATATATATATATATATTTTTTTAAATTTTATTTCACCCAATAAAAAGGTTACATCTCCCTTTAAATCCTAGCACAGTAAATGGCGATAGGCTCGACCTGCCTAACCCGGGCACAAATAAAAGCATGATGCTATGTTACATTCAGCTGAAACGTAGTCATATAGCACGTGAATAGATTATTCTTATAACAACTACACGTGAATGATAACGTGAGATATCAGGCGAATAAACGTGGCAGTTAAAGTGGGTGCTACCCTACCGGCGAGGCGTGGCGTGGCAGAGCAGTTGGAATTGAAATTTGTATGGCAAAATTTCCATACTCGCCCTGCCAATCTTTAAAGTAAAAGACGTGGCGTGGATGTGCGCGGCGGCGAGAATTAAAAAAAATCGTACATTATTGAACTTCATTGTTTTTTTAAATAGAGTAGGTATGTATTAACTATCGGAAATCGAAATACCTTAGAGTTATACGATATTGAATTAGAAAAAGAAGTAATTTGCTTTTTACGCTTAACATCGCGAGCCTGATGTATGACGACGCGGTCTAAAAGGTTCGGCGTGATTTCAATTTACTCCCTACCCTACCCATCCTCTCCTCGCCACGGGGCGTTATAAAACCAGCTGCATACTCTTGTCGTCTGCAGGGCTGGGCAGTATTTGAAATACTTGTAATTGAAATACGTAATTAAAATACAAATACGTATTTGGTATTTGTATTTTAAATACTTCCTATAAATGTAATTTGTAATTCGTATTTTAAATACCTGACAGTGGAGTATTTAGTATTTTAATTACTTATGGTCTCAAAATACATTTTAAGAAATAATATTAGTATACTCTTTGGAAATACACCATGATCATAAACGTGCTTTCAACTGAAAATTCCAGTTTATGATGGTCTCGCGTTGTAAAGGCTTCCCGTGCAATGCGAGACCAGCTTATACTGGCAAAGTCAAATTTTGACGTTAACACGGCTACCAATCAACCTATGATTGGTAGCCGTGTTAACGTCAAAATTTGACATTTGACATTGATTTGGCGGTAAAATCAACGAATAAAATTTGAGGGTTGCCCTCGATTTCTATGGGATTCCATCATCAGATCCTGCTTTAGTGACCATTGGACCATTTGGAAAGTACACTCTCTCAAACACAAAAAGTTCATAAACGACGGAGTTATCGATGGCTAAAAAAATATATCTGCCGTGGTATAACTAAAATGCCGTTATCTGCTTAAACCATTTTTTTGGATAACAAATAAAAACCGCGGAAAAAATTTAAACCGTTACATACTTTTCGATGACAAAACTTATTTGAGATTCAAAGATACCAAAACATAAATAAAATAAGTTTTGTCATCGAAAATTTACATCGGTTTAAATGTTTTACGCGGTTTTTATTTGGTATCCAAAAAAATGGTTTGAGCAGATAACGGCATTTTAGTTATACCACGGCAGATATATACGCGTGAAACATAGAAACACCTCCTTTTTGAAAGTCTTATAAAACTTGGGATCATCTAAACTACTTGTTATGATATGAGAAAGGTTAGGTCATAAATTTCATAATCTACCTCACACTGACCAAGTGCGGGTTAGTTAGTAAAACTATTTACATTACCTGGGTGTATTTTGTAATTTGTATTTTGTATTTTAAATAAAAACAGCACATAAATACTGTATTTTGTATTTTGTATTTCAAATACAGGACGTAAAAGTATTTTGTATTTGGTATTTTAAATACATGCCCGAAAGTATCTTGTAATTTGTATTTCAATTAAAGCAATACATGTATTTTGCCCAGCCCTGGTCGTCTGCATGTATTCTATGCACTTGTCTTAGCTCTCGGCCACAATGGCAATCATTACTACCTATTTAATATTTAACTATCTCTTACTCCTTGTATTGCGGTCGGCTCGTCGCGTCGCCTAAGCTATACTAAAAAGAAAATAGATAGTATATCGTCTACCGCGGATACATTTTTATCTCTGGTCGTAAAGCTTTCCGCAAAGACCGCGAGAGAAGGAAAAAGCAGGATCGTCTCTGCCTTTACTGCAGCTCTTGCATTTAGATTTATTGCTGGGTTTTATATGAAAAATAAGGTCATAACATAATAAATAACTCCAATTACCAACAGCACTGATTATAATTTCGTTTTAGAGATATTTTTTTATAACAGTGCGATCGCGGGCTTAGACTGTTTTCTGCGTATAAAAGTAGTTCACAGGTCAACTGATAGGATGGCAGACAATTTTACAATCATTTGCGCTCAATTGATTTTAATTATGCCATTTAAAGCTCTGAGAGTGAGGCAGCTTCATGCTATATCACATTGAGTCATCCGTGCCAACATTTTTCGATTTCGTACCCAAACCCAAAGGTAAGAGTATTACCAGAATGTTAGAACCTCTATTACTAAGACTACGCTGTACGTTCGCCTGTAACCAGGCTATAGAGTCCACGCCGCGTCCGCAATTATAACAAATCCTGAAAACCGAAGAAAATGTTCAAGGGGTTAGGGGAGTCCCCTTTGAATATTTTCGTCCCTTCCCTCCCATACAATAGACATGATTATTTGCCGATAATAGAGATAATAGAACCTTTCGTGCGCGAGCCCAACTCTTACTTGGCCGATTTTTAGGGTACCGTAGTGCCTACAAGCAGGCCGTCTCAGAGGAAATAATCTCTATATAATCAAAGCAGGCCGTAGTTTCGACATGTCCGTTTGTCCGAGGCATATCGTTGAAACCGTTAATGCTAGAAAACTGAAAACTGTAAATTAACTAACCATGAAATTAATCTAAGTGATAGAATAATATCTTGAATAATGTTTTTTTTTCAGTTATCTCACCGACATGTAAAGTGGGTGTTCTTTCGGTCGTCTACCCCATTGTGCGGGGTGTCGTTAGGTAGGTCTTTTAAAAAGTTATAGAGATTGGTAAGACAGTTTTTTTGATTTATAGAACAGTTTGCGAAATAATGAACTTTAAAGAACAGATTTTTATTTGAGTGGAGCTTCCTCCCTCTAAAAGCAAAACTACTGACTCTGAAATTTAAAAAAAATCATGTCTTAGTACATGTACCTACTGAACTTTAACCGTAGAGACACATTAACCTTCCCCATTCTGTGTGTCTATGATACAATACTGAAGAAGACTCTATTATATTGGTATACTCTTTGACTTGATGTCATCTGCATATCAACAAAAATAATGTAATACTACCGTAGACCTATCAAATCAATGTCTGTCTTGTCAATGTTGTTTTTCCTCAGTAAATTATGTTTTTATAAATCCACTTTTATTTCAGTAAGTTCAGCAATTATTTGATAACAATGCCTAATATTTGGTGGCTTATAGGATAGCGATGTAGGATGTGCTAGGTAAGCACAGTTAAAAAAAATATATTACAATAAAAAAAAAGATAACAATGAAATGAATAATACTGGCGCCCGAGTGCAGCACTAGTGTAGGAAATGGGATTTTTTTTTAGTGTGGTTAAATTCTACCTTTAGATTAGTTTAAGTTCAAAAGGAAAGTTTTTTTTTTTTTTATTTTCTCTATCCTGCTACTTAGCAATCTGTTTCTATGAAACAATAATCTAATATTTTGTCAGATTTTAATCAGTTATTATGATTGTCAGCAGTTGATTTGTGCATTCATTAGTGCCAAATTCATCTTCTGTCTACGAATCTTGTCGCTAGATCATGTATACTATTTCTCTTAAGTCGAGAGTATGTCACACTGCCGATTCCTTGCAGTTCAGCAGCTAGCTGGTTAATGTGCTTGTCTAGTCTACTTTGGTATTTGATGCTGTATGTCTCTATTTCTTCTCTTACAGTTCGCAGTTTAAAATCTAGGTTGATATATTTGTTGCTTATGTATGCTGGAAAGTGATTTTTTTTATTTTATTTAAATACGTTCTAAACTTAGAATGAAACTATTTCATACCTATAAAATATTTAATTTAATAGTGTAATATACAATATCAGTATAAACTTAATCTACTAGGAAATATTGGTATTATTATATATTTAAGTTAAATAAACTAGTGAGCTGAACACTATTGGACAACTTCAAAAATGTTAAGTTAGATATGTTACTGTAATATAATTATTATTACATATACAGTCAAGTAGTGCAACTTTGAAGGATTTATTACAGATTTTTTTCCATTAAAATGTTATTTTATTCATTACCCCTTTATTTAATTGCATAAATAGTGTTTTTTTTAATTGGTTAATTTATCTAACAACAAATTTACGGAAAAAATACAGGAGTACCCGAAATTTACCCAGACATTCTTGTTCAAATTTATAATGAGCGAAAACTATGAATAATGTAAAAACCTATTATATTTCTGAATATTTTTATATAGTTTTGATAAAACTGTTTGATTTAAATTTTCAAATCTAATTGTGTCACTTTTATATTTGTTCAATTTATCTAATGGTTATCTTTTTCTCAATGATTTTGTAACAGGCCTTAATGACGATTCTAAATCAAAGCAAAAAACACTTCCAACAACATCAACACAGAAAAGCTGTTGATACAAATCAACAATTTTGCGATGGGTTGTTTGGTGAATAATGATTTTTATACATTTCGTTTGCTACACACATATTACATATTCATTTTATACGGCGGATACTATACAAGTCATTGATAGGTGTCTGCAAGAAGTGTAAACGCAGGTGTTAGCACAAAGGATTTAATAGTTTTAGTGCTACATCCTTCTAGGAGGGCCCCCCAACAAAGACAAGATAAGATACAGCCAAAGTGATTAATTTATTTAATTTTCAATTATTATTAAGCATAATTACTTCTATTATTAACAGATGATCTGAGTTAAACAAAGTAATAAATACAACTTTACTTGTAACCTAAGTCAGATTATTATTATTTTAGTTAAGATTTATGCTGAGTGACTTTGTGAATGTTCTAACACAATAAACTATTCCTTAACATTAAAAGATGGCATACTTAAAGATAGTTTAAATAGAACTTTCTAATCAATACATACATAATCTGTGTATATATTACAATGAAAAAACTTGAAACTATTATTTGTCATGGTTATTTTGTATAATTGATGAAATTATCACTGTGGCTGTAACATAGTATACATACAATTACTATTTTCCTCCAACCAAATTTCCTTACAAACTGAATACATGATTCTACATGAGACTACATAATATTACATAGAAACTGTCACATGGTGTGAATACAAGTTGATACACAAACTATAAAAATTGCATGTCAACTTGTAAAATTTAATATCAAGTGCTTGTCCCTGAAGAAGTCATTCCACCGTTTTGAGCGGTGGTAGCCACCGTTCTTGTAGCAGCTAGATGTGAGGCCTTCAATCGATCCAGTTCATTGACCCAAGAACGGACATGCTCTAATCGGTGCCATGCCATTTGTAACACCTTTTGAGAAGCATATCCGGAACCTTCGTGGGGCTGACCAGTGGACACTTGCGTCAGGTAGTTGATCTGATCACTAAGCTTTGATTCTACTTGGCTCAGTAGTCTGAGAAATTGCGAGGTATTGGTTTCGGCCTGCTTTTGACCGGACTTTTCTTTGCTCAATTCCAGGAGTGCTTGAGCTAAAATATTAAATGATTTGATATGAAAATGTCCATTGACAACAAATATTTTAACATTTTAAATGCAGCAACAACAACAAATTATTCGTTGGAGACTTTTACCTGCGCACTGCAAGCATGTTATGATATCTTTTTCAATCTCATCAAGAATTTGAATTCTCTCCATGGGTGCAGTCATTTTTATTGTATTAAGGTAACTTTTTGAAAGATCCCAAAATTATTTAATGAAAATTTATAACGCCGAGCAACAAACCGAACCGAATGAGTAAAAAATTGTCAATGATTGTCAAATGTCAGCCAATATGTCAAAAAAGCTGACATGCTGACATCAGCTTGACAAGCCTGATATCGATAGTGTTGTACCAAATTTAGTGAACTTCGTGCCCCATTGCCGATACGGTGCTGGTGGGTGCTACTAGGATAGCTAGTAGATGTGAACGTGATATTGCCGTGGTTTATTGGCATAGTATTTTTTTGTTTAACCGTAGATTTTGCGACACTGAAGGCGTCTCTTAAAAGCCGTGTCTCCGGCCTGCTGCGACCCAAGCACCTGAACAAAACATAATTAAAGCCAATCAATACGTTTTGCTTGGGCTCACTTCCGTTAAAATTGCAGGAGACACTGCTTTTAAAACTCAGCACTAGGGCTTGATAACGTTAGGAACTAACAGAATAATTAACGTTTATTAACGTTATCTTCAATCGTTTATTCAAACTAACGTTAAAAAACCAACCGTTCGTTTTTAACATTATCAGTTAAATTAACGTTAATTAACATTAGTTAGAATGATCGTTAATTAACATTTGCTAACCGTTAGTAAGTAAAATTATTATTGGTAGCTTGACTGCCTCGTTTATCGAGTGTCTCTAGCTAGCGCTGACTGCTGAAATGTAACATAACAAAATATGATGCGTAACAATAGTAGTAAATAGAACTTTTATAAGTATAACCATATGATTCAAAATCTAGCTTATATTACAATTAATATAAATAATGATGATACCTAGGATTATTGTAATGTAGGTATATCGTGAATCACATTTTGATCAAGATACTACATGCCACAACAGACTTGTAAATTATAAAAAAAGCAAGTAAATTTGAATTTCTCGGACTAGTTCTACCCGTTGCTGTTCCGTAGGTGAGCGTTTTTCAAAAAAATTGACCCATGTGCAATCGTCATGTCCAAGGATTACAAACTTCAGTAATTACATTTTTACATTTGTTAATGCAACATGTGCTATGTCAAAAGGTAAAATATTGAAATAGAAGTATATTCTAATACATAAATATATTGAAAAATGTACAGAACTTTTATAATTTAAACAAATGTGACGTGGGACCCCCTTTTTTTACGATGTCCCATGCATACCTTGCTAGCTTTGAATTGGTCTACCATAAAATGTATTCTCGTCAAAATCGTCGAAAAAATATTTTATTTATTTTTATAAGTGTTTGTTAACATATTAATTAACAGTTTTATTTCGACTTTAGAACAAATTATACAGATATTTTAATTTTAAACTTGTCCACGGATTCCGGTATACCGGGATTCCCATTACGTAACGGTAATTTTTAACACTACGAAAAAAAATACTAAATTACAGAGCATTTTCTTGGTGCAGCAACCCTTTTTTGACAGTTTCAAATCATTTTCGGTGCCAGTTTATATACCTACAGTTGTTAAAATTGTTACTTTCTGTTGCGACGTGACCTCGGACCAAAATTGTGTTCCCGTAAGTACTGTACTTTTTATATGTTAAAATGTTATTTCGAAATTAAAACTTCTTATTTTCCATTGCACGAAGTATTTTAAGAATACTTCAGACAACAAGATTTAACGAATGTAAGGTACCGTATTTTAAATTGTAAATAGGTTTTGTTGTTAATAAATGTGATTCCGTAACGTCATGTTCATAACGTTATATAGTACATTAATGCTTTCAAAATTGATGTTCCGGATGCGTAACGGGCCATTTTTTTGAAAAACGCTCAGGTACACTTTGTGTGCTTTCTCAGTTACTGTTGCCACCCTGCACTCGTATTCAATGTATTACTTAAAGTGTGTTATAAAAGGTCAAATCACAATAATCTCATAGCTCTTAATGAAAATTAGGTCCATTTTCATTATTGAGCTATGAGAAGGATCCCCTAGAGCAGTGGTTCCCAATTAGTTTTTTCTACGTACCACTTTAAGAAAGACCTCCAACTTGCGTACCCCTTTATTAGGAATTTTAAATAAAAAAATTAAATCAGGTGTACCAATTGTATTTTTATTATCATCAAAAGACATTCTAATGACAGAAAACATGTTTTAGTTAGGTATTAATGTGACAAATGTGCACGTTTATTTTTACACAACTCGGCAAAATCTGGTTGCATGTTGATCAGCTTTAATCTTAAGTCGTCTTCGAGTTGAAGTCAGTGACGATGTTTAGTTTTTATGTTTGTCATTGCGGAAAATCCACTCTCGCAAAGGTAAGTTGTACAAAATGGCTGTAAATATTTTATTGCTACTTCGCTGACACAATAAACGTCTTTAAGACCAGCCCAAAAATTAACCAATGATTGTTAGCAAAACAACTTTTGAGTCTACTGTTGCATGAGATGTCTATTAATTCCTCTTGATCAGAGATGGATAGGTGATCGGTGGGACAGTTTCCCAAGGGGTTGTTTAAGCGCTTGATGCATGCGATTTACTTACCGGCTACTGCCGTTTAATTAAATAGAATATTTTTTTGGCAATTGTACAAATAGAAATAGAGATTCTTTATTTCTCAATGTAGTTGTTTTTAAAGGATTTTAGTTTAGAGATTGCTGCGCGTACCCCTTGATGCAATCTCGCGTACCCCTGGGGGTACGCGTACCACTAATTGGGAACCACTGCCCTAGAGGATACAACCCAGCAACCTGTATCAGTATATATATAATTTTACGATATCAAAACATAAAGAATGGGTAGACTCCAGTAACATTGGGAAGAGAAAGGACTGGCATTTCGGAATGTAGACTATTCTTTTTTATATCAACAAATTAGCTCCACTAGCTGGGTGGATGTTTTCAGTCCTGACGATGCTTGCAATGCCGCAGTTTTGTTTAATTTTATTTTTACCCGACTGCGTCAGAAGGAGGGTTATGTTTTTCGAGCGTATGTATGTATGTATGTATGTATGTCTATTTCATGAAAAGACCATTTCAAAAATATATACTTCTTATCACATTTATATTACTGATTAAACACAATTTACCAATTTATATATCGGCGCACGCTCGCGCGCCCGAAGTGGGTGGAAGTTAGTTTGTATGTTCGCTCACGCTAAAATTGGAAACTGCCGGTCGAATTTAAATAATTGTTTTTGCATTTGATAGTTTAACTCACAATTAAGGCTTATTGATCTCAAAAAGATTTGATTTTTACTAATTAATAGGTATAAAAAAACATGTCGGTTAAAAGAACTAAAAAGAGTGAAATAAAAAATAATTATTAAAAAAACAAAAAACCTGACTGCTTAAAAAAAAGAACTGAAAAGATAAAAACAAGTATAGCATTATCTACATTAAATTCATTAACAACAAATGAAATAAACTAAATTCTTTATGATGTTGCAGGCGGGGACAAACAATACTTTGTTACTACTATATAACTTCGTTTGTCACCGCCTGCAACATCATAAAGAATTTAGTTTATTTCATTTGTTGTTAATGAATTTAATGTAGATAATGCTATACCTACTTGTTTTTATCTTTTCAGTTCTTTTTTTTAAGCAGTCGGGTTTTTTGTTTTTTATTTTCTATTAGTATTATTATTATTATTTTGGCAGAATAAATATAATGTGACGGCACTTATGTGGCGTTTAGTGCCCTGTGGTCGGATTTGAAAAAGTAAAGTCAAGAAGCCTACAAGCCTTATTGCCAAACTGTGAAAAACAAAATCAAAATAAATTTCAACACATTAGTGGCTTACGATCTAAGGGCAGATTTGAGCCAAATACGGTGTGACTGCGACAGAGGTCAAGGCAGCCAAATTATTTGCTCAGTATTTGGCTTAATTTGCCTGCCTGAAGAATCAAAGCTAGACCCAAATAATCTGAGACTGGGTGATAGCAACAGCAGAGATCCTTCTTCCCGTAATAACATAACGGGATGCAGATAAGGCTTTTGCAAGGTTGAAACCTGGTGGTTTAGTTGGTTCTGATAACGTGTCAACCTATAATTATCATAAAAGCGTGCGAAGAAAACTGAACTGCTTCACAATGTCATGTTTTTAACTTGGCTCTCCAGATATGTTACGATTTAGTAGATATCAATAGGTACAAAATTTAAAATGAAAAATTATCGTGCACCAGTTAAAAATGTATAAACAAAATTTAATTTAATCCTCATCATCGAAAATTGAGGCCGCCAAGATTGATAGAATCCGTGATGGATGAGGATCACGGATTAAAGGAAACTAATAATCTTTATAAATATCTAATACTTATTTTACTTCTACTTCTACTAACTACTTTATAATACTTATTTTAGTGAGTCTGGGGGTGGGATCATTTTATGTTAGTGGTTTTCTGGTGGTTTTAAACAGTGATGCCAGATTGGGGGGATTTCCCCCAAATTTGGGGGTTTTTTTAAATGATGGGGGGATAATTGGGGGGCAAATATTTTTGGGGGGACGCTTGGAGGGAAAAATTTGAGTTTGATGGGATTTGGGGATTTTTACTACCAAAATTACAGCTTGGCAAAAAAAGTTTAGAAATTAATTGGATCGCCCTACCCTATCTTCTTCGTATGGCTACCCTATGACAATTCAACCAATCAGCTGCACAATCCAATTTAACATCCGACATCTGGTGGCTGAGTTGCCACTAGTTTCCAATGCCAACTAACCACAGATTAAATGTCATTATTCTGAGCAACGAACTACCAACGAAGGCTAGGGATGTGATTAAGTTATTCGCACCACCTCCGTCTAAATTACGTTTCATTCGATTTGGAATTTGTGCGTAGCTTAAGATTGAATGTGTATTGGATCAAATAAAGAATGAAGACTGACAGGACTCGCGACTTATCAACTCGAAATGGCATCAATAGTTAAAAATAAGTAATTGCCACTTGATTATTAGCTTATGTAAGTTACTAATAATTTTATTGTAGTTATAATAAGCGAATAAAGACTAATCGATATACGTGAAGCAACTTGAGCGTGGAGACCGAATCCAGACATTCCGTAACGAAAATAACCTAACACTCCCCACTCCGACCGGCACAGCGGTGATACTTTTTAGTTTTGCCATCTATCGATGAATAGCAAAACTTTTAATGACTTTTTTGAAATATCACGCTTGTCTCTTTAGTTCAGCAACTCGCTTCTAGGTGGCATTGGTTGTATCGGCGTTAATAAATAAATAATTATAATTGCATAAGTTGATAAAAAATGCTATGCAATAGCTTTACCGCGGCAGTCCCCGAGTGCCACACGTTTTTTTAAATTATTATAACGATTAAATAAAATATAAGCAGTGGGACATAACTGTATATGTATATATACAGGTCCCACTTGAATATTAATGTTGTGCCTTGAATATTAATATAAGATTTAAACCAACCGTACAGTGCATATTTTATTTCACACCTAGTCCTACTTTTGTGGATTGTTGATGTTAATGGTATCTAGTTACCACTCGTGATTCGGTGGACTACACGCCTGTTTGCTACATACGTCGTATAAAGTCAAAAAGTACCTACTTACATACTTTTATATCTTTGCATTATTACCTACTTACTAAATATATAAAATTAGGTAGGTGCTTGTAAAATATAATAAAATAACACAATGTCTATTATTTTAATATAGTTACTCAAATCATAAAATATGTGTTCGGTAGCTATACATTATTTCGTCTTCCAATAAAATCCTATTGAATGTGTGCGCGAGCTGTTAGTCGGCCGTCATCTTGTCAAATGTTTACGCCAAGGTCATTTGACCTTGCGTGGAGAATTCGATTCGATTAAATTTTTGGGGGATTTTTTCTTCAAAACCTGAATTTTGGGGGGATTTCGGCAAAGTTTTGGGGAGAACGCGAGACGACCATCTGGCAACACTGGTTTTAAAAGTTGACTCTAGTGGTAAACTTGTATATCTGTTGGCAACACTGACAGAGTTTAGATTCGTCAAATAAGTATTTGAAGTCGTCCATTTTTGTCGCGACTGTTCAAGAACATGGTTAGTTTTGCATTTTCATCTTAATAAATTGGAATAATCTTTAATTATTTTCAATATTTATATTAACTAAGTGATTATTTGTCGCTATGTTGTGTGATTGCCATGTTTATTTAAAGATATTGAAGTGTGTATTATCGTGACAACGTGTTAGTTATTCAAATGATGAGACCCTATCTTAAAATTTTATACGGTTAGAACCTGACTTCTATGTGAAGATTATACTAGGGCGGACTGATGTTGTATCATCTGTAGTCCTCAGAAGATCTTTTTCGAGACATTGATCTAATCGAAGATTACGATTTCAGTCGCATAGAAAGTTTTCGGCGCCTCGCCATGGGTCGATGGGATTCTACCCCAAGAAGAGGTCCCGTCGTCATCGTGGAAAGGTGAAGGCATTCCCCAGAGATGACCCCAGCAAGCCTGTGCACCTCACCGCGTTCATCGGTTACAAGGCGGGTATGACCCACGTGGTTCGTGAACCTGACCGTCCCGGATCAAGTAAGTTATAAATTGTTTATATTATAAGTTATCATGCAGATTATACGTTATTATTACTTATAGTAGTTGCCGGTTCAAATCTGAATATTGAAATCCACGTGTTCATTAAGTTACATTAATTCTCTCCAAGGTTAGTGGCGGTTTCTGCACCATATTGTCTGATAAAAGTCTGTCGCTCGTAGCTCATAACTCTTTGTGTTTCTGCATATCTTTGCGACTTGTTCCTACGATGTATATTCACACTTGAATGATGTCGTTTTCCAGAGATCAACAAGAAGGAGATCGTAGAGGCAGTGACCATCATTGAGACGCCTCCCATGGTCGCTGTCGGCGTGGTTGGTTACATCGAAACGCCTCATGGTCTCCGCGCTCTTCTCACCGTGTGGTCTGAGCACATGACCGAGGACTGCCGCCGTTGCTTCTACAAGAACTGGTAAGCATTTTTAGCTTTCGAAATTAAAAAAATAGTAAAAAGTGACTGCTGTTTTGAGTTGCTTTCATCATCTTGCCATATATGTTAAATTACCAGTATTTATTTATCTGACTTGTCCATTACAGATTTCTTGTTCAGCAACCTTTCTAATCATTTCTCTTAGCTCTCCTCTTGTAAATGAGAGCCCTCTGTTGAATATGCATAGCGCATATTGCTACCAATTGGTCTCCGCTCAACGATGAGGCCATTTGGTTTTTTCTTACAGCGTCAACTTTCTGATCTGTAATCAGGTATAAATGCAAGAAGAAGGCATTCACCAAGGCCAGTAAGAAATGGCAGGATGAGCTTGGACGCAAGTCTATTGAGAAGGACTTCAAGAAAATGATCCGTTACTGCAGTGTAGTGAGGATCATTGCTCACACTCAAATGAAGCTGCTCAAGCAGCGTCAGAAGAAAGCCCATATCATGGAAATCCAAGTCAATGGAGGTACCATTGAAGACAAAGTTAAATGGGCCAGGGAACGTCTTGAAAAGTTTATTCCAGTAGACTCAGTGTTTGCTCAGGATGAGATGATTGACTGCATTGGTGTCACCAAGGGTAAAGGATACAAAGGTTGGTATCAGTCAGTTCACTTAATCTTTCATGATAAGCTTTTATATACTTATCAACTATTTAATCCTTTAACAAGAAAATACTTTCTTAAGTCTCTTTCAATGTGAAACAATTGTTGCACTTATAGTTCAATGTTCTAACCTTGTCTCTTAAATATTTCAGGTGTCACCTCCCGTTGGCACACCAAGAAGCTGCCCCGCAAGACGCATAAGGGTCTGCGTAAGGTTGCTTGTATTGGAGCGTGGCATCCTTCAAGAGTTTCATTCACTGTAGCTCGTGCTGGTCAGAAGGGTTACCACCACCGTACTGAAATGAACAAGAAGATTTACAGGCTAGGCCAAGGTGAGCTAAATAGATTAACTTGTTTTTATAGCATCTTCTATGCTGATTCATTAACCAAGTGTTGAAAATGTTATTATGCCTGATATATTTTTCTTGTTACACCCAATCCGATTTGAGAAATACATTTCATATGGTATCTCATGCTTATTAATGACAATCAGATGATAAGATCCTAGAGAAATTGAGGGCAACCCTCGAATTTAAAGATTCGTAAATTGTTTTTCGTTTATCACTTCAAACTACTCAGATATTTGTATCTAGCAGTCAGCATATGCCTCAAACATAAAGTATTTCTTACATTTTTCTAAATAAAATTATTTATTTACAGGTATCCACACCAAGAATGGCAAGGTTATCAAGAACAACGCTTCCACTGAATACGACTTGTCTGAGAAGTCAATCACCCCCATGGGTGGTTTCCCTCATTATGGTGAAGTCAACAATGACTTTGTCATGATCAAGGGGTGCTGTATGGGACCTAAGAAGCGCATCATTACTTTGAGAAAGGTATATATAAAATTTTTATGTTATATAATAAAATTGTGTTACGACTCGATTAATGCGGCAATCAAAGATGCGAGTCCAACATTGCCACATAATCACATCCTCCATAGCTCCTTGGAATGGAATGGAATGGAAAGTGGACTCATTTTTCCGCACTTAGACTCTCATTTGGTCCATTGTGCGTGGAGAGTCCTGGCTAACATAGCCAGCCTAACTCCGCCCAGAAGCACAGAAGTTTCCTGGGGACTTCACAGGCTTCGCGGAGTGACCTCATTGTTCCGAGGATTTGTTCCCGTTGAGAAGCAACGGCCCTACATTCCAGGACTACGTGGGAGACCGTTTCTTCGGCGTCAAGACATCCTCGACAGAGAGGACTGTCAGTGATTTTTATGGTGTATAGGTGTTTGTTCAAGGGACAGTGACCCGTTATTGACCCTATCATTATTTTTAGATTTGTTCTGTTTAGTCTTAGGAGGTTTTTAGTGAGTCGATGATTCGCTTGCGGTATTGCAAGTTTGGCTTGCCGACACTCAGCGATCTCTGACCATCGTTGGTTTTGGGTCTCTATCGATCTTTGGCGGATCCAGGTCCGGTATTGCGTGAAGGGGACTGGAAGAAGAGGTTGCGGGCCTTGTACTGTCGTATCTGATCCCCTTCTCGCTAGTTCGTCTGCAATGTCGTTACCAAGAGATCCACTGTGCCCTTTGATCCATTGCAGGGTGACCTGATTCCTGGAGCAAATTTTTTCTAAGGCATCGTGACATTCTATGATTAGTTTGTTGTTGGTTTTACTGTTAAGAAGAGCTTTGAGAACTGCTGCGCTATCAGAAATGAGTCTGATGCCTATTCCCTCTACTTGCCGTTTGTGAATGGCTTTTGCAGCGAGTGTTAGTGCAACACATTCACATTGAAATATTGAGCTGTGATTACCCAGCGGAATGTGGATGTTTATATTGAGGTCAAAGGAGTGTACGCCAGCACCTGAACCACTATCCGTTTTGGAACCATCTGTGTATACGCGTACTTCGTTGGCTCCTGATTGATCCTTTGCCTCCTCAATTAATTCTATGTTGTAGTTTTTGTTGAAGTTGTATACAGGAAGAGTCCTATCACATGGAGCAGCAATGAGTGGTTGTATCTCAATTGCCTGGTTCAGGATGTTCGTGTGTGGACTCGTGTGGTTTTTTCCCCATAGACCTAGGTGCATGAGCCGAACAGCAGCTATTGCTGCTTCTTGCTGTATGTAGAGGTCTAGGGGTAATATTTGTAGGGCCATCTCGATCGCTGTCGTTGGGGTTGTTTTCATACAGCCGCAGATGGATGCACATGCTAGCCTTTGGAAGCTTCTTAGTTTTGATATAGTGGTTGCTAGGATTGTCCTAGGCCACCATACTATAGCACCGTAGGTCAGCATCGGTCTAATTACGGCTGTGTACAGCCATAACGTAATTTTTGGCGATGGTCCCCAGTTTATGCCTATCATTATATATAGCTCCTTTTTAAACAATAAGCAAATCTAAATTTCAGCTTTATTCTTTTGCATGATGAACTATGTATACTCATCTGGGTCCCATGTCTATGCGGATTGAAAGCTAATGCTTAATGATCGTTGTTTTTAGTGCTTTGAAATGTGATCAACAAACACATACAGAGTTATCTTACATTTCGTGTAGCGTATTGCCAACAGCATCCTTTTTAAATACACCAATCTTACCTAAGGCGCTTATTTAGTACCATGAAAATACCATTGTTTTATTTTGAAATAAAATTGACTATGCCCTGTTGCCAAACAAAAGCACGGCGCTGATCTTCCATGACTGGTGGTGAGAACTGTAGCGCTTATATGATGGCTGCCGTGAAGTCTAAACAAACGTTTTGAACTATACATAAGGATTTGAATAGTACTAACATCCCATTGTCTCTGCCTTTATCCCTGTGGGATAAAGGCGTGATTTTATGTATTTATGTATGTACTAGCGACCCGCCCCGGCTTCGCACGGGTACAATGCTGATACTAAATACACTACAGAAAAACCGTGAACGTTGTATATAAACACAGCGGCCCGCTCCGGATTCGCACGGGTATATAATAATAATATATTATAGCCTATGTCACTCACTGAAAAAATGATTAAAATCGATCCAGTAGTTTTGATTTATTCATTACTACCCGTGGCCCGCACGCGTTAAATTAGGAGTAAAACAATTCCCCTTTCCCTATACCATTAAGATTTCCTGCTATCTTTGGAATATTCATACACAACATTTTTACTTATTTACTTTTTACATTTCTCAGCTCTATTTTCATCCCGAAGCTGACTGAGTCGAGCCTCGCGCTCTATTGACGATTCTCTGTCCCTCTGAACAGGCTCGCTCCCGCGCCGCCCCGACCGGCCGATACCGCCGCAAACTCTACGTCCCGCAATTTTTAAATCTGTAATATCTTCGAAAATATTCATTTAAATCACATGCTGTAAAGGGCAATTTTGATCTACATGAAATGCACAACGTATCTAATGTATTTAATTGGATAAGTAATGATACTGTATCGTTTAAAATAGCTTGGTAAATAACCCATATTTTTTTTGTAATATGTAAAAGATAAAAAGCGCACATAGGGATATAGGGACAGAAAAGGCGACTTTGTTTTATACTATGTAGTGATACATAAAAACCTTCCTCTTGAATCACTCTATTCATTAAAAAAAACCGGATCAAAATCCGTTGCGTAGTTTTAAAGATTTAAGCGCACATAGGGACAGAAAAGGCGACTTTGTTTTATACTATGTAGTGACTAGTAAAATGCCAAAAATAAAATTGGTCAGGGCTGAAATTGTTATAACATTTAGGCCCTGCTGACATAATAAAAGTTATGCGCGAATATTCCTCATGAAAAAAATAATTTTCATGGTACTATAACAGCACCATAAGTAATATTGGCCGACCTTCAAACTTCGGTACGTACTTAATACGACGGATGTTAAGCATCAACTTTCCATCTGAATAGACGATGGGTTCGGCCCTGCTGGGTGAGTATACAGACACTGCTGCACTGTATACACGTAATGTGTAGCTGTTAGTTTTTATTATGACAGTATGATGAAACAACTGATTTTAAAATCCTTTATTTTACTTTCTAGTCTCTGCGCGTGCACACCAAGAGGGCTGCTCTTGAAAAGATCAACCTCAAGTTCATCGACACCTCTTCCAAGTTCGGTCATGGTCGCTTCCAGACGCCGGCTGACAAGGCCGCCTTCATGGGAATTCTCAAGAAGGACCGTATTCGTGAGGAAGCAGCTGCCACCACGGCGCCAGCTGCTGCTGCTGCTGCTGCTGCTGCTGCTGCTCCTCCTCCCGCTCAGTCCTAAACATCATTGGACAAATAAAATTGTAAAAAACCCTATAACTTCTTTTTATTGCACCTCATCTATGTTTATTAGCTTTTAATTGAGACATTATTGCCGTACTCCTCAACGTTGCGTTGTTGTACCTTCCAGCATCAACTCTGAAACAATAATATGCTGACTGCTGAATGCAAATATCCGAATAGCTTTAGGTACCGTAATCCGTAATCTACGTAAAACAATATAGAAGCCATTATGAAAGTTGAGGGTGGCCCTCGATTTATTTCTCTATGATGCCATCATCAGATCGTGACCTGATAAAAATGAAACCACATGACAAGTATCTACTCTTTCAGACAAGAAGTAAGTACCTACTACTTTTGTAGATAATTTTAAAATTTTAAGTTGACGCCAATATGAAGGTGACGCATTTCGTGTACGTTACGCCAGCAAGAAAGTGTCACCTAGAGTGATATGAGTAGAACGTATATTTAGTGCGCAATCTGCTGTAAATGTGCGCCGCATAAAAAATTTGTGCGTCTTGTAGTTTTGAAAAAAAAACGTAAAAACGATTCCTGCTGGAGTAACGTTGTTCTAGCAAGAAAATTCTAGACGAATCATCGGAGATATAAAATACATACATGGGCAGAGAGCTTATATTTGTGCAAATTTGTGCGCCATAAATATAATTTGTGCGTCTTCAGGTTTTCGAGATATTGCGTTTCCCGCTGGAGTAACGTTTTGCGAATTCGTGTATCTCAAAGACCATTATATGTGCGCCTGTAGAATGAACATACACGAATAGCTCTTAATTTGTGCATATTTGTGTAATTAGATGCCAGATAATATTTAAAATTTTCAAGTAATCGCGCTTTATTGAAAACTTAAAAAAATATTGTAGCGCCTAAATGAGAAGACGTATAAACTCGCTAAAAACTGTATTCGTTCCATCTTGACGTTTATAATTACCATAAAAAGTTTCAAAACAGAACCTACAAGCGCTAATGAATAATATTACTAAAAGTCAAAACGACGGCATCATAACTTTGACGCCATCAAACAAGAAACTGGCTCAACCTAAGATGTGTAAATGTAAACCAAAAATTAGTGCATTTATCAAATAATATATAGTAAAAATATCCAGCTTCAACTGTTTCGTATTAAGTAAATATTAAGACTAAACCAAAACAGTTATTCGGCGCAGGTTATCCGACCAAATTCGAATGACTACAAAAAAGCGACGGATTCATACGTATCGATGACCTTCTTAACTTTACTCGCTAACTGGTTGAAACGTATTATGCCCGAGTACAGTGCAGTAGAAATAGTTATTAAAATAAATTCAGATTTTTTTTTTTGATTAGACAAATAAATTTAGCCATTTGCATTTATTATATCAGTAGAAAAACGAAAAAACTGTGATTTTCTGTGATAAAGGTTCAGTACCATCATAACGGGAAATTCAAGTATAAAGTAGTTACCTATTTGTTGGCCGAGATATAATTTAGTTTTGGATATGATAGTATGATACGCGAACGTAGTATAGACCGGTTAAAATTATTATCAGCTTATGTTTCTTAAAAATTAGCCTAATTTGAAAACCCAAACCTAAGCAGCCCGATATGTGAAACTTGGGTTGAAGTTTTCAAATCCGGCTATTTTTTAAGAAACATAAACTCATAACAAAATATAACGCCCTATAGGTATTTATTACGTTCGCGTACTATACAATCATACCCAAAACTTAATTATATTTAAATTTCACGCCATGATGGTACTGAGCCACTTTAAGTGATTTTATTGTTTGTGTATTTAAGTAAATGAAAAACTGATCTGTGATTTTAAATAATACCAAATGACTATACAAGGTACAAATAGTTTAATTGAACAATGTTTGTTTTAATATTTATAGGTAGGAAATTTGATCTGTGATTTGATGCCATAATTACTTTAAGAATCATGATTATGATAATAAAAATAATATTTTTTTAAACCAACAAGCTCTTTGATTTCATATGATCAGAAAGTACATTTAATATATATATTATATTTTTATTAGGTCATTGTAATAATAATTCCCAACGAACATTTGAGTGTGACTGTACGAACACAGTTTAGGTGTAATACGTTTAATAAAGGTGGTCATCGATACGTATGAATCCGTCGCTTTTTTGTAGTCATTCGAATTTGGTCGGATAACCTGCGCCGAATAACTGTTTTGGTTTAGTCTTAATATTTACCTAATACGAAACAGTTGAAGCTGGATACTTTTACTATATATTATTTGATAAATGCACTAATTTTTGGTTTACATTTACACATCTTAGGTTGAGCCAGTTTCTTGTTTGATGGCGTCAAAGTTATGATGCCGTCGTTTTGACTTTTAGTAATATTATTCATTAGCGCTTGTAGGTTCTGTTTTGAAACTTTTTATGGTAATTATAAACGTCAAGATGGAACGAATACAGTTTTTAGCGAGTTTATACGTCTTCTCATTTAGGCGCTACAATATTTTTTTAAGTTTTCAATAAAGCGCGATTACTTGAAAATTATAAATATTATCTGGCATCTAATTATGTCACAAATATGCACAAATTAAGAGCTATTCGTGTATGTTCATTCTACAGGCGCACATATAATGGTCTTTGAGATACACGAATTCGCAAAACGTTACTCCAGCGGGAAACGCAATATCTTGAAAACCTGAAGACGCACAAATTATATTTATGGCGCACAAATTTGCACAAATATAAGCTCTCTGCCCATGTATGTATTTTATATCTCCGATGATTCGTCTAGAATTTTCTTGCTAGAACAACGTTACTCCAGCAGGAATTGTTTTTACTTTTTTTTTTCAAAACTACAAGACGCACAAATTTTTTATGCGGCGCACATTTACAGCAGATTGCGCACTAATTATACGTTCTACTCATATCACTCTAGGTGACACTTTCTTGCTGGCGTAACGTACACACGCATTTCCCTCAAGTTCATACACAATAACAGGTGTACGTTACGCCAGCAAGAAAGTGTCACCTAGAGTGATATGAGTAGAACGTATAATTAGTGCGCCGCATAAAAAATTTGTGCGTCTTGTAGTTTTGAAAAAAAAAACGTAAAAACGATTCCTGCTGGAGTAACGTTCTTCTAGCAAGAAAATTCTAGGTGAATCATCGGAGATATAAAATACATACATGGGCAGAGAGGTGTACGTTACGCCAGCAAGAAAGTGTCACCTAGAGTGATATGAGTAGAACGTATAATTAGTGCGCAATCTGCTGTAAATGTGCGCCGCATAAAACATTTGTGCGTCTTGTAGTTTTGAAAAAAAAAACGTAAAAACGATTCCTGCTGGAGTAACGTTGTTCTAGCAAGAAAATTCTAGACGAATCATCGGAGATATAAAATACATACATGGGCAGAGAGCTTATATTTGTGCAAATTTGTGCGCCATAAATATAATTTGTGCGTCTTCAGGTTTTCGAGATATTGCGTTTCCCGCTGGAGTAACGTTTTGCGAATTCGTGTATCTCAAAGACCATTATATGTGCGCCTGTAGAATAAACATACACGAATAGCTCTTAATTTGTGCATATTTGTGACATAATTAGATGCCAGATAATATTTATAATTTTCAAGTAATCGCGCTTTATTGAAAACTTAAAAAAATATTGTAGCGCCTAAATGAGAAGACGTATAAACTCGCTAAAAACTGTATTCGTTCCATCTTGACGTTTATAATTACCATAAAAAGTTTCAAAACAGAACCTACAAGCGCTAATGAATAATATTACTAAAAGTCAAAACGACGGCATCATAACATAACTTTGACGCCATCAAACAAGAAACTGGCTCAACCTAAGATGTGTAAATGTAAACCAAAAATTAGTGCATTTATCAAATAATATATAGTAAAAATATCCAGCTTCAACTGTTTCGTATTAGGTAAATATTAAGACTAAACCAAAACAGTTATTCGGCGCAGGTAATCCGACCAAATTCGAATGACTACAAAAAAGCGACGGATTCATACGTATCGATGACCACCTTTATTAAACGTATTACACCTAAACTGTGTTCGTACAGTCACACTCAAATGTTCGTTGGGAATTATTATTACAATGACCTAATAAAAATATAATATATATTAAATGTACTTTCTGATCATATGAAATCAAAGAGCTTGTTGGTTTAAAAAAATATTATTTTTATTATCATAATCATGATTCTTAAAGTAATTATGGCATCAAATCACAGATCAAATTTCCTACCTATAAATATTAAACATTGTTCAATTAAACTATTTGTACCTTGTATAGTCATTTGGTATTATTTAAAATCACAGATCAGTTTTTCATTTACTTAAATACACAAACAATAAAATCACTTAAAGTGGCTCAGTACCATCA
Organism: Hypena proboscidalis; assembly: GCA_905147285.1. Classification (NCBI taxonomy): domain Eukaryota; kingdom Metazoa; phylum Arthropoda; class Insecta; order Lepidoptera; family Erebidae; genus Hypena; species Hypena proboscidalis. The sequence goes on from LR990130.1 coordinate 8,860,821, forward strand.
TGGCGTGAAATTTAAATATTAAGTAGTTGTTGTTTTGGCCGAGATATAATTAAGTTTTGGGTATGATTGTATAGTACGCGAACGTAATAAATACCTATAGGGCGTTATATTTTGTTATGAGTTTATGTTTCTTAAAAAATAGCCGGATTTGAAAACTTCAACCCAAGTTTCACATATCGGGCTGCTTAGGTTTGGGTTTTCAAATTAGGCTAATTTTTAAGAAACATAAGCTGATAATAATTTTAACCGGTCTATACTACGTTCGCGTATCATACTATCATATCCAAAACTAAATTATATCTCGGCCAACAAATAGGTAACTACTTTATAACTACTTGAATTTCCCGTTATGATGGTACTGAACCTTTATCACAGAAAATCACAGTTTTTTCGTTTTTCTACTGATATAATAAATGCAAATGGCTAAATTTATTTATGTCTAATCAAAAAAAAAATCTGAATTTATTTTAATAACTATTTCTACTGCACTGTACTCGGGCACAATACGTTTCAACCAGTTAGCGAGTAAAGTTAAGAAGGTCATCGATACGTATGAATCCGTCGCTTTTTTGTAGTCATTCGAATTTGGTCGGATAACCTGCGCCGAATAACTGTTTTGGTTTAGTCTTAATATTTACTTAATACGAAACAGTTGAAGCTGGATATTTTTACTATATATATTATTTGATAAATGCACTAATTTTTGGTTTACATTTACACATCTTAGGTTGAGCCAGTTTCTTGTTTGATGGCGTCAAAGTTATGATGCCGTCGTTTTGACTTTTAGTAATATTATTCATTAGCGCTTGTAGGTTCTGTTTTGAAACTTTTTATGGTAATTATAAACGTCAAGATGGAACGAATACAGTTTTTAGCGAGTTTATACGTCTTCTCATTTAGGCGCTACAATATTTTTTTAAGTTTTCAATAAAGCGCGATTACTTGAAAATTATAAATATTATCTGGCATCTAATTATGTCACAAATATGCACAAATTAAGAGCTATTCGTGTATGTTCATTCTACAGGCGCACATATAATGGTCTTTGAGATACACGAATTCGCAAAACGTTACTCCAGCGGGAAACGCAATATCTCGAAAACCTGAAGACGCACAAATTATATTTATGGCGCACAAATTTGCACGATTCCTGCTGGAGTAACGTTGTTCTAGCAAGAAAATTCTAGACGAATCATCGGAGATATAAAATACATACATGGGCAGAGAGCTTATATTTGTGCAAATTTGTGCGCCATAAATATAATTTGTGCGTCTTCAGGTTTTCGAGATATTGCGTTTCCCGCTGGAGTAACGTTTTGCGAATTCGTGTATCTCAAAGACCATTATATGTGCGCCTGTAGAATGAACATACACGAATAGCTCTTAATTTGTGACATAATTAGATGCCAGATAATATTTATAATTTTCAAGTAATCGCGCTTTATTGAAAACTTAAAAAAATTATTGTAGCGCCTAAATGAGAAGACGTATAAACTCGCTAAAAACTGTATTCGTTCCATCTTGACGTTTATAATTACCATAAAAAGTTTCAAAACAGAACCTACAAGCGCTAATGAATAATATTACTAAAAGTCAAAACGACGGCATCATAACTTTGACGCCATCAAACAAGAAACTGGCTCAACCTAAGATGTGTAAATGTAAACCAAAAATTAGTGCATTTATCAAATAATATATAGTAAAAATATCCAGCTTCAACTGTTTCGTATTAAGTAAATATTAAGACTAAACCAAAACAGTTATTCGGCGCAGGTTATCCGACCAAATTCGAATGACTACAAAAAAGCGACGGATTCATACGTATCGATGACCACCTTTATTAAACGTATTACACCTAAACTGTGTTCGTACAGTCACACTCAAATGTTCGTTGGGCATTATTATTACAATGACCTAATAAAAATATAATATTATATTAAATGTACTTTCTGATCATATGAAATCAAAGAGATTGTTGGTTTAAAAAAATATTATTTTTATTATCATAATCATGATTCTTAAAGTAATTATGGCATCAAATCACAGATCAAATTTCCTACCTATAAATATTAAAACAAACATTGTTCAATTAAACTATTTGTACCTTGTATAGTCATTTGGTATTATTTAAAATCACAGATCAGTTTTTCATTTACTTAAATACACAAACAATAAAATCACTTAAAGTGGCTCAGTACCATCATGGCGTGAAATTTAAATATTAAGTAGTTGTTGTTTTGGCCGAGAAATAATTAAGTTTTGGGTATGATTGTATAGTACGCGAACGTAATAAATACCTATAGAGCGTTATATTTTGATATGAGTTTATGTTTCTTAAAAAATAGCCGGATTTGAAAACTTCAACCCAAGTTTCACATATCGGGCTGCTTAGGTTTGGGTTTTCAAATTAGGCTAATTTTTAAGAAACATAAGCTGATAATAATTTTAACCGGTCTATACTACGTTCGCGTATCATACTATCATATCCAAAACTAAATTATATCTCGGCCAACGAATAGGTAACTACTTTATACTTGAATTTCCCGTTATGATGGTACTGAACCTTATCACAGAAAATCACAGTTTTTTCGTTTTTCTACTGATATAATAAATGCAAATGGCTAAATTTATTTATGTCTAATCAAAAAAAAAATCTGAATTTATTTTAATAACTATTTCTACTGCACTGTACTCGGGCACAATACGTTTCAACCAGTTAGCGAGTAAAGTTAAGAAGGTCATCGATACGTATGAATCCGTCGCTTTTTTGTAGTCATTCGAATTTGGTCGGATAACCTGCGCCGAATAACTGTTTTGGTTTAGTCTTAATATTTACTTAATACGAAACAGTTGAAGCTGGATATTTTTACTATATATTACTTGATAAATGCACTAATTTTTGGTTTACATTTACACATCTTAGGTTGAGCCAGTTTCTTGTTTGATGGCGTCAAAGTTATGATGCCGTCGTTTTGACTTTTAGTAATATTATTCATTAGCGCTTGTAGGTTCTGTTTTGAAACTTTTTATGGTAATTATAAACGTCAAGATGGAACGAATACAGTTTTTAGCGAGTTTATACGTCTTCTCATTTAGGCGCTACAATATTTTTTTAAGTTTTCAATAAAGCGCGATTACTTGAAAATTATAAATATTATCTGGCATCTAATTATGTCACAAATTAAGAGCTATTCGTGTATGTTCATTTTACAGGCGCACATATAATGTTCTTTGAGATACACGAATTCGCAAAACGTTACTCCAGCGGGAAACGCAATATCTCGAAAACCTGAAGACGCACAAATTATATTTATGACGCACAAATTTGCACAAATATAAGCTCTCTGCCCATGTATGTATTTTATATCTCCGATGATTCGTCTAGAATTTTCTTGCTAGAACAACGTTACTCCAGCAGGAATCGTTTTTACGTTTTTTTTTCAAAACTACAAGACGCACAAATTTTTTATGCGGCGCACATTTACAGCAGATTGCGCACTAATTATACGTTCTACTCATATCACTCTAGGTGACACTTTCTTGCTGGCGTAACGTACACCAATAACAGAACAATTCTACAATTTCACACAAATGCAAATGGCTAAATTTATTTATGTCTAATAAAAAAAAATCTAAATTTATTTTAATAACTATTTTCTACTGCACTGTACTCGGGCACAATACGTTTCAACCAGTTAGCGAGTAAAGTTAAGAAGGTCATCGAAACGTATGAATCCGTCGCTTTTTTGTAGTCATTCGAATTTGGTCGGATAACCTGCGCCGAATAACTGTTTTGGTTTAGTATTAATATTTATTAATACGAAACAGTTGAAGCTGGTTATTTTTGCTATATATTATTTGATAAATGCACTAATTTTTGGTTTACATCTACACATCTTAGGTTGAGCCAGTTTCTTGTTTGATGGCGTCAAAGTTATGATGCCGTCGTTTTGACTTTTAGTAATATTATTCATTAGCGCTTGTAGGTTCTGTTTTGAAACTTTTTATGGTAATTATAAACGTCAAGATGGAACGAATACAGTTTTTAGCGAGTTTATACGTCTTCTCATTTAGGCGCTACAATATTTTTTTAAGTTTTCAATAAAGCGCGATTACTTGAAAATTATAAATATTATCTGGCATCTAATTATGTCACAAATATGCACAAATTAAGAGCTATTCGTGTATGTTCATTCTACAGGCGCACATATAATGGTCTTTGAGATACACGAATTCGCAAAACGTTACTCCAGCGGGAAACGCAATATCTCGAAAACCTGAAGACGCACAAATTATATTTATGGCGCACAAATTTGCACGATTCCTGCTGGAGTAACGTTGTTCTAGCAAGAAAATTCTAGACGAATCATCGGAGATATAAAATACATACATGGGCAGAGAGCTTATATTTGTGCAAATTTGTGCGCCATAAATATAATTTGTGCGTCTTCAGGTTTTCGAGATATTGCGTTTCCCGCTGGAGTAACGTTTTGCGAATTCGTGTATCTCAAAGACCATTATATGTGCGCCTGTAGAATGAACATACACGAATAGCTCTTAATTTGTGACATAATTAGATGCCAGATAATATTTATAATTTTCAAGTAATCGCGCTTTATTGAAAACTTAAAAAAATATTGTAGCGCCTAAATGAGAAGACGTATAAACTCGCTAAAAACTGTATTCGTTCCATCTTGACGTTTATAATTACCATAAAAAGTTTCAAAACAGAACCTACAAGCGCTAATGAATAATATTACTAAAAGTCAAAACGACGGCATCATAACTTTGACGCCATCAAACAAGAAACTGGCTCAACCTAAGATGTGTAAATGTAAACCAAAAATTAGTGCATTTATCAAATAATATATAGTAAAAATATCCAGCTTCAACTGTTTCGTATTAAGTAAATATTAAGACTAAACCAAAACAGTTATTCGGCGCAGGTTATCCGACCAAATTCGAATGACTACAAAAAAGCGACGGATTCATACGTATCGATGACCACCTTTATTAAACGTATTACACCTAAACTGTGTTCGTACAGTCACACTCAAATGTTCGTTGGGAATTATTATTACAATGACCTAATAAAAATATAATATTATATTAAATTTTAATGTACTTTCTGATCATATGAAATCAAAGAGCTTGTTGGTTTAAAAAAATATTATTTTTATTATCATAATCATGATTCTTAAAGTAATTATGGCATCAAATCACAGATCAAATTTCCTACCTATAAATATTAAAACAAACATTGTTCAATTAAACTATTTGTACCTTGTATAGTCATTTGGTATTATTTAAAATCACAGATCAGTTTTTCATTTACTTAAATACACAAACAATAAAATCACTTAAAGTGGCTCAGTACCATCATGGCGTGAAATTTAAATATTAAGTAGTTGTTGTTTTGGCCGAGAAATAATTAAGTTTTGGGTATGATTGTATAGTACGCGAACGTAATAAATACCTATAGAGCGTTATATTTTGATATGAGTTTATGTTTCTTAAAAAATAGCCGGATTTGAAAACTTCAACCCAAGTTTCACATATCGGGCTGCTTAGGTTTGGGTTTTCAAATTAGGCTAATTTTTAAGAAACATAAGCTGATAATAATTTTAACCGGTCTATACTACGTTCGCGTATCATACTATCATATCCAAAACTAAATTATATCTCGGCCAACGAATAGGTAACTACTTTATACTTGAATTTCCCGTTATGATGGTACTGAACCTTATCACAGAAAATCACAGTTTTTTCGTTTTTCTACTGATATAATAAATGCAAATGGCTAAATTTATTTATGTCTAATCAAAAAAAAAATCTGAATTTATTTTAATAACTATTTCTACTGCACTGTACTCGGGCACAATACGTTTCAACCAGTTAGCGAGTAAAGTTAAGAAGGTCATCGATACGTATGAATCCGTCGCTTTTTTGTAGTCATTCGAATTTGGTCGGATAACCTGCGCCGAATAACTGTTTTGGTTTAGTCTTAATATTTACTTAATACGAAACAGTTGAAGCTGGATATTTTTACTATATATTACTTGATAAATGCACTAATTTTTGGTTTACATTTACACATCTTAGGTTGAGCCAGTTTCTTGTTTGATGGCGTCAAAGTTATGATGCCGTCGTTTTGACTTTTAGTAATATTATTCATTAGCGCTTGTAGGTTCTGTTTTGAAACTTTTTATGGTAATTATAAACGTCAAGATGGAACGAATACAGTTTTTAGCGAGTTTATACGTCTTCTCATTTAGGCGCTACAATATTTTTTTAAGTTTTCAATAAAGCGCGATTACTTGAAAATTATAAATATTATCTGGCATCTAATTATGTCACAAATTAAGAGCTATTCGTGTATGTTCATTTTACAGGCGCACATATAATGTTCTTTGAGATACACGAATTCGCAAAACGTTACTCCAGCGGGAAACGCAATATCTCGAAAACCTGAAGACGCACAAATTATATTTATGACGCACAAATTTGCACAAATATAAGCTCTCTGCCCATGTATGTATTTTATATCTCCGATGATTCGTCTAGAATTTTCTTGCTAGAACAACGTTACTCCAGCAGGAATCGTTTTTACGTTTTTTTTTCAAAACTACAAGACGCACAAATTTTTTATGCGGCGCACATTTACAGCAGATTGCGCACTAATTATACGTTCTACTCATATCACTCTAGGTGACACTTTCTTGCTGGCGTAACGTACACCAATAACAGAACAATTCTACAATTTCACACAAATGCAAATGGCTAAATTTATTTATGTCTAATAAAAAAAAATCTAAATTTATTTTAATAACTATTTTCTACTGCACTGTACTCGGGCACAATACGTTTCAACCAGTTAGCGAGTAAAGTTAAGAAGGTCATCGAAACGTATGAATCCGTCGCTTTTTTGTAGTCATTCGAATTTGGTCGGATAACCTGCGCCGAATAACTGTTTTGGTTTAGTATTAATATTTATTAATACGAAACAGTTGAAGCTGGTTATTTTTGCTATATATTATTTGATAAATGCACTAATTTTTGGTTTACATCTACACATCTTAGGTTGAGCCAGTTTCTTGTTTGATGGCGTCAAAGTTATGATGCCGTCGTTTTGACTTTTAGTAATATTATTCATTAGCGCTTGTAGGTTCTGTTTTGAAACTTTTTATGGTAATTATAAACGTCAAGATGGAACGAATACAGTTTTTAGCGAGTTTATACGTCTTCTCATTTAGGCGCTACAATATTTTTTTAAGTTTTCAATAAAGCGCGATTACTTGAAAATTATAAATATTATCTGGCATCTAATTATGTCACAAATATGCACAAATTAAGAGCTATTCGTGTATGTTCATTCTACAGGCGCACATATAATGGTCTTTGAGATACACGAATTCGCAAAACGTTACTCCAGCGGGAAACGCAATATCTCGAAAACCTGAAGACGCACAAATTATATTTATGGCGCACAAATTTGCACGATTCCTGCTGGAGTAACGTTGTTCTAGCAAGAAAATTCTAGACGAATCATCGGAGATATAAAATACATACATGGGCAGAGAGCTTATATTTGTGCAAATTTGTGCGCCATAAATATAATTTGTGCGTCTTCAGGTTTTCGAGATATTGCGTTTCCCGCTGGAGTAACGTTTTGCGAATTCGTGTATCTCAAAGACCATTATATGTGCGCCTGTAGAATGAACATACACGAATAGCTCTTAATTTGTGACATAATTAGATGCCAGATAATATTTATAATTTTCAAGTAATCGCGCTTTATTGAAAACTTAAAAAAATTATTGTAGCGCCTAAATGAGAAGACGTATAAACTCGCTAAAAACTGTATTCGTTCCATCTTGACGTTTATAATTACCATAAAAAGTTTCAAAACAGAACCTACAAGCGCTAATGAATAATATTACTAAAAGTCAAAACGACGGCATCATAACTTTGACGCCATCAAACAAGAAACTGGCTCAACCTAAGATGTGTAAATGTAAACCAAAAATTAGTGCATTTATCAAATAATATATAGTAAAAATATCCAGCTTCAACTGTTTCGTATTAAGTAAATATTAAGACTAAACCAAAACAGTTATTCGGCGCAGGTTATCCGACCAAATTCGAATGACTACAAAAAAGCGACGGATTCATACGTATCGATGACCACCTTTATTAAACGTATTACACCTAAACTGTGTTCGTACAGTCACACTCAAATGTTCGTTGGGAATTATTATTACAATGACCTAATAAAAATATAATATTATATTAAATTTTAATGTACTTTCTGATCATATGAAATCAAAGAGCTTGTTGGTTTAAAAAAATATTATTTTTATTATCATAATCATGATTCTTAAAGTAATTATGGCATCAAATCACAGATCAAATTTCCTACCTATAAATATTAAAACAAACATTGTTCAATTAAACTATTTGTACCTTGTATAGTCATTTGGTATTATTTAAAATCACAGATCAGTTTTTCATTTACTTAAATACACAAACAATAAAATCACTTAAAGTGGCTCAGTACCATCATGGCGTGAAATTTAAATATTAAGTAGTTGTTGTTTTGGCCGAGAAATAATTAAGTTTTGGGTATGATTGTATAGTACGCGAACGTAATAAATACCTATAGAGCGTTATATTTTGATATGAGTTTATGTTTCTTAAAAAATAGCCGGATTTGAAAACTTCAACCCAAGTTTCACATATCGGGCTGCTTAGGTTTGGGTTTTCAAATTAGGCTAATTTTTAAGAAACATAAGCTGATAATAATTTTAACCGGTCTATACTACGTTCGCGTATCATACTATCATATCCAAAACTAAATTATATCTCGGCCAACAAATAGGTAACTACTTTATACTTGAATTTCCCGTTATGATGGTACTGAACCTTATCACAGAAAATCACAGTTTTTTCGTTTTTCTACTGATATAATAAATGCAAATGGCTAAATTTATTTATGTCTAATCAAAAAAAAAATCTGAATTTATTTTAATAACTATTTCTACTGCACTGTACTCGGGCACAATACGTTTCAACCAGTTAGCGAGTAAAGTTAAGAAGGTCATCGATACGTATGAATCCGTCGCTTTTTTGTAGTCATTCGAATTTGGTCGGATAACCTGCGCCGAATAACTGTTTTGGTTTAGTCTTAATATTTACTTAATACGAAACAGTTGAAGCTGGATATTTTTACTATATATTATTTGATAAATGCACTAATTTTTGGTTTACATTTACACATCTTAGGTTGAGCCAGTTTCTTGTTTGATGGCGTCAAAGTTATGATGCCGTCGTTTTGACTTTTAGTAATATTATTCATTAGCGCTTGTAGGTTCTGTTTTGAAACTTTTTATGGTAATTATAAACGTCAAGATGGAACGAATACAGTTTTTAGCGAGTTTATACGTCTTCTCATTTAGGCGCTACAATATTTTTTTAAGTTTTCAATAAAGCGCGATTACTTGAAAATTATAAATATTATCTGGCATCTAATTATGTCACAAATTAAGAGCTATTCGTGTATGTTCATTCTACAGGCGCACATATAATGGTCTTTGAGATACACGAATTCGCAAAACGTTACTCCAGCGGGAAACGCAATATCTCGAAAACCTGAAGACGCACAAATTATATTTATGACGCACAAATTTGCACAAATATAAGCTCTCTGCCCATGTATGTATTTTATATCTCCGATGATTCGTCTAGAATTTTCTTGCTAGAACAACGTTACTCCAGCAGGAATCGTTTTTACGTTTTTTTTTCAAAACTACAAGACGCACAAATTTTTTATGCGGCGCACATTTACAGCAGATTGCGCACTAATTATACGTTCTACTCATATCACTCTAGGTGACACTTTCTTGCTGGCGTAACGTACACCAATAACAGAACAATTCTACAATTTCACACAAATGCAAATGGCTAAATTTATTTATGTCTAATAAAAAAAAATCTAAATTTATTTTAATAACTATTTTCTACTGCACTGTACTCGGGCACAATACGTTTCAACCAGTTAGCGAGTAAAGTTAAGAAGGTCATCGAAACGTATGAATCCGTCGCTTTTTTGTAGTCATTCGAATTTGGTCGGATAACCTGCGCCGAATAACTGTTTTGGTTTAGTATTAATATTTATTAATACGAAACAGTTGAAGCTGGTTATTTTTGCTATATATTATTTGATAAATGCACTAATTTTTGGTTTACATCTACACATCTTAGGTTGAGCCAGTTTCTTGTTTGATGGCGTCAAAGTTATGATGCCGTCGTTTTGACTTTTAGTAATATTATTCATTAACGCTTGTAGGTTCTGTTTTGAAACTTTTTATGGTAATTATAAACGTCAAGATGGAACGAATACAGTTTTTAGGTTTTTAGCGAGCTTATACGTCTTCTCATGTAGGCGCTACAATATTTTTTTTAATTTTTCAATAAAGCGCAATTACTTGAAAATTATAAATATTATCTGGCATCTAATTATGTCACAAATATGCACAAATTAAGAGCTATTCGTGTATGTTCATTCTACAGGCGCACATAAAATGGTCTTAGAGATACACGAATTCGCAAAACGTTACTCCAGCGGGAAACGCAATATCTCGAAAACCTGAAGACGCACAAATTATATTTTTGGCGCACATTTGCACAAATATAAGCTCTCTGCCCATGTATGTATTTTATCTCTCCGATAATTCGTCTAGAATTTTCTTGCTAAAACAACGTTACTCCAGCAGGAATCGTTTTTACGTTTTTTTTTCAAAACTACAAGACGCACAAATTTTTTATGCGGCGCACATTTACAGCAGATTGCGCACTAATTATACGTTCTACTCATATCACTCTAGGTGACACTTTCTTGCTGGCGTAACGTACACATTGCTTAGGCTTCCCCCGACCCTTTTCCAGCTCAACAGCCGATGCTGCGACAACCGTACATGCCAGCCCTAAACCAAATACAGAAACATACTGCTTTAATAGCCCTGAGCCTGAGTCTTCTTTATTCAACAACTTGAACGGAACAGAAGTTGCGTCAGACACCCACACTAGTTCTGCTCCAGATGCTATGTCAGAACATTTTAACAGTTCTGCACTGGATGCTGTAATAGAAAATCCTACCTGTTGTGTGCCTGGTACTGAGACAACTTTCCTCACCCATTCTGCCCTAGAACTTGAGTCAAATCTTATTACTAGTTCTGCATCGGGCAACGAGATGGACATCACATCTGCCACCAATAAAAATTCTACGCCAACAGTTTCAGAATAACTTTGCCTCATGAATCAAAAAAAAGAAAACTCGAAAATCAAAGCAATCCATTGCCGTTCGTCCTAGTACATTATCTGCTACCGATGACACCACAAATCCTCAAGCCTATAGATTGAAAACAGCCCATCCTACAAAGATGTTACACATGTTATACATCCTACAAACAGTTACCTGCCTAGTATTATTGTTTTCAAAAAAATAATCAGCAGGTTAATACTTTTCTACTGTTTTTAAGTAAGCTTATGTTTTTAAAAACGCCTTTTTTATTAAAAAAAAACATCCTACTTATTATCTAAACACATCAACAATGTCTAGGGATATTACACGAAAGACTTCTTAACTTGAAAACTATTTACTGTATAAAAAGTTTGTACATAAAATATTTTCTACTCACCGCTTCATTTAAATTCAAAAAAATAAAAAACAAAAACTCATTTTGAAACAAAAGAATATCGATTGTTAGAATTTGGCGGTCGAAAAGTTAGTTCATGTTACAATAAAACAATGAAGTTTTCAAAAATTTAATGCGATTACACATTTTTTGTATCCTAATTTCAACGTGTGTTAGATTTATTGTTATGTATGACAAGGGAAGAGCTGATTAGAGCTGTAGGCATGTTGCAAGCGGGTGCACGTTATGGTCAGGATATCGTGCTACATGCGATGTCGCTGAACGGCATTCAGTCAGAAATCGCATCACCACTCCTAGACAGGACCGTTTTCTTCAAAATATCGCTAGGAGATAACCCAATATTACGGCTATGCAAATGGTTCAAAGGCTTCAATCTTTATGAAGATAATAAGAAGAAGATTACATGAAGCTGGTCTTCCTGACCACTTCGGGTTCCAGCTTTGCGGCGTGGCAATCGCGGGCGGAGACTATTGTGGGCTCGAGAACATTTCACATGAAGTGACGAGCAATGGTCCATGGCATGGTGCTTTTTTGTGATGAGTCTCGGTTTGGATTTCATCCGGATTCACGAAGATTAAGGGTTTGGCGAGTTCCTGGTAGACGAAACCGTCTCCAGCATCCACAAGAAGTCCATTCATATTAAGGCCGCACTATTATGGCCTGGGCTGGTATACGTATGGGTGCGCGAACCGATGTCATTTGGATAAGAAGGAACATGATTGCACTGAAATACCGCAATGAGGTAGTGGAACCTGTGCTTATCGCACACAGGGTACAAATGGGTCAGGAGTTCCAACTCATGCACGATAATGCTCGTGCCCATACGGCTGAGCAGGTATCAACTGTGCATAGGGAACATGAAATCAGGGTTATGTACTGGCCTGCTCAGTCCCCTGACATGAATCCCATTGAACACGCATGAGACATGTTACAACGAAGAGCTATGGTTAATTTTTCTCCAAATTTGATAACAGAAGAACAATTTTTCCTGCACTTGAAAAGAATCTGGTACCTGCTGATACCACAGCTCGATTTGGATAACTTAATTTTGAGCATGAATAACCGATGCCGAACTCTAATTAGTGATAAGATAAGGGAGGAAATACTGATTATTAACTTTAATTAAATGCCCTTTTTTGTTATTATAATGACTTTAATTTTCGTAATTTCCTACATAAAATCCGTTATGTACAAAGTAAAAATTATACCCAAAAATAAAATCACAAAAAAATAAATTAAAAACCTTTGATGCATCTCTTTTTATGTAGTTACAAGTATAAACCATAATATAAACTTCAATTACAAATATAATTGTTTTAACAAAATATTTACAGAATTTCATATAATAAGGTAAAAATGAAATATCCCAGGCAATGATGTGTGTAGTTTGTAAGTAATTTGAATTACCTATGTACTTGAACGGGTAGGGTACACTGAAAGAAGCCTCTAAGACTAAGGATACGTCTTTTTGTCTTTTTCTATAAAATCGCGAAATCCCTTTTACTTACTTCACCCTATTTTACGAGTTATGAACTCAATCGCAGTGTTGTGTAATACCAGTTTTAGCTCTTATCCTAATGTAGGATCGTGTTGGTTACGCTACTTCATTATTTTTGGTGTGTCTTTTCATCCATATTTCCATAAACTCACGCAATACCAAATGTCGATTATCCTTCTTTTCCTTTGCTTTCAAGCTACATTGTGTGTCACTAATGTCTTATATCCTACTAATGTTTTGATACCCGACTGTTTCTTGTGCTCTATTACCTTTTATACAACCACTGCGAAAAGTACATACATTATCCTTCTTTTCCAAAAATACTTATTGTACTGTCTAGTCTCTTATATCCTTTAACCTTGCGATGTGAGAAATCAGTATGTCGCTTAGGCTTCTTAACCTTTGATATTTTATATTGTCATTTGTATCTTATGCCATATTTCCTCATTGGAAAATTAAAAGCTTTTGTTATAAGCGACAAAAACCTCTTTAAATAGCGTCATATCATTAAAACTAAAAATACTGGTAACTGCTTCATTTTTTGCTGCACTTTTTTGATTTTATAACTGTTTTAGTTTTAACGATATCTTAATAAATGACAACAACATGTCAGTTTTTCTAAAATTTAAAACTTTAAACGGCTCTCCTGAACATTTCACTTTTTGTCGGTTATCCCCTATTACCTTTTAACCGTCGATATACATTTTTTATTTAAGTGGATATTTGTGACATAGACCTTGATCCACCAATTTAAAAAAAAGAATGATAGGAACTATAGGTAGCGCTATACTAATAGGCCACCGATATTGTAAATAAATCAGTATCAAAATAAAAACATTCATGTTAGTACCTACTTATTCAACATTGAAAATCATTGTTGTATTTTAGCTACATTAAGAAGTTCCAAAACTACTTCAGTCATTACCTACTTTGTCTGGTTTGTGTACCCCAAAGTGTATACGGTGTACCCTCAATTTCAAAAGTATTAAGATGCGTTTAGTTTAGCTAATTTTAACACAATTCATATCAAAAATATAATATACTAGCGACCCGCCCCGGCTTCGCACGGGTACAATGCTGATACTAAATACACTACAGAAAAACTGTGAACGTTGTATATAAACACAGCGGCCCGCTCCGGATTCGCACGGGTATATAATAATAATATATTATAGCCTATGTCACTCACTGAAAAAATGATTAAAATCGATCCAGTAGTTTTGATTTATTCATTACTACCCGTGGCCCGCACGCGTTAAATTAGGAGTAAAACAATTCCCCTTTCCCTATACCATGAAGATTTCCTGCTATCTTTGGAATATTCATACACAACATTTTTACTTATTTACTTTTTACATTTCTCAGCTCTATTTTTATCCCGAAGCTGACTGAGTCGAGCCTCACGCTCTATTAACGATTCTCTGTCCCTCTGAACAGGCTCGCTCCCGCGCCGCCCCGACCGGCCGATACCGCCGCAAACTCTACGTCCCGCAATTTTTAAATCTGTAATATCTTCGAAAATATTCATTTAAATCACATGCTGTAAAGGGCAATTTTGATCTACATTAAATGCACAACGTATCTAATGTATTTAATTGGATAAGTAATGATACTGTATCGTTTAAAATAGCTTGGTAAATAACCCATATTTTTTTTGTAATATGTAAAAGATAAAAATGGTTACTGTGGGTTATCTTTAGGAGATAAACATATGCTGCCGCGGACTTTTTTATTCATCTTTTCAAGATATACAATTACGTAGTACATAAATTTGATCTATAAATATGTTTGTTACGACATCACATTACAAATCTTTAAATTTCTCGGCTTTTCTCTACTATAATATGCATATTATACATAAAAACCTTCCTCTTGAATCACTCTATTCATTAAAAAAAAACCGCATCAAAATCCGTTGCGTAGTTTTAAAGATTTAAGCGCACATAGGGATATAGGCACAGAAAAGGCGACTTTGTTTTATACTATGTAGTGATACATAAAAACCTTCCTCTTGAATTACTCTATTCATTAAAAAAAAACCGCATCAAAATCCGTTGCGTAGTTTTAAAGATTTAAGCGCACATAGGGACAGAAAAGGCGACTTTGTTTTATACTATGTAGTGATGATGTCGGAGGCCTATAGTATAGCGTTATAGTACGCATCACTTTTTTTTAAATTGGCGGATCAAGGTTTATGTAAAAGTATAAAACACCACTTAAATAAAAAATGAATAGATATTATGAGACATGGATGTTTGGAGACATTATGAAACTGGACCATCGTTGGTTCATTCTCATACTCATATCGTTCAAGTTGCAAAATAACATTATGGTAGCAAAAAGTTCAAATCTCATAAGACCAAAGTCTCGAAACCTCGCAAGTTGCAAAATAGTCAAGTCTCCAAACTTTTTTTTTATATTATAGATCTGTATTTATCTTACTAAGAAACAGTAGAAAAAGATATGGGAGCGGCAGGATTTGAACCTGCGACCTTACTGCACACCGGGCAGCCGCTTTAGCCATCCAGCTACGGTCGCCTCTTACCAGATCCTTATATTTCTCAACTGTATGATACGACATTTCGTATTCATCTTGTCATTGGTTTTATTGTTCTTTTACCAAAAATGCAGTCAAGAGAAAATATTGTTTCAAGATGGTTCTTGATTTGTTCAATGCCTTCTATCAAACGAGATATTATGTTTTTGTGTTTAAATTTAGATATCATTTTGATTTACTTTTAAAAAAATAACATTTAATAAAACCACAGCTTCCATACATGGTCAGTATTCATTTCCATAGGTTTTATTTAATTTTACCCAAACCAATTGGCAGATCACCATGTTCAATTTTTATAAGAAATGTAAAAAATATCCTTCGTACACGGGCCCCACCGCCCCGCTGCAGGGCCTAGCCTAGCCGGCAGTTGCCTAATTTTATTTTTTTTTCTTCTATAAAAAAAACGACACCCGCACTAGGAATAACGCCTGTGTCGCGAGGGTGTTCACAAACATACATTTCACATACACACCCAGAGTCAGAACAAATCTTTGCGAATCACACAAAGATTTGTCCCATGTGGGGATCGAACCCACAACACCCGCGCAGTTGAAAGCGGCGAGGCGACCGCTTTCGTCCACGCCAACCGTGCAATCAAAATTTGACTAAAGGTTAATCCGGTCCTGCTTGAGTATACATTAAATGCGGACTCTCATTGCAAGATCTTGAGCCCTATTCCCGGGTTATACAAACAAGTTGTTTGGGATGTGTCTGCCAGGAAACCGAACTGCAGGTTACATGAAACTTCATGAAAGTATGTCAAAAAGTATAGGCATCTTAAAGGTCAACAATTAACGTTCACTTTTTAAAAACACCTTGTAGTTGTGGCGGTATCCGCACATAACCACGTGACGTATGTCGACGAGTGCTGAATCGCGATATCGAAGTGTTCACAGTGAGTATACATATATACCACTTCCAATGCACTACTGTTGGACAGCTGTCCGCCAGTCAATACCACCAAGCCTGGTCGGAAGATCCTTCCTTTGTGGTGGAGGAACATCACACCCTGTTCCTCTACAGTAGTATTAACTCTTTTAAAATGACTCAAGAAACAATAAAAAACTGTATTATGCAAAGGGAATATAGCTTTATTGCGAAGATTAATCAAAATAATTCATCTTTTTAATATATCTAATGCACTGTAAAACTATATTCCTTTCATGTCTTATTTCTCTGTACAATAGTTTGTAAAGAAGAGTAGATGGCACTTTATGCTTATATTTATTATATGGTCTCTGTTGATTTCTAGTTTGAATATTCCTTTTTTCTAGTTTTTGTGGTTCTTTTTTCTTAATATCTTCCTGAGAACAACTAGGTTGTTCAGTGTTTTTAACAGTTTTTATCTCTTCTGGACCACTGTCATCATCACTATTTTGTACATTGTCATTATCTTTTTTATTTGCTGGTTGTGGAATATCTTTATTTGTTTCGCTTACAATCTCTATATTTGCTTTATCTTTATCAACACCTATTTCATTCTTTACAATGTTACTTGCCGTAATATTTACATTTTCTGCCACATCTTCCTGATCTTTTGTCACACTATGGACAGTTTCTATATCTTTATTTTTTCTATCAATATTTACTGAAGATTTATCAGCTTTGATATTACTTTGCAGGTTCTCTTTTTCATCTGTTTCTTCATCAGTAGACCCATAATCACACATTAGAGATGTTAAAGCGCCGCACCGCACTGGCTCCTGAGCAGCTTTCTCTTCAGCAGGTGTCACTGGCTCCTCATTCTCATCTTCAATGAGATTATTGGCACAGTCTGATGTATTAGGCTCTGTCATATCTTCTTTTTCGTCAAACATTTCAATACTTGAAATGCCGGTGAATGGTTTTAGTTTGTTTTTCTCTACAACACTTGGTAGTTTTGGAGTTAATTTTGGTATTTTCTTTGGAGGTGGCTTTGTTTCTTTAATATTTGTGTGATTATACTCATTTGGTCTCTGGTTGGAATGTGGTCGGTTGGGTCTGCTGTTTTGATTCCTCTTATCAAAGCCATGACTTATATTATAAGGTTGTCTTTGATCTGTAAACGAAAGATGACAATCTGTTAAATAATGTAACTACTAAGGTAGGTAAAACATGAATTGGGACTTTAAATAAAGGGATTATTATCTATCTTATTCTTGAAAAGCTTTTTCTAATCTTTGCAGAGTCATAACAACAATCCACACGACCAGATTATAGATGCATTGCAACATATTTATAAGGATTACAATGTTATGCGTTATATGCCAGTAGTTGAACTTCTATTTGGCAGCAGGTTAAAGGTAAAGATGATGCTTTCTTCCTTGAGCTTGTGCACAACAGCTCTGAAACCATAATAAACTTAATAGTGGTTAGCATAGGAATGTCAGTTTTACAGCCTGGCAATATCAAACCAGACTAAACAGACAGAATAAACATCTCACAATGGAGAATAAGTAATTACCATTCTACCATCAAGAATATTATTAAAATATGTAATACCTGTAGAATTTTTATTGTCATTCCAGTCTCGTTTTAATGCCATTTTTTCTCCTCTCTCAATTTTTTCTTTACACTCAGCTGCTTTCTTCTCTATATTAGTTTTGGTGGGATATTTCTTTTTTCTTTCATCTCTCCATTTCTGTATTGCTTCAGGGTTGTCTGATATGGCTATTTTCTTGTACAGGCCAGAAGAATGTTGCATTTGTATGTGTTTTGTGATTACTTTTGGATGTGCAACATATTGACATCCATCAATATTGCATTTCTGAAAATTGAAAATATATTGTTTACATTATTGGATACTTGCTCCTGGATTCTAAACTTTTGTTAGGTTAACTTAGGTTAGTTTAAAAATAGAAACTATTTGCTCATCCATTAGACCTATGAATTTTATCTTAAAGAACTTGAGCTGTGGTATAATATATAATAATAATTAATATAATCATATTCTCTGACTGCTTAGCAAGTCAGAGGATGATAAGTCCTTTGGTCACAAACTTATGGTCAAATTTATGGTCCCTTACCTGATGTTGTTGCTTATGTCTTTCCAGTTGATCTGCAGAACCAAACCCTCGATCACATGTTTCACACCAGTGTTCCTCATTGCCAGCATTTGTAGACGGGTAAGCAGGGCGAAACTGTGTATTGTCTCGGAATTGAAACCCGGGAGGATAGCGAGGTCCACGAGGCCTCCACTGATTGTTGAACGGCGGCCGATGACCACGATAATTGTTGCCTACCATACGTGGTAACGGTGGTCTGTTCATATTTATTTTTATGTTAATAAGGGTGATAACGTTTAACTGATTAATTAACTGGATCTGGGTAGTGAAAAAATTGTTACAGTGCTTTCGACTTTTGATTTTAAGTGGGGCGTTTCTCTTAAGTTTGCGGTCATTTAATACCAAAAATTAATAGAACACATTTAACTCTGCATTTATAACCTACAAAATAGCAACATAAACAAATGTGACAGACATTGTCAAATGTCAACAGTGTCAGCTCTGTCGAGCATATGGGGTGCGTTCCTTTAGCGTTCCTTTTGTCCCAAACGTTTCGTTTATTTTACCCCCATAGTTTGTTGTTCCTTTTGAAAAAAAACGTTATTTTCGATATTTTTAATCTGAGCAGATCTATGCTAGTGGAACGACTGACAAGTGATCTGTGCTTCAATTTCGACATTTTTTCCGATTCCGATTACTCTTACTCTCGCTCGTACGTTTACGCATTTTTCTGTGTGATAGCTTTGCTCACGAAAAGTGAATTATTCATAATAATGGAAGATCAATAAAAGATAATTCTTACGTCTCTTATATCGACAATATTCGAATTCTATAGTTCGAATTATATAGTCGGATTTCTATAGTTTCTGGTGACATCGGAATTTTCAATGAACGCCCTGTTTTGGGGTCATTTACTATTACTTGTTGCATCATCTCTACAATAATTAAAAGAGCATTCACAATCTCTGAAATGAGCATAGTTTTTTTCATTCCACTGCATTTAAGTATAATTTATTTGGCGGCAAACCGCATGAAAGCATCGGAATGATTTTGTACGGTCATTTCTAGAGGAAATAAGCATATGATATAACAAGTAATTAACTTACTTACCTCAACTTAGATCAAAATAACACATAAAAAAATAAGAAAAGCAATTTGAAAAGTCTATGAAAGAAAAGCAGTAAACTAGTTAACAATTCAAAACAGAATCGTTCTAAATGTCAAATTCTATATGTCAATATTTACACCTTTTACGCCAAGTACAGAGCTGGATGAAAAAGAGCAAAATCACGTGATCGTTTTGAACGTTTTTTTTGCTCGTGGAACATGGGTCAAAACACTCAAAACAGTTCAGAACGATCACAGAATCGCTAATGGAACAGGAATCGGATAAAAAAAACGTTTAAATTGAGCTAATGGAACGCACCCTTAGAAAAGAAATAAAAGTGTTGTAAAATTAAACTACTAGTCGATAAATCGAGTTGTTCTGTTTGCTATTGGTTAAAGAAGTTAGATTCTATTTAGAATGACTACGATACTTCAACTGTGTTCCAAAAGGATTAGAATAAGACATCTTATTTTAGAAATAGATATCGATTAACGGCTTAATGTCTATTACAATTCTTTAGTTTGATGAATAATTTTAGTTGATGTTGGTATAACGACTTTCTTTGACATCCCTACTAATTTGTCAATTTGACAATTTTGACATATGCTTGACTAGAGATATTGTTTGCAAATATTTCAATTATTTAAAAACTTAAGAAACATGAATAATTCTGCTGCAAAGGTAAGCTATAACATTACAGTATGATTCGAAAATATTGTTTCACAAGACATTTCTAATACTTAATATAAAAATTATGTCTTCCTTTTTGATCCGCTCTTAATCATTGTAGCTGAGCTTACAGGGCAAAAGGAAGAGATAACACTCCTTTGTGGATTCTCTCCGTATGATATAATGTTATTAATACTTTAACATCGCAAAGGATTGTTGCATAAGAACGAACACTTCAGTCTTACATTTCTCGGCGATACTGTAAAGTAATGTCACGCTCCCTTAATGGGTCCACGTTTTAACTATCTATTTGTGACCGTGATTTCAGGTCGGAGAGATATTTACAGAGGCTGGCGCTGCATTCAACAAGCTAGCAGAAATGACCATGCTATTGCATCCTATGGCAGAATCAACACCTAGGTAAGAGACAAAGATTAAGAATAGAACAAGAGATTTTATGGCATTATTTTTATTTATTTATTTACTTAACTTTTTGCACCAAAAAAAAATAGTACAAAGGCGGACTTAATGCTTGATGGCATTCTCTTATAGTCAACCTAGGGTGGTGCAGAGATAAGCATAGGGCATTATATAGTTTATAAAATAAAACTATATTATGTTAAGTAGACACTGTAGACAGCAATATCTGTTTCCATTGGTTTTGTGTATGTAAAGCCAGGTTGTTAAGAAATGCACTAATAATTATTAAGCAATACAAGAATTTTTACATCCACACTGAATGCTAAATCTAGATGTAAAACCCACTTTCATTAAACCCGCTATTTCCTTTTTTGTGTTTAATGTTGTTTAATGTATGACAAAAACAAAGTCAAAAAAATTTACTTTCTTTTATCAACTCTTCAGCCAGCAGCCAAAGACTCCTGTGAAGAAAAAGGTTCCAGAAGAGAGACTTGTAGCTGGTGGTGGTGTTGGACAGCATAGTATTCATGCAGCGCAACAGGTATTAAACTATTTAGTTCATGCAGAATATACTCTCAGAATAAAAAAAATATCAGAATTATAGCTGTATGTTAAATTGAAAAAAACACTAATATTAAGTAAAGAATATTTATGACACCTGAGACTACATTTTTTTTTGCTGGTTTTGAATATTAAACTACTGTTTGCTTGCTTGGTATTTTATACATAGCTACAATGTGTAATTGCTATTTATAAAGTGTATACTTATACTGTTGCTATTTCTGTTAATTGTAGTTTTGATTGAATGATGCTTTGGCATTGTTATAAAACATTTTCTTTATTATCTGCTTTTAGTAGCTTTACTGATTCTAAATATCTTGCAAACAGTTCAGTCTTCAGTAGTTAATTAATTATTTATTTTAGGTTACATTGAACATGTTAAATGCTCAAGAGTCAGAGATGGACACAGATCTTGGGGGAGATGTGAAATTAGAATTTGAATCCAGTACAGAAGAAGTTACAGCTTAGACAGTATCTTTATTATAAAAAAAAAAAAAACATGAATAAGTAAGAAATTAGTGTGTAAATACTTAAAATTATAATGTTTGTCAGAATAAACATACTGTTAAAATTTAAGATACTGTTTACAATAAATAAGGTAAGATAATAATTAAAAATATGAGCATTGGACATAGTTTAATTAGAAGACATTTTGTTGATTATTCACAGATCCACATGTTGAAAGCTTTGAACTTTTCTGTCCCAAGAGGAACTTGCAGATTCATAAACTTTGCAATGTGAGCCCTTTGCAATAGCTTTTTCAATAACAACATCTACATCACTTTTTATTTTTAAACATTGATACAAATCAAAAGATTCGCCAGATTTTTTAACTCTTCTTTGTGCATTTCTATAACATTTCCACGGTTGGGGTTCAATTATAATAGTTCTAGAAATAGCTTTAATGTACTTAAGAAATTCTAATAACCCATCATCACCATTATTGAGATGAATCCACATTGTAACTGAAAAACAAAAAGTTATATCAAAGGTTTTGGTTTTACAAGTCTCTAAAAAGTTTTGAATTATCAGACGATCATCTTGAGCCATAACATTGGTTGTACTAAACGTAATATTGGGGTTTTTGTTAGATTCTTCAGCTCTTTCTATTAATTTCGAGTCAATGTCTACTGCTAATATTAGCACATCACACACAGTTGGATAGCTGGTCTTCAAGTATTCGTATACAGCCTGAGTGAGTTCTCCTGTGTTGCAACCGACGTCCAGGCAAACTAGCTGGTTATTTACTGGTGTGCTAAACATCTGTGGATGAAGATTGTTTATCCTTTCTTTAACATCATGAAACGAGTAGTAATTGATAAAATTTCCATGTTTCACGGCGCCTGGATCACTGCCTAAAAAATTCAATTCGTTTTCAGTCGATGCACAGTCTCCTTTCATTTTAAAATAACTTATTTATGTACTTTTAAAGTTTAATTACTTTCTCCTTTGCTTGTTGTGCAAGTGCTGTCATCTATGTCAAATGTTAACTCATGCAGAACTGTCAATCTAATTCTGACAGATTACACAAAAGTGAGGCATACAAGATCAATCTGGATTTCAGAGTTACTTATGAAGTATTCGGTGTAATTTTAATACTTTTTAGGGGTGAACTCAAACAAAAAGAATAATATGGACACGAAATGAACGTAAATATCTATGCATAAAAGTCTGTCAAATGTCTGTCTCGCGAGGGTGTGGGTGGGTGGGTGGGTATGATGCCGCGGTAGTATCAAATCATAGGATTAGACAACTAGTTATTTATAGGATTTGACCCTGTGCAAGAGCGCCACTCGCCCACATTTGGTAGCGAGGAACGTCTGACTCTAACGCAGCCGGTTGTCATATTTATCTGAATTGGTGGAAGTATGTTTCTTTTAGACAACTTCGCACGATTTTTCGTATACTTGATCTTCAATAAAAATGAGTGATTTTCTAAAGCAGGGTTTTCCGAAAATTACTCCTAAAAGTTTTAAAGTTAGCAGTAAGTTTACATCAAAATGCATAGATGGCGCTGTAAACTTTTTCTGAATCACGCAATCAATTCACGGTAACAGAGAAAACGTTTGCCACAAAACTAGCATATTTTTTTCGCGATAGGCACACAGGTCTAGATAGTTTTTATTGACAAGGTTCAAACTTCAGGTACAAAAATTTTAAAAGAAAAAATAAGCTGTACTTCCTTTAATTATAATACTAATATAATTTCATAAGTTGGACACGTAGGTAACTATACACTACTTTACCGGATAACCTATATTATAATTTCTACTTCTCTGTAATGTTATGTATTGCATTAACTTACATAGCTTAGCAGGACCGCTACAGCAAGACTAACACGTCTATCTATTTATATACTTCACGAAAATAAAAGTTAAAACATAGAGCCCCATAGGTATATTATCCACATGTAAATTGGAAATTAAAAGTGATAAGTCCACACAAGTGCCTCAAGTGCCACCCGATAGTTCCTTTCCTAATCAATCAATCTAGAAAACTAGCTATTTTGTGCATAACACCCCGTATTTTGTGCATTCGTGTTAAATGTGAATGCGTGTGGGCACGCTTACTGTCTTTTCTATTTCCTATTCCAACAGAGGAAAAAGTGTTTAGTAATTATTAAATTTGTAGTTATTGGGTATTTTGATTAACTTTTTAGCCTATAGTATATATCTGTATGAAATCGTGGTAAAGATTTACCTTGTTTTGTAATAATTATAATACATTAAATACAGTATATGTATATATATATATAATACATAATTATAATACATAATACATTAAAATTCGTAAATTGTTTTAATATAAACAAATGATATTAAAATTTAAACTATACACAGTAACATTAATATAACTAGCTTGTACCTGCGGCTTCGCCCGCGTGGTACGTCGATAAAAAGTATCTATATTATTTGTGGGGTCTAGAACTACCTCCACACCAATTTTCATTGAAACCGGTCTAGTAGATTCGAAGATTTTTGGGTACAAACAAATCTTTCCTCTATATATTGGTATAGATATATTATAAACTAGCTGTTATCCGCGACTTCGTCCGTGGATTTCGATATGATGAACAAAACTGCTTAGATGGTATAGTGGTTATAGTATGCGCCTCCAACGGCGAGATCTCGTGTGGTGTAGGATATTTCCACTAGGAAATTCTTAATTCAGCAGCACAGTTGGAATTGTGCTCGCTTGATGGCGATAGCCTCGACGCTATTCCCCTTTTACCTTAACATAACAGATGAAATGTGAATGCTATAAATCTCTGCTTCACTCTTCTGGAAAATAAAGGCGTGATATTGTGTTATTTTATGTTAGTTGTTCGCCACAGTGGCTCACCCTTGTTATAGGTTGCCAACTACTCCGCTACCGTTGCCGGTTTTTAACTAAGCTGGTACCTGGACCCCGAGGTAATACCTGCGTTAAATTATAGCGCTCCGTTCCCGTGGTGTTTAGCGTGATGTCAAATAAATTTAATCTCAACTCAACTTATCATTTGATATAACATTTTAATCCAAAAAACTAAATAAATTGAAGCAGTTGTGCTTTGCATAGATTAGCGTATTTAATCGAACCGCAATACGTACTATCGCCCGTATTTTATCGTTCGCTTGCCACTACTCTTAAACCACATCTTTTCAAGAAGCCAAAACAATCCAAACCCGGCGATTACGATAATAACGCTTTAAAACCGAAACCATCAAAACAGTTTCATATGTATTCCACATATGCTACGTAATTAACAAACTGGATAAAGGTTGAAATTTTTTCGGCATGGAGTGGCCAATCTCCCATATTGACACTCTGGGAGTGTGATTAAAAGTCCAGTAAAACTGTGAAAACGTTAAGTACAGTTGACAGCCCGAAATGGCCTGTTGCAAAAACTCGACAAGAATACGAGGCTGCTGCTGAAGTCCTGGCCTAAGTTTGTGTTTTTCGGCAACTAAATATCAAGCATTCCCGGTGTGGAGGCGATTTTTTCACACAAATCTGGTAGACACAGCATGAAATGAGTCATACCGAGTCATGTCAGGCTATAACGAACCCACTTTGGATTACATGCTGTACTCACTGGTTGAAATCGCTTTCCCAGATGCTTCCAGGACCGTCGGAAGTGGCTTGGAGAGAGCACGGGTTATGAAAGATATTATTCACTTAATGTATGGACTTTGTACCGGACCTCAATGACTTGAGAGTCGTAACAATTTCCTAAATTGCACTAAACCTATTTAAATGTTCTGATTTTATGCCAGATTCGACCAGAGGCGGTCATAATGACACCAGACCAGATCTTGCACGACCAATTTGTCCCGATTTTTAGGCTAAAGACTTAACTGTTCACTACCTAAATTAAAGTCGGTAGTATTCTGAAGGCTTTATTTCACTCAATCTAACTAAAAATAACCGGATATAAAAAACAAACTTTGGGGTCAAATCTTGAAAATTGTCTTTAACAGTCTTTTTGTGGCAACATAATTATACTCTGTCAACTATTAAGGTTTGCGCTAAACCAACGATGGGCTATCTAACTGATTGCTCTACCTGCATGCTACCTGCATATGTTTTTGTTCCAAATCGAGAGTAACAAAATTATAATCATTTAATATTCCTAAAGTACTACGTTTAAATGATAAAACATAGGATTACTTACCAAACATACAAAGCAACAACTTCTTTTTAAACTATAAAATGTAATTTTGCAAGTTTTTACGATGCAAATTAGGCATTTGAACGTCACGCCGCGTCAGTTGTCAAAACGAGGACTAGTGCAAAAATAGTGAACTTATTAACGATTTGGTAACTTTTTGTTTTTTGCCTTAAACAAAAAAGAAGAAGAACTTTTTGTTCGGATACTTTTGAGTGCAGACCCTAAGTCCACTATAGCGGCACTACGATCTATGCTGCGGCAAATTGCGGTATAAGCGAGATGTTAAAAAGAGAAACCAAAAAAAAGTATATGACCACCGCTGATTACATGTCATACATAGCACCAGTATTGTAGACAAGTCACCAAGCTTATGTTTACAGGCCCTGAATGAAATTACTGCCACATGAGGCATAAATAAGACCGTAGTCATCGATGAAGCGACGCCGACGCATCTATAATATGCTTTTGTAGATTGTTAATGTCCATGTCTGTAGCCACTTGGCGTGTCACGTAGGCACTTATCATCAGATACTACACCAAAACATTATAATTTAACTACAAAATACTTCAAAAGGATTTAAAACATGATAAATAGAGCGGATGATACTGATCAAACCATAGATTTTGTAGGACAAATATTTTTTCGAATAATTTAGATAATTATCTTGAGATTTAACAAAAAAATCAGTTAGTAATAAATATTTGAGAATCATCAAATCGACATATTTTATCCTTGCTACCTCTATTAGCTACCATAGGAAATTATTGTCATCAAAATAAAGCTACTCACGCCAAATTAGCTTGTTAGTAATCATGTGCAAAAATAGACCATGGATCCTCGACTATTTGGACGGTTTGCCTCGGACAGACGGACATGGCGAAACGAGTCCAAGTAGGCAGATTATACTGAGAGTATGTCCGCTTCCTCTACAATGTTTTTATGTGCTACGTATTTGCTACGCAGCGCGTGCTAGCCTTTTCTTTATTTAACGCGTTGAGTGTCTGATCTTCATATTTTGGTTAGTCGTCTGAAAGAAGTGGAAAAACAGACCATGGTCTTAAATAAAAAAATAACAGTCGATGCATCACTAAAATATTAACTGACTCGTTTGGTGTAGTGCCCGGGTCAATCAAGCGGTTAATTTGTGATTTTTCTTCAAATAAATTTTCAAAAGCACTACGGAGTTGGAATTGATCTTCGTGGGTGACGATATTACATCTTCCCTATTGCATGGAAAGTGTAAGTATTAAACACCTCTGCCACACCTTTCTGGGTTATATAGGATTGAAAATTATTTTGCTCGCTACATAAATCAACCAATATAGATTGACTCAGAAATTACAGTTATTGGAAAGTTTAGCAGAGAGAGTGAAGTCAATGTTTCATTTAGCTCAATTAATTTCTAAAATAAATAATATTCATGATATTTTATTAGATGTATGTACGAGTAGATAAATGATTAACCAATATGTAACGTGCCATATTTCTAGCATGAGTAGTCACGAAGAAAATCGACTGTGACAGACCGACCGACATCGACATAAGAATTTCTCTTGTCCATAAAGATAAACTAGTGTCTTATAATGAAATAACTAAGTTTGTCGAGTTTTTGTGAACGCTCGAGGTCTTTACCTATTAGCTGTGATCGCGTAGCTGTGCATGTAAGTACCTACCTAATGTGTCCATTATTCTGTAAGGATGATATTAGCCTGACACCGACATTACGGTGTAGTAAAACCTTAATTAATCAAATTTTATTGTATTCATTTATTTAACGTTTTCCATACATTTCACCTATTTGGAATGTTCAATTTGTATGGGATACGTGATTTATTTAACTAATTTTTCGGGTGCCTCCCCTCCATGTAAAGTGGGAATTTCTTTTTTCTCGTTTATACCACAGTGTGGCGTACGTATTATTAGATAGGTCTTTATAAACATTGAGCGACAGCTAAGACCTTTTTCTTCCCGAGAGCCCTGTACGCACAGGGCTCTCGGGATAATTAGTAAGGCGTCCCCCTTGCCCTCTTTATAAAAGCTGAACTGTTGTATTGAGCAATCTAAAAAAAGTAAATAAGAAGCTGCTTACCAGTGATGTAGTACCTACATGATTGTACTTACAAGGTTGCCTGGAAGAGATGACTTAATAGTTATAACTTATAAGACTTATACGGCCACCCCTTGTGCACACTTAAATAAGACTCTTTTATAAATTGTATTTAATCTGTGTTTACAATAAAGAATTTTCTATCTATCTATCTATCTATCTATATATATGATTCAGAAAACGTGGGTGAAAAAAATATATTTTTATTAAATTTATCGTATTTCGATTTTTTTTCTACTGATTATGGAAGAGAGATATCCTAGACTATGCAATTACAATTTTCTGGTCAACTTTGGTATTTTCTAAACGACTATTTTCCCCGGCAGAATCATGAATTTACCTATTAAAAAGTGTTGTACTAAAAGTCTCAGAATCCTGTTCATCTTGTAAAAAGCACTTGCTTCAAACATTTCGTACATAATACAAAAACCTTTGGAAATAAGAACATTGCATGACGTTGTTACTTGTTTAATACAGGTACATTTTTCAGAACCATTAGTGGTTCTGAAAAACAACTCTGTCAATGCTAGCCTATGAATAGATTAAGTCGATATTTTCAGATATTAAATATTGTGCTTAGCGCATTAGATAATTAGTTATAAAAGTATTACAATAATAATACTAAAAGCTATTCATCACATTTACTACGACACGGTTCGGTACCGCTTTTACTTTCCTGTAAATTGCACTCAAGACACAGTTCCTTGTGCGACTATAATGTAGTAACTTAACGTTAGTTTACGATTACATCCTCAGCGACACAATGCATAGTCGATACAATTGAGTTTGTATAGACATATGGCAGACCAACTAAAACCCTCCACTCCTGTTAATAAAGTTCAAACCAATTTTAACAATGTTGCATTCAACGGCACCTAATCAGCTAAAAACAGTCTTTTGCGAATGAAATGTGGGACTGAATCATCCTCACTCATAGCTCACGCAAGTGATTCGTAATTACGCTTCTTCACACATGTAAACGTGTGGCCTGCAGTGAATACAACACAACTGCTCGTCGCAATTGGTAACAGATATGTGTCTCGCTTTTTGCCTTGCATTTTATCGGAGAAATTGGCTTGGAAAATGGTTCTTGATCATTTTCAAGTTCAGTTACGTAAGTGCGCGTGCGGAGAATTAGTGCGGAATAGCGGATGTTTGGTGGTGCTCGACGGCGAAGTGGCGCGCGGTTATAAGTTCTCACCCGCTCCACCGCCCGTCAGTCGCAGCTGGACCACCCTCATACACGTTGATTTTTAGTTTTAGTGCTGTGTGTGACAAAAACGAATATGTGTGCCGCATTCCGGATATACGTCCTATCGGTGATCTGTGTGGTGGTGGCGGCGGGCCACGTTCACGGACCTCGGAGGTCCCGCAGGATGGAGGTCGAAGAGGCACAAAACGAAATCGATAGTGGGCGAGCTGATGAAAGTTCGTGGTGGACGGCTGAGCTCTCCGTCTTACAGAAACTATACGACGATTGTAGTGCACAGAAGCACATGTCAATGTGTTTGAAGGGCAAGGCTCTAGTAGCGCTTACGAGGGCAGTGGAACAGGTGATGCAGCAGTGTGTTTAGTGTTGTATGTTGAACTATCAGTGATACCGATAGTGTTATTTGTATTTTGCTTGTGTTGTACAGGAGAGCGTTCAGCTAGCCGATGGGCTGTCGCTGGTGAAGCAAGCTGACGCACCCTCCGCGGTTGCGGAGCCACGCTTCTTCCCTGGAATGTCCACAGAAGACAAGCTCGACACCATGTTGCGAACAAAGTTCGAGCAGTTGTTGAACACACACACAATTTCAATGGATCTCGCGTCAGAGGGCAGGGGTAGAGGTGAGCTTTTAGCATTTTATCTAATTTAAAATACTGATAGAATGTTATTTTTAAAACTTAAAATGATATATTTTTTTATTTCAGGTAAGAAGGTCTTGCCTTACCTGTTATTGGGTATTTTCACTACCGTCACCATTGTGGGAGGTATGGCACTGAAGACCCTAGCAGCCATTGCTGGTAAAGCACTGATAGCCAGTAAGGTTGCCCTGACCATTGCTGGAATTATTGCCCTGAAGAAATTGTTCAGCCATGATGGAGCTCCCGCTGAGACTACCTTCCAAGTGCATGCAGACGGTCACCATAGGTAAGTTGCAGACAACATCTTGTTTCTTAATTGTAGTGTAGAGCTTTCACAGCTTTTATTCAAGATATTAATTATTTAGAATGTAATTGTATAACAACTAACTTTATGACAATGTGGCTTTCGCTAACATATTTTAATCAAAATTATTTTAATTCTAGTCTTTAATTCGAAGGCGGAATCTATATGTGGTGAGGCCAGCGAAAACAGGCGCGGTGGATCCGTACTTCTACGGCGAGCAGACGACGGTGAGCGTATAATGCGGCGGCTGACGTCTGTTGCCGCCGACAGGCTCGCCGGCCTTGGTCTTTGCAGTATCTGAAGACGCCGTTACTGTCGCTGGTGTATCTGCCGGCCATGGTCTTCTATGACCGGCGGGCCTTGGTGCCCTTGCCTGGCCCGTCGCCACACTCAGCTCGCCATCGCCACAATCATCCACCGCGCCAATACACACACAAAATAACCTCAAACCAAAGTACCGTCCGTTTTACGGGCATCCTTCGTAGACCTAACGGTCGTCCACTCTGAGTTTTCAAATCTATGTCAGTAAATTATTTAATGTAATTTATTTATTTTGTGTCTACAAGTGTATGTTTAAATATAATTAATTTATTAAAGTGATGTAAGAGGTAAAATAAAAAATGTTACACTCAATCTGGTTTCATTTCAAAACAAATCTCCGTCTGTCTTAGTCTGAAATTCATAAAATTGATGATTCTCGTAAGTAATGACATGAAAAAATTATAAAAAACACATTAGTAACAGTTACTCAGTAGTTACTCACATTAAGAAAATGAATAGACTCAGCTCTGTGCATGATGGTACCTCGTTAGAGCTAGATCAAATTAATAACGCATGCTATTACGAATACTAAGCAATATTGATAAAGGTTGTAAGTTTGAATGAATCAGCGATTTAATAAATGTGCGATATGTCGGTCGATTATACGTTAAATACGTTGGTTTAATACTAATGATGTCCATATTTGCACATATTAATGTGTGTAGCGTTTTTACGTATGAGTGGTGTTTTAATTATAGCAGCGAGCCGCTTTCTTGACACGCTCTAGTGGAGAAGAGTCCGAGAAATGTGTCGAGATTTTCCGTTAATGTGGGCGCTACGGCTATGAACGTGGAAAGTAGAAAGTTTTAATCGATTCACTGCACATGCACGAATACTGTTAGTGCATATAGCTATTTCATTATCATCTTGTGTGTATCGTTTGTATTTATCGTCAGCGTGCGCTACTTACACCATCGATTAGTTCATTAGAGCTGAATAAATAATCTGTTAATGAATGACGAGGTGGATGGCGGCTGTATGCTCGGAGTTAACTAGCTAGATAGTCGTCGATTTTACAGGGAGAGGTAGAGTGTGGTTGTGCGTTTGTTCGGCTGCGGAAGGTTAGCCCGTTGATTAGCCGTGCGCCGGTAAAGGCCGACCACAGTGCACGTTTGTGAGCCCGGACGCTGTTTATAATGCAGATATGTGTTTGCCCAATCGCTGCACGCTACGCTGGCTATATGGCATCGTTAATGCGGCCGGCGTCTCTTTGCATACGCAAATATAGGGCGGGCGGACCAACGCTGATTAAGCGGTGCAGCGGCGGTATAGCTCGCCTCGTTCCTGTATCAGGAATTGTGAGCTTCACTTGATTAGTTTTTGCCTTGTACGTACTTACCACGCATTATACGGAATGTATCGTGTAATGTATTGATGTGTTGAAGGTATATAGGGTGTATTATATTCAGTATATTCCGTGGCGATTGGAGGAATCCTCTCGGGGTTTCTAGTTTGGCGGGTGTCGGTGACGTGAGCTAATATTACTTGCTTGCCTTCAGGTGTCGATGTCCGGCGTCCATCTGCCCACCACTCAATACTTGATGGCTGTCTACATCTGGAATTAGGCTAACAATTCAGCTGATGTCTCCACAGATTACTAATTTAGATGCTAATGCAAATTTGTGCTAAATTGATACTAGGTCTGTCTATTGTCTAATGTGTAGACAGTAGCTGTATTATTATTTAGAGCTAAATCTGTGTTCCAGATATTTCAGATATTTACTTAACATCATACCTGTCAAAAATACCTATAAATATAAAT
The DNA here is from genome assembly GCA_905147285.1 of Hypena proboscidalis. NCBI lineage: Eukaryota > Metazoa > Arthropoda > Insecta > Lepidoptera > Erebidae > Hypena > Hypena proboscidalis. The sequence continues at coordinate 8,893,326 of LR990130.1, forward strand.
AGTTGCTATCTATAAAAATGTGGTAGGGAACGTAAACAAAATGTAGGTTCATTCATTTTAGAGTGTAAAGTTAGAGCATACACAGACGCAAATCCGATTTCTAAAATGATGCTCTATCCGCAGAGACACATAGTTACATGATTTGAGCACGAAACAATCTAGGTAATGCATTTTATGTTTGTGTAGGTAAATAGAGGACGCTGCGGGCGTCACTGGTACAGCGAAGTTACTCCACGGGCGAATGGTCAAAGTATTGGACATAAACCTATTTTGTTCTCTTCTTATATTGGATGTGCTCCCTTCTTCGCCTTCACCCGCTGTCCAGCGTTACTGCCCTAGGGCTGGCGCGAACTTTCATTATTTTCAGTATTGCTGTTTTTACCAAATTCATCATTTCAGTTTTTAGTTTTTATTAGATCTTCCCAACAATAGTTCTTTTTGGATATTTTGATCAATTGCTGCACGCTGGGTATATGGGTATTTATTCTATATTTTACCTAAAACTTAAATATCAAGTGTTGTGTTCTGTCGTCGAGTTATAATAATAGTGCTTAGCACAGACTGCCTGGCTGGAATATGCGTGCATGGTGCATGTAAATTAAAGAGATGAACAAAAAATTATGTGCAGAGCGTATCGATACTATCAGTTCCGTTTACAAGATTTTCTAGTTAGAGTTTTCTAGTTAGTGCTCTAATCAGCATTTTAGTCCTCCGACACTTTCACTCTGTTACGGTTTGCTCGACTTGTATTACATCGGATTTCCATTACGCTTATTACTTTTATTAGTTTTCTATTCTTCATACTCAGTTGCATTGCATCTGTTTTTCATCTGAATAATTTATTGATTCTCTGGTTTCATTAATATTTTATTCGCGTGTTTGTTTCACTGCCAATGGAATTTTAAACAATGTATAATTGCGATTGCTATTCTTTCTTTTGCTCTGTAGTACTATATATTAGTTGTGTGTGAATTAACGTCATAAAAGCTTTTCAATAAGTACTTACTCCAATTCGTAAAACTTGCGCAATAAAAATAAAAAAAAATATTTAAATCAGTGTCTCGAAACAAGACCAGAACATAGCTAAATGATTATCTATTACATATTAGGCAAACAATATCACTGAAGGTATTCTTCGTCAATAAATTGGAGTTGGTTGATTGAAAGGGACAGCCCTGTCGGCGGGGGCGGGGGGTTATGTGAGGAAGTTTTGTCGGGAATTATGTTGGTACGTGCCAAAGCCATTATTGCTGCGAGAAAAGTTCATCAATTTCATTTCTGGCCCCATGCACGTACCGAGCCCGCGCGAGCGATCCGCGCTCCTATCTCATACTTAAGTGATATCGTTCCACATATGTACGTACATTTGTACTCGTAGGTACATCTGCTTCTGTGTACGTTTTTTGTTTTAGGTGCAACTGGATTACTTCTCTTGGCTTGTGGATGTTTGCTCCTAGCTGAGAGATATTCTGGGTGTCCAAAAAAACTGTTAATTAGGCATTCTTTTGAGCAGTAAAATATGCAAAAGTTCGTGTACCTAACTAATATTACCTACTTACGCGTTTTATGTAACCGTTTGAAAATTATTAATGAAATGACTGTTAGAAGTTTTAAGAGTCTTATGAATTGTGATTCTATAGACGAAAACTATTCATTTTTAATTTACTGCCAAGTCTATAAAATATAAATTAACACATTACTTGAAAAGTATTAATATCCACTCACAGTAGCTTCTATACACCCTGAAATATTATGGAGATCCAAAATAACAGTTTTAACTTCAATTCATAAATTACCGACACTATAAGTTGCGACCAGGGCCTATTGTTGAAATGATTAACAATAATATAACGTAATAATGATACGCATAACTCTACAGAGACATACGACGTATCGTGTCGTCATGAAATATCTAATCCAATAAATATGTATCTTTCATATTTATTTGATAGTGTGTCTCTGATGATGCCTCGAATAAAGTCTGCTTCGTCCACGTTACGAATGTAGCAAAAAGTGTGATTGTCTCCACATCTCTGAATAATTCAAACGAATCATTTCATATACTTTACGTTCGGAGAGTGAAACGTGGCCATGTTTGGAAATTGTGAAGTGAAAGTAAGTGCATGTGCACGCGTGTAATTGTTCATGGAATTATTGAAAAATAGGTGCGTCTCCAGCTGAACTAATACTGGCTTCATGCACCTTTTTTTTTGTTTATTTAATCGGACTTTTGAGTGGCACTTGATTTTAGTATCACGTAAGGAAGCAGAGTTTTTGATTGAAGTTTTTTTTTACTAGTATGTAATACTTCCGATTAAACTAACAATTTAAGACAATACGTACGGTTTGGGGGTCGAATCCTTTTATATTAAAAGAGCAAAATTGATTTTTGGTTTTGTGACGATTTTAAGTTAGTATGGAAGTATTGTTAGTACGTTTAGGTCAACAAATAGAAATTGCTTTAGAACCAGTTCTACTGATCATTAGAGTTAACATAAAATTATGACTTAATACATAGAAGGGTATTGCAGAGGTATATGACATCCACATTTCAGCTGTTATGTTAACATAACCATGTGATAAGGGGTGAGCCTATCGCCATCCATCCATCTATAATTCCAACTCCTTGTTGCTATCGAAAATTTCGTGGCGGAAAAATCCAAGACCTCATACTCATAGTGAGAAGCCGCATATGCTAGCCACATTACACTACACCAATGAGGAAAGTTCTGATCGAAACTAGTTGAAATTTAACATAGTTGTCTAATGAATTACAAATATGATGAAGTTGAAGCTGATGATGGAGCGAAAAGATAAATAAATAAATATTACACAACTCACACACAACGCCATCTAGTCCCAAACTAAGCAGAGCTTGTACTATGGGTACTAGAATAACTGATACTAATACATATATACTTTTCTTTTGTAAATACATACTTATTATAATATAGAAACACTAAGACAAACTCCCATGTTCATGCACACAAAGATTTGTCTTAAGTGGGAATCGAACCCACGACCTCGGCGTCGCAGGCAGGTACACTACCCACTCCGCCATCCGATCGTCAATGATGGCCAGGAACTCTTCGTTTTTAGTTAGTCATATATATAAAGCCATCATTTTAGGGCTCTTTAGATAAGTCTCAGTCATAACAAATGACGTTTAGTTAAAAATATATTGTAACGATTTTTTGCTTCTTAAAAAAACCGAGCAAGGCTCCAGGTATTATTATGAATACTGTAATGAATTTGTACTTACTAAAGTTGTTTCTGCAATTTAGGCTGTTGGAAGTAGTAAACTAACATCCATGAATAAATTAGTAGAAAGTTTCACAACCCTTTCTCCATCGAGTCTGATAAAAAAATAAGCAAAAGGAAAACAATTTGTGCAATTGATGTCAGTAAGTCGGCAATTCTGTTTACCGTCGATATAAAGTGGAGTCCTAACGGTTCCGTACAATAAGGTGCTATTATGTGTGATTTTCTGCGTACGTGCACTTGCACATGTATAATTCTGAATCTAATCGGTGCAGTGGGGCAGTGGACGACTGCAGCGCCCTCTACGTGTGGTCGCGTTCAATGCTATGCCAACCTGGATATTACTAGATAATGGTTTACAATTGAAACTGATCAAAAAAAAAGTTTGGGCTTTCTAAAGAAAGACATCTCGTGTGTGCATTTTCAGAGCGTGAATTAATATAATAACGAGATTTTTTAGGAAAATTCTTCATTATAGTATAGAGCCTATACCATAGACCTGCCATAGACAATAATATGTATTAATGTTTTACCAATCGGATGATTTATGCCTTTAATTGCCAAGTACTAAAATTAAAACTTTGAAATCCTTTTAGTGGTTTTAGCTTCAATATCTATTGTAGAGCTGTATCTTCAAAAATATCTCTATAATACCTATATATATATATATATATTATTAAAATAGGTACTAGAATAAAGTTAATCAATATTTTAACCTTCCCTATTTAAGATATAAGCGTGTTAAATTTATATCTTCTAATTGAGTCTTTCTGTAGGAATGAAACATTTTGAACTTCGATAGCTTTGTCCTTTTGCCTCTACATCGAGATCGAAATATCAAAATGATGGGTGTGTGGTTGGTAGACGACCCCAATTATCTGCGGCAGGGTGGCCAGGTGGTCGTGGACGGTCGCGACTGCAGCCGAACGACAAGAGAGCCGGGGAGGACAGCTAACAGACCTTGACTGCGTCTGTTCAGTCGGGGCAGCCTTTCGTAGCAGTGTTACGAGCTAGTATTGTCCGCCCGGCCAGCTTGTGGCCTGGCCAGCCTTGCCACCCCCTAGCCGCCGGCCACCCGTCATTATGTGTCATTAGTTTTGCGACACTGACCAAATGACTGGCCTGCGATATCGAATGACTCATTCCGCTCGTGATTAGTCTATTTAGTTTTATCAATGTCTGTGTAGAAAGGTAATTTCCAGTTCCAGTTACGCGGCTTTACCTGTTGTTTGATGACATCTGATATTCTCTAGGACTATTTACTAAAGACTTGTATTACGGCCGCAAATACTTTTGTCTCAGATATTTACCGACATCTTTCCAGCTGAGTAGGCAACGAATAAAGTTTTTGTTTGTCAGTATATTTCCTTATTTGTTAATAACAGATTGCTGACAAGTACAAGATAAGTATAGAACGGTTGGTTGCTTTTACTACGTAGCATGACTTCTGATTGTAAATATCAATTTGTAGATATCTGAAGAGATTCACAATAATTAACGTCAGCGCTTCCCGAGATCGGCCTGCGATTGCCGCTCTAATCGTCTCATAAATTTAAATTAGCAACACCAATGAGATTTTATTGGAAGAGTGCCATTATCGATGTTCTATTACAATTGAAATAACATGTGGAAGTACTGAATGGGATCAGACTGATTGGAATTTAACGCTTGGTATATCCCTTTAAGTGTTAGAGATTTCTTGGTAATCATTTAATATAAAATTGATTTAACTTTTAGTAGCGTTTGAAAAAGGTGCAACAACGAAAAGTTTCGTGCACAATAAATGTCTAATCAAAGTTGTTTCTAAAAACAGTAGGTAATTACACGCACGGCTAACGAGAGCGGGCGGTGGGCAGCGAATTTATACGGGAGAGGCTACCCGGCGCGCAATGTAAAGTGTATATCTGAAGGAAAACGTTTCATTCCCGCCGGAATATAATCGTCCGGTCGTAATTTATATTGTCTGCTGCAGAGGCGAGTCCCGCTGCACATTCATTTATTTTATGTGCCATTTACAATTGTCGGTCGATGGTCAAGGGAGCGAGCGAGGGGCGAGGGGGGAAGGCTGCGGGGCGCGGGGTGTACGCCGGACGACGGTGCCTTCGCATTATAAAACCGTGCGGTCATCTGCGAGCTCCGTAATGGTATTTGTAATAGGAGCGGCGCGCACTGGCCGAGATGACCGCCACAACACAACACATGGGGCTATGCGTTATTTATGACGTTCATTTGCTTTGTGCCCCGTGAGCGATGCCTCTTAGATGATTCTGTATGTATTTAGTTAGTCAAATTCACGAGATGGAGCTAGAACAGGGTTTTCGTTTAACTGAATGGAAATATTTGGGTAAAACGTTATGCATTAGATTTCATTTCAAAAAGTAAGAAAAAAATATCTTGTCTATACTTTATCTCCTAATATTAATGCTTCCTTGCTGAATAGCTGGTAAAAATAAACATTAATTTTGATTACATATATCAGACAATATTTTGCGGCTTACCTAAAGCCTAGCACGTTGATAACTTTTTAACATTGTTTGATTTTAATGAGAGATAATGTAAGAAATTAGTTCAATGCTAATAAACACATTTTGCAAATGCAAATTAGTCTGGTTTGAAAGAAAACATTTTGAAAAGTTCCTCCGACTTCATCCTGCCAAGAACTTCCAATTGTTATCAGCTAGCACACAAACTCCAGGAATTCATAAAACCTAATTACACTTGAAGCGTCTCCAATAAAGAAAGTTCCTAATTTTGTAGAATTCTCCATTCTTCTTTTGTATTTAATTGTCAGTCGTTGCATTTTTTCGCATGAAAGTCGAACGAGCGTAGGCGGGCAAGAGGCTGAGTGGCTCTGTATTCTTTTGTTTTTTAATTATAACGCCAGCGTCCGTGGGGGGATGCCCCCCCCGGCAAGTTTCTGGTGGAGGTGCTTTCTTGTTAAGCGCGACGGGCGCTCGCCTCCTACGTGCCTCGGTCATTCATTTCGTAGAAACTTATAACCTGACCCGCGTACTTATGAGCGTCGCCAATAAATATAGCGATGACCGGAGGCACCGCGCTCCCTGTCGCTCCCGTCGAGTCGTGGGGCCGTGCGAGCGGGACCGTGCACGGTGGTAGGTTAGCGTCGCTCGCGGCGAGGCATTGTTAGCTAAATATCTAGGTGGTCAGTTGGGCGGGCGGGGGCCGGGGCGGCTAGAAGACGGGCGGCGGGCGGCGGGCGGCGGACGTGCCGGCCCGGCGCCGGCCGATGTATTGAGCGCGTATTGCAGACGCGGTCACGCGCTGCAATATTGCGTTCGCTCTGCGATATTGCCCCTCGGTAACTCAATTTGATAAATTGTACAAAGTTCGCTTGCTCAGTATTGCCATCCTCCATCGATATTGCCTCGCATATATGTAATACATATCAATGACCCGAAGTTGGTCAACAATCTGAACACTCTTTCCTGCTTAGTAATTTATTTAATGTTCAGGAAGTTAGCCATTTATTTTTGTTTATAGATTACATTCTTAGTTAGCTGACTTGTAATTACTTGTTAATAGTTGATTACCCTCGCTAGCCTAATGAGATATCAAGTTTGTTTTATATTTTACAAATAACATAAATATTGGTACTTAGTTATACTTAAAAAGTACCATTAATAATATAGCTCCATAGCCTGCCTATCACCAAACAGGTTTAACGTTTTGGATTCCAAGAACATAGTGAAACCTATTTTAATAATAACAACCAGCAATTTTCTCCTATGTTTTTCTTGATGCTTTTTTATGATACGTACAAATTAAGATGGGAAGATTACTTAATAATATATTGTGATGGTTATTACGGTTTATGATCTTATGCACGTAATGAAAGTTATTCACGGAAAAACGTGTTTACTCTTTAATGGTGTTGGTAAGCTATGGCTATCCACCTGTGGCCTTTGCAAACTTTAAACCGATAAATTGTCGTTTTCGGGTACGCGCGTGCCTGATAAAGTAGGTTCTACATTCTTTAAAACTGTTTACAAATTCGTACGTGGCGATTTTTGCTTACTGGAATGAATCACAAATGATTGACTTATGACTCTAAAACTGTGATGCATGTTTACACGCAGGTAAACGCTTCGATTCCATGATAAAACAATTTTGAACAGTGCCCATTGAATACTTCGTCATCTAGACAGATACTCAATATAGCGAGATCTAAACCTTATTCTTGAGGTGCTTATAGATATAACGTTATGATTATTATTTATTTATATAAAGTAAGCCTTTATTTAGTCTAGTTGACTTTAACTCGCAGCAGATTTTTAACTGGAGATAAGATTCAATGTTTAAAAATTACTGACAGTCAAAATAAATGTTTACAAGTCTGCCTAACCCTTCTCATCGATACAAGTCGCAATGTTATATTTTTGTTTACCTTAAATGTTCAAGCTAACATTGTCATCCACGAGTATACAGTGATTGATATCGCAGGAAGGAGGTCTTATCTTAACAAATCGCAATTAAGATTTATCAAGGGGGTGCAAGATTTGTGTCGGGATTCCAGGAGCGACTCAGGAAATTCAGGCATATATCTTGATTTCTATTACATTGTTTTCATACTTTGGAATTGTTTAATGACGGGATATTTTAAGCGTAAAACGTATTATAATATCTTTGGAAAGGGGGCTATTAGAGGAATTAAAATTAATTCAAGTGTAAGGCAAAAGTGACTGAAGTTTTGTAAAATAATTTAATTTTAATGAAATGGTTTATAACGTATTTTAGGCGTACAAATTAATTTCTGTTAATAAGTTAATAATATGAGGTCTTATGAGTATTTATAAAAAAAATGAGAAGTAAATAATGTAAATAAAGTTTTTGAAAACAACATAAACAAACAGATTATTTAAACTTTTGTGTTCAATAAATGGCTATAAATATCAATTACGTGTAGGTAAGTCCTTAGGGTATTCAAAAAAAAAAAGTTTGATTTCGTTACGTTAGATATGTCAATATTTTCACCAGTCGTTCAGTATCGATAAGGAAAACAGTAGCGTGCGGTGTGCGGCAGTAGTGCGGCGTACGAGCGGCGGCCGCGCGGGCCGGATGCGGGTTGCGTGTGGCCGCGCTTCAGTCTCGAGAAAATGATTTATATTGTTTGTGTAGCGGCGGGCGGTAGTAGGGGGGAGTGAAGGGGGAGCTTTCTCAAGCAGATCCAGTCCACTGCAGATATGGGCGAGTATTATTATTGATCCGGCTCGGGCGGTCGGCGGTCGGCATTTCCTACCGCTCATACTCGGCGGGCGGCGGCCAGTCCCCCGACATATTTATTGAGGCGCGGGACGACGTAAAACTTATTATAACCTCCTATCTACTCCGGTGCACTAACCTTTAATGAGAGGCGGAGGGCGCCCTCCGAGGGGATTCCCCTCGCCCAATCCTAACGCGATATGATATTATATCAAGTCATATCAGCCAATCCCAGCTCGTTATGATATTGTAGGCGGGCGGCGTTGCATGCAACGGACAGTTTTCCTCGTAGGGCGGGCGGTTTTATGAAGTTCAGTTATGATTATAATGGGGTGCGTATCCGGAATACCTATCAGGTGCAGCGATATTTATTGTAGGTATCTATGGTTTATGTAAAGAAAGTTGTAACTTGGGCGGATAACTTCGGTCAGTATAATGGTTAATTACCAGATACAAAGTCATTTAACTTCAATACACACTTTAGAAGTTTTAGAAATATAGAAAATATTTTATGAATAGTAACGTTACCTTAGCCTATCGCAATATATTAGTGATTTCCCGGTCAACTTTGGATTTTACAAAAAGATAATCGCGCCTAGAATGCAAAGACGTAAAACGACTGCCCGGTGTGCAGAAGGTCGCAGGTTCAAATCCTGCCGGTCCTATAATTTTTCAACCGTTTCTTAGTAAAATTTGCTAAGCTAAATGCTATAAAAATAATCAATTAGAAAATGACTGAAAAGGGTTATCAGAAGTTTATTTTCATACATTTGTTTCACGTGAAAAGGTACATTACGTAAAAAATCCGAGGACCATATGCCGAAGTGTGGAATTTTTTTGATGAGTTTTTTGCGCCTAGGGTCTTAGATTCATGTCACTGGGCAGCAGTTTTGTCATGATGTCATTATGTGACTTTTCCATTATATAATACATTTTTATTATATTTTGAAGTTGTTTTAATTCCATTTTTATTCATTTATCTCCTTTAAGTGAAGTAACCACGAACAAACATGCATTTTGTGTATTAAAAAATAGATAAATACTTTTTATTAGATATTAAAGCTAGATCCACATTAGGTTTTTATAGAAAATAACCTACCAATTGTTCTTTCTTAGCATCAATCACATAATCTTAATAAACTTCCATGAGTTGTCGTTATAAATACAACACTTACCTTTTTAACATAGACTTAGAGTTTCTCGGAAATTATATTTGTTACTCCAATAGTTGCCTTACTACTGTATTTTTAACCGACTTCCGAAAAAGAAGAAGTTCTTAATTCGATTGTTTTTTTTAGTGTGTTTGGCAATAACTCGAAGACGCTTGGACCGATTTGAGAAGTCCTTTTAAAAAGTAGTAGTAGATTATGGTAATGTGGTCACAATCTAATGATGGGATCCTAGAGTAATCGAGGGTAACCCTCAAATTTTAAAGGCTTACATTGTTTTTCATATATTACTTAAAGCTATTCGAATATTTGCATCTAGCAGTCAGCATCTCATGTTGCTGAGCTGATGCTGGAAGAACTCCTCAACGGTTAGGAGAACCGGAATAATTCTTTAAATATAAGCACCTTAACACCGTTTACTGCAGGCGAGATAAAATAATCTACTTAGTAAGTAAGTAATATTTCGTACCCAACCTGCTGGACAAGCAGTCTTAAACGAGAATGATTCATAGCCAAGATACTTCACTAAAAAGAGGAAAATCAAAAAAACAAAAGAAAACCGACTTTAAAATACCGTTTTGCTTTATTTAATGCTTTTTAAGGTATTTTAAGTTTAAATTTTTGTCTACCGTTTTGTTTATTGTATTTTTTGTAAAGTCAAAGGAATGCATGTGAAAAATTAATAGTGCAAGCGTAGGCAATAGGAGCAGAAGCGTGGCTCCTTTGCGCTGGTCGTCAGTCGAGTGAGTCTTATGATGACATTTGAACGGCGCGCGCTATCCAATATCACATTTTCCATTTCGACTGCGAGCGGAGGAACGTTTGATTTTATTTTCGTCGATTTTGCAGAATCGTGACCTGAAACGTAGATAAGGATTTGTTGCGCAACTTTCATCTGTGACTCTGTCGAGCCTAGCGATAATTCTGATTTAATACCATTCAACCTTCTCCGTAAAAGTTACCTTCTCAACAACTCACGACTCTTCGTTTGTTTCTCTCCTTTTATATCACAGTCACGATCCTAAACTGTCGAGACGTTTACTATAAAATAACTGAGTATTCGTAAACGAACTAATTTACTTCCTAATTGTTTAGAATTTGTTGTAATAAAAGTGTATTGAATTAAACAACGTCCTTGTTCAGCAAATGAGTTGATAATAAAACGATAATAAACAAGCGCCTTTGTAACAAACTATAACAGATCGGTAATTGCTTCCACGATACCTCCTCGCGTTATTACGCCTTTTACGACGCCGTATGGGGTGAATAAAACATTTTTACGAGCGGCCATGGGTGCTATAATACATACACGCACACATATGGCTAGGTACATGCCTCCAGCTAATAAAGTATAAACTCAATATACACACATTTGTACTTGTCCCCTTATGTCTCGCAATCGTAATGGCGGTATAAAAACTTCATTTTCTTAACGCAGTTTTATGTACCGCCATCCTTTAAGCTTCGGGTCTGTTAATTATTTTGTGTCTGATATATTACAATATAGGAGTCGGTACAGTTTCTCGGTAAGTCGGAAGTAATAGCATCGGTTCGGGGATTTCGGGGTCGGGTGCATAATGTCGAGAGGACATATGGCTGCGCGCTCCGTTCACTCAAATAGATTGCGTCATAGCGTAATGCCGTCCCAGAGCACAAAACAATTATAGAGACGGAATGAATAAAGTATCAGTCGTCCACCTCCGCCGATCGCGTTCGTTTCATCTCGAGCCTCGTTTTCTTTGTAATCTGCCGTATTCGCGTAATGTAACATTTGTTGAGCGAAGATACAATATATATATTTTTTATTTTTTACTCTGGGGACACTTTTTCGACCCTCGTCCGAGCGGTCTCTTTGAAAAGTGGACATCGGAACGCGAGGGAAGGAGCCCCCGAGGACACTGGACAGAAAATGCGTTGTAAACATTGCGACTACATTCAATTTCCCGTCATTTTTCAAACTGATAAATAATTCTGTCATCGAACGTTCGGACAGGGGTCGCTATGAAGTGATTGTCGATGGAAGGACGCCGGCGCCGTAAAAAATAGCGGCCGATGAGACTCGGCCTCTGGTTCTCGTATGTGCGCGATAAATTTCTTTTTTATTATCTGATATCGAGGGACTCGGGAATCGAATAAAGCGCTCATATTTAATTCATAAGATACCGGCCATACAACACTACTCCGGACTATTTTATTTAAGATGTTGAAAGATTACGGATACTGGACGCATGCTTATTCTAAGCAATGCGTCGACCATGTTTTGGGCATCAATCATGCATAATATTGCGGAACTATTTACACGTGTGTATAGAAAGTATGGCATATACGGAATTCGTTATGAGTAGCGTGTTACTGACATGCTATTTCACAATTCTGCTAATCGATTAAAAAGTAATATGTCCTGCCAGTGGCGCTTGGAAAAACCACGCATAACTGTGTGACTTATTAATGAGTAGTTTTAAGGCATAATGTATTACAACTACTTTGTAATAAAGTATGCATGGAGTCATTGATTCCATTTCCAATATATACAAAATAAAGATCTAAAAGTAATGTTAATGATGATGAATGAATCTGAGCTTAAATGATCGAGAGTTAATGATCTCAAAACACATCGTACATACAATATATAGTAATGGACTGATAAAAGTTGATTTTGAGATCCATTTAGATTTTTCAGGGTTTTATATATTTTATGTTTCCCTAACACATGTACAGTAAAAACAGTAACTCATATGCTTGCATGCAATTATTATAATTGATGTTCTTTCCAAAAAATAAACTAAAATAGTGAAATTAGCAGCATATAATTTGCTTAAAATCCGTCCAAAGTCAAAATGAAGGAAAATAGCACACAATAACAATGTATCTGTAATGGGCAGGAAATAAATTAAAATTATTTAATTTATCACTCGGCTGTGCGTCTTGTGTCCGGCAGATGTGCTCAATACATTTAGTACGAAACGGCCGGGCCGAGGGTCACTCGTTGTATTAAATAACTCTCCGACAGCTAAATGAGTAGGGGACAACACCGTCTACAGGATTATTCTGAACATTTTCGTAATATATTTTCTCACAGTTATTTTTCGTGTGGATTTGTGAAATCGTCAGTTTATCAAATAAATGTATATCAAAAAGTCTCGTCATAAATAGTTTTAATATCAATTTCGGTACTTAGTATTTATTTTGTCGATTCCTTATTGAAAATAACAAAAGTAGGTACTTGATACTGTCGAGAGATAATAATTTAGTATTGTTCCATCAATACAATTTATTTTTTTTGTAGAATAATAATTAAAAAAAAAAAAGATTTCAATTACAAAAATTGCACTTCAAAATAAGAAATACTTAAGTATTTTTTTACGTCTCGCCTTATCTGTGCATAACGGCCTTGAGATGCCTTTATTAAAATAATTATTCCCATCCTCCCAACCGTTGAGGAGTTGTACTTTGCAGCTTCGGCTCAGCAACATGAAATGCTGACTGCTAGATGCAAGTATCCTCAGTCTCGCCTCATCTGCGTATAACTTGAAAGAATACAGTAATCGGCCTTAAGTTGCGTATATTTAAAGAATAATCCCCGTACTCAACCGTTGAGGAGTTGTACCTTCGTTGCCCTCGATTTCTTTAGGATCCCATTATCAGATCGTGATCTGATGAAAATGGGACTACATGACTAGTATACTCTTTCAGACAAAAAAAAAATTGAACGAATTGGTCCAGGTGTCTTCGAATAATCGGGGAACACAAAGAAAAAATAAACAATTTAATTGAGAAACTCCTCCATTTTTTTATGTCGGTTTAAAATCATAACAGTTAAATAAAGAACGAGACTAAATCACTTTTAAAACAAATCCAAAGTTACAGATTATTTACAACTTATTCAAACACATGCCATATATGTCTCTAGGTTTTATTTTATACAAGACGATCAAATAAGAAAATCGAATCTATTAACCTTATAAAACAAAGGTGAAGTAAAACATAAGAATGAGTTGGAAACGGCACCGCACCGCACCCTTATTTGTTATTAAGTGAAGTGAAAGAAATTGTGACGGAACTGAGAATAACCCTGCTGGATTTGTTACTACCCGTCGCGGTAAGGAACAATAAAGAAAATTACGATACCGACCTACCTACCACCTTTATTAGTGCCGTATCTTTATTGAACTTATTTTTAGATATAAATGAACGTGGAGGTGGTATTGAAGCTGATTTTACTTGATGAAGAATATAACGTAGGGCTGAAAAACAATCTGTTATGTTTAGGTTTAGGATAAAAATATTTTTCTACGGAACCCTTTTTAAAGGAAATTTTCGGTTGACACATTACTAACTCATGTTACGTTGCTTTTAACCATACCTGCTTATAATCGATAAAAAATATGTTTTCTTAAATATTATCATATTATTCATATGTATAAAACATACTATCAAGCTATAGTGTGTTCAGTTTGTATCTAAGGCTCTGAATCAAATCCAGGAATCGTAAGCGTCGTAAAAAGAATGTGATATTCCCGCCGAAACGTAATACCCACTCACTCACACTCTGTTTTAACACACAAGGTAACACTTGTTTAAAAAAAGAATAAACCAGGCAAAAATATACGGTGACGCGTAGAACCTCTCATTTGGCCATGAACTCCCGCCGAACGCTGCCATGCCACTGGATCTCAACCTTTATTGACTAGCTCTATTACGAATTTAAATATTAATATGCATGAATGGATAACATTCATATTCTGCTCCAATTTCAGACTTTGCTTGATTCACAATAATAATTTTGGATTTTATTGGCTGCTAGGCATGCATCGTTGATAGATTTTGACGAGTCAACGAAATTATGAGGGGCATTCTCATACAGAAATTTTCATGAATTTTCGTGCATTAACAATCACTTAAGGCAGAATGATCATCTCTACTAAATCAGGCTTTATAAAACACCATAGCCAAAATCTAGAAAACGCTTTAGTAAGATAGAGATAAGATAAATATACAACATGTAACACCGCTGCCATCTATCTCGTTGGGCAAACTATGTCATTGTTTAGTACGCAAAAACTCCTCTCAGGTTTCATTTAAAAGGTAACTCCATTAAAACAGAGCCTATTGAAAGATATAATAAGTAAATACATTTCTTAGGGCACCATCAATTAAAGCATAGAAAGAATAAGTTAATAGCACTAGTAAATATGCTAAAACTAAATAACATAATAATTATATTCTTCAAGACATTACATTTTGAATAACGATAATTCTATTGTGTAAAGGTATAACAATAAAACCTAAAAAACTTATTAATTACTTACAATAGTTGTTGTTATTTAAATCCTCACAGTTGTTTACGGCAAATGATGCAGAGATTTCTTCAAAATCCATACGGCGATCGCGGCGAACACGCCTGATAGGAACTCAGTTTATATTTTATTCATACATTGTATTGTTGGAATATCAATTGCCTCGCCCGGCGGTAGGTAAAGGGTACATTTCCAATCCGCACGGGATTCACTTAGATTTGAAGGAAAATAGATTTCGATTTCCAAAGCTGCGACAAAGCAATCCGATATATTTTTCAGACAGATATTGCTAGCGATTTCTTTTGAGCTTTGAAATATAAGGGAGGGAATTTAAAAAGATTCCATGTATTTCTTTTCTATATTGAAATAAAAACTTACTGAGCTGAGTATTTGTGATCTGAGATATTCGTAGGGGAGTTTATGTACTACTTGTCGAATTTAGAAAGTTTGAAATGTTTTGATATGGCTATCACTATGTCTATAGTCTAGCCGTCTAGTTTTTGTATGAGATAATCTTTTTTCAATGACCGAAATGTAATGATTTTTATAATTATTTTATTAACAGGCTTCAGTCTTGCATTCATTCATTTCTATTTGCAATACTACTAACTACAATACTTTTCAAGTAATAGAAATTATGATGTATTAATAGTTGATAATAATAAATTTAAAACTTCCTGTGGTACCAACTATAATAAAAATTGTTCAAGAAAGAAGAAGAGACTAGCATCTTTTCCTTAAACATCGCGGGTTTTATCTGAAATTCTTTCAATGATCCAGATGTACAATTGCACAGTTTCAGTTCAGCAGTAACAAATTTCCTTCAAGTGTCGTACCGAGGTAGTAAAATTTATTTATTGTTATATACGTGTACCGACGTCAGGGGAATAATGAGTTAAAAAGTCACAGTCTAATAGAGAAAGGTCAACGTCGTTTAAAAACGGAGACAGGCTTCCTTTTTTAATTTTGGCAGGCAGACAATGCACCAAAGGAAAACATTAAAGGGGAGAATTCCAACCCCTTTTCGAAGTGATTAATTTATTATGTTCTTTGTTTCTGTTTTGATTTTGTTACATGAAACTATAAGGACTATTGTTAAGTGGTTATATTGAGCTGGCATTTTTATAGCGTGTGCTTATATTGTATACAGTGAACACTTATTAAAATAGAGCAGTCTTTGTCGGATTGTGTTGCCTATTTTAGTACTATTGTTAAACTCTCAAGCTAATGACAGTATATTTTTTTATTTTTTACAAGTAGATTAATGCTCGTGATGTAGATTCCATATCAGGTTTCTGAAATAGTAAGGTCAGGCCTGGTCAGACACATTGATTTTTAGGTGAATTAAATTGTGTAAGTAGTTATAAATAGCTACCGCACGCGTCTCTGCCTTTGTGGTATGTGGATAAAAAGTAACATATATGTTAATCCAGGCTATAAGCTACATGTGTACTAAATTTCATGAAAATTAATCCGGTATTTTTTGCGTGAAAGAGTAACAATAGTTAATCCATACTCACAAACTTACGCATTTATTATTAGTAAGAAATATGGTCTTATAATTAAGAATAACTCATAAACACATGTGGAACATTTTTCGTCATGTTGTATATTATGTAGAATTATTGTTATTTTACGTTAGGTACATAACGTGTGCCTCTAAAAGCTCCGGTATAAGTTATGTATCAAACCCGTAAAAGTATCACTCGTGCAATATAAAAGTTAACGACACAAGAAAACGCGTTTTCCACAACATTAAAGATAACAACAATACGGGGGCGAGCGAGTGTAGAGCCTCCCGCGAGGGTGGCGGGCGGGGGTCGAGAAAAATTCAATATTAATATGAAGGAGGTGCGAGTGAGAGGGTCTTGTCGTCTCGCTCGCGCGGCCAATGGCGAGCCCCGCCGCCACTGCGATATGATGAATTTATGGATGTAATAAAAGCGAGGTGCGCGATTGGAGGAACGGTCAGGGAGAGCTTATTTTCTTTTTATTTTCATATTTGGAATGTCGGTCTTAAGTCGCTTGCAGCCGCCTTTGCACGTCTGACGTTTCTTCCCTGGATGCGAAAAGTGGCTGTGCCCCTCCACGCAATGATTTATATGATCGTATGATGCATGTGTCAGTATTATATTCACTATAAACGTTTTATGTACACAGTTTATATTTAGCTGTAGTAATAATTTACTGTCTATACTTAAGGTCAATAAAGAGATAGTATCGTAGACAATGTTTTTGGTGAAGTTGTGTGGTAAGGCTGAGAGGCTCTCGTCGGACAAAGACCCGTAACTGGCAGTTGATTGAGGCGTGAACGACGCTCGGCCGCCGGTCGGGGTTTCTTTCTTGATTTGCTCCTCGAGTGGCCGAAACGACACTTGTATTTGCATGAGCTGATTTCGGGCATTCCGTTTTAAATCAAGATGATGTTGCCACCCTGCATTCTAAATTTATTTTAAGATATACCTACCTATATTTTAGGGATTCATTTTAATTTCGAAACTATTACTACTTTATTTTAAGCCTAGCTCCAAGTTTCGACTATTTAAACTCAAACCTAATCAAAATTAAAAAAATACAAAATTGTTGTTGACTATAACAAAAGATGAAAAAATAATCAATTTTGCAAATCAATAATAATATGTTATTTTTTTTAAACCAATGAATAAATAAATAAATAAATATCTCCCAACTTACACACAACGCCATCTAGTCCCAAACTAAGCAGAGCTTGTACTATGGGTATTAGAATAACTGATACTAATACATATATACTTTTCTTTTGTAAATACATACTTATTATACATAGAAACACCGAGACTAAGACAAACCCCCATGTTTATGCACACAAAGATTTGTCTTAAGCTGGAATCGAACCCGCGACCTCGGCGTAGCAGGCAGGTACACTACCCACTACACCATCCGGTCGTCATGGGTTCAATAATATCTTCTATGTTATATGGAGACAATACATTTTGATCAACCAAATCAAAGTAGCAGTCGTAAATAATACGGCTCACAACATCCGAACTATGCAATAAAAGAAAACAGTAACTGCTTTTCCATCGTATAAGTTGGTGACTGATCAGTACATTATGTGAAGGGAATTGATACCGTCAATATAATGCGTCGGATAGAAAACCGTTCAAGAGCAGAGCTTTGACATCGAAAGACAACGCAGACAAAATAAATAGGAGGGCGGTGGTATGCGGCGAGCCAGCGGGCTGGAAGTATTGGGGATCTACCGCGCAGTTTTGAAGTCCAATTATATCCGAGGCAGGTGGAGGCCCCGGGCTACCTTCCAGATATCGAGGCTTCGACGTACGATACAACCCTTCAGCGCTACAATCACTGCACTCGCTATTGAACCTTTTTGAAGACGTCTGGATGAGACAGCGCTGTTATGGAGCTTTTAAATCGTTTGCTGACGCTACTTAAGTTTTTTTGTAGAGGGCAATGTGGTCTCTTTTCGTCTCGCAATTTAATGACAGAGACTTGTACAGAATACATCCTAAGTATGACTGTAAAAATATGTCTTCACCTCAGGTGCTCGAAATGCCGTTTTTTGTTGCATTAAAACAGTGAGCAAAACTCGATTTTGCTTCGAGCCATTTTCTATTTTTTGAAGTGTTTCGCTTATTCAGGATAAGAGCTTTGTTCTTTTGTTACACAAATAACTATAATAGATATTCAATTTAATAGTTATTTATGCAGATTTAAAACTTACTAGGTTCTTACCAACTTTATTAATAGACCGATTTAATGATTTAGCTATGATAAAAAAAATTTTGCGTTCACAATATGAGCAAAGATTCTCAACCGGCTTTTTAAAAGGGAATATTGTGTGTGCAGTGAGAAGTTAGGATTACGTTTTTCACGTAGATATATCTGTACATAACAAAACACGTAAGCAAAACGTAATAACTGTATGTTAGTGTTCAGCCGTGTAGAACGATGTAGAACACACACAGATAGCCACACATATTTCACCTATAAAGCGAGCACTTCACCGTAACAGTGTACTGGAGTACAAAAGCCGAAGTTTTCCCGCAGCGAGATTCCTTTTTCTTTGTTTGGTGTATTTATTGTAAATCTACTCATAGCAGCCCGCCCGCGCCCGTTAGAAGTATTCCAACATAACTTTTGGCTCGAGCACCTTATGTACCTACAGTTGGTAACGTTCCATTTTAATGCTTTTATTTTTTGTTTTCCTTTACGTAGATTATTTCGAATCAAAATTTGACGTTGGCTGGTTTTAGGTAGCAATTATTTTGTGAATATGTTTGCTCTAAAATTCTAAATACAAGCAAGCAAGCTGCTTTAAAAGTCAAAAGTGAGTTTTGTTGAAACAAAACAGTAAAATGTACAAAGTAACGTGATCCTGATCGAAATGGAAATGCAACCATATGTGCATCCAGGTTGTTGAGAATTAGCTCTGAAATAGTGAAGTGGAGGCGAGCGGCGCTGCAGCAGTTAATATGATTTGCTCGCTCCGCTCCGCCATGCCCGCTCTCACACTCTTGCTGACATTTTAAGCAACTTAATAAACTAGTTTCGTGTACTGGCGCATCTGCTTATTTTTGCTTGGTCATGGCACAAATTGTAAAGACATTTTGTTCGAGGCTCGCTAAGGAACATTGACTGAGGTTATTAAGGATTTTTGTGGAGATGCCACGACTGAGTTTTTCTGTGTTTAAAAATATTTGCATTACCTGTTTTGTTTTTTTAGATTTGATTGTGCAAAATGTAAATCGCACATCCTATGTGACAGTAATGCGATTGCTTGTAAATGTAACAACGGCAGATTTAAGTTTTTTATTGCCATAACTGGAGATGAGTAGAATATTTGTAAAACGAATTTAAGCTATTTAGCAGGCGTTCTTTGAACTAATATTTTTTACTAATAATTTTCTCCAGGAACGTAGAATTATTATGAGTTTTTGGCATAATGAAGTCAGTTTCACCATATTTTCAAATCCGTCCCTGTCGCATCGGATGGGCGAAATGTGGAATGGAAATTGTATTAAGGGCTTTTTAACATAGCTGTGGATACCTATCTATTATTATGTAGTGAACCTTGAAATAATTATAAAGGAACGTGTCTCTTTAGATTCTTCTTGACCTTACTTTGTCGAAAATCAAGTAATTTGATGTAAGTGTATACTTTTGGGAGCAATGTCATGATTCGTGACTATTTAAATGCCTAATGAAGGTAGCAATAAAGCCTGCTGATTATCATGCGTCACGGAATAGTAACTTTTGTGGGTACTTACAAAGTTGTTTAATAGCGTCTTAAGATGTTCCCAGACACTTATGTATAACTACAATACTTAGACTCATTTAGGTACTGTTTATTTAATTTGTCTCTAGAAATACTCTCATGATCAGAAAGTTATAGAAAGAAGTACTAAGGGTCTGTTTCACAAAATCAAATCGAACAAAACTGTCACATTAATTTGTTTGTAGTAGTTATTGAGTAACTTTACCTTGACAATTTCGGAACAGAACCTTATAGAGTCTAATATCAGGTATATATAATACCAAAACTATCCGAGTTTATCTTGTACTACATACATACGTCAAATAAAATCAGTAGTACTATTTTAAGTCAATAGACATCAAAGACGGTTGCTTATTACGCATCAAGTTATTTTAGGATCTGGTATCTTTCGTCACCAAATACAATAGAAAATAAATTGAAATTTTTTTACGAGTTTTGGTTTATTTAATAATTTTGTATTATTCTTTTATTCAGTGTTTATACCTATTTAGTTAGGTATTTATTTAATTAGTTTAAAATATTAAATTATAGTTAGGTTAGTATTGTAAATATTTAAATAAAAGAATAGTAATAAAAAAAAATAGGAATATATTGCAAAAGCAATTTACATACTATAATGTGCGTAGTATTACATGTACATTGACATTTAATAATGTTACATACAAAATCTGCTTTAAAAGGGAATTATTGGCTGGTTGTTTTCCATACAAAATAAATATGGGTTAAACCTCATTTGTAAAATATTTAAATCGTTAAGTTTAAGATTTCTCCTGGTCTCCCAACATGCGATAATTTGCCTTCAGTTGTAGTCGAAATGCTGTACATAGGCCTGCTACTGCTGTATACCCTGAAATCAGAAGGAAAGAAAATCTTTGTCAAACGTTTTCGAGTCGAGAATTTATGGCTAAGTAAAGCAGAAAGTTTTTTTTTTATACTACGCCCACAGCGAACGAACGTGTAGTCCACCTGATGGTAAGTGGAGTACAGCCCATGGACATCAACAATCCACAAAAGCAGATTGAAGATGCGTCGCTGCAGCTGAGGACTACGGTGTTATGCCTAATGTGCCTGTAATTTCAGGGCCTGATCTCACCACCAAACCGGAACACAGTAATGGAAGCACTACTATTTGGCGGCAGGTTAAAGGTGAGACGGTGGTGCTGCCGCCCTCGAGCTCATTCACAAGAGCTCTACCACCAGTAGTTGGAAAATATTAGATTTAAGTACAGATTTTAATAGCGAAGAGTTAATAACTCATTCCGTACGTCTTATACAATCAATGTCATAAAAGAAGATGCATCTAAGCTGACTGTAAGTTGCACTTCAAGGATGCGGTCCTCTATAAACAAATGTAGATATTTATAACAACAACAACATTCAGCCTGCGTCACAAAAATGTTTTAAACTATTAAACTTAAACATATTGCGAGAATCTTATTTGTGTCAAATGAATTACAGATAAAGCAGAGCAGATATCGCAAAATGTATTTAAAAAGGTCTCATTTTAAAACCTAAACCAAAACAACGACTATAACTAAAATGAAGGTGTTAACTATATTTTATTATGATAAAAGTTTCTTTACAACATAACATAAAGGCCCATTAGAGTCCGATGTGGCTACGGGAAGTGCTACAGAAGACGTGTAGTGGGCAGGGGGCGGGGGAGGTCCAGTCTTGAAGATACTTAAGGGGGGTAAGGGGGCACCCCCCGGCGCCGGACGACTTGCTTATTCTATCAAGCGTGGACGCACACACCCGTGCGGGGGTGCTGCACATACACACTCACACACACAAGGGGCATTATACGGCCGGCCACCACTCCACTGTGTCAATACAATACGCTCTCTTCCACTGGACTTAGATTATTTAGAAAGCACTTGTAACGCTCATATAAGAAGACGCGGAAGACGTATTCCGCGTCACAATGGCCGCTACGTGTCGGTAAGGGCTGAGATGGGATACGCGGAAAAGATTAGGATCCTAAAAAAACAGCCTCCACTCGAGAATATACCTAATATTCTTTCACAATTGACTTAGGGTGCCGGAATAGCCGTTTAGTATTGCCTCCCTTCATTGTTTGAACTGATAACTTTTTAACTATATTTGTTGAAACCTAATACCGTAATGTTTGCATCTCACCACTCACACTATACACTTCATGTGTGTGTCAATATAAACAAGTGTAGTGTTTTATGAAATGCATTCGTTTATAGAACGGAGTAGAGCGTAGAACATATTTAACAATAAAGCTCATTATTGTTAAATATGTATGCAGAGCTGACAGATGCATTAAACATGACAGGGAAAGACCATCAGAGTCATATCAGCGGCTACGAGAGGAGGCGTGAGACTACGCCGCTGGACGCGGATTATCCGCTACGCAGCTACGATGTAGCACTGGCTGCTACGCGCATAGCATTAGCCGACGAAGATTGTTTTCCGTGAATATTTTGTTTCATAAGCCTTGAACCGAATTTACATTAATTTATAAGTGAATTAAATGTTAGCATACTCAAAAGTCTTGTCTGACATGTAAGAAGATTAGTTTTAAATCTAATTTATCACAAATCTTACAAGATTTAATAGTTTAGAATAGTTTTCCGATTGAGTCATTAATTAGTTTCAGTTTCATATAACTACCCTTTGGAATTAACGATCCTTTAAATTAATAAGTGTCCAAGTTTAACGGTAGGTGGTGTTAGTGTGTGCGTTGGTGTACGTTACTTGTGTGATGTGTGCGCCCAAGAGACATCGGCTCATGTGTGGGTACTTTCATAAATCTGTTGGGAGATATATGAGAGCGCAATTTCCGGTATCCGGCCATTAGCGCCGAGCTTTTATAAGCTTAAAGCTTAGGTTAAAGATTTTCTGGGTAGTTTAATGCGAATCTTGTAATAGGTACGATAAATTTTGTATAAAGTATGGGATTGCATATTAGGTGTCGATTCGGGAACTTTTAATGTGTGTAACTTGGCTAATGAGTGTTTGGAGTTAGTCTGTAAACTCTCAAGTCTGTACGACACGACTTTGCGTCACATTCATGTGTGTTATGTGTATTTATGGGTATGTTTTCTAATTTTGGTTGTAAAATACACATGAAAAGTATAACGAAATGAGCAGTGTCCGAAAGTAGGCGGTTGGCCGTCTACCCGGGGGGTATTGGGAGGGGGGAGCAGCGACTTATTATTTTTATCGACCGTAAAAAGGTGCCGGACCTTGCGTGGACCCTTCCACGACGACTCCTTTGGAGAGATTCCAATTATTTACGGATATTTTGCTCCAAATCCCGAAAAATACTGGCCAGTAAAAGGGTATGGTACTTACTTTGTGCTTGATTAGGGCTATACATATGTTTTAAGAACGTTTCAACGAGCTCATGCGCTTGGCTGATCAATTGAGATATATCGTTATAAGAAGCTATAATGGCTTAGATTTAACACTCGGTAGACAGTTCAAAATATTAATGAGAAATATTAAAACATATTTTTTTCGAATATAATTAACCATTTTATATTTAGGCAAATTTACCATTTAATTTTATTTTTTCTATTTTAATTTTTAATGCCTGTAAAATAAATTTTCTTGTTAAATGTAAATACAAAAGATATGAATTTTCTTTACATGATATATATTTTTTATATTTAACCTACAAAAAATAACAGAAATTGCTTGTTATTTCAAAAAACTTTTATAAATAATAATAATAATAATATATTTATTTCCAAAAATTACAGCTAATTTATAAACTAAAACATTTACACAGAAACTAGACGCATAAAAAGTTTATGAACACTGATACCCATGGTAAGATCTAACTTGTGTTATAATATTGATTACCATTTCAAAAAATGTACTCAGTATTTATAAAAGTTTTTTCAAGTAACAAGGGTGAAATTGTCAGGGCGTTCGTGTCATTGTTGACTTCCTAAATAAATAAAGTACCGCGCAAAAATATGATGTCATTGTTATTAAATATCAATAACGAAAAAAAGAGTCCATTTGTTCCGCTTGTCACGGGTCACGGTGCGCTATGCCGCATGCCACATGACAGTAATGACGCTGCAGCTGCAACCCTCGCTGCCCTGATTCCACCTGTCACAACCCACTCAATTATGCAACAATGCACACCCATTGTTCTACCATCACTTTCACCATAACACATTAAACATGCTAATAATTAACTACCATAACACACATTTCCACTCCACTTCGCCACAGTTCATTGCCCCAATTTTTTAAATTTGCATCGATTCCAAAAAAATCTTTTCACAATTAAGGCGACAATCTTCATAAATCAATTTCCCCCGAATTGAATGTCAATAAGTAGGGCCGGCTGTTAAACGACGCGCCGTAAAATAAAACTTTCCGGAGGGCGGAAAGTTCCAAGCAAAAAGAATATTTACATTAATTCTCTTCATTATGTTTTGAAGAATAATCATGGTACGCTTCCCGTTCCACTCTCTCGATTGAGTTTTTATTTGAATATTTTTTTCCACCGCCCGGGAGTTCGTCTCTGTGCTACAAAAGGAAGTTTTTATTAGCATCTTAATGATTTTACGGCGAGTCCCCGGTTACAACAGCCTTTATGTCGTCAGATTTTCTTAAGTATTTTTTGTCGAGTTTTTTGCATCTTACATTATTAAAGTTTTCATTCCGTCGTTTAATGAAGCTCATTTCTTCTGTTCGTCCGAGCCTTGATTGCCTTTGTTTTGCATAAATGTAAGATTTCTATAGATTTCTTCCTAGTAAATCGAGTCACTTCGGAAGACTTTGAATTAGTTCACGAAAGGGGTAATTAATTGTTATTTTTGCTTCTTTTTGCACGTTCAAAGTAAGCTGGGTAACTATTTAGCGTTTTATATATCTCATAATGCTAGTTGGAAATTATTTCTTTAGATCATAAAGGTAGTAGGTACTTGCTGAGTTTTTGTTATCTACATTTCAAAGAAAATCAAACTTTGAGTTTTTTTTTAACAATAATATAATTTTAAAATTATGAAATACGGGTGTTACTCACGTAATGTTGGTCTATTTAGTCGACCGCGGTTTCGCCTATATGTCTAGGCATTATCAAGAGAGTGCGATACGTCGCGCCTGAGTCGCAGCCAGTCTTGCACTGAATTTTAAAATGTTACAAACTCACGTCAGTTTTAATAAAAATAATATAATTGTCAATTAAATTATTATGCACATACAAACTCGTTTTTGGTGTTGGTAAGTAAATAAACAACTCAATAATTACGAAATAACACTTACCATGGAGTTAGAGCTTAGACTGGCGTATACAAGTGTAGGCGACAAACGAACATGGTGGGGCGTAGATCCGATTTGTCCCGTCCAGTACGGTAATTACATTCATCTCTGCTCCAGACTGATTTATGCCGCGTCTGCTGCGCCTTCGACCTCTGTTCTGTCATTAACTACTTTTCCGGGCCCGTCTTACGCACCACAAAATAATAATCGTCCGGAAAATCGACAGAGGCTGTATGTAATGTTATGAGAGGAAGGCCGCTCGTTTTTCTCGGGTCGCAATTGAGTCCGAGATCTTGCTTTCTTTTTAATTTCCCTGCGGCCTCCTAATGAGGTCCCTCTGGCGGCGGCTCCGCGCCGTTATCTATGATATTCTTGAGGTTGATGCTTATTGTGCGTGTCACTGATGGCTTCCCTTTTTATTATCCTCTCGAACACAATTCAGCGGCCACCCAAATGAGTTCTTCTCATTTGCTTTGCTCTCTTTATTTCTCTAGGCGGCAGTTTGTCTTGTGTCGCGACTTAACTTCTTTTAATTTTAATGAAATGGCCACCGACCGAGGGCCGCCTTGACTTTTTGTTCATGCCATTTTGCGTTTGAATTTTAAACGTCACTTCTGGTAATGAACGCAAAAGTTCCCACTGTTACAAGAATCAGATATCAGAGGGATATAAAAGCGTAAACAAAGCCAGAATTAAACGAGTAGTCAGTAACAAATCACATGACTCCTCCTCCACTTATCTATTAAAATGAGAGATTATTGTCGGCTCAAACGATATGCTATACAATATTCGGGTGTTATTTTCACTGGATTGTCCAATATTGTCACAATCTTTATAGTAGGGCAATTAGAGACGTGTTGCGCGTGGCGCGCACGTGGCGTAGATCCGTGGCGCGCGGGCAGGGAGCGCACGCGCGTGCCATCACCGCACAGCCCTCATTACACTGCTCTGTTTATACGACGAGTGACGTGACCTGACACCACCGTCACGTCCAAAGAAAACAAAACATTTACTCTACATTTTACTCTCTTCAAACTTTATTTTATAAAAGTCATTAAATTTTACACAAAGAAAATGACAATGACAGATGTCCCCGTCACACCCCAACACGTTTACACCCAACCTCACTGAATTAACAAATGAAATTGCAACTGAAAAATTTGGGTATTAAGGAAATCCCCTTCGAGGAATTCACTTCATTTAAATATCGCATTTTTCTTGAAGATTATACCTTACGACAGCCATAAAAGAAAACAGACCCGCCCCTCGATAATGCGACGAGCCTAAGGAATTTTTATTCCGCTCAAATCTCTCCTGACATAGGTATATTTTTGTGAGATCGCCTGGAGATTTAATACCCGATTTTATTTAAATTCGTTTAGGCGGTGCGGGTGACTGCGCCCCTAGACATTTATCGCGGAGGCGTGATTGTACTTATAAGCGGAAAGTATTTTGCAACAACATTTACCACTCGTGAAGTACATGTTCTGCAATTATGTTTTAAAAATAGATCCGTATTTAATATTCTCTATCATACAAAATAAGTATCAATAATAATAATAAGTATATAATTGTATGTTGAACTTTTTAAAACACGTAACAAGTTAAGAATTTTATAAAAGCTAGTATGGTATTTGGAATCAAGTAAAGAAGTATGTGGAAATATTTAAACAAATTCTTAATTTCTAGTTAAATTTTATAAAGAAACATAAAAAATGAAGAACTTATGAAGTGAACTACTATGTATTTGACTGTTTATAGTATAGAAATTAGAGATGGGCTTGGGTTTGGCCGACTAGTAATTATAGGAAAGCAGATAAGTTGGCACATCTCTAGTAGATATCACATTCAAGAAGTGAGTTGAGAATGAGTGAATTGTACTCATCTCACTTTCAATAAAACCCTTTTTAACTTTCCACGATGACATAACGAATTATGAATAGTTTCTGTGTAGAAAGCACTTGGGAA
Source organism: Hypena proboscidalis (assembly GCA_905147285.1). Classification (NCBI taxonomy): domain Eukaryota; kingdom Metazoa; phylum Arthropoda; class Insecta; order Lepidoptera; family Erebidae; genus Hypena; species Hypena proboscidalis. The sequence goes on from LR990130.1 coordinate 8,920,772, forward strand.
AATCAATAAGACAATAATATAATATCACGCCAATATTACCTAGAAGGATGTGGGAAAGGTGTACAACATTCACTTTTCCTGTTATGTTTAGGTCCCATTTGATAGATGGTGAACCTCAACCATCTTCGCCATCCACCGGACAAAATTCTAACTCCGTGCTGCTATTGTGAATTTCCTGTTAGAAAGTTCACAAATAACACTTTGGCCGACCCGGGAATCGAACCCAAGACCTCGCGGTGTGAGGCGCATACGCTAACCAGTAGACCATCGGGACAGTTAATCACTAGACCATAAGACAATCATTTCATTAAAGAAAGTTGTTAAAAAAATATTTAAAATGCGACAACAGCGAATACCTGGTACGTAGCAAGGTTTGTAGGTGGGGCTCCTCTCACCGCAGCGTCATCAGTCACTTAGCGCGACACGTCATACCGCGGTGCAGCGCCGGCATGGCGGCCGGGCCCCTCGCTGCAACCTCATCATTCTTCATTTGTCTGCCTCCTGGTTCGATCATCCACTTGACCACACAAAGCTTCCCCATTATTACTTAATAGATTACTCTTACTATGTAATAAGGGGCAATTTTTAGGTGCTTCAACTTCCATAAACATCTTACAAACATATTACAATTTTCCTACAATTTTCCCGCATGTTTACCCCATTCTCTCCACCAACAACAGTCAGATCAGTCCGAAAAATTGCAGTAATTTTTCGTCCCGTTTTGCTGCTTCCATCTCAATGAATTTCACCGCCAAAATTTTCCTTGCCATTTGTTTCCATCGCGTAAGATCTTTTCGTATGAGGCGAGTTCTGTGTTAATATATGTGCCCGGAATACCGTGGCCATATATTACGCCGACCTCTGGCGGACCGGACATAACAATCCTCGATTTGCTATAATATCGGTCGTGCGTCCCTGTCTGGGCGGTCCGGCAGGTGGCGCGAGCGAGCAGGCCGCCGCGCGGGGTGGCGGCCTACGTGCCGCGTATAATAAGCATTTCATGCACGAGGAGCGGGCGCGGGGTGCGGAGGTTACATAGGTACCTATTTCCCGTAAGTCGTGTACCTAACCGGACCGTACATTATAAGCTGAGGGTCAGCGCGCCTCGTGCGCCGTCTCTGTCGCGCTCGGCGCAGGAACGCGGCCCAAGCATAATTTCGTGTGATATATCGCACACGCTTGGGTCGTCGTGATGGACCTCTATGAAAATCGTCCTCCGTCCGTGGTAACTACTGCTCGGTATTTAGACGAAAATAAAGCCTTTGTACAAACAACTACCTTCAATATGTATAGTGTGACGACACTAAACTACGCCTGGGTAGTGACTTTACGTGTTTGTATTTATACGAGAATGTAAGGTATCGCTGAAATGTATGGTATACGGCTGTAGCGGTCGCTTTAGCGCGGAATTCATCTTCTATCTGTGCGATTTATACACGAGGAGGCCGTAAAACGGAACAATAAAAACCCAAAACAGCAATAAATTTCCAGCAATAGACGCAAAGGTTCGAGCGCCTTATCAATTCCTTCCACGCATGGGATTCTAATCGTACAATAAACTTATGACGCAACCTTTAACTTATGTAATCTTAAAATAGCGTTAGATTCACGATTCTGCCTATTCACCGCCGTGGCATCATTGCCAAGATTTTGTTAAAAAGTAAACAGTTAACCGCTTACAAACAGTGTTTACAAGCAATCAACACTTAGTGGACAGTTGTACGAGGGTCACAGGTAGGTAAAACAAATAGTGGACAAGCCCACTCTGCCTCCACGAGGGGAGGGTCATCTTAAAGGACAAGGAAATGCGGCCGGCGTGAACACTGAAGATGTTCTCTATGCATTAGTAATGCCGTGTAATTGAAACCGCTTACTGTGCTGACCTCGGTTTAATCTTCAGTTTAAATCCATCCTGGGGTACAAAACTTACTATTAGTTATTAATAACAACCGTAGCCGATTGTCCACACAAAATGACGTATACTAAAAGCGTAGTCGATGGCGGCACAAGACGTTGTTTTAATAAATAGGAGTAGGTTGTTGTGCGCGTACACTGCTATTAATAATTCGTGAGTGCGGTCCGGCGCTCTTACAGTGCCGATTCATTATCGTTACGGTCTCGGCCCGACGGAGATCTACGATATAGCTCCCTGATTGACCCCGCATTAAAAATTACATACAAACAGATAGAGGAAACGGACGCTAATAACGTAGCCGTGTACTTTCTTTGTTTCGATTCGTTTCCGAGACCGATCAAAAATTTATAAGCACACGTACCCGATCGATCGAGGTTGCGGCGAGCATTCATAACGTAATGGGCTCAGATTGTACGTAAGAAAGGTCCAGGTACTGTTTAATGGCCGCTTTGATTCGTTAGGTTAATTTCAGAGGGGCCCGGGAGGGTAAGCTCGGCAGTGGTCGCCGGAGGGTCGAATAAATATGTCCCAAAGAGTTAAGTGGGAGAGAAGTGCGGAGCGGAGACCGCGTCCGACGTTTGCTCTTCCACTCGTGTTGTTGCACCACTTATTACACACAAAGTTCTGCTAAAGTTTTCTCCGACACTCGAGCGCGAGTTTAATTTACTCGATAGTGTAAATAAAGCGGGCGGAGTGGGAAGTTTCGCGGCGAGGCAGCCCCCGGCGACACCCGGCTGCGGTCGAGTGATAATAACGTCCCGCCGCGTGGGACTTCCTTATTAATCGAGAACGACAAATTTTAACGACAAGAATTAATGAATCTCGTTACACGGGTTAATCCCCCGCTCGTAAAGTGTGCGCTCCGTGCCGTGCCGGTGCGCCGCCCGTGCCGGCCTGCGAGCCAAGACCGCGCTCTACCTGCACCTCCTCATTCCATGTCTTAATTATATTTTGATTATAATTTTTATTTATTGATTTATATTACAAAATAATGATTTATATTATGGATTGATCATTTTATTGTGATTGAAGCTGTACTGAAGTTTTCAAGAATTAGATACTTTCTTCATGAATTAAATAGGGCTGATTTATTAATTAAGATACATTAGGTAAAAGATTAAAAAAAAAATAAGTTAAGGTACTGGCGATGGTTACCATGTTGTCCAGTTGCAACGTTGGCTGTATATATATATATATATGTATACCTATAGACGTATAATACTTTTAAGTGTCAGAAACAATTCAAGTTAAGAATGCAATTTTGTGGAGACAGTAAAGTAGGCACATTTAAAAATTAAAATTGTCATGTCATGTGGGGTCGTGTGACGTGTGTCATGGCGATGGCGATGGCGGTAAGATGAAACGAGTGCGAAAGCCGACTTGACTGAGGGAATCCAAGATATATCGTCCAGTTAACGACCATGTGCGAATGGAACTTTATTGTAATTGCCTTTTGTAAGATCGGACAGGGTCATTACGGACCGTCCTCACAAACCGACCTCCCGTTTTGCTTCAAAACTTTCCTTGTAGTAGTTAACTATAGACATTTGGTTGCAAACTTGAGACAGGTTGAGACTTGAAATAAACTTAGTTTAGAGCGTATTTTGTAAGCTTTAATTAAGTTTGATCGCTACTATCTGTTTGTCATCATAATTAATATACAGGGAGAATCTTGGAACGTAATTACTATGTTGATATTGAATCGAGTGAGTGGTGGTTCGGCGCGTATGTAAAGCGTATTCATCAGTCGGAGAGGTGTGCGCACATTAGGGGGCTGAGGCGGCCTCAAAGCCAGAAGACTGATTATGTCTATCCGCAATTTCTCTCCGGCCCTATTCTCGCGAGCGAAAACTAGCGAGTTTTCCACCGCGCTATTAAGCGGTCGCTTTTACATTTGTCCTTATAATGGAAAATGTGCTACTAATTAATTTAAAGCGAAACTCATTTATGTCGAAATGCGTGTCTATTAAGCGATGATGGGATAAACGCCTTTCGGATCTGCTCTTACGTTCCGCCGTGAATCGTTTTATTGTTTCTAGATAAGTGGTTTTGCTTTTGTGTCGCTGCGAGTTCACGGTGTAAACGCGAAATAGTGAAAATTATACGTAGTCCGGTTACAAGCCCTCACCCCATTAAGTAGAGACGAGCTCATTCTCGGTAAGACTAATCAAATAACAGTCTCCCCATCGGCACCCCGCCCGCCGCGCCGCTCCCCTCGCCTCGCGGCCAGCGGTCATCTCTCTTATCGATTGTGGTGGAATTCGTGCACAGAATGTGATATTTCCCAACAATCTATGCTTGTATGTAGTTAGACAAAAACACAAGAGGAAATATGTGTCCTTTTATCTTTGGAAATCAGCCTTGGAAGGGGTGGTGGATGTGCCTAGGATACGTTGTCAGCTGTAATAAAACTGGCTCACATTTGAGTTGCAAACTGCGCCTAAATAAACAGTGCCACATTGCCATTGCTTCGAACTTCAAACGACGCGGAAACGTCAGGCGTTCAGTGGCGAATATTTGCTAATGGCCTTTTTAACTTACCTAATTCGTATCTAATATAATTTCAAGGTATCGTAGAAAAAAAAATAGTTAAGTAACCAAATGTTTAATAGCTATTGCTGCCATATAATAATATTCAACCAAAAATATTGTTTTTTGGAGTAACTTGCCGGTGATAATCCATTTTTACATAAAAAAAATATATTAGATGCTACGATTAAAAAAATATACTATAAGGCGAATATTGGTGTAAACTGCAAGAAAAAAAGACTAAAGTCCCGAACAAGACGAGATTAAAAAGGATAATGAAGTAGTTAAATAAAACGCTTTTTTTAAAATATTTGTAGACTTCCATGTTATAGAATACAGCTTCCCAAAGATACGACAAGTCATTTCATAATTAAGTGTATTTTGTTGACTTTACGGTGCATACCAAACTCGGGCCTAACCAACAATATGCAATTAGCATTGGCTTGGTATACAGTGTGCATAATAATATATTATGTGTGTGTTGTTTGGCCAGCAGTTTGCTGTCTATGAATATTGATGTGTCCTAGTTCGTATCATATAGTTTATGCATTACTCGTGTCATCTCTGGGATTGCGTCCACGTTATAAATTCAGGAATTTATTTATAATATTATACGGAGCTCCACCCTGTATATTTTACTAACATTTGGATGCTCTTTGACAAATAAATAGCAGATTATTAATTTACTTGAAAAATAATTAAATAAAAAATTAAGTATATCTATATTTAGGCTTGTGATGATATGTTCTTTTATTAAAAAATAAAAAAGGTTACGAAGTAAAAACCTATTTTTTTTTTAATTAAAAAATATTAATATAATATATATATATGTAATATTTTAAAGCAAATTTTAGCTTTGTTATGCCTTTTTGTAATTTATAAAATATTAAAGTTGAAAAATTAAGAATCCAGCAGGACTCGAACCTGCACCCCCTGGGTATACGCCCCAAGTGCTTTATACCCAGGGGGTGCAGGTTCGAGTCCTGCTGGATTCTTAATTTTTCAACTTTAATATTTTATATATATATTATATATGTATATATATATATTCATAAAACATGCCTTAACCAAATTACAATGATTCAGCCAAACTTCTTAGCTTCTTACACCTACATATATCTATTTATTAATTATTATTATTACACTTTTATAAAAAAGTACTTTAAGTTATTCAGTTAAAATATTACAACGGTTATCAAAACTTATTTAGAAACAAGACAATTTCGTCTGTCTGCCTAATTTTAATACAGAGTTGGAGTGCAAAGACAAATCTAAATAGTTGTGCCATCGGCGAGCGGGACAGTCGCAGCAGAGGCGAGGCGCGGGCGTCGCTCGACCGTTCCGCCATGTAATTCTAATGAGTATTAGTGTCGTCCACCTCTAGTGTCCACTCTCACGCTACATTCTATAAAGCAACCTCCTATTTCGGCGTAATACGATTCTGCATAATACCTAAGTGCTGGTCAAACTGCTGTAGCGAAGTAATTCTCATGAATAGGTGGGTGGTTTAGCATTTAGTTAATGTTATGGTAATACTTGAATTTTGTGATGTAATTTATTTATTAACTGCCATGGTCTAGTGGTTAGTGTATGCGCCTTTCAATGTGATGTCTCGGGTTCGATTCTTGGTTCGGGCAAAGTGTTAATGGTAAACTTTCCTTCAGGAGTTCACAGTAGTAGCACGGAGTTGGAATTGTGCCTGGTGGATGGCGATAGGCTCACCCCCTATCCGATGGGACCTAAGCATAACAGGTGAAAAGTGGGTGTTCTTTGCCTTTTGGGTAATATAGGCCTGATGTAATGTTATTTTTTTTTTAATATTACTTTAATAAACGTCAAAAAAACAAATCAGATCTCATTAAATTGTTATAAGATCTCTTTTTTATTTGTTGACGCTACATTGTTAGCCACACTGAAAATAATAACTAATTCTAAAGCAAATAGCAAACCCCAATGCGATTCAAAATGTGGAATTATTAACTATGCACGGCGGAAGTTGTCAGTGTTGCAGGTCGCGATTGCTGTCCCATGCTCAGACTACATTGTTGCCTTTCATTGCTCATCAAACAAGCTATAGTTCCACAGAATTATTTATTATCTTCACAGAGTATTTAATTTTAATTAATATGTCGCAGCAAAAGTCGTAGGCACTACGCTCGTAGCGGTAACGTAGTACGACTACGCTCGTAGCAAGCAATAACTGTCATGTAGTACAATACATTTTTCGTTTTTGAAAATAACTAAATTAACGCTGCTTAGTACATGACAGTACAAATTTAATATTAATTGAAAAGAGTGAGACCAGAGAAAAGTAGAATAAAGTAGATAGGCTTAGTTGTCTATTTTATATGAAACGTCAGCGTGTCTCCACGAACACATATAAATACTGAAATTATGTTTGCATTTTCGACTTTCTAACGTACATTCACATTCATAGGTGAATTTTTCATTCATAGGTGCAAAAATTTGAGTACGATATTAATTCCTCTCTAGTTGTAAAAAAATATTAACAACCAGTGAAACCTTTAATATCAAAATAACAAATTGATACTTGTTTAAATTAATGGAAGCAAAGAGGCCTCCAAACATATCCACTTTACAAAGTAGCGGCGGCGCTGTGCATAGCTTTACGTTGCCGACCGTACATTGCTTCACTGGACTGTGAAAATGATTTTGATTTGACCCTTTGAAGGGTGCCTCTACCGCAAAATTACATTTCCATACGTGAATTCGTATGTACCTGACACCCTATCATATTATGTAGCTGATAATGGATTTAAGTAGATAAGCACTTACTAATTAATTTAATACGAGAACATTTTCTCTTAATAAAAATGTAACAAAGATTCACACACGAAGATTTTGTTTGTGTCGCTGATTCAAGGAAAAAGTTAACTTGACACATGTCAGCGTAGGGAAAACTTGAAGAAAAAATAGTAGTCTCGTGCCCTAAATCTGAAATCTCAATGTCAGGTAGGTCTATTTTCGTGTGACCCAAAAAACTGTCTCGTCTGTATGAAAGGCGTCAAAGTGTGGCGGCTCTTTATCTCCGAATGTGGCGTCGTGGAAGATAATTTTATTCTGAGAGTATCTCTCCTTACTGCTGATGTATTCAACAGAATATTCCCATATGTGCGTAATTCTGCGGAATGGCAAAAAAGGTCTGTTTGAGGGGTGAAATATGTAAATTTATTGTCTTGGGCGGCCCCGCGCGGCGCAGCGATCGAGGCGCCCCCGTCATACGCGACACGTAGGATAAAGAAAATGTTAATGCGCACCAATTTATGTTCTTTTCTATGATTTCGCTGAATCGGGCGCGCCGTTCTCCCCTTTATGGCTTAGCAGAGCCGAGCTTTTTGTTTATAAATTGAAGTGTTTCCAATATATCTAAGTACGAGCATGTTTAAGATTATGGGATACCTGACATTTCATTTAAATAATTATTCAAGGATCCTTTTTAGAAGTGATTTACTTTAACGGTATTTATAAATGAAGGGTTATTTATGGTACTATTTTAAAACAATTGAGGATTGCTATTAAAAAATAAAAGGTTGTAATTATGCATTAAATTAAAAAATATATCTTACGCTAAGATCTATTAAAAAGTACGATTAAATTTTTGATAATATACCACGAATAATACAGGTGAAACAATACAAACTTACTGGTGGAATAATAAAGGTTATAACTGTAAACCTCAAAACCTTTTGATATCACCTTATAATAATATAATCTATAAAATAATACATAAAACAATGGAACTTACGATTATTTTTTCATGTATACTCCCCATGGTATTGTCTCCTACCCACTATTTGTCACAAAATATGTCACAAATATCCTAAACAGATACAAAAGTAATAAATCCATAGACGCACGGTCGGTTAACATCCCTGACAAGTAGCAGAGATTCCCCCAGCGTTATGCACTGACTAATTTACAAAGGCCAAATGTGACATAATACCGGCATAATTCAATGTTTTGCTCACCATATTGTATTTTATTTATGAGTTATGCCTCGATGATATATTCCGTCTCTTTTTTTCTTCTTATATTTCGGTAATTGCGTCTCGTTCCCTCGGTGAGGGTGTTGTTTCATCGCTTTGTATGAACGGATGATTAAATAGTACGAGTTAACTTACACCGCATCCGCTACGCGTCATTTAGGGGTGCTGTGGACCGCTTTATGCACTAATGTTAATTGCTAAACAATTCTAGATAATACTATTAGTGTGGTTAGTTAACTAACGTGGCTTAGAGTATCGTGATTGAACGAACAATAAACGTTATTTTATTTATAGACAATTGAAATCTTTGTAAACTAACAAGCAACAGACACTTGCTTTTGAGTTTGTGGAAAATGTATTGTTAATGTTTTGTTTGACTTTTAAAATTAATAAGAGCCATTTGCATCTTCCATGGTTAAATATTTAATAATGGAACATGCAAGTGGCCGTAGTTTAATATTATGATATGCACAATTTTTTTTCCGCGTCACATTTTTCTTTAAATTGGAGGCAATATAATTATTGTTCCAATTTAATACAACACTTCGATGTTCTAATGATCCTTTCATAAACATTTACATTAAATATTTTAATAAAACTAAATTTACTTTCAATTTATCAACAGCAAGTACGCATAGCTATATAGAACATGGCCATTTAGTCCTTTTAATTATTAACGTTAACGAACATTGTCATTCAACTTAATATTGCGTGAATCTGCCAGAAAATCCGTGTTATATTTTTACACATTGCTAAAATTGTAAATAATAAACTAATATAAATAATCAACCCCTACGTCCGGCGCAACCTGGGCAGTCTGCAAATTTCCACCGGCAGACTGGCGAATCCTTTCACCACGATGGCAAGTCAACACCATGAGAATATGACTGCAGCCATCGATACGAAAGAAGAAGAATAAATAAAACTATTTTTTCTTGCCACGCTACCGCATAAAAAATCCTTAATATATTAATTCAGAATCGAAACGTCTTATCAGCAGCACCCGAGTATGGCAAGGGTGCGTTTTGTACCGGGCGCTTCCCGAACATTTTTCAGATGTGCGCTCATTTAATTTGGGAGGGGTCGCCTGTCGATATTTAAATTTTTAAACGTCGGCGTCGCCCACACAGGGTCTGTGCTGTACAACCAATTTGTATACACAAATTTGTCATCATAGAAATGTTGCATTTTTCATTTTAATTATGGATATCCTTTTAACTTAGGCTCATGATTGAAAACGATACCACAATAACATGAAAACATCATATTCTAGTGCTATTTTTATTTTATTCGTTGGTATTATGCATATCTAGTGTTATTGAATTGCCACCTATAAGAATTTTAGTTTTGAGTAAGAATATTTGGACGGATAAAATATAATTGCTCTTTTGATAGTACCAATACCGAGCACGCACGTTTTACATGCACGGCGCCCGTGCAGTTCACTATTGATGCACGGATACCCACTTTAATCTCGTTATTTAATTTTATTGTTAATTAGTTATGTTTTAGTTTAAAATTGCATATATTGCTAATAATCAGTGTTTGGTAAAAAGTGTTTTAAATAGTAACTATAAATCAGTGTTAAACGGAGTCCAGAGTTGGTTCAACAGGTATTCAGCGAGAATAGTGTAGTTTTAAAACTAACTAACTAAAATACCGAGCAGTTGTAAACGTAGTTCAAAAAAATCATATATAAAAAACGCATTGATGGCCGTAAAAGCATGGTTAATAAACACGACAGATGATATAAACAAGTGGAATGTCTGACAGCGTGGCCACATGTTCGTGCGATGATGAAATTAATAAATCTGGCTAAATGGTTTGTTTAGCGGCGCGTGCGCACGGCGGGGGTTCGCGTTATGCTAGCAGTGTCAAGGAAATTAATGCTACGTGATAATTTTGTCACTAAATTACATGCTATGCAGGTGACAGGGAATTAATGATTTGACTACTTTTATTCTGTTTAAAATAGGATGATTTGGTCCTTCTGTTATTAAATGTGATTATGTTTAAAAATGGATAGTTATATAGGTTTTTAAATGACTTGCATCTGTCTAAATTGAGTTGTAGTGTAGAAATAAATTTAAAATTGTGTGCACACTGTACAATTTTAGGCTTTATTCATTTATTACTTTATTTACTATTTCCACAAGTTTTCATCTTAATTAAGTAACTGAATAAGTTAGTTTTCAAAATTCACCCAAGTGTTAGAAGCAATTAACTGGTTCTATCTATGATAAATTTATTTCATAGTTAATATTATAATCTTGAATGGATTTTGTAGGTATGATTGTTATCGCCATAAGATTTTGATGTCACGAGAATAGTTATGTGTCCCTATCATAGGAGGGTGTAGTACTTCCCCGTGCGTTGGGGTGTTAATGCAAATTGCGGATTTAGCGTTATGGCGATTGCTATCTGCCAGCGTCGCACGGATTTACTGCTTCATGATTTATTATCTTGTCCATACTAAATTATACAATTCATCGCAATATATCTAAACCTACCTATTCTGATTAGTTTAAGCCAAAATATTTTAATTACAGTTACCAATATTGAAACTTTCAGGAACTCATTTTATGCATCTAACAAATATCAACAATGTTTCCGCATAAATAAATAATTAAGGAAGTTGGTAAATAAGCGTGCGGCCTCATTTATTATTCTTTATAAGGAAACAAAGGCGAGGGTTAGCCGTAATAAGGCTCCGGCACCTCGCCGGCTTATCTTTATTGCCTCCAACCCACGTAGAATAATAAATCGTTTTCATCAAAAACAAATACTCGACAGTTTTTGTCGGAGTCGAGCGAGCGGGCGGGAGGGTGGCAATTTTCCACCCCCATAATACAATATTTTCCGACATTTTCCACGGGAATACAGCTTCGAATCGCTCGCTCGCTACCGGCAGGTTCCTTTAATGTGTATTTTTCGTCCAATCAGAGAGCGGCGAGAGTCTCGATATTACCTCAACTGTCACACATAAAGTGGAAAATATGGTCGGCAGATGTGGGGGATTCTCGCGGGCGTCCGAGGGTGTGGTAGAGGTGCGCGGGGTGTGCGGCAGCAGTGCTTGGCAGTCGGCGCGCGTACGCGACGCTTCGGCGCGCCGGAAGAAACGCTTCGAACAGGTTTATAGCTTTTCTTTCAGCTCCACTCAGGTACGGGCCGTATCATAACAGGGAATAGCGGCGCGTGATGTGAACCCGTGATAAAATAAATGTCGAGATAGGCTTATGTATTGTACTGTTTATCTTAATAATGGCCGCCCCGAGAAAAGTTTCGATTAAACTTTGGCTTTTGCGCAGCTTTTTGCTTGTTTTTATTTTTTGAATGTAAGCTTTAAAACAAATGTAGGCATTTAACGGCAGAAGTCTTGAAAACAGTTTTCAGTATGGCACTAGAATTGTGATATCTTCATTATTTTAATAGGATTTTGTTTCACAGATGCATCTAGATTCGACAGGACTACGATTTATTACCATTCTGTACCAGTAATTTACAGGCTTAACCACAAAACCAAAATTCTTAGTAGTTTAAAACAAACAAAAGTAAATAGGATTAAAGAGACGTACATTCTCAAGTCAGTATAATTTAATCCAAAGCCGACGATCGTGCATCGCTAATAGTTTAAAGTCGATCTAATAAATTAATGACGGGATGTAACGATCATTGCCGTCGCCGTCTCTTAGGGGAAAACTGAAACATTTGAGGATTCGCTACCATTTCTGAGCCCTGATTCTCTTATTTTATCTTAACTGAACTGACAGTCACATAATAAAGTCATCTGATATACACTATCACAAGATTGGAACTGTCTCAAATTCAGTATTCTGTTAAAATGTCATCTTTACATTCTCTTTGGCTCACTTCCACAATACGTCAACTTATAAGTTTTAATTGAATGTTAATATAAAAAGTATATAAAAAGTGGCATCTACATGCCATCATCAGGCAGCTGAAAGGCAATCAAATTGAAGTATGTGTAACTTAGCAGAATCAAGGCCCTGTACGTTTCTCTCTCGGCGTTCGGTCCTCGGTGGCAGGCGCGGAAAACTGTGACTGCGGGAATTGCCAGCCGGATATAAATCGCGATTCATTTCTCATCGTAACTTTTTGTAGGTTCTTATCTGTTAGACTTCACTTTTCATCATCCGAGGGGATTTATGTAATGCCTAGTCATTTCTCGGCGTCGAGGCGCGGCTTATCGGGAAAGCGCGAGCTCGCTTGATTGATGAGCGCGCAAAAATAAATGTTCAGTTAAATTATTCGATAAGTTGGAAACGGAAGTTAAACGGGAATTATCTTTGTCTTGCCCCTGAAGATTTCACGGTTGTAGCTGTTATGCTGCGAGTGATTGATCGATTGAGTGCGCTCGCCTACTTAGAGGCTCGAGGGGTAGCGAAAGATTTCTTGTTACTTCATCATGTGATAACATTACTGACATGAGAATGAGAGAGATGTAGTTGGTTAATACTTTGTTGTAAGTGGCTGAGCTGAAATTTTACTGAACTCACGCTCTAGGTACTATGCTCTCGAGCTCGTTTTCAATTTTCCTTCATCATTAATATATTAGCCGCGTTTTTTATTAATATCTACAGCATACACGAGACTTATGTTTGTATATAGGGTAGACAAACCTAAAATCGACATGAAAATACTAAATGACTAAACTATAAACCGATATTTAGCTTCATCAAATTCAAACAATAATACAATTCGAGAACGAAGTACAAAAGATTACTAAGGCGCAAGGAACCTTCAATCATGGATAATTTAATAAATTCAGTAGTACTTGACCGCAACTAGGGGGAGGTAGGTAATAACTAACAATATAAAATTAGGCATGAAAGTTAATGCCATAATTGAAGGCAATCAGCGCCCCTCCCGATGATTTATGTGAAGTCGCGCCGTGCCGAGCCGCCCCGATGCCGCCCGTCACCGTCGCCCTGCCGGCAAACGCATTTACATCTTTCGAACATTTGCCGCGATTGCTACATGTACTCTGTTGCGGTGCCGGGGAAGCCTGTTATTAATAGCGACAAGGCTAATATTCCTTACCCAATGAATATTATACGACCTTAACTGCGAAACTACGTGCTGTGACTAATCTAATTGCCGAAACACTGTTCCAGATTCTTAAATTGCATGCGGGACTGCAGCCGGTCCACTTAAAAAGAGCATTGCGGCTAATCTCGAGCGACACATGTACAAACAAAGTTTAATTGTGAGCGGTGCGGCTCGGCGCGGTGCGGCGCGCGCCCCGGGCAAAACCGATTACAGTCTTAGCGGCGCTCACCTTCGATTCCTGCACCACCCCCACCCACACATATTCAATTCCAATCAATCCTGCCGCACATATTTATATGTAGAAGTCGAGCGCGTGTTTTTATTGCCAACTGCATCGAATGACGGCCGCAAACATTGCATCCGCCTCCCTCGCCGCGTCGGAAAAACCTTTTATTTTTAATTTCGATTTTGATTTTTTCCGAGCGTGCCGTGTCGTTCCACTTTTATTTTGTTTCATTTCATAGCGCAGGGTGGGTGCGCGACAGATCGGAATTTCAGATATGTACAATTTAAAATCGTGTAAGTACGGTCAGCGTGCGGCGTGCGGCGCGAGGGGGGAACGCTCTCCCGCTAGACTGACGCCTGTCGGTTTGTTTTCTTTGCTTTTTTACGAATTCTATTTTCATTTGATTGCATTTGAATTTCCGCCGCCAATATCCGCTAACTAAACACGATTAATGCGGAGCGGAGATGGACAGGCGGCGGGAGAGGCGAGGGACGCTCTGCCGGGTTTTGTCGTTTTATATTAGATGCTAGCTAATTTATTGCAAACTGCGCCACGGGAATCCTCTTACAACATTGAAGGCGAGCTCTCGTCTGTATTACTATAACAGTATTTACACAACTTTCATGCAAACTGTACCTCCATCTCGCTCAGTATGTTGCCATCCATCTAGTAGAGTTATTTGACAACAGTCTTTTATAATATGACAGTAGTTTTATTATGAAAAAAAACTACTTATCTTCTGTAGATTATTTTGTTACACTTAACTTATGTATTTACCTAAGTAATATTTAACTTCTTGCTTCATCTGCGTTTAGTCTTGAAATAATATAGTAAACTGTCTTAAGGTGCCTATATTTAACGAATTATACCCGTATATTAAATTAGTACAGTATCAAAAAAAAAAAAATGACCGGACGGGACGACTTCTCCGCTCCGCTCGTCTGGTCTCTTTTGGCGGTTTGGGCCTTATCGGTAAACTCAAAAACTACTGAACAGATTACCATGCGGTTTTCACCAATAGATAGAGTGATTCTTAAGAAAGTCATATGTGAATTATTTTTCGGGCAGGCAGAAGCTAGCATATTATGATTGTCTGCACGTGTGGTGTAGTGGTTTAAGCGGTCGCCTCGCCGCTCTCCACTGCACTGGTGTTGTGTGTTCGATACCCACATGGGACAAATCTTTGTGTGATTCGCAAAGACTTGTTCTGAGACTGGGGTGCTTGAGTGAGTGAATGTGTGTGTATTTGGCCTTGTCATTGGGACCATTGGATAGTGTAATTGCTTCTGGCGTTCTATCTAATGTAAAAAATCCAAATTTAAATCCAAATTTATGATTAAAAAATTCCCTTAATATTAATATTAAGATACTTAGTTATCGGGATCACTTTATGCCAGGTGAAAAAAGCTTATTTTAATAAGGCACGTCTTGAAACTTACTGGAAATTACATTTCAGGCTGATATATTATGTTAGAGAGATAAAAGATATGAATATAATTTATTATTTGAAAATATGGTGAGTGAGTGATGATGAGGTTTCTCACTAGCTCTTTTCAATAATGCAATATCCATCGAAGATGGTACTAAGAATAATTTTAATTTTGTCTGAACAGTTTGATTCAATTTGATCTAAGCTTCGGTAATCCAAATCATATATTATTTTGATTAGTAAAATTTTATTTTATATAATTCTTTGGATTATTTTTATTCGCTCTGTAATTGTAATGTTTGTTGACGTGTTAAAGCGCCCCTTGAGGTTTTGGAAAATGATTTGAGTTTGAGCTTAAGTTTACTTATTAGTAAGTTGTTTAGTCTTGTAGATAATACTGGTTAAACAATTAAACTACTATATGTTATTGATTGACGGCTTTCTTCTATTACATGTTTCGGAGACTGAGTAATTCTTTTTTATCAGCCACACAATAGAAAATAAGTCTAGCAAAAAAATATAAGACGTCGACAGAAAATTTTTTTAATGATTAGGAGTTTTGATGCTCTAGTTCTAGTTGCAATAATGTTAAATTGGCAAATTCTTCAAACATTAAAAAAATACACTCGATAATTTCAATTTTGTCCGGGAAATTGTAAATGTATTGACATAATCTAAGGTTAACGATATACCTCATAATCAGTCGGAATAATCATGGCAAACGGCTTTTTAACGTTATTATTTACAACCTGTATTTTTTACAGTTTTTTGCTACAAATACTATGTCGACGCTGGAAAGGCAACCTTGCTTATGCGCCAAATTTGCGAAAATGAGTTATATAACAACATTATTTTTTTAATTTAGTACTAATATTATAGTATCAGTTTTTCTAGCTGCTTAGTTTGGGACTGGATAGCGTTGTGTGCATGTTGTGTGATATTATTATTATATAGAAAAAAATAATGTTGTTATATAACTCATTTTCGCAAATTTGGCGCATAAGCAAGGTTGCCTTTCCAGCGTCGATGTATATATTTATGTCAATTTTTAAATGATTTTGTAGTGAAAAAATGATTGTGACGTAATTTTTCACATAAATTTGATATATATAAATTATTTATCTGTAATATTTTTTACAATAACATCAGATATTTGTTTACATTCATATCTCGACACAATCACGTATATTTTTTTTTATCAAAAAGCCAAAATCTTCTAATCACAGCCAACAAGTCTGGTCTGTAATAAACATCATTGTAAATGCAAAAACGGTGCCTAGACCGGGTATCAAATCGATCACAGGGTCCGTTATTGGCAAACTTCTCCACAACACGGGCCTTGATTAAAAGTATGCAAATTTTATTACATCGCAGGGTGCGGCCACGGAGGTCCGACCCTGACGAACCACGTTACTTCCTGTCTTTAAGATGATTTGGTTTTATTTCATGCTTAACTGGCTTTCTGTAGAGATGAATAACATCCCAATTTCACCTATTATGTTTAGGTCCCATGTTATAGGACGCGAGCCCATCGCCATCCACCAAGTACAATTCCAGCTGCGTATTGTTATTGAGAATTTCCTAATAACCCTAAATAACTCTTTTTCTCAAGTATTATAGTAAAAATAAACATGTTTATCGATACAAATAAATAAAATTGAAGTGCCTGTTTTTAATATCAAAAGAACAATGTTTTTTAAGCTGGTATAGTTATTTGTACGATACCTATGCGTTAAATCCAGTTTTTGTAATTTTTGACGGTTATCTGCCTCTTTGTATCGATTTTGATAAAATTTTAGGCAACTTAGCAACATAGGCTACTTTTTAAAAATGTAGTACCTACCACGCAAAAGAAACCGCGGGAGAAAGATAGTTTGTTTGTTTGAAAACGCTAATCTTGGGAACTACTGGGATAGTATTTTAATAATTATTGTTGTATATGTTTTTAAACTTTCGCGATTTGAGAACATTTTTCAAAAATTAGACAACGGGTCTGAATCGCGTAATTATTATAAAGGTAAATACCTATGCTCGACGTTTCGAAGTTGCCAGTCGGCTCGTGACCAAGAATGATGCAAATCATTTGAAACGTCGAGCATAGGTATTTATTTACCTTTATAATCATTACGCGATTCAGACCCGTAGTCTAATTTATGAAAAAATATTGTTGTGCTTGATAAAAAGGTTTTAAAATACACTGCATTACACTAAACTCCACGGAACAGCAGTCATGTTTAACGCGGGTCAAAACGCGGGAGCAGCTTACCCATACTTAATACAAGTAATTCTACGCAGGCGAAACTAGTGAAATATATATATCTGATGACACATAAAATACCGATTAAATCGTAAGTTTTAGGCGTACAGTGGGCCAACGAGTTAGGTGTGCAGGGCAAAAACTTCTAAGTCATAGTAAAGACTTACTACACCAGTTATGGATAAGTGATTTACATATCTTAATATACCCATATTACACTTATTAAATGTGTAATTCACTCATGCATACCTATTATAGTTAGTTTTCACTGTGGCGTAGAAGTTTTTGCCCTGCATACCTAACTCATTGGCCCACTGTACATCAAATAAATAATAATTAAAAATGTTACGGTTAATCTTCAGTCCACAAATTGATAAATGGTAACTATAAGGAGAATCCCCGCGTTGTATCGCTACACCGGTGAAGGTTATGTATCAACATTTTCAGGATCATGGGTACCCGGCCACCCTACATAATAGATACCATAATATTTATTCATAATTTCTGAATAAGTCCTTACTTATTCAGAAATTATGAATAAATATTAGATCGTTATTATAAGGATTTCCGAATAACTATTCGAATGGTAAGGATAATAGTTAAGTTATTTACAAATTAAATATAACATAACATTACCAAAACATCACGCCTATTTTACCCAGAAGGGTATGGCAGAGAAATAATATCTACTCATATTTCACCTGTTATGTTTAGGTCCCACGGGATAGGAGTGAGCCTATCGCCATGCACCGGGCACAATTCCAACTCCGTGCTGCTATTGTGAATTTACTGACAGAAAGTTTACAAATAACACTTTTGATTCGAAAATCAAACCCGAGACCTCGCGGTGAAAGGCGCATACGCTAACCACTAGACCATCGAGACAATTTTACAAATTAAAGTGAAAATATAAATGAAAGGAAAGTCGAAGCGGCCAGTCTAGGAAGTCATTCTATGTATTTCTAATAAATAATTCTTAGCTTCGTGCAATAGAGTGGGGGTTTTGTTTATGTCAAATTGTAATTTATTGGTTACCCGGATCGACTTGGATATTACACCAGGAGGCTCCCTGCCGCCTCCCCCTCGGCAATCTGCCTCACCCCTCCTCCCGTTCGATGAAAATTTTATATCACCGTGTAGTCATTACGTTGCGTCATGCCTTTTTTTCTTGTCCACGACTAGCTTAAGCGATCTTTTGATTAAATTAAGGGGCTCAGTAGGGAATTTTTACACTGATGGATAGGTTGACACAGCGTTTCAAGGAACATCGCCGGAATTTATATTGGCTATAAGTGATTGAGCGCAAATTTGGATTTTGTATAATTTATACAGTTAATAAACATTAGCAGTGACCTCCCCACGATCAATCAACCGACTACTGTACATTCGATAGTCGATAGTTGTTCGATATACTAGGATGATTGAATTTAGTATGTTGGTGCATTAGAACGTTCGTAAAAATCTTTTCGGGAAATGATTATTTGGCTGATAAAATACTAAAATGTATATAACCTATGTCACCCGGCCTATTCTTATGAATCAATTGACATGTAATTCATTAAAATCCGTTCAGTAGTTAAGGTTAGTTTGGTCGCCAATACAAACATTCAAACATGCAAACATTGACTGCCAAAATCATTACCCTTTCTTTTGGCTTCGCCGTAGTCGGGTAAAAAGGTTAGCATTTAACATAAAAATCAGTACTTATACCTGTAACTTGCCTTCACACAGAATTCTTGCAAAATATTAATTAATTTCTGCTTAGAAAACGTATTTTTTTTAACATATATTCAAACAAAAAAATTATCTTATTAGTTATAATTTTGAAATGTTATTAACACTTTTTGTTTCATACAATTAAAAAACGCAGCTTTCTTTGAAATACCTCAGCTATTAAACACATTTGGAAAGGTTGTGATTTATTAACAGTACCTCATGTCGACCTACTAACAATAAATCACAACAACTTAGTTCAGACAAAGCTATCTCTAAAATCGATTATAATAATAGAAGCAGAGTCATTGATAGCCAAATATTTGTCCGGGTCGTGACCCGTCCACCCCTGGCGTAAAATAGATTCACCCCAACTAATCATTGCAAATTTTTGCCGCTCTGTACTAAGCGTACAATGAACCATTGTTACATTGTGCTAGAAGGGATGTTTAAAACATTATGTTCTAATAATAAAATTATCGATAAGGTGTTCGATAATTTGAAGTTTTTAATTTGAATTTAAATTTTATTGATGTTTCTAAAAATCTTTGAGTATATATTTTTTTTAAATCGATTGATTTGCTAGTTTGTTTTTTAATATTTCTGGTAAACAGTTTTATTTCTTTTTAAATTGTTTAAATAAAAGTTAAAAGTAAATAATGTTTAAATGTTCATTAGCCAAAATAATATGAACCGAAAATATTATGCTAGTACATGATTTTAAACTTTCACGATTTGAGAACATTTTTCATAAAATAGACAACGTGTCTAAATCGCGTAATTACAATAAAGGTAAATAAATACCATTACTCGACGTTTGGCGAGACTTGCATCATTCTTGGTCACAAGTTGACTGGTCTTATATAATGCTATGTACAGCTAGCAATTAAGGATTGTTTTATAATTTTTCGTTTTTGTTTTGCAAATTCTATGGTTGCAATAGCTACTTATTTTGCTTATTTAAAACCAATTTTACCAAACTGAATCCTTTATTTTCACATGTTCATTGACATTAGATTGTCGAACTGATATAAGTATGGCAGGACATCAAAATGGTACGTGAGCACCATATTGAAAAGTACCGGCATGACTCGTGGTATCTGCTTAACAATTTTATATTTTATTTGTGATAAACGGGGCAGTACAGGGTAAGTACTTCAGGGTAGATGCGACATAGGGGCATTTATTGAAAGCACAGATTCTAAACATAGTCACTGGTCAGTGAAAGTTTCTATGAGGTATTTTCTTTCGGTAAAAAAATATTATGTTTTTCGAACAAATTCCATGTTTTTATGTAGCAAACGGCTAAGGGTCGAGAAACTCCCAGGCAGGCAATTCCCAGTAGCAGCACAGATTGAGCTAATTGTACCCTGAAGAAATTGGAAGAATCCATCCATTTCATGAGGCCTGAATATAACTTGTGAAGTGTGGGTGGCGTTGGAAGAGAAGGAAGCTCGTAAGATAAACGTTACCGTCTCTCCATACAACTATCGCCAGTAGTAAGAACTTTTCTACCTAATTTCTAACTTGTGGATAGTGAGACTAGACACTGTAATTACTTTCACATGAGACATTATAATATTGTAGTGCAAGATATCTATAACCTTTTACAGATTTTAAGGTATCAGGGAAAGAGATTCGTCACATACGTCGGATAAAAAAGAGTAAGTAAATTTTTGAAATTGCTTAAAAATTTTCAAATGAAATATCTTCTAACATGGTTTTATTTTATTTTCTACATAAATAAACACAGAGTTAAGAGATACATAGGCTACGTGCGTCGTCCGCGCCGCCGACTTGAGAAGTTAGCCGAGTGGCGCAGACGTTAAGCTACGACAGGAATTTGTCGACTTAAGCTAATTTTGCTTAACTCGCCCAACAACTTATAATAGAGTAACTTTATAGATTAATCTATTTTTCATTGTAAGATACTCCACCAACTTGGGAAAGAGATTAAAATAGTTATGTACATAAATAAGTGAATTTTATTGTAGCTAACGAAACAGGAAGTTGATGTCAGGCGATTCGCAGAAGTTGTTCGGGTGTCTTGACATTAGGTAGATACTTTTTTATCCGAAGTGACCCGCGGGTCGCTACTCCCGCTGATAAGCAGTAAATTGCTTTTCTTTCCATTTCTTAAATAACCTCCCCCCTCCCCTCCTCCGTCGACACTAGCTCCCCTATTGCTGCTAAAAGGTACGCTCGCATCTCGCAATATTCTTTTACAACTCCCAAGAAAAGTTTAATTACAAACCTGCTTAAAAAGGGCGAAGTCGCGTTATGTTCTAATTATTGTACAAACAATAAAAATACGCAAACGAGTGTATTATACAATTAGACACTTCTCCCTGATCGTTAAAAGGGAAATTTAAATGGAATTTTTATGTCCAGCAATTAAGGATAACGTCGGCGTACTAGACATTTTTGTAATTACAAAAATAAGATTCTTGAAATGTAGCGTGAAAAAGAATTAGGGCGAAGTTCGCGGAAAATACTTCGGACGCTACAAGCTGACAGATGGGATAACTAAGAAATGTTTAAAACTTGTTTCTTGTATTTAACTTAATGTCATGGCACGAGATTGAAACAAATAAACACTTGGCGCAGTCGTAACTTCACCGAGATGTTCTGTGAATCAAAACAGCCGTTACACGAGCACTGTCAGTTAGTTCGGAGTGAGTTGTCATCAACCGCTAGGAATCGTGTCTGCAATTGAAATCTCACGGTATGAAAGTGTGAAATGTGAGCGTTGCATAAAAGATGTGTACTTAGGTAGTAAGTCGGAGCATGCGGGGCGTCGGTGTTGGAGTATACATGAAGATGGAGAACGGTTAAGAAGCCCGAGGGAGTCGCGGATTTATCGCCGCAGCGGGCTGACGAGCCGCGCCCGCGCCGCTCCGCCCCCCGACCCCTCCGCCGGCCGCTCGCGCGCTGATTTATACCGCGCAATCTCGCAAAACTTACTTCACATTTAAATTTCCAAACTGTCTAAGCTGCTCTTAACGTCGACCATATTATCTCATTCGATCGCCTATAAATTTTATGAGCTGACTCGCCTTTGTCGCATTTTAGCTTTGACTTGAATTAATAGTCCTAAGGGACCGTATGCTCTTTGTTTTTATGGCTCCGCTTCAATTCAACTCAAAAACATATTATCGATCAATAAAATCGTAGCAACATTGACCTCTGTGACGTCGGTACTTACATTCCATTATACGGGTGGCTAGCCTAAACAAAATTTTCTCATAACTGTTTCGCGTGCCAGTATTAAGTAACTGTTATTGTGTAGAGATTTACGAAATGAACGAGTCCTTGGCGCCTGTTATGAATATCTAATATAAATTTGTAATTCTTCGAGTGTGACACCGATGTTTGTTGCCACAACTGGCTCGAGCAAACATTGTTCCGGTACCACGAAAATCTTGATCTCGCGATGCAGCCTCCGCACATGCGGTACCGTGGAGCAACTAGTACGCATTTCTGACGACACCACCCCTTTCATTAAATCTTAGTGACAATCTTGGTACGGAGTCTATCGGCGCAACCCCTCTCATAATTTAGTTTCAAACTTTTTAATTAGCTTTATATTTGTGTTTGCAGATTGAGACTTTGCCTCTTAGTTAGTCCTTCGGGTGACTGTGGTTTAGAAGTTATATTATTAATAATGCTGTTAGAACATTTTGAAGTTATGTTCATCAAGTATGTGTATATGGGCAAAAACGGTCATAAAATATTCTAAGTGTCCATTTTGCGACGATTTATTTACGGTTGTAATAAAACGTGCAATGTTTTAATGCATTGCGCTACTGCGTGTGTTTTGAGTGGCAGTTGAAATATTGAAGTTACAGTGGCAGACAAAACTATGAGGAAAATTGCTGTATATAGCCTGAGAGGTAAGAGTAGCAGTAGTAAATACAGTATTGTGACATAATATCGTTGTATGTGTATCATTTGTATGTAGACCGGCCGAGTGTCGTGTGTGGTTACCGCTGTCAGGAGCGGAGTGGGCATGACTTGAATCCGATGAGACCAAACTACATTTTATCGGTCCACAAACATACCTGCTCTTGTTACAGCGGTACGTAAATGTGATTTAAGACGTTCAACACAAATATTGGAATACGTCTTGTTGGTTTGTACCCAGTCTAATCAGATAGGCCTGGACTAACCCTATTCAAACTGAATGACAATGAATCAATACCAATTAGAATGTTATGTGAAGTGCCGTGCTTATAAGTTACCTATAATTCTGGTTATAGCGGTGGGACTAATTTTATTAAGATTTAAGAACTTAAAAATGATTTGACGACCGGATGGCGCAATAGGTAGTGTACCTGCTTGCGACGCTGAGGTCACGGGCTCGATACCCGTTCAAGACATTTTTTTGTGTGCATAAACATGGAGGTATTTCTTGGTCTGGATGTTTCTATGTATAATAAGTATGTATTTACAAAAGAAAATTATATATGTTTTAGTATCAGTTATTCTAGTATCCATATACAAGCTATGCATAGTTAGGGACTATATGGCGTTGTGTGTATGTTGTGTGATATTTATTTATTTATATATTTATTACCTTAACAGAATCGCATCGTGTTTAATCAGCTTTTGGAAAACTTGTTGTTAGCTTTGCCGAACTATCGATGGATCATTATTTTACAATCGATAGTTTTCATCTAAAAACGGCTATACTATTAGTAATCCTGATTGTATTGATACTATTCATAGTACGATTGTTATTGCAATACTCAGCGGCTATACTATCGATAGTATTGCTGTTTACCAATTCTATCGACACTTTCGATCCAATCGATACTATCGTTTTTGCTTAGGCTATCGATAGTCGATAATTGATTGGCAACGCTACTTGTTATTAATACAAAATTGCCAATAATAATTAATATCAGTCTTATTCAATATAAGATGACTATAACTTTTTTATACCTCGTATGACGACGTATATAATGAACGCACTTTTAGTGCACCTGATGAAACCAAAATGGCAAATACAGCTTATGTGCAATCTCAAAAATTGCAGATCCGTCGCCATATCTGAGCATAAAGATATTGTCTCTTTTGCTTATAACTTCAGGCCTTAATTTTACACGGTAGATAAAGTAAGTAAATAGTTATACCACATCATAGGAAGGATCATAATGTACGGGCAGTTTACTCGTACAGGAAGATGTTGTCGGGTAGTGGGTGTGAACTGTGTACACAGGATGTGTAAAAAAAAGTAAAATCACTGTTTGTGTCCGAATATGACGCAAGTTTATTGCACACTAATAACTAAAGTAAAAACATGTAAAATGTAAAGTCAGTAAATACAGCGTAAATAAATGCTTACTGTGCTAAAAAGTAAAACTATTATATCAATTGGCGATGCCCGTACACCAACATTGTGGTAATACCTACCATTTTGCGCAGCGTAAGTAAAGGTAATGCGATGGCACTTCCACCAGAGCAGAAGCTCAATGAAGGAAATGGTAAAACTCGCGTAGAAAGCTTTGCCTAGCGTCTTAAAACAAGAAGCTGTAGCCTCTACTTTTTATTTGAACCAATAATTTAATAACATTAATTTCGTATACCTACGATTCTGGAACTCTGGTTGTTTTTTTTCCACCGAAATATCTATAAATATTGCAAGGTAATTTTACAGACTGATTACAAAAGAGTCATGCAAACCTTGTCTATCCCAATACATTTGCGTTTTGCCGGACAACTTCAAAACATTTCGGTGATTATTGTTTACCAATATATGTCGCATGGTCCAATCAAAAAAAACCTTTCCTGACATTAAAAAATATGTCTGTCAATAGAGAGTGTTTTCACAAGCTTATTCCCAAATATTTGCTATTTTCCTACGACGTGTAAAAAGGAACTTATCCGATGAAATTTCTTGAAACCTAGTGCTCCTGTATGATGTTCTGAATCATTGGTATACGCCCTTGTATCGTTGTTATTTACCTTACACCCTGTATATTCTGTGCATTAGTACAAAATAATAATCATGACTTCGTATTACACTTACCAACATCTGCCAAAACAGCATCGGTAATGTTAAGCCAAAAACTAAACAGAGTTGACGTGACATGCCGTGTGTCTTCATGTACACACGAATACTCATCATGCTATACATACCCAGTATAAGATGGCTGGCATTGTATAGGTTCCTCCTGCATTGCGAGACCGGCTTTAACTATAAATGAGCAGCTTGATGTATTGCCGTGTGTACTAACTTAATTCAATGTTTGGATTGCGGAGAAGGCGAGTTTTCATACAAATGTGGAGGCAGCGTGCTTCACATACTAATTTACAATATCACGAATTATTTATGACTAGATTTCGTCTTAGAGTGAAGAGTGTAAATACTGGAATGATTTACTTTGTTGTTTAGTCTAGTTGCTAGTTTAGTTAAAATATATGATTTAGATACTGCCTCGATGGTTATGTGGTTAGCGTATGCACCTCTTAGTACGAGGTCTCGGGTTCGATTCCCGGGTCGGGCAAAGTGTTATTTGTGAACTTTCCGTCAGGAAATTCATAATAGCAGCACGGAGCTGGAATTGTGCCCGGTGGATGGCGATATGCTCACCCCCTATCCCACAGGGCCTAAACATAACAGGTGAAGTTTGGGTGTTGTTAATTTCTGCCACAAAATATAGGCATGTTGTTATGTTATGTAAATTTATATGTTTAATTACCTACTTTCGAATTCCAATGAGCTTATAAGACAAAGACATAAAAGTTTTAGCTTAAGTATAATTAACAGTAGGAACTTTGTATCTTTAAACCATTAGAAAACAACTACAAACCAGTAAAAGTCTGCCACAAAAAATGGACGTCCACATTTCATATAATTTATGAAAAGCTATGTCATAAATAGTTTATAGCCTCAAACTTATGAAGGAGGTTATAATTCACGATTTTTGAGTATCTAATCGTGTCCCACAAGTTTAATTGCAGTATAAATAATAATACTTCTATTTGTAGTCAGCGTTAGTAGCAGACGAATGGTTGGACCTATTTCTGGGTACGTAGATAGCGCCAATTCAGATGGACTATTCTAGATTAGAGGCTTGTAGTGGCCAGATTGCCATAGGCTGTACACGACCCCGAGGCAGTATCGGATGGCCGCTACCATAATATAATTGAGGATTAAATGTTACTATATCTAGCTCAATCCGGATTTGTACTAGAGTGTAATCTTTGTGGTTTCTCTAGGGTAATGTTAAGGTGATGATGAAGATGAGTGACTTCAAAAAAGACACGAAGAAAGCTCATCATTTACTACTAATGTCTTTACTTCTTAGTGTTAAAAAAACCTCTTACATTTTTAGCGTTGATAACAATGCTAAATTAATATATATTATAATATAATTGCATGCAGGCATCTTAAATTGATGGTCTATATAGTCGACTGCGGTTTCGTCCTACAGTTAGATAGACATTTTCAAGAGAATGCGACACGTCGCGCCTTAGTCGCAGTGCAAAGCAAAACACATTCATAGCCCTTTTACTTATTTCTGTCTATACATAAGTAACTAATCTATTACTGTTATTAAAAGAAAGTACAATAAATATGTAGGAACATTACGCAGTACAGCAAAAAGTTAACCCAATTTAAATTATGAGTTTAGATTGGGTTAACTATTTTAAAGTCTAAATTATTTGGTTATCCAGTACAAGAGAGGGTCAAGTAATTAAGTCAAATATGAAGTGAGAAGTGACTCTTCAGTTGATAGAACAGTCCTTTAACATCCATGCGGTTGTGTCTAAAGATGAGATAAAACAAACAGAAGACTTGTCCACAACCATAATCCGTAGCTTGGTTGAAAGTTTAATACTGTTCATTTTAACATCGGTACAGATTAGAACAGTTTTTTTCTTTAATGTTCGTAGTCAATGAACGTGTACTTCATCTGATGGTAAGTAGTAATTACAGACTATGGACATCAACAATTTACAAAAGCAGATATTAGATGAGTCGCTTCTTTTTGGCGGCAGGTTAAAGGTGAGATGAATAGACTCCAATACTACCACCATCGTAACAAACTATACATATATAAATATAGGCACGTTAAACACAGATGTCGCTAATTTCATCATCTAAAATTACCACTAGTATGTGACTGGTATCTCAAAGCGTGTCGTATCTATATCACACCCAATATTTGTCTTGTGTCAGATGTTTACATTTTAATTTGTATCATTCCCATCCCATGATTTGTTAAGCCCGTTTGGGGTGCGAGGGTATCATCGCGCCATTTCATGCACGAGCGGGTGTTTGCAGAGAGCGTACGCACCACCAATATTGCTAAAGAGGACACATGTCTATATTTTTATAGTTCTGTTGTGTGCCAGGGATCGGTAGGATCAGCTTACTCGCTTGTCACTTGCAAACGTGCACGTATGTATACTGTTACTACATCAGTACTTAGGAAGTATTGTGCACACCGAATTAAAACTACTTTCAGCCGTTTTAATTTTCTTAAAATTCAGATCTGTAGCTTCTTTAGTTGATATTGATGACACGAATACATCAAGGATGAGTTCAGCATATTTTATTGTCGTTTGGTTTCTCCAACGATGAGAGCATCGTTATTTATTCAAATTTAGTTCACCTATTTGCTAGATGCTCTTACGATTATGTCGTTAAAATCAACCAGTGAAACTATTGGAAATACAAAAAAAATATTAGACCACAATTCTAGATACCAAAAGCTGGAAACTAACTTCTCTCATTTATATTCATATAACATACGTTTTGGTATTGCCTCTCCATTACAATATAGTATCGAAATGGTAAAGAATACTAGTAAAGTTACATATATCGACATATCATTGGTAAGAGCGAAGCGTATTTATCTATTCTACCCCTAAAAGAAAAGTAGGTACCAATTAGCAGCTCTGATGCTCGGTAGTGGTAGCGTAGCGCCTACAAATATAAACGTAGCAAACTTCTACGTGGTGATTTCATATTTTCTTTCTTTTGCCTTTGACTCTTTCCGTAAGCGTCTCAATCGTATTAGTTTATTAATTTGTTCAGTTATTTATTTCAAATAAGGGTTAAAAACCTCTAGGCAATTGTTTTGAACAATTTTCATTTATTATATTCAAATTAATCTAATCTAATATTCATTCTTAAAAATACTCGTATTTACTTTATTTGAAAAATAATTTGGAATACACAGGGTTATTTGTATTTTTAAGTATTTCTTGCAGGGTGATATGAAAGGGCCTAAATGCAATAAATTAAGACCATAAATGTTCTATCACTACATAGAATAAAACAAAGTCGCCTTTTCTGTCCCTATGTGCGCTTAAATCTTTCAAACTACGCAACGGATTTTGATGCGGTTTTTTTTAATGAATAGAGTGATTCAAGAGGAAGGTTTTTATGTATCACTACATAGTATAAAACAAAGTCGCCTTTTCTGTCCCTATATCCCTATGTGCGCTTAAATCTTTAAAACTACGCAACGGATTTTGATGCGGTTTTTTTTAATGAATAGAGTGATTCAAGAGGAAGGTTTTTATGTATAATACATGCATATTATAGTAGAGAAAAGCCGAGAAATTTAAAGATTTGTAATGTGATGTCGTAACAAACATATTTTTCTGCGCTTATATTGCAAACGCTGGCTAAACCTTACGAGATAGATCAAATTTATGTACTACGTAATTGTATATCTTAAAAAGATGAATAAAAAAGTCCGCGACAGCATATGTTTATCTCCTAAAGATAACCCACAGTAACCATTTTTATCTTTTACATATTACAAAAAAAATATGGGTTATTTACCAAGCTATTTTAAACGATACAGTATCATTACTTATCCAATTAAATATATTAGATACGTTGTGCATTTCATGTAGATCAAAATTGCCCTTTACAGCATGTGATTTAAATGAATATTTTCGAAGATATTACAGATTTAAAAATTGCGGGACGTAGAGTTTGCGGCGGTATCGGCCGGTCGGGGCGGCGCGGGAGCGAGCCTGTTCAGAGGGACAGAGAATCGTCAATAGAGCGTGAGGCTCGACTCAGTCAGCTTCGGGATAAAAATAGAGCTGAGAAATGTAAAAAGTAAATAAGTAAAAATGTTGTGTATGAATATTCCAAAGATAGCAGGAAATCTTCATGGTATAGGGAAAGGGGAATTGTTTTACTCCTAATTTAACGCGTGCGGGCCACGGGTAGTAATGAATAAATGAAAACTACTGGATCGATTTTAATCATTTTTTCAGTGAGTGACATAGGCTATAATATATTATTATTATATACCCGTGCGAATCCGGAACGGGCCGCTGTGTTTATATACAACGTTCACAGTTTTTCTGTAGTGTATTTAGTATCAGCATTGTACCCGTGCGAAGCCGGGGCGGGTCGCTAGTATCCTTATAATAACGCCCTGCAAGGAATACGTTAAATGACCAATATCCCTGTATATATAATATATATGTACCACCAAAAATATTACCCCTTTTGGCGGTAATAGCCGTTGTGAGAATTTTATTTCAGGTAGCTCATTCACTTGAATTCAAGGTGAGCTAAGATTTTCCGCGCACCTCATCGTACCCAGCTTCATTAAACTTAAATCTTTTTTTGCCAGAACTTACCTACATAAACAACAATTTACAGTACGAACAATTAAGCATTCCCTGACTAAGTATTGGATGAAATTAATCGAAGTTCGGATTACGGCCACGGCTTTAATCTGCTCAGACGGTATCAGGGCGCGGACTTGTTATCTGCTTAATGTCTGGTAAACAACAGGATCAAGGGATAAGGAACGTCCTTCCATACGGCACTGGCCCTCAGGCGGCTGGATTAGTGCGCAGAACAACCAACAAGATTGCTCCTCACATACTTCGATTTACGCATTTTTATTTATATATGCCAAATGAGTTGCATATCACCTAAGTCACAGTATAAGCCCAAGTAGTAATGCCCATAGACCAAGAATGGTGAACCATAGCACCTGTAATCAAAAAAATTCTTTATTTTGACACTCTATTTTATAAGAAATTAAGTGCATCGATAAAGGTTCGCCATTCCTGCGCCGCTTGACGTGATAAACAGAATGATTCGCGTACCTTTACCCGAATGTACTCTTATATTTATAAATTTTTGGTACTGAAATTTATAAATTTGTGGAAAACAAAGCAATCAAGTTTATGTAAGATCTCAGCTTATCTGATTGCAGGACATCAGACAAGGTGCGATCTTAACAGGGCTATAAATAGTCGTAGATTTTGTTTTTTTTTTGTAAAACAGGTACGTTTCATTCCTATCAATGAATAATTTAAAAAGAGCACCAACTCAAATTTAAATATGCCTTAAGTAAGTAACTATGACTTACTTAGCAGACAACAGTCCTTTCACTAACTTTAGCATAACCACTATAAAATCTGTCTTAAACCGTTCGGTCGTAGTGAAACGTTGGGTGGAAGGAATGGAGCGAATACCCGAAATCACGTACGTATCGAAGTGCTGTTAGGTCTGCCTAAACAATTAGAGATCGGGGCTCAACAGGCTTCGCAGCGTAATCGCGCCGAACCCTAACTGTTGGCGAACTCGTAATTGTCCACAGGATGACTGGATGAGGCGGGCGAGCGCCGCGCCTCTATCGGTCGACTTAAGACTATCGGTCGACTTAAGACTATCGGTCGACTTAAGACGCCATGCAAATTCAATTTCGAACCCAACCAATCCTACACGTAAGGCCAACCGAACATATTATTGCTGGATTTATCTTTATTGCAGCCGTAGAACACTCCAAGTAAGTTCGACTGTCGAAGTTACGCCATTAGTGAAGACACCGAGATACAGCATTGTTTTGCTAGGGGCGGAGTTGTAAGTCTTATTGCTTTTAGTGCCGGCGTAGGGCTGGATTGTTTAATCTAAGGTGTTGTTTTGGGGTTAGTGAGTGTATTCTTTACGGATTAACTTGTGTTTGAAAGAAGTATCGTGCTATTGTGACGTTTTAAGCTTAAATGTTATTTAACATTTTACATCACTGGTACTTATATTTAATAAAACAACAGTTACGTTCCCATCGGTAGAGCTTTCATTCAGTAAATATAAAACCCAGTGTTATCTTTAATCTGCTGCCTATTTACTGCATTTCAGTTTGATGGTAGTTCAGATTTCGTAATGACTGCCAAATGAGGCACAGTATTAATGGGTCTTGGTTTACTATCGGCAGCCCTGCCTTTTGGCCTTTAATAATTTGTACATTGTAAGCTTTTTGCCATTAAAATAGGTAAAGTGAGTACATATTTTTTTAATCTAATGTCAGCTGGATAATAAAAATACTAAAGAATTTACCTGCTCCCTGTTCCATCTTCATTTCAAGAGCACCTCTACTGCTCTCGAGCTTTATCCCAACTTGTCCATATTATTATAATTGTACAAAAAGACAGGATGTTGACAGTGTCATTGTCAACTCAGAATTCAATTTAGAATAAAATGGCTCAGCAAAAAAATGCATGAGCGAGTGCGTCGAGTACTTCACTGTTATGACATAATACGCGCAATACCAAACCATAATACAGGGGACACATAAAAAGACATCGCTGCCGGCCGCCGCACAAAAGTAGACGTCACAAGCTAATCCACCCGTAAAATGTCCCAAATCGACACAAAAAGCGGCCGACAAAAGTGTTGTTGTATAAACGTAAAATGAAATTTAATAAACATCGAACAATGGGGCCGGTTGTAGATATTTTGCGAAGATAGTGAATGGGAGATAAGCTGGCAAAAGGTTTGCAGGCAGCGCGTATGTTTGATGTCGCCTCTCGTCGCCCGAGCGTGAACGGTTTAAGAGCAAAATTGCACCAACGCTACTGCCATCTGTTAACTGTACTCCACACAAATAGATACTTTTAATTTTGCAGATGGACGACAGCTATTCAATAAAAAACTTGTATTGAGCACGGACCACTGCTCTAGATGCAAATATTTTAATTTTCTTCGTAATTAAACTAAAGTTCGAGCTTTATTACTGCGAGTGTTAAACCGACGACGTTTAAATACAGTAAGGTATGGGTAATGAAAATAAAAACATATGCTTAATGAACCGAAACAGCGGTTATAGCACATAATTTCCTGAGAGAATGTTTATTACACAGCAACGTTGACAATGCAAAAAATATTTCAATTACTTAGCTGTATCGCAATTAGCTTTTTTCTATTAATTAATAAAATATATACGAAAAAAAAAATACATTTTAAACAAGGCCACGTATTTTGAGGACTGTGTTGAGAAATAATTATTTCCTCTAGCAAATAAAATAATTAATTTCGTCTAAATCGCGCAATCATCCCAAGTGTATTAGGAGATAAGTATCAAACGTTTCTATTTAACTTCTCTCAGGGGCGGAAATTCCCCGAGCGCCATATTGAAATGTTTATAATTAAATTACATAAAGACGAAGAAAATTAATTTCACAGTGCGAAGTGGCTCGCGCCTCGCGCCTCGCACACAAAAGCGGAAGCTCGCTTCAAAGGAGGCGCTGCCGTCGCTCTGCGAATTTAATTTTCTAGATGTTTTTGGAAATTGCCGAGGAGTTGAATAATCACGTTATAACTTAACGGTATTAAATTTTATACGTTAAAGTGTTAATATTTCATTTTCAAGTTTAATTTAATTAATTCCAAAGTTAGAATTCGTTAGAACGACGACAGCGGGCATTGATATTGACGATATTTCTCAAGACATATCTTATGACATTGCCACGGAATTGAAAACAGAAATCATGAATGAACACAAGTGATTTGGGAATTATGACAGTTTACATCGTTATTACTAATATCTATCCAAAAAATAATTTAAATATGTATGTAGGTATTGTTACCTTTATTTATGTGCTAACACAAAATAATGATTTTTAATATAAGCAAAACAAAGAATTAATATAAATTAGGTTACAATTCAACTTAATTTATATAACTTTGCGTGGAAATTATACTGATCACTTAGGGGACATTATTATCAAAGGTATTAAGGTAACGTATAATAAAATAATTGAAGTATGTTTTTCCTATTCGTTTAAATTCCTATTTTGTTACTAGACATACATTATTAATAAACAAAGAGACAAACATCTTATAAGTCAACATCTCTTACAAGAAATGTGCAAGAGAAATGCAGTCGTATCTAATTTGAAAGTCATTCCACATTCAAGTTATATCTCGCGAAACATCGCAGCAATGTAGGCAATGTGTACCATTCAGAAGGCGGTAGCAGAGCTCCTCGCGCGACGAAACAAATTGATGTACCCAAATAATTATTAATGCCTCACGAAATTTAATTGGAAAAGTTGTATTTGTATCGTGTTCACGGCGTAGGTGAGCGATTTGCGTCGCGTCGCTCGCGTCGCCCGCGCCTGCGACTGTTTACGAGATAATTAATCTCAAAGTATTTACTGCTTTAATCGAGGCACTCCGCCTGATGGGGAGCGAATAACTCTCGTATGTAATAACGTCGCTACTATGTCGATACTTCTACTTTGTATGTATGTATTGTAATCTTTAATTAGTGAATTTTCGTGTGGGGATGCCACCGGGGTGTGGTATTTTTTGCTTAGAATCAAGAATTTATTTCGTAGGGTTTTAACGAAGTTACCTACTGTTAGATACTAGTTGATGTTATCGAAATTCAAACTTAATTCGTTAGTGTATCATGTCACCAATCTGCGTGGACATTAGCCCTTTGCTTTATGAAATAAATAACCACAGCGAAGCTTAAATTATGGCCAAATTTCATCTTGAATATTTGATAGAAAGTTTATGTGAAGTATAGCTTCTTAAGTAAGGTGACACGGAATTTCACAGCGTAACAAATTGCTCAACGTGTACCTTACTAGTCTACTCAACTAAATACCAACTCATCAAGAAAGGAGGCAAGAGACGCATCAAATATGCCCAATCAAGGATCTGAGATTTTTATGTATAAGTTGACTTAACAAAAAGCTAGAAAAAATATATTGTGGCAAGATGGTACATAAATAAGATTATACGTATAACATAACATCACGCCTATGCTACCTAGAAGGGTGTGGCAGAGGTGTATAACACCAACATTTCACCTGTTATGTTTAGATCCCATGTGATAAGAGGTGAGCCTATCACCATGAACTGGGTTCGATTGTGAAGTTCTTGACGAAATGAATTGTGAATGAATGAGCTCGAGGGCGGCAGCACTACCGTCTCACCTTTAACCTGCCACCAAATAGTAGTGCTTCCATTACTGTGTTCATGTTTGGTGGTGAGTTCAGGCCCTGAAATTACTATCACATGAGGCATAACACCGTAGTCCTCAGCTGCAGCGACGCATCTATAATCTGCTTTTGTGGATTGTTGATGTCCATGGGCTGTACTCCACTTACCATCAGGTGGACTACACGTTCGTTCGCTGTCGGCGTAGTATATAAATAAAAATACTTTTGACCGACCCGGGCATCGTATCCAAAACTATGAAAGGCTGCATAAGCTGACCAATGTAATGATATTAGAAGAAACTTCAGCCCGTAAACATTTACAAGCTATGCAATATTGAAGATGCGTCACTAAGAACTTGCTACAGCATTATGACTCATGTCATGTGCCTATAACTTCAGGCCTTAATCTATCACCAAAACGAAACACTGTATACATAGTACATGCACTAGGTACCATTTGACTGTAGGTTAAAGTTAAAGTGAGACGGTGATGTTTCCTCGGTTTAGCTCGTCCACAAAAGCTTTACCATTTGTTAGAACAATTAAATTTAAATTGTGGGTAAAGTAATTATTCTGACATTTCTGCTACAACAAACAAAAATATATTGATTCAGCTTCGGTGATAATTATAGCCTTGGTGTAGAGATCTAAGTACTATCAGTCACTTGAAGCTTTTCGCATCTATCGAATGAGTACGGAAAATGAGGACGAAGGTGTTGATTAATAAATTGTAATATTTTTTGGTACTCTCTCAATATTTTCTAAAACATTGTCAGTTCACGTAAGGTTGATCTGAAAGTATTTTCATTGTCTTTTCACATTGAATTATAATAATACTTAGAAATTGGGATCTATTCATATACATGATACCATAAAAAGGTATCGGTAAAACTAAACAATCCTAATAATTACTGATACAACGTAAAAAGCTCTTAATAAAACTATATGACAACTCTTTACTTAGAACTCTTCTATCCGACAACAGGTGGCGTTAGCAGTATCTGAGAAGCTCTACAAATCGTAGTTCCAACTTTTGCCGCGGCTCTACAGCGCTACGTTTTCTTCAAAGATTTTGTAGTTTAATGTTAAAGACAACATTATTTACGACTATAATTCTCTACGCGTTTTCCCAATTACATCAAGGTCGACCTTTAGTCTTGCAAATTCAGCTGAATATCAGTATTTTCCGTATAGCTACGGGCATCTGACCTACACGTAGTACAGGCGCTACAATACTCGTTGTAGAAATTACGTAATTTACGACTAAAATAGTGTTTTTTTTCTAAGAAAGAAGATATAAGTGTAAGTTGCCATTATGTAGCCGTGTCACGAAGCCGATGGGGCAGTGTACGCCGCAGGTTTTGTTTGGCATGGCATAGCGCATGGGCCGTTTAAGCTAATTAACAATAGATCGAATCCGACTGCAGCAACAATGAAAAACGAAGAATAAATGTCAATTTCACAAACGACGAGGAGGGTTCGTTTTAAATCGAATTCCGTTTAATAATAGTGCTGTGGAGTTGAATGCACTTTTGATAGTACCATACTTTATTGTAATTTAGACGCAATGATATTAGAATTTTAGTACTTTTGTTCCTATTTTATTTATCGTGTTATGCAATGTATTACCGGTGAGGTTCATCAGCCTTTATGAATAAGCATTTGAAATAATCAGTGGGTTTTTGTTTAAAAGATAAATAATTACGACGTCTAACGTAAAGCTTTTCTATAATAATAAAATTAACTAAAATCTATAATAGAGAATATTTATTGTAAGTGTTTCGGCTAAAAAATTCCCAATGTCCATAATATCCCTTCCGAAGGGCCAGTTTCAGAGTTTTCAGATAGACCTCATACGACCCAAAAAATATAACCTGATTGAATTAAAAAGTGACTCGAGTTAAGCTTAAAAAAAGAACACAGCTGTCACTTTCATTTATATGTGTTATACGCTTATTCTGCCAATAAGACCTATATAACAACTCTGAAATTGGGGCTAAGAGTTTAATAATTTTAAACCTTAGTTCAAAATGAATCCACTTAATTTCTATTCTGCAAATGGATTTTAAGTACAAATTAAAAGAAAGTACATCTGAGTACAGCGTTGTCGTCGCGAACGTGATTTTTCACCAATTCCCAGTCATTTATGCTTTAAATGAACGAATTCAGTAGCTGATCTCTATCGGCACGGTCAAGGGGACTCATCCGATTCTATTCCGACACTAAATAGCCATGCTTTATTTGGTGGGAAGAGCTTTTTGAAATGCCAACAATCCTCTTTGACACTTTCTCGTTTTAAGGATTAGGGATTGTGTTTTGTTTTTTGTTGAATGTTACCATTTAGATACGAACAGTTGAGGTGAATATATTTTTATACTTAAACTGTTTAATTTTTACATACGGGCGTTATTATAGAATTTGTTTTTAAGTTCATAACAAAACAGTCAGATAATTATTAATTTTGGCAACAATATAAGATAAGATAATATTTTTTTTAATTTTACAGTTTGACCAATTTATAATTATAAATTAAAAACAAGCAAATTAATTAGGTGAACTTATATTTATCCTGACTTGCTAGCAAAAAACAGCATGAAATTACAAAAAAAAAATGTCTAACAAGCTCCTAAACTTTAGGGATTTATCAAGTTTTACAAAAGATAATTAAAGCGGCGAGCTGTGTGTAGCTGAAACATGTAAAGTAACATTAAAGTTAACACGGGCCACTACGAGGAGAATAATTGCCAGGGCCGGGCCGCCGGGCCGTCCGCTCGAGTGGCCGAGTATGAGGAACGGCCCTCCACTGACCACTGCCACCCCGTTGCCTGGCAACCACCCGCCTAATCATCATAAACAGATGCAGCCATCTTTGATTATGTTCAATGTTCAATCACATTTTATCGTTTTATAAATTATTCAGCAGAACTAAGTTAACCAAGAAAAATTGTATACGGGAAAACTCAGTTCACAAAATTATCAAGAATAATTTAGATATCCATGAGCTTTGATTTAACCGATTTGACTTTACCTACCCATACGATAGCTAGGTTTATGATGTTTGGTCAGAAACAGCAGATAATAAAACATTTTTTAATAAGAACCATTCTTAGCACCTCTTAGCTACACTAAAAAACATCCCGGTATATATATACCGCGTATAGAACCTATTGACACTCTTGGGAAATGTCCAAATCCTTTTTTAATCCACCCCTATATCCTATTAGAAACTGCGTACACATTAATCAACACACACATTAAAAAATATCGTTAATAAGTCACATTACAATCATTTCCATTGGATTATTTATAAACCAAATAAATTTTGCCGTCTCGTTGACCCAAGTATATATTTAAATAATAAAAACAATAGATTATGTAGTAACTATCACTTTAAGTTTTTATACATATAGGTATTATAATTATGGATAAGTGAGTGCTCAATATTCGCCAACAAACTGTTAAGCAGTTTGGCGAAATAATTGTTATGTTTATATGTGTAAAAGTAATATGAATAAATGATTAATAACCATATTTAGAATTATTTCATATTCTTATGGAAATTATTGTTGAAGATACAGTACCATAATAGCTGTTAAATAACTGTGTGTGTAACTGTAATAAAAAAATAAAATGAAGATTGAACTAAGAATCATCTTAAATAATTATACCCAAGATTTACGGCTAAAGCCAACGAAAATTCGATCGTAATGTAATCCTTTCACTTGAGCATTTAACCCCCCATTTTAAGTTTAAGCCGACTGAATATTTAATAAATTTCAAAGAGATGTCAATCGAGTGTTTTATTTTGCATAGGGTTTAGCGCGGCGCAGGGGTGCGCGAGTACATTTCGATGTACGTCATTTGTTTGTCTCGCGACGCCTACGACCTTGCACCAAAATATTGCACTTATTGTTGACAGAATATCAAATGATATTTTGATTGCACACAATAGAACCCACCCTTCCGAATGCTCTACAAACACAGCCACTTCTTTACGTAGCTCCGGCTTCCACAACAAGGGTTATGAATTTTTGGAGAGCTATTTCAAACAATAGCTTAAACTTACAATTAAAAGAGAAAGCCCGCCGGAACTCGGTGTGCATTGAAATCGGCGATCAGGCACAATATCATTGATTGCCGAGCTCTTTAACAAAGGGCAACAGTCAGTTACAAGTTTAAAAAGGGTAATAGATGCATGCCTTGTCGGCCATTGTCTTAGCTAGGGTAATCGCTTCCGTGAGAGCACGGGCGGCCGCGGCCATCGCCGATCTGACAGCTCCAATTTGTATGCCGACCACCATCGGCCGACCACCCCGCACGTTCTCACGCCACTTCTTCATTTCAACTAATTATTATTTTAGTTTTTAACAGGTGACACATGTTCACCTGTTAACAATCGTAAGT
Organism: Hypena proboscidalis; assembly: GCA_905147285.1. Taxonomy (NCBI): domain Eukaryota; kingdom Metazoa; phylum Arthropoda; class Insecta; order Lepidoptera; family Erebidae; genus Hypena; species Hypena proboscidalis. The sequence goes on from LR990130.1 coordinate 8,959,550, forward strand.
CGTTCCCCGTGACTGCAATACAAACAGCTTTAATCATGTGAGTCTGGAAAGTTATGCGTAATTGATATTTTATTAAGGTGTTAATTGAATGCTTGCGCTCAATTAAACAACCCAGACTATTCTGTCACTTTTTTAAACAAAGGACGTTTTATCACGAAGCCATATCAAAAAAGGTAAGTGTTACTTGAACGGGACGTATAAGGGGGTAGCCATTATCCCATTATCACCTATTCACGGAAAAAATTTGCCCGTGTGGTGTATTTTGTGCCTCCGATGTGCGTGGTCTACTCAGCATGCAACAAGAGCGGCCGCTTTTGTAAGCGAAGCGAAAAAATCCATCAGGTGTGGTAAAAGTGTAAAGATGAATGAACAAAATTGCAAATAGCGGAGAGAGACGCGACACGACGGGCACGCTTCACCACCTACCTATTCAGGATGTGGCGGTTATGGTATGGATCTAATGATCGCATCCCGATTTGGCGGTACTTCGAAATACTACTTTTTGTCGTTTTTCTTGCGTCCGATGTGGCTGTCCGCAAACGGGACGTCATATAACGGCGATAACAGGTATTCAATGTTAAAATCATATTCATCTGCTATTTTTGCTAAAGTATAATGTTCGTTCGTCTCACAAAAACTCTTCTACATGTAATGAGACCTTACATTCTACCATACGTTCTAGTTATTATATCCGTTATCATTTCAACAACATATTTTTTGCTTGTAAACATTGATGAGATTTATCATATTACTTTTTTGCCATCGTGCTATAATATCTACCCGCTGGTTATTAAAAAAAGAAGTGGTATTGTCAATTGTATGTATTATTCGTTTAGATAATTATATTTATAAATTACATGCGTAGTTATTAATTGTGTTCATTTTGGTCATTATTATATATAAAAATATAAAAAACAGTCTTGAAATAACTATTCATATTTGAATGGTTTTCAGGTTTACACGTGTAAAAAAATATCACAGGGTACTTTCAGCGTTAAACTAGTATATTATGCAAACAAACGATACAATGTTCTCTGAAAAAAATTAAAACGTGACGTAAATTGCGAAATTATTTTTCAAATGACGCACAAAAAGACAATAGTTTGACCTGTGCAGCTTAGTATAGGCATTTATAATAAATAAAAATAGCATAATTAGTTTGGTTAAATTATTCTAGGTGTTTATGCAGGCATAAGCAGGGTACATAAATGTATATAGCGAGAATTACATTAGAAGCATTAAAATCCTCCTTGCATTAGTTAAGCGCGGCTGTGTATGGCAAAATATGTGCTCCAACTCGCTCTGGGCATTCGCTCCGTATGATTTTCAGAAATGGCGATGGCTTATAGGCAGTAAGGATACAATATTTTTATGCGGTGCGTTTTTCCTTAGAGGTAGTTTTTACGGCCATTACCGTATCTAAAGTAGGAAAATGCCCGAGATGCTACATTCTAATGATGGCTGCGAGCGAGCGCGTGCGCCGGTACTCTCGCAATGCGCTAGGGCTGTCACCAGCGTTCACTCATCTGACACCACCTAAATAGCTGAGTTTTTATTTCAATAAATGTTGGCATTTAGAATACTGCTAAGTAGAGATGGCAGTGATTAGTGAGCTCCTCGCCAGAATGTATATGGCAGTGGTGCTTGTTGCCCGAAACAAGCACTAGTACTATATTTATAATCTGACTCAATGGATGGAGCAACTGATTTTCCAGCTAAATAGCCAAATATTTAAGTAGAGCAGCTATATTTTACAGTAAAATATATTTATTTATATATTTATTTATAGTTAATTACAACGGCTTATAGCCAATTACAATAATTAATTTGGTAGTCATGCAGTAAAACCAGTTCCACAATTATTTATAAATAATTATATTTCTATACCGTGTGTAAATTACGTGGTGACAAGGCCGGTTACTACACATGACACTGTGTAAAAATTTCTACCGGAATTACATATTATTTACACGTCCTACAAGAAAATAAAAATGTCTGTGTAAGCTTTCGAATACACTGTTCAGTAATTAAGTACATAATGGTGAAGCTCAAATTGCGACAGTATTTGACCGCCAAATTCGAAAAATTTAAAAGAATAATAATCGAAAATTATAAAGAATTCACCAGATGAGCTACTGTGAAGTTACTATTTCGAAATCACTCTGATTATAATGGAGAATACGAAAATTTTGTCGAGAAATTCATAAATTTTCCGGTGTAACATTTTAGTTCTCTGAATAATGTACGAAACATAGATAAGTCAAATTTGTCACGTTGTGACTTACACCCTGTATAACTGTAGAGCTGGTTTTTCTCTAGAGTACTTTGATAAATGGTTCTCCTGAGCTATAAAAATAGTGAAAATCTAAATATATTTGTCAACTATTCGAAATATAAGTAATATAGAAGGATCTTTTCATAACTTGATAGTATGGTACGCGGTCCTCGGATAAGATCGTTTAGTAAAATTCTTTCACTATATATTTTTTTTGCTATTATCTTTTTTTGGAAAGGGAACAAACAAATTGGAACTAATAATAATTAATCCGAAAGTAGCTTGATAAATTAATTAGACATAGTAACAATCTGGATACAAAATGTATACTGCAAAAGTAAGAAATAAATTCTAGATCGTTTTAACATTTGCGTCATACTCGTACTTATTTGGATTTATTTTATACACATTGTTTTAATATAATTGTCAATAATTAGCATGGTAATTAATAAATGAATACCTAATAAGTATAATCACCATACCGTTATAACTTAATAAAAGGATTGAACAATGTTGTTTGTGTTATTTTTATGACAGAAATATGCCATGATTAATGTTAGCCCTATGCGCGGCCACACCTTGATAACACATAGTACAAATGACTGTAGGTATCGAGAAAGGAGAGGTATAAATCAATATTGATGCAAGTATGTTACCAGTTTGCGGCTTTGGCTTCGAAAATGTCTTAGAGGATACTTCCGTGCTATTCCCGCAAAATTACGATAAGAAACATAATTGTGATAAATGCATACATGTTAATTAAAGAAGTGCTGCCTCCATAAAATCTTAGTAATTTCTTTATTTTTGATCGTGTAAATATCTATAGGTATATGCATCAGTTTGGGCACTGGCTATGTGGGGTCGGAAATAAGACTTCAGACATACAAAGCACTCCACTGATAAACACCAACTAAAGGAGTGGTACCTTTATAATGGCATCCACATGGAAGTCCCTGCCCAAAATTTACTTGTCCAAAAGTGCTATTATAGTCTACAAAACGTGTCTACAAAAACACTCGAATTTCCAGCATCTTAATTCTTAATTTTAATCATTCACTCTTCTACCGTGTAGGTGCCTACCATTACACATCTACAATGATACATGATGCATGTCGTGAAAAAAATATGACAGACTTATTAGGCGTGTCATTTTCTAAGCTCATTTACGATGCAAGTCTGACTTGATCTTCATCCGGTGAAATTCTCAGCAGAATGGTAAATGTTGTACTAAACTATGTGGATACAGAGAAGCGCATCAACTATCTTGCTTTATAACGTTTACCTTGATTGGAATCTATTTAAAAAATTAATAGCCTCCAAGTCGCACCGTATGTACACTGCTCGATTGCCACCAGACACTACCATATAATCAGAAAATAATTAGCTCTCAACTATTCACAGTTTATGATTTGCGTCACTCACGCACACTTTATTAGATTAATCAGTATGGCAGCGGTTTCTTGTCAATGTATTTTATTAGGACATGAATAGACCATGTTCGCATAAGTGTAATTATCTACAATTGCGGTTAGATTTTGATATGCGCCTGTAACCATATTGACTACCAACTTAAGAAATTCTTATGTAAATTCACTCTAGATCTTGAATATCTAAACATTTACATAGATCACTATGATTACATTCGCGAAGGATTTGCATAAAATATTTCGTTTGAAATACCTTATAGAATTCAGTTAGGTGAGGAGGAAAAACTGGATATTGCAAAAATAAACGCAGTGGTATCGTTTAGCGTGCTAATTTGAAGGAGTCGGCGGAGTGTTGCGCTGCGATGGCATCTTCACGGCTTACAATAGTAAACAAATGTGTCGCGGGCCGCAATTACAGGGCCGGTGCGCGGGCGCGGGCGCCGGGCGCCGCGGCTCCGTCACGCCGCGCGACGGCGAATCGCGCGCACATCACGCTTCGCTCCGGACTTATGCTAATGGCCACCGCGCCGCGTAAATTGGAGTGAGCTTGCTGCAAAACAAAATGGGTCCGCCTCTTTATCTTATTACTGCACCGACTTACCCCGGCGCCATATCTTCGGAAATGAGTTCTATGCTGGTGACCGATGGCATATTTTCATGCGTTGAAGACGTGAGGAGTCCCGGTCCGACGGTAAGCCCGCAGATCGGCAAAGTGAAATTCGAATACAAAAACTAACGCGGGAACGAACGTGAAACCGATTAAAAGGCCACATCACGATTTTGTATGCACTTTGCACTCATTTTATCCCGCGTGGAAGGCACCGGCTACTCCACCGATACATTGATTTTCTGTGTTTTGTATAGATTAGTCAAAGGCGCCTTGTAATTAAGGTGCTTTCGTTCTGTGATTATTCTTTAAGTTTCTTTCCTTTTGTTTTACCGAGTACAATCACATTGTTTTCAAAGTCTTTTGTTAAAAGAATGGTAGAGGCAACGGTATACATCGTTACTGCCGATTTACAGACACAAAGAAATAAAATTCAGCTATGTTACCGATGTTTGTGCGATCCAATTTCAAAAATGTTATAAACACTAAACAGTGTAACGAATGCAGTGTTTTTTATAACCACACAGAATCCATCAAGTGGAAGTGAAATAGCGTGATGATTGAATATTCATCCGTGGATCAACAATAATAGATCCCATCAGTGGCCGGTATGTGGCATCACATTTAATATAATAAGAGTTCAATACGTCTCACCGTGAAATGTGTCGATACAAAAACTTAACTAACTATAACTGCTAACGTGTGAATCGTATTAAAAAGCTGTTTAGTCATTCGGCTTCATAAATGGGTGGCATTCGATTTGTCGTGATTAAATTTCGTCCATTAGGACACCGTTATACCGATCAGTCAATGTATTCGGATAATGTGTCTAATAATCCGACAAATAGAATTTGAACTGCGATATCACTCGTCCGCTGTTATCTGATAATAATTTAATGTTGTTTAGTGTATCAGCCGGTAGCAATGCACGGTTCGGCCAACCAATGTACTTAATTAAATAATGTGCCGCCAAATGACGAGAACATTTTCAACGAACCTATATCTACTTTATTATTTGGTCTACGTGTGTATTCCACTGCTAGACCATGTCTGCCGTATGAGGTTAGAGTTTTAGACTAACTAAATGCCACTGGAATAGATTCCACAAGGAGACGACGAAGACAGCCTAAACGGCGATGGCGTGATAGCTTGGGGAAAACTGACCTAAAATGTGAGAAAATAAGAAAATGTTCAAATCAAACTATGTAATGTAGGTGTACAACACCTACACCATGGTATAGTGGGTGATCTGGCTGCAATTGTAAATTTCCTGACGGAAAGTTCACAAATAGAACTTTGCCCGACCCGGGAATCGAACCCGAGATCTCGCGGTGAGAGGCGCATACGCTAACCACTAGACCATCGAGGCATCTACTTAAAATGTGATCGTTAAAAAGGAAATAGATTAAGTTTCTTGACCTTTGAAATTAATGCAATAAAGCAGAACAAGAACAAAACAAACGTAGCAAAACGTCACACGGTCCCGTTAACTTAAACTAAGTAATTTACCCGATTGTCTTGCAAAACGGAGTCAGTCAATAAACAATCGCTCATATTGAATGGCCGGATATGTCCGTCTTCAAATTAGCAGGAAACAAGAGAAAACCTTTAAAAGCAACGTTTATTATATTTAAAACGTTTTGAAGAAAGGGTGCTGCTAATGAGCTTAACTTGTTCGTCGGAAAAGCTTTCGCAATTTTTATGACGGCAGCTAATGTTTTCCCGTATGTAAATACTAACCCAAATACCTATGAAAATTGCTCAGTTGCAGCATACGATCTTTCTACCTGATGACAACTGACAACAGATTACTGTTCCTCTCAAATAATAAATTATGCCGCTGCACTGCAAAGAAAGAAAATCAAGATATTCTGCTTTACTGTGCATTTGATGACTCACTTTACCATCAAATTGCCACACAAATGAGTGTAATTTTCGTGAATTATTATGTAAATCTCTGCTTACTATCTCGAGTTCGGCGCTCTCATCGCAAATAAGAATTTTTAATCTCAAAATCAAATCGAGTTATCATCTCAACTGATCAAGTCATAAAATCATAACGATTGAATTTGCACATTTGGATAAATTCCCGGTACCTAAACGACTACCTTCCAAATTTATGAAGCGAATTTTCGCCACTCGCGGAATCACCGCACACAAGAAATAAAAGTCGACAGAGAATCCTATTTCAAAACGCATTTCACATACAAATACCTAATTTCGGAGTAAAGTACGCACATTATACAGGCGGGTTCGCATTTAAATTATTCCAGCGGATCGTTTATAGGCCATAACCGAATTTGGGAATTAGCTATAAAACAACATTTGATACGGGCGGGCGCGGGCGGTTTGCAATTTGAATGTTTCGCCCGTTTCAGAACTCATTGGCTTGCGAGGCGCGTGCAGCGCGTTATCTATCCTCGCCCGCGTCGGCTTCAGCCCCTGCCGAGCCTACCACCATACTATTGCCAAGTGCTAAGGTTTACATGCCTGGTGCCAACATCCGATAATATCTGTCATTCAAAGCCAACTTTTTGAATATAGAATATTAACAATTTTTCACACGAGTAGTCACCGATCTAAATTAAAAGTTATACCTTTCATAGTTCCCAGTATCGATTTCAAATAGCCACGAATTATATATAAATATAATTAACCGTCGTGACTATAGAAGAATTCTCTGTAAACGAGTCTAGAATGGTTTAAAGGAAGCTATTCCATGCAGCAATTTAAATTCCATTACAATGAATATAAAAAGCCAATTTGAACTCTATATCCTTGTAGTCCTCCGGCGTCGGTACTGATAATTTCTTTAAAACTATTAAGCTGCCTAGATATAGTAAAGTTAATTTTATGGACTGGCATCTTTTTAAAAACAGCATGCTTTTAAATCACACACACATGAATGAGATGAATTGAATCGTGTAATGTGGCTAGTCCATATGTATCATGTAATGTAAGAAACTATGGTATGTGGAGCTTAGTATTCTCACAGCAGATTATAGTACCTATCTGTATATTCATATCAGTATTGAATTACATCTGCGCGTTTATAAGACAGTTACATACGATTTGTATCATTTACGATTGACTAAACAATTACGTACAAGTACCAAGTTGTTGGGTTAGAAGTGGGGCTTGTCACGTCAAAGAGTCGTCGTTAAGTACACGCCAATGGGCCCGGAGCCGTGTGAATAGCGAACCCCGGCATTAAGCAGAGCGAGCAATTTTACAAATAAAACAATAATGATAGTGGCTGTAATGATGTTTCCTCTAATTTTATCTGTGTGTAGTCGTGACTCGACTTCGTCTAAGCTTTTCATATAATTTAAATAGAAAATTCTCTCTTCTTTCATTTGTTTTGAAAAGCGTGTTTAGGAACCGACACTATTCAAATAAAGCGTTGATAATAGCACAACGGTATCAGCACAAAACGCAAAGTATGTGGTTAACAGAGCTTTTATTATTTCTTTGCGCAGTAATGGTATCTATTCAAACAGGTTTGCATGCATCACTGGTGTAATCAAATGAAGGTCTACCACTAGAATTGTTATGCGTTTAGTTAAAAATTGCAGTTATTTTGCTTGACGCCCGGGGCCGTGCCAGTCGGACGCGCCGTCCGATCGACTGTCCGTCAGTCAGTTCTGCTCATTGCACATTGCATAATTGTGTTCCTGCAATAGTCTTACTCTAAGTATTTGGAAAATTGGAACATTATCAATGTACTGTACCTTTTCTTTGAATGCTTTTTGTACGCGTGTTAAACTAGAAAGACTTGTACAACATGCTTACATGCCATACTTGATATGCACGTATGCAAATTCTGATGTATTTACGAAAGTTTGCTCAGGAGACGCATAAAAAGTATTCAAGCTATATATGTCGCTTAAGTTTCTTTTTCAACGGATAATTGATTCTTTAATTCCTAGATCTTAAGGTGGAATAGCAATTATGTACAGTTACGATTGTAATGACTGTTGGAATTACAATCATACCTGTAAAATCTAATTATCATTACTTTGTATACATTTTAGAATGGCAACATGATAACTATACCACCGTTACTGTAGAAACTTGAGTACATTTAATGCAAAAGTAACTGCGAAATGGATCATACTGCTGTAGTCCACATCTTCAGTACTGTAGCTGCATTATTTACTACAATATGAATAGGTACCTTTTTTTTAGGTAAGTGGAGTACAACCGCTTTGACATCAACACTCAACAAAAGCAGAATGTAGATGCGTCGCTGCAGTTGAGAACTACGGTGTTATGCCTCATATGGCAGTCATTTCAGGGCCTGATCACACTCTCAAACCGGTACGCAGTAATGCAAGCACTGCTATTTGGCGGCAGTTAAAGGTGAAACGGTGGTGCTGCCGCCCTCGAGCTCGTCCACAAGTGCTCTACCACCAGTATAACCCAAATGAATAATAACCACGTTGTGCGAAGTTTGATTGACGCGAATATGCCATGAATCAAGCAAAATTAGCAGCTGGCGTACCACTCGGTTAGCCGCAGGCTTCACAATTAAGTATAGCTTATAAAATTGTATACCTACTAATAATTTTCGTTGTCTTTGATTTCAAATTTCGATAAAAGATATCGTAACCAAAAATACAGGCGTATGTTTTCAGTATGATGATTAAAGGGCGCTTTCACGGTTGAAAATTTGAATCTTGCGTTGTTAAGAAATAATCTTTTTTCAACAGTCGGGCAGAAGGAAAAAAAAGAAATAAGATTTAAAACCCGATTTGATATTTTCCATATAAATTATGAATTCAAAGATCAAGTTTTCCCAAGAAGTACTATGGATTTACCCAAGAGCAATCATTCCCAAGAATACCATAATTTACTAGTATTACAGATGACGAAAATAATGAACTCACACGCTTTTCGAATAATAAACCATGGATAGACTGTGAATAGAATACTAGATTTAATTTGTATGCTGTATGTGTGCCTATCTATATATTGATGTATGCTCTCATATAAACCATATATTTTATTACAATAAAGCGTAGGTATGCCTTTGGATACCTCTCGTGCTCATTTAATAGAGCTACTTCTATAGAAATAATCAATGACTATGTTCAACAAAGCGTTTCAAGTAAGTAAAGACCATATTATAAGAAGCTTAAGATGTGATATTGCTCGATAAGCTGTAGAGCTTTTCAAGTAGAGTCAGTATTTAATGCATAATAATAGGAGCAACCCTCTCCCTCCCTTAACTTTAAGATAAGAGACTGATCTGTGATTTCTTTCCCCGTCAGCTCATTGTCAAAAGTTGGAGTATACCCGCTAAGTAAACATTATATCTTATTAAAGCAAGGGTTGGAGGTTAGACAAATGTTTCAGAGCGCCTAAATACTTGCTTGTTTATTTTTAAAAGTCACAACGTTATACTGTAAATGAAAACACATACTCGTAATTGTAAGTGTAGACCGGAACGTTACCCATTTTGTCATTTAAGCCTGTCAAAGTCCTTACTTACTCCTTACATGAATAAGCTATTAGATATGCCGAGATGTTGAGTTTCTGAGACTTGTAGTAAAGATAAGAAATGTCTGCAAAACCTTGGAATATAATAATATATTATAGAACTTTCTTTATAATGTTAAGAAATATACTTAAAAAGCACAATATTGCAATTCTTTCAAATTACCAACGCTTTTCGCGGATATCATGAAGATTTCCTCATACCTAAGCGTTTTCAATTTTCCATTGAAAACCTTCCCAAGATAATTGAAGATAGTGCAAGATCAGTCGTAGACAATTGGTCTGTAATATTGTCGAATATCATAGTAAATGATCTAACTTTAAAATACTGTTATCCGTTAGGTCAAATGCCAGGTACTTCGTGGAAAATCTGATATCTTAATACTGATCCGAATCTAATTCTGAAAATGATTATATCCGTTAATTGAGTATATATATATTACCACTGTAACCAATCAAAAAATGTTTAATTGAATTTTGCTTTTAAATTTTGACGTGACGACAGTAGAAAAATATTATTAAGTGCCGTGAGTACCAATAGCGTTTTTTTTACTCATTCAAATTACAACACCGCCCATAAACTACTTACATACGTATTTTATAGTATTCGTTGGCTACCGGCAGCTATTTAATTTCGCTGATGTTATCGCGCTTATTCTAGTTTTAATATTGTTTGTCTATGGCGCGGTAGTCGGAGGAACTCATTACAGAAGTCGTTTGTAAAACACAGGTCCGCACTCAACGCTCTCACGGTGTTCGTGCACCCCTAATACTGAAACAAGTAGGGTTTTGTACTAAATGTGCTGTGGTTCTGTTTGTATATTTTGTGGTTTATTATAAAATATTGGGATTCATCAAAGAAGTAATTTGTGTAATATAAGGTGAGGATTTTAGCCATTTCAAACACATTCTGTGGTAAAGATGAAGTGTGCGAAATGTAGGTAGGTATTACATAGTAACATCGAGTACCGAGAAATACGTAAATTACTTGCTGTTGCCCGCTGATCCACTCGCGTGGCATGTCGGTCCTCACCTAGCGGAATAAAAATTACAAGTAGCTTACCACTTATTCTTGGACATACCGAATATGCCGGAATATTTCGTAAGAGTTCGATAACTAACACTGTGACCCGAGTTTTTTGTTAGACTATACTTTGTTTTAAATTGGGAATTGTAATCTGCTTTATTGCTGTATCTATATAAATTGGTTATTGATCGTGTCTCGCGAATGCATGATAACCAATGGTGTTGGTTTAGTAAGTTTATTGTCTATATAATATATATATATTTTAAATTTGTTAATTAAAATATTATCAATGAAATTAAGTAACAGGCAGGAATGTGTTTTCAACTTCTTATTCTTTATTTTTATAGCATTTAGCTTTGCTTAGCAAATTATACTAATAAACAGTTCAAAAGATATGGAACCTGCGATCTTCTGCACACCGGGCAGTCACTTTACCAACCAGCTACGGTCGCCTCTTGCCAGGACCCTATATTCTTAGTATAGGTATATGTTTTATTATGTAAAAAATATTGCGGTTTTTTTATAAACTACATTAATTTAACAATTTGAAGTACAGTTCCGCTAATGAATTCTCAGTTTACCTACTTATCGCGGTGAAGATCCCCAAAAATAAATCAACAAGAAAATAAATTAATTTCGGGAACACGCGATGAAACAAACGATTTCGTTTTGAAATTGCTTTCTTGATAATTCTCTGCAAGAGCGTTTTTGTGGTTTTTATGTCAGTAACAATTATTTGATTCGTTATCAATTATTGTCAAGATGATTATCATTAAATTGGATAAGAACCAAAATTAGTTGAAGAAATATTCGATACCTAGTAGTTGTGTTTGTATAGGTTTATATTGTACACCTCGTAAAAACATTTGTAATCACGTACTTACTGATTAATTTCATTAGATTAGATTCTACTTTGTTTAATAGATTTTTTGCTGTTTTTACGTGACGTAAATTGCCACACTATCCACGGGTTCTTATTTGTATTGAGAAACTTATCAAATGGTATCAGATGGGCTTTTACCACATTTGCCCACATGCACAATTTAAGTCTGTGAAATTATTCTGGACATAATTTGACCGACATAGCCGGTGGGTACAGAAATGCATCTACAATTTTCTTTTAACTTCTTGTTAGTTATTCTCTTACTTAAAAATTTGATTCCTAGTTTCGTGGATTCTGTTTTGCTTTATTCTTACATATTATTCGATTGATTTGTCGATAAGATCACCCTAATATTAACAAACACGAAGATTTATTCTATAGTATAATATGACGTAATAACAGGGGGCAATATTTCGCGCCCCGCTGGGATAAGTGAAGGCATCGCGCACCGGAAGTGGGTACGTCCGGCGCCATGCATCGCTTCCTCTCGCCGACTGTCACAGCATCCGTTTCCGCACCATCATGTCTGTTACTCATGGAGATGGAGGCCCGCCCTAGCAAACATTATTTTTCTCGTAACTGAGCTTTGATCTCGATTTATTTGGTTGTCAATTTCAGGAAAAGGTCACGTGCCTCTTATGGCTGTAGGCTCGATTGGGTTCATGCGAACGTTATGTCAGCATATCATTATGAGTGAGCAACTTTAGCTGAATATCAAATAAGTATCTGTTTGACTAGAACATCACACTACATACATACGTACGATCTTGATAATAACTTTTAAACTTTTAAACAATTCAAATTTGGCTAAGTTATCAAAAGTTAATAAAATATAACTAAATCCTTTATTTAGATTTCGTTTTCTGATCAAGTCCTTTTTAACTACCAATGTCACATGAAATATTTTACAAATTGGTTATTTTGTTAATTTTATTTTTTTAAGTAAGTTAAATTTACACAGTTTGATGGTTTTTCTCGCCAAACACAGTTGTTTATAGGCGAGATGCGCTCTTTAAGTATTAAAATAAACTACCTATCTTTTTAAATTTAAACATTAACAATATTTTATATTTCACATAATATATAAAGTAATAACTAACATACTAATAACTAATAGATAAATTAAAGTAAGCTAGTTAGGCTTTCTGGTCGTCAAGCAACAACTCTTTAAGACCCTTCTTTAGTTTACCCATACTAACTTTAGAGTTAGCTCTTAACATGTCTGTGCTATTGAATACTTTTGGTACAAGGAACTTGGTTGTCCGTTCCCCATAGTAATTCTAATTATGAAACAGAGTAATTATGTAATCAATTTTAATCAAAATAAGTGGCATAAACAAATACTCTACTTACTAATACTATTTGGTATAAATGATTGCGATAAGGATCTCTGCAGGCAGTAAATAAAAAATTAGAATACTTTAAATTGGCAATGCGGTAAAATTGTGATTACCGAAATACCGATAGAAAAACGTGATAACGACGGTAAAACTAGTTGATACATTAAACGCGTTAGTGAAATGACAGCCGCGAAGATTATATAATTTGATGCAGCTGATAAGCATCGAGAGAGCCTCATCTCGCCCTGGGGTGTCCGCCGAACATGTGGACAATCTTTCACGCTCATGTGTGCACACCCTTTTATTGGACAGAGGGTAGTCAGGAGAAACTTGTGGACATTACTGTTGTTATAAATCTATGAGCTGTATTGTAATTAAAAAAGTAATGCATACATTTTTTGTCTCAAAAGAGCTCTGAAATCAAGAATTTTCAATGAGATCAAAAAGCATTGTTGGCTTTGCTGTAATATGGTAGACTTAAATAGTGCTTTCTTTGCTATTGGTTATTAGATGTAGTAGTAAAATAGATAAAATTATATCATCATAGAAGAGACAATACTGCACTCCTCCGGTATGCTCATGCATTTATAAACTCATCTCAGTATCATCTTCAGTAGCTATCACGAAATGCAGTTAGTTACCTTTTATTCGTCGTTACAATATTATATTTTGTATATTGCCCAAACTGAATTTCTCCTAACCAACTTAATACTTCACGGGTGTATTTTGTATAATTAGTAACCATAAAGCGTAGTGTAGATCGTCGTATCAACGTTAGAATCAATGCGTCGTTGATTAGAACCACGATTGGGGTGCGGGGAAGAGACCGTGAAATTGTCTGCTCACTTCTGTAAATATAATTTCGGCGACAAAAGGTCTATAAATGATATACTCAGGGTCGCGGGCCAAGTGCGTGTCGCATTTCTAGTTATACGAATTTTAAAAATTATCTCCCCTGCGTTTGGGGAGTCACAATTTTTGGAATACCAGACGCTCGTGTGTAACTAGGATAATTTATCTGGTTTGTTTGTTTTTACTTATTAACAGTTGTCGTTTGTTTGTGGATACTTTAATTATATTCTGCTTGTTCTGTACAATTGCTCTTGCTGTAAAAAGGGTGTTATTACATCAAAATCGATCGATACGTTGATCGATGCGTCGATGGATTGGTGTAATAGTTTACAGTTTAACTTTTAAACTTACGCGTTGTATGATTAAGTAAAATCTAACGGGAATTAACGCGATCATACGTTATCAGTTTGCTTGCGACCACGCCTAGTGTAATCTGTCTGCCGAAACGTCAACCCTAAAAGGTAAATAATGCATGATCGCGTTTATTCCCGTTAGATTTTACTTAGTTTACAGTTTTTCGTCACTCAAAACAGTAAAATGACGTTGGTTCTTCGGCCTTTCGACCGTCCTCGACGGTTGATCGATGGGTATAATAGCACCTACCCTACCTATGCAGTCAAAATATCGCGTTTAAATATTTTACGATAAAAACCTATTCGGGAAACATTCGGCGATAAATACGGCCGTAGTCTAGTCAGAACATCTCAGTATGATTAATCACATCTGAGACTACATCAAATACATTTATTTTATGAGTAGCTTTATTGAATTAACGCATTAAGTGTGACTAATGGAATCACAGAACAAATAAAATTAAAATGTAAATAGTGGAACAGAGAAATGCTAATAATAAATTTCTCCATTTTAATAACTGTTACTGTGCAAGGGGAGAGGGGCTTCTGGCCTGTTAAGTCAATATAACACTTCCATTACTGCAAATTAAATTCCTCGGGGAGAGATGAAGTTTTTATTCAGACAAAGGCGAAAGACTACTGGCCATTAGTGATGCAACGAATATGAATATTTGGCGACGATCGGTGCTTTTACAAATATTCGATATGGCTATAAATTATATTCCTATTTTTATCAATAGTGGCGATTCCAGTACTTTGCTTCCAGGGCTTTGAAGTAGTTAAATAAAGATATTGGTTATAATAAAGATATTAATTATATCCATATTTATATTCCAAGTAAAATCCCTATGGAACGGAATATTCTTGAAATATTTTTTTTCATTTATATTATTTGAGAGTTAGGTCAGTTCCTGTATTTAATTTTCGGCTTAGGTTGTATTCGCTTCTGCGAGTCAAATGATGTATTCGTAAAAGTGGTATTAGTTACATCACTATTGTCATGCAATGATGCAGCGAGGAGTTGTCGCTACTTTGTGTAGTGTAGGGCACTTCATATTGTTTGATGAGATTTGTCCGATTGATAACAGAGTACCTCTATCTACTTGTATCTATAGAATTAATTTAATTTTGTTTGAGAGATGGTAAAGGTTTTGTGAATTTGTTGTAGCAGCTTTTTTACAACCTTATTATT
Organism: Hypena proboscidalis; assembly: GCA_905147285.1. NCBI lineage: Eukaryota > Metazoa > Arthropoda > Insecta > Lepidoptera > Erebidae > Hypena > Hypena proboscidalis. The sequence continues at coordinate 8,975,005 of LR990130.1, forward strand.
ATTAACTTAGATGATGCAATTATACAGGGATACTTAGGGCCAGTGTCTGAGGTTCCGGTTAGAACGTATCCGACGCATTAAATATAACCTGACCGAATTCAAAACTGACACAAGAAACACTTGAATATTCTTATCTTGCCAATAAGATTAATCTAACATTTGTGAAATTGGGGCTTAATATTGCTATGATCCAGTGAAGCAATGATTAATAATGACTACTTGGAATGTTTAAGGCTACAGTAACTACCTCTTTACTATCAATATTTAAATTTGAATCTTAGCACGACCGGATGGCGGAGTGGCTAGTGTACCTGCCTACGACGCCGAGGTCGTGGGTTCGATTCCCACTTAAGACAAATCTTTGTGTGCATGAACATAGGAGTTTGTCTTAGTCTGGGTGTTTCTATGTATAATATGTATGAATTTACAAAAGAAAAGTATATAATGTATTAGTATCAGTTATTCTAGTACCCATAGTACAAGATCTGCTTAGTTTGGGACTAGATGGCGTTGTGTGTGAGTTGTGAAATAATTATATATTATTATATTAGCACTAATCGGGCCCACTACAAACCAAGCAAATGGTTACAGTGCGAAAAAAAACTCAATTACAGTTTCTAACAAAGACATGTATTGTAATATCATCTACCTATCCTATTACCATAACAAAATTAATACCCTATCTAGTCTACGAGTCGTACTATGTGTCTATTTATGTATGTAGCACATGCAAATCTCATCCCCGTCATAGAGACACAACGAGGCGACAAATAGCCCTAAACAAAAGCGCACTTGCGTTAAAATTTCAATAAGCCGTTTATAAAAGGTTGCAAGTGTGCAGCGCGGGTGTGATGTGTATTAATATTTCACGGAATTAATCATTATAATCCTTCTGGCAAACAAGTCGCCCTCGGGAAGGCGAACAATATAATGAAGTTGTCATTTTTTAGGCTACACGGGGGAGGCTGGAGGAAATCCAAATTGAATCATGCGGCGAGGGAATTGTGCTATTATGTTATTAAACAGGCGAGGGCAGGACCCCGCGCTAGCTATTTTTTGCGTCGAGGGCGTCGCGGAGACAGTTAACAGTTTTCACAATAGAATTATGATATAATTTGACACAACGGCGGTGCACGCTCTCAACTCGCTGCCGGTGCATTCAAGCCTGTCATGGGCAAATAATCGGACACATGCTGCGTTTTTTTAAATCTATTTTTGTTTGCGTCGTTCAAAAACATAAAAAAAAATAGTATAAAATGCTGCTCAGCATTTAACAACCATTACAATGTGAAAAATTATTTTTTCAGACACTAAAAAATAAAGCATTGTGTAATTTGTTTACACTTGCCGAAATCGCCGCCGAAACCGGTAAATTGTAAAATTTATTACACATTCTAAATATGTATGCAGCGACAAAACAATCTCTTTTGCAAAATAATACACTAATACGTACGTACACTCATCTACTTATATCACACTCAAAAGAGCCAAGAGTGAAATGAAAGCTTTTATCCATATGTCAGAGAGAGTACTTACAGCGGCTTATTGTCACCCCCGCTAGAGAATTTGATAAAGCGTGTGCGAATATTAACAAAAGGAATATCTTGTTAAATTGATATTGCAACTACTCTCAAACAAAACTGAACTTTATAACACGCCTGTTCCACGTCAAAAATGATATAATCGGTTGAACAAAACTCAGAAGATACAACGTTTTAATGAAAAGGGCGTGAAATTGTCTCCGTTGGAAAATGTATAATTCAAAAGGGAAGATTAAAATATTATCCATGTTAAGTAAATATTCAAATGAATATTTTCGGTGTTAGACAACAATGGGTGCTCGGAGGGGAAGGTGCGTAATTTGATAGATACCTATCTACAAAACGGTCTCTTCGTTAAGGGACCTCCCTGTTATTATAAATTATAAGCGCGATTTGGGAATAGTATGGAATTAAACGGTTCTTAGAGGAGTGGGCGGGGTTTTTGGAATATTTGGTTTTGGACCTACTGAGAAGAGATTAAGTTCGTGTCAAGTTATATAAAAGAAAAATCAGATTTTTGTGTAAAGTGTGTTGAATATGAATGCGTTTTTGTAACTTAACTATATTTCATCATAAATGGTATACCTAATATCAAACTTCAGTCGATTTATCAAACGCAGTACACATACAAACACACATTACAGACTACCGGTTCGGCAATTGTGCTTTGCTCTTTGTTCTCAAAATTAAATAATATCTAAAAGTATAAGTAAAGGTTACTTCTGCAGTGTCAGTGTATAACAAATCGCAATACATATTGAGGTTATTTACTAAGAATGTACAATTCTACATACTACGCATAAATCCATTTTCAAGATAAATACCAATCTTTTATAAAATACTATTATATTCAACAAGCAATTATTGTATATATATAAATATATATATGCCCGGACGATCTCAAAAACGGCTATAACGGATGTGATGATACTGCCAGAAAAGTAAGATTCTGGGCCAAAAATAAGATATACTCGTACATAGATCAGCATACTCGATTTTCGATTTTATGATCATTTCAAGTTTAAATGGAGATTCTCAGTACATTAAGGTCAAATTCAGTTTTAAATATAGGAAGTGGTTGAAAATTATTACATGAGAATTATATATTTTTTCTGTTGAAATAGTTATTTGCACAATACAGTTTTTAATTTTTTTTTTGTCTTTCTGTATGTCTGTCTGTCTGTATCGGCTAATCTTCCAAATGGCTAGACTATAACACTGTAGGTGCAGGTAACTGACTACGAGACGTGTAACATAGGCTACCTTTTATGGATGTACCTAGCACGCAGACCGCGTGAGAAAGTTAGTTAGTTTGTTTGTTAGTGCTAATCTCAATAACTTCTGATCAGATTTTAATAACTCGTTTTGTGTTTGATAGTCTAACTATGAATAAAAGATTTTTAATATTTAATATTACACTTATCTTCACGGGAGCAAAGCAGTATGGTTTAATGCGGGTCAGAGCGCGGCAGCTACTACTAAATAAATAAATAAATAACGAATGCTACATGGACGAAGTCGCGGTGAAAAACTAGTAAATTAATATTTTCTACAAGGACACATCAAAAATCTACAATCAAAAAATTTATAATGCTCATAAATCATTGCAACTTAATAAAGATAATAAGTATGCAAGAACATCCCCTAAAAAGCAAATACAAATTTTAATACGCAATTTGAAAAAATGTCACTTAATTGATTAAGCGTTGTTGCGAAATAATTGATGTAGCGCGAGAAAGTGAGTGCATTTGGCGACAATGTGTCATATAGATTATACACTTGCACCCCAACCTTGGGCCGCTGTGGGCCCGCCGGGACTGGCCCTGGTCCCGGGGCCCGGGAGCTGCACCTATTGTTATAATAAAATGCCATCTCACTGTGATGGTACACCTGCAGGATATTGTTAGACGTGTTTAATTATGAGTAAGGTTGTTGGTGCGGGAGCGGTGCTGTAAATTATATTTTAGCACTTTAGCATATTTCGCAAAGTAATAAAGATATTTTGGTTGAGATGTTTATGATATTGAGTCACGAATAATTCTTGCACCTGCAAGTACGACACACAATAGAGAATGTGACAAGTGTTTAATTTTTAATAAAAACTCTTACTTTATGTTCTAATTGCTTATACTTCATCACTTCAGATAACTTAGCATTCTAATCTGCATTGGAACATATCACAGCGAGATACTGTCTCCTGCCGGGGTGCACACATCGCGAGGGTGTAACATGTTTATATGTTTATTTTAATACGCGTGTCGTGCGTATAATACGGAATTTATTACGGCCCGACCCCCGCCGGATTAATGCGATACGGAAGATTTGAATTCAGAGCATTAACTTAGATTGGTACGTTCAGCCAAGGGGAGGATGCGACGCCCACCTCGCGGTGCCAAACTCACTGATTAATGACTCATAATCAACTGATGCACTCATATTTCAGCAACAAATACCGCCCTTAAAAGAGATGAGGCTAAAAAAATACGATATTTACTCTCTCTAAGGCTAACTTATAATCTTACGCCACGGTTTTCTGCCACACCAGCGACTACGTACCCGCAGCCTCCGTAGAATGCAGATATTAATGTAAAAATCAATTTTCACGACGCGGTTAACGGCCGCACGGTTTTTCATACATATCCGCAGCCGTTGCAGGCGGTAAATACTGCGTTGTTAGTTCTTAGCCTTAAGTGCCAAAGACACGTTCTCTAACTACACTGTCTAACTGATTCACGTAGGCTTAGCAAATCTTCTAATTATTATGGTTCAATTAAGGTTATGGATGGATGCGGAAGGCGCAGGACCGGGTTTTGTGGCGCAAATTGAGAGAGGCCTATGTCCAGCAGTGGACTACAAAAGGCTAAATGATGATGATGATGATGATGAATTAAGGTTATTGTTTGTGGTTATAATTATGGACATAATAGTAGAATATATACATAAATAGTATAAATAGTATGTATACATTGCATTGCATAGAGAAAGTAACATAAATATAGCTTAATAATTATTATGTGCGCTACTGTATTTTGGAAACACGAGACTTGTTCTAATGTTTTTTTAAAGATATCCCTTACTATGAAATGGTCCATAAAAAAAGTTATGTAAATAATAAGCCCATGGCGAAAGTTACCCATTTCGTTTCATTAGACAATAGACATTGGTTTTTATCACTTCAGATCTTATTTTAAGGATCAGGCGCTACGGATGTACAATGATTTATAGCTACTAATAACGAGAAAAACTAGCTATAATCTATTTTCAATTGTACACAAATCGGTTGAACAGAAAACCATAAAACACCCACACAAAGAATCTTTATGTAAACATAACAAACGTAAAAAACGTTATATCTGTTGGTTTAACTCATTTCTGAAGTCATTCATTGATGCATTGTATTGCTTTGCTTGTATTCAAACTATTATAAGATTTTATTACAGTGTGTGTACAACCCTTTAACATGGACTCCTTAATAACATAATATCAGCTATTGCTTAGCCCTACAATGTATAAATAAAGTTTCAATGGATATTCTTTTAGTTGAATTTTACTGGTGGTAGAGCTCTTGTGAATGAGCTTGAGGGCGGCAACACCACCGTCACACCTTTACCGCCAAATAGTAGTGCTTCCATTACTGTGTTCCGGTTTGGTGGTGAGATCAGGCCCTGAAATTATTGGCACATGAGGCATAACACCGTAGTCCTCAGCTGCAGCGACGCATCTATAATCTGCTTTTGTAGATTGTTGATGTCCATGGGTTGTACTCCACTTACCATCAGGTGGACTACATGTTCCTTCGCTGTGGGCGTAATATAAAAATAAAAAAACATCGATTCTCTCATATTTTAATTTTTGTCGGCGCTGAACACATTTTTTTATTATTGTCCTTGAAGGTCAATTACGTATGTACATGTACTGTATTAAAGAGAGTGCAGACTGTATTAGCAGAAAGACAGACCCTTAGCTGTTTTGTTTTATTAAGCATGGAAAATGAAAAAGTTATCTAGGACGAGCGTGAAAATAATTATGTAGCATTTATTGACAATCAAAGTGGGCTAATCAATCAATTGTATACATGGTACTTTATCCTTTTTAGAAACACATTCCAAAATATATGTGAGTGACAATATTTTGGTCTGATGTTATTTAATGCGATGCTTATCAGACTAGAATGAGAAAACAAAACAATTAAACGGCAGTTGGCGACTTTGTTTTGAACAAACAAATTTAATTAACATTCGTTTATTTCCCCGCTTGATCCAAGAGAGACAAATAGTCTAAGTAAAATTTATGTATCGGAATCAAATTCAATTTCGTCTTTGCATTTTTTACACGATTTTTTAGGACCGTTTTACTTTACCGTGGCAAGAAAAGGCATAGAGAGGATACGCCTAAGCATTATTTAATTTATTACATTTTGGTTGAATAATTTACTTAATTCATTATTTTATATTTCGCTTTTAATAATTGCTTGTAAATCTTGAAAGGAATTTATGAGTTGAATTAATTAAACCCCGGGATACACTCGGAGACTTGAATGGCAATAAGCTTAAGCTACTTTTCATGTTAGATTATTCACTTAAGAATTATTATTTGTTGTTGGTTGGACATAAAACGTAGAAACATACATATTTACTAGAGCAAGTTGTTTGGGGTGATTTTTAATAATAATATTTCTTGATAAACTTATAAACCATTTTAAGATGAAATCATCTTAACGATATTATCTACTAGATTTAAAAAGAAAAAGCGTTTATATAAATTTATTTTTTTGTAAGCTTCTAGACTGATACTACAAAAAATGTAGCGATACCGTTTTTCTTACGAATAGCACAACTGGGTTAGGCCATCTAGTCGTCGTTTGAATAATAGTCGGCCGTTAAAACTACAATTTTGATAAAGTTGAGCTTTTCTTAACAATAACGGTATCACTACGTTTTAATCCGATCGTTAGATTTGGTTAAATTTAAATGCATTTAATACCGATATATTTTATTTTTTTCGATGCATCACCACATGCAGTATATTTCAAATCGGCATGTTATGTAGCACTTCTTATACTAGCTTATTGGCATTTATAGTAAATAATATAGTAAATAATATTAATAGGCCGACTAGTCGGCACGTCTCGAAACAAAATATTAGCTCAGTGAAAGCAATAACAAAATCAAAATCATTGGCTGTAGTTCCACGTGTTCTTACGATCTTGTGAAATTTGTTTTCTTACAGGATTTTTCTAATCTTCTTTAGCATCGTTTATATTGATTATGGCGCTCCTCCTGCCTAATTTATATTCAGCTAGTGTTTTTTCATCACGCCTCGTGCTTAATATCGCAATTTGTACCGTAGTTGGCGTAAGCCGAGGGTCCTGTCACCTTTACTCTCGGACGGGCCGTCTTTCTCTGTTCAATGCCTATTTTATTGCTCGCTTACACATAAACAACTAAAGTTTACGATCGTTTTTACATTAAGAAATCGGTCATGGAGAGTAATAAACTAATTATTAAATGAAGATTGAAGACGGGCGGTATCCGTAAATAAGTTCGATTATGAATCGGCTTCTGAGCCTGATTTATAGTCGTGGTGACGTCCGATGACAAAATTATGTCTCCGTCATAAATGTTCGCCGTATTGGATGGCATCCATGATAATGGGTAGTTTTTTCTCATTGACGTCGCCCATCCGCGCCCGTCGTCGTCTGCGTTGGCTGCGTGCCGTGCTGGCCATGCCTTGCTGTTGCATAACGATACTAACATGCGCGTACCGACGCGACGCAACTTATTTGTGTATTAAAAATGATCTATGCTTATTGATTTACTTTTATACCACCATTCAAAAGCTTGGGTAGCATTTCCTAGGTAAAATCATTGAGGAATAACATTCTGAGTAGACCATAATGCAATTTTAAATACATATGTTTAATAAAAATGATTTCAGTAGATAGTAAGTATTTCATCACCAAAATGCTAATGGATTGCCAAAATTGCCATAAAATCGCAATAAGGCACTTCAAATAAAATTCTAATAGAGTAGAATTTAAGTGTACACATCACGTACATCCACGCGTTATAGAAAGTTGTCGACTTTATTTTATTTATAAGATTCCTCAATCAGATTCGGGGACATCCAAAAACTGTGGCGCCGCAGATCAATTAGTTCCGAGTAATAAACAAAGCAAATACGTTTGTTATGAAAAGAATTCGGCTGCCGGCAAATTTCTTTTGCCACATCAATCAAAATCATACTGATAATGAAATCATCATTTGGGTGGCCATAGAGAAGTTAGTTCTGAGAATTTTGTCTCCGAGTCTTTGAGCAACGTCGCGCGTCGCCCCGCTCCGATGCGACCGATGTCATTATCACATTCCTGATTTATTAATTAGTTGCTGAATCTGCAGCGATAACATTTTTTACTTAGCTGGTCATATGCGATTTAGTTTGGGCTTAGTACGATGACAATGGCACATAATAACGTAGATTAAACATGGCCGGCCGTTTTCAGGAGGTAATTTTTATCACTATGAAACAAAATTCACGTTTTCTAAACAAATTGAAAATTGAGATCATCCAATTTTTTCAGAAAACTAGAAAGTTTATTTTCCTTAAAAACAATTACAAGCCAACAATAAACACGTCCAGAATCTGTGGTTTAGGATAGAAATTGTTATAAAAAAAATGTCCTTGCATTAAAGCATTTTGCTTCGTCCACGTGCATTTAATTACTTCGAAATAAAAAAGGAGGCCATTTAAATTAATTATCGTCTATGAAAAAAATACCATAATAAAAACATTAAAAACGCATTTTTTGTGCCGATAACAAAAGAGTGTTTAGTAACTACTTTTTATTTCATCTTTTATTTTCCTTTATTTTCAATAGCTCATAGGTTGAGGATGAAAATGAAATTACAAATAGTGTTATTTTTTCTTTCTGGAATGGCACTCATGCAAGCAAGTTTGTATAAACATCATAAAATATAATTTGTTTATCAATTGCCAACGCTTTCATATTTAATAGGACTCATTTTAAAGTAACTCTATTAATAAAGAAAGAATACTAATAATACTGTGGGTCCTCCGGTCCGAATTTCAGTCACAGCTGCCAATCACATCGTAACAAAGAGAATACCCGGTAGCTTTTCCACAGGGCAATTTATAGTTTTGTGAAAATACAGGTCTCTTATAGTCCGATGAAACGAATGCACCAACGCGACTAGCAGTTGGAGGACTGCAGGCCAAAAGTACAACACAATGCTACGTTTTGTGACCTCTGTCTTAAATGACAGGTCTGAAATGATTTTATTAGTGATTACGAATGTCATTAAATAATATTAAATAAGTCACAATTATTTTCAGATAACACAAATAATGAAACAAAAGTGAAGGCTCGAAAACATTATGGCATGAGTTACAGTGTCCAATGTAAAAATTATTTAAAAACCTTTACTTGTATGTCTACATGCAAAAGTATTGGCTATCAAGTATTTAGAATGGATAACCGTTGTAAATGTAGCTGTCATGAATTGCAGACCACGACAATATTGCCATTCTTCAAATGGTTAACTAACGGCACAACAAAAAAGAGACCTAAAACTCAAAGTGTACAGTTGTATCACATTGCTGGTACTTTATCACCACCACCTGCACAACCAGGTGAAGAAACTACTATGGCAACCCAATCAGATAATAATGCTACTCCTGACGGCAATCCAGAAAAGGAAGATAAAGAGGGTACTACCAAAAAAGATGAAGAAAAAGCCGAAGAAGAAGCTGGGGACGAAGCCGAGGAAGAAGCAGAAGAAGAAGCTGAAAAAAATGGTGAAGAGAAAGTGGAAGAAGAAGTTAAAGAAGAAATGGAGAAGGAGGAACAGGAAGAAAACGAGGTGACTTCTGAAGGTGAAGGGAAAAATGAGCCAGAAGCTAAAGAAGAAGCTGCGAAAAGCAAGGCAACGGGAGAAAAAGAGGAATCTCCTGAAGGAGAAAATGAGCCTAAAAAAGATGCTGATGGTGCGGCTGAAGCTGAGCCTGAGGCTAAGGAAGAAGGTAAGGAAGAAGAGGAAGGTGAAGCTGAGGAAAAAGCCGAGGCTGAAGAAGAAGCTAAAGCGGAGGAGGAAGCTAACGCTGAATAATGACAAAGACATTGAGGCAAAAAAATAAACAAAGCAAAAAATACATACACATCAACAGCGCCTAGGGATATTTTACAAAGGATTGTGCGGGAATTCGGCTTTTAGATTTAACAAAATTAGTTTTCGTTGCAATTGAACATCTTTTAATTAGTAAATTAATAAAAAAGTTTGCTATATTTATTTATTTTATTTAACACGTGGCAAAGATGTCGGCATCTGTGGAGCTGATGCTACCCAACGTCAGTTGATGAGATAAAACAAACCCATTAAACCTTGATTTCCATTTTTTTGTTAAGGGAGATGTCATTTGATAGTATTCATGAAAAACGTCTGCCTGCGCCACACTTATAATCAGGCTGAAAAATACGCATATGAAGCGCATAACCTAAGGGCCTTTAAAAGATTTTATCTATCGTATGTCCATCCGCACTTACTGTCTACGCCCTCGGTCTAACCCTCAATTTGTAATCCCCACGGTTGCTATTGCAGCTAGAGAATGTAACCGGCTCTACCCGGTTTGTGAGAACTGGATATACCCAGGTATTTCAAGAGTTGAACTAGTTCCGCCGGTTATGTTATTAAAAAAAAATACTTAAACAAAGCTGTACCAAGATTTCATACACAACATTATGATTAATGGGTGAACTATTTTGTTTTATTACGTTTTTGAAGTACATGTCATGTGTAATAATGTTTCAAGAGCAATGTTCCTATATGAGGTCTCAGAATTATTAATTAATTTGTAATTTGGTAATAGAAATTTTATAATTGAGAAAAAATAAATCAGACAACTAGTGCCTAGAACCCGCTTGAATTTTGCATCTCATATCTAATTGATTATTTTTATAGCATTTCACTATGCTTAGCAAATTATACTAAGAAACAGTTGAAAAAGATATGGGGCCGGCACGATTTGAACCTGCGACCTTACTGCACACCGGGCAGCCGCTTTAGCCATCCAGCTACGGTCGCCACTTACCACTCTCATATTCTTTGTAATAATACTCCTTACCAAATTAATTATCTATTATTTACAATTTGCCCCTTAAACTGGTTCTATCCGGTTCCCCCGGTTCTAGTGCCGTACTAGAACCGGTGTTGGAAAAGATGCGATATTTTTTGAAAACCTTAATTAATTTATTCTGACCCTTGAAACATGATCAAAAGTTATATCAAGCTTAATGAGAGAGAGCTTATTTTAGTGTTTTAGATATGATTTGTCATTAAAAATTAAGTCGATAAATAAAAACTTAATAATACTAAAGTTAAACCCATTTTACTTTTATACGCAAAACAGTCAAGTAAGTGTTCTCTCTGCTCTAAGATTTGACTAAAAGAATAACAAAACAATACGAAATATCCTCAATTTACTTATTTTAATTTTTTCTTTAATTCAAAACTATACTTCTGGGTCGGGCCTATTAAATAAATGATAAAATGGTGACCATCACTTTTATAATAATGTTTATTTAAGTTAATAAACATGTTTCATTCTTATTGTAATTCGATTTTTAAAATGTTTTGTTTTTAATTTTCTGCTTAATTGTTTCCCAATTAAGAGTGATTAAAATTTCAGTATTTAATAAACGCTCTTGCTTAGTTAATAATTTTACAGAACATTTCATTAAATACTCATAAAAATGTTATAAGTGTATTTTTAGTAGTAATAATACGATTATTTTAAGGCGTATATAATTATTGAAAAACGTAAAAATGGGAAAAGAGGTTGCGTTGTATTATTTTGTAATATTATGTTATTTCAAAATAATAAATGCAAAGCCCTCCGCTGGTGGTAAGTGTTTCACATGTAACACTAAAGGATTCTTAAGACATTTTCTATCGTTATATAAAAGTTCTTAAAAATATTTAGAGAATCGTTATTTGAATTTATATTTTTAATATTTTCATCACAAGCAATGGCATTAAATCTCATAGCATATAAAGGTTTTATATAAAGTGCTGTTTACTTAAAATGATTCTTCGTTTTTGGGTTGGCAATTTGACACTTTTTTGACATTCAATCTTTGACTTCAGTCTGTACGTTTACGTGTTTCGTTTTACCCCTTAAGCCATCGGTTTAAAAGTTTTTTATATATTATAATTTTATATATTATCTATAATTTTATATATTTTGTATAATATTACACAAGCCTCATTTAGAATCGTCATGTGAGAGTGATTCACCAAATTTATTTTATTATAACGAGACCCAATTTAAAAGTAAAAAATAACATGTGTAAATCGAACACACCTGTCACTTTAATTTGTTCGTGTTATAATAATGTATCCAACGAATAATTGTTACCTACATTAAAGTGTAAATAGTAATAGATAAGTTAAAGTTTAATATTTTTTAATATTTTTAGCTGTGGCGCCTATGCTTAATGAATCCCTTACAAAATTTGGTTTGGATGGTGAGTATTTATTGAAATTGTATTCTTTCAAATAATTTAAACAATCAAACATTAATTTCAGTTAGTATGTTCGAAAAACTGGCAAATTAGTTTTCGCGTACTTTATTTTCACTATTTAACTTATAAACCTCGGTAATAATTAATCATAATATTGTTTGTTTTCCGGTATTCCAGATATTCAAAATTTTAATAACACCCCAATATTACGTTACGGGCATCAGTATATTAAAGATTGCAAAGACTTCAATGCTGCTTATAGGTGCATTATGACTTGTCTTGAAAAAGGTTATCAAGTGGCAAAAGCAGACGAAAAATGTACGTGTGTTTGTTACAAGGATAACGAAAAGGATCATTATATGCCTTACAAGGTCAAAAAGGGTTGGACGGTACCTACTACAACTGTACCAATTTGGGCAACGGTTAAAACTAATAAAAAAACTAAGTTAATGGGCCTCCACGAGGATACAGAAGAACAGGAAAATATAGAAGGATCTGGCAATGGTCACAAATCAAACGAGTCTGGTGAAAAAGAGTCGTCTGAAGAAGTAACTGAATCTGAAGAAGGAATAACGACTGACAATGCTTTAGATAAAAACAACGTGAAGGTTGATAATGAGACAGTCATTGAAGAAAATAAACCTGAAGAGGAAGACCAGTCGGCTGAGGTTGGAGAAACGACAGGAGAAGAAGAAACTTCAACTATTGCAGGAGAAGACGATCATTCTGCTACTGCAAAGGAGGAAGATACTACTACTACTACTTCAGAAGAGGAGCCTACTGCGGAAGAAGAGGAAGAACCGCATGCAGAAGAAGGGGAGGAACATGAGCCCGCTGAGGAAGGAGATGAACATGAGCCCACAGAGGAGGGAGATGAACAAGAACCCGCTGCGGAGGAAGAGCAAGATACGCATGCTGAGGCGGGGCAGGATGATGAACCCGTTGTGGAGGGAGAGGATGAACCACCTGCTGCAGAAGAACATGAGTCTGAAGCTGAATAAATGCCTAGAACTATATAGGGACAAAAATAAAGTATTCAATAAAGTAAATTCTTTGTTATTATTTTCAATTGACGGAGGCACTTCTAATGCCGAATTTTCAAACAAACGCGCTTTACTTGCATCTTTAAGCAAATAATTTTGAGGATTTTACTCCCACCTCCCGCGCAGCCCCCCTTGAACATTACGTAGACGAACAAATAACGATCAAATCCGCATAAATCACCACAGACCTTATCATCTAACAGAGATGGCAAAGTAAAAATACATTGTTTCACATATTAATATAAAAGTATGGTTTTTCTTAATCATGATTGAAAACCGATATACAGGGTGGATGCGACATAGCGACATTTATTGAAACCACAGCTTCTATACATGGCCAGTATGCATTTCCACCGGATAAAAAATTCTCTGGCGAAAAAAAAATCCACGTCTTCCGAACAAATTGCACGATCGCAATGTTCAAATTGTTCGGAGAACGTGATTTTTTTTTTTTCGCCAGAGAATTTTTATCCGGTGGAAATTGATACTTACCATGTATAGAAGCTGTGGTTTCAATAAATGTCGCTATGTCGCATCCACCCCGTTTATTTAATGAAATTTTTTGGTACATACTTAAAAAAAAATATATAAAAAAATAACCAAGCCATAACAGTGTATAATTATAAATATGTATGTTGCACTGTGGACTGGCTCGTTGCTCTGGCAGTATTGTTTTTGTATCGCTCACCTCGTAATTTGGGAATCATTTTTCCGTCAAGTAATTCTCAATAGCAGCACGGTGTTGGCATTTCACACGGTAGATGGCCATAGGCTTGCCCCCCGTACATATCATAACAGGTGAAGTGCGGGTGTTCTACACCTCTTCCATGCCCTTCTGGGTTATATAGGCGTGTGTATATAATGTTATGTTATGTATGATACGAACTGCCTTGTTGATCTAGTGCTTTAGGTTTGGAAAATAGTGTTTCAAAAATGTTATGGTTAGTATTTTTCTTTCTTTTTTATTCGACGTAGCAAACGGGCGTATAGCTTACCTAATGGTAATATATAGCCCATTAATATAGAGATATATAGACGTCAATATTCCACAAAAGCAGATTGCAGATGCGTCGCTTCATCTGAGGACTATGGTGTTACGCCTCATGTGCCAATAATTTCAGGAACTGAGCTCACCACCAAACTGGAACGTAGTAGTGCAAGCACTACTGTTTGGCGGCAAGTTAAAGGTGAGACGGTGGTGCTGCCGCCCTCGAACTCGCACAAGGGAACTTCACCACCATCAATTTATGAAAAAGAAAAAGAAATAAACATCTCGTTGAATATTCAGGAAAAAATTGTTTTATAAAATTCAAAACCCAGACTGAAAACGATCCAGGAAAGGCCTACCCTTTGGAGGATGTTTAAATATTAATATTTTTAAGACTAATAATGCAAATGTAAATATTGTCATGTGTATTGATCAGTCATAAACACTACAAGCATTTTTTTATAAATATGTAATTTAATAACATTGTTTTAGTTACTTTTGAGACAAAACTCACATTTTATTTATTTATTTAATTATTTATTTTGGGAAACAAACAGCTTTTAAAACAATCTATTAAATAACTTATATAAATAACAACGTAAACCAATTGATAGTTTCCGCTTATGTGTATGGCAAAGTTCGAAACTTACATATTAAAATAAATAACATGATCTGAAATCTAAATAATTCACATGGTATAATAATAATTAATATGTAGATTTATGACCCATTTATGACCCACTTTAGTTGTTCAATCGTTTAATTATTGATTAAAAAGATAAAGATAAAGATAAAAATTTGTTTGTTTCTCTTTCACAAAGGTGTTCAGGGTAGTACAATAACAAAATAACTAAAAAATACAGCTTATTCAAAAATCAACATTTCGTAATAAATTAGGTTTTCTGTAATTAGGATAGTAAGAAAATATTTATAGCAAACACGGGCAATTTTTCAGCGGGTAAACCATTAATATCATTCAGTGGTAAATATTTATGAAGTGTTAGTGATAATTATCAATATATTTCAGTAACGACCGCATTAGGGAAATAACGTTCTCGACCTCGTCGAATATTCATGTTGATACCGTCCATCGATATTACAATATGCCTGCTCACGATCGAAACTATCCTCCCCGCTCGGCTCTGCCTGCGTGGTACTTCGATAAAACATAGCCTATGTTTGACGACCGGATGGCGGAGTGGGTAGTGTAGCTGCCTAAGACGCCGAGGTCGCGGGTTCGATTCCCGCTTAAAACAAATCTTTGTGTGCATGAACATGGGGAATTGTCTTAGTCTGGATGTTTCTATGTATAATAAGTATGTATTTACAAAAAATAAGTATATATGTATTAGAATCAGTTATTCTAGTACCCATAGTACAAGCTCTGCTTAGTTTGGGACTAGATGGCGTTGTGTTTAAGTTGTGAGATATTTATTTATTTATATTTATTTATATTTATTTATTTATGTTACACAGTGAAGATGTATCTAATAAAGAAGGCATATTCAAAATCGGTCGAGTAGTTTTTGAGTTAAATCTTTACTAACAAAGGCGATTAAACATTGTTGGACGGATAAGATGGACAAGTACAAAAGAAAAACAATTTTACTATACGTTTTCCCTTATCGACATTTTGATTTTATTACCTACTTATTTATTATTTAAGTTATCCAACTGTATGGGGGCCTAGTGACCTGTAACACAGGTGTTTATATACCTAATTCAGGCACTAGTCTCTTACAAATGTATAATGACTTCCGAATAAGTGGATGAAATAATGTGTACTGATCCATTTGTAAAGAGAAATAAAATAAATTTAGTTATAATGTTAATATAATGCAGGTATATGGCAACCCATCTCCCTGGACTAGCACAATTACTAGCATCAGGTATAAAATTAAAATCGATACATACACGAGCAAATAGATATCAACAAATATCTGTATAGAATATGAATAAAAATAAAAATAAGAATAAGATACACTTATGCCGGTATATCCTAAAATTCATTGGAAGCATTTCGTGTTTCGAAATTTGAATCACTTTGACTCACTAGTGAGTAAAAACGGTTTTCACTCACTGAATTCTGGCAAGCTAACGATCTCGTTGATCGTGCTGGTGTGGTAAAAATAACTATTTTCTTTAATTTAGGTATTTTGTAAGTAAGCTACTTTCCGTAAAGTAACAGCCTACATGAATTTTATAGAATAACTTCTTGCATATGCGTGTGGACAATTAGGTGAGCCATTCAATTAATTTGTTGTTGTTTCTAGTAAGATTTTTTGTACACATTTTTAATGTGATAATATTGAATAATATTTTGTCTAGCCCAGTAAAGCCCAGTCCCTTAGGACTTTAGTAGGAACAATCTGTCAATATTCATATTTCGGATGACGGCGCTTTATCGAAAAGACAAGGAAAAGTAAAACGTGGACGTCACGGTAACATTTAAGGATTTGACAAAATTTTGTTTGTGTTAGTCGATTCTCACGTAAACGTTTTAATTATTATGCTTGCTGAAAATTGTTGCGTGAAAGGTTACATGGTTTTTAACTACAGTATAGAGTAGAAGTTCATGGATTGCACGCACTGGATTTCAGGTAGACTGAAGGTATTTTATTCTTCAATCTTGGTAAAAAGAAAAATATAATATTATTAAAACCGACGTGAGGTGAAGACATTATTATTGAGAATCCGGGTTACTCACGTTACTTTAGCCGGGATATGCCAACTAGTTTCAAATCTAGTAGGCATATCCCGTAGATTCATCAACTGGGCTGTTATTCGCGTGTCGTCATCTCCGCGCGACGTCTAGCACAGTGCTATCCATATCCCGGCTAAAGTAACGTGAGTAACCCGTATTCTCAATAATAAAAAAAATATAACAACAAATTTTGGAGCCAGTTACCTACTACATAAAATCAGTTTAATAAATGTAACTTGCCATATCCATAAAATCCGTATAGTTTGCACAAACTTACATTTTACCAAACATTTTCGCCGGCACAGAGGGGTAAGTAGCAAACTTTTTATGCAATACCCAAGAGGCAATACTCTGGAGTGACGGCTATGACGTATCACTGAGATTTTTTACCAATACAATGTGAACATATTTTTGCTTTTATATCGATATATCAATTTCTTTTATCCGGTTTGACGTTATTTATAAAAAAAAACTTATAGGGACTTTCGTGACAAGGGTATAAGCACTCGTAGAAAAATTGTGTGTAAGTAAAATGGAACGCAACATATTTTGTAACTTCTTATTTGTCTAAGTTATTGATAACATGTAAGATAATACTATACTTCAAAGTGATAGTAAAATAAAAATGTAAATGAATTTGAACAATTTGAAGGGTGCTTAGTTGAGTGATATTGGTTTCCATATCTGAGATAGAACGGTCTGTCGCTTTTCATAGTATCGACTGTTTGTCAACAGGGGTTGAAGTTATAAATCTTGCGATGACCCTCCCTTATGGCAGCTTTGAGAAAGACGTAGTAGGTCAGTTGGGATGGACGCAATAAAACTTGAATTATGGACATTTGCTTTGAGAATTACAGAGTAGCAACCTTTAGTATGGATTTTAACAAAATTATTGAATATCAGCAGGGTAAAAGAGACGCTGTAATAACATTAACAACTCGTAGGTACAAAGAAAATAAGAAATCTCTCCAAAGGTAAACAAAAACACAGTTATTTAGTAAGATAAGTTGGCTAATCCTACACAGCATAGGTACTTAGATTGAAGATTGATTTATTTGTAATAAAACGCTTTTGAGCTTCCTTTTATCTGCCTGCCCACAATCGAGGGCGAAACAAGAGAGGAAGGCAAACAATAAATCCACCTACATAAAAATTGCAACAACTTTGTTCATAATGCCGATGGAGGCATCATCAAAAGTTGGTTCGCTTCGCACCCTCGCGCCCATTCGTGCAGAGATTACCAATAAATCCAATACGGGATAATTGGCCGGCTTAATTCTGTTCTATCTTTCTACTTAGTTCAGTCGTCAGAATGTGCCAGCTCAGGCCCCTTGGGAGAGTCCAGTCGAGAACACAAACATCGTCCGGCTGCCGACCTTAAATAGAACGTAGCGTGCTTACATAGGAGCGAATTTTACTTAACTAAGCTTAACAAAGCAGAATCAACGCCAAATGAAGAAAATGGCACACTTAATGAGGTATTTTTAGTTTTCTGTATTCCTTAATAACTTTATTGCCATCGCATCGTCTCGCAATTTATAACTGAGGAACAGGGAATAAAAAATATTTTCTTGCTGTTTGTCGATGTCAGAAGAATAAACATATTTTACAGGGTGGATCCGACATACCGACACACAGTGTGGCTCATTTATATCGGTCAGTATGGGGAAGTCTGTAATTATAAGACAAGACACATACGAATCTGTTCTTAGAAACTATGACATCGACTAAAAATAAATAAAATATATAATACATAATAATGACATTGATTTAAGTTGAAACCAAAACTACATACCTAAATATAAAAAAAACCTTGTACCTACTCGGCAATCGAAACCGGACGAATAGAAAAAAAATATATTTATTTCTATTTGGATATCGATAAGCAGTAAATATTGCTATGAAATATGGTATCTAAAATGAATACAATGTATTTGCAATCGACGAAATGTTTTTGCACCCAGAGTTTCAGAGTCATGTACTGAATAACGGGTAAGCGACTTCGTCACGATGTCACTTATAACTTATATAATAACCGAACGGTAATATTTATGAATACGGGTTACTTACGTTACTTTAACCGGGATATGCCGACTAGTTTCGAATCTAGTACGTAGATTCATCAACTGGGCTATTATTCGCGTGTCGTCGCCTCCGCGCGACGTCTAGCCCTGAACGTACTAGATTCGAAACTAGTCGGCATATCCCGGCTAAAGTAACGTGAGTAACCCGTCTTCACCTCACGTCGGTTTTAGTAATATTAATATTTCAACTTGTCATGCTACGCGGTATAAATAGATAGATATAAGGTTTTCATATGGCATATTTTGTTTGAGTGACATGTGATGGACAGAGGTGTTGCTTTCCCTGTCGCCTAATGGATGAGAATTATGGAGTCAAGGGGTGGCAACGATTTGATATTCGCATCAGCCGCTGGCCCTCGGGACCGCTGCGACGTGATTCAATAGCGATGTCCTTCCTTCGATAGACGTTTGATATGCATCCGGATAAATCGATCATGGGATTTTTTATGGCTCAACTTATTTAAGGGGTGAAGTTTATTTAGTGTTAACAAAATATTTCACAAAATAAATACTATACAAAGTCAGATGGACTCCTAAAGGTACAACTTGAATAAAGGCTGTTATTCATTTTACTCCCCATGACGAGTTAGAATTAAAACGTCACTCAAAGCGGAAAAATCCCGTTCCGAAAAATTAGCCAGCGAAATTCCAACAAATAATTAATCTGGAATAATCATACAAAACGATGCGAGCGGGATGCTCGGCCATTATTACCATTCATTTCAAATCAGCCGTGCGGAGGGTCGGGGAGGGAGCGAGCTCGACCTGAATAAGCATACATTTTCCAATCAGGACACGTATCATTTAACTCGCTATTAAATTCGACTTCTTCCCTCCGAATTATTATCATGTCAGAAAGGATCCGTATAAGTAAATACACGTATATAATTTGGGAATGAAAACAAACCATTTTATCAAATGAGAAAATCTGTAGGTCTTTTCGCCCCAAATTTTATTGTGTGGTAAGCATTCATCTTTTGAAAAAGAAAACTCTGGCGTTTCGTTATGCTTTGCAGCGAAATACTTTTCATAAACGCCGTCATAACATTCATGCTTAAGACCTTTTACGGTAATTACTCGTTCTGTGCGAGCTCGCGCCCTCGCCGGTGAATTAGAAAATTAAAATTTTGTTAAAGAAGTCTTGCTTGTTTCTTACATCTGTAATTCTATATAATTCGAGTAGATATTTATTTTATGACGTGGAGAGAAGTTTGATTTATTTGCAAGTAAAGAGCTGTCAGGCAAAAGGAATCAATATATATTTGACACATAATATTTTCTAAGGTTTACGCGAATGTTATACATGACTAACACTTCAAATCAAAGTAAGTGAAATATCGCGATAAAATCCGTAAAATTGAAGTGTTAGTCACATTAAAATAGTCCAGATCTATGCGAGGAATTGCCGAGGTAATAATATTTATCACACAACTATGCCAAAATTGCATGTCGTTTTTTTGAGCCAGATATAGAACCATAAAGCGACCACAGCGTCAGAGGAGGACCTAGAGTGTTTTGACTCTGGAAAGTCTATTAACACAATTACCATTCAATAACAATGAATGATATTGTATTAAGAGATGTATAAGGTATTACTGGTTTTCACATATTATAAACAATTCGATTTGTGAACTGAAAATATCTGCATACACAGCTAGTCATTATTATTCGCAGAGATTCAGAGGTCGTTCCTGGATCTTAGACCAGCGAGGCTGTGCTCTCAATTAAGAAAGTATTTGTATAGCCGTTTCTATGTAATTTATATGTTAATACTAAATTTTTAGGCCAAGTATTTGTAAGGGTTTATACTGTCTTCAAAAAGATAATCGTTTTAAAAAGAAATCTGAGAGATTAGGTAATATTTTATGTGTATTGTCTGAGATAATCACTTTTCTAAGGGATAAGATCACGATCCAATAGGTAGATGGACCAAAATGATGAATTTCATACCTCGTTGTAATCACAACTAGATAATGATCTTACAAAGATTTATAGTTCATAATCGCTTAGTTATTTAGAGACGTATTACGATGTTAGTGAATGTTTTAACGAGCGAGTGACAGCACGAGCCGACACCTGACACCGTGACTCGAGTTACCGACCCCTGCTTATTAAATTAATAACTCTGTTCGTCATTATCCGCCTAATTGGAGGGGTGATGGGCTGCTTTAACACATTATCTAAGCGTTTAACGTCACTTTTATGAGCTGTATAATTAATATTTTCTTCGCTTCGCTGCCGTGCACGTAACACATTACGTCATTTTCTATTTGATTGCACTGTTGTTTTAACACAGATAAGACAGAAAATATCAAATTTAAAAAGAAACAGTTATGACGAATTAACAAAATGATAATTGTACGCCGGCAGATTGTTATAACAAAGTATTAATTAACCCTAACGGTACAATTTCCGTTGTTTACAAACATATCATTTTGCTGTCCTGCCGACGCTCAAGGCTAAATTTTACTTAGAAATTTAAGAGATATAATTAAGAATTTTGCAGCGCGCAATAATTTAGGGCTCGTCTAATGAGTGATATCAGGTTTCGGGTAATTAGCGCCGGGGGCTGATTGCTATTTTTGTTATCAAATATAAATGTTTACTAAATGATCGTTGGAATATTTGATTGTGTTTGGAAATGGGCTTAAATATCAAACATTAGAAGCTACTTAGGTAAAACTAGAGGAGTCGGTTAAGTTCTTGTGAATAAAAGTCACGTCAGTTTCAATACAAATAATAAAAGGACTTATTGTTATGATGATAACTTACACAAACCGAAAAAGATGTATTTTTCATTCATACATCAAATTTTTAGGTGTCATTGCCTTACCCATACACATAAGGCCAGTTTCAGTCCGTTAAGTAGAGCCACTTTACAATTAAAGTTCATAAAAAGACAACAATTGTATGAAGTAGTATTGTAAACATGATACGTGATAATACATTAAGTGGCCGAAGACCTTGGCTGGCGGTGTACGTTTCCCTGCCAGTCAGTGTACGTACAGTTGAGGCCCTACAATGCTGAGCGTGATACAAATACACACATAATTTTAATGCCGGGGGTGAAGCATTAAAAGTCAGGGATCAAATGCCTTCAATACTTTATAACGAAGCTATGGAGTCACTTTCGATTTACATTTTTTTCATTGATAAAAATAAGTCAACCTCTAGAGAGGATTTAAAACACAAAATTGTTTTTAGATAAAGTAATTAATTATAAGTTATTAGTTTACCGCCAATACATGTATACATTACTAAAAAAACAAAATAAGTCTGTCTGTCTGATACATTTTGATGACAATTGATTGTCAAATAATTGAAGGTCTGGCAAAGCAGTCTGGTAGTGAAGCAGCGTGCAAAAAATGGTGGGTATTAATTAACTATATTGAATCTTTTGCTTTTCATTTCCAGTAAGTAGATAATTTAGATAATAAATTTAGGTAATTTCATTTTATTTTATTAGGGGAGCTAACAGTTACAACAATACAAATAATTTTGAAAAATAGATCAGCTTATGCTAATTACAAGGTTTCAGAGGCACATGTCTGACGGCCTAAATAGATACTTTTTAACCGACTTAAAAAAAAAGGAGGAGGTCTTGAATGCGATTGTATTTTGTTATGTTTATTCTACGATGTATTTTTTTATTATTTATTACATCATAGGTCTCTAAATGTTTGGCTAATATTAAGGCAAGCTAACGTTCTTGTTTGATATCATGTTTCTGTCTATGCTGGTTTCTGACCGAATTTCTGAATTACTCGATAACAATACTAAAAGAAAAATAAACAACGTAACATAACATCACGCCTTTATTACCCAAAAGGGTGTGGCAGTGATGTTATGATTAGGTCACATGGTATAGAGGGTAAGCCTAGCGCCATGCACCGGGCACAATTCCAACTTCATAAACATACCAAATAACACATTTTCCCAAGCCGGGCATCAAACCCGAGACATCGCGATGAGTTGCCACATACCCTAACCAACGAGGCAGCCAGAAAAAAGTTTTTTTTTCAATTATTATTTTTTGCCTTCCTCTAAATATGAAAGAGAATCTCCTCGCATTCCGTGTGTCGTGTGAATATGTAGGCCCTTATAGACAGGGCAGGGAGCACGCGACGTGCACTCGTCACTGTCCAGCGATGCAACACTTACACAACTTAGTGCAATCTCCGCTCATATTTACTAAATTACCAGTTAGGAATTAACGTGCCCCTTGTAAGACCTAAAACGTCAGCTATTTAGTTATGGATGGCCTGAGATATCAAAATTTGTCGCTGTGTACTTCTAGAAGGCCTTAATAGTTACTACAATTATGATATAGTAAAGATTTAAATCTAAAATCAGATTGATAGATGATTTTAAGAAAATTTAAAAAACACCAGCGTACACACATTATTATGACTTACAAAAAGCGGTACGGAAAATTGATATGATCACTAACCGCTACCGAGATTTACTAAGGAGCTTGCCGCAATTGACTGGCATAATATAAAAGAACTGATCTCCAAATCAAGTTATAAATACTCGAACAATTAGTATTTCCCAAGTAAAAGCTCGCATTCCACCGCTATTATCTATCATCAAATATTCAGGCAAATCCGCTCACATATTACGCATCCGTCAATAGGGTTTGAGCCGTCACCCTTTTAATTTAGACTTGGACGAGGGGTCATTAAACAATAAAGTGTTGATTAAAAGCCCCCATGCTCGCAACTCGATGCGAATAACTGCGCTTCCTGCATGAACCATTATTGTATCACTGATGATTGGCAAGCACTCGCCTCTTGTGACTCTCCTTCAGCTAACTATGCCGAAGGTCAAATCGGCGTTGATTGAGCACGAGTATCCGATTGCAATTTGCGTTGCATATAAATTGAGGCTCAAAGGGTTTTGTTTTGTGTCGTCGTTAGGATTTATAGTAATATAATGATGATGGAGACGTTTTTTTAGATAAGTGTGAAATGAATAGAATGTTTGGAAGGATTTCGAATATATTTTTTAACTTGACGTACCCTACAAAAATAATGGCAAATTAGAAGACAATAGACAATGATCCTGATTACGCATCATACAGTTGATAAAGGTAAAGATTGGTAGCTTAGTTGGTAGAGAGGCGGAACGGTATTTCGAGATCGTAGGTTCAAATAATTTTGGAGTTCAAAAAGATTCTATAAACAATAAAATGGAACCTTTAATTAACTTACCATTCATCGTTTTATTTCCTATTTCATTAAATCCATTGAGCAATCATTTTTATCTTAACCTTAATACTAACTGAAAAGACGTGTAATAAATTAATTGAATACGGGGCTGTAATAGATTAGTTATGTGTATTTCTATATGAAGTGGAGTGCTCGAACGAGACTAGGAGATAATTACTCGCGATAGAGATAATATGGGGAGCAACGAACCGGGGCCTCATTACAGCGGGGATTTCAGTCTCGTTCTTACTATTATCCCTCATATCATTGTTCGCATTCAGACGATGTTAGAATTACTCTAGCTAAGGGACCCGTGTTATTTCAACGCAATGACGCGTTATGCCTTATTATGTGAAACGTATTTCGAATACAGAGATAATCTGGAAAACCATTTATGGAAATTGTATACCAATCGTTAAAAAGAGAACCGTCCTGTTAACAGATTTTAAATCATTGCCGTCAGTGGTCGCCATTGTAACGTCAAGTTAGTTCAAAAGCGGTCGTTCCAGTCGAACAAAATGATCTTCGGCGGAGCGGATTGCGGGTTCCACACCTCGCGGATCAATAGATCTCATTCAAATAATAATAAGGAGTTATAGATCAGGCGTGTGAGGCTGTCAGACGGGCGCGGTTGACGGCCGGGCAGGCTGTGGTCCCCGCACGCTCCCCGGCAGCACTCCTGCATTTGAGTATGGAAATGGATATTTATTTCACGTCTCGGCCGCCCGCCGCAGCCGTCTGCGGTGATCGCCGAAGATGATAACGCTTCGATTTATATATTTCACTCGATGATCGGTAGCTGCTACTATGTTCACCATACAACTGCCAGAATGGATCGCGTTCACTTATACAGGGCGTGTTCGAACAAATATTTTGGTAGCATTAGAAAAAAACTTCTAATTCACTTCATTCAGTTCCTGAAATAAAAATAATAATAGACATTCAAACCTACGAACAAACCTAACAAACGATATCATTTATTTCAGGTATGGAAAACTTACAGCTACATAATTATAATGTACAGTATTGACAGATTAATGAGAGTTAGCCAATTACAAGTTTTCACATATAACAAAAAAAAAACAGTATGACAACCAAGGTGTGCTGTGCACCATAGTAAAATTTGCACCATAGCTAACAAAATTATTTTTATAATTATGTTTTGTTTAGCTAAATAAATGACGGTAAACCCAAATTTTGCTAGGTACCTGTTTTGTCACACTAAATATTATTTTTTATCTTTTTAAGGAGTCTTGTAGTCTGTTCCAGACTCCGAGCTTATGTCTAAATAGACGTCTCTTATAGATAGCTAAAATTCCTATTTGTCATCAATCGTGTAATTGAAACATATATTATATAACATTACAAAACTATAGAATAGAGTAAATATGTAAAACTGATCTCATCTTATCATTTCATCATAACATCACCTTAGATTTGTAATGTTAACTATACACTTGGATATAACAATTGTAATAAAGCAACAAAGTAAATTATTATGCTGTTCCGACATTGTTTAATTCTGAGATGATATTCGGAATGGTCGCCACGCAGAATCTGAAATGTGGCCAGCATTAAAACGACTGTAGCGATCGCGTCTGTCTTCACATTAAGCTTTGCAATGTCACCATAAACCTGGCTTTCTAAACTATAAAACAATATACAACAACCTGTAGTGTACGTACGGTCATATCATACTTAGTACACGATAGTATTCGCACTTTATGTAGGTAAAGATGCACAGCTAGAACGTGTCCACTTGCGCTCCGGAAACAAAAAAAAAATACTTGATTAACTATTGTTTGCTTATGGATAAGATAAAGAAACATTCTGTTTCCGGAAAACCACCATATTTGTAAAGACTAGGTAGTAAAAAAAAATGTTACCAAATAACTGTTGACTACTACTGAGTGACTGCACTATTGTCAAACTTTTAACTTAACTTCAGGGGCACAGTTATTTGGCAACATTTATTTATTGACTTATTTATTTAAGATACATTTATACTTACAAAATTAGATCATCAATGGCTGCTGCACTAAGCTCAGGGCTTGTGTCGCAGGTAACCAAAAAAATATACAAAGTTACAAATAGGTACGTAAGATAGATACAAAATTATTAAAATTCAAATTAAATAAAACATTTCACAAAAGAAAACCAAGTATAAAAATAAAAAAATATATGTACTATAGATAGAATCTAACAAATTGTAAGATTGTCTTGTATGTATGTGTGTGTGTGTGTGTGTGTGTGTGTGTGTGTGTGTGTGTGTGTGTTTGTGTGTGTCTGATTAAATGTCGCATGACTTGATTGTTGAGAGTAAGAAAAGTGAGACTACTGAACTTTTACTACGTTAACATTATACAACAACCTGTATACAAGTGATATTGCATGCAAAATCTAGCGGTTGCCATAAACTCGGCCGTGATTCCTCTCTTATGGCTGAGAAATCGTTGACATAAAAGAAATGTTGCGCTGGACTTTAAATGGCCTGATAATTGATTTACATCTAATATTGGAATTATACTTATAGGCTGTGTACCTTGATGGATTGCTTACAATTAACGAGTCGCTTATAAGACGCGGTACGAATACTTAATTAGATATTGAGATATTTTGTTAATTATCCCAGAAAGATTTCTTTTAAATCTAGTAAGATAACTTGAGATGGAGATACCGCGATTCGAAAATTATGCAGCACAGCATTTATTATAAAAGCAGGCCATTTTAAATTCATAAAGTATTTGGGTCTTACTTTTTCGTATTTGGTAAACTGACAGGTTGGTAATGTTAAGTGAAGGTTTCACAACATTATAACATCAAGTGTACAGTTTGCATACTTATACTTACTAAGCGAATTGGTGAATTTTTCTCTCATCACTCTAGGCTGACCGCTTAACTGAGTCCTTGCCTGCGCGGTACAGGGGCGCGGGGGTTCGACGACAAAGGGGACTGAGACAGGTGCGGGCGGTGATCAAATTTAAACTTATATTAATTAATTAATTAGTTAATTTTAATTTGTCTCGGTCTCCTTTGTCGTCTTATCCCCGCGCTTCTGTACCGGGCAGGCGAGGACTCAGTTAAACGGTCAGCCTATAGCATGTAGGTAAGTTTAGACAAGAATAAGTATAAAAATTAAACGCATTAGAATTCTAAAAAATCGAATAAAACCCCAAAACAAATATGGCTTAATGACTCCCAGCGCGAATGCGAACATTCTTTGGTCAGATCTACTGCATTTATTTGTTTTATTTACTTTTGCATTTATTTTTCGCTGAGGTCTCGAACAGATTTAAAATTTATAACGCGGGCATGTCACGTCCCGGGTTAATTAGGTGTGTGGCGCGGGAGTCGGCATCGAGGGAGCGAGAGAGACACTGTTGCTAGATTAGGATTATTCCCACGTTTTGGGGAAAGAACTGGCCTGTGAATGAAAATAAGATCTTGAAGAAGTGATTGGGGCAAATATATTGACATTATGGCACAGCTAAGTAAATACAGTACGCAGATTACAGTGCAAGAAGCCAATAAAATCGCCAGGTTTCAGGCAGTATTTTAGAATTACTATTTCGATATACTATAAAAGATAATTTGAAATACGGTATTGAAAAAAACAGGGACAAAAACTGTGTCGATGGTTGTTTTAGTCTGAGTAAAAGAGTGGTTTAGCATATGCGAACGAAACGTTACGAAACATAACAGGTGAAATGTGGGTGTTGTACACCTCTGCTACATCTTTTCTGGGTAATATAGGCGTGATGTTTTGTAAAAAACTTGCGTTAATTACATATTAGGGTATAAATACAAATAGAAGGAAAAGTGTGAAAATGGAGCTAGCAACCCTAAAGCGAGCGATGCTCCTTGTGACTATTATTTTCACCATTGCCTTGCATACAGCACACACGTATGCCGCTCCGAATAATTATGGACCTCTCCGCCGCCTTTACACACATTTTGCATACTTACTGCTCAGATAAAAGTATAGTTTATTGAAATGTTTGCAATGCCTTAAATAGACGCCACTAATGAAATGGTACTTAAGAATCTTAGCTTGATTAGAATTCACGCGATCTGTCAGTGTTTTGGAATTTGCTCTTATTAAAAAAACATATCTACTCTTTTTATTCTAGAGACTACAAAGCCACCAAATATTTGAATTAGTACCTGCCTTTAGTAATTAAATTATACTCAATGTTTACTTTGGTAGTTTACGTGTGTTTTATTATAATATCGAGATATTATAATGCCTGTCTGACTAATGCTATAAATAATGCTAATGTGAGTTTTCCCAAAAGCTTTTGGAATGACATTTATTTATTTTGTGTATTTTACATGATTTTAAATGGAGACGAACTGAAACCGAAGCCTGAAAACCACCATTCACGTAACTTTGCTTCTCCACACGTGTTATGGCTACAAAATAAACCATAATTACTATAATATTCATCCAATAGTATTATATTTCTAAAAGACCAATTTTCGAGTTACCTGTCCGATGATCCCTCAGCTCTTGCCAAAATATCCTACCTTTAACTATTTACAAGTAAATAATCAACGTATCAAATCCAAATCGAATTCTGTCATTCTAATCACGATTAGTTATTGAGTCGTCCTCTCAAGATTGTGTCACAACAAAGTTATAAAAAGCCATATCAGTAAAAAATTAGATTACATAAATTAGTCAAAAGCGATGCATCTCTGTATTACGATTAATGAAAATTTAAAAAATATCCCGCTCGGAACTGTTACACATTAAAGCTGATTTAATACAGGCGATAAAGGGCGTACATTATGAAAGGTTAATAAAACACAGCGTCGCGACCAGCGGGCGCATATTTCCAACATTAATTGGAATATGGCGATAAGTGCCCAAGAGGTGGTTCTTCATCATTAAGATAATATGCAAATAACCGAAGAGAAGATGCCATAAATTCTCCACAAGACACTACGGATCAGACTTGATTGATTCGCAGATGATAGCGAGGATAAAATGCGAGTAGGCAATTATTATAGTGGAGCTGGCCGCCTGCTCTATTTATATGTCGTTAAGCTAATCTACGGCTCTGTACTCATGAATCTCGTAAAACACCAATCGAGTATAAACTTAGATTCCAGATTTAGATTTTCATTCACGTTTATCAATTTCCCGATCGCTGGCAAGTCTTGTGCCTCCCACTAATATGGATAAATAATATATTCAAGCATTAGAAGCAATGAGTAAGAGACGTAATGAGTGTATCAGAGCATCGGTCTTGGTCGCTGTGGCCGTACAAATAAACTAATTGACACTGAAACATCTGAGATAACACGGGTTTCTATCTGTGACGTTGAAATTACTTATGTCGACATGTCTGTATTTATTAGTTCCTATCATGTCTCGAGGTAGAGATACTACTTGCTTGACTTTTACAGAATTTTATTGTTTTTTGCGAAGCTCTCATTTTATGCATGGAGATTCTTTTTAAGTGGTTACACACTATCGTATCATCAACTCGCCTTATGTTCGATTTATACACTTATAATGACGACCGGATGGCGGAGTGGCTAGTGTACCTGCCTGCGACGCCGAGGTTGTGGGTTCGATTCCCACTTAAGACAAATCTTTGTGTGCATGAACATGGGGGTTTGTCTTAGTCTGGGTGTTTCTATGTATAATAAGTATGTATTTACAAAAGAAAAGTATATATGTATTAGTATCAGTTATTCTAGTACCCATAGTACAAGCTCTGCTTAGTTTGGGACTAGATGGCGTTGTGTGTGAGTTGTGGAATATTTATTTTATTTTATTATTTTACACTTTCTTAACTTAACACCCATTTCGTACAAGTGCAGATAGGTACTCAATATACTCATAATAACCTAGTTATTAGACGTCTCACTTTGACGTAAACGCGCGTTTTACGTGTATAAGTAGGTAGGCTCAAAGCGTATATACGCGTGTCCGATTGATCGAAACCCTGCTGTATGGAGCGTGTATAAAACAAGACGACTGTAAAGCAAGCCTACAGTCTGAAACCGCCCTTAATCTTTAAGATTAATACTAATATATCAAAACCCTGAAAATGCTAGTGGTATTTCAAGCGGCACGTTTTCCAGTACAATGCGGCAGACTACACGTGTGACCCTTGCGCTGGCGCATATTTACATCTCACTTTACGGCTAACTAGCTGCTCCACGCCTCGACCAATCTATTGTACGGAAATGTCGACCGGAGCACGAAACAATTCCACTTTACCGTAATATCTGCATACAAATGTTTGGGAAGTTCGACTCGGTATGTGATCGCAAATGTTCTAACAATATTTGATTCCACTCGCCGCTAGCCATCTGTTCTGCCTCAAATTATATAAATATTTTATGTGTATCATCGTAGCATATACAAGAAGATCATCAATTATACAAAACGACTCTGTATTTTAGCAACGTTTCAATAATAGTGGAGTACGTAAGTGCGGACATTCCAACGTGGTTTGTCATGTTTGCGCCTGTTTTCAAGTTGCGTGCAGAAGAAAGTTATTCGGATTTATTTGTTAAAGATTTCTAGGTATTACGAAAGTTTTTGACATCAACAAGTAGTGTTTAACACTTGTTGTTTTGTGAAAACTCTCATTTTTATATTTATGGATTTATATTGATGACAAACAAATTAACAATGCGCTGGTACCAAAAAAGGGAGTAACCTACAATAGGGTTGGGACTAAATTGTAGAGACGTATGTGAAGTCAATGTCGTTCCTGCCAAAAACAGACAGACGGCAAATTTTGTCATTGGAAAGCACGTAATGTAAATTCTATTATTACGGCCTTTTATTTTTCAATTACGAACCCCTGAGCCGTCGCCGTCGCCTCGGGGTTAGCTGTGCAAGACCCCGAGTTATTCCATTCTTTTATTTCTCAATGTTTGTTTAGTGTATGATTTATATTTATGTAAAAGTATATAATGTATTTTGTAGTACAGTTATGCATATATTTTCATTTTTATTAGGTAATAAATAAGTGAAATGGCCATATAATAATTAAGTTAGTGGTTATCTTTTGAAAGTTTCTCAATAACACTCTTCTCTAGATAAATTCGTGGCTACATCCGATCAGATCATTTGGTTAAGTTCAAAGAGAATAGCTGAAATATTGGTCACCAAACATAGTTAGAAACAAATAAAGTTCTACCAACCAAATAATGTAAGTTACTTGGGTGACTAAGCCTGTAAAAAAATTGAGTCACTCTATAAAACACGTCTTTTATTGTAACATAACAATATTTTATGGCTATTACGATTCAATGGTTTTCCCGCTGGAAAAACCTTCCTAATGAAACCAAAACAATAGATTTTTATCGCTTATAAAAAAATTTAGACATGTTTCATAATATTCTGGTTTTTCGAAGACACGCAACCTGGCAAAGAAAAAATAGTCAAAATTCTGAACTAGCCTAGTTACAAAAACTTTACGAATCAAAATATCATAATTATCTCCTTTTTATGGTTTTCTCGTACTTATTTTCAGTTCATTTATTTGACTTGTGATTAACTGAGTTTTAAAGTATTTATTGTAAATTATCTCTATCTGCAGGGTAGCAGATGAGAGACCAAAACATAAATTACTT
Source organism: Hypena proboscidalis (assembly GCA_905147285.1). NCBI lineage: Eukaryota > Metazoa > Arthropoda > Insecta > Lepidoptera > Erebidae > Hypena > Hypena proboscidalis. Next base: position 9,006,714 of record LR990130.1, read on the forward strand.
GAACAATTTTAGAGATTTAGTTGGTTTTGATCTCGGATCACCTCTGCGCAGCTCTACCATTTTACTTACCAATCAGCCCGTACCTATAACCTGAATAAAATTTGGTGAGCCCAGTTAACACTATAAATGCTGCCCGATTACAATAGTATCGACCTTCTTTCACACCAGTTCAGCTTATTAATAAAACCACCAAAACAAAGTCAGGCAAACATTCAGTGAACAAAATTTATACCTTAATGCCTCTTCAGCACGTCATAACCTACACAACACTTCAGCTACACTGCTACCCTTATTATAGTGCAAGTATTCGTGTTTCTCACTTCACAATCATAGCTGTAATTATAAATGATGTAAGTCATAACAAGGCGTGTTTTGAATTTGTTCGCGGGCTGTCCATTAAGTCAACACTACGGGGAGCTGGGTCACGCGATGGAAGCCAATGCGCAGGTAAAGAAAATAGTGCCGGTTTGGAACGTGATCGATGGTTATGGGAATATTATTTAAATATGTGCCTAATTAGGGGTTCAAAGGGTGATGCAAAAAGAATAGCTGGTATTGTCCGGTATGGGTTAACGGACAATCTTGTCTGGTATCTCCAATATGTAGATAGATGTAGAGCTGATAATTTAGTGATTAGAGATGTGCTAACTTTACTATAAATTACAAAAATCTAGTATAAGAAGTGCTACATAACTTGAGCCGCTTTAAAATATACTGGTGGTGCAACGAATAATACATAACATAACGGTTTTAAATGGATTTAAATTTAACCGAATCCTATGATCGACTTCACCATCTTGTTGGTCTCATTTGCTGTTGTCGACTAGTCGGTGACAAGTGGGCCATTCGAACGCCGCGGCGCTGACTAATCAGCTAGGCGACTAATATACTTAGCACTTCTGCTCAAACTCTTCTCTCTCTGACGGCCGACTAGACGGCAAAGTGTCTATAAATGAGGGCACTGAAGATCGAATTCGCTATGGCCTTATACTGTGGATGTTCTATACAATCTAAATACTATATACCTGCATATAAATCGGTCAAAAGACCAACGGCATGCGTTTACAGAGATTTTCAAAATAAAATTTAAATATTTCAGGATCAAGACGCTATGTGAAGTTTTCCTACTGTAAATAACCTGTAGTTTGGCATCAAAATAACGACAAATGATAGCAACACGAGTCTATAACTGCGGTACACTCCACGACTCCCTCCGCGCCACTCAACGAACAAATTAAATCATTTCTACTTCGTTTGCGATTGTGCACACGCGATATATTTCGATATCATTGTGAGGACATATCCAATAAACCCAACCTTGCACTTCATAAAGAAACATGAATTGTGGGGCTGATATTATACTTTATGGTGAAATACTAAATTAGACCGCTGCTTTTGTAAATAAGCTCAATAGAGAAAGCGTAACCATCCCATTTAAAACCTACAGACAAATAGCAGTTCTTGCGCCACTGTGTTGATGGAGATCAGAATTTCAAGTACATGCATGATGTATAAAATGAAAAGTTTTCAGATGTAACCCGCGGATGTTCTTAGACAGTATGTAGCCTTACCATCAGGTGTACCACACGCCCATACCCTGCACACGCCCTTTACAAAAAGTTCTTCCTAAGCAGCTACATCGCTGAAATGTCATACGTCTTATTTAGGTGCGATCGTGATCGATCAAATAGTCGTATATTCATGAAAGTTCAGTGTATTTTCGTCAGAGAGCATGTAGTTCATCTGATAGTACCTAAGTAGAAATAACATCTCTAGAATTAAGCTTGCAGTTGGAAGCAAGCGTCAGCGTATTTTTGACTGCAAGCTTTAGACATTTTAATTTGCCATACCATATAACATTTCAACGAAACTGACTCTAAAATTAGTTCTTATAATCGTTGACGTGTATATTTATCTCAAACATAAACATCGAATTTATCGAAACGTTGATAGCGCAAAATAATCGAATTGAGCTCTCTTTGAATGTCAGCTGGGCCTGGTATTGACATCAGTGTAAAGAGTAAAGTACGATGATACACACAGGAATGCTAACCTGTATTAAGAGGGAACTCCCGGTATGGAATTCTCATACAAAATGAGTCTGGTTGTATCTTTTACATTTTTCATCACAATGTTATAATTTTTGCTCAGTCAATTTAAAACATGATTATCTATGTTCCTTCGATTTCAAATTATCTTTAGTCTGTCTATTTTAAAAATTATAGGCATCCAAACATCCGTAGTTTTGAACGGCCTGACAAATGCGACTTTTTTAGTATTATACAACAGATTATTACAAGTTTTCGAAACCAAGGACCCTCGTAAATATACTGTACTTTCTATTTTATCAATAATTATCATCAAAGTACCTCATTTTCATTCATCAAATACCATATTACAAATTAAAGAAAATTACAATATCTATCTCAACTCATTGAAGGGGGGTGAGGCAGCCATTCGTTAGCTACTCGGAAGTGAAGGAGGGGTGCCAGTGAGATACCGAACCAAGCCGAGATATGACATACCATAGTCTACCGACCAGAGAGTATGAAATGAACTGCATTGAACCTTTTTTGACATTCACGACTGCAATAAGTTATAGTCCGAGATCTAGCTGCAGAATCTTTTCGTTCTTTATAAACATAATTGAATTATATTTTTATGTAAATAATCATTTAGGGACTGAGCTGTATACATGGCATATGGGTTAAAAGTACCAAAGTCTAAACGAATAACAGAAATAAAAACAGTTAGTTGAAAACAATGATTGTTTTTTGCATTAATAACTTATTAATAGTTATTTATATATTATTTCAAAAGACAACTGTATACAATTGTACTATTGTGACAAAGTGTAAATGTTAAAACGATTGACTGTTAAAATGTGTAAATGATGAGGCTGATCATAATCTGTTTTTTTTATTTTTATCACGTCCCTAATCACCCCATACTTTCAAGGGCTGTTATAAATTAATAGTCAGCTATATATGCCGAGAGTATTAGTATCTATAGAAACATGTCACATTATCTTTGAAAAGACAACGTTTAATTGTCTTGTTAATTTATCATTGAGTTGGAGTAATAATAATAATCGTTAAATGCTTTCGAACCTAAAACCTTCTACATGCATAATAATAACTATGCAGATACAATATTCATTTAAAATGCATAGCTCTTGGCCTAATTACAGTGTCATTCATTGCAATTCGCTTGTGTCATATCATATGTCACACTTGTATTTTATAATGTTGATTATAATATTTAAATAGTTTCTCTGGACTTAAATATGGGTAAACAATCTTTACATTGTGTATTATAATTATTTACATAGTAATTATATCATTATATCTACGAATACTTAAATTGTAATATCATTATATCGTGCATGTCATTTTTGTTCTTTCAAATGTACAATCAAATACATAACCGTTTCAGCAAATTTTAACAAAAATAAGATAAATATATTTACAGCATATAAACCGCATAGTAATAAAGATTTTTGTCATTTGAGTTTGTGCTGAGGTAAATTATTTACATTTCTGTATTTTTAGTGAACCGCAGAATGAAAAGAAGAGACTTAGCCTATTTGTCAGCTTATACTTCACGAGAGCGAAAAATGAATAAGATTAAACGTAAAATAGAGCTGAAGAAAGTAATAATTATTAGATAAATAACGAATGCCATGTTGCAGAATAATGCAATTCTTTTATCACTGTCTCAAGAAAAACGCAATGTGCTAAATATTAGAGCAATATTATTAAGTATTATTATTATATACCCTAAATAATACAGTATCATTTCTAAACTTTGTTTTATTATTTAAATAAAGAAAACACTCAGAATCAAGAGTTAAACGGTACTATTATATTATAGTACTAATGTTTTGATGCAATTACATACATACTACGTCACTATCGACATACTATGTGGGTGCAGTCGCAGAAGAAACTAGTGATATTATAAATCCCAAAGTAACTTTGAACGTCTGTCGGTCTGTTGTTCCTGCAAAATAAAATCGTTTAATCGATCTTATTGAGTGTTAATGTTTTTTTTTGTTGACAAAGCCCGCTTAATTAAGCGGCCGTGGCGCAATGGATAAGGCATCGGTCTTACGATCGAGAGGTCGTGGGTTCGAATCCTGGCCATTACACCACGGACGTAAAACGTCCTCTTATCACAAGCGAATTAAGCTTAGCTGGTGGGGGTTAACAAGAATACGAGTAATTTGTATTTGCAAATTGCTAGTAAGGTTTTCAAAAAAAAAAAAAAAATCTAAACACGCAAAGTTTTATTGATATCAAATTTGTGTCTATAGCCTCTATTTTCATGCGTGGGCGTCGGGCAAGGCTTGACGCCTTGACGCCTTGACGCGAACTCAAATTGGACGTATTGCGAAAGCGACAATAAATTACCCTTGCTGTAAACCTCATGGCAATTTTTAACTCGACTGTACATCATCATCAAAATCAAACTGAATACGGACGCCAAAATTAAATCATGTTACAGAATAAGGACGCGCTATATCCTTAGGCTCAACTCACATCGACTAGCTAGCTTCATATTTATCTGTAATCTGTGACGTAGACACAGAAGCACTGCGTCGTCGTGTTGCGTCCAGTTTATATGGCCTATTTAGCCCAAGATAGATGTAGACAAATTGTATGGATAAATGCAAATGAACCTGAAAAGCAACAACATAAACAGATCAGCTTTTTAAGTTCATTACATCATGATTTTTTTAAATTGCTAGGCTAATCTTTAATATATTTCCAGCAGGCCCACATAATGAAGATATGTATAAATATAAATATTATTATGTAAAAAAAACCGATGGCGTTAAACGCGACGTGAAATCTTTTATCTCTTTTAGTTGCCTGCCCGCCTGTTAAAACAGCGTCGTAAGTTCTTAGTCTGAATTATGCCTAAAGGTATAGAATATCTATATTTAGCAGATTTTTAGTCGACTAGTTGGTCGACTAGTGCATAATGCAACTGACTGTGGAACAATAAACATCCCTGTTCCACATACAAATCTCGCCATTGTTACCATAGCAACAAAATTTTGTTGAAAATCGACAGACTTATCAAACAACAAATCCTAGGTATTGAACCGTTGAGTAACAACTGAACATCAACATGTATTTTCACTCACACATTTATATATAAGACCGATAGAGACAGCAATACCTTTATATGTGTGCAGAGTCTACCCTTAAATACCATATTCGTGACAATCTTTGACTACCTTTACCCTCTATACTTGATATGATTCACGCTTACCAAGCTATTATGGTTTGTCATGATCCGCTTGTCGTGCTTGTTCGCAATAAACTTATAATAGGTGTTTCAACACTAAAATAATAATGTTATAGCGATACGATTCGTGCGGTTTATCGTCCTCTTGACTTCGGGCCCCTGTGCCGCGAGTGGCTACCCGTATTACACATTACACTACAGATCGTTACAGTGTCACAGAACATGGTCATTTAGATTCTAGGGTTATCAGTATCATATTTTTACAACAAGGAAATGTTTGCAGTGGCCGAATACCTATATTCGGTTTTGCATTATGAACTGAGTTAGTCGGTTTTGATTTGATTTATTTGATGTTAATTAATCGAGGTTAAACACCTTTTTTATAATAAAATATAAATGGAGTCGTAACATAATACTTAAACCAAGTGCTAACCGAGCACTTGGCCTACCTCTCCTGCTTGCTGTAGACTGTAAAAGTGTAGAGGTTCGTAGCGCATGAGTTGCAAGCCTCCGTGGTACACCGAACAGTCCATAGTGCGTACCGCAGTGGGCATTAGGCCCAGGGACCCATCGCGTATCTCGTATAAATCTAAACACAACGAGAACATAAAATTTTATTCGAAACGACCACTTGTTAACGTATGTTATCCGTGTGTCGTGCAATTTCACAACGAGCCGCCGCGCTGGATCACGTACTCTGAAATCCACGTTCAGAACATAAACTATTTACCAACTATTCAATATTCAATACGCGATTGCAAAATACGCCAAATTATTGCATTAGTAGCGAACAGGGATTCCCGATATTGTGGTTCAGCGATCGGTAGTCGGCGCACCGCGATATGCGGCATAAATAATTTAATAATTCGCAATACGGAATTTACCATAAGAAGTGTCGTACCGTTCGTCTGCTTCGTATTCAATATGAGTATTTGATTCTCATACTACTGTCGCACTGGGCAACGCTCGAGCGGTCGCTTTTCATCGAACGAAACGATAGCTTCCGTCCGACGAATAAGGTTTATTTTAATAAAGAAATGGTCGTTTGGCTCGGATCTTTTCAAATTGCATGTGTTGATATGTAGGTGAATAAAGCACGTCTGTACATTTCAATATCGGGAACATCCGTGTTATATGCGTGACCTTGCAAATCACAGCCTGCTTTCCAAACGACTTCACAGAACCGAGCATCGGCGTCTGTATTGCGCGACAATCACAATGTTTATAGAATATTTTATTAGTTCGTTACATGTAGAGTTATTTAAGCAATGATATGTCAACTGCTATGAGAAATAATAACGACCATATTTTTATTCTTGGTGCGTATATTCAATCACAGACTCGAAGAATATTTTATTACCATGGGAATATTTTTAGTATAACAGGAAAATGTGAGCTCACCTTTTTGTCATTGTTATTAATATGTTTGAACTATTTTTTCTAAGAAGTAAGATACTAATCTTCAATTGCATTGTTATTATTATAAAAGTTGCATGCACTTTTGTCACGACCTAAACTCGATTGTCTATATAAATATATACCGTACAGTAGATATAAATAAATCTATGGATAGAGTCTAATAGTAAAGTTATTAAAGTTTCTGTTTTGGAAAACTAAGGAATAACTATTTGAATTAATTAAAACATAAAAGATTGTCCGTGGCATCAAGCAAAAAAATCTGTACTGATATTATACATGCGCTTTTTACAAGTTGTTTAAAAATAAAGTCCGTTATATTTAATTTTGTTCAGAAACCGATGACATAAACGATAGATTTACGCAGGTGGACTGGACAAAATATAGTTTACTTAAAAATTTCTAAAACTCGGCAAACAACTGATTGATATGTGATAGTTAATTGACATTTAAATCAATTGAAATTAAGGACGTTTACATTTATCATCTTCCGTGCCATTTTTGCAGTTTCATTGGGATCGGTTTCTAGTCGAACAGATTTAGCTGAATATCAGTATTTTATGTGGAGCTACTGCCATCAGACCTCAAAAGCCCAGGTACGAGGTAATATGATACTCTTTGTTTGACTAGTTATCAGACTTTGTGGCCTCTGACTACCCGTAACGACGTTCACATCACATTATACCTACTGGTATAAAACCCATTTTCTACCCATGTAAACAGATCAGATCACATAGATTAAGGATCAAACCTAGTGCCAACAATATGCGCATTAACCTGACCTGCTTATACGCAGTCTGAAGTCATATGAGTGGCTACCGTTACCCGCAGATGTTGACGTTCACTAGCTCATTTTTATTCATCAAAGATGACCCAGCTGAACGGGCCGCCAGGTCACCAGCTCCGAGGACAGGTTCCCAAGGTCGTAAACAGAGTCGTGATAATATGGTAACCGCGATTTAGATATATGCTGCTCACTGTCGATAATATCATCCTTTGCATGCCGATAAGAACCATCGGCGTAGTTTAATGTCACGAATTCGGTTGTGACATGTTTGCGACAATGAGAAGGGATCCAGTGACCGCTGCCATGACTCGCAGCCACGGCCAAGTATGTGGAAATTAGAATAACTTTCGCGTTTTCTTAGTGTTTTATATTTGTATGCTCACTTAGCTAAACAGTACACCTCGCGCGTGACTACTGCTTCACCTTTTTTTTAGGTAATATGGTTGCGCCTAGATATTTGACATGAATGTCGTCTGCCAAGAAATTTCTCTATCACCATATTGTAGGTTTATTATTTGCACGTCAATGACTGGACAGTTATCCATTGTTGCCATCAGTGTGACACATTCAAGTTAGCAATATAAATAAAATGTAAGATTTTAGATAGATAAGTTTTAGCCAAGTTTTAGCTGATTACCTATGGACGTGCTGTAAATATGACGTAATACGTCACTTGTCATAGTTGTCACTTTTTGTCACCAAATATGGATCATTGATTCTTTTGAAACAATATTACGTAAACTTCAATTCGACGTTAATCGGAATTTGAAAAGTTATGAACAAAAATATCATCGTTAGGATAAATCTCATCTACGTTAAAAGCTTTAATATAACTTCGTATCTTAATTACTGCAATAAAAGTATACCTCACTAAAAACCTCATAACTTTGTCGCTAGTGAAAAATAGGAGAACAAAAAGTTCATAAAGGATAGGGGCGGGCATGCTTAAACCTCCCTGATAGCGAGCAGTCCAACACAACCTCGCTGCCTCATTGATAGCACAGCCCTTTAATAAATTATACACTTTAATAGATTTTTAACATTTGTTCTTCGTTACTTAAACTAGAGTGTCAAAGATAAAACGAAAAAAATATGTTTTTATGGCTTTACGAATTCATTCCGACTTTCATCTGATTTCTTAGTGCATCTTACTAAAGTACTATGTACTATCGAGTCGTGCTAACCCCTCTAACCCCGAGGAAAAGAATGAATAAAATAATCAGAGTCGCCTGAGCTCTGAGCAATTATGTGGAAATTTCCTGACAAATACACGTTATTGGTGAGGAGTGGGACACGGTAGCCGCGGCAGCGCGACGGCGCGGCGGCGACGCGGCGTGCAAGGCAGCGGCGCGGCGCGGTGCGGGCGCGGGGCCGGCCGTGCTGTCGCCTAATGAGGCCGCTTGCTTCTTTTATTTATGTGACAAATGTAAATTGTTGGGTGAATCTTTCACGAATATTTAGTGCGAGAACGCTCTGATACACGCCCGGCGAATATTCAATTACGCACTTTTTTAATCGCGGATACAAAGTTGCGAATACGTAATAAACACGCTAGAGAATGTGGATTAGTATACCTGAATTTGGACATCTCTAAATATGCGATTCACGGAGATATGGTTCCGTGATTGTGTGATATAATTTGTGAGAATATCGGTAACATGCGAGTGCGGTTACTTACCTAGTAGGATAATAAATTTATCTTTTACGGGCCTCGTACATGTAGATATCTAGACGTGCATAGAGTTTACAAGTTTAGAGCGTGTACACTAAAATTTATGTTTGAAAGATTTGTTCGCCACAAATAAGGTTGTCAGCGTGTGTTATCTAAGGGATCGTTAATTAATTAGAGAAATTGAACGACCGCCGCGGCGCACGGGGACCTATAACTCGCAACCCGGCTCGTATCATAGCTTGGCCCGACTTTATTTATTTTTACCACTCACGTAAGCAAAATTGAATTCGTATAGCTCGTGGACATGTTCATGCAAAGTGCAACACTTATTATGTGCGTTTTGACATTTAAATGTAGTATAATGATGACAAGCTACACTAGCGAGTTGAGGAGAATGTGCGCGTGCATTATGTATATAAGCCGCCATAACTAGCGTCATGGTACATACGACCCTAAAAAACGTGATTTAACTTTGACGCATCTTATATAACTGAATTCATCGTAATGATAAGACTTATCTTATTTATTTTATTATTAATTAAATGGTGATTTATTGTTGAATGCGGTTCAATACGTTGGTATAGAATGATCGTCGACTAGGTGTGACTGTGCATGTCACTATCGGTTGATCAACAACAAGCTAATTGTGTTGTTTTGAACGACGGTGTTTAGTTGTTTACTGTCGTGTGTCGTCACTGTCACCGCATGAAATATCATCCCTTTGCGTCACTACAATTACAAAGCTACGTAGTTATTCAAGTCACCGTTTTGTTTATCTTTATTAGATTGTCATAAATCTAAACTGTTATAAATTGGGTCGTTATGGCTGTCTTACATGACCTTTGGAGATAGCGTGATTGAGAAAGTATTGGATTATCTGTCTAGATGAGGTGACAAAATGGTTTGAACTCACCTTGTAGCAAACTAGCAAGCATATAATTTTCAATAAAACTATCTAACATTATCTTCTTTGATAATATTTATTTTAGATACCATGTTTCATAGTAAGATTTACTGCTAATGTCCTACACAATCGATATCAGCATAAAAATAATGTAGGTTTTATTTTTAATTCAACAGGGTTCGATTCCCGAGCTGAGTACTAGATTTTTCATAAAACTAAGTATGCAGTTTTTTTTTTACTAAAATCGACATCTTGGTTTCTATAAACAGATTTGCGTATGTCCATTCATTAAAGACTTCTTATGATATAAATGAGCCAACCTGGATATTTTTTATACCTTGGCAAAAACGCGGAAACTATTTGAGATATGAATTTGAGATAATCAACGGTAAAAGTCTATTTCATGAAATATTCGCACAGTTTCTTATTTCTACTGGTGCAGCCATGAAATGAAAATTAATGAGGCACGTTTGTACGTTTTCTACAAAAGGCAGGTAAGATGGCAGTGGTTATGTTGGCAGTGTCAAAGCTAGCATTGGATATAGATATCATTATCCAAAATGCTTGTCTAAACTCATCGACTAAAATAACTTTATAGCAGCAGTCAGTATTGTTTCAATTTCATTATATATCTAACGTAATTTCCATTTTGATTGAAAGATCAAATGGGCACTATGACAAAAACATAAACAGCGATGTATGTTCGTTTAGAAGTTTAGCGCAGAGACAACAAAATGGCCCAATAAAATGGCGGAGCATAGACAAAACGCTACAATAACATCAGAACGGGAACGAATCGCCAGTTTACGACATGAGCGCAACGACCGAATGCTCTACAAATGAATAAGCCATCTGTTCTAATAGCAGCAATTAAACATGGTCTCCGAGCAGCCAGGCCCTTGCATTTGGACATAAGAATCGATAAAAACAAGACGAAATGTAATACATGCAAAACGCCTTTATAATAAGCTCCACTACACGCTCCAAGCCTACTCCGACTCAACTTGGGTCATATGAATGTCAAAAATGCTGAATTATCTTACATTGTTATCAAAAGTCGTTGACTCCGGCGTGTCTAAGATAATGTGCTATAAACCTTTTTATAAGCTGTCAAGTTGCTCTATATAGGAGAACTCTTAAGGGACGAAGGCCTGTTTTTTGAGTCCGCGGGCCGCAGACACGCTCAAGTAAACCATTCATATATGGCGAACTGTCATAATTAAACTTAATAATGAGACTGCATCGATAGTTTTTTGCTGATACCGAGAATCATCATAATTTAACGTCAGTTTGATGAGCGCCATCATGTCTCAAATTTAATGATTATTATTATGTACAGATTTCCATACAATGGTTCAAGTATTGAGAGTTACGAGGAAATAGTTAAGGATAAACCGTGAAATGTATGGATATCTTCCGTTCACACATTTTTAAATTGCATTTCAGTTTTAATTAATGATGTTTAAGTAGCACTTGGAATGGTAATTTTTACTCACAAAGTAGATTATTTTTGTAGATCTGCTACCTATTATCGTCGAGAAAATGTTTAATGACTATATACGTTTTATATTGGTATGTCTAATAGCACTGAATTATGATAGGTGATCTATTTGCAAAATTTACTTCAACGCTGATATGATTTTACTTGAAAGTTATGATACCAAACTGACATAGTTTGTACCATGCCTTTTCTGGTTACTGAAAGAGTTTTTCTTTGCAAAATTCTTTATAAATTTTATCTATACACAAATTTTGAAATAATCATGGTAAGTTGTAATTTCATCTACTAGACGGTTCACCCTAGCAAGTTGGAAACTTCATTCATCAGCACGCTTGGCGTTCCACATTCAATTGAGGCTAATGTGGCTATGCTAAAATATACAGCATTACAGACAATACAGTAACATATTCATATAACATAGAAAATCTGTAGTATAGTCCTTTGTATGAAAGCCTACATGCTCGTTTAGAAGCACGCGAGAAATCCAATTCTCTTTATCCGAGATGAGCGTAGCATGTGTACTGTCGTATATTTTTGTAAGTGAACATTCAAAATCACAATGGTGGTTCTGGCGAGTAAGTAAAGTCGGTGTCAGTTGTGGCGTGCGCGGCAGGCCGCGGCAGGCCTGCGCCTCTGCTTGCTGACCCGTAATTGCCAAGTATTTTATTGCACTATCTCAGAAGTTTTATGTCATTCAATCCACGACTCTTAATTGAATAAGCGACATGAAATTTACAACCGTCATACGTTTAACTCGTCCTAGTTAAGAATCTTTGACGTTTTGCGCGCGCTCTCTGTGTGCGTGTATTAACTTCTTCGGGTTCAGCAATCGAAATTCTTGCTTAACGATTGGCGGTATTATTTATTTCAGACTGGGTTAAAACGTTTTTACATCGGGTGAATTTAAAAAAATAATGATTAAGAGTGGTCGAACTACTCAGTCCAGGCTGAGATCTGAGCGTACATAGACTTAGATCTTAGATCAGACTTACTTTGAACAAAACATTGCTTTTGTATTTTTGTTACACGGACAAATTCTAAACTAATTCTAAGTACACTTTATAGACGCAGCCTTAAGGATCAAACCCATAATTGTCATCGATGTTGATTTGATTTGATTTGATGACTTTCCTCCACATGAAGTATTAATGGTTAATAGCAGGTCCAAAAAAATAAAATAAGAAAACTACATACCTGATAGTTAAGCATAAAGTCATTAATTTTCTAGTTGAAATGTGCAGACACTCGGTCTTTGTGTTGGTCTTCAGAACTCTTCAGCCGATCCTATCACATACTGGTAGGAAGTAAGGAAGTCCGTGATCGGCAGCGGGAAATAGTTAATATCAGGCTAACAATTCAGCTTGAACGAAACATTACTTAAGACTAATTTAACTTAAGAGCCTTTTCACGGAAGCATAATATTACAAGAATTCCTGATTAGGACAGAGCCATCATTCAAGATGGGTTTGGTTGTTGCAATATTAGTTAGGTAAGAACTAGTACAAGTTGATCGCCTACTGCGCTAGTACTCAGCTCGTCTTAGTTTGATCGACCGTCGTCGCTCGATTTGGTATCAATTAATTTTTCACAGTAAATTTTCCATCTATTAATGAATAACTTTGCTCTATAATAGGAAGTTACAAAACCGGTTCATACTACATCAACTATGTAAGTAAAAGTTGAGGTCGCTCATAAAATATGACTCGGAGATAAATAGATAGAGAAAACTTTATTTGCACATCAAATTTGTTACAAACATAAAAAGAAATAGGTACTTAAAACTATAACGTACAAAGGGCGGCCTTATCGCTTGACGCGATCTCGTTAGTTAGTTATTAGTTTATTACATTGGATGTTGTAGTCTTTTTAGGTCCTAGTTGTTACTAACTTTTATACGGGAGCTGACTTCTCTTTACCAAGGAGTAACAGCCTCGGTGTTGAACTGTTCAATTAGAACGATCTGCTTCCTTTTTACGATGGATGTTGATCGTGGTTGAATCAGATGCAAATGTAATTTTTACCCGACTGCGTCAGAAGGAGGGTTATGTTTTTCAAGCGTATGTATGTATGTATGTATGTATATATGTATGTATGTATGTATGTATGTATGCATGTATGTATGTATGTATGTATGTATGTATGTATGTATGTCTATTTCTTTGGCACGCCCTACAGCCCAAACGGCTAGACGGATTTTGACAAATGAGATGTCGTTGAATTTGTCGAAACAGTGATAGTGACATAGGCTATATAAATTTTCAAAATGGCGCCGGAAAAAAAAAAAAAAAGGGGACGGAGGTATGGATTTTCTTTTCATCATAGTAATATGGGTATCAAATAAAAGGCCATGAAAAGACCATTTCAAAAATATATACTTCTTATCACATTTATATTACTGATTAAACACAATTTACCAATTTATATATCGGCACGCTCGCGCGCCCGAAGTGGGTGAAAGTTAGTTTGTATGTTCGTTCACGCTAATCTTGGAAACTGCCGGTCGAATTTGAATAATTGTTTTTGCATTTGATAGTTTAACTCACGATTAAGGCTCATTGATCTCAAAAAGATTTGATTTCTACAAATTAATAGATATAAAAAAACATGTCGGTTAAAAGAACTAAAAAGAGTGAAATAAAAAATAATTATTAAAAAAACAAAAAAACCGACTGCTTAAAAAAAAGAACTGAAAAGATAAAAACAAGTATAGCATTATCTACATTAAATTCATTAACAACAAATGAAATATGTCAAACAAAAATTCTTTATGATGTTGCAGGCGGGGACAAACAATACTTTGTTACTACTATATAACTTCGTTTGTCTACGCCTGCAACATCTTATAAAGAATTTAGTTTGACATATTTCATTTGTTGTTAATGAATTTAATGTAGATAATGCTATACTTGTTTTTATCTTTTCAGTTCTTTTTTTGGCATACGAATCTGATTAACTTTTAAACTTACGCGTTGCATGATTAAATAAAATATATAACGGGAATTAACGCGTTCATGCAATGAAATCCGCGAATCCTGACACGGTCAGTGTAGTGTATACTGGACTTTATAATGAAAAAAGTCAACAAGTGAGGGTAGACAGAAAATCATCGCCCTCACGAACGGAGACGACGCGCCGCTAGAACCAGTCTGCTTTCGAAAATGGCCAGTGTAATCTGTTAGCCGAAACGTAAAGTCTAAAAGGTAAATAATTGCATGAACGCGTTAATTCCCGTTATATATTTTATTTATATGAATCTGATTCGGTTACAAGTATTGCATATAATGTATTGCAAGTATCGTTACCATTAACCATTATCTATTTATTTTGTTTTTCTGCCACTAAATTTCGAAACTTAGTTATCAATTTCTTTGAAATGTCAACTCTAAGATGCTAAAAAAATACTCCTTTTGAATAGCAATCAACTGGCAATGACGTCATGGTCAATATTGCACTAAATTGCATGCTTTGGTACATCAAAGCTGCAAAAAATTACCTATATTAAAACAGCGTAACACATCCAGAAAAAAAAAACTGGTATCTCACAGTTTGAAACTATACTAGTATACTTACGTATCTACAATTATATTATATACTTACTTTAGTGTGCCCTTAGAAAGGTCTAATCACACAGTCCACTAGATGCAGTCACCGTAGCCGAAATCGGCTTGGGATATATATTTATACTTACTTATTTTGTAACCGAGTAATATATTAAATCGAAAAAAAAATCACTTAAGGAATCTTAATATGCTAGTAACCTCGATTCAACTAAGTGCATAACTAAGTTAGTATTGACGTTTGACTTTACATAACTTGTCATGATTTATGGGAAGGGTGTCAGTAAACATCGACTTGAAAAATGTCAGCTTCTTATTTATGTGATCTAATGCGGCTATAAATATTGATTTTAATTACACGTCACGAGAAGCCGATGACAGTTGGTTGAACGATGGAAGTTAACGTTCGTGCGTATGTGTAGATATGGATCAAGTATGGAATATATTAATAGCATTGAGCTTTACTATACAATCCTAAGAAACAAGTGAAAGAAATTAAATTTGAAGCGGCACTGAATCCACAAGCAAAACCCTTAACCTCCATCAAGGTGCTCTAGCAAGTGAGTACCAATTCCAACTTCCACTTATTTTTTTTTTATTTTCACCATGTTTCTGAACTATTGGGTGAAGGTGTCTTGCTGAAATGATATAGGAATTAGCAAATTATTTCGATTCATTTTTTTGTGTTGTTTGCAATATTAGTCATATTGATCGAACCTACCAAAAAGATAGATACGATAAATGTCGTATTGTCCGTTACGTGACGAAAGGTGTTTTTGATGATAAATAGAAATTGCTCAAAAACCAGGTGACTATGATAACATTTTAGCATCAAACTGAATAATAATTGCTTACCTTACATTAGGTGACTCCAGCATTTACAAAAGTTTATTAAACTTTAATAATTAAAACGAAGAATACTGTTAGATTGATAAATTACTTGTTACATAACTGATCTCGTATGTTACAAAACGAATAAGTCAACTTGTCAGGAATGGAATAACTGATTTCCCTTAGATCTTATTAGTAAGCTTAGCTTAAATTTTGTTCAAAATAAAATGCGAATTTAGAGTTCAAAAACCATAAAGTTCAAAATATCCAAAGGTTGTTATTATGTCCCAACATCACTGTGTTCCGCAAAATAATAACGTCACTATATGCGTATAACCAGAATCACGAATCTCGTACAGGTAGGTATGACATTTGTGTCCCAGACTGGCTGGCTTCTAATAAAGGGCCACAATGTAAGGGAGCTTCTTGGCCCGGTTCACCCAATTAAAGATGAATCTCCCCGCGGATCATGTGACAACAAGTCCTGATGAAATATAACCAACTTGTCTTCTACAGACCGAGGCAACTTGATACTTGTAGAAAATATGTTAGATTTTCTTTTAACAAGAAAAAGTTTTTTCTTTAAGATATAATCGACACCATTTTTATATCCATTTCCATCAAAAGGTTTTTTTTGTCGACTTATTAGAGTTAAGTACATGCATTAGCAGACATATCAGTAGGCTTATTAAATAAAAAGCCAATATATCAAATGGAAAACATTTATCGATTCAAGTTTTGTCATAGTTTTTCCGTAATTAACTGTCGTTATCTGAAACCAAGTGTTAATTTATTTTACACTGGTATCTTTTTAGGTGGCCAGCAATGTAAGTATTAGGAAACTACGCTTTTTAATGAGGATCAAGATTGTTCAGCCTACATATAAAGATTTGCTAACTTCCAAAATGGGACTGACATACCAACGTAGGCTACATGTACGTTATATATTTCAGTATGAACTATCGTATTTTTATTATAATGAGCATTAAGAGTCGCTCCCGCGTCCCAAAAAGGCTGAATATTTGATGGGTCGTCTCATATTTTACTCTCATCCCGAAGCCGAAAGCAGACATATAAATCAAAGGCATGTTTGCAAAGAAGGCGACCGCTCCGCACGTCTCTGTAATTGCCGCAAAAACACACATTGTGTGATTTTCGAAGACGTTGGCAAATTTCCGAATAATTTTTGAGTCGAAATTCTAGTGATGTTGTCAGTATCGGTAATACCAAATGCGGTAAGTACTCGGGTGTGTAGGTTTCTTTAAATCTACATAATTGGATGTCCCAAAACGCAGATTTTAAATACATACCTGCTTATTTTGAATATGTCGTATTTCCGAGAACGCAGGGATAAAGATGCGGTGGGAGCAACAGGTAGGTTATAGTTTGTTGGACGAGAACTGATTAGCAAAGCCGTGCGCGGATCTCTCAATGGTACGGAGCTCGCTCGCTCTCGGGTGCGTCATAAATTTCCATTGATTGGATTAATCTGATTTGGATGTCAATTTTGTAAGGAAAGTACTGGCTCTTTATAAGAGAGAATACAATCATGAGCCCTCTGAGAGTTCATGTATTCAGATCTCGATGCATAATAACAAATATATTGTAACAGCCAAGAATATACGAGTATCTACGTCGCGTCGCATGCGTATCTAAATTCATGTTTTCTTATTTTCTGCTGATGCAATCGTTAAACAAACAAAGGAGTGTGGAGGCAGCTTTGTGTGCTTGCTTTGATTAGACTTATCGATTATTGCCAGACTGTGTCTTAATCTGGGTCTAGTCTGTATTTAATATATGTATGTATAGTTGAATTCTTGTTACGCTGCAGATCTTTAATACAAATTTAGGAATATTGCTTTGATTTTAAGTCTTCCATCGGTTTCGTATCCAAAATAGAAAAAGACTGTAGATATTATTAGTTAACTATAGATTTATTGTTTGATTATGTGGAAAGCATTGGCATACAAGCAATAAACATTGTAGAGACAGGTTAAAGGTACAGAGCTACTTAATCTATCAAGTTGGTTCACTAAATCTTACCACCCTTGGCGATGTATAACTGTTGTTGAATGTTGATGAGTCGTGTACAGATATTTGAGCTACTCAGTTAAATGAATGCGAGGGAATGCAATACAAAAAGTGGGTATTAAAACAGGAAGGTGGTGAGCAGAGCACCGTTCACCTCCCGTATGCGCACCCGGACACTGCATACTGTGAGCTACCTGTTTGTTTGCTTTAGCTTTTCCAGTTATGACATGTACAGACCACTTTTTATTCCACATATTCATTTGCTAGTATCAAGCCATAATATATTATCGCGCACCATATTTAATTTTAAAAGGCACTCACCCATAATCTGTGCATACCGGCGCGGGCGCACTAACGGCAGCGAATACTTGAGAAATTATGATTGCATTATGCAACGTCAGTTCTAGCTTGTACCGCGGCGGTTCGGCGTAATTCATTGTAAAATTTATCGGCATCAGCTGCGTGCCCTCAGTCACAAACGAGCATATTTCCCACGTCAATTTTGATTGCGATATCATAGTGAACGATGACATTTGAGTATGTACTAATTTAACCCCACAAGAGCGGCCGCGGGCCGTGCGCTATCTACAGGTAGATACAGGGATGCTAGGCAGTAATGCGAATTTCTCCTTATGTTTGTACGCAGGAAAGTCTATTTTTCAAGCGTACCCGTCGAGAAGGTAATCACGCAATGCTGGCCTCTTAGCGCTGAGTAAACAAATCTTCGACATTGTATCTGTTCGCCTTAACTCTCTTTATTCAAAGGAACATTGTCAAGAGAAATGTACGATTATTGTAGTGTTTTCTTATGGATTGCGTTACGAAAATATATAACTCGTGGGCTACACTAAGGAGAGTTTCGCTATCTTTGATTTCATGTTGTTTATCAATTCGAACAGGCCAATAGACATATTTGCTCGCGCGCCTAATCTATGTCTGCGCTCTTTACAAGATCCACGATTACCGCCAAGTTAATAATAAAACCTTATAAGGCTCAGTCTAAGTGGGAATTGTAAGGTTTGTACTACAAGGAATTGCTAGGAGTACCTAGCCTAGGTAAGTATATGGGTTTACTAGCTATTAATATTAGAGAAATATGCTAGACGAGTTTCCATAAAGAATGGAGCCCAGGCCCTCGAGAACCGTAGTTCTTACAATCAGCCGCTAACATCTTTTGCTGACGACGGCCATAAATTTGAACAATCATATAGTCGGTCATCTTTCTTTGTTATCATATTAAAGGGACGGCATTCCATCGGCGTAATTATGCAAAAAGCTGGACCGTGGCCGCGGCGGCCGGCCTTTGACAACCGCATCATTATACTTGACATAAACAAAGATTTATGCGATTGATTTGTTCATAAATATGAATAATCTTCATCTAAATATGTTTTTTGTTTAACAGTCGCGGGAGGCTACCATTTGGTCTAATTCGTTGGTAGAAAAAGAATAAGATACTCAAGTAATCTTCGAAAAGCACTTTTTAAATATAATTTATGTAATAATCAATACCATAAGCAAGCAAAGCAGGGAGTCTTCGGTCCCCCGAAGGAGAGTAAACGAATTCGTAATTCGCTGAACAGTGGTTAAATTAGCTGGCGATGCGGGCGTCTTTATAGTCTTTAAATTGGCAAAAAATCGAGACAAGCTTCGACTGACACCGATCGCGGAGGCATCAGCGAAACAGGTGTTATCATAAACATACATTTTGCGATAAAAACAAAATAATTTTCATGAGTGGCCGGTAGGCGCGAACTGGCCGTTCGTGTCGCCGACACAATGGCGATTTCATAGTTTTTTTTGTTCGTCGTCGGCGTAAAAGCCGACGATATTAAATTTAGTAAGCGGAGAGGTGTCCGAAATCTCACGCAGACGTGCGATCCGCCACACATATTTCCATCTGCACAAAAAGCGGAACTATAGCCATAAATATGTCCAAATAAACATTAGTCGTCGTCCGACTGAAAAAGGTTGCGCAGGGTTCCGTTGGCTTCGCAATTAAATAGTTACATTTAAACAAACATCGTAATTACTTATTACTTTATCCTTAGCATAAAAAGCACATTAGAAGGCAGGCAGCAAGATACCTTTAACATAAACTTGCATTGACTATAAATATAGATATGTATTGCTTTGACAATAACTTGACTTATTGTACCATAGGAAATTAAATTTATATAAAACTAATGTCGAATCGCGGGTAAAGTATTATTTCTGGGGCCTTGAACTATCTCCACACCATTTTTTATTAAGATCGGTGCTGTAGCTTCTAATTTTTTTGGGTACAAACAAACAAAAACTCTTTCGTCTTTATAATATCAGTTGTATTAGTAAAAGTGTATGTTAGTAGTTAAAAAGTAATAAGTATAGATTACATTATTATGCTTTTAATACTTTGCCTGTATGTATCAAGAGTAGAAATTGAAAAGGTGCGAAATCAAAACGGTAATAAGGATGAGTGCATTGTGTTGAGCCGCAAGATCGCGCGGTGCGGCGCGGGCGGCGTGTGCGCGGTGTCGACGGCGCGGTGCGCGGGCGCAGCGGTGACAGCCGCGCCGCGCACACGATAATATGTGTACATATGTAACATTAAACTGCACAAATAAACGAGACTTTCACACTACATGGGTTCAAGAACAAGTTTTTCCATAACACAAAAGACGACACTGAATAGTTATAGCTGCTTCTCGGCCTCGCCGCATAATCCAATAAAACAATCCGCGGAATGTACCGTCAGAACAATATGTGTCATTGCCTATTACGACCGTCGAC
Organism: Hypena proboscidalis; assembly: GCA_905147285.1. NCBI lineage: Eukaryota > Metazoa > Arthropoda > Insecta > Lepidoptera > Erebidae > Hypena > Hypena proboscidalis. The sequence continues at coordinate 9,027,441 of LR990130.1, forward strand.
ATGCTCTCAGCTGGGGACCGAATAATGTTTATGTGCAAACGTAATTTTTATACCATGTAATATTAAAAACTGCTATAGCATTCAATTAAAATTAATTTCATTAGGTTTCTAAAAAATACGTCTCGTTGTCCAATATTAATTTATTGTCACCTTTGATGTTGCATTACAACAACCTTCTGTTTTAAATTGCTGTAAGGTTTAATTATTATTTTTAGAAAAAAAGTAAGACATTTTTATTAACAGAGCTCTACATCAAAATAGATATTATATTTGATATTTTTTTACTGTCTGTACAAATGAAATTGGCGACTGAATCTCAAAATATATGAATTTGATTCAATGGAAAGGCAAGCGGCTTCTTTCTGTAATTCCAAGGGCTACCACCGGGGCATTCGGACACGACATTTTTTATTATTTTTAATATTATATATGGCCGCATATTCTCGACTTGACCAAAATATTCCTTCATATTTTTGCGTGTGGAATAACATATTTCTACATTATTAATATTAATAATGCGACGCAAAAGTCGTGACAATGTTGGATGCAGAATAATTTGAGGTGTGCCCTTTACCTGAGTCGTTTATATTACGTTGATATAAGTGAAAATACGCAGTAAGTAACTACTTGTTGAGAATTATTTATATGAAATTCGTATGGTATAACTTCTGCGTAACTGTTATTCAAATGAGCTCAGTTTCACATTTGAGTAAATTTCCAAGTTCAGGCAAATGTATGGTAAGGTAGCACACTGAATTCCAGTCTACAATTACAATATTTACGTATTAATAGGAAAACATATAAGGTATGCTACGGAAGATATAATTGTTATATTGTGTTCGGTCCATCGTTTAATAGAAATATCATTGTAGACCTAGCTAGATATATTTATTTAGGTAATTTGAACCTGATGGCAGTTAGTCTCCACGGAAAAGTTCTTTATATTTGGAATTACTTGAAAAATTTACCTTAGAGCAGTACATACCTTAGAGTCGCGCAAAAGCCCTGAATCATCTATTATGCACCGTGACTCATGTAGCGAGGCGGCTCGTAGCGACACCTTTGCTGCCTTTACTAATATTGTCTATACACACTCATTGTTAATAAAAGCCCTACCAGCGAGAATTGGTACACAGAATCGCACGGAAGCCCTGAATCATCCATTATGTACCGTAACACATGTAGCGAGGCGGCTTGTAGCAACACCTTTGCTGTCTTTACCAAAATTGACTATACACACTTATTGTTAGTAAAAGCTATATTAGCAAGCAGTGGTGCACAGAATCGCACGAAAGCCCTAAATCGTCCATTATGCACCGTAAAATATGAAGCGAGACGGCTCGTAGAGATGCTTTTGCTGATTTTACCACAATCGTCTATACACACTCATTGCTAATAAAAGCTCTACAAGCAAGCAGTGGTGCTCAGAATCGCACGAAAGCCCTGAATCATCCATTATGCACCGTAACACATGTAGCGAGGCGGCTCGTAGCGACACCTTTGCTGACTTTACCATAATTGTCTATACACACCTACTTATTGTTCACAATGCGATAATAATAAACTATAATAAATACAATTTAACATTGTGTTCATTCCTTTCGAACGTGTTTTCGAGAAGTATTGTTTTCTGCTAACGTTTTCTTTTAATATGCTTCACTTTTTGGTACGATGACCTTCAGTACTGTACCTACATACATCGAACAAAGAGACCAAAAATTAATTACTGAGTCAATGCATTTTCTAAGCCTAAAATGATTAGGTTTTAGATTTTTTTATGAAAATGACATTTATAGCCTTTGACTTCAGATACGCATACCAGCAGCCCAGCGTTAACCTTCTCACCTACTAAAAAAATAACACTTTTTATTTTTGTTTGTTATTGGCTTATCCTGTCAATAAGGTTTATTTAACACCTCTGAAACTGGGCCCAAGTATCATAATGAGTAGGTAGGTACACTCATTCATAAATGCTCTATTATCTCACCAAACATACATAATATTTAAGAATTATAGACAAGCAAGTAAGTATGTAAGTAACAATCGGAAAACTGCATGCCTTTTAACTTTCATGAATCTATGACATAACTTGTTCTTATATATGCCAGCTTTGAACTTAGTAATGCCTGCTAACATAAGTTATTGTCTCAATGACAACAAGTTTAAAACCAATCACAAAACATCCCTTTAGCTAGGTATATTGACTATATTTTACACCATAAGAATATGTGGTACATACACACCTACCTAAATAAAATATTGTTACTAATGTCATGTACTTTATTATAACATTAACCATAATATTTTAAACCGACTAGAAACACGTCAACGAATTAGAAATACTTACTTGGTTCTCTGCGTCTAAGTTGTGGCGTGATTTGTCTCCATTATTTTCTCTTTTATTTTCATTCACACGCTCCGTCGAAGTTCGTCCTTTCCTTTTGTCAAACATAAGTTTCTATTGTAAGAACTGTCATTGTTGTGCTACCACCTCCACGGACATGGAATACGTTTTTAGAATGCTCTTCTTTTGGTGCAAGGGTACTAAATAAGTTAGAGACGAGTTGGAGCTGTATTTTAAGATCTATTTATGTATTACTTAAGTATTCATATCTCTCAGATGAACTTAATAGGGTAAAATGAAGAAATTGAAGTCCTCAAACTGTTATGAAATGCTATTAAGATACATTTGTGTGTCGGTCTAATTAACTATGCACGGGTAAGAAAAGAAGTTTTCATTGTAATGTCACACCAACATAAAATATAGGCATCTCGATGTAATTCACACCTGAAGACGCAGTGTCCAACGATAAAACATGTCAAATACGCTTCCATTCAGAAGATCATGTTTGTCCAGCAAAATGCCTAAAAAGCCTTACAAGTAAAATACAAGATGTTGACTGAAAAAAAAAAGACAATTAACGAGATCAATTAACAATTTCTGCGTCGAGGCATTTTCACGGTTGTTCCTTGAATAAAGACGAGCCTCCTCAGAAACATCCCCCCGCGCTCGAGGAGATTCCGCCGGCCTGGTGGATTCGAGTGAGATGACTGGTTAATTGCCTTGTACGCAGTGCACGTACCGCCGCTGACATGTCACAAGACGTCTGCCACCGGCAGCGGCGATCCCTCAACGAATTCCAATCGGGAAGAGCGAAAAAGACACGAGCCGAGCATGCGCGGATAAAAAGTGGCTGCGCCGGAGCAGCGCCGCGGGAGGCACCGCGCCGCCGGCCGAGCCCCGCGCCCTGCGAGCCGATGTGCAACTGAATCACGCGATTAAATCGTCCACTACTATGCTGCGCATCCCTCCAGCTTTTATTAATCTTACCACCAGTCATTCATGTTTAGCAAAGTCCTTTTTATATTGATCCCACCGCGGATCGGCAGCAATGCACAGATCGTTCACATCTGGTCGCGTCTAACTATAGAACACAACATTGTAACCTTAAATAAGTACCAATTTGCAAACAAAAGCAAGTGTAACTGTTCGCATACGTCATCTATTAAAGTAGGCAGGCATGTATTTGATGCCAAATGTCCTAGTTCCCAGTATTGTTTCGGTCGATTTAAAGAATTGGCGGCGAAAGGCCGGCCGGTAGGCGCGCGCCGCGACTCACAAAAACAAAGCCGTCTGGTCCGCGGGCGCGTATCTACCGCGATGAGAGACATTCGCAGGTTTGCGATTGAGCACCGCAAGTCATGCCGCCGTTCGCCACGTCACGAGTACTACTGCCACTTAGTGACGCATGCCTACCTTGCACTACATTTTCCTAGAAGGATAAACTGAATGCAACTGCAACGTATCCCGTTGGGCCAATAAAACGCATATGTAGGTATCGTTTAGTTAGTCATGAAGCTATTTACATATAAGTTTGAGAAATGAAGTAAAGCAGCGAGTGCGTGTACGCGGGAGCAGACCGCACCAGCATAGCAATGGGCTGTGCTGGCGGTGCAGACGCCAGCGTCATACGAATGATGCGATACAACGGATCGACCCGATTATTTCTGTCCATTTCACGACTGTTTAATAGCAATGTTAAACTCGGCGAAAGCAAACATACACGCCCTGTTTATCGAATATTTTACGATTCACTGGATTCATTTTAAAATGCAAAGCTTTGTGGAAGCGGCTGAAAGATTGTTTGATTCGGGCGCATGTTGCTAGTTTTACTATTTCTGATATTTATATTACAGTTAGTCATTTACCATTCTGATTTACCTGCATGTATGTTTATTCAGACTCAGGTGTTTATAATACACGAATACTTTATTGCAAATAAGATTTACTGATCAAGAAATAATTTGGCGCTGAAACATTTGGATGAGGTCTGCTTATTTAGTTCTTTCGTTACCCTCCCAATAACATCTTCGGGAACGTAGTTTTTAATACCGACTTCAGAGAATTCTAATAACATTCGTAATCAACATATTCTAGACTTTATATACTGTGAACGTATATGTATGTTATCTATTTGTGAAGCAGCAGTATGCAGACTGATTGATCTGCATATTGAATTAGTGAAGATATGAGCTGTTAATATGTGCTGTTCATTGAAGTTCTGCTTTCCATCTGTATTTAATTACACAGGAATAAATGAGTCATTGAATATACTCCGTTAGTGGTAAGATATTATGTAATAATGTAGTTATACTGCTTTAGATACCTGTAATTATATATGTGTAGGGATACCTCATCTGCATAAAGTAAATGTAAATGACAAAGGTAAGGGATCATGACCCTTATAAAATTAACCCGGTCCCATGGCTGACAAAAAGGATTTAAATTATGAGATGGACTATTTAAGTATTACATAGCTGGCATTTGAAAAGAATATGCTGTTATGCCACTGCTAACTGAATATTTTTACAGTGACAAGAAAATTGAGTAATGTAGATTAATTGCATTGCGAATTTTATAATTTTGATATCCGGTAAACTCATTTCACAATACAAACCGTCACTAGTGGGAAAATCTCCAATCACCTACTTTACTAAAAGTAAAAGAGGTAGTTACAAGTTATAGCAGTTATACACACAGAAATCGAATTATTTCCATAAATATAACCTATTTTATTAAAATTATGAAATACTCACGTAATGTTGGTCTATTTAGTTGACCGCGATTTCGCACGCTCTTGAAGAACAATAAAAGTATAGGTGAAACCGCGGTCGGCTTATTATTAATGTTACAAACTCAAGTCAGTTAAAAATAAATATAACCTATTTTACCTTAGATATTGAGACAGTCCATCAAGTTTGTTCGTTTCAAACATGCTACGCACTCTTTTCGATGTAATATTTTGTCCATAAACAGCAAAGTTGTTTAGTTTAGACCCATTTTACAGCATTTTTATTGAAGTCTCATTTCCACAGCTCTCGGCGCTCAAATGCACTCCACAATCTATTCGGAACATTTCAGAATAATTTCATTAGCATAAAACTTCGTTACCAATAAATAACTGCTACTTATTACTAAATAAAAACGCCACATAAAATAACACCAAACTCATGTCGTACGTGTAAATGAGCCAAGCGTAAAACATTATCTCTTTGGCGATTAATTTTAAGGTCTATGACCATAATATAATATAACATGAGTAACAAACTGTGTATAGAAAAATATATAAGTTAGATGTTATCGAAATTCGTCACCTGAACGGAAGCGAAACGGTGCCTCGAACACAAAAACCACATTAGTACCCCACTTATAATTATATTGTTATTTATGCACGTTGATCTATCAAAGTTTACAAACAAGGGTATATCTTTAGTATCGCATTTGTTGGAAAACAAATAAGCTATGACAGTAACACTTCTACCATTTGTATATTTTATTCCAATTTTTTTTTTAAATCGTGGCTAATTTTCAGATTAGCCAGCTGGCGTTGATTTTCCCATGAATATGGGATAGAGGAACTGCTGTTTTTACCGCCCAGTATTTATTTATTTACGTTTTTAGGATAAATTAAGGCCTTGTCTGTGGGGATTATAAAAAAAATATTTTATTAGAAGTTACATAAAATGAATTTATAGTTTTTAAAACTAACGTGTCACTATTTGATAGGCATACAATTTATAATTTTAATAATAATCTGTTTTTGTGCTAAACAGAGTTTATCTTGTTATCATGATTGACTTGTAGGTATCTTCCTCGAGATTATCAGTGTCGTCATGTTTAGATCCAGACTTTGTATTGCTACAGAAAAACCGAGTGTTAGTAGAAAACAATGCAAATAACAGTAGAGTAGTAGTAGACCATAACAGTCCGCAACAAAAAAAGCTTCTAGTTAACTTAAAAGATGGCGAGTAAGTTATATTTTAACTAGTAATACTTTAATTTTAAGAATTATTAACCAAAGAATCATCGAGTAAACCTTTTCCTGAAGAAATACATAGAAGTAACGCATACTTCGACTCTAGTAACTCAAGTTAAAAGTAAATGCATCTAATTACCCAGACTAAACAAAGAGAGTATTATCAGTACTTACACGGAACAGTTGACACCGGCTACTTAGTAACCTAAGGTTACTCCTGTACAAACTTCTAAGGTTTCTGTCTACCCTCCAGTAGGCACATAGCAGTTACATAATATACATGCATATAGATGAAAAGCCCTTGACTTGTAAAGTATCTAAACTAGTTTTCGAGCATGCAAATATTTTTGGAGTTGCGTAATCAAATAGTAAAAAACACAAGTGTTACCTTTTGAACTTTAGAACCTTTTCTCATCCAACAGACAGCCAAGGTTATTAAATACTTACTAGTGTTTTGCTACACTTTAGGACTAGCATTTTCACGTACCTAGGAGTATATACTTAGGAGAGAAGATGAGAGCCTTGAAAAGCTGATTGTTAAAGATAAACGAGCTAGAAGAAGATCCCTTACAAGATGGAGTGACCAAGTGAGAGGATCACCAACTAAATGTTCTTTAGCTATTATTGCACTACACTACAGTTATCGTCCACCAAGTTGTACTTCTACTGATCTGCAAAATTCAAGTAAATAGTAGATCACTTTCATGTCAAAATCAGACTTCAACACTTTTGACGCTGAACAAAAATATTGTGAAATATGTTTTTAAACTTTCGCGATTTGAGAACATTTTTCAAAATTTAGAAAACGGGTCTAAATCGCGTAATTATTATAAAGGTAAATAAATACGCGTAAATCGTCTGATACCTGAGCCGACTGTCGGCTCGTGACCAAGAATGATGCAAGTCATTCGAAACGTCGAGCATAGGTATTTATTTTTACCTTTATAATAATTACGCGATTAAGACCCGTTGTCTAATTTTTGGAAAATGTTGTGAAATCCAGGAACATTTACTACACTACGCATAGAACCCTCACTCTGCGTAGTCCGACACGTACTTGCCCTATTTTTTCCTTCATTAGACTACGAATGTAGCAGCACATACCACCCACCGAGCTTAGTATAAAGCTTAGTTGTAATACAGTTCATCAGTACTAATATGGACTAAGTAGCAGTATAAGGACTTCAGATTATTAATTGCATTCTTAATTGAAGATATGTGGTCCTCGCTCGGGTGATGTCGGTAACAGGACTTTTTACTTGTTTTCTAATAAGTGTACATACTTGTTACCTTATTTCTGTTATATCAAGTTTTCCCACAATTTGTATTTCATATTTTATCTTTATACAAACAAACACTAGGACAGTGTTAGTTTGTATAAAGATAAAATATGAATATTTTTGTGATTCATAACCATTAGCCGAAAAGTGAAGTGACACAGCTGATACCCAAGTGACCTGTATAATAATGAACATAAATTCATTGTATTCATAATGACATATAATTATCATCGCGCGTAGATTATGGGCGCGCTGATTAAATTATACGAATAATTTACGTGCGCGCCGGAAATCCTAACAATTGTCTGTCGCTCGTTTAATAATGCCGCTTTTGTTATTTTTTCCTGATATTATTAAAAAATATGCAAATCGATCGCGCTGGCAGGATGTTCATTTTAGTAATAATGTCGATATTTGCATGTAAATGACAACTGTATCCGCGGATGTTACAATTACAAATTGTAATGTGCACCGTCATAGATGTAAACAAAGTGCATATCGCATTATAATACATATTGCTTTTGAATCATTTCCGTCACATTACAAAATTATCATCCGTTTTATAGACTTTACCCACGTAAAACTAGCGAAATAATGAACGTAAACGTCTGCATATGAAGATTAATAGTTTTTATTACTGGCACAAGGCTTAGCAAATGATTAAAATACTATTAAAGTTAATTATATTAGCTGCTTATAAACTTCATGTTATTTCAATTTACATAATTTAAACGTTCGTGCAATCATAAACCCGCAACATTGAAGCAGTATATGGTGCTGTAAAGTTGGTTCCGCTACCAGCCAATAGATGGCGCGAGTGGTATCATAACAAAACGAATACCGAATGTTTAGGCTGCACATGTTTTCAGTATTCGCGCTTCAATAATTTATTCTGTAAGATGTTTGTTTGTGTGATTGACGTAATGTAGACTGAAAAGTTTTTATAAAGTGTTAGTTATGGCAATTTTTTTGCAAGTCTTAATAATGACTACAGAAAAGTTGTCAGATAATTTGATGGATTTAGTTTTCAGATTGTTGTGGTGAAGAGTGTTCTGTAGTGGCAGCATTAGTGCATCGTGCCGTCGGCGGGAGGTCAGGCGGCGGGCAGCGCGCTGCAGGCTGCACTGCACGCCCCCGGCCCGCCCCACGCCACCCGCACCCCGCACACCCGCGAGCCCCCACTTCTGACACCATGCTAAGTTAAATTGCAGAAGGCTCACGAGCAAAGTATTGGATGAAATTTATAACGCAGGTTCGTAAGTCTAAGAAAACATGGGTTCTCTTACATTTAAGAGTGAAGGACTAGTAGAAGAATAGCAACAAAAACATGTGGAATTTTATATGTAATTATATAATGTGCATGACATTAAAAAATATCACAGAAGTAACAATGTATAAACAGTTTATTTTTATTTTTTTGGTAGCCTTTCACGTAGTTGCTTAAGTACCATAACCAAAATGTACTCTACACGTAGGGAATCAACATCATAAAGGCTTTTAGGGTTCACATTTAAAACACTTTTATACCTATTGATAAATTCAATAGGTATACAAATGTTTAATAAAATAAAAATAATATACAGGGTGGATGCGACATAGCGACATTTATTGAAACCACAGCTTCTACACATGGCCAGTATGCATTTCCACCGGATAAAAAATTCGCTGGCGAAAAAAAAAATCCACGTCTTTCGAACAAATTGCACGATCGCAATGTTCAAATTGTTCGGAGAACGTGATTTTTTTTTTTCGCCAGAGAATTTTTATCCGATGGAAATTGATACTTACCATGTATAGAAGCTGTGGTTTCAATAAATGTCGCTATGTCGCATCCACCCCGTATACAGGGTGTATTTTTGAAACGGGGCAGTAAGGGCAAGTACCTTAACCGTTGCAGTTACAGCAAAACGTTCTTAAAAGACCTTCCCTAACTTTTTGGGACATTTTGAACTGCATTCACAGATTTTGTAAAAAACTTGCAGTTAGCAAAAAAAATGCAAAAAGTTCAATTTTTTTTTTTTATGCCAATCGATTCTATTTCATGTGGGGATCAAAAAACTCTATGGGACCATTTTAGCTTTCAGTACTGGAAAAGACAGAAATCGCCAAAAACGTTTCCCATACATTTCGGCAACAGAAACGAATTTCTACGATGGTCTAACTTTTTGTTATGGCCTGGAAGTGGGTAGAATTGACTGTAAAGTAAATAAAAAGAATTTTTACCCTCAAATTTCAAATTTGATTCGAAAATCTGTGTGTTATACTTAGTTTCAGCTGAGAAACTTCGTATGAGTTATTAATTAAGGATTTTCGCTAAAATGTCTTCTAATCGTGAAAAAATTGACTTATTAGAAGCGTATTTTGTCAATAATCGAAATGCGGGAGCTGCATTAGTGTGGTACCGCAATAAGTATCCGTTGCGGCATGTGCCAACAAGAAAGGTTATTACAAATCTTTTGAAAAACCTGGAATTGCAGGGTTCTTTCAAAATACGCTTCTAATAAGTCAATTTTTTCACGATTAGAAGACATTTTAGCGAAAATCCTTAATTAATAACTCATACAAAGTTTCTCAGCTGAAACTAAGTATAACACACAGATTTTCGAATCAAATTCGAATTTTGAGGGTAAAAATTCTTTTTATTTACTTTACAGTCAATTCCGCCCACTTCCAGGCCATAACAAAAAGTTAGACCATCGTAGAAATTCGTTTCTGTTGCCGAAATGTATGGGAAACGTTTTTGGCGATTTCTGTCTTTTCTAGTACTGAAAGCTAAAATGGTCCCATGGAGTTTTTTGATCCCCACATGAAATAGAATCGATTGGCATAAAAAAAAAAAATTGAACTTTTTGCATTTTTTTTGCTAACTGTAAGTTTTTTACAAAATCTGTGAATGCAGTTCAAAATGTCCCAAAAAGTTAGGGAAGGTCTTTTAAGAACGTTTTGCTGTAACTGCAACGGTTAAGGTACTTGCCCTTACTGCCCCGTTTCAAAAATACACCCTGTATAAAAATAGTAATAATAAAAATGTTTCATAAAAATGTTTAATGTAAAAATGTTGTTAAATGATAAATTCAATAGGTATAAAAATGTTTTAAATGTGAACCCTAAAAGCCTTTATGATGTTGATTCCCTACGTAACAAGATATTTTTACTAATAGATAGTTAAATTTTCATCTAAGATTACCAAAACCTGCTCTTTGTTCAACTCACTGCGCATGTAATTTCATTCTTAATGTGTTTCAGTACCAAATGAACCTTCTGCACCTCTTCTAGTCTATTCCTCCAACCTCACTTGTTTTGATGTAAGGTGTCCACCGGCCACTATGCAAAACTCATGCTCGCCGAAGAGGTGGGAACTACGCCATCCATGCGTTATTGTAGCCAAGATAAACTTCTGCGTTCTGCATTTTTTTTTATTGAGAGCATCTCTTATTTCGGTTAAGTGCACAATAACTCGCTGGTTAAGTGTCAGGTAAATGTTATCGCGTTTTTAAATAATCTTGTGTTTTAACTCGCACTTGCTAGTTGAATAAAAATTAACGTGATAGTGTGAAATAGTGTTGCAATGAATATGAATATTCATACATTCATACATATTATATTCGTACATGAAAGCTTCAGTATACTTTTAAATATGTGAATACTTTTTTTATTTTTGCCTTCAGCGAACGAATGAGTAGTCTACCTGATTGTAAGTGGAATACAACCCATGAACATTAACAATACACAAAAGCAGATTCTAGATGCGTCGTTGCAGCTGAGGACTACGGTGTTATGCCTCATATGCCAATAATTTTAGGGCCTGATCTCACTACCAAACTAGAACACAGTAATGCAAGCACTACTATTTGGCGGCAGGTAAGACGGTGATGCTGCTGCCCTCGAGCTTGTTCACAAGAGCTCTACCACTGAAAACAGAGAACTTTTGATTAGTTTAGAGATTAGAGGATCATTATCTTAATTTCACCTAAAATTTTAGGTAACCGTAACATGACTACTCAATTACTCATGTTAAATATAACTAAAGTCATTCATTTACATTTCCTATATTCTTGAAATAAACGTTAATGATGGTCAAGATTAAGATTGGTAATACAACATTTTGGAAAAACAAGTTAAATCTAAAAGCATATTCTTATCTATAAGGTAAGGTAAGTATTTTATTCGTTACAACACTAGTGCGAAGGTGTGGACTTGTTGATAGAGCTGAAACTGTACATTGAAAAGCTATGTTTTATTTGCGGTAATAGCATCAAATAATGTTGTTTATTACTTTAATAGACATAAATAGTGGCTATTAATATTTTAATTGATAACTGTGGCAGGCTGTGTTTTTAATGAGTATAATATTAAAAGTAGTTTTAGTAACATAGGGGACTGAAAATTGTTTGGAAGTATTATTTATTTATTTAACTTTAGCCTAAAAGTATGTACAAGGCGGTCTTAATGCCTGAGGCATTGTCTGACAGTCAACCTAGGGTGATGAACAGAGGGTGATAAAAGTGGTAGGTGCAATCAAAGTTTACCATGGTAAGACATGTATACATTTTGTATTACGAACTATACTATGACTCTGAATGAGATACGTTTCACAAGAATATTTTTAAATGTGAGAATGCGTAATCCTTTCTGATGGCTCATACAACAATGTTAACGCGTTCGAGGTAAAAGCTAATGGTAATACCAAAAAATCTCTGTACAAATCTGAAAATATTTCAAGTAGTATACTGTGTTAGTGTTTTATTACACCGAAATCGATCGACGTCGATCGATGCATTTGACGTGTAAACAGCCAATAAGAGTGCAACAGTGCGCTCGATCGACGTCAATTTCGTTAGTATAAAACCCAGCAACAACTTCCATCCCTAGCTCATCTACTTACAACAATGTTGTATGCTCATCTTGCCTGTCTATGAGTGTAGTTTAGAGCATTCGAACTAAGAAACAAGATGGCAGACGGCAGTTCTCACCAAGCCTACCAATATTTCAACTTCAGACGATTTCAATTTGATACTTTTCTGTTCATATCGTTTCACGTTGAAAAGTAAGTTAAGAAAGAACAAATTGCTTGGCGGTTTTCATTAAAAAAGTAATATGGGTTTGACTTTAATATTATTAAGTTTTAATATTTTTTTATAGCCAAATCATAAAACACTAAAATGCATGTTTTTTGGCGCCCCTTTTTACACAATTATTATTAGAATTTTTCAGTTTGTATGTAACTTAATAAATGATTTAAACAATTATGACAATATGGCATTAAAAAACATGCAGTTTGGTGTTTTAGATAATAATATGATTTTTCTAGTCTAGTGTAGTCTCATCTATTTATTACAACATTCAAGGAACAATGAAAAATAACAGAGAAGAGTAGACAAATCGTGATACTATCGGACAACAAAATAAAACAATTCAAAAATTCGTGAAAAATGACGTCTTGGCATTAAACAAAAAGGTGCTAAGTCAAGCACGTGATGTTTGAACAAACGGAGACAGCGACCCGGCACGCGTATACTTTTTGCTATATTGTTACGGTTTCTAAATTTCCAAATTTCATCCAAAAGACCGTAAGTAAGAATAACTGTAATATCAAAAAGTCCGTTAACGTGACGTGATTTGGTATTGGACTAAACGACCATTCTTGCACGTTTCATGTAAATCTGACCTTACTACGGAGATCAGATCGATTAGAAATAGAAATGCATAACTATTGGTTTTAGCCGTGAAATATATGAGCCTAAAAATAGAAAACTAATATCATAACATAACATCAAGCCTTTAATACTCACCTGTTATGTTTTAGATCCCATGAGATAGGGGGTGAGCCTATATCCATCCACCGGGCACAATTCCAACTTCGTGCTGCTATTGTGAATTTTCTGACGGAAAGTTCATAAATAACACCTTGTCGACCCAGGAATCGAACCCAAGACCTTACAGTGAGATGCCTATAAGCTAACCACTAGACAATCGAGGCAGTTCTAGACCAAGGAGGCAGTTAAGTATCTGTGCACCCTGTAAAGCAGCTTCAGATGGTAAAAACAGGTTCGTACAGCTTCTTGTTCAAGACAGATGAGTCTCAAACTGCAGTTTGCCATCAAAAACGACTCCAAGACTTACAAGACACTTGCTGAATAGACACCCTCTCCATTCTGATATCGACAAATTGTTTTATTACGATTGTGGCTCAATGTTTTTTCTTTTTTTAAGAACCTCTACAATACATAGGTAATGTAATTGAAGCTTCGAAGCACTATTAGACACACTAATATCCAGATACTTCAAATGGTGACCCCATTTCTAGGAACGAAGTTGTCCTAATGTAGTTCCATATATAGTTTTTAAATAAATAAATCTCTAAAGGGTACTCTTGGGATCGAATAATGTACATCCTAATAAGAAATAATGTTGTTAATATAATCCTGTGTGGTATTTTCAAATGTACAATAAAATTGTACGTGGGTTGTTTATTGCGAAGGAGCTTTTTCGATAATATAATACTATAGTTTTTCAAATCAACTTGCGAGTAAAATTCAAACAAATATATTTTGTACCAGAGTAAGTAAAGATTATTCTTTTATTCTGAAGTAAGCTTTCTTTATATAAACACGCAAATTAGATAGTTTCAGCAAAATCTTGTGAATTCGGGCCAATATTTAGTAACACTTTATTATATGTATTTAATCTATTTTTTTCCAGAGCATTAACCACAAAAAACACACAGGTAAATTACACAACCCTACATTTAATTTAGGTGTTAAACAAGGTGTTGAATATTCTCACTGAATCCTGTTAAATCAGTTCCTGTCGAAGAAGACGTAAAATATATGCAGACATGATGTCCGACCTCTTATGTAAACACGTAAGTACGTTTAAGTATTGTAATGACATTTAAAGAATGAATTAAATATTTACACGCCACGACATTGTATTGTTTTATCAGTGACAGCGGAACTCGATTGTCACCGCGAGATCCTGGAACGGCTTTACACAAAACCCGTTTTGGACAAAAAAAAACACTTAATTGATTTTGTTAGTTTAGTCATACTAATTCGCTGATTAATATTAAACGGCCGCCATATACGTGCCAAAGCTGCAGATGGCTTGTAACTACTTGTTTTACAAGGAAATTTTATGGTTTCGGGTCTGCTAAGCTCCGAACCGAGATATCTTACTATCGTTTTGCTTTCACGGACGTTTATGCATTCAATTTAGTGCGTTTTTATCTTTGTCGCAAGGTGGTACAAAAACGTTTACTACTTAGATATGGCCGAGTATTCCGAGATGCTCCGATGTCAATGAATGAACAACTGTTTTATTACTAAAGTACACTACGGTTCGGTTTTGCTATTTTCAGTAACGTCGGCAGATACCATCAGAGTTGGATAATCAGATGCATTCACAATTGGTGCGCTTAGTAATACAGTTAGAAATTAGGTTTGCAGTGAGAATCAATTATGATAAGGCTGCGTTTAAAAATATGTTATGAAGCACAATAAGTGAAAAAAAACAATGTTCTGAGCCCTTCTGCGCCGCAGTTTTTGTGCACATTTCAATATTTAATCCAAGTACAAAGTCGATTTATGATCGTGGTGAGAATATCTATAGAGTATGTACTACAGTAATTTAATAAACAAGAAAAGCGAGTGGAGAATAGTTAGTTTTTACTAAAGCTGCGCTGGCGGCGGGCTCGGCCAGGCAGCGGGCGAGCCCCGCGGGTGGCGCGGCAAGGCGCGGCCATGTTTCATAATTAGCTCTGTTATGAATTTTATAAATGTTTCATGCGCACTACATGGGTAGCCGACAATTAATTAACTCCTGCGCAGTGCTTACATTAATTAGCCGAGAGACATGTCATGTTCCCTCGTCATACATTATACATACTGGCAACGTTCTCTTGGAAAATTTATTAATATTACGTTACCTTTCAATAATTCAAACTGAATTGTCTTTACTACATTTTATTTCTAAATAATTGCTAATTGGACCTCCCCCGTTGTATTTTGCTGTAAAAATTATCGTTAAAGTTCTTGACTAATTAATGCTTATGATTATTTTATGATAGTTTTTGTAGAAGTATAAACGGACTGTCTACGGAATTCATTATAGCAACAATTATGTGTTTATGATACTTAATTCGAACATGTCTGCGATACAGATATAAAACAAACATAAGTACATATTTTATTTATGATATAAGTAGGTACCTGATATAACTGGTAATAATTCAGTTCAATAATTAATAAATTATTATACAGATCGTTGAATCAGATGGCTAAATATTTTATTATTATTAACCTTATGACTTTTTGGTCATTAATGTGATTATAAATAAATTCACATACAGATTAAATTGGCTGCCTCATGCTGACCTTTTTCCCAAGCAATATTTTATCCATAAGAAGATTTGAAGATGATTTTTATCTATATTTGTAGCGTTCGTTTACTCTGTAAAATGTGATTTGCCATAACTGGGGCAACGGTAGCGGCCGCGCCAAGACAAGCATTCACATAATAAAATAAAAATAAGAAAAATAAAATATTTATTCGTTACCATTTAGATTAGCACATTCTTTACATTTGGGTGTTATGCTATCTCTATCTGTTATCTATTTAGTGAAAATTTGACAAAAAATGGTTATAAATAAATAATGCATTTAGATTTTTTACATTAGATAGAACGCCAGAAGCAATTACACTATCCAATGGTCCCTATGACAAGGCCAAATACACACATTCACTCACATAAGCACACCCAGTCTCAGAACAAATCTTTGCGAATCACACAAAGATTTGTCCCATATGGGGATCGAACCCACAACACCAGTGCAGTGGAGAGCGGCGCGAACCACTACACCACACGTGCAGACCTATAAATAAAATGAAATATAAAGCAAATGGCCGTAAATCTCTAGTTCAGGCGATTTTTAGCCATGTCCTTTACATTTTCACGCCTGTCCTGCGAAAGGTTTTAAAATAAAAAAAAAACAATATTTTGTAATGGTGGTGTTTTTACATATTTAATGTTGGTAGTAAGATACGGGATTAATAATGCTACATACTTATTAATATAAAGAAATATAATAAATAAACTATACACAGCAGGCATAGATATACTGGGTCCTATAATATAATTATGTTACCACGACTTTTTAAATAGAAAAAATAGTAATTCTTGTATTCTGCGTGAGTCCACCAACAACAAAACAGTATTTAATAGAAAATGATTCATAAAGTATATAATAAATAACAGATCAGTAAAATATAAGTCAGATTTATAAATATATTTTTTACAAAACACCGTATTTTGTCGTCATTTGTCTTTCGTTAACATAAAAAAGAAATTTAATATCGTTCGGAACGCTATAAAAATTATGACTGCATAATATTTATTTTAACCACATTATATTGCAGTCCAATAAATGGCCGACATTAATAATCAAAGTGAAATATTTCATTAAGACAGAAGAGACCACTAAGTTTTACAACTTAATTGCTTTCGCAAACTATAACAGGATCAGTTTTTATGGCGCATCCACAAAGGCGCCCTGAGATTCTTGATTCTAATCGTTCATATTATTTGTTTTTTACGTCATAATTCCGATGCAGAATGGGACTCGCTCATCACGATAGCATTCATAGAATCCACCGCAATAATACCGGACTTTCTCTTCGGGGATATAAAATAATGAAAGAGTCGTTTGGCACGGGACGAATGAATATGGTCGGTACTAAACATTCTAATCATAGTACTGTAATCTGCGAGTATTTGTCGAACGGCATGGAATATTGCGAATGTCGGGAATACGCCGGCAGTGGACAATGGGCTGCGGTGATAAGGAGTGCCCGCGGAGCGCTCACCGCCCCGCGTCCGCCCCGCGCACCCGATCGTCCGACCATCAGTAATTTTCCCATGATCGAGAATGTAGCCACTCGATACCCTAACATTGTCTAGACTCGGAAACCGATCGCCCAATACATCATTGTCAAACTCTACCTATTTCACAAATTATCATAATGCGCTGTTACCCAACACTGCAGCGCTATTTCACAGAATTAAGAGCCCTATTACAAAAAAATGCGTATGTGCAAGGTTTTCGCCGTCGTAATTGTATACTTTTTGCTGTTTATTACTTAAAAAAATTACATTATAAAGATAGCCCATTTCTTCGTCTTAAACATTAATACAACAGATATTATTTTTTTAATTTAATTATGCAGTAATCATCATTCTGCTGATGTATGATTCAGTAAAAGAGGGGAACAAACCTTGTTTGAGAGCTCTAATTTGTAAAAACTGGCTAACACTGCCCATCAAAATATTATTTTGTGTATTGAATGTATCCTCTACTAACATCATTATAAAATATATTTTTAATATTGACCTTTTATGAGTATAAAAAAAGGTCTGGAATTGATACAAGTTTTAATCAAAATTACCTCAAAACAAGTCAGAATATCTCTGGTATTTCGTATTATTTCAATATAAAGTTTTTACTAAAATAATATTTCACTTTTGCTTTATCCTATAAATTTTTTGTTTTATTTAAAATTGCTATAGTTATTTTGTAACAAATCAAATAAAAGTAGTACTTATTTGACTGCGCCGGGGCGATGCAATCAGATGCGCACGAGCGCTTGTCGAGGTCGGACTTATGTCAGTTTATTTCGTGCGCTAGTGTGCGTAACTAGGCAAGTAAACGCTACGTCAGTGTGTGTGCGTGTGAGCATCTCATAGTAGGATCGCGATTTCTTGATCATTGTGAGTATAATATTATTTTGGTATTGTGTGTTGTAGTAGCACAATTATTTTACTTCTTTTGTATTATACAGATAATTGCGTTTTATTGTAGTTGTGCTACAGTCAATATGGGTAAATGTAAATACTAATGCTTAAGGAAACGTAAAAGGCATAACATCGAAAACCTGAGCAAAGCTAGAGAAGCAAGGTATGTATTTAATTTCTTTTTCGTCGTTATTTAATTGGTCGTGTTTGTTATGAATTGTTAGAAGGTTCTAATGAAAAAAAAAATAGAAAGGACATCCGCTCCCCTCAATACCTACTTTTTCGGCGTGTTCGAGAAAGTTCTTATGAAAGAAAAATAAGAAATTTGCTCATATTTCCCATTTCTATTAAAACATACTTATACGGGGTGGATGCGACATAGCGACATTTATTGTAACCACAGTTTCTATACATGGTAAGTATCCATTTCCACCGGATAAAAATTCTCTGGCGAAAAAAAAAAAATCACGTTCTCCGAACAATTTGAACATTGCGATCGTGCAATTTGTTTGGAAGACGTGAATTTTTTTTTTCGCCAGAGAATTTTTTATCCGGTGGAAATGCATACTGGCCATGTATAGAAGCTGTGGTTTCAATAAATGTCGCTATGTCGCATCCACCCTGTATATTCATAATTTATATTTTTTTATAGAAATAATAAAAAACAGAATCTGGAAAACTTTGAAGCTTCAACATCTAGCAACATCAATGAAACTAAGGACATGGTAAAATAATGAACTTTTCTTAATATGAAATACTTCGTATTGAAAATTTAATTTATTTCATGCTTTTTTTAATTTTTTAGACTTTTGACAGTGAATACGCAGACTTCGACACTAATGATAATTCAATAATTGAAGAAACAGATATAGAAGAAATATCTGTTAACTGTAACGCTGACAAGGTATATATATTATACATTGTATACCAAATAGTTTGTTAAAACTTAGGCAATCCCCATAAGTGATCTTTGTTTTACGCTACACAATGTACTTATATCTTTTTTCTAGGTAATGCTTCGTTTGGGAAAATTATTTAATATTATGTTTTTTTTTTTTAATTTTTTAGAGTGTTGACAATGAAAATCCAGGCTTCGAGACTAATGATAGTTTAATCATTGAAGAAATAGATAAAGAAGAAATATCTGTTAACCGTAATGATGAAAAGGTATGTACGCTAAATAGTTGCTTAAGACTTAGGAAATCCCTATTATAACTAATCTTTGTCTTACGCTACACAATTTACTTATTTCTCTTTGATGGGTAATGCTAATGCTTTATTTTGCCTTGTTCACAGGATAATATAGATATTCAAGGAAGACGCTTAATTGATTTTCGTTTCTTCATGAATCAGTTGGTTGCAATTGATGCGCATAGCGAAAAATTGTCATCAAGTCACTATAGTAAACGACACTTATCGACATATTACAATGTATGTATTTATTTTTGTGGATCACACCTACTTTAGCATAATGTTCACGTACTGTAATATTTACTTTATATTAAGTTTCATAATGTTATCAAAAATATACGAAATAAAATAATTTTAATGTGTTTCAATTGACTAAATGTTGTAAAACTGATATACCTGTTATTGATAAGGAGCCAATTCTGCAAACTACTAAACTGGTAAACTGAAAAAATACTTTTATTCTAACAACAAAGCATACTTTACGATTCGTTTACCGTGGAAGTGCCATAGGAAATCATACTACAGCGGATCAAGATTATTTAGTCACTGTTCACGCAACATGTGCATCGAGTGTCGTAACTTGCCGCGCGGTCGCAAAAACACCTAATTTGGCGCAACGTAAAAATGTAATAGGGCTCTTAAAGAGAAATTGTTCGCGATAAAGGCTCTGTAAATACCATCTGGATGAATTAGGGGTAGGAATTCCTAAAAACAATTGAAGTAGTCGATAAAGTTAGCCTTCTACTTAGCAATTAAAAAGTAAAAGAGGAATGTTTCGTTGCCAGATAATAAAGCTTCCGACAAAGAGTTTAAAGTTCAAAATGCTATTGCGATTTACATCCTTCGAGAAAAATAGCGTTTTGGAAGTGAGAAAGCTTTCCACCTATTCAGTGAAAATAAAATGTAAAAAAGTGGATGTTTTAAAGAAAATTAAAAACAAGGAAGTTTTGCCGATGGCGCCTGGTACCTAATCTACTCCGTGTAAAGAAGAAATTAAAACAACTTTCTTGGATATTTATTGCGCTACTTTTATTACCTCTTACTTTTATTTCACGGTGCTGTATTTTTAAAACATAAATATCTATTTATCAAAGTTATTTTACAGACGACACAATATCATTATATATAGATTTTCATTAATGAAAAGAAATATCACTTATGCCATGTTGACTTTCTAGCAACACACAAAAGTAGATTAAATGTAAGTAATCTTAATTCAATACCTATAACAAAGTACCTACCAACTTAATATATGTAGCACTCGCCTAATTACTTGAGTAACATTGAAGCTATCAGCCTGTCTGCAAATAACACAATTTATAGTCAAGTTAATGACAATTAAAAGCAGTCGACTAAATTAAAATTTGCCATACTTTTACTGCCTGAAATTAAAAGTTAAATACGGGTCATTATGGTTCAGCAGAATTGCAACTAAACGAAAATAAAAAAAAATGTTT
This sequence comes from Hypena proboscidalis, assembly GCA_905147285.1. Classification (NCBI taxonomy): domain Eukaryota; kingdom Metazoa; phylum Arthropoda; class Insecta; order Lepidoptera; family Erebidae; genus Hypena; species Hypena proboscidalis. The sequence goes on from LR990130.1 coordinate 9,048,475, forward strand.
CTACTAATTTCTACCTTCAAAATCGATTCGTAAATCAAAAGAAACAATACCCTTTAACTACAAACTACAATACACATTACAACGACGAAGACAATATTTTGTTTTCAAGTTTATTCTATGCATTAAATCAAGGTCTGGCATCATAGCCTTTCCTCACGAATTCCCTCTTAACTATTCATTAGTTAAATAATGTGCAGATGAGACACAAGAACCCGATTGAAACTGGTTTGACCGGTACTAAATTTTTATCAATCTAAATCAGGTGTTGAATCTTGTTATGCATCTCCCAAACGTCTGAACACTTTCATACCAATTTATAATAACGATGTAAATAAATTGAGGCTGTATTATATCAATAGGGCTGTGGTCGGTCAATAAAATAGAGACTTAAAGACCGCCCACGAAGAGTAGTCAGTAAGCAGGCAGTGCGGACAAACCTCGAAGCTCGAGCCGAGCGACTTCGCGAAACCTGCCGTTGTAAACTGATGATAACTGTTCCCAAATCTTGATAATAGCTAATTAACATTTTTACAACGATTGATATCTAGTTATAAACGGGTGTTTAGTCCCAGGCTTATTGCTAACTTCCGCTATAAGTTGTGGCTTGGCGCGGCGTCCTCGCGGCTATCGAATAGTCACGAACGCTCGCCACGGAAACTTGATTTGTGAAACAACTTCAAAACTTATTCAACACCTCACAGGATAATAAACAAATGTAAATCGCAGCGCTAAGTTTAGAACAGAGCAACATAAACATCTGCTCGTGATTGTATTGTGTCGAATCTACGACCTTTTCCTTTCAGATATAAAGTATAGATCGTTATCGATAAAGTTATTTCAATATACTGCACATTTAAAACGTATTTTCGTTATGGAACCGTGTCGACATTTCTGATTATTTATCAAGCCGAGAGGGCCATAAAACTTAAAATGCCTTTAAAAATCAGATTATAAAACAAGTTCTTTGTTTCTGTGTTAAAAATTCGTGATGACGGTCCTTTGAAAGGCTATAATGAGTATTGATTTAAATTACGTGGATTAAAAAATCTGGGAAAAATTATAACCAGAGGATGCCGCCATCTGTTTGCCTACGATGAGAATAACGTGGATACGATCACGCGTCACGTACGTTACATTTGTGAGTATTGTTCTTATTTAACTTGTTAATAATGTAATGTTGTAATAGATCAGTGGATCTAATATACAATCAGTAAAAGACAAGTAAATAATAAATGAGACGATTGAAGAGTGTTGACAACGAATATTGTTAACAGGTACATAATATTGTACAATGACTCATTCGAATTCGAAGTCGAAACATTTATATGTGTAGTTAATACTTTTTACAGCTTAATCACGTGTAATAAGTACAGAAATAGATCACTTGACATTTTGCATCATCTTCATTAATGTTAAATTAAAAAAACTAACTCGACTTATAATGGTCTCATGGAATTCTCATCTCATAATTATTACCTTAATACAACTTGAAAAGTGTTATTGCACCACATCTTATTCTCTAAAGTCATAATTAATACTTAAATGACTTCATAAAATGTTTATAGCATAATAAGTCCTTATTTTATTCATTCCACATTAATCCTTGCGTTAATTTTTTTAAGAATAATGACGCAGACATTTTTATAACAAAGGTCCTTGGCCGTGCATCATGATCTTAATGTTATCTCTAATAGGTCAATAAATAAGGAGCAACGTGCGAGCTTCGGCGACACATACACGCCAAGGGCTTATTAAAATAAAAAATAATCAATACGATCGCTGTTCACAATATTACACTGTGGTTTATATTCATATTTTAATTGCCTTACCCAGTCGTTAAATTTCATACTTACCTTTATAGGCCGAGACTACTTACAACTGACTTGTACAACTTTGTTTGTATTGCAAAATATTTTTATTGTTTCCTGCAAATTCCCTTTAAATTGTAAGAAGCAATATTGTGGTATTCGTGAAGATATCGCAAGTGACTCGCAGAATTACTAAGAAACTTTAAATAAATGCAAACAACTTCTCAAAGAAAATTATAAAAGGCAATATAAAGTTAGGTTTTATGATAGGACAATCTGGCTTATGAATGAAATGTAAACAGCCGCAATGAAATGATATAAATGATAGCCGGTGGAGCGCGGCCACAATCAGCGCGCGGCATCTAGCGGCACGGCCCGGCCCGGCCCGTCCGCTTTATGATGTTACACTCTTTTATTTAGATATTTGTACGGATCCCCTCATTTTTATTCACCCGAAAACATTATTATGCATATATAATAAGTACTCTTTTATTTTATTCCCATCGTTATTTTAATACGTTGAGTTTTCAAAGTTGGCTTCGTCACCTCTTGTGCGTGCTCGCCCGCCGAGAGATGTGGCGACAATATTTAACAGATAACGAGATAAGGCCCTTTTTAAAGCGGTTTGATGTAACTCGATACTTTACTATGTCTATTATTTTATGCTTTATGGATAGGATACCTATATGTGTTAAGCACAATATTTATGATTATTTGTTTGAGGATTTATAATTGTAGGCTGGCTTATAAGAGTATATAAATTAAGATTTTGCTTTGCATTTACCCTTGTGACATTTTTAAGGTTAGTGATAATAAGATGAATTATATGAAGGGGCATTCATAACATTTATCATAGTGTTATAAGGTGTCAGGCAATGGCGGGGTTCGAGCATAACAATTAGTAAATCGGCGTGGCCGAGGCTCCGGTGCAAGCGTTCTCCGGCGCGGCTGGGGCAAGCGTGTTGCGCGGCGCGGCGGCCGGTAGCGCGCTCCCGCTGTGCCCCCCGCCGAGCCACGCGCCGCTCACGACGAAACAACACTAACAACTAATATTTAATATCTTAATAACCGATTAGGGTGTGTTTAGTATGCACTTTGAATAATTACGCACTTCATTATAACAAATCGAGTACAGGTTATCTAATCTTGAAATGTACAAATTAAATCGTATGCTGCACGCTCGCCACGGGACGTCGCAACTCGCGTACTCGTTCCTTGTTGTCATTCATGGTCACATAAACGAATAGATTAGTGTCATGTAAAAAAGTATTAATATCTACCAATATCCAACAGCTCTTGATTTACCCTAACTTTCTAGTGATTTGTATCTTTATTGCTTTTTGATAGATTGTCATCATTTAGTGAATGGGAATCTCGAAATTTGTTCTTTTAGAATTAAGTTTAGATCATGAGTGATAATTTAACACGAACTACTTCAATTAAAAACAACAATAAATTACTACCTGTTTCTTTCATTTTGAGGATCAGATTTCGCAAATGACTTCACACAACAATTTGAATAGTAGAGTCACATAAGATTGGAGTGAAGGCATTGACGTGACCTCCGTCTAATGACAAATGTTGATCGTAAGGGGTCGTTAATGGCTTGAAAGTTCTGTATTGGCGGTGCGAGCGGCCGGTACCACGGAGCAGCGGCAGTGCGGCATCGGCGCGGGCGGCGCACATCGGTTATTGAGAGCGATTTGGGCAACAGTCTCAATACAAGTACATGCGACTGATTTACGAGACGAGCGTGTGCCCTTTGTGCTCCAGCTGACTAATGGACGGACGCTCACGGACATTTATGTAGATTGATTGTATGAATTTTATTCACAATGTTAATACAGTAACAGATTTAGATGTCATTTAGAAATGGCGCTCTAAAGTTGTGCAATTTAGGCCGTGAATAATGGATGACGAATGGTTAGTTTCTATACCGGGCTCGTGCCGAGGTGGGGCACTTATTGTGAAGTTGCCCTAAACGCACAAACGCGTTGTGTGGACCGATCCTAATGTATTTATGTGACGGCGACATCACTCGCATTCCGTTGCAATAATTTAAGCATATTCGTATAACACTGATTAAATCGTTAGATTATATCAGTTAGTGATAAAAGATTTAGATCCTTATCTTATGACTATAAAAGGAGAGGATTTTGGCGGTTCAACTTCTTCTATCCCCTGTCAATTTATACACACAAAGAAAATACATTGCTTTTTGTAAAATTTTGTAGCAGTTATACAATTGGAAAAGATTTGTGGAAGTTATACAATGTAGGGATATACCCTGTTAGGCAAGTTTATTCCCAAGACCTTAAATGCAATGGAAAAGGCATCGGTCTTTCGATCAAAAAGTCATAGGTTTGAATCCTGGCCATTGCACCACAGACGTGAACTTCCTCCTAACACAAGCGAATTAAGCTTAGCTGGAGGGGGTTAACAAGAATACTAGTGATTTGTATTTGTAGATTACTACTAAGCTTTTTTTTTTTAAAAAAAAAGGACGATTTCATAAATAAATGTCATTGAATTTACATCTGTTTTACCACCAGTTTTACCACTCACACTTAACTCTGACTAAATCCATTCTGAGCACTTATCTGTTATCTATAAGAATATCATAAAAAATACTTTACTCAGAAATATTTGTTACACAAAAACAGTAATTTAAAAAGTTCTTATAGCAGATGAAATAAGAGAAGTGTCGATGCATTCTTGATATATTTGGGAGCATAATATTTTAATATCTAGGCGGTGAAATAAAAAATATAGAAACGTTTAGTTACGGCACGAAGAAAAGGGACAATATGAGAAAGGACTTGCTGCGTCATTTTATCGACACGGATCAAACGTAGTTAATCAAAAATTTTAATGACCATAGTTCAGAAAATAATAACTTTTCTTCAGCTACCAATATATTACTGCGACTCTCTGGTTTTGATACTTGTCTTGTTGAATGATATAACTTTTGCAGGAAGTTTAAGATTTCAAAAAGATAGTTATGAATTCTTTGACTTGGAGCTGATAACAATAATTGTACAGTGTAAAATGAATAACAATTTAAAATTATTTTTAAAAAATTTGACAACAACAACACAATTAGACATTTATTTACCTTTATAATAATTACGCGATTTGGACCCGTTGTCTAATTTTTGCAAAATGTTCTCAAATCGCAAAAGTTTAAAAGCATATATTGGTTAAAATTATGCGATTATTTTTTTTATAAACGTAAGATAAAAAAAATAACATCCCGTTATATTATTTATCAATCTACTTTATAGACTTAATTTAAATATTTTATTGTGACTTAGCTGTGAAACGATTCTGAAACTGTTTCACATTTAATATTAATCATATGCACGTATATTATGCTCGATTTTATTTACGCAGTAACAATTTGTGAATTCGTGCGTGATTTAATATTCGTTAATGAATAAATCATTTTGTATAATTCATTATATTCAAGGGAAATCTTCCATGTTGGATTGTTTCCATGTTAACAACATATTAGTTTTTTCAGTATGCCATTCCGGCAATTGAATAGAATAGAATAATTTTGCAATTATTAAATTTTCAAGTAGTACGTTATAGACACAAGTCAAACAAACTTGTGGTTATTTTTTGAATTAACTTGCGTTTTTACACTATTAGTGAATTGTTAGACCTTCAACTCTTTTGCCTATCAGGAATAATTAATTTATCGGCAATAAATCCTTGGTAGAGCATCAGTCTGTATTATAACATCGCTATTGCTTAAAAGACAACACTATCACTTACCAAAGTATCAAGATCGTTTGACGTCAACCCTTGGTCACGCACAGTAGTGGCGAGACGAGACAGTTCGACTTCAAGCTCATTGTGCCCAAGTTATTGAGTGTATTCGATCTGTCCGTCAAATATCCTGGAACTTGAAATCACTAAAGGTGTCGACAATCGATCGCCGTCGATCGATGCCCATGATCGATTGGTGAAATTAATTAGTTGACAGTTTTTCTTCACATAAACTAATTAATGACTTCGACTTTTCTACCATTTTGCCAACGTTCGACGCTCGATCGGTTGGTGTTATAACAGCCTTATGTACCACTTATATAATTATATCGACAGCTTTGACATTGACACTGATATTTTGTAAACATAATTGTCACTGCTTTACCTACAATTCTGACAAAACTCTACTAACGTTTGTTCATATTTATAATTATTTATTTAATTATGAAGAGAAAATAAAGTGTCAATAATTAAGACGTTAAAATGTTACTAAATTCATAGATTTAAGGTAATGGTACACATAATATTAGGTATCTAAAGATCGTTAACGATAAAGTTTATTTATATTTATAATTAAACATCGCACAGATATGCCCATAACAGCGTGATTTCATAAGAAATCTATGTACACAAATAAATGAATTTAAAACTGTACCTCTATATATCTATATCTACCTAAATATATGTATTGGTAAGTTATATTTTGTTGTATAATATGAATTATTCACTATTCAAAGGTGACTGTCCAATTCTAACTAGTATTGAGTATACTAGTTAGAATTGGACAGTCACCTTTGAGTTACAATTTACAACATACATAGTCCGCTATATACTTAGCCGTATGTATGTATTATTATTTTTAGTAAGTATAACAAAGTATGTAAAATTCAAGATGGAGAAGAGACTTGTAAAGATTGGATGTCGCGATTTATTGGGTGAGAATGATAGATAATAAGTGGTGTATTTACCATCGTTCACCTGCCCTTATCCCAATTACTTTATCTTTCCATGCTATTCTGTCATCTTTCTCCCAATAATTTCCTTTTTTTCTTTGGAAGTCTCTATAATTATATAATTTGACTATCACTTAAGTTCTAGATAAATTGTTTTACTCCCTGAATTGAAACAATACGCTTGACCACTGCCGAAGCACAATAAGTAGCCTTAGAGCCAGTAGCCGCCTGACTTACGTAATTTCATAAAAGCTGAAAGTTATTATTTTTTTTTTTTATACTACGCCCACAGCGAACGAACATGTACTCCACCTGATGGTAAGTGGAGTACAGCCCATGGACATCAACAATCCAAAAAAGCAGAATATAGATGCGTCGCTGCAGCTGAGGACTACGGTGTTATGCCTCACGTGCCAGTAATTTCTGGGCCTGATCTCACCACCAAACCGGAACACAGTAATGGAAGCACTACTATTTGGCGGCAGGATAAAGGTGAGACGGTGGTGCTGCCGCCCTCGAGCTCATTCACAAGAGCGCTACCACCAGTAAAATATAAAATATAAAATTAAAGTTTTGAATTAGAGGTTGATTGATCATAAAATGACTTTGGGAGAAATTAAAAAATAATAGTGGGCGTGGTTTCTACCATCACCAAAGTCAAAATATCCAAAAAATACGGTTTATACTCTAACGTAACATTTTTACATTTTTTTTTATATCTACGAGAGTCACCAGTATCCAAATTCCATATTTAACAATCGTTTTAACATCTATTAGAGTAACAAAAAGGGCAACTTTCAGCTTTTATGAGATGACGTCAGTTGGGCGGCCACTGGTTCATTAGTTAAAGGTACTATTCGATGGAAAGCAACAAAGCCTTTGTTTACAAACGCTTCATGTATCATAAGAGTGATATTTAAGTAACATATTATTATAGTTTACATCGTAAAGTAAGCTATACACATAAATAAATATACCTTACAAACATAATAGAGGCGGTATAATTTAGAGATTTACACGCATCAGGCATCATAACAACATTAACGATTAGTTTATAAGGAATTATATCCTGCTTTTAATTGAAAATCATGAAGTACAAGAACATAATTCTAATTGCTTGCTCACTGTGGATAAAAAGATTATAAAAAAAGTTATTATACAAAAGAGTTCCAAATGTGTTAAAGAATAAAGTTAATTATCGTTTGAGGCCGCTTTAAGAATTGTTTATGAGTGTAGCGCGAGATGCCCAGTAGCGCGTTTTAATCGATTAGGCACGGATGAGTATCGACTGGGCTTCGATTATTATATGACGATCAAATTAAAGATTGGATTTCTTAAAGACGCTACCTTGAAAGGAACAGGAGATAAGGTTTAATTCAACGAAAGTTTTAGAGGCAATTATCAGTTTATTGCTGAAACAATCAAGTTATATATTTTTAAAATACGCCCGTACTATGAATAACTCCTGTGCCTCGGGGATGTACACAAAAATACATTTCACACACACAGAGCACACCTTGAGTTAAAACAAATCTTTGCGGATCACTCAATCCGTGTGGGATCCGAACCCACTACACCAGCGCAGTTAAAAGTGGCGAGGCGACCGCTTTAACCACTACGCCAACCATGCAGTTACAATAATTCTATAACAAATAATATTTTAAAAAAATGTAGTCAATAAACTTGTCCCAAGGGCTTTTGTCATTTTATAGCCTATATTATTCACGGATAAAGCTTTGTATAGGTGAAAGAATTTTAAAATATCCTGCATAATGATGACACGTGGGTATACCTACACATCTGCCGCACCCTTTTGGTTAATATAGGCGTGATGTTATGTTATGTAGCTATGCCTTGAATAGCTATTGAGGTGGGTAGAGATCATTTACGTACAGTAGAGTTGAGAAAATATTGCCACAAGTTAAGGAAGGGTTAACGTAATTCAGTTACCTACCATTTAAAAACAATAAATATGTAAAGCATTTTAGATTTTACTGCTTAACATTTTTAGAACCGACGAGGTAAGTAATAACAAAATAACAGCAGCCCGCGTGCATGAAAGAAGCCTCCCCGAGTGACGTACACATCAATTCCCTACGTCCGGCGCACCCTGGGCAATTCGCGAGTTCTTATAAGCGAATTGGCTAATCCTTTAACCACGATGGCAAGTCAAAACCTTGACCACCTTAATGACTGTCCAAAATGCCCTATACTACCTGCACTAGAGAGGCGCTCATGAACGCCGACGAGAGCGCCATAACAGTGGCCACTTATTGGACCAATCAAATTTGACTTATCCATCGACACGACGAAGAAGAAGCAGCCCTGTATCTAATACATATCTAACTGTTGGGCTTGGGTCTCTTCTCATGATGAGAAGGGTTAGGCCTTAGTTCACCACGCTGGTCAAGTGCGGATTGGTAGACTTCACACACCCTCGAGCACTTTTAGGCACTCTCAGGCATGCAGGTTTCCTTACGATGTTTTCCTTCACCGTTAGCGAGCGATTATTTATATGATAAATACACACATATCTTCGAAAAGACGAATCTTAACGATTTGTTGACAGAGGTGTGTGCCGTGGGTTCGAACCCAAGACCTCTGACATCGCAGTCCTACGGTCTCCCACTCGTCTATCGCTGCCTTGACGAGGTACGTGTTTAACGTTATTTAAAAAATATGTATTGTCATACTTTGGTATTATATGAGGTGTCCACAGTGATAAAAGTCTAACGACCATTTAGTACGTGACGATGATGATCAAAATCGATCTTAAATAGTGAACCTGTTTGGGTGGAATATCATCACGCAGCGGGATCGTTGCGCTACCGCACTATCAATACAATAAAAAAAAACTCGGTAAGTGACGTGCGAGTCCGCCGTGCCCCCTGGGGGTTCCGTAAAATTAACACTAATTATACATCTGTCTTAAATAGCTACCGTTTTTATTCAGGTTCCGATTAATTTGTTGTTTTTAGATTCCAGCGCAGTTTATTCGTAAAATATGCGCAATTTAACTATAAATTTAAATTTTCTTAGTTGATTTTTGGCCCATTATAAATAAATAACTATTAGGCGTGAGAGCTAAGAATGTGTTCTTAAATTAAAACTATCCTAAGTAAAAAAAAATGTCAAAGTTTTCTTTAATGTTTGTTTGTTTAATGGTGCTTTTGCAATTACGGTGTGGTAAAATCACTATCTAAATACTAACTTTTAAGCTTTCGCGTTGCATATTTACTGATATAATTTGAGCGGGAATTAACGCGATTAATTTAAGTAAAAAAAACCAACAAAAGTGAGAGTGGTTTTCAAAAAATCATCAACTTCACGAACGGAGCCTGGGCGCTGCTGCATCAGTCTGCTTGCGACCTTGACAAAGTGCAACCTTATCGTAACTATCTAGATAACAAAATCTTACAAAAAGGGTTATTTTTCAACGCTAAGGTACGGAACCCCAAAAAATGATGGTCACGTACCCCACGAATTATATGGACGAAAGCAATTGACCACTACAAAAATTATAAAAAGCTACCCACCTGAGCTAAACCGAAAATATAAATTGATGCGATGGGCCGATGTTTCTTTTTTACTTTAAAACTTATCTGCCTATTATCCAATCACTGAATGTTCAGATTAAGCACGCTTTACGCAGTTAGTGAAATTGTTTGAGCTGACTCAGCAGTATTGGGCTAAAGAAGACATAATCTCTCGAGTGTCTTTACGACTGTTACGCTTGTAATCTTAAAACTAAATGTAGCTGGAAGAATGGACTTCGTTGGCAGTAGGAGATTGTCTTGTAGTCAGGATAGTAGAAGATCAGTAGTACCACCTGAAGATAAGTGGTTTCCAACATAGCGTTACATTTCGATGTGACTTCAATTCCGGAAGACTATGATGGTGTCAACACCGGTCGACATTTAATGGGTAACGCATCTTTTAAGGTTCCTGGAGATATGTAAGACAGTCTTGGTTGTTGTCATACACTAGATAATGTATATTATGACAGCTTCTGGCGCAACTTTAACAATATTTTAGCCTTGGATGATTATAGAAATTCTGCACCTGCACGTATAATACCGATACGTCGAGCAGTGTTTCCTGGATGTGGCGCGGTGCGGCGATGGTGATGTAGTTATCGCAAATAATGGTGGGCGCGGCCGGCTCGCTCCGCTGCCGATGCTCATTGTACCCACCATAATAAATGCCAACAACAGGTGAATAACTAATTTCACTCATAAAATTAGATCTTCATGGGTGGAGTGCAATATTTAACTGTCGGCAGCATCCGTTGTACACAATATTGACCTGACAGCTCATTCACTGATGGAAAAGCGTTGATACGTCGCGCCATGCTTTCTACGTTTATTATTCGTACAAAATTCAGACTGACGTATCAATGTCCGTATTAGTTATTCCGCCATCAACGACTAAAAGCTTTTCAATTAAAATAATAGATTTATTATGGAAAATAAACGTCGCTCCGAAAGGAAACAAGCGGTTCGAATATCCTGTAAAATATCCCCGGACATTGTTTTTGTCACTATAAAATATGCAAAACTCGGAATGAAATATTTGATGCGGTCGATGCCATTATATAAATGGAATTATTCATGGTGGCAGACGCTGGAAAAAGCCAGTGAAAATCGTCAATTCATTTGTTTTGTGCGAGTTTAGCGGATTCGCGGCCTTTTGATGCAATTTTGTATTTAATATTAGCATTCATTCCGCTTAAATACAAGCCAGCGACTAACTAGAAACTGTTTAAGCTTGTAGGTAGATAATTTGACGAGTACCAAGAAAATAAAATTGCTATTGTTGGTTTCCCTTTATAAGAGCGCTCGCATGGATATGTTGGCAACAGAAACATTTGTACGCAATTTTCACGTCATCTCTTTAAACTATAATTATAACATAGATAAGTCACTCTTATTTAGTATTATTCTTCAAATTTTTACCCTTCTTCTATCAGCATTTCTTATAATCGTAACTTAGTTAGTCATAGTTGTTATAATATATCAATAAGTCGTAGTTACTTCCAGCGACACTTCCTCGTATGCAAAATTGGTAGGTGCTACCCTAGTACGCTCCCCACAAGTGTTCAAAGCGGGCGAAACAACTGCTCAACCCTTTGCCGCTCACTCGCACGTGAAATCACTCAAATACTGAATATTTTAATCTGAGCAGATAACGAGCTCGCAATTCTATTAGATGAAACATAGCTATGTGAGGTTAAACACGCCGGCGGACCCTAACTGCACCCGGCCGATGCACACAATATGTGCTACGTTAGTACTAGGATATCATACAGTTAGCTGTAATGTTTGTATTATACTTTGTACCGTAATATTTATAATTTTGTGCAAGGTCACGTTGATGGCTTCCAGGCCATCGTGAGACAAAAATCTGCCTCATTGCTCCATAGACTACGAGCGAGCTCCAACTCCATCCTGAAGGTGATAGCTGGGCGATATGATTCACCGATAGTGCATTGCATTATAAGGAGATGTATCTCCCAGAATAAACTTGTAGGTAGGTAATGAAAAAAATACCCACGTTTGTTACTATCATACATTTGAGATTATTGTTTACTAACCCACTATGGATCTTACTTGGTCTGAAATAAAAGTTATTTTATTTATTTATTTTATAATCACCTCGTGGTCTAGCGGTATAATATGCGTCCCGCTCACCGTGAGGTTTAGGGTTCGATGGTCGGGCTAAAGAGTTATTTGGGAATTCAGCACGGCGTTTAGAATTGTGCCCGGTAGAGTGCGATAGGCTCACCCTCTACCTCATGTGACCTAAACATAACAGGTGTAGTGTGGGTGTTATAGACCTCTACCTTTTTGGGCAAAATAGATATGTAATGTTAGGTCATCTATGTACACCAGCGAGCAGTGATGACGAGTTCTTTGATAGAATAAAGATAGGTAAACACCTAGCTGGATGGCTGTGAGTATGTGATTGTTTAATACGACCTATAGAAGCCGTAGCGCATAAATTTAGTACTAACACACACAGATATTCGTCAACAAAACTCTAACACCTATCTACTTTACTTTTTTGTCATCCCTATTCCAGATTAATTATCACTCAAAGTCGATTTATTGGGATTATTTGCATTTAACCCAATCTATTTTCATCAATTGTGTTCATGTATTTATAGACATTCAATCCAGAAAACTACATTCCTAGTTAGCATTTGTCTCTTTCCTGATAAAATCTACTTTACACCTACTACTCAATAAAACATACATTTTATCGTACCTCCAAATAACTGGCAATATCTACTCCACCCTCTCACATTTACCTATTGACACGTAGACTTAAAGCTAACTTTATTTCAAAAGCATATATAAATATATCAGTTTGAGCAATAAAGCTATCAAATATTTACTAATCTGAAACGGTGAGGCGTCGCGAACCCCTTCTGGGTTCGGGGCTCATAAAATAAATTGAAATAGTCGCGCCGCCCCCCAAATTAAAATATTCAAATGGGACGCACGCGCAAGAAAATTGAAAATTGTCGTCTATCGCCCGCAAATGAAACCTATAACTCCTCACATACACTCCGAGCCAAAAAGGTGGGTAAACAATTCTGTAGGATATTGCATTTTCAACGAAAAAAGTTTCGTCTTCTAATGGATATGAGCGAATGGTAATTTTGACAAACTCATTGTAATACATACGGTTTATATTGGAATTTGTGCTAATATATTCTTGTGCAATAAAATGGTTACACGTATCGATGAAAATATGTAATTAGCAATTTCACTGTGGCAATTTACGGTAGCAAAAAATACAGTAGTTAGTTTGTAAAAATGTACACAGGATTGCTCTTTATAGGAATTTATAACATTCCGCACGTAGGTCAATTTGACTGCACTGCAGTGTAATTCGGTATAGAAAGCACAGTTTCGATATGCCTTCGAATAATGCTATAAATGGTCTTCACTTTTATGACTGCAATTTGGTTCAGATGCCAAATTAGTATTTGTTTTATGCCACACTGAATCCCATTTATAAACTGTAATAAAATTATAATAATATTCTTAAAAGATGTATTGGGTATTGAAAAGTGAGGGCTTGGAAGTGTTGTAAGAAATTGAATACTGAGTTATTATTCTTATTATAACATCATACTTATTATATAGAAAAAAATCAACATAAAATAATATGACTTTGAAAACATATGTGACGTATGATTGAAATGATTTTGAATTTCCTTTGTTTGAAGTATGAGTGAACGAACAAACTGAAACACATGTAATAATCAATAAGCATAAATACCCGATGCTTTAAAAAAGCTTAAATTAAACGTCTAAATCCAAGTGAATCAAAAAAATATTCGGTAATAGTTATCATTATAAATAATATCGTTTTATAGTTAAGCCCAAGAATCAGAAATCATTTTATTTCAACTTGAATAGTTAATGTGGTTAGTGATAGGCAGTGTTTTCTGAGTAAATGTTAATAAGTCACAGTACGTGAGAATAGCAACCCCCCTCGGTGGCTTCCGTTGTGCGGCCGCCGCTGATTTTGTGGTTATTTCGCGTAACTTGATAGAGACGTATACTTCACTTGCACATCCTTATAGCCGAGCCAGTGCTGCGCCATATCGATATTTTTCGAATCGATTAATTAATCCGCCATTTCATTAATGTGCATTGAACTCGGTGCTCATTTTAATTATGTATGCAAATAGTTTTAATGAAATAATAGTAATGCATTGTTTTAAAGGTAGCGTGCGTATTAAACTGTTTTTAATTTTGTCCGATGCTTTTCATACCCAATTAAAATATTTTGCAGAGAAATTAAAATGAAAATTGCTACCATTACAGTATCATTACTTGCTACCGATTGGGAATTCAAAAGCTCGATGATGACAAGAGAAATAAGCAAAAATTTAATATAGACCATATCAAAATATCACATACACGAGCCGGACTAAATAATAGCATAAAATAAAGCAAATCTGTGAAGTTTGACAAAATTAGATGATTCTTGTCAAATGAGTCTAAAATATAGAAGCAATAAATACTCAATACTCAATACTCAATACTCAATTCTTTATTGCATTCCACAATGTTTTGTTAGGTGGTAAACATATTACATAGTATCAATTATGGACCCTGTCGGGCACAGCAAAAGTGTAGGAGAGAGGATGAAGGGCGCCCATTTAATTTTCAAATCTAATAAATTAAAATAAACTTGTTCAAACCAAAATGGGTGGCAACATTTTTATACTTTCAAAAACTTACTTGATTGTGTAGGTGTGATGTGTTATGTTAATTGTGTTATTATAATATTTATGTGTATATACTGGTCTCTTGAAACTAGAATTAATAGGATAGCAGAATAATAATTAAATGTGATTTTGAGTTAAATATTATATATTATATTAATTTATCATTGAAATATTCGTTTATATTGTAATAGGATTTGTTTATTAATAATTGTTTTAATTTATTATAGAATATATTTGGTTTGTTTTCATTTTTAAGAGTCTCTGGTAGTTTATTGTAAATTTTTATTGACATGACCAAGGTACTGGAAGAGTGTACTGTAAGTCGTGAAGTTGGTAGGTTAAGTCTGTTTTTATGCCTTAATGTTATTTTTGTTTGGATTTCTTCCCTCTTTGTGTATAATTCTGGATGTTCGCGTACAAATTTACACATTTCTAATATATATAGACTAGGAAATGTCATAATTTTAAGTTCCTGAAAGTGGGGCTTACAGCTTTCTTCTTGTTTTATATTTGTTAATATTCTTATTAATTTCTTTTGTAGAATAAGTAACGTAGGTGCGTCGGTGCTATTACCCCATAATATTATTCCATATTTAAGCCACGCATAAGCGTAAGCGTAATATGTGGCCATTGCTGTTTTCAGGTCTGTTGTTTTTTTTATTTCGCGTAAGGCGTATGAAAATTTGGATAATTTGGCTTTTACTTTATCTATGTGCGGTTTCCAATTGATGTGTGAGTCAATTTCAATTCCTAATAATGTAGCTTTATTTACGAGTTCTATTTTGTTATTTTTATATGTAAAATTGATTTTTTGAGGTGGTTTTTGCCGAGGGTGAAAAGATATTAATTTAGTTTTGCTGTAGTTAATCTCTAGATTATGTTCTGTCATCCAATCAGTTATGTTATTTAGCAGGGAGTTTAGTTGGTCATCAAGGTTGCTATTACTGTCACATGAAGTCAAAATAGATACGTCATCTGCAAATAAGACGCATGGTTCTGTGATATTACTAGGGAGGTCATTTATATAAACTAAAAATAGGAGACATCCCAAAACGCTGCCCTGTGGTATCGAGGCATTAATAAATTTGGTGTCTGATCTTATGTGTTCTATTTCATTTGTTTTATGGTTGTATGATTCAATTTCAACTTGTTGCTCTCGATGATCTAGATAGGATTTGAACCATTCATAACATTTTCCACGAATTCCTATATTATATAATTTTTGTAATAAAATGTCAAATTTCACTCTATCATATGCTTTCGTCATGTCCAACAATAATCCTAATGCATATTTTTTGTCATTTATAATATTAATGGCTTCTTGTATTAATTTGTAAACCGCTAATATAGTAGAACGGTGTTTCCGAAAACCGTATTGTGAGTCGCTGAATATATTATATTTTTCACAAAAATTATATACTTTAGTGCACATGGCTTTCTCGATTATTTTAGACGCTGTTGGTAATAAGGCAATTGGTCTGTAGTTATTTGGATCGAGTTTGGAGTTTTTCTTATGTATTGGTTTAATGACCGATTTTTTTAGGAGATTTGGAAAAACACCCTCTTCAAAACTCTGATTTATTAATAAATAAAATGGTAGCGTCAATTCATCTGCACATTGTTTTATTAGAGTTGGGGGAAACTCATCTACACCATGGCTGTTTTTATTTTTTAAGGTTTTTATTATTTTATTGACCTCATATGGGTTTAATGGTTCTAAAAAGATAGAGTTTTCATTACGTGGTAGCGCGGGTAAACTCTTTGATTTGTTTGTAGGTGGGTTAATGTTTGTTTGACCAATTTCTGCGAAAAAGTTATTGAAAACATTGGCTACATCTCTAGGCTCTGATGATACTACATTGTTTGTGCATAGAGTGATATTAAATTTGTCTTTTTTAGGTTTCTTATTAGTTCTTTCATTAATTATGTTCCACATTGTTTTAACTTTATTATCTGATTTCAACATTTTATTCCTGTAGTGTAATTTCTTTGAAGTGTTTACTGCCTTTTTCAATATTTTTTCATATTTTTTGTAATATTGGGTGAGGGTAGGGTTATTTGATTTATTTGTTATTATTCTAAGTAATCGTTTGTGTTTACAGGATTTTTTGATGCCAACAGTTATCCAATACTTTTTAAATGTTTGTTTTAGTTTAATTTTATGTAATGGTATTGTTAAGTTTAAAATATTTGTAAGTGTTTCATTAAAGGCTACATAATTTTCGTTGATGTTATTTTTTTGAGGTAATATTTCACTCCATTTTATGTTTTGTAATAAAGATTTAAATTTTTGAATATTACTGACAGAAAATAGTCTTTTTTTGATAAACCATGTGGTTGGTGTTGATTTTTGAGGTAAGTTAAGGTGTAAAATTGTACTGCTATGGTCAGAGAAACCTAGTTCTTCTACAGATGTGTACATGTTATTATATTTAAAATTTGTAAATAACATATGTATCGAAGGAGAGTGAATGAGGAACGTACTAGTGAGCGGACAGCGTCCGGTGTTCGTGCAAGCGATACCCTGGGAACCGATTGCCTTCCGCCGCCCGGAACGCTTACCCCTTCACATCACCCCCTCCCCCACGCCAGAGCCTTGCACTCACTACCAATACGCGGTAGAACATTCGCCAGAACATCTCATTACTTTTTAACACCTTTAATTTACAACGCGACGACCTCGATCGTCCCGTCGGAAATGCTTTTTATTCATTTCATCGCATTTAAAGATTTAAACCGTTTGCTTCCATTCATAAAATTATTAATGTGATCGTAAAATTGGGCAAATTTTATTGTCTCGAAGGCATAATGGGAAACTAATGTAGCGTGTTATTATTCAGTTGGGCTGTAGCCGTAAAATACGAGTGTTTGTGAGAGCGCCCCGCGCGCCCATGGACGTTTGATCGGCGTTCCCAGCGGAAGCCCCTCTCTTATTTGAATATCAAACATATTTCGGTCATATTTCATTGGGACGGTTATGATATTCTTCCTTTACCACGTACGTGCATTCAATGCTAACAATTATGTTAATTTGTAGAGTTGTAGCTCTATCAATTTGTAATGACGTTCCACTATCTAACGTCCGAATAAATTACTAACGTTTTATTTAACAGCTCTACCAAATATTTGTTTTATTCAACGATATTTAGTTGGCTAGCACCTGTCGAAAGATAATAATAATATGAATAAAATACGCACAGCATTGTATGTTAATAAATAAATCAAATAACAATACACGATTAATTTACAGAGCTTGGCCTCAATAGGAATGTAGTAATATGGAATTATTTACTGTGTTATGAGTAAATAAGTCTGTTGATAGTGGTCGGCGCGATACCAATCGAAAGTTTCACAGAAGAGCACAGAGACCCATTTGTTCCACACATAACGGTCGTTGCGCGCCCGCTGCGCCGATATGAAATTATTATTGCAAACATATGAACTTCGCAGAAACTTCTGACAGCTCGCTTAGCTCATAAAAGCCCCGATGTTAATTATTAAGAAGTAATCATGTTCGTAGTAGGCGCGGTCATTAATTCGGACTAACTTAAACGAAGAAGGCAGCCGCGATGGTCTTGTGGTTAGCGAATGCGCCTATCACTGCAAGGTCTGAGGTTCGATTCCCGGGTCGGGCAAAGTGTTCATTGTGAACTTTCCGTCAGGAAATTCACAATGCATGGAGTTAGCATTGTGCCCTGTGGATGGCGATAGGCTGACCCCCTATCCCATGGGACCTAAACATAACAGGTGAAGTGTGGGTGTTGTTCACCTCTGCCACACCCTTCTGGGTAATATAGGCGTGATGTTCTGTTATGTATGGTGAACAAAGGAAAATCAGTTTTGTAGCGTTGCCTATATGAGACGACAAGACGCGGCGATGCGACTCCTCATTTCTGTACGTTAAAAATATCCAATTATTTTGTAAACATTGTATATTGTAATGTTGTACACGATTAAATAATTAAATCTTGCGAAATAATAGTGCAATATAAATTGACATGAATTTATCTTTTATGTTTATTTAGTATTGCCACTATTTTAATGTTTTAATCAGTTTTACGCATACTATACCACAATGTCATCTGATCGTAGACAAATGGTTTTTTTATGGATAGTCAGCTAAAATCTACAAAACTGAATAAGTAGTGATATAATCGCCTGCCAGTCTAGTAGAATTACACTTAATAACTTAACATTATCTCGCAGATACATAGCCTTAAGTCGAATTAAATCTTGACTGGCCCTGTAATGAAGTGAAATGTTCAAGATAAGGCAAGTATGCTCAAGTCTCAATGTTATTGGAGAGTTTATAGCCACGCACACCATCACCATGGAAATCCCGTTATTAATTTGGTACTAAATACTCGAGGTGGCATCCCAGTGGCTGAAGTATTTTGGACACGACGAATAAATATTAATAAAACAGCACCACTGTCATTCTTTTTCGAAAGAAAATATGCACGGGTAGAGAAGACAATATGCTTTTGTTTTTCTTTATTGTTATTGCCGTAAAACATTTAGCGAGCAGCGTTGGGCCATAAAACACGTTATTTTGTGTGACAAAACGTCCGCTTCATGAGAAAATATTGACCCACAGATAGTGGAATAAGCGAATTATTGGTGATACTCATCACGGAACGGAACCAACCGTCCTTACTTATCCGCTGCCGACATTACATATTATATTTATTATGACGATCAACGCTGATAATTCGGCCAAGTTTGTTGCTTTTGGGTCACCCTATTGGCGAAAATAAATAAAAAGGTGCAATTATTACTCTCTTTGTTGGCACCGGTGTTTACTTTGAGGTAATGACATTTTGTTATATACGACTTTGTTATAAATAAATTCAGGGCAGTGAAGATTGTTTAAAATTGTATTATTGTACTACAGAGAACAAACAACATTTCCGTGCTTGTGATCCTTAAAAATATATTTTCAGCAGTTTCATGATATCACTTAACTCGGCTATAGTTGTAAAGTTTTGATAATGCATAAGTTTAAACAGTGACTATTCAAAAAGTTATCCTCCGCCATATCACTGGTAACTGTACAATTAGTGCTTCATTAAACTTGATTAAAAAAGGAATGACATATGGCAACACATAGCAAATTTTCATTGTCAAATGCACGTTCTATTGTAAATTGTTACCTCTAACATGGTTCATCCATATGTTAATGTGACGAACGATAAATTGGCCACTAATAAGATAATTGGCCGCGCTCTATACCCACGTAAATCAACATCTTAACAGCTGCGCTTGCGCTGACAACTCCCTCACTCAACAGAGTGTCCAAATACACGTGTGCCACTAGAAATATTGAGCATTTACTTTATTTTCTGACCTATGCCATATCTATATCATATTTTACTTTTCTTGATGTGTTTACATACTGAAGAATAAAGAGACGGACGTGTAATTATTTTTGAATGATGAAATTAAAAGTGACACCCGTTCTTACAACTGAAACGTCCGATACTCAAGCATCTGTTGGCAACATTTAGAGCGGTTACGCTCTACGCTTGATTCGAATCCGATTAGAATCTGTGGATCCACATACTCGTAGTTCTACTGTGTGTTGTATTTTCACGGATTCGAATCCGTTCTTATTTCTAGCTTCTATGCGTCAATGGTTTCAGTCATCACGTCTGTAACCAGCCTTATTGTGCATTGTAATAAATAACAAAAATAAAATTATCTCTACCGCAAAGTGCTTCAACAAATCTATTGACTTAAAATATAATATATGACCAGTTTAATCTGAATAATACGAGGATTAACAGTACATAAAACGTTTATTGCATTTTCTAGTTTTACACCTATTTTATAGGATTCAATTTTGTAAACCGAAATTCAGTAGACAAGTTTTCTTGATTTGAGATTTGTTGCGCCTAATACATTTTTTTTAAAGCTGAAAACAATTGATATTTATTTGAACATTGATAATTTTCAGATTTATTATTGTAATTTTGTCTTTGATCAAGTCTTTGATTCAAGGTTGGCAATATGAAAGATAAGATTGAACATCTATTTTAAATTGCTAGATCTCTATCAGTACAGGAGTTCTCTTTAAGTCAAATCTTGTATGATATTTTACAAAACATTTGGTAATTTTATCTTTTAGAACACTTTTAACATTTTTACCTATCCGTGGTCTACTAATATTTTACAGATTTCAAAAATAATAAATAAATATTAGTGCATCTTAATCCAACACCCTGTGCATCGTATGATTCACTTCATTGTTTTAGAGCTATTTGAAGTAAACAATCAATTAGATTCGAATTACAGTACGACCAATAATAGTGGATATTTATTGTCGTTGGAACATTTTATAACCATTTTATTAATTTAATTGATATTGATGAGGTTCACCGGGCACCGCGTGGGTCGATAAATTCATTCCTTTTGTGGATAGCCTCATTGTTCTGATCAACTCGGATATCACACAAAACTTACAAAATTTTCCTTTACTGCGTATAATATTATTCTGATCCAAATTTCAAAAGTAATTGATTCAATGTATCAAAGTTTTAAATATTTATAATCATTATTGTACAGGTCAAATGGTTTTGAACTCAAAATTCATTGTTATCGGTGTTAGTGAACGGTATTTATGAACGCAAGACCCGTATTATGGGCTTAACTAAATTTTGTAATAACATGTAGTTATTACGCATCGAGTGCGTGGCGCACGCGCACGTTCCTTGTATGACAATTGGCGCATCCATTCGTCTACATAATTTGTCAACGCTTCACTGAGTTACACAAATGCTTTTTAGGTCAATAGTTGATTGGGAAACGATCTGTCCATGTAGTAAAATATAAATAATTTGTTTTAAACGAAATGAGGGTCATTTAGAAACATGAGGGTAATAAAACTAGTGCGTGTCATGTAAACTCGGTCGCAGGCCTACGTACGATGCGTCCATTCAGCGTTGAGCTGTAGGTGTTCCTTCCCTGGGTGTTGTGTACGTTTGTTAAGTGAAGGAGAGAGAGGTCTCATTACTTTGTCGGCTGTGAATTCGTTCGTCGATATCGACGGACGAAAAGTAACGACATTAGCATTCTAGACGTAGATGGACGTACGTGAGATGCGGGCACTGTTCGCACTACAAGCGTATCCTTGTTTGCGTCATAACGTATTGATATTGCACATAATTTGTCTATGTTGACGCTACGAGTCCATATTTATGTTGGATCTATTGAACTGGGTACGAGATTATTGACATGCAAACAAATATTGCCTGCATAAAATATACTTTCCACGAGATTGTTTCTTCTAGAATTCTCTACGTGCAGATAATGCCGATAGTCTAGCTGAATCAAGTTACTTACTTGCTTATTATATAAAAGCAGAAATAATTTCATTTTTATATAAAATAAGTGTATATATGATATTGTCAAATTATAAAGATAATTTAATTCATTGACGTAAATAGACTTTAATTATGCACGGCGCAATTATAATGATTGATATTATATAGATGACAAGCATTTTACTAATCATAAATTAATATAATAGTTACCTACGTCATCAAATTAATATACTTTGTTATTCTTTAATTTTAATTAATATTGAAGTTTATATATGTATAGTCCTTTATAATTAAGTTTTCAATATTCATTTTCCATAGCTATTCCAACCCCTTATTCATTAAAAGATAAAAATATATTTTAGTTCAATCATTTGATGTTACCTTTTCTCGAATTACAAACTGAGTAACTAAATATATTTCTATAGCGTATTATATTATCACATTCTTCTGTAATTATTCTCGCTTTGAGCATTTTGCAGAGATATGTAACTGTGCATTGGGATTATGTATTGAGCATTTTGCACGTACATACAATTTTAGATAAATCTTTTACTCATTTCCGACATTGGCATTTGCTGTTCGTTGACTGCCACAAAAGTGAAGTCATTCCGTCTGTACTATCAATAAAAAAAAAAGAAACTGACTGCCTCGATGGTCTAGTGGTTAGCATATGCGCCTCTCACCGCGAGGGCTCGGGTTCGATTCCCGGGTCGGCCAAAGAGTGCTATTTGTGAACTTTCCGTCAGGAAATTCACAAAAGCAGCACGGAGTTGGAATTGTGCCCGGTGGTTAGCGATAGGCTCACCCCCTATCTCATGGGACCTAAACATAACAGGAGTAAAAATATGGTGTAGCGTATATGATGCCATTAAAATACCGGATAGAAAAAAATACCTTCAGAATTGTCAGCTATATTTCAGACAAGAATTGTGAAGAATGTGAGTGAGATATAAGGTACAAGAGTATCAGCCACCACCACTTAAATAGAAACCATAGAGCAACCGGCTATCACTAACTAAAAAAACACTCGTTCACAAAGAGCCGTATCGGACTACCGCCTCTTGTAACAAGCAAAGAGTGACGGCACGGACGGACGTCACAGCAACCACCGAAAAATGCACGAAGCTATCTCAACGTATATATAACTTAATAAATACAGAATTTGCAACATTTAATAGACAGTTCGAAAGCATAAATTGCAAGCCTAACATCCTATTAAACAACGATTAATATTTAAACTTAACTGGAACATTAATGGAAATATCCAATGATTTGTGATTTTAAATAAAAGTTTGATTAAAATTCACGTGTTCGGTACGAGTGACTGACAAAATTAATCAATTCCATCCGTAGGTACGGGGAAATAGAACTCTGTCGACGTTTATAACATCGTATTTGTGAATAATTTTGTAGGTCACTGAAAAATTTAATTGATGGCTCCAACAAGCACCGTCGGTTTGCACAAACGTTTTATTTTTGGCATATGAAAATTACCGTTATTCGACCCGAAACACAAATGTAACCAGAATAGAATAAATTGGGTGTTACTTATCTAGTATTTGGGTAAATTGCACAAGCAATAAAAATACATGGCAAACCTGAGAATGGTAGTGCAATGTGCTGATTTTTTATTTTATATATTTTTTCTCAATAAAGTAAGTACTTCCCTACCTTGGCAAAAAAATCATTGATTTCTACCCAATAATTATACCAGAAATCCGCTCATAAAATACCTTCCCCTGCAAATATATTCATAATATGGATTTAAATCGGTTGTTTTATCATTAAATTATAATATATTCGATCAAATAAAACCATTTTTGTTTGTTTATCTTAAGTTTCATTTTAAGTTTTTAACTAACCTTTATTTTTATATAATTTATAATGAGTAAATACTATTTGATATAATAACAAATTTCAAAATTTTATTAGATATAACAAATAAATAATAATTGTACTTACTAAACGCCGCCATATTCTCAACAACATATCTAATTCTTCCCCCGCTAATGTCTGGAAATTCCTTGGATCTTTGGGCGTTGGCAAACAGCGACAATCAGAGTTTTCAAAAACAATCACATTAGACAGTATTTTCAGTTCTACATTTACTCCGAAATAAAATTATTAAAAAAAATATGAACACTACTCAAACAAAACAGTACTTACGGCGAATATAATACACAATTTTGAAACAAATTAAACGAAAATAGCACGAGCTATAACAGCCACCGAAATGAGCATATTTTTGTCCCCATATTACTGAAATGATAAACTTACTTTTTTAGCGGGAAACTGCAAGACGTTGGGGCCGGTGCGTACGCGCCGAGAGCTCGAGCCGGACTGATCCGAAGTGAAGAAAGGTGAGAGGGGCGTAACAACGCAATTTTGACGTGGTTATTTTACTAAAACTTACTGTCCTCCAAAATGATAACTTTTTGCCGGACAAAAGTTGACTGCCTGTCAAATCCATGAGAAAGAAGATAAACAAACAAAAATGGTTTTATTTGATCGAATATATTATCATATTTTATATAATATGTACTTCGTCTATTTACATTTCAATAATTATTCATTTGCCTTATCTGCACCTACCTATGCTTATCTCTGCACCACCCTAGTTTGACTGTAAAAGAATGCCATAAGGCATTAAGTCCGCCTATGTACTATTTATTTGTGCAAAAAGTTAAATAAATAAAAAAATAAAAAATAAATATAATGATCAGTCAATATCAGTTAGTTAGTAGTTAATGATAGTCAAATAGTTGATATGTTGTATCTAAAATCATTTGATATACTACTCAAAAGACAAAATAAATATTTATAATATGATACAAACGCCTAATTAAAACTTATATCACGGTTAATAGATTTATCATAGAATTTTTTATCATAAATACTAACCTGTGCAACACTTGGCATCTGTCAGTTGAGCCCGACAGAACCCCTATTGATGTGGTATCTATTTCTTGGTGGTTAAAAAAAAATAACCACGAAAGCTAAAGCGGGATAGGCTAACCTGTCCTAGGGGTGCTCTGAGTCAGGGTGTTAACCATATTGAAGGGATTTATATATATTTTAAACGTTATACCTAATGATTTTCGATTAAGTGAACGTTATATCTGATAAAATTATACGAAATAAATAAGTAAATAAAATAAAACGTTATATGAAAAAAAACTCAAAAGTAAAAAATAAAATATTCGCTAAACTTTGCTTACCTTTATATTAATTTGTTTAAAACAATAAACCCAAATAATTATGTAATACCAATTAATTATATTTTTTTGAAGTCGGCGCCATCATAATTATCAGAAATTTAAAGCTTTCTAATAGCGCTTCGTTCACTCTTTTTAAAATATAAAGTAAATTAGTATTAGTAAGTAAGTAAGTAAGTAAGTAATCTTTATTTGTATGAATATGGTACATAATAGGTGACTTAAACTAATTACAAAGTATCATCATATTCTGCCAATCAAGGCGTGCAAATATTAGTAGGTATATAAATTTTAAATAATTATGATCAGCTGCTTATCTTAATGTCAGCCTCTTCCACATGCAGTTCAATTAATTTCATTCCAGAATTACAAGTCAATTATTAATATCAATGTCAAAATTAAAATTTTTATAATCATTATGTCAATGTCATAATTCAAAATGGAATAATCTTAATATTCGTTTAATATTAGTTCATAAACATACAAAAATATATATGTATGGTTACGATACGATACAGTTTTCCAACATTTTCACCCAACAATAACCACTAAAAATAATAAACATTACATTACATTAATATGTTATATATATAATTATTTGAGGTTATTGTAACCTCAAATAATTATATATATATTACTAACTGTAATATCTGTATATTAATGATGATATTAAAATAACTGTGTACTGTCCTGTCTAAGTGTTTATCTGTCTATACTGTCTGTAAAATTAGTTAAAATCAAACCTACCTAAGTACGGAACCCTGGCTGCCCGGCATGGTTGTTCTTAGCTGTATCATTTCGGTGGATTTAATTCATTCCGGTGCACAGTCTATCATTTCGGTGCACAGTCTATCATTTCGGTGGGTATTTTTATCATTTCGGTAGACACTTTTCATTTCAGTGGACTCTAAAAAATTCATCCTTTAATATTTATGTAAGTTTTGATGTTATTTGATGTCCACTCACACACAATGTTATAAATAGACTAAAGTTTGATTTTTCACTTAAAATATATAGATAGCATTGAAATTAAAAAAGTCCGCCGAAATGACAAAAAATAGTCGCTTGTTGAAATTGACCCATTTATATGTTAGATGTTATTATGATCAAACCTGAATATATTATTATGTGGTTTATAGTTCATAAACATAACAATAAATAAATTTTTATTCATTTTCAAACATATTATGTACATTTAAATATTAAACTTAATCAAAAAAACAAAATTAAATACCTAACTATGTACAGCTGTAAAAAAAATAGAACTAAAAAATTTTAAAAGTTATGCGTCAAAAAATACTTCCGCATCAATGTCAAATGCGGGTGACGTGCCCAGAAGGCTGGCGGCATTGCCGCGTTGAATTGCTATGCTCAACCTTTGAGCAAAGTAAAAACCAGCCTTCTGATCACGTGAAGTGTCGATCAGTCGTTTTGATATCTCTTTAAAAAGAGAATGGGCACTCGGGCCCCATGACCCCAGCGTCTCAACCCCAAACGGCTCAAATATGTAATCTCCAACAAGATTACTATACTTGCGCCGCTTGAGGGTTTCTGCAGAGGCAGCAGCAGTGCCGGCGCAGGCCGCTGTATTTGGAAGATGTGATGGCGCGAGGGTGTCGACGCAGGTTGCGTCCCACACCAAGGGCCTACCCATCTTCCAAGGCAGTAACGACATACCATCACTCTTCCCATCGTCCCGTGACAAGCCGTTTGGTTCGAGCACGGCAGGCACGCCGGCGGTAGACAAAGCACGACGGATAATGTCGTTAAGGTAAGAGTGCCGCGGCATGCGGCCAGCACTCCTGCTGCACGAAAGGCCATGGTGCCCGAGGCGATCGACAGCTTCACCACACCGACATTGATGCGGAGAAACGCATGGAACACCCAAGCGAAGGCAGGTGGCGATGCGGAAGGTACGGTCATCCAACATGGTACCTATGTTAGGTGATGGAAGTGCATGAAGCCACGCTCCTGACTCCCATTCACCCACAGCCAGCAAACGAGCACGCTCAGCCTCATTGGTAGTAGTATCAATGAGATACTTTCTAACATTACAGCAGAGCGGCCCATCCCACTGCCTCTGGGAGAATGGGTTGGTCGGCAAGTCAGTGCTCGGACAGGTTAAAAGCCAGGCGTTCTGTGCGTCGGATTTGTACAGCACTTCCGAATTAACCAGTGTAGGAGATAAAATTTTCCTAGTTAATTCTTCGGTGCTGCACACCGAGGACAGAAACGCCGGTAAACTAATGTCAGATATCTTTCGAACGCCGAGGCCGCCCAAGCGAACTGGTAAGCTCGCCTGTTGCCACGTCCGGTCGTTCAAAGCTATATTAAAAATTTTGCATAAAGTGCTACGAATAATTTCATCCAATTGTCCTAAAAGTGCTAAATTTTTCCAAAAAGGGGTTGATCTGAGGGCGTGTGTGAATTTAGGGACGAAAAGACAATACCTGATAATTGTGTAGGCCGAATGCATATTAATTTGTAGTAGCCGGTCAGAAACTTCACTGAAATTTTGAATTTTTTCCTCTATGAAATTATGAAAACCTTCTTCAAGGATTGGGGACCCAAGGAGGCGAAAAGAACTTTTTTCATATAAGTATTGAATTATAAACGTAGCTGGTTTTGGCTCTGTTCGCATAATCAACACCTCGGTCCAAACAAACAAAAAAACAGATTCTAACAAAGGCAAAATTACAGAACCTTTATCTGACTAAGATCTGACACTGTTTCATTATTGTACCAGCATTACATGTACATACCTTCTCTTCTTCGTCGTGTCGATGGCTGAGTCAAATTTTATTTTGTCTTGCCATCGTGGTGAAAGGATTAGCCAATTCACTTTGGAGAACTTGCGAATTGTCCAGGGTGCGCCAGACGTAGGGAATCGTTGTGTACGTCACTCGGGGAGGCTCCTTTCATGCACCCTCCTTTTATGTACATACCAATATCATGATAAATATTGTGTCTTTCACACAAAGATATGCAAAGTTTTCAATACTTATGTCGTATGTTTGGACGTGTCTATTAAGTTTGGCTACTAAGATGTAAAAAATCTCGTTTTAAAAGTCACAAATCCATCTTGTCATCTTGACTATAACCATTGTTTTGTAGGAAATTTATATAACAAAATCACTATACATAGCAACAAATAAGCATTTACATAGATTTGGTATAAGAATAAATTTTGAATCTATTACTAGATACACATATGTCTTTAACTGCAGTGTTAATTTTTAGCATTTTAAAATACTAAGAAGCGTTTGTTTAGTGTCCAACCGCTCTTTCGATTGAGCTATTCAAGCCGCTCTCCAAATCTATATTTCGGCTAAAAAAACTTCGAAAGTCTTTGTTATGTAATATATTCGATTCTTCACTTCAGTAGTGGGTTAAAAAGATTAAAATATTAGCAAAAGACACACTTTAAACTTGTATTCTGGCCGGGCTAATGACATGGAAATTCGTTCAGCCTGAATAACGGAAGGCCCACGTTTGCTGCCACGTGAATTATTGAAAATCATATTACGGCGCTATTTTACAAATGCATGAACATCATTTTATTATGAATCTGAACCGGCCACAAGATAAGGCATTACCATAAAGAGTTTTACTTACTTCT
The DNA here is from genome assembly GCA_905147285.1 of Hypena proboscidalis. Classification (NCBI taxonomy): domain Eukaryota; kingdom Metazoa; phylum Arthropoda; class Insecta; order Lepidoptera; family Erebidae; genus Hypena; species Hypena proboscidalis. The sequence goes on from LR990130.1 coordinate 9,077,414, forward strand.
TACAAGGACCATTTCGGGATAAATTCGTTTTGAATATATTAGAAATTATTTGAATTTTGATAAGATATTATTGAGTCGTTTTTTTCTGAGGGCTGAATTATCAATCAACAGATCCCTCTATTATGATTTTGTTATTCAGACAAGACAAACAAGTTAAAAATGACAAATGAATAAATAACATCGTTCGACTCATTTCAAATTTTAATCAGGTATAGTCACTTTTATATTCAGTTATGTTATTATTTATTTGACGACAACTTTTACCAAATACAGGCTATGTGAAGTGGTATGTTATTTTGAGTGTATAGTCATTAAGAGATGATAGGAGATGATTTTATAATAGATTACTAATCATTGAAAGTTCACATTAAAATTCTGGTACAAATAAAAAAAATTGTCCAGGGCTCTAAATAAAAAATACTGAGTGTAAATGACATCGTGGCAAAGTCGTTTTCAGTGATTAGGGACATGAGGCCCAAGGGGAAGAAGAAATTCACTGGCAAATGCATGGTTTTATCGTAGACAATTTTCGTTTTTGATAAATTTTTCAAGTGATACTCTTTCATAAGTAGCATTATTCTAGACTATTTAAAAAAAGTCCCATTTGTAAAATTTCCGTTCAAAAATGTTCGAACCATGCTTAAAAACATGCTTTAGGATCCTAGAAAAGTTTTCTCGCAAGCTTATTATTGGTGATTAGTGATTATCTTATGTCGTGTAAAATTATTGCAACACTTATTTTCCGATGAGTGGAAATTTTCGATAAAAATGTTCGCACCTATAGCTCCAAAATTTGTTATGAGGTGAAATTTAAAAAAAAAATTAGGCCTCAGAATCATGTCCTGGTAAACGGCTTCATCACGATATCAATTACAAACAGTATATCTTTTCAATGTTTCAGGCTATCTACTTTAAAAACGAATTTATAACCGTTACCTGCAGTATCCATAACTAAAAAAATAAAACGAGCCAAATAATTCAATTTCATAAGAAATTATATTAATGCTATACGGGGCATAGACCGATAAATATATTTTTAAACGGTCGATCTCTTTCCATTACAATTCCATTCATATTGTTTCGTAATATAGACCACTAACTCATTTTTTATTATTTCACATTATGTTTTTGCGTAACATCGGACTGACCTTTGGGACAAACGGTTCAATAAAATTTAAATCATGATATTTTTGGCATTGTTTGTGTAACGAAACAGGCAATAAAGTGCGTTTACAACCACGTACAGAGAATACAATAATAATTAATTACAAAGCTATACGGTTAGCGGTTCATATAAATCTTGGAGCGGCGGTAGATCATTGTGGAGGCATGCTGGCGCTAATTAATTTGACGCTTTCTTTTTCATAGCAAACCAGAACCCCTCGTTAGAGTGAATGAAATTCCAAAAAGTGTAAATGGACGTGTTGTGTACAAAGTGTATAAGTTATCGCAGTACTCATTAAACGCATTCCGGTGGGGCTTCATAACCGCTGTCATACGCGCAGTACTGCCCGGCGCGGCGCTCAACGCCAGCGCCCTCTACAGGCTGATCTATTGGGCATTGTATGCTAACTGGCGCGATGGTGCGATGCTGCGATGGTGCAATACTCATCGTCCTAGCTTTGTCAATAGTCGGATATTCATCTAACTGGCAACACATAAGCGATTGTGTGGATTGTGATGGACCGGTTCATTAAGCGATATTTACACCTACATCAGACTGTTTGGCTTGATGCCTTTGCATATAAATGCTTCCATACAGATATTAATTACCTATTGTATCGTTTGAAATTCAATGATTAAAGGAATAAAACACAGAAAATATAGAAAAGTAACTTTTTAGGTAGGTAATTTTTTTTCTATATACATTTGCGATTATCTTATAAATTGTTAAAATTTTCCAAGACTGATTTGCTGCGCAAAAATATCCAATGCACAATAATAGTACTCAAGGTATGCCAGGCTATAAACTACATATGCGCAAAATTGTATCAAAATCGACTCGGTAGTTTTTACGTGAAAGAGTAACAAATATCCATACATCATCATAACTCAGAATCTTTCACATTTATAAAATTTATAAGAATGACTTCTTTTGTTCAGAAATATGTATCTTTTTTTTTTGGTTATTAATTATAGAATAACACAATTGCACACCGCCGATATATCTAAGTAATGCATCAAATAAATTTGGTAAGCAAGAACCAAATAACATATTTTCGCCGCTGGAATCTTGTAGGTAGCTGAAACAATTTTAAACGAATTCCTATGTTTGAAAATGGCGAAATGCGGAATACGGTTATAAATTTTAGCAGTTGTAATTACGAAAGAGCATTTTGAAAATATCATGGTAAAATTAAATATATGTAAATTGTATGCATTTACAGCATATATCCAAGAGTTAACCAAATTAATTCGTAAAGTGTGTAAATTAATCGTAGTCTATTTAATTATGTAATTCGAATTTAAAAAATTGATTAGAGAATTTGAATTTGAGTTCCTGGTAAAAAAGACTATCTTTAAAATTTGCACAAAATTTAATGTGTATATTCATTTTAAATACTACATTTTTATTTTATCTTACTAGTTGCTAATGCTAAGAATTCGTTAGTTGAAAAAGTATTCGCTTCACAGAAAGCGTTTATAAATAAAAATAAATAAATAAGATATAAATTCTTTATTACATGTATATATCTTTACATGTATTCGCTTCAAAGCCAAAATGATAAAAACAATGACAATGAAATGAAAGTTATGTTTCAAATTCAACTCAACTTTCTTTTTTTCTGACGTACAGAACAGCAAAGCATTAGTATTAAAATTTATCAAATCAAATCAAATCATTTATTTCCATGGGCCCCAAGGGGCGCTTGAACACGTCAAAACAAACATCAAAATACAAAAAATATAAAATTAAAATAAAACGTAGCTAACTAAATTATAATACTTATTGTAATAAAAATGATTTGACACCGGAGCTTAGATTGACTTTAATTCAACTTAGAGATATGAATTAAAATCAATCATCAAATTTGATTTGACAAAAAGTATATTATTTTTTATGTTATGTAGCATCAATATGATAAAGTTACATTGGATCAAATCAAACTAGTAAGAATCTCAGTGTTAAATCAGGACACCCTGTGCCTCTTCAAATTCTTGTGTATGATCAATGATGGTTTTGTTTTGCAGTAGTTATGCCGGTGGGTGTCATCCCATGATATACTCGACACATTGTGTGGTAATTTCCCTTGACAATTTAATTGCCGTTTCACCGTAATGTGACAGCGAAAGATTAATTTATAGGACACCTTGAGTAGCCACGTTTTAAACACTCATTTATCATCATTAGAGACAAACCAGTCATGTAGTTATTTGATGTGGTTGCTATTAATTGCCACCGCTAATATGGAAAGCCTTTCTTTTGTAAACATACATTTTCAAGAGATTGTTTGTTAGTAAATTGCCTTTCGATATTAACTACGGCTAAAGCATTACATTAATTTTCTTTTAAGATTGAAGAAATAAACGTTTTTATCGGCAAAATATGTTTTCACTAGTGGTTGTAGAACCTATTTTCGTGAGACTTCCATTTAGCGTTGCTTGTGTTCCCAAACTCTAACATTTAAAAATAAACTGAAAAGATTCGAGATCTCATTGCCTCTCTTCTCTGTCTAGTTCTCGCATTATAAAGGGTAGTGACTTTTCACGGTTTTAAACGAATAATTCTATTACAAAACTAATCAATGAAAAAGTAAGGACCTATTTTCTAAAGCTGCCGCCAAGTCGTTTATACAATAGTAGTATACAGTTAGAGACAAAGACTAGTAGTACCTTAACGACATATTAATTCAAGCTATACAAAATTTATTGTGTATGAAACTGTAAATAGTTTTCTGCTATTTATCTTCTTTCGACAAATATGGAAATAACTGACACTTCTACAGAACCTTTAAAGGCATATACGTCACTCGCAGTCTTAGCGAGAACTAGTGGAATTTCATATTTATACAAATTACTAGCTAGTGCGACTATAAATACTAAAAGAGGTCAACTTATACATTTTTAATGCGCTGGACGACGTCAACATTATTAATATCTATTCAGCTTGTAAATGTCAGTCACTTGTTTACAGTATTATAAAGTCATATTTATTGGCCTACCCATAGAGTACATAAAATGTAGTCAATGGGCCTACCTGTCAATCAATAGAAATAAATATGAAAAAGGCACATCCATGTCTCTCGATCTAGAATTGCAATGTCCTATTTTAAAAACAACGTCGTATTATATGGTGTTAGTTGTTACATCTCAAACTAATATTATGTAAAACGAATTTCTTTACATATTTACCTACTTGCTTTAGGAACATTATTTGCAGGATTTATGTATAACCTATATATTTTGGCGTGTTACTCTCTATCATAACAGAAACACAATTATTGTGTCCCCTGAAAAACCATTTTACACTAAGCCGTTAAGAACGTAAGCTTCGATGTCTAAGTATAGAAAAGATGTTCTGAAATACAATTTCAGAACAATGTATTCATAAATTAATAGCGTCGATTAATCCTACCAGTTAAATACACGTTCTAAGTTCGCCGGATAATCCGATCTATAAATTATGTGACAGAATTAAGTGAGGACAGACAGCAGGAGTCGCCTCAAATATGAAATGAGTTAAATCGCGGCTAACAGCATAATGCGAGCTTTTAGATTTTTTGTTGACACGACGCCACTGCGGCATTTCCTGCTACCGCATATGACACATACACAAAACATCTAAACAATACCTTATTGTAAACACTTTACAGTCCACAATCCAAATCTCAAAAACCAAGCATGCCACTTCCACTAAGTGGTGATTAATTGTGATATAAAGACTTTTATATTTCTGTTGTTATACCGTCGCGTCATTTTAAAAACGCGACAATAGTTTCCATAAGCATATTTTCGTTGTTATATTTAGCTGCTATATTTTTTATTGGATAAAATGTCGCTCGAGTAAATTAAAACGCAATGTCGAGTGGTACGTAGACGGAAATGTCCAATTAGGCAAAGGCAATGCTGCGATAATTCTGCGAGCTGAATTGATTCCACGTCGTCAGATAACGCGAGTGGAGGTTGTCTAAAGGGTATGTTATCAGATCTGTGTGTCTGCCGGCAGTGGCGGTGGGCACACGCCGCCCACCACGTGGGAAACTGCGATTGCTTCTACAAACATCGAGTATGACGACTACATGACGATGTGAACTAATGCCATCGATCTTATCTGCCACAAGATAAGCCTACTTGGCACAAATATCAGACCTAAGAAATGATACCTAACGAGATACGATCCGAGCGGTTTTTGCGCTCGGGAAACGAGTGTAACCCGTAAGCTGGTATTCCATTCTTGCTGCTGTGTCGGCATTGAAAAGTAATTAATTTGTACGCGTGCACAAATTACAAGACGTATCGGTTTTGCCACTATTGTTCTCTGTTCACACACTTGTCATGGGCCTAAATATTTTATCCAATTTAATACCTGTTCAACAATCTTTTGTCATTTAACTATAAATTAGACACCATAAACAAAGACGTAATTTAACTAAACATCCAAATAATTTGTATTTACAACGAGAAAAATTCAATTATGCTAATTTTTATGACTATTTACGGAGCGTATCGACTTAAAGAGCCAAACAAACGAAGCGCCCTAGCTTCATATTTTACAATCATAAAAAACGTAAATGGAGCAATATGTGCATAAATGTCAATATTTGTGTGGCGAGTGAGCGCAGTGGGAGCGGGCGACGCGATTTATAAGGTACATTTAGTGGAGCTGAGCGGAGCGGTGCGGCGGCGGCCAGCCACGCGCACAGCGGTATACCTCGCTTCATAACGTCCAGCATCGTAATTGTCGATTAATTATCTCGATTTCAATAAAACATACGCCATACAAATGAAATTGTATAATTTTGAACGATAAAACGTCACTAATAAGGTATAACTACAGCTCCGCCCGTCGAGAATTTTTACGCCATGGACATAAAAATGTAATAGTTGTAAAGAAGTTATGGTCTCGAATAATTCTGTTGTATGCGAATTCGTGATCGTGTCGTAGTTGTAGATTGGAGTACAAAATAAGAATAAAGAATATGATACATTTATGCCGGAAAATCTTAAAATTGTATGATTAATTTAAAAACTACTTATTTCTATCATAAATCAGTACATAAACATACCGGTGTGCCAGAAAAGGTACGCACCTCAGCATTATACTGCGGCACATTAGCACCACAGCGCTGATATTCTGGTGCGCCCTGATCGTGAGTAAGACACTATACAAATTTTTGAGAATTTCCATGACACTATAATTAGGAATTTAAAAAAAAACAAAAAATATATACCTAAAATAAAACTAAAATAACATTACTGTGTGATAAATAAAAAAATAACTCGAACTTATACTCTGTCCATTTCTTTATTTTCTTTTTGACAGATTACATATAGGGATGCCTTCACACGTTACTGATTCGATTTGAAATCATAATCGATGTTGTCTACGAAGAACTTACAATCGATTAATTACATCGAAATGGTTTTAGTTCATTATTAATTATTCGCTTATTAGTAGTTTTTATTAGATGAAATAAATATATAAAATAATAATATAATAATAATGTCACATACTTAGTCTATGACGACTTCCTAGTTGCCTTTGTTTACATTTTCATTTTTAATTCCAAGATTTCGACTTGATTTCTTGCAAATAATTATTCATGGAATCATGATACTATTATTATATTCTTTTTTTATAAAAATACAGACAATACACAAATAAAGTCAAATTATTCTTTTTCATAATGATCGATTTATTTCATTTCACGATTTGATTTATAGTCTGTGGTTGTTTGTTATAAACAGTGAACTTCCCTAAAAAGTGGCGCTTGTCAATAAAGTACATTATTATTGTAGTACATTAATCTGACAAAAAAAAAACGGTAATTCATAGGTGTGATCTGTCAAAAAGAAAATAAAGGAATGGACAAAGTATAATTCTAATAATCTACAAATATACTGATTAAAAAACTGGAACGCACCCATAATGCAGCGTTTGTGTGATTTGACCGTAGGATTTGACAGTTATCGCTAAAAGTCAATGTCAAATAAAGAAGTTACAAATTCGGGGTTCTCGTAGTTAAACCAAACATTTTGATAACACAATTAATATCACTAACAAAATCAACATAAATAATACTAAGTTCATTTGTACGTAGTGAACTGTACACGTTTGGTGAACTGTACACGTTATAAATATGTGTACAGTTCACCACTTAGTCGCGACAAGTGTGTGTGTTTCGTGTAAAATAGTTATTTTATTTATCTTAAATTTAGGTATTTTGTAAAGTAGAAAAATAAGCTACTTTCCGTGAACAGCCTTAATTATTTTATGGAATAACTTCTTGCAAATGCGTGTGGACAAGTGTGGTAAGTATTTTTTGTACACATTTTTAAATCCGGATATTGATATGCAGGCACGGTGTGGTGGCAATAATGCTTTTCAGATGGATGCTGAATTGTTTTGTGATTAAAGTGGACTTTGGACCAGGAAATTAGTTTTTTGTTTGGTCATGATACTTACTCATGATAGTTTCTAATAAGTTAGGTTGAGCCACAAAACAGCGACCGCTGAAACCGCGTTTCTTGGTGATTGTGGTCAGAAACGCTGGATTTGCCTGGACAAATAGATCATGTGAGTTTTTAAAAGTCTTGCGTTTTACAAGCTCCTTATTAACTTTTACACTGTGTCCTTTTCTGATCACATCAAATCCTGTGCTTCATGAAGTTATCAAGTACCTTACTACCATAACTGAAGGTTTTCTAAATTCGTAAATAGCACACATAAATGATAATAGATTTTTTGTCACACTTTCTCCTTAACACGGCTGCTTTATCAGTACAAATCCTCCTCTTCGGAATCTAGGCAGCGCAATAACTACTTGGATCCCGATATGGGGGAAATTAGGCTCTAATATTTCTGAGATTGATTTGATTGACAGATAGACTGGATTATCTAAAGGTTCAAAATTTTCGCATCGACAAGTCGAACCTAGCATGTCTATTGCAAGTGAGCTATCTGTGTCAATAGTATTTTGTGACGTAATGTAGGTATGTGAAAGTATAATATTTATGTGTTCGTTAATGCAGGCTTGTGTTAATAACGACACATCACGTCCTCAGTTCACAAGGCACCAGGATCAAGCCCACATTAATATTCCGTCAGCTATGCACTGGCGTTTAGATTTGGATTATATTTGGTCATTGTTATTCAACTAACGGGTTTTAAAGTTTGTTTCATTTGGGAGACAATAATAAAACAATTGAAATGGAGCTAATAACAATACAGGTGACATGAATATTATAGTCATTGAATAAAAATTACTCTTTTGTGAATTTCATTATTATGGCGTGAAGAGAGATAAGTATTAACTCCTTTATAAATCGGTATGGGTTAAATAATACGATTCCCTATTGTATCACATAATTTTATTTGGCATAATTTAACTTCGCATAATTTCATTTGGCAAAAGGATAGTAATATCATCATCATCATCATCATTTAGCCTTTTGTAGTCCACTGCTAGACATAGGCCTCTCTCAATTTGCGCCACAAGACCCGGTCCTGCGCCTTTCGCATCCAGTCCCCTCCAGCGACCTTTTTCAGGTCGTCAGTCCACCTGGCAGGGGGGCGTCCTACCTTACGGTTGCCGAGTCGCGGTCTCCATTCTAGGACTCGTTTGCTCCAGCGGCTGTCGGTCCTTCGGCAGACGTGACCAGCCACTTCAGCGAGCTTATTTTGCGAGCTATGTCGGTCACTTTGGTTCTTTGTCGGAAGACCTCATTACGAATTTTATCCTTCAAAGAAACTCCGAGCATAGCTCGCTCCATAGCCCGCTGCGCGACTTTAAATTTGTGGACTAGTGCAACCGTTAATGTCCACGTCTCGGCACCGTAGGTCATAACAGGTAGGACGCACTGGTTGTAGACTTTCGTCTTCAAGCACTGCGGTAAAGGCAAAGAGAAGACTTGACGAAGTTTGCTAAATGCTGCCCAACCCAATTGGATCCTTCTATCGACTTCTCGCTCGAAGTTGTTTCTAACAAGCCTAATGACCTGCCCTAGGTAGATATATTCTTGAACAACTTCGAGCATCGATCCGTCGACAAATATTGGTCTCGGCATGACATGCTCATTAAGCATGATTTTAGTTTTATCCAAATACATGCCGAGACCAACACGTCGTGAAGCTCCATCTAGGCTGTGCAGCATCTCGCTCAGCTGTTCCAGCGACTCCGCAACTATAACGATGTCATCGGCAAACCGAAGGTGCGAGATGTACTCACCGTTCACGTTTATACCCCGTCCAGTCCAGTCCAGAGTCTTAAGGACATCCTCGAGAGCGTTGGTGAACAGCTTCGGGGATATGACATCCCCCTGTCTCACCCCCCGACGCAGCTCTATGCAGTTTGTCTTCTGGTCCTGGATCTGGACGGTCATGGTGGCGGTGTCATACAAGCATCTTAGCACCTCGATGTATCGCCAGTCGATACGACATCGTTGCAGAGCATCCAGAACCGCCCAAGTTTCGATGGAGTCGAAGGCTTTCTCGTAGTCCACAAAAGCCAGACACAGCGGCTGATTGTACTCTTCGGTTTTCTGTACAATCTGCCGAACAGTATGGATGTGGTCTACGGTACTAAAGCCTTTTCGAAACCCGGCTTGTTCTGGTGGCTGGAACTCGTCAAGTCTCCTGGCGAGGCGGTTCGTGACTACTCTCGAGAGGATAGTAACGCATAATATTAATTTAGCATCATTTGTTCGCATACCTATTTCTTTTTAGCTTAAGTACTTCACGCATATTTATTGTAAGGCATAATGTTTTTCCGGCATAGAAGTCATTTGGCATCTTTAGGCATACTATTTTAAAAATATCCTACTTCAACAATTTACTTTTGTATGAATCATAAACAAGTGACGGGTTACGGGTGGCCCGAGGGCCACCGCCGGCGAAATCTTACCTATTTTTACACTATGATAAACAGTTAAAATCTATTTTGATCTTAATTAGGCAAAAAAACAATATGCCAAAAAACATTATGTGAAATGATAGTTATGCCAAGAGAAGTAGTATGTTTAAGGACAATTATGCCAAATTACTATTATGGGCAAAAAAAATATGCGTAACGTGTTATGCTAAACGAAATTATTCGAAATGATATTTACGAAATTACACGCTTAGGTTTTTAATTTCTTTAAGCAAATAATTTGGTGTACCAGCTATTCAACTTAATAAAATAAAAAGTCATTAAAAACTTAATCTTTCTTTGCGTAGAAGGCTTTTTAGAATGTAAATATTTGTATATATGATACGAATTAAAAAAAATCTATTTAAAATAAATAATTATGGTGTCTGTTTATGAATTTTACTTGTTTTAAATTGAATAATTGACTTGCTTTTCATATATGTATACAAGTAAAGTTAGCTAGTTGAAATGGCAAGACATTAGTGCACTTTATTTCATTGATATTGAAAAAATATTAAAACCACGAACACTTTTACAACAGTTTTAGACAACTTAAACACTATCTATATATACTAAGAAACGGTTGAAAAATTATGAGACCGGCAGGATTTGAACCTGCGACCATCTGCACACCGCAAAATCGCTTTAACCAACTAGCTACGGTCGCCTTTTGCCAGTACCCTAAATTTCTCAACTGTATGATACGTTATTTCGTGACGTCAGTTTTATACATTTGTTCCTTTCTTAACTTTCTATATACTTATATATGTGAAGCCAATTTTATTACTTATGGCACAAAGTAATAATTATCAATTTAGCAAAAGATCATCTAGACTATAAACTATAGTTACTATTAATTGACACATTTAATTGTTGGCACACAGCGTCCATTACAGAGTTGTAAAGCCGTTTGATAATAATTACACCACGACACCTTAAATTAGCTATCAAAAAGAGACAAAAAACTTAGTCACGTTGTTAATAAGCCCGCTATGGCTAACAAATGACAAAAGAACATTAAAGTGGAATGAGAACAAATGACAAATTATAATAATAGGGCACACCTGCTATTCTTTTGATCCGACATTTCTCTCATTTATGACGTTAATCGAGCGGAATAGTTGTGTGTTAACATAGTTTTGTCCCCAACAAAGCATCGCACTCAGACAATACGCCTATACTTTATTCATATTTTTTGTATCAAACATAAATTCTCTTTCATCTCACTTAATTTTAGATCAAACTATAGTTCTTACATGTAGATCACGTCATTATTGTCTCTGCTAGTGGCTTGCGCGAGTGAAACAACGTCGTAATGGCCAATGGGACACAATGAATTGTGACTTAAATTCATTGACAATAGGTTCTATATCACGTTTTGGGGACAGCTAACTTGTGTTTGTAATTGTGGGTATTGTTGACAGATAAATAATAAGCGGCATTGCTTACAAGCCGATGTGGATGTCGTATGAGCGCTTACGCTGCGATCGCGGGTCGAATTAGTGAATTGTTGGTTGCGTACGCGCAGGCGGCAGGTTTTGTCTAGCGGAGCCCGCCTCTCTCGCACATTAATCTCCGGGCCCGAGATGAAACGATATGCATTTGTCATCGTGTCTGCGATTAACTCGGAGAAACTCTTTCCATTGTATTGAATCAATTCGATTATTATTTGAATGGTCATATGAAGCAATAGGGAGTATTCACGAAAATAATAAACCAGCTGGGTCACTTAGTTAAATGCGTCCTGAACATTTCGCAGGTGTTAGTCATTGCATTGTACGCAGAAAGCGGCTCGAAGCGCTCGCTTATCTTTATGGATAAATTTAAAAATAGTTGTGTGTTTAAATAAATTAGTCAGTCGTTAGGCGGTCGGGCAATATCTCAGAAATATTATGTGCATGAATAGCGCTCCGTATGATGGACAGCAGAAAGGGCCGCCCTTAAACTTACCTTGTATTATTTTGTCATTATTAAATTCTCCTGTCACCGGCTTGTTCTCATTTCGCCCTAAGAAAATATTGTATGCAAAATTATATGACATTTGAATGAGCACAAAAAGGTCGTATTGGGATTTGTTTACAAGTTGGCCCCCAGGAATATTTGTATTTGAAAGATTGTCCACGCATAATTTAACTAATACAAGGTTGGTTATAGTTATGGGCATATCTAAAGTTCTTCCGCTTACCTGCCAAAGATGGAAAAAAAAAACAAAAAAACATTTTTAAGTGTCGAAAGATCTCAACAATATTGCCTCTACTAATCAATCAAGTAGCGATACAAGTACGCCCTCAAACGTGGACACACTTAACATCAATACAAAAAAGTTTTCATTATGTCACCGCATGAGATCCTCAAATGACCGATCATTCGTAGTCAACAGCCAAAATGTGTGAAATGAAGTGTAAGACGAGTGCAATAACACAAAGGTACTTGAAGAGGTAATCAAGTTCGACAGTGGAGGAGTCGAATCAGTCTGTGGAGGACCTCAACAAGCCGCAAAATGAAATTTCCCAACGCCGTCAATCATTTTCCCCTCGGCGAGGTCGACCCTCAAGTCAGCTGATAACGTTGTGGTGCAAGTGAGGAGCGGTTGCGATTAAAGCAGCCTTTATTCAGTAACTAACGATAGTTTATCAGTAACGATTTCGTTTTTCTATGTACTGTGTGAGAGAACAAAATAAAGATTATTTGTATTTGTATTTGTATTTGTAACTATAAAGCAGTTAGAATCTGTTTTTAAAAAAATCAATGCAAAAGTTGATATTAGTACCTACGTTTGTGTATGTTTATTACTTACCGATTACCAACCGTAATATTTTTTTTTTATTTCTAGACTAGTTTAATAATAGAAAAATAGTAACACGAACCGTAATTAAGCTTAAAGTTTGACATTTATAAAACAATTAGGTACACTCTTTGCAACCTTCAAAAAATCAAAAGGCTATGGAGATCCATTGCCTTTGTAGTCTCTCTTTTGTGGAAGATACTTATGACTATGATTCTTTGAAATGCAATACATAAGCTAATGGGATCTTTGTGCAAAAAAAAAACGATTCTACTTTAAATACTGTATGAAATTTGCATGTATTTAAACAAGTCACTACACAAAAACACAATGATCAAAGTAATCGCTTATCGCTTATGATTTAGGTCACAAGTATGAGAGTAATCGAGACATTATTTCGGTGTGTAAGGCCCGTCCATCCGTCTAGAAGATGCTGCGTGGAAACTACTCATATGTCGACCTCTCCCCTCCATGTATAGGTAAGTGGGTAATTATCGTATAAACAGTTTATTAAAAAAAAACCGGCCAAGTGCGAGTCAGACTCGCGCACCGAGGGTTCCGTACAAACCTGTAGGTATATAAGTAAAAGTTATGGTATTTTTATTGCTAAATGAAATCCATAACATAACAATGTGGAAAGCTGACGGTACCGGCTTGTCAATACATATATGAAAACATTATCAAAATTCTCGTGTCGCGGTGTTTGTTTCCAAACTCCTCCGAAATGGCTGAACCAATTTGCATGAAATTTTGTGTGCATATCGGGTAGGTCTGAGAATCGGCCAAAATCTATTTTTTTATTTTTTTTTGTTAATCGCATAACAACGTTTGCTGGGTCAGCAAGTCTAATATATAAAATTCTCGTGTTGCGGTGTTTGTTTCCAAACTCCTCCGAAACGGCTGAACCGATTTGCATGAAATTTTGTGTGCATATCGGGTAGGTCTGAGAATCGGCCAACATCTGTTTTTTTTTTTTAATCGCTGAACAACGTTTGCTGGGTCAGCTAGTAAGTTTATGATTATTAAAAAAAATATACTATGTGATGTAACTAAAAATTTAAGATTTTCGGAATTTTTCCTATATGTGTACTTTATAACGTTGCTTCATGCCAAATTTCAAGATTCCAGGTCGTCTGGAAGTATCCTTTAGGTTTTGATTCCCTTGCGAGTAGTTGCGAGTTTCAAAATATGCGGCTTTAATTGCTGTATCTTTTGATTGCGTTGACGTAGAAGTTTGATTTTGTTACAGCTTAAAGATATTATAGACTTGAGTATTTGTTAAGAATTTCAATATAATACCACTACGCGTTCATGAGTAAAGGGGTTATAAGTTTAAAATTATTAAAAATATTTTTATTATATGATGTAACTAAAAATTTATGCTTTTCGCAATTTTTCCTTTATCTGTGTTATAAGACGTTGCTTCGTACCAAATTTCAAGATTCTGAGTTCACGGGAAGTACCCTGTAGGTTTTGATTCCCTTGCGAGTGTCGAAAATTTGCGGCATAAACGGGAGTATCTTTTGATCGCGTTGACTTAGAAGTTTGATTTTTTCACAGCTCCAAGAGACCATAGACTTGAGTATTTGATATGAATTTCAGCTTGATACCTCCACGCGTTCCTGAGAAAAAAGGTCTTGACAGACAGACAGACAGACAGACAGACAGACAGACAGACAGACGGACAACAAAGTGATCCTATAAGGGTTCCGTTTTTACCTTTTGAGGTACGGAACCCTAAAAACGGTAGGTACTGCAAGAGAAATTGAAAAAGATATTCAAAATTTACACATTGTTAGCTTTTGAAAACAATGTGGAAATGTGATAATTATAAAAAAGTCAGTTCTACAAAACCGTCAATATATTTTGTATAATATTAAAGTTGAAAAATTAAGAATCCAGCAGGACTCAAACCTGCATCCCACTTTAATATTATATAAAATACAAAAAGGCATAGCAAAGCTAAAAATTGCTTAAAATATTACAAGTAACCGTCAATATAAATTTTTGAAAAAGTCAAATATTGCCCATCGATTTATAATCGTTGGAAAATCAAAAGAAATGAATTGATAATTTTACAAAATTCCATTTACGGATTTGTAGATTAAGTAGAGATTTTTGTCCATCGATTGTTAACCAAAAATTGTGCATAGCATTTGTTGCGTTTTTATCAAAAAAAAATATTGAATACTTTGATTACGGGCGTCCAGAGTGCAACTAATAAATAAACTAAACAATACAATTAATTTGCTATAATGTTGCCAGCATATCTGCTTCAACCACTACACCACACGTGCAGACACGTTTGTCTGCACGTGTGGTGTAGTGGTTTATCGGTCGCCTCGCCGCTCTCCACTGCACTGGTGTTGTGGGTTCGATCCCCACATGGAACAAATCTTTGTGTGATTCGCAAAGATTTGTTCTGAGACTGGGTGTGCTTGTGTGAGTGAATGTGTGTATTTGGCCTTATCATTGGGACCATTGAATAGTGTAATTGCTTCTGGCGTTCTATCTACTGTAAAAAATCTAAATTATTACAAAAAATCGAAATTATATTGTTTCAAGTTTTTCAATTATTCGTTTAAAAAAATCTGCCAATGTACTTTTTTACGGTCACCTTAGCAAAAATGTGAATTTACCGGGTACAGATAAATGCAAGCGCGGCTCATTGCACCGCAGACGGAAAAATATTTCGGAATTGAGATTGATGTCGCACGCATGTGCAGACGGCCTGTCTGTATGCAAAACAACGCTACCCAAATATAGAACTAATTTATAGTCATACCCGGCGATTATGTGCGTTAAAAATAACTAGCGCTACTCCTGCTTTCCATAACTTATACACTTCTCACTGGAATTACTGCTATTACACGCTAGATTTGTTGGATGACTGATGTCATAGAGACCTTAGAAAACTATGTGTATTGTGATATCTAATTTTTCATTTGTAATTAGTTTCGCGAGTCACGGCAAAATTCGACATCATAAGTTAAATGCAAAAGCATATAAAAATGTATCACTGATTGTGAGTATTCGTGCACACTTTAGACAAGAAAAATCATATAAAAACATATAACATCACGCCAATATTACCCAGAAGGGTATAGCAGAGGTGTACAACACACACACTTCACCTATTATGTTTAGGTCCCATGGGTTAGGGGGTGAGCCTATCGCCATCCACCAAGCACAATTTCAACTACATGCTTCTATTGTAAATTGCCTGATGGAAAGTTAAGAATAATAGAAATAACATTTTACCTGACCAGGGAATCGAACCCGAAACGTCACGGTTTCTTCGCTAACCACTAGAGCATCGAGAAAGTTACAAGGAAAATATTTGAATTGAATAAGTGAATGCTTCACCAGCAAACGGATTAAAATTTCAGAGTACACAAATGTTTTCAATGAGCATTATCGATAAATATAATTAAAATAAATCCCACTTAAGGGTAGGCTCCCACGCGATAAGAGGCGTTATTTATACACCCTCATCTCACAAAGGAACCGCTGCCGAATATCACCCATAAATATTGGGCTGAGGTGTAATTTTTCACATACCACGTCTTCACGAGCGTCGCACCTTTAAAATAAATGCAAACAAAATTTAATAGGGAGAGATGCGCGGGATCGCGAGCTTCAGGTAAAAATAAACGATAGTCCACTCGACCAATCGCCGCGACATATTTTATTATGAGGCTATACTCGTCCCATTCTCTTACCGTATAAATATTACTTACTTAGTTGCTATTACAAACAATTCTATAACCCGTCGCCGAGATCGTGCGCGATTACAAAAAAATAAAAGGAGAGGTTATCCACTGTCGGATGAAGTTCCCTAGTGTATAGAAAGTTTAGCAAGTGCTGTATTGTGCGATTTTCTGTTATAATTTGTGCTCGTTGCATGGTGGAATAGGAAGGCGCGGATCGGACTGTGTTTATTTACGATTATTGGTTATGGACAGAGTTGATCGGCGGCCGGCGGTCCCGCGAGCCTCGTAACGCCTCGGACTTCGGCCGCTTCACTGAGGGTGCCGCGTCTGACGGATATATCCGTCTCCGGGGAATGCTCCGCCTTTGCACAAAATTATGAATCGCAAAAGGGTGTCGTCTCGACACCTTCCCAAACATCCATACTAAACGAACAACGCAAACATTCACGTCTCACATCAAACAGATTTTATTACGACCAAAGCTACAAGAATAAAAAACGTTGTCAATAATAAAACGTAAAGGCGAAAAGCAATAACCGAGTTCTTATCCGATACACATATCACAAAAGATGGCCAATAAATAGTCCTATCTGTATTTGTCACAAAATAAGAATTCCATCAAATAATTCGGCGGCAATAAAAAACGGATAGAGACATTGCACGCATTCGTAATAAAAGTCTCACCATAAATAACGATCATGAAATATAATACACCTGCAATCTTCGGAAAATGGGAAAATCATTTTCCGAGGGCGGGCGCGGTCCGGCGTAATATTGTTATAAATGTACTTTTCTGAGGGTATAAATAATAATGGTGGCCGCGCGGGTGACGTCGCTCGCACCGCGCCACCGCCACCGACCGCCATCGGACGGTGCTTGGGAAACTGTCCGAGACGCTGGTCTGGTATAAGTGCTTTACTGCCATGTTAAGTTTGATGTCTTGTAAGAACTATGAAGTAATAAGTTAGTTGGGTACTAACCAATTTTGATTATGTATTAGAATTGATTGTTAATTTCCACAGCTGTGGTTCCACATAGAAAAATAGTGAAGTATAATTACCATCACACCGATGAGGAAGAATTGTTTACATTTCGAACAATAGCAATGCATATTAGGAAAGATCTTTTTAAATCATTTTGCAGTATGTATACTGAAAAAAGAAAAATCTGATTTAAGGATAATTAGTCACCAAATTTGTAAAATACCAACAAAATGCAAACCACTTTTCACTCAATTAGAATAACCGAACGCAACAAAATTTCAATTGACAAAAAACCTCACAAGTTTTGCGTTCACACTTTCCCAATTTTCATTTACCGCGTGTTACTGGTGTGGCGTGTCGTGATGTGGCGCGCGCCGCTGGGAGCCATTGCGCTCTGACAGCCTGTAAATTCTCCATTACGCGATATGAAATATGCTCACCCTCCCACCGTTTACGAGCGCTATGATTTCTTATCCATCAGCCATTCTTTCCTTGGGGCGTGTTAGACAACTTGCTTTCGTGCTAATCAAACGCAGACTTTGATATATTGAGGACTGTTTTATTAAAGAAGCAGTAAAAACGGTTGTGAATTGAATAGTAAATCAACTTTGTCTTACTTTTTGTTAGAATTGTATTTTTGTGCAGTAGATAATAGCTTTTTATTAGGTAATTGCCAATCAGAAATGCTTGTAAAATTAAACTTTATTATCACTTTATATCATTATCTAGTTATAAAAGATTACAGACGCGACGTAACAACTTTTGCAAGTGATTATTTTCCAAGAAATGAGGTGTAGCGAGCATGCTTCTTTCAATCAAATGTCGACCGTGTTCATATAGGCGTAAAGATGCACATAAATTTCGCAATCGTCAGTTTCGTTTACAGAATGGCACGATCGACATTTCGCCGAGGTGATACGAAGCTGCACTGAGGAACTCTGTACCTACTCCCACAATCACCCGACTTCGCTTAACTTTAGCGATAATTAGGTGGGGGTTAACGCTAACATTCATCCATCACTGAATCATAAACGTCGATCGAAAATCATTTTGAACCAAAATTACAACCTAAAGGAAAGTTTAAGTCCAGGTGGAACAGTATTTCAGTACTTAGATGAATGTTATTCCCGATGAAACCATCATCCTCCCTTCAGAAGAATGACTCAACTAAATAATTATACGTTTATATCTGACATTACAATATTTTGTGGTTTCAACACGAAATTCAGCTTTTGTTCTCGACGCGGTGTAATGTCTTTATGCGACCACGAACGTGATATTAATTCAATTAAGCGCCTGATTTAGCTGCGCCGGAAAAACTCAAAACAATGAGGTGTCCACGATTGTGTCGAGAAAATAATGCGCAATGAACCATCTGATTTGTGAGCGTACCCACATAAAACAGTTTCACAGAACAACCGAAAGAGCGCACTCCTTTAAAGCGAAAACATTAATTACTGTCGCTACGATCTTTAAGCGATACTTCATAAAGTATCGTTCAAACAGAGTTTTGACTAAGAATAGGTTAGGGTATTAAGAGGCACGTCCCAACAATTATACACGTCGTCGCTTGTCTTGTAAGACATCAAAATAAAATCACTACTATTTATGTATTTGAAAGCGTATTAACGGCACGCACCGCCGCTCTTATAATGTAATAAATCGTCTGGAAAATATAACCGTCAGCGCTCTGTCATACGCGTGTCTGAGATGCGCATCGCCCGATCGCCGGTCGCCGGTCGCCGCTGCCGGCTGCACCAGCGCGCCCGCGCAGCGTCACGCATCCATACGCCATAAATTGTTGGACGTAAATAAAATCTGGCGTTCCATATTTTAAAACTTTATTTTAATAGCCCACTATTCAACGAGAAATTAAGACGTGTTTATTAGCTGAGCCGCTCGTAATACAAACAAGTCCTTCCTTCATGAGTTACTTCACTCGACGACTCATAAATCTGTATTCACATCAAGTCACAACATAAACCTATTAAAGTTGCAACATAGATCTATATCGCAAGCTTAGCATATTGACTACGAGTTATTCATTTCTTAAGAACCCTTTTTGTATGTTAAGTATGGCATATTTCTATTCATCATCATGTAATAAGCGTCGCGACTACGCATAGAAGAATAAAACAGTTTCACAATAAATACTGGTTAGACAAAGAACACGATACTTATGAGAAAATATTTAGGGTTTGTATGTTAATCTCGTAAGTTGATCAATAAGAAAGACGAAATATTATTATGGAGCTTCGTAAGCAGATCAGACATATTCAATAAGCATGATTTTCATCATCGTAAGCCCGAATATTTTCGTTCGTCCATAAAAGAATTTGATGGAAATTGTATATTATCATGTAAGTAGTAATCTGGGTTCGAATTTATGTATCGGAAGAAGTGTATGGAAAAAGTTTTCCGCCGAAAGCATATTCAGAGCATTCCTCATGCGTGCGCCACCCCTTCCAATCTTACGAAATCATTTTATTCTCACACAAAAGAGATCATAATAGCACAGGTAGGTATATTATTGTTCTAGAACAATGTTAAGTGGTCGCATACGAAGAAAAGCCACAACAGCTGTCCTACTAATCAATTATGCGTCCTCATAATATGACTCTTGTCTTGACGACTATAAAATTGCCACACATAACATTTTTTTCCGTGCCAAAAATCAACATCATCTCGGACGGAATGTTAACAACATAATATTTTTCAACGTGATCTTAATCTCAACAAATTGTTGAAAATGAAATTTTTTAATCGCGTTCCTTCAAAATAGAATGTGTGACAATTCACAATTAACAGAACATAGGGGTTTTTGACGAGCATCTTAAAACAATAGTCGAAATCTTTAGATAAAGCTATAATTTAATTTGACTGGCTTTGACTCGCTGCCAGAATGACTAATTCTCGCCAACATGTCGTGACTCTCGTATTATTGCAATATTTTCTGCTCAATTGTTAAATTTCGAATAGAAGTTGAATAACTATTAAATAATGTATCGCTGAAACGTGTGTAAAGCACACAATATTTCAGGCAAGAGTAAGTGTACAATCGCATAAATGTCAGTGCGTCACATTATCAACAAAAGTCACCCATTTTATTACAAGCACTTGTGACCTTACAACAATACACATCAATGTGATTAATTTTAATGTTCGCAAAATGAGTAAAACCTGAAAATAAACATATTGATAGCACACAGCTAGGCCAATAAACATACTTTAAATTAATTATAGATATTTAGTTTCTTTAATTTGAGCGTCGCAGTAAACTTTATCTACAAAGCGGCTTTGACGAGTTTTTTAATGTTCGACGAATTATAAGATCTGAGACGCTATTTTATTTGTGAGTGATACGGCATTCATCTTTTAGATGTTACATACTGGCAACAAGGAGCTTTGCGCGGCTTACAACAGCTTAGAAATAATTTAACACAGCACGAGCAGTAGTAAAAACGCTCAATGAGTGAATAAAATGGTAGAGTATGATAACTGATATGGTTAGCAGCCCACCTGTTATCGCGACCGCAGACGGATTACGGCCTGACGCGCGCGACACGACTCGACTACGTGACGACAACGCGACAGCGACACCAACAGCATAATATGCGAAATTCCTCCGACACGTAATAAAATTTTATAAAACCGCGGTTATCGTAAACAAAACAAATAGCAAACTTTATGAGCCATTCGTCGCGCTTTTCCATTTGCATGATACGAGTATGTCATAGGAAATACGTATCGTTTGCGGCTACGGGTTATGGCCACGTCCCAGGTCATCGCACTAAATTATTCGTCTCGTATAAATTTGTTTATGTAAAAGTTATGGACAGATGTCGGAGGATCGTCAAGTTTGCAATTGCGTTTGCAAAATTGCAGAAATAAACGATTTCTGTTCAGGTTTTGTTTACGATAGTATTTACGCGGTTCTTGTTTAAGATCCAAAGAGGTTAACATTGCTAAGCAAAATACTGGTTATGGCATGTCATAGGACATTACAATTTTACTTGATTCTACTTTTCTATTCATCCTATCCTTGATGTACCGCTCTCAACATTTATAGACAATGTGTGAACATTCATAAAACATAAAATAAGAATGAACAATAAAAGTGAGTGTAACATACGTATTTGAGAAATTCTTACCGGACGCATTTAGAGTTAGCGCTTCTTTATAATAAAAAGGTTTTAAAAACTGAAGTTATAACAGGAAACGTGATACAGTGGCGGGGTTTTGAACAGTAGGTACCTCTTTCATCATACACGCGCGGTGGACGGCAGCTGGCACTTCCACTTTATGTGGTTTTTGAACAGCTTCTCTTTAATAATCGTGTTTATTTTTGAATGGGAACACCCGTAACTTGAGCAAGTATGGGCGTGTGTCATTGACTTGACAGAATAATTCATTTCTTGTTTATTATTTACTTGTACTCTTTGATGTGTTAATGCGATAAAAGAAATTAACTCTGAATTAAAAATTGGATTTTGTAAAGTTTCGGCAAAATAATTGAATAATAGCATCAAAGGATTACGTTTTTACATCGTACATAACAATAATAAATAAGTGTTCGATTTTGTGTTTTTAAGTGTTATAAGTTATGACCCTAATCCTCAAATTCAATTATGAATCGTCATAACTTTTAAAGTGAACTGATAGCACCTGTCTGAAACTCCCTTAATCATCACTTATGGCTTAAAGTAATAAATGCAAAGCATTAAACGAACCGTCTTTTAGGTCATACAATTATTTATTCAACTACCATCTTCTAACAAAAATATTCTAAAAGCAATAGTTTACTCAAATCTTGACTTTGATATAAGAGCCACTCGCCTAACTTGGTCCACGGCGGGGCGTGCGTATCCAATAATCTCCCCTGCCAGCGGCTAAACCCAAATTTTCAATCTTGGCGGTTATCATTTTACCAAAGCAAACTCCCATAATATTTGCTCGCGTCTGAGGCGAGAGTCTTCGAATTTCATATTTATTCGCGGAAGCAAACAGCGCGGCCCGCACCCGGCA
The DNA here is from genome assembly GCA_905147285.1 of Hypena proboscidalis. Lineage (NCBI taxonomy): Eukaryota > Metazoa > Arthropoda > Insecta > Lepidoptera > Erebidae > Hypena > Hypena proboscidalis. The sequence continues at coordinate 9,099,990 of LR990130.1, forward strand.
CCCACGCCGCCGGAACTGATATTATTGTGCATTCCGTATAATATTGTTTGCTATTTGGCACATTCTCTGTTTGTTTTCGTCTTTCATATGAAAGGGGAGCTATAGACGTGCAAACAGATGGGTGACAACCGCGCTCTTCAAGCTTCTGTATCGGGAAATGCTATTACGATGAAATGTAAATTTTATTTTAACGTAGCGCGACATCAGTTCTAATTCCCAGTAGTGAGACGGCAGCACGAGGACTCGTGTAGAGGAGATACAAAGCGTTAAATCACTATACGTGATCATAGGAGCGCAAACATTGTGTACGTTTCGGAATATGAAAGCGAGCAATCCATTAAGTCAGAGCGGGACATGAATGGCGCATGGCGGCCGGAGTCTCCGAGACGACTCTGCCTCTGATAACCCATAATACGCTGATATTTTTACTTTGCTCATATGTTGGAAGTAATGGCTCGTGCCTGTTGGCTATATATGGATACGCGACACAGCCTCGCTCCTACTTTGCTATTGCACCGGATGCGAGCCGAGTGCACAAATATCTCTAGCAAAATATAAAGCTTGTCTATAGATATTAAGCTTGTTTATTATTTAGATAGGGATTGCGGTTATTTTTCAGGATTTACAAATGGAAAAACGCTGAGAATAAAAGAGTAAACATTTGGATATAAATCTTCGTGCAAAAAAAAAATACGTTTACATGGCCTGCTTCAAACATTATTGTTAATCAACAACAATATTTGCCTTATCCATATTATGATGGAATAAGAATTGTCAACCATAATATATTATATTTGGCATATAAAAGGCTCGCTTATCTAAGGGGTTTGACTGGAAACGAACATAAAGGGTGATCCTCTGTGACAAATACCGTGATATACCGCGCGACAGTCGTAAGGGAAATATTTTTATAAGATGAAACATTATTATTTTTGGGGGTGCAGAGGGATCAGAAGTCGGTTCAATGGATTTGGCAATGTTCCGACGCTGTGTCAGCCCAAATGATCACTGTTTTGTGGTTTGACAGCCATGTGTTACACCGAAATGACTACTTTAAAATGGTTTATGATTTTCGAATATCGCAGTTAATTTCCATTGTTTTACAATGTCCGTTTCAATTTTACGTCAGTTTAGTAACGAGCAGACAATGCAATGATACGAACCAGAGCAGTGACGACAGGAAACGGTTAAACATTTAAAGCCGTTAATAAAACAAATTAATGTGCGTTAACCCTAAAATTGGACAAGTTCAATGCAGAGGTCGTTACCACTATAGGAAATTTATCCTGAACAAGTATTAACTGAAATCCGTTCGTTGTATTCGGTGTCATTAAAGTTATGGGGTGGCGGTGCAGCAAAGTGTGCTTTATGCTGTGGTGTGTTAGGGTGGTTTCGTGTTGCGCGGCGGGGCGTTAGCCAATCAAAACATACAAGGAGCATATTGATTCCGAGAAGTGTCGCTGTTAACGTGGAGGCTGAAGCTGAATACATTAGCCGGCGGGTAATGAAGTCTCGTCGCTTGTAAACAAACAGAGCGGAGCGTGCCCGGGGCCCGGGGCGCGCGCGCACTGCTCGCTTACAGGAATTCTATTTCCTCAACAAGCGTCATGTGTTAATTAACTCGCACCTACGATATTGAGATATCGCCGATGCCGCTGTTGTTATTAGCTGCAGGGAGGCTTATTGCTTACCCACTGTTCCTTGTTACGTACACGCCGCTATTGCGAGTGTGTACCGTCTGTTACAGATATACTTGCTAGCTTACATGCCCTATATCGAATGATTAACTGTATGAGGATTTGTACACTACATCGTGCAATATTGTTTCTCTACGTAATTTTTCACTCATTAATTATTCGATAGTATTAAACAGGCAAACTTGTTTACATTTTGTTAAAGAACACACTCATCTTAAAATATCAAGGCTGAATGAAGGCTCCAGTTATTGATAAACATGCCATCATCTAATTTCAATTTTAATTCAAACAATGGATAAGTCATCGGTCTTACAATCGAGAGATCGTGGGTTCGAATCCTGGTGACTATACCACGGACGTAAACTGCCTCCTACCAGAAATTTGTATTTTAAATTACTAGTTAGCTTTTCTAAAGAAAAAAATAATACAGTTGAATTCCAAAACCCCATAACTCAATAATACTGATTTTTCTTTCACGTAAATCTCAAAAAAATAATACAGTTATCATTTGAAGGTTACTCGTTGCAGTCTGTCAAGTCGCGGGTCGACTCAGGCCCGTCCCGACCCCGTCTTATCATCCCGTGAGAATAACTCCCCGATTTATGGGACACGTAAAACTTTATGTCGTGCTTTGTTACTTGCATGCCATTCCATTGTTATCAACTATTTTGTGTTATTCTCTAAAGCTTCAGTATCCTAGGAAAGCGGTGTGGAATAATGCGGCCGTAATATTATTACCGTGACACGATTAATATGTAATACGTTAGGTCGATCACAGCTCTCTAGGAAACCACTACATTTGTTTTACACAGGCAACGTTCTAGTGACGTCATTGTACCGTTATCTTTACGGCCGCATTATTCCACACCGCTATGCTAGGAAACCGAAGCTTAACTGCCTTAGATAATCGTTATGTAAGTACAAGTTACTATAATTAAATGCGCGTGGAAAAATAGTTAATAGAAAAGCTTTTAAACATACAGTTTATTTTAAGATGTTTTTCTTATGCTTTAACAATATTACAATTTCTAAGGAACTTTTTTTTTTTTGTTTATCGGTTCACGCACCAGACGTTACATTTTGCCATTCACAATAAATTGCTTAATAACACGATACCTCATGTAAGTTCTAAAATAATCTAATACTGTTACTAAACAAAATAAAATAACAAAAACCACATATTTTTTTCTGTCCTTAATGTCTATTCAAACAACAAATTTTATTAATGAAAAAGGAACTGACATTAATCCGGAAGATCTTCTTCGTTGGTCTAGTGCATGGCGAATGCTGTCTCTAACTGCGAGGTTTGGGTACGATTCCCGGGTCGAAAAAGTGTTATTTGTGAATTTTCAATAACAGGACGGAGTTGGAATTGTGGAGTGACCGGTGGATGACGATAGGCTCACCCCCTATCCTATACAACCTAAAATAACAGGTGAAGTGTGAGTGTTGTACACCTGTGCCACACCCTTCTAGGTAATATAGTATAGGTGTTTGTGGTAAATAATTGATCACGGTGTGTTTATAGTTGTCATAATTTTAATGTAGCGATATGATTTTCTAAGCATCTACGCCAACATCTACGAAAACGTAGACCGTCTACGTCATCTTGCCGCGCCGTAGATCATAACTCGATCATAATCATAACGGTGGAAGTTGCTACGCCTTTTGCAATGATTGTTTTTTTTTTGTGTTGTATCGTCGTGCGTTTGACTACGATCTCACCTGGTGGTAAGTGATGATGCGGTCTACTGTGAAGCACGCTTACCTATAAGATACCTATTAACTTTTTTAATTTTTATCTACAATTATAGACAATAATAATATCTAAAACACTAAAATGCATGTTTGTTTGCGCCCATTATTTCAAAACTTTTAAATTTTTATGTAACTTAAATAATGATTAAAACAATTTAGACAAAATGGAAACGAATAAACATGCATTTTAGTGTTTTAAATATGATTGGTTTATAAAAATAGATAAACCTTTATAGTATTAAAGTAACCCATATTACGTTAGTATGAAAACACGATGCTCGGAAGTCGGCAAATATATGATTAAGTTGTTTTTTTAAGAACTAAGCAGTACACATGTATTGCCAAAACAGCTTCAACATATTTACCCCTTGAAAACAGGCATGTTGGCTAATTTTCATTTTGTATGTAATCGAACCTCTCGTTATGAGAAACATCATAAAAATAATAACTTTCTTGTTACTTAAACTTCCACAGATGTTACAATTTTAAAAAACATAATTGTGGTCAATAATTAGCGCGTCGAACTGAGGCAACTCGTTCTCAAAATGCAGGCTTATATTTCGGCCAGCGACTTTGTATCGCAATACAACGCGGTAATGCTGCCAGCATTTTGGATACGAGGCATTCTGCCAGTGACTTATTAAGTTTAGATTAAATTGTAAGACTGGCTTAATTTAATATTCAACATGTATTTTTTTCTGTAGGTAAATAAATATATTTTAAATGCCAATTAATAATAGACTCGCCCAAACGCTTCATACTACAGACTAGCGATCTGTTGTCACTGACTGATACCTTGTATGCGAAGTTATTAATTTTAATTGATAGCTATAGAAAATGTTGCATTTATGAAAATTATTTAGTATTATAAGTAATATTAATAATTAGGTTTACATAAACCGGAATATTTTTTTAATTTAATTAGCGGTAAATATTATTTATTAAAGTGCAATTGGACCATTTTAATTCCTTAATCTTTAGACAAATATTAGCTGAAAATGAATGCAGATGTTAATAAATTAGGGTTTATTATATGTACCACGGAACCCTAAAAACCTTCTTCCTATGATTCTCAACAGAATTTACGAACATAAAAATTGGGTGTAAAATCATCATTCAATTTAATATACCGTTAGTATTTACAGGCCAAAAGTCAAGAATGTGCTATTTCAATAAACATTTCACGTTTCTGCCTATTGTTGTATTTTATATCTTCTGCCCAATAAATTCTATGTTTTAGAGAAATTTAAACAAGGCGCAGCATAACTCCACATTCCTTTAATTTATATAGCTACGGAAATATGAGAGAGCCAGCTTTATAAACATTTTAAATTTAATGTCGTGTTGTGATTTTATATTGTTCCAGATACTATTTTTTTTATTTTATGTTGGCCGTTTATTTTCAAAATTTCTGTCCTTCTTTTAATACCACCCACCTTCTGCATTTCATCTGTATTTCATAAAAATATTTGAAAAGCACATTTCTCATAAATAGTTTCTCATAATTAGTTCGTGCATTTAGTCCACCCAACACCTACATAACATAACATCACGCCTATATTACCCAAGAGGATGCGGCAGAGGTGTATAACACCCACATTTCACCTGTTATGTTTAAGTCCCATGGGATACGGGGTAAGTCTATCGCCATCCACGGGCGCTATTCCAACTCCGTGCTGCTATTGTGAATTTACTGATGAAAAGTTCACAAATAACACTTTGCCCGACCCGGGAATCGAACCCGAGACCTCGCGGTGAGAGGCGCATACGCTAACCACTAGACCATCAAGGCAGCTGCTTGAATCATCTGATGAAAATTAAAAAGCCAATGAATAGTTGGTTGGATAACCATCATTACAGCATCTCCTAATTACAATAATGTACTTCTTAATTACAGTAATTTAATAAATTACTGGTGGTAGAGCTCTAATGAATGAGCTCGAGGGCGGCAGCACCACCGTCTCACCTTTAACCTGCCGCCAAATAGTAGTGCCTCCATTACTGTGTTCCAGTTTGGTGGTGAGATCAGGCCCTGAAATTACTGGCACATGAGGCATAACACCGTAGTCCTCAGCTGCAACGACGCATCTATAATCTGCTTTTGTGGATTGTTGCTGTCCATGGGCTGTACTCCACTTACCATCAGGTGGACTACACGTTCGTTCGCTGTGGGCATAGTATAAAGAAAAAAAAAAACAATTAAGAAAATGTATGATATTTTGTCGAATGCTCAGTCCTGACAAATTATACGTTTTCCACTCAATATTTTTTACAATAGCTGTTATATCGTAACAAAGTTGCTTATAAGATGGCCAAAAGTATTATGGCGATGATGTTGGACCCCAAGCCCAAGGTAAGAGCCGTGAGTTGAGTGTACGGTAATAGAGAAACGTCTTTACGAGTTCAACACCCGCTTGTCACATCAACACTAAATCGGCGATCGGTACTGTTGCGAGCAAGAGCTGTGCGTGAGTGTGACAATGATGCCAGTACTGTGACACTGGTTTAAACTGGTGTTTGTTTGATTTCTTTTTTTGTTTGTTTTTTTTTTTTTTTGGAGTTTGTTTTTTTTTTATGTTTGTACAAATTAAAATAACATGCGCTCCTCGGCAGTCGGGTAAAAAACTACAAAGATTCATATAACTGTAGTACTTAGATATGCCATTAATTTAAATCATTATCAGCAATAAAACTGAATACTTTAAGACTATCCAGTAGTTTTTTTTATGATATATCTAAACTGTTAAATACTTCATAAAGATAACAATTTAGTCTATATAGAAAATTCGAGACTAATTAGTATTTTGATTTTGACCTAATCTACTAAATTAATTTATGCTAAGAATGTGTCTATTAACACCTATATTATTGTCTCTATTATAGAAATGACTTCTTTGTTGTGTTCTTTAAAATAAGTCTCGGTACACCACTTGAAACACTCACTTTAAAGTCCTTTTAAGTCTTAACTATGGCTGTTGTGTCGAGGAGCTGGATGGTTTCGACATTCACGTATTGAAGAAGTCGTCGTTTATGAGCTTCAGCACACAGTTGTATTACACTAGCCACAAGGTTCACCTTCAGGTCGCGATGGAGATCCTCATTTCTGATTTGTATTTACGATTTCCAGGGTGTATTCACGATTCCTCTTAGTACTTATTCTGGCATCTTTGGAGATATTTTTTTAGTTTTTGCGTGATGGAAATACAAACAGCCACACACACTAGTAGTGATACTAGTAGTATTGTTATTATAGACTCTGCAGCTGTAAAAAAAGTATGAATACACAATTTCTTTACACTGTTTTATATAACGTCGGTTAATTAAAAAAGAAAACATTTGTAGAGCTAAATTACCGTTACCGAATCGAATTCAGACAATAATGACGTCAGACATGAGACAAAAACCGTCGTAATTTTTTGTTAAATTTGTATCCAGACAATCCAGAGGGTAACAACAGCGCGGGCGATAGCCGCGGCTCCCGCCACTTTCTGCAATGTCATCGGTGCATATAAAAAGTTATGACCGTTGGCAATATTTCCGAGAGGCGGCCGGGCTCCGTAGGAAACGATATGCAGTAAACGGTCGGGCGTGCGGTCTCGCGGGGCCTGCGCCCTCGCTGACCCGCCCGATTTTATGCCAATTTTCATAAAAATAAATCTGACTCGCGTTGATTGAACCAGTCGCCGGGCCGTTCGTGATCGACTTTCTATTTTATTGTTATTAGCTCAGTCGCGCAAGGGTACGAATTATTGTTTTGCCATTTGTCCCCAAAAAATAGAAAAGGTTATCCGAGGACGAAGGTATAACTTTATATGACAAACAATTTATTCGATACAAGCAGGCTTATCTATAAAATAAAAGAAATCCAAGGAACACTTTGTAAACTTACCTTCATTTGTGTAGAGATTTCGACAATTGTGATCTTACCTGTCAATATCTGACTAAACCAAAATAAATTGCCAACTTTAAAAATAAGTTCTAAGTTTTATGTCAACGTTTTAAAATCTCTAGTTAAATAGTGCATTTGAAGAAGAAAACCTACTTACAAGACCTATGTAATTGATACCTATCTAAACGGCTGAACAATGTAAGAAGCTCTTGTATACAGAAAAGCTCACGTAATGTGCAGTACATAAGAACACGCCTTGAAAAACTGCAGCACGATAAAGGACGAGACATGAATGGATCATTGGCGGAGTTAATAACCATCCCGGGGCTCAAGCGATGCAGCCTGCTATCGCTGCTAACATCAGATGGAACAAGTGTTATGGCATCGTACACTCCCTTATACGATTGAAGGCATTCCCGCAGAGATCGCCGATGGCTATCGGCGGCCACACACGGCAGCCAACGACCAGTCAGCATAACTAGCCGACACCACACGCCAATTTGCGACACTTTTACGCTCATAACAGCTTCAAGTGCCATTTATGTTACGCCAGAACCATTCCCAGCCCTGTTTTACCACAATCCGCCTCATCGCCACCGCAATAAATATCCTCGTACATAAAATCCCTTTTATGTATTAAAGAATTAATTGAAAAAATAAATAGCTACATATGTATGAAGATAAAATGAAATACAAAATGATACGTCTGAACAAAAGTGCAGAGTGTAGTCAAAGAAGCATGGCGGGCGATCGTGATTTATCGCCGGCCGCTTTTGAATATTAAATAATCTTTAATGGGAGCGCATGATCGGCCCATTAGCCGACGTCGCTCCTCTCACGTTTAATAAAGAGTCATTTATAAGCCAGCGACGCTTTTCCCTTATCTGGCCGAAGTATGTCGCGCGACTGAGAGGTGCCGCCCTATCGGGATTAATTCATAATTTTATCCGTGTATATTGATGTATTCAATGTTTTCGTGCTTAGTGTGTACAGAATTAAGAACGTCAATCTTAATTAGCATACAAAAGCGATTATGGGGCTAATGTTTGGAGGGTCTATTATGATAGCTGTTACGTGTACCATCCTCACGAGTATTAGTTTGATTCCCACGATGGGTAAGTATCACCTCATTGAATCATTAGGAAATTACCCCGTTTCCTCGCCGACACTGCCTGATCGCGTATAATGTCGTCCTTTAGACCTCGGACACCAAATAGTTTCACAAGTATTATTAACCATGAGAACGAGATTGCTCCGCTACATTGTATTAGCTTTTTACTGGAATCGCTCTCGATTACAGAACAATAGTTGGCAATATAGACTGACTTAAATGGCACTGGAATATTAGATACCTACTATAAAGATCCAACTATTGCTGACCAATATAACAACAATATACATACAAACCAGAAACTCAACCTATCGGTACTGCTTTGTAAAATGGCACGTAAAACTTAGCACTATTATATTTTGGCAGGTAAATACCATCAGGTGGAAGGAATTTCATCATATCAAATGTTTTGTATGTGCACAAAAACCTAGGCACCCACAATAAAATCATATGAAGCAAAAAAGAAAAACAGAAATTCAAATGGCTTTATATATTTTTATAGCTTGCAATATCCCTGCGCACTCATATTACCTACATAAGCAGAGACATTATAATTCTTCATTAGTCGATTAAAGGCGAGGTCCTGACGAAAGAAGCTCATTTCGACCATTACCTTCCAAATACGCGGTGCAAAAACAAATGAGTTATAACTAACACTGTCCATACTTAGCGCTGAATGCGTGTAATTATGAAGATTAATCTCCAGCGTAGGAGGGTTAACATAACTTGAGGGCGCACATCGTCGTTACGACTTCCTAATGACACTTCGATCGAGCCGGCGCTCATTATCGCGAAACATTCGATCGGCACACTCAAGTTATTCCTCTTAATATCGCGCCGACGGTGGCTAAGCGGTCGGATATTGTCACGTATGCGCCGGCACTGCCGTAATTATATCGGCGCAATTAAAGACCAACTAATATATTATAATCGTTCTGTTAGCATCAGCGCTTTTTACTAAAGCACCGGCTGCCGACAAGCGGCGGTCGCACACTCATCCCTGTAACACCCTCGTACCTGCTGTTACATTGCAACTGATTGATGGACAATTCCACACAACCTCATCTATGTTTAGTAACATTGCTTACAAGGCCTACGCATTCGATCAGCTCATTATTATCTATTTGGTAATACAAACGAAACATGGTTGAGTAAACTAAAGAGCAATTTATACAAAGCATTGCATCACATCTAGAAACAAATCTAACATGTGCATGCTCTACTTTTATATGAATAGATAAGAACCGCATTAGACGATACTTCTGGCTGTTTAATGGCTTTAAATTGCGTATAATCCTATTGTATTCGCTGGCTAGGGAAAACAAATCAAAGCACTAAAGAAAGTCTACGATCGCTTGCATAAGAGTTATAAATTACAAGGTAGACGTGCAGTGATGTACATTAGGCAGTCACGTCAGTGTGACTGCCTAATAAACGGGTAGGCCGTGGGGCAGTTTGATTTCCTCGCGAATCATGAGAAAATTATGCTGCGGACGAGCCAGCCCTCTTTGAGAACATCCGACGGATAAGAATAATTACTTACATTGATTGAACCCTTATAATCTGAGTTTATTTAATAGTCGACAGATGTTAATCGGTGCGCCGACTATAATTACGCTTCGATTCCTGACGAGAAAAACGCTAAAGCGCACCTCTATCAGCAGACTGCACAGATTCACGCGGTTATACATATGCTGTGGTACCGCGCAACACCATTACCTTCAATTGACGAGGAATTTACAGATTCCACTCGAGATGCGGATTATCTAGCGACAGGAAGCGAAAAAACTCTCAGAATACAAAAATTTACGACGTTCACAGAAAATATTGTAAAACATATTAACATACCTATTACCGTAGTGATGTATATCTGAAACAGCTACTGGCGTTTTATTCACTGATAAAAGCGAAGTATTAAAATTGACACGGTCCGTTCACAAGGTCATAAATATCACAAAAAAGTTTCAACATCGTGAAATGGGAAGTAACAAAACGGCGTAAACTGCCATAGCTGTTTTAATTAGCGTTCATAGTAACGTGTCGGGTAGCGGGGTTTATTTTAACATTTTTCCATTGTATGTAAAGCAGCGTTGGAGTTCATCCATCACTTCATATTCGCGGCTTGCTGACAGCGCGGCACCGCGGGGATTGCCGCGCTCGGCGAGTGCCCGTACGCCGATCGCCTGTGCCGCCCCGCTGCCCATACACACGCTAATTGGGATCAACATTCAAAGAATACCTTAGTTTAATTATCGTACAAAACCAAATTAGGAAGTAGAATTCTTTATCATCTTTGGACTCATCGCAATCGCGTACTTTTGCTTCTCGGGAAGAAATTGTCGTCACAAATTAATTGTATCAATTACTACTAATCAAAATGTTATTAGAAAGTAAGATACGCGCGTCGCATTGGCTTGTGTAACTACACAACGATATCTCGGTAATATCCGCTGTATCTATTACAACTTGCTTTTATCTTATTCAAATTATGTTATAAGCAATTAATTTTTGTGAAGCAGTTTCCTCACAAGACATTTTCTGGAAAGTGTTGCTATCAGTCACTTACGAGAATAAGGCTATCTCTGGCTTGCTTTAACTCGTTTAGATACGGTTTCTGAAAAGTTGTAGATCAATATCGTTAGATGTGATTCTTCGAAGGAGATCAAACGATAATTTAGAACAATGATGAGTACATGAAACAATAGGTCTTGTGCGTGTAGAAGAGGCAGCTCGCGGCCGGACACAGCTCATGAATCGATATCCTGTGCCGTGGATTCACATAGGTATTATGTACATAGTATTTAAATATCAAAGTCATAAATGCCATACGCGTGCTTGTTAACGCGCTCATGTAAATTCTAATCCTTGTTGCATTTAGAACGGGGCGGCCTAGTAATTATGTGCTTTCATTTGTCTGTTTCTCGGAACAAACGAGCAAGCTCGCCGTGTAAGCCCGCTCCATGTAAAGCAGTTAGCAGTACTCTAATCTCGCACTGCCATTAATTTAAAGAATACGTCTGCGTAACTGACTTTACCAACAACGTCGAAACACAATTCTCCTTCACATTTTCTTATTTGCATATTAAAATAATTTCGAGTAAACGCAATACGTAAGTCGCCTTCCACCCGCATCGGAGCGTTTCTAAAACGACTTACACAATAATTTAGCGTCATGGGAAAACATGCTTTATCCCATTACTTTATAATTCATTGTCTGTTTTGTGTAAATAAATAAATACGCTTGTGTTATCCTGTAAACCTCCGAAACGATGACAGATAAAGGCGGGTTGTGCGCCCAAATAGATAAACTAGTGTGGAAATTAATGTCTACATTTACTGGTGCATGAAGTTTGTAGTTAATTATAGGTTTATAGTTATTCGCTTTTTAAATGCGTATAACAACCACAAAAGTTAACCATTATCGTTTTAAAAGGAAGTGTATAAATTATCCATACTTAGTGGCTTATCAGCAACCAGACTAATATTTATCAAACAAAGTACTTGGTGGCTTCGGAGCGTGAAATTGCAGTTTACAGGTGAGCTTCGACTATTATTATGAAACAGTATTAAATTAAAGTAATTGATTACTCTTTCTTTAGTTAATTGGTTTTAACATCTTTGTTTATTTATGGAATAGATATTGCAAACAATTTTGATGAAAACTGGATACTTAACGTAAAATAATTATGTTGCTACGTCTTATAGACATTTCCAAGGTATTGTTGAAGATCTGCTACTGCGATACCTACCTGTATCTACAAGCTAGGTAGATATTTAATGTTTTGGGCTACAGTAGTAATACAGAAATAACAAAGATCACTTAATCATTGTTGATTTCGATAAATTGATAAATGCTTCCCTCAAATTTATTCATGAGGGCTCTATCTACGGTAGGCTTTATTATACTATTTGCAATTTCTGCTACTTTGAAGAATGAGAAATATAGTTGCAATAGCTAAGCATGATAACCAATACAAAAACTTATTGAAGCATTCATAGTTAAAGGTGGGTGATTTAGACACTAATGTAGAGAGTAAAAACTGTTAAAGTAATTGATACAACATTGTTTCTTGCTATTAAACGTTCTACTAATGACTTACATCATAACTTCTTGTTTCATTACTAAACCTAAACACGTAAGTATAAAGTTGATTACTACGCATGAAGGCCTTCGAACACCAAGGGTCGAATCACACCTTGGCATGGCATGGGGCCATGCTCACTCACCGTGCTCGCCTCATTTAATAAACATATTAATAACACAGTATCCAACACTTCACGACACGATACGCCATCTAAAAACAACACAAATATGAATTACTAATTTTACGGCGCTCATTATATCACGTAATTATGCGTTATAATTTTATGACGTGTCCATTTAACAACTTAACACTTTTCAGTTAACGCCTCTACGCTACGCTTGTCGTAACACAATTTATGCGTGTTTCTTACCATTTTACATATGCATGTTTTTACGTGTAAGTGTAATTTACCCACTTTCATTGTTAAAGGGTTTCGCGAATGCATTAACGATTGCATTACAAATGAACTCAATATTCATGATATATGCAGGAATCCACGAAAATTTCAATCGATTCGAACATCGCGGCATAAGTGGCCAAGTTTTAAATAACCAATATCGACAAATTGGTCACCGTCCTCAAATATGTTTTCATTTACAATGAAGGGCTGTCTGTAACCCTATCTGGCAGTTTTAACACTTCACAAATTTTTAACGTTTGTAAAGTCAATTAATTAAATAATAACAGGGGCGGGTGTGTTATACTAATGAATGCATTCGATATCCGGAAAATGTGTTGTGTCGTCTGACGGTCGATGAATTGTATAGTTATTATCTATGGTGCTGGTAATTTTTTTCACACATTCCAGGGAGGCGATGCGGCGTGTCGCGGGGTGCGGGGGTGTGGGGCTGGCACCCGTCGCGAGGCGCTCGCGCGTGAAATTATTATCATATAATACCCCGGGCTTTGAGCACTGCGATTATTCAAATGCTCATCGCCGTACGCAAGCTCGCGCCTCGCCTTCCTCGCAGCCGCCCGCGAACATTCCTCCATTGCTATTTCACACCGACTAAGACTGCGACTCTCTCTTAAAACTTGTCAAATATATTCATGTATAATGCACGAGAATTGTCATGTGAGCGATAAGCAAATGACAGAAAATGTTATGTAAATTCAAAGTGTCCATAGTCCTTAGTAAACACCTTCATAATGTGAGCTTGCGGGAGATATCGGCGGAGCGTGACTTATTCTCGCTGATAAAATAATACTATGTCTAGACAAAGTATTATGGTTTTTATGAATGATAAGTCTGGGATTGTAGTACTTTATTTCTTGGAAATGTTGCGTTTTATCTAAACTAAAAGATTTAGAGCACAGGCCCACACTTAGATTTAAGTTTAATGTAACAGTGGTAACTGAATAATTAAACTACTAATTAAGTGGGCCGACGAATTCGTATTTTTTGTAGTAACATAAAGGTCACACAAAAATCTGATAAAAGCTATTTTATAAGCATTTGTTCTACGTATACGACCGACGCAATTCCATCAATCTGTCCAAATGTGAGCTAGACAAGAGCGTTTTCCACTGGCACCGATTTCAAGTTACACTATTGAATCGTTGACGTTGCACGGCGAGTTTTTAGTTTTAATGGAAATATCGTGATCAAGAATTTTGTTTCCTTTATCAGGTCTTAATATCTCTGGAACTGAAGTAATAATGAATTCGTTTGTTCATGGGCAACAATTTGAAATATATTCATAATGAAATGACACTCAAATGTTTGTAGCTTCGTATATCCAAGTTAAAACTTCTTACGTAACTTTCTAATTCGAAATCCCTTAAAGATTTAAGCCATTCAAACATTTATAGCTAAACAATGACTTAAGTATTTAATCGAAATATAAGCGCTTCTAAATTATTAATGACGTTATGCAAAACATTAACTTTGAGGATTTCCCTGGATCACACTGAAAGCTATCGTAACTCGTTCACTGACTCGATTATAAAGTGAAAATTTAATTATAAAATAGTACCAAACTTAAATAAACTTGTAAGTTAACCCTCCGGCCGACTTGATCTAAAGTTGGCAAGTGGAGAAGGGCCCGAGACGTAAAGTAAGCGTTATCTACGAGTATATTTTGCTTTGGACTCTTTATGAGTTTCAAACGAGATCCGTCACGCGACGTTAACTCGGAATAGATGTGATAAAGTGGCCGCTAATCTGTCCTATTGGGGCCGCACTTAGTACACTTTATTAATCACAAAGCTTACAAATTACACTATACTTCCTGCGGCGTGACACCTCGCTTCGGAGTATGTTAATTTTATTGTCGACTCTATTCGACGATTTGGACTCCGACACTACTTTTGTAGGGGTGAAAAGCACTTGAATAATGTACATATAAATTGGCCCTTTTATTTATAACTTACAAACGAATAAGAATTATTTTTAACAAATTCTTAGCCACATGACGTGTCTAAATAAACGTCGTAAGATTTCTAAAATAGTAGACTGTGTTTCCCAGTTTCTGCTCTCCAGAATTTAGAATCTTCAGTGCTATTTGCTAACCCAACAGAAGTGCATTAACTATGCATTAGACATTCGATCTCGATGCTCGCTACAAATATATTCACAACAGCAATTTGTCATCGTGTGGTTCACACTAGTTTCTGCACAATAGATAAGGTTGTCATTAAGCTTCTAAAAATATGTAGGCGACGAAAACTAAATTAGGCTTGACATTAAAATAAGGTTACCTTGAATCGACCTTCTGTAAACATGGATTACCATAGTATTTATTATTCTTATCGGGAGGCATTTTGTTCAAAGTGTTTATGCACAATTTTATACTTTAATCGCAAAATTTACACTTTAAACGTGGGGTTCTCGACATGACGCCTTATGCAAAGCAGGTGCTACCTGATACGTGAGTTCGCGTACAGGGTTAGAAACGCTGTAAGGCTTTCCAAAGAAACCAACGAAAATTTGTTCAATGTCCCTTGTAAACAAGGACCATTTTTGTTTTTGTACCTTTTCAGTCGTACCTTCCGCATCGTGCATTCACAGCACTAAAATGTATTACAATAAAGTTAATACTATTTAAGGTGGTCGTAAGTCACATTTCCGTTGAGTTTTCTGTACACTTGAGGCGGTTTACCACCGATACGATACGACGCTTATCAGGTGTCGATCGCGTAAGGCACTCGTAAAACGCTCATATCGCAGTGGAAATTTACGCAATGGTCAAAAATAAAATCGTAATAAAGGCCGATTGAGCCGCGTTACCGCGTACGTAGGTAGTACCAGTACTTATTAGTATTTGGAGATAAAATGAAGTTGGCCCGCTTTGGGCAATTTATTGGGGTAAGTTATGGGCGGCGCGCGGGCTCGAGCGGCTAATTTATTCGCCGTGCACATAAATTACTTGATTATGAATTCAAGTTAGCTCCACTAAATTGTTTGTCTGTTGTTGTAAGCAGCGCTTTTGTAACAAACAAGGATATTAGAATTTACCAGATTCTTGTCTTATACACCCGGGAATTAATTTTGGATTATAACTGTCTAAGTAAAAGGAAACAGGAGAGATGGCGCTTGTACAAGGCCGTGTAGTGGAAAGAACCATTGACAAAAAGGGTGGCTTAATGCGAACATTAACATTAAATCTAATGTGTGGCAAAAAAAGATAAATGAGGAGCGAAAGTAGAGACAATCTAATAAAAAGCAATAGTAGGGATTATGTAGAACACCAATGGTAATGGCGAGTTGTTTTCCAGGCGGTACTAACGCGCCGCAAGTCGCTGCAGCGCGGAATAATCGCGGATACCCATAAAAGATGTAATTTCAGATAAGCTGAAACAGACGAGCCCCGCCCCCTGCCTCCCTCCTCCCACCGCTCTCCCTCGCTGCCTACTTTCTAATGACTAATTATTATGCTGTGCGTTCCGAGCTTTAACGTCAGCGAGTGAGCCTACCTGCTTATACTTGGCTACACTTTATGCCACCACCGACGTTTTTATTTTACACACCGACACCACCTCAACTTGAAGCGTTGCCACAGCTTTGAAAGTAGATTAAACGCATAAAATATCTCCAAAGACAGAAATCTGATATCCATAGATCAAAATGTCAACAGCAAAATTATGTTCAACGCAATTATTCAAAGCCTATCGTAATGGATAATCAACGACCGATAGAATCTTATCAGAGATCGCCAATAAGTAATGTCATTTTAATTAAAAATTATTATTCCTTCGGATGCGTATAGTTTGCATAACAGGCTCCTTTGTCGAATGGGTAAGTTCCGATTACCGATATGGGCTTGAATAATTTGTAATAGATAATGAGGCGAGGTGCTTATGACGGGCGGCGCGCTGGCGGTCCGGCGCCGGCGCCGCGGCGATGACGCGATAGAGGCGTCGCGACTGCGATGCGTGATACTGCATTACCATAACGCCCGCACTCCACTGCCTCGCCAGTTCGCCAGTCCGCCACTATCTGTGATTACACGCATTATTGGGATAGGACTTGCAAATAGCTCGCTCTTTACACCGCTTATCCGCTTCCACACAAATGGATACATGAAAAATAAAATCGCATCTAATTAATTTGTTTCAATTTACCGATTACAAAATAATACATTTAACTGCTGTGCTTTTGTCAATAAGCTTGAGTGTGTCTGTCTGAGTACTGTCTCATTTTACGCGTCTTGTTATGATTATTGGTGAAATGTGACACTGAAATTACTGGCTCATCAGTCATGATATTGTAGTTCTTAGGACTGTCATTGTTCATAGGATGTAGTAACCATTGTCCACCAAGTAGCACGCAACGTTCAAAATACGTCGCGTAAACTTAAAAAAGAAATATTCGAGGTACGTATGCAACACAAACCAATTTTTTACATTAGAAATGAAATTTACATTTATTCAACACATTCTTGCTAAGCATAAATCCTTATTATTGTAATATCAGAGTAAATACGAACCTATTAATTTTAAAATAGTTATAACAGATGGATGAACTAATGTTCCGAGAATTCTACGCGCACTGAAAATTTATGCTCTTGCTGATATATTGATATCTGTAACATCTTTTATCTATTAATCTTTGCAAAAGAAAAATGTTTCAAAAGAAACCTATTAATATGTGCGCTTATTAGTTGTTATTTTAAATAAAATAAACGAAGTTGAATAGTGTTTAGAGTAGCCTTGTAGCATGATATTGTAGATTGATTGATTGACCTTGGGTTGATTTTATGCCAATTAAAAAGGTTCTATACTGGGCGTAATGATATCGGGACGTAGGCACTACTTACCAGTGACTTAGTCCATGATTCTGAGACCGTAGGTGCAAAATATTTCAATTTGCAGTTTCCACACACGGGATATCGATTCTGGAAAACTTTACACTTTATCGACATCTTCATGATGTATTATCACCCAATATTGGAATTCATGCGAATTTTGGAAATAACGTCCAACTTTTACTTCACCAAGAAACATGAAATCTTCGTTATTTTAATATTTAAAACAATGCAATACTTTATTATAAAACTATATATTGTACACTGACGGACACATTATTTTTAAATGGATTTTTTTATGAAAAACTAATAAGCGTTCAATCATCATTGGAAAAAACAATATAATAACATTGGAACTGCAATAAAATTTATGATTACAGTCTGGAAACTAAAATATATAAGATATGATTTGAGTGTTATAAGAGTATAAATTTAAATTGATTTTTATTGTTTTTTAGGGTTCCGTAGCCGAATGACAAAAAACGGAACCCTTATGGATTCGTCATGTCTGTCCGCCTGTCCGTCCGTATGTCACAGCCACTTTTTCCCGTAACTATAAGAGCTATACTGTGGAAACTTGGTAAGTAGATGTATTCGGTGAACCGCATTAAGATTTTCATACAAAAACCCATACTTAATACTGAAACTAATTTTTTTTTTCATCAAACACATGGCCGGTTTTTTTTCGGTTGCCAATTCAATTAATGTTAAAAGCCAGTTTTATTTTTAAGTTGGGTAAAATTAGCTAATAATTATATTATTTTTTTATTATGTTAGAGATGTAAAAAAGTATTTCACATAATTTGCACCTCTATATTTCAAATTATACTTTATAAACGCTGTCACTAAGTTGTAAGTGTATTCTGATCAGAGCCATAGATATCAAACATAATGTAGAAAGGTAGGTATATTTTTGTCCGTCGTTCTATTTTTAAATAACTTGACGAAGAATACAAACAGACTGACATCCATATTTAATCAAAAGGTCATTAAAAAAGGTTGACCTTTCGGAAGGGTTTAATGTTATACAGGTAATATGAAAACTTTCTATTTCCCAAGTTGACAAAAGGGTTGCCAAAGTGTCACTCACCTGAAATTGTGATTGCGACTCATAAGTCAATTTCAGAAAAAAAAATAACAGTTAACTTTGTAAATTCGTTCTTTTTCTTATATTTATAGATAACAAGGATGTAGTTACACATATTTAGAAAAAATAATGTAATATGGATAATTTCATAAAATGTGAAATTGATCGTCATATTTCTTTTGTGGTTTGAGGCTGTGAAATATATTGGAATAGTCGTTTGTTATTTATTGTTAGCAAGCTTTTAGTAAGCCAAAGAAATAATTTAGTAGCTATTATGAAAAATTAAAAATTTCATACTAATTTTTCGCAACTTCTTTCTGCAAACTCAGCATCGTAGAAAGAAAGTATCGGAAAGTGGCTACATCTAAACAAGATGGCATTTGGTAAGTAAATTGTCCGAATTATACAAATAACGTTTGCCTAACTGCACAGCATATTTTCATATATTCGTCACTGGTTAACGAGTGCCACGACATTGCATATTAATTGGTGTATTATTTATTCAATTATATCATATAAGTAGTATAGTAATTTTACATCATCATTATGATGATGTAAAATTATATATATATACAAAACTGGTTATATGTCTAATTTGATAATACAAAGTCTGTAACCTCTTACATCAAAATCGGTGTATTAATTACTTAATAATATCAAGTTAGTAAAATTATGATGTTAAAATACCAAAGGTTACTTAAAGTTGATAATGAAACAAAGCAGGTTCTTTGTCTTATTTAAAAAACTTGTTATTTCATAATATATTCTCATAACTTTCTACAAAGTCTGTAACTTCTTTCGTCAAACTCAGTAACGTAGAAAGAAAGTATCGGGCACTGAGTACATCTAAACAAGATGGCGATCGGCAAGTAAATCGTCCGAATTATACAAATAGCGTTTGCCTAACTGCACAGCATATTGGCATATGTTCGTGACTGGTTTACGAGTGCCACGACATTGCATATTAATTGGTGTCGCTATCGAGCGCATCGCTTCGGAACCTCCACTAGAGTTATCTCTACATGCTGGTACCTATGGCCGTGTTTATTGGAAAAATGATGCTTTGTTTTGATTTGGATGAAAGTTAAATGGATTAGATTATATTTTCTATAGTGAATGTAGGTAACCAGCTCCCAATCTATTTGATGGTATGTGAAAACTGCAAGGCTACAAACATATAAAACAGATGTTAATGCCGGATTGCCTTGTTGATCTAGTATGCGCCTCACCGTGAGGTCACCCGTTTGATTCCTGAGTCGATCAAAAGTTCTTTATTAGCAGCACGGAGTTGGAATTGTGCCCATTAGATGTCGATATTCTCCCTACCCAAGACCTAAACATAAAACATGAAATTTGATAGTTATACACCACTGCCACGATCTTTAGGGTAAAATAGGCGTGACGTTTTGTTGTGATAAGAATGCCGGTCCGTATTATTAACCTTCCATTGTCCCATATGTTTATTACATCGAACGTTACTAATTTAAAAACAAATCTACCAAAAATAGACCAAAATTATTAGAACTTAATATGATAGTGCTACTCTTTCAAACGGTGTACCGCCGTTTGCCAGAATTTCATTTGCCCGAATTTTATATGCTATATTACTCACCGGACATATTATTGTTTCTCATAATTTTATTTGTCATATTCATTGTTTACTATATTAGTCACGTGCTAGAAACTTTGTTTCCCATAAAGTTAATTGCAATAACATCATTTGTTATAATCATTGTTTCCCATAAAATCAATTTCCATAACATCATTTGTTATAATCATTGTAAGCCGTAATTATCATATGCCATAACATAATTGCCCACCAAAATTGCTTGTAAAATAGGTTAAAATAATTATAAAAAATAATAGGTAGGTTAGGTTAGAAACATGAAAGACAACGCACGAGCCGAGCGAGCGAAGCGAGCGTGCCGCGGCAGCGGCCGGCGAAGTGCCAGTATAATCATTGTAAGCCGTAATTATCATATATGCCATAACATCATTTCCCACCAAAATTGCTTGTAAAAAAGTTTAAAATAATTATAAAAATTAATAGGTAGGTTAGGTTAGAAACATGAAAGACAACGCACGAGCCGAGCGAGCGCAGCGAGCGTGCCGCGGCAGCGGCCGGCGAAGTGCCAGTATAATCATTGTAAGCCGTAACTATCATATGCCATAACATCATTTCCCACCAAAATTGCTTGTAAAATAGGTTAAAATAATTATAAAAAATAATAGGTTAGGTTAGAAACATGAAAGACAATCGCTTTTTAGGACAAAGGCGTTAGGTTAAATTTGTACGGAAGCGACTTAGACTGATTATAGTGATAAGTAGGTATTAGAAATAAATCAATTTTAATACTATAATCATACTTTATATTTATCCAGTTATACTCTTGTCAATAAATATCGCCTACAAATATTTTTCCTACCCACTAATTTGTAATTACTTAAGTTCTTAAATATTTTTAGAGCGCCTGTTAGAATTTCATGAGCAAATACATACCTTAAATAGATTGGAAATTAATTTTGTATGGCGTTTGAAAATTCTGTTGCATAATATTATTGCAATTAAAAGTATGGATAACAATACGTATGGCATTCGAATCATTATATAATCAAATGTTCGGGCAAATAATATTATTGCAATTGAAAGTATGGAAAACAATACGTATGGCATTCGAATCATTATGAAATCTAATATTCGGGCAAATAACAGTATGTCACATGTCTTTTATGGTAAACAAAACATTCGGGCAAATGAAATTCGGGTAAATGAAATTCGGGCATATGAATATTATGGCATATATTCTTCGGGCAAACAACAGACAACCCTTTCAAACACAAGCAGTAGTTTTGATTTCCCTTTGTTAAATTTAATATCTTATACATGTCCCACTGCTGGACTCAGGCCTCTTCTCATGATGAGATGGGTTAGAGACCATAGTCCACCACGCTGGCCAAGTGCGGCTTGGCAGACTTCACACGACCTCGAGTACTTTTTAGGCACTCTCAAGCATGCAGGTTTCCTCACGATATTTTCCTTCACCGTTAGCGAGTGATATTTTATATGATAAATACAAACATCTTCGAATTTTAACTTAATCTATGGTGTTGTGGGTTCGATCCCCACTCGGGACAAATCTTTATGTGATTCGCAAAGATTTGTTCTGAGACTGGGTGTGCTTGTGTGAGTGAATGTGTGTATTTGGCCTTGTCATTGGGACCATTGGATAGTGTAATTGCTTCTGACGTTATATCTAATGTGAAAAATCCAAATTTATCTTTAATTTATCAAAAAGATCAAGCTCACGCTAAAATCACCGTAAAAAAGATATCAACGCGTTTCGTAGAGGCAGGCAAAGACAATGAAGGTCTAATTGACATATTTTTTATATGAGAATGTATTTTTTTACTCCTAATATGTCTATTTTCTTGACGTTTTGTTTATTTATTGAAAGAGGAAGAGAAACAATAACCATCAACAACATAAAAGTAAGATCTCCAACAATTAAAGTGAGCTAAATCACATTATCCAGTAACTGTCCTCATGAATGTATCGGTCAGTCGTCGGCCCGATCCGAACTGCAGCGATAGATCGGATCGAGCCAGCGCAGTCTAGTATGCAAATGTATTTAAATGCTAAGCCCTCTTCATTACGACTATCGATCTTAGATATACAATTTGTAACTCGATAGGTGCATAGTCTAACGAATCTCTTGTTAATACCCGCTGTTAGAGAGAATTAGCTTGCGATTGTGTACTGAATTTGTTATACTGCTGTTTGGGGAATCGCTGATAATGTTTCTACCGTACATTTTTGTACATTACACCTCGTAATATCTACCTCTGTTGTTAACACAAGTTTTCTTACACTACAATCATAGATCAAATTATAATGTATGCCTCGATAGTCTAAAGGTGGCCCGGAACCTAATACCGCGATGTCTTGGGTCCGATTCCCGGTTCGGGAAAATGTGTTTTATTTGTGGACTTTCCTTTAGAATATTCACAATAGAATCACGGAGTTGGAATTGTGCCCGGTGGATGGCGATAGACTCACCTCCTATCCCATGAGACCTAAACATAACATACAACGTAAAAATACACCCCTTTATTACTTGTACATGGATAATAAAAGTAGATTTTATTTTTCAATACAAAAGAATAAAGGCCTTTACATTGTAATTGACCACAAAACATAGTGTTGTGGTCACCACAAAACTATGTTACGACACAATACACATAGGATACAAGAGTGTCCACCACAGTTGGACCTTCATGCTCGCTAGATCCGAGAACCACGAACATGAGCTTTTTAGACGACATCTTATAATTTATCAACCAATTACCTATACATTGTGTGTGTACTACCTATGTCTTTGTGTGAGACAACTATTTCATTTTGTGGTAACATTTAACAAAAAAGTTCTGATGCAAATGTAGCACTGAAAAAATGGGCTGAGATCTATAGAGCGTTCTTAAATTTAGCTCAACAGAAGCTACACACAAACAAAATGTCAAAGTCACGTATTTCTTTAAATCGTAACTCTTTAATGATTTGGTCAATTAAAACTTATAGGTTTATATAATAAGTGCATTATTTTATATCAGGGATCTTTTAGATAAGAAAATGTGGTTGGTATTGAAGTTTGAAAATTTTCAAGTGTTCAGCTACTTTTGTTGCTGACTGTACTTTAACTAAATACTGCTATTGTCTTTAAATTACAAAGGCTAAGTCTAAGTAGGCTCTTTACATCCCGGCCTTAGTAGAGTCCAAGTAAGATACTTCAAAATGTTATGTTAGTATTTTTGTAGCAAATGATTATGATTATACATATATTGAACTTTATGATTGATGGCCAAAAATATCATATTTCAAGTATGGGTACGTATAATTTTGAATAATTTTGAATAATTTTGCTTAGATGTTCGTCAGAAAAGGTATTCTGTACATATAAGTGGACCGACCCTGTTATGAAAAAATATGAAACTTATCTATTTACCTTAGATAGTTTCAGCATGTATACATCAATGAAATAAAAAAACCAACTTGATTCTTCACAGGATGACTACACCTATTTGCATAAAGAAAAGCTTCACCACCGCTATTTTTCCAATAATGGTGGTATGACTAATAATGTCCAATTCTATTACCAATACCAAACCAACTCATTTACATTCATTAAATTACAATAGATAATGATTCCTTGCAAATTTATGCCCACGAACAAGGTACTAATTAGGTTGAATCTAAAAATCAGTATACGTTCACATAAAATTAAAAGAGAAATTCCTATACAATTAAACATACCATTTGCAAACATACTGTTAATGGTTTAGTATTCTATGTGTTGTTAGCGGTCCAATCAGATTAATCTTAAATATTTATTGCACATAGTGTATTGGCAGCCGGAGGTTTAAATTAGTATGACGATGGCGGCTTGGATGGTGGAGAAAATGGTAAGCGTCGTCGAACGTGGGTGGGCTGCCACTGCTTGATTAAGACATGATGAATAATAATCTGTCACCGTTGCGATTATCTAGTACACGGCCCAAGAATTACTTGCTTTGAGGAAAACTTCGCGTTTCATAATGACTTCATAAATAAATATAATTGGAATGATCGCCAAGATTTATAATGGAGCTGGTTCAATCTATCAATATGATGAGTTAATCTTTTGATTAGTCAAATTAAAGACGGTTATGAAATTTTAAACTGGCAATTCTGTTAAATTTTTTCGTCTGTTCTCTTATTTAAATGTATTTGTTAACAAACTTTTGTGTTAAATATTATAAGGCCAAAAAGAAGGAGCCGGTTACAATTTCAATTAAGAAAAAAGGGACAGGTACTAAAAATAAGGCGCGAAATTTAATATTGAATATTTTATTAGAAGCCTTTATATTAATCAAATGTAGAATACCGATACGAACGATAAGTAGTATTAATATAAAGCTAGTCTTACATATCGTCGGCGTTCCATTGTCTTTAACCAACTTCATGGGAGAAAAGCGTTTTGTATAAATTCTATATTATCATACGAGGTTTCTATGTGGATTTAGCCTTAGCAGTTTATTTGTAAGATATCTCCATCTTTAATAGCTGTTCCCATTATTTTATCTATTAATGTCCACGGCCAACAAACTGGTTCCAAATGGATGTAAATTTTTATACGTTTCGAATTTCATAAATCATTTGACAAATATAAGATGTTTACGTAACAAGCATCTTCATTCCATTAGATATAATAGCTTGTCACCTTGTCCATATCTTCGAAAAGTAATAAGTGAATATACCTTTATGATTAAGATAGTTTTGATGTTGTTTTGAGAAAGAAAAACATCAAACAATCTATTGTTTTTAACACGCTTATATTAGCTTCATCTGTATGTATGTATGTATGTATGTATGTATGTATGTATGTAACCGTCTCCTTTGGACTCGATTTTGACCCACTTTAAACGGACAGATTTCATTCAATTTTTGCACACCTGTCAAAGATCGAGGACGCTGCAATAATTCGAAAAAAAATAAATAAAAAAAAACACTTATAAATAAACCAAACTAAAAAGTAGAAAATAAATAATAGTTTAAAAAAACTAAAAAACACGCTTTTAAAGTACTTCTAACTAAAAAGTGAAAAATAATTCCTAATAATATAAGCTGAAAATGGTAATAAACAAAAAATACTCGTATTATTGTGAAAAAAGCGTGGGGCGCTCTGTGCAATATTTTTCGTCTATCGAGCAACCCACGCTTTTTCTTTTTATTTTTTTGTTCATTACCATTTTCAGCTTATTATTTTTATGAATTACCACTGCAATACTGGTATTTCTAGAAGATATCGTGGTATATGTTTTTTATTTCATATATTATTGTATAATTTTAAATACTGCAATATCCCAAAGGAACTTAGTCCGGTACCTACAACTACCATGTCTTGGCTGCCGAAAAGAGTTTTCAACGGACATACGTACACACAGCCACAAAGTAAGCTACCATTTACATTTCCAAAATAAGATTGTCTCGCATTTTATGGGTTTCCCCTACAATGTAAGACCATCCTATACTGGAAATGTTTAGCTAGTGGCCGTGCTTATCCCTGCCATACAGTTCTAGATCCAGAAATAGTCCATCTTAGTATTCTGTGACAAAATATTGGTTGAAACACTTGAACATTGACAATATTTTATCTTTGTACTTGAAATACACCAACAATGTCAATAAAATGAGGAAAATCGTTAGGTACGGTTGTAAAATTGTTTTTCATTATATACTTAGTAATGAAGTTTCATATGCAGAGTAGGTGAGCCATGAAGGACATGCTGAATACTTATATAGATAAGCATATCATTAAATACCAAGAAGGTAAAATACTGCATAAAATTTTAATATTTGATCAATGTTAAAGTCGGTGGCGCCTGTTGCCTATAGCTAAGTTGTTTCGAGTGATATAAAACTGAAGACTTTCAGAATTAAAAAAATACTATTCTAGCCTAATTCACCCTTGAGCACCAGAGTATAATATGTAATGTAGATAACTGATTTTATTTTGGGAAGCTAACAGCAACATACAAATCGTTTAATAAAATAGGTCAGCTAACGCCAATTACAAGCTTACATATATAGTCAGCAACATAATGGTATCTTTAAACAGCCAGCTGATAACATAATAACTACTCTGCTTCAGGAGAAGAGAAAATGTTAAACTAACGTAGACTACCAAAAGACTAATAGGTAGCTTACCGGTAGTCTACCATAAGTGTCGTAGTTTTGGTCATTTATAATTTGATTCAGTTTTTAAGACCACGCAATATTGTAAAGAGTTTTTTAGTAAATATTTTTAAAGTTCTGGGTTTCTGTTTCAGTTTTTCAGTATTACCAATGTATTAATGATAACTTAGTAATTGAACTTAACTGTTCATAGTGATCATTTATCTGTAAAGTTTAATTCAGACTCGGAAAATTAAATTTAACTTAGACTTTAGACTTAGAATATTATTTGACTTAATTTGAATTTTTGACATTATGATATAATTTATTGTATTATTGAAACGGACATTTTTTATTTTTTATTTAATTTTATTTGTGCCTATTTTATTTATTTTATTATTAGACAGAATGTTATAATTATAATAAGAGTAGATTTTTTGTTATGCATGTTTTACAATTCATACGCCTGAACGGGCAAATTTTGGTGGACCAATATTTTTAAGTGACATCTTGTAACTACCCATAATTTTGTGAATAAATGATTTGATTTGATTTGAAAAGGCCTATGAGAAGAATCTAATGTTTTTTTACTTCAAATTTGCCAAACATTCTGGGGACATTTACCTACGCTGGTTAACATAAGTCCTTACTTCACGGCCCCCAAAGTATATTGTTCTATTGTCCCTAAAATTGTTTCGCGAAACATAATGTTTTAATAATTGGCTAATAGAAAAATAATCAAACGGGTTTTTTATTCATATAGATCTTAATGACAGCCTTTTAAATATCTTATCAACTCTTAAACACAGTAAACGGCACCTTATCCCTGGTTATTTATCGAAACCAAAGCTTAACTTAAACATGAAAATAAATAACGGACATATTATAGTCATTGAAATTGCCTCACGGCATATAAACTAAATAAAATTGACATAGGTCAGTAATACGGCAAACTTTAAGTGCAAATGAACGGAACTCATTTCATTTCATTTCATTTATTTCATTTATGTATTTCATTAACAATATTACATTGTGTTGAAAATATAATACAAAGTATCTTAATCTAGGTATGTCTAAAATTAAATTAAATTAAAACATTAAATAAAAAGGAATAAAATAAAAAAATAGCAATATAAAAAATAAAAAGGCATGCATAATTACTACATTAACAGAAATAAAATGTCATTTTAAATATTCTTCCATTGAGTAGAAACACCCACTGACAAGAAAAACCCTAAGTTTTGATTCAAACTCTTTATTGTACACAATACTCTTTAATTCTAGAGGAAGTTTATTGAATACTCTGACCGAGTTATAACAAGAGCTATGTTTCACCACATTCAGAACAGGTGCTATCATGGACGGCATATCTTTTCTACGCGTACTTTCACGTTGTGATCTTTGCTCGCTGTTTTCATAATTGTAAATATTTTTTGAAAAATTTGTTAATAAGACCATAATATACAAACTGGGTACCGTTAAAATATTTAATTCTTTAAAATAATTTATGCAGGATTATTGTTGATCTATGCGACAAATTGTTCTAATAGACCTTTTTTGTGCTATAAAAGCCCTTTGGATAATGCAGTTATAGCTGCCTCCCCAAAAAAGAATGCTGTATCTTAGTTTAGACTCTACCAAGGCAAAGTATACAGCTTTTAGTTGTTTCAGATTCACAACATCTCTAAGACTTCTTAGCACAAAGCAAGCAGAGTGAATACTAGCTTCAATTTTACTTATTTCACTTTTCCAATTTAAAAAACTGTCTAAATGCACTCCCAAAAATTTTACTACCTCGACTTGGGCTACATCTTCACCTTTAAGACTGCATACCAACGTATCAAAGTTCTTTTTGGTAGACTTAAATAAAATTATGTTTGATTTCGTGGCATTAATTTTTAAACAGTTAAATGCATTCAATGCCTTATTTATTTAATGGGCCCAAAAATAAAAAACTAATCTACGGTCAGCTGTGCAAAGCCTGCCACTGTTTATGATTATCTGTACTTAATTTTTTAATAACTTAAGCTAGAAGGTACCACAAAAATGCAAATCACTAAAAATTGATACCCATACGAACTTTAAAATCGTCATAAAATCGAATATAGAATTTGCGAATATGAGACTCACCTAGGTCTTGTTTTAGGCTCAGAATCTTACTCGAAATCGAATAAAATTCTTCACGAAAATCGATTTAAAAGATAAATCTGGTAACATTTCAACGTAAAATTTCCTTTTAAGATTATCGATCAGTCTCCGAGTGTGTACTCTAAATTCGCCGAACATCTCTTCATCGAAGTTGATTTCCGACACACAAAATTTTTACTTGGTGTTTATTATAGTCCGTCCTGTACGATAGACTATTTTTCCTCACTAGAAATAAAATTAGAAAATTTTACCTCCATTTATGAACACACAATTATACTTGGTGACTTCAACACCTGTCTGATAAGAGATGATTCGCGCAGTCATAAACTCCAATCCCTTGTCTCTTCTGTCAATATGAGTATATTAGATCTGCAGGCTACTCACAGGGCTCCTCATAGTACTCCATCACTTCTAGACCTTATTCTCGTTTCTGATCCTAACAAAGTATCCACACATGGCCAGCTACCTTCTTCCTTTTCATATCATGATCTCATATTCCTCTCCTATAAAATCCGGCCTCCGAAGCGCAAGAGTAAATTTCTCAGTCTTCGTAGTTTTAAAAACATAGATCTGGAGCGTTTGGTGTTGGATGCAGGCAATATTGACTGGTCCCCTGTTTACAACTGCGAGGATTTAGATGATAAGGTCGTTACTTTTAACAAAATAATATTAGACTTGTACGATGTCCATGCGCCACTCAAAAAGGTCAAGGCTAAGCACCTTCCTGCGCCTTGGCTAACACCAGCGATCAAGTCTTTTATGTCAAAACGTGACAAGGCTAAATCAAAATATCGTAGGGATCCCACCGAGGTAAATTGGGACACGTACAAAATGCTTCGAAATCGTTGCGGTCGGATGTGTAGAGATGCCAAAAGACGCCACATACACAGCTCAATCCAAAACCTTAAAACCACACAAGTTTGGCAATTCCTTAAAACCCTAGGCATTGGCAAAAATTCTGCGAATGGTAACTCTGACATTGACATCAATGCATTAAATGCCCATTTCTCTCTCTCCCCTGTTGTCATTGATCAGAGTACCAAAACTGCAACCTTGACACACCTTTCTAATCTCCCTCGGCCACTTAATACTGCTTTCTGTTTTCACCCGGTTGTGGAACTAGACGTTAAGAAATCTATCCAGTCCATATCCACCAAAGCGGTAGGAGATGATGGTCTTCAAATCCAAATTTTTCTCCCTATCCTTACAGCTACTTTGCCCATTATTACCCACATCATCAATTACTCCCTTTGCTTCAACTCCTTTCCCACCTCTTGGAAGAAGGCACATGTCCTACCGCTTCCCAAAGTTTCCAATCCCTCCTCATTGTCCCAGTACCGTCCCATATCCATTCTTCCTGTGATGTCCAAAATCCTAGAGAGTACTGTCCATGACCAACTATCCCATTACCTTTATTCCAACAGCCTGCTGAGTCCATACCAGTCTGGGTTCCGTCCTGGCCATAGCACCGTTACAGCATTGGTGAAAATCACTGATGATGTGCGACTGGCTATGGAAAACAAGCGGCTCACGGTCCTGGTTTTATTGGATTTCAGCAGTGCTTTCAATTCCGTTGACTTTGATGTACTACTTGCAATCCTATCCTCTCTTAACGTCTCTACGTCTGCAACTACATGGTTCAAATCTTACCTTCAGGGTCGCTCGCAGTCGGTCCGCTATGAAGATACCAATTCTGAATGGTGTGATCTGGCTGCGGGTGTTCCTCAAGGTGGCGTTCTTTCACCTCTACTTTTCTCCATTTTTATAAATGCCATCACAAAGGTCCTTACTTCTCAGTATCATCTCTACGCAGACGATTTGCAGCTGTATCGTGACTTTGAAGTTAACGACGTTGCATTAGCTATTGACGCTGTCAACAATGACCTTGCTAGCATTAGTAAATGGGCAAAGTCTTTTGGACTTTTAGTCAACCCAATTAAGTCGCAGACGGTCATTCTTGGGGGCAGATATATGACCAATATTTTAAACCAGCAGCCTATACCACCTATCAAATATGATTCTATTTCTATTCCGCTCACAAAATATGTAAAAAATCTTGGTGTCATGATAGACTCTAATCTATCATGGGACGTTCATATCGCAGAGGTAAGCAGAAGGGTGTTCTGTTCTTTTCAGGCTCTCAAACGACTCCAGAAATTCCTACCATTTCAAACTAAAGTTACTCTTGCCCAGTCCCTTCTTCTCCCACTTATTGACTACGCTGATGTCTGTTTTCTAGATGCAAAGGAGGAACATCTTAACAAACTGGAACGTCTGCAGAATCTGGGTATCCGCTTCATTTTCGGTCTTCGGAAATATGATCATGTTTCCGAATTCAGGAAAAAATTGAGGTGGTTACCCATTCGGCAACGTCGTAACCTCCATATTCTGTCTCTTCTTTTCTCCGTCCTTCACAATCCTAATTCTCCTTCTTACCTGCGTGAACGCTTTAAGTACTTAGTGCCCAGGGGTAAACCCTGCCGTTCTTCCTCTTCTCTTCTTCTTCGTACTCCACTACACTATTCTAGCTGTTATGACGGATCCTTTTCCATTCAAGCAGTGCGGTTATGGAATAGTCTTCCTCATGGAATACGCGATAGCCCATCAATAAATGTTTTTAAGAAAAAAGTTAAAGAGCACTTTCTTTCCTTGTTAAATCAAACCAATTTGACATGATATTTATAGTTTTATTTGATTTTTATTTCTTCATGTATTGTTATTATTATTTAATGATTATATATGTAGGTAGTCGTGTGTGTATATATATATATATTATATATATATATATGTATTTATAATATATATTATTCATGAATAATATTATGTATGTATATGTTATGTATATGTAGTTATATTTATATTTTGTATTTTCTACTTAAGTTGTACACTTATCTTGCCCTCTATGGCATCATCGTCTCCTCTATTGCTTTAGGTTTGCTGGAAGAGAACTCAAGCACTGAGTTAAGCTCGCCTTTTGTATACTCTTACTGTAATATGTTTATTTTTCTGTAATCTTTTGTGTACAATAAAGTGTTAAATAAATAAATAAATAAATAATATTTCAAACTCGATTACCAGTTAACTAACCAGAAAGCCGTTAAGAATATCAAAGGAAGAATTAAAATATTTGTCGCCGTCGTAGAACATCAAAACTAAACTAACATCTAGCAATACATCATGGCTGCAATAAAAAGACGCTTCCCCTTCCGTATCGGGAATCGATTAGTTACTAGCTAATCCTTAACCTACAGCGAAGTTAAAAAGAACAAGAAAATCAACTTCACCTGTCGAATCTGATAAAAGTGTTTTATTTAAATTTCTACGGTTGGCGATTCAAAAACGAGCACAAAGTTGGATTTGTGTCTTATTAAACGAAATTTATAGTTTGGATATATTTGCTGATTGACCTCGGTCACTGGAAGGATAACAGGTTCGCATGAATGTTCAAAATGAGCTCCGCTACATAATATTTACACATGCACATAAACAAATGTGAATCCTTCGCACATACAGGACTCGGTGAGGTAGATTTATGTTCATAAAGTAAGTAAGTAACTTTGATTTAGTCCCGTATACTTAAATTTATTTTAGCAGATCAAGTGAGGGTATAATGAAACTAAAGATCGCGCTATCGCGATTTACAAAGCACCGTAGTAGTTCGTGATTGGATACTCTTAAAGAATGTTAAACATATTTTACAGCGAAACTGCGAAAAGATCTTCCTTACTTAAGTAAATAGGACATTCAGAAGATTCCTACAAGTTCTCAAGCACTTGACACCACTATAAATAGCGTAATACAATGCACTATAAATAAAATACTACTTAATTTTATGTTGAGGCCGAATGTTGTGCAAGGTGCGCGTACGCACGTGCCCGTCGCCCGCGGCTCCACAACAATATCTGTTCCGAATTCAAATTCGTGTCATACATCTTTATGCTTAGGTAACAAAGCGAAATTATGTAAACTGGACTCTAGAACCCCCGCTTAAGGATGATTTGAATAATAATGTAAAAGGAAATGGATATTCAAAATAATATCACCTCGGGGTTAACGATTACCGGTGCGCGCATGCGCCACAGATGGCGGGATAAACCGACGTTTGTTTCCGCAGTGATATCTGAATTAATGGCGATACGAAATGCTCGAAAGGTGCTCATTAACATGATTTATGCAAGATAATATGTTTCTTATGCGGACCCTATTGTACTGATTAACGTTTCGAGGTGAGGCGATGCCCGAATATTGATTAAGAGTTTTTGTAAAATAGATAAGTGGATCGTTGCGATTGAGCGGGTAGGATAATATTAGTGCGAGCGTTAGGTGTACATGAATGTGTAGCGAGTCCTCGGTCGGTATCCTGCAGTGCCGTCCATCTCGCGGCTCGTTCGCTCACTGAGTACATTCCCGTGTAAGTTTTTACACCTATTATTTTATGTGTCGGCGAGTAAAGTTCGGTACGTGAGTTATAAACTCGCTCGCGCCTCTCTCGCCCCTACTTTATAGGTATTAACGACTTGTCCGAGAGTTTTCTTATAAATAAATTTGAAGGGTAACAAGGCTCGCTTTTGTCGGATTAGTAGAGTGGATCTTGTTTCACTTTGTTGCGTAGCCTCTCTATCTTTTTAATGGAAAATTTATGAGGAATGTCCATGCCCTTTTGTGTGAATATAAGTCTGTTTTTGTTACAAAATATAGCCGCGAACTGGAGACGAATGAAATGAAAAACATGGCTTTTTGAGTAAAAATCGAGATGAGGGGCCAGCTTAGTTATTTACGTTGGGCATATGGAAATAAAGTCGTTAAAGTTCGTGACATCTATGTCGTCTAATTAAATCGAAAGCTTTTAATAGTGAAGACATAATGTGGAGTTAATTATCTTGGTACACACGGAATGTTTTGTGTGGTGGGTAGAAATCAGTGGCTCACGTGACATTAGCCCATAAGGCGTAGTGCGCACTATAAAAGCGGTAAGAGCTCTACCTGTAAAATATCTGAGCAGTAAAGTAAATGCATGGTAGTGACAGACGAGTGAGGACGTGCCGAGCTCTTACTGTTTAGGACAAACAGAATAGCCTCATATTTCATTGTGTGTGACATACTTTCACATTTTCTTTTCTTGCTAATGTTTGCTGTTTTCTACTTTAAACAAAAGAAAGAATAAGTAATTAAACATAAAAAACCGACTTGAATTACAAAAAAATGCTCTAATAATTGAACAAACTGTATGATATTGTCTGAAACGTAATAGCTATATGCTTATAAATTGAGTGTTTTTCTCGATTTCATTGGGATCCCATTATCATATGCCGACTAGATGACCAGGGTACCAACTTGAAAATGTACCTTAACGAACAAAAAATTAATTACGCAAATCGGATTAGAAAT
This sequence comes from Hypena proboscidalis, assembly GCA_905147285.1. Taxonomy (NCBI): domain Eukaryota; kingdom Metazoa; phylum Arthropoda; class Insecta; order Lepidoptera; family Erebidae; genus Hypena; species Hypena proboscidalis. The sequence continues at coordinate 9,134,107 of LR990130.1, forward strand.
GTTTAAGTTATCGACATACTAATAAACAAAGTATCGTCAAAATGACATCGTCCAAATAACAATAATGCTTATAAAATAAAAAAATACAAGACCAAACTAAAATATTTTTTTATAGGACCACCTGGCAGCTATTTCGCGTCGAACAAAAAAGAATCACAAGAATCGGTCTATTAACCGCGACGTAATCGATGTACATACATAGAACAAAAACATACCGGCCGAATTGAGAACCTCCTCCTTTTTGGGAAGTCGGTTAAAAATGAGTAAATTGATATTTCACTATTATCTTGACCATTCATAATTGCAATAGCAAGAGAATTCTGACTTATGTAATTAATAAAGATTTTTATCATGAACTGCCTCGATGATCTAGTAGTTAACGTATGCGCCTCGTACCGCGAGGTCTCGGGTTCGATTCCCGGGACAGGCAAAGTGTTATTTGTGAACTTGCCATCAGGAAATTTAAAATAGTAGCACGGAGTTGGAATTGTGCCCGGGGGATGGCGATAGGCTCACCTCTTATCCCATGGCACACCTCTGCCTTCTGGGTAATACAGGGTGTGATGTTATGTAATGTTATGTTATGTTTTATCGCGAAATTGTGTTAAAATAGAAGCTGAAAATAACATTTCAGCTAAATGAATAAATTATTTTACTTAATGAGTATGTTTGTAAATTTATCTAATTATTTTCTTTTTGTATTTTTGTATTTTACGAATTTTAGTTTAAAATATTAAATTATAGTTAGGTTAGTATTGTAAAAATAAATTACTAATCTTAAAGTATTGCGCTACCAAGAAAGATGTATGAGCCATTGCTAACAGAGGGTATTTTATGGGTAGGTACTCTTCCACGCAACTATCACGGTTCAGTAATGGAAAAAAACTACATTTTGTTGAAAGTTTACATCACACTTGTGTAATAAATATATAACGTTTAACACCAGCAATGCAAAATTTATCTAAACTGTAGGGATTTTAGTGTTTCTTAGTTTATTATTAGTCTATTTTAGTGTATCACAGTATAGTTGACCAGTTCGGGTTAGTTTACGAGCGTGTCGTGTCGAATTCTTGTATGGGTGAAGTGGCAAATCTATTTATCTCGAGCTCGTATGCTAGCCATTCAGATATACTATAGTAGTACAGTCTCATGCAATACGATTAGTAAACTTATTAATAACAGAAAAGTATCGCATTTTCACAAAGGAGAACCGTGATACGTTGTTATCAACATATATAAAATTAAGGTAAATGAGCAGAATTTAAAGCCGAATACCGAATGACAACCATTCAAGACGTCCCGGCTTATACGAAAACATTGAGACATATTGTGCTGCCAGATGCTCTTCAATGTATTGTTATTTCGGGAAAAGAATGACACGAGACATGCTCAGTTAGTTTAAGTAAATATCATAACAATAGAGCTCTATTCTTAGCGCATGTTATTACCAACAAAAGCGAATTTATGAGTGCACTCTCAAAGTTTCAAATATCCCTAATGGAGCAAGAGTGAGCCGTTTTACATCTTCCCCCACAAACTGCATTATAATGTCTGTACCAAAAATAACCGCACATAAATATAAAACAATGTGAAACCACTTAAAGCGAATAAAATACACGTCGACTTCAACTCAGTAAAATGAATTTATTAATAACGGAGACAATGAACGTCTGAAACAAACGCTTCACTTTTTGTATTTTTAATTGTCCTCCGGACGACAGCGAAGACGCATTAGAAGAACGAAAATAAACCGCGCATCATATCGCAGCGAGCTGCGCGGGCGCCGAGCCGCGCTGCGCCGCGCACCGGCCGCGCCCGCGCCGCCATCGCCGCACGTGCGCATCCTCACCATCGATGCTTCGTGTCAACCTGCAGTAAACCTGTCACTAATTAAAAGTATTTCTTTAACTTCTGTCGCAAATATAATTATTGAATTGTAATTTCAAGATGTGTCTCGTATAGTATGGGACGCAGCGCTTAGATGATATCTTCTACGTAATTAAAAATCTTGTCGTGACATTCAGAGCCCCGTCCCGCCTCCGCACTCCTCCGGCTCCTTCAATATTGTTGGCGATTGAATCGCAATTAAATGTAACGAATCAAACTACACTTTATTAAAAGGGTCTGATAGCTCAAAATGGAGAGTATATCGCAAGGCAGAATCGAACGTGCTCCCGTCGAAATGCCAACCATTTTATTTATTCGCCTTAATTATGTATCTTGTCTTAATTTACGATTGGATCATACGATAATCTGAAACGTAATTTATAACAGATGCCTAGGTATTCGAATCGTGTCCATAACGAGATTTAGGATTACGTAGATGACGTCGCGTTCGATGCTCGGTGTCGCGATTAAAATATATTATCGACATTCATTGGCATTTTGCAATTAAGTGCGCGCGCGGATAGCGCGGTTGGCGAGCGGCGCGATGGCGGCGCGGCAGCGAGCGGCGAACGCGCGATGCGCGCGCTTCGATAGCGTCATCGCGGTTAATTTCGTTATGTGTCGATGGCATGACGGCAGCCCGACATCTCGATACGGCGACTGTCCACCGATATCCCTTAATGAAAGTAATGGAGGTTTATTAACGACCGTCCACTACTCTTCTCTCAATACATACTTATAGAAATAGATACGAAGATGGCGAAACGTGCGAGCGAGAACAAAGAAAGCCACATTTGCTAATTGCGGTTTTGCTCGTGTCGTGCGCACGGAGGCCGGATCGTGAGCTCCAGCGATATGACGATAACACATTCATAAATAATTAGAGCGAAATTTTCTCATTTGTAAGACGACAGCCATGATATTTGGTAGCAGACTCCCTGTTCTCGGAACACTAACATCTGATAAGCGTTGCGCCGACACGCTGCTCTCCGCTCATTTTACTACCACGATGTCTGCATTGACAAGCTTAAAACTAGATATAACGCTGGATTGTGGACTCTCAATTTGCATAAATATGTGCAGCTGTTAATCGTTAAATAAAAACGATAAACAGTAATCACAATGAAGGCTGGTATTTTTCTTATGAACAATCGCAACTGAAAGTAAATCTCTAGGTCAATCTATTGAAAAAGAGAACAATACAAAAAGCAAATGTGAGGTGAAACGCTTGTGGGATCAGTCACGGCTGTCGCTTCGCCATGACAAGGTTCAAATTTCCACTTCCGTTCGATCCATGGACAATCGATATTGTTATCGCCGACTCTTCATTATAAACCAAACAAAAATAATTATACGAACGTTGGAAAGCACAAAAAATATACGGTACCTACGCATTCACATTTTAATAACGACATCGATAACAAATTGGGTTTGTTTCATTTCCCTAAACCGAATGTTATCGAAGACATCGTAAATCATCCGGCAGATAAAAGGCTTTAATTGAAAGAAAAAAGTCTGCAGCACTGTTTGGTTTTTGCTCAGTCACTGCGCAGATTAGAATTCCGGGCGTAGCCAATTATTGCAGTATGAAATGTATTCGCTTCGGGTATCAATTGAATGACGTTTCAAGAGTCATTTATGAACCGCTTCCAAAGATTACGTAGCAACGCCTAGTAATGCATCTTCCGAAATGATATTGTGCAAAATATTGCTTTGAGCTACGAATAACCATTCATCTATAAAAATACTTTATTATTCTCGATTTGTAGCATTTTTCGCAACTTCCGCGATCGTTTGAAGTCATGTTTTTTGCTACAAAAAATGCTATAAAAACAAACAATCTCCATCGCATAAATTAAAATTTCCGCTTGCAGATTGTTGTGGCTAATCAAGCAGAAATATTGTCGAGGGATGGCAGCGATCGATTTGTAGATATTATTGCTAACAGAATATTTCAAAGGCAATTGAGCTATCTACATTATTCTACATACTATAGGTAATTACTAATTACTTATGTTAAATAATATTCTAATCATGCCATACTGAACCAAATAGACTTATATTTTATCGAATGAGGTAACTGGGCCTATGAAAGGCTATAAATAAAAAAATAATAAAATAAATATCTCTAAACTAACACACAACGTCATCTAGTCCCAAACTAAGCAGAGCTTGTACTATAGGTACTAGAACAACTGATACTAACACATATATACTTTTCTTTTGTAAATACATACTTATTATACATAGAAACAACCTGACTAAGACAAAACCCCAAGTTCAGGCACACAAAGATTTGTCTTAAGCGGGAATCGAACCCGCGACGACGTCGCAGGCAGGTACACTACCCACTGCGCCATCCAATCGTCTACGTATACGCAATACATGTGGTCTACGATATGAAACTTCCAGTGGTATTATTTTAAAAACAAATGAAACCATAAGACTGGCACACAATAATACAAGCACTACTGGCAGCAGATTGAAGGTAAGATGATGTAACATTTAAATTGGTGAAAATATAAAGAGTTGTCAAATCATTATGAATATCAGTTTCACGTAACAATCCATAAAAAAGTTTTAATGTAAATACCTCTAAGTAAATACTTTTGCGAATCAAAATTACTTTTTTTTATTGCGTTTTCATTTTAAATTAAAAAATCTACATTTGATTTTATCTCAAGTTACGTAACTATTGCAAGTCGAGGTGTAGGATTATATCAAGTTTATTTAATTGTTAGTTTATAAGTGTTGCGGTGGGTCCGTCCGGTTGATAGCTATCAATTACTTTTAGTGTGCATCATATTCATTTGAGAGTGCACTTCCCTTGATTGGTGGATGCTCTTTAAGGGCCAGGGCGCCATTAAAATAAATAAAGAACTATCTGAAACAATTCCAAGTGTTAAGTGTGTGGTGGCTATCAAAAATTACCAGATAAGAGGTGACAATGCTCGCCTGGTGACTTATGAAGTGATTAAAAAGTTTAGTACAGTCGGTAACATGTTTTTTCGATTTCTTTTCGTTGTAATTTCTAAGAGTAATAAATATATTTTAAAGATATTTTTTACACTTATTTCCGATTTACAGATTTCTGTCTAAATCTGATTGGTATCCAGTCAACCTTCATACTCAGGCTTAACATAACATAACATCACGCCTATTTTACATTGAAGCGTGTGGCAGAAGTGTACAATACCCACACTTCACATGCTATGTTTAGGTCCCGTGGGATGAGCCTATCGCCATCCACCGGGCACAATTCCAACTCCGTTCTGCTATTGTGAATTTCCTGACGGAGAGTTCACAAATAACAATTTGCCCAACCCGGGCATCGAACCCAAGACCTCGCGGTATGCTAAACACAAGACCAGGGAGGCAGTTAATAGCAGAAAACAAATACATATTCCACCCAAACAATAATATGCACACGAAGATACTTTTAAAACCGTTCATTTAAACTTGAAGTTTAATTATTGAACCGTGTTTAAAAGTGAGTCGGTAAAGATTCCTCAACGCACCAATATCTCGCGGGTAACTTAACGTGCGCCCTATTACGCCGCTCCGATAACCACAATCAGGTAACAGGCCGCCATGACATCTTTATGATGTTTCAAAAACCATTACTAACGACACCTTTTTAGTTACTTGCGATAGCACGCGCACTACAAACAAAACGCTTGTGTCATCGGCATCCACGTTGACCTGTGCGGTCTATTGGTGATGGAATTCAACTTAATTCAAGTCTAAGCTGATTCGAATCAGATCATTATGGGTTTGTAGACTTCGTGATTTGTAACCGGCCAATATTTGGGCTGTTTAAGAAGAAGTTGTTTGGTATAGAAGCATGGCAACTACAAACAAAAGGTTTGGTCTTATCTTCCATCAGTATCGGCATTCAAGTTTCGGTTTACATTACGTTACCAATAACTATGTTATTGATTTTATCATAAATCTGAGGTTATTAATTGTTGAAATCTTCTAACATCACTAGTTGCACTAGCTGTACTCACCATATCTAAAGTAAATTTATAATGAATAAGATCATGACAGACTGGTCTTTTTTGAAACTTATATTATAATAATATTAAAATACAGGTTTCGTCCAATATATGTGGCGATATCACTCGATTTATTTAATTATTAAAAAATATAACATGTTAAAAAATATTAAACGGCATCATATATATTGAATATACTTAAATAACTGTATATTAAATAAACATACGTGTTGCTAATTTGACTTTTGATCTCATTCAATTAACAGTTTCATATCCATTGTAAACACAATTAATTATATTGATTGCAACATTAAAACTGTTTCCATATCAAAATCGATCTACTAAACGAAACCTAGAAAATAAGAATATTAATTAACAAAACGTTATAATTATTCATGTTTATTATTATATTTGTCTTATTTTCTGTTATGTTGTGTATTTATTATTTAAAATGTATTATAACTCATTCGGGCATGACTATTATAAATACTAAACAACACATTATTATATTCATTTTTTGAAAAGGTAAAGGTTGTGTTTCGACGGAAGGCTTAGGAATATTTCCCGAGAAGTGCCACATTTTTAGCAGGTTGCACGGAGTACCCGAAGCGTTTCCTTAGCTTTATTTTTATTAGAGATGATCTCTAAGAAAAATATTCGTTAGGTATTTGGCAACTGAACGGAATATTTTTATTCAGCCGAATGTTCGGTAAAAATTACAAATTATAACATAATTTAACTAGGTTTTGCTAGCGTATGACAAAAAGTATATTGTAATATTATAAGGACCAGTAGCAGAATCTTCAAGTTAATGTTACTCAAATAGCAAGTATCATACCGAATCAGTGTAAAGGGATTATTCTTAAAATACAAATACGATTAGGCGACGTTGAAATTACCTACATGAATTCTATTATTGAATTCGGTCTTTATAGTAAATAGTAAAAGTTAGTACAACATTGTTTGCCTGACACGGCCGCTGCAAAGAAACAATTATGAACCTATTTACGCCTCAAAATTGCGTATTTTTAGACCGAATAGTTCGCAGAGTTTGGTATCCGGTATTCAGCAAGCCCCATATTAGGCGCAGCTCAAATTTTTATAACCTAGAGATGACTGCCTATGAGCATAGGTACCTCATTATGCAAAAATGTGATGACCCAAGTTTTATTGCTTTCAAATTAAACAAAACCAAACATAAAATACCCACTTAACCTGCTATTCATATTTGACCGTAAATGTCTTATTAAATCTTCAATTAATTAAAATTAATATCCATCTTTTATATTTGTTGAAATAATTCATATTTTAATCTGTATTGTCATCAAATCTACATTTCCTATCTCATAGCCGCATTCCAATAAAAGCCGTAAGCAAATAAATGTTTGTTTTATTTGCCACTTTGTATTAATTTGATATTTTTACTGTCACATTTTTGGGTTAAAAAGGTACTTATTTTGACGCATTCATTTTTATTGCTCTAACTTTCAATTTTTGACGAATGTTCGTTATAATTTCTCTTCATATCTATCTTCTTTTTGAATTCAAAGTTTAACTTTTTAAACTTTGAATATTAAATATAGCAGGATACTGTCATGTAAATATGTACATACCATAAAACAGTTTTATCGTAAACAAAGAGATTGCAACATCTCTGAAATATCGAAATAACTCGCTACAACAAATATACATGATAAATAGATTACATACACCAATATTAACAAAGGTTATTTTGTAAACAAATGCACTTAAAAATTATGTTGCACAATGGGCGGCCTTATCGCTAAGCAATTTCTTACAGGCAACCTTATTTTTGAATATCCCGTTATATCTAATATTTAGTAAGAAAATAACCATGTTTAGTCTCAAAACTTATATTTAACTTATTAAAGATCATTTCGAGACGTTCAGCATCAGAACTGCATCGAATCTAGGTTGAAGCCGTAAGATCATACAACCTGCTTTTAACTTCATAGTTTAGAGACCAAGCAACCATAACTCGTGGACTCCGTATCGGTTAAAAGAGCAGTGCTATTTAAAAATTAATGTTGGAAATGAAATCAATACGTTTGAACGTTTGGCGGGCGAGGAACGGCGCATTATGAGAACATAAATCTCTGACCTTACGCCGACTATCTGCCCCCCACCGCTCCCTCGCTACCCCTACGAGGTACGATGTAGTGCACCACATCACATGTTGTGTGAGATACGGTTCAGCCCACTGATACACTCTTATTCATTACAAGATAGTGGTAAGCTAACTCACTCTCATATAAAAGGAACGATGGATAGATAACGTCGAATTACATCAACATCAATATCCGTAATTACCACATTTATCAGAATCTCATCGAAGTATTAATAAGTATGGTTATGTTTATTCGGACCTACTCGAGAAAAGAAACACCAACGACTAATCTCCTATTATCAATTATTGCAGTTCTTTATTGATATAATGAAGTAAAATTCTAAATAACCTCATGATCAATTAAAAATTAAATGTATCAATTTTGCTCTACTATGTGTCTATATTTCTATTATTATTATTTTTTTATTTCTCTATTTGTATCTAATGTCAATAAAAATCTATTTCTCATTATGCCTTAAGGGCGAGACATAGCTGAACTTGTACCAACCCTATGATCTTATGAGAATAAATGAATTATGAATTATGAATAAAATTACTGACATAACATAACATAACATCACGCTTATATTACCCAGAAGGGTGTGGCAGATGTGTTCAACACTCACACTTCACCTGTTATATTTAGGTTTCATGGGATAGGGGGTGAACCTATCGCCACCCACCAGGCACAAATCCAATTCCTTGCTGCTATTGTGAATTCCCTAACGGAAAGTTCACAAATACATAACCCGGGAATCGAACCCAAGATCTAGCGGTGCGAAGCGCATACACTAACCGCTAAACCATCAAGGCCACTGGCATCTTTAAAATTAATTTCGTATAGTGTCTGTCTGTATGTTGCATCTACAATATTTTATTCCACGGCCTACATTTATCACCTATCATTAAACGGCCTTGTAATCCTTTTTAAAATAATATAAAATAAAATATTTATTCAGTACGTACCATTTAAATTAACACATTCTTTACATTTGGAACTTATGCTTATTTAACAAATGTTTTTTTTTTTTTACAGAAATAAAATAAAAAATGTAAAGGCAATGGCCAAAAATCTCCTGCACTAGGCTAGGCCTGTCCTGCAGGAGGTTTTTAAATAACAGAATTACAATATTTTTGTAATGGCGGAGTTGTTACTTAATTAATATTCGTAGTACAAGTTTTTCGTATATACATTTATAAAAAAATCACATCTACTTACGAATAAATTTGTTGGCGACATTAACAGCAACCTGCACAGACAGCCTGTTCACTTAAATACTAAATACATTCACCTTTTCAGGATTTACAAACCTCACCGAGTTGCGAGCACAGAGAATAACAAGATTCTATGCTGTAGTAATGCATAATTAACCAGCAGCGTAATTAGTTATCTGGTACTTGGTAAAGGTGGCAATATTGCCTTTACAAACAACTTGCATGATTATTATCATCATCATTATTCTCCCTGCCTTATTCCTAATTGAATTGGACTTGGCTTTTAGTTTAACAATTACAGAAAATCAATATTTTATGCAAAACCATTGCTATCTGACCTCCTAGACCAAATACAGGGTGCTCATAGCGATATGTATTGAAACCACAGCGTATATACAGAGTAGCTTATTTATATTGGACCGTATAATTATAAGAGATACAAAAATCTGTTCTTAGGACACATGACATCAATTTTAGTAAAAACAAAAACTGCATACTTACATTTAAGAAACAACTAATACTCAGTTCGGGCATCGAACCCGGTTCAATAGAAAAATAAAACCTCCGTTTTTTCTAATGGACATCGATTTTGTTGGTCATAAGCAGTAAATGTTACATCAAACATAATAGCTAAAATTAATAAAATAAAAAATTGATATCATTGTTCCTAAAAACAGGTTTTTGTATCTCTTATAATGAAAGACTTCTCTATACTGACCGATATAATTAAGCGACTCTGTATATGTTGCTATGTCACATCCACGCTGTACAGCGATAAGTACGATATACGTCAGTCTTTTTCTAGTTTCTCTGACAGTAGGTACTTATACTTCATAATATATATAACCTACATAAATGTTATCTATAAAAAATCAAAGCAATGTTAACATGAAAGGTTTCAAAGTTAGTACAAAGTTCCCCTGCGACACGGCATGCGTGATTTTAATTCCTTCCCCGACAAAAGGTGCCATAAGTTATCCGATAGCAAAGCCTTCATATCGCACAAGACAACCCTTTACGCCACGCACCCTTGCAAACAAAAAGTTTCTCTTCGTTGTCTATTGGTAGATACTGCATTATAAAACTGTATTAACCTTGAACATTGGACGTATTTTAGTGTAGTTAGTATATTTTAATGTTATTTTGTATGCATGTTTGTTAACAAATTATAAAAACTTCGCTAAAATAAACTTCAAATCTATGGTATGGTTAATCGAATAAAATCATAGATATGTACTAACGATTTAGGAATGTGAGATATTTAGTATAGCTTTTGACTGTCATTAAAAAATATACAAAAAAATATATATTGATAAAAATGTTGCAACCAAGTTTCCCATGAAGATGACACTTTAAATGCGTTTATAGTTTATGGCAACACATTTGGACATAATTTTCTAATTTGAATACTTTAACTTTCTCGTCGTTACGTCAGGTTTCAGTGAAAACCATTTTTCCGTATCTTATCTTGTTTAAATAAATCACAAGTTGGTCAAGTTGCTAAACCTGTTTTGTCGTAACTATTAACTGGTGAGCTATGAATGGAGTATCTACTAAACAGAAACAAACAGTTTTAAAGGTCTTTTGAAGTTTTTAAACTAGCTTCACGTATTGTTGCCGCATCGAGTTATATTTTTTAAAAATTAAGTATTTTTCATTAGCACGTATAAACTGCATATTTTAGAAAATTATGGCCTAGTGCCGTAGTAGTAGTAAGTATGAGCCTCACACCGTGATGTCTTCGATGGGTTCGATTCCCGGGTCAGGCAGTGTTATTTGTGAACTTACCGTCAGGAAATTCAGCACGGAGTTGGAATTGTGCCGGATGGATGGCTCATCCCCTATCCCATACATAACAGGTGAAATGTGGGTGTTGTACACCTCTGCCTCACCCTTCTGGCTAATTTGGGTGTTATATTGTGTGATGTTATGTATATTTTAGGAAATTAAATTTTTAAGGCGCGGTGATTTAACAATTGTAATAAAAATAATAAATAAAAAGATCTAATGATTCGAGATATCAGTCTTGTCGCAAAGATGCAATATAATTATCCTCTACCCAAGAAATATTAGTGCTCGCATAAAATATTTCACCCCAGTGACGTTACTCCCCTGAAATCACTAGCACTGAAGGGGTAAAACGCTATGCATAATAACAGTTTGCAATCAATCTATGCATTATGGTTCAGTCATAAAGCATAGATTGATTGCAAACTGTCACTATACTACGATTTCCTTTGCTACATAATCGATTCCGACCTCGTTTGCTACATTAGTTATTAAAAAACAAAAATGATGTCTGCAACGTGAGTGTACTAGGAAAGGTTGGGTGGTTCGACAGATATGAGCGGCCGAGTCGGTCATATTTTATCGGAAGTAACGGCTTCTAACGTACGGCCAATTTCATAATGCCCCGACCACCGCCCGCCGCGAATGTGCCTCACTTATCAGTTTGATATCTCGATGTGGAATCGATACCGGAATGTTCAATCGAATTGTGTTATGGCATTTGTTCATACTTAGATTTTACTTTTTTGTGGCAGTAGTAATTTTTTGGGTATTTTTTTTTTTGCCTGGATGAGAGTCGTAGCTATATATTTTATGGAAAGTAACGCTATTTAATGTATGGCGTTTTTTTAAATTAGTTAATATCCAATATCTCGTCCAACACACGCCATGCTCACTTATCAGCGTAATATCTAGATAATACACAGCAGATAAATCAATGCTGGGCTGTTTTCTGGAGTGTCTTTTGGGACAAAGTAGAATTTGTGTACATAATTTTCGTGTACTTCTTACCTTCTCAAATTTATCATGAAGGAAACGTGTTTGAAAAAAGGTAAGTTATACGTAAAAATATTAGCAAAACTGCATAACATCCAGTATGTTTTTATTAAAAATATGCATCAATAACGCAAACTCACTTTAAAGATATTCTGGATCAAGTAATTTTCATCTGTCTATACTAACTAGCAAAAAACTCAATTATTGTTTTACTATTCACTACCAAGCAGAATTTTTACAATTAACTTGTCCAATTAAAACTCCGTAATTAACTAATTTAATGATGCATAAAGTCTCCAATGAGTTAATTTCACGGATAACGATAATAAACACCAATAAAAAATCAGTGTTAATAAACAGTAGCGTCCAACAATAAACACATAACTAATCCTCGTAGATTATGATAATACACAACGGCACAACAGACGACTCACTCTGTCAAATAAGTCATCAGTGCGTCAGTTAACTCAATTACATCGAGATCAACACACGGCTACCGTGCATGATTAACAAGCTCGTTACACAAACGAAATTACACTCAACAGCTCTCCAAATAACTCACAAAATTGTCCGACAAACCACGCGCCCGGTAATCCTGCTTCATAAATCATTTAATAACACAAATGCACAGCCACACACTGAGCTATTCCTTCCGTTATTGGAGTTATGATATACACAACCAAACGAAAACCACCTCTAACACCCGCGGCTCAAGTCGTTTTTTAGAATAACAAACTACCATTTTAAGCTTTTCGAAAAGTGTCAGTAAAATTATCCGGTACTAGAAAAGCAATATGTGAAGGATATAAATTATCTAGAAAGCGAGCTCTATATGGACGTAGCAGAACATATTTTAAGAGTAACGGGTGCGTTGGCCCATATTGTGATGGTTTATCCGCTGGCCGGAACGGATGCCACGCATAGCTGTCAACCCTTGACATTTGGGATAAGTTTGACGGATCATGCACGAAAATGATTTAGGACATAATGTTAAACGTGTACAACAAATAACATCATTTCCCGCTCCACGTCTATTTCTAGATAAAAGATATCGTTTTATTAATCGTGTTATGACAGCATTACCATTATATTTGTGTAAAAATTTGAATATGTCAGAAAATATCATATTTCACACACATTATACATAATATTAAAATTAATATTTTAATAACGAGAAACATCGTCATATTTCTGTTGAAATATAATACGAGATGATTTTGTAATTGTATATGGCGACGAGCTAATAGGGACTGTTGAAGCGACATCGTTGACAAAATCATTGACCTTTCAATCAACGCAAAGCAAATATTAGCATTTGAAAATATCAAATGTATACGAGAACCGGAAAGTGGTCGTTAAATTTGGACAGAGGCGGCCATAAAAATAAAATATTAATAATTAGCGGCAGGAGGTTAATAGTCCATTAGCAGTGTGTTGGATCGTGGTTGTCGCTCACTAACTATATCAACACCAAATTTTTTAATGACTTAGTCTGCCCTTTCGCTATCTACTTGTCATCATTAGTGACTACTCAAGTTATAACTTAGGTACCGGCAAATTATTTAATCGGTAGAATGAAGAGTTAATTATACCCGTCCCTTATTTAATAGATTTATTTTTATAAATAGGTTCTCAAGATAATAACTATTTATGACCTAATCTTACTTAGCTGGTAATTTAACACCACTACATTGTTACCGTATATTTGATGATTGGCTCTGACATTTTTACACTGGAAAGGGAAATCAGCATTCAGAATTTTCTATAACTATTAAGTATTATTTATTGTGTAAAAAACTGAAGATGACAAATAATATACTTATATATTCATAAAATTATAAACGTAATAAATAAACGTAAATAATAAATAAATAAATTAAAACAACGTCAGTGAGCGAGAACCCTTATATCGTAGCATAGTGGTAGCCGGCTCATAGCACTTCTGCTCACATGCCGACTTTCTGTATAACATGATATATTATATAATTACGCAACCAACTAAAACCAGTCACCACACAATATAATGGAATCTTGTCACCTACTTATATAACTCATTGTTGAACGTTTCATAATTTATGTTTATGAAATATTTACTTTCTTATCGATGTACCGACTTGAAAGACGGATCAAAAAATAATGCAACGCTCCACTGCATACTGATTAAAAACTATAACAACAAAAAGAATGTCGTAATCAACGAGGTGATCTACTTCCCTAGTCGCAATATTAAATCGTATAAAAACGAGATAATAATTAAAGACTCCGGTGCTTTCATCTGCTGAGCGCACAGATGGCCGCCTGCGCCTGCGCCGGGGACAACGAGAGCAAAGTGACGCTCATCGATAAGGAAAAACTATACCGTCTGCCGTCACGTTGGAAGTAAAAACAAATTATCAAATAAGAAATAAAACTATCGAGGAAGCGGTCACAGTTGACTGTATCCACAGATTATCCACAGCGATGAGTAGTTCTTTCTTTATAATATCTCGGTAGAACGACGGAAACTAGCAGTCCTTGATTGTTTGATCAGTTTTCCAATAATTATTCCCTATAAAAACACCGGAAATGGAACGCTTAATCGATTCCGGACCGCGCCTCGTAGTGACGTGGCGTTTGATTACTGAAATTATATGGCGAGACGAATCGGCACAACTTTGTTTTGTGTATTGTTGAAAACGGCCTTCGACCGCGTTGAAAAATAAAAACTAATACAACTATTGTTTTAGTCTGCCATTATTTTATCGGCCGCTACGAGGAAGTTAATTGACGCCTTCAAGGTGAGCGGTTCCTACAATACCTACGTCTTGTTTTATGATTCTAATTTACTCATTATCTGCAGTAGCGCTCAGTGTTTTATGCCATAAATGTAGCAAACGACCGTATATAAACACCTAAAAATTAACTAGAAGTTACATCCCATTGACAACTCTCATCTCATCTTATATCAAATGCCCAAAGAAGGTCGTAAAATACAAAAAAAACTTGTATTACAAGGGCCATATTCAGAAGTTACTACAGCTTACTTTAAACAAACTTCAACCAATTGATCTTGAACCGATTTTCAACTTCCTAACGTCGTCTTCTAACTTACAATCAGTCTCCTATGACATTAAGCATCATCAGCTGGTAGATCGGCATTCTTCAAGCCTTTCCCAGTATAGCCTACCTCGTCTTAATAGTCCGAAAGATTCAATCCGTCCGGCTACCCTTCGGCCACGCTTATTAAATACCAATAACATTATGATGTGAACGGACTGCTCAGTTTCAAAGTAAAAGCTTCATACTTTGTACACAAATAGTATTAGACACGCCACGTATAGAGTGTACCCCGTGTTCGCATTAAAGATTGATGTCAGACGAAAAGATGGGGCCACTCTGCAAAATTTATTTCACATCTCCACTCCACCAATGACAAGAAAACTGTTACGGTTTGCAGCGGTCTGAGTGTAACATTAAAAATTCACGTCGTCTTACCCACTTGTGTGAGGGATTGCCGCATACTCGCCTTTGGACAGCATTTATATTTCCTTTGGCTACGGTTATACTCAGCATTTCGTCAAAAGGGAATTTTGTATTCGAGATTTATCTTGCCTCTCGTGCCGTATAATTTATTTATGAAAAGATTTTCGCAACAATTTATAGAGGTCCCCGAATAGTTTTAGATTGATACCACAGCTATTCGACAATTTGTAAATGTGTTTCTTGGCACATTAATTAGTTCCACTTTCTTGACATTGTTAATGAGCTAGACAAGATATTGGTTTTCTGAATAAATTCCGAAATATTTTTGTCGTTTCAATGTAAGTATATTGTATAATTTAATTACTAGACTTTGATAAACGCCAATAGGTACGAATAGATTATAAATGACAGGGGAATATTAATTTCTTTATTTATTAGTTGGTATTTTTTACCAAATTTTAAAGTCAGCGGACTAATTTAATTATGTGGATTCATGGTTAGAATAAACATCAAGCGATGTGACCTTTTATGAATATAATGGCGTCGACGAACCCGATATTTCCGTTTGATATTGTACTTGTTTATTATTCGATCGGTACACTCGATCACACAACGGTTAATCAATGCGGTTCACGACACTCTCATGACTTATGATATGATATAAATATTTTGTTGCTTATATTACAAGACATAAATATCAGTCAAAACAAAGTTTAGTCAGTTGTTTAACAAAGTTTATTTGGATATAGAGGAAAAACGTCCTACTACTATGCAAAAAAGTTAAACCTGCTGGTTTAACCCAGACTAGGTACGATTCTTTTACTAAATTGTTGAATAACGCTGCAAATCTGGCAATGATTTCAACAAAAACGTCCAAATATCTATAAAGGAAGATTGCAATAAGATGTTACCAGTCACGCAAGAATGGTGTCTACAAATATTTTTATCATAATAATAATGTATTGTGAGTTTTTGTGTGCGAGTATACAATGAGTGTACAAGGTGTCGCACCTACCACAATGTCCGGTGGGTCGTTCCGTTCCACTGCACACCTAGGCACAATGCCACCATCCAACTCAGGTGCTTTATCATATCCATTGTACACACCTATAGAGAACTCATCTACAACTTCTTTACGAAAGTATACGACGGTACTTCATATTACGCCTTTATTACGCAAAAGGTTAAGTTTTTAAGGAGCCTATCGCCATCTACGGGCACAATTCCAGACTTCGAGCTAGAACTGAAATATTTGCAACGGGAAATAATACTTTTGCTTGACCAGGTATCGAACACACATGTGAGCAATCGCATTATACCGCTCAACCACAAGGCAGTATGTCGATTAAAATTTCAATTTCAATCGTAAAATTCATTTGAATTGTGAAATCATCGAATTATCGACATGAATAGAATATTGAACATCATTTGCAAACAGTTCAGTTGTAAAGAACCGCTTGAAAAACCGTATCGACTTATATTTTGTGATGGTTCCGATTTGTACGATTCAATACTTGTGATTTGAAATTACGTTTAAGAGTTTTGTAAAAAAACGGAACAGTTTAGAATCAGTTTTTCCGCCACAGCCGATATCTTCAATATTATGACTTTCGTAATATTTAAAAAAAAAGAGAGATTTTACAGTTTTATTTGCTTTATGGATTGTTAGAAAATGTGATTATTTTGTTGTTTCATGAATTTACTTACCGTTATTTTAACGGATATGACGACATAAATACAATATTTTGTTTGAATGAAACTTAAAACTAACAAATTATTAAGTAAAATTTTAATTTCGTGCTCTCAACTGTAATAGAATAAATCTCGCGTTTACTTCAATAAATAGAATACATCTAACGACTATAAAATCCAATAGAAATCAACACTTACCATTGCCTGACATTTAGCATGGTTCCAACTCTTTGACAACAGCCTTGTTTTTGGCAGTTCAAACTTTCAGCTTTCATAAAATGATGTAAACTACTAGCTATTGGATTTTATAGGCATTTTTCTCATTGAAGTTAACGCGAGATATACTCCATTACAGTTGTCAACACGAATTTGCGAATTAATTAAATAATTTATTGGTTTTAACAGACATGGCTTAAGTTCCTAATTCCTACCCATCATGTTAAACAGAATGTGAAATGCATTTTAATTAATTTTGCTATAACCTGTACCTATTCCAATAAGGTATTTATAACCTAGGTATAGAGGCAATGTGTGACCAATATTTTGATAGGTATCGTACTAGTGTCACGACTAAAAGCTGGATGGGCGCCAATATATGGGCTAGAAAGGCTACAACTACTAAGTGACAAACTATGAGGTGTGATAGGAATATGAAACTAAGCTTGGAACTTTTCTGATTTTCGAAAAGCAGACCAATTTTTCTTTTGCTGTAAAATTGAGTTATGGAAGAAACATAGATTGAGAAATAAATAAATGCAGTTAGATTTAGCTATTTACTTTTGTCAAGAAGTCAATTTTATTGCTCTCTTTGCAATCTTTGCAGCCATGTTTACCAAACTTCTAATTGATTATTTTTATAGCATTTAGCTATGCTTAGCAAATTATACGCCATGTTGATTTGTATCCTACTTAAGATAGGAACAAATGGATGAACGAGACGTCACGAAATGACGTATCATACAGTTGAGTAATTAAGGGTCCTGGCATGAGGCGACCGTAGCTGGATGGCTAAAGCGACTGCCTGGTCGCAGGTTCAAATCCTGCCGGTTCCATATCTTTTTCAACTGTTTCTTAGTATGTCTACCAAAGTCAACGAAACAGATCTGTCCAACACTGAATTGAGAAACAGGGACTATAACATTTGAGTGACATCGTGATACTGTCTCTCGTCTGGATATATTTATATTGGCCAAAGCTTTTTTTGTTGCACAATATTTTACGTGGTGTCAATCCAGACATATGCAAAAGTGGTCATGGAAGAAAAGATAAAATATAAATGTATTTAAATAGTATTACAATGCTTTTAATATTAATTTAAAGTATGTAGAGCATGAGTACAGCTCTCATGGCAGCCAAATTTGGTACAAAATAAGACATAATTTACACATAGTGAAGGGACTACGCATGCGCACGCGCCGCTCATTGACAGATACAGAGAGTGGCGCGCGCATATGCTCGTATGCCTGACTATTCCTGCCGGGTGACGGCTTCCGTTTCACAGACTTTAATAGCGTGGTTGACCCAGCTTTGTTTGTTTTACAGACTCCACAACTGCACCATTCATACTCATTCTGGTAACTATTAATTGCTGTCGTGGAGCGTCAACGTATACAAACAATCTGCGGTGTTTATGTGGAGTATTGCGCGTTTTTGTGACGTTGCTAGTGGCTTGTGTGTAAAACTTTCTAGCCAAAGTGAATTGCTGCTGACGAAGATTTGCAATGAGTAAAATTTGACGTATAAACCTGTGTTCACATGTCAGATCAGATACCTTTACCATTGAGCTATGACCGGATGGTAATAATAAGCCATCCAACCTGCCAATCCAATTATATCTATGACTAAAAGAAGTCATATTATTAGAGTGTTTCCTTAATTAACAGAAAATCGTACACACTCGCCCGTTCACAAATATCGGGGACTTAATCAGAGGATCACATCTCTTAATATACGGGCCGGCGACGAGTGAGATCTGACACGAAATTCCCTAAAAATAATATTTAAAATGGTAATGGGCCCTCGGGTTCATAAATTGGTGCACCATATGTCCCGAGCGTTGCACCTACTGTGTACATAAATATGTCAAGTATTGAGAAGACTGCTGCTGTCTCGTGAGATTGACATTCTTGATACTTTATGAAATCAGACTTGCAAACGAAAAATATTTTAATTTTAAACATAAATGATCAAAATACACTAATTAAGATGCTAAAATCCTCTATTGCTCTAAGGTATGCTAGAAGAGAACTCAAAATTGAGTTAAGCTCGCCTTTGTTGTATATTGTGTTTTTATGTGTTTTATTTTGTTAAAATTATACACAATAAAAAGTGTTAAACTAAACTAAACTAAAATTAAAAACATAAACTAAGCGTTGAAAGTAATTTTATAATCTTAAACATACACCTGATGTATAATTTGAGTGTAATTCAGCTCCTTTTTTATCGAGTTAGATTCTTGCCATGTTTAACATTATAATTAATTCTACTTAAATTCACAACCGATACTGTTCGTAATAAATATTTAATGCCATCTATTTCATTCTAAATTAACAGCTAGTCGAACTCATGCAGCTCATTTATATTTTAATTTCTGTCCGCTGTTTAAAGTAGTGATTATCAATTGTCATTAATATTATTGCATTTATAACGGACTAGTAAATAATGATGTCTGTGAGACTGAAAACCTATTATTAAGCGGTAAATGAACCCCAATACCAACGCCGATAATTTATTTAAAATGCTACTCCATTTTTTATTATTAATATTAAATTTGGTAGTTCCAAAATACTTACAGTAAATCACATATAAAGAAGTACCAAGACTATAAGTCGGCACACAAGTGGGTGCACTGAGGTGCAGACAACGGCACGAGTCAAATAGAATTTTTGACACCAATATTTTGCGTTTCCGGGGATTTGTTTGAGTAAGGATAAAAATAGGAAACGCATAAATAAAAGACATTCAACCCTGGTGGTGCAAACGTTTATAGTTTATCTTCTAAAAAATATTTCATTTTTAAAAAAACAGTAATTTTTAAGTACTACATGGACATAGATTACATTAATACTTTTTTTACATTTCTTTCAATATTTCGGATTGAAGTTTCATCGTTCTGCGAGACTTTTTCTTGTTTAACGGATTTCGCTAAATATCAGTATTTTCAAAGGGTGCCTGCCATCGGAACCTAACAATAGCTACGATATTAGATAGTAGCAGTTTAGTTGTTAGAACATAAACAAGAAACTTATTGCCGCATTCTGCCTTGATATGGCTTCGCATTCACCTATTACTCCGTAAGTAGGAATTGTCATATCGAATTCCTTCAATAGTTCAGCAGCACAAAGGTCGCTGAGATCGATCTGCGCACGTTTGCCTAGCACAGCTGTCGATGTCGGGGCTAAACCCACTATACTTTACTATAAACATTTCCCTTATTTAAATAGTATTATAGGTTCACACCCTCATTTCACCGAGCAATTTATAATCCCACGAATATTTTGACTGCCGCACGTGCGAACTCCAAAAATATACCTCTACGAACTAATCGTATTAAAATAACACACAGGTAATTTATTGAATTCAAAAATAGAGCTTCATGAATTAAATATGCATTCCTTGTCGTTCACATCGATTTGGCGATTACACGTGACTACGCAAATACCGATGCTGTTGGCAAAAACAGTAAATAAAATTCCAATCAAACGCAATATTTGTTTTATTCATCCAATAGAGTTTTATGAAAAACGCAGTAACGGTGCAGGAAAACAATAAATTTTGAAGCGTCCGTAATACACTCGCGGGGGACGTTAGTTAGTTTTTGGTCAACAATAAGTAATCTTAAAATCCGTCTGAGGAGTTGGAAGAAAGACCCCAAACTATGGCCGAACAAAACAATAAATCGTAATGACGGCGCGCCCCCGGGCACCCTCGAATGCTCGCTATTTTGGACTATAAATAAATGTGTAGATGGATTGATAAATATAAATATTAGGGGCGAAACGAAGAAAAACAATGTTTATGAAACTAGTGTCGTTCGCATCATAACTGTGAGTTACGACTTCCGACGGCTGCCGGCATATGGACCCGCAATTTTTTCTAGAAACTTATCTCAAGATAAAAATAGATAATAACATCGGGAGCTACCTGGTATACGTTATCTATCCTTTCTAAAAAACGAGGTTTTCGTTTACCTGACTGTATATAGCTGAGATGAGTTAATACACCTGACTTGAGAAGGAAGTTGACTACAATTTAATACTTCTTATGTCAAATTTTGCAATCTATCTTATCATCAACCAGATCTGTGGCGTACAGAAGTACAATCACTTATCTCTCGTATAGCTTTGATTCCAAACTCATTAATAATAGCTTCACCAGTGAATCCATCAGCAATAAATAGCGTAACCGTTCACCGATATGGCTAGATCGGAATAAGACGTTAGATGTCGAACAGATTCCGTGGCGGCACAAATAAATAGTGTTGCCATAATAAGATTAACAGAATTGAGCATGCGTGTTCCCGCCGGCTGACGGGACGTTAGTCACGACGTCTATACTTAGACGATTGCATTGTCTTCTGAAATATCTATTAACGATTATTGACAAGGGATCGGCACGCGAATTCTCCCCGCGGTAGGTGCGACGAACTGCTATAAATATATTTTATGTGCAATGCAGCGCGACGGGCGTTGCAGGTATGTGACGGATAGTCGCACGCACACCGCCAAGCAACGATATCCGAGCTTCTTTTACTTCAACTACCTCTTATTGTATTAAAACGGCGGAACATGATAGGAGTGGAGCTTTTATTATAGCGAGCGTGATCAATAGTGCCTTGGTACTTGTAAGTACAAGCACTTGGGTTTCTGTAACTCTGCACTAATTTTACTTGGTATGTTTGTTACAGAGGTATGAGTCTTTGCTAGTTTCCATGTCCTATGTTTTGTTACCACTTACTGATATAGCCCACTAGATACCGTCATGGTGACCTGTTGGCTCGTATGCAGTATCAAAAACTGTGATGGCTACAAGAAAATACACTTAGAAGCTTTAAGTGGTCTAGAGCCTTACTATATTCCTTTGTGCTACTCAAGTGCTATCAAACCTGAATTCAATAAATAAGACGTCATGGTCCGTCGTTCTAGGTACAGTGGGCCAACGAGATAGGTATGCAGAGCAAAAACTTCTAAGTCATAGTAAAAACTTATGACACGAGTTTTGGATAAGCGAGTTACATAATTATCTAAATAGTGGGTATATTACACAAATTAAATATGTAATTCACACATGTATATCTATTGCAGTCAGTTTTCACTATGGCGTAGAAAGAAAAGAAAGAAAGAAAGAAAAATCATTTATTCTGGCATAATTGCCTCTAAAACTTAAAAAATTATAACAAAATAAAAACATTATTTAATATGCCGGAAATGGTACGCATCTCAGCACAATACTGCAGGCTAAAAGCACCGCAGCGCTGATAAATCTGATGCGCCCAGTGAGTGAGGATCAGTGTGACAACAGAAAAAAAAATACATATTATAATATTTTGTGTCACAAACAAAATATACCCTTAAACTACTAAATCAGATTTCATAAATAAAAAACAACTAAATTACATAAATAAGAAACAAATACACCTATATAATAATAGAGCATTACATAAATAATAATACTTATTTTTAAAATTAATAAGTACATTATTTAAAATGTAAAACATGGAACGCACCCATACGCTTTTGACATTTATAATAATAAAAAAAAATATAAAGAAATTCCGGGAAGAGCGGGGTTCTCGTATCACGTCCAAGCCAAATATAGGTAGTAGAAGTTTTTGCCCTGCATATCTAATTGCTTGGCCCACTGTACCTAGCTAAACATATCCAAAACATAATTTCATTTATAGCAGCTTACAAACCGTAAACACAATACATAACATCGACATTTCATAAATATATACCGTTAACGAATTAATTAAATTCGCGTCAAAACTGCAAATAGTGAATTTGCATAGCTACAATTGGACAATTGATTACAATATGCACACAAAGCTGCATCGTCCACAAACACCCGTCCGCCGTCGATTCATATCCAGCGAGAGCTTTTCATTTCCAATGTTAAATTAAATTTCCATCAAACAAGATTGAATTTTTCGCAATCAACGCTCGCCCGAAACGAATTTCACTATCTCTTGCGACTGTATTTGTTTATAGTTTTATGAAGTTACTGACAAATAATTTGTTTGGTGAAATGGTTTATTTTAACAGCTCGTTTTCAATTGATTTAAAATGTCGCTGAAGGTGATCAATTCACTTTTACAGTAAAAAAAATGTCTTAGAGTCAAAATCGTATATAGATCCATATTAAAA
The DNA here is from genome assembly GCA_905147285.1 of Hypena proboscidalis. Taxonomy (NCBI): domain Eukaryota; kingdom Metazoa; phylum Arthropoda; class Insecta; order Lepidoptera; family Erebidae; genus Hypena; species Hypena proboscidalis. The sequence continues at coordinate 9,157,638 of LR990130.1, forward strand.
TTTTTAGGTTTGCTTAATTTAAATACCTTTCTTTTCAAATAAGTAGCAAGAAAATAGCATAATTACATCAATATGTGAATTTATTACATATAAATGTAAATACGAATTACCATTGAGCTACCCATAGTAATAAGAAAAAATTGAGGATGGGATTTTCCATAAAAAATAATTATATCCTAATTTGGGAGGAACTTTTATCTATTTGACTTATCCGAATAGTGGTGTAATAATGTCAGAAAGCAATAGTCAAAAGTATCAATAAACAGAAAACCACGGACGTCGGGTCGGCGTGACCACAGCTCCGCTCGGCACCGCATCGCTCCGCTCCGCACCGCATCGCCGGCGGTGAGCTAGCATCGGCTTAGCTAATTTACAATTTAATTATCAGTCGGGATGATGCATCGTTAGCGCGCGCCAAACCGAGTTTATGCGACTAATCAATTGTTTGACGCGGCCACTGCAATCACGCGCCGCCCGCCCTGCACCGCCGCCCGCCCGCCTAACCAACCGGCTGCGTGCCGGTGAAACAGTTATAATGTAAAACATGGATTTCAACACTGATCTCAGTGTTTAAATTCGCCACATATCACATCGAACATTAATCGAACGTTTTAATAAATTATTTTACCATGTTAGCAATAATAAATCTCCATCGACACCTCATAAAATAAGTATCGATAGACGCTTCGGCAATCCAATCGAGAGAACAATGCGGCGTGTCGCGCCCGCGTTGATTAAATATAGCTCAGAATCCATCAAGCGAACGATCGTACCGTTGCTATGGATTTATGCGCGAAATATTCGACAGGTGCCAAGTGTGTCGATCGAAGAGTTCGATCGCCGATGACTAACTACGCCCTAATTTTTGTTCAAATGTCAAATAATTTGAGCACCTGCCTTGCGCCCAGGCCATAGCTGCTCACCGTCGGCCCGCCAATTGCACCTCCACCGCCTGTGCCGTGCTCTGTACACACTAGAGCTGGTAACACAATAACAGTTTTCTTGAAGAATTTGAACGATATGCAATATAATGCACCGAAGCAGATCAAACAAAAATTACGATTTGATAAGCCGTTTTTTTTAAATTTTAATAGCAATAAAAAGTTACGATGCGAACAAAACCTTATTAAAGTCTCACGTTCCCACAGACAACAAAATATCATGACAATGAATACCAATCACAAAGCTTTTAAGTAACGATTAAGTGCATTCTAAGTAAATACTATACATGGTGTTGGTCAATAAATAAACAGTGCGCTACTGTTACCCGATAACGGTAAACGATTGCAAATATCCGTCATTAGAAAGTCACGCAGAGTTTTCATTAATTTATTAAGGATGGTTAAAATTAACCGCTCACGAATGAGAATCGTGCGACACAGCGTAATGTGAACGTTCACAATTCGCTAATCCCGCGTCGCTACCGTTACATAAGACAGCTGAGTTGAATATAAATGTAAAACACAATAAATTTCATGCCCCGTAGGAAATGAATATTCATCACGAAATCGCCATGCATATTCTCCTTTGCTACAGAATTTCATGCGTCCGTAGCGTTTGGCGCGCCTGATAACAAACTAGACCTTACATCCTCCACCATCAGTTAGTATTCGCCTGCATGCCGCACTCCGGTAAAGTCGGGGTCGCCGGTTCACCGAACGAGCGAATCGTAAATTTCAACATATAGTAAAGTGATTTACGAATAATTGTTGTGTTGGCGTATAACTAGAGAAATCTTTCCGCTGTTTGCCGCCGCTTAATTTATATATGAGGCTTAGGTAATTCGCGGGCCGCGAGTAATTGGTGTACAGAACAATAGCTTTTGTCATGACCTTATCTCGGCCGCCACGTTTGTCTCCTCAAAAAGCGCTCTTTAGCGCTATAACGTTCTCGTCCACCTTATCTAAATGGTTCACATATTTCAAGATATTTCTTTCGCCTAATATCAGCAACTCTGAAATCAAAGTCGATCAAAGACAAGTGACAAAATTACACTTTCCAACAAGACTTTTGTCACAAGTTAAAACAACCGATCCCAATCCAGTTGGAAAATGGGCAAGAAGTATATGTATGCATAAGTTTTAGAAACGAAAGACAAAAAGTAGTTCTAAGTCAACATATATCCATGTCAATTAACTCAACTAAACTATTGAATTGTTTTAGAAAGTGAAGCCTAATATTCCAAAAGGAAAGAATATTTTAATTAAACATACGCTCAGATTATTCCGTTTGGGTATTAGCTTTCGACCTCAACTTAGATGGGGTGAGTAGTCAGTTGTGTGCGGAAATAGCGAACAGAAGTGTAGAAACGCAATTGTTGTGCGCCTCATGAGTCGGCAGGTAATAAGCACGGGACATTAGCGTAACACTTAATCGAAACATGTGTTTATCGTTACATGCGAATCGGCCTAAGGCGAATTAGTTCGCACAATGCAATTTGAATGCACATTACACAACGGACGAGGTACGAACGCTTTTTATTGCGGCATCGTGAGATCTTATCTCGGAACTGCCACTTCCAGCAGGCAAATTTCAGATTCTGTACGACTCGTTGCCGGTTTTGCACTCTACTGCGCTTAGCCGAAAGCCAGTTACCGCTTGGCGTATCGCCCGTGGAAATGTGTGCGTATGGACACGTACATGCTGCTCGCACGCACCCTTCTCTACATGTTTAAAGAATTCAACATAAAATCAGCAATAAAATTGAAAACATTTTGTTACCTTTTAAATAACTTTTGTGGTGCTGACCGCTCGAGCCACGCAAATTTTACTCTTATATGAACAACCAAATGTTCGTTTTCGTGCGTGGCGGTTATTTCTGAAATCATTTCTTGATCGATAAGAAGCGTTCATTTTACGAGCGAGTGATAATTTGCTAACTTCCGACAGAGCAGCGCCCTAGTTGAATTGTTCCGAGCTCTTGCCATAAAATTACAAATTTGCAACCGAGTAATATAATTGAGAACTCGAAATTGATTGTGGTATAAATAGGCTATGTGGTTGAATAAATTATTATTTCTTATATTTTCATTCAAACAGAAAAAAATGTCAGGCTTCATCAATCTATACCTAAACATTTTTATTTTGTTCCATACGACCAGGACGACGGCAGGTTTTAAAGAAGGATTGTATGTCACATGTGCTTAGTACAATTCACCTGCAACAATGTGTTACCAAACTTGCTATTAGAATTATTAGATGGAAGAGTGTTAAAAAATATCATATAGAGCTGATTCAATAACGTCTACTTTAGTGAATGAGTTTTACCTGACCTTTACTACAACTTTGAACTATGGTTATGCCCATGATATAAGAATTCTACAGGTATGCTCAAATATGACTAATACCGCCATATTTGTGCCGGGTTCTATGAGAAAGTGACATCACACTTACATTCCCGGCACACGATACATCGTAACGAGCTGACCATAGTCTTATTAGATCATGGCTATGCTGAGTTAGTTTTTTTTTTTATACTAAACTCAACAAACTGCCATCGTACATGCTGCGCAGATGAACAGCTGATGTAACATATTTCAGTACATAGTCACATCAGCATGCAATTCAATTGAACGAGACAAAAATGTCGTTAATTTAATTAATGTAGCAAAACAGCTGCAAATTGTTTTGTTACTCGCGCCGTTTTTACTCAACAGTGTGGTGGCCACCTTATTGTTGTTATTATCATTTTAAATAAATATTTTTGTTTTGCGTTTTTATGCAAAGGCGAAAAGGAGCAATTTTTACATGTCGTATGTAGCCTTGTCACTACATCTGAGGACAAATACCAGTACTTGTATACTTAGGGTCCTGTTTTATCATCAAACCGGCACACAGTCGTTTATAAAAACTAAATTACGGGAGGTCTGCCTTGATGGTCTAGTGGTTAGCATATCCTCCTCTCACTGCGAGATCTCGGGTTGGATTCCCGATTCAGACAAAGTGAACTTGTCCGACAGGAAATACACAACAGCAACACGGAGTTGGAATCACCATCTATCCCATGGGTATAACAGGTGAAGTGTGGGTGTTGCCACCTCTGCCACACCCTTCTGGGTAATATAGGCGTGATGTTGTTATGTTAATTACCATTTTCTTCACAATTTGTTCCTTGAACACTGTCGCCAAGAAACATTAGGGTGAAAAAACAGTTTAACATGTCAGTCATAAGCCCTTGCTCTATAAGAATGTGTTATATATCTAACATTCTATTAAATAAACATAAATTGATAATATGAATTTGAATCCAAGATCTCTAATTCGCAAGCCCTAAATGCTCCACTCATCCATCGCAGTTTCATCCGCTAAAATTCATTACAATGCATTAAATGAGCAGTGTATCACATGAAAACACTAATTACAACCGGCAATGGATCAACAAACACACAACAACACCGCACACCTATCTAATCGCATCTATTGCCATTTATTTCATCCTATTTTGTATAATCACGTTATCTACATTGAATGCAGAATTTACTATTTGGGAGGTAATACAATGTGTCACAATTTTAGTTAGATAATGTGAATTTGTAGCTAAATAACGGCTGTACTGATCGATCTATTCAGTACGAAATAAGCTAGACTCTCCACGATTTGCAAAAAGATTGTAATTGAGTTTTGAATTTTAAAATTTCTTTATTGGCTTAAATAACATTCAATTATTAATAACACGTGTTACACTAAGTACATTAACATTTGCAATATTTCAACCAGGCACAAACCGCCTTAAAAAAACTTGGCACTGACTTATACAATGTTAAAAAAAGTTTATAGGAATAATAACATAGTGAAGAGTGGGTGTTGATGTTATGTTATCACATGGTATACCTACATACGGTTAAACGAAACTGTTATGCACTATTGTTAATAGTTTGCATTTCATACACTTAAAACTTCACAACTAAAACTTAAGCTCTAATAAAAGCTACATAAATATTGGTTCATAAATAGTGGTTTAAGTAGTTATGTGAACAAGTGACAGTTGTGTTGTGGCAGATAAACAGTAGCCTCAAGATTTGTAGATGGCATTTAGAATGGTGTCTTAATTGTCTATTTCGCGTGCGTATTCCGTAAATGAAATCACACGAAATTTAAGTTTCATAAGATTACCCTAAATGTTTGAAACCGACAGTTTTTCTGACAGAATCGTACCACCAACTTGATAATTTAACCAATATTTCTAAGGTCATCTATATTTCTAAGGTCTGATTCAGATTCAGCCCTGTTCTAATTGGCATCAATTTACTGGTGACCAATGACCAAAGAAATTGTAGATAGGTCTTATCACAACGGACGTCCTAAAGTACTTGTTACCAAACGACTAATTTCAGTCTTTATAATAATAAAAATATCCAGTCCTTAATTAAGCCGTATATGACAGGTATCAGTCGCCCGACCATCCAAAAACGTACATACGGAAGTATGTTTTTTATTGAACTTCTTTCCTAACCTACGCTCTTGCGGCGCAGGATGGCCTCTATAAATGGCTACAGAAATGCAACAATTCACCATTAAAACTGAAATATTTTTATATAGCAATAAGATCATTAAATACTTCTGCGAAGATTAAAGTACTCGCTTAATTAATAGGTTGCCAAACCGAGTATGCTCGCTCGATTCTCACCGCGGGTGCTCTCGCAACAATGGCTAATTATTTTCACCGCAATGCTTTTTATTAATTACACAACTGCTCAATGATCTCTTTGTATTTTAATTTTGACAAATTCAGAGCTTTCCCAAGAAATTGGTCAGCGGGAATCTCACCGCTTTCTAATAAGACAGAATAAATGTGCGTACGATGTTTTATCTTGTTACATATTTATTGTGCCCTAATGAATTGCTCTGTTTTTGTAGTAAATAAGAAGGTTAACTGTGTTGTTGGAAAAGATAGTGTTTATCGAATCAAAAATTAGTTGTTGGCATGTAATTTGTCGGTCACGGTGCGTGAGTGCGTAACGGAGGAGATTTCTTCAATTATTCACTTGTACACGCCTCTGCTTACATACTCTTTGGACAAAGCTTACTAACAATAATATAAGATGTAAGAGAAACTATTCTACTAAAACTTTACTTACTACCTGGCAGAATATGGTAAGTTGGTTCATTGCGAAAATCCAACAGGAAAATTATGCGTTTGTCTAAAGTCACTGCAGAATAACAAAATGTACACAAATATTATCACGGGAATATATACAGGGTGGAAGCGACAGAGTGACATTTATTGAGACCACAGATTCCATACACTATATTAATATGGTCTTAACTTTAATATTATTAAGTTTTAACATATTTATAGACAAATCCAACAGGATTCGAACCTGCACCCCCTGGGTAAACGCCCCAGACGCCCCTGCTGGATTCATAATTTTTCAACCTTAATATTGTATAAAATACAAAGAAGCATAGCAAAGCTATAATTTGCTTTAAAATATTACAACTAAAATGATGTTTTGCTGTTGTTTGTGCCTATTTCTTCAAAATTATGATTATATTTTTTTAGTTTGTTTGTGACTCAATTAATGATCAATAGATATCAACCTAATAATATTAGAGTTAAACCCATATTATGTAAGTATCAAACACGGCGCTCGGGAGTATTATTTGAACAAAAAACATTTCCAATAATTTTACGCCATGCATGTGCGTTATGACAACCAACACAAATGTGGTCATCTTGAAATTGATCCAACAAATATAACAAAGTATTATATTAGGAGCAATAAAATCCACGCATCATTATATCGAAAGGAAATTGTTTTGATTAACTACATTGAAGTCCGTGACATAAAAACAGTATTTGACTTGGCATATATACAACAATATCTACCAAGTCTAAACATTATTCCAGAAACACATAAATATGAAAAACATCAACATAACAACGCTAATAAGAATCGCCATCGTGTAAGTTGTAAATCATGAGCGCAACATTTAAAAGTTCACAAAACCGTGTTGGAAACAAACGGTGATTTATTGAAAACAAAATTAGGTTTGTGTGACTAATGTATAGAGCGAGGAATACAGCAGTTCGATAAACACGGTTCTTAATTCCAGCATGTTGGTGTGCACCGAGGGCCGCGGTGTGGTGGCTCCGGTAGCCGCGACACACGACACGGGTGGCGATCCGCCGCGCTGGGCTGCTTGGCCTCTCGCCAACAAGGTGAATGCCACGATCCACGCATCGGGTCGACCAACCCACTTTACCCAACACACGGAAATATATCCTGCCCTCGATACCATAATGTCCGCTTATCTAGTCATAGTATGCCGCGAGTGGCATCTTAGCGCTGTTGTCCGCGGCCAACACTTGTCCGAGACGTTTTAGCGCTGTTGCGAGTATTTTCGCGGCACGATAACGCTACAATATCGATAGGAACGAATTATGTGCTAACATGGTGCGGTTACAACTAGAATATCTGGACAAACACCTAAGCAGTCGGGAAATTACTCGTATCTTATGCTTTGTTGGGTTTGATTAACGATAAATTATGCATTGTGAAGTACTGTAACAGGTACAGTAACAGGTCTTTTTCAGTCCGTATTTAGAGTAATGTTATCTTACTGGAGTCCTGATAAGTAAGTTGATTCGATGTAAATATGTAGGTACGTATTCTAATTTTAGTCTAGCCTCAAATTGGAAAGCATTAAACGAATGAGTTAGTAGAATATTTTGAAGAAGGTAGAGCAAACTGGAATACAAGTGCTAAGTAAAATATCAATGTACTTCGATGACGTGGAACTGCAATGGTTCATTGACACATTCTTACTTGAACTTAAATGGATTACCAGGTTCTCATTACCACTTAATTGTAAGTGAGATTAGACGTAATTTAATATATTATGAAAACATATTTTTATAAAGATAAGAAATTGTCACGAATATAATCACGCTTATTTGTCAGTAATAGACGTACAAAAAAAACTACGGCTTTGCCTTGGTATGTGAACAAGAAGGAATCATAACAATATTAGAAATACGCCTATTGGCTACACGCACACCTGCAATATTATTGTCAATATTTCGCACTTTGACTGTTTTTGTGGCTTTTACTAGTCAATGCGGATAATAGAGACAATAATATTCCCTACCATTACAATAATTATTAACAGCGGGCACCCAATTTTCTCTCGGGATCCCCCAACATTGAAAGACGTTTTTTAAAGAATCCGTGCTCATTTTGCGTACGAATGTGTACCGCTTGATCCATTTGGCAATGACATTGGAATCAAATAGAAGTTATTTCGGTCCGTTGTTTGTACAAACTTGCAATCGCCGTGATCACACTTCTGCACGCACACTTTTAGTTTTATTACTTTTCTTTTATCATAAACAGTTACCGAGGTGTTTTTCGATCAGTGAGATTGGCTTTACATTTGTTCAGCGATATTTATTTACAAGAATTTAACTTCTAGCGTTGAAAAAAATGCACGTTTTCTATATTCATTAATAATTCTTTATGTATGGAAAACCTGTTTTTTTGCAAATTCTGAACAAACGGTTTTCAGGTTTCTGGTAAAGTAGAAGTAAGGTTTTATTTTATAAATAGTTTTTTAATTGTTTTAAGTCGCTAAGGGAATTGTTAATTTCAAAGAAAACCGGTTTTTATTGTCACAATATTCTTCTATAAAGAGTACAGTTAAGATAGCGACTTGGCACAATTCTTCACAACGAGTATGCGTAGCTTAATTTTGGAAGTTTGCCGGTAGTTGTAATTCCTCTGTAACCGGTGCTAACCGGATCTACGGCGGCCATCATCCCGCTGAATTTCAGAGTTCATTGGACTACTACGTAACTCCACCGCTGAATATTTTGTAGACGGTTTAGGAATACCGAGGGTACTTGAAAGTATGGAGACGTTGAATGATCTGAATTGGTCCAATATAAGGACGTGCCAAAAGATTGCTGTGATTATTAGTGGGTATGCTTATTGGAATATTTTATGATAGTAAATACCTTACTCTCGTTAGAATAAAGTTTAATCTGTGCTAGTGTCATAGAAGAAAAAAATGTTACTGGAGAAAATAAAGTAATTTTTAATTTAATTTTAAAGCCACATTATATTGATGACTTCAGAAGTAAATAATGATATTTAAAATCGTACCATATTAATATAAATCGTACCTACCTATAAAGTTAATATTTTATGTTTTATCAAACAGTGATTTTTACGTTAAATGCGCATCAACAAAAATGAATGATCGCAACAACTCGCTGTGTATGTTCCAATTTGAAAACATGTTTTCCAACCAGAATAGACATAACATTGTCAGTGAAGTGAATGAAAATGTCGGTAGCAGCTTGATAACACAAACGCCGGCTCTACACATATATTCTACACGTGTAGCTATTGCAGCTGAAATGCAAATTGATATAATGCAGGAAACGTCTGAGTGGGCCTCATAGCGGGAGCCTATAGCCGCATGAGTAGCATAAGTTCGTTTACATACGACAGTCGACGTATTTGCATCCCAAATGTTCGGTGCGACCGCTCGTTCGCCCGACTTATCTGTGTACCAGGCGAAATATTACAGTTTGTGCATCGCCACTCGCAATGTGCATAACTGAATGTCAATATAGGAATAAAAAAGGCCACCGGAGGCGTTCCCGCGCAATCGAGGCGGATGTGCTGTAAACCAATGGGCGAGCAGAGCTCAGCATATTCATAACGATATTACCGCCGACGGAGCCGCGGCGTCATCATAATTCATATATAATAACCCTTCCGACGACGGCGCGCCGCGGTGCGCCGCCCTGCGTCTCGTTCGCGCCTCGCCGCAGCTCACAAGACAAACAGAGATGCTCGATGCTCAAAATATCATAATTCATAATTTTATTTTTTACGAGCGACGCCGCACACAGCTACGTATATATCAACAAAGTAAATTTTCCCGTTTCACTCTCACTGGCCGCGCGAGTCGCCCACACGTGGAACGAAGCGTGTTTACCAGTTTTAATTTTAATCTGAAATGTGAAAATGAAATATTATTTTGTAGGAATAGAAGAAACAGAGCATGTTGGGCATGTAAAGACGATGACAGCTATTTGTAATTGGAATATGACGAGCGGCGTGTTGGTGCGCTCGGCGCGTCTCATTCGTCAGGTTATAAATAGAGCTGGGAGTCTGCGGCGTGACGACTCGCGCCATTCATTTATATCAAATAACTGACGGCAGACGGAAAATAAGTTCGATCGGGAATGGCCTTCTCCAAGATAATATTTATGTTTTACGGAGTGGAAGACTGCTCCCATAGTGTTGATGTACGCGCGTCAGAAACTGTATGTATGCGAGCTATTAACAGGTATTAATGCTGGAATCATACAGACTCCCACTCGCCCACTCAATAAATAAACCGATCGGTCTCTTTCATTTCTCGCGTATTAACACACTGTAAACTGATTTATTGGAATTTACATACAAATGTGCAGATGTTTAGTCATAAATATAGAAAATGTAAATAGTTGGGTAGAGGTGTACCGACCGAGGAGTTACAACGTTCAGTACTTACAATTTGATACTCGAAATATCTGAACAAATTTACGTTTTCATAAAACTCATTTCATATCTTTATACAGCCTCATGACTCTGAAACTCCGAAAATGAATACCAAAAGCTATAATAACACCGATTGGGGATGTTTCTTTCCTTCTACTTTATAACCATCAGCAGCTTTCCTTCACAGTTCTTTAGAGATTCAATAAACAAGTGAAAATACTGATTTCCAACGATAATAATGTTCTTGAAGTACGCAAAGACAAGTGGGGCATAAATTCGTTAGCACGTGTGTAATCGTCGGGAATATACGGGACATAATTTACATCAGTAAATTTTAAAGTTGACATCAGAAAGAACATCTTATAAAGTAATAATTCAAGCACATTCTGATGAGTCATTGGCGCGACGTCTTATTCTGATGTGAGCACACACATAGATGTTTATATACTGGTTGGATGCGACATGGCCAGTGTCATTCCCACAGGTTCAATTTTTTTTTACGAAATAAAATTCCATGTGTGCCGAACAATTCAAACATTGAGATCATTTAATTTGTCCAAAAAACTTGAAATAATATTGCATAATAGTGGTTTTTTTTCTCGCCACGGATTTTTTTATCGGTGGAATTGAATACTAACCAAGTATGAAAGTTGTGGTTTCAATAAATGCCGCTATTTCGCATCTACCCTGTATGTTGGTAATTCTTAACCTTGCTTACTCTTAATAATGTTATAAACTAACTTACTCTTAATACTATTAAAACCTTTTTTTTAATTTTTGTCTTGAGAGCCGCCAGTAATAAACGTACTTATACGTGGAGTTTATAACTGAAGCTGCTTCAAATATGTATGAGAAAGAAGTCTAATAAAGTATTCATAATAAAGCATCCCGGCGCGCGGAGTGGATGGGATTTAACACAAATATCATGGTACTAATTATACGTTAGTTTATTTAGATTATACTTATCTAGTTTATAACATATTTTAGTACACCATAAACAAACATAGCAAGATTTTACAGCTCCTGACGGTCTCGGCTCACATTCAAGCCATTGTGCCTCTTATAATTTTTATTAGGGGCAATCCGTCTGGCTTGATTTACTTCTTCCCGACCTGACGGATCTTTGATTTAATTTACGGTTCTACCCCAGTGTTCCAAACGTAATAAAAAGTAACAAAAACGAGCAAAATGACATAGGCCCATGGACTGTTTTAGCTTTTCTATTTATTTGATAAACACGTTCATATGTCTGACTCTACATTGGACTGCAGGTGCTGTTACAACGATATTTTACTATTGACATGCAATATTTTTAGGCCAATCAATTTATAGTTTTATGTCTCAGTTTTGGTTTGCTGCTAATTAATGGTAGGTAATTGATAAATTTCCTCATATTTATTTTTCGGTTATATGAAAAAAAATAAAACTGTTTTTGTGAATAAATCATAACATCAACATAAATTATACATTAAGTAAACTACAGCTTTGTCTTTATATTATGTTTTTTATACTACGTCTTCAGCGAACGAACGAGTAGTCCACCTGATGGTAAGTGGAGTACAGACAATGAACATCAACAATCCACAAAAGCAGATTGTAGATGCCTCGCTACAGCTGAGGATTACGGTGTTATGTCTCATATGCCAGTAATTATTTAGACGACATATTTCATAATATGTATGAAAAAAACCTAGTGTAGCTGATATTTTTTAGCGAAAATCCCTATAGCTTTAAAAATGTATGATTTACATTGAAAAAAAAACGTAACAAAAATTTATTGTTTATATTTTTGGTTCAAAAATTCGTCGCAGCAACCCACTCCCATCGCTTCGTATCGTACGTATCCGACAGGCATTTGGCAACGATTCAGAGATTGTTATTATCATAATGATTTCTCTACTCATAACACTATTGCCTCAGTAAATGTCTTCATATCCTCCATATCGCATAACTCGTCAAAACATAAAAGTCAAACTACATTAAATATCAAATGAAATTCTACATTTTAATAACCAAACTTACCCAAGAATAGCTCAGTATCGCATTCCCACAACAAAGTAAAATCGAAACGCAAGAAGCAAAGGATCTCAACGGATTCCCATGAAGTTAATTTAAATTAAATAAAAATGCAATGAGAAATTTTAATTATTCGTAGCTACATCATGAGCGAGCCAACACCAACATGTTCGGTGTGTGTCTCATTTGCAAGCTACAGGATGCGTATTATAGACCCACGAAGGCAATAAGATAAAAAGACGCTCAATAAGGCGCGATCAGAGGCAAAAATGAAATAAATTGCCGGTGAATAAGAGTGCTGTGTGCAATTGAGGCGAACACGCTTGCTCATTAGACGACGCGGGGCGACGCTACCGGCGGCCGCCCTCCACCTCCCTGTCTACCCCTACACTATCATAATACAATGAATAATGATACACTCATCTGCATAAATACTTCTCCTTTTTCAAACGAAAACAAAAGTATTCACAATTCGTGGAACGTTTAGCATATGAAACTGACCGAATCCGTGACAATGACTTCACTTGCAGCCCTTTTGCCGAAAAGCTGTAAAATCGACGCGTATTACCATAACAAAGAGCGTGATTTAAGATGACAGAGCGTTTGGCCGGTCCGCACACGACATCACTTTCACTTATTGCCAGATTCCTCGCAAAAACATGTCGCTATTATTATTAAAAAGTATTTAGCGGCGTAAGTTGATATAGAATTTGTTAGAAACCGCAGGCTCCCGGGAACAATGCGACACAGGCCGCTGAAGCGTGTCGGGACGATACAAAAACTTATTTCACTCGGATATGGAATCGAAATGCCAAGAATAATGAAAGGCATGTCTCGGTTTGCATAATGCGGCAAATTAAATAAATTTTTGGTTCTGCTAAACGGTGGAAAAACACATCGATGGAGTCGCTACGTTTGTCGTTTCGTTTTACGTTATATTTAGTAGAGTTAAAACGACTTGTCAGTCGAATACTTGCATAATAAATCGTCTTTACATTTAAAATGCGAGAACATGGAAAGAAATCTGAGCCGTGTTTCTACATTTTGAATAAGATTTTGATTTTTGTTTTTATGGCATGACATGTTTATTGGTAAGTTCTACTCTATAGTTGTCGTAGAAGGTCGTAACCACTAGGTGGTAACGAGGGTGGCAGCTCTACGTTGCGTTGCGTTACACATCTCCACGCACCATTTGCCTGCAGCCGGGCGCATCGCGCTGCAGCCGCGCGGGGGACGCGCGTGCCACGCTCAGCCGCAGCTACAGGAATAGTATAATGTCATATCAAATGTCTAAGAACGCGTGCCATCAGTGCCGTGTCACTTACACACCGCCTGTCCTGTCATAGACGAGAACACCTCACAAACCACACTTTGGTTACACAATTTCAGTACAAAACTCTAAACGTCTAACAATAACTGCGCTAAAAAACTTGCCTACCTGCAACCACAACTTTTTCAAGTAGGCTTCGCAGATATTGTATAGGTAGAATAGGAACCTATATTTCCGCAGAACTGTGTGTAATAAAAACATCCTTCCAAAGTGTTAAAATTTTATTAACATTTAAACAATAGCCAAAAAATGCTTATGACCATCGGCCGTGCCATAAATTTTGTGAACGTGTCATTTTTTGCTTCTAATTTTGAATAAATTTAAGTTTTTTGCCTCGTTGACTAATTGGTGACTGCTGCAGTGTAACGACGGGGCGCAGCACACAATTGTTTCTTTGGGTTTTGCAAATATAATAATAAAAGTTTATTACCCCGTTTCTTAAAGGGTTTGTGTCGAGCCTCACTGAAAGGGTAGCTGTAAAACCTCACTCGGTGCCATCATAAGTCAAAACGGTGCAATTGTTCGGTTGCATATCGTCATAAATCAGTTTTAGAAAATATTCGGTGAATGGCAGTCGTTACTCAATATAGGGTCATTATACAAATATAGATTTTTGGCATTTGTGCACGCACCACGGTGGGAGGTATAGCTTTTTGCAAATTTTAAGCTGAGTAAACGATTCTGGGAAAAGAAAGCTGTGCTTGGAACGGCGACATTTGTTTGTTTTGTCACCTGCTTTGACTTGTGTGAGAACAAATTGACATATCTATTTTTAATGAATGATTGGCTGTTGTATAAAGAAGTCGATACCGGGATAGAATAAAAACAAAAGTGTACAGCTGCTGGTGTTCCCGCGGGAGTTGTAAGATTCAACTAGGGGAATCGTGTTATCGCGGTGTTGTAGGCGTTCGGTACCAACTTATATCCAATTGTGACCTCTCCATTGAGAGGATTATTGTTATCTCTATCTCCGACTGCAACAAAAGCTACACGTATTGTAGTTTGTTTCAAATCTACTGAATGGTTTTCATTTTTGTAAACGATTACAAGTTATTGGCAAGCTTTATGCAGTGATAGAAGGTATAAAATATTGATAATTAACATCATAATACTATTGACATTACTAGGATTATGTAGGTTGTTGAAGCTCTTACTGAATATTAAATTAAGAATATGTATTTAAAAATAAGTTCCTTCTAAATTGAAATAATTGGGGGCTGTGGCACATGAGTGTATGTCATCATGGATGACGTCACAGCAGTGTTGATGGAAGAGTGATGGCGCGGGTCAGCGCCGGGGTCAGCGCCGTCATGCGTCATCGCTAACGACGACAAATGACGTGACGCGACTGACGTGAGTGACGTGACATCGCTCACGGTATCGACAATCGACATCGTTTTACAATGCGTTGTGTTGTGGGATTTGTAGACATAAGAGATTGTTAGAATTTTTACAAAATCAATATTTTCAAAAAGGGTCTTTACAAAATGGATCTTTTAAAATACCAATTATAATCAGAAATCAAATAATGTATTTCCATGGGCCCAAGGAGCTCTTGAACACCCATAACATTTCGCCTCATTACCCAGAAGTGTATATCCGGAGGGTATTCACACCCACACATTTCACCAGTTATGTAGGCCATCTAAATTTTGATACTTGTGCCACGATTCATAATATTGACAATCCAGATAGTGTTACAGCACGTTCGCTATCAGAGACATAAAATATTCGGTTGGTTATTCCGAGAAACTGAAAAGAAACTTAAATACCGATTATCTAAAGTCATGAAGATAAAATCAAAATAACCATCATTAAAAAAAATTAAAAAAATAATTCTCTCACCATAATATTTAAAAAGTTTACAATGAACATTGAACCTCACACTAGAAAACCAAACTAAAATACATTTCGTTTTACAATATCAATTTCGGAAGACGTGTCTTTTACTCTACCTTTATAAAAATAATAGAAAAGCATGTGAGTTTTTCTATTCCTCAATTCCCTGAGGGTAGCTGAGACTCGTCGAAAGGGTCGGCGAGCCATAAAACCATAAGCACAGAAAGCTCAAACACGTCATATTTGGACCAGATTTTTAGAGAGAAGGAAAACCTTTTCTTTTTATTCGGTGTGTGTATCAAACTGGCTTAGAGTTTTGATAGTAAATGATGACTGCATCCTATGACCATTCACAAAATGGTTGTGTTGTGTACGGAAAGTTGTTCTCATGTAAGTGAATATTATTCTTATGAGGATAAACTTATGTGAAAACGTATGTACCAAAGCGTCACTAACTATTTCTAAGAACTAAAATTTTATATCTTCTGTGCTACTTTCAGTTATTTCTCTCGACCAACCCCTATTCTCTGCATAACAATGGTCAATTAGCACTGCTAAAACCCTGGGTGTGCTTGTGTGAGTGAATGTGTGTATTTGGCTTTGTCATTGGGACCATTGGATAGTGTAATTGCTTCTGGCGTTCTGTCTAATGTAAAAAAATCCAAATTTATCTTTATCTTAATTTATCTGCTTGCCACTCTTGACATTTCAACTACGACTTAGTTATCAACATAAAAACGTCAAACGGCTTTTTTAGAAATTGACGTTTCTATGTTGATAGCTATGTTATATTTCGAATCTAAATGTCAAGAGTGGCAAGCCGTGCTAAAAGGACTGAGTGATTACAGACGAGATGGTTGTATCTATTCTCTTTAGTCATTCACAAAAGCTCTACAGTACTCTACACCATTAAAAGAACTTAAAAACTTTTTAGTCAACGATTATAAGCATAGGGGTTAATGATTAATTAGGAAGTTAAGTATCTCGTTTAATGGTGAAGTGACGATGGATCAGAAGCGCCGTTTTGAAGGGATCTGACTTATTTTTTACCAACAGAAGGCAAGTATCACTCGTCAACTCGATCCGTCACGATTTTGTTTCCTGTTACTCATAAAAGAAATGACTTTACTTAAATGATGCTACGGATTCGTTAGGTACGTAGTTTTAACTAAAACACACTAGCATGTGTAGCTTCAGTCTTATAAAGTATGGCCAAATTTTTATAATGGTGAAAAGGTCTCTCCTAGTTTGTTCCAAAACACACAACCATAAATAATTTATACAAAAGATTTACAAATTGTGTAACATTTAACTGCCATCAAACAATTAACACCTAAATCCATATTTTGGTAAAAGATAAAAGTTCTTTAATCGGAGATCAGTAGCAGTGTTAGACAAGTTTCCCACAGAGATTTACCGCGGACCGCCGGCTGCACGCGACACAAAAATAGACCACATTGGTCGAAAAATAAAATTTTCCCCAAATAGACGGAAATATACAAAAATGTGAGGCAAAGAGCGAGGGGCGAACGTGATGGCGTGCCGTAATGTGCGCCCCTAATTAAAACGTTAAAAACCGACCGCTTCTGAAAAACGTCAATTTCGAAGAGAAATGTGCCGTCCAAAAGATCCCCTTTCATACTTTTGTTCCATTTATTTTTATCATTTGAGTCCTCAAAAGAAACAAATTGCAAAGAATATATGTAGCATCACAAAGTAAAGCTGCTATTTTTAACTTTGATGGGTTCGGATGTTTAATTCTGTTGGTTTAGAATTAGAAGGTCGATAGGTAGACAATAAGTCATGTAGTGTAAGTATCAGTTCGTTTAGATTTAGATAGAATTAGATGAAATTTTTTTTAGATTGAAATTTGTTACCTCCTGAATGAAAATCTTGACATAGATGCCATCAGCTTGATAAAATACTTCGCAAAGTAGATAAACAATCTCGGCATCAATCTATGCGTACAAATAGTTAAATTGGGGATTTAGTTAGCGTTTGAAACACGGACATGGAACGAAGGGATAAATCTAGCCGTTAAATCGATATGCAGATCTGCATCGACATTCATTACCTAATTAAAATCGCAAGCCCCTTCCGCTCGCAACATTTCTCCAACGCGCTGCCAATAAATTTCATCCGCCAGTCGCCCCATAACGATAACCAGTTCCTCGGGAACTATCGTTCAATCTGGCGTCGATGCCGTATGTTGATCCGGTCGTGTACCCGCCGCTCTTCGCAGACGGCGCTGTCGATACCTATGTATTATTTAGTGGCAGCACTAGCCCGCCACGGCCGCGCCACGCACACGCCGCCCAGCCCGCGTCAGCCGCAGATAACGAGCTCACATATTCATAAAGAATAAAGAATTATCCAACAACAGCCTCTTCACTGTCCTCGCCCTCCGCTCCCTTCTTCATCGTAATGCTCTCATTCACACTCTCCGGCAGATCTCGATCTATCCGTTCCGTTCTAAGGACTCCATAAGAAACGCTGTACGGCCGACCCGCCCGGAATTGGATTATCGACTTTAATTTATTCCTAAGAAGAAATATTTCATTTATCGTCGGCACACGCTCATGAAACCCTTTAACTCCCGGCGAATCGCGGCCGAGTCGTTTCAAAACGATCATTCTAGTCTGAGACGTAACGACCGGTTTTAATTCTTACATCCATGATACGAGAGACCATTTCATCGTCGAGCCGCATCGGACAAAAGATCATTGTGGAATTAACAGGTTTCAGGTCCAACCCTCGAGTCAGCATCTTTATGGGCGACATATTTGATTCGAAAACTTGTTATGCTTCGTCCTAAATAAATTATAACGAGAAATTGTAATCATTAAATGGATATATTTAATGTGTGTATATGTGTTGTGCTTGGCGGTGCGTCGGGCGGCGCGGCGAGCGGTGCGCGTATCAGCGGCCTACACGAATGCGCGCTCTTCGCAGATAGCTCGCACAAATCTCGCGACCTTTGTAGCTGCTGCGTTTATGTCTTGCTGACTTAACTCGATATTGCATTGATTTATTACATTCACTGACTCATTTTGGCCTTGTGAGTGCTAACTTATTTATATCCATCTTAAAAGTCTATTAAGAGATTACTTTATTATCGACGGGTAGAGCGTTCTCCATCTATAAACAATACGACGCAAATTTGCTAGATTTCTAAGGTCATGGTCGGTAAACTGTTATATAACATTTATATTATAACAATAATAACAAACATACCCTAACTAGACAGTATAGCTAGTATAGTGGTTGGTTGGCGTATACGACTCTTACCGTGATGTCTCGGGTTTGATTCCCGAGTCGGGCAAAGTGTTATTTCCGTCAGGAAATTCACAATAGCAGCACGTAGTTGGAATTGCGCCCGGTGGAAGGCGATAGGCTCACCCCCTATCCCATGGTACCTAAACATAACAGATGAAGTGTGGGTGTTGTACACCTCTGCCACACCCTTCTGGGTAGTAAATGCGTGATGTTTTGTTATGTAACAAACATTAAACTCAATTATACAAACAGGTAAATAGGTAGATTATTTTAAACTAGTTCTGACTTCAACCCAATAAGTTATCATATCAGTTTTACTCATTCTTAGCTAGAATCTGAAAATCTGTAAATTGTGTAAAAATCTGTAAATACCTCATATTTTCCTTCAAACAGGTGATCCTCATTAGTCCAATAATATGTCTCATGCACAGACCAAGCCAGTTTATGACTCCACGTACCTATCTCTCTCATTAATAAGTAAAAAATGTCATATTGAGAAGCACGCCTGTTTCTCGACATTCAACATCCCACGCATCAGAATGTTTACTCGCCTCTCAATATTAATTTAAGACATTAAGACAATTTATATGAATATGGAAGCAAGCAACTATTTCATTAATTAAAATGGAAAATGTTTATTGGCGTGGGTGGATCCAGTTTAAATGAACTCACTATTAAGTACGATCGATTGTACAATAATTGTTTATCTGTATCTGGAACGTGCCTTGCTTTTAAATCAAATAATAGGTGCGTTGTTTTGTATTCTTCTATTATGAATTATAAAGGTGAAAGTTGGTTTCTTTGTCTGTCTGTAACACTTTCACAGCTTAAGCACTAAACTGATTTTAATGAAATTTGGTTTTAGTATGTTTGAAAATGGACATGCGTATATTTTATCTGACCGAAAGCAAAGAATATCCGCGATAACAGACTTAACTATAAGGCATTCAAAATGTAAAGAAAATGAAAACGGTTTTCAGAAAAAAATGCTATCTAAATTGAAATTTTGTTCTAGGGTACCTCTGCCTACAATTAGTTTCGCAAAAACTTACGTATTTTATTCTTCCTTCTAAGATAGAATAAACGGGGTGTTGATTCAGCATCACAAATATCTAAAAAAAACAATTGTGCGTCAGTACAGAAGGAGTTAAAAATTAATAGGTATTTTTATTTAATTGTATTAAATGTATTTGGAAATTATTAGATTAGTTTAATTTAGATTAAGAAAAATTAAAAACAACTAATTAAAATATCGTTCGTAAATCCACAATGCATAAGGCAGGTCACCAACCTGCTACAAGCGTGTTAAAAGTCAAGAAAAACAAATAAAAATGATACCTAATTAACCGTAAAATATCATATCAGTCCTGTAATCGGGTTATACCAACCAACGGATACATAACTCCTCAAGTCCATAAGTATTCAGGTGTTACACACAGGTGATTAATAAAAAGTAAAATCACCGATGTGTTGAATACACAAAAAGCAAGGTGAGATGCGTTCAAATAAAATTTTATATAGAGATCGTTAACACTGTCCGTCCGATATTAAATGGACAGCGGCGAAGGAGTAAAAATTAAATACAAACATAAATATCAAGAAAAAACCTTTGAATCAAATCTTGTGGCGACAACTTTGACGATTGGAGAGAAATCTGATATTTTCCATCGGCCCGAAGTTTCATTGTTACGTTACAAACTGAATATTTATCTTTATAAGACTATTTTATGAATGGATAGTCGGACAAGCGATGTTATTTACGCTAAGGGCCTTTACACTATTTTATGTACTTGTGTACAGGCATAAAATTATAGGCTCTTCTTGTTAGGGCGTTATAGCCTTCTATATTATTGATACAGGATTGAATATAAACTATTTTTTATATTATTGTATTTGTTTTGATAAAAAAAATACATTGTTTGACTAACTATGATCAGATATAGTACTTAACTGTCCCTTTGATCAAAAACTGAATGACACTTACGAGTAGCAAAATCAACAATGTAAAACCTGTATTTCTAACCTACATAGGTACACGGGAAAAGCAAATTGGGAAATGCCGTTCTATTTACGGAAACATTTTTACCAAAAATGATAGGTTTTGTGAATAAAAACGAGGAAGGTTGCACCAAAACTGGATTTGTAAGTGGAGACGAATAAATTAGGAGTTAAGTTATGAGCGGTCCGATCTAACAACATGAATGAAACCGCACCCCGCCCGACCGCCCGCACCCCCGCCCAGCCCCGCTCTCCCCGCCGACCGCGTGTGGCCTTCTACCATTGCCACTACAGACCAGGACTTAGAACTCTCAGACATTAAAATATGCCACCAAGTAATTAAAATAACCCTAACATTGCCTAAAGATGGTTCTATACCGAAACGCATCTTCCATGATTCCTTCAAGTATTTGTGCAGTTTTTTTTATGAGGAAACCTTTGCAGAAATTTTCATTACACTTTTTTTGGCAGCATCGAACGTCAAACGGTCAACCGAAAGTATGTATATACTTTCGGTTGACTGTTTACAACTACGTGACTCTACGTTTACATCACCCAAACTTATTTTTGGCACTCTACATATTACTGACAAAATAAATTGTATTAAAATAAATTAAATAAGCTTCCAATGAATTTTAAACAAAAGCCCGAGTTCGTCCCTGGTTGGAGGTGAGATGACGCGCTATCAGCGCTGGTAATCTGAGTCCAAATTATTACGATTCAAAACTTGGTCAGGACCTTGCCTCGAAGCCGTCCCGAATAAACTAACTAACAGTGGGTACCATTAAAGGGAAAAGTCAACATTTATAACTCAGACCCAGAATTTTATTTGTTCACTCATAATAAAAACGATGTCAATTAAGCTCTGTCGGAAATTAATGTGCGGTCTTTTTTCGGATAATTAATAAGTAATAGCCAATGGAAAGATAGTGTGGTTAAAATTAAAAAAAAACATAAGACATAATGCGAAGAAAAACACGTCAATTGATTGAATATCCATAAGCAGTTGCACGCCGATGCTCATCTTCAATCAGATACCACCGCAGCTTTCTTAAAATATCCACATAACTGATTACACTTCTAACTCGTGTTAAGATAGATATTTCCATTATTTAAAAAATAAAAAGGGCGAGATCGCATTAATTAATCTGATTAAACTGAGATAGTACTTTCACAGCTTTATCGTAGGATCATAAAATTTCAAAATACACTTTACTCTATTTGTTTCGCTCGCATGTGTGACATGGACAAACGAGTTCGCAGATTCTGAGTGGATATTGCCTTATTCTGAGACAAAACGCTGCTCGTATATTAAGCGGGGTAAAAATTCCGCTCCTCGTTATGTGTCGCAATTTAATTGAGATCTTATATTAATTAGGGTGGCGATGTGATGCACGAAGTCGAATGTGGCCGCCGCACGCAGCCTCTGCACGCAACTAAGTACTCACCTACATAAATATCGATTTTTTCGTCATTTTTAGCATTCAGCAAAAAATGCACGGAACCATTTTATTGCGCGCTCGTTTCACCCCGTGGCACGGGCTATTCAGCTGTTACCTACCATAATTAACTAATTATTGGCATTAATCAACTTATATTGAGTTCTATACATGCATTTTATTCATTAGTAACTGAATAAATAGCAGATAATGTATAGTGCTTCATTTATCTTTTAAGGTTTACTTATTTTTATATGGGATTAACTGATCTTCTTTTATTAAAATAGCTTTCATTTGCCGGCACTTGTTTATAATACTATTATTAATTCGGTATGACTTTCATTTTTTTCCAATACTAGATAAAAACTTAATAATATTAATGTTTAAAAACCCATATTACTTTTGTATGGAAAACAGACGAACAATTGTTTCCCCTTAAAAGTAATTTTTATTATATTTAGTTATAGTTTCTCATACACATAGTTAATAGTTATAAGGCTTGGAATAATGTTAATAGTACTTCAGACACATCAACTAAAGACATGCAGCAATTCTTGTACAGGAACCATTATATCCAAATGTGGCAAAAATTGGTTGTGGTAATATATTGGTGATCATATTGACAGTTTTATTAAACATTGAATATAAATGACTGCCTTGGTCTAGTGGTAGCGCCTCTCACCGCGAAGTCCTGGGTTTGATTCCCGGGAGGGTCAAAATGTCTTTGTGAACTTTCCGTCAGAAAATTCACAATAAAAGCAAGGAGTTGGAATTGTGCTCGGTGTATGTCGATAGGCTCAACCCCTATCCCATGAGACCTAAACATAATAGGTGAAGTGTAGGTGCTGTACACCTCTGCCACACTCTTTTGAGTAATATAAGCGTGTTATGATGTGTGTCGGAGCAAATCCCATTATGTCAATAAAAATGGAGGTTCAGCAAGACGTATCAGAATTGCACTTCTAAAATTCGCGAGTTCTCCAAAGCGAAATGGCTGATCCTCTCACCACGATGGCAAGTCAAAATAAAATTTGACTCAGCCATCGACTCGACGAAGAACTTCTAAAACGTTTCTTGTCTGAACGGTCCGAACCCCGTCCCCCACAAAGCAGTTCACGTTTGACCAGCCAGTACTTGCAATATCCTCTCGTTTCGTGATTTACTGACAAATAAACAAAGGCTGGCTCGCATTTATAATTGTATTATAGGATGAGGAGAGAATCCATCGCTCGCGTGCTCGATGACGTGATAGCGCCGTCACGCGTGTTTACACCGCCTTTATAACAACTTGTAAGAACAAACTAACAAGCAGGCTATATCGCCACCGTACCATTAGCGATCGAGGCATGCGAGGATTTTCATGGAGTACTTGCCACGCGGGATTATTATTATGTCACGTAATGTTAGCAAAGAGCTAGCTTTTTTTTACATAAGATCATGCCTATACTATACAGAAGGGTGTAGAAGTGTATGTCATCACAAGGGGTGTGAGCCTTTCGCCATCGACCGAGCACAATCCCAACTCCGTGCTTGCTATCAAGAATTGCCTTACGGAAAGGTCCGAATTATCACTCTTTATGTATTTTTACTGGTGGTAGAGCTCTTGTGAATGAGCTCGAGGGCGGCAGCACCACCGTCTCACCTTTAAACTGCCGCCAATTAGTAGTGCTTCCATTACTGTGTTCCGGTTTGGTGGTGAGATCAGGCCCCGAAATTACTGGCACATGAGGCATAACACCGTAGTCCTCAGCTGCAGCGACGCGTCTATAATCTGCTTTTGTGGATTGTTGATGTCCATGGGCTGTACTCCACTTACCGTCAGGTGGACTACACGTTCGTTCACTGTGGGCGTAGTATAAAAAAAAATACAATATATTCTGATAGTCCGTGTAAGAACACACCATCATAAACAAATGCTTTGTAAAGTATACATTTTCGGTGTCGAATACAAGTCATAATAAGTTGCTGCAATTTCAGGCTTTATAGAATTTAAAAAAAATATCCAGTATTGCATACTTTTATTTTTAAACTTGTACATTTTTAAGGGTAGACTCCCGAGCGCTGTGTTTTCATACTAACGTAATATGGGTTTAACTTTTATATTATTAAGGTTTTATCTATTTTTATAGACAAATCGTATCTAAAACACTATAATGCATGTTACTTTTTACCATATTACGTTTGTATAGAAAACAGCCAAGCAATTATTTCCTCTTAAATACTGACTCATCAAATCAGTTACTGCACACAAGTTCCGTTAGTCACATACTGATAAATAGGATCTCAGACAAAACCTACTTACATAACTATTGATTAATCCAACTCAAAAGATAAAGCTGCTATTGTACAGTTTATAATTAATTAAGCGTTCCTTACAACGAGTTTATTGTGTGTTTTGTTCGAGAGCTCGTATGAAAGGTTGACAAAAACTATGTCACCATTGTCAACCGCACTAATGCTTCATAATTGTCGAGATATTTCCTTTTCATTGAGCCAGCCCTCCTTACCGATAATTTCTCTTGTCATATTACCAACAAGTACCTGCTTACAAACAAACGGTTTACACGACACGACTATTGTCCCAAAAACTTGGAAAGAAATGAACTTTTTATAATAAATTGTATACTTTCTCAGTTTATATTGACGGGGCTGTGATTAACGGGTAGTTTAAGAAGAATTGAACTTTAAAAGCTGTGTTGTTGAATGGTTTTGTTTATAGTTACGGTTATGCTACACAAACAGATTGTTAACATCGTTCTATATAGTAACGGTCAGGCTAAATTACATCACATCTCACACGTAACTCATTTTAGTCTTAATATATCAAACACACATACCTAACAGTAAAGTCATTTCGTCATCTTGCATATTAAAGAACTCATTTAAATTAAACAAAGTATTAAATAAAGCTTTTGTAAAGCCTTCCAAAAAGCTCCATCAATTCGTATAAAGCACGGAGTATACGGCAACACAAACGGATAAAGTTAAATACCTCCAAAATTAAATTTCGCGTAGTGTGTCCCGAGCCCCGACTCATTTGGTGACATAAAACATGGAAAGGAACCACAAACAAAAGGCACAATAATGTCCCTTAAATAATATAATATTACGTGTCACGAAACTAAGGCTTTATGAAATCCGATATTTTTGTCATATCTTATTTTATTGCGTCTCAATGGAGAATTACTGCCATCGGGATTCACTGGAGCCATTCAATTTACTAAATGTACGAGGGTGGAAACTTCTTTCGAACAACCACGAACAAAAAATGAAAATCCATAATTTCATCACCTTTATTATCAATTTAATAGCGACATAAACTTTTATGTCTGCTACGTTAATGCTGATAGATAAAAATATGTATTTACCCAATAAACCATCACCATATTTCAAGATAGCTCGGCCTTTTTGCTTTTAACGGGCAGGTATTCATTTAATAATGATAAAATACATAATATATACACTGGCATCCTGCCCCACGGCTTTTGGTAATGCCCGACATTCGGCTGATAAAGAGACATATTAATCCAATCGTCTAATACAAAATCAGTGGGCGTAACAATTTCAAATTTTGCACAAATCTAGTCGTATTTAAAGTATTGTGTTACTTGATGTATTAAATAGCCGGTTGACAATGTCGTGCGGATATTATCCCACAAAAAATGTCCTTAAATGTCCCGAGGATTTTCCGCTTCACGCAGAGGTGCACTCTCCGCGGCCCGGACTCGGCAGTTGACAAAATATTGCATTGTTCCTATTATCTACGCAGTATTTATTTAAAAACGTTATTTAAATGGATGATTTTAAGCCTGTACAGTTGATGGAGCTATTGTACTCATCTTAATATCGTTACACTTTGATGCCGCATGCTGAATGTCTTTTGATGACATGTTACATGACAACCAATGCGTATCTAACTTATTAACTGTATCTATGTCATTACTTCAGATTTGTACCTAAGGGTTCTTAATGTCGTGTCACTAAATAATAGTGGACGATATGTCGAGCCGTGAAACCAATTTATTACCTTTATTACTTTGTTCACTTTGTTATGGTCGTTCAGCTATCACCCATATCACTGACCATAAATTCAAATTCACTCAGTGACTTCCAATAAAGGTAATGAAGGCAATCATCGGCGACCAAACCAATAAAATAATAGAAATAAATTTGATATGACCGACATATGGTGGCTTTAATGCGCGGCGAACCCTGTTATTGCTGTCAAACATGCGACAAATAGCTCAGGCTAAATTCCATTTCATTTTATCCAACCGTTGATTACACAGTATTGGTCCGTTGGACGACAATGAAAACAATCTACAAAGCAATATGTTCACACCCCTTTCAGTTTTTGATTCACTGCGATGGCGATGACCAAAAAGTAAATTCCAGTTTATTATTATTCCATTACCAGTCACCCCATTTTAAAAAATATGTCAGCTGATGACGAGCGGGGAAGATGGGGATCGCAGTAATCTGCTAGCCCGAACCGGGCCGGAATATTCAATGTGTTTATATAAAATAATTTTCATGTTCGACAAGTCGCTACACAATGCCGTATATTTTTTGCTGTGCCGATAAATTGGCAGGATTATCATTTAATGGAGGGCTCATGTTTGCTTGTCGCGATTGCCTATGACTGACATGATTTTATTAACACCATATCGATGTTGCCATGTGGGCTGGAAAATTCGCACTGCCAGGAAAACAACTTTAATAATTCAGATGGTTTCATTTCAGAGAGTAATGTTAATTTAAGTTGAGCTTAGGCGAGTTCAGTTATTACTTCAATTTAGGAGTTGGATAGAAGGAGGATCAATTATTCAGAATATATGGAAGCTTTCTATCGCATGAGTAAAATTTCAATGACGATCAAATATGTATAATTGTTTGTGAGTTGTTTTTGACCCGCTAATGTAGAAACCCTTTGTTATTTACTGACTTGTGTCAGTGCCTCGATCTGATTGACAATCGAAATATGTAGTTTGGAGTATTGTGATTTATTAATGGCAGGCATATGCGTATACTATTGTGGTTTGTCTGATAATAATATTATAACAGTTTCAATAGAAGATCTATTAATTATTTTTGTTTTTCAAATCGCTCCCGTATTTGGCTAGAAATTACTGTTAAAGCAATGAATGCATTTATAGTACCTATCTATCCCATTAAAAATAACAAAAAAGTTTATCCTATTCTATTATCAGATAAAATTGCTAAAGAAACGTTGTCAAAATTATTCGCAAAGAATTGTGTGTGACCCAAATTTAACGTGTTTATGGTAACAGGGGCTAATCTCTTTTATATCACCGCAAATAATCGCGTATAAATCCCTTATTAGCGAAGCGGCATTTTTTCTTGTCATAAAAATTCGAGTAACGTTTATGGGACTACGAGATGTTATCTAGGATCTCCCCGTGTTTACACAAAATATTGTAGGACACAATGAAATTACATGACATCTGTAGGGCAAATAGCGGGACATCTTTATTCATACCGCGGGTCGCTCCCCTCGCGATTGCATTGTCACCGATGCGAATGTCTGCTCTGTGTCACACAAAGATACTGTAATAAACTGTATTATTGCTAACTTGTACTAATATTTGAATATTGAATTGTTTGTGAATAGATATTTTTGTAATAATAATATTGTTATGCATTGGATACAATATTATTATGTCATAAAAAACCGGCCAAGTGCGTGTTGGGCCACGCGCAGTAGGGTTCCATAGAAAAATATTTTTAATTTTTCTTTTTAACTAAATGGCGTCCTTCAGAAAGGAAATGTTTGTAGTACACGAAACCAGCTAGCACGTATGACGAGATGTATGAATGTTGAAAGCGAAAGAAGTATGTAAGGAGCGAAGCACATGGCGTTCCATCGTCTCTGCCTACCTCCGTGGGATAAAGGCATGATTTTATATATGTATTATGTATGTTTATTTATGTTTCAAGAATTTTGAACGAAATATTCTGAGTAACTGCATCTGACATTTCGGACCCCTATTCCTCTTGAACTAATGAAGTGAACTTATCCGCTATAGTTTTCCTTTAAAGTTCATTACATGTACTACCGACACAATTTTTTTCAGATTTTAGGATCCAGTAGTTTAGCTTTTAGAGGGGGGGGGACGCCCTACTCGAACAAAAATTTGCTCTTTAAAGTTAATTATCTCGAAAACGGATCCCTAAATCAAAAAACTGTCTTAGCAACCCCTAAACTTTTTTAAAAGTCCTATCTAACAATACCCCACACTATGAGGTAGGCGACAAAAAAAAAAACATCCCTACTTTACATGTAGGGGAGCTACCTGAAAAAAAAATATTTTTCCAAATTTTACTCTACGACTTTCTTTGTTTAGTTTACATACATGTTTATGCAAAATTTCAGTTTTCTAGCACCAACGGTTTCGTCGCTATGCCGTGGACAGACGGACAGACGGACATGGCGAAACTATAAGGGTTCCTTGTAGGTACTACGGAACCCTAAAAACGTAGCTTCTTTGTCAAATAGAACTTGCCGATTAGTTATTATTTAACAATACAATTAAAATGTTGCTTACTTACCTTTTATTTAAGTCATCAAATCCCAATATTTGAACCTAATACTTCTCAAAAATAAACCTGCAAAAATAAACCACAAATAATACCAGTGTTTGTAAGAAATACGGAAACGCAAAGATTGTTCTATCGCAGGAAGCAAAGGAAGCGATTTACAATAAATAACTTTAATATTAGAGTTACTCCCCCATATTGATATCGATAGTATGAAGGAACCCCACGCGCCTCAGGCGAAAACAGGAGTAGCAAACTGTTTATCTTTCCATATCGGAAAATCTGCTTTACTTTTTTTCTATTAAGGTTCCATCGAGAGAAAAGATTTAAATAAATAGGGCAAACAATTAAGACATATCAATCTTAATAGACATACATGCGTTGATCAGAACTTTATCGGATTATTCCTAAAATTGTTTTCTATACATGATAATTGTATAGCTATACCTTAATTAACCTATACTGTACTACTGTACTATAAGCTATACTGTGGAAACTTGGTAAGTAGATGTATTCGGTGAACCGCATTAAGATTTTATACAAAAATAGAAAAAAAAACAATAAGTTTTTGGGGTTTTTTCATCCAACCCATACGTGTGGGATCTATGGATAGATCTTTTAAAATGATATTGAGGTTTCTAATATTTCTAAACTGAATAGTTTGCGCGAGGGACGCTTACAAAGTGGAAAACAAGTGCCCCCCCCCCCCCCGTAACTTCTAAAATAAGGGAATGATAAATGTAAAAAAAATATACGATTTACATTACCATGCAAACTTCCACTTAAAATTGGTTTGAACGAGATCTAATAATTAGTTTTTTTTTTAATACGTAATAAATCGTAAACTGCATTTTACCTTTCATTCAATCAACTCCAATATAATAAAGAATAAAGAAAAACATTTATTTAGATGTATAGTGGTACGAAACCCTACGTGCGCGAGTCCGACTCGCACTTGGCCGGTTTTTTCTTAAACAACGATGCTCGCAATAGGAATAATTCCTGTGTCGCGAGGGTGTTCACAAACATACTCTTAATTTCATAATTTCACACCAACAAAGCACACCCAGAGTCTGAACAAATCTTTGCGGATCACACAAAGATTCGTCCTGCGACCAGCGCAGTTGGAAACGGTGAAACGATCGCTTTAACCACTATGCCAACCTTGCACTAAACAGTAAATCAGCATTACTATAAAGGTAGTAAAAAGAGTGATTGTGATTGAGCGATTTCAAATGACTGACGGCAAAAAATCAAGAGAGTAATCACGGAAGTAAAGTTACGGTCATAAAAAGTCACCGCAGCCAACAGTTTGTGAGCCCTGATATGACATAAAAACATTGAAATAGTCGTAACGGGGCAAAAGAGTGCCACTATTAGTTTTCTTTACAACTTTTATTGACAATGCCGTCTAATATCTATTTGCAGTTTTTCATACATGACATGATTTAGAAGCTTTCGCGATTTCAATTCTCAACACGACTCACGGAATATACTCAACGTAAAAAACTAGTCTAAGTCGTAATATTTTTATCTATCTTTTGGCTATTGATATTGAAATATCACGTTTTAAATTTAACGACAAGTGTTGCATTTACTTATCGAAGTTATTTATATCAATCTGCTTAAGTATTTTTTTCTGTGTACGATTTCAATTTAACACAAGAAACTATGATAAAGAATTATATCTTTCAAAATGAAGTAAAGAAGTTTCAGGTTATTAACAACTGCATCGTTGCCGCGTTGGTCTAGCGGTATAATTTGTGTATTACTCACCGCGAATTCTCGGGTTCGATTCCCGTGTCAAAAGTGTTATTTGTGAACTGCCTGTGACGAAATTCTCAATAGCAGCACGGAGTTGGAATTGTGTCCGGTTGATGGCGATAGGCTCACCTCCTATCTCATGGGACCTAAACATATCAGGTGAAATGTGGATGTTATACACCTCTTCCACACCCTTCTAGGCCATATAGGCGTGATGTTATGTTATGTTACTAACAAGCCTGAAAATTACACATTACCAGAAACATAACTAGGTAAAGTTTAGACTCTGTGGGATTTTTATAATTCTTTGATGTAGTTTCATATCCACTTACTATCATAGATGTCTAAAAAAATGTCTCCCAATCTCAGGTAAATCCTTTACGTCATTCGCAGTAAAAAAGATCCATCAATTCACAATTTATTGGTCACAATGTACCTTTACAACAGGAAGTATAAAACAAAACACTTATCTAGAATATTGATTCTCTAACATGCTGGCCATATACCAATAAGACGCCGGCGACGCCAGGTGAATCGATGTCCAACAAAATTGAATTATCGAATAAACTTGAAAAGAATTATGAGTACAATATAAAAACCGCCTTTAACGGAATGTCGGTATTGAACACAATTAAGAGATAAATCATCGAGTGAGCGGCTTTGTCTGTTGAGGACGTTATGACTACTCGGGTTCGATTCCGGGTCGAATCACTCTGCCCTGGCCATTAGAAATGGTCACCAATTTATCATTAAAGCAATTTTTGCAATAATTGTTTGCTTTGTGTGCAGAACGGAAAAGAGTATGCTCTACTTCCTGCATGTTTGTACTGCGTAATGTGTTTGTCCCGCTGAGTGTATTACAAATTTGACACAGATGGCTTTATTAATGTTTATTACTGTAAATTTTAACAAACATTTGAATATTTAAATAAGATATAAAGTATAGACAGTCTTATAGATTGGTTAATTAAAGATTTTGCATATTTGTCAGAACACTCTGTTTATAAATTAATTGAGTAGTGCAAATGCCGAAATTTATCTACCTTTTAAGTATTTATTATGTTGATTAATTAAAAATAAATTTAGAAAAATGAAGACTGGAACTTTAAGTGTCACATGTATAATATAATTTATTTTATATAATATAAATATTGAAAAAATATCTAAGTAAGGTTCGTCTAGCTAAGGTATATATAAGCTGAGGTATACTATGATACTGGCACAAAAAGATTTAAGAAATGTCGAGTCTAGCAGCATACGAATCCATGGCTGCATTGGCAAAAGCACCTGGGACGTTTACCCAGGCGGTGCAGGTTGCGAATCCTGCCGGGCTCTTAATTTTCAACATAAATATTTTTTTAGATGCAGTTTTATTTTATTTTATTTAAAAACTTTTTGCACAAATCGTGACAAAGGCGGACTTAATGCCGAAGGCATTTTCTACCAGTCGACCCTTAGGGTGGTGCAGAGATAATTGGTAGGTGCATAATATCAGAGTATGAGTAAATTACTTAATTATATAATGAATTATAATAATAAACATACTATATATATATATATACATACACATAAATACATATAATAATACATAAATACAATAACATAAGTACATACAAAACATAATAACTTAACAAATTACTGAGAAGATTCCGCCATATAGCTCAAATATAACTGCTTTACTTTGTATTTAAAAACATTACGACTGGATGCCATCCTGATTTCCGGAGGTAGCGCATTCCACAAGAGAATAGATCTTACTGTGAAAGAAGAATGTACAAGACTAGAACTGTGAGAGGGACAGAAAAGAAGAAGATTATTAGACGATCTTAAGTCTCGATCATGAGTAGAACAGAGAAATTTGAAATTAGATGTTAGGTATGCAGGAGCAGAGGAAGAATGCAAAAGAGAGAAAAGTAATATCAACGCACGCAGACTACGGCGCTGACGTATAGGCAGCCAGTTTAACTGACTGCGATGTGCCGATACGTGATCATATTTACGGAGGTTAAAGACGAATCGAATGCAATTGTTGAGAAGTCGATCAAGTTTATTGAGTAGATCTGCATTCAGGTCGAAAATGCATACGTCACCATAGTCGATTATGGGGAAGATTAAAGTGTACACAAGCATCGTCTTGGTCGCAACTGGAAGGAAGTTTCTTAAACGGTACAGAGATCGGAGAGTGCCTGTTACACGTTGACTAACATTCAACACGTGTGTTCGGCCATCAAGAATGGAGTCCAGATACAACCCCAAGTTCTTAACACTAGGGCTAAACGGAATGGTTGTGCCGCTGAAGGTAATAGGAAGTAGGGATGACTTATCGATTCTACTCATCATTCTTGAACTCCCAATGATGATGGCTTGTGTCTTAGAGGGATTAATCGATAAGCCAAACCTTTTAGACCAGTCCTTAATAGCGTCTAAATCCCTATTTACATTCCCGATCGCTGAATTTATATCTTCTACCCTTGCTTGCGCGTACAACTGTAGGTCATCCGCATACAAATGATACGCACATTGAAGTTCTTTGGTGATGAGATTGATAAATAAGGAGAAAAGAAGAGGAGAAAGTATACCGCCTTGAGGGACACCAGAGCAGAGATCACACCAACCGGACATAGTCTCATCAATGCGAACGGACTGCTGTCGTCCCTGAAGATATGAAGAGAACCATTTCAGCGCATCTGAGGAGATCAAAAGATGGGAGAGGATACACAGGAGAATGTCATGACTGACACTGTTGAAGGCGTTCGAAAAGTCTACCAAGGCCAATACAGTAACCTTGGTGTCCTCAACGCCCGCCCTCACATCGCCAGTCACTTTAAGTAAAGCCGAGGTGGTGCTATGTCCAGGTCTGAACCCAGATTGGAATGGAGATAGGATATTATTCATGTGAACAAACCTGGACAGTTGTTTATGAGCACATGCCTCAAGTACTTTTGACAGGAAGGGAAGGATTGATATAGGTCGGTAATGTTCAGGAAGGGAGGGATTATTGACTTTGGGTAGAGGACGAACATATGCTTTACACCACACGGAAGGGAACACACCAGAGAAGAGGGAATAGTTAATGATATGGGATATTGCAGGTAGGATTTGGTCGAGGATGGTGATAATCATATAACGGCTGATGTTATCTACACCAACCGCTTTTGACTTGATGGACAGGATAATTTTTTTGATGTCCTCAGACGCGACTGAAGAGAAATTGAAGGAGCTATAAGAATGTCTGGGCAACGCAGTTAAAGAGCCAATAGTCTGTGATTTCATTGTAATATCTAACGTATTGGAGGTGGCGAAATGGCAATTTAACGTATCCAGACTCAAGGATTTAGGTAGTTCAGCACAGTGTTGTTTGCCGATGCCTAGAGTAGCGAGAAACTTCCAGACATCGGCGGGGGAAGACGATGAAATATTATCTAGGATATGTCGGCGTTTAGCGTTGCGTATCATTTGATTGCACCTATTTCTGGCAGTTTTGAAGAAGGCCCAATTATAATCTGAACGATCCCTCTTGAATTTTCGGAAGGCCCGATCACGTCGCCTCATTGCCATCCGAATACCAGCTGTAAACCAAGGTGCAGGTGGACGTTTTATTTTTATTTTCCGGACAGGAGCATGGGCGTCATATAGTCTGGTCACGGTTTCATTGAAAACCTGAACCTTAATATCTACAGAGCAGGTCGCCTCCATAGATGACCAATCCACTGCCAAGGCATCGACACGCAGTTTTTCTACGTCCATACGACCAAAACAACGTCTATGTAACACTTTGGGTTTCAATTTAGGAGGTTTTAGGATGTAGGATAAATAGATGAGGTCATGATGGGAAAAACCAGGAGCGGAGTGTTGACCATGTTGGAAAACCAGGGAAGGAGTGGAAGTAAGGATTACGTCTAACCAGGTGTCATCACCATCACCAGTATTGTGGTGGGTGGCTTGGAGAGGTAATACGTGGAAACTGGTAGACTCAATTATTTGAAGGAATTTAAGGGTACGAGGAGAACGATGAGCAAGGAGATCGGTGTTAAAATCACCCATGATCACATGATATGCATAATCAGACCCCAAAGATTCTAAAACCGACTCTAAGTCAGTGAAATAGTCGATGGTGGGAGGACAATAAACAACGCCGATAACGAGTTTAATACCCCTGACACACACTTCAAGAAACAAATATTCCGCGGACCCGGTATAATCTTGAGGTGATGAGGCAATTATTTTATAGGGGAACTCACTACGTAAAAAAATGGCAACACCACCCGCCCTTTTACCGGTCCTATCATTACGGATCAGAACAAAACCTTGAAGAGGATACATAGTGGAAGGTAAGTTAGGTTTGAGCCAACTCTCGGAAACCAGGACGACATGAACATTAGAATTAGTAAAAGCATCAAGAAGGTCACCATAATGGCTTGGAATACTTTGAGCGTTAATGTGACAGATATTCAGTAACCCTCTACCTTGTTGATTAAATGTATGTCCCAAAGTGTCACCTAAGGTGCTGGTCACAGAACAAAAGCTATTATCGGCAGATGAAAAAGAATTATCAGCAGTATGAAATGACGCATCTTCATCGGATGATACCATATTTAAATAAATATATAGTATTCTAATAAATAATATAAATAGTAAAATTATATATATTTATATATACAAAAAAAAAAAATGCAAAAATTAACTGATCACCTTACAGGTTAGGTTTAGTAACCATCTCTGCCCCACCCGCCAGCTGACAAACACTAAAAAAATAAACAACAATCACAACACGTTACATTTAGTATAAAAGAAGGTAGGAAGTTTCCAATCACAGCTCCCAAATTGCCACACAATATTTAATACATTAAATATTATTATGATGATCTTACAAGTCTTGCATTCTACAATGATCGTGTGATCACAGTCTTAGTTTAAGGACGTTTGACTAGCGGCTGGAACGGAACGTTAATAGTGTCAATGTGTCAAAGTCAAATCAAATCTGTCACTTTATAAAAACAAAGAAAAAACAAACTGCCTTCACAAAAAAAAAAAAGATAGTGATATTAAATAAAATAAATAGAAGGCAATTAACTGTGATTTAAATTGAATTAAAGTGGGTAAACTAATTACGAAAAAGTGAATAAATGTGGGCATACCTGTGTGGCACATAGAACTGCGATTGAAAATAAAACTGGACACAAACAAGTTATTATGACAATATTTGAATAATGCCTAAGACTTTGTAGTTGTTCCTCCAGTCTTTGAGGTAGCTCCTTGCGACGGGTACTTCACCAAGAGCGGCTTCAACTCATCCATAGAAGTTATCCTGTGTCGAGTCCCGTCGGTGGCCTTTATGATAATAACCCCGTCTTGAGTCCATGTCCCACGGAGGCCGAAATGAAGTCTGGCCTTTGCAAAAACGCCTTGGCGCCGTGGAGTAAGGAACTCTTTTACGGACACCGATGATCCCTTGAGCCCCTTCTTCGCCCTCCAGACTGCTGCCTTGACATCATAACTTGCAAACCTTACAAGTATGGGACGATTGTGGCCTTGCTTCATGCTGCCAAGTCTATGACAGACCTTCAAAGAGCTGGCTGTGATGTCCTTAACGCCCAGCTTATCTTGGAGAATGTTCGAGATGACTGCAGACAGGTTCTCACCTTCAGCTTCACGGACACCAGAGAAGACAATGGCCTTCCTCCGCTGCCTAGTCTCCAAAACGTCGGCGGACTTAGCACACTCATCGATGGCATTTTGCAGCATCTTCAACATGGCATACATAAGCTCCCTGAATGTCCGGAATTCTTCAGCAACTTTGGCAACTGTGTCCTTTGCCGTCCCTCCTGTATGTAGTTGAGCATGGAGCTCGTTTAACTTCTCATCGAACCTTTCCCTGAGGCAATTCTGTGCTTTTTGGATGTCTTCTAGATGTGCCATTGTGTGGATTGTGATGTGCGTGTATTGAGATGGTATTGAAAGTCAGATGGCAGGTGGCGAATATATCTCAGATGTTACATTAAGTGTAACCAACGTAAGTAGATGCTAATCAGAATGTTTTACAATATAATTAATTATAAACAGTGTTAAAAAGACTATTAAAGTAATTTTAAATAAATTTTCGAAACAAGATATCTGTTGCCGTTATTTACGCCTACCCACGAAAAAAGCCTATATTATGATGCAGTTGTTAGTGTTCTAAATATATTTTTTTCAACATATTCATTTACATATTGCTTATTAAATATTTACAATACTAAACTAACTATAATTTAATATTTTAAACTAATGAAATAAATACCTAACTATATACACCTAACAATAATATAAATTATTAAATAAAACAAAACTCGTATAAAAAATAAAAAATAAAATCAGGTGTCAAAAAATACGTCCACATCGATGTCGACCGCAGGTAACGTGCCCAGAAGGCTGGCAGCATTGCCACGTTGTATGGCATCCAAATAGATCCTTTGTCCAAAATAGAAGCCAGCCTTATGGTCACGTGAAGAGTCGACTAATCTTTTGGTTATCTCTTTGAAAAGAGAACGAGCGCGAGGACCCCACGGTCCCAGCGTCTCGACCCCAAACGGCTCAAATACATAATTCCCAATTAGATTATTGTATTTGCGCCGCTTAAGAGTCTCCGCTGAAGCAGCAGCAGCGCCAGCACAAGCTGATGTGCTTGGAAGGTGTGATGGCGCGAGGGTGTCGACGCATGTTGCGTCCCACACCAAAGGCCTACTCATCTTCCATGGCAGTAACGACATACCATCTGGTCTCTTGCCATCGTCGCGCGCCAAACCATTGGGTTCAAGTACGGCTGGCACTCCGGCGGTAACAAGAGCACGACGGATTATGTCATTGATGTGGGCGTGTCGCGATAAACGGCCGGCACTTTTACTGCATGAGAGACCGTGGTGTCCTAGGCTTTCAACGGCTTCACCGCAGTGACAGCGATGCGGAGAAACACAGGAAACACCTAAACGCAGACAGGTGGCAAAGCGAAATGTAGCATCGTCCAGCATAGTACCAATGTTGGACGATGGTAATGCGTGAAGCCTGTGTGTGAAGCTGTGGGGGAATGGGAGTCGGGACTATGGCTTCACGCATTACCATCGTACAACATTGTTATCAATAAGTAATCCGTTATCAGTCCTTAATAAATATTATATGAAATATTTAAAGAAAAATACAAATTTGCTTTAATACGTTCATAAAACCGTGCTCACAAATGTCATAACATTATACAAAATGTTACCTTTACAAATGCTCCGAGATCCTTGCTAATATTTATTCACATTTGAATTCAAATGCGAATGTGAACTATGTTAAATTTAACATAACGGAGTATACTAATGTTGTAAATGTCAGTCGTTTAAGATAGCATTTGAAGTGACAACGCAACGGTATGGTGTTTCTATAATCATCGATTAAAACCAAGCGATTTAAATAATAATACAGACATTTTAGCAAACTCGTTATTAGCAGCCATCTACTTCGATTTTACGGTAGTTTTATTG
Organism: Hypena proboscidalis; assembly: GCA_905147285.1. NCBI lineage: Eukaryota > Metazoa > Arthropoda > Insecta > Lepidoptera > Erebidae > Hypena > Hypena proboscidalis. Next base: position 9,195,856 of record LR990130.1, read on the forward strand.
GTAAACAAAGATTGTATAACCTGATGATTGAGTTTGAATTCGTCGAGCTTTTGATGGCAACTGTTATTTAATTAATGTGTTCAAGATATAGGTATTGGTAATCGAATAATGGGATTAAGATAAATGTTTCGACTGAGGCTAAATTCAAAATGTAAAACGAGTAAAACAAATCGATTGACTCCATATTTTTTGTATCTGCTCTACTCAACCGGCTACAATGTTAGATACTTTTGATTTTAACGAAGCTCCATATCAATTTTTTTAATACTAAGTAAGGTTATATCACTGTCATAAAAATATGGAACGGAGTTACCAAACTCAAAGAATGGTTGAAATGATTTTACCCATAAAGTTCATATTCATCGTAAAAAAAATTAAAAAAAAAAAATTATATATTATCAGTATAGTTCATATTGTTATTAATAATGAAAAACCGCAGGTAAATTAAAGTCACAAAAATCCACATCCAAAAACACCGATAATACGAGCAAATAAACATAAAGTAGAGCAACTTCCCTTGCGTGCACGCACTGGTCATCGGTCCACCCACGCACAAAAGACGCGTGGGTGCAAAGATTATTCTCATTCAATTGAACGGCATTGTGCCGCATGCCACTCCATGCCACCTCTTAATTACTCCGCAGCTGCTGACCCCCGTCCATCTGGATCATCACCACCTACACCGCTGGCCTACAGGGTGATCTAACTATGCACAGTTATTTTAATGACAAATGTGACTAATTATCATGTAGGAGCCTTTAAGTATTGTCTAAGAGATAGCTTTGGGAGTCTGTTCCCCCAAAATCTTGAAAAGCCCAGTGCGATTCTTTAATAATTGTTACGTAAGTTATTATAGCAGTGTTGCATTCTAAGATTACTTCAAAAATATACACAAGAATAAGGTAAGAATGTATGTATATTTTTTTTTAAACTTACTAATTGCAAGTTTTCTTCCACCAAAACTTACTTCGCTTGTGATAGAAGGAAATTTCACGTCCGTGGTAAAATAGCCAGGATTCGAACCCACGACCTCTCGAACGCAAGAGCCTTTCCCATTGCGCCACGATAACTTCAATGTTAATTAAAAAGCATATATTTAAAAAGTCTCTTTTACAAGGTAGACACAATGGTCTCTAATTCTCTATCGGCCTTTTCCGTCTAGTGGCAAGTTTAATTTCAATTTGAATCTATTATCAATACATAAAAAGAGACACCATATCTGAACAGGGCAGGGTTAACGAAGATGTAGTCTCGCAGAAAACTACACTCTTATTTGGGGTTGTACTTACTGCACAACCAGATTATCTGGTAAAAAAGCTGGCTGCAAATCAGTATCTGGATTTAAGAATGAGTACAAAAAATACTTACTAGAACAACAACAAATGTATTGAATGGCTCACCCAATTTTCCACACGCACATGCAAGAAGTTATACCGTAAATTATGAAGGTTGTGACTATACGGCAAGTAGCTTGCTTTTCTACTTTACAAAATACCTAAATTTAAGAAAAATCAAATAACTATTTTACACGAAACACACACATTTATAGCGACTAACACATGAACTGTACACATTTATAACTTATTTACACTCACAATCACTTTGTACAATGAACTTAGTATTATTTTGTATTGATTTTGTAGATGATATTTTTCAAATGTTTGGTGTGGTTTAACCACGAGAACCCCGAGTTTTCAACTTCTTTATTGGACATTGATTTTTAGCGACAACTGTCAAACCACACAAACGTTGCACGAACTGTGCTTGAACGCACCTGGGACGTTCCATTTTGAACAATTTAAGTGTTATTTTGGTTTTAATCCGAGTATTTCTAAATGTTAATAGTATTATAACATTGAGTTTTAGTTACTTTTTATTTTTATTTATTGCACAGTAATGTGTTTTATTTTTATAATATTTTTTGTTTTGTTTTAAATTCCTAATTATTGTGTCAGTGGCGATTCTTAAAAAAATTGTATTTATAACATTAAAGTCACACTGTCTTACTCACGATCAGGGCGCACCAGGATATCAGCGCTGTGGTGGTAACGTGCTGAAGTATTATGCTGAGGTGCGTTTCTGGCACATCGGTATATTCATGCACTTATTTTAAATAGAAATAGTTTTAAAATTGTTAATATAATTTTAAGATCTGCCGGACTAAAGCAAACAAATCGGATATCTTTAATATAACTTTAAAACTTTATAGTCTACTATCCATAACTATAAGTATGTTGGTACACGACAGGACTATAAAATTACAATAACTGCACCTGTAATTTCACTAATTAGCATAGTAATCAAACCGAAATACAGTATTAATCCCGTTATTATCCTATTATTATGCAAAGCGGTGATATGAATATAATTACAATGAAAATGCGACTAGAAAATAAAATTTTACATTCGAAATAGTTTCAACGTGTATAATGACATTATAAAACGAAATATTATTAGCAATTAAAATAACACGAGAACCCCGAGTTTTCAACTTCTTTATTGGACATTGATTTTTAGCGACAACTGTCAAACCACACAAACGTTGCACGAACTGTGCTTGAACGCACCTGGGACGTTCCATTTTGAACAATTTAAGTGTTATTTTGGTTTTAATCCGAGTATTTCTAAATGTTAATAGTATTATAACATTGAGTTTTAGTTACTTTTTATTTTTATTTATTGCACAGTAATGTGTTTTATTTTTATAATATTTTTTGTTTTGTTTTAAATTCCTAATTATTGTGTCAGTGGCGATTCTTAAAAAAATTGTATTTATAACATTAAAGTCACACTGTCTTACTCACGATCAGGGCGCACCAGGATATCAGCGCTGTGGTGGTAACGTGCTGAAGTATTATGCTGAGGTGCGTTTCTGGCACATCGGTATATTCATGCACTTATTTTAAATAGAAATAGTTTTAAAATTGTTCATATAATTTTAAGATCTGCCGGACTAAAGCAAACAAATCTTATATATATTACGATATCTTTAATATAACTTTAAAACTTTATAGTCTACTATCCATAACTATAAGTATGTTGGTACACGACAGGACTATAAAATTACAATAACTGCACCTGTAATTTCACTAATTAGCATAGTAATCAAACCGAAATACAGTATTAATCCCGTTATTATCCTATTATTATGCAAAGCGGTGATATGAATATAATTACAATGAAAATGCGACTAGAAAATAAAATTTTACATTCGAAATAGTTTCAACGTGTATAATGACATTATAAAACGAAATATTATTAGCAATTAAATTAGGAGTTATCTTTCAGATTATTTCTGCATAATATTCCTAAAAAGCATTAATTATAAATTTAATAAGAAATTCCGATTTCTACTAATAAACCGATTTTCGTAAACTTTAAGTTTAATAAAAAATAGTCCCCCACTCGGGTATAATTTTTTTTTTTAATTTTCTTTCCTCCTCCCTTTTAGTGAACGAATTTTCTAAAACATAGACATTGCAGTCAAACTATATTATAACACCCCACTTTTTTGCGTCGGGAGTTAAAAAAACCATTTCACACCAACATGAACACAAAATGAAAAAAAAATGTAAATTATGTTAGATAATTCTAAATTGTTTGTTGCTAGTACGACCATTGTTAATATTAAATTAATTAAATTAAAATATCTGTATACAATAAACTCTTAAAAATTACATCATTAATATATTTTATCTAAATATATATTGTGTTTGATCAAAAAGCATCATCATGTATAATCGCAATGAACACGCCGTATTTAGTTGATCTGTGTAATACAAGGTGAGAGTGTCCAGTGACAATAGAACGCCAGTTTTGAGTGGCCAGGCGTCCGCCAAATCTCATTTGTGGATTTATCATTAACCGTATTTCATCCACCCTTCTCTCCATAGCCTATTAAGGGTTATAAATTTTATATCCGTCTGCCATGTCCGAAGCTTTCCGATGTTTATTTATCGTAATTTTATTTATACACAATGATACGCCAACGAATATTTCAACACAAATTATACGTTTCATAAACGTAAATACCTAAACGAACGAAGCAATCTCGTAGAGAAGTCGTAAAAGTGGAAAAATATTGGCCGTATCAGTAGTGCATTCGTCAGAACAATGAGGCGTGCCCTAATCGCGCGCCTTATCGCCACTAGCTTTTGTCTTAATTCGATGACGAGTAATTTATGGCGGTGTGCAGGCTCAGCACACTTGCCATAAATAATAGCATTTTAGTGTGAGCCCGTAGAGTGCTGTTCTGTCAAAATTCACATAAATAATGACGACCCGACGAGACAGATCTTATCTCGGTATAGCGACAAGTCTACGACTCGGTTATAAACAAAAGACGAACTCTAATGACTGAATGAGCCATCGTAAACCCTTAATATTTACGCACGAATCTTTCAGTTCACCTTTTGAGAGGTTTTATAACTCGACGGGGAGACCTACCCGCTCGGGGCAGGCGCCTACGCCAGTCGCCGAGCTATATCTGATTTATTCATACCACCCGAGCACATGATCGGTTTTTCAGATATCCACTTTTTGTTATGCCCTAACTTTTTGTTAGCTGATCTGATTTTCTCACGTTGAGATTTTCATTTGAAATTGATCGACAGCGTCGACAACTTGTCAGACATGTCAATCGATTTGACATTTTGACCTCATTCTAACGTGTCTTATTTTAGTGAATGATTCAAGTTGATCCATTATCTTTCATGAAACGACCAGCGTTATTGGTAACAGTAAAATTTTCCACTGTTTGCAATGACATAAAAGTGCAGATATCGGGTTGCAATTAAAACTATTGGCCGACGCTCGTTAACTACAGAGCAGCGCGTGGGAGGACAAACACAGCAGATGTGCGCGACCCTCGCTAACCTCGCGTCACCCCAATACTTGCAATTAGCGACTATTGCTATCACTCAGTTTCCGTGTATCGATACTGAAATCTGAAGAAAACTGACATCGACCATCTGGGAGGTCTATTTCAGGAATAAAAGGCAAATGACGCAGCGGATAGGCAAGCGATAACGATTCAATATTTATTGTCACCCGCCGTCCGTCATTAAGATAGTGTCAAAACTCACTGGCACGCACGCAGGCATTACGGATGGACGGAGCACTCATAATTATTACTAATGCCTTAAATATGTCAAAACAGGAATCCAGGTAAAAAGGCGTAATTTACGCGCGTCCGATAGAGATTTGGCAGTTGGCGCCGGGGTGCGCACGAGCAGTCGATCGTCGCGAGGAGGCGCCCGCTTTTTGTTAACCATTGTCTTTTAATATAAATTTTAAATAGGAAATGTCCCTTTTTATGGAGATCTAGTTTACGGCGCTGACAATGAAGGCATAAATCTAACGAGTGCGTCACCATGCCTCGCGATGATCGATCGATAAACATTATTTATGTACTTCCGTTGGGCAACACTCGGCTGGAGCCGTCATGAACAAATTCGTAGAAATACGTCTCAAATATATCAGCAATACGAATACCTACACTATAGTAACGAGTTCCTTGTGATTTAGCTTCATACATAATTAATGACTATCCTTATTGAGTTGCCTTATATTTTTCCGTGACAAATATATATATTGAAAGAATGTTTAAGAGAGATAGAAAAGAAAATACTCTTCATACTGTTCGTATGAATAATATTGAGCCGTACGTACTTACTTACTAAAACACAATACTGCAAGGCTCTTCAGCTTTAACTCATAAACGATTATGTATGTAGATGACATTAAAACTGTGCTCAAGACGATTCAAGCTTTATTGTAGGTGCAATAGAACCTAAAGTAGCTGCAACCCTAAGAAATAAAGGTGCAAAGCGGCGAGTCGGTACAAAGAATGTACGCATTCGTATATGATCAGTATAATTAAGCCAAATGTTAATAAAGAGAACAATGCCGTCATCCATACGCGCCGAACCTGGAGCCTGGCTCCAATCAACGTGCCTCCTCCTTGGAGGCTGATTAACGACAATAACTCAGGGACAACACCAACTTGACCACCTTTATTTTTATTTAGGCCCTTTCCAGTCGATCTCTAATGAATACGGTTTATCTTCAAGTTTATATAAAAAATAAATCGCTTTTAACTGAAGAATCACGCCTTAAAAAAGAAACGCTTATTAAAATTTATTTCTTTCTCTCCTCGCGGCACTGTCGTGTACTTCGGCTCGAATAAAATTAAAAAGTCAAGAATTCTTATTTATTTTAATACAATAAACCGCAATCGCTGAATAAAGATAAATAAAAAGCAATAAAAAATAAAATCGCATTAGCAATAAACAAAATACTTCAGCGGATGTGGGCAGAGCGAAGAGCACGCACGACGCCATCCATAGAGTCGATACTGCGAGATTGCAAATTATTCTTCTATCTAGACAGGAAAATTTAAATTTTCTCATATTTGCAAATAACATGCAATTACATTTCTATTGTGTTTCACTACGGAAAATGTGTTTTATGGAAATGTTTACTGTAGTTTGTGAAGAGTGCAAGTGAGATGTGCGTGACATAACAAATAAGCAATTTTAAATATTTTAACTCCCAACATGTTTCATGCCTTGAGAGAAGATGACTTAAAGTGGACACATCAAATAAATAGTAAGCTCAAGGAGGCTCCACGGCGATCTGTTGGTCGATTGTCACGAGTGTGCTACCCTCGTCGGCGTTTTCTTAATTGTGCCGAAATATTTATTTGATTGCAGACTTAGCAGCACAAGCGTGCAACCGAAATGGTCATCGGCATCCCACCACAATAGCCCGCCATCTCACCACTACACTATGTTCACTAAAATCTATTTTTGCCATCCACTAATAGTCATACCACGATTAGAAACCGAGACGCCTATCCCAGTGTTAAGATGTAACTACAGTGTCGAAAGCCGGTAATTATTTATAGCCCTGCTTTAAATGTATGGATTTAAAACCAATGAACAATTGAATAATGTGATAGCTTGTATAGTGAAATTTAAATAATTTCTTCGCTACGTAATAGATGTGTAATGTAATTTGCTTAAGCGTTGGGTAAGTAATACAAGTTTTCGTAATTCTATTTACAAAGCACAAAAAGATGATCGGTCAACAATAGCTGTTTCTGAATTTGGGTTTGTTGTGAATTGCGGACACAATCAATTTGGGGCAATCAGTTGAACGATCACGTTTAATGCTCAAGACATTCCTTCAAGTCGGAGGCAGGCGACGCGCGAGTCCTGTCCGTCAGCAAATTGCAGTATCGCTGATCTAAATGGGCTAGAGTCGATACTGGGTACGTTTGTAGCACTGTAACCACGCATCGGACGTAAAGTACTGATCATTCGTGAACAAGAGATGAAATAAAGTATGAAACTGGTCGCGCGCTCCAACGCTGCGGACACAACCGTATGGTCCCAGAGCCAACAATCGAGATCTGAAGCGGCGATAACGATGTCAACTAGTGCAGCCTGTCCTCGCCGTTCCCATGATTTGCGATGCCGTTCTAATCGTAATAATTACGGCCTATCCATCAAGCGGACGTATGATAAACATGCGTCTCGGGAATCTGACCGAGAAATGGTAATAGTTATCAATCTCCGCGGCCGTTCAGTTTGAGAAATAGCAGAGATCATTTTTTGCGCGACTGACGTGTTTATGAACGCTCCGTTATAAATTCTCTTTGATCTCATCTACCGTGTCACATTCGCGTCTTGACGTAGTTTTCCTCGTACATTGGAACCGCAGACGTCGCTCGTATACATATTTTTATTGCTCTAATTTCTCTGCGTAGCGTAAATCGGACATAACATTCGTCAACGGTCCTAACAAAGCTGACTAATTATCGTGGCGCGGCATGTCGTAAAACAGTGCATATTGACGGAATATAGAGAGGCCGGCACACAGTGCTTAATGACATTAATCACATTGATTTATTGTGGTTCCGAGTTATTACAGGCCGGCCGCGGCGCCTGGTGTGCGTGCATGCGTGTGTACCGACACGGGCACGCGAGCTTGTGTGCGCGTGCTTCTTGTGTAAATGTAATACGCAATGCATACAGGGTGATGCATTACACCTGTGCTTCACCTAATTCCCTATACTACAGCTTTTCCACTTAATCTTCGTCAGTGATATACGTTTAGTGCACGTCAAACGAGTAATTTCTGCAACAGTTACTAGTCATAAAAATACGATTCTGGGACACCAGTGGGCTGAAAACCTCATTTCTTATTTGATACTCGTGTATTCTGGAAATTGTCGATTTAATCAGCTTTTCGGTGAAGAATATTTAAAGCAGTGCGATGGATAGAACACCCTAGGTAGTGTAGGCACTAGTTCACGGATGGGGTGCGCGTGTGTGCGTGTATGGCATTAGGCAACAATTTACGCTGTTTGCGGCGTGTTAATATTGATTGGCTCGCTTTATTTCGACTCGCGCGAATCTATCCACGGAACAGTGCTGAGCTATTTCTAAGTAGATCATATACTTATGTTCTAAATATACCTCATAATCGCTAATTTTCATTTGCGACTCCCTGACCTCTTTATTCGACAGGGTTATAAAATTTGTGAGTTTCGCTGCTCATTATTTCAGTGGTTGTAAGTAGGTTAATATATTAGATTACAAGTATTTCTATCGATCAGTGTAAACGCTAGCACAAATATGTGGGTGTTTTGTAATCTGTCACTACAGGCGAATGCATTTGTATGATGTTAAACTCATTTATCGTATTAACTTTATAGCTCCAGTTAATTTATATGTTCTCGGTGCAGTTTTATTTACCTATATAATTATAGATGCAAATTATTTGTTTGTAGCAAACGAATTATTAACGGAAGACAGAGATTCTTGAGCGAGTAGCCTTTCGTGACACAAGTACATAGAATTATTGTCAAAAAAAACAAACAAATATTGTATGAATTATTTGAAAAGATGGTGCACATGAGTTTCTCAACAGCTCTTCTCATGATGCAATACCCATCGGAGCTGGTACTTGGATTGATTTTAATTCATATCTCTAAGTTGAATTAAAGTCAATCTAAGCTCCGGTGTCAAATTATTTTATTACAATAAGTATTATAATTTTGCTAAGTTTTATTTTAATTTTATATTTTTTGTATTTTGATGTTTGTTTTGACGTGTTCAAGTGCCCCTTGGGGCCCATGGAAATAAATTATTTGATTTGATTTGATTTGACCTATTTAAAATATCGTGGAGAAGTGAAAAGTTAGAGTAACTACCAAATAAGATTGTTTAAACATTTGTCGTAGCTATTACACCTGCACTAATATTCATCGAAGAATTAAGCTATAAGACTTTCCTTATCCTTACGTCCCGTGATGTGAGAAAGATGAACAAAGCTACACAACCTAAATAATTCATAAATAAAGCCGTATTGCAGAGTCTTATCTGTCATACGAGCGTATCATGATATGAAAACAAAATATCATACCGCTCATAACAGCCATAATAAGTTTATTATATAATCGCGGCGCTAATGTCCATCGAAGTATTTAGTACAACACACTACGTGCCGTGGACTCGCACGTCTCGAGCCCGCACATCGCATATCAATCACCACATTATAATTTCATAATGCACGTTTGTCAACATAAATAATACGCAAAATTTATGTTACGAGGTTCTCACCGTTCTACGGAGGCCCATCGAATACTTAATGAGATATCATTAAGTACAGAAACACAGTACCAGTCATATTCATTTGAGGACGTGGGTATAAATTCAATTAAGTGAGGTGTGTATTATACAGGGTGGTGATGAAGGAAATGTGGATTAGGAGGCCATGTTTTCACTTTTAAATTGGTAATTTGTTTGACATAATAATTTAGAAATGTCTACAAACTATTGTGACTTAAATAGATTCTAAGTAAAAAGGTCTTAAATATAGAAACATTATGCTATGCTTGATAGTATATACCTAGTAGATAAGATAGAGAGCTCATTGCAAAATAATTTTGAGCCATCTATGTCATCCTTATTAGTAAGGAAATGCTGCCTAATTGCCTAAGCTCTATTAATGTAGTAAAGCTTTCGAACATGACCTTAGTATTTAGATATTTTTGGCTTCTCGAATCACAAAATGTGGTCCTAAGTGTTCTTGTAAGAACAGAAATAACCCTCAACTGTTTGCCTATTCTTTTGTGAGGCAGAAATGTAGGCCACCCTGTATAGATAAATACGTAGAAGCACGATGTAAACTGTGTTATGAACACGAATATAAATTCATTTGCTTTGCATAAATGCTATTTAAACTGTGTGATGGTTGTTTGTTGAGGACATGCCATGAAAGTCATATGGACGTGGTTTGTGTGAAATTGTGTAAAGAGGCGAGTGGAAAATAATTATGTCAATGTTATATTACTTACTTGTTTTTGTTCTTGGACTGTCTTTAGTTTATACTAAAAAACAGTTGAAAAATTAAGGGACCGGCAGGATTTGAACCTGCGACCTTCTGGACACTGGGCAGTCGCTTTAGCCAACTTTTAACTTTAGGTGCGCTTTGTCTAAAAAAAACCTTAATATCTAAAAGTCAAAAATAATATTTTCATTACCTCAAGTAATATTTTTCTCAACAATCTTAATTGTTGAGATATATTTCTTTTTTGTGTAATTTGTGTTGTGTCTAGTTTAATGTTGGGTTTCGTGTTTCTTATGATTGTTATGTTTTATTTTGTATAGTTTTGGTTTATGTTTCTTTGTGTGTCCTATACTATCGCATTGGTTGCCTGTAATTATAGTAGTGTGTGATATATAAATAATTTAAATATATATATATATATATTTATATATATATACTATTGTGAACATATTCGAAAGATGAAGAACCACTAGGGCATGCAATATCGGAAGGATCTCAATTCCGGAACTGAGAACCGATATTTCCGGCTAAATCCGGAATTCCGGAACTGGTGCCGGAATTGTAATTTTTTTTTTTTTTAAATTACTTACTCTCTTTTGGTTTATATTTGTTTCAGGGTCCTTTCTCTGTCTAGGAAAATAAAAAAACAATGTTTTAATTCAAATAAAATGTAATAAATCAGCCTTGTAATAATCATTTGAGCTACAAATTATTTGGCCATTATTTTCTCTTATAATTAAACTTTCTCACAGTAGTAAAATCAACAAGGTTTATATAAAACAAAATGTAACTCAACAATAACAAAACATATAAAAAATATACTCTGAATAGTCCTTCCTGTCTACAATTATTGTTAATCAGTCTTAATCATTTTACAAGTTACAAATAAATGAAGTCAATGTCGCTATTTTCACCTCTTGATATATCAGTTGACGCTTAATTGCATTCGGTCGTATCGTATAAATAATGTACCAAGGCAAGAAAATGTTTTTTAAAACATTATTATTAAAGTTTAAATTTGAATGTTTTCAATTAAGTTAGTTTGCGATCTTCGGGATGAGAAGTCATCAAACAGTTAAATTTGATAATGATATTATTATTCTATAATCGTTTAATTTGTTTATTGAATAAGATGGTTGTTTTTAAATATTCGTTAAATTTATTGGTCGATAGCTTTATTAATCATCTCTAGTATGGAGATAGTTCAAAACCTGAGAAAGGACATAGGCTACTTTTTATCGACATACCACGCGCACGGGTCGCGTGCAGAAGCTAGTAAACAATAAAACGTTCGCGAACTTGTTCGTTCGCGAACGAACTAGTTCGAAAGAGCGCTCCTACGGATAAACGACGTGAACTACCTTCTATGTTTTGTTTTATCTACTGCCACTCACTCATTATTATACTGTACAAGCATCCAATGAGCGTCTCATCTGTCATGTAGAAAGGAACATACCTACCTCGGGCTAAAAATAGATCATACATTTGATTGGGGTCCGCACATAGACCATGTTTGTAACAGACTCAGAGCCATTTTGTCTAAATTATGCATACTTAAAAATAAACTACCCTATAGTACCCTAAGACTTCTGTACATGTCTTTGGCAGATTCTGTAATGAGCTACGGTCTTTCTAGTTACGGTAGAACGTACAAAACATACCTAAACCATATTTATAATTTACAATTAAGATTACTGAAAACAATTGTGCCACTCAAAATAAAATACCAAAATAAAGATAATTACCATAACTTATTTCATTACTGTAAAGTCATGAGCATATTCGATAAGGCTGACTTAGCAATTGTTATGCAGTACAATAACAACATGTGTGACCTAACTAAATATGTCAGACCTAATAACTTACGTAATCTTTTGAATGTACCAACATATGAAAAGCCAAAATATAACAATGAGTATGGTGCAAGAGTGTGGCATTACTTGTTACCTACAGTTTTGAATAGACTGCCAAAATCTGTTGTTACTAACCTAGAAAATAAGAACTGTAGGCAAACAAAAACCATACTCAAGCGACACTATCAGTGTATAAAATAAGTAGTATTAGCTATAACAATCTTTAATTTTAAGATTATATAGTGTCATAAAATGTAAATCATCTTGCAATTTGTTTTTTTTTTAAATAAACAGTTTAAATTTTAAATTTAATTTTTTTTAATTTTTTTTCTCATGCGGTTGTTGTTAATAATCTGTATGTTTAAGCTATTTTTAATTATTTTCTATTATTTTTATATTAAGAACCAGTTTTTTTTACATCAAACACAAAGTGTTTTAAAAGCACCAGTAAACATACATAGGTATTATTTACAATAATCTATTTGCGTTAAAGTAGTAAGAAACCAAAAACTGTGGATAAAAGTAAACCATCTCATAATTTTGTAACAAGCAACGGGAGCAATATCAGAACGACCAAACGATCTTCCTTTCTTTGGTCATGGTGAGTGTGGGATGACACTGTGGATAGTGGGGACGGACAAACTAAAGGCATAACCTAGTTCGTTGGGGATCGAAGACCGAGACTGAGCGATATCAGTTGTGAACGACTTTGCACAGTACCGGAGTGGTAAGTATTAGTGCGCCGTGCTCGGTGTGACGCGCGCGTGTTGCCCATTCGACTTGCAGTTTGTGGCATAATCCACAGACGTTAGATTGCGTGTGTTTAGAAGAAAATAATCATCAAAATACAAAAGACAAAATATCGGAATTCCGGAATTTTTCCTCTCAATTTCGGAACTGGAAAAATCAGTAAAATGGTCCAGAATTCCGGAATTACGGAATTCCGGAATTCCGGCATTGCATGCCCTAAGAACCACCGTTTTACCATTTAAACCTGCCGCCAAGTAGTACCTAACATGCTTCGTACAAAAATTGATTGCAAATAAATGTTCTAAGTAGGAAGCAATCAACGTTGCGAATATTTAATATCATCAACGAAGAACTACGTTATTTCTGCCAATCTAAATTAGCTAATTAACAAAGCATTCCCTCCTGCATTAGACTTTTATCAAGAGCACAATAACGCTGTCATGTTAAATAGGGAGCGTCTCCGTAATAAGTCTCGGTTAGACGTGTCCATCATCATTAGCCGTGTTATCCTGCTATTTTTGCACGCATTAGGTATGTACGCAAAAATAGGACGCGACGGTGTAATGAATAACCATTTGTTTGGGTTTGAAACAAGGGAACTGATAACGAAATGCTGTTTTTAGTCATTTTAAAAGAGCTGAAGTTACTTTTGAATTGAATCTTGAGAGCTTATTTACACTTGGATTGATTATGAACAAAAACTCACATTATTTTTTTGTCACAATATTATACCCTGTGCCCTGAAATGGGACGTCGGCCATTTGAAAAATTAAATTCTTTGGCTAATTCGCTTTGAGAAGAACATAATAATATACTGACATGTGTCAATAAAATTAACAATAATAAAAAAAATAGAGTAAGTAGAATCGTCATAAAATACCTAACCTATCATAATATGCAATAAATAATGTACCCTGTCCATGCGTAAATGTCTTTAAAATTGATTAAAAAGTGATTTTTTCTCTAGAGACCATATATATTATGGTTTTTTTGCGCATATTGAAAATTTCCCAGCATCAGCCTCTTGAAGAATGGCATTGAAAGTCTAAAGGCTCTAGAAATAAATCATATACAGCAAGCACTCGTACTTCGCACTTGTTAAGGGTAGCGTAATATGGGTTAAAGTTTTATATGGTTTAATATTTTTAAGTTTTATTTTTTTTATATTAAAATAATACCTAAAATTCTAAAATGCTTGTTTGTGGTAATTTTGTTAAATTTATTTAATTCATTAATTGAGTTACATACAACTGAAAATTTTATATAATGTTTCTTAAATAATGGGCGCCAACAAATATGCATTTTAGTGTTTTAGATGTGATTTGGCTATAAAAATAGATAATATTAAATAGAATAAAAATAGATATAGATTTAACTTTTGTATGGAAAACTGAAAATACGGAAAACTCTTAACGCTCTCACAAATGCGTTACGTCAAACTTATCAAGTCTGGTTGATATTAATATCAGCTTAAAAAAGCCTTTAACTATTCTTAAGAAAAAGAAACTCGATAGTTCAGCACAGGAGTGTCCATACAAACAAACGATAATTCTTATTTTTGTATGTATGAGACCATAAAAACGTTTCGTACTGCAACAAAAGAAATAGTTTGAATAGCACGGCCTCTGAAAATCAGTAAGTAAAATCAGGCAAATATATCTTGTAGCACATTGAAATTAATGTTGATAAATATACAAAAGGAACAGCGGAAGTGCGGACGTCGCGGCCGGAAGTAGGTCCATCCATCATCCGCCCGCCCTGGATAAAAACGCTCGTTAGTGCCGCCCGCCGCCCGCCCTACCTGCCTCTCTATTAATGCTACACTCAACCGACGCTATTACTACTGTCATTTATTATATCCATTTTGGCAAATTAGCTGATCTCGCATAACGCTACCCACTGCAATAATTAAGGGGCTCTTTGTGCCCCGATATAGCTAATAGACGAAGAAGTGATCGTCGGATAACTAAGTGATAATTTGTTATTACCTCCCACAAACTAGTCACTTGTAACTGTCGCTTCGTCTACCTGCAATGAAATCTCACAACCTATTATTATAAGTACAACTTATGTTGTAATTTTAAATAGCATCTGCAACTTAAGTACCTCTTAAAACAAATAAAAATTAAGGTGTCAAAGAAGTCAAATAAAAAGCACGTATTTAACAAATTAAATCTGTCTGTACAAGCGGCGTAAACAAGCCTAAAACGTGGCAATAAACGTCGAAACAAAAGTAAAAAAATCCCACGGGTGTATTCAGCGGTGACTTACCCGAGAAGGAGATTGAAGCCATGCACGCGAGGGTGACAGCGCCGAGCACCGAGGCACCGAGGCACCGAGGCACCGCTAAAGACGATCCTTCGGGAGTGAAAAGCGCTTATAAAAGTATGCGCCGGAAATCCGCGTACTGCGCCACCCCGAGTATTAAAATTATTATGAAACCGCGGCGCGCCGCGATAAGGCGGGATGATACCGGCTTAACACCACCGACACCCGGTCCTCCCCCCTTTGCCCCGAGCCTCGAAGCCTCCCACCCCGGCACCCTCGTCGCACTATCGCACCATGCTCGAATGCCTTTTCACCGTACATCTATGCGAAAACTTACCAACGACACTCTACTTATGCCTCACTATTTATGGTACTTGAATTAAACTACCGTCCCCCCCCCCGGCTACCGCGCACTTGTGAAGTCACTGTAAAGGTACATACTAGCTAAAGGGCCACCCTCACGTGGAGCCCAAGGTAATGAACAAAGTTGCTGACGATCAAAAATGTAAATCGAACTCTGGGAAAATGTTTCATAGCAACACCGTTAATTTAACTTCAAGTTGTGAATAAATCAAAGTGGGTAAACTTAAAACATTAACCAGATAAAGTTATTTCAACAATGTAAACGTCGCTGGGCAACTTTATGCAGAAGCTGCACTGGTATGTCGAACTACAATTATAACTTTGGCCCCGGACGCGACAGAACGTTCCGTTGCAACAAATAAAATATGTCCACGAAAACGCGCGAGGGGGACGGCAGAGCGAAATTTCGTACACGAGACAAAGATAAGCTTAACCAGCACGAAATTATGAGCGTTTAACTGTTTCTAGCTGTAGAATCTGGCACGGGTGCTTCGCCGGCTCGCCAGCGCGCGTTATTTACGAGGGGGTGGTGCGCCGCCCCCGCTGCACCCGAGATAGCGCCTTCCCCGGAAGAACGGCCCGTGCCGAACGAACCCTTGCCGCCGGCAGCCGAGGGTCCACAATGCCGGCGCCGCCTCACGCCACGGCACCTCGCTTCACGTCGCTGCTGCTTGTGCAGATTGCTGCCAACCCGCACTTGCTACGACGGCGCGCGACGACCCGATCTCACCTCTATCGCCCACGCAATACGGCCAAAGCAAAGCACGACGGTTGCCCGTTTTCGGTTCACACAGCCGACCGTTTTCCTACATTACATTATAGTGAAGATGTCTGTATTTCTTGTTTATGATAGCATAAAACTATGGTAGGTAAATTTATGCTGGCACGGCGGTGTAGCGCCGTCTACAAGAGCTACGCCGCCGCACGCTCGATACACTTTGTTAACATTAATGTATACTTATCCACTAATAAATCAACGTGTGTTTGCTTATTGTACCTACTTTTGAATCGAGGCGAATATAATGCTACGTGACAAATTGTATATATTATAATTAGGAACTAATTTATATTCATCGTTAAATTCAAGAAGTTAATCGTCGGCATAAATAATTTTATTAGACAAGGTTTATTTTAACGAGTATTTGATAAAATTCAGTATTGTATAAAATTCCAACTCAAATTAGTTCTAGATTGTAGCATAAGTCTGTTTAGAATATAATTTTAATAAACTTATTTTAATAAACAACTTACCCTAGAATTGAGCAAAAATACCTCCTTTTACATTCTGCAAGACATAGCATTAATACTTTATGAGAAGATTTCTCAGCCATATAGGCTTTATCACTATCATCCACAATATACTTTCATCCACAATATACATAATGTAAATTTATGTATGTTAAATATGACCAAGACTTCCTTAGGTCATGAATTAGAACCAGAAGGCCTTGATTTCAACGGCACTCCAACGACATACGACGCTTCTCTGTACAGACTTCAACAGATCTAGATAATATAGAAAAAAAAATAGTTTCCCTAAATCCATTATAATACTGTTTATAACACACGTTAAAGTCGTTAAACGTATAAAACAGTGATATAAACTAACAGATGAGCGGGGTCACGTACCTTTGTCATTTAAGTGAAAATATACGGCGGACAGAAAAGAGAAAAATGCGCAAAAACCATCTAGAGCATTATACTCGCGGAGAACCATTACTTTTAATATAAATAAAATAACAAAATATGAGCGTCCGGCCCGCTGAGTGCCCCTGGACACTTTTATATTTCAAGAGGACGCTGCCTCCACTCGCCACTCCACCCCCTACGCAAGATTTATATTTTGACTGGTACGTACTTATCCCTTTAAGACTAGACATACAACATAATTATTTCAGGCACAATAAATAACTATGTTACTGCTATAGTGGCCTATTCTGGTGAGGCTAAGAATTTATTAGTTAAGTATGTTGATACACATTTTTGAATAAGGACGATTATATTTTTGATTGTATTGTTTTATAAGAACAAAATTAAATGCTCGATATTTTTGTTTAAAATTTTACTTGAAAGAAAAGATATTAAATGAAATAAGGTAATTTCTACTGTTACGGGCTTTGTTTCCTCCAATGCCTGTCCCACCGGAAATTCTTGTAGGTTTGGATATTATCTGTCTACCGGCGCGGTGGCGTGAGGGATTTTCCTTAGATTTTTGTAACCTTGACTTCTATTCAGTGACTAGAATAGCCCCCCTACATAAAGCTTAGTTTAGAGATTTGTTAATAAGATTGATAAATCTCATTTTAATGTAGGTTCTGTTACACTACACCTATTAAAATTAAGGGTATTCTATAGTACAAGTTGATCAGGTGCAGGTGCTAACATACATAAGCTGACTCCTATACCACAGAAAAGATAGAAACTATACCTACTAACAAGAACGGAGTGGCAAATGTGTATTACACCCACACTTCACCTGTGTGTATAATGTTTTGATCACAGGTGAGATAGAGCCTATCGCCATCTTCCGAACCCGATTCCAGACTGTGTGTTGATACTGTCAATTTCTAGATGAAATTGTTCTAATCAACACTTTGGATCTCCACTAGACCATTGAGGAAAACGTCTTATTATAATTATGACAGGAAATTCTATTTCATCATCAAGTTTAAATACAGGGTGTAAATGAAATCGTGACAATGCCGCTGATTCAATAGATTCTGATACAAGGTGCAAAAAAAAACTTTAAATAGAATTAGTAACGTTACCCACTATCCCAATACATTGCAATTTCCGGTTAACATTGGGATTTAGCGGTAATATTTTGAATATTTGTCAGCTTAAGCTTCAAAAACATTGTCTTAATGGTGGTTAAACACCGAAAAGTGTATCACAACTTATACTAACACATTTGCGATTTTCGTAGGAAGTGTTAAATTTTCCAAGACCAAAATGGTTTGCTTCTAGTCTCAGAATCATATGATGTACTTACACTTGTGAACGGCTTCGTCACGATGACATTTACACTCTGTATGTGCCAATGTATCGCATCTTTATATGATTAATCGGGGTGCATGAAAGGAGCCTCCCCGAGTGACGTAGGGAATCGTTGTTTCCCTACGTCCGCGCAATTCGCGAATTCTCCAAAGCAAATTGGCTAATCCTTTCACCAAGATGGCAAGTCAAAATAAAATTTGACTCAGCCATCGACACGACGAAGAAGAACATATGATTAATCGATTCTCAATCAATAGGTATTTATTCGTGAGTTAAATAAGACATTACAAGTCTGAGATACAACTTTATACTATTGAAGAGGTGTGAAGTGAACCAAGTAAACTAGCGAGACTAACATTGACACCATAACTCAACAAATAAACGACCGTGTATTCATTACAAACGGGTTTCTAATCAATCGGTTACTCATCAACTAAGCTTCTGAATGCGACTTTGCCTACGCTGGTTAACCTAGGTCATGTTTTTTATTAAAACTGACGTGAGTTTGTAACATTATTCAAATTATGAAATACATTTGAAGATGCCTAAAAGTTTAGGTGAAACCGTGGTCGACTAAATAGACCAATATTACGTGAGTAACACCCGTATTTCATTATTTGAATAACCTAGATCATGTATAGAGACCCGGCAAACTATACTGACAAGGTTTCGACCCACTCAAAAAAAGCCGCGTTCGTCTCAAAATTAGTGCCGCGTTCGTCCGAAAATTTGAAAATTATCAATTTAAAAAAAAATCTTGATTTGCCCAATTTTCTATTCCACGTTTGTCCCAAATTTGTATAGAAAAAAAACTGTCATCAAAACTTCAGATTTTTATGAGTCGATAGTTGGGCTGAGATCGGTTCATTCCAGTTTCGACCACAAAGTTTTGACCCACTCAAAAAATGCCGCGTTCGTCTCAAAATTTGTGCCGCGTTCGTCCCAAAATTAATATTTTCCCATTTTGCCTAATTTTCCATTCCTCGTTGGTCCCAAATTTGTATGCAAAAATACTGTCAGCAAAACAAGTTGCTCTGTTATGATTCACTAGTTATTGAAATGAAATGAAGGATGTGAGTAATGTGTAAGTCTTTCATTCCGAATTTGTGACAAAAGACAAAAGAAGTGTTTTGTTTGAGGTAACTCTGAGCTAAGTCAAAGAAGCTCTATGATCTATCCAGTGCCGTCACAGGGTGTACCGAGAAAAAAATCATCGTAGGAAAATCTTGTTTGTCGCGATTTTCCGTCTGATTATAGAGACGTTATCCTAAACTATCCGAATACAAATTTGCCGATTTTCGATAAAAAATTTCATATTAGCAAATTTTGCTCATCAAAAAATGCTATGCTACACCTACAGCTACAACTGCTACTACAGCTGCAAAAATATGTTTCCAATCACTGGAAAGTCTTTTCGCAAACTTATTTTCATGCATTTGCGATTCACAAGACGTCAAAAAAGAATACATTATCGATTTTCGGCAATTTCCGGTGATTTTTTTTTCTGTACCTATCTTCGCACAGATCCGTAGAGAGCCTCATCATACTATAGACTAATATTAATCAAGAATCTAATAGGTGAAAACATGTATACCTAAAAATTTGAATTTGAAATAAAATAATTATTTGTGAATTCATTTGTCAAAAAAAAATCGCCTTTCATACCTACTTGACATTATAACCTCGTGAAAACGAGTAACCGGAATTAATTACGCAATAGTTTTGCATGTATTATTCTAATTTAATTTGACAATAGTAACCAAGGCCAACTACCAAATAACTGATAAAGATGCACCAATTTATAAGAAATGAGTTTAATAACAATTTATAAATACAATATTCTTGTTGATTATTTTTATAGCATTTTGCTATGCTTAGCAAATTATACTAAGAAACAGTTGAAAAAGATATAGGACCTGTAACTTCGCCATTTTGGTTTGTATCCTACTTAAGATAGGAACAAAAGGATGAACGGGACGTCACGAAATGACGTAACATACAGTTAAGAAATTTAGGAACCTGGCAAGAGGCGACCGTAACTGGTTGGTTAATGCGAATGCCTGGTGTGCAGAAGGTCGCAGGTTCAAATCCTGCCGGTCCTATATCTTTTTCAACAGTTTCTTAGTAAAAAATACAACTTTATCATTATTATTTTTTCAGTAGGTTTTTAATTCACGACTCTTTCTAAGTAGCTAATTAGTTATTTAGTACTACACTTGATGCTACATGGGAACAGAGCTCGCGGTATCCACTAAAGAACTAGATGCAATTCTACATGGAAAACGTCAATATTGTGCCGTTTCAATCAGAAATTATGTAATTAGGCGATCTTAATATACCGAGTATGCCTGCCTTAGTAGAAGCGCTAGATATAAATAGCAGCCCCGTATTTAATACATGTCCCACTGCTGGGGTTGGGCCTCTTCTCATGATGAGAAGGGTTAGGCCATAGTCCACCACGCTGGCCAAGTGCGGATTGGTAGACTTCACACACCCTCGAGCACTTTTTAGGCACTCTCAGGAATGTAGGTTTCCTCACGATGTTTTCCTTCACCGTTATCGAGCGATAATTAATATGATATATACACACATATCTTCGAAAAGACGAGAGGTGTGTGCCGTGGGTTCGAATCCGAGACCTTTAACTTCGCAGTCCTACGGTCTCCCACTCGGCTATCGCTGCTCCGCTAGATATTAAGAAAGCATAATAAGAGAGCTGAAGCAGGAGATCTATTTAAACATATATAACAAAACATATCGCATATATTAGGTACCCAGAAGGTACCTGTTATGTGTAGATCCCATGGGATAGGAGAGAACCTATCGCCATCCACCGGATACAATTCCGAGTCCGTGCTGCTATTGTAAATTTCCTGACGGAAACTTCACAAATAACACTTTGCCTGACCCGGGAATCGCTCCCGAAACCTTGCAGTGAGAGGCTCATTCGCTAACCACTAGACTATCGAGGCAATAACTAGACCATCGACAATTTAAAATCCTAGTTAAATCGAAAAGGTAAGTACTTAGCCCAAATAGCACGCAATAAATATTTCACCATTTTAAATATTCCAATTTATGCAAACTATTGAAGGCCAACGAGAATACAATAATTTAAGTAACTGATAAAGATGACTAGAGTCATGCCTTCAACAACTACAATAACGGACTAAAGTTAAATATGCCAAAGTGCATTTAGCAAGTCTGTTGCACTCATACAGCCATCATTTCGACAACTTAAGTGATGCTTGTAAGAGATGCGTCGACAATATTTTTCTGTAAAATGCAAGCTATTAAAATTTTCATCTCGAGACGGGATATAATCATCAGCCGACACGCAAGCAACTTAGTTAAGTTCTCACGTGTTACAATGTACTGTTACTTTAAGAATATGTTATTTTTGTAGTTGTTATAATTGCTTATTTATGCTGGGAGGAAATATATCCATCTTTTTTTCTGATGTCGAATAGTAATGGTAAATGAAAATGAAAATGGTAATAAATAAAAGCGTGGGGCGCTCTGTGCCATATTTTTGTCTATCGAGCAACCCACGCTTTTTCACAATAATACTAGTATTTTTTGTTCATTACCATTTTCAGCTTATATTAGGAATTATTTTCACTTTTTAGTTAGAAGTACATACTTTAAAAGCGTGTTTTTTAGTTTTTTAAACTATTATTTATTTTCTACTTTTTAGTTTGGTTTATTTATAAGAGCGTTTTTTTTTTATCGAATTATTGCATTGTCATCGATCTTTGACAGGTGTGCAAAATTTAAATGAAATCTGTCCGTTTAAAGTGGGTCAAAATCGAGTCCACAGAACGAGGTCCAAAGGAGTCGGTTACATACATACTACATGCCATACAGGTGAAGCTAATATAAAAAAATTCTAGCCGAATATTTTATTTGAATTTTACGAAAACCATTTCTTAACGAGCTTATGTTATGAAGTGAACCAAAGGTTAAAGAATTTAGCTTTCTAACTAGACTAGTGCCCGTTGCATTTTTTTTATACGAAATATGCAGCTCATGGACATCAACAGCCCACAAAAGCAGATCGTAGAAGCGTCGAGTCATTTGAGCTCTACGGTGTGGCCTCATGTGCCAGTAATTTAAGCTTATCTCACCACCAAACCACAACTGCTATTTGACGGCAGGTTAAAGGTGAGACGGTGGTACTTGCTTTCGCCCTCGAGATCGCTTACAAGAGCTCTACCACCATCAAATTGTGCTTCTGGAAATGTTTAAAAATGTATATACTACTGTATAGGTATACTCAAATTGGTTGTAAACAACTATTTTACAACTAAAGAGGCATAAATATCAAGAAAGCGTAGTCAATTTTTCCACCCATAAATGTTAAAAATTACCTATTTATATCAAAAATGCTCCTTTCAAAGTTAAAAATGCATACTATAATTTCTGTATTTATGTGTGGGTGGAAACACGCTGACGTTTCATACAAAATAGACAATTATTCGTTCTATCTAATTCAACTTTTCTCTGAGTATAGGGTATATATGTAAACGTGTTCAATCTTTAATAAATACCCTCGAGTACAATAGGATCCCTGTCAAGAAATAGCACTCAGAACTTCGAAGTTGGAACATTCAAACTAGCAAGCAATAACATAATGCTAAGGAGCGACCCTTAAACGCTCAGGAAAGTTTCGCGAACCTATTACTATCATAGAAGGGTATTGCGTTTTCTTACCGGATTTTACCTAACTTATATACTGTAATTCTTCTTCTTCTTCGTCGTGTCGAGGCTGAGTCAAATTTTATTTTGACTTGCCATCGTGTTGAAAGGTATAGCCAATTCGCTTTGGAAGATTCGCGAATTGCCCAGGGTGCGCCGGACGTAGGGAATCGTTGTGTACGTCACTCGGGGAGGCTCCTTCCATGCACCCCCTGTACTGTAATGATATTATACCTTCTACTGTCTACTAACTTGAAGAGGGAACTTTTGCTTGGCTGCTTTCCATACATAAAGTGGGTTTAACTTGAACATTATTAAGTTTTTATGTATTTTTATAGACAAATCATAGCTAAAACACTAAAATGCATGTTTGTTGGAGCAATTTTTCAAAATATTTATTTTAATTTTTCAGTTTGTATGTAACTTTAAACAACGGCCATGAACAAACATGCATTTTATAGATTTAGATTTATCTATAAAAATAAATTTAAACCCATATTACGTTAGTATGAAAACACAGCGCTCGGGAGTCTACCCTTAACGTGAAATAATAGGTACTGTTTAGTGGCAGATCTAGGGTAAAACTATGCCTCTGTGTATCTGGAGTATCTGGACATAATATATCACAAAATAAACCAAGAAAAAAGAATAAAATAACATTGGTGTGTTTCAGTTCAGATCCATTTTACCGCAGTTGTAGTTAAGAGATCAATGGTTGTAAAGTCAAAAGACAAGTGAAATATGAGTTTCGTTTCGCCGGTTTGTAAACAAGCTCACAAAGTCCAGCTTTGCAAGGAGTTGCGTGCTTCCGCGATGCGTGCCCTTTACACAAGCTCCAATCAATCAATGTCCACTTTTAATGACTTAATACTGACATACACCGGCTCGGTATTCCTTCACAAATTCGCTTCATAAACGAGGAAATTTACATGATTACGGCACACTCTTATTATCGCCTCAATGAGCGATCCGGCCGCGTTAATTACGCCGCGGCTCCCTCGGAACCTTACGAGGCTTCATCGACCGATACTGTCCATCGCACTCGATCGTAAAGCGGCCTCACAAAACAAAGAGCATAACACGACTATAGAGTTCGCAATAAAACCGCGTGAAAATGGCAATAGCTATTCAGAGGGAGATATTAAAATGCATGGAAATAAATTCGGCGTCGCATTCGGGCGTACGGCTCTGGGGGTGTAGTAAAAATAAACAGCGACGCCATTAGAACTCACTTCCATATTCAAATTTATGAACGCGTCCGTGTCTGTGCCGCCGCGCCACGCGCCACTCGCCACGCCACTCGCCAGCCGCTCACCGCGGACACTCCAGCTCTGTGCCACCCACCGCTCATTTATGCTGCCCAGCCGTCATTTTGACGGTCAATTTAAAAATTTCACCCTCCCTCCACAAAATATAAACATGTACCGTTAAAGCTTTTTAACTAAGCTCTCCGCTGTTCGCGCAGCACACCTGTTGGCGATAAAACTGACGTAATTAACAGGTATAACTAAAGTGCTATTTTTATTAATTTGTAGTAATATGTAGCATGTTGTAACACTAACAAAGTAAATAAACGTAAGAGCGATGCCGAGGCGGGTAAGGAGGGAGCGAGGATCGACGCGTGCTTTGGCTTAAATAAACAGACGTTTTCAAAAATTTGTGTATTTAAATCGTATGTGACTTGTGTTACTGGTGCTATTTCTGTTTAACTGCCGCACTGATGGATCTGGAATAACACCTCGCCATAGTGCCGTTCAGGGAACTCACATTAAATTCATAAGGGATTAGGTGTCATCATAAACAGGAATTATTTAGTCGACTGAGGTTAAAAACAACAACATAGATGCCGGATAATTATTTTTAATGGCAATTATAGTGCGGTTAATGTGCTCGGAGTGAACTGAAATATCTAATGCGTTCGTTTATTATAATGTGGCTTTCCGTAAGTCAAAAGGGGAAATGCCAGTGTCGCTAATTTTACGAGGTAGAAACATAAGGGATTTAATGAAGAAAATGTGGCGTGCAGCTGTCAATGGGAATAGTTGTTGTGGAATTACTCGTAATTCTTTTGATGAGATGGAAGATTCGATAGAGATGGAATGCGATATCGGCTAATCTCCATCGAGTGCAATTTGTAGAGTATTCAGGTGAGATGAGATCGTTGTCATTGCTTATGACTTCATATAGCTAAAACCTGTCTGCACAATAGTTCGTACGTTTGCTGCACGGCGGCGCTACTGACTCTAGTGGGGAAAGGAACAAACCTTCCGTATTTTCGATACAGAGATAATATTGTACCTCTACCTAAATAGAGAGAACCGGTTAACATTGTGGTATCGTACAACAGGTTTATTTCGCATTGGTCTACATCTATAAATTAATCTGTCGGTGCTTTGAAGGGAATTGTGTAAGAGATAGCCAAAGGTACACTATTCATAGAGTAAAGATACTCGAGTAGGGAAAGCTAGGAAACGTGTGATCTTTCTGTCAACAAAGTGTTATTGTTATATTTAACAATAACAATAACACTTTGCCCGACCCGGGAATCGAACCCGAGACCTCGCGGTGAGAGGCTGACTAAAAATAATAAATAATAATAAATATTATAAAATCATAATTTTATAATAACTTTTCTTTTTCATATATTGTATGGTATATTTATATTAATTAGAATGAATTAAATGAAATTTAATAAAAATAATAATTTTAACTTTAACTATATAACAAAAAGTTTTTATTTTTAATTTGCAATGGAAAAACCCCAATCTTTATTTCAAAGTTACTTATCGCTGAACATTATTTTTTTCTAATATTGAACGAATTACAAAAACTAGGCAGTAAAATTTAGTTTTCTGGGCGACAATTTGAATACAATAAGGCAATGATATAGTTTACATAATTTTGGTCACATGTTGAACTATTTTTAATGTCCGTAAACAATAGATATGAATATTTAATTGTGTATTTGCCTATTCGCTTCAATATCGATAAAAGCATTTAAATACAATAGATTTAATTGAGATTATATTCTTACTTTAATATACTTAGTAATCAAAATTAAATGGTAAGCTAAATATTGTAGAACTTTCATGAACAAGAGGCGTGTTTTCAAAGTCGAAAATAAATTTCTTTAACATTAAAAAAAATGCCTTTTTTCATCAAATTAAGTTAAAAGAAGATTTGTGATTTTCAATCGAAATAGTAAATAAATAATTAATTAATTATTTGTCTGTACAAAGAGTTGTCAGCACGTCTAACTGAGGCAACACATTCTCGAAATGCTGGATTATATTTCGGCCAGCGACTAAGTATCGCAATACAACGCGGTAATGCTGCCAGCATTTTGGGAACGAGGCCTTCTGACAGTGACTTATTAAGTTTAGATTAAGTTATTAGGCTAATTTAATTTAAGATACTATATGTATATTTCTCTGTAAATAAAGATATTTAATAATTATAAATGTGGGGCAATAATAAACCCCACGTCATTTGCCCCGTTTCTATACAAATCTCATAAAAGGTGTTTGTTTTTGACGACTGATAAAAGTACTATCTAGTAATCAACACTCCTTTCCAATAAAGAAGGCAGAGCACAAGCTACTGTCAAATATAATAAATATGCTTTATCGTCTTTAACCCTGTTTGAAGAATGTAAAATATTCATTACAATATTCATTATTACATATTTTTTTTTATAATATTCAATAATAAAATCATAATTTTATAATAATTTTTCTTTTTCATATATTGTATGGTATAATTATATTTTTTAGAATGAATTAAATGAAATTTAATAAAAAATAATAATTTTAACCTTAACTATACAAAAAGTTTTTTTTTTATTTGCAATGGAAACAATCTTTATTTCAAAGTTACTTATCGCTTGACATTTTTTTTAATATTGGACGAATTATAATAGTACCTATTTGTTAAATATTCATAACAAGCTTATAAAGTACACACAAAAGCTGTACTTCTAAAATCAACAAAAAAAATCGTGGAAATAACATTATGCAATCATTTTCCAAATAGGTTAGGCAGAGAATTAATTAAATAGCTCACACTTCATCTGTTGTTTAAGACACTCGTATTTGTTAGAGGGGGAGCTTATCGCCATCTACAGAACACAATTCCAGAGACTGAGATGTTAAGGTGCTTCCAGACCGACTGTAATGTAACATTACTGAGTCGAATGTATTGTATGCTCACGCTATCTGGGAGCACCATTACTAATCCCTTAGATTGGCTTAGATGATCCAAACGACATTTATTTACTCGATACGAGCATACAACTCATAGATATAAGTTCAAATTGTAAACTCAAGGTGTACAATAAAGTGTAAAATAAATAAATAAATAAATAAAACTCATACCTACCTCATGATAAGCAATATTAGACCGACAAACAATTTGAATGTTTATTATTCCTATTTTTTTTTAATACTAGACCAACGAAGCAATTTGATTTTGTTCATAGGTTATATTAGGAATTATCTTTCACTTTTTAGTTAGAAGTACTTTAAAAGCGTGTTTTTTAGTTTTTTTAAACTTTTATTTATTTTCTACTTTTTAGTTTGGTTTATTTATAAGACCGTTTTTTTTTAATTTTTTTTTTATTTAATTTTTTGTTTTTTTTATTTTTTTATCGAATTATTGCATTGTCATCGATCTTTGACAGGTGTGCAAAATTTTAATGAAATCTGTCCGTTTAAAGTGGGTCAAAATCGAGTCCAAAGGAGTCGGTTACATACAGGTGAAGCTAATATAAGCGTGTTAAAATAGCGTATGAGCCTGATACCGTGAGGTCTCGGGTTCGATTCCCGGATCAGGCAAAGTAATAAATTTACAATAGCAGTACGGAGGAATTGTGCCCGGTTAATGGCGTAAGGGTCGTCCCTTATCCCATGGGACCTAAACATAACAGGTGAAATGTGAGTATACATCTCTGCCATACCCTTCTGAGTAATATCGGCGTGATGTTATGTATATATCTACTTAAATAAAATCAGAGAAACAAACCAATATACCAACAAATAATCAGTAACACGCCCTACTAGCCACGTTAATTAAAAAAAACACCACCCTCCGACAAATGACATGAAGGAATAGTTGTATCGGTCGGAATAGTAAAGTCGAATAGTCGAGTCTGTTCGATGACTGGCAGATTCGACTAAATTGGATCTATCACAATAATAGTGATGTGACCAGAACAGAATACGGACGAAAATCAGTATGCATATTTGTATTTTTAGAACACTAATCTAATATATAATATTAAAGTTGAAAAATTAAGAATCCAGCAGGACTCGAATCTGCACCCCCTGGGTATACGCCCCAAGTGCTTTGCCAATTCAGCTATGGATTCGTATGCTGCCGGACTCGAAATTTCTCAACTCTTTTGTGCCAGCCATAGCTAGACGAACCTTACTTGGTTTTATGGTAAATTTTTCAACTTTAATATTATATAAAAATACAAAAAGGCACAGCAAAGCTAAAATTTGCCTTAAAATATTACAACTAATCTAATAATTTAGTTTTACTTAATTCGTCACAAACAAACAAAAATCTTATCTTTATCACACTAGTATCAAACTCGGTCAAATTATAACACACACAAACACACATATTACATTTTACTTATATTTTATTTTTATATTTATTTATTTATTTAAACATCATAATATATACAGAATTTGTATACAAAGCGGACTTAATAAGCATAGGCATTTTCTGCCAGTCTACCTTTGGGTGATGCAAAGATTAACAAAGCAGGTGAAGTTAGCGTTAGCGTTAGTAAGAAAATATAGCGTTTTGATAAGAAATGAAATAAAAATCAATACAATTAATGAATATAATAATGAAAATAAGTATATCATTATATTATATCATTTCTTGTAATATTTTGACGTGTTCAAGCGCCTCCTGGGGCCTATGAAGATAAATGATTTGAATTTGAATTTGAATATCATGAAAAATATATGACAACAATTCCTATATGACGCAATTTGAATGAACGGCAATTTTTATAATTGTGAAAAATGCCTGAGTTTTTTCAATAGGTTACGATAGATAATTAATATATAATACTGCCTCGATGGTCTTAGAGGTTAGCGTATGCGTGGTCTGGTGGTCACCGCGAGGTCTTGGGTTCAATTCCTGGATCAAGCAAAATGTTATTTGTGATCTTTCCATTTGGAAATTCACAAAAGCAACACGGATAGTGCCCGGTAGATCGCGATAGGCTCACCGCCTATCCCATAGGACCTAAACATAACAGGTGAAGTGTGGGTGTTGTACACCTCTACCACACTCTATTGCGTAATATTGGCGTAATACTATGTTTATATCTCGTTAGTTATAACTATGGATAAGTGACTCATTTTTATTCATGTATGTCGTAAAAATGCATTTTCACTCAGCTAAGTAAAATTTTATCGAAGTCAATATATATTTGGCGTATTCCAAATATTCGTACGCATTAATATTCGTATTCATACAAGTGGTATTCGGTACAACCACTACACATTAATATTGGAGCCGTGGCGGGTTACGGCAGTCACACGTAGGTATACCTTATATTTAATTTAAAGCACACAAAGCGATTGCCATGCTCCCAACTCCGCTTTTTCATAACGAGGATCGTCAATTTGTTTCAGATATTAAAAATGCTCTCAATGGAGCCTAGTTACTGGTTTGTACAGCCTTTTGTATCGAGGAGAAGATTCCTGTCGGTCCTACTGGGGTGATTCTAATCAAAATAACCTTTGTTGTGACTTTTAAGTTGATTATAAGCTGCTGGCACATTATAAGGCTACTTAAGCTTTGACTTTTAACTTCACACCTACTTAACAGATCTCTTTTAAAAATAAGTTCATATTATGAGGAAGGGTTATTTCAAAAATAAGGTATGGTACGTCTTACATCTACAATCTACACACATGTTTAAGTAAAGTCACTTTTGGTAAAAAGGATATTATTATGTATATTCAATTAAATTTACACATAGCTTTAGTCCAATGTTTTACTTAAGACCTAGGTTACCTAGGTATATAGTTGAATATTCTAAGAGATCAGAAATAATCTTTATTTACAGAGAAATATACATATAGTATCTTAAATTAAAATTAGCCTAATAACTTAATCTAAACTTTATAAGTCACTGTCAGAAGGCCTCGTTCCCAAAATGCTGTTCTTAGAAAAATAAAAGCTCACTCAGAAGTTATAAGAAACTTAAAAAAAGACTTTTTTATAAGATAGTTATTCTCTGTTACACATTAAAGTTTGAGTATCTTACTCAAATTCTGCCTTACTTCTACCTCTCTGCCACCTAGGTAATAATAAATAAATTCACTTTTGTCAAGAAAGACATTTTGTCCTTAACAAAGTATGGCCCTAAGTAAATAGAAGCGACCCTAACTTAAGGACAGATTGAGAGACAGTCAATTCACCCAATACAAATGACTTACAAACACAACTGTATTAAATGCTAAGTAGGAAGGTAGAATAACTTGTTGTACTGTGTAAGTACCTTATACCTACCTATATTTTAATATTCTTTGTATTTTCAAAATTCAGTTATGCATATTTTACTTGGTCAAAAATTCAAAGCTTTTAAAGTTATTGGTACAAAAACTCGTTTCATGTAAGTTAAATAGATAAACAAAAAATGTAAATGCTGACAACTTAATTTATTATTAAAATAAGCAAATAGTTTTTTAATCAATTTATAAGTTATTACAAAGTTTCAGAACGAGTTTGTAGCTCGTAATTTACCGAGGATTTATCTGTGACCAATTAAAAAAGCCATTTAATAATTATTGAATACAAACAAAAAGTTATGACGTAAAGTTCAATTAGTGTGTTGTGGTGTGGGAGGCTTCACGGGGCGCCCGCCGCCGCCATCTAGCGGGCGTCACCGCCCACCGACCTGGCCGCCTCGCCCGCCGCGACCGGCCACATGTCGCTTATGAATATGAGGCGTTATGATTATGAAAATATGCCCCGCCCCGAATATGGAATATGGAGGAGGGGGGCCCGTGTGCCGCGTGCGAATGGCCAAGTTTGATTTATGAGCCGGGCTCGCCCCGCCCCCTGTCATAACCGTATACCTGGTGCGCGCGCGCGCTGCCGCCCGCCGCCCGCCGCCGCCGAGCGCTCAGTCCCGCTTCGGATGGCGAGTGGTGCGCCCGGTCACACGCCGCGTCCGCTCCGCTCTGTGTACTTCGTCCGAGCCGAGTAGCGGCCCCGCGCGCGAGTGTCCCAGTGCCGCCGCCGCCCCTGCCATGCGCCCGCTCTGAGCCGAGCCAGCGCGCCACCATGCCGCGCGTCAAGCCCGCCTGCGTCCGCCGCGTGTCCATCGGTACTTAACTCACCACCATCCATCACCACACACACGACGCTACCACTCCGCCTCCCGAGGAACTAATCAACAAACAGTGCTAACCGACCGCGACCCGCGAGGATACCTGTGTTTTCATACGTTCCGCTCGAATCCACGGTTCGATGCTAAAATGATTCAGTTAGCGACGATTAAATTTGGCATTCATCAGAAAGTGAGCACTAAAATTCGTCACCAGCGCGGTGAGTAAACAGTGCAGTGAATTTCACACTTGACCGTAATTTAGTTATTTCAAAGGAAACATGTTGTTAGGGAGGTATGTAAACGCCTAAGTATTTGTTAGGTGTCCAAAATGCTAGTAAAGCCACATGAAAGCTTGTATTTATATCCTGAAATTCTTTCAAAAATAAGTTGCAATGTCAAGTTTTCAGCAAAATAGAGTGACGGTAGAGTCGCTCTTTTCTATTCACAGTTACTCTTATAAATGTGCACATAAACTAGAGCAGCTGAATTATAATTTATCTGTCCAAGAAAAAAATAACATAACTTGTTTATAATATTGTATATTTCGGAGTGTGCCGGTTTTATTGTTTCGAACTTGGCTGTGGAACTACAGTGCTAAATATCATAAATGGTCCAATTAAAAACGGTACCGAGCCAATAGGTCGAATTTCAAAATGTTTATTACCTCTGATATAAATAGAAAGCTGAAAGCATTTACTTGTAACTGTAGGCTTCTCTTGATTTAATCTGTGAGCTTCAGTGACTCATTTATGACTACAACTTATCATAAACTTGAACAAATATCTTGACTTCTACAAATATTATCATAAAATTTATGAAGTCATATTTCTGTGCTCATACAGATATTATTGTGATATTTACAAGATGACAGATTTATAGTGGCTAGCTTTATTTATTTATTTATTTATTATTTTGTTTTTGTGAGAAGTTATAAATAAATTATTTATATGGCTTTCAACTATGGCAAATTAATTCATCATAAATCACTGTTTAATATTTAGAAGGTGGTGTATTTGTTAGGCATTGATTAAATAAAATAAACATGTGTAGAGTTGTAGCGACGGCCGCCGTGCTCGCTACACTCTCAAATAAACTTACAAAACACAACCAATATAATATTATTCTTCATTAAATATACTTAATACTTACCTCATACTGTATATAAATTATATTTTAAATAAATCAGAATATTATAATTCTCCTTGGAATGACAAATAAATGTCGCAGCATAAATAAAAATAATATGCTCATTTAAATAGAAGATTGGCTACTCTAATTAAGGTTTTTTTTGTAGATTTTTACTCAACTGTTACAAGTACCAATTAGAAATATTTATCTCGCTCATTTAAATAAAATATACATTTAAAAATAACATTTTGATATATGGTTTTGGATATTAATGGTTTATATTGATAACATATTTGAGATATCATATAATTAATGATTTATAATAATAAAGCTTTTAAGGTAGATCAATTTAAGTGTATCAACTCGAATATTTTCTAATTTATACACAAATGATCTTGGGCCATTAGGGTCATAACATAGTATTGCAATAAAATACTTTTATTAAAATGATCAAAACATATTATATTACTAATTATGTCGTTGGGTCATCCTTCATGCTTGTAATCTCACGTTCATCCATTATTAAATATCTGAATGATTAATATTTATTATATGTATACCTACATTATATTTATACCTATGTATAGTCAGCAATAAAAGTTATTTCCAGGTTTAAGGGTACAAAAAGTAATCCTATTTATAATGTATAGTTTTTCATCTTAGGGTTTTTTTTAACTTTTAGAGGAAATTATTAGATATATTCTTCATTATAAATATTTTCGGTGCAGACGGTATTTTATTTGTAAGTCACATTGTCACTTACACGCATTTATAATGCTAGATAGAACGTGAGTTTAATATCGCAAAGGTACTATTTATTATTAGCTATATTTTCACTAATGTATTCCAGTAACGTAGGTGCAAGGCACGTATGTACTTAATATAGCCATGTAGGTACACTTGAAATAGTGTATATTAATGTACCTTTATATAGTATGTTTATTATATATTATAAGTTATAAATATTAGAGCCAATTATATTATTCTAAACATTATTTAGGACACCAAGCAGCAGTTTCGGTCAGACTGCCTAATTCTGGATATATTTAGATTCTGTTATTAGAACTTTATTATTTGGGATTTAGGGAAATGGAACTACAATTCGATATGTTATTTATTAATTTATTTATAGTACCTATGTAGAGTAATCATTTAAATTTAAACAGGATTTTTAATGAAATTTATTGGCCTGAATTATCCGTCTCTATTTCAAGGTGGTATAAGCTTCTATACATTTTATTAGATAATAAAGGTTGCACTAAAATAAGACAGTTCATCGTTCTAACATTTATTACTTATAACTAAGGTACTATAGATTTTATCTAAAATTCAATTTTTGCATCTAAACTTTCATAAATCAAATCATTAAACGAATATTTATACAATAAATGCATCCAAATGTAGTTGAAAACATACAAACGGAAAACATTCCTATTTATTATACTTCAATATAAAATGCCGTGAAGCAAGAAATAACGTCTGCCCTGATTTGAAGCACCCACTTCCACGGTATAATTGAAAAAGGCGTCTGTAATGGTTCGATATTATTCAAATCGACCATTACTGATTAAAAATAAATGTCTTTATTCCAAATGACACGATGTCATTTTATTTGTTACTCCACTCTTTCTCATAGTTTTACGATTGCTCTATAAAATATTTATGACACTCATTTCAACTGTTAACGATTCGACTCAACAATTCATATTCTTATGAAATACTTATACAGTATTTGTTTGCTCAACTAATAAATTTTATAAAGACTCGTTAATATCTAAGCCGGTTCTATTTCGGGCTAAAATGAAAGATCGATATGCATATCGTCGTTCATTTACCTTGAATGATGAATAATAATTACTGTTTATGTATAAATTATAGACTTTCTGTCAGCAGATTAATTAGCAACGGTGCTGAACTTTAAATCGAAATATTTAATGAAGATTTTATAACATTAACAACACTTACCACTCATAAACACATTACTTACATAACGATTAATAATAATTCATCTGTCATATTGACTAGTATAGATTAGTCTGTATGTCTATCCGTCTCATGTCTGAATTGTGAGCGTGTTTGACAAAGGACAAGTTTAATATTCATAAGTTTACATTGTACAAGAGTTGGACAATAGAGATGAATTTCCGCAAGGATTTTGAGGCGTTTTTTGTGAGTTCTGCGTAACACGGCGGCGCGGGCGAGCGGCGCGTCGTCACCGCAAATGCCTCTTTGAGGTGCCGCTGCAACCGACCCACTGTGCACTCACAAACACCAACAAACACCACTAAGCCTCCTTCTCATAAACATCTATTAAACACCGGCATCTCGCTACAAATGAGTTATCTAATCCTCCGCAAACCCATCCCGGATTATATCATGTTTTGTGTCGCTCACTTCATCGTCCGCTTTTCATAACATCACCAAAAAAATGTGTATTATCTCGCTAACTGCAGGTTGGCATTAAATATCGGCTTTAAAACGCGACACCAAAATGACATGGCAGGTAATTCCATAAAAAAGATATACTTTTCATATGAAATCGGTGAAAGTATAATGTAGTCGATAAGCAAATGTATGCACCAGAATATTGGAGACGTTTAATTTAATAATATACCTAGTAGGGCCGGTAAGTGGTGGGTCGGGTTTTGGAATCTCGATGAATTAATATGCACGGAGGTACTTACTCGCATACTTTATATTTTTATTGGTATATTTTGTTAATGCAGCACCTGTGTACCTAATTAATAACTTCTTGCTTTTACTTCCGTGTTTTATCGTTGCATTTGGGCGTGTATGATGATAATAAACAGCTAATTATTATTAGGTGTTTTTATTGAAAGGTTGCAGTGCGATAAGACGCTATTACGGCCGAAAAATATCGTTTTAAAACTGCCAAAAAATCGGAGATCTTCAATATAATGGCAATTGGTTTTGTCCCAACTTTACTGTTTCTTGAGATCCCCTTACTTGTTCAACAGGGGATTAGCAGCTTCTTTTAAACTGCCAATTGGCTGCCTAATAATGCTTAAGTAATTAAAGTAATGTTCTGTGACGTAACAATCGAGTTGGTTTACCGTCTCAAATCGATTTAGAATCATAAAATTGATATGTTTAGGTTAATAGATAGACGTAGGTACAGTCTAACAAATAATTATTTAAAAACGTCATGAATTGAGCTGAAAACTTTGCGGCGACTACTTTTTTATTTATATAAAAGTCGATACTCACTCAATTGACACTGAATAAGGCAGTGTATTTTTGGATTAGTCCAAGTGCCGGCCTATTTTTTTCTAACTCACAGATTAAGCCGCTATATGACAGTAGCACAAAATATAAATAGGTACAGCCTAAATATCTTCTTACATAATTCACAAAAGCTCTTACTTACAAAATTCAAAGCAAATAAAGTCTTGATATATAGGTTGTTCTAAACAATATTTTTCACTATTTATAACTAGCTGTTGTCGTGTCATGCTGTAGCATGAAGTTAAACAGCTTAAAAATACTATCAATGTTAAAATAATTTATCAAAATCCTACCAGTAACTATTCCAGCGAATAGTTTTAACAAACAAACAAATTAACTTCTTACTGGTGACAGAGCTCTTGTGAACGAGCTCGAGAGCGGCAGCACCACCGTCTCACCCTTGTCCTGCCGCAAACTAGTAGTGCTTGCATTACTGTGTTCTGGTTTGGTGGTGTGATCAGATCCTGAAATTACTGGCATATGAGTCATAACACCGTAGTCCTCAGCTGCAGCGACGCATCTATAATCTGCTTTTGTGGATTGTTGATGTCCATGGGCTTTACTCCACTTACCATCAGGTGGGGACTACACATTCGTTCGCTGCAGGATTAGTGTAAAAAAATAGGTAAATAAACTCTTCAGAGTCTATAGTTTACTATTAGTATAGACATATGTATACCGTACATAACATATACCGTACATTTCTCTAGTTTAAAGTGTCTCCCAAGCAGACCTCCCTCGTAGAAACCCTAAGAGTTGTCATAATCACCTCTTGCGCCTCCCATTACGATAAGGTACAGCGAATTCCGATACCAATACGCTTAATTGTTATTATAACTTTGTCTGGACCACGGCGTCCAACGCCCACCAACATTATACACTTGATATATTAATGTAAGTTTGCAACGGAATAAGGAGACGATATACTGCAATATTTTGTTGTTTTCAGTGAAGGCTCTTGGACTATTTTATTTTGTCGATTAACTAAAGCATTGTGTTCTTGGATGTTAAAGCCCAGTTCCGGATAAGTCACAAATACCACTTTTTTTACTATCTTTTTTTATTTGTTTAGAAATGTATAAAGGAAACTGGTACTTTACTATCCGAAACTTTATAAAAACCTGGGCCTTATAACATTTATTAAAATTACAAGTATTCTTGCTGTGTTTAATTTATATTGAAAATATAACCATTGATAGATGTTGCACAAAAGCTTTCTAGGTGCAGAAATATAATATCTATCAATGCTAATTTAAAATAAAGAATAAGGTTTTGCCTCTTTCAAGTGTAATTTAAAAAATATGCATTAGTGTTCATAAAAACATTCGCTTAAAAGGGGTTCAAAGTTTTCTCAAATGCTTAAAATATTATACGCATTAATATGAATGGCCAATTATGCTGGCCGTTTAAAATATATTTATTACTAAAACTGAATAATATATAAAATATAAGCGCTTATTTCTGCTAGTAATAAAATATTTTGAAAATATAAAATAATAAACGCTACATTAACAATACATCAACTCGAAGTTACATGTTTTGATGAAATTTATTGTAATAAATATGCAATTTATGGCTTTCTTGTAACACGACTTTATAATAAATAAATCTTTAGATTTCTTTGAGCTAAATATAAATAAAGCCGCTTTAGAATGCCTAAGCTGGTTGAAATTATAATCAACATTGAGAATGATAGTCCTAAAGATTTCGACACAGTTTCATTAATATAATAATAGGTATATCATACAATATTTATTTGTTCGTTATTATTTTCCGAGCCATTTTCCAGTAACATTGGGGCGGCTTCTAGTCTACCGGATTTGGCAGAAATCAGTATTTTACGCTATCAGACCTTGACAAACCAACAAAATTTAATTTTACAAACATCCAAATTAAGTCTTTTGTTTTCTTCCAAGTTGCCATTGATCTTTTTTTTAAAGAAAATATAGCACTTGACACAAAAGAATTACATTTTCATTAATTTCTATTGATTATTTTTTTGAATACTTTATAACCTTTTCTTCCAGTGCCTAACAACATAACAAGAATATTAAAATTTAATTAAAATATTCTATTGTATTCAATATAATTATTTAAATATATATAACGTTATACAGTTAGAATATATTAATACCACAAAGATACACTGTCACTTTCTTTACCGGACTAAAGTACAAAATAAATTAGTTCATAAATTACGGCAAACATATATTAATTAGATGCATTTTAAAGAACAAGAAAGTGAAAGAAAATGCATGTAGTTTTTCTATTTGTTATACAACATTTTTTATTTATTGACAAAACAATGTTCAACTAAGAGTGGCGACAGACTGAAATTAAGGTTATTTATTCATAATTCTTAATCCGGATGCACGGAATAGCAAATATAAATTATTTTTTTATATTATAAAATGTCATACGAATATATCAGATTGATATGAATTTAAAATAATGAGGTATTCATTATCTTAAATTCATATCCTTTCTCTTACTTAAATTTTAATGAAAATCGATGTTCAAATAACGTTTAGACTAATAAATCTGCAGACCATATTTCAAACTTAATATTGTAAAGAATAAATATTCGATTTTTTGTTTGTTACATCTTCACTAAGTTACATAGACTATATTTTAAGAGGTACAACGCGGGCGAAACCGCGTGCGTAAGCTACAGAATATATATTAGGCCTCCATCACCCTTTATATGTCCACATACTTCTACATGGTTTCACACTTCTTTAATACATAGTTTCCTTTAAGAAAATCCTAAAATTAAAGGTACTTTGTTTTGACTACAGTGTTTGACTATTAAAACACTTCAGTTAAGCTCATGAAGCTTCACGGAGAGAGTGCACGGTGCAAGATGATCAAATTCTATACACAAAAGTCTTTTTAAAAGATATAAATCGGGTATCCAATCGATTCTTTTTATTATTCCTCTGCCTATTACTTTCATCCTACTTAATAACAAAATTAAATAGAGTAATAATAATGGCAATAGACATCGACAAAACATAGGAATTAACAAGCGTCATGTTTGTATAGATTCCATAATAAAAGCCAGATGTTAGAATACGCAAGTGCCACTCTATTTTTAGGACTACCCTTCTCATCGTATTGTCAAAGTTCACGCCGAATTTCGGCACGCGGGGGCGTTACGCGCTACTACTAGCGACATCTATTATCGAGTAGTGAACATTACAAACGGCCGAATGGAAGTAAGAAGCGTGCTCGAACTAATCTTTATAGTACACGGACGGAAGCAAATACAAAACAAACAATATAGTTGCGTTCTTTTATAGTTATCAATGTTATTTAAAAAGGATTCATTATTTTAGTTGGTTTTTATATCAAGATATTTAAGGAAATCTTTATTGATGTAGAACGGATTGAATACGTTTTAAGTATTATTATTTAATTTTCTATTTGATTAGCTAATAGTTTAATTCATACTAAAATTATCAACAAAATTGACTAATCAGGTTAAAATAGATCCCGACCGCAGAATTCCCGCGGATAAAGTTGAAATGTCATTAATTTATTTGCCAATATTCGAAGGATTATTGGACATTGTGGTATTATTCATTGTTCAAATGGTTGATATTCACCGATAACAATAATTTGATCCGGATTTAATTGTAATATCTTTTTATGGACTGCCATAAAAATATTGGGTGATTTACGTTTGCAACAAAGATAATATATTAAATTTGTCAGACTGTTTAGTAATTGATTTAGCCAAAAATATTACAGAAAATCTATCTTTTAGCATCTTAGGCCTAACGACCCAAGTTTATAACATATATAATATCTGATCGTGATCCTAGCGGCGTGGTAGCTGTCTACTTCATATTAAATGTTACGAACAAAATTAACTTATTTCAACAAAATACTAACACCACATTCTCTTCCATGTAAAATTGGAGTTATTTAGAAGCCCCGTTATTCTGAATTAATCATATATTAATCAGATTGCTTGTAACTTTAATCTTTGAATCGCGGCTGAATAGTTATACATCATTTTGTTTGTTTTGCTTATAGTAACTTATGAAATTAAATAATATTTTTGTAACTATACAGCCACTATGCAAAGCGAAATAAAAATTTAAATAAATCTGGTCCTTATTTAAATACTACTATACTAATAAATACTTTTACGCATAATGTATTCACACTTGACTCTTTTGTTCTAGGTGAAAGTTCGGGGTCGTGTTCAGATGACGAGATAAACAATGTCGATGAAAGGAGAGACCGGCCTGAAGCGCACATGTGCCCGCGCTGCCAGGAACAGTTCGAGAATATTCACGAGTTCCTATTCCACAAACGACTGTGCGATGAGAAAGCTTTGCAAATGGGAGAGGAGAGAATGCACTCCGACCCTGAGGAGATGGTCGTGTCAGGCGATGAAGAGATGGACGGACCTAACAAACGATTAGAGCAGGTCCGGCGGCATCGACAAGATGCGGAAAACAATAACAGCCTCGAAGATGGCGAGGCGGAAGTGCCTGAAGCCGACGTCCCGCCCGTTGGGCTCCCCTTCCCGGTGGCCGGCCACGTCACGCTCGAAGCATTACAAAACACTAAAGTTGCCGTAGCACAATTTGCCGCAACCACAATGGCGAACAACGCAGATAACGAAGCGGCGTTACATGAACTAGCGGTGTTACAGAGCACGTTATTTACGCTACAGCACCAACAAGTGTTTCAGCTACAATTAATACACCAATTACAAAGCCAATTATCGTTAACGCGACGGAAAGACGATCCAATCCAGAGCCCGCCGCCGAGTGAACCAGAAGTAAATCTGCCGGCGCCTCCCGCTCGATCGCCGTCACCGCCTCGTCCGCCACGGGAGCCCACTCCTGTCGCACCCACTCCTCCCACTAGTCAAAGCTTGCCGTCTACCCACTCGCATCTCACAACTAAGACGGAAGCCATTCCCGTTCCTAAACTTCCAACCTCCTCTCCGCCGCTGATGACCCATCCTCCTTATAGCTCCATATCCTCGTCGTTAGCGTCTACAATAATCACAAACAACGACCCACCACCGTCTCTCAACGAACCTAATACGCTAGAAATGCTACAGAAGAGAGCACAAGAAGTACTAGACAACGCATCACAAGGTCTACTAGCTAATAATCTTGCCGATGAACTCGCTTTCCGAAAATCTGGAAAAATGTCACCTTACGATGGAAAGTCTGGAGGAAGAAATGAACCTTTTTTCAAGCACCGATGCCGTTACTGTGGAAAAGTATTCGGCAGTGACTCAGCGCTGCAAATCCACATTCGATCACACACAGGTGAAAGACCTTTTAAATGTAATGTATGTGGATCACGATTTACAACCAAAGGAAATCTAAAAGTACATTTTCAAAGACATACATCAAAGTTTCCGCATGTCAAGATGAATCCCAACCCAATACCAGAGCATTTGGATAAATATCATCCCCCACTGTTAGCGCAGTTGTCGCCGGGACCGATTCCTGGCATGCCACCACATCCACTTCAATTCCCTCCGGGTGGGCCAGCTCCTTTTCCGCCAAGCTTGCCGCTGTACAGACCCCCACACCACGACTTATTACCACCTCGTCCTCTCGGAGACAAACCTCTACCGCCTCATCCGCTGTTTGTAATGCAGCGAGAGGAACAAGAAGCTCCGGCTGATCTCAGTAAACCTTCCGCGCCGAGCCCTTGTCGATCAGCACCAGATGTTAAGTCAGAACCACACGATGAGGAGAGCCAACGAGATTCCAGTTTTGAAGACCCTGATCGCGTTTCACCTAAAAGAGAACCCGAAGAAAATGATACCGCGCCAGATCCAGAGCAAGACAGATATCCGTCAACATCGCCCTATGATGACAGCATGGACTCTAAATATAGCAATGAAGAACAAATTGGCCGAGAGAGTCCCCACGTGAAGCACGATCCAGATCAACCGGAAAATCTCTCAAGTAAGAATTCACCGATATCTGGGCCAATTTCAATAGCAACGGGTCTGCGTACCTTTCCTTCATATCCTCTTTTCCCTCATTCACCGCCGAGCAGTATCTCATCTGGTTGTATAACTCCGTTCCCAAACATTGTTCATAACGTCGTTGACGTAGATATGTCACGAGACCCCATGTTCTATAATTCTATTTTGCCTCGTCCAGGCAGCAATGATAATTCTTGGGAAAGTTTAATAGAAATAACAAAAACTTCAGAAACCGCAAAGCTTCAACAGTTAGTCGATAATATCGAAAATAAAGTATCCGATCCTAACGAATGTATAGTATGTCACCGCGTTCTCTCTTGCAAAAGTGCCTTACAGATGCATTATCGTACGCACACGGGCGAGAGACCTTTCCGATGTAAATTGTGCGGTCGCTCTTTTACGACCAAAGGTAATTTGAAAACCCATATGGGTGTTCATCGCATAAAGCCTCCCATTCAAATGCTACACCAATGTCCAGTCTGTCATAAGAAATTTTCGGATCCTACAATATTACATCAACATATACGACTTCATACGGGTGAGCGCGCCAATATCCCTTTCGATCAATTCAGGAACGTCGACATAGACGGTTTTCCATCACTGAGTAACGGGTCAGACGTCAGCGACTATCAAGCCCAGCGCCTCTTCCCGCCTCCGTCGTTCCCCACTCCGACCACTCCCGGCGACCGACGGGCGGACTCCCACGGGACCGACGATGAGAGCGGCCGGGACGAGCGCGAGCCCGCAATTCGGGAGTTCGACGACGACTTAGATATGAAGGATCGTCGAACTTCGCCGCTCTCCGTCTGCGCCTCGGCGTCCGAAAGCGAATTAAAAACCATCACCACAACGGCTTCCCTCCCATCGGCGACAGGTTCAGAGAGCGGGCGGAGCGCGCGAGGCTCACCGCCGTCGCCCACGATGTCGACGCTGTCGACGCCGCCGCGGCTGCCGCTGCACTCGCCGCTGCCGTCGCCGCCCGCGCCGCTCGCCGCGCTCGGCGCTCTCGGAGGATCGCCCTTCAGCCCGCTCGGACTCGCGTTCCCCCCCGCAGGTATGCGCTAGCGGGATCTTGTATTTTCGTCCGCCCCGGTCGCCCGCACTTCCATTTCCTTGTATTGATCCCCACGCACCGACTAATACATAAATCACCGGGCGCTCGAATACACAAAAGTAACAAGTAAAAGTAAATGTGGAAGCAGTAACATCATTCATAATAGAGTGTAATCGTGCGTTCCGAGTGTTGTACGATTAGTGACAAGAACCGTATTGAACGATGGATTTATTTGTGTGCAGTGCGCGGCAACACAACCTGTAACCTCTGCTACAAGACGTTCGCCTGCCACTCCGCTCTAGAGATACATTACCGCAGCCACACCAAGGAGCGACCCTTCAAGTGCACCGTCTGCGATCGCGGCTTCTCCACCAAGGTGAGTTCCCCACTTTTTATGTCAATTCTATCTGTTATGGAGCCCCCTGTACTTTACTTCCCCCGTTCTTTTACGTATATGTTTTATAATTTGTATATAACACGCTACGGTACCAACAGTATATGTCCGCACTTCATAATTAATGAATTCGTGGAACACAAAGCAGTGATATGACTATCGTGTAATAGTCACGTACCTACACACTCGTAGCTCAGATTGAGTATCGTTGGCTTTTAGCCAGTTCATACTTTATTGTTACACAAATAGCGAGACGTACGTGTTTACGACATTTCCACTAATTTTCACTACATCTAAAGAAATTCATTGATAATAAAATCTTTTAAAATATAAAATACTCACTCATTCCGAGGCCCTGTCTAAACTATACCTATCCTCGTATTTAGAGCAGGTTATGACTCTCCGTAATTGCTTGCTTCCTGACTCTACATTGATTACCTTTAATTTAT
The DNA here is from genome assembly GCA_905147285.1 of Hypena proboscidalis. Lineage (NCBI taxonomy): Eukaryota > Metazoa > Arthropoda > Insecta > Lepidoptera > Erebidae > Hypena > Hypena proboscidalis. The sequence goes on from LR990130.1 coordinate 9,239,751, forward strand.
TAAACAGATTCTTAAATGCTCCTACTTTTGTTCAATTAATTACCCAAACAGTTAAAAGATAATAAAAAACGCGTTAAACGTTTTCAATTGTTTCAGTCTCATACCTAGTAATTCTTAGCTAATGTGCGCACATACGTACTATCTTGACTTTGTTTTGTTTTCATTGGTGACTTGTTCGATATACATACAAAATTATCTACAGATTCATAAAATTATAAACACCTAGAAATGTGCTACAGCAAATAATTTATAAGGGCTTATTTTGTTTTAAGATTACCTCTTACTTTCGATCTTCGGAAAAAACACCTGTAACTATTTGATTTCGATTGCTATCAAGCTCTATAGTCGCCAGGACTCACGAGTAGTACATCCGTTTTCTACGATGAAAAAAGCTTAGTCACGATTTACTAGTAATTTAGTATATCTGAACAAAAATACACCAATTCGATGCACTTTTTTTACTTAACACAAGCAAACGATCGTATTATAACATTAGACAGAAAACGATTTATTGGAGCGACAGGAGTGCAGGACGTGTATAAGTTCTCGTTTGATAAATAACACGATCCGAGTTAGCGCAGCATCGAATTCCAAGTTTACCCGAGACATCGACAAGCGAGTGTTGTACGCGACTAACTTCATGCGCCGGTTTCATTTCATCCAAGTTTCAGTGCATTAATTTTGCAGGCAGTAATTACAAGTCGCTAGTCGGCGCCTCCAGTTCGCATTAGTTTTAGCTGTTGTCTTCCTCCGTCGCGTAGCTTGCATCCGAGCTGTTGCCCGCTCGCTATAATTGACGACTAACTGCGCAAACTTGTAGGCTCGTTTGTCCCGATTTAATCAAAGCTATGTACAAACCATTGATCACACTCGCAATTTTATCAGCGCTCGGAAATAAAAACCCATTCATTCTCAACGAACTTGTCAGATATATCTGCGAGCCTAGGTGGCTTATATCTACTTATAAGGCCAACACTTGTTTGTCGCTGAGCCAGGTACATTTACCATCGTTTCCATCGCAGATAATTAAACTTTGTTTATTATCCGACTGCGTTGCTTTATAGATAGTCGCAAATTGAACTGTTCGTCATGTCATTTGCTTATTATACAAAGATAACACGTTTTAGCATATGATACGGGTACTAAGCAACATTAAACGATTTCACGTAGGCGGGTACGTCTTCCTGGAGTGACGTGAATACAATGTGGTGTCTCAACAAAGCTCCACAAACCCCAACGTCTCAATTGAAAGTGTAAGAAAATTAAACGACTTTGTAATAGGAAGGCGAGTAAGTGCGCACTGACCGCAGCAGCTTTGTTATAAAGCCTTCCGCTAGAAACCACAGAAATAAAATAATAAGACAATATGACATTATCTCGAGATGCAGTTACCATACACTATCAAGTGATCTTAAACACACTTCAGAACTAGTCATAAACTCAAGAATAAAATGAATTAAAAACCGGTACACGCCGACGTATTGATTGCAATTTACAATTATGTATTATCGCATAATTTATAACAGGTAACACATGCTACCTAAATGTTACCAATTTATAAATGTTAACTATAATAGCAGAACCTTATCGCCATCATAGTATATTATAATCGTTATAGTGAAGATGTTAAATTAGGTACATATTATAGAATCTCCCTGTTCGCACTTCTGACTCATTAATGAATACTGAGAAGATACCAATTTATAGGCATTATTCAAACAACTAAATAATAATGTGAAACATTTATTAGGAGGTAGATACGAACAAAATGAATTAATTCAATATTTTGAACAGTAAATAAAGGTTGTTAAAAGCATTTTTATGATGATACAAGTTTTATACTGGGTTCGGCCAATATTTCAAACGGACGAGTGCGTGAGGTGCGCAAGCGCCGATGCGCGATGCTCCGTGGCGTCGCGTCGCCACAAAAATGATAAGTCATAAAAACAACGTCACGGAAAACGATCGGAATATTAATTTGTGTCGTAAAATATTTATTGCTTATAAATCCTTGAGCCTTTACCTACGCTTGTCGTCATAAAAAGATTATTTATGCCTGACAAAGTAACATTTTCGTATGTTACCGAAAGTGACCAGGGGTCTTATCAATAAAATATAGGTTATTTACGATGGCGCCGAGGTTTCAAGTTTGAAGCCCTACAGAGGTGCATTAGTAACCCGCGGTTAATTAAGCTCTTTTGATAAATACCAGCGCTTAAGTTCTTACTTATGATTTACATTAAGAGTGACCCAAATGCCAGATAACTCGACCAAATGTAATAAATATTCAAGATTGCTCCATATGTGAACCTTTCATTTTTAAAACTGAACTTAACTTTATAAAACTTATTGTTTATCTTATCTTGTTACATTCTTGGTGTGGACGTTTTTATAAATGTGGTACGATAAGCAAATATTTAAATCGTACCTATGTATTTTATGAAAAGTCACGTTTCATAGTAATACACAAATAATAAAACCACCCATTAAAATAACGCAAAGTTGCAGCAAAAGCTTACTTACTACTTACGCAGAAAATACGACAACATTTGAAAATAATGATTTGTATGAAATTTTTAATGTTCAATATAGATATTAAACCTGTTTTCAGTACATAATCATGTTGTAACGGCTGACCACGGGACCCTGTTGCGCGTGGTCCGACACACACTTGGCCGGTTTTTTAAGACAATGTTTTGCAAAATATCAGTACATGAGTTAATGAAATTAACATTGCATTGCGTAAATGAATAGACAGCGCAATGTAATCTTAAAAACAAACATACTCAGACAAACTCAATAGAATTAGTTTTCACGCTATTAAGTTCAAATCATTATAATTTAATTATTAAAATTGCTCTACATACAATCGTTTAATACCTAACATCGCTCATTGGTCACTGAATAGAGTGACGAAGTCCAACAGCCGACCACTCCTTCTTCTGACGCATAACTTTATCTCTATACCTACTGATATTGTAAAACTGTTTGTTTGTTTGAACGCGCTTTACTATGGAAATACTGGTTTGAATTGGTATTTTTCTGTTCGACAGCCTATTACTGAGGCATAAGCTTTAAAAATATGTATCACATCACGTTGCAACCAATAGGAGTGGAGCAGCATAGAAAAATGACGCGAAAATGGGGAATCCCCTTATGGTAGCAGAGTAGTAAGTTATAAAACTGTAGTTAATATAACGATATTCACACGGATGAAGTCGCGAGAAACAGCTAGTTAGTTTATATAATACCGATGACAGATCGCCGCGCTTACCGACCAATATAATAAATTATCATTATACTTAATTGACAATTTACCAAAAATAGATGTCCATTAACAATTTAATATCTCTATATATGACAAGAAATTCCAATGGCGGGTGGAAAGGAATTCTTTAGAATTTAATTTTAGAAATTTTATCGGTTTTCGAGTATTTACTACGTATATTCTAGATATAGGTTTTGCCCGTAAAGGGAGTAATGGAAACTGTATAGAAACTTCAACGTAAACATTAGATTGTACAATTTTCACCATAGATAAATACATACTAAGTAGGGGCCGATTTCACCAAACTTCTTAATCTACAGTTTTTTTAGTTTTATTAAACCCGTATCTGCATCCCTTTCTTTCATTCAATGTAAGTACAGGACATAAAATTAAAAACTGCAGAGTTAATCTTGAGTTTAACAAGTTGGTTAAATCGGCACTACGGTTAGGATAATAATAGAACACAAATTGTAGAGCTGTGCTGTGCTCGATTTTCATATTTCAATAAGGGCATGCAATTCGCCGCTAGTGGTGCTTGTGTAGCGTGAGGTCTTCGAAATGTCAAATGTCACTATTTACGGATTGGTTATGCAGTCATTGAGTTTATAAATGTCTTTAGAGGCATAATTCTTTAGGGTGTTCTGAAGAGCGACATGGAACGTATTTGTGCATAAAGCAGGTATGAGAGCAAGGGAGACGGGCGTATTAATGTCCCTAGTTGAAATTGAAATAAAGTTCCGTTCTTCTTAATCATTTATGTTCCAAAATGTTTGTCCTCAAAACGCCCTAAGGAACTGTGCCTCTATAAAAACGTATAAACTCAATGGTCGTATGTAAATCAATTTCTGCTATAGGTTGACCGCTTAACTGAGACTTCGCCTGCGGGGTACAGGGGCGCGGGGGTATGGCGACAAAGGGGAATGAAACAGCTGCGGGCGGTGGGCAAATTTTTGTGATTGTTCATTAAGTTCGCTACATGGGTAGCGATCGCATGTGTTAACTGTTGCAGACACCTTGTGAGAGGTACACATGTAATGATAATCTCAAGATGAATCGAAAAATCTTCAGACATAAAGTAAACAGTCAGTGCAAGCAAATGGCTTTTAACGTATACATAAATTTTAGAAAAAAGAAACTGGATCCAAAAAAAGTTTTGACTTTCTTACGATTTAATTATATGTTTAGATAAAAAATAGTATAATAGTTTATTCTCAATTATTTTATTTACGTACATAAGTTTATTAAAATTTTGTATCTGCTTAACTATTTTTCATTTGATAAATCACTATTTCTTTTTTCCTATGATGTCACATATCTTAGGAAATATCTTGGTACATTTCATCTCCTGTATATTTCATTATGTGCCCCCACCGCCCGCAGCTGTTTCAGTCCCCGTTGTCGCCATACCCCCGCGCCCCTGTACCCCGTAGGCGAAGTCTCAGTTAAGCGGTCAGCCTATAACAAACTTTGACAGACCTTACTCTACAGTGGCGCCACCTGGAAAGACAAAAAACATAGCCCACATTGTATCATTATTATAATCGGTTAGAAAGTTAGAATTCATTTAATAAATAGCTTTGCAAATCTATAAACGTACTTGTGTATAATTTTAAAACAGTTTTTGTAAAGCATATTTATCTGAAAAACAAATATGTTCCTATTGTTAACACTAGGCTCGAATCACTTCAATAGGTACCCACGCATCAAGCTATACATTTTCAGTATAAGCTAGTCTCGTTTTGCATGTTTAGCCTATACAATGTGAGACCTTGATGTATACCTACATACAACACGAACGTAAATACAGTACATATTCACAAAATGAAATAAAACTTCGTTAACTATATTTTCAGGGTTATGACATATGACCTACGGTCTGTCTGCACATTAATTTTTAATGTATTTTATATTCATTCAGATTATTTATGTCCAAAAACATGTTTAATATGCATTTTATTGTAATTAAATAAATGCAGTCTGGTTGTATTACCTACACAATATGTGTAAGATATGTTACTGTCATAATTTTACGGGAAAAATCTCAAACATAATCCCTTGTATTTGTCTTTCAAATAGGTACTTAAGTCTAAAAAATAAAAGTACATATTTCATTTGACAAATCGAAAATAATAATTTATTTATTATCATTGAGAATACGGGTTACTCACGTTATTTTAGCCGGGATCATCAACTGGGCGATTAATCGCGTTTCTTCGCCATATCCCGGCTAAAATAACGTGAGTAACCCGTATTCTCAATAATAATGTCTTCCTCACGTCGGTTTTAATAATATTAATTTATTGTTATCCGCATACATAATGGCCATTTAAATCTATTTTAAATACTGAATTAAAACAAATTATCGTATTTTTAACGAAAAGAATTACTTGCGGTTCCAGAAGGAAGGTTATTGTTAGTCGTCCGTCGTCTCCGTAGCGTAATCGTGCGGTGGCCATACACAATGGTAATCAAATACAGAGTACTTACAATGTGCCTTCTCCCTTGGAGGATGATTAAATTATGTTATTTCTGCCAATGCTATTCTGTATTTAGCGTTAAACTAATATATCATTGTTAATAAACTTTCGTAGGAGTTTCGTAGCTAACAACTTGTTTCTTTTTTAACAAACTTTGATATTTGTATTACTTATGCTTAACTTTAAAATGAAATCAGGTTATAAATATATATTAAAACTCACGCTAAAATCACAGTAAAAAAGATATCAACGCGCTTTGTAGAGGTAGGCAAAGACAATGATGGTCTAATTGACATTATTTTTAATATTAGAATGTATTTTTTTACTCTTAATATGTCTATTTTCTTCACGTTTTGTTTTGCGTTCAGTAGGTAAGTAGCTCAGAAGCCAAACATATGCTATTATTGGTCGATTTTGTTAGTAGGCCTAAATAAAATAGGTTAGACAAGGACAAGATAGAAATTGTTTTTTTTTTAAACGTATAGTCAATTATGTACAGTCTGCAACAAAAGTAGCTAAACACTTAACAAATTTTAAATGTATACTACTCAGGTCTTTCTCTATTACTAGATATTAGTTTTAATTCATCCAATCATGAAATAATTACGATTTTCAGAATTAAGTAACTATGAAATTTTTTTTGTGTGTAGCTGCTACTACTGATTGTACCTAAATATTTATAGCTGATATGTTGAAATAAAATCGATCCAATCTTACTCCTGAGCTTCGATATCATCAGGGCGGTCCACTTAACATTTTTATACACTTAATAAGAAAATCAAGCTTCCTAATTGAATTTTTATAGAAGGTGCTGGAATATAGAGAGTAAATGCTTATAAATATGTCGTTATGAAAGTACATAGCTAATAGTACATAATATATGTGTTGCTTAAGAACCAGTAGTGAAGCAATGAATACCTGTTTTACGAATACGAATAGTGATTTTACTATTTAAAAATACGTATAGGTGAACACAGCCATTCTAAAATCAAAATTTCGAAAACAACTCCAATAAGTTTTTGATGAAAATAGCTACAAAGAAAAATAATATTAGCATCACGATAATAATAATAAAAATGAAAAAAGCAGTGACAATCATTATAAATAACAACAAATACCTGAGTATAGAGAGTATTCAAGCCTCATAAGGAACTTAGACTAATTTTATCGAAGTTCCAAGAGGGTAAACCTGCAGGCAGATGCTAGTATTTTAAGAGAGAAAAATGCATTCTTCGTTTTAAACAAGTCTTGAAACATTGCTGTTCGAATATCATTGTTATTCAGCGATTGCAAATACTCGATTTCGATGCACCCCTAGTAAGAGCCATGTGGACGAAACTGGTTAGTTCAATGATGGTAGGTACCAGAAGTAGGTACTTGTAAAAGACAGGCCAACAACTGTCACTGCCTACGCACTGCGATCTTAGGCGAGATGTTGCAGTGTCGCATGTCAGGACAACCTATTAAAATAACGTTAGTAACAATCTGTGTAATTAACCTGGATTCCAAGGCTCTCTTATGCAATATTGATACAATTACGTAGGTAATATGCAATCTTTTACGGATCTTTTGTTCATGCACTATAGCTGTCACTTACCATTGCATAGACTACAGGCCCATTTACTACGTAAATCATAAAAAAATCAGCCATTGATAGCCAAGGATAACAACAATTTCATGGTAAATATCCCGTAATATCTAATATTTCGTAAGAAAATGACATGTTTAGACTCAAACCTTATAATTTCTATCATTGTCCCTATGAACAAAACAAAAAAAAACGCGATAAATAGAATAAAAACCTTAGCACACACCCGCCGTTATAGGACGGTGGGTGTGCGCTAAGGTACCAAGACATAAGGACGCTAATATCTATTATGTTTTGGTAGCAAGACAAAACATAAATATTATTACGAATTCTTAACGATTCTTTCTTATTCTAACCAAAACTAAAATTGAAAAGACCTTAATCTAACGACACCTCTATAATATAAAAGTCCAGAAAATCCTCGACATTGGGTTCCCTCAATCTAAAAATTATCGTTTAATTTTCAATTTAAATCCGGGGTTCAGATCTCATTGTCCCGGGTTAGTGATTTTAAAGATGGTGCCAATAGGCGTACACCGCTGGGGCCTGAACCAACTGCTTACAGCGCATTTAAAATTACAATAAGTGTCGGCGACACCGCACCGAGGAAAGTTCACGCTATAGGTACCATTTATCGATTATTCCAATCTTCTTGTACTACACCTTAGTACAATAGTAAGGTTTGTTGACTCCTGCTTACTGAAAACATTGACATCACGCCTAATGTCTAAAAGGTCAGGCAGAAATAAATACAATGTTTAGAGCTAAAATAATATTATCGCAATACAATTTTACTGACAGATCTTGTTCTTCAAGGTCACTCCATCATTAAACGCTGGTATTCAGTTCTTTAAATCTAGTATTGTTCAGGGATCTCGATAGCTATAGCTGACATACCGAAAACATTTTATCTTCGTTTTAAAATCAAGTTTATCTTCTTTCAAAACCTAACCATACAAAGAGATCTTAAAGCCAGCAAAACATGCGCTTTTAGAAGGAAGGTGACTTGATGGAGAAGTATATTAAAGTGGCCTCATACAATCAAATCGCTCTTACGCCCACAAAACGAGGTAGTCAAAAGATAAACGCACTAAAATTACAAATAATAGTCGTAAATAAAAAATCCCATATCTCATACTCGATTATACTCTGTACATAAAGTCAAAATTTATAACCCACTGTTAAACTCACCTTTTTAATAATATTTGTGAGTTATGCTTCAATATTACTGCTGTTTACTGTTTTACATTCAACATAAGGTGCTTAGATCATATTGTAACGAGCATGGACATATGAACCATTCCTAATAGAAAAATAAAACGACGGGTGATCGAGAACGAATAGTTAAAACATTACAATATAGATAATGCGCTTTTACTTACTTAACCAAGAAATAAATATACCTTACGTTATAGTTTTTGATCGCTTTTGAACAGTAGGAGATGTGTCGTTTATATTGGAGAAATACTTTAACTTTCGTATACTTGCGATTGCCAATAAAGTAAACAAAAAAAATAATGCCTCGATGGTCTAGTGGTTAGCGTATGCACCTCTCACCGTATTCAATTCCCGGGTCGGGCAAAGTGTTATTTGTGAACTTTCCGTCATGAAATTCTTAATAGCAGCACGGATTTGGAATAGTGCCCGGTAGATCGCGATAGGCTCACCTCCTATCCAATCGGACCTAAACATAACAGGTGAAATCTAGGTGTTGTGCACCTCTGCCACACCCTTTTAGATAATATAGGCGTGATGTTATGTTATGCAGATAAAAAACTAAAGAATGAACCCGGACAAGAAAAAAGCTACAAAGCTTTGTAATATCTATTTTAACAATAATATTGATTGTGATATTTGTTACTCCTTGACGAAAAATATCGGGTAGATTTTGATGAAATTTAACAAAGATGTAGGTTATAGTCATAGAAATCTTAATAACTAGTCAATAGAAATGCTATCGACTATCTTTTAACACTGGGACGCATGTCGCCGGTTTTCAAATACCACTTTTTGTATTCCTGCAAACAAAATTATTCTTTTTGGCGATGACATTAAGACGACAATTCCTCAACTCGCACTTGTGTTCGATGAGACTGATGCGCTTGTATTCCTGCAAACAAAATTATTCTTTTTGCGAAGACATTAAGACGACAATTCCTCAACTCGCACTTGTGTTTGACTTGACAGATGCGCGGCGACAAGGTCACGCGTCTTTGACATTTCTATTGCCTTATTATTAAGATTTCTATGGTTATAGTCTAACTAGATTAACATAATATATAGGCTACTTTTTATCGACGTACTTTGCGGGCTATGTAATATATGTGCGATGTGATGCCTTCAAACTCTTCAAAGTACCATCCTTGACCATTTTAGTTATAAAAATATTCTTCACCATTTTAAAATAATAGTTATTTATGGTACAAGTGAGAAAAGGTTAATATTTCTGTTGTGTGTGCCAATTTTAAATCTTGAGCTTGCGAAGTAGTCTTGAATTGAATCACGAGCTTAGCGAGTGATTCTTATAAAGACTACTTCGCAGTAAAAACGGTTTTTACTCACTGAATTCTGGCAAGCAAACAAACTTTTTCGTGCTGGTGTGGTGATAATAAATTTAATCAATTTTTAACCGTTGTACATGAACAACCTACATCGTATCTTATTTGAAGTATTATAACGGTTTTTGTCATCACGTCTATTGTTAATGAAATCGAGTATATTATACACAATTTAAACATTTAATTTTCTACAATTAGATATACCGGAATAAATGTGATCAAATATTAGACGACACGAATTTTCTTCGCGTATTCAAAACTAACACTTCTTTACATTTGGCTATTTCTTGCGTAGCGCATTATATTGTAAAATACTTCTGCTATAATATTGTAACGTTATATTAAATAGCTCCGACTTTTCTTGGGAATTGCATTATAAGAAAGAAAAAAAACAAACCATGTATCTATTATATTTATTTATGTATTTTGTAGACTTCTGGTGAGCCTAGCCATCAAGTAGGTACTACTTAGATGTCACACAGAATCGCGAGCTTGTTAGCACGTTATTTTTTGAGATATGGTCGTAACGGCCCCCCTATTGAGATAAATATATCATATAGATAATACTTATTCATTTAAAAAAGTAGCAGTATAAAAATTTTAGGTATTGAATTTATATTTATACCCAACGAAAATCGATTTTCGATAACAATAAAATATCTACGTGACGACGTGACTTCAAAATAAACATTCCGAATAAATATGTAGTTCAGATTAACGTTGTTATAATAAATGAGGTACAGTTAGCAAAAAAATAATTTGAAATGTTTAAAATAAAATTATTCTTCGACACTTTGCCAACTTGTTAAAGTTCATAAAATAGTACGATATCTTTTGCATTAAATATAGATGCAGATCTAATTTATCAAATTATACAGGATTATTGAATTAAAAAAAATGTAGTCTCGGAATGTCAGTGTTTAAAAGTCACATCAGTTTCAGGCAAGTATTTTTTGTTATGTATCTGCTCAAAGTGATAACATTCGATATTTTATACAATAACCAATGAATCCGGATTTGTGTTGAAACTGTAAGGACCATAAAAATATGAAACATATTTTAGTGATGGTGATTTCATAATGTTTTATGAATCAAAAGGTAAATAAGAATATCATCATTGAATATGAATTACCTACTTAAATAATCTCTAACAGCCCGAAGAACCGTATCGGCCATATTTTAATATAAAGCACCTTCTTATATTATTTCCTAATTAATGTATTAAATTAACAACTTATATCGATATCTACTTATTATAATTATTTTATTTATGATTTCAACAGTGTCCATACCCAAATACACTTTGAATTTTTATGGTTTTATATCGGAGTGATACCATATAGAGCCGAAATAACGAACGATTGATTATAATTTATTGTAATTTTAATTATATTATGCTAATAAATATATCTACTATCATAATGGCTCAGGAAAATATATTTCCCACGAGTATTGATTAAGTCAATTTTTTTGTTTATCGATACAGAGTTTTCTCGATCGATTGTCGAATTTAAGTACACATAACATAACTAGCTCACGTGTTTCCAAATGTTTGTGTATGTCTTTCTTTGTTTATTATATTTTGATACTGTTGGTACCTGTGTGTGTTCCTAATAATGTGTTTCATGTCCGCATGGTAATGCGTGCGTGTGCGTGTTGCGTGCATTGGTGTGCGTGTGTAACGTTGTGTATTATTGTGGTTCCAGAGCAGTGGCGGCGGTTGCCGGTGCGGTAGGCGCCCACGCAACCCCCGCGCCCCGCACGCCACTGCTTTGGACCTCTGGAACGCCTTCGTATATCCGGTATGCAAGAGTGACGCCTGGTCGAGGAGCGTGGAACTGTATCATGAGCGTTTTTACAACTACCCTCCCCATAATATTTTTTTTGTTGATTCACAAAAAAAAATGCCGTTCCCAAGTTGTTGTGACTGATGTGCTAACGCTCCTGATACAGACTCCGTTCTTTTTGTTCAGTTGTTTATAAAATTTAGTATTTATACCCATCCTATTATCCATTTATGCTTCAGTCGCGGTTATGATAACTTAAAACACCCTTAAGATAGACCTTCAGTTCATTAATTTTGGACTGATGAAATGAGATGACGTGACATCTCGTTTAAAAATTATCATAATCGCGCATATAGCTCTCTAAGATCACCTAGATAAATAAATTAAGTTCAAAAAAAATAATTTAATTAACTCTTGATTATTCATAAAAATCAAGCGATGGAACTTTACTGAGATTTTAATTTTAACCTTAACAGATAGAAATACTCGTCTTTAGTCTAACTAAGAATCCTCATAAAATTAGTGAAATACATTCATTAATATTAGCAATATTCTCAGTTGATCGCTTAGCGCAGAATACAAAGGCAAAAAAAATCCATGAGACCTGTAATCATACTTCAGTTTTTACCGACCGAGTACTAATATAAGTTAATTCTTCAGGGTAACATGAAGCAGCACATGCTAACGCATAAGATCCGGGACGTCCCTCCTGGTTTCGACAAGAGCATGGAGGATCGCGAAATGAGCCCCGATCGGCGCTCATCTCCTGACAAGATGGACTTGAAGAGGTCACCACCAGCGCACCCGCCGCCCCCCATATCGCATGCGCCACCTATCGATATGCCGCCGCTGCCTAAACGACCCTCTGGTAAGCTTTCTTTAAGCTTTACTGACTCTTATGTGTAATCCCAAATATTCGCGCTTGTAGGTACTACTGGTAATAGGTACTACATACTATCTACCAAATGGATGTTGAGGTCAGACCTTGAAATTGGCACGGGAGACATGATATTTTAATACTTCGGTTGTAACAACGAAACTCAACTCAAGTCCTTCTGTAAGCTTTTCAAGATGTCCATGCTCATAGATTTGAAATTGCCACACTCAAAGCGGACGGCGAGGTCATTGTATGATGCGTTTTCTTTACCGAGCTTCAGAACATGGAGGATTAATAGAAAACGCATGTGTTTTTGTTCCAAGATTATATGCCTATTTCAATTGAATAAAATTTTACCATTGTCTTCCACAGTACCATCAGGCCCCACGCACCCACCGCCACCCCCCCAGTCCTCCAAGCATTTATGCGGAGTATGTCGCAAGAACTTCTCCTCGTCGTCCGCTCTGCAGATCCACATGAGGACTCATACGGGGGACAAACCTTTCCGGTGCGCCGTCTGCCAGAAGGCCTTTACCACGAAGGGTAACCTCAAGGTAAGAGAACCATTTTATTTTAATGATTTTTTATATAATAATGCTAATAGTTCTTTGTAGTATTTTACGGATGTTTATGGACAGCATTAGCACCGTCTACTTACCGTCAGGGTCAAATCAACTTCAAAATTTCATATGAAAGAGACTCCTGGACTCTTAGGTCCATGTCATGGATCGTCTGCCTTCGTAAATCAGTTTTTAGTAAAGACAAATAAGCTTTTCTTTTATGAACCTTCGAGCAATTTTTTGTTGAAAATGTGAGATGTTTATTACATGATCGATTTCTATTTGTTCAGGTCCACATGGGCACGCATATGTGGAGCGGTGGTGCGTCCCGTCGCGGACGGCGCATGTCGCTAGAGCTCCCGCCGCGACCCATCCACGAGCCACATGACCTCCTGCGGCGACCTGACCTCTTCTACCCCTATCTACCCGCGCCATTCCTCAACGGCATGCAGCAGAAGGTAAGCTATTCAACCCCCATTACTGATGTAATAATTATGTAGTTTCATCATTAACCACTTGATTCCTAACGTCTTCTTTTCTTGACAGCTAAATGAAATATCAGTCATACAACAAAGCGCGGGGCAAAATGGAGTAGCAGCCAAGTTCCCAGGATTACTTGGATTCGGAGCGTTTGCGGGAGCGAGGGCTGGTGCAGCATCACCCCTCGAACGACCACCGTCACTAGATGGAGGTGATGAGCGGCAAGCTGCAATGCGCGAGCTAGCCGAGCGCGGTCGCGAGCTGGCTGAGCGAAGTCGTCAGATGCGTGAGGAGGGAGAGTACCGCTCACCGCCAGCGCATGGAGCGTTGGGACCCCCCACCGCCCAGGCCTCACCTCCGGCGCCGCACCACCAGCACCCTCACCCGCTCGCCTCCCTCCCCCCGCCCGCTCGCACCGAGGGGCTCACCGTGTAGGCAGCGCGGCCAGCTTTTGGCCGACTACATTCCAGAGGTATCGACTAGATCGAGAACCTCGACCCAAGGACATTGAGCGTCGGGGCGCGCCTCGGCGGCGACGCTGTCGTCGTGTTTATATTGTACAAAGAATAGTCTAGTGAGTGCGACCGATAGTTTGCGGCGAACGTCTATAGTAGCGTAATTATTGCGAGGTGTAGCGCTATGTGCCGTTGTTATTCCACGTGTTATTACGCCTAGTATTACTTGTAAGTAACTTATTATGCACGAGTACGGGCCGGGGGCAATCGGGGGCTCCGCGCGGGCCCCACGTTTATGTCATTACTCTGTGATAGTGCACATTCGCGGGCTGTGTCTACTACCGGGTCGTTCCAACGATACCGTCTTTCGATGCAGTCTCATGTGCTATGACATCAAAAATTAAATATAAATTATCCCAAAAATTAAATAATTTTCATAAAACTATATCTTTTTAAATTAATTGTAAATAAATTGTATAATAGTATTGTAATGAACTAGTAGATATATTATAGTGAATACTTGAATTTATAAAGTACTTTAGTATCGTATGATTACACATGGAGTGCAATATGCATGATTTTGTCTTTTGCCACATTCCAAACGATTGATATTACTGACAAACAGATCTGTACTAATATTTCATTTGATAACGAATAAAACGACTGTCTGAAAACGTATTATTAAGTAGTACATAATATTAAATAAATTTTAATGTATTGCACTGTATGAATAAAACCAAAAGTAAATTCTTGAAACTTCTATTACTTATTGCATCTATTGTCTGTAGGTATTCAATATTGTATTTCAATACATTTAATTGTAACAGAGGTTAATGACATATTCATATCATGTAAATTAAAAGTATTTGCATTTGAGGTCTATAGCTATAAGTATTTAGAGTCATAGCTATTATATTGCTTTAGAATACTTAAACATATCTTTGTAAAAATGTGAGCGACTGGTGTGTTGAACTGTTGACACGTTGACATGTTGACACATTGACTGGTACGCCTAGGTACCACACTTAGCCACTGGTACTTTGTAGTTCACGGCACTAAGCACGCAATGTACGCAGACTGAACACTACATTGTACACTATTTGTCACATTTCTTTCCAAATATGCATTTCTCAATGCTTGGTAGTAGACGCCGTAGTCCAGTTGCTGGTTTAATTAATTATTTTTAAAGAATTATATATGTATTTTATACTTTGGAGACTAGTAATCTGTGTATAAATGTCCTACTAAATTATTTATAAATTATAAATCATGCATACACTCTTAGTATTAACGGGGCGCTAGCGAGGAGATAGGGCGCGCGACATTTTAGTTGTCTAGAATAAATTCTCATAGCACATAATGAGCTATAATTATATCAAGTTGCAAATAGATATTAGACGGTAGTATTAGTCATGAATATGATGTGTCATGTCATGTCAGTATAAATAATCATTGTAAATTATTAAATGTTTATGTAAATGTCCAAAAAGTATTCAAATTATTTAAAAAAACAATTATTATACTAATAATTATTTTCTTTTTTGTTATTCCTTTTCCCTCACCTTCCGTTTCAGTTTTTTTTTACACATACTTAA
Organism: Hypena proboscidalis; assembly: GCA_905147285.1. Classification (NCBI taxonomy): domain Eukaryota; kingdom Metazoa; phylum Arthropoda; class Insecta; order Lepidoptera; family Erebidae; genus Hypena; species Hypena proboscidalis. The sequence continues at coordinate 9,255,396 of LR990130.1, forward strand.
TTATTCAAATTATGAAGTGTCAGTACAAGACTGGCTGCGACTCAGGCGCGACGTATCGCACTCTCTTGATAATGCCTAAACGTATAGGCGAAACCGCGGTCGACTAAATAGACCAACATTACGTGAGTAACACCCGTATTTCATAATTTGAATAATGTTACAAACTCATGTCAGTTTAAATAAAAATACATACTTAATTATAATTATGGGTTTACCAAAAATATTAATAATAATATGCAAAACTAAGTAATAGTCGACACATGCAACGAAATTGTAACATAAATTCAGCTAATAAAAGTACGTCCGTAAATTTTCTTCATCTTGACATCTATTTTCTCTGAATAAAATAACCAATAAAATCGACTGTACCAAAAACCACAGAAAAGTTTTTCCATAGAGAGTTCCATATTTTGTGTCGATTAACACAAAATATGGTACTGTCTATGGTCTTCTTCTTCTTCTTCTTCTTCGTCGTGTCGATGGCTGAGTCAAATTTTATTTTGACTTGCCATCGTGGTGAAAGGATTAGCCAATTCGCTTTGGAGAACTCGCGAATTGCGCAGGGTGCGCCGGACGTAGGGAATCGTTGTGTACGTCACTCGGGGAGGCTCCTTTCATGCACTGTCTATGGTGAAACTTTATGATTATGATAATAGATGTCAAGATGTATACATGAAGAAAATTTACGGCTATACTTTTGCACAAAAAGGACTGTCAACTCTCAATTAAATTTTCCCCGGGTCGGGTAAATGCTGTCAAAACTCATACTTTTTAAACTTTGACGTGAATTTTATCTGGCACGCGCAGTGGGAATAATGTAATTTAAAACTTATATCTCTCTCTAATTAAATGCATGCTCTCTGAATTTAGCTATGCAGTACCTTCTGACTACGTTTGGTAATTATGGTCAAAATCAAAGACGTTGAAGTTGGGCTTGAAGTTGGCCGCAAATGAAAATGTCACTCGTCAGGATTGGTCATGCTCGACTGCGGCGCGCGTCGATTGGTCGAAAAGCCATTTTTATCATCATCATCAAGCAAAAGTCACGATTTGACAGTACAGCTTGGCAAGTAATTTATTGGTTCGTCGTGCTCTTCATAAGGGAGCCCAATCACAAAACAATCATTCAGCACAATCCAAATTTTAATTTAAAATCTATGAAAAGGTGAACCAACCGTGTACTTTGCTTAAATTAAACGTCATAACTTTGACAACTTCGTCGTTACGTTGCCAACAGATGTAAATTAGTTTCCGTTTCTAGACTATTATGCCTAGCTGTACTCAACTCAATATATTAAGTTCTAAGAGCATAGACGCCTCAACAGGACAAAGCTATAGAATCAGAATAAAGAACACTGTTTACAAATAAATTTGAATAATGAGAGAAAGTCTATACATTCGGTTTCTCACGATTTAACTGTTGAATCGATAAAAATAACTTCTATGTTTAGTCAGTTCTCTGACTGGACTACCAAACAGTGTTATTTACATTATTATAATAGCGTAAAATCGTGGGGACACGGCGAAAATAAACGAACGTTCTGTCATTGCCTGTATCGGATTGTTTGCTTGTTTAGTATTACGTGAAGAAATCTTGATGACACTAAGCGTTTTCTAAGTGGACTAACAAAAGCCGTAGGACAAAGACGCGTCAGCAACGTGGCGACCTATTCATAAAATTTATAGAAGCCTAGCAACAGAAAAGAAGGGGCGAGGACTAGACAAGAATAGGACGCTGCGCCCTATTCGGAAACATACAGAAGAGACGAGGCGAAGACAAGGTAGGTAGGAGTGCGCGGGAGAGTTACTTTTTATATACTTTAACCGCAAACTAGCTGCGAAATATCTGAACTGATGCCTGACTTGAGTCATTGGTGGCATGAAATCCCGCCTCCTATAACCGAACGTTCAGTATCGTAAGTATACCGGCATATTTTAATTTACCAGAAACCTGCAAACAGTTCGTGTTTGGAGTTTAGATAGATCAAGATAAAAGCTTAAAAATATAACTATATTTCACTACTATAAAACTAAAGGGATAAATGGGATAAGAAGGCACTATATGATGACAAAACGCGTAAGTACTGCTTTTTTATAATGCATAATCGATCAAACGATGCATCGCAATGTCGCAATCTGCTGACTCCACTTATACCTATTGTTTGGTGACTGACCTGAACAGTTTGTTCAGAATTGAGTATACAAATCCATTCCACTAGTTTTTACGAGAATATCAAAGGCTGGCAAATTAGTTATGTGGCTTTATGTAAAACTGTGACTTAGATTTCTCTTACCGATAATAATATAAATATTAATTAAGTTAAATTCGGGTTCAGTCCAAGTACTAAACACTATCTTCAGTCTCATAATAAGCTAGCAAAGGTCTTAAAACTCAAACTACAAAAATACTTAATAAAAGGCTATATTGTTACCAAGCAAACATGAATAGTGAAGAGTTAAAAGTTGATGACGCTGGCGAGTTTCTTGACGCGGTTGAGAAGCAGGTCTCCTTCGCGGATGGTCGCCTGGTACAGCTGCGAGCGGTCGGCGTCGGCGCCCCGCCCCGCGCCCGTCACCACGCACCCCGCCACCGCGTCGATGCGGCATTGCAGCCGACCTGCCGCCGTGAAACTGAAACACGGATAACAGTGGTTGAGGGAAGGCGAAAGCAACCACAGATATAGATTTACATAGATAACGCAAGTATCACGATTTGTACTGAAACCAAGCGTGCCGACTTTTTAATACCTATTGTGACGTCACAGCCGAAATTTAGTGACGGGAAATCCAAACCGATTCAAAGACACCGATGCCGCCGATGCCCATCCGCTCAGTACGATTCAAACGGCCGTCCGCTATGATTTTCTCTAACAAAAGACGCGCGTGGACTGAAGTTAGCGGCGACCAACCTTGACGCTTGGTCGGGGTTCGGACACGCGAAGTACATGCATTTGCGTTATCTATGCAACACTATATTAGAGGTAGCTTTGGCGAATCAGTAACATACATTATAAGTTTTGAGACTAAGCCCTAATTTTTCAAGTGTTAGATAAACCTTATTGTCAGGAAAAGAAAAAACACATAAATGAAAATTACGGCTGTGTTCTTAATTCGAATGTGTTGTAGATGTAACCTCTGTTGTGTAGACTATTCTAATATAGTTATTTTTCTTTTTTGTATTGCCTAGTTACTTAGAATAAACACTTGTGTCAATGAACATCTTTTTCTAATCCTTACTCTACAAATAAATTATTTAATACTTTTCCACGTCTATTTAAATGTAATACTACAACAGAATGTTACTTGAGTCACTTTTATATTCGGTCAGGTTATATATTATTGGGCAGATAAGAGCTATCGGGCACCTCTGAAATTGGACTTAAACATAGTTATTTTCTTACTAAATATTAGATAGTTTTATCGTGAACAAAGTGATTGTAACATCTCGGAAATATCGAAATAACTCACTACAACAAATATACATGAAAAATATTCCGTGATATCTCTCTCTCTCTTTAGTAAGTAACACACATGAAAGGCAAGTCATTGTTCAAGCAATCTTCAACACATTATACTAACTTGGAGATCTCAACAAACTCGCGCATGACGCCGAAGGTAACGGTAATTTTGTCAAGACTAACCCGTTCCCTACGTAAGCGACCAACGCAAAACGCGGTTGTTATGGAAACAAAGGCGTTTGTATGGAATCGCATCGCGTCGCGTCGAATTTTTCACCTAGGACAACTCCGGAGCGTGCTGTAGGCGCGCTGCAGTACGTACGCCTTGATGCATACCTCGCGCACGTAGGGCTAGTAGTGGAGATGGAAATCTTGGCCACGCAGAGAACTTTCGCTATGGCTTACCGTGAGATACATGTCCCACTGCTGGGCTCGGGCCTCTTCTCATGATGCGAAAGGCTAAGGCCAAGTGCGGATTGGTAGACTTCACACACCCTCATGCACTTTTTAGGCACTCTCAGGCATGTATGTTTCCTCATGATGTTTCCTTCACCGTTAGCAAGCGATAATTTATATGACAAATACACACATAACTTCGAAAAGATGAATCTTAACGATGTATTGACAGAGGTGTGTGCCGTGGGTTCGAACCCCAGACCTTTGACTTAGCAGTCCTACGATCTCCTACTTGGCTATCGAGATACTACACGATAATTATGTAAATACTTACGTGGATATCTCCTCCTCAATAAACTCGCGAGTGACGCCGAAGGTATCAGCAATGTTGTCGAGGCTGAGCGAGCGGTAGGCACGCAGCAGCTGTACGTACGCCTTGATACGTGCCTCGCGCACGTAATGCTGGTAGTGGGGACGGAACACAGGGTCCACGCAGATCTGGGTCTCCACCTGCGAAAAGTTATTGGATTAGTTGATTATGAATGCAGTTCATAAACTAATCATAATAAATAACTCCATTTAAAATAACTGCTAGAATAGATATTTTAAAAATAGATGCTTCTGCTAGGCATAAAAAACCTTGAAGCTTATTGAACCCCTTGACTTTTATTAGCCAGGCACCACTAACAATTCAATCTCCATTTTAATCTACTGATCCATCTATGGTAGTTAACATCGTCATCAGTCCATAGCAGTTATCTGTTAAACATAACATACTTATTAGCCTCTATCAAGGTATGCCACTTCATTGGGTTCTACCATTGAATTAATATATCTTCACCTTATTATTTGACTGTCTCAATGGTTCGTTTCTCGGGTCGGGCAAAGGGTTATTTGTGAACTGTCCGACAGGAACTTCTCAATAGCAGCACAGAGTTGGAATTGTACCTGGTGGATGGCGATAGGTTCACCCCCTATCCCATGGCACCTAAACATACAGTTGTGGGTGTTGTACACCTCTTTTTTTTTTTTTTTTTCGCGGGGAAATGCATTTACGCATACCACCCCACCCGTGGGGGGACGGGCAGAGTGGCTATGTGGGACTCCCGTGCCTACATGTTAAACGGCACAGAATACCCACTAAAACCCCGCGGTGTGCCCTCGTCGCCGAAAGATGGTGGGTCGGCGAGCCCCGGATCGATATTATATCCACGGGGCTCGCCGCGGCGACCGTGCCCAGTCCGACCATTGACCGGGTACCCGACCCTTCTTGGTCCTACTCCCGTAGCGACGCCCCGGGCACACCCAGGGCGTCACTCCGTCGCGGAAGGCATCAGCGGGCGGCAGAAAATCCCCCTTCCACCGCCCGCGGCCTCGCTCAGGGCGGCATTAGGTGCGCGGCGTACGCGCGCCTTCGCCGCCCAGCTCGCCGGCGGCGGAGCGGATCAGCCAGGTGTTGTACACCTCTGCCACAACCTTCTGGGTAATATAGGCGTGATGTTATATAATGCTATAATTATTTGTTATGACATCAATGACTAAGCACTTTCATATAAAGTTTGGACAAACATCCTTACCCAAGCAAGACTCTTCAAAAAATCAGCATAGCGACACTCATGGAGCGACTCAACCAGTTCCCTGAGCTCCGGGAAGCGAGATCGAAGAGCTTGCACAGCCGCGCCCTGACGCCGCAGTGCTGATTGCAAGGCGTGACGCTCGAGGGCGAGCGCACACGCCAAAACGCAGTACTGGATGATTGTGCCTGTAACATAAATGAAAAAAAAATAAAATGAAAATATTTATTAGGTCCAACAGAAACAATGAGACACACATAAATTCAGTTAAGACAAATAAAAAATAAAAAAATACAATAATTTACAGTATGCCCCAAAGCAAAAAATTGCCCTAAATAGGAATTGGTTCAGCATAATTATGCTAAACTAAAGCTTAGCTCTGGTTTTCAGTGACAAAACGGATGACAACTATCTGTTACTTATATAATAAATTAAATTAAACAAACAAAATGAAAGAAAAAAAAATAAAGAAAACAAAGATAAAACATAAATATAATTATAATTATGGCATGTATGCGTATAAATAAATATATATATACATATATACGCAAAATAAATTCATAACAAATGCATTAAATAAAAGATACATTTACATTTAACATGTCCATCTCCTGCTGAGCATTGATAAGGTATTGTTTTAAGTGTAGTCTGAACGTACTTAATGCTTTGGCATTTCTAATTGGAGGAGGAATGTTATTCCACACTTTGGATGCTGCGTAACGAAATGTACCTGGTTGTTCTATGCGGTTGTACAGACAATACCAATGAATATTAATTTCCCAATTACATTGAGGTTGGCTTCTAGTCTAATGGATTTATCTGAATATCAGTATTTTACGTGGAGCGACTTCCATGAGACATCAACACCCCACTATGAGGTAATAAATACTCTTTATTAGACTAGTTCTAACACTAACTGGCCTCTGACTACCCATAACGACTGCCACAAATGTTCTGATGATAAGATGTCTTAAAGTGCTCTCCAAGGCACAGGGGATAGCTTGTTATGTTAAAGATGGTCACCCATCCACGGTCGACCGCCGTTAGCATTGCCTATCCTCCAAGATCGATTGATCTGCGCACGCGGTGCGCGGCTTCGACTTAGCCACTCCTATGTTAAAGTAAATGTGATAAGGGAATTGAATTATAATTTGACATGTTCATTTGACTTAATTTAGCTATATACAACTGAGGGTACACTACATAAATACGAAAAACTTTATTCCGAAAGTCACCATCACGAATTTCAAAATACCGATATTCATAATTCCGAATGGTTCAAAATTCCGAATATAAGAACTCCGACTTATCATTACTCCTATTTTTATAAATACTACATTTTAATATTCCTAACGTTTATAATTACTATTAGTGAAATACCGAATTTCAATAGATCGAATAATAAAAAGTCCGACTTAATGATAATTCGAAACATCAAAAATACGAATACCGATTATTTAAAATACAGATTAATGCGGTTACGTATTGTAATATCTAACAGTATTCTATCTATTTTTGAAATAACTACGGTTGATTTATATATGTTTATAACACATATTGGTGAACTCAAGTACTGTTTTATTTACATAATGTCGATTAAACTAAAGTGAATATTGGATCATGGACGGGACATTCAAAATTGTTCCTAAATGATGTTATGGCATTTGATAGTTACAGCTTACAATGATTAGACAGGCACTTCGCCGGCCGCTGCCGCGGCACGCTCGCTTCGCTCGCTCGGCTCGTGCGTTGTCTTTCATGTTTCTAACCTAACCTACCTATTAATTTTTATAATTATTTTAAACTTTCTTACAAGCAATTTTGGTGGGAAATGATGTTATGGCATATGATAGTTACGGCTTACAATGATTTTACTGGCACTTCGCCGACCGCTGCCGCGGCACGCTCGCTTCGCTCGCTCGGCTCGTGCGTTGTCTTTCATGTTTCTAACCTAACCTACCTATTAATTTTTATAATTATTTGAACCTATTTTACAAACAAGAAAAGGAAATCCAAGAAGCAGCTTCGGCTTACTGGCCGGCTTCGCCGGCCAGCCTCAGCCGCGGCGGCGGGCCTTGAAACCACCTGCTCCTCGGCTCGCGGGCCGCCCCACCCCTCCGCGCCTACGCGGGCTTAAATTACACTCTAGGGTAGGGCAGACAAGACTGCGTGAAGTCGGTTTTGCAGCGATTCGTTTCTGTTACAAAATTTTTTGGCACAACATGTTGACGGTTTAGTTTATTCGAAGTATTGAAAATCGGAATGTAGTTTTTCGGACCGAGAACCTTCCGAGAATTTGATTCTTCGAACGTATGAAAATCGGAAAACTAACAAATCGCAATATCGACTTTCGGTAAAATAAAATTCGTGATTTTTAATAATAGACATTATGATTCTTAGGTGTTATGAAATTCGGACATTTGAAAATCGGAACATCAAAATTCGGAATTAAATATTTCGGAGTATTTGGGTGTTCCCATACAACTGATTATAGCAGAGCAGCATGCATTGTTTGAGATAGAAAGATCGCAAACCAGGTTCAATAGCCTACCTCAAAATTGAGTTTTTGTATGAGTTTAAACTCTGTACCTGTTCTTAAATATGAGAGAACAAAAAGCACATACTAACCAAAGTCAACCAACTCGTAAGACTCAAAAGTCGAGACACAGTCTATGAATAAGTCTGCAGCCTTGCTATAATCTCTGACTGCGAGACAGTAGATAGCCTCGTATGCCTTCAGCTTGTTCCTGGAGCGCCAGTCTCCACCTTTGTCTACCAGTTCATGGGCCTGAAATTAGAACAATAGAACTTTCTAAGCATTTAACATAATCTATACATATTTTCTTTCCAAAATGAGATGTTTTAGCCTGACTTAATTAATTAATTAATCAACAGAATAAGCTCTTTTAATGCATTTGGTTAAAATTAATGTAATTTTAGTAACTAACCATATGTTTAGTATTGGTTTCGGCCAAAAAACCCAATTTCGGCCATTGTTTCGGTTATGGCTAACAAAACGGCATAACCAAAACTTCTAATTACCTTTTAGATTTCCGTAAAAAATATTTTAAACTTTGCTAAATCTACTTTTCTTTGTTCATTTGTATGTTGATTGACTAGTTAACAATTTTTAACCAACATAACTATACCAGATCTCAGTGAATGATGTCTTTATAAACATTACAAAATAATAAATATCAAATTTAAAATATTATTGAGCTATTCTAGCTAGAGGAAAACATTGCGAGGAAACCTGCGTGCCTGAGAGTGCCTAAAAAGTGCTTTAGGGTGTGTGAAGTTAACCAATCCACACTTGGCCAACATGGCAGACTATGGACTAAACCTTCTCATCACGGGCAGAAGCCCGAGTGGCAGTGGGACATGTATTATAGATACAGGGACACTATTATTAAGGTCAGTCTACAAAAGTTTTAGTTTTGGCTGAAATTGGGATTGGGGCCAAATATTTGGTGTCAGTTAATCCAGTTTTGGTCAGACAATAGTTAAATTAGTAAACACTAAAGAAATAATTATGATGAGTAATCAACATAATTCAAGAACATGAAAGTTTAGCTTTATACCTACAGTACATTAATTATTATGTTGACTTTGTGAGAATGTCTGACAATATCATGAAATTACTATATATATAGCAATGTGACTTTCATCTTTGGTTCTATAAATACTTTTTATAGCAAAAAGAGTTAACAATCAGTTACAAATACCTTGTTAATGGCTTTGCCCATTTCTTTGACATTACAGCCATGGAAGTAAGAAATCCTAAACATAGCAAAGATACCATGTAATCTCCTGTTGGTAGTCAATGTAGTGTCTTCATACTTTGTAGTTGCTAAGGCAGTTGCTGCTTCTTTGTCTCCAACGGAACACATGTAATCCAATCTAGAACAGTCAAACAATGAAAAATTAACCATGGAATAAACATTTTACATAAAATAATAAAGTAGAATCAACAAAGACATCTAATTTACCTCATAAAAAATATCAAAGAGTCAGCAAGTCATTATTTGTATTGTTAGTCAAGGTTAATTAAGGTTTCCTAATAAATTATGTTATTTCTTACAATGTACTTTAGGTCTTACCTGTCTTGCCAAACGGGTGTCTCAGAATCGTCTTCTTGAAACTTAGCTAACCTATCTTGATTCTCTTTTGCCATCTCATCATACAACTTCTGATCGAAAGGCCAGCCGAGATCGGTACACACCTCTTTGTAATACGGGGCCATGTTTCCATCCCTGATTCCCTGCATGAGTTGTTCTTTCAGCTGTTTATCATCCTTCAAATGAGGTAAGCTGAGTTTGAACTTAATTCCGGCTAATGCCATATACTCAGGTGTTGTACCCTCAGCAGAAAGCTCCATTGTAGGTTGTATATGTTACACTTTTGAATAGAACAAACTAAAATATCAATAATAAAGGAAGAAGTCTAATATCACAACAGATTTCCAATGATTTTATTAGAATTCTATGTTCAATGCCCTGTCATGTCACAAAAATGATCAGCGAAAACAAAAGTCACTGTTTGTTAGTGTTGACGTTGTAATTATTATAACTCCCCCAATAAAAAGCTTGGCAAAATGTATCCTTTAAATGTTGGCAACATTGTCGAAAAATAAAAAAATCCTTTTGAAAAATATTTACCAATAATTTATTTGTTGCGGTACGGTCTTTTAAGATTGCAGCGATCACGGCAATTGATACAATTTTGCAGTGCGGTATCATTCTGTAGGTATATTATGTTTTATTTTGTAATGGTGGGTCCACACTGAGCCAACGAAGGCGAACGAATGGGTTCGTTGGCCATGTCTGGACGGATTGGCGATGGCCAACGAACGTTCGTTGACGTTGGCCGGCGATCCGTAGCGTGGCGGTAACATCAAAGGATTTGCGCCATTGGACCGAATTCAGTTTGGACGGTCGCCAAACACCAACAAACGAACGTCAACAGAATGGTTGACATTTTGACATTCGACGGTCTGTTTAAATGTCAGAGCATGTGTCTACGTAGTAAATTACATTATCTTGAAGCTAAGTAGTTAATAACACAGAATAATAGCTGACTTGTAAATAATAATCATGGACATAAGACAGTTGCCAACCCCATTGACACATGATATCCTTAGGCTATGATCAAAATACACTTTCGAGTATTGTCTATGGAAAGCAATCCGGAATCATGAGCAAACGATGTTTTGGTCAAACACCAAATGTGTTTGGACGTTTGTCCGAAGGCCAACGAACGTTTGCTACCAACGTCAAAAAACCTTCGTTCGCCTTCGTTGGCTCAGTGTGGACCCACCATAAGAGGTGTTAATAGTGGCTTTTAGTGAAGGTAAAACTGTAATATGGTTTTGGTTGGTTATCAATGTGTTCATAACAAAAAAACTATGATTCTTCAGTCTTTACTTCTGCAGGTTACAGCAGCAGAATAATCAACTGCCTTTTAAGGTAATGATTGTACTACAGTAATAAATAAAATTTTATTACTGTACAATCATTACCTACTGCAATAATTAATTACTCATATTTAGTTGTGATTGCAATCTCTAATTTTCATCAGTCGTACTTTATTTTTGTAATCCGTCTTCCGTCGGGATAGCATAGTATTGTATAGATATCGTTTGTTTTGCGACATGTTTGTGTCGCAGGAGACACAAGTTTATATAGGTATTTGATACTCCCTGCCAAACGGGGCATTCTCACTAGGTGATTCAACAAATCTATTGAAATTTATTTTATTTATTATTTAAACACTTGGTATAGGACAAAGCAATTTTACTTAATGTATAGAATCGGAATAAAATCTGTCAAATCGTTAACTTATCGAATGCTCTTGTTCGTCTAATGGTGGGTCCACACTGAGCCAACGAAGGCGAACGAATGGGTTCGTTGGCCATGTCTGGACGGATTGGCGATGGCCAACGAACGTTCGTTGACGTTGGCCGGCGATCCGTAGCGTGGCGGTAACATCAAAGGATTTGCGCCATTGGACCGAATTCAGTTTGGACGGTCGCCAAACACCAACAAACGAACGTCAACAGAATGGTTGACATTTTGACATTCGACGGTCTGTTTAAATGTCAGAGCATGTGTCTACGTCTCTGATGAAGGAATACTATGGATATGCTGTAAAAAAATGTTAAATGAAAAGTCTAAATCTGAGCTAATAAGGATAGTGTCATCTTTGTCTAGCATATGTTATTAAAGAGAGATAACTATATGATTATCTGTTCTTCTTAGTTGCAATTTCGTCTGTCATTTTATTTGCGTGGTCGATCCGCCATTTTAGTCTGCCGTCGTTGACTGCTATAATTGGACAATTGGTTTGAATGTAGTGTTGTAATCAAACATCTTATCGATGTTTTTTTATAATACTCTTATAAATGTATTTTGTTGTGCACAGATTATCTGAAAACGAAAATAGAAAAAGAATTTGGTTGGAAGCCATAGGACAAGAAAATAGAACAAATGTTTTAGAGAAGATATTGGTTTGGACATTTTAATGAAAGTGCATTTAACAAAACTCTTGAAATCGTAAGACTTAGAGATGATACAGTGCCATGTCTGTTTCAAAGAGTAAGTACCTATCTAGTATATTTTGTAATTCAAAACAAATACATAATGCTTAACAATCCACGCAGCATTACCCTATCATTATCAAGTCATCCGAGAGCTAATACACAAGGCATTGGGTCCCATTCAACAGATATTTATTGATTACATCCAGTTAAGTTTTTCTCTACTTCGTAAACATAATAATTATCATTAGTCAATGTTTCGTCATAATTATAATTTCAGGAACAATCTTCAGATCAGCACCAACCTTCATCGTCAAATAATGCTGAATATCCCTCAGGCAAACAGCATAGTTTGGTATGTGATGTTTCCAATTAATTCAAATATTGCAAGAATATAAAATAATGCTCACAGAATTGATTATACATAATATGGTTGATATTATTGTTTTAGGGCTATGTACTCAAAGTAGTCCCTATGTTACAAAAAAAGTTTCAAGCCAGAAGAAAAAAAATAAATGCCTCAATGAATCTGTCTGTCGACAAAAAATAAAAATGGCAACACTTCAAGAAATCACTAAAGACCTTAAGATGGCAAACAGTTTTCATGTGTAACCATTACACATGAAAACTGTATAGCATTGGAACAATGCAGGTATCTAAAAACAAAGGCTTACCTTTAGAAAGGCAATACAGTGAGGAAGCCATAAATAAGTATTTGTTAATGTTAATGAAAAGTATTGTGCAAACTTAAATGAATTTACATTTCAAATATGTTGTAAAAAAAAAATACAGAGAAATTGTCTTTTCGAAATTATCATAACAACGTTATTTTATTCCGCAAGGAATGAAAAAATTACAGGCTGTACACGAATATAATTATAATAAAATATGTAAAGACGTTTCCTCTATCTTATTTGGTTTTATTTATAAAATCCTGCATTCCCCCCAAACATCCAGATATCCTAGTAAACGAGCAATTCTTATGCAGGACGACTTATTTATATAGGTCAGTACTGGAAATGTAATTATGAATCATGATCTCTAAAATACCGTTTTGTGGTTTTAATACCGACTGCCCCATACATATCGATTTAAATGACCCACCCTGTATATGCCCGGACGATCTGGAAAACGGCTCAACGATTTTGATGTAGGTTCCAGAAAATGGACATTTTGGACCAAAAATAAGAGTATCCATTTTGACATTATTTCCAGCTTTGACTGTAAAAGCATCAGTATAACCCAGACAATCCGCTGAATATCGTCAATAATTTATTTAGGTTATTGCGTGTGTGCAGCGAGTCTAAGAAACGAATGTCCGCGTCCGTGGCGTCACGCTTACGCATGCGCCGCCGTCCTTGTTCATTTGTCATATCGACAATCGAGGGGTAAAATATACTGTGGTACAACACTAGTCAGCCATTTTACTTGCCGTAGGTATGCACGTTTTTTTTGTAGGTAAGGCAGTTCCATATATTTCCTTGTTCTGAGGTCTACGTAGTTAGTTACATAAGACAGTTGCTAACCCCATTGACACATGATATCCTTAGGCTATGATCAAAATACACTTTCGAGTATTGTCTATGGAAAGCAATCCGGAATCATGAGCAAACGATGTTTTGGTCAAACACCAAATGTGTTTGGACGTTTGTCCGAAGGCCAACGAACGTTTGCTACCAACGTCAAAAAACCCTCGTTCGCCTTCGTTGGCTCAGTGTGGACCCACCATAAATTGTACTTATTGCGCGTGACGCACATGAACTTTTCATAGAATACATGTATTTGCATTGAAATTGAGAAACAAACGTTTATCTCTTGCTATCCAAAGTAAAAAGTTCATTAGAGAATAATTAAGATGTAATGGATATTTGTCGTGTTCGATCTAGGTACTACTTCATCCGAGGTACCTATTTCATAAAGATATATATCAGACATAAAACATTGTATATCGAGATAATAGACTTCAAAATTATCACAGAAAATTGGACGTCAATGCCTCTAACTGACATTGACATTGACAAGTTCAAACAATCTTCCCCGCGGTCCGAATCGCTAATAAATTTGAGCCGCTCACGATCATAATCTAGCCGGTCCGAAATCGTAAGCGCGCTTAAAGTGATTAGATGGCTGTAAGCGCGCTAATAGTTTCGGACCGGCTTTTAGAGCGCTAACTGTCAAACGCAATGTCATAAACTTGCCTTCCCGCTTTGCTGTGTTGTTTGAAATTTTTTTACAGATCTGTGTGTGAAAAATTTAATGTGGGTAAAGCAACTGCTATCCGCACAGTGAGGAGGGTGTCCCGAGCATTATATAGCCTAGCTCCTCTTTTTATAACGTGGCCCACAGCTCAAAGAGCCCAAGAAGTGACTCGCCAATATGAACAATACAGTGCATTCCCAGGTGTAATTGGCGCTATCGATGGGACACACATAGATATAAATGCCCCAACAAATGATCCAGACTCATACATTAATAGAAAGGGGACCCATTTCATACAAGTTCAGGTATGTACTTTTGTGATATCAATTACATCAAATTATTATTAAACTCTTCCAAATAATATTCATTATTTTCAAAAGCTTTTATTAAGTATGATGACGTAAGCTCTACCACCAATAAAATCAAAATTATCTATCTAATTATTTTTTACACACTGCATATTATTTATACTACTGCTAAACTTGGATTTGATTCCATCATGAAATCTATTCATCTTCCATTATGAAAATGTGAAATGGGAGAGGAAGATGAAATGTGGGTGTCATACTGCTACAAAGTGTGGTAATAAGGACATGATGATGTATTATTAAGTTATAGTTGGATGGCCGGAATGCAGTCACTCTGCATAAAGTCTTTCTCATGTTACTTACTTGAAGGTTATCCTAATTTTATTAGGAATAGATAAGATGGTGATATCCAAATACCTCATAATCATGTTATTTTGTTACAGGCAGTTTGCACATGGGACCTGTGTTTTACCAGCATATTCGCTGGAAATGTTGGGTCAGTACATGATGCTAGAGTATTCAGACTATCTCCAATTACCAACCATATCCAGGATGCAGATAGATATTTCCCGAACCAGTCACATTTAGTGGGGGACGCTGCATATGGCATCCATCCATGTTTAATGGTACCATTTAAAGATAATGGCCATTTGACAGTGCGGCAAAAAAAATTCAATTTTTGCCTTTCATCTGCACGGATGGCTATTGAAAGGGCATTTGGGGTGTGGAAAACCCGATGGAGGAGCATCCTACACTGTTTGCCAATGGTGACAACTGAAAAAATTCCTGAATACCTACTAGCCACTGCAGTACTGCATAACATATGCATCACCAGGGGTGACATTGTACCAGAAGTAGAGCCAGAAATAAGACCAATCAGAAGGGGTCACCTTATTGACGGTGATAGAGATAGAGGTTTATTAAAAAGAAATGAAATTATGCATAATTTAATTATAAGAAATATTTAAATAAATTTGTAATTTTAAATTATTTCACTAGTTTACAATTACTAATGAGATCAATTTATACTTAACACTAATTTAGTTTAATAAAATTTAAAAAGCTCCAGTGTTGAGCTTTTTAAATTTTATAATCAAGATCATAATAAAATCAAATATAAACTTTTAAATAAGTAAGTTTTTATTATTAGAATTAGTCTAATAATAAAATATCAAGACGCAATTTCACCAAACATATTGAACTGAGTTCAGAATGTTCAGATGCTTTTTTTGCTATTCTCATTTGTACGAGGCAACTGGCGATGTTTGGTAGTTTCGAAAGTCATTAAGAAAGTTAAGACATAGCCACTAATATGCGTAGTGCAAACCCAAATTATAACTTAACTTGATATAGATATACATAATTTGACATAACTTAATAAAAATATAACTTAATTTATCTTATCATTGTTTCTGCTTACCCCTGTGGGATAAAGGCATGATTTTATGTATCAATTAAGCATGTTTTTATTCTTTGTTACATCACATTGTCATTTTTATCTAATTTTATGTTTGAACGATATAGAGAAAGCGATAACTGAATTTTGCACTAAACTCAGGTTAGTACGTTTGGTAAAAGTGAGCTTTAATCGACACAGTATGTAATGTATGAAAAAAAACAATAACATAGCAAAATCGCAAGATTGCCTAAAATCAACAACAACATAAATGAGATCATTAATTACTAGAATTATTATTAACATATAACATAGGAACATAAAAATCTAATAAAAATTAGACTTTAAAAAAAGCAACAACATGAGAAAACGAATATTAATAAAACGTATTGCCAAAATCCTCTAATAATAAAAATCAATGTGTAATAATAAAAATATTGTTATTTATTTTTATTAGAGAGATTCTGGTATAATTCTTTTAAAATATTTATTTTTTCTTCATGTTGTTGTTTTTTCATCTCCAAGAATTTGCTGAAAAATTCTTTTCTCTCATCTTGCCTTTCTTTTCTTGATTGAGTTAATTCTTCAATTATATTTTCAATCTTTTGTTTTTTTTTTCTTGGCTCTGATACTCTTGTAGCTTCTTCGCGGCTGGGCCCTGCCTCTGATGCTATAGCGGGGGGTCTGACCCAGGCCTTATTGCCAAACATTTGGTTCATCCGCTGAAACAACATAAATCAACATTAAGGTAACCAACCAATAATTTCCTCATGGTAACAACAATACCAACATCACATTAAAGTATGTCCGATAAATCAAAAATATGCTCTAAAATATTGGTACATTAAAAAAACTAGACTATTCTGAAGAAAATATAGAAAAATTATCTATTACAATTGGCTTTACTATTATAATTGTATGCATGCCTAAGAATATTAGCAATATGTTAATCATTTTTTTTTTATATGAGTAACATTTACATGCCATTTCACTGGCAAAACATGTTGGACTAAACATTTTGTTATGTAAAATCTTTTAACCATGTTATAGCTAATAAATGATCTATCTAAAGATTCTCTCAACAAAAAATTGTTACAGTGAAAAAGCACCCCTAAAGAATGTCCATTTAATACAAAATAAAAAATATATTACTTCTCAGTTGATTATGACTGTAATATTATACCTACTTACCTACTATGACGAAGATTATGAAACAAAAGGAAATAAAAAGTACTCACTTCAAAATAAGGCCATGTCATACGATTGTTACCAGATCGCCCATTGTGGTCTTTTATTTTTTTATATTGCTTTTTTAAGCTTGTGATCTTGCTTTGGCACTGGCTTCCATTAACTATATAATTTGGGTTTGTGCTACGCATATTAGCTGCAATGTCTTCGTAAATTTTCTTATGGCGTTTAATCTTCCAATCCTCGCCAGTTTCCTCATACAAGGATAATAATAAATGAACACAATCGTCACTCCAAATAAATATTGATTTATTCTGATCTAGAAATAGAAAAAGTATGTAGTGATAATGTGAATCAGAGACATGATTCAAAATACTTTCATTATTGATATGATATAATAAATGATACCTTCATTGCTTTCAGTTTTTTCTGGTAATATATCTCCTTCATTTGGGTGCTCGTTGGTGTTTGAGGCGTTGGTGGTGGTGTTGGCGTAATGTATGCGCAACATTTCGGCCAAATATGTTTGATCTGTGAGAAAAAGACCAAAAAAAAAAAGATCCATAATAAGGTGCTTAAATTTATTATATATAAAAACATAAAAGACGGAATGGAAATGCTCAGCTTCTTCTTTTCGAGTTATATGATACGAAGACTGTTATAGTATAGGTATGTTTCATATAACGAGTAATATATTCATTGAATGTATTACAGGTTAAGACCGGGTTGATAATAGATTTAATGTAAATACTAATTAATAAAGGCTAATCATCGTCGTCATAGTTGTGGGGAAAAGGGAAAAGTGAAAAACTTAGTTCTAAACGTTATACATAAACGTATTTATTCACTTTATTATAAAATAAAACTTCTTACCGGTTCTAATTCTCTCATATTCCTCTGGAGGCAAGTTAAAAGTGATATAATTATCTCGCTCTTCATCATAGACGGCTACATCCATTATAAATGAGTATTTTTCGATAAAATCCAAAAAAACTTTAAAATAGTTTGATTATAACATCAACAATTCACCGAAAAAACAAACGTCTGAAACGTCATTTTGACATTTAGTTCACAGCGCTCACGCGATGGAGCAAGATCGCCGTAAGCCCAACATGGCGCCGATGATGACGTAATTCATGACGTCACATCGAATATCGTGAGCGACCTTTTAGCGATTCGAACCGACTGTTAGCGCGCTAACAGCTCTCACAGCGCTGAAATGAGCGATTCGGACCGGGGGGCTTGTCAATGTTGTCATTGTTGTCAAAGCAGAGGCTTAATTTTCTTTCTCATTTTATAAACTTTAAATTAGTTTTCCTTTGTGTGATTTTATTTAAATAAAGATGTCGTAATCAAAAATGTCTAAACGTATTGCGTGTAACACACGGTGCGATTTTCTTTATATTTGATATAATTCACAAAAGTAAACCTCGTTTTTTTCTGCTGAATGCTGTTTTAATTTCAAGTGGTCGTGATAGACGTGCTTGAGTGTATCGAAATCAAGCAATCATTTAGCAAAATATCTAAAATGGATATCAAACAATTGGTCTGCGATAATCAATCCATCAAAATAGTACCATCAATCGAAGATTCTTTAAGGTCATTGGGATTGAATGTTGATCTTGATGACTATTCTAAAGCTTGGATAGACAAACTCAAGATTACGTGGAAAACATGGAAGAAGAGTCCTGCTGTTGAAAATCATATGGAAGCATTTTTCATGTCTAGATATGAACCATATAGATTGGGTCTAATTTTTGTTATTCTGTGTGAAGATTACAAAGACTGCAAACCAAAATCTTTACCTTATCTAATAATAGAAGTTCTAAACAAATGTGTTCAGTCAAATGGCCTACTTCCAGAAGATAGTCTCAAATTGCCTGCATTCCATATAGCTACACATCAGAGGAATCAAAGCTTCCTCACTCTCATTGTGAAGACATACCACCTCACTATAGCTAAGGATAGAATATTGCCCATGGTGAAAGATATGATAGTGAATGATAATTGCAAGCAAGCTTCACAGATTATAATAGCCATGCAATTGTTTGAAGACATCTCAGTTGTAGATTTATTGTTTCCATTAGTGTTACAGGACAAGATTTATTTAATTGATGAATATTTAACAGAGTTTCCGAGCCAAGTTAAACCACTGATCCTATTTCTTGACAATTTATTAGACAAATCCTCAAGCATTCGTGACTTTGTGCAAAAGTATGTTGAAGAGAAGAAAATATCCCACATTCAATATGACAAAGTGCATCATAAACCCTTGGGAAAGTTAGTAGCTAGACTATGTAATAAATTCAACATTCCAATAGAGACATGTAAGAATCTGAGCAAAAACCGAACCACTGGTGGATTAAGATATTTAATACATCAGAAATATCAGGAACACAATGTGAGTTCATCAGTTTGGGAAGATTTAGTAAAAGATTCTCTCAAGCAGAATGCAGACTCGGCTTTAGAATTTATTGATATGCTAGTTTCCTATGATGCCAATGAAGCATTAAAGTGGGCTTCTTATTTAAACCTGCCAGAAAGTATCTTACCATTGGCAATAAGAAACATGTCATTGAATGATGCGCCTCAGGAAAACTGGGATACAGATGTTACTATCACGCAGGAGTATTACAAGTTTTCCTTGTCTGAAAATCAGGTTACTATTGTTGATACTGGGGAAAAGTTTTATGATTTAATGATGTCAAATGTAATTCAAACTGGACTTGTTAGTATTGACTGTGAATGGAAACCTTCATTTGGAGCAACAATGTCTCAAGTAGCATTAATACAGATTGCTACGACCAACAGAGTTTATTTAATTGATGCTCTTTTACTTAACAAGCCAGAGTATGTTAGCTTCTGGTGCTCTTTTTACAAGAATTTTTTGGACAATGCTGAAATAATTAAAGTGGGATTTGGCCTTGAACAAGATTTAAAAGAGATGAAATCTTCAGTTGTTGGATTAGGAAACATCAAAATACAAGGAGAAGGTTTACTAGACCTTGGTTCACTATGGAAGAGCCTTCTCAGCTATGGCTTAACTATACCTGGCAACAGTGACAATGGAGGAAACAGCCTCAGCTCTTTAGTACAATCATGTTTTGGGTTGCCACTTGAAAAATCTGAACAGTGTTCCAATTGGGAACTGAGACCATTGAGAAGTACACAGATTGTGTATGCTGCTTTGGACGCTCATGTATTAGTACAAATATATGAATTCCTTCAGAAACTGTGCTTTGAACAACACATAAATTTTGAGGAAATATGTAATGATGTTATGTTAGAAAGTAAGAAGAAATGTTCAAAAAAACCTAAAGTTATAGATAGATTACAATTTGAATTACCTATTCAGCAATCAAGACTAGTGCATGAAGTAAAATTTTTAGTTGACCCCGTGTTGATGGACTTGATGCCATATTTAAGATTTTGTGGCATTGACACAGCTTTGATCCCAGTTCACATGTTATGGCATGATTTGGTAAATCTTGCAATATCAGAAGATCGTTTTATATTGTTGAGTAAAATTAAACATACACCAACAACTAATTTTCCGCAGAATTCTATATTTGAAGTAACTAAAAACACCTTGTGTAAGCAGCTTAGGAAAGTGCTGAAAAATTATAGTATAAAAGTAGAACAAAATGATCTTTTTAAATTTTGTATTAATTGTAATGGTACAAAAATAATTAAGTTAAATGTTGAAGATGTTGTTAAGATTTGTAATCAGTACAACATTTGTGTTCCATTCTCACAGTCAGTGTCCAATCAATATGATGATGAAGAACTGGGATATAACGATTTCTTAAGTGATTCGGAATGTGATGATGACTACTATCATAATGTTGTACCTTGTCAAAAAACAACCAAAACTAGTTTGGGTGTGCCAATCGATATTGATAATCCTAATGCATTAAAAACTTCCAATAAACCAGCTATTTTATGCGAAGAATGTGGCAAATTGTTTTGGGATGAAGATTTATTGTTCAAACCAGTGAGTGAAGTTGTGTCCAAGTTAACAAAGTTAATGTATGTTATGACATGTCCATGAGTACAAATATTGAAACATTTCATATTTCAAAAACAAATTTATTTCCATGTAAATAATTCTTAAAGAACTTTTCCTGTATATACATTTATAGTTCACCTTAATGTTATAACAAAAGTGTATAAATAAACTTGTAAACAAAAAGATATCTATTAGCATCAGAATTATATTTTTGTTGAAAGATATGTTCTATTTAGAATTAAAATATCTACATAAAGCAATAGCAGAATACCAATTTCTATAAAAACTATAGCTTCTAAGAGTAAAAGACCTTGCTATAAAATACATTTAAAATGTGAATTAAACAGTAATAATAATGAAAACACAATATAGTACATATATTACTACTTTTAATTTGTTTTCATTAATATTTGTGTGATCTGTGCTGTAATATGTATACATTCAGAGTAAATTAATCTCTTTAAATCACAAGTTGCATAGAGAAGCAATCAGTTTAAAGTGATAGACATTTAAAATTAATTAAAATACATTTGTGTGTAAGTCAAGGAAAAAAATCCTCATAACTCATCAAAACTGAAGCATCATCTAGTAATTTGTAAATAGAATAATTGAGACAAGTATTCAAAGGAACCTCGGGGCAATTTTCAATCACAGAGTATAATTTCTTTTGCACCAAAAAGAAATTGGTATACCATTGTTTTTTCATGACTACACAGATAGTTAATTAATTTAACGTATATAAAAAAAAAAAGTTATCTACCAGACTAGATAGTTTCAAGATTATGATAACCTTATACAGGAAATGGATATAGATTATTTTAAATAGAGAAAAGTTGTGATTTAAGCTTTGTTTCTTACTAGCCTTATTAAACTTGTTACATGTGAATATAATATGTGTAACATTGTGAGGTATTATGGTTTAGACTTATGTATTTATGTTCTGTACCAAAGAATAGCTTTGCAATAGAATAGAAGTGATGACAATATAACAATTTTTTCCTGTCTTTAGGTAGACACTAATAGGTAAATTGTTTATTTTCAATTAATCTCTACACGAACCTGCACCCTCTGGGTATGAGGCACAAGTGCTTTGCCAATTCAGCTATGGATTCGTATGCTGCTAGACTCTAAATTTCTCAACTCTTTTGTGCCAGCGTCATAGGTATATATATATAATAATATATATTCAGGTTTGAGTTCTGCTGGATTCTTAATTTTTTAACTTTAATATTATATAAAATAAAAAAAGGCATGGCAAAGCTAAAATTTGCTTTAAAATATTACAAGTATAATCTCCACTCATTTCATTCTTTTCAAAAATAACGATTATAACATTCTGGACAAATAAGGAAAATTTTAATTAAAACAATAATTTTGAAATATATATGTTTTTCATTAATATTTATATAAATTATAAGTCTGTTAATGTTTCCAGTTACACAAATATAAATATAATACAATTTGTTGATAAGAAAACGAAGTAAAATAAAACGTTTTTGGTATAAAAACTATCACTTAGCGATAAATAACTAAACCACGTTTGTTTAACTAATAAATAACAATATAATTGCACTTGTCCTTAAACTTATCCACTTCTTCTTTAGCTAATTCAGGATTGCCTTTCAAATTCAAGACTTCTAAATTCAGCGTAGGGAAGTTTCTCAATGTCGTCAGTTGGTTATTTTCTAGGGATAATTTCTGAAAAGTTAGAAAATATTATTTATTTGTCATCTTTTGAGATATTTAATTCAAATATTTGAAAAATTTCCTGATGATTGCTTCAACAATTTTTGCAACATCAGTATCGAGGATAACGGTTAATAATTTAGTTTTGGCCATAAACTAATAGTATTCAAAATAGTTTAGACTCACCTTACAGTGCTGCAGCATTACTAGAGATGGCAAAACATTTGATGTCAAATTTTGATTGCACAAGTCAATAGTTTCACAGTAGCTGTAATATTGCAAATGTGGCAAAGTTGTTATTTTGTCTTTGAAATTTATCTTGAAATCCAGTCCATTGTTTCCATAATTAGCAGTTAATTGGTCCTCTATACTAAATTTCGTAATTAAATCGTCATAATAACCAGCTCTCAATTTATCTATAGTTTTTAGGGTATGCAGATTTTCTATTACTTCCTTAAAGTTGCCTTTACCATCAATGCAATGAAGAAATATGGTAGTAGTTAGCACAGTCCCTGAAAAATATAATGAATAATTTTAAACTTTCATGATTTGTACTCAAAATTATATCATTGAATTACAACCAAACCCCCATTAAGTACATTTTATTTCAATGTATTTAACAAGTCACTCACTAAGAATAAATTTGTTAACAAAAAAAACCAACATGGAGAACTGGCTGGTAAAGAATCATATTGAAATATGATTAGAAAAAGACTAGAAGTAATTTGATGACCCATTTACAAAATGAATGGGCAAAGGAATTTATAACACAAAAAAGAAATAACCAAAAACTTGTAACACAATACCTTTACAGTATTATTTGTCCAAGATCTATTATAATTTTAATAGAATATAATTTGCACATTAAACTGTAACAATAACTTAGATTTTGATTTGTTATCAATATAAAACAATACTTAGCATAAAAAAAATTGCTGATGTTACTTTAAATGTAATATTATCAATTATAAAAAAGAGAGTTTATAAAGCAGGCATTGAGTATTACAATTACTTACACTTATTATCAGGTTCCATTGCAAGTAGCTGACGACATGCCTCTAACTGTGTAATTAACTCTTCAACAACTGGTTTAGAATAATTTCTAGCAAAACTTATTTCACTTTTACCTATATAAGTATTAGTATTTAGTTTCACACTTGGAATAGTTTTTGTATTCCCATTTTCCATTTCATACTCCATCTACAAAGAAGTTAATTTTATTTCATGTTAATATTATACTATAGTGTTCATTAATATTGTATAACGTATTTTTAAGTAGTTAAGACATTTAAGTTTACAAAATATTAAATATTATTATGTAACATTATGGTGTTTTTCATTTAGTCACAATGTGAGTTTGTAATCCCGATAAATACTTAGCTTGAAGCTAGTGCGGGCCAGAAGAAAACTAAATTTAAATTAAATTTTCTCAAGAATCAACGCATTATACCTTAATATCTAAACTATCAGTGATAGTAGCATTATGTTTGAATAACCATAGCACATCAAATTGGTTTCCAGTACAAGATTGCCATTCTCCCTCTACCAGCTCGTTATTAATGTATAATCGCATTTTCGAGGCAACAAAATCGTGTTCTACATGCTTGTTGAATGCTACAGTCGTTTTAGCTGGAGTCACAGCATAAACTGTAGCTTTTATTGTCGTTTTTACTGCACCTGCAAAACAAATAAAAGTGATGTATTGCCTCTGGGTGCACTACATTAATACGAAAAACTTAATGCCGATGGTAACAAACACTTTATTCCTAATATAACAACTTCCATTTATCATTCATCCTATTTTTTTAATCCCAAATTTCAATATTCCTAATGTTTATAATAATTATTCTCATAATTTACTGATAAAAGATCAAAAAGAAGTTAAGGAGACATGGGAATATCGAATTCTATTGAAACTGGGGATCTATTTTAGATTATGTCACAAAATCGATCCAAGTCACATATACACTCAAAAAAGGTGAATGCAAACCAGTAAGTTTGGAAGGAAAACCACACATTAAAACTAAAAAGATGGCAGTAACCGACCGTCCAACTTCAAACTGTTTTGTGGTTCATGGCAAGCTTTTGCTAAGTAATAACCTACTCAATAACAAATAATAATAAATCCCATTACTAGAACTTATAGAATAAAACTATGTGGTACAACAAGTAACTCTAATCTAGAGATTCTGCAACAAAACAGCACCATGAGAACTTTATAAACTCACCATTTCTGAGAAACTCAGAAATGGGTGTCCGTATACCCACCAGGGCCCTACGTCTATTCCGATTGAAAGCTAATGCTTATCGTTCGTCGTATTCGGTACTTTCCGAAATGTTTAAGTAAAAAAATAGTACCGTAAAGGCTACAGAGAAATCTTGAATTTCTTTCAGCGTATTGCCAGCAGGGCCCTTCTCAGTTTTTAGGGTCAAGAGCAATATTACTTATTATCCCGTTTAGCGGTGTTTTAGTACCGTCGAAATACCTTGGTTTTATTTTAAAATATTATTAATTGACAACTGGCCTTTGGCAAATAGCATGAAGAATAATTTGTCCATTTTATCAATATTTCAGACACTATTGGTCATTAATACTTACTTTCAGCTTTCAGTTCTTACTAGCCTTCGGCCATGATTTTTGGCGCGGACTCTAGTACTACATTGACAGATGAAGATGACATTTTATAATAATATAATTTTATTGTATTATTTGTATTTGATTCGTTGGTAGACTAGATGAGTTAAGTCAGAAAAAATAAAAATTAAATTAAATTAATTAATCAATTAAAAAAATTGATAATTAGCGTTTCGGACCCTTGGGTGTAGTCATTCACAGCAGTACTTACTAGAGTCCGCGTCATTTTTCGTGGCCAATGGCGAGACCGCCATGGTATAAGTTTTGAAGCAAATTATATACTAAAATACAAACTTTTCGAACTATATGTAAAGTTATTTGAAAAGTACTATTAAAATGCTAATAAAAAATATAACTATTTGGTCTGAAAGTGTACAAACAAAAAAGGGCCCTGCTGGCTGGATAAAAGTTTTGAAGGTATATTCCTCATGAATTAATAATTATTTTAAAATAAAACCAAGGTATTTCGACGGTACTAAAACACCGCTAAACGGGATAATAAGTAATATTGTTCTTGACCCTAAAAACTGAGAAGGGCCCTGCTGGCAATACGCTGAAAGAAATTCAAGATTTCTCTGTAGCCTTTACGGTACTATTTTTTTACTTAAATATTTCGGAAAGTACCGAATACGACGAACGATAAGCATTAGCTTTCAATCGGAATAGTCGTAGGGCCCAGGTGGGTATACGGACACCAGAAATGGATAACAACTAAGAAATTCCCACCATCGAGGAGGAAGTAATCAAGAGTACCAAGCAATACAAGAATAGTTAACCACCTAATAACTCAAAAAAGCTCTGAATAGGCTTATCACTGACTAAGCAGGACCCTATGAAACTGGCCCTTAGCAACATTTATTGTATTATATTAAATAATAATTGTGAACATAATGTAGGCTATTACCTAGGAGCCATCTTTGATAGAACCATGCACTGGTGTCATCTGGATCCGTAAATGCAGCACTTTGAACTATTTTCAATTCATACTTATGATGAGTGTCTTCTATTGGTCTACCACCTGAAAATAAACAACCATGTATTTTAATAAATGAATTGAAATATTTTTGCGCTGCACTCTTGACAGTGTTAAATGGTATACTTACAGGCTGTATTAAAAAAGAAATCAGGAGAAAATCATACAATGACAACGTAAGGACATAGCAGTCAGTTTCTGACAACTTATTTATACATGCTAGATTTATTGATGAAAGAGAAGTGCAAATCATTCTAGTATCAAAGACAATAATTTAGTTTACTAGTACCAAGTGTTAATTTACCTTCCAAATCAGGATACAGTTCTACTAACATCTTGCTCCTGTAATGCCATGCAGAATAGTTTGAAAAATTGTCAAATATCTTCTCAGTCGTAAAATCAAACTCATCTTTCAAGGAAGGCTTACATTTGCTGACCACAAATCTTCGATAATCCCATGTATGAACTGAAAATTAATAAGTAAATGGATCAAAGAAAAATATTCACGCCTTTAATTACTGGTAAAATCTAGTGCACTTTTATGTGAAAATAGAAAAGTGCAGACAAAGCCAGCAAAGTATCAGACATATTGGCACCAAATGAGTTCATAAAAAATTAAATCTATATTTCTTTATATTTGTTAAACTCAAGTATATTTATAGCTGCTAGAATAAACCCAGGATCACCCTGTCATTGATATTGGTGTAAAAATACTGATACTCAGCTTAATCTATTAGACTAGAAGCCAACCTGAATGTAATTTGGAAAAGCCTCGGAAGATTGCAGATTGTATATGGTATAAAGAAAGACACTAGATTGTGTGAATATCGGGCGCCAACAAACTGACTAAAACCAAAATTCAAGCTTTTCAACTCTTGTTATTGAAATTATACTAGCTGTAAGTTGTCCATACAATAATAAAAAACCGGCCAAGTGCGTGTCGGGCCACGCGCAGTAGGGTTCCATAGAAAAATACTTTTTAACTAAATGGCGTCCTTCAGAAAGGAAATGTTTGTAGTACACGAAACCAGCTAGCACGTATGACGAGATGTATGAATGTTGAGGAAGCGAAAGAAGTATGTAAGGAGCGAAGCACATGGCGTTCCATCGTCTCTGCCTACCTCCGTGGGATAAAGGCGTGATTTTATATATGTATTATGTATGTTTATTTATGTTTCAAGAATTTTGATCGAAATATTCTGAGTAACTGCATCTGACATTTCGGACCCCTATTCCTCTTGAACTAATGAAGTGAACTTATCCGCTATAGTTTTCCTATAAAGTTCATTACATGTACTACCGACACAATTTTTTTCAGATTTTAGGATCCAGTAGTTTAGCTTTTAGAGGGGGGGGGACGCCCTACTCGAACAAAAATTTGCTCTTTAAAGTTAATTATCTCGCAAACGGATCCCTAAATCAACCCCTAAACGTTTTTAAAAGTCCTATCTAACAATACCCCACACTATGGGGTAGGCGACAAAAAAAAAACATCCCTACTTTACATGTAGGGGAGCTACCTGAAAAAAAAATATTTTTCCAAATTTTACTCTACGACTTTCTTTGTTTAGTTAACATACATGTTTATGCAAAATTTCAGTTTTCTAGCACCAACGGTTTCGTCGCTATGCCGTGGACAGACGGACAGACGGACATGGCGAAACTATAAGGGTTCCTTGTAGGTACTACGGAACCCTAATAAATAGTGTATGAGAACATGACATGAGTAAAAAAATTACTTCATACTTACAATTTCTCTCGTCCAATTTTAGGTAAGTGTTACACAACCCGAGTTCTTTCTCCCAGTTGGGATCACTTCTAGTGGTAAGCACCCATTCTCTCTGATGCCATGCTCCATAAGACTTAGGGTTAGTTTTCAAACAGTACTCAGTCAAATGCAGTTCAGCGTCATATAGCTGTGATAGCTCTTCTTCAGCCTCATTGTTTTTCCTGAAAATGTTTGGGTAACCATATTAAACATTGAATGATAATAAATCAATTAAAAATTAAGTAGTGTGTTTGACTTCCACATGAGACAAATCTCTAGTGTGATTGGCAAATATTAGTTCTGAGACTGGCTGTGCTTGTGTGAGAGAATGTGTGTTTTTGGCCTAGTCATTGGGACCATTGGAGAGTGTAATCTTGCCATATTTTTTTTAAACTATAAATTGATCAGGTATTCAAATTTTTATGATCTCATGATCAGTTAACAAGCATGAAGACAAAGTTGCGGGCAACAGTTAGAAGAATGATAAAATAGGTTTAACATTTTATCATCTTTTAAGATAAGATTTAAGAAGTATATAATATAGAAGTTTTTACTTACTTAAATATATTCAGTATTTCTCTTCTAATATTCCACAGAGTGTAAATGTCCGGGTTGGAGGACAACACCTTTCCTGTTAACTCTAGCAAATCTTTGTCGAATTCTCCTTCCCTTCTCTAGTTAACAGAAATGTAAGTTTAAATAATTATTAGACAAACACCAGGTCATATATTATATTTATATGCAAAAAATACTTACTTTATGTTGGACATTTTGCATAGCATGCTTGAAAACTTTAAGTTTTTCCTGGCGTTCCTTCTCTTTTCTCACTTTTTCTTCTTCAGTTGTGCGAACCTTTACCCTACCGTGCTGTCAAGTAAATTTTATTAGAACTTGTATTTTGTGCAACACCCATTATATCAGTATTATTCATAACAGAATATTTTGATACTTACCATATTTAAAGATAAGAGGTATTTAAAGTTTTGCCAACGAGTAAAGCTATTTTTTATTTGCACGGTAAGTTTATTTTAGCAATTTATTCACAATCAAAG
Organism: Hypena proboscidalis; assembly: GCA_905147285.1. Taxonomy (NCBI): domain Eukaryota; kingdom Metazoa; phylum Arthropoda; class Insecta; order Lepidoptera; family Erebidae; genus Hypena; species Hypena proboscidalis. The sequence continues at coordinate 9,284,573 of LR990130.1, forward strand.
TTGAAAACAAAAGGCAATTTAGGCAAGGCCTTACAAAAAGGTGTAAAATATGAAACACTTAACACTATATCTGTCACTAGTGTCAACTGTCATTATGACGTTTGTCAAATTCATTTAACGTTTGGGTGTTGCAAAGAAAAATACCATTAAGGCATAAGGAACCATTGACTACATAAAAAAAGGCAGGACTGAGTCTCTTGAAACACTTACTGAAGCCATAGACAAAGCATCACTCGCTCCGCTCACATCTATGTTCTCTGACTGAAGCACCCATAGTAAGTCACACGTACACACAGAACGCACACATTGACACAATAGTAAGTCAATCGCCCGCCATTACGCTTTGGACTGTGCTGTTGCTCGGATGTTCAAGTAAAATAATTAAAAATGCCGTCTTGTGTTGTGAAAAGCTGCCGAAACCATAGCGCCTCGACAAAAAAAAAACCAGGAGATCACTTTTCATAGGTAAGCAAGTAATATATTCAGCTTATTGCCGAAATTATATCGTTTTCGTAAAAAAATATACCAAAACTATCAGTGTTGACAGTCAATAAATATTTTCATTTACCCTGAATTTGGGTAAATATTTTTTAGTAGTATAGTTTTTTAGTAAAGTATTAAATACATTTAGTATAAATTATTATTCTATGTTTTATAGATTTCCTGCTGCAAACGACGCATGAAAAAATTATTGGATAAAAATAATTAGAAACTGCAGAAATGATAACAGTTGGTATCCATCAAAATATAGTGTAGTCTACACAGTATACACTTCGAGGAAATTGATTTATATAAAACAAAAGGTGGACTTATTCGCATTGTCAGCTTTGCCGTACCAAAAAAGGTAAAATAATAGTATATTGTTTTAAATAAAGTATTAAATTAATAAATAACAGTACTTTAATCTAAAACTTTTTATTTCTTAGTTTAGTTTATTATTATTATTTTTTTTTTTTATTTGCCAATATTTATTTGAAATATTGAAAAATCGCATGTAAGTGAATCTAAGCTTCGTGATTGTTGGTTTAGTTTAACTTAGATATTATATTTGGTTTGTACATTTTGTTGACGTTTTCAAGCACTTTCTGATAGGTTATGTAATGAAGAATTTTTGTTTTTTATTTTTTTGATAACTGCCATAACTTATCCTACTATCCGATTTCGGCTCCAGGTCCTAAACTGGGACACCCTGTATATCACTAAAGCATCTTCACCATCTAAGAATCAGGAAGCGCCGTAGGAGTCGTAATTTTAAAATATTTTCCAAAACCTGGATAGCTGCACTAAACACGGAATAGGAATACCAAAGGAAATGTGAAGTAGGCGTGGTTCGCGTGCCACAATTAAGCGTAGCTACGCTTAATCAATCCATGTCTATGACCAGTCGTGTTCTGACAGCGCGTCAAGTTGCTAATCTTGCGTATTTATTTTATATTTCTTTAACCATGCCTTATTGTGCTATTCTGGAGTGTAAAAATGATAGTAGAAGAAAAAATCTCATGAATGGAGGTGTTTCATACCATCGGTAAGTATGATTTCTTATAAAAATCATGTTTCGTTAACTTACTAAAAACATCTAGAACATTCTACAGATTATTCTACGCATGATATAATAAGATAGGTCTCCTCACCACGATGACAGTTCAGTATGTTGTGCCAGGAATGTATGAGTGTTGTCAAATTTTCATAGAACCTGGCACAAATATGGTGGCATATGTCAGTCTTGAGCATATCTGAGTTTTTTGTACCATGATTCTACGCTACTCGTTTAGTGATGTGTGAGTTCGTACAATACTGAGTTTATCGATAGACTTAAAAAAGAAAAGTAATCACAATATAATATTACAAATTCGATAGTTATTCTGTCTTTTAATGTAAAAAGGTAACAAACAGTGTAACCTTTTTACATTCAATCTGATCTGATCTGACATAGAGTTAGCTGGGTTCGGTTATCGGGGGTTAAAAAATAAAGTATTCTTATTTTATCCAGATTATTTAAAATGAGCTACACAACATGTTAAGTATTGTTACAAAAAGATTCAGTTAAAAAACGCGAGCGGTAGCTACTGGTACCATTGTGCGAGTGTCGAGTCTATTAATAAAAAATAGTAAGAAACTATATTATAATAAATGCAACATTTTCACATATAAAACTCGTTAGCTCAAATAAGAAATCATGTATATCTATCGATATCGATAATGTAATTATAAAATTCAATATTGCGCATCACTGGGTGAATAGCGCTAAAAATCAATCTCTGAAACAAAATCTCATCCTTATGTCGTACGTGTTTAAGGTTAAAATTGCGTCCATCTAAAATACTGCCATCTCTACTCAAGTAGCGGAATTATCTCGTCAGTCAAATGTAATACATTACTAAGATAACAAAACGTCGTAAGTACTTTTTGCAGTTTATCAAAATAAAGCTTATCAATAGCAGTGAAGGTATATTTTCAAATTTATAGCATGTGCTTTATGCTTATTTTTACTAAAATAAAAACGACCAATCAAATGAATTCTTTGTGTGTAGTGCGAAGTATGATTATTGGTTTATTTGTGTGAGTTTGGCGACAGCAGTTTCCATACTAATTGTGTCTTTTACCATTTCCTTTGGTATTCCTATTCCGTGGCACTAAAGCATCTTCGCTGCCTTGCGTCAGGAGTGCCCAGAGCAACGAATTTTGTACATATTCCCTTAATAAAAACAAACAACTTCCAGCTGCAGGCCCGCATCGACTGCTAGAAATATAAAATCAACTTTGTTTCGAAATTCAAACATAAAGTTGTTTTATATTGTTTGGTTTTTGGCCACGGTAGTATAAAACTACCTATATCATGTTTGATGGTAAAAAGCAGCAAATAAAAAAATATAAGAACTAAACCTCTAAAATATTTATTTAAATTATTGTAAAAATGTGGGTAATATTTCTCATGGCTGGTAACCCCTAACACACGCACACATAAACAGACCGCCGCCATTTTGGTGCTTCCATCATTTTATAAGTGACATTCTCTCCTGCTTTTTTTATGTACTCTATGTAAGGAACTATAAACAATGGGCATGGTGAGGTAAAATATGGGATACTCCATAGAGTACATAAAAAAAGCAGGAGAGAATGTCACTTATAAAATGATGGAAGCACCAAAATGGTGGCGGTCTGTTTATGTGTGCGTGTGTTAGGGGTTACCAGCCATGAGAAATATTACCCACATTTTTACAATAATTTAAATAAATATTTTAGAGGTTCAGTTCTTATATTTTTTTATTTGCTGCTTTTTACCATCAAACATGATATAGGTAGTTTTATACTACCGTGGCCAAAAACCAAACATTATAAAACAACTTTATGTTTGAATTTCGAAACAAAGTTGATTTTATATTTCTAGCAGTCGATGCGGGCCTGCAGCTGGAAGTTGTTTGTTTTTATTAAGGGAATATGTACAAAATTCGTTGCTCTGGGCACTCCTGACGCAAGGCAGCGAAGATGCTTTAGTGCAGCTACCCAGTTTTTGGAAAATATTTTAAAATTACGACTCCTACGGCGCTTCCTGATTCTTAGATGGTGAAGATGCTTTAGTGATATACAGGGTGTCCTAGTTTAGGACCTGGAGCCGAAATCGGATAGAAGGATAAGTTATGGCAGTTATCAAAAAAATAAAAAACAAAAATTCTTCATTACATAACCTATCAGAAAGTGCTTGAAAACGTCAACAAAATGTACAAACCAAATATAATATCTAAGTTAAACTAAACCAACAATCACGAAGCTTAGATTCACTTACATGCGATTTTTCAATATTTCAAATAAATATTGGCAAATAAAAAAAAAAATAATAATAATAATAAACTAAACTAAGAAATAAAAAGTTTTAGATTTAAGTACTGTTATTTATTAATTTAATACTTTATATATAACAATATACTATTGTTTTACCTTTTTTGGTACGGCAAAGCTGACAATGCGAATAAGTCCACCTTTTGTTTTATATAAATCAATTTCCTCGAAGTGTATACTGCAGACTACACTATATTTTGATGGATACCAACTGTTATCATTTCTGCAGTTTCTAATTATTTTAGCCAATAATTTTTTCATGCGTCGTTTGCAGCAGGAAATCTATAAAACATAGAATAATAATTTATACTAAATGTATTTAATACTTTACTAAAAAACTATACTACTAAAAAATATTTACCCAAATTCAGGGTAAATGAAAATATTTATTGACTGTCAACACTGATAGTTTTGGTATATTTTTTTACGAAAACGATATAATTTCGGCAATAAGCTGAATATATTACTTGCTTACCTATGAAAAGTGATCTCCTGGTTTTTTTTTGTCGAGGCGCTATGGTTTCGGCAGCTTTTCACAACACAAGACGGCATTTTTAATTATTTTACTTGAACATCCGAGCAACAGCACAGTCCAAAGCGTAATGGCGGGCGATTGACTTACTATTGTGTCAATGTGTGTGTTCTGTGTGTACGTGTGGTGTGACTTACTATGGCGTGCTTCAGTAAGTGTTTCAAGAAACACAGTCCTGCCTTTTTTATGTAGTCAATGGGATACTCTATCAAAATATAGATAAACATAAACCAAAGGCAAGAAATTTTGGTTACAAGTTGGGTCAAAGATAATGTAATACTACGAGTTGGGTTTCCACGCATAATCCAAATCTCATCCGATCCAAGTCCGTCAAAATAATAATCTAAATCGGTCTAAGGTGGCCGTAAAACAATTTGTATTTTACGTTTGGTTGGTTACGCAATGCCTGCGCACTGCATCCGTTATCCGTTATCTGGTTTTCTCAAAATCTTCTTCTCGGAGATGATTTATTACAGTTACTTTAGAAAAACAGACTATAGACTACGATACTCTACAAAAAAAAATCTCCTCCAAAATAGTTTTTTTAATTTTCTATTGGTCTTGTTTTATTCTGCGATGGATTTGGATAGAATTTTGCATTTCTAACGGTTTCTAATCTATTAGACTCTAAGGATTGCTTTAGCTTGATTTATTTTTGAATATCCAGATTTTATGTGCCGGTTGAGTATGCATTGGAGCTATTTTGACAACCCTATTCAGTTCTCGGATTAAGATCAGATATGGGATGGTTGTGCATAAGCTATTGTTGAATTCTGTCCGAGATTTTTAGATTCTTATTTTGATGGACTCGAATTGGATAATAATAGAACATAGTGCTAGTGCATAAACCACAGATATAATACCAAGGAAGTAATACCCATTCTTTGGATAATACTGAGTCTGTGGCATAAACGCTTAAGCAAGTCATTATTATTACTTATTAAATGAGGGCTGTAGTTTTTTGTAGATTAAGGTCTGGAGGCCTATTCTGGCGTAAAAAGTTTGTCTTCAGAACCTATAGAAGAGGATCCTAAAGAAGTTTGTCTCCACAGTCACTTATAAATTTAATGGCCGCGTATCAACCCACAAACGGTGATATTATGTATTTCATTTAACATTTCGGAGACTGCACGCTATACAAGCACCCCTAGTGGTGATTACATACGTGATAGCCCTCATTAGTGCTACGTGCAACCCACAAACTTGTTATATACTATGGTACTACCGCACCGCTGAAAATGTGTACACTGCACAGATATAGATCTATATTATTAAAGTTCCTAGGCAGAGTGCGCGTGTAGTGGGAGTACTGAAGAAGTGGGTAGACTTCTTGAAGACTTTTTCAGATAAAATAATAAAGAATAATTATGTAAAATAAATATTCGTGTATTTATGACTTGACAATCTTTTACAAACTAAATTTAAATATCAGTGACAAGTTGACATATAAAAATAAACAACAGTCAAAAGAGTCTAAAAACATAAAGAGTCTTTAACTCTAACACTTTCCCTCGCTAGGTCTTGGTGGCGACTAAGCCTAGTGTCTCTCGTAATATAGAGTATGTTGACTTTGGCAGACTCTTCGTCATTATGTCTGCAACTTGATCACTGGATGCTATACGCTGAACATTAATTTCTTCTTCTGATTGGACTCAACTTTCCCTGATTCGAAAGCTTCTTTGTCAATGGGCGTTGAAATAGGGTTGCAATCAATCATTCCAAATCTTTCTAGTAGCTTCCGAGTATAAGCTTCTTGTTTCAGTATGATTGACCCTTTGCATTGCTTTATCTCCATACCCAAATAGAAATTGGCAGGCTTCGTAGTTACCTTTAGCTTTTCTCGCAAGTTGCTAAGAAACTCATTTGCAAGCCTTTCATCTGTAGCTGCCACTAGTCCATCGTCGACAAATAGTGTTAGAAGTATTTTCTTATCGCCATACTTCTTTGTGTATAAGCACGGATCCGCAGTGCTTTGTTCAAATTGTAAGTCCTTAAGGATTTCATGAAAGCGATGATTCCAACATCTGGGAGCCTGTTTTAAACCGTAAAGGCTGCGGTTGAGACGACAAACTCGTATAGTGCCATCTTCGAAACCTTCGGGCTGTTTCATGTAAATCTCCTCTTTCAGGTTACCATGAAGGAATGCAGTAGTCACGTCAAATTGAACGAGGTGCATCCGTTCACTTGCAGCTACGCTTATCAATGCTCTTATTGTTGCCATTCGAGCAACAGGACTAAACGTTTCCTCGTAGTCTGTTCCTTTCTTTTGTCGGAAACCTTTAACTACAAGTCGGGCTTTATAACGCTCGATTGAACCGTCTGGGTTTAGTTTCAATTTGTAAACCCATTTGCACGGTATGGCTTTTCGGTTTTTAGGTAATTCCTGCAATGTCCATGTTTCATGCTCATGGAGCGACGATATTTCGTTTTTCATCGCTTTGTACCATTGGTCCTTATCTGACCTGAGCATGGCCTCTTTATAAGTCGTAGGCTCCAGGATACCATTATTTAATACTGCCATGACATAATCATCGAATTTTGCTGGGTGTTGAAGTTGTGACCTGTCGCGTAAGTTATAAGAGTGAGAACTCACGGCTTCTGTATCTGTCTCAGATTGTTCAAAAGTTTCTAGAAGATTATCAAGATCATTCTGCAGATCTGCTTCTTCACTATTATCCACAGGATCATTTTGGTCTTCTTCAACAATCTCATCAAGATCATTCTGTAGCTCTTCAATAACAACGTCATTCTGAAGCTCTTCAACAGCAACATCTCCCTCTAATTCGACAGATTCACTATGTCTTGGCATTGACACTATGTTGCCTTGTTCTTCAGCATCATAGAAACGTTCTCCCTCTGCTTGTACAGGGGTCTGACTCGGCTCACCTTTATCTAAAGAGATTCTGAATTCAACTTCACTCTTAAAGGTGATGTCTCTTGAACGGACTACATCATTAGTGCCATTCCAGACGCGATAGCCGTCATTTTCTTCATATCCGATAAGGATACCTTTTTGGGCCTTCTTGCTGAGCTTCTTCCTCTTTTGCTTAGGAATATGTGCAAAGCACTCACTACCAATTACTCGTAAATGAGAAATCTTAGGTTTCTTTCCAAACCATAGCTCGTAAGGAACTTTATCTTTTTCTCTCGTTGGACCTGTTCTATTGAGAACATATGCTGCTGTGTTAATTAATTCCGCCCAGAGTTTCTGTGGTAATTCACTTCTAGCATGCAACCAAGTTCTTGCGGCTTCAACAAGAGTCCTATTTTCTCGCTCGCTACACCCATTTTGCTCTGGTGTGTACGGCATTGTAAGACGCTGTTGAATCCCAAGCTTATTCAGTATTATCCTAACTTCTCCGTTATCAAATTCTCCTCCATTATCACTTAAGAGGCATTTTACTGTATGGCCGGCGGTCTTCACTTCATTTAGCATCAATAGTAGCTTATCCTTGACTTCAGATTTTTGTCGAATGAAGTATACCAGGCGATACGAAGAATAATCGTCCTTGAAAAGAACGAAATAGCGATATTTCCTTTCACTTGGATGTTCAAATGGTCCGCAAACGTCCGCGTGTATTATTTCCGCAGGACTGCTTGCTCTTTCCCTTTTACGAAACGGTAATCTGTGAGCTTTACCAAATATGCATGCTTCGCAACTGACTTTATCTTCAGGTAAGTCAATACCAAACTCTCGCTTGACTAGAGCTTTCACATGTCTTTTGTCTTGATGAGCAAAACGTTCATGGTATACTTGCAGCATATTGGTGCCCGTAATTGCGTTCACTTCAATAGCGTTACAAGACGCCTGTATTGATGGAATTGTCTTAAACTGCAATTTGTACAGTCCTCCATTTGGTTGTCTTTTTCCAACAACTTTTGTAACTCCATCAACATCTAATTGACAACATTCTGCGGTAGAAGTGAACACGCTATTCTGCATATTGTCTTGAGCTGCCAGAGTCGAAAAAAGATTTTTTGTCAACGAAGGTACAAGCCAAACATTTATTAGATTGATAGTTTCAATTTTATTGCCGACTCTTGATTCCACCTGGACAATGCCTTTCCCTAAAGCTGGGATCAACGTTCCATCTGCCGTCTTCACAGATTGGTTCTCAGTATCAAAAGGCTCAAATTTTTGAAACAAATCTTTCTTAATGGCAATATGCGTCGTCGCTCCATTATCAACAAACCAGTTAATTTTATCTTGATCTATTGGACTCGAACATGCATTAACTGCCTGTAAACATATACTTTGTACTTGATTTGACAAATTGTTCTGTGCTGAATTGCTTGGCTTTGGAGGTCGACCATCCTTTATCCATTTCTTGCAATTCCTTACTCTATGCCCCATTCTTGAGCAATAGTTGCACTTGATTTTATCTACCTTTTTATTCGACTCTTGGTCTTTTTGAATTACTAGAGTTTCTCTGCTAGTAGTTCCTTTGTTCTCGAGGGCTTTCTCGTAAGAACATAATTGAGCTGTCAGATTGTCAATTGTCCTCTCAGTCTTGTTTAAAAGCAACCTACTTGATTTGAATGCAAAAAATCTTTCATCTAGAGTTTCCAAGATTTTGCAGATTAGCACCAGCTCAGGAACCTTGCAATTTGCATCTGACTTTTCAAATTCACGATTTAGGTTGCTCCAGATGTTCTTTATTTTTGATATTCGTGTAGAGATATCATCTGTTGAGTTTCCTTTGAGGGTGAAAAATTCCATGCACAAATTGAAAGTTTTATCTTCTGACTGGCCATCAAATAATCTATGAAGCTCCATCCAGACTTCATGAGCAGTCTCAAATCTCATAACTTTTTCCAATGTTTCTTCAGTCATGTTTGATGTCAGAATGAGCAGTGCCCTGGATTCAGCCTGCATATACTTTGTGAATGCCTGTTGGTAAATCAGCACAACTGCGTCACCTGCTCCATCATGAGGTGCGACAGGTTTGTTTAACTTGCCTTCTACAGCCTCAATGGCATCCATCGTCCCACGTAGCATAATGGAAATTTTGTACTTCCAGGTTTTCCAGTTTGAATTGCCTTCTAAATTTCCAATGGAAATTTTTGTAGAAAAATTTTGCATGCTGGACCAATAACCTATTAAAGTTCCTAGGCAGAGTGCGCGTGTAGTGGGAGTACTGAAGAAGTGGGTAGACTTCTTGAAGACTTTTTCAGATAAAATAATAAAGAATAATTATGTAAAATAAATATTCGTGTATTTATGACTTGACAATCTTTTACAAACTAAATTTAAATATCAGTGACAAGTTGACATATAAAAATAAACAACAGTCAAAAGAGTCTAAAAACATAAAGAGTCTTTAACTCTAACATATATCTGTGGTACACTGCCTATAATAACGTTTCTCTCCCGAAATAACAGGAATCCAACAAAGCTATTGTGATGATGTTGATGATGATGATGATGATAATGATGTAGTTGATGCGTAAAATGAATTTTCTTTTAAAAATTGACAGACTGTGACATTGGGACAGACACTGTTGATAGTTCAATTTGACAAGTAAATGTAAATGAAAGAGAAACTTGTTTTTTATAAAACTTGATTTAGAGAGAGAGATTGGGAAAAAACCCTAACGTTATCATAAGTTATAGATAATCTGAATAAATTGATTAACTTTGGACGTTTTGAGTTTTTTTATGTATCAGCTGTGGTGTCATAACTTAAAACTTGTAGAATGAACAACGCACCGCAGTTTTCTTTACGGTGGAATAATTACGTATCTCACGTAACAGAAGCGTTCAATGTTCTACGGTTTGAAAACGATCTAGTGGATGTGACGCTTTGCTGCGATGGAGGTAAAATTAAAGCACATAAAATGTTGCTGTCTGCTTGCAGTACTTACTTCAAACAAATATTCAAAGAGAATCCTTGCCAGCACCCTGTGATTATATTCAGAAACTTCAAGTACGAAGATCTCAATGCAATCATCAACTTCATGTATCACGGTGAAGTGAACATATTCCAGGAGCAATTGGAATCATTCCTGCTCACTGCTGAGTTTTTAGAGGTTAAGGGATTGACTGATAATGTGGAAGATGAATCATCAGGCATCAAACCGCAGTTGCTGGTTAGTGACAACATATCTTTAGATTTAAGTTCCAAGTCAAGTAGATTTACTGATGATATAGTGCCTATACTGTCTGATGAGCCTATAAATTTAGCTACAATGCAACCTGTTAGAGAAGAGTACATTCCACAAGCTTCCACAGCTTCAAGTATTCCAGAACCAGAGAATGGTACAATAGAAGTGCAGCCAGAGGCTTCAACATCACATGAGAGCACAAAATCACAGCCTGTGCCACCAAGTGATGAAATGCAAGTTGATACACAATCTACATCAGCCGTGGAAGACTTATCAGATAAAAGCAATACTGGTTAGTAAAATGTGTTGTTGTCCATATTGTTTTAAGTGATTATTGCTTATTGCCTCAATGGTCTAGTGGTTAGCATATGCACCTCTCACCGCAAGGTCTCAGGTTAAATTCCCGGGTCAGGCAAAGTGTTATCTGTGATGTTTTCAGGGAAAGAGTTAACAAATATTTTCTTTCTCAGACTGTTTAGGTAAAGTATTTTATTAATATTTATTACATCTCAAAGTATTTTATTTATATTTAAGTATGTTTATTTAACTGTATATTTAGGTATATAATAGGTAAATTAGTTTATATAGGTATTTTATTTTATGGTTAGGATAATAATATATTTATGTCTATTTTTACTTAGTTGTATACTTGTTTTTGCCCTCTTTTTGCATCCTCTTCTCCTCAATAACTCTAAGGTTTGCTGGAAGAGAACTCAAATTTGAGTTAAGCTCGCCTTTATTGTATTGTGTGTTATGCATTGTTATTATAAATTGTTTAAGGTACAATAAAAAGTTTAAAAACAAAAACAAAAAACAAACTTTCTGTCAGAAAATTCACAATAGCAGCACAATGGCCATGGGCTCACACCCTATACCATGGGACTAGCAGATGAAATGTGGGTGTTGTACACCTCTGCAACACCCTTCTTTGTAATATAGGTGTGATGCTATGTCAATGTATGTATGTTATTGCTTATCCTTTTCTGTTTTGATGAAATGCTGTATTACTATATGACAATGTGAAAGGTCCTAACTAATAATGTGTTGGTACATATATGCATGGAAGATTTCCATTTATTTAGCAATAACTTAAGCCTTGATTCTTACTAATAAAAATTGGAAGGTTACTAACATTAAGGTTCAAAAAGAATTGGAAGAGTGTGAGAAATCTTCTCCATACACAACCATAATTTTCACACTGTAAAGAAGATAAATAAATTATAGATTATTATTATATATTATTATTATAGCATAGATAGATTATATATATAAAAAATATCTGATAGATATGATCTCTAAACATAGCTTATATGAAACTTTTCTACATATTGCTCCCCTGACTTTTTGTTGATTAAATTATCAAAATAATATTGTTATGCTTAAACTAAAAAGGAGAAACCTCTTAGTGCTTAGATTTTCTTAGGATATGTGATTATTTGTAAGTCTTTTATTGAAGCATTCTGTTGTTTGTATTTTTATAATTGAAGATATCAAACTTTCAGTATAATGTTAAATAGTATGTTTTTTTCATTTCAGAATCAGACCTGGCAAAATTTCGCTGTCAACTGTGTCCAAAAGGTTTCAAGCATCCCACTTCACTGACATTGCACAAGGACTCTCACGCTGGAAAAACACAATGCCCCGTCTGCCATCGGTCATTCTCCCGCTCTTATGACATGAGGAGTCATCTGCAAAGGATACATCAAGGAAAGCAACTGACCATCAAGGAAATCAGATATAAAAATTCAAATGAAAGTTTTACTCCAAAACAGTTTACACATAATATTTAGATATAGATTTATGGCAACTACCGTCAGTAGTTGATTTAACTGAACTGTTGTTAGCTTATGTCTGATGAGTTAGTTTCTGATATGACTCACATATTACGCGGCAGCACTGAGGCGTCAGGTCTAGAAACCTGTCAACGCGCATTATTGGTCATTATTGGTGGTGAGACTACTTGACAATTGGCAACAAATAGGGTCGTAAAATTAAAAACAAAAGCCCGACTAAGCTTATTAGTTTAAAATCAGCTACTGACAACTGTTAGCATTTTTATTAATTAGCACTTAGTGTTAAATATCTAGACTATACATACATAATTAATTACAGAATATATTAAAATATATATTTTATTTACTATTTTTAAATGTCACAAATGATATTGCTCAGTGCTTTAGTTAGCTTTGGCTATTTTTATACTAGTCTAATAATAATGTTTTAATATAATATTTGTTTCCATTATTTCTTGTTTAATTTCAGTCCTTTGTTCATCTTTGTTTTTAATGAGGTACTTGATTTGGATGGGTTATAATTTTTGTAATCTATAATTTGTATGTTAAATTCATCGTTTTGTGAACCTCTCCTCCTCCTCCCCTCCAGTTAAATAAAGGAGAAACCCAAGGCGTACCCTGAATGTAGGCGGTGAAGACGTTTTGGTGTAGCTTCTTAATTTTGAAAGTAGATATGAAAAACGGCGGCAATTTCGGTGCTCCCTGAAAAACCAAGGTTTTCTGTGATTATATTATCACTTTAACGGTGGCGCCTTTTGCCTATTGGCAGCGAAGCCGCCAAGGTGCCGCTTTTTAAAAGTTTAAGTATTTGGAAGGGAAGAGGGAGAGGCGCCAAAATTGCTGAATTTTTTTATATTATTTATTATAAAATTAAGATATATATATATTCAAAAGTAATACCCCGCTTAGCGCGACCCCGTTACGCGCGGTTTCACTATAACGCGAATTTCAAATTTCGCGCTCAAATGCCTCGCTTACGCGAAAGAGTGCGTATAAACATAATATAGTCATTAACTTCTCTATGGTCGCGGGATCCCCGCTTTCTCTGAATATTCTCTTTGAAGAATTGGGAATTCCCTGTCCTTCGACTTAGTTCTATAGGGATTTCCTCGTTCGTTTCGTGTATTCATTTATTCCGCAATGTTAAAATAAGAGTATGTATTGCATAAAGTGTTTTTAGAATTAAAGTGATTGATTAAAATGATTTGTATTTTTTGTATTAAATTTTGACTATGTTTAATCATAAACCTCGATATACGTGAATTTCAGTTAACGCGATTTTTTTCGGAACGTATCCCTCGCGTAATGCGTATCGCGAGTATTACGGTATCACTGAAGCGTCAGCTTATTGCATGTGTCAGGGAGCGTGGAAGGCGCCGACTTTTAGACATATTTCCTTTAAAACTAGGCTCCAAAGAAGTTTCTCGTCGCCAAGAGCCAAGGAGCTTCGAAGACGCCGAAAGGTTTTGGAAAGGAACGTGATCGAAAATAAAGAAAATATCGTTCACAACACGGCAAATGGAACACACAGTGCGATCCGCTGTCCAAACTGAACAAAATGTTTTGGATACTTATAATATCTTTCTTTTTAAACAAGCTTACGTACGCGTTCGCTCGCGTGGTAGGTCGATAAAAAGTAGCCTATATTATTTCTGGGTCTTAAACTATCTATACCAATTTTGATAATGATCGGGCCAGCAGATTAGAAAAGAATTGGGTACAAAGAAACAACGGAGTAAGGAAAGGCCAGGCGCCGACATTTATAAGTATTTTTTTAAATAAAAAGCGACACCGCCTTTCGGCCTCAAGAGCCAGGCAGCAAAACAGGCGCCGTCCTATAATTTTGATGGTGTCACGTACGTATCATTAATTAATAAGTTATAAGTAATTAATATAAGATGAAATATCTATAGGGAAAATAGTTACATTACGTCAGACGGCTTGAAGACATTTCAGTTGGGGCACAGAATAAGAATACAAGTTGGGGCCCGTAAAGTAGCGGGACCCCATATCCTTGATACGGCTAAAAACAGCGGTAGCTACGCCTCTGATTGGAAAGCTGCGTTCCACGTTTAAAGGTTTAATTACAAATAATATTGTATGAAAGGGGAAGTTGCAACGTCCAAATAAAACCCCCCTTGTCCAGCAGCTGTGGAAAATATGTCAAACAATAGATAATTATATGTTTTAATAAACTTGATACCTCCGAATGTCATTCTGACTGGCTATCATACTTAAAGATTGCTCCAAATATTAATTCAGGCGCTGTTTTTTGTGCGCTGAAATCTTTTAAATTAGCCAAGGAATTTTAATGCATATTGCAATAAATAGAATAAGTTAGATAGATAGAGTAATCTTTATTGTACACCAATATTAACAAAGAAAATATGTTGTAAACAATTGCACTTAAAAATTATGTTGCACAATGGGCGGCCTTATCGCTATAAGCAATTTCTTACAGGCAACCTTAGGATGGACAAGTAAGTAAATGAGCAAAGTTACGGGCAGTTGTTGGTGCGTTAATTAAAGAAAAAAGAAATAAAAGTATAAAATGAAAAGTCATGATAATGACAGTTGAAATTACAAAATATAAAGAATACAGAAATTAAGTATGAGTAAGGTAAATTATACAATATATAATATACCATTTTTTTTTTACTTATTCTATGCAACTTTTTGAGGTAGGTATGTATCATTCCTGCCTGCCGGATTGGGGCAATTTTGCAAGATCGCCTTTACATTTCTTTGATTTATTTATTAAGAGTTATTTCATATTATATATCGCGAATACGAATACGAAGAAGCTTTACATCATTAGTAGGTATCTACTGAGCCGGTTACTAGAGAGGAATCGGTCCATTGCCCTACGATTACATTAAAATTTCACCTATGGTCAGTAAATACTGAAGATTATGTTGGGAACATGCCAGCCTGGTTCAAAGACAAAAAGGAATTTTCAACCTTACTACCTCAGAAATAGAGGTCAAATCTCAATCGATCCGGCGCCAACAGTGGAGAATCCTGAAAAATGAATTACAATATTAATGCGCGCAAAATGTTATTGTATTTTATTGGCACTTTTTATGAATTTGTGAGCTATAACGCCGTTGTTTTTGTTACCTACAAATTATGGTCTAAAGATAAGTAGGTACCAACATAAATAATGCCCTGCATATTTAAGTAGATGTCTTAAACAAACTAGGTATAAGCAGAGTAAAGATATAAATGAAATGAAATGAAATGAAATATTTTATTTGCCAAGAATATGGTACATTGAGATGGTACAATGGTATAATAAGCCTAGCATATTCAGCCATAAAACAGTATGCAAATACAATGTTAAAGTAAGAAAAGTTACAAACTGTAATCTTCTTATTATTAACAATTACTTATATCTAAGACACAACAAAATAACAGCACTTCATAGACATGGTCGGAACGCGTCACGTGCAAACGCCTCGGTAAAAGACCAACAAAAGACGGGGATGTGTTGAAAGAATTCAAAAAGAGAATAATATAAACTCAAGAGCTACATACATCAAATTAAAATACAGTAAGTGTGCAGCCGTATCGTGTATCGCGTGATTGTCTTTTGTTATTTTAAGAAAAGGAATCTAGACAGAATATTGGTTTCTTTACTGTGTTGTTGGTATAATTGATTTAGGTTAGTACTATGGACTATGGGTTCGGTTGACTAGTGAGCGACTGCAAAATTGGCAGGCTAGTCGGCAAGACCGATTCAGTTAAATTTTAAATGCATTTTAAACCTCTTTAGAGATATTTCGTATTATTCATCGCACCACTATATATGCAGTATGTTAAAGAGCGTTGTATTGTAGCACTTCTAATCCTAGATTATTGGCATTTATAGAAACGCTAGACTAGTCAGCGTGATTTGCCGACTAATCGGTGGCTACAGAAGTGGCCGAATAGTCGGCACATCTCTAGTAAGTACCTAGTTAATTAAGTACCTTCCTACAGTACCTACCAACTTAATCAAACCGAATAGGTATTGTTAGTAGGTATAAAATGTCAAAATCTTGAAAAATAATTATTAATCTCTAATTAATTAGGTACCTACTTGTTTGTTAATCCTGACGTAAAGGTACCTACTGTAAAACTTGTAGGTAGGTATGTAAATAAGTGGATTGAAATGGGAATCTTATATTTACGGAAAGTAAAGAAACGCTATATACAATCTATCTCTTAAATAAATTTAGTAAGATTAGAAATGCGAAACTGCCATTAGTCAAAATCAATAAAGCATTCCACTGCAAATTTATCTTTTGAGTTCGAGGGGAATAAATCGCATTAGAGCATGCAGTAACAGTAGAACTCGAGGCCCGCCGCCGCGCCGCACGCGTAGGGGTAAAAGCTAAGAACCAAAAAGCTTCAGTAGAATCAGTAGCCGGGCGGGACAATCAGGGGTTGTAGCGGAGGCGGCGGGTGGTGCGGGGGCGCTCGATACGCGCGCGCGCCGCGCTCCACCATCAGCCAGTCGCATTTCGACGTCCGTGCGCTCGGCTTGTGTGGCTCAGTTATCGGCGCGCATCTGTCAAACGCTACGATATCGATATAAAACTCTTACGTTTTTGCATAGTACGTATGTTATTTAATTAAATAATCGCAAATGATTAATTAACATACCCCCTAATTACGCTCGGGAGTGAAATTATTGCGTTTTGTTGTATTTTATTAAATTGTTTACATTCGAACCACATGTTTACGAGTACGATTGCATCTCCTAAGCAACAAATATATAGCATTTATCTGAACGGTTAATTAAGTGCAGTGTCTTTTTTATTATCAGAAATGTGAATAATTTAGCAATCGCTGTCCATTACAAAATTTCGTTTGCGAATTGGAGTCGTGTATTCGGTGTGGTGTGTCGTTCTTTTGAGTTGTGATTGGGATATCTGTGGTGTATGGTGGAAATAGCCCGTGCTTTTATTCAGTAAAATGAGTGTGTGAATTTTTGATGGTGTGTCGTGAACGGGAGCGCGTGTAGAGTCGAGATTCGGTCGAGCGCGCGGCGCGGCGGCGCAGGAAGGGTATTGATCGGCGGCGCGTCGCGGGCCGCGAGACGCCGGCGTTGCCGCCGCCTAAATAAAGCTCTGCATGTGCGCCCCGCCTCGCCGCCCTACGACGTGCCGCCGCCGCCGACATCTTCCAACATGCACTGCTATAAACCCACACATGCACGATTATACAGATATCTGTGACTAGACTAACTGAGAACTGAAACTATTTGCACTAAAAGTGTCTGTAGGTATAATTTTGCTCTGCGATCACATAAGATTGGCTCAACATCACGATGCCGACCTTTTGACAGTTTGTAAAGATATTAAATCAACAAATTGCAAATCGTTGAGACTCTTTGGTGCATTTGGTGATAACCTTTTGTGACTGAAAGATACCAAGTGATAGTGGAATGGTCTAGTTAGATTCTGATAATATCCACTAGGTAGGTATGCGAACCTAATGTTAATTAATCCAGCTCCATCCGTGCGCGTTTGCATCTGGGTAGAAACTACCTGCCTACCTATTTGCCATTCCAATAATAATCAGTAAATAAGCCACGATAATAGCCACATATTTGAATAAAAATTAAATGATAGTAATTATTATTCATTTATAGATGGATCTAGGTAGGACCTAAAACAACTGCAGAGAAATTTGACTAAGGTCAATGCCTAAGCTACTTAACAGGCTCTATCCACCCATGGTCGATAGAGTTGTTGAGGATGGTGGTAGGTTATTAGGATCCTATCTACCTACACACTGCAGAAAAGTTGATCGGATTATAATAACAAATTGATGAGTGAGATTAATATTTCTTAATTTTTCTTTTCACATCACACCTCAATATTCACAGAACACAATACCTACTCTTATTTAGCCTGAAGCAATGACTTTCAGTACCAAGACCACCTTCAGACTCTCTGGCTTCAACAATTTGGATGATTAATGACTTTTCCTTGAATTTACCATTAACTTTACTTAGGTTTAGTCATTAGACCGTTAAAATTAATACATTTTTGTGATTAATCATTTCATACAGAGCTATTGAGCTTGTCTAGATTTTTCTATTCAATTGGGTCGTATATACTACACCGAATCCGAAATCGTAATTTGCTCACTCCCGAGCTAGTAATTTTAAATAGAACGATTACTACTACGTTATGAACTAAACTACATCTTCATCTGTGTTCGTATCCTAACGTGTAAATTTGTAAATAGGTTAATGTTATTGCCGTGTGTCACCTGCATCCAGGATCGACACACAGGACACAGGTGAAGACAGAGTGTAATGCAGTAAACGTTTTGTTGTAGGTGTGAAATGTTGGACTAAGTGAGCGATTAGCTAAAAAGAGCAATGGCGCACATTGTGGTGGTGGGCGGAGCCTTGCTCTGCGTGCTCAGCGTGGCGCTGCAGACCCGCGCCTTCACCCTGCTGCCGCACGACGTTCGGCCCGGTCACGCCGTGCAACACTTCGTCGGTAACCACTCACGGTACACACTCCTGGACCCTGACTTTACGTCCTACTTTACTCTTCTTGACGATGGACTCCTTATGACCACTGCAGATCTCACCCCGCTACTCAATCAGCCCATCAATCTGGCTGTATTAGAACAAACGCCATACAGCAGTGCTGCTCATTCCATACACCTTCTTGTAATGGATCGACGGCGCATGATTCATTTCACCGCCGTCAATGGCTTGATAGGTGAAATTATGGAAAATGCACCACCTGGAACAGTGGTGGAAATGTTACCTATAAGGGCTATGGCTCTCCTTGATGTAGGTCCATTAGCATATAAAATTATTAAAGGCAACGAAGATTCAGTATTTTCTTTACGAGAGAAAGGAAAGACTGACGTTAATCCTGAAGTCAAATCAGTTGTTACTGATGGTGATGTGGAAATGGTTGCTGTGAAATCATTAGATGCTGAAAAGAAGAATCTGTTCAGAATTGTAGTTCAAGCCACAGATATTCATGGAGCAAATAAAGCAAATTTGAATATTAGAATTGATGTGGCTAACGAAAATGATCATGAGCCAATGTTCGATCAAGATGTTTACTATTTTGCTGTAAACGGCACAACTGATGCAAATGGCCCAAATGGTACTGCTCATTGGCAACGATTCTCCAACATTGGGCAAGTTCATGCTTTTGATGCTGATGGGGATCGCGTTTATTACTCCTTACAGACGCCAACTAATTTGGCTGTTATAGTACCACAGACAGGGGAACTGATATTAGCTGGAGAACCAGATGGTCTCGAAACTGAATTGAGAGTTCTTGCTCATGATACAGGCATTCCACCGCGTAAAAGTCAGCCTACGAGAGTTTTCCTAAAATTCATAGTGCGTGACCACAAGGAGTTACCTGTTCTTCATCGTGAGAAGCGTCGCGTTACTCGAGCCGTTAGGCCTACAAAACGAATAGAATTTACGGAAGCCGATGGTGAGGTAGAAGGACGTGCTGTTTTCACTTTGGAAAAAGAAACTGACCGCGAGACATTTAAAATTAGAGACGAAAATCCATGGGTTACTGTTGAACCAAGTGGTGTAGTGAAAGTTAAAAAGAAGTGGGACTATGAAGAGCTAGGACCGGAGAAGACGATTGACTTCTGGGTGACAATTACCAACGCAGGGAATGGAGGTAAGTCAATTAATTTTCTTATACACCAAATATTTTAATTATAAATAGATTTAGCAAGGTACTTGTAAACGGTCTTTGAATCTCAATATGTTAAGAATACATTTTCAAGTTAGCAATTTTTCATCTGAATTTTCGTGCAGAAATACTCGTGAAGTCAAGAATACTTGACCTTTAGCTATCTTAATTAGATAGGAAAGCGAGAATAAGAGGCTATACAAATCTCATTTAGCTGATTCCGCAGGTAAATATGCTTAAGTTATTCTTGGAGTCAATGTTCTAAAATATATTTTTTTCTGTATAATTTTAGGGACCCTTTAAACGCACAGCGTATGTCAGTCCCATCGTGCCCCAAGCATTATACATCTACCTATTGATTAACCTATACTGGCCATGAACTTGCACAAAGCTATTGAATCCATTTAATGAGGATAAAATTTTATGATATGCGCCTATATTAGCTTTGTACAAATCCAAGTTCTAAAATAATGTATGATAGAAGTATCAATTCAAAGATAACGAGAAAAAAAGAGTGTCTTGTGTTGATCAAAAAGCTCATTCTATTATGATGTCATTAATACGTATACGAAGCTCAACACAAAGATATCTCAACCTAAACAACATAATCCATAGCATCCAAAAGAAAAAACGTGTGGAGGCATTAACAATTTTATATTTTTTATCTAAAGCCGTTCCGTTTTTTATTCATCCACTATTCTCAATGTCTCTATCAAGGGTAAATTGAGATAATGATAGAGAAGACTGGCTTGGGGTGAAATCTGTTGTTGTATTATATCGTCTATATAAAACGGCGGCCTAAAATTGAGTTAATGGTCGAATTTTATCCACTAATGATCTTTAATTGCCTTCTACCATTTACCTTATTAATGTTATTGCTTTTAAATTCCCTTCATTCATAAAATATTATATTGCTTAGGATATAAAATGGAAATTCAGATGTTTACATTATAAATTTGATGATTGATGTTAATAACGCTAATTATAGATCAACATGGCAATCGATATCACCATGTGTATTCAAAAACTCGTAACGATACTATTAAATTCACACCCGATTGAGTTTCGAATTAAAATCGGTTGTATAGCCGTAAATGTGGAGTGCGTGGAGCATGCACCTGTCGAATCGAATGGGGCATTGGAGCATGACGTTGTGGACAGGTCCCGCACCGAGCCACCGACCAGCCGATCACGTCACGAGCCACGGACAGCCTCCGACGACGCTCCCATCACGACTGGTTAATTGTTTACTCTGCCGGAACGTGTCAAGCCTCAGGAAATACCCTTTTTACCTAAACCCGATTTATCATTTAACAAAATTTGCGGTTATTCACGTTTATTTAATTTGGTTTAAATTTGAATAAAGCTACATACATTGATACAATTTATAAATTGAATTTTTAGACCTAAATAACAATTGTTTATGCAAAGGGTTTTCGTTAAAATATTTTAAATTCAATCCGATTGCCAAATAAATAGGCGTTATAATAGCGACGAAAATATCGTGGTTACATAATGATAAAATATTACTCACCATGAACATGAGTTATACCATCACAAGCATATTAAATTTACCTCAGATGGAAAAACAGAAATTGCTAGTCAGCAAAAGAGAAGAAACAAGTTTCCGAAGCTCACTAAAACTTAAAAACACACTATCAATGTCTTTGTACGCACCCAAATATCTGTAAATAGTTAAAAACAACCAAATATGCGAATCTATCCTTTGTACACGTTTATAGCTTATTACCTTTGAAGTTTCATCGCGATCGCGGAGGCACGTGAATCACGCTGAAGATCTATAAACAGGAGCTCATCGTTCATAAATTAGCAATGGCACGAGTGTGTCCCGGTACGCGTGGAATTCCCATTAGGTGGAATCGTAGTTGTCGAGTGGAATGGAGGCAGGCGGCAGGTTGCGACCACCGTGCAGAATGCGTTGATAATCGGGGACCTGTCGCACGGCCCAACAGCCTCCGGCCTCCACTCCCGATTCCACGCATCGTAATTCATGACAATTACTTCTGTCTGAGGAATCTTTCCTATTAGTGTTATGTTTTTTCTATCATAATATGAAAAAACTAATGGTTCTATATTTAAGTTTTCTCTGACTTATCCAGAAAACTATGAATTAATGAAGGTTATTCAACCCTATCGTGTTTGGCACTTATAAGCGTTTACGCTTAGTTTTTGTTATAATGCAAATTATTATTGCAGCTTACACGCGAAAGCCCAGACTGCAGATTAGTCACGTAATCTGAAGATTACAAACACAATTTACCTTGATGTGGAAATTTACGGTTATCAGTACATGGCTTGAAAATTTAGATACAATGTAGGATGTTGTTCCAATCCAATCACGTTCATATTTTATTTTAAAATCAAAATTGTAGAATACTGATGATTTTCTCCAGCGCAATGGAAGCTTTATTTTTTTTTATTGCGATTCGTATATAGCACAAAGTAACGCTTTTTAATATGCAAAAAGTATATACCACTAATTACTTTGTCCAAAATAAATAAAGCAATGTTTCTTCTAAATAAACTACCCACTTATTTTGAATTTGACATTTGGAGCGAGGCGTCTTGTACGCGTCAGCATCAATCTAATTGACATGTAGAGGTGAGGGAGAGGGCTCAATCCCTGACTTGCCCTCCAGCGTTGTTTCTCGAACCCTCCCAGTAATGACTCCATTTCCAATATACCGGTAGACCGTGCACAAAGTAAGATTACTAATCTATAAGAAATAGGAACGGAACTTCATCAATTCGCTTCCTCTGTGTAACCGTTAATTTTCGCAGATGAACGCAGGCTTCGGAATGAACGTCGGCTCACGATTATTATACGTAAGGTTTACACTTCAATCAAGCTGTAAAGTTTTATAACGCTTTGTTATACTTCCTCTTCCCAATAAAAAGAAATATCATTTTTATCTCTTAAGAAAAAAATACCAAAGTCTGTGGATCATTGCCGAAAATGCGGATGCCGATTTGGATTGAGTGATTATTTTTTGTTAAACAAACAAAACAATTCAATACCTGACACCCGAATCACAAAAATGTATAGTTATAAAACAATCAATACGAATCCACGATAAATCAATATAGAGCATCAGTTTCTAAACATGGTCCAGTTGGTGTTATCGGAACATTATCAAAATAAATCGAAGCCGTTGTTTAATTACAAGATTGTGAGCAGGCGTCCAAGGTGGGTGGCCTGATCGGCCGCGGGCGAAGCACCCCGGACCCGAGAATCCAATCATTATCATTATTGTGAGGATAGTTGTTCCAATTATATAGCCGTGAGTATGCAGGATATTCTTCCTTGCCTATTAGGTGATATAACTTTTTATTTTATTTTCTAAGCAATTTTGGAAGATTATCCTGTATCAATAAAAGACATGTTTGCTTACATAAGTTGTGTCTCGTCTTATTTAATGGCGGCATCGCATTACAACGAGTATATTGCGTCGACGGAACAATTTCATGCATACAAGGAGCTTTGCGGTGAAGTACTCAAGGGAACCTCGTCAAAGCACCTTTGTCTACTGAAAAGCGTGCTCTATTGGCAAATTATTTCTCTACTCTCTACGAAAAGCAACGTTTCACTTTGAGCCTTCAATCGACAAACGCTTTAAAGTGTTTTCGAAACTCTCAACCACTTTTACCTTAGATCTCGTTGCATTGATTTTATGGATAATAGTTAAACTTCGTAATATGTAAATATTGCAAAACAATCTATAAAGTTATCTAGGTAGCGGCAAATATATTTTTCCAGTAATAAAGCTGAACAGGTGCGCTGCGAAGCGGGGTGGCATTTTAATCCTGCAAGAGGGATGGCGCAATGCAACGAAGAAGGAACGTTCAATCCCAGGAGTTATCAATTATCAACTTGCACCGGTACAACTGGGACGCATTTATTATTTATTATTATAAATTGCGAGAACTTCTCTTTAGAATTCTCTTAAACTTAATCCTCGTCTTTCAATTCATTGAAATCGCTGTCCAAAAGTCTGTTTAAGTTTCTGAATAGATTTTTGATGACATGCTCTTGAATGTAGCTGTCGACCAATGATTTCAATAAAAAGCAACCATTGAAGTTTTTCCGTAAGTTTTTATGCTTTTCCGAATTGTATCTCTATAAAGCATGGCTTGGCCATAGCATATCAGCAAACGGTTTGTCAACGGTCGGTCACTCACTTTAGCTTGTTTGTTGTTTATCTCGCCTCAACGATATTGTAATTTATACGGTACACCGTAGGTACCTTTCACTTCAATTTATTCAAGACGTGAAAACATGTGCAGAAGAATTTCTAGGATTATTATACTTATTATATTATTGCGAAACACAAATATATTATATATTTGGTTAAGTCCATTGATACGTTTCCAGTGTTTCCACAATATCTTCCTTCATGTCCATGATTCATGAATAAGAAATCACACGATAGTTTTTCTACATCCCTTCCACCATCTAGATTCCCCAGATAAAGTAAGTAGGTCTAAGACTTCTACCTGTTTGTATTTGATGCCTAATCGTTTTAGTCAAAACTACACCACCACCTCATACCAGACCTTAACATCAATTATATCTAAAATTATTTAGTATATCAATCTCGATAGACCTGCCATTTCTTAAAACCACTTCGAGTAGAACATTAATATGAAATCTAGAAAGCGATTCAAAATTTAGGATTCCCAGAATAGATTGTATTCAATCGATGTATCGGATATCGAGTAGAAGCCGAGGTTTGCAGTGAATAGTGTGTCACGTCGAATCGATAATTGAATGCGATAGCTCGTGTGACGTACGTCAAGTCTTCGTCGGTTAGAAATTGGCACATCCGGACAGGGGTCTGACCGTCCAGAGACGGTTTTAGATCGGTCTATACGGTTTAGCTATGTAGACAGCGGAACTAGGGTAAAGATTTCAGTTAAAAAATGTGTCACACATTTTGGTGGTAGCGCTTTTGTGACCGACTCCATCAACCTTAAGGTTGATGGAGTCGGCTGCCGGCAAATTGTAACGCTTTAGGGCACTACTGTTCTTAAACCTTAGATGTATTGAGGCATGTAGTTGCTATTTACCACACGTTCTTTTGTTACATACCGACGTCGAAAATATAACCACAGAGAGCAGAACGGTTGAGTTATCACGGCTTTTATTCTGATGGTTGTAATGAACAAGGCAATATAGTTGTGCATCGCGGACCAGTTACGGGCCGTTTGTGGTGCGTTGTTTGTTAAATTCAGTCGGTCATTGAATCAATGGCGATGGGTGCGGGCGTCGCTCGCACAACAATCGAGACTGGCCAATTCCCCTCATTGTGTCCACTCGCCGCAATTACGTATGCGTACTTCCTATGCTCCGTACTGACCCCGAAACACATGGACGTAAGCACCTCATCTGCTCTTAGATCTTTTATTTTCCCCTTTGAAGAGAATGCATCTTGACTGTTAATAAACGCTAATGGTTTCAATTAGAACAATGCAAATGTTGTGCTGTTCATGTGAAACAAAAACCTTTATTTTCTATAGCAGATGTTAAGAATTCATTTCCTGGTAGGTACTGTAAGCAAAATTATTTCCTTGAAACACTCAACGTCTCAATCAATTAATGTTAGCGTGCCTGTTTCGTAGTTTTCTTCTCAAGGGTCAGCCATAGAGCCGTTAATAAAATTTGCTCACCCCCCTCATTTATTCTAATCAAAATACGTCGCTGTTGTGTATTGCTCGTGTTGTGGTTGTCCCTGATTATTTCTGGGGTTCCATATTTATTATTGTTGGAACTAGGTCTGAGTCATTCAGAGGGTAGGGTACATAAAACGGGCTTTGTGACCGGAATTCTGCTGTTACTAACATTACGTTTGTATACTTTTACTTGAAACAATTTGTTTTATTTCCCTTTGGTTGCACGGTTTATTTGTTAGAGAAAGGTTCTCATAAGCGTTTGGTTCGTTCTTGTTCTAATTTTTAACACATCATCATCAGTTAGTGGTAGTTGTTGAAACAACGCTCGCCGAGTCGTGTTCGTGATCGTGCGCGAAGAACACACATCTCCTATAATTACATCTAACGCATTGGTAAACAGCAGATGCGTCGCTCGAGAGTGCTGCGATCTCGAGCTGCCCATCTAAAGGCTTTCACTCTGATTGTGATTTGATTGCGGTCATTTGCTCGTCTACCTAAACGCCGAGTGACCGCGACGCGTTTACACGCTCAACTGATGAGGAGATTATCATGATTTACTTACCGTATAACAAATTGCCTACCCGTATTAGAGCTTACAAACGATAACACTTTTGCGTAACGTCTCTTTAACGTTCTATCTCAAAGGGTATCTGTCTGTGAAAATAAAACGGAATGACCTTATACAGTCCTTTCAAATCTTATCGCTGAACGACCCCTAATTTGTCCTTGGAGTAAATCGATGTCAAATTTGTCTCGTGGTATCGATTTGAAGTAAAATTGTGTTCGTAAATCAGATGTTACTTACACGCAGCGTTTAGGCGGGCATTGCTCTCTTGTTTGCCGTATCTACCTCTTCTAACTGGCACTTCGCCTGAGATAAGGGTATGACGCTTAAAAGAGGAATTATGTTTATTTCTGCGACATACCGCCAGCTATGAGATCCCAAAGGAAAATCCCCTTTGGCTTGAATTCTACGAGGCAAAATCTTGTATTATACTGAACCACTTTTGCGGTTTTTTACATCAGATAGCGAGAAGGCTTTATTATTCTGAAATACGTACTTTTAGAGGTGTTATACTTACGATTTTAACGAAGTAGTCGAATAACTGTCGCCAAATAGCAGATTGAATTTGCTTTTTGGCGTACCGATTGTATAACAATAATTATTTTTATTATTCTTATCGGTATTGCCACTAATGTTTCCTATAAACTGCTGTTAAAAAAAGCTCGATACATTCATCAGTACATCACCCGTCACATTTGCGCCCACTATACCCGAGATTTCCAACCTCCTAATTCAGTTGATTAATACAGCCATAGATCTCCGTCAATCGTGGTGTGATGTTCGGCAATCAATTGTACGAATACGAACATTACGAACATACCGTGGCACTGGTGCTTTACGAACACGCGAACATAAAGGCATTAATAGGCGAGTAATTTGAACAACGCGATGCCTGTGCTTATTACGATGAATGTTCACATGACCTCGGGTATATCGAAAACCGTGTCTATACGAATGTATGTTTATTTAGCTTTGGTCCTTTCTTGCGTACTGTATTTCTTTTTGGAATCAAGATGAATTATATGCCTATTTGGTGCGATACTTTTTCTTATTAAGAGAACTTTGACAGAGAAACTAGATTTCTAGACGAATTTGTTTTGTGATGATAAAACTTTTTCTCTAGCTATCGAAGTAATTTGGGCCTGCCCCTGTTCACAAGTACTTCACTAGTACGCATTAACTAACTTTGCTTTGTAATCTTGAGGACTAATAATAACGAAAAATTAAGTATGTACGCTATGCCGAAATTATTTATTTCTCTCGTGCCAGCGCGCTTTCCGCTCTTTGCTTCATTAGACGAGCCACAGCTCTTTATTTACTTAAACCATTTCCTGCTCCACCATACTCTTCAGTTATACACTTTTCGTACCCTCATATAACTTCAAAACAAAATACAGTCGTCGAGATTGGATTTCATTTCTTGAGTTCTCGTAGAAAAATAAATTTAGCATATAAAATTGCATATTACAGTGGCTTTTGGTACTGGTAAGTAAGAAGCTCGCTCGCGTGGCGCTCCCGATTAGAGGATTATGCATTTTACTAAAAAAAGCTTTTTACTGTTGCAATAATTTACTTTTAAATCTCTAGAAGCACACAAGTAATTTAAGGCTGTTTATATGCAATACCTAGTTTATTTATTACACGTAATTAGCGAGGTAGAATTGTGTAATTTTCTAATCGGATCCTTTTCAATTTAAAATTAAAGTACACTTATTTCTTGACTTAACTTTACGTTAAAGATTGCGTGTTTTTATGTGAATGGATTTAGTAGTTTAAAATCCAAGTTACGTTTCATTCGATTCCGTTTAGTCAACAAATAGCAGAAATTACTACAGATTCTCACGGGTAGAGCTGCACGCTAAAGCTATTTAGTAACTTAAAAGATGCACTTAGACTTGTAATATGAATGAACCGGTACATCTGGGTGTGGTAGTGTAGTACAAACCTCGTCTCGTAAACCGTACACCGCGTGCAATGCGGTCGTGCCTTACAGCCATGCACTTCATTCCACATTGTTCAGTTTCGCAATGGCCGCACTCGAGGGCTCTCCAGCCACATCCACGATTGACATTCACAGTTTGTACCCAGACGGCTTAAAGTTCAGCCCCCCTAGAAGGGGTGGCCTTAAAGACACGCTACAACTTGTGTGGACTGTATGCAGCTGGGAATAAGGACATGCGTGGATTATTACTTCTGGTACTGGCTGTTCAACTGCGTCAATCGATTTTAGCGTTATTACTAGTTCTCGAAGATATTATCGTACCTGGAAATGAGATGAGCTTTATTAGAGTTACGATATTTATTTGTATAACTAGCTTTAGCCCCCGACTTTGTCCGCTCGGACGTCGTTATATTAAGTAGTAGCTGCTCCCGCGCTTTGACACGCGTTAATCCTTACTGCTTCGCTCCCGTGAAGTTAGGCGTTATATTAAATATCAAAAAACCTTAATTGATAGTTAGACTATCAAATAAAAAATAATTATTAAATCAAATCAGTAGTGCCTGAGATTAGCGCTAACAAACAAACGAATTAATATTCACCCGTGGTTTTGTCTGCGGGTTATGTACTTCAATAAAATGTAGTTACGTGCCTTGTAGTAGTTAACTGCATTTAAAATTTTATGAAAATCAGTCCAGCCGTTTACAAAATTAGTCGATATAATTACAGTTTAATGCGGTACAGGGTAAGGTATCTCGAAATGTCCGAAATGGCTTATGTTGAAAATTGATGAAGTGAGACGAAAGGCTTAGTGGGTTAATTGCAATCCCCAGTTCATGCTCAAGATTTACAAAACGTCGGAATGTCGTGTCAAGTTAAAGATAATCACCATTTTAAACTGCGGTTACTCGAGGAGGTCGTTTTCGTCGTCATATTTGTACACGCGGAGGCGGCTGTGGTTTTAAATGCTCTTGAGTATAAGTCATTTGTAAACGATGACATGTAGTTCGTGTGGTCGGGTAACTGAACGCCAAGCGTGACAGGTTTTGGCTACCGGACTATGGAGTGGTGCTTGGAATGCTTGGAAGTTCATAGTGCAAACTAAGGATTATCATGAATCTTATTTACCATTAGATTGCGATACGAACTTGATTTGTTTCGTTGATTTGAGTTGATGATTCAGTTTGCGGCAATAAACTTTTTATAGCCATAGGTCAGGCCCAGGCCATTATCTTATACATGCAACAAGCAGACACCCAATCGCTTCTAATTATAGTTATAGTATAAAAAAGTGAGTTCTCAATTTTATGCAAAGAAAGCAATAAAACGCTCTATTTATTTCTACAAGTATTCTAATAAGAACAAGAACCCAAAATGATGAGCTATACTTTCAGAGAGATTTACCTAAATAACGGATATTTTTCATACGTTCTTGTCAACACATTAGTCTGCGATTTGTGGCTTCGGGCGTGAAGTAGGTTAACGTA
This sequence comes from Hypena proboscidalis, assembly GCA_905147285.1. Lineage (NCBI taxonomy): Eukaryota > Metazoa > Arthropoda > Insecta > Lepidoptera > Erebidae > Hypena > Hypena proboscidalis. The sequence goes on from LR990130.1 coordinate 9,314,204, forward strand.
ATTCATAGACTTTGCGATGAGAATGCTGTGTTGTTCCAGAGCAGGGCTACTCAAACTTATGCCAGAAGGTAATGATAATATACCCCATCCCTTCTCCTCTCCCCTTCCTCCGAACGAGCAATTTCGGGTCACGCTCGGTTTCCTTACAAATAGTTCATATTTTTTTATAGTAGTTTAATGAAAAAATAAATAAAAAGGAATGGAAGCCATCTGGTAAACATTGCGGTTAATGATTTGACTGGTTTTTTTTATCTATTTCATTAGATGCCGGCATTTAGTCAACGGCCCAGACTGTTAACTGAATTCCTGATTAAGCTAGTTGGTTGCGACAGATACATATTTTGAAAACCGACAGCGGACAATAATAGAGGTTTTGAATAAATCAAACAAATGCAACCACACTTTGAGTAACTCTATTCTATAGAGTAGGTAGGATGAACCACGATGAACTATAGAAGGTAGGATCGTGCGTGTGTTTAATTTATTAAGGGTCTTAGTTCTGGCGTTATTAAGATTTACAGCACCTCGGGGATCTGGGTGCAATTATCAGCAGACTTCTTGATGCCCATGGGAAATATTGCGGGGGACTTAATCCACTGAGGTACTGACCCTCTGTGTGACGTATAACACCCAGCTTGCCATGAAGTTGATGTATAGTTTGGTCCGAACGTCCGAACTTATTACGTGTAAATATTAAAGTATTTAATCATGTCATATCTACGTTTCTGTAATTTGTGCAAGGCAATGCCAGGCATGACTACAATTAATTAAATTTATCTGTATTCAATCTTATTTTAGTTACTCAAAAAGAGGATGAGTATTACATAATTTGTTAGTGCCATAACAAATTTTCTAAAAGTTAAGCCAGACGATATCGACTAACTTTTATTTAGTTTTTTCTCGTAGGTAATTGTAGACCTATCTTTTCAATTACGTTATTATTCCGAGATCCCGAAACGTGATTAGGTATTACTTTCACTGTTTCTGATGAGTTTCTTATTAGGTGTTTTTGTTTTGCTGTTTTGGGGGTTATGGCACGTGTCTCGAAAAGTATGAAAATCAATAAAAGATTATTTTATATTACCGTGATTATTATTACAAGTAAATAGGTGTCAATGTCGGCAGTAAGTAAAAAGTACAAGCTGTTGTCATTATTTTCTCTGATAATGGTCCGAAGATCTTGAAATCATATGCGAAGATGATAAGCGGAAGTAAAGCCACCGTGAGAAAGGCGTTTACTACTGACTTGCATAGCAATAGGTAAAAAAATAATAACCGCTATCCGTTCTAACAAATGTCCACTTTTAATTACTAGCCATTTAATCTTTTAGCTGTTAATAACACCGCCACATTCTTAATGCTTGGTGCTTAGTAGATTTTTCGAATAGTTTTTAACATAATCTTTTGTGAAGCGGTTTTTTTTAAACGAGTTTTTGTTGCCAATTGCCCCCATGTCGGCTTAAATGTCATGTGTAATTATGGTGATTTAAGCTATAACTAAAGCGACAACATCGTGTGGTCTCACTTAATTATAGACTACTAAGAAGAACGTAGAAATAAAAATCTGATTTATATGATCATTCGAGCCAAATTGTTTATTCAACCATTAGTCGAAGTATACACTCATATGGCATTTTAAAACAGTCGTCAAAATATGTGGATGTTATTTAATAATATATAATAATTTTTAATCCTACGCGACAGGAAAATTCGAAAAAACAATGTTTCTTAAGGTGTGGTGGATGGATGAGTTCTTGTGGAATTCCCTCCATAAAAAACTTAGTAGAGCTTGCTTACTATTTCGTGTTTGATTCTAAAATTACTCCTTATCATGGCAGCATTTGTAAACCAATGTGGGAGGACCTCCCTATCGAAAACTTACCCTCGTCATTCTGCATTTGCACGATATAAGAAAGGCCTCGTGATTAATTTCATTATTATTGTGCACGCCAAATGACGTCTGCTCTCGAGGCTTGGAAATTACAATCTTTGGCTTCACTGGTTCAATTTGTTTTTGTATGCACTGAAGTGTTTATTTTGAGTTATGACGTTTATGACTGGTCTGATTTGGTAATGTTTAAATTAACGGGTTTCGGCTGCTGTCGTGCATACACTATTTAGTTGATTCGTACCCGCTTATAATAAACCTCAATTGCCAAGACGATGCAGCGGTGTAAGTTCGCCACGGGCTGTGGTCGTCACGAAACATTACGAACATTCTAAAATTTGTTGTGGCTGTAAAGACGCATGCAAGCCGTTGCAACGACCGCTTCTATATTTAAATTTAAAACAGTTAAAAAAAAAACTAATATTGTTTTTATATTTTATCTGCTTATGTGCGCTTAGAAACAAGTCGGATACGCAATAGATCGTATTTATTAATCTGCAGGGGTCCCGACACCTACTGTTATGGGAATGCCTCGGGCGAGTATTTATTAAATATTTTTCCGGTATTATTTTATGATATCGAAAGCTTAGATCTTATAATATTATTGCGTACTTACGATTACTTATCTTCACGGTCTCTTTCATAACGAGTGCGTTCGAATGTAATGACAGTTGTGATTAAATACTTATTGATCGATAGATTAAGGACTTATGTATGATAGAAGCTGTCTGGAATGCGTAGTCGTTTATATTCTTTTCTTTAAACTTAGATATATATTTCATGCGTTAATCATTAAAGTATCTTTTCTAATCATTTGAGCAATCAAATTAATTGATCCAATTGAAATAGGTAGAACGGTTTTTTTAACAACTAGCTGACGGGAGAAAAAAAACTACTATTGTTATCCAATCGGTCAAAAAAATTTATTTCCCACAACTTTTTACGAACCACGTACCTACCTACCTATTGAACATTGGAGCCAGATGTATATACTCGGACTTGACTACTCCATCGATGTTATCGGCAAGAGTCGTTTATTTATAGGTAACATATTAATTCTTGACTGTGTATTACGAGCATGTGTAGCAATAATAAATGTAGCATCTATGACCTTTCAACCCGCCACGTTCCACTGTTATTCACGATTGATGATGCTCTCGAAGGTAATGCACGGAAAAGTTAATTGCAACGCTTTCTACTTCGACTTAACAGTAAAAGCTAGTCTATATTTACTTCTCTTATTGCAGCTGCAATGGTGCGAGAGATGATTAATTAGGTCGGATTCGAACTGTGCAGCTGAACTGCCGAAAATAACAGGGAACGTAGTACGTTAGTGTCTGTAAAGTCTCTTAAAGGAATTAAGTGGGAACTAAGCAGATTTCGCGATGTATGTTCCAAGTACTAATACATCAGAGGGATTCTAGGAGCGCAATAGAGCGTAGTGGGTAATGAAATGATATGCAACAATGCAATTCGTGACCGGCGCTCCGCACTCCGCTCCACAGGCTCATCGCCAGCCGTGGCCACTCAGCGTTCGCGAGATCTCAGCCGCAATCCCTCAGGCGAAATTGCACTTCATTTGCGTGCACGCGGCTTACGAACCCGACCGAACGTTCCCACGCCCTTCGAACCAAACCTTCGAAGATGCTGTGGACGCTACATCACGTGCATTCCTAACGTTACCGACCCTACTAATAGAGCGCTGACATACATGTACATTTAGAAATCCGTGTTGTAATTACATATTTTAGAATCACATTGAGAGATGTTTTGCCGCGTCATCCTATTGAACTCTCACGCGGCTTTATTCGAGATGAAATGGCCCGGGTTCGTTTAGTGCTGTTGTTCTGAGGATCGGAGTACTATAGTCGTAATATAAAATACGAGACGGTGCATAGAAACGTGTTTAATCGTCAATGCTGGCGGCCTGGCGATGCAATGTGTGCCAGGTTTATCCTGCGCTTTGAGCGAGACCGAGATAGCACACGTGCTGTTGATAGAAAAGGCTGACGATGCAACTTTTGATATCATAATTAAGCCGGGAAGGACGGGCGGCGCGTATATAAAAAATGTTTATCTTATAAGCTCTGATGATGATGATTTTTAATAACTCAACACTTTTAGTCATTAAATCGACTGCGGTGGTGTTGGGGTTATTTAGTTACGCTTCTGTGGTCACACATGCTGGAGGCATCGAACCATTGATTAAATATGAGAGTTGAAAGTTTATTTACAGCAATGCTAATTGGCTATTAAAACAATGTTAAATGCGATACTATTTCGAATAGAAATGTCATAGATAACTTAAGGCAGATGTAGAGGTAGATGTGATATCGTTGTAACGAATTATGTTTGAAATCGCTATTATGCCATTCTTCTAACCAGAAAAGCTGACGGTGCAATTAGCTATCTCTAATGGAATTAGAAAAAAAAACATTGCCACAACACATTTTTTTATGGTTGCCCCTGACTGCAGTATCATTTTGGAAACTGATATTATTTGTGGTAAAGTTGACCTTGTAGTTGTTACTAAAAGACGGGATGATTGCCTATTTAAAATACATATTATACTGCCTTGGGCAAGTAATAAATCAAAGGGTTTTGTTTACACGCTTTTCTCTTCGAAGCTAGTGCGTAAACAAACTTCACAAAGGGTAATGAAAATCCGCTGCCCTTATCGTGTTGTGATTTACCCTGTATTGAGATGCGCAATAAATAACGGCTAGAAATTGAGGCATCGCTAAGGTTGTTATATTAGGGCAATCGATCGACATCGATCGATCTTTAATCGGTTCGTATAAAAGATTAGTTGATAGTTTTTTTTTGCTAGAACAATCGAATGACGTCGTCTCTTCAGCCATTCGACCGTTAATAATTCTTAATCAGATATTGAATATATCTATAGGGAAAATCTACTTCACCCTGAAGACTAGGGATTTCCGAAATAATATTCTCTCTTATCTTGTATTCTTGGCTGGTAATTACAATTATTATAATTAGGAACTTGTACGTTTCAGTGGACAATACATATAAATGAACTAATAAATTAATGATTCTTGTAATTCTATTATTATCCTATAGCTTTTTATTTGTTGAGCTAAAGGTTTTCTGGCGGACTTATTTCGGTTTGATTTATTTAGATATATTTTATTTTTTGACCACGGATTTTTGTTGGAAACAAGCGTACATCTGTTGCTATTTAATGTAATGCTTAAGTATATCTACATGTGAGTATGTAGACTTGCCACATCAGAGCTTATTATATTCAGAAACAAATTACTATTTATTGTCTCTTGATACAGTTTAAAATATTTGGATCAGTAAGGTTTTAATGATTCTATCCTCCTTTGACTAACCAGTTTGCTAAATCAGTTAAAGTTAGCAGTTTAACTGATTTAGCAAACTTCTTTCAATCTTCAAGCGTTCCTTGTCTGAATCACAACAGGGCTTTCGCAAGTTATTTGTAGTTAACATTAAGTCTGCGTCAAAAATAGCTTCTAACGTTCTGAATTCTCCGTGTAAGGAGTCAGGAGTCTTAGGAGGTCGTGTTTATGGTGGATATATTATAAATAGCTTCGCACAGTGGCGGGCGGATGCACGTGCACGACAGTGCACTCCACAGCTTTTTATTGCACTGCTTTCTGACGTCACCACGCCCCCTTCAAACCCCCCTACCTCGCCCCCTATCACACCCGCGAGCCCGCAGATTTCATTAGGTAATGAACACAGCTTCCCTCGATTTGCTTTCTTTTGCAAATTGTTAACACTTGTTCTTTGTGTAAAAATGTCTGTACTTTGTTGCTAAGTTTTAGCGATCCGTATAATGATAAAATAAGCGGTTATCTATGAAAATATCACAATATTATAGTCGTTTTAACACTAGAAAAAGCTAGTAGAAAAAGAAAGAAAAACTTGATAACAATTTTTTCATGGCCATAAAAAAATTAACGTAAAAAAAAACACAAGTAAACTTTTGTGTGAAGTTTGGGTACGAAAATGGTTCTAAGGCGATTTTATTGCTTAAGCAATCTAAGCGTGAACATCTGTCAGGGCTTTAAAACTATTTCAAATAAAAATAACTGTCCCATGTCCAAAATCATTAACAAACACTGACCAGAATGCAGATGTTGCGATGAGAAGGCGGGCAAATGGTCAGAGTCTCAACTGCAGCAATGTTTATGAAACAGCAACTTCATAAATCATAATTATATTTTACTGGTTGTATTATGGCTCATTTTAAATTTAGAACAGGACCTAAAGAAAGTTATGTACGGAACACAGATTGAATTATATCAATCGTTTTGAACTTGGCTGGTCTTCCCTACAGAAGCGAAGCTGAGTGATGAGATCAACATCAACACTTTTATTTGAAACTTACTGGGAATGATACCTATATTATTATTCAACTACTTACTAACAGCAAGTAGAGCTATTAATACAACTAGTTTCTTTTGACTTTGTAAATGTAAAGCAAAATAAAAGTTTATTTAACTAGAGTAGTGAAGTGAGTAAGGGAGACTGTAGACTTTCTTCTAACAAGTTTGGCAAGTCAATCCTATCGCGACGTTTAGGCACTAAACTTACGTACCCTTACTCTTGAAAAGGGCAACTTGCGATTTAAAGCGCTAGTCGTAAAAGTACCTTGTAGGTAATACTGCTGGCAGTTTGCCAAGTTTTTGCCGAACTTTACTAGGAAACGGTTCACAAATTCAACGTACGGTAATACGGTACTTAAATTATATGTTACTATTTGTTATAAATATTATGGTTGGCCGGTAAATTTATATTACCAACTGATATTTAGTTTCATATCTAACACGTCTTTATTTATGATATAAATCATCAGATACAGTAACGAACAATAAACGAAAAGGGAGTTGTTTATATAATATCAATTAGTTATTGTTCAGCGGATATCGTTCAGTTTTTTTAGACGTTCCCTTTTAAAGCTTTGTCGAAATATTTACGCGCCATATTGTACGTAAAATTCCAAACAATAAGCTCGCCGCACGCGGAGCTTGCACCATAGCATCGCTGCCACACGTGCGCGTGCGCTGCAACCATAGATTAGAGAAGCCGCTTAACAAACAGAATCGACACGGCAGCAATGTAATAAATTGGTATTTTATATTTAACTATTGTTTTCTCTTTAGTTAAAATATTTTTGTATACAGTAAAAATTAACTAAATTAATTGTTATTTATGGTAACATATTTTATCTAGACTAATTCCATTTAAAAATACTAACATTTTTATTACTTTCAGTTACCACGAACTGTGACTAGAATTTATTTAACTCGCCATATTGTACGTAAAATTCCAAACAATGAGATCGCACGAGGGGCTTGCATAACTCGTTGGTTCTACAATATCCCGCCACACGTGCGCGCTACGCCCATAGATTAGAGGAAACCCGCTCAATAAACAGAACTGACACTTGCAGCAATATATTTTATACCCGTTTGGTAAATATTTTATGAGACGTTTATTACCCTGCGAGGTGTAATAAATTATTGCAGCGCTTTGTTTAAGGTTAAGGTATTGAGATATGAACTGATGAAGTGAGATTGTACTTTCTAACTTTATGCGTTTTTGAGATAAAATATGATTAATATTCAGAATATTTTTCATACAGATAAAATATAAAAATAAATAAACCTTTATTTTTAGGTTTGCTAGTATCTTGTTTAAAAAAAATCTTTTCATCCTTTCTAAATAACTCCAAAAAAAAAAACATTTGTTTTTAAATAATGCTGACGTTGCATCGGTTCTAGATAATCTGATTTGATATCACATCTGATATTGTTAGTCAGATATCTAATCGTTGCTTTATTGATACAAAAAATAGAAACAAAATTCGGATAACTGAGCTAAAAAAAAATACAACAACTGGCATTTATTCTGGATTTACTCGTTTATACAAATTGTTTATCTCTACAATGATAGCCCAATATTGGATCTATCCCTAGTACATTATCCTCTCGAACAATACCGTGAGAGCACAAGCCGATTGCGTATTCATTGGTACGAGCTTTCGTTTATTTTTTCTCCGTAGACTGGTGTGGATGGATGGATGAGCGGCTGTGTTAGTGGGCGTAAAACGGAAATGGAACTTGAATAAATTGAATTGTACAGTGTGACTATGATTGCTTCAATATGGTAATGCACACGCTAAGATGCTTTATACCAATAGTATTTATATTGGTTTTGTGTGTGACTTCACACTACACGTAACGGATCATGATGACATTCTTCCATTGAGGGTTATTAATTATTCTCATACTTCTATACTGTTACAAAAGAAAGTTGCGAAAAGGAATTATTTAGGGTTGGCACTCAAAAAAATGTTGCGCATTCTCGGATGACAAAAATTTTGGGGTGAAAAATATAATGGAGGGTTCTTAATTTAAGCAATTTGTATTAAGGTAGGTGAATATTTTATGAGATTAAACTTAAAAAATCTTAAAGCGCACGAATAATTCATTGGTAGTCCGCCTTTTTTTACGAAAAAATAAAAGAATATACGTCCTCATGGGATCTAAGTTAGTATTTTGTTTAGTTGAAGCAACTAAGCCATTGCATAATAATTTCAATATAATATTGTAAAATATGAATAAAATATCATAAAATGCCGACAGATTTTAACATTGTTTCGTGAAAGGGTAAACAAAAGGCATTTCATTTGTAATATTAAAGAAAGAGTCCTGTGACCCGTCAGAAAAGGCGGTGTTAAAAGGCGAGTGCGACATTGCACGGGGTCAGACATCGATCGGGGCGCCGGGGGGTGGCGCGGCACATGTGATATGTAGGCACCGGAGAACAATTGTTAGAAACCCGACACCACTTTTCTACGAGTAGGGTACCGACTGCAGTGCCATAGACACGTTCGACTATCGTCTATAACAAATGGATATCATCCATGGTATGCAAAACGGCGTGGAGCGACTCCAATAGCGTAATTGGATGCGGCTGTTATGCTTTTACGAGCTATAAGGTTGACGAACTACGTTCTAGGAAACTAATTTTGAAGTAGTATGATTAATTTTAGTGCCGTAGTGTTTAACTTCAAAGGTTTCCATTCAGAAAATTTTACACCTCATAAAATAAGACGAGCAAGATAGTTGTATCGTCTGCAAACTTCTCGTTACATCGCCTGCATAGACGGTGTAGATTTTTTTCTATTTTGATCGCCTGTTAGCTGTAACTTCCACTGCCAATCTATACGGAGCGATCGTCTCGATGTCACTAGATGTTGAAAATAGCCTTGATAAATGTAGGTGGGTAGGTAGGTAACGAATAATACGAACGCTTTTAAGCTTCTATATGGCTATATTATCCAATTTTGTACAGAATCCCGTTCACAAAGAACCTCCCGTGGCGTTGTGAATAAAGTTGCTAAGCGAACGCGTCACAAAGGCAAAACCAGGTCATTAAAAGTATTTTTGAATTTATAAATTGCAAAGAAAATGTGTTGATAAATTCCCGTTTTGTGTGTATCAATGGATACGCGCGGCAGGTTTCCGGAAGGAAGTGAGCGGCTCAATTACCGCGCGCGGCCGGGCGTGTGTAACGGTGTAGTCACATGGAAACAGTGCGATCGATATTCACTGTTACTGTTACTACTCCAGATTTTTGAGCTGCGAATCTGGTGTTAATAAATACGCCTGTATTTTAATTGAAAATACATTTTAATTCGGAAATTCGACACGATATCCATGACCCCGATTGCATGGCCTTTGCGATTTTTTGTGCAGTTGCGGCATCCTCTCTGTTAATTAACGAGACTGCAGTATAGAATACAAAGAGTACGATAGAAGTAAATTTACAGACTCCTCTCAACCTAAACTCAATATTATGTTTGACTAGCTTTTACCCGCGACTTCGTCTGCGTGGAGTTCGTTATATTAAGTAGTAGCTGCTCCGCTTCCATGGAGTTTAGCGTAATAGTAAATATCAAAAAATCTTAATGGATAGTTAAACTATCAAACACAAGAAGAATTATTAAAATCTGATCATTCGTTTCTGAGATTAGCGCTAATGAACAAATAAACTAACTTTCACCCGCGGTTTTGTCTGCGTGTTAGGTACATCAATAAAAAGTAGCCTATGTTACGCGCTTTGTAGTCTTGTGTAGCTAGTTACCTGCATATAAAATTGTATTAAAATCGGTTCAGCCGTTTAGAAGATTAGCCGATACAAACAGACAGACAGATAAAAATGTTATAAACGGTATTTTAGGCATGGGTATCGTACAAATAACTATATCAACTGAAAAAAACATTGTTATTTTGACATTAAAAAGAAACACTTAAATTTTATTCATTTGTATTGATAAGAGCAGGTTCACATCGACTCTTATGAAGCAGTAAGATTTTTATATGAACACCGTCTTTATGCTTCAATTCCCAAAAGAAAGATTTCATTCTCATATACAGATAATACATAAACGAACGAAAGAAACGAAAGAAAGAAACGAAAGAAACGTTTTTTTTGGCAAATCTTAAGCTTAGTATCACTTTATACTTTACTATACTTAATCATTTTAACTACTTATAATAAAAATTAAATTGATGTGCCAGAAAAGGTACACACCTCAGCATACTACTGCAGCACATCAACACTACAGCGCTGGTATTCTGGTGCACCCTGTTTGCGAGTAACATACATTCTCAGTTCACTAATAAACTCTCAGTACCTGTTACAAACAATTTCCATATTTAGTAGAAAACGAATCGTTCTTCAGTGACCTGCTGGAGCCGGCGTTGTTTAGTTCCCACAATAGTAAAATCGTGACTCTCTCGACGATCAGGAGCCATGATAACTCACCATTGCGCATTTAGTACGGAATGAAGACTTACATCGTGAGGGCGTTTAATTGTGAATTGTGACTGAGATGATCTATCTCTAGATCTTAAATTGCTCCTATTATGTACCATGCATGCGCTTCGTTTAACGGTTACAGCTTTTAAGCAGCTTTGTCGGACAGAAATTGTATTAGGACGGTTTACCAACTACATTGACGTGTTATTGATTATTCTTATAGCATTTATCTATGCTTAGCAAATCATAATTCATAATACTTTATTTGTGAAACATAGGAAGTTTACAAAAGTCTAATAATATATGTTATATATGCGCTATGTTCTACCACTAATCGTGGTGTACAAATTATACTAAGAAATAGTTGAAAAAGATATAGGACCGGCAGGATTTAGGGTCCTGGCAAGAGGCGACCGTAGCTGGTTGGTAAAGCGACTGCCCGGTGTGCAGAAGGTCGCAGGTTCAAATCCTGCCGGTCCCATATCTTTTTCAACTGTTTCTTAGTATACATTGACGTGTACAGATATTCTATAAGATAGGCAAAAACAGTAGCCGCTATGCAATTTCAGGATCCACTCAAGACATCACTATTAAACTATCTAGAGTTTAAGGTTGCCAATATAATGGAATGCATGCCACTGGTGTACTAGAGATAAAATGACGTATGTGGGTTTAGGCTCTTGGCCTATCACTGATAAATTCTATTAGTATATTGGGTCTATAATGGCTCTATACTGGGTTTAGCGTTATTAACCAATTCAGGTATTCGGTGTTTGGCTAATACCGTAATCCTGGTATTGGACGCCCTTATTGCTGCAGTAGCTTAGTTTAACTTGACAAATAGTAAATCATCATCAATACAAGTAAATAAAATAGATGTGTCTGTTTTTAATGTAAAAATAACAATGTTTTTAAATTGAAATAAAATAAGTTTATTTGTCCGAATATGGGTATACAAAGATAATGTTTACATTATGCGTGCGAGCCATATTCTACCATTATTTGGCGTACAAATTTTTAATTTATAATTTAATGGATGTGAATGTGATGTGAAATTATGACAGCATGTCATAATTTCTTATCATCTAAAAGGGTGCATGAAAGGAGCCTCCCCGAGTGACGTACACAACAATTCCCTACGTCCGGCGCACCCTGGGCAATTCGCGAGTTCTCCAAAGCGAATTGGCTAATCCTTTCACAACGATGGCAAGTTAAAATAAAATTTGACTTAGCCATCGACACGACGAAGAAGAAGATCATCTAAAAAATCCTTAACGCCATAGAAACATTTGTCTAATAACAAACTAAATAACATTTGCTTAAAAATATAGATACTTTCCATTTCCTTAAAAATATTGGGTAACTTATTATAAATATGTATCGCCATGCAGTATACATTTTTACTAAATACATTAACCCTCTGCTTAGGTATTAACAGTTTGTGAGTGTGTCTACCTGGCCTGCTCACAGCATCATTGTGTTTACGGAAAATATGTAGATTTATACGAACAAAAATGCAAATTTCATAAATGTATAGACTAGGTAATGGTAGGATATTATATTTATTAAAATATTCCTTACAGCTATCTGTTTGTTGTATTCCAATTAATGCTCGTAGGCACTTTTTTGCACAAGAAATGCTTTATGTGCTTCCACAGAATTACCCCATATGATGAGAGCATATCGTAGTTAGTATGACACATAACCGTGGTAAGCACTAAAAGCAGACCTTACGGAAGATACTTGTTTTAGACGATTTGTCACTTGATATAGCTATTCGCACAATATTAATGCCTAAAATACATTTTTTGACATGTCAGTCTGTCTGTTTGTATCGGCTAATCTTCTAAACGGCAAAATTTTATTTAAATCGGTCCGATATATATACAGTTTTAGATGCATGTAACTGAGTATAAGGCGCGTATTATCTATAGGCTACTTTATATTCATGTACAGTGGGCCAAGCAACTAGGTATGCAGGGCAAAAACTTCTATGCCATAGTAAAAACTGACCGCATCAGATATGCAAGTTTGTATTTCATATTTAATAAGTGTAATATACCCACTATCCTTACTAATATTATAAAGGCGAAAGTTTGTATGTATGGATGTATGGATGGATGTTTGTTACTCTTTCACGCCAAAACTACCGGGTCGATTTCGATGAAATTTTGCATACATGTAGCTTATAGTCTGGATTAACATATAGGCTACTTTTAATTGACATACCACGCGGGCGGAGCCGCGGGCGGAAGCTTGTTTAGATATATAACTCACTTATCCATAACTGGTGTCGTAAGTCTTTACTATGACTTAGAAGTTTTTGCCCTGCATACCCAACTCATTGGCCGACTGTACCTACCACGCAGACGAATCCGTGGAAGAAAAGCAGTATATTTAACGCGAGTCGAAGCGCGGGAGCAGCTATTACTTGACGTAACGAATTCCGTGCGAACGAAGTCGCGGGCAAAAACTTGTACTAAATAATCAGTTTTTTTTTTATCTTTATTTTTAAGAACTTTTATACATTGTGTTGTTCTTTTATACATGTCAGTCCGATTAAATCTAACTATATAATAGTAACATTACAAAATTTCAACAAAAATACTGAACAACACTGGTGGTAGAGCTCTTGTGAATGAGCTCGACGGCGGCAGCACCACCGTCTCACCTTTAGCCTGCCGCCAAATAGTAGTGCTTCCATTACTGTGTTCCGGTTTGGTGGTGAGATCGGGCCCTGAAATTACTGGCACATGAGGCATAACACTGTAGTCCTCAGCTGCAGCGACGCATCTATAATCTGCTTTTGTGGATTGTTGATGTCCATGGACTGTACTCCACTTACCATCAGGTGGACCACATGTTCGTTCGCTGTAGGCGTAGAATAAAAAAAAAAAAGAAAAAACAACACTACTGCTTCTTCACTGCTAGGATTGGAAATAATATTATTTATAGCGCCTATTTACGGGTGTGTCTCACTGCTGGGCAAAGGCCTCTCCACATGACTTCCAAGTCTTTACATTAAATAGTAAAAACTCAGTAATCATATGTGTTATACTAAACTTGGTTGTTTCATTATATTTAATTTTAATTCTCATTTGTTCGGATTACTTCGGATACATTCGAAAATAGGCCTTTCAGTATTGTAATAGTCAATACATCGTTAATTAGCCTTCTCACATAAATTGTACTGAAATAACATAATAATTATTCAGAAGCGTCTCCATGCAAACATACATAACGTCGTAAGCTACTCATAAATTCATAAAACAAAGATCAATAGTTCGTAGATTAGGTATTATGTATGCATATGAATTGTATGCCTAAGTTAGTTCGAACCTCGTGAGGGCTTGAATGATTGCGCTCTGTGCACATAATTACTTTGAAGAAGTTGCTGCACCTGTGTCTACACGCATTCATATTTATGAATGGAATGAATTATCTATGAAATGACTCTTGATGAGGGCTGTAGCGCGATTTACCTGTTGCATGTGTATGTAGTTATAACAACTTTGTTATGTTTAAGGATTTAACGAACTTTCGTATAGAAGGTGCTGTCTTGATTCTTGAAAAATCACTCCGGTTTACTAGAAAGAAAGTACTGTACTACTATTACTTTGTCAGAACACCTAATAAAAGGAGACTGTTTCCTTTTATACAATGTTGGATTAAAAAAGTGGCCGTAATGCCAAATCTATACTAGTAACGATCTCTGATATCATTGACAATTAGAAGGACTTATTACTGGAATAGCGTCTTTTTAACATTGTTATAAGTTTTAATAAATCATTATTCATTTACATATGTTTGACTACTCACAAGTTGACTATAAGAATTTGATACCATTAGTTTGGCGTGCATTAAAGTTTGCCATGAAAAGCTTGAGACATCAACATGATGAAAAATAAATGATGCGAACTATCTGGTCGCAATTTTCTTTGCCTGCAAGGAAAACGTCTTGTTCGTGAAAGCCTACACGTGAAGGCTATTATTGGACTTTAAACTTTTGCAGTTGCGGCCTTGAACTAGAAAACGGTAATATATAGGTGACACCTTCAGTCAATCAGCTCGCGAGTAGTCAAAAAAACCCGTCCAACTGCGAGTCGGACTCGCGCACGTAGGGTTCCGTACCATTATACATCTAAATAAATGTTTTCTTTATTCTTTATTATATTGGAGTTGATTGAATGAAAGGTAAAATGCGATTTAAGATTTATTAAAAAAAAAACTAATTATTAGATTTTACACAAACCAATTTTCGGTGGATGTGTGCATGGTAATGTACATCATATATTATTTTTACATTTATCATTCCCTTATTTTAAAAGTTAAATTTGTTTATGTGTAGCTTCTTCTTTATTGTAACATATACAAGCGTATTATTACTAACCAGTCCCTAGGTATATTGCTAGTAAGTTGTTAAAAATAAATAACTAAACTAAAACGTGTCCGCTTATGTAAAACGAGCGTAACATTAGCAGAAATGCAATAGTTGGTACTCTGAGTATCCTATTTCCTAGAAACCCCTAACTTGTATTCATCAATGTAAATGATTGTACTGGCGCAGATACTACAGCATCTATCTAGGCAAGGCGGATTAACAATTGGATAGCTCAAGTTTTAGTTGCAATATAATTTAGCTCAGATATAAACTTGTAGTTCTAGTTACACTGTTAGTTGAAGAAGGAGCTGTGCTGGAATGATACAAGAAAATTACGTCGAATATAATGATGTTATAGATAATTAAACTTGATAGACATAAGGGTGGCGTGGTTTCTAACTTAGTTGTAAAGGAAGTTCCGAACAAAGACCCGTTGCGTAGGCTTGTTTATACGTAAATGGATCTATTTAAAAGCTCTCATCAGATCTTGACAACGGCTCTTAAGAGGGTGATATTATTCTCTATCGCGCTCGCACAATTCAGAACTTTGAAGATGTAAAATCATGATACCCTATTTAATTCATTGATCGATATTTGTCGAAAAGTGTGAATCATTTGGCGCAAAACATTTGCCAAAGTTAATAAGATATTTTAATCAGTAAGCAAATTAATATTCAGTAAGCATTATAGAAATTTTACCCGCCTCTTATACCTTAATACCCCTATTTATATGAATAAAAACTTGTTTAAATCAAATGGGAATTTTCGTTGATGCATGCTAGGAAAATTTAACTTCAATGCCGGATTCAGGGCTCATGAGAAAAGCAGTAGGTCCTACTGCTTTTCTCATTTACTTTGTCATTTGCGGTTGTTCTCTTGTAAAAGTATTAAATTATGCGAAAGAAATCACACATGGCCCATGTGAGCCCTTTAACCAGTGTACCGTCATGTTGTGCACTGCTCTTTGTTCTTGAAGTCTGTTCGGTATAATGGCTCTAAAAATAGTACACCATAAGTGTATAACACAAGAGAATCGCGTTTGCCGGCGGCGTCCTTCAAAGGATGTGGTGGAAATCTCAGTTGATATTAGAGCACGGTTCGTCCTTGGACAAAACCTAATCTCATTCTCGCATCAAATAAAATATAGGGGTATTCACGAACTCGCATCTCCACTTGTGTTTTGATGTTTTGATGTATTTTCTTGTAATATATTGCTGAACTTGTAGATTAATTCTTACTAGGTTATGCTAGGTTGTTGTTAATACAAATCTTATCCTGTTTCTACTGATAAAACCGTGACGATACACGTACACTTGCAATTTTTGCTGCCCAATATAACGAGTTGAGTTGCTTCTATTCAAAAATAGCACAATTGTATCATGTTCATTAATATTGTTATAGACCAGCCGCTATGACCACCCAGTTGCTACAACTTTAATTGTTTAATTCCTACTAATTGCTTGAACAGCGACCCTTTTAAATTGATGTTATGCTTCTCGTAAATTACTAAATCGTTTGTTTTTACGCAACCCTAATAACCCCATGTTCACACGACTGTTAGACTTAAGTTTTTTAAGTTTTATCTGGAGGGAAGTAGGGTCGCCATATCCGTTAAGTGATGCGTCTTCTACAAGTATGATAAACAGGACTATTGACACCAATCAATTGAATGGTCTCGCTTTAAACCACGATCGGTCTACGTAAGATGAAATAGCAAGCTAGAATCTTCGATGAGTTGTTCTTAAGAGGTTTTGTTCTGTTCGTTAATATAATGTTTAACATTTTACTGATGCAGCTTGGCAGCATTGGCTCTACTGGTAGTTTCAATTCTTGGTTATCAGATAAAATGGAAACAGAGAAGTTAGTTCATAATTAGCTTGGTTATCCAAATTTTAAACCAAATTTATCAACATAATTCCTTAGGCTCTTATTCATAACTACTAAAGTATTCGTGATGTGAAAAAAATCTGTGAATGGCTGATAATTAAGTAATTACGGCTTCAACAGCCTAAATTAAACCTCCTCACCACGTGTAATTAACGAAACGATAAAAAAGAAATTTTAGTAGGTATAAGTAATTTAATTATCCGCTTTTATAAATAAAGTCCAGTACACAGATTTAATCAATGTCTTCGATTGCTTTTGAAAACTGTAAGAATTTACTTTGTCCCCATATATATTAGGTTGATAGGCATTGATTTTTTCATACGAATATACCTTCTTATGTGTGTTGTTTCGGTTTTAGTCCTGTTCATTGATTGGTGAGTTAGTTATTAGTTCGGTAAAAAACTATTATTTTACCGTGTACCATGAGAACTAAATGCGCCTGTAGTTTTACAAATAATGATATATATCAGATAATATGCAATGTTCCTCGTATTCCAAATTGTCTTGTGCTTTTCTGTATCCGTATCATATATTTGTCAACTTGCAGAATTAATTGCCATTAGTTTGATTAATCAACTTAGAATTAAATTATTCTATGATTCGTTGATTAATCGTGGAATAAAACTTCGTAATGAAATCCTGTCTGGCTGTTAAAAAGTATGAAAATTGGTACTACGGTGTGGCCGCATAGAATTTGGCTAGTAATTTTTAGTTGCCCTAGATCTCAAGCGAGATTGGATTGTTAATTTTACGTTTGTTACGCTTGTAGGTATATTTCCCTACCTAGTTTTAATTTCATTGTTTGCTTTAGTGTTTTGCACCAAAATTGTAAAGCGGGTTTATTCGAGTCTATCTGTATATCCGTCACAGACTACTCACAACTGCTTATCTGAGATATTTCGTATTATGCGTATTTCATTACACTAAAATGTTAGGGATGATTTACCAAGCTTTTTCAATAGAGTAACTAAAGAATATTATTTTAGTTCATCAGAATATGGAGACAAACCCAGACTCCCTTTAAATCAGCAACAAAACCGTTGATTTCCGAGAACAACGGCGACAAATTGAATTATTACGAGATCTAATGAGATTGTCAGATTAAAATAATTACAGTAAAATAATTAATTACAAAATAAAAGACGGAATAAAGATAATAAAATCCGCGTGGCCGATTTAATGACACGTCCTGATATAATTACATTGGTTTAATTAAGAGAAATCCTTGAGTATACAAACAACGGACGGTGATCTGTTTTGTTATGACAGATTGACGTGTTGTATTTATTATGACTACGATAAAAGTAAATATTTATTGGCTGTTATTTTATCTGTCAGCAATTTAATCAAATTTAAAAATTTCGTCAGCTAAATATTAGATCTGTCAGCCATATTATTAATCTGTCAGCAAATTAATAAATGTGGTCGGACATTTTTTTTTTTTTAAATAAAAGATTTGTCAGTAAAATAATTGATCTGGCAACAAAATTATAGATGTGTCAGCAATTATACTGCGAGGTGTCGAGTACGATTCCCGGGTCGGGCCAAGTGTTATTTGGGAATATCCTTAAGGAAATTTTCAATAGCAGCACGAAGTTGGAATTGTGCCCGGTGATAGAGTCACCCCCCCTATCCTATTATACCTAAACATAACAGGTGAAATGTGGTCTTATGAAAATTAATATTTTGCCCGCTGACTGGGTTTTTGTGACGTTTTTAGCCAATCAGTTGTTAGTAATATATTGCTTGTTGCTGAAAGTACCTTCACAGCCATCAATGTATTACAGGCTTCAGGTCGCGGCGCGGCGCGGTGGTCCCAACGCAAGCTTATCGTTGCAGATAGTGTTTTACAGCAATTGGTTTCTGTCGTCATCATTGTCATTGTTTCAATTTTCTATCTAATATAAAAACATTTGGTACCGATAGGTCTATTAATTGTCTGATTTTTTAATTGAACAATACATTCATAACAGAACATTTTGCTGATAAATCTGTTATTTTGCTGACAGAAAATAAAGCTGAGATATTTTTTTAATCTCGAGAGTCGAGACACTTGATTTATGATCAGATAAAAATCAGAGTGATCATTATTTTATGTTATTTGAGTTGAACTTTATTATGATTAATGTTATTTGGTGTAAATTTGGTTGCAACATTTGGAATCCCACTCTAAATTTCTAGTAAGTACAAATTTAGAATCGTTCGGCACTAGATACAAATGTTGCATACCAGCTTTGGAGATTAAATGGTAATTCTAGCCAGTCTACAATCGATTGCAGATGCTTTGGTATACTAGAGAACGACTATAACACTAGTCAGTAATTGCTGAGTCTAGCCTGCAATCGACACCTATTAGCAGAATTATTATTGTTCAGTGTTTAGTAAGCTCTCATCTTCAAAGTAACATGTTTAGTCAAAACTTTGATGATACTACTCGCTCGATTCTCCGTATCGAGTTCATGTATGTTATTTTAATGTTGCCGCTTATAAGAATACGCATTGATATCGCGGGGTTAAAAATAAACAAATAGCACGCTGATGCGTTGACGTCGCGCCGGGATGCCGCGTCGCGTCAGCCATCCTGACGCGAACGTCTCGACGTCAGCGTTATTTACGAGTTAATAACTTATTATTATAAATTAATGATGTCTTACTGTGAATTTAAAATTACCACATTGTAGATGAGTAAATAAACACGTATAAAGTATTTTGTGCACGTGTATTTACTCTAAATATGTATGCTAAAGCGATTTTGCAAATGAGACGAGCTCTTCTTAGCCCCGCTTGTAATTATTGTAGGCAACATCATGAGGGGTAAATTTTTAAATAGTTAAAATTCGTTTTAACACGGCTCTAAATTTACTGTTTCACTTGACACCAATCCTTTGAAATACTGTAGGGAAAACGACAGAATGTCTGCAAATTAGACAGTTTCTTAGTTCTCCAGTTTGTAGACATAAAATGAAGATAACAACTTACTTTACAAATGGGACTAAATTAGACTTAGAAAGTAACGTTTAAACTTGTCTTTATAGTCGCTAAAATTAGGTTTTAATGTGGTGTCTGGAGTTTTCTTAAATGAGCCCAAGGGAGTACCTAAATACAAAGATTGAATTGTCTGTAATTAAAAATCGCTCACCACTACTTATTTTACATTTGCACAGTCGCTTTGTATCATCAAATAAAAACTATTGATCCCGAATAAAGGAATAAACGGATAATAAACTAGTATATTTTCAACAAAACATCATTATTGTAAAAAAATAGAAATACACATGCAAAACGTTAAAATATATTCATTTTAATAAAACAAATTTACACAAAAATGATTATGTCACTGTTGCAACACCAATCCGATAGACTTGTTTGTGTTCAATTCCAAAACAAAACGGGCCATTCGTGAGCAGCCGTTCACGGTAAACGCGTAGGGAAAAAATCCAATGGGATAGATAAACATAGTGCGGGAGAATCGTGTCAACGGCCGCGGCTTTGTGCCCTGAGCCCTCGTCCCGCACCCCGCCGCAGCACCCTTAGCCGTCCGCGCCACGGGGAAGCGATTTCAAGGGTGGCTTGCCTTGTACAATATTTCCTCCCATTCATCGATAAAGTATCGAAGCCTCTGAGACACATCAACGCCAATATCTTTTATCACGTTCCGTTTTCATTAAGGCTTTACGCCACTACTTTATTAAGTTGATTGGTTTTGTACGTTTTTGATATCACTTCACACCGACGCCGACGCACCAATGAAACCTCACCTAAAAGATGGATCAAGTTAAAAACTGAAATTAATTCGTCTTCTATTTCAGTAGTTCGTTAAACTTAATAAAGTTGCAATTACAGTAATAATTAGTACAGTAAAGTTTTCCCAGAAAATATTTTATTCTGGCTTAGAATTTACTCGAGGTTTGGCCGAGCTTGCAGTTGCTACAGTTTTATTTTGTTGTAGTACTTGCTAAACTTTTATATTGAAAATAAAGTTGCTCTGTCTTAAGAGAAATTAAAAATGCGGAACTATATTATGAAGTATTCACTGCTACTACATCTATTTTCGTCCTTGTGTATAAGGAGGGGACTATCCTGTTTATCTTTTGTGGAAAAAGCTTAAAAGGTTATGATAAAGAGTGGTCCCTTAAAACGTTCCATAAATGGGACGTAAATGGAACCATGACAACGTAACGTATGAGATAGTTGATCTTAAGGGTCAGGCGGACTATGATCTTGCCATACAAACGGAATTCCGCAATCATTTGTGATTCAAGCGTATTTACTAAATACTATTGTGCTATTTAGATAGTATTAATCTTGGTATTGGTTGATAAAACTATTATAAATATCTACATTTATCAAAACTTAAGAGAATGAAATTACACGTTTTTTTACATCATAAACGTCAGATTTTCATCATATTTGTTTTAAATTGTTAACATTTATACCTGAAATGTTTTTTGGAACAAAAACACAGATTATATTGTTTAGTGTGGGATTAACATAATTAAATGGAAAAATAAAAATTTTCATTCATATATTTTGGAAACCAAAAATAATTTTTATTTGCGTTTATATTTTGTACGACCAGTAGTGCTGTCTCGCGGGACTAAATGTAAGCGCGCATGCGCCAAACAGAGATTGCCCGACTCCGTCAAATTTTTGCAGCTGCTTCGATTGGTGAAAACGCGATCCTTCCGCCGAACTCTTAATATAAGTTTAATCTGAATCGCGACTGTAGCACTCCGCTCGTGACAAGAATTGAAGCAAGTTGTTACATCCCGCCCTTAGGGTGTCTCCATCAAAGCGGAGGCAAATTGAGAGATATTCGGTAAATATAGTCTAATACAATCCTTTTATGTTTACATCTTTGTTGGCATTAAGGATTATGGAGTGATGCGATCAATTTCTCTTTGTACGTGCACTTCAGTGGATGAGCGTGCTTACAGTGTCGTCTCGAGGCGAATTAATCTTGCTCTTCGATACCATGTCTATTAACTTATTGCCTTCGCTGGCTTCCCCCTTTTTCTAGCTTTATCTGTTTTATTGGATGGCACAACTAGTCGGAACGAGGACGATGGTTAACTCGTTGAATGGTATAACTATACAATTTAGTAGACGACATCAAGCACATTAAAGTGGACAGGATCAGCTTTGACAATTGACATCTGGCTATTACGGATAATCTTTTCTGACAATGATGTTCTTGACGCTGCTATAATTATTTGGGAAATGAAGACAATGAAGACAATTTTTGTAACCTTGTAGGTTACAAAAATTCGAATAGAGCTGAAAATTGGTATGGATTTTCGTGACTCCATTAAAATAAAATTAAAAACCTCACCATGGTAACTTGGTTTACTTGGAAAAAAAATAAACATCAAAGTTCTGTAAAATTGGTTTGTCGCGTTTTTCAGCAAAATGGTTATTTGATCATAAACATACACAGTACGTTTTATCATACATTGATGTCAGACAAAATTGTAGGTCATATAATTACAAAAATGTATACAACCTTCCTCAAAGCCACAGATTCTGAGATAAAGCGATTAATAAATATAATAGTTTCATAACTACTTTAATAGTTTTTCAGGGTGGACTGTATATAGATTGATGATTCAAATGTTGCATGCGTATTATATACAAGAGGTCGGTACAACACATAGGCTACGTAACATCACGCTATTAGCTGTGGGGGACAAAGATTTAAAAGCCACTTATTCCTTCAAATCGTAGTTCTTAAATAATTTGATAAATTTAAACTTATAGTAAAAGATAATAAGGGATGCTTTTAATTTTATATGTCTGGAAGTTAGCTACTTTTGTTGCTGACTGTACCTTTCTAGTGAATAATAAAGACTTTCTGTTGTCTATTCCCGCTTTAAATTCCGTCTTTTTAAGTGCCATCCGTTCCAGTAAACCAAATAATCATCGCGAGAATTAAAACATTTTTCTTCTCGCTTCCCATAATAGACACACTTAAACACGGTATCTAAACTGAACTGTCCAAATAAACATCTATAACAACTCCGTTATAATGCCTATTACCTATATCTGAAGCTGCCACTATGTCCCTAAATAATATTACGCTTACCGTATTTTCTTCTAATTTGAGATTACTTGGTGCTATTTTAAGATCTCACTTGAAACTAACCATCCCCAAAGACACTCGTAGTTTTTGTATCGGCTTCACTTTAATGTTGTTGCGCTTCATCAACTCCAAATGTATCGATATTATTGTCGTCCGAATCGATTATTTTCAAAACATTTGTTTTCATCCCTTCGCATTTTATTACGTCATCGATCAAACTGGATTATCCGTTTCGCCGGCGAAAATATTTGATATTGTGAAAGTACTCAAGACCCTCTTCATTTTTGGTAATTGGAAAATTTGAAAGGTTTATTAACTTACATAAGCTAAATAAAAACTCAAGGAAAATTTAACTGAAATACTCCATTTGCTACTACATAAATTTGTTACATACTCTTACCTTCGATCAAAGTTACTACGAAGAACCCACCCAACTCAAAGTGATGTTGGAACAATAAGTTTCCCTAGAATTCGAGTTAAGTAAACCCCAACTGCCTACCATAGTGATAGTTAATTTACTACGGCCATTTGCAATGTTCCCCACAGTTTCAGGTTCCATATCTTTAGAGGTTCCTTGATATGTAGGGTAGGCACTAGGCACTTACGAGCTTAGTCCGAATATCCGATAGAGATCTAGCCGGGATCAGACGATTTATTACCGCAGGATCTACTTCTTCCGTCTTACTCAAATTATATTATTTTGTAACATTAATGAAATAAGTTTGAATACACGTACATAAATCTACAGAATGCTTTTATCCTGGTTTTTGTAATTGCTCAAGTTTCGACATTAAAAATATCAAATGTTTCAGGGAATGAGAATATTTTTTTGTTAAATCACCCCTCTTGTTATGGAACGATTGTGTAACAACGAGCCTTTTGTATAGCTAGATTTACGGTATTATGTTTTTGCCAAAGGCAGAGAAGCTGTGTTTAGTACTAAAGACATTTTGTAGCAACCCTAAGTTCGTGAGGCACGATGCCAAACGAAGTTTTCCGTGCATTTGTACAGTCGGAGATGGTAACCCCTGTTTCGTCCATTCAACGGAACTCGGATAGACGTTATCGAGGGGCGGCCCGGTGATATATCGACGCATGCCTTAAGAAATATTGTCGAACACACGCGTTATAAGTAGCGTATCTTGTATGCGAGTGTAGTGGCGAGGGCGGACTTTTATGTTCGGAAAGCCTCTACGGAAGCTCATCCGATTGTGAAATAATACCATAAAAGAGCAGTAATAATACGTATAGAGATTACTTTCATCCCAGTATTCGGTAATGTACATGTTAACCAGCGTAATACGTTTTACCCACAATTAACATAACCTCTGCTCTAAAAATGTTACCACACTGAGCTTCTGAACGCCTTTAATGTGGGCTATATATGATATCTATTTTGCACGTTTTGACGCTGTATGGTTTTTAATCCGTCATTTATAATGATTTTTTTATGGACACCATGCTTCGTTAAGCTCGTCATAAAATAGTATTTTAACAATAGGAGCCATTTAATACGACCGTTTCGCGTTCTAAAAATGAAATATAGTTCTGGTTCCGCATTGCAGTCCTTGCATGGGGTAGCAGGACTGGTCGCCACGGTGGGGAGGCGGAACATGGAAACAGTTTTACTAGAAAAGACATCGCGCTGGCTTTGTTGTCAGAACAAACTATTTTTTCCTGTTAAAACAGTGTTCCATTTTCACTTACGCCGTATTACACACAGAATTAACTGGTAATGTACATGCAATTACAGATTACGAGGTAAATGGCACGATTCTAGTTTTAATTAAAGTTGGCTGAGTAGTTTTAGGGATTATCGTGAACAGACAAACAAGCTTACGTCTTTATATTGTGTTATAGTTGGGAGAGACGGGCGGATACCGTCGATTTAGCTGTGTCGGCGGCATGGTTTACGAACTGATTGTTCTCGACAGTAAAATCAATAATAACGATTTTATTATTGGTACCGCGACCCTCGTTTTGTAGCTCGGGGCAGGTTGGGTTATTGTTAGGGGAATAGGGTCACTAAATGGTGCTGTCATCTCAACAATAACGAACCAAACCATAACACTGCGGGATTCGCTTCGAACGTAAATAAACAGTTTCGGCTCGACTGTCTATTTTGATAAATTTAGTCCTACGCAGTAATTTTCCTATCTCTGTCGTTATTCATCCTAAAAATAATTCTTGATACTACGTACTTTCAGCGTCTTGTTTACATTATTATAATGTTTGTTGTAATGTGGGTGTTTATTAACTTAATAACCAGGCTTTTAGGTACTTCAAATAAATTATATGAAATATTTAGCATAATGTCAGTACCTATCATGTGGGATTTATATAAATTCAGCTTCTATCTAATTTGGCAAAATATTATTCTGTTAAATGAATGAATTAGGAGCAACTTGCTAAGAGCGGTGAGTAAAAATGTTGTTTGCGGTTTTCAAGTAGCGGGGTTTTGATTGGCGGCCATTGTAACCACAATTGCTCGGTTATTTGTTATAAGTTTGTTCTATAGTTATAAAATCTATGGTTATTTTATTATTTTGTATGCTTCCGTACTGTGATTACGTCACGAGATATTAAATTTTAGCATTATGGATGAAATAAATTATGTTTCATTCAATAAAATTATGACTTTACACAGGTACATGTCATTTGAAAATTTTGAATCAGACCGATACGTTATGGATGTGTGTTGTAGAAGTACAGATATTTCTGTTTTGATCAAATCTTAGCATAAACATTAGCTCGTGGCTAAGTCAAAGTCGCACAGACCGATCGATCTTGCAGGTTAAGCAATCTAATCGGTCTTACCTAACTGCGGACGGCCGTGGATGGGTTACCATCTTTAACATAACGAATTTTCCTCCGTACCTCGGAGAGCACGTTAAGCCGTCGGTCCCGGTTGCCATTTAAACGTCTATGGCAGTTGTTAGAGGTAGTTATAAGAAAGTCTGACAACTAGTCTAACAAAGAGTATCGCATTAAGTACCGTACTGAGTTGTGGAGGTCTGATGGCAACCGCTTCACGTAAAATACTGATATTCGGCTAATCTCGTTAGACTAGAATCCGAAAAGATTGATTGTAGTATAAACATTATAACAACTACCGCTTCGAAGTACCTGCCTGTAATATTGTTGGTTAATTTCGATAGCACGTTTTGTTAGAGCTTACAGTCAATTGCTTTAAACAATGGCACTAGTTATTGGATTGTTGCAGTGTAATATATGGAAATACCGCGTATTATTTGTAGCGTAATTGAGTACATTCACAAAAATTGTACATAACATGCAAGCTGAACGCATAATAAAATTTTAGCCATAATACTTCGAAACTAGGTTCGTTTGCAATAAACTTTGTTACCCGTGATAAGAGCTATAGTAAACTTAATGCACTATTTTGTAGAGTCCCTCGGTGGATCATTTTACAGTTTGTATTTCTTACAATTCGTATGCAGTATTACAGCCATCTTAAACTTAAACATAATTTCATACTTTTTGCGAGAACGGTACTACGTTTTGAGTGATCGTAAAGGCAAATGCGAATCTCGCTTTATGTGGTACGTAATTGTGTTTAAATAAAAGTGTTATGGCTTCCATAACATTATTTAACATCGCAATATCAAGTTAAAGCTTCGTCTATCGTTCTGTGTTTAGTTTGAGGTTGCTTTTACGTTTCACAGAACTCGGCTTCGGGTAGACTTCGAAACTCGTCGCTCCTGTCGAAGTCTGAAAACATTTTTTTAGATACGATACATCTGGAAAACGGTAATTGCCCGCCTGCCCGTAAAACACTTTCATAAGTAAACCCTTGTTTATATTTTCTTCGTTGAAATGAGGTTTATTACCTCCGCTTTGTCCTCGGCTGTTCTTTGCGCCCATGTAAAATCCTTTTCAAGTAAATTGCCTCCACCTCACCGGCGAAGTGGGTGAAAATGCACCGTTATTTCGCTGTCCTCATTTTTCGTTGTTATTAAACAAATTATGCTGATAACGTCTTATATTATCTTGACTGAGCTCTTAAAGACTGAAAATTTCGCGTCAAGAGTTTTACCTCGGTAAAATGTTATGTATTCTCATGGTAATATTTTTAAGTGTGAGTGGGGTACCTGAAAGGGTACGGTATATGAAAATGGGGAGCGATTTTGTAGTGGAGCGGGTGTCCCTCGACGTCAGTGCACGCATTCTTTTAAAACACCCTTTTGAGACGTCTCGTCTGCGAGGGACGGGCATGGAATCTCCACACAAGTGCCAACGATATACGAAAGCTGCGAAACAAAACATTTATTTCGTATCTTCTGTTTGTTTTTACTTTTCACTGTGTTTTCCTCTCCGACGCTAAGCTTTAAAGTATATTTCTTTTATCTCTTTGTTCATTTTAGTCACGAAACTCTTTTAAGCAAATGCGATAAAGCTGGCCTTTGCACCGCGTAATGAAGACGTTATAGTACTTTTCTGGTATAGTTCAGAAAGCTGTTTCTAGTGCAAATAAATCGCAGCAAGCTGCTCCAAGCGGCTATGATAGGTACAGCCGCGGCAAGTTGGTGCAATATAAGAAAGTTTTCTCACAAGTAAAGCTAGCGGGCGTGCTCAGGGGGCCATCTGATGAGTTTACTAAGTTGCTCCTCAGTGGTGTGTTTTGTTCGTACTTGCGGGCGTGTCCTGAAAGCTAAATGTAACGTGTGGTGCCAACCTCCATCCGTTTTCGATTTATGATAGGCCTCGTAAATTACAGGCTCGTGCCAAATCCTACGTTCCTTTGGCATATGATATTTCAAAGTCACGTCGAATCGAACTTGTAGACCGACGAGAAAATTCAATTGTCTGCAGAA
This sequence comes from Hypena proboscidalis, assembly GCA_905147285.1. NCBI lineage: Eukaryota > Metazoa > Arthropoda > Insecta > Lepidoptera > Erebidae > Hypena > Hypena proboscidalis. Next base: position 9,342,094 of record LR990130.1, read on the forward strand.
TACTCTGACTACCTATGTATAATCTGACTTAGATATTTATTTAGAAATTCTCAAGTCAGAGCGAGTAAAGGTCGTTTGAATTTGTACATTCTACAGAATGTTACAATTCTGATTGGTGTAAGCGTGGTTGTAACTTCTGTTGATTTGATTGCTCTATCTGTTATTTTGGATCTGTTATCTTTTGGCTCCATCTTTATCGAGAAAAGTCTTTAGTGCACAAACAAATCCCTGTTACGCTTTTAAAATAACCTATTTCAAGAGAAGTACAATAATTTACTTATAAAAATAAAATGGAGTAAACGTGTTTCACTCAAATTCAGTGAGTAATTTTAACTAAGAATAATAAATATACGGAAATATAACTTTTTAGTTTAGAAATGCTTGAGAAAACAAGTCGGCATTTCCGATGACAATAACACCAATTGTGTGTCACTCTCTTTTAAAAATAAAATAATGAAAATAGAAGATAGAATATAAGCATCTAAAAAAATAAGGCATCGAAATTCAGCAGTAACATTTCGAAATAACAAGTATTGGGGAATATAGGTACAACCCAGCAAAGATACCCCGGGAAAGTTTATTATGCTGAAGATTTTCATTTTAAATGCTAGAGATTCTAGAATTATACATTTGGTACATATTTAAGATTGTTCTGTACGTGTGTATTGTACGTGTGTACTGTGTATATTCGACAAACACTAGCACAAACTATTAAATTTTCCGTGTTTATACACGGCTAGGACCAAAGCAATTATAAGTTTGCGTAAAATTTGTAGTCTGCGGGGCAGACTTTAGAAAGACAAAGGGTTTTGACTGAGTGAAGGTTTTCAGGACGATGGGGTTAACACATGAATTATGCATATGTGACGAGAAAAACTTTTAAACAAAAGAATTTTGCACTGTATAAAACTTGAGAAAAAAAAATGGTTCGATGATGTCAATTATCTCCTCTAAAAACAAAAAACTAAGTCAGTAAGTAAATATACATTAAAATTATTTTTTTCAGTATTATTCTCTATGTTATTAATGGTATCTTATAATCTTTGCCATATAAAATGAATTCATTCTATATCATGTTATGATAAAGCTTAGTTCACACGAAAAAAAAACAAAACATTTTAATATGAAGGTTAGTAATATTTTAATTTGTAAAAGAACCAATGTAATTGATTCCAAATATCCATTGTCAATTCTACGAAGTGCTTTCAACTAAATAATTGTACATGTAAATATTTCATGAAAAAATAAAAAATCACAATTAAAAATATGTATCAATCATTCATACGTAACGTATTTCTTAATTTACATATTTAACTGTACAACATTGTACGAAACGTAAAATAAAAGTTCGCCTAATAAATAAAATTGATTTATAGCAATCCTACGAAGACGTTTATGTATTTACAAATTAGATTTTGAAGAAATATTTGACTACGGTTTGTGGGCGCGAAGGCGGCGGCGAGGAGACGAAATTATTGATTTCAGCATTTTTAGCGTAGCAAGGGGAAACTTTTGCATTCGCTTCCTTTGCTAGACAAATTGCTTAGCCGCGACTATTATTTACTTTCTTTACGTTTTCTTACATATTGTCTTTGATAATTCCAGTACAATGATTATGCGATTTTCATTATGGCTTTGGCTAACCGCTCTTTGAATAAAACGTGTTTTTATTTTTCTTAAATGATATATTCTGGATGGATTTAGTAATCCAATAAAATTTAAAAGGAAAATACTTGCGACGTTGTGGTTGCATTCGACGGACTTAAAGATATTGCACTAAAGAGATTTCATTTCTCCACGGTTTCATTATCTTTATGAATCTTACGATTTATGAGTAAATTATAAAAAAAAAATTCTTCGTACCTAATTTTAATGATTGATCTCACAAGCAAGTGAAGCAAGCATTTTATAGTGGCGTACTGTAGTGTTCTTATAGGGCAAGCAGGATAATGCATATGTAATGCAATGCAATGCAATGCAATGTAAGATAGAAATTTCATTACAAAAATAAATTGAAGAAGCAAAGGGCTTATTCTCGTAAGTCGTTAGCAAATCACGTAAGACACTTGTGTTCACTACTGATGGCATGCCACTGCCACTTAACTAGAACAATTAATTAACCAACGGTTCACCATTAATACGTACTCCGTGCCATTACCACGAATGATCTTTACCACTATAATCATAATCTTAGCAGGTGATATTCGCGTCAAGATGGCGCAGATGACGGTTATTCATAGACAAAGTATAAACACAGCAAGTAATTATATATTGTAATTGCATGTAATGTACCAAATTAAGGGTTGCTGTACGCAGCGTGGTGAATAATTAAACAGTTAGTTTTAATGCACAAAGCGGGTTATTCTATTGTGGAGTTAAGCAATGCTTGCCTCTGTCGGTCTACGGATGGGTGATCGCCCATGACGATCACATGGAGTTAACTCCGGGCCTTGAATATCAAATGTCAATGTGTTTGACGACCTGCAGGCAGAAATAATAAAATCTGACAACAGATCAAACGATAAGTATAATGTCGCCTTGTAGTTCGTACTGAAATTTTCGTACAGAGTAAGAAAGCAGCCTGGTGAATAAAAAATGGCCCTGAAAAGAATGATAAAAGAGCTTTTAAGGCGGAGGCTTTCAAAAATTAATTTATGTAACAATATGTTTTTATAACAAGCGGCCAAAATTAGTTAACGCGGAATGTATTAACATATTTTCAGTTCGGTGTTTGACAGTTCGGCATCACGTTACACAGGCTGACTTTTGTAACCACAATCCCGGTTAAAAATTTTAAGCATCAAAATATAAATACACACACTGCATGTTTGATTAAAACACAACATGCCCGTCATATTGATATTAAAATACAAATTCTATGATAACGAAATAAAACTTGAATTATAACTGGAAAAATATTTTATTATTGTAATTCATGTCATAAAAAGTTTAAAAACAATTACCTGATTACGTAAAACGTAGGTCTAAAAGAGAGGAAACAAGAAAATATTTCAGGGAAAAATCCAGAAATGCATTGGTACACATAAAAGCCATGGTCGCACCCACTATGTATACCGACTATGATTATGTGGGTGCCAGGAACACCTCCGTTAAATCGAATTTTAATAAAATTTATATAGCCTATGTCACCCGGCCCATTCTTACGAATCTATTGACATCTCATTAATTTAAATCCGTTCACTAGTTTAGGCGCTACGGTAGAACATACAAACATACATACACAGACTGGTAAAACCATTATCCCTTCCTTTCGGCTTCACCTTAGTCGGGATAAAAGAAAAAAAAAAACACAAGTGAAATGTCATTTTATTCTAAATTATTTTATTTTATCAACATGCGGCTTCCAATTTTCTAAAGCTTACGTTTTATTTCTGGTTTATTAAATAAATTAATTGATAACATGAAAGACAGATCACATGCTTAGAATTTTCATTTTATTTTATTGCACAACTCTATATAATAATATAACGTAGGTAAATAATCTTCACAGAAAATAGAAGAAGACTCAGCATAGTTCAGGAATAATGTTTTATACGTTTACAATTTATGTTAAACTAGTTTTATTACGTTATAATGTCTTTAGTTAACGCTTTAACGCGAAGTAACAGTGTCAACGAAGGAAGTTTTAATTGGAAAGAGAAAATGCACTTTTCATGTCACCTACGTTAGATCCCTACTTGAATACTCAAATAAATTACAAGTAAAGACTACCTCTATGGATAAAGTACACGGAGGGTTACTAAAAATGCCTCTTGCACATTGTTTAGTCCAAACCACTTCATATCCAATACTCCATTACAACAGAAGAGCTATTGAGATGAGAGTTTTCATAGCATTTTTAATGGTTCTCTAGAGAATAATACCTTTGGCACTACCCAAGAAGAAAAATATATATGCAGAAATAGCACCTTTTTCAAATTGAAAATGTAATGAATGTAATTGCTTTTAAGAAAGAATATGCCTGGAATTCCACTTCACCGCACGACTTGATTAAGTTAAACCACTTATCCGCTAGCAGTAGAAGTTGCAAGTGAAAAGAAAGAACGTGAGAAAATTAAATCACACATTAGGTACATTTTTCACTGGTAACAGCTAAGTGTTAGACAGTAAATGCAGAGGGCCGGCATGGCGTAGCAGCACTCCTATATCGCGAGCTCCTTGCTAATGACTTGAATGGCTTCATTAACAGAGCTGCTTCGATACGTGACTGCAAATGCTAATTAGTTTAACTCGAAAGGGACGCCGACACCCTTCCTGTATTTTTTTCTATTAAAGTTCTATTACTTTGCTTTGGTTGTAAGTTGTAAGTCCTAAGGAAACTTGCACGTTTACCAAAAGTTTAAACTTAGCCATTAGGTTGCCAATGTGGAAGTTTAATCTCGTTTAATCGTGAATCCATTTACTGTAGTTAAACAAGCTTTTAGTTCAGTTTAGGGCTAACTAGAATACTAATACTTTGTTCACTTGAAAGTGCAGTACGAAGTAGCATGTTGTAGGTACATTGCATACTTTGCTTGCACTTGCGTAGCAGCTGGCGGATGAATGATAGCTGACATTTTATCTTAAGGAGGGAATCTTCGCTAATGGGACGCTGATGTATTGATCGTGATTATGACAAAACGGAGACGTGGCGATAGAGAAAGCCGCTGTGACAAGCATATGAAATGATGTGCCAATGATCCTTTACGATAAAGTGCTTGTACCACTTGGGATCTTGTACGTCACTCTGTTACATAACTGAAGTTTATTTTATAAATAAATTCACGTAATTTGAAAAGAGTATGTTTTATAATAAACTAGGATTATGAAATGAAAAGAACTGAAAACTAATATCTAGTCCCCAGTCAGTTGTCGTTTTACATTTAAAATAAATCCGAAATACTGATCGCGCGAATTCAGTTAGCCGTTCTACTCTATTTTCTTTCCTTCTGCTCTAGAACTGAATTGCAGCGAATTCTCGTACAAATTCCAAAGGTCATACTTACAATCCGACTATCCGTACGTATTGTTTGTACATGTGCATACGTCCAGCTAGGGAAGGGAGTGTTAAAAATAGAGCGGACCGGACATTGAACCGGGGGCTCCGGACATCGCAGTAATGAAACTGTCCCATCGTGTTCGCTACGAGTTTTCGCGAGTGAGCCAATTTCCCGCAGTTCCAAATAATTCACGTACTGCAATCCGAGCTATTTACCGATATATTTTGGTATTTTAAACTCGATGACGTTGTATCAGATGTCATATTTAATTGATTCGATTTATTTACTCGTTTCGAGTTGCACTTGACTTTGATTACTAAAAGTAACGAATACCGAATATTTGGGTACATTTCTATACCCCTATCCCATCGGACTTAATTCATAACAGGTACAGTGGGTGTTGTACACCTCTGCAACACCCTTTTAAGTAGTATATCATGAAAAATAAGACAAAAAATTGGACATCTTTGTTTTTTTGTAAGATATCTATCCAGAAAAGTACAAGTTCATGTTTAGCGTAGAAATTAATTGTTAATTTTCTAATAAAGTTTTTTTACTGTCGCCTATTAACACTGGAGATTTTTATGAGCATTTTCGTACAGTATTTTTTTTTGGCAAAAGGTTTCTGTGAAAGGAAGTGACAGTTGGAACAGGGCCCGGTAGATACGAACGAGGTCGCTTCTTACATGACACATAGTCATAACTGGCGAATGTGTGTTTTAATAGCTTCCTATATTTTAAGTAGGCTTCATTTGGCTGCCACAATGCTGACTGAATTCTTTTGTTGACTTGTTTTTATACATCGGTAAATATCTAGGTACCGCATGAATAATAACATTAGTTTAAATAATAAAAAAAAAACTTTAAATCAACAAACTCAATGCAATAAACTACCGCAAATATCCCTGCTATTATGTCAATCCTAAGGTTGCCTGGAAGAGATCGCGACAAGCGATAAGGCCGCCCTTTGTACGTTATAGTTTTAAGTACCTATTTCTTTGTTTGTTTGTTATAAATTTGATGTGCAAATAAAGTTTTCTCTATCTCTATCTATCTATTAGTTACAAATATATCAACAAGTCCAGCTTACACAGAATGATATCAGTCCGTTTTAGCGTCAAGCTATCAGTAATTAAATTGCGATCTGTAGAATTGAGTAGATATTGCAAGCAAAAAAGTCGTTCTAAATCCTCAGTAAATGTAATTTGAAAGCGCAGAAGTGAGTATAGGACTAGTGTATATAATCCAATTTCTCTTGTGAATAGTAAAGCTTACGTTATCGGAGTTTTACGTTTTTCCTGCGCTTAACTTTCAGGTAAAAAGTTTTACTTTGTTAAGTTTAAATAGGATCCATAAAGGGTAATAAACTTACTCACTATCCTAAGGAAACTGAAAGTCTGATACTTTTTCCAAAGTTTTGGTTTATTCACCAAAGTAGGTGTGTTGTTTAAAACTGAAATTTCGCCCGTTTTTTTTGTGTTATCATCACCCTTCAACGTCAATGGTAAGGTGATGTCAAATACTACTTTTATAAATAAGGGCCAGTTACACCACTTTTTGATAAGATTTGCGATACTTCAGTGTCAGTTTATTCTATAATATTTATAAAAGAAATACATTTTACCTGTCAAAAAAAAATCCGGCTAGGCTATCAGCTCAGCAACTGGTTTTAGTCTAGTAAAACATCACGGTGTGCACATTTCGTAATCTTATTTCGACACGCACATCCATACTATATCATTACGCATCGCAATAATCAGTAAGTTCAAAGAATACCTGCTTAACAACCATCCATGAATCCAACTAAGTTAATTCCCCACATCAAGTGTGTCAACATCGTAAGTGCGCACCTTGCTCTGCCCGTATTCCAGCATAATAATTTAGGACCATTTACTGCGGAACGGTGCAAGTTCCTAGAAGCCGTTATTACAGGCATATCGTACTTGCCGGATAATAAACGGCCACAGGTATTAGTGGGGTTATATATCATTAGTTACGCTGTCGGCACGTGCTGTGAAGTCTACTTGCAGTAGTCGCGAACTGCAGCAGGGTTATCACAAATCATGAAATGCAGATATTATTAAAAAATATTCAATCAAAAGAATTGACTACCAAATTATGTAGTCTGTACAAAATTCTGGTAAAAGGTCAACACTTTTTATCGTCTGAAAGATAAATGTCATAAATAATGACTTTAAACGGCAATTTCGGTTATCAATGTTATCATATAATTTTTTTGCTTACTTTTTAATTTTTGGGGTCTCATCGGTCAGTTACTCTTTTTATACGTAGCTACTATTTATCGATACCTGAATGGTAAAACATACTTTTTTGGAATTATAGTTCCTTTTGCGAGTTTATGAAAAACCGGGGAGATTATTTTCTTCTCTTACCTGATCAGGTCTTCTGTCTGTAAATTATGTACTCTTCATGTAAAATTGAGGTCTGTAGGGCACTGTAGGTCTTCACGTCCTGAGGTTTCAAATTATTGTACTAATTGCTCCTGACCTGAAATGGGTCTGAAGGATAATAAATGTCCGTCAAAATACAAATGAGAATAGAAGTTTTGATAGTAGTTCTCAAATTACTATTGGTTTTACTTAACGCTTGTGATTTTGCATTGATGATTTTAGTAATGAGTTAAGGTGTTATTACATCTACATCGATCGATGCAAAATAGCGCAGTGGTGCTGTCTTATAGGCTCTTAAAATGTCAAATCCATCGATCGACGCAAAAAAGCGCAGTGGTGCTCTTTGATTGGCTCTTAAAATCTCAAATCCATCGATCGACGCAAAATAGCGCAGTGGAGCTCTCTTATTGTTTCTGAAAATGTCAAATCCATCGATCGACTGTCGATCGATTTAGATTTTGATGATGATGTGGACCCTAATCCTGAAATCTAGTACGTAAAATACCTGAAGTGATGGATGATAGACGTTTAATGTTGGCAAAAAAAATCTGCTATTATTCCATCCCTATCATACTGCAGTAAAATCAGTGTTAAATTAAAAAAAAACATACATAGTTTAGCCTCTCGGGGAACAGTTGTGCAACAATATTTATCCTCAGTACGAAGCATTACCACCTGTTATCGTACTTACCATCGCAAAGTTTGCGTCGACCCGTTTTCCATATTAATGCTCAAGTTGCCCACCCTCAACTAACATAATTAATATTAACTTTTCAATTAAAAGGAAAACGTTTATTCATTTATGTAAAATGGGTAATAATTAATATTAATACGAAAGCCCTTAGTACACTAAGGACTAATGCTATCAAAGTAAATCGTAATGTATGTTTGCTGAACGGAATATATTGTACCGACGAGCAAATTCACACAGTATGTATCAGAATATGCTTGTTAACCAACAGTTTAAAACTATATCGCTATCTATTTGAATCTACATATAGATCTCTGAAATAATATTGCATCATGAAACAGATGGATATTAGGAGGCAATTATATCTTTGTTGCCTGCAAGAGCACTTCATAGGATAAGTCTGCCAATTGTACATGTTTAAATTAGACTGTATCACAATTATGTAGTTTAACTTTGTGTACAATCATGAATTATCTATCTATCTATATTTGTCAGTGTAATTTGTATCATCGATTTTTTTTATAAATCTGTCAAAGACTGAATATAAAGAGTGAAGTCGGTCTCTATTTGATTGTATACTGTGCAAAAGGTTTTATATAATTATGAAATATTACATCAAGGGATTACGGGCAGCTTCCTAAGCTCCGAAACAAATGGATCTTGCCTTAGGAAATATCTGCAACACAAAATTTAAAGCTGCAATACTATTAGACTATGAACAAAGTGCACTTAAAAATGAGCAGACATTTACTGGTAGTGCAATATTAATATTTTAACTTTTACTTTGTAGTTTCGGTGCAATAGCTATATTGGAATACACGAGAATAATGATTTATTGCATCATTGTGATGATTCCATCACAATTATTCTTATGAATTTCATTGACAAGTAATAACAGTAAAAAACCAATGTATGTATGAATGAATCACTTTACACGTAAATCAGACGTCAGTTGTTGCAATATTTATTTCAATTTATATCGTTCGTGCTTATTATTCTCTCTCAAATTTCTCAAAAAAATAACTATAACACTGAAAGCTATTTTGGTGATACGCCGTTAAATACAGTTAAAAATTAATAGACTTTGCGTTGACACAGCTAAAGAGCAAAAATTATCACAATGATGCATTTAACTCACATGTTAATTATACCCAGTTAAAACCAAACGGCTGTATGAATCACTTTCCATGAAAAGCAGCTGTCGGGTGATGCATTTTTTATTTTTTTTACATTTTGTATATAACTTGTTCATTACTAACTGAAATATGGTGATAGACTGAAGGTAAAGTACACTCCAAAAATAAATATGACTTCATACTTCATAGAGCAAATTTATCGCAATGAAACATTTAACTGTCAAGTTACAAGTTAATTAAAATCGGTTTAAAGCAAATGCTTGTGTGAATCCCTTTACACGATTAGCAGACTTTAGCTTGTTGAGTAATTATATCGAACGTCCAGTCAGCAAAAAAAGTTTCGCTACACTTTTATTCTCTCTTTCTGACTTCCAGGCAACTACGAAATAATTACGATTTTGATAAATTAATGACTTATAAAATTTGTTCATGTGTAGCTACGTTCTTACGGTTGCTCATCTTTACAAACTACTGTACTAAACGCACTTTTTTGGGGAAATGTCAAGTTCACTTCAAAATTAATATTTTACACAGCGTTTGTGCATTTAACTGAAAGCTTTATACCCAGTTGAGCAGAGGGGGTGTATTAAACACTTTCCACGAAAAGCACTCTTCAATATTGTTGAGTATTTACATTGAACGGCCTCATTACTCAGTACGTAGGTTTTTACGATAGATCATCTCGAACTAATGTGCTCTTTGTTACACACAATATGTATCACTTCTGTGTGTATACGAGCTTTGTGCGATGACGTGTGGGCCTGGCCATTGTCCACGTAGTTGTTGCTGTTGTGCCCTTTTATATAATAGCGTGTGATATAAGAATAACTGATGCTCCATACCTACATTTTTCACTATAAGTAGGTTTGTTTGTAAAATTTAGAACTACTATAGTAAAATGCGAGGTATTTGCAAAAGTTCCAGCTCAAACAGACACCGCAAAATGGGACGTGAAACGTGGGTAAGATTTTATTACCTACAAACTGCTACGGTCCCGGTGACAGGTTGAACAGAATAAAAGCTTGTGAAATTCGAACAGAGAGAGAACTTACATTTTTGTATACAATTAAATAAAAACGTAATCATAATATAGTACAAGGTTGCTTTGAGAAATTTTATTTAACATAGCTTTTACCGGCGACTTAGTCGCGTGGAATTCGTTGTATTAAGTAATAGCTACTCCCGCGTCATATTTTAGTACTCCGTTCCCGTGGAGTTTTAACTTACAAGCTTCTTTGAGGATCACTCTGTCAAGCAAAATTAATTATCAAACTCTGTCCAGTAGTTGCCGAGATTAGCACTATCAAACAAACTAACTTACTCTCTCCTGCGGATTCGTCTGCGTGGTAGGTATATCAATAAAAAATAGCCAATAATAATTTTATCAAAATTGATTCAGCCGTTAAAAAGATTACCCGATAAAAATAGACAGACAGACAAACAAATAAGCTGACCTTTAGGCATAGGTATCGTGCAAATAACTATATAAGTTTATAAAAACATTGTTATTTTTGCAATAATAACAGACGCTCCAATTTTATTTATTTGCATATTGTGTATTCATGATTGAATTGAAGATGCGCATAAAATTATGTCAAACAAACATCATAAGAAATGTTGTCAGTCCAATATAAGAAAGTAAATCTGCCTCAGCTTTCTGCAGAGTTATAACTAAGTTTTGTATTATGAGATGGCGCGACGATATCGAAACTCTTTTGAAAGCAATACAATAACTTCTGCATTACACCCTTGAAATGTTACATACATTGCAATAAAACACATTTTGCTGCTGAAAAGTTATAGCTCGTACGTCCCATTGAAACTGATGAAATTAACTGAAAAGTTTTGTCTGGAAAGTTGCTCCGCGACTGTAGCAATCTAGTTTTCTTTGTTCTGTTAGTGCCATTTTCAAATTGTGATCGTAATATGTCAGTTATATTAAATTTTGTCGAAATTTCGCTTCCTTTAATATTCACATTAAAAATGTTAGTAGACGACCGGATGGCGAAATGGGTAGTATACTTGCCTGCGACGCCGAGGTCGCGGGTTCGATTCCCGCTTAAGACAAATCTTTGTGTGCATGAACATGGGGGTTTATCTTAGTCTGGGTGATTCTATGATTAATAAAAGAAAAGTATATATGTATTAGTATTAGTTATTCTAGTACCCATAGTACAAACTCTGCTAAGTTTGGGACTAGATGGTGTTCAAGCCAAGAACATATAGTATTTGTATAATTAATTTACTGATGTTACTTTCATAATATTATTTGGTTTAGTCGATTAACATAATCACATCACTAAGTTATTTGAGGTGGCAACACTTAATTTTGTCTCTTCCCTTTTCTAACGTACCTACTTACTCGTTTGTGCGTGAGCACACGTTAGTGTTTCTGTAATTTCTATTTTATAGAAAATATATAGTTTTCTTTATATCACGCTGTTTCAATTCCAAACAGATGGCTTTGTGTGTAAGTTGTAAAATATTTATTTATTTATTTATGTTGGTAATACATTTTTATATGACGATACATAGTTCGTAGCATTAGGTGCTACGGGCCGGTAGACTGGCTCGTAGCAAAGAGCCTTTGGCAGCAATTTCGGCCATTTTCCCCGTTACGGACAGTTTATTCTCAATAAGAGTTTAATTTCAGCGAGGTTTTCAACCAAGACATTTCGCGGCTTTGTTCGAACCAGCTTTAATATCTCTTTTATGAAATTTATGCACACCTTAATGAGAGTTAATGGCCATGGTTATAGTTGATTGGCATAAAAAATAAGCAAATAAATAGTACACAACGCCATCTAGTCCCAAACTAAGCAGACTTGTAACTTGGGTACTAGAATATCTGATACTAACACAAATATTGCTTTTCATTTGTAAATACGTACTTGTTATACATAGAAACACCCAAACTAAGACAAAACTCCATGTACATGCACACAAAGATTTGTCTTGAGCTGGAATCGAACCCGCGACCTCAGCGTTGTAGGCAAGCACACTACACACACTCCACCCTCGTCAAATAATAAACAGTTTTGTTTTGCTTAAGCTTTAAATCTACCTTGTTTGTGGTCAGAGTTTAGAGGGTGGAGCTTGTTTATATAGGTAAAATTCCTCTTAGCCGTAGTAAAGGTCAATAAACCACGGTCCCAGTTATACCGACAGCCGTTTACGGGAAGCCAGAGAAATTCAGACAACTGATGTAACTTTAGACTATTAATATTCCCAGTTGGTTAACGGAGTTCAGAGGGCAGTGGCTTGGTTAATTCTAACATTAACTGAATCAGCTCGTCCAGGCGCACGTTTTAACCTGGTATTTGCTCAAAGGGTTGACGATTCATCGCTTGGGAAAAGACACGTACGGTCAGGATTCTTAGGATTTTGTGCCGTTTATGCTAAAAATTAAAGCTTGGTTTCATGTCTCGGTGATATAAAAAAGGCCAGGTAAAAAGAAAATAAATTTAAATAAAATAAAATAGGTAATATTCTAGGACTGCGGTCATGTCTCAACTGCGTCAAATATATCATGAGTGTGCGGTTAGCGTGGTTAAAGCGGTCGCCTCGCCACTTTTAACTGCGCTTGTGTTGTGGGTTCGATCCCCACACGGGACAAATCTTCGTGTGATCTGCAAAGATTTGTTCTGATTTGGGTATGCTGAAATGTATGTTTGTGAACGAACTCACAAAGTTAATCCTAGTGCGGGCGTAGTTTTTTAAAATTACAAATAACAAAAATGTAACGTTCTATAATAACTAGTAGGTAGTAACAACAATTTATTATAATTTATATTTTGCCGTGAGCTATAGGATTTCAACAAACTCCTGCACTTGCCCAATTTTTTATAAATACTTTCCACGTGTGTAAAGCAGAGATACTGTTATCTCTGCCTGCCTTTGTCAACGTAAACGTAGGTGTAAAACAAAGCAAATAAAACAAAGAATTCATGCATAAAAGTTTACATTATAGGGCACTGAGCTTAGCTTTATTACTTCCATGTGATGTGGGTTACTCGTTTGGCATTTACGTGGGACGAAAGGCGGCTACATTTTCATCTCATCTTTCAAATGAAAACTTCTGGATACTGTTACAATTATTGGTAGTTTGACTCGAGAAACCTATTAATTTCAATTAAATTGATTTATCTACATGTTAAAATATATCTACGACATAGTTGTTGTATACTTTGAATAAACGATATTTCATAAGATTCAAAAGCACATTTAGTTTTAAAAATTTCGAATGAACATGCAATCCACCTGTTGCTAACATCAACTCGTGAATATAAATCATCTATTAGATGTATAGTTGTGTTGTTCCCTGCCCTCTCTCTTGACTTTTAAATTGGACTATGATGTAATGTTTAACATGGAATCGTCAAAAGAAAAAGAAATTGACGTTTCAATGTTGATAACTACGTCATAGTCAAATCTAAATCTTAAATATGGCATGATGAAATAAGGGGGGCTGAAGAACGACGTTATCACTCCTCTTGAGCCAGTAATTTTATTGTTTTACATTACTATCAAACTGTAGTATGACAATGAAATTAGTGCTTCTATGTACCATAATAGATAATAATATATTATGAGGTATGTGCAGGACGTTATGTTTGCTCCTTTAATTGTAGACTCCAGAGCGCCATGAATTCATATTTACATAATATGGATTTCACTTTAATACAAGTTTTATCCATTTTTATACACAAATCATACCTAAAACACTAAAATGCAATTTTGAAAAATGGGCGACAACAAGCATGCATTTATGTTTTTGAGATATGATTTTTCTATAAAAAAAATAACTATCTTAAGAATATTAAAGTTAAATCCATATCAATATTATATGGACAACAGCCAAGCAATTGTTGCCTTTTAAGTTTATTTTAAAATGATATAATACTATTAGGTAGTTTTAACACAAATAGTTACTGTAATCGAAAATGGATGATTGTTTGATCGATATTATTCAATACCATGTGAATGTATAACTTTTTTACTTACTTAGCTAATTAATTGATATTTCGTGTTTGGAAAGCCCCTCGGGTAACTTAAGACTAATGGTAAACAGATCCCCAAAATATTATTCAACGGATAGCCCGCTATCATCGAGTTACAATTATCCACTAGAGACTTTACAGTCAATATTTGTTTTCATCCTTAATCACTAAGATTGCGTACTTGTTTACATAACTATGTTTATGTAATAGTGCAATTTAAATCCAAAAAGTAATTTATTTTCGTATGCCTAAATTTTGGTATTGATCAAGTTTAATTTTGCTATGTATATTTTTGCATTCTCGCAGTCGAAAGTCGCAGGTGAATAAAATTGTAACAAAAGCAAGTAAGTGTGTTAAGATCGGTTGATTGCTTTTTAACTTCAATGGGAAATGCAATTATGAGTAAACTGCCGAGTGCCGTGTTTTCATACTAACGTTATATGGATTTAACTTAAATATTTTTTAGTTAATATAAATTTTTATACACAAATGATATCTAAAATACTGAAATGCATGTTTGTTCGTGGTCATTTTGTCAAAAAATTTTTAATTATTTAAAAGTAAGGCCGCTAACAAACATGCATTATAATATTTTATATAATGATTTGTCTATAAAAATAGATAAAATCTTAAAAATATTAAAATTAAATCCATATTTATTTTGTATGGAAAACAGTTAACCATTTTCCCTACCTCAAAATAAAAAAAATAATAATTTGTCTATTAACCGTGGACGCATTTTTCGTAAGCTCACAAAATAATCGTCAATTTTGACTGTTTCTCGTAACTTGGCTAATGAAGCCCTACAAAACTGTTTTAATTGCCCTTATAAGGCCCGTATACACAGGCGCCCTCAAATGACCCGACAAATTGACCGGCTCACGCGATGCTTTACTTATTATTATAGGTATTTCCAATAACGACTCTTTTCAAATTATTCGTAAGAATGAAAGTTAATTGGTGTGCGTGCGATACTTTCTCAAATTTGATTAGGTCGATGGTTTAGTGATTAGTGTAAGGGTCTCTCATCGCGAGTTCTCAGGTTCGATTCCTGGGTCGGGCAGTGTTATTTTTGTGAACTTTTCGTCAAGAAATTCACGGAGTCGGAATTGTGCCCAGTGGATGGCGATAGGCTCACCCCCTATCCCATGGGACCTAAACGTATCAGATGAAATTGGAAGTTGCCTCTGCCTCACCCTTCTGGGTAAAAAAGGCTTGATGTTATGTTATGTTTAGTTATAACGAGAGTTGAAAGTGTAGTGTAAAGTGTTAAGAATAGCCTGAGGTCTTTGATAGTGATTATGGTAATGTGATGTACAGTGGGCCAACTAGTTAGGTATGCAGGGCAAAAACTTTCAGGTCACAATGACGACTGACTATACTAGATAAGCATGTGTCAGTGACATACCTATTTAAGAAGTGTAAATTACATACTTTTAGGTATGTAACTCACTATTATTAGACGACCGGATGGCGGAGTGGATAGTGTGCCTGCCTGCGACGCCAAAGTCGTGGGTTCGATTCCCACTTAAGACAAATCTGTGTGTGCATGAACATGGGGTTTTGTCTTAGTCTGGGTGTTTCTACGTATAATAAGTATATATTTACGAAAGAAAAGTATATATGTATTGGTATCAGTTATTTACCCATAGTACAAGCTGTGCTTAGTTTGGGACTAGATAGCGTTGTGTGTGAGTTGTGAAATATTTATTTATTTTATTATTATTTATATATAACTCGTGTAATCAGTCGACACTAACATGTTGAAGTTTTTGCCATGCCTACCTAACTGTTTGGCCCACTGCACACTAGTCGTGTAGAAGTTATTTTGATAGATTACTTTTTATAGGTGGTACAGTTTTGGCTAACGTGATAATGTTATGGAAATGTAGCGCTCATTTTCATAACATAATCACGTTCTTTGGCAAGTCTTTTATGATTACAGACATATAGTACTTGTCGAAGCTCTCCAGCAATCAGCCCTCAATAAACTTACAAGATATATTTGGCTACTGTTGTGTTTTTTTATTACCAGAGTACAACTAGTTGCAGTAGGATGCATTGCTTTTTGGCCGACTTAAAAAAATAAGGTTCTGTATTTGATCCGTATGTATAATATGTATGTAACTTTTTTATGTTTGCGATTTTCTCGGAAACTACTGATCCGATTGAAATGCGGTTTTTGATATTTTAATTCTTGTGTGAAAATCTTCGGAGACAGGCAATGAAACTCTTAACAAACGAACAGCTACTAAACCGTGTTTTGTGTGTTAATATTATGTGGTAGTATTTGCTAACCACTAAAAAGAAAAAGAAAATTATTACTACTCAATGGCATTAATTGTTTTTCCATTAATTTTTCCATCGAGTTTATAGTTAACATATTATTATCCTGCCCAAAACATGCACTTTCACTACTCACAACACATTCAATTTAAATAATTACCATCAACGTTAACACACAAGAACGTAATCTATCACGCAACTGTCTTGACCTGCCACGATAAGGTAAAATACGTATATTATTCGAAAACGAGACACGCAAGGGAAATGATGGAAAACGTTAACTCTTCAATTGTCTAAACAGAATTGGTATTGCGTAACTATTGATCGATTTGATACTTACCCTTTATTTTGTGTATCGATTTTGAAGACTGAAATAGCAGAAGTATAAACAAAGAAGAAAAATAATATATAGTCTACACTTAAATCGTATATTCAATATACTTTTCCCCATGGGGTAAGATGAGGAAACAGAGTTCTCCCACATTCATAGATCTTGTCATACACGCTCGCCGCAGTGCCGGTGCTGAGTATCAATAAGTCATGTCAATTTATTGACGCGTAGAGTTATTTATTCGTTTTATTTGAGACTTAAATTCTAGAACACAGCAGGAGTTGAATCTGTGCCCTGTGGATGTATGATCGATCCGGGGCTCGCCGACCCACCATCTTTCGGCGACGAGGGCACACCGCGGGGTTTTAGTGGGTATTCTGTGCCGTTTAACATCGTGGGCACGGGAGACCCACATAGCCACTCTGCCCGTCCCCCCACGGGTGGGGTGGTATGCGCAAATGCATTTCCTCGCGAAAAAAAAAAAAAAAAAAAAAGGAGTTGAAACTGCAACTTTAACCCTAGTCACAAAAACTGTATGTATTAAAGTAGTGTAAATACATAAAATTTTACTTAACCATATTCAGTCTTCACTATAGGTGCGTCATCTGATATAAACCAATCAATTATTGTCTCTATTTTTGAATAGCGCTTTATAATTAACATAAATGTTAGCACAATCAAGAAGCTTTCCGCCACGTCAATTTTCATAGTCTCATATCTACACCAGCAATAAGTTAAATATTAATTAGCAGTGACGACTGTGCCAATTTTAGCCACAATTCCGTCCCATCGCGTTATGGCATGTGCCACATTAATAATTGTGGATGAAACGACCACTCGGTCGCCACTCTCGACAATGTTTTAGTTCAGTGACCGTGCAATGTGCAATTTAGCAGCGGTTGACGCACACACCATCATTTTTAACCTATTAGTGGAATGGAATTACAGTTTCATAGCGCCAGTTAAAAATAATCTACATCTGCGAGAACAAGAACAGTTTTATTTGCTGCTGTATTTTGCTAAACGGAGCATTTTGACAGTTGTCTGATGTTCTATTATTGCCGAAATGAATTTAGAAACACATAGGTATGTAGACATAGATAATTCTACCAAATTATATTTATACCAAAATCAATTTATTCCTGGAACGACTCGTAGATTTGGTTCAGTAATATCATCAAATTATTATAGCTATATAATACACAATAGGTAGAATCAACAATATCAAAACGTTGCATTTCGATATTATGTTCAGGATTACGCTAACATACAGTGATTGAGTTACAAATTACTAGAGGCTAAACATTTAGAACGTCTAGATATAGTGCAATGGGTGTAAATTAACCCACGAATATCGCATATCTCTAATTCAATGCCTTATCACGTTGCGGGCCGATGTCTTATTTGATTTACTATCAAGTATCTTACCGTCACCCACATGCGTTGCAATTTACATTAAACGACAAAGCAATATAGCACAAGGGTTGGTTCACTATGATATTGTAGACAAGACTATGACATCCGACGGCTGCCACGCATAATAAACGTCGAACAATCTTGAATATTCATCACTCAGAAAGGTCCCTGAATGCAATATGACTTGCGCCCCTTTTTGACATGTGAAATTTCGGGAGAATATTAATGATGATGCGAATGTAGAATTTTAAATAACCTAGAACATAGGGTGTAGTTTAACGAACAAAAGAGAAACTCAATTGCGTTTAGTTAAATGAGATGAGTGGTTCGCATTTGTGACATGTAGGGCAACTATGCGTGCCACCGGACATGCTTATTAATAACTTTATTGCTCCTGATGTGATGTATGAAACAAATTAGTATTTAGACTATTTAGTCTCTCTGATAGTTTGTGAACATCCTAAACAGATTGCATAGGGGCGCATTGTCGTATTAGAAGCAATTTGTACGGGTGCACAAGTTTAGAAGACTTTAGTATTAAAAGAAAAACAGATATGACGACTGACATTAATTTATAATTAACTTAAACGTGCTAAAAATATTATTGATGAGCGTATACAACGTGACGCGGATATGTGCGGTGTATGCGAGTACGTACTCCGTACTTACTTCTAACGAGGTAATGCTGCAGCTCTCTCCTTCGATCTCATTCACAAAAGATCTGTTATCATTCTTTTAAGCGACTGAACAACGAAAATAAACCGTGTTTTGATTTGAGATAAGGTTCGTTTATTTATTTTTCATCTTCGCAAAGGTTCACTGGCGTGTAATTAGATTTTACTAAAGCAATTTATATTTCTATGAATAAACATAATGATACGACTCTCGCAATATTAATGGCTCGTCATTCGGTTTGAACTCAAATAAATAGTCCTATGAAATCTATAACTTGAATAAATAATTTATCTAATTGAAATAATATAGAATTATTTATATCTTCTGACTTATTACTTGTCTCGTTGGCTGCCTTGTTAGTATATGCGGCCTCTCACAGCGAAATCTTGGGTTCGATTCCCAGGACGGACAAAAGTGTTATCTATACATTTGCGCCGGGGAATTCCCAATAGCAGCACAGAGCACGAAGTTGGAATTGTGCCCGGTGCATCTCGTTAGGCTCATCGCCTATGACATGGGGCCTAAAAGTAACATGTGAAATATGGGTATCTTACACCTCTGCCACACCCTTCTGGGTTATAAAGGCGTGATGTTATGTAGCAACGGACTCTCAAGGTGAATATCACATAATCACGTTGTTGAAAACAACACAATAATAAGGAAAAGGACTTTGAATGTCTTCTTTACATAATGGGTTCAAATTCTGCTTTGTGAAACTTTCTTTCAGGTACGTCCAGATCGCAAACAAAGTGAAATTGGGGCTTTATTCGAAAAGTCTTTTAGGTACATCAGTCTCGAACTGAATCTGAGCTGATGAATAGGGAAAAGCTTCATTGTTTTATCACTAACTACGTAGTACCTAATAATGGTTACGTAATAATATTTAATAAATAATCCGAAAAGTAACAGATTGGATTGGTTTGTCCAATAGAATCACGTACCTACTTGAAAATAATTAGATTTTAAGTTTGATGCCTTTACCAGGCACTGTATAGTTGCCGTTACGTTTCTTGTCTGTTTTGAGCGCCCTTATAGCTTTCAGTGCTCAAATTGTATGTGTTATGTACCTCTAAGAGGTACATAACACGGACTGCCACTCTCGACATTTCGATATAGTCAAACCGTTATAGTCAAATCTTAATGTCTAATGTGGCAAGCCATGTTGATGGGGCAGGCAGAACACATAATACCATTGATATTCGTCTTTACAATTAGGGTAGTGAAGCTGCAGCTGCCACATAGCTGGAATGAAATCTCGTACAAACACATGGACCCAATTACAACACATACTAATTGGCCTCATTCAGAGACGTATAATATTAACATATAATTTGACAGTTGAGGCAATTATGATTCCCAGCTGCCGTAAAAATTCCGCAGGTAGATCATTCGAGAACCGTAGTCGTCGTTGTCACGAAAGACGCTGCTGATTTGAATAATGCTAACGTCCAACCTATTACGTAAATGCAGAGAAATATTTATACAGCGCAGTCCTTAACAAACTTTTTCTTTTGCAAACAGGAAAATTTACGGAAAATATTGAAAGTACTAATAAGGTTTTTAATTCTCTTTTCAGGTAATGTTCGAGTCCATCCAAAGCAGATATGGTTTTACTCAGGTAGTAGAAATCGCTACTTCGCTAAACATCATAGTTTATTGATAAATTCATAGTAGGATTATCAAATTCGATGAGAAAACTTTGTAGTTTGGTAAGAACCGAGAATGGAAATTGACTTAACATAATTTCAGCAATTTGTACCCTCAGCTATCAAAGCCCAAACTTAAAATACGCGCACTTATTATCTCTTGACCAAGTGCTCTAGTTCATCCTCAGACACTACTTAGGTCTGACTTTTGACCTATAAAATAAATTTCAAGCTACCTATTTTAAATGTAGGCAGCTGTTAAGTAAATGTCTCAGGCTTCGTACCTTGTTCTCAATGTGTAGACTTCAATAAATAGACCCAATTTATTAAACTACGTACATTTAATATTGAAGCACATTTTGACTTTTCTAAGCATTTTTATACAATATTATTTTATTTTAACTTTTCTAAGCATTTTTATACAATATTACGGCTTTGCCTTACTGGATGAGCGCCATCTATTGAGAAACTGATTTAACATATGGCAATAGGTTGAAAATTCGTCTCTTCTGGGACTCTACTCCATGGCCAAAGTGGATAAGGCGAAAGGTACGTAGAACCCTGATATGTGAGTTGGAGCTTCACTGGAATCATAATTTTTCAACCGTAGTACATATTACCTACAGATTCTTTTTAGAAATAAATGCAGAAATTAAATATGACATCGGTATTACCTAAATCTTATAGACCGCGTCAGCACTCGTATCCGATGACAATAGGAGGAATACAGAAAATATTCTTCATTCTATTGGTAAGCTGTCACTTAGTTCCGGCTATTGCCGTCGAGGATGAGTGCAGCGCGGCGGCTAGCATTAAATCTTTGTAAGTTATCAGTAAGTGAATGATTTGATTGATGCTAACTGTCTGCCCAACGTGATTATGGCATACATTCAGTTGGACCGTGTCCAGCTATGGCAAGCGGACTGTGACTAGTTGTCAATGCACCATTATGACGAAGTACCACACCTCCACTGATTACTATGCAAAATTCACGACGAAGATAAACTAGTTTGCGGTACATTTTAAACAGAATTCGAGGATACATTAAATATTGTGTGCGTACTACAATATATAATTCATTTCTGAAACATGATGTCCGGAATTGGGAACGGGGGACGGCAATTTCGACTTAATTCGTGTCGATGTGAAACTGTTGATGTCCATTAAGTCATTACAACAATTATCGTAATTCGTAATGCTGGCTTATCAGCAATGACAAATCTGTTCATAATTTATAATGTTGGAAAGCATGAGAAGTTTAGAACCCTTTGTGGCCGAGGGACCCGTAAATACTTAATTTATGAATGTCAGAAAAAATAGGGCTAAGGAAAAAACATTATAAGACAATGCTTTACTTTCTTTGAAATGTATTTTGGTGTTATTAAAATATTGTGAGCTTGTTTTCTGCACCAGCGCTTCGTTAACGTTTAATAAATCCAATTCGAAACAGGTTTTATTTTATTACTTTCTGTTTCAATTGTAATTGTTTTTGACGTTTATTTTGAGCACAATTCCGAATTATCATAGTAAAATATTTTACTTTTCTTTTTTAATTTTCCCCGCTGAAATATTTAATTTCTGTGGTAAATTGTCAAGAACGATGACGGCTGCCCTTGCTTCGATTTTTTATATTTGCCTCATGCTATCATTAAAATCGTTATAGATATTGTTAGAGTTTTGTTAATGAGATGTAAGTTTTAGATTTTAATAAAATTTACCTCTCATCACAACTTAATGTCAGTTGCGCCAATTTAGTGCATTCTTACTTTCATATAAAAACGGTCGATATTTGATTGACACAGTTTCAAATTTCGTGCGATTACATTTATGGAATACTCATGCCGGTAAGCCGCTTAGCGATGCTAAATATAATTAACCCAGTAAAATTATGAAATCCCGGCTTTAATTAATTTACTGCGACAAATATAAATTTGCTCAATTGGATCAAATTAATTAACATTAAGAGACTATTTATTGTCTTCATTGTTTCCATTGGGTGGAGTAATAGAAGTCTTTATAGCAATTAATTTAAGAATTATTTGTAGAAATTCAAAAGCCGTAATAATAAAGATGGTAAATAATACTTGTATTATTTTAAAACAAATTATAGCTTTGCTATGCCTTTTTGTATTTTATATATTATTAAAGTTGAAAAGTTAAGAATCCAACAGGACGCGAACATGCACCCCCTGAGTAAACGCCCCAGGTGCTTTGCCAATTCAGCCATGGATTCGTATGCTGCTAGACTCGAAATTTCTCAACTCTTTTTGGCCCAGCGTCATAGCGTTTACCCAGGGGGTGCAGGTTCGAGTCCTGCTGGATTCTTAATTTTTCAACTTTAATATAATATAAAATGGTAGATAATGTTAAAAACTAAAACTCTTTCAATACTTAACATGATGGTTTACTGATATTTGCTCATAATGTCACAGCGTTTCTGCTGTTTCTGTGCCAAACATGTATAAACAATACATTATGGATGAGGTTATTCAAAAATAAATATTACTAAATACCTTGTTCCCATATTGTATAATTAAATCAATAAATAAATAATAAATATCAGACTACATACACACAAAGCCATTTAGTACCAAACTAAGCAGAGCTTGTACTATGGGTATTAGAATAGCTGATACTAATTCATATATACTTTTCAATTGTAAATATACTTATATACTTATTACACGTAGAAATACCCGGACCAAGACGAACCTCCATGCACATGCTCACAAAGATTTGTCTTGAGCGGGAATAGAACCCGCGACCTCGGCGTCGCAGGTAGGTGCACTACCCACCCCGCCATCCGGTCGTATAGTTTATTTAGGCAAATGTGTGGTATTTTAAATGCTCAGTATTTCTAAAGTAATACGATCGAAGTTAACAACTTACCAAGAACACGATATTAGAACGCTCATTGTGAATTGAATAAAAACCGGCCAAGTGCGTGTCGGGCCACGCGCAGTAGGCTTCCGTAGCTAGTCGTAACAAGTTAACAACATATATCGACTTAAAAGGGATTTACTATCTGTATTAAACAAGTAACATCTTCATACAAGTCATTACTTTCAAAGGTTTTTGTAATTTGCACTAATTATTCTAAGTAACTGCATTTTACACTTTGGACCCCAATTACTCTAGAACTAATTAAGTTAAAGTAACCAGATAAATAGCGTCCTTCAGATAGAAAATGTTTGTAGTACACGAAACCAGCTAGCACGCATGACGAGATGTATGAATGTTAAGGAAGCGAAAGAAGTATGTAAGGAGCGAAGCACATGGCGTTCCATCGTCTCTGCCTACCCCCGTGGGATAAAGGCGTGATTTTATATATGTATTATGTATGTTTATTTATGTTTCAAGAATTTTGAACGAAATATTCTGAGTAACTGCATCTGACATTTCGGACCCCTATTCCTCTTGAACTAATGAAGTGAACTTATCCGCTATAGTTTTTCTATAAAGTTCATTACATGTACTACTGACACAATTTTTTTCAGATTTTAGGATCCAGTAGTTTAGCTTTTAGGGGGGGGGGGACGCCCTACTCGAACAAAAAATTGCTCTTTAAAGTTAATTATCTCGCAAACGGATCCCTAAATCAAAAAACTGTCTTAGCAACCCCTAAACGTTTTTAAAAGTCCTATCTAACAATACCCCACACTATGGGGTAGGCGACAAAAAAAAAACATCCCTACTTTACATGTAGGGGAGCTACCTGAAAAAAAAATATTTTTCCAAATTTTACTCTACGACTTTCTTTGTTTAGTTAACATACATGTTTATGCAAAATTTCAGTTTTCTAGCACCAAAGGTTTCGTCGCTATGCCGTGGACAGACAGACGGACATGGCGAAACTATAAGGGTTCCTTGTAGGTACTACGGAACCCTAAAAAGTGTTAATACGAAAAGACTAACTAGCTAACTAAGATAGAAACTCACTTAGCTAGGGTACGAAGAGTTGTTCAGACCGAGACAGTAGTACGAAAAGCGCATTATCAAGTTATTCTTAATCACACCACGCCACGCCACACCGTTGTTAATACTACCACGTTTTATTGCTGCACTTTGTCCAAAATAATGAAATAATTGTAATGTTTTGCGTTAAAATACTTGAATAGTAGAACAGTTAGGTTGAACGCGGGTCAAAGCATTTTCATCTACTGGTGTGGCTCACTGTGCGCATTAGGCAACTGTTAGCGCAGTGAGCAGTTGAGTGTAAAATAAATAAACAAATAATAAATAAAGCACGGTAGCAGCAACTACTTCTTCTTCTTCGTATTCCTCATTGCTGAAGGTCGTGCCCTTGGAAGGCTTTCATTGCTCTCTTAGTTATTTCCTTCCACCTTACATCTGGTTGGCGGCGGGCAATATGACCGGATTACCCCAAAACACGTTGGTACTTGGTAGCATACGGCGGACAGTCTAGTCTATCTAGTCAGCTACTACTTAATACAACGAATTCCACGCGGACGAAGTCGCGGGCAAAAGCTAGCGATTGTGTGTGTGTGACAAAATAATATATGAATTGTAATGTTTTGCGATAAAATACTTTAATAGAAATAAAATTCCATAGCAATTAATTCCTGAATACAGTTCAAGCTCACACACACAATTAAATAAATAAATAAATAAATATTTCACAACTCACACACAACGCCATCTAGTCCCAAACTAAGCAGGGCTTGTACTACGGGTACTAGAATAACTGATACTTATACATATATATACTTTTCTTTTGTAAATACATAGATATTATACATAGAAACACCCAGACTAAGACAAACCCCCATGTTCATGCACACAAAGATTTGTCTTAAGTAGGAATGGAACCCACGACCTCGGCGTCGCAGGCAGGTACACTACCCACTCCGCCATCAGGTTGTCTAGGTTGAACTGATTAATTATGGCATAAAAGAAAATTAGTTTCTCGTTATGGACGCAGCGTACTCAAAATTGTATCTTCAGTCTCTCCAGTTTTTAGGGTTCCGTAGTACCTACAAGGAACCCTTATAGTTTCGCCATGTCCGTCTGTCCGTCCGTCTGTCCGAGGCATAGCGACGAATCCGTTGGTGCTAGAAAACTGAAATTTTGCATAAACATGTATGTTAACTATACAAAGAAAGTCGTAGAATAAAATTTTGAAAAATATTTTTTTTTCGGGTAGCTCCCCTTCATGTAAAGTAGGGAAGTTTTTTTTTTGTCGCCTACCCCATAGTGTGGGGTATTGTTAGATAGGACTTTTAAAAACGTTCAAGGGTTGCTAAGACAGTTTTTTGATTTAGAGATCCGTTTGCGAGATAATTAACTTTAAAGAGCAAATTTTTGTTCGAGTAGAGCGTCCCCCCCCCTCTAAAAGCTAAACTACTGGATCCCAAAATCTGAAACAAATTGTGTCGGTAGTACATGTAATGATCTTTAAAGAAAAACTATAGCGGATAAGTTCACTTCATTAGTTCAAGAGGAATAGGGGTCCGAAATGTCAGATGCAGTTACTCAGAATATTTCGTTCAAAATTCTTGAAACATAAATAAACATACATAATACATATATAAAATCACTTCATTACACCTATACGTGTGGGGTGTCTATAGATAGGTCTTTAAAAATTACATTGAGGTTTCTAGAACCATTTTTTTTCAATGTCAATCGTTCCAAAGATAGACACTTTCAAAGTGCTAAAATGAGTGTCCCCCCCCCCCTCTAACTTTTAAACCACAGGAGTCAAAAATCTAAAAAATATATTTATTATAGATCTTAATAAAAACTTTCAACCAAAATTATTTTGAATAAGAGACAGTCGGCAGTTTTTGAGATATAGCACTTTTTCAGCAACCGCAAATTATAACTTTGTTATTGATACAAATTCCATAAAACACTATGAAAAACAAAGTTATTTTTGCTGGCGAAAAAATGTTGGTATTTTGGCTATTTGTTAAATCACTTTTAAGTCCAAATATGTTGTTACGACTAGCTACGGAACCCTATTGCGCGTGGCCCGAAACGCACTTGGCCGGTTTTTTTTAAATCTATGGCGCGTATGCGTTCTTAAATCGATGGTAAATGTCAAGAGAAAGTGTTTGTAGTGGCGCTCGTAAACAAATAACGTGTTATTTGTATGGCGAGACATGTCAAAGTCATCATCATTACCTTTTCTAAATATCTAAAGGTCAACCGGCATTATTTACTACGGCAATGATTACACAATTTTAAGTAACCTTTCAACACTAATTATGTTCTTTTTATCTAAACTTGATACTTGATATAATAATAACGTAACTATATAACTTTAAATAACTTAAAAAGTTCCTGTTGGAAAAGGCTTATTATAATGTCAATGAATGAGTGACAAATTGTAAATAAATAAATAAATTTAATGATTTTTAATAAAATTTTGACATTTCTATAAATTTAATATTAAAATATAATTATTATTATGTCTGCATGTGATCTGTTTTTTTCTTTATTTTAATTTTTTTAATTTTTAAAATCTTGGTTCGATTGTTAATAGGTATCTTGTATATATTTTTTTTTGTTATAATTGTTTAATAATGTGTGTTAATGTTGCATGCTTAAGAGCAAAATGTGGAGTTCTATTTTGATAATAATGTTATACCACCAATGTACCTTACCCATGTTTGCAATTAATAAATGAAGTTTGAATAAATATATAAATTGTACTTCCGATTAATGATGAAATCCGATCAATTGTAAGTAAATAAAGCTCTAATAACTTGAAAATCCGGACCAGTGGGAAGCGTCAATTGAAAGTTCTAAAAGCCTAGCAAAGATGTCTATATCTTTTTTTTTTTATAAAATTATAAGTTTGAAACATTAAGAATTCAGCAGGGTTTGAACCTGCACCACCGGGGTAAACGCACGAGGTGCTTTGCCAATTCAGACAAATATTGAGCCGTAGAAGCAAAAAATATTTGTGATGACACCTTTATTTTTTTTTAACGAGGAATAACTCCTGTGTCGCGGGGGTGTTCACAAATGAGCACACTCAGAGTCAGAACAATTTTTTTTTTATTGTTAAAAAAAAAAAACGACGCCCGCACTAGGAATAACTCCTGTGTCGCGGGGGTGTTCACAAACATACATATCACACACACAAAGCACACCCAGAGTCAGAACAAATCTTTTTGCGAATCACAAAGATTTGTCCCATGTGGGGATCGAACCCACAACACCAGCATAGTTGAAAGCGGCGAGGCGACCACTTTAACCACTACACCAACCGTGCACTCAAAAAATCACGCCTATATTACCCTGATGGATATGACAGAGGTGTACAACACCCACATTCCACCCTGAATTTCCCCACGGAAAGTTTACAAATAACACTCTTCCCGACCCGGAAATCGAACCCGAGACTTCGTAGCGGGAGGCGCATAAGCTAACCACTACACCATCGAGTCAGTATTCGTGATATTTCTTTAATTCTCAGGATGATGGTCAGTAAAGTGTCAAAACCCTCACGTAGTCTCATAGTCCACATAATTAATTATGGTCTAACCCTTTTCATACTATGAATAGACCCTTGCTCAATGGTGAGACGTGTTATCAACAGGGGTGAAATGATTTGTGTTTATTTCTCTAGGACTTAGGACCGGGGTCATCACTACAAATAAATAAAATTGAAATGTCTAACAATGATTGAAGCGGCCGTGGCGCAATGGATAAGGCATCGGTCTTACGATCGAGAGGTCGTGGGTTCGAATCCTGGCCATTACACCACGGACGTGAACTTCCTCCTAACACAAGCGAATTAAGCTTAACTGGAGGGGGTTAACAAGAATACTAGTAATTTGTATTTGCAAATTACTAGTAAGCTTTATTTAAAAAAAAAAAAAAAATTTTGAAGCTGGTTTAGTTGTTTGCACGATACCTTTGCTGAATATACATTTATAATTTTTGTCTGTATGTCTGTTTGTATCGGCTAATCTTCTAAGCGGCTGGATTATAAGGTGCGTAATATAGGCCAATTTTTAACGATTTCCCAACCACGAAGACGAAACCGCGAGTGAAAGTTTGTTTGTTTGATAGCGCTAATCACGAAAATTACTTGTCGAATTATGTTTTTTTTTTTTTGTGTTTAATAGGCTAACTTTCAATAAAGGTCTTTAGATATTAAACATTACTCTAAACTCCACGGGAGCCGAACAGTAAGATTGAACGCGGGTCAAAGCGCGGTAGCAGCTACATATATTGACGACCGGATGGCGGAGTGGGTAGTGTACCTGCCTGCGACGCCGAGGTCGTGGGTTCGATTCCCACTTAAGACAAATCTTTGTGTGCATGAACATGGGGGTTTGTCTTAGTCTGGGAGTTTCTATGTATAATAAGTATGTACTTACAAAATAAAAGTATATATGTACCTATTAGTATCAGTTATTCTAGTACCCATAGTACAAGCTCTGCTTAGTTTGGGACTAGATTGCGTTGTGTGTGAGTTGTGAAATATTTATTTATTTATTTATTCATATACTTAATACAACAAATTCCAGCGGACGAAGACGCGGGCAATAGCTAGTGATTATTAAGGAAATGCAGTAAATGCGTTACGTACGTACAAAAGACTATCCTCAATGTTATTTAATACCGCCTATACCAAGACTTGGGAGTAATTTCGTATGAAGAATGAGCACTCTTGGTCCAATCAACTACACTGGGTAGCCTGGGTGAAGCAATAAATCATGTCTTATCCTGGCCACAAAATCTAGTTATCTACCCATACTTACTTACCTATATTACAGCTAAAAGTATATACAATTTTTGTAAATGTTTTTGTGTAACCGCACCATGGTGACATTTCACCGTACAAAAAAATCAAGACTTCAACTAGTAATTGAGTACATAACTTAAATAAATGATAACGTAAATAGAAATACTATAAAAATTCAATGTTAATATTAAAATAATATGATAACGCAGATTTAGTACCGCCGACTAACTGAAGAGAAAATAATAGCTCTCAAGAGAATATCTTATGAGCATGAATGTCGCGTCACGTACAAATGCGAAACAAAAACTGTTAGATATATTATTATCCTATTCGAAAACGAATCTTATTACTCTTCCGAATAGGTACATGCATTATTTATTTATTCATGCTTGAACATAAATAAGTTTAAATACGCTTATTAATATTAATAGTTGTGGCAAACTGCCATGCATACTTAGGTTTATTTTTTTTTTGATATACAAGAAAGCCTAGCTTAATTTAGTTTATTTAGTTAACACATTTAGGACTATAAATTATATTAGGTATAATGTGAAAAATAAAAAATATTTTTCAAAAATTAGACAACGGGTCTGAATCGCGTAATTATTATAAAGGTAAATAAATACCTATGCTCGACGTTTCGAATGACTTGCATCATTCTTGGTCACGAGAGAGTGATTACGCGATTCAGACCCGTTGTCTAATTTCTAAAAATGTTCTCAAATCGCGAAAGTTTAAAAACATATATATATGTTTTTAAACTTTAAAAATATTGTTAATGTTTAACTTCATACTCACATAGGATAGGTAGGTTATTTTAATACAACTGTGTTTGGTGAGAAAAACCATCAAAATTTGTAAATGTAACTTACCATTGAATAAATTAAAAAAAAAAAAACTAAATATCTCTCCTCAAATTCTTAAGTTACTGATGGGTTTAGCGACCTTACTTGCAATCCCCTTGGGTTAAGCGATGGTCCCTTGCAAGTTTCAGTTTTTGCCGTCACGGGTTTCCATAGCGACGGAGAGATCGATTGCTTGACGTACCGTATTCTCGTGTTCCATTTGGAAGCTTGTAGAAAGGTCCTGTAAAGTAAACATCGGTCAAGCACTTGACGAGGTGCGACCGCATCGACATTGGATAAATGTGTAGGTCGATCGTAACGTTAAAATGTAACAACCTTCATTTTATCGGGTCAAAAGCTTCAGACTAGTCAGGTAGCTCAACTCAATCGAGTTATGTAAGTATCCGATTCTCATGGGCGTGCATAGTATCGATGAAATTCGATTATCAAGAATAGATAAGTTTTCCATTGAAACCTATCAAATAAGCGAGTTATGCTGATATTCGATCGTATCTGAATTATGTTACTTGATGAGATAGGTAAAAATGATCAAGATTAACTTTTCGTGTTGAGATTTAGTTAATAGTTCTTTGTAGAAGGACATCAAATAAACAATTGTAAACGTTTAGAATTTTGAAATGCAATTATGTGTTACAAATGATTTTTTTTTATGATTTCATTGCATTGCCTCCTTTTAATAAATCTGTTAGATTAGAAGCCCAATGTTATTGGGTAAAGGCTCGGACAATGGTTTCCTTTGAAGTCTCTAAAATAAATTATACACACAAAGTTGTGTAACATAACCTTTTTTTCAGGAACACTAAAAGCTTGTATAACTTTAAAATAAACGTTATTTGCATAAACTCTCCTTAAGATGATAGCTCTACCGTGGCAGAATTGCGCAGCTAACATCCGAGGGTAACTAGTAATTTAACTTTACGCCCCGAGCCATATACTGCAGACGGACACAAAAGATGTAAATTTAAGGGAGTGGTCATAAAAGTAATGCTGTAATGAATGGCGTGCATTAAACACATCCAGTAGTGAATGAAATGATAATGCCCGTAGATCAAGGTTGTCGCTACGTTCCACGCTCGTCGCACCTCGGCCAACTTATTAAAGTTTCAGCGCTTCATTGTCTGCCTGCAACGGCAATGCGCTCATATTGAACGCTCCACTACTAATGCACACTTTGCATGCACATTTCCACCCAGACAGTCTGAATAAATACTCTTTGTAAAACCCGCAACGGCACCACTATAAAATTATACTCTAACTTATTAAATCGATCCGAACTTTCGCCGTGAACCCTGAACACCGTCTTTAGGATCGTCTCATGTTACTGAACTCAAAAAGTATTTGCTTAAATCGTCTTGGAAACTGGCACAGAATTAGATACCGCTTCTGCAGCAGTAGCATTACGTTTCACATAATCTGTTATTATTATTACACGAGTCGTTGCAAAAATACTATGAAAAGTAAGTTCAGCTGTGGTTCAGTTGTGCATGGTCACGAGGAAAATACGCTGGCGTAGTGTACGCGTGCGCCGTACGTACGGCGGAGGGTGGGGGCGGTCTCCTACCCCCACGGCCACCTGCTACCACCTCACACCAGCACCTCGTGTTAAAACCTGCTATGCTTCACGCTTTCCGACGAGTGTCATTTATGTTTCTGTTTTCTCAACAATCAAGGAATGAAAATTCAATGTTCCGTATTATTTCAGCTGCGACTAACCAAGATTTCTTTGAATGCTTTATGGACTCTTTTGATTGTCTTCCATTTTTGAATTCATTTACGTAGTTTAAGCCGATTGCTTCCTCAATGACAAAACGGTCCTTTCAGAAGCGATTTTTATCTTGGCATGGGCCGATACTATCAGATTGGCTCCGGGCCAAGACGTTATAGTATTGGGGTGGGTCAACTGTATGATTTCAAGTTTCAAGTTCTTACTTATCGTCTAGTGGTTTGCGATGGCGTGGTTGTTATTTCTGATTCACAAAAGTGCGATTAAGAAAAAATATTAATCATGGTTATCATAACAAGGGAGTTGTTTATTGAGCTGACGTAAAGAAAACATTGAGCAAAACAAACAAAACATAATTGGGCTGGTCGGATGCACGTTTGGAGAGTAAATAAAAATCGAATAAATTTGAGGTGGCACACATTCAAAACAAATACTGGGAGGCTATACATCAATATAGCTGAATGTACGTATGTAGTACCTACATATGCTTGAGATATTTGGCATTGCTCCAGAGTTTGTGTAGCTCCCCACAAATGTTCCCTTAGCCGGTTATTCCCTCCTGTTGTTGTCAAGAGTAACTTAAATTATGTGATACTGTTTTTGTTTTGGTGATTGCGGCATAAACATAAGTTGTTGAACGAATTGTTTTGTATTTACGTAATAACTTATTTCTATTTTAATCAACTCTCTAGGGGTAGGCGATATTGTCATAATAGCTTCTTGGGTAAAGTAACAAATTGGCTGGCATCAACTGGAGAGCTAAATTATATATTATTATCTTCAGAAAAAACAAATGAACTGTTGTATTGCCAATAAAAAAAACGAATATAAAAAAAGAATAGATAAAGCAGTTCGATTTCTAAACTTGAAATTTTCCAAAATGTGGGATTATCAAATTAATCATATATTATATATGTCGAGTGGAGTAGCAAGTAGAAAAACTATTTGACGAAATAATTGCGTGTGGCTTCAGTCTTCATGTCTACTACAGTCAGTGCATTGTCCCATTAGTTTATGCCTGAATTGTCCCGTTGTTGGACATTCTGCCAGCGCTCGACGGAAACACAGGGCACGTCGGTTTGTTTGCCAACCATTAGATTTACGGAGTAATACATTTTCTCGGTAGTAACACTAGTAAAGTAAACTAGTACAGTACCAATTGTTTAAATACCAGGAAACCATTTGACGAAATAATTGCGTGGCTTCAGTCTCTATATTATATCTGCTACGTTCAGTGCATTTTGTGATTAGTTTATGCCAAAATTATCCCGTTGTTGGACATGATACCAGCGCCTGACGAAAACACAAAGCACATCGGTTTGTTAGCCAACCATTAGATTTACGGAATCTCTACTTACTGAATATTACATATAGTAATGTATTTTCTGTGTAGTAATACTAGTGAAGTAGACTAATACAGTTCGGTAATACCGGTATAGATAATAATCGGTAAACCATTTGACAAAATAATCGCACGCTGCTTCAGTCGCTACTGCCTCTGCCGTACCAAGCTGCAGTGCAGTATGACCAAAAAACGTACTGTGAGAAAAACAACCTTAATACTAAACAAGTTGTTACAGCAGTACTACGGTTAGAGCATTATTTCATTGGTTTATGGCAAAACTTTTGGACAATTGGACATGCTGTCAGCGCTCGGTGAAATCACAGGACATGTCAGTTTGTTTGCTAATCATGAGATTTACATTTCCACTTTTTATGCATGGAATATTTATCCTATACAATTTTATGTTTTGACCTAGTTCATAAGTCAGTTCTAGTTGTAAATGTCATGAACCTATTGACGAAACAATTGCGTGTGGATCCAATCTCTATATAATTTAACTGTAGTAAACTAACTGTAGTCATTGCATTGTCCCATTCGTTTATGGCTAAATTGTTTCGTTGGACATTCCAGCCATTGCGAGCGCTCGGCAGAAACATATGACACGTCTATTTATTTTCCAACCATAAGATTTATGTACCCTATATAATATGTGCGTAGTATAATCAAATTACACGCAAACTATACATTCTGACCTAGTTCCTAAACAATTTCCAGTTTAATATTTAAATGTCATGATTTCGTGGACCCATTGACGAAACAATCGCGTGTGGATTCACTGACTACAATACATACAGTACGTACACTGTAGTCATTGCATTGTCCCATTATTTTATGGGTAAACTGTCCTATTGGACATTCCGCCAGCGCTCGGCGGAAACACAGGACACGTCAATTCGTTTGCCAACCATAAGATTTACGTACTCACACTATAGATTGAATAAAACATACAATAATAACATTTCCTCAACATTATGCTGGTACGATAATTTGCCTTTTATTAATATCAACCATAACTTCTGAATGTGGTTGCATACATCTACATATCCTCAGGGGAATTTCAAACATAATGCTTTGTTTTGTTGATCTTGTGTTAAGAAATACTTGGAAGTTGAAATTTTAGATTGAATAGACGAATTTACCAGCGCAGATTTATACCCCAAGGGCTGATTGTAGAAAAGTTTTAACGTTTCTCTACATTAAACAACAAAAGTGCCTACACGAAACGTGCAATGTATTGGTTCAACAGTTTTAGAAGTATTTACAGATAGCTGCTTTGCATTCAAATTTCGTTGATAATTCAGAAAAAACCCCATAATCTAGATATTACTCTAGAATTGCTAGTAAATAAAAAAAAACCGGCCAAGTGCGAGTCAGACTCGCGCACCGAGGGTTCCGTACAAACCTGTAGGTATATAAGTAAAAGTTATGGTATTTTTATTGCTAAATGAAATCCATAACATAACAATGTGGAAAGCTGAGGGTACCTTGTCAATACATATATGAAAACATTATCAAAATTCTCGTGTCGCGGTGTTTGTTTCCAAACTCCTCCGAAATGGCTGAACCAATTTGCATGAAATTTTGTGTGCATATCGGGTAGGTCTAAGAATCGGCCAAAATCTATTTTTTTATTTTTTTTAGGGTTCCGTACCTCAAAAGGTAAAAACGGAACCCTTATAGGATCACTTTGTTGTCCGTCTGTCTGTCTGTCTGTCAAGACCTTTTTTCTCAGGAACGCGTGGAGGTATCAAGCTGAAATTCATATCAAATACTCAAGTCTATGGTCTCTTGGAGCTGTGAAAAAATCAAACTTCTAAGTCAACGCGATCAAAAGATACTCCCGTTTATGCCGCAAATTTTCGACACTCGCAAGGGAATCAAAACCTACAGGGTACTTCCCGTGAACTCAGAATCTTGAAATTTGGTACGAAGCAACGTCTTATAACACAGATAAAGGAAAAATTGCGAAAAGCATAAATTTTTAGTTACATCATATAATAAAAATATTTTTAATAATTTTAAACTTATTACCCCTTTACTCATGAACGCGTAGTGGTATTATATTGAAATTCTTAACAAATACTCAAGTCTATAATATCTTTAACCGTAACAAAATCAAACTTCTACGTCAACGCAATCAAAAGATACAGCAATTAAAGCCGCATATTTTGAAACTCGCAACTACTCGCAAGGGAATCAAAACCTAAAGGATACTTCCAGACGACCTGGAATCTTGAAATTTGGCATGAAGCAACGTTATAAAGTACACATATAGGAAAAATTCCGAAAATCTTAAATTTTTCGTTACAACACATAGTATATTTTTTTTAATAATCATAAACTTACTAGCTGACCCAGCAAACGTTGTTCAGCGATTAAAAAAAAAAACAGATGTTGGCCGATTCTCAGACCTACCCGATATGCACACAAAATTTCATGCAAATCGGTTCAGCCGTTTCGGAGGAGTTTGGAAACAAACACCGCGACACGAGAATTTTGAAAATGTTTTCATATATGTATTGACAAGGTACCGTCAGCTTTCCACATTGTTATGTTATGGATTTCATTTAGCAATAAAAATACCATAACTTTTACTAATATACCTACAGGTTTGTACGGAACCCTCGGTGCGCGAGTCTGACTCGCACTTGGCCGGTTTTTTGTTAATCGCATAACAACGTTTGCTGGGTCAGCAAGTCTAATATATAAAATTCTCGTGTTGCGGTGTTTGTTTCCAAACTCCTCCGAAACGGCTGAACCGATTTGCATGAAATTTTGTGTGCATATCGGGTAGGTCTGAGAATCGGCCAACATCTGTTTTTTTTTTTAATCGCTGAACAACGTTTGCTGGGTCAGCTAGTAAGTTTATGATTATTAAAAAAAATATACTATGTGATGTAACTAAAAATTTAAGATTTTCGGAATTTTTCCTATATGTGTACTTTATAACGTTGCTTCATGCCAAATTTCAAGATTCCAGGTCGTCTGGAAGTATCCTTTAGGTTTTGATTCCCTTGCGAGTAGTTGCGAGTTTCAAAATATGCGGCTTTAATTGCTGTATCTTTTGATTGCGTTGACGTAGAAGTTTGATTTTGTTACAGCTTAAAGATATTATAGACTTGAGTATTTGTTAAGAATTTCAATATAATACCACTACGCGTTCATGAGTAAAGGGGTAATAAGTTTAAAATTATTAAAAATATTTTTATTATATGATGTAACTAAAAATTTATGCTTTTCGCAATTTTTCCTTTATCTGTGTTATAAGACGTTGCTTCGTACCAAATTTCAAGATTCTGAGTTCACGGGAAGTACCCTGTAGGTTTTGATTCCCTTGCGAGTGTCGAAAATTTGCGGCATAAACGGGAGTATCTTTTGATCGCGTTGACTTAGAAGTTTGATTTTTTCACAGCTCCAAGAGACCATAGACTTGAGTATTTGATATGAATTTCAGCTTGATACCTCCACGCGTTCCTGAGAAAAAAGGTCTTGACAGACAGACAGACAGACGGACAACAAAGTGATCCTATAAGGGTTCCGTTTTTAACTTTTGAGGTACGGAACCCTAAAAAAAATATAGTTCCATTAGTGTAGTATAGATATTCCTCGATATAATTAATAGAAGAGCCTACAATCACTCTCGCTTTATCACGGAGATAAAATCTTAATAAGAATCCGCTTAGGGTCAATGTATTGTAACGTTCAGTTGTGTGTGAAACTATAGCCAAAACAAGCATCCGCAGTACGGGATTACGACAAACTGCGGATTTATACCAAGGATTTAGGAAGATCCCATCGGACAAAAAGGATACCGCATGGATATACCAGCATTAGGGGCCATGTTTGATAATATGCGCTATTTGTATTCTGCTGTAAACGCTTTTTAACAAGGTTTTTTATTGGACTTCTGTGTATCTACCTAGCCCCGCCATATAGAATGCTGATATTGTTTACGTACGGTACGAATAACAAGTTCCTTACCAGGCCGAAGTCCAGTAGTGAAATAAAATGGGTTTACCAATTCGTTAAACACGCTGTAGAGTAATATAGCTATGCTAGGACCAATTAGCTAACTGATTGGTCTATCTAGATAATATTAATCGATGGCCACCAATATCCGTGGTCATAAGCTAACTGTCAGTTTGTGACCACAACAGGCAATCTAGTCTAAACGATAAAGAACTGTTACTGCCATATTGAATTATTAAATTTATAGTGAAACCTCAATAATCAAAATAGATCTAGTCGTTTAGATTGCGGAATATACTTAAATCTTATTAGCGTTGCTGCGGTGTTAGTATTTAAGTCATCTTAGAGTTGATTATTTTTTATATAATTTTAGATAC
Organism: Hypena proboscidalis; assembly: GCA_905147285.1. Taxonomy (NCBI): domain Eukaryota; kingdom Metazoa; phylum Arthropoda; class Insecta; order Lepidoptera; family Erebidae; genus Hypena; species Hypena proboscidalis. The sequence continues at coordinate 9,379,691 of LR990130.1, forward strand.
TGCAGAGTAAACTCACCCCTTTAAAGTATTTAAGGGGGAGGGGGGGGGGGGTTCCTCTGCAGCTGAATGTACATGTACACTTACACTCCAAAACCAGTTATTTCTTTCTCATTTGGATTATAAACTGTGATGTTTATGTACCATTGATGTCCATAGATTATTGCCTCTGTTGGCATTTCATAAAAGGATAGTGAATTGGCGATTTCTAAGTATATTAGTATAACATTTTGTGGTCAAGCTCATTTGTATGCCTAATTTAGTGGTAATGGTTTACTAATATTGTTCTCTGTTTCATTTTCACGCTAACCAAACAGTTGCACTCAAATGTAAGTATTATTTTGATACCTTTTGTCTAATTTGTATGTGATATGGGTGGAAATGGTTTGAGTGCTGAGATTCTGATGACGGTTGACAGAAGGTAGGTAGAATGAAACATGTTGCAGCGACACGTGTAATATTTGGGTGTTATTCGACCGAAATCGATTAACTACGATCGATCGTCGAACAGTAGTGCGCTCTTATTGGCTTTAAAAACGTCGAATGAATCGATCGACTTCAATCGATTTCGGTCGAATAACACTCTTATTGGGATCAAACTGATATCTTACGTAATTAAACATGCGATGCTGTTTGTCTTGGGTTCGATTCTCGGGACTGGCTAACGTTGGCAAATTTTAGTCAAAACGTAAAATTTGGCATTATTTGCGCCTTAACATTATCTGCCCTATATTAATATATAGTAATGTAACGTTGTAATATACAGATTTCGTCCCAGTTAAGCAAACTTGCTTATCCGAGTTACGTTGTAGATATGTTCCTCCCCAATGCCCGTCTGAACGTTGTATTTGTAATGTTTTGCGTACAAAACAACCAAGCTTGCACTGTTAAAACACTGAAAATCGAGCAGGGAGTTACATAAAACGTTTCTAACACCTGATAAGCGTATTCTGCAGTGTGTAAACAAGCGAATTGTCCCGCATACAAGACAAAAAGTTTACACTATCCTTACAAGCGCTGCGTTGGTATACTAGCTCAACACTGAGAGTTGCCGTTATCTGGCTGTAAACGCTTCCCGCACAAAATTTTTCAACTATTTTTTCGAGAATAAAAATTGCTTTGCTGAATCATCGCTATTTCAGCACAACAAACACATTTTGAACTAAACTGTGAATATTATTTGCACAAATATGATCAAATTTTGCTAACATACTAAGCCATTTGCGTTATCAATTTGAATCTGCGGTTTGATGCCATTAGCGCGCACTTTGAATAGCTAAATCATTCTTCAACCAGGTTAATAGAGTTCAAAATTATTAACAAGAATTTAAATTAACTACTGGATTTTTTCCTTTAGAACCGACTACGGTGGTATACAATGTTCGAAGTGACAAACTTGAAAATGTTACTTTCAAAATGTGGTTGGTCTATGTTGAAAATTATAGCATAAAAGCCATAAATACCAAGTTTTATCGAGATGATAAAAGCTCCTTTTAAATATGTACGAAATATTAAACTATACTGGAAGTGTTCGAGCGTGTATACCATACAGAGCGCAAGAAACTACTTAAATGATTTTGAAAGATTATAGAGAGCTCAACACAGAATTTAAAATAATCTTTGATCTCAATGGGCATTCATCACCACTGGTGCCTTGACGCTGGGCAAAAACCTTTTCTTTTTTTTTGTATACCAATATCTAAATACACCTTTACAATTTACAGACACGGACAACCAACGAGTAATAATCCACGTAAAGGATGTCAACGATGAGCCTCCTTATTTCATCAACCGGCCTCTCCCCATGCAGACTGTTGTACAGCTCAACGCAGCTCCCAACACTCCAGTCTTCACACTACAAGCGAGAGACCCTGACACCGACCATAACATCCACTATTTCATTGTAAGGGACAGGACTGGAGGAAGGTTCGAAGTCGATGAGAGGTCAGGAGTGGTACGCACCAGAGGAACTGACCCGTTTCAACTGGATATGGAATATGTGCTGTATGTGAAGGCTGAGGATCAGGTAATACTCTATCTTACGCTTTTTTTTTAAATAAATAAAAATAAATAAATATTTAAATAAATATTTCACAACTCACACACAACGCCATCTAGTCCCAAACTAAGCAGAGCTTGTAATATGGGTCTAGAATAACTGATACTAATACATATATACTTTTTTTTTGTAAATACATACAAATTATACATAGAAACACCCAGACTAAGACAAACCCCCATGTTCATGCACACAAAGATTTGTCTTAAGTGGGAATCGAACCCACGACCTCGGCGTCGCAGGCAGGTACACTACCCATTCCGCCATCCGGTCGTCATTAATTAGGATCATTAGCTCTTTCAGTGATCGGCCAGGCACGCAACACTACATTATAAAATGTCAGATGTATGTGTGAGTTTGTTACGGTGTTTTCGAATTGGCTTTAATTAGCCCTTTAGCTGTGTTAAGTTTGCAACTCTTATATTAATTATTGTAAATAAAAATGTCCTGGTAATAGTCCAGTATTGACTCCAAATGCTGTTTTGGAACTCCACCTGTCACTTTCCTTCAGGCCCGTCACCAAAGGTCTTAATTTACCTACTTAGCGACAGAACCCAAACGTCGGACCTTTTTCAGTTGCTTGCAAAGCCAGTCTGATTTGATTTTAAAAGATAAAGGTAGACAGGTAAGTTCGCTAGATATGTACAGTATGTTGGGTAAGTTTCTTTTTATCTGTGGCCATATTGACTTAAATATTAAAAAATATTAAATTATAATGCAGTTACCATTTAAAAAGCGTGTCGTCGAACCGTCGCGACGTCGATGTGCTTGTTACGTAAATTAAGCGCTGAATAAAATAAGGCTTAAAATTTAATACACGTCTCTGTGATGTTTCATTTTATACCTCAAGTAATTTTATTAAGCTATTGAGGTAGCTAATATTTTCTTTTGGCTTCCCATCCGGATGAAAGGAAAATACGCCCAGTAAGTGCGATCCATTTTGGGGTCGTTCCGAGAAAGAAACCGCGTTTTACTTAATTAAGTAATGTAATATGCACATGTCACAGTTTATGAGTCATGTCGGGATTTTATGGCGCTTTACGACTTCGCGTAACAACATGTTTTATAATCGTAACAAATGTAACTGGTAACTAAATTTATCTACATGTAAGCTATAGTTAAAAATCTCTGACATTCTCTTACATATTTGTTATAAGAAATAGTCCATAGGTACATATTCAGATTGCTGACAAAGAGACAAAATAATAAAATATTCTGGTTTTCATATTGGTAGGTACCGATCCTGTAGGCTTCAATGTTATGAAAATTAATTAGTAAACTTTTAATTGTCTGCCTTAGTTTTGTATTCAGTAGGTATGGAACATAAAGGTTAGAGAATATTATGCTCGTTACAAGTTTAAATGTGTTATTCTCACTAGTGCTACCCGAAGTTATTCGCGTCAAAGGATACTGCTCTACTTGCGAGCTTGTAGCGTGATGTTATGGAGAATATGGAGGCTATAGCCTTCCTTGAATTTTCAATTAGAGCCAGTTCAACCAAACAAAGTCTAGCTTTATAATGATAGATTTGCGAAGACTCGCGAAATATACGCGTTCTTATGAAATTGTTATAGATAATAGTGTTAAAGTTTTGTTTTCGAAATTACAGAACGGCCGAGTAGATGAGAGACGGTTCCAGTCCACCCCTGAGGAGCGGCTCAGCATCGTCGGTGGCAAACGTGCCCCACAGTTCTATCTGCCGAGCTACGAAGCCGAAATTGCTGAGAACCAGAAGAAAGATTCTGAGTAAGTAGCTTGATCGCCTTAATATTTGGTAACGTATCACACATGACCTTATTTGCCCGTGCAATTAATAAATAAATTATTGACATCAATTTAAGGCTGCCTCACCACCTGAACCGTCTAGGTCCGTACCTAGACGGTTCAGGTGGTGAGGCAGCCTTAAATTGATGTCATTCATCACCATGTACAACCTGAATTTACTATTGTTGGGATATTGGGTATGACCTTTACTGGACAATGAGTAAAATCTTTTTGCTCTGGCCAGTATTATCCGAATCTATGTCAGCGGCTCCCACTAGCTAGTTATGGTCCACGATTTGTGTAAATTGTGCTATCGGATTCTAACACCCTTTCGCCCATAACATATACCTTTAATATGCATAAAAATAAAATTGCAGAAAGCTTATAAGATACTCTGGCTGTCGGTGTGAGGTACGAATAAGTAATCAGATAATTTTATCGCCAATATTCGTGAGAGGCGAACCGCCAGTCAGTTAAGTAAAATTGAGTCAAACGGGTTGCCGATAAGAAGATAATGTTTCAGAAAGAAAGGGGAACAAATCTCATGAGAAAGTAGGGCTCCTGCAAATCGGTTATTTTTGTATTTAATCGATTGGCTAGTGTATGTTTTGCAATGCTTTAGGAAGTTGTAGTAGAGCTATTTTGAATGATCCGAGCAGTTATCTAATATGTATGTATGTTACACGCTCTGTTCTGTATTCTATGCTACACAATGCGTGTGAAAACCAGCTATTTTATACAAATCCTAGAAATCTAAAGAATTTCTTCGAACTTTTATTCCTGTGGCATTGCTGTGGGACGCCCTGTATTTTTACCGTTTTAATTTGCAAAAAAAACATTATCTGAACCCCTATCTAATTACTTCAAGAAACATTTCAATAAGCTCATTCTGTAGGTATATATAATCATTATATCACACACTACACTGTTTGTCTGATTGTTATAAATGTGGTGCCTGGCGACATATTCAATTAATTGTTGGAAATTTCTCTATTAGCATGACCGCATTAAAACTTGTAAAATGGGTCGGGAACACAACACATGTTGACTTCGTGTTCAGTTATATCAGTGTGAAACTGTGAAGTCAGAATAGCTAATTACTAATTAGTCATGCCGTTTTCGCGATTCTAGTTAAAAAATAGAGAAGTACCTTACTATAGTAATATACTAAATTTTGTGTCTATTTAGTTAGAAGCAAAGCTTAAATTTTCCTCCAAATAATAATGTCATTCATCATTACTATTATTCTAAATATTAATGGTAGAGTGCGGTATTACATTGCAGTCCTTTGATTTATCAATGTGAGTTCTGTTATTCCGTAACTACCGCAAGAGAATACAGATACCTTATTTTTACTGCCAACCAACGTGATACTGTTATATGGTTATGACATTTTCTACGTCTGACGAAATGTTTAGACAATACACTGATGTTCTAGATAGTACGCCCGCATAAGAGATCCGTAAATTTCGATTTAGAGTCCAGATTTATTTGGCTTCGTGTTTATAAATCCCAGCCGGGTGAGATAGATTTTGTCGCGTTTTAGTCGTGTTTTCTATACAAAAATAGGTCAAAAGTGCGAAAAAACCTTCCTCGTGCTCGTTATTCTAAATTTCTGATCTTCGGAACTGTAGTCAGCTGGACAAAACTATCGCTATGTTTGTTTTAAAACGAATTTGTGGCGTACATAGTGTTTTTGTTGATAGTATATCAAGTACGATATGGTCAAGTTGTTTGTCACAAAGTGCACATATAAGTAAGTTAGGTTGTGAGTTCAAAAACTGCTTGGTTGACTGAGAGTGGTCGCTTCACCAACAGCAAATGCAATCAGGTATCCAAAGCCTTTGAATCTAGTACAACAGAAATTGTTCACAGCTAGTTAGTTGTTCTGAGTTCATGCATGTTGTCGGCTAGAATAAATTTCCATGCATTAAGCTGTTTCTGCCAGGCTCAGTCATCAAACTTAGGCCCTGGAACTTAGTGAGTGCCCGTGGTGTTTTTCTTTCTAGCCGCATAGACACACCGTCAAGCATTATTATATCTCCAGCTTTTTATGTGAGCGTAGTAAAGCTTCTACTGCACAACTTATTTTAACTTCTGATTTAACTCGATACGGGTTGCATGACAACCTTAACTTTTTCCTGGGTGGGTCGGATTTCCCGAGTGTCATAAACGGTGTCTTAATATTGTTCCTTCCTCATTGGTTACCTGGCGACACAGGAGCCACGGCAGTGGCCGGTTTTATTTATGTTCAATTCCACATACTTCCTACCTGAAATAGAGAGACATAGCGTAATGTATCTTTTGCCTTCGTCGTATAGGAAGTGCATAAGATTGCTTTCGTTGAGCGGCGCTGTATGCATAGTTAAGTTATTATACTAAGCATAATATTTAATGCCTTTCTCTATTGTTGGAAGATCTAAGAATATTTCGAAGCACTGGTACAGGCTCAGAGTAAGTATTAGGTAGAGATGACATGAGCATTTAAGTTGCGTACACCCGTAAAGGACGGCAAGAAAGTACAAACATTTCATGGGGTTACCAGTGGTACCCAATTTTCCCCGAAATAATATTGTTATGCTAGACCTTTTCCATTTGTCAATGTACTAGGCAAAGAAGTCATAATTTGCAGTACTAAAGCGGCTAAAATTACTGGCACATGAGGCATAACAGCGTAGTCCTCAGCTGCAGCGACGCAACTATAATCTGCTTTTGTGGATTGTTGATGTTCATGGGCTTGTACTCCACTTACCATCAGGTGGACTACACGTTCGTTCGCTGTGTTTTTTTTCGCTTTCTCAACATTCATACATAAATAAAAAATAAGGTACTTGCAAAATAACAAATATAATAAAAAATATATTAAATAAGACCAATAGACGTTGGAACCAGCGTTTAATTGTGAAGTCAAATGATGAAGAAGTGGGTTAAATAAAACTCAAAATTAAATATGATTTGTATTACTATCCCTTAAACAAAATCAACTTAGTATAAAATTTCTTATTTTTACTTGCTTGTCTTAGTTTTTTTTGTCCAATAATGAATGCGTACATTCAGATATTTTTTATAATATCAATGATAAATTATCACTTCGAACTCTGATCTACACATCATTTTCTACTTTAAGTTAAAACATTGAAACTGACAAGATTAATAAGCTTATTAATATGTCCTACTGAGTATATTATATTGACAAGAAATGCGAGTATATCTTGACAATGTAATAATTTTACTAATACTTACATTGAATGATCGGCAACTTTTTCCAGCAGAAGGAAGAACAGGTGTAACATTTACTTCAGTATTCAGAACCTAAGATTTGTTTTATGATCAATTAAACAGTAAATATCCACCGTCCCTACTGCAATTCCCGACTTGGGTTAGTAATAGAAGTAGTCAAAGCTTCATCAGCCATTTGACAGATTTGCACAATAGATAAGAAACTAAAACAAATTATACAGTAAAAATACATAATTAATTTGTATGCAATTTGTTTGTATCGACACATACATTATGTGTGATAGTATACCTACTGATGTAGAAGGTATATCTATTTGTTGGTGGGTTCTGTAAATTATAATGCACTACTTAAGTAAATCTAACACGAAAAAAATACGCACGACTTGTAAGAAGCATACTTACATTACATATGTAAAGTGTCGATACTGAAAATTCATAAAGATAGGTCATTCGTTGGGTCTGTCTAAAACATCTATTTTCAAAATGTCTTGAACATATTTTAGAGTGCTTAGTTGGTTCTCAATCTTGTCGTCCTGTATATATTATCCACATAATTATGTCGTACGTGGGCTTCTTTGGGCAATCTAAAAAAAGATTTACAATCAATTATAAAAACTATATAAAAATTAGGTTATTTAATTATTCTAGTCTTTATTGATATCTTGAATATTATTATTTATCACAATGAAAAAAATTATACACGAATTAAACTTTCTACTCATTCCCAAATTCCAGGGAAAGTTTCCACTTTTGGGCAGATATCCCTAGAGAATATATAACCCAGCCAAACAGAAAAGTAACTATACCAATGGCAAATTCACATGTTTTTATGATAACAATAAGTTTTATGGTAAATATTTCACAGTTTTATCGAATTCTTTGGTGTGAGGTTGTATGTTGACAGTAAAAATGGAGCAAATAATACGACATTATTCTAACGATACAATTTTTTAACTGTCACAACGGTATACTACATTTGGTAGTGTTATACAACAAAACGTGATTTTTTAGAAAACTTATATTACTGAAATTAACTGTTTATTTGTATTGGTTTGAGAATTGTCGGGCAACCAGATTCTAAGGGGATGCATTACTAACTGAAAACAAGCTATCCTAAGGTTTGAAGTGATACTTACTTGTGAAAAGTTATATTTTCCTGTTTACGCTCACTGCGGCTTTTGCAGCCAATTATACAACACTGCACCATGTTTATTGTTCACTACAGTCACTACGGTATGTTTAGGGCACGGAATATGGCTATGTAACTAGTTTAAACTAGGAAAAAAACGACTTCTTTCCACTACCGACACGATATAGGTTAGGCAAATTCAAATTGGGCAAACAATAAAAAGCTGTACGGTGACAGAGACAAAAAAATAATATTGCTTTCTCTGTCGTTTCTACTGATATTGTATATGGCCATCTCTTTTTAAAGTACTATGGTTACCATGGTTACGAGCCATGCCAAATCCAGTACTATCCTTCATCCAAGGGTACAGGTATTAAAGTTATTTCTTTAAAGCCGCTTACATTTCTTGTATACTGGCTTTTCGATAATATTTAAAAATTAAGTAGTGTATCATCATCCTACACTATCCATTAATCATAGGCACAGAAGGTACCTTTCCAAGGAAATAATATTTTAGAATAACAAGTAAGGAAAAAACAAGGTTCAAAACAAAAAGTGCATGAACTTCGAACGACGTTGTTTCGAATAGTGTCATTTGTTACACATTTACTCTCTCGCCTTCGTGACCTAGATATATCTTTCTCCTCTATATTTATCATGCAATACTTTCGAGTTTATTTGCGACATCGGTTACTCTAAGAATAGATCTATAAGTCCCGTGGGTGTTAAGTATGTGATCACTATTGTAAAACAGCTCCCTGATGGAGAAAAAAAGTCGTTGGTAGGTATTGCTTGGTTGAGGGAAGTTTACTCCTCGTGGGAAGCATTCCAGCCAGGTCAAAAGCTCGAGCAATTTTAATTTACGTAGGTTTACCACCAGTTTTGGAGTTGGCGGTTACATAAGAATCGCGCAATATTTACTAACATTGAAACTCAAACGAGTTACCTACTGACATAATATTGATATTTTTTTAAGACTTAAAAGCTCCTAAGTCATATCTGCTACTAATCTAATAATAATAAAATTTGAGATTGTAGGTAATTTTAGATACTATTTGATTTTTTATGGCATTCACATTTACATGGTTACCCACCAATTTACTGGGGATAAGAGCAGATAGATTATGATGAACATTACAAAGTTCTACTTCAAAGTACTTGTTGAAAGCCTATTTTTTGCACTCGTTAAAATACTTATATCATTCTATTCCAGCATAATATCAGTAAAAGCCAAGTCGTTTGCTGACCGCGAGATTCGGTACACTCTGAAGGCCCAGGGTCAGGGAGCGGGCACCTTCAACATCGGCCCTACATCAGGGATAGTCAAGCTGGCGAAGGAACTGGACTTCGAAGACCTCAGGCAACCCCATGTGTATTCCCTGGTCGTGACTGCTACGGAAGATTCTGGTGGATTCTCTACTTCTGTCGAGGTTTGTAGCATTTGAAGTACCTAACTATACATCGACCTTGATGGCTCAAGGGCAGGTCGCGAGCATCTTTAACTTAGGTCGTGCAGCGTTAAGCTGTGGAAGGAACTGGATTTTCGAAGTCTTTAGGCAGCCCAATGTGTAAGTAATATCAGGTCGTGACTGTTAAGAAAGATTTTTTAGGAGTCATCAAGAAATGGAAAACATCGCAAAAAAGTTACCTTTTGTTGGCAAAATAGAGGAGGTACGATGACCGAATAAGTTTTACCTTAACTAAACCTCATTGTCCAGAATATATTCGCTATCAACCTTTTTCTTGTTCATTTCATTCAGTAAGTAAAATAATAAATCGTGTAAGAATTTATTATCTCATAGTCTAATAAGAGTGAGTAAAACCTATATACCTACAAAGATAATACTAGAGTTTTGTTGAGTCCAATCAGAAGACGGTATACCATCTTACTGGAATAAGTGGGGTGTCAAGGGTGTCAATAAACAGTTAAGAAAATTTACTTAGTGGCTTCTATTGCTACCAGAAAATGCAGATAAACATAAGAGCACCTTATTTCCAATAATATATATGGATCTAATTACATAACATACGAATACCTAACGGGTTAGGGATGTATACCAAAAAACAGTTTGGAGATCAACAGTAAAAATGGACTGTTTATTTTTTCAGTTGACCATCCGCGTGACCGACGTGAACGACAATGCTCCCAAATTCGAATTGCCGGATTACCAAGCGCACAACGTCGATGAAGATATACCGTTGGGCACCAGTATTCTCAAAGTCAAGGCCATGGACGCTGATTCCGGGAAGAACGCAGAGATCGAGTATTTAGTCTCAGGTAAATACCTCAATGAATAAATAAATAACCGTTTCACCAAGTCATGTCATGGTGAACTTAAAAATAACTGCTAACGCCATCTAGAGAAAACTTGTTGAAATAGCAATACATACTTGAGTCGCTAGATGGCGTTGTTACCAGAATGTATCCAAAGGTTATTGACTTCCCTGAAATGCGGATAATTATATTTCAGGGCATAGCCAGAGTTCCTTAATTAAGTGTTTACATTGGATTTGTTTATGGTTTATCTGATGGCGTTGCATAACGTTACAACAATGGGGTTACTTACGGCGTTATTCGTAGAAATTTGTTGTTTTTAGTACACATTGTTTGTGTTGCTTTTGTTTGCCGTCAGTGTTCAATGTAAGCTGTAATTTGTGGTGTTTATGCAAGAGATCTTAATTTATACGTTAGCCTAAAACCATTCAGGAAAAGACCACCAACATAACTAATTTTAAAATGTAATCACAAAGACAAGGTTTTTTTATCCGAGAATATAAAAGAACACAGAAAATACTCATTATCTAAAAACACTTTTGTAATTAGACTTGATATTTTATTTTCCTCGAACTTACTTTGGGAATTTTTCGGGTAGAGATAAAAAAAAATTATAGTTACCTACTACTGTTATTAAAACAGTAGGTATTTAATTTACACTAGTAGGTACTGAATTTGTTATACTATCGTTTAGGTATTATCTGTGTCAGGTGCATGATAACCTCATTATATTTTAAAATAAAGAATAGTGCAAAACGTGTTTAAATATAACCAAATATATTATTACACATTATCATCTTTCTGTTCATTTAATTAATTAACAAAATATATTCAGCTTTATGATTTATCTTTAAAATCTATTTTTGTCGTTTAGCTCTTTTTATATTTTAAGTAATGTATTTTGTCGAATGCATGTCGAAACCATTCCGAGAATTTTTTTTATATTACAGTAAATTTAATTTATTTTAAAAGCATTTCTAGCAATTATACAGATCTCTACTGATTTGGTACTTTTGGCTTGCCATGTGTATTTTTAAGTTTTTATACGTTTAAATTATTGTGACCTGTCTAATAAAAACGTAATGACTAATTTCAGATGACCACTTCAGCGTGGACTCCAACGGTATTATCACTAACAACAAGCAACTAGACGCCGACAACAACAACGCCTACTATGAATTCGTAGTAACCGCCAAAGACAAAGGAGAACCAGCTAAAACTGGTACAGCAACAGTGAGGGTATACACCAAGAACAAGAACGACGAGGAACCTAAATTCTCTCAGCAAGTGTACACTCCAAATGTTGATGAAAATGCTGGCCCTAATACACTTGTCACTACTGTTGTGGCGTCAGACAAAGATGGTGATAACGTTCGATTCGGCTTCGTCGGCGGCGGCACCAGCTCCGGACAATTTGTCATCGAAGAAATCACCGGTGTCATCCGACTACACAACAAAGCCATATCACTCGACAGAGACAAATACGAACTCAACGTAACCGCTATGGACGATGGTGCCTGCTGCGTCAATGGAGATGCAACAATTCACACCTCGACTGCGGTCGTTGTCGTATTCATCACAGACGTCAACGATAACAAACCAATATTCAAAGACTGCACGACCTACTTCCCGAAAGTTGAAGAAGGCGCTCCCAATGGTAGCCCGGTCATCAAAGTTCACGCCACAGACGAAGATAAAGGTGTCAATGGCCAAGTCAAGTATTCCATAGTACAACAACCGAACCAAAAAGGAACGAAATTCACAGTAGACGAGGAAACTGGTGAAGTATCAACCAATAAAGTATTCGACAGAGAAGGTGATGATGGTAAATTTGTATCAGTAACGGTAAAAGCTACAGATCAAGGTGAACCCTCACTTGAAGGCGTCTGCTCATTCACCGTTGAAATAACAGACGTGAACGACAATCCGCCTCTATTCGACAGACAAGTAAGCAACATAGTACCTGTACATATTAGAGTAGTTCGCACAAAATTGCATGTAATCACTACCAGTAATTTGCTTGCATGTATTTCAGCGATCCATTGCGATTGTTGACTATCATTGTAATGTGTCTTGCAGAAATATGTGGAGAACGTAAAACAAGACGCCAGTATTGGCACAAACATATTGCGGGTGTCCGCATCTGACGAGGATGCTGATAATAACGGCGCCATTGTATACACATTGAGCGCTCCGTATAACCCCGCGGATATAGAGTATTTCGAAATCCAGCCCGAGTCGGGCTGGATAGTACTAAAGAAGCCACTCGACGTAAGTATGCTTTTACATCCATAACTACATACCGACCACTTGATGAGAGCGAATGACAAGATCGATGAATGAAAGGGATCAACTTTACTACAAAGTTTGATGGATGAATGCTACCTACAGGCCTTAGGATTCAATTGGCACGTACTTTAAGTTTTTACATGTAAATAGTTCTAAATTGACCGCTGCTGTAAATTGCTGTGGAGAGGGGTAATCCTGGCTGTGAGGAGTAGTTGTCCATTGAAGGGCGCGGGGCGACGGGGCGGCGGGGCTCCCCGCGCTCGGGGGCTTGTTCTTCTTGCAGCACAATTAGTTTGAGTTGCCGCCAGCGTCGGCTCCGCACTGAATCTTCGTTAAGATTTATTTCCGCAGCACTGTCTTGCATCTCTCTTACAGATGATACGACTTGTGTATAATACTTACCCTATAACAGAGATAATACTGCTGTAAATATTTCACCGTTGAAACCTATGTTTAGTTCTAAAACATGTACAGTTTCTGTAACAGCACTTCTGTATATTTCGCACTAACTAGTTTCAGAGTTTATTTTATGTAATTAATCGATTAATTGATTTGGGAAGCTTACGCTTTTAACATACCTATCAGTATTATATGTATTATGTACATGTTTTGTTACTAACCTCTGATTTTGTTTTGCGGAGCGGTTCGAGGCCGCCCGTGCCATTATCGCTGTGCTGTAGACGACTACTCATGCAATATGATATCCTGTTCATACTTTACCATGATAATTGTGACTTTTTTCCAGGGCGGCAGCTATATTGATATAATTGTATAATATTAGATAATAATTGAGATGGTCAGATTGCCCCCAAGGCAGTTTGGCCATCTGGCCAGTTGTGACATATTCCTTCTGTGAAAGGGGCAACGTTCTCGAATCCAAATTTTGTACAGTTTAAAGTAACGTCCATCGTTTGTAATATATTCATTTCAATGAGTGTCGTTTCGTTGTAGTGTAACGAGGTCACCAAACCATTCATATGACAAACCTGACCTTTCCGCCATGTCTTGTATGCAGAGCTGCATGCATTTGCCTGCTTTTCGTTCAGTTCTTTTTTTAATTTTTAAGATTAGTTTAGTTCGATTACTGTAAAAAGTACCTTAATTATAATGTACAGTTTGTCTTTCTCCTTATTGTACAGACGAAACTTGTAAAATATGATAAACATTTTTATTTCCAATTTATTTCTTGCACCTCTAATATTGGCTACAACAGTAAGGAATGATCTCTACTGTAAGTACGACAGTGCCTGTGAGTGGGAGCAGACGACGTGAGCGGACGTAATGTTACAGTTGTTACTCTTTACTCCTTCTATCTTCTATGTTTTTATTTGGCTTACTGAATGTGAGACGACGAGTGTAAGCTTTACTTTCTAGCACTTTGTACTGAAATACATAAATATTTACAAACAGCCAATAGCAATGTGGAAGTGAAACGTATATCAATTGAGTTCATTTATTTCAATTATTTTGATTGTTTATTAGCAACGAGTACTTATGTGTTATATTTTAGTTGTCTTATGTTTTGTTTTTCCCCGCTGACCTCTGACCCGTGTATCTGTAGCGGGACAGGTACCGACTGCGCGTGCGCGCCTCCGACAGAGGCGACCCGCCCTCCTCCGCAGACGTGGACGTTGAATTAGACGTGGTAGACAGGAACAATAAGCCCCCCATCTGGGACATGACCACGTATGGCCCCGTTCACATCAAAGAGAATGTCACAGTGGGTACCGTAGTGACCAGTGTGAAAGCCAGGTTGGTATAAGGCGCAGCGGGCCTCCGGGCCCGCCGTTCCTCCATTCCCTAACACTACTAACGACGTGGTTTTGTCTGTTTCCATCGACTCTTTCCCCAATAGCGAGAAACGTACAAGTTGGAGGCTATGGCTCAAGACAAGGGTTTCCCGCCCTTGTCCAGAACCGTGGAGGTCCAGATAGACGTAGTGGATCGCGCGAACAATCCCCCCGTGTGGGACCACACGGTGTACGGCCCGATCTACATTCGAGAGAATTTGCCCGTGGGCGCCAAAGTGGTGTCCGTAAAAGCAAGGTGCGTGGGTAACTGTTCGGCACGGGCACCGCACGCAGCCCCGTCACCTGCACGCGACGCCGCGCCGCCGCCCTCTCGCGCTCGCTGCCCGCACTCGCTACGGCTAACGCATCCTTGTTATTAACAACGGTACCCGAATTTGTGATGTCATAGCAAACTCTGTACCTGTGTTGGCCGACAAAGACGCAGTTTCAGCCAAAGAGGATGTGAGTTGCGAGTGGTCTGAAGGAATCGTTAATCGGTTATTCTGCTTTTCTTTTCAAATATTCTCGATTTGAAATAAGGTAGAGGCCGTGGTTAACGATTCTTTTTAACAGTAACTACTGTATTTGCCGGGTAAGTTCAAGTCAATAGCAATAGAAGTGGTATAGATTAGTTCTGACTCGGCAAGAATGGTGAGTTTTCGTGTAGAGTGGGTGCGTCGCGAGCGTCGACAACTACCGTTTGCCTCTCACTTGGTGATATGGAACGATGTTTATTGTCATTGTCCGTGGTTAATGCATCTATATGGCACACGCGGACTGTCGTGATTCACCAGCGTGCATAAGGGCTCACTGCTTACGTGGAACGGGGAACACTTTGTTATACTGTCCAAAAATATCTATTACTTCTGTGGAAATATGGCAAAAGTTAACAATACATAAACGCAGTTTAAAAGGTCATGTTTGAATTCCTACATGAGCCAATACTATTATCATGACTATAGCTAGAATTTATATATGGATTGCGGTTTGGCCTATCTATGAATTCGGTACGACAAGCGCCGAAAGCGTATAAAAGAAAAAAATATTATTGTTGATGACTATTTTTTTTTGTTTGCGCATACCCATTTGTTGTAAGTGACTAACTAGTATAAACTGCAATAGCGTTAAGTTTAATGAAGTATCCAAAAATTTTGCGCTTGAAAGGCGCCCCCGGTCGCTCGGCGCCCGGGTGCACCGCACCCCTTGCACCGCCTGATAAAGACGGCCCTGTCTTATATAACATGGAAGTATATTTTTTTTATTACCTGCACAATATCCCTATATTGTGCAGGTGTGTAGAAGTTTTTTACTTCTTTAATATCAAACTTGCCATAATGGCTCCACGATCCTGGTATTGCAGATCGTCGAGGGTTTAAACAAATATTAAATGTTTTAGATATTATTTGCCTATAATTGTAGATAAAACCCGCCCATATTACTTATGTATGGAAAACAGCCAAGCAATTGATCTCCCATAGGTAATGGTGTTTTTATAATTTACCACTTAACATGTAATTATTATGTTAAAAAAATAATCCTCTTGGCTGTTACCTAGCCATGAGCTATTTCTCTCCTCAGCGACGTTAAGTAAATATTTCATGTATTGTATTTTTTTTACTATATTTTCACTGTTTGACAAAATTAAATGTTTCTTCAAATTTGATGACCTCATACATTGGTAAAATAGATATTTTTGGACGGTGTGAGGTATCAAATTGGTACCGGTTTATTATAAATCAATGTTCATCGTATTTGCATGTAGGCATCAAGTGCATTATGAATCATGTCAGAGTAACTTGCAGTTTACAACATCTTGATGTACGGGTTTAAGGAGCATGCTGGAGACTTAAATGTATTAATTAGTTGGTAGATTTGTGTAGGAAGTTGACTACTTTGAAGTTAAAAATGTTCATTTCAATGAAATCGAAATAGTGCTTGCCGATAGTGTCTTTTGTGTGCCGATAGTTTTTTTATTCGAAATAGGTTTTATTCTTTTTATGATTTTGAGTTTTTTTTTTATTAAGTACATACGGCTTACGTCAAAGTTTCTAATGTTTGGTTTCCTTTTTTAAATATCGCTTATACTACACCTACGTAGAAAGTACCTCTTTGCAGTATCTAATACGGAGAATATCTATCAAAGAAAGTTAGTCTTTTCAGACGAGTTCTGAAAAGCAACATGTAATGTATGTTAGAGGTCTGAAATATTACTCCTAAATTCATTACTCCCATGGGAGTAATGAACTTTAAATAAATAAATTAATGTAACTTAATTATATAATAACTCCATAAATAAACCACTAAAATCACTATTATTACCTGTTACAAAATAATTACAAACGTTTTTTCACAAAACAACTTCATAAAGTGTAGCTGGCTGCATGCGATTGTTACCCGTGTCTCTATGCGCGTATGAATGAAGAAATTGTGAAAATTTTTGCATTTCGCTCCAAATTCCTCATCATTTTAAAACTTTTGAATAAACAATTTGTTGCAAGAACTTAATATGTCGAGTGATAGTGATACTGACGATTTATTGACTCCGGAGGAATTGAAAGTAACTGCTCAAGCAGTGATTGAGGACCTCTGACCACAAAAGTCAAGGATCAGATATAATAAAGCGTATGCAGATTTTCTGCAATGGAGAAGTGAGAAAAATGCACAATCTTTTTATTTTCCTTGTAGGTGTAGTATAAAGCACTATGTATAACTCGGGCGAAAGTTTGATTTCTTTCGGGTGTATTAAGGCCCTCAGCTACGCTTCGGGCCTCAAACTACACCCTCAATGAAATCAACTACTTTCATCCCTTGGTGTACATACTATGTACTAATTTTTAATGACTACATTCGAAATTTAAATTAGGACGCAGTTAAATTATTCTGCTGAGTTCAGAAAGTAAAACAAAATAGACTGGTATCATTCTAATAATACCTCTGTTATAATGTGTAATTTTCGTTTCAAGGTATAATTTGTTTTGTAGAATTCGATTGTAATAATATTCCAGCATGAATTCATAAGAATAATAAATACCAAATGAGTTTCTAGACATAAATGGGGTAGATTAACAGAAATAACAATAGTCGCCTAATTTATAGGTCTACAGAAATTAGGTAGATAAGTAATTAGTTCTCGAATTTAATTTTCTAGGAATCTAAATCGCTCTTGTTTCTTTGTAAGCTTTTCATAATATCCAATCTCGTTAGAGTGAATATTTCCATTTTGTTTCATCAATGTCTAGGGCTGTCTCGTAATTTATCAGTGTCAGCATTATCATAATGATCCCAGCAGTAAGTATATCTTCAGAAAATAACATAATAAATATGTGCATCACTTATGTGCCACGGGCTCAACTAGAACATAACTGTTATGCATTAGATTTATTCATAGTGCATCCTTCACACGAGTGCCAACGGCAAGTTTGATTCACATCTCTATTGTCTATCTGTTCGTCCTAATAAACACACTTCAAACTCACAGTGATATTACATGAAGACGAAACCATTATTAACTCACCTTACTAATATTAAAAGCCATTGCGCCGAATGAGGCCGTCTCGGATGACGACGCCTCAATCGAGTAAATCAAATAAATATACCTCTTGCCGGGGCTTGAATGTGAGAGCCTCTCAAATTTTATTAAGTATATTATGCTGGAGGCTCGTTTAATCCGGGACGATCCGCCACGGTGCAAAGGCTTCGTATTTATGCAATGAACAATTTATTTACAGTTTGGTAATACGGTTAATGTTTGAAATAATTAACGTTTGGTGACTAATTGATTGATTGCCAATAATAGTAGATAGAATTATTGGGGCGCTACCGTTGCAGTGCGAAATTCATAATTAAATGAGGCGCGGATGCGGGCTAGGTTGTAGAGGTATTAACTACATAATAATATTAATCGTAACTACAGCTACCGGCAAATTTACAAGCTAATTAGCTAGTTATGTTAATATTCAGTCGCTTTAGCAACTGTTAATATTGATTCGAGAAGAATTACCTATTGCTAAAATTACGTATTAATAAATTTGAATCTTGTTCAATAATTGCATAAATTACGGAATGTCATTTACACGATTGTACTTAGCTTTTCCAATTCAGGTTGAGTGATTAATCTATTTTAATTTTTGATTTAATTTACAATGTTTAATTGATTACAATATGTAATAATGTTGTTGTTATGGCGAATTTTTGCGTAGTTCATAAAACAAATACGTATCAAAAATACCATGGATTTTTATAACAAGAAAACAACACGGTATGGGGAAAATTTCATTCACGCAAAATACCCCAACCGAGATATTCCAAAATTTTTAACATTGCCGTTGCTTCCAAAACAATTTCGTGCAAAACTCGCTTTTCAACTATTTACTCGTTTATTGAATGAAAAGTTTCCGGACAAACTATACCTACTGTTTTACTAGTATCCGTTGTGCACTGTGTTAACAAAGTATTATTCGTCTGCTGATTTACCGAAAATGCTGAATTCATATAGATAGATGATTCGGCGTTTCCAAACTGTAAATTAATTGCTCAGTTATAATATTTTTCTTTGATTCATTAAACGTGATATAGAAAGTAGTCCTTTAATGATATAAAGTCCAATAAACCGTTCATTTTTGGAACGAATCAGTTTATAATTTACAATTTTTCGATGTTGTCATGTGCCTTATGTAGTCTTGTTGCTCATATAATATAATATGGAAATAGGGTGTTATAACGTGTTGTTGTTTTCAGCTCGGGCATAGAGAACAACCCGACCGTGTTTTACCGGCTGATGCCGGGCTCCACGGCCCAGACTAACAAATTCCACACCTTCTATTTACAACAAAGGGCCGACAACGGATTTACATGGGCCGATATAAAAGTTAATCATCCGCTCGACTATGAGAGCATCAAGGAATATAATCTTACGATCCGAGTTGAGGTGAGCTCTCATATTTTGTGTGAACAACGTGCCTTGTTATCCTTATCGTCTCAGCTTAACCTAATATGCATATAAGCGTCTTCTTAACACGTTAAATAAACACTGCTTACCTTCCCCCTGCTACCTTTCCCCTTTTCAACGCTACTGATATTACCTACCCTCTGGAAATTGACTGTTTGTTGTCGAGATTCAATTACCCCCAATTACAATATTTATTTAACTTACGTGTGACTGTGTGCGAAATTTATTGTACGATTCGTTGCACCATTTTCTATATAGCTGACAGGAAATAAATGAAATAATATTGAGTTACGATAACATTGAACTAATTTATTTTGTAATTGGGCGTAATTGGTTACCGGGTGAATTAAATTGGGATTTTATAGTGAAAGTTTGTTAATTCGGTACAGAATAATGGAGCGCAGCAATTGGCTTCGGAAGCGACGGTGTACATCATGCTGGAGGACGTGAACGACGAGATTCCCTTGTTCACGGAGCGGGAGCAGGAGACGGTGCTGGAAGGAGAGCCCATCGGGACGAAGGTCACGCAAGTCAACGCTATCGATAAGGACGGCACTTTTCCAAATAATCAGGTAAGAAATGATTATGATATTATGACAACATCACGCCAACATTACCCAGAAGGCGTGGCAGAGGTTAAAAAGACCCTCATTTCACCTGTTATGCTTAGATCCTATGGGATAATGGGTGAGCCTCTCGCCATCCACCGGGCAAATTCCAACTTTGTGCTACAATTGTGAATTTCCTGACAAATAACACTTTGAACGACCCGGGAATCGAACCCGATGCCTCGCGGTGAAAGGCGCATACGCTAACCACTAGACCATCGAGACAGTTTTATAATATTATGTTTAGCAGTTTTATAACAGCGGTGATTGTGAACGATTTCTACAGAGAGCAGCAGCCTACTTTCTCGCCTATAATTTTTGGACACATAACATTTATTTATTTATTTATTTATCGTACACTCAACTACCATGACAGGAAATTCCCAATGCGATAGTTTATGTCATAAGACATAATATTATAAGTAACAACATCAATGAAATTAGATTAAATTAACATAACATACACAATTTACGAAATCTTAACATTAATCAGGACACATTTAAAAATATACAAAAGATACATCTGACATTTAACAATTTCAAAAAAATAATAGAACATAATAATATCAGGACATCTGTAATCGATAGTAAATGTTAGTGGGTTTAGTTTTCTCTTACTATACGCGTACAAAAGAATCACATGATGTGGAGGTTTGATGGTCGAGTGTAATCTATCATACTCAATATTTTTAGTATAGGATTTGACTTCGCTAAGTTATTGACACGTCATAATAATTCACGTTAAAACATACTAGGCCTACCAGTTCGAGTTATTTTAATTATTCTCGGTGCCTGAAAAAAGGCGTGACGAACAATCAACGGCCATTGAAAACAAAAACTCTGTAAAAACACACCGTGTGAAACTCTAAGCTCGGTTTTAGTGCTCGCCCAACGAGTCAGACAGTCGCGCTTGTCATTCGTATGAAAATACGCGTGCGTACAGTCGGTCAAGCATTGAACGAATTATAAATTTCATTGATGCAGTTGATAAAAGAGGTTGACGACATTGAAACTGGTCAAAATCTGATAATATACTTAAGATAACAGAAAAATGGATGAACGTGACGTCACGAAACGACGTTACATACAGTTGAGAAATTAAGGATCCTGGCAAGAGGCGACCGTAGGTTGGTTAAAGCGGTCGCCCTGTGTGCAGAAGGTCGCAGGTTCAAATCCTGTCGGTCCCATATTTTTCTCAACTGTTTCATTATAATTTGCTAAGAATAGCTACATGCTTTAAAATAAAATAATAAATATAAAGAAGTTAATAATGATGGTCTTGAAATCATTTTTCCGCTCAGTGTCTTTAATATAGTACGGTACGGA
Organism: Hypena proboscidalis; assembly: GCA_905147285.1. NCBI lineage: Eukaryota > Metazoa > Arthropoda > Insecta > Lepidoptera > Erebidae > Hypena > Hypena proboscidalis. The sequence goes on from LR990130.1 coordinate 9,401,116, forward strand.
TTATATAAATTGATATGAATAAAACAGGAGACGTATATAAATCCGGAGCACGTATTCTCCGTCATAACTCGAACCTGTATGAAGTAAATTGAGTCAATTTAATTTAATAATATTTCGTTAATTGGTGGTAGAGAAAAAGAGATTTTAAAATTCATTTTGACAACCTTTTGAGAATATATTTCCTCTGATATTTTTTATTCGTGTCGCAATAAAGTAACAATTAAGCTTTTTGAGTTCGTAACAATTTTGAAAGACTTCGGCTTTTTTATTCAGCGTGTATTTAATAAACAACAAAGCAGGTTCTGCAAGAAAATTCTTGCATGATTCGATTTAATATTTAAAGTATAGGTAAAAAAATCCAATGGGACTTGAACCCACATCCCTGCGATATCCGTTCTCAGTGCGTAAAGAACACTTTGTTTAAATTTCTCAACTATTTTATTTTATTGGCAAGTCATCATAAGATATTTGATTAAAATCGATGGATCTATGTAATGAATTCACTACTCTTAAGCTCCGGAAAGTTACTATGTAATCTAAATATAAGAATGAGTAAATAGTAGCTATATAGTTAATCAATTTGCTAGTTTAATCGGTTTACGAAGAGCTTTTCCTTTATCGTGTAGTAGGTTGCTAGGGGTGAGGCTAAAGGTAGATTTATCTATTATGCATAAAATAGGGGGAAACTCCATTTCTCGTACATGCCTTTAATTAATCCCAAAGGATATTCACTTACGGGTGGTACCATCACTTTCTACCGCTAAAATAAAACTAAAATCTCATTACAATGTTTTTATGCAGTGAAAAATAAATATTTTATAAAAAAAAATAAAGATAGAAATCTGACACAAAATAAGAAGAAATAAGAAAGATTTTTTTTTAATTATTTTTATTTTCTTACATAACAAACACATGAAAAAGTAGGTATTATAAATATTTACTAATTATGTAAGAAAAAGTGGCGTTTGTCAGCTTTTATGCTGTGGAGTCTTGCATTTCTGCCAAACTTACACTGCGCTGATTTTCAGCAACCACCAAGGTTGACGGCACAAATACACAACTATACTCCGCGCAATCAAGGTAGGCTTGCTGAATAACGCTGCGGTAAATATAGCCGTCTCATAAATTGTCAAAATTTACCGGCAAACTGAATGAAACAGATATAAAGGCTCAACATTTCTAGACTTTATAGGGGGACAACCTAGACTGTGTCGACCATAAGCGGCAATAAGACGTCATGTCATGTACGGTCTACGAAAAACGAGGTTCACTATTCAGCCATGTTTTTCCTACCTTATGTCTCGGACGTGATATTCTTAGGTTATCTCGGTTTTCTTTCAAAAGATTGAATCACGATACAATAAAATAAAGTACAGTCACGGAGTAGTGTAGGTTTATATTTTTGGGATTCTTTCATAGACTTTGAAAATGTTATTTTCGTTTGTTTTAGGCATTTATGAATGTAGTATTATCCTTACGAAATTATTGCAATTGACTTCCAAGGCAGTTTGTCTAGATTTACAAAAATAAAGACTTAGATTAAAATGTTTACTTTTCAGGATCATGATAAAGTTGATTATATATTCTGTCTTTTATGAAAGACTATTATTTCAACTAAATAATACATTATAAGATTTCTTGTTGCGTAAAGTAGTCTATTTAATCAAATTACAGTACAATTAATTAATATAATTACTAGATGTGTAAATACGAATCTGTTTTTCTTTCAAGTAAGTTCTTCCAAGCTATTATTAATCATAATACCAGGAAAGCTCAATTTTCATGTTTAACTAATATTAAATTCTGAAAAGATATTGTAATAAAAAGGTAATGAAAATCGACGCGACGTTTAGAAATAAAATATTATGACGGTACTTGTATAAAGTTAATAGTATAAAGTGGAATAAATCTGTGGTATCCGAGTACAATAAGGTGTTATATTCTATAGTTGAGCTTTTATCTGAAGTGCCTACTATAGTTTGCCTTTGAAATTAATCCTCTAGATGTTGAGAGCGAATTTATCCATCCTCTTGAAGCCCACTGATCAAAGAAGTATCATTAACTTATAAACTATCTGATTTTTGTAATGTTTTAAAGCAAATTTTAGCTTTGCTATGCCTTTTTGTATATATTAAAGTGGACTAGCGTCATAGTTGGGTTGAGAAATTTCGAGTCTAGCAGCATACGAATCCATAGCTGAATAGGTAGTAAGTATACCCAAGAGGTGCATGTTCGAGTCCTGCTGGATCTGATTTTTATTGTTAAACTCGTTGTTTCAAAAATTGTACCGCTGCGACATTTTTTTAGTCTAAATATTTTTTTTTGAGGATTGTCAACGTTACCAAATCATAATAAATAACATTAAATATAGTTGTAGTTTTGGTTTTGTACCAATTATAGACAACCACGGCATTAGATATAAAATACTAAAAAGTAATAAAAGTGGTAGATGCAAAATTGTTTGAATTATTAAATTATAAGTTTTGAAACTATATTAACTATAAGTCTAGGTATTTTTTCGTTTACTACTAGGTAGTAAACGAAAAACAACCAAAAAATAAACTTTAGATTTATGAAAAAAAAAATAAAGATAAATCAAAGTACTCGATTATTAATAAAAAAAAAAAATAGATTTATTGTTTATATATACTAAAAAATTATAGTTATTTATGAGTGTGTATATAATGATATAGTAAATATGCATAAAATAACATTATTCTATCTATATGTAAATTAAATCGTAAAAACTAAAAAAGAAATAAAGACGATCTAAATTCTATGGAAGCAAGCAGCTATAATTAATGAATTCCTATATTTTTTTAACGGAGCAACATAATAAAATTCACTCCATATTTAAATTAACAGTATTTATAAGTTCGTAGAAACATCAAAAGCAAAGATATCGTATATGAATATTGGTTAAAGTATTGACACGTGGAATGAAAGGCTGTGCGTGACTTTAAAAGGGATATCTGCGTGCTTATTATACACATTAACTGGTGCGTGACATGTTATGTATCATAAAATACGTGTTGACCTTTTCGTCCTAGCAGTCCCGATAAGCGAGGGTCTCGGTACTTCTAACTTTAATGTCGTGTGTACCTACTATGTAGGGTAAGTTAGGGAGAGTTGTCTAAAGTTTAAAAAATATAATTATTGGCTTATATTTTTAAGATACTTAATTAATACTTAAAAATACGCGTAATTTATTTGAATCAGTGTTTATTTATGCCATACAGACTAAATTGGAACAATGGTGCTGCAAATTTCAGTTTAAAACATAAAAAAAAAATTAGCAATTCATCTAGACTTGGGTGAGTTGCCTATACATATTAAGTATAGATGTCCATAAGTAATTAACGAATTATCAGACGTTGCACGTTAAGCATTTCGCAGGATCTTTACTGCAGTCTTTATTATATCACATTTGACAATGAATACACTGTAACCAGTCAACAAAGTCGTTACAAACTATCTTGAAATTATATTTTAACATTTTAATTTATTACGCTTACATTGGCTTATGAATATATACCATAATATTAATTAAATGTCCGTAATTTCGATATAAAAAAAATCGACACTTAGACTTACCTTCGACTGACATATTACGAAATACGGATGCGTTCAGGGACACGCAAATAATAATTTACTTTTCAAATTTAGTAGGCATCTCTCCCGGAATCACCCTAAACTAAACCGGGCTTTGATTATCAAGTTCGCCGTTGCTTTCATAGTCTAATAACATTTTTTTATGCTTCACCTAATATACATAAATCTGTTAGGACTTCAGGACAAAGTTTGATGCCAAGGTCACCTAATACAATTATATACGTCGTAATAAACCATCTTATTACTTGGCTGCCGCCGTAAGCTATAAACTGGACAGTTCTTTTGTGGACTTTACAACCATCAGAGTCTATTAAGAAAAAGTGATAGCTTGCTACTACGTCATTGAGAACATTACATCACAGTTATTGGCCATAGTGCCAGGCCTCGGCTATAACCGTCACTTTTTACAGCGACCAATTTCAATAATATTACTGCCATTGTGGTGAAATTGTGAAAAAAACCCAGTTGTCTGTCATCAGAATGGCATACGTGACGATCAATTTTCTCTTTAACAGCGGTCTTTATTCAATGGCATTGTCGTAAAACGTGCCTCAAAACGTATGCCCGTTTTGCAAATTATTTCAGTATATTTAAATCAACAATTTAATGAATCCAGGATAACATGCGCGAACACGCGAGTCAGCGCGTTATATATTTTTGTGCAAATATGCAATGCAACTGTTGCAATTTACTGTACCTATAATTTTCGTGAGCGCCAGGGAATAAAAATGCAATTTTCACCCGCTGTGATTGCGCTTTGGATTGGTGTACAATCGTGAATAATTAAATACATTGCTTTCGTTTAGAATTTAATATAATGCTTTGTAGACTTTATAACTAGCCGTGTGTTTTGTATGAGAATATTGTCAACTATGCATTGTAGTCATTAAATTACGTAACTGTCGGCGGAGAGCGCGCCAAATTGGAAAGTTTAATTGCACATGGTTCCAAAAGTTTCTTGTTTAACGTCTTCCTCATAAATCGTAACTTGAAATGTATTTCGTTTCAGTACACTCGAGAAATAAGCTATCGATAGGAGCAATTGCAGTTTGATATTCGCAGTTGACTGCCTGGTGGTCTAACGGTATTTTATGTACCTCTCACCGTTGGTCTCGGGTTCGATTCCCGGGTCGGGCAAATGTGTTACTGGGCTGGGCAAATATATTATTTGGGTTCTTTTCTGCCTGGGTTTCTTAGTAAGTGTACTCAGTCTGGTATTGTGCCTGGTAGATGACGATCAGCTTACCCCCTCTATCTACTGACATATAAAACGATATAATAACTGAAAATAAAAAGTTGAAATGAAATTCCTAAGCATAACTCTTAACGTAGCATACTTTTAAGAAATGTAGTTTGTCATACAAGCCAGAGTACCTTGGTTTCTCAGTACTAAAAATACTACCTATAAACGTGTTGTTCACTTTTCATTTAAAAGTTTTCTAGTTTCCTTCTTTGAACATATTTCGCGTTATACAATAATCCTGTGTTTTGGTAAACAAGTTTAGTCTCTACTGCTAGGGCAAAGAAAAACAAGAAATACTTTCATTAAGTAGGTTAAACGCAAATTAGACTGTGCAAAGATATAACTTTCTATCTTGATAAAATAATACTGTAGAATTGTTTTCAGCAACTTTCATAACTAAATGAGTACTCTAAGTTATTTTTAGTAGTAACTTTCTTCTTGTTAGAGGGAACCTTTTATTACAATAGAATTATTAACTCGTCTTCAATGAGTATTGATAGTATCAATGAAGAAATAAGTTATTTTATAAATACTATACAACTAGTACTAGTAGTTTGAAAGCACTGCGATGTTCCATGAAACAACCAAGTCTTTTTAAATGACAAAAAAAAATTGTGAACTTTGCTGTTTTCATAAATTAAACTACGTTTGTCCTTGTATAGGTGAATTTGTATTAAGAAAAAAAAAACATGAATAGATATTTCATTACCTAAAGATATTTTAAAGTCGTTTATTTTTAGTGTTCGATCAAACTATTTTAAGCGAGCATCCTCCAAAGTTATTTAGTTATAATATATATAATTAGTAGCGGAAAATCTGCAGTTTGCACCCTTTAATTAAGTAAAATGAAAATGTGGGACAGTTTCGTGGAATCGCATAGAAACTCGTCGGTTCAACGTGCTGTGCAAAATGAAAAGCATTCAAATTAAACCGTCATCTTCTCAACAGCACTCGGTTCTTAAATTCAAGAAAAATATTTTTCCAACCACATTACTGTAGATGTTTGGATCTTATTACAATTTCCGTTATTAAAATCTCTAATTGGCTCGGCTATTATTGCTAAGTTTCTAGTGGAGTTTGCGTAGACATTTCATCTTTCAGTTTCGACGTCGAACACCTGTTTGTATTTGGAGCAATGGCAAGATTTACTTAAGCTACAACATTAGGTGCAGTTGCGAGAATACCACGCTCGATATTATGAAGTTCTCAGCGAACCTTAAAGAGCTTTTGAATATTAAATATTTGTGTTCAGGATAGTTTCTTCGGTCCGCCAAGAAAATATCTCGCAGATATTCTTGTATTAAAGTACACAACGCTGAGATTATTGCATCACTACATGTTGAGCTTTATTAATTTTGGTTCTCAGTAGTATTCAGAAGAGAATTAAATTAAAGTTGTTTTAGATGAGAGTAGTGAATATGCACACATAAGTTAGTTTAAACAGAACTTAAAGTCAAACAAACTGTTTGGTTATAGCTCCCGAAGTCCATGCATAACAGTCGTCATTAGGATGGTTAGTGTACCCAACATCTAGTCCATAACGTAGTGTAGATAGCTGGCGAATAATGGGCTAGTTTACTAGTTAGCTCTGTTAAATCTGTAGCACAGAACTCGCTGCTTTGAACTCATCTGTTATTTAAACTGATGTGTTTAGTCAAACGCTTCTCTATTATTCCACTCGTGTTGCCGCTGTTTCGAGTTAGTTAGTACTCTCAGAAAAAGTTTATTATTGAATTGATCGCCTATCGACATCATCACCCTTATTACCTTTGGCCTGTCGCCAAATACAGCTATGACTTGTATGTTCTGATTTTTTGATGAGGTCAGACTCTGAATTTAAATGACTGCTGTACATCGCTTAACAGTACATATGTACGATTTTGTTATCATTCAAATGTTAATATACGCTATACACTCTAAATTTTTCATTGATCGTAACAAAACAATTTTTTTTTAAGAAAATCAACCCTGTCTGACTTTCAAATGTACTCTAAACGCATTTAAAATCACACTGAAACAACTCCGGTTTGTGACATTTATTTTTTCATTTGGCATAATTTCCACATGATTTTTCCCGTGAATAAAAGCTAGAGGATCTAATTGGACACGTGTCAGGTATAGCGGTGGCAGCATCGCTACCGACGACCTCATATTTTGACGACTGTCAGTTTTTATAGCGAGTTTCATGGCGACTGGGGAATCCCGCGTCAATTTGTTTTACACATTTTTTCGCTATAATTTTTGGCTCACCGCTTTGATGTAGGTGTGCATGACAGGGAATTTAACAGAATCCCCGAGCGAACTTATATCACGTTTACGGATATTAAAATGCCACATTTCGCTGCGTTAAACTGGGATTTGGTTACACATACACTTATGCATGGAGCCTGACATGACACGGGAGATCTGTTAATAATGCGTTTCGTCGAAACCCTCGTCTCATGAGAAAGTATGTTTTTATTAGGGTAGCGCGTACAAGATCTTTGCATTCGGCTGACGTATTTTATGAAGGGTTTGCTAGTTTTGCTTGTAAAAGTAAACAAAGGACCCGGAAGTCTCAAGATATGCGCAGCATGTTTCGTCTTTATGAATAAATCATTCTTTTTTTAGGTGTACTACTACATCGTTGATTCGCCGCGGAACGAGGGGAAGGACTTTTTCGAGATCAGCATGCAGACGGGCGAGATCTTCACGAAGGTGGTGTTCGACAGAGAGAAGCAAGGCGCGTATGCCCTGGAGGTGGAGGCGAGAGATGGAGCTCCTTCGGCGCGGCCTAATTCTGACAACCAGCCTAACTCAGGTATGTTTTAAATCTAAGATTTTAAAATTTTTGCAATAAAGGATAGAAGATATTTTTTATTTTACGGATACAAAATGTTTCTCAGCTTTGAAAATTCAACTGCAGGACATATAACAATCGAAACCAACGACTTCCCGCGATTTGACAGGATCGTCCGTCTATCTAGCGAGGGTCTGTCCCACGCTGCGTTTGCCAGTTTGTGGCCGCCACTCAAGGACTTTTTACCCCAACGGCTATCTGCCCTTCGTGCTGTTTCTCCGGCCCACTACCACTTCAGCTTAGGCACTCGCTGGGCTATGACGGAAACCTTAGTTCGCCTACGGATCTTCTCATTTCTGATTAGGTTGCGTAGTGAAACCCCGAGCAAAAATGATTGTAATCAAGGTTAATTAATTTGTTACAATATTTGTCAAAACAAAAAAAAAACTCAATTAGAGAGGTTAAAAAACCTTGTCTTCCAAATAATAATAATAATAATAATAATCTTTATTGTACACCACTAGAACAATCAAATTGGAAACGTACATAAAATATGTTGCACAATCGGCGGTCTTATCGCTTAAGCAATCTCTTCCAGACAACCTGGATGGACAAAAAACATAGGAGATAATTTATAGCCATGGTATACATAAAAATTGAGAGAAGAAAAGAAATTACATAATAGTTTACTTACATCTAATTACTTGTACTGCGTTGTACAAATATGAATATATACACATACTTATATTATAATATTAGAATACATATAACTACATATATATTATTATATACCTAAAAACCTACATATACTATAAATATTATAATACATATATACTATAATACTATATATTATAATACTATAATACATATAATACATATAATACATATAATACATAAATAATGTTGATTTTTATCTCAGTCTGACTGAAGCCATGATACGTCATGAGAAAATTCGCAGGTAAATCACAACATAAAATAAATAAGGACAATGAATTGCTTTAATTTTCTAAATATAAATGAAAGATAATAGAAATGGTATAAGGAAATTTGCCGTGAAATTAAAACAATAATGTGAACGTTCGTATAAATGTTTTGATCTTACTTCTAACCGTTAAGAAGCAATATGAAATGATGTCTGCCAGACGTATTAGATTATATTTAGATAGATTCAGAAAATATATGAAAACCACTCTAAGTTCCTATAACATTCGAGGGCTTTCCTCATTTTCCCATCACCATCACCAGACCCTGACATACATGTCATGGGACCACTTTCAAGGTATACTTTTAAGAATAAATAAATAATTATCAGTATCGGACCAGTCAATAAAAAGTTATGTGTGGTCTGACATCTATCTATATATAAAAATGAAACCCATTTTCCGTTGTCACGACATAGCATGAAAACGGCTTGACCGATTTGGCTGATTTTTTTTTTAGTTTTCTAATACTCTGTACAAGGTTCTTACGAAAAAAAAAAAAAAATATATATATATTAATAAATTTTCTGTAAAAATATAAGTAAAATTATTAAACCCTACGGAATAAACACTATTATGAAAATATTTATTTTGTTTTTATTTAATAAAATTAGTAAAGTCCTTCTCAGGTATGACGATACCAGGGAAATAGGTATTCATTTTTATATGGAGGATATTATAGATTCCAGTTCAAATTGAATGTGTTGTTTTGTCAATATTATAAAAACTGTAGGTGAGATAGTTTACTCGCTATTACCTAAATATAACCTAATTGTCTCCACCGTGTTCCCTCAGTTCATAACATGTATTTACTTAAGAATTTTGCACTCACACGTGAAGTATAACTCTGAACAAGTTCTGAAGTCAATAAGTTCCTGTGTATTCGTCGAGAATCAAATGGACTTCTAATTAATCCTGGCTGTTTACCGGTGTGTTAATTTGCTACGGTTCCCGCAGGTTAATTAGTTATTTACTCATGACTTATATCGGGATTCTAATGATCTACATTCGTCGATCAAAGCCACGTCACATGAGCATTTTGATTTTGCAACGTTATTGTGGAAGGTTGTTTTGATTTCAGAAGTTTACTTGGTAGTAGCCAGATATTTTATTATTAGTATAACCTGCTTATTTAGTTAAGCTTTTGTGTAACAATCTAGAAATAAAGAAAGAAAGAAAATAATTTAATTCCAGCATAGATTTTAAATCTAAACACACAGATATTAAGTTAAGAATAAAAAAAAAATGAAAAAAAAATCAATACTAATAAATAGCAAAGTAAAAGTAGCAGCGTGATGTAGACTGTGACCTAAACCAGTAACAGATTACAATATCGTATTTAAACACTAAGGCCCAGTTTCTGAGGTCGCGGATAGATCTTGTCCGACCCATAAAATATACCCTGACCGTATTTAAAAGTGACACAAGTTTCACTTGATAAATTAACACAGCTGTCACTTTCACTTATGTGTGTTATATGCTTATACTCTCAATAAGGTTTATCTAACACCTGTGAAATTGGGGCTAAAAGTGTATTTTCTTCTTGTGGTTAGTTCACTGTCAACTTAAAATACAACTTATTTTCAATCTCATTGAATTTGACCGCGGTGTCACCAATAGTACGTCGTTGTCGAGAACGTAAGGTTAGTGGCCCTCCTACCTATAAAGCGAGTAAAAAGAGGGTAGACCGTATGAGCTGCTCGTAAAAACATTTCACTTGATTCGCAAAAACTTTAAGTAAAACTTTCTACGTGATGGCACTTGAAGTGTCGAAAATTGGTAGCTCGTAAAAATACTAACATTACCTACGTTTTATAATATGTCTCAAACTTCTTCTTCTCTCGTGAATTTTTAAGGAGATTTTCGATGGCAAATATCTTATTCGGCAAATGATCATATTACTTTAAAATCTCTTCGAGTAAAAAGTAAAGTTCTAAACAAATTTACCATGTTTTTAATTAATTAGCAAAGGTGGTATGGCGCCAAAAAAAATATTAGGCCCGCAAAATGTTGTAAACCTATAAGCTGGTCACCCTGTATTTAAAAACACTATTTTTGGGGGAGTTCTTGGAAGGATAGTGGTGGAGTGGTCCCTCGAGACCGTTCAGAAAACCTTTCAAATTATTGTGTGATTCTCATTACTTAATAAAGTTAAAAGCGGATCAGTAATTTTGTTTTAATACTGACTGAGGATTATTACAATTTATTTCTTAACAAATTCTTAGCCTTGCTTTTACCATGTATCTTATAGAAATTCGAGATCCTTAAAATTAACGCTATTTTTGGATGCACTAAAAGTACAGGTATGCCATTTATGCCGATTTTAGCTGATTTAGTCCTCAGTTGAGTAATACATTTAAAATCTTAAAATATAATTTTAATTGTTTTTAATTGAAATCAAAATGTTGCTATAAAATCTTCTGAATACATTATTTACGATACATACTCTTCATGTGACATAACCATGAGAAACTGTATAATAATTATGTAATCAGAAAGGGGCAAATAGGAGCGTGGTGATAACCCATAAATTCTTTGTCAAACATTCTCTTTTTGCATACTAAATGAGTGCTTTTATGCGGATTATATCCCTTAAAACCATGATTTACAAGGGGAATGATCTATGTAATAATGGGTTTCATTTTATGTTACTTTACTGGTAGTTAGAGCTCTTGTGAACGAGTTCAAAGAAAGATGCATTATCGTCTCACTTTCCAACTGCCAATTATGTAGTCACAAGTCTACGTTTGTAGTTTGTAGAATGTTGTTATCTAATGCTTCAAAATAAAATAACGTGGAAAACTCTATATCAAATGGCAGAGCACAAAACTGCTTCTCGGCTTTATGCTCGGAGAGACAATATAAAAAAGTCTACTTAGGTCTTGAAATGCTATTAGTGGCATAGTAACGTTGTATTCAGATGGAGCGAGTAGTTGTTTAAGTTTGTCCCGTCTAACGGTTCCATTTATCATGAGATGGACTACAAGAGCGCTCGCTACTACATCTTGTTAAATAAAACACAGATTTTTAACTTGTGTGAATACCTTCAAGTGAGCCGGAACAGAATTTCAGTATGACAAAAATAAAACGAGCAGGTATCTGTTTTCCTTCTTCGGTCAACGCCCCAAAGCTGTCCTGCGCCGCTCTCAGCGATTTTTATTTGTTCTCGGAATTAGAACCACAGGGAAAAGTTTGAGGACGATAATGAGATGAAGGAAGTTGTTTCGGTTTATTCGGAGGGAAAAGAAAATACATATTTTTTTAAATAATTTGTCGATTTAAGTGAAGGCTGAGTACGCGTCTTACAGGAGAAGTTTAATTTAAGATTTAATTATTTTTCCTTTGCTTTTTTTGCTACTAGATTAAGGTAACCGTCCATTGTAACTACGTCAAGAGTGCCAATGACCTTATTATGGCCTAAAACGAAATAAAATTTTCGTCTAACAGTGATTGTCAGAGGTATTAAAAACCGTTGTCAGTTGTTCAAATTCCAAAATGTTTTCAATCGTGATGGAATATTTATATGACAGCTGTTGTCAAAATGTAATTAACAATCCGAAACATGAAGTTAAGATCGTGACTAATTTACGGTCACCAATCCACAGGCTGCCTGCGCCAAACTTTGCTTAACTTAAAGATCGATCAATTTACATTTCCATCTTCATGACCTCCATTAATTTAAGATTCAACAAATTAACATAAATAGGTAAAGACGAATTCATTAGTAGCAAGTTTCTGACAATTTCTGTAGACGTTTGTGAACGTATCGTCGTTTGATTTGTCAGCGTCTGACCGAAGCATCAAAGGTGTGGTTAGTACTACCCACAGCACTGTCCTTTTATGTGTAGAGTCTTTGTGTGCAAGCCCAAAGGTTAACTCGCTTTACTTCACTAATGGAGCAGAAATATGCCAGCCTTCCGTGAAGTTATTGCAGGCTTGTGGTATGTTACTGAATATTTAGGTTCAGTGATCAGTGTGTAGGAATGAAATCAATATAGATCTATGCTATTTGTAAATGATGTCGTGACGCAGCTAATGATTTGAGAGATAATTCGGACAGCGTGGTTCAATTTTATTCCATATAATTATTTTGCAATAAAAATTGGCTACTTTCTCTAATACTTTCACTAATATGCGGCATCGTCACAATGGCGTTTGCCCCCAGTATTCTTCTTAAGATAAAAAAAAACACAACTTACTCTACAAACTGTAGCTTTTTGGTGATATAAAATTTTAACTAGCTTGCGCTGCTTGTTGGGCAAGGCAATGTAAATGTGGAAAATGGATCTCGGTAAAAATAAGTCATTAATCGAATCTCGACTTGTTTCTCATTTGCCGGCCTTACTATAATTTTGTACTGTTGATATTTCTTCGTTAGCAGGCATACCATGAACATTTCATGTAATATTGATATTACATACGTTCTATTTGTTTTTTAAACTTTCGCGAATTGAGAACATTTTTCAAAAATTAGACAACGGGTTTAAATAGTGTAATAGCATAGGTATTTATTTACGTATACTCTACGTATATGTTCTACCCTTGTATCAAACTTTAAATAACTGGCTTACCTCACTTATCGCTCCCTACCAAGCACATGACAGTAAACATTATAAAAATGTAGAACAGTTTCAAACTACTACTACCTAAGATTCCAGTAGACGTAACTTTAACTATAACGCATGCAAGATAACTACACTGTTGTAGCCACATAGGTACTTATCGTGAATTTACCTGTCAGCCGCGCAACTACTGTTATGTAGATGTGAAATTGGTCCAAAACGCTTATATTAAAGCGAGGGTTCCTCCTGAAGCTATTTTATTATCCTAAACGGTTTAGAAAAAGGCACATTCTGAGGAAAATGTCGGTATCTACTATCTAGCTGTACGAATCGTTCAATTCACGTGCGCAGATGTAACATCGCCGGGTGGAAGGTGCCACGGGTCCTTGGGCTAATCACAGCCACGACCCGCATTTAAATGCCCTTTTCTCTTCGAAATACGTAATGTCGTACGGCCGTGGTCTTATTGACGTCGCAGTTCTGTATTCCCGTCCACTGTACTGGCGACCCTTCTCAATGTACATGTTGACACGTGGATCTCATATTTCACAATGTTTTCCCTTGTCGTCGGGATTCGTTTGGAATTGATTGTGCAGGCATGTGGCACACTATAAATTGTCCGCTCTCGGTGAACTCCTCTATTAGGTAAGCAGGTCGGCTCGCCTTGCCGTATCGCGTCATCGTAAATCAAGTAGTGGAATAATCGGCCAACGCCCGAGGCCTAATCCGCTTAAGCTACTCATCCCTATGTGTGTCTCACGGAGACAATAGCTGGCTTTAGGTCCTACTACCACCTCTATAATCCGTAATAGAATTCACACAGTGCAATAAATGTGAAAGTAGCAGCCGGCCAATCGCAGCGTCTTGTAGTTCGCGCGATCTGAATACTGATCCGGTATTTACGCTCAATGATATAGTGAGTCTCGTTACGAAATATGAGACGTATTATATTATCGTATTATGATAGAACGCAAGGTCGATATTTAGGTATAAGCGTTGGATTCTCAGCGAATATTGTGTCTCCGGGCCACGTACCAATTTCAGCATATTGCAGCTGGTGGTGTGTGGAAACGTGGCGCGGTATTTGTGTGCGCGACTCGCATACTGATCAGTGCCTCCACGTGGGCTTAGCGCTTCGATAAACGCCGTCTTAACTTGTAGTACGATCAATTAATTCGAAATATTGCATGACTAACATCAAACTTGTTCGTGCATCTAAAATATCAGTGGTGTGTAATGTAGCATTGAAATCGAGACTAGGTTAACGATTGCTCGACGGCGTAACTTTAGGGTTTGAAAAATATCTGCACATTCATTTCAGCCCGTCAAAAAAAAAAAATGAAATTTAATTTGTAGAGGTGAAAAATATCAACGCCGTTCACATGTATATTTGTAGGCTTTGAAAAGTTAGTACAAACAATCGTGAAGTAAACAAATTTGCGTATAAAAATGCAATGGCATCAACCACAGTCGCGAACTTTTATGTGCGCTCATAAATCTTTATATTCAAATCGTATAGGTACATTTTTGTTAGGCACCTAAATCCTGAAATTTTCAGCACATTGTTTTGTTGCAAATGTTTTGTGATTCACGAACTGTTGCATACAAAATCGGTGATATATCTACTGCACTAACTCTGCCGAAAATTATGGTGAAATGGGGAAAACCCAATAAATGGAAACGAACCAATTAAAATGATCTGTGATTGAAAAGATAAACTGAATATCCATATAGGGTCATAAAGATGTGTATCCCAAAGGAAAATATTTATGGCAGACTGTATAAAGCATTAATAGATATTTAAAAAAAAAACTGTAGGCGGGTTGCGATGTTTCGGGTTCAAATTCCGGTCGGACCAGAATCTCATGAGTTTTTCAGTCAATTAATTCTAAGTAGCAGCCTTATGTAAATATGTACAGTAAGAACGCCGCACCTTGCCAACATGTGCAGTTCTGTAGCTTGCACCTGATTTCAATTCGCGTCGCATTGTACTATACCGTTCTCAGAGTAAAGAAATACAGAATGCACCTGTGCTCACAAACTAGTGCACTATACTACCGTCTTCTGCCTAGTCTCTATTGAGATTGGCTACCGTGACTGAAATTCGATCAGGAAAACATAATACCATCTCAACTGAGCAGCGCTGACGAGAAAATGGATAGCATTTGACGTTCATGTTCTAAATTGCTTCATGAGAAACGTGATTGTGAAATTAACAGTCTCTTCGTCTAAATCCCAACTCAACGCTATACTGATGCCACTAATTTCCAGTATTTATGCTAAGTATATGACATCTCAACTCAGTAAATGTACAAGCTAGCAACCTCAAGTTATTCTGTTGTTGGAATTTATCAGACCTGCCTCCCCGTAACGACTGTCATATTGTATGACTGCGGAGCGTCGGTCTCGGCTTAGTGCTCCGAGGCACAGAGCAGTCACTGAAGTTTTGTTAACGACGGACATTCGATCAAAGTTAGACCTTTACTCTGTTACTTTAACAATAAAACCTTAGATTTGATAAGTAAATTCAGCTGAGCAAAATAAGCTTTGTTTAGGATCATACATGGGAAAGTAATACAAAATGTGCTTCTACCTACGATGGTTCTACTAATTTTGTACTCATTCAAGATATTTGTTACCTCTTAATCGTTATAATAACTATTAAGCCGGTTTCAATGCTTGACCGACCGCACGCACGCGTATTTTGCTGAATTTTCATACACATGACAGCGACCGACGAATGTACCGACGCTCCGTCTAGCACTGAATCGGCCTAAGAGTCTGCGCTATTATAATTATTATGCACACCAGCCTGGCAAGCATACGAGTGCGAGCTAGATTATGTCGCGTTCTTGTCATATTTCCCCATACAAAAATATAACAAAAACGTGACTTAATCTATTCCGCGCTCGTATGCTTGTCCCCCAGGTCAATAGTGGTGATAGCGGACACTAAATGCTTCCTCTAACTGTGAGAACTGCTGCAGATCGTAGCTTGTGGCTCGGAAGCAGCCACTTAAACTCTGTGTGCCTTTTTAGGGTTCCGTAGCCGAATGGCAAAAAACTGAACCCTTATGGTTTCGTCATGTCCGTCTGTCCGTCCGTATGTCACAGCCACTTTTTTCCGTAACTATAAGAGCTATACTGTGGAAACTTGGTAAGTAGTTGTATTCGGTAAACCGCATTAAGATTTTCATACAAAAATAGAAAAAAATTTTTGGGGTTCCCCATACTTAGAACTGAAACTCCTTTTTTTTTCATCAAACCCATACGTTTATATATGGGGTATCTATGGATAGGTCTTCAAAAATGATATTGAGGTTTCTAATATATTTTTTCTCTAAACTTAATAGTTTGCGCGACAGACGCTTCCAAAGTGGAAAAATGTGTGTGAGGGTAACACACATTTTTCCTTAACTTCTAAAATAATGGAATGATAAAAGTAAAAATAATATATGATGTACATTACCATGCAAAATTCCACCGAAAATTGGTTTGAACGAGATCTAATTATTAGTTTTTTTTTATATGTTATAAATCGTAAACCGCATTTTACCTTTCATTCAATCAACTCCAATATAATAAAGAAGAAAGAAAAACATTTATTTTGATGTATAGTGGTACGGAACCCTACGTGCGCGAGTCCGACTCGCACTTGGCCGGTTTTTTACAAATTGCATCAGAAATGTGTCACTTGTCTTGTAGCGTCCGCAAATGGCCTGGTGTTTGAAACGATAATAATATACGCTCTTTCAACACTAAAAGAAGCGAGGCAATAGAATCAGATGTTTTCCAAATAATTATTAGAAGACTAGTACTTATTAGACGAAATATATTGTGTTCTTAAGTCCGTGTTAAAATATAATTAGGTTCGTAGTTAATTGATTAGTTGTAGCGCCGGCGCTCAGGCTTTCGTATTAATCAACACTGAGTACTTGGTACAATCGCGATCTCATTATTATGCAATACAAGATAATCATCGCATAATATTATTAGCATATCCTAATAGATAACAACAAATATTATGTCAACTAGGACACGGACTTACATGTCAATAATGAGATATTAGTTTGGCATGTGCTAAATTTGTTTAATTATATTTTAATACATAAAAGATTCTAAAAAGGTTTTTTTACTTGCTTTGACTCTAGTAATTGGTCATGGAAAAAGTGTTTTCAAAATCTTGTTCTCATTTCATTTTGTCATCTAATTAAGATGGACAAACTGTTTTAGTACAATTCACGAGCAAAAAGCTTGTGAATTTACATAAAGTTGTTCCTTCGCTGGCTAATAAGCCCCTGCAACCTAAACCATTACAGATGAAAACACAGAATTTAAATAATTACAATACAAATTATATAATTGTACAGATGTTTCGCATAATTAATTAAACATTATGCTAAAAGTTTGGCGTACAGAATTTCTCACTTTTTAATTTTAAATATTTATTATAACAAATAATATACAGGCGATTAACATTTCGGTGAGTGTGCCGAGGAATTAAACAAACTTATTCCTCTATCCCCATTTCACCATCGGATTACCAGACAAACGGCGATCCAGCTTTGCTTCATGATAGATATTCCTCAATTACGCACGAAGCGTTTCGCGTCAACATTCCTTCTACGAATTGCCAAAGAATGGAACGCCCTGCCCGAGTCGGTATTTCCGCAAGCAATCATCTTCAAAGCAAGAGTCCTATTGACTCTTGCTTGGGTAAGCGTGTTACACCATAGACCGCATCAGGACTTACCATTTAGTGAGATTGTGGTGAAATCCGTGCTATTCCACGATAAAAAAAGCCAATCATAAAGATTTTGACTCAAATATATCGCATAGGTAAATCCAGGGGTAAAAAGCTGGCCTACATAGTTTATTGTTGCTCTAATTAAAAACGAACAAAGATTAATCCCCAGGCAATACCTTAATTAAAATTTAAAAGAAAAAAACAACACAGTTACGCAATTAAGATTTTTTTCGCATTGATTTTGCTATGGTTACTTCAATCTTGGTCGAAGGAAGGCTAAAGTTTCTATAAAATTTTATTTTGTAAAGGTAAAAACGAGCCGACACGAAAATTTATTTTTAACCGGGACGGTCTCCTTGGGTCCACGTTTTGTGGCGTTTTCATTCGACCCAGGTCCCCCGCTGGCAGTTATCGTTTATTTATGCGACTGTTTTAATTACACTTCCTGATTGTTTGTTTACTGTTATACTCCGAATTAAGAATCCGAACCAGGAAGGTTACGTTTTTCTTGCAAAAACACTAGTGAAATAAGAGGCTCGTTAGTTTGGGCGTAACGTCAAGAAGACATAAATTGCCTCCGTCGAGATAGTGGGTACAATACGAGGGACTGAGACGTTCGTGGCAGTGGTTGCTGGGGTGGAGCGATGTTGCTATAAGTCGTCTATTTCAACTATTTCCAATTACTTGGGCTTAGAGAAGCTGTGCGATGTCGCCAAGTGACAAAGCAATATTCCGCTTGGCGGGCGGCGGGAACTTGGTGGCCTACATTTAACGTTGTGCCCTCGGGAATTCGTGATGAGGACGCGCCCGAGTGCACTGCCTGGCGAGGATTACTGCCTACCTCTATTAAATATTGCCCATACCAATTATGTAACTAATGTTACACTCCCGATATTACACTTATAGTAATTAGCCCGTACGAGCTGAAGACTACAAATATTTTAAATAGATAAGATACAGCAGGTCTAGTACATACGTATCAAACTAGTTGATGCTAAAGGCTGTTTCAGAGACGTTTAATATTAATTAATGAAACTTAAGACTACTTTTGAGTGGTTCCTAAAAAAGGGTTTTCAATGTTATAATATAGGTAATCAATTAATTTCCATTACCAACCTATTACAAAAAGAGGCTTATTAATGATCTAGTATAGAAAGTTTAGTACATTAAAACACTTGAGGTATGTTATAAAGTATACAGGTTTAATCAACATTTATATATATGTTTTATTAACCATTCTGTTTATTAACTTTTTGTTTAACCTATAACGTAGCTGTAATATAATATTTACAATTCCCTTGTTATGAAAACACAGCTGTTGGCAAAAATAAGAGGTGATTCTTGCGAATGGTATATTTATTGTTTTCTCATTAAAACATCGTGTTTCTAATTTGCCGGGGCTGGTAGAAAATTTTCCTCGTCATTACTAGCGCTATTCACGGAGCGTATTCGGGTAATTCGAAAGATTTCACGACGCGGCTACGCGAGTCGGTAAACGAAATTTTGCTAAATCGTCAACTCGACACGAGCGGGTTTATAGGCGCCATAAGTTTCAGGAATCACTCACCTCGGCCGTCATAAAAATCACTTCACCCCCTTGTCGTTCGTGTATATTAAGCTCGTCTGCACTTAACGTAACTCGCTTGGTGACGCTCATTTCCCGTCTGATTACATTCTAATGATTTTTTGATTGTGCAGAAATATTCCAGTTGAATTTGTAGGCTATAAAAGGAGATACAGAAAGCTATCGCCGGCCGGGCGTAAGTTTAATTAAAACAGGGCATCGCTCGTCGGACGGACGCCGAGCGCTGAGCGCGCGCTCGAATACTGCCTACCGGGTCCCGGAGACGCTTCTAAGCGCCTCTAATTAAAAACACTATAATAATGAATTTGCAACGTTAGTATTAACGGTAAACGGTCTTGTTTAATGTCATGTCCTCACCTTAAGCTGGCATCGATAGAAACTGCAAATAATTGACCTACGTATCGATGCGATGTCTTTGTCTGGAATAAATAATATCTTGAACTACTGCCAAACGAACGAACTTTAATAGTTGTTTCAAATTTAGTGCAAATCCTTTAAAAGTTAAAAGGTTTAACTTTTCCGCAGTTATCGGGCACTTGTTTCAAGGAACTTAGCGAACTGATCGCATCGTTTTATACAGATAGGTAAGTTTAAAACTTGACTAAGCAAAATATCTGCTAAAAGGTGGTTAGAGTGTCGAAGTTGAAAATTAGGAGTGAAAAAGTTTGTCCCCAGCTCTCCAGACATACCATTAGTAATTTTAATAGGTCATTAAATAATTCTGAAACTACGTCATCTGGCTTATAAATTAGTCTAGGCTGAGCCTAGCTTTAGTGAGTTACCACTGAAATAAACCATTTTTCTGCTCTTTTGTTTGACTAGATTCATCGTTTAGTTTGATCGTAACATTGAATGTTCGAGTGAATGATTCAATTCTCAGAGATATTTGGCTGCGCATTTGAGCGTCGTCGGCCGATTCTCGGCACTTTCTTTGTTTGATCTCGTAGTGTAGCAGTTTTACTAGGTTATTGTCAAACGCGCTGAAGGCGAGCGTATCAGCATTGGGCGTGGCGCCATGAGTAATGGAACTTTGAGCTCGCATGAGGAGGGTCCACTTATGTCACGCAAAATGGTATGATTGATAATACTACCTACAGTAAAAACACTGTTCTTTTGTTGCGTAACGATGCTATTAATATATGTATTTTAGACATAAATATTTGTACAATAATGAGGTTCACTGTGATCTTTATGCGAGGGATACGATTGGGTTTCATAAACGTGAACTTTCAGATAATCAACAAAATAATGGGGATAAAAAGCAATCCGACCGTGAATAGCGAAAGAACGGTAAATTCATTTATAAGTAGTGACTTAGGTGTATGAGTGAAGTCAATAGGTAGACGCGCGCTCCCGGCGGGTAAATTAGCTAATGTTTAAAGTTTTCAAGGCTTAGTTAATTACTGAGGTTGTAAGGGCAGCAATTCGCTCCAATGAGTGGGTAGCTACGTAATGGCTTGTGAAGAAGGGTGTGTAAGAAGCCGTTACACGCAACTTGCCAGCAGTAAATACGACTTTTGAACTAATGCAGTGTTTCGTCAACTCGAAACGCTCAAGTTATTGTTGTACCATTTGGGTAAACTTTGGCGTGTTGTGCTATGTACTAGGCGGGAAAATAAACTTGCAGGCGGACTTTTATTGTTTCTAAATTGAGTTTGTCAGAACGACCGCGTTGCAAATTTCACCAAGTTGTTGCGTTTATTTCTCCTTATATGACAGCGTTTTGTATTATTTTCTGTCTTCTGTTATTTTAGCAATGCAGAAAATCAATTTGATTTTGCTCGATTCCTTTAAAATTAAAATAATTTGTTCGTCATACAAATATATCAACGTAGTTCTATCCGCATTGCGTGGTAATATAAAAAAAAAATGATGTAAAAACTTAACTAATAGCCGAGTTTTCAAGATTCTACTAGTAACGTCACTACTCTTGGTCACGTCTCTAGCTGTCATAAGTGTCAAGAAATCTGAACAATCTAGTTACCGCGCTTTATGGAATGTCGTCTAGACTTTTAATATATAATAAGTTTTATTTATGTTATTAAAATGTGTTTCAGATGATTCAAGTCTTTAAAAGTCCGCTTAATAGTACCTACCCACATTTTAAGAGGTGATAAAAATATATCTTTAATAAAGTTTTACGACGGGCCCGATGTACCATTTCTTTCTTTATTATTTTAAATTATTCATATTTTCTGGCGTATCTTGCCCGTTCTGTAAATATACTTTTCTATTATATTCATGAATTAAGGTACAAGTTCTTTGCAAGTTGGTTTGTAAGATTTACAAAGTGATGAAATGTTTAAATTCACGTAAAAGTAAGCCAGAAGTGGTTGTACTTCGTTAATTAATGAAGTTGCGTTGAAATGGCGCCGGGAATACTAATAACATGAATTATTGTTCAGCCACAGCCATTACACTGGCTGTCTGTCCGAGGCGCGAGTGCTTTTACCTGCCTGTTTATACTGTCGGCTTTTTGCCACCCTCAGAATAAATGCCATCTCGGAACCCAAAAAAGTATGAAAGAACTTCAAAGTAATGTAAGGAGACAAGATTAATATACAGTCTACAGAGTCCGAGTTTGTCAATTTGTAGAGCTATACAGCACAAATAGCGACGGCGGAGACATTTCGCGTATTCATTATTAAAAGCTGTGAATGAAATGCGGACCGGCTGACTCGGTGTGGCTATTCAAAGAATTTTCAAAACCACTTGAAATTAAACTTCAGGGGAATGTTTGTGCCGGCAGTTGTTCATTAATTTATCCGGCACGTAAAATTTTACACCTCGCAATCTTAGAAGATTCTCGAAGATTTCAGTTAATTTTGTTGAAATGCGCAGTTTCCTTACTGCTGCAGCAGGTGTTAAATATATTTAACACAAGTCGAGTATCTTCAATTTAGTCACTAGCATTTTCAGCTCACGTGCAATTGTAATGTACTACGGAACAGATATAACGTAAGTTAAAACGGTTTGCCGACTGAATCCGTGTTGTATCTCTTCATAAAAGAACCTGAATCATTGTTGTTAAACAAAATCTGTTATTTAAAATTCTAAGGTTTTGTTTGTTCTGTTTTGTTTTTAAAGAATATGATATGGCAAGTTCAATAGTCTCTCTATATAGTTACTTTAGTTTTGTTAGTTTGAATTTTTCTAGACAAGCTGTGTATTTTACGTACTACGTATTTATACTTGTATATTGTAGGTATATTGTAAGAAACATTCTACCAATTTACCTCAATAATACACGAAATAACGAGCGTTGCAGCAACTGAAAAAGAAAAGCTAGTCAGTGAATTTCTCGCCAGGATTTCTCTCAAAGCTTTTCACTTGGTAACTAACTAATGATTAACTTCAACATAAATTAAAATAAACAAGTAAAATAATGTTTTGCAATCAGGATATTTCGTGTTTAAATTTAAAATATTTTCATGAGTTTCAAGTCAAATAAGATCAAAATAACTTATTACATCGACGACTATTTCATATTTAAGCTGATGAATATACTGAATACATATTATTCAGGATATTCATAATATGTATTCAGTATATTCATCAAGGCCTTACCCTTAACTTATATGAAGAAATATTAAATACGTGCTCATTTACATATACACGAATCAAAAGATTCAAACAACTTATTCGCGTGAATATAATGCAACAAATTATAACAACCTCTTACACAAAATGCTGCTACGAAATAAAACAGAAAAGACGCTACAAAAAGCATTACTTAAAGTCTCCCGATAAATAAGCCACATTGTTAAAGCATGGCATATTTAAACACTATCTCACAGACAACGTACCCAGAGCATTTACCGCTCATTTCGACTTATTTAATGTGCACTATTTAATTCCATACACTATTCTCTTTGCCGCAATGTATAAAACTGGTCTAGGAATATTTTATACTATGTGAAATTAGAATCTTGCTCGTACACAGTATATTTGGGAGGTACATTCTCGAGTATATTCTGTTATAACAACGCTGGGCCTTTATTAGAATTTCCAACGTTCACTTGACTGAACAATGAAAACGGAATGCTATGACGGGTCTATCTGTTTGTGACGTATGTTGGACCAATGCGAAACGAAAAAGTTTCTAAAGAATTCAGCAAATATTTGTCTGATGAATGTTTTCCATAATACAAAACCTAAAAAGTTTATCGTGTAGAAACTAAAGTGTAGTACGAGCCACATTTGAGTTTATTTAATAGTGTCATATTTATACGCAGGTAAAAGAATTTTGTTAGTGGACTCGAACGGTTCAAGCAAGCTTTTCGAGGTAGTACTTTACAAGCTCTTTAAAACACTTGCCGAAATGTCCTGGGTAAGCAGGTGTACCAATAAACGGTGTCTTTGCAAGCCTCAGCTCACGTTTCCGGCGAGTCGTAACAGCAAGGCACTTCGCTTATATGAAATACCGCCTTTATGGTTACTTATTGCTACGAATATGATAGCCATACCGAACGTTTACACATTTTTGCTACATTTTTTCTCTTGCCAACCAGTTTTATCGTGTTGTAACCATAAACAAGGCGTGTAATGTCGCAGTCGTAAGTATGTAATAACATACGTTTTGTGGTCATCTCGCAATAACATTCAGCACTTTTTAATGTATTGTAATCGTTGTGCTTACAGAGGGAAGTAGTAGGTTGGTCCATTTTGTAGATATATATATACGTACGTCGATTTTAAGTGTAACGTTTTCTTTTACTGGGTCACGTTCGCTCTTGTCTACTGCGGGTAATATAAAATTAGGAGGTAAAAGGCAGTTACGAAAGAGGATAGGTCGCTGTAATGTGGTTGTTAGTTTCGGGTAGATTGAGAGTACGTTAGATTAATTCAAGTCTTTAAAGTCTACTCTATTTAGAGAGGATTTCGTTTTGGTAAACGTAATAATATATAGAGCTGGATATGTGGGGATTCGCCTTATATACGTCGCGCGTGACTCCACAATGGCATATATAATTCTAAGCTTCATGCCGACTCAACGCTTAAACATGTAAAATATGAGCCGTTTGTGTATGAATTGTGCAGCTAAATTGCCAAATTCTGTATTTTGAATACATACGACTCTAGAACAGGATATGCGCGAAGCGAAGCGAAGGGTTTACGTGTTTTATATCTACAAATATTCTAATCTTAGATATCTAATACTTCAACAATATTTTCCGTGCATAATAATGATATTCTATTGTTTTTTTTACTCACATTAATGATCTAATTGAAAATTAATTTGACGATTCGGTCACCTCTTAACCATCACAGTCATTGGCCTAAAGAACATACAGTATCCTAAAATAATAACGTACTAAATAAGTAACTAAGTTCAAAGTTATCATAAAACGGGAGTTGTGTGACACCTAGAACGTTAAACGAACGGGCTCATATCTCACACGCGAAATACTGTGAAAGCGCCGCCCAGGATGTTTTGTTTCTTTCCAAACGTGTAACGTGTCTCAAACAATTCTTTCTAACTCAGCCTTGTCAGAAAAATAGAATAGTCTAGAATAGTTATAAACCCAACGTCTGACCTGAATATTACTTCTCCAATAGTATTGCCTGGATCATATTCCTTGGTGATTTATCCCAAGGTGTCCAGATGATAAATAGGTACACAATGTAAGTGGTAATTTATAGATATGTGATAAATCAAAACGTGCCTCTCTGGGCTCAGGCACACAAGGTGAACGAATCAATCATGATAAATTATGCTGTGTTCTGGCACCGTAACGTTCATATACCTGAATGTATTCACCATCGGGACACAAAAATTCAATATTATAACACGTTGACTGCTAGAAAAAACGTTTTGATATCCAAACAAAATAACAATCTCGATTTTTGTAAAACATTACACGTTCGCTAGCTATCTATGAAATATAAAAGCTTATGAGACTTAGCTTTTACAACCGAAACAGTCGCATTTTTTATCGTAACGATTACAAACAGATTGTATTCGTTTTGCTCTATTGGTGTTCGGAGCAAAATGAAATAAAGTTGTTGTTCGGTGGAAATACAAAGAAATAGTTAGTATCGAGGTCCCTCGCGGCGAATACTGTCGACAGGTGTGGAGCGGCTAATGTGCGCGTGACTACCCAACAATGACGCGGGGGAAATGATATAAACTTTATTCTATATTGTTTTTCTCTGAAACTTTTACCACTTTTGTTTGAGAGTTTAAAATATAACAAAGTTAAAACAGCTTATCTGTAGCTATATAAGAAGAGAAATTAGGTTAGTGGAACCGCCTTGTAAAGTTATTATGGCCGAAATTCCGCTGCTGTGTAAGTACCTAACCTTACTCTTGGACGATTTCCTCCTATTCATTTGAGGAAGATCTCGTTTTGGGTTTGCCTTCGTCTCACAGTTCACTACTACCGTAACGGGTTTACTCGACATCATAACATAAGATCACGCCTACATTACCTAGAAGGGTCTGGTAGAGGTGTACAACACCTTCTTTTTACCTGTTATGTTTAGGTCCCATGCGATAGGGGGTGAGCCTATCGCCATCCACCTGAGGTACAATTCCAACTCCGAGTTGCTGTTGTAAATGTTTTGACAGGTAGTTCACAAATAACACTTTGCCCGACCCGGGAATTGAATCCAAGACCTCGCGATGAGATACGCTAAACATCGAAATTAAACACCCGCCTAGCCCATGGTTGACGGATGAAATACAGTGTTTAGTGAATAGGAAAGCAAGAGCGAAGGTGAAATACGAAAGTTCACCGAACCCTATTAATAGAGAGAAATACGTCAGCATACGTAATACTTGCAAAAAGATGTGTAGGGACGCACAACGCCAAAATATCCATAAGTCCGTTCAAAATGGAGATCCAGCTAAAGTCTGGAAATTCCTAAAATCACTTGGAGTTGGAAAATCACAACGTGATAAGATCCCGAAAGACTTAAATTTAGATTTGCTTAATCAACATTTCACGACTTCTTCCAATTTTAATGGAAAATCTAAAGCCAAGACATTACAATATCTTTCATCTCTTCCAACTCCTTATTATTCACCTTTCGTCTTTACTCAATTCTCTGCTAGTGATGTTAAGAAGAGTATTATGTCAATAACATCTAATGCCATCGGCAGCGACTGTATCAGCCGTAATATGATCCTTCCTATCCTAGATGACATCCTTCCCATCCTCTGCCATATTTTAAACTCCTCTATATCCAGTAGCATCTTTCCTATGGCATGGAAAGATGCTAATATTATTCCATTGCCAAAAAAGGCTAATCCCTCGTCCTTTTCCGAATACCGTCCAATTTCAATCCTACCATTCCTCTCTAAAGTTCTCGAACGCCTCTCCCATGACCAACTATATTCATTCATATCCAAAAACAATCTCCTGAATCCTTTCCAATCCGGTTTTCGTCCTGGTCATAGTACCGTCACTTCCTTGGTAAATATTACGGATGATATCAGGCTCGGCATGGAAAATGGTCAACTAACTGCACTTTGCTTACTTGACTTCAGCAATGCTTTTAATGCTGTAGATTTTGATATTCTACTAGGCATACTCAGCTCTCTTAACATATCTCCTACGGTAATTGAGTGGTTTCATAGTTATCTGTCTGGTCGCCGGCAACGTATTCAAATTGAAGATAGTTTTTCTTCTTGGTGTAATACTTCTGCTGGTGTACCGCAGGGTGGCGTTTTATCTCCGTTACTTTTCGCACTATTTATTAATTCCATTTCCTGTAAGCTTCTTTCATCCTACCATCTTTATGCTGACGATTTACAAATTTATGCCCAAGCTTCATTAAATGACTTCCCAAACGCAATCAACAAAATCAATGATGATCTAGTAAAAATATGTCAGTGGAGTTCAGAATACGGACTAACGGTCAACCCCATCAAGACCCAAGCTATAGTTGTAGGTAGCCCTAAACTAATTTCAAAAATTGAATGGTCACTACTACCTGATGTAATCTTTGACGGTACCCGCATATCAATAAGCAATAAAGTCAAAAACCTTGGAGTGATCATCGACAAAACTTTATCTTGGGAAGCGCAGTTACAGGAAGTCAGTCGAAAGCTGTTTGCAGCTGCAGGATCACTGCGAAGGTTACGCAATTTTCTACCAATCTCCACCAAAACTGCGCTTGTTCACTCTCTTCTATTTCCTATTCTCGATTACGCTGATGCCAGCTATCTGGATGTCACCGAGGAACAATTAAACAAACTTGAGCGACTTCAAAACTTCTGTATAAGGTTTATATTTGGTTTACGCAAGTATGACCACGTTTCCGAATTTCGCACTAAGCTCAAGTGGTTGCCGATCCGCTTTCGCCGGAATACTCATTTTCTAACTCTGCTATACAATGTTCTATTCAATCCCAGAACTCCTAACTATCTAAAAAAACGATTTCAGTTCGTCAATGACACACATAACAGGTTCCTGAGATCATCGGAAAATTACAAGCTAAGTACGCCTATGCATTCCTCCACATTCTATGACAAGTCGTTCACTGTCCAAGCAGTTCGTTTCTGGAATGCATTGCCAATACAAGTGAGACAATCTAAAACACTGCCCACTTTTAAAAAAATGGTAAAAGAGCACTATCTATCGCAAGCTCACTAATTTATCTTTATTGTTACAGTCTTTGTACTATCCTACTTATCATATAAGTATTTATGTATATGTATTATAATATTTATAGTATATGTAGGTTTTTAGGTATATAATAATATATATGTAGTTATATGTATTCTAATATTATAATATAAGTATGTGTATATATATTAATATTTGTACAACGCAGTACAAGTAATTAGATGTAAGTAAACTATTATGTAATTTCTTTTCTTCTCTCAATTTTTATGTATACCATGGCTATAAATTATCTCCTATGTTTTTTGTCCATCCAGGTTGTCTGGAAGAGATTGCTTAAGCGATAAGACCGCCGATTGTGCAACATATTTTATGTACGTTTCCAATTTGATTGTTCTAGTGGTGTACAATAAAGATTATTATTATTATTATTATTATCGAGGCAGATCGGGTCGACTCGAATCTATTTAATAGTGAAACTGTCTGCTTTAGGCGCTCCACCTACTGCACCGCGCCCCGTGGCGTAGCGCGTTTTACCATTGTATGCAAGTATCTCAATTTGTATAGAAATCAAGCCTAGCACAACACACTGCCGACGCGGCAATGCGCGGGAAAGCGCACCGCGTTATCAGTCGCTCCGCGAACCGCGGCGGGACGCGTCTTCATTGGGTGGAGCGCCTTAAACTGATTTCGCTTGCCTCAGTTTCGCTTGATGTAATTAAAACAAGCTTTTGGCTATTTAAAAGCTTTTCGATAGTATTCGATTTGGTTTAAGTTTCGCTTTAACATGTTGAAATAGTTATTTGGTAATCGTTTTGGGAACAAAACCTACATGTATTTTACATAATGCGATAAACATGGCTTATAGGATGGTAAATGTACTCATAATAGGTGGAGTAATAGTACTCGATTGCATTGTCCAAATGAACGTAAAATTAACTCGAACAGTTACTGACATAGATAGTGCTCAATTTTATCGATTAGATTTAACCTGCATAATAGTACGTCGCTAAAAAACGCTTAAATTTTATGTAAAGTTGTAAGCATGAGAACGTAGCCCAGGCTTTTAAATATCGATGTTTAGCTGTTAAAATGTGACAGAAAGATGGAGCTAGTCTAAACACTCCTATAGTGCTGTAATCTAGCTATAACTAAAAATCTGGTATTATCACATCAGATAATACCAGCTTTTTAGTTATAGTTAAATTTTTCTCTCAACAGAAAACTGCTTAATTTATAGCCGAGGGTGGGCATTGGTGATCTGTGACACAGGTTTTTACTCAAAACCTACATCAGGCACCAGTCTCTAACATAAGGTACACATAAACAGATGTCTACAAACTAACCTAATCGCTAGTTCTGTATCTGTCTTAGAATAACGACATTTTTGACGTTATTATAAGATATATATATTAGTACCTCTCGAATTCCGCGGGACAACCTGGATTATTTTTACATCAACAATATTAGTAAGGATCTTACACTATAACTTGAATATTTTCCGTAAAAACAAGAGTGACATGGCTTGACATGAAGTATTGTGCGCCGAGATTGCGAAAAATCGGTACCGGTTATATTCACATTGTTTTTGTGTCAATGTTTCCGCTCACAAACTAAAATACCTTCATGTCTGTCACACGCCGATATTGAAAGCTTGCGGAAACAAAAATGTAGTTTATTTCCGTCTTAGCTATGTATTGAAAGATTTAAGTTGTTTTTTATGGCCATTCATCTCTTATCCTCTTAGCAAGATTGTTACATTATTATATATCTTTTGTTTTAATACGCCGTGATGGTATTCGGCGATAAAACAAAGAAGGCAAATTTACATTACATTAACCCTGCTTGACCAAAACCTTTCGGCCTGATTTCTACCATTTAGTATCGGGACGTGTTGTTATCTACTTACATTTATTTGATTAAACAAAAGCAGAAAATAATAGTACGAAAATACTTTATATTGATCTATTGCAAAGACTATAAATAAAGCTCACTATTTTATTTATCACAAGCTGACCCAACAGACGTTGAAAGTTTCGTAAGTTCGTATAAAATCCATGGGAAAAAGCTCTTACAGTTTGCCCTTTCCAATTTTCTTTACAATCTTTTCAATGCTTGATTAAATAAAAAAAGAAGACTAGTGGATAATACGTTATATTGATTTATTGCAGAAAATATAGATAAGTTTATCTTTTTATTTGTGTCCCTTTTCATATTGTGATGGGAGGTAAACTTTTGTTAAAGTTATATTGTAGGTACTAGGCTAGGGAATTTTGATATATAGAGCTTCATATAACAATACCCAATACCCAATACCTTCATATACTGCCTCAATGGTCTAGTGGTTAGCGTATACGCCTCTCACTGCGAGGTCTCGGGTTCGATTCCCGGGTCGGGCAAAGTGTTATTTGTGAACTGTCCGTCAGGAATTGACAATAGCAGCACGGAGATGGAATTGTGCCCAGTGGATGGCGATAGGCCCACCCCCTATCCCATGAGACCTAAACATAACAGGTGAAATGTGGATGTTGTACACCTCTGCCCCATCCTTCTGGGTA
Organism: Hypena proboscidalis; assembly: GCA_905147285.1. Classification (NCBI taxonomy): domain Eukaryota; kingdom Metazoa; phylum Arthropoda; class Insecta; order Lepidoptera; family Erebidae; genus Hypena; species Hypena proboscidalis. The sequence continues at coordinate 9,431,751 of LR990130.1, forward strand.
ATACAGGCGTGATGTTATGTTATATTAGAACAATAAAATTGCCAAACTATTTCAAAGTAATGTATCATCAGTACTTTTCCGTAAGTCAAACCAAAGGATATCAATATGAGTAATGTTACGCCGTTCTCGGATCAACATACAAAGATAACACGTTGAGTAATACCAATGATGTGTTACGTAACTATTGACAGATCGCCGGAACATCTTCTACTGGAACATAACCCGTTTTCCTTAGTACGCTTTTACTTTTTGTTTGTCAGCAGCTGGCTCTTTGTTTCACTCAAACTTTACATGAAAATCAACATCTTACCCCTCCCACTACTCATCCACTTTTTGGACACACGTCCTTCAATTTTTTATTTACTTTCGTCTTTGTACTTTCGCCGTCATTCGATTTGGCCCTTTTACCCACCACCCGAGTTTCAAATTGTATTTCCTCATTGTTGTACGTAAGGTGATTTAACACACGTTTTTTTACCACATTCCACGCTTAGATGGCTTAATTGCCCGCTATTACACAGGGATTTCTCCTAAATCCGTACTACAATTTTATTCACGGCCATGAATAATTACTTAGCTATAGACGTGCGTGAATGCTTACCAAGGGAATAAAACGCTTAGTGGCTTTTTATTACATCGTTGAGTCTAGATTCCTCACGCCGGCTACGATCAATGGCGCAGAATAAAATCTATCGCATTTATATACAGTCAATGCAATTGCGTCGCGTCGTAGCACGATGGTTATTTTCTTAGGCAATTCCGATTATCTTGGCGCAGTGAATCATTAGGGGCCATCCGGAGCTTAGTGCGACATTGCGGATTACGCTTCCTTTTAGTTGCTAGTTTTTGCTTCTACAATCTACCGTTATAATCTGTTGCAACGCTTCAATCTCATAAATAGCGTTGTATATTTTTAATCGTTGGTGGATATGAGTAAATGTTCCGTGTTACCAAGATCGTGTGGAAATACTGTTTGTCATTGGACTACGATCTATTTCTGATGAAATGAGGAACGCTCAGAACATGTTTCCTATTTCCTTTTCCTCTTTACTTTTTTGGCAATCAAAATTGAGGCGCTGTATGATATTACTAAAATATAAATCGATTGATACAGATCAAGTAGCAATTTGTGATCGTTTATTGGTTGTGGTTCTCAGAATAAAACTGCGAGCATTTAATTTTGCTAATTAATGTTTATACAAAATGACAAATTTATTTGTGCGTTGTTGTATAAATTAATATAGTAACCTGGCATATTTACACACGATATTATATGGAGTGCTAAAATAAATATTGCAGAATAATGAAGTGCTGTTGCTACCACGCTTTCAATTAATTTGACTCATATAAAATAACTAGAAGCTATTCATATTTACACACAATGGTGGCTTGTTGACTTTTGGTGAAAACCAACCATTATTTATTATGATGTTTGCTGGAGCACTTAATAAATAAAGAGTAAACACTTAAAAGCTACGAGAAGTGATAAAATAATACTATTATGGAAAGAGCGGTAAATTGAAACAACCTTCGCTACGGGAAATTGTAATAATTGTGTTCTCGGTACTAAGATCTTGTAATAATGACGTTTAAGATTATTTCACTAACAAAGTTTTATAAACAGGTAGATTTATGGGATCGTAAAAGTCGATGGCATAAATCTACCTGCGTAAGAAACTTAAGCACTAACGAAGAATAATAATTTATTACTGTTCAGAAGACAGTTAATGTTACCTACTTTAGCAACCTTTTATATTTACTAACTAGCTGACACCCGCAGCTTTACCCGCGGGGTATATCGATAAAAAGAGACAATAATGTTAATTCAGGCTATAACCAACATATTATGTGCAAAATTTCTTTAAAATTGTATGTTTTTAAACTTTTGCGATTTGAGAACATTTAAAAAAATTAGAAATCGAATCTTCAAAATTAGTAACAAGCATACCTACATACATCAAAACTTACAAACTTTCGCATATTTAAGAATGACCATTATCCGAGCCTATTCCCAAATGGATTCAGCTGAATATCAGTATTTAAAATGGAGCCACTAACAATAGACTCTCTCTACTCTTTGTTAGACTTGTTGTTTGTTGTCCTACTTTGTTGTTGACTCTTCTTCTTCTTCTTCGCCGTGTCGATGGCAGAGTCAAATTTTGTCTTGACTTGCCATGGTGGTGAAAGGATTAGCCAATTCGCTTTGGAGAACTCGCGAATGGCCCAGGGTGCGCCGGGACGTAGGGAATCGTTGTGTACGTCACTCGGGGAGGCTCCTTTCATGCACCCCAACTTCCTGATTTAGACCGATGACGGATAGTCACCCATCCAATAGCCGACCACGTAACGTTACGTTAGGTGCACCTCGACCGCAAACATTATTTGTAATGTAACATTACTGATTCGATTATTACACCAGTGTGAGAGAAGAACCACCGCATAACAGTGCTCAATTCAATGATACAATTTAAATACGAAATTTTATTTATTAAAGGAGAATGCTTGTCAGTTAGGAAGGCAGTTTGTAACGTAATGCTTAAAATCGAATCTGCAACTTTATGTTTCAGACAAATGCTCGAGGCCTGAGAGCACCGAAGTAACGTCTATCATCATCCACCTCTATCACAATTACTTAGGATCGGCGCATTTTTTTTTTCCTTCCTTACCTTTGTATCAAACGTCATCTCAGCACTCACACCTTGAAAATAGCACTTAAAACACTAAAATAATGATTTAAAGCCCAACTACTACTTACTGGTGGTAGAGCACTTGTGAATGAGCTCGAGGGCGGCAGCACCACCGTCTCACCTTTAACCTGCCGCCAAATAGTAGTGCTTCCATTACTGTGTTCCGGTTTGGTGGTGAGATCAGGCCCTGAAATTACTGCACATGAGGCATAACACCGTAGTCCTCAGCTGCAGCGACGCATCTATAATCGGTTTTTGTGGATGTTGATGTCCATGGGCTGTACTCCACTTACCATCAGGTGGACTACACGTTAGTTCGCTGTGGGCGTAGTATAAAAAAAAAAAAACTGAATTTTAGGCATAGGTGTTCGTGTAAATAACTTAAACAGCTTAAAAATCATTATTGTATTTTTTATCTTTTACATTAAGTAAAAAAACAAAGTAAAGAGCATACCAATTAGTCTTCATCTGAAGTCATAAAATAAAAGAAACATATTATCAGGCAATTTTAGAGGATTTTTGAACTGTTTGGCTATGATAATTGTATCCCTATGGGCGCTTGCTTCCGAATACCGATAAGGTAATCGAAAATAATCACTGACATAAACATTGACAAATATTTAAAGCGTAGAAATTGCCATCGTCGAAACGCGTTTATCATAATAAAGAGAGAAAAACTATCTATTATTATGTACTATCTACCATGTTCCTTTATATAAAACTATGCTTATGTCAGTGCCAGTTTCAAAACAAATATATTGCCGTGTCAGAAGGATATTTTTGTCCATTTAATACAACCTTTATAACAATGAATAATACAACTACGATACGCTTAACCGATTGTTCATTCAAAACTTTTATAATATAGTTCACAGTTTGTCCTCAGTTCAAACAAAGTTATTTACAACTGTACGTGTTTATTATCTATTCTGCTCCACCAAGTCCATTCATATTGAGTTCATATTTCAATTTCATTTTCTTGTAAGCTCTATGCGTGTAACATGAATATTGCCTTTTTAAAAAGAGTTTTTGCTCAGTCGCGTACAAGGCTTTGACTTCGTAATACACCATTGGTAAACTAACATTTTTTTTTGAATATACGAGAACTTATATATTACAACCACGCGCTTAGCTTTGGATAATGTTGCATTTTTATACCGCTAATGCAGAACAAGCTCATTTAGCTTGTTTCATAACGCTGCTTTTTATCGTCATTTGTGATTCTAACAATATGTTAATCATTGAAATATTACCATAATGAGAAAGATATTGCTCTTTGACCTTAATAAAAGTTTGTTTCACTATACTATGCCCAATATTTTACTGTATTAAGCCCCAATTTCACAGGTGTTACATAAACTTTATTTATTTATTTATCAGCAGGATAAGCATCCTTTTTTCAAGTGTAACTTGGGCTAATTTTAAATACGGCCAGTATATATTGTATGGGTCGGAAAAGATCTACCCGAAACCTTAGAAGCTGGACTTAAGACACTATGATTGCCTGTGTCTTAAAATAGGGTCTATATTTCACCACTATTTAAACATTTAATTATATTATTTAGGCGCTAGATAAATCAAGAGGCAGTATCACCCACCCTGTGCTCGTTTGTATATTTAACTTTACTTGCACAACTTCTGGTATTGCAATTCGCCATTGGCTACGTTAACTGTTGACTATCAGGCAAGCTGTATGCTGCTTTGCTTCCTTAGTAGTATAAAAAAGGTAAATCATATATTAACCATAAATCGATTTTATAAGTAGGAAGGTTCACGTAGAAGTTTATAGCTAACAGGTCTCAAGAGGCCCTAGGATTCAAGAGCTTGAATCCTTTCGCTGTTTTTCGTTGTATAATATCTGCATAGTGTATTTTACTGAATATCTTCTGGGAGTCATATCTCTAAAAACCCTCTTAAGTAAAGGTGGTGGTTAGCGTTCGTTCGAGATATTTGTAAAATATTATAATACTACAAGCTGACCCGACAGACGTTGTCCTGTCTTAACAATGCATACATTCTCTGTGACGATATCTGCAGCACGCATTATGTCAATGTTATGTCAAACCCCATAAAGGTACATTAAAAAAGTTCATATTGTCACAAGCGCTAAGGTTACTAAAATGGCTATTAAAAAATAGGGGTTGGTTATAAAACGGTAAAAATTAGAGTTGTATGTATTTTTTAATACCACATTATAGAAAAAAAAAGTGTAAAATTAAAAAAAAAAAATGGTTAGGGTGAATAACCCTTATCACTTAGGGATATGAAAAATAGATAGTAGCCGATTCTCAGACCTACTGAATATGCATATAAAATTTGGTAAAATCAGTAAAGCCGTTTCGAAGGAGTAAGGTAACTAACATTGTGACACGAGAATTTTATATATAAGATGAGAATTATTCTCAGCATTTTTGTGGACCGAAAGTGCATGCAGACATTAACATACATAGCATCTCGTCTATATTACCCAGAAGGGTGTGGCAGAGGTGTACAACACCCACACTTATCAGTTATGTTTAGGTCCCATGGGATAGGGATTGATTCTGTCCACCATCCACCAGGCAAAATCCCAACTTCGTGCTGCTATTGTGAATTTCTTGACGGCAAGTTCACAAATAACATTTTGCCTAACCCGGGCATCGAATTCGAGACCTCGCGGTGAGAGACGCATACCAAAACCAACGAATGCAGATAGCATGCAATATAATTTATTTCTCGTTTAATGATGTTAAATCCATGGTTTAAATATTTAATTCAAAGTTGATATTTAATGTTAGTTTTATAAAAAATAAACAATAAAGTTTCTAATGAGAACTTACGCAAAAGATTGCCACAAAGAAGTACGGCACTTACATTAAAAAAGGTAATCCTGGAAAAAAATAAAATGGAGGGTTTATAAAATACTTTTAGATTCGGTAGGTACTGTACTGTAATGAAAGTAAGGTTGGTCTTTGAGATGTTTTTATAAAGATTTTAGCAGTTTGCATATTTAGTGGTTACTTGGAATACACTTTTCCAATATTTAATAACAAGAGAGTTTTCAAGGCTGGGCGGGTGTCATGAAAAATGTTGTTTAAATTGTTGGACGACGTTTAGTTCGAATAAAGAACAGCTGTCAATTTCATTTATGTGTGTTATTGACTTAACCTGCCAAAAGAAGCGGCCGTGGCGCAATAGATAAGGCATCGGTCTTACGATCGAGAAGTCGTGGGTTCAAATCCTGGCCATTACACCACGGACGTGAAATTCCTCCTAACACAAGTGAATTAAGCTTAGCTGGAGGGGGTTAACAAGAATACTAGTAATTTGTATTTGCAAATTACTAGTAAGCTTTTTTTTAAAAAAAGATATGGTTTATCTAACACCTGTGAAATTGTGGCTAAGTGTATTCTCTGACAATTGATTACGATTTATAAATTGTGTTTTCTTTGTTTTACAGGTAAGTTCGTTAGTAAGTTTAGAAATCGGCGATTCACGGTAAGTACAAACTATGCATGCATCGATCTATTATGTTTTTGTGTTAAATTGTTATTAAAAAAAAAACTGAGAATATTGGAAAAAAATCTCTTTCAAAAGTTTCTTTATAAATAAAATATATTCACGTATACATACCATGAGTGTATTTGCCCAATTACGTAAGGGTACAGCTTGACCCATTTATGTTATTAGTATACATGTAATTTTTGGGTCTCATTTGCTGGTTAAAATCCTATCATGTGTATCGAATTTCGTACGCAAACGATTACTGGTTTATTTGCGAGTATCAATAAACTGGTATGATTACATTTTGGCTTCGCTAATGCATACTATAGCCATTTCAAGACTGCTAGACTTGACTTGTAGACTAACCAGATGCGGTTCATTGCCCATTACACGGAGTAACTGCCGTCGGATCTCCGCAATTCTGTTCCTAACAACCAAATGTTACTGTTGGCGGATTTTTCAGCCTTTGGGCTGCTCGTAATGACCGTTACGTTTTTCTCTGCAAAATATTCTGCTTTTTTGTATAGAGGAAATGGTATGAAGGCCTAATGTGCATTCCAAAACACGGAAGGGTCTCGTAATCCTTCTAGGATTACCCGCGTCAATGACGGTTAATCACGCAAGGAGATCAGAGCATTTACGACAGCTACGAATTAAGCTACGGCGTAGGAGCTATGCATGCCCTTTCGTAGAGGAGTATATTGTGTAGGTAGAATATTTTGTTTTTACTAAGAGTTGTGTGTAAATTCATGTGACGACATCCTTTCTTATCGTATTTGACATTTTCTTAGAGGCAGTACAACAATCGTTTTTACACTTTTTACACTTATTTGAACGGATAAACGTAATAGCGTTTACTATCTTTCTAAAATTATCATTTTATTCTTTCTTAATTAGAATTAAATGAAATGTAGAGTAAATATCTAACATAATTTAGTCATACAAATTGCTTTAAACCATTCAATATAAAGTGGAAAGTTTAGTTTGTGTAGCGAGGCGAGGATCCCTCGAATACGTAAAGTTAATGTTTGCAATGTTTTGTCATTATATTAAATTACTCGACGCTAAATGTACAGCTATTATTAATATAGTTATTAATTTTCTAGAGACCTCTAAAGTTTGTTTTCTGTATTTTATGTACCATCCCTAAATAGTAATAAAGATAGCTTTTAGAAAGATATTAAAGAGTGATTCAAATAAGATTTTAGATTTATTTGACTATGGTAGAGCTCTTGCAAACGAGCTATAACACACTATTAAATTACTAGTACCGATATAATGAAACATCGACTTTTTATACAATTATATTTTTTTTGCTTGAGTACCGTTTTAGATAAAGTTTCGAAATTCGATAAAATATTTTATAAACTATTTTATAATTTTATACACAATTATACAATTATATTATTATAGACAAAATTGGATGTAAAATATTGTTATAAATTGCACTCACACTAAGCAGATGAATTTTGGTAGTATGAAGTCAAAAAATATATTTGCAGTGTTGACAAAAATGCTAGTACTAAGGTGCCCCCAGATCGCTTATGATGTAATGTTGCTGATACAAATGCAACAATCAGTGTGGCACGCGGAACAAGTACAAAAACTGTTTTAAAATAAATCACAACAATATTCTCACCTTAAACCTACCGCCAAATAATAGTGCTTGCATTACTGTGTTTCGGTTTGGTGGTGAGATCGGGTGCTAAAATCGGGTCCTTAACTTTAGCGACGCATCTTCAATCTGCTTTTCTGGATTGTTTATGTCCATGGGCTGTACTCCACTTAAAATCAGGTGGACTAACTTCGCTGCTACTATAAAAAAATGTTCACGTGGTCTGGGATGTTCACGTGATACATAAACATTTTAATCTTCATTCCCTCGTTGTAACAAATCACAGCGCAGACTTATCGGTGGTCGCCAACAAAAAATAGCTTTGACATTCAACATGGTTACTCGCTTAGTAAGCCACATCTTTATTAAGTACTCTGTTTTCTACCAGACTTGGCAAAGTAATTGAATATGTACTGTAAACGGTGAATAGGGCATTTTTTAAGGTTCTATATTTCAAAGGGACTAAGAGAAGTCTTTCTTTTTAATGATTTCCGTACTAGAGTTCATACCCTGTGTTGCAGAGATCAAATAAAATCGATTTATCTAGTAAGTTAAAATTCAGATCGAAAGATTGATTCAATCATTCAATTAACTAGCTAACAAAGAGACTGCTTGGCTGATTTTCATACAAAAGTAATATGGTTTTTAGTTTTTTTAACTTGAATATTTTTAAGTTAAACATGTATAGTATGAATAATACATGTATAATATGTTTAAACATGTATAATACATGTAGTAAGTAAAATATATAAATTGTCTATAAAAATGGGCGCCGACGAATATGCATTTTAGTGTTTTAGATATGATTAGTCTATAAAAATAGAAAAAAAAAACTTAATAATATTAAAGTTAAATCTATATTACGTTAGTATAAAAACACGGCGCTTGGTAGGCGACTTTTAAGATTCTTCTTGTATCCAAAGATCCGTAACCCCAGCGGGCAGCACCAGATTTTCTAGTCAGAAAAACCTACCAAACTACTTAAATTTTTTGGCCATCGAGCTTGGCTGTCTTGGCACCTATTGTATCAGTATATCCGATGGGTTGCAAACAGCCGCTATTTAAATGCGTGACGTCATTAAGCAGAGGCCGGAGTGGTCCGGGACCGTTCAAGTACTTACGATAGCTTCGCATAATCGACCTGCTAACGTTCCGTCGTACGCACGGCCTACGCAACCCTGCTTGTCATTTATTTTTACTGCTTAGTAGGCGAATTCTCAACGATACGGTATCGAGTGACGGCGATCGATACAGGCTAACTGCTAAATACACGATCTGTCAAGCTTCGCGATAAATAGATTTTGCGCTGAAAGAGGTTTTATACGCCTTTATGAATTCTATGTTTAAGTCATTCGATATTTGATTTGTTGTTGTTACAGCGTAGGTAATTAGAAAGCATAATTTCGTCCAACTATGGCACTGAAATATCATCTCATTTTGAATGATTTTGTATTATTAATCAGTCACATTAGTGGTTGAAAATTATCGTCAGTTGGAAATAGAAATAGCTTTGTAATTAAACTGCAAATTGTTTTGCCACATTCGTATTCGTTGTATAAAACAAAACTAGTGCTAATATCGTTCGTTTCCTAATGACCCCGGCAATAAAAGCAATCATACGAGCTGCTCGCGTGGTTTTACCCGCGATAAATTAAACTTCTCCGCTCCCGTGGGGTTTAGCGTAACGTTGAATATTAAACGTTTTATAAGATTTAGACTATCAATAGCTAATATAATTATTTAAATCCGACTTATTGCTCTCGAGATTGGCGTGATCAAACAAACAAAGTTTCTGCTGCGGGTTCGCCCGCATGCTAGGTAAATCAATAGCAAATACTGTATTCATAAAATCAAAATTGTTTAAGCCTCTTATAAGATTAGCCGGTACAACCAGGAAAATGCCGTACCAGCCTAAAAAAAAATAATCATTTAATTTTGACATTACAAACATAAAGTCCAATTTTATTTACATAATTTGTATGCATTTAATCTCAAACAGTTTTCATTTTCAGTGTTATAATTTTTCTATGAAATGTAATTTTGTATCTAGCAATAAAAGCTCGTTAACGTAAATTCGCAAATACAATTCGCATTTTTTTATTTTAAAACAGTACAATTGTATATATAAGCGAATTGGCTAATCCTTTCATCACGATGGCAAGTCAAAATAAAATTTGACTCGACCATCGACACGACGAAGAAGAAGAAGATTGTATATATTCTAGATAGATGAATCCAATCAAAACAATGGTAAACAAACTAAAAAGTTATATCAATAACTGGTTATTACCACATAATATAGAAAAGGATGTTGTATTCACGTGAGGTACCGACCGGCTGCAAGCTTTACCTTCCTTGCACAAACAGTTTGTCCAAACATATTGTTTTGACTTGTACTTGTGCTAATGAAATATTCATACATTTTACATGTTTGGGCAAATAAAAATCAAATAAAAAAGGGCGTGCTACCACAGGTACCACACCAGAATTCTATACATGGATGTTTTTTTGTACCCTTCGGCTAAAAACAACTGCCTCACTACGACATATATCCACCGTTTACACACCCTTATTCAATTACTTTAGCAAGTCGTGTAGAAAACAAACAAGACGCGTTTAGTTCTTAGTACGTAATAAAGATGTGACAAGCTAAGCGAGTAACCATGTCGGATGTCAAAGCTATTATTTGTTGGCGACCACCGATAAGTTTACGGTGTGATTAGTTACAACGAAGGAAGGAAGATTAAAATGCTTATGGTCTTAATTATGAAGAAAATTTACTGTCCCGGGCAAGACTGACAAACAAATCCCAAGTATCTTTATAAGATTAATGATTTTTGTATAGATTGAGCCTTTGTGTCACAAGAAATGGACTCTAAAGGTGTAATGTTAAGGCTCATTATTGTACTTTCCATGCATCGCCATCGATCGCGGCCGCGTGCGACTGTCTTATACCCTTGTTCTTTGAGAGCTGCGTGCATCATCGCGCATGACTGTCAAAGTATAACCACATATGATGCCGATTGAAGACGCCCCCAATAGTCACGTGGCAGCTATTGTATACTGCCTCGTGAAGGCATCTCGTTAATTTTGCAGCGTGATGGGTAAATTATAAAATCATTTAAATCAACTAATTGCCCGTACGATGTTAAAGCTGCAACTGCAAATCATGGCAATCAGCTAAGGGCCGGTGCTTTGCTGCTTGCATGGAATACAATATTGTGTTTCCCGTGCCAGTAATTGCAGACTCTCACCTTGCTATTAAACCTGCACATGTGAAATTAATCTGCAGTATATTGTAAGATCTTTTCCTATTGCATTCTATTTATTGTACCCCTGATGAGTACTATTTTGATTTCCCTTTGACGGTATCAAAATATGTCCCATCGGACAGGAGCGAAAAAACCAAAGAGATATTTCTTTTTCTACTATAATATTATTCTCGTGCAGTAAGCTTCTGGCTTTTAGCTTCGGAGTTGCAATAGTTTTTTATCCGTTTTGAAGTAATGCTTCGAAATAACCTTTATTTTACCTTGTGTTCTCCAAAATGGAAATCCATGTGTAAAATGTAAGCTTTCTAAGTTCTAAAGTCTATAACCAAGGACTTGTATTTTTATTTACTCAGATATTTCCATAGTCCGGGACTTGGAAAGCAGGACATTATTTTTGCTCCTACAAAATTCATTTCTTCATTTTCGAAGATTTACATACTCGTGCCGTATGCGCGCTAGCTTATTCGCACTAAAGCGAGTACATTATATCGGAGTGCTGAGGTGCTGATTTATTCTGGACATGAATAACACCATTCCTGGCTGTAATGCAGCTATGTGTACTCGCTACATAGTATTTTATGTCGGTGCGCCTTACCTATTCCCGTTTCCAATTGTACCCCTCTAGGTGATGTGAATAAGTAAGCGTGTTGCTTACATTTGTGGCCATAAAGTCGGCACTTTGATACATAGTGTTTTATAGCACCACCCCAGCGCCATGTTATGAGAAACCATTTGTTAATGTCGAACGAGATGTTTAATATGTTTTGTAAGTAGTCTAGGCGTGCTGCCAAAATGTTAACAGAATAGAAAACTTATCCTAACAACGCGACGCAAGTTCTAACTACTTCCTGCGAAGAAGTGCATTCAATACCATTGTTTTATATTTATGCCGAAAGATAACTCTCCTCAACGGTATATTTGAAATCTTTTACGTATATTGAAAGTCCATTCAATGGACTCGCTTTTCAATACTCACGGTTATTTTTATAAATATTGGTACCGTTCTGAAGATCGGCTTTAAATCAAAATTTACACTAAAATGTCGACTCATTTGAAGATAATGAATCGATTTCGGCAATTCATTGTCCGTGGAAAATAATTAACTGACTGACTCGACACAAATCGAACCATTCGACTCTGAAACTTGAAGATTATGCAAACTTATGCCTCTCCGGTTTATTATGTTGTCGTTTACCTTTTTTTTGTAAAGAGCTTTTATCTAGAGGACACGCTTCTTTCACGTAGTAATTAATTGAATTGCGCCGACATGCGCCTCGGTTGCCGTAACATACCTGACCTTTCAGGGGATGCCACTAATTTTGTTAGACAAGGTATGCCTCTCATACTGCTCTTATTGCGTTAGTACGTACTGTTCCAGCAGTAAAGTCCGTAGACCTTGGCTTGATTTGTTGTAGTCGTTTTGCGCTAATTTATACAAAGCTAACAATCCTTTTAGCGTGTACATTATAATTTGGTCGGTGCAAGAGGCGCGACGAGTTTAGCGCGGCCGTCATTGTTTTCAGACGGTAATTTATATTGTGCTTTAGGAAATTAGCTAGGCGGCCACCACAGGCTCAGGTGCTACCGCCCGCCATTACCGCCCAGATTTATTTCGCAGATTTCGAGCGCCACCAAGACGAATAATTTGTTCTGTAATTATTACACCTCATTAAAAATATATTAACCTCCTTTCCATTTCAACATTAGAGAAGAATTATCCTGTTAAGTGAAATTTCGATCTCATTCATAAATTTTATTATTCACAAAAGTCGTATTTATAAATGTAAAGTTAAAATGAATCACTTCGTCTGGTGAGTACTGATTAATTAATTAGTCAGGTCTGGCGGGTTCTGTTATTACTTGTTTAATGTTGGTATCAATTAACCGATATCAAAAACTACCTACGAGTACGTCGCTCTGCAAATGAACAGTATTTACATTGGCCTGTTGTATTTTGCAATAAAATCTGTTACATATTGCTCTATATATCACCAAATGTTACTAGTATTTATTTGAGCTCTATTGAATTTAGTTACAACTCAAAGCCGAGCCGAGCGCAGGAATTAATATACCCAACATTGAATTAGGATTCGTATACACGAAATAGCGTTTATAATATCGGTCAATTCAATTCAATTCAATTCATTTATTTCGTAAAACATAGGTTACAAGGGTAATAATAATAATAATAATAAATACTCTTACAAAGGGTGTTACAGTGTTACAAAAAGTTCTTCTATGATTCGCCGAATGGCATACGAAAATTTAAACAATAATGTGTGTAACGGTGTAAAAGGCCTACGATTATAAAGACTTGCGGTTGTTTAACGAGGTATAAAACTTCATCAAATAATATGTCCACCGGTTGTTTTCGTCGTGTATGGCAAGCTCCGTTTTGCAAAATTTCTGCGTATTTTAATGCAGATCTCTTTCCTCTTTTTGCGGTAATGGTGACAGCCAGCCACCGAGTTCTCCCCGGCGACCATTTATAACGAGTTTTAATCGCGACACGGAAATTAGTTATATTACGTGTCTATCCGCCCCGCCGACCATATTATATGGTTATTAACATTGACGGGACTCGAGCTGAGGGTGCAGGCCGTCGAATGAAACACGATAATCATCCCACTTTGATAAAAATTACTTCGAACTTTTACGAGCGCGCTATCCAATTAATTTGCACCTGAATGAAAATAAAGATTGATGAAATGGCGAACTGAACTGTCGTTTATCTGAAATGCAATATGGTTATAAATTACGTCGATATTCGGTTCATTTTTAATCAAATTTTCCTAGATGTCTGCAGCGTGCACAACTTGCACTCGTCATAGTATAACGGGAAAATTGGCGCCGACTGTGTCCTATAATTTGGATTAAACGTGCCCATACCTATTATTATTATTAATCATTTATTCATATAACTTTTACACATATAAACATAACAATTATTTCGCCAAACTGCATAACAGTTTGTTGGCGAATATTGAGCACTCGCTTATCCATAATTATAATATAATAATATGTATAAAAATTTAAAGTGATAGTTACTACATAATCTATTGTTTTTATTATTTAATAATATACTTGGGTTAACTTATTTGGTTTATAAATAATACAATGAAAATGAGATTGTAATGTGACTTATTAACGATATTTTTATTCAAAATTTAATTATAAATATATTTTATGTTAGTGTGATTTGTAATTACGTGTTTTCACCTTAGTTTTTTTAAATATAGTTATATTATTGCGTTGTTTACAAAAATTATGACAAAATTTTATTTATTATGTACATACAATGTAATTGAGAATTTATTATATTAATTATAAGATCTGATTCTACACATTTACTTTTTCATTAAATTCATGCAACAATAACTTTTTAATTTATTTTTGAACATGTTTTTCGTTAGGTTTTCTTCTTCAAAAGGTATTTTATTAAACATTCGTGGCGTCAGATACATGCGTGTTCTTTCACCATAATAATTACATGCAATAGGTTCTTTATATTTATTTCTAACATCTTTTCTAAGCATACAATGGGTAACTTTCAGCGGTTTAAATTCAGTACTGTCATACTGTTCAACAGCAAACATATACTTATTTTTTTTTATGTACTGGTACTATATATATATTTCCTACTTTCAGGCAATTTAATGCATGCCTATCTTAAGGTGATAATTGCGAATCACCACTCTCTCTCGTAGTGCGGTGTATAAGGTTCCCTTTTGCACTTATATGCTTGACGATAATATTTAAAAAAGTGAACCTTTTCCTATGGTTCATACAATGTGATTAAAGAAGTGACATAAGTCAAAGGTGGAATAAAATTCAGTATACAATTTCCATTTAATTAATAAAAGGTTTCTTAACTTCAAACTCTGTCCTGACGCAAAAAAAGTTATTTGCCTTGTTGTAAGACATTGTGGTAAATATGTAAGTTCCATAGAAAAAGCTCGACCCCAAAAACATCTTCGATTTCGCAGCCATGTCGAGGTGTACTTCGTACGAACCCTGTTAATAGAAGTTAAAAAGTTGAGTTGTGTCTCAGTCATATTAAATAGAAATGAGCCAGGGGACGTGCGAACAGGGTAGACCTTTGTCCAGAGCGTTATGAGATTAGTTGAGATTGTTAGACATGAATAACTTACCTTATTAATTTTGCAATTCTTAGTTAGATTAAATGAATCAACCAAAATGGGTCCCAAAACAAAGTGCTCGCACGGCTTGTTTAATACATAATTCCACAGCCTTTTTGTGATGTTGTTACTTTTCGTACTCACAACGATTTTGGCCTGTGTAAAATAAAATTCGTTAATATATTACGGAGCTGTAAAATATTTAGTGAAAATTTAATTATAAAATACCATGGTGGCCGGACAATCCTTCGGCAAATCTAGTAGGAATATTACGTCAGAGATATTCTGTGTGTTGGTTACTTCAAACTTGCCGCAGTCTCCCTGTTTTGGGCCCTTGCATGATTCAAACACGTCCCATGAGAGCACGTAAGGACCCTGAAAAAAAAGAGGTTGTATAAATATGTTATTTAATGTAATTATGTCACACTAGCTTACGCTCACGTGGTACGTCAATAATGCAATATTTGCACAAATAAATAAAGCTACATTGTGAAAATTTTCAATATCTAGTTTTTGCGTGAAAAGTTAAAAATCATCCATACATCCATAGTTATAAACTTTCGTGTTTATATTAAAGATTATAATAGATCAATTTCAATAAAACGTCCGCGTTATTATTCTAAAGATTATACTGTAGTCCGACAAATTGCGTATTGTTCGATCTCGCAAATCGGTAAATGGACAAAAGCCGTTAGAAGATCGGATTAGATAATCAATTCTGCTGTTGATTGGTTTGTTTGAATTAATAATCACTGAGATGGATGAAAATGAAAATAGAGGCTTCTTTGTCTCCAATCTTTTATACACTTTGACAATAATAGTACCGATTGAGAGCGCTTTTGGGACCAATTTTACTTGGAATCGATATTGATGACATTGTTTTGGCATCGTTTCACCTGGGTGGTGCCCGCGGTCAACGCACCGTTGGCTTAACGCGTTCATGGCCTGTCAAGAAAAATAATATATAGGTTTGCAGGCTGCACGGGAAGGTTGGGACGGCCGGCGGCGGCCCGGGGAGCCGGCAGCGTGCGATACGGCGACGAGTAAACGTGCCGATGTGCTAATGGAGCACAGATTCGCAGGGTAAACATAATCTCGTTGAAAATCCTTTTAACTTGATCAACCACTACAGGCGATAAATTATCCTGCATTCTGAGTATATACCACGTAATTGATGGGTATAATTATGTGTTTATACTCACAAAGTTCTTCGCGTCCTTCTGACCGCATCCCGCGACGATAAACAAAACAAATATGAATGCACGCACAACCCATCCTATTACAGGTTTTATGGTCCACAAAGACATGAGCCAACTATTACACATCTTGTATATATGAATGATATTTGTGTACTGATTGTAAGAATTAAAATAGAGCATTATTGTAATTCTCTTTATAAAATAACGTCGCGATTAAAAAAGTAATTTCCGGTGATTGTTTGCTGTTACGGATATTGAAAACCAAAGATAAAATGATAATTTTGTTTTGGTAGCAAAAGTGGAATTTGGGGCAAAATTTTCGGCTGTTAACGCGTTTAGTGTGAAGGAATCATATGGCATTAATCGAGGGGTCGTTACCGGGGGTGAGGTGACGGCGGCGACAATCATTAGTGCATTTTATTTCACGAGCCGCGCTGCGCTGCTGAACTTCGTAGGTGGCTAATGCGTTTTCCCATTACCTGTCACATCTACCATAAACAATCCTTTTAAAGTCAACCCGTTATTGTTTTCATATCGGAGTGTTTCATTATTGATGTCAGGGCGGTATATCGTATAGAAGTTGCCGAATTCAATGCGAGGGAATTCGCAGTAATGAAATTGTTTCGGAAACTCGATAAAAAGAGAATAATAAACGATACAATTGTTATTCGTTAAAAAGGATTATTGAATAGTAGGTAAAGGTACGGTTACCTACAGTACGATCGCCATAGTCGATAACTTTGTTAGGCTTGTGCGAGAGCGGGGCTATATTTATAGAGTAAATTGTTTAGGCCGATTGAGCATGTTTTTGTAACAAACTTTATGTTGCCTAGAATCTAATGTACTATCAGCAACATATTTATGCTAAAGCAGAATTTATAACATGATCATAACTCTAGACGTAAACAAACATAAACTGTTTATGATATGTTAAGTAATAATTTTTATTAATAGTTTAATATGAAATAAATTATTACATAACAATAACTTCTAGAAAAAGCATCAAATTCGAGTAAGAGAAATGAAAGGAAATGTTCTTACGTGTAGCACATTTTAGGTGCAGTTACCGTTGGTCAACATCCTCGAACTGTTCTTGAGCAACGAGCACTGGCTTAGTTGAGTGGTTTGCTCCGCCATTTGTTATACGAAACTAGATACCAGTGAGTGCACTCGGTTCGGCGGCTATATCTGAATCTTCCGCAGACCCTCGACCTCTCTGTTTGCCAGCTTATGTGGCGATCGCTGGGCTTACTCTAAATTGCAATTAAACGAACTTGTGCTTTTGCACTCAATGCTAGCTTTATGCATCCATTCTACTGTTTGTATTCGGAATTCGAACAACATTTTTTCGAGAAGATAAAACGAATTTCTACGCTCTGGAAACTCTATAAAGACTGGCCGACGCCGACTCAGCTGTTTCAAAGATATTATGTTTTCATAGCCGCTTTTGAGATCAATATTTGAGAATGGCACGCACGATAAAATGGTGTGAAAGGTTTTCCGTCCCGTTCCGGATAGTAAATCGACACGTCTGGCGTATTTAAAACTTAGGGTGGGGTTCGGACTATTCGTTGTTTCTGAGGTAATTTAGTCAATTCGATTCAGCGTCTTACGTATTCTGCTGGTGGCGGGTTTAATATAGCTTTGATAAAGACGTGTATCCGCGACGGGTTGGATGAATGTGAGGCCCTAATATGCTGCGCCCTCGTCGCTCGCCGTCGACCGCTGTCGGCTGCGAATATTGGTACCGTCATATTCCTTACCGTGGCTTACCCCCATTCATATGGATAGAGCGGCATAGTTAACATATTTTGATGCGCGCCGCTTTAATAAAGCCATTAATTTTAATAATACTCTGCTCCCACGTTCATCATTCGTGGTCGCGCTTAACAGTTTCTTGTTGCTTCACTTAGTTAACGGAGTTACTTATTAGATACCTGCTTAATTTATGATCCCTACATACTTAGTAGCTATGTCCGCACATCTACCAGTCTCATGTAGAAATGACGTCATCTTACGTTGAACTTAATTATGATAACTGTCGTCGTTTTAGGCACTTTTCTAACGATTTATTAAACTTAGTTATGTCTAAAAAAGGGAGTACATTTTTCATGAAAAAATTGGCAGTTATTACAATATTTTTGGATGAAATTAATTCGGCTTCCAGGTAAATTAAAACTGCTTGATTATTTTATTAATATTTAGTTAAATACAGTTAACGATCATATATACATTTTGGCTGAGCTTGTTAGGCTTACAGGTACGTTGCCTTTTATGTCAGCCGTTGGGCTTTCACAAAGATACCTTCCACTCATGACCTCTCGAACCTCTACTAACTAGTGTATATATTGTACAAACCCCCTTATCTAATCTTTATAAGCATGACGAATGACATTTTCCTTATTCTACCCTCCTATGATTGTGTATAAGCGTTTTAAGTAGCCGACTCTGTCGTAGGAAAATCTTAATGTTCATAAAAATTCATGTGTTCGAATGTGGCGGGGTTCCAACTCCACATACGAGTGTTAGCCTGTCGTGAAAATTATTTGATATTTTGCTACGAATATCTAGGTGTAATGTTCAATGTATTTTATCCAATATGTGACCATTATAATTATCGTCCTATAATTTTAGACGGATTAGTTTCCAAATATATTGTATTTAAATTCTAATCGTGGTTGGTATTGATTAATTAATACAAAGGTTTAAATTTTGTACTATGCATCACTCATTAAATAATACTTTGTATCCTATGTATACTTTCACAACCGTGTAGATATTGACACAGTATAAATATCAACCAGTACTGTGAGTCAATCCCTATCCTTAAAATAACAAAAGGCAATCACGCGACACACGGTAGAGCTGCCAACCTACTGAATTTTAATTTCATGTACTTGACTTGTGTTTCTATCCGCACATCGCCGTCTTATGTTGGTTATTATTCTATTGCGTTCTTATTCCGGGGCGTAGGCATGTGTCGTGCTTTGACCGTTTCTATCAAGATATATTACTCGGTACTATATCTTTACTCTAGGTGAAAAGATCGAGAGTGTTAGGGCGTAAGTAGTTACATTGTATGATGCGTTGTTTAATATGATTACGATGTATTGAACTGCTTAACAAAATATCGATGTAAGAGGTCGAATATAGTGTATGGAGCACTTAAGAGAGGTTGAAGTGTGATGAATGATCGGAGAGCCGGCAGCGGTGTGGAACACTGCGCGCGCCGCCGCCGTGCGCGGTATGATTGATAGTGCTTATATACGTCAATTACTTCGCGATATTCTACTTATTGCTATTCATTTTATACACATTAATAAAGAAAAATAAAGACAAATTATGGCACTAGAATAATAGAAATTGTAGAAATAAAATAGATATTATTTCTAAATATTGGACCAATAAAAGAATATGTCGAACGAAACTTTTTATTGTTAATACATTTGTCAAACCCGAATTGATTCTGCTAATGAGTCATTTTTATTACTGTCTTGTCATACGTACGCCGCAGATTTTACTGCCTTTGTTTTAGACAATAACCTAAAAATATATTTGCATAAAAATAACAATAGAAATCTCAATCTTTACTACTTTAAAGTAAATTTTCTTTTCACGAGTTCAAGAAGGTTCAAGTCTGTACCATTATGGAAAATAAAAGGAAAACTGCTGCTCTCAGTCTCTTTTTTGCGGCAAACTCGGTCTTAAACCAATTTTATTATCTGATCTAAAACATTTTTGCTTTCTTCAAGAGTTTCGAATACATCAGCGCCAATTTTAGTAAGCGAGCTCCCAAACTAAGCCTAACTGTTCTCAGCTAAACCGACTGGATAACTTGATTGTCAGATAAAAGTCAACGCAACTCGGTTTCGTACTTTATTCCCTTGTGTTAGTGTGAGTAAAGTCGTTCGCTTTGTTAGAAAATACTTATGTCTTCACACTTAGGATACAATTTATCAAATAAGCATATGTGTTTGTAAAGCTTTTCGAATCCTTTCTAGAAATGAAACAAAAGAATGAGGCGTAAAATAATCATCAATTTTTGTTTTTAATTTACCTCCCTCAATTAGTGTCTACCATTATACTCCTTTCAATTAAAATGCTTTGCGATAAGAAACTTTCAAATAAAATAAAGTTTACTTTCCTTTGCTATTTATTTCTAATTATTGTTCCTTGGACGAATTATCTATACATAACTCATTTCACATAAGAACAAAGTGAACGACGCCAGCTGTATTTAATTTTAACTCATTTACTGAAATGTTATTTAACATTTTACTTATACCTTTACAATGTCTCCTCGATGACTGGACTAGAACGTATAACTTGTTTGTCTGATAAAAATCTACGGAAGTCGGGTAAGTACTTTATTCCCGGCGATAGCGCTAGTAAGGCCTGTAGTGAGAAAGTAGTTTTGTCAACACGCTTAGGGTAAAATATGTCAAATAAACACACGTGTTTGTCAACAGTCAATTCTATCAGGCACTCGGCATGTGTTCCGCTTCTTTAGACAGTACGTGGAGCAAGCAAACGAACAAACGACGCGTAAAATGGACTCGATGTGTCAGAATCACACCCATTTGTCTGTCTTTATTTTCTCCGCATTTAGGATTTCGTACAGACCTCGTTCTATTTTGATTAACTCATTTATTTTCTAAATTGAAGTGTGCGAAAAGTGGACCCTCTTGTGACTTTTCCGCTCAACGAAATTAAGTCTGTGATGTTTGCTGTACGAACGTGTTGAGTGTTTGCTGCCCTTACGACTATTAACTTTTTGTACAACAGACTGTTTACTGACAATCCTTCTATTGGAACATGAAACTGAATACATTTATTACTATAATTTAAATGCCTTGTTTATGTTACGACATTAAAGAAACGTGAAGTGACCTCAATGTCAAGTTCAATTCCCACAACAGAATAAGTCTTTGTGCCGTATCTACAGATGGCTTTCGAAATTTCCGTGTTTTTTCTCTCCATGATGTGAATACTTGTAAAACCTTCGCGACACGAGGATTACTTCTTAGTACGACAGTTCTTTTATTTTCATCATGAGCTTTTGTTTTTTCTTTGTTTCTTGTGACAAGATATCAATCAAATAACAAAGCTTTTCCATGTGTTGTTTCACACATTCCCACTAATGATAATATTAACTGATGATAATAAGAACACAACCTAAATATTGTCTGTAACGATAATTACGAGATATTAATTAGATAATGTATACACGTTGTAATTTAATAAACTATTCAGGCGTGCAATTAGGTATATAAATCAGGTAGTAAATTAATTAATAGCAGCAGGGATTTATTACAAATTAATGTGAGTAGTTTTGGTATTATACGGCGTTTGCTTTGTAGGATTAGGTGGTTGTATGCAGCGTACATATAAGGGCCGCCCGTAGAAATTGCAGAGCTTGCTCGTCATATTATATGCTGTTTATTCAGTAGTATACGGGACCGGGTATAAGGATCAGCCGATTGGTGACCGATGCGTAGAATCGTCCACATTCCTGTGTTAACCTCGACAATATCCGAATAGTTCTCATTCCCATATCTATAAATACATTAGGCCTATTGTCATTGACCTGTGTACACATTGAACCCACGTAATTACTGACGTGTAGGCACATAAATGCCTCTTGTCCTAGTGTATGTTATATTGGACGTATGATTATGTGACAGTAATCCATGTGTAAAACCTAATGAAGCAACTTAATTGTCGAAGTAAGATACACCACAATGCACAATGGACTAATCAGTTTGTCGTTTAATAACTATCAGATTAATTTATTTATGTATCCTTCTTAGAGAAAAGGATAACATAACATAACATCACGCCTATATTACCCAGAAGGGTTTGGCAGAGGTGTACAACACCCACATTTCACCTGTTATGTTTAGGTCCCTTGGGATAGGAGATGTGCCTATCGCCATCTACCAGGCACAATTCCAACTCCGTGCTGCTATTGTGAATTTCCTGACGGAAAGTTAAATAACAGTTTCCCTGACTTTGCACCTCTCACAAATTACACTTGTGAGAGGCACATATGCTAACCACTAGACCATCGAGTCCGAGAAGAAAAGGGATGTCATGTCTTTATGCAGACTTATTTGTCTTTTCCAATTTTAATCAAGAAAGTCACATCTGTGAAAGTGTTTTATTTATACGAATAATGTTTATTATGCTTGTGCACATCTATTATTGAATCAGGGTTTTGAAGTTTAAAATTTAGCCAAGTAATTTTATTTTTGCCATATATTTTCGCCATCTTCCATTATTTCGAGTCGAAAAATAATATACTTACGGATCTTCACCGTTCTCTTCACATTAAATTCATTAAATTCGTTTTATTTACTACATTTTAAGATATCATACGCATGGCCTCACTTTGTCTTGATAATGCCAGGCATTGTTCTCATTGCCCATAAAATGTTGATCATAGCATATTTGTTAAAAATTCGTTCATTTTAATGGAATGAATAAAATGTCCAATATCTTCCGAAGACGTGAATATGAACGCCGGGCCAAGACGTAGCCACCAAAACATTGAGATCTAAACCGATGCCAAGTTCTTTCACTATTATGTACGTAGACTTCGGTATTTACGATCCTGAGCTAAATTAAATTTAAGGCAGCTTCGAAGCTTGATGTACAGGCATTATTGTCTCTTGGTATGGTGATATTTGGCACAGCTAGGGTGTTTGAAGGCATTGCGATGACTGTATATTGGCAATCTTAGTGTGATGCCAACAGTTAGTGACAGGAAAGTGTTAACAACTAGTTCAATGCCCATAAAAGGATTCTCAGAAACGTAAAACTTCCAAGTCTTTGTTTGCTCAACATGAAGTAAATTGCTACCAAGAAACATTTCTTGAAAGCTAAGGTATATTGAAAACGAAGAACTAAAGACACTTCGTGTTTGCTCTTTTTGGAAGTATTTTTTTTGCTATCTTCTTTTATTTAATTCACCGACAACTTGTGGATGGTCTTTAGACTATTATGTACGTAGACTTCGGTATTTACGATCCTGACCTAAATTAAATTTAAGGCAGCTGTGAAGCTTGATATACAGGCATTATTGTCTCTTGGTATGGTGATATTTGGCACAGCTAGGGTGTTTGAAGGCATTGCGATGACTGAATATTGGCAATCTTAGTGTGATGCCAACAGTTAGTGACAGGAAAGTGTTAACAACTTGTTCAATGCCCATAAAAGGATTCTAAGAAACGTAAAACTTCCAAGTCTTTGTTTGCTCAACATGAAGTAGATTGCTACGAAGAATCATTTCCTAAAAGTTGAGGTATATTGAAAACGAAGAACTAAAGACACTTCGTGTTTGCTCTTCTTGGAAGTATTTCTTTTGCTATCTTCTTTTATTTAATTCACCGACAACTTGTGAATGGTCTTTAGAAACTATTATAATTCTATCAAACGAATTTATGCCAAAAAACGGAGTTGTAATTCTTGCACACACGTCAAACACAAAGTAAACAAACGTGTTTCTTTTACGACAGTGCTTAACACACCACCAAATTGCGGCATGTCTAAACTTCCTACGAAAAATAGACCTGTCTTAATAAAACATTCGTTTTATAGAGTGGAAAGTGAGAGAGCAGGCAGAATGTTTATTTTAGGTTTGTTATTCTAAACCGCAGACATCTCGTCTCGTCTATGCATACTATGTGGCTGTTGTCTTTAGCTATGCCTGAGAATCTTGTACGCCATATCTACACTGCACAATGTTAAGATTGCACTGGGTTCGTGATCCTGATTATTATTCAGCACAGAAGAATTTCTGTTCTTGCAGTTTTAAATGTTAGATTGTAACAAATTCAAATGTAGAAAGAGGCTTGCTTGTTTGCCTGATATATAACTGACAATAACGTAACAACCTTATTACCTCATAAACAGCCAGAGGATCTTTTGAAAATTATGATAAAATAAGTTCTATTTCGAATAGAAAACCCAAGACAGCAATAACAATCGGACAAAAATGGGTGGCTTTCTAAATTTATATTCCTACGTGAACAGAACCCTTTATTAATGTTCCCCAGCTTTACTTGTAACTTAGTAAAGCTAGATCCCCTCATAAAAATAACTCGTAAATTTACTAGGAACGTGTCAATAAGTTTTGAGACACGCGGGATTTAAATAATAATATACGACCTCTGTAAATATAATAACGATACAAGTTCTTTGGGACACAGCTTTAATATTTTCCCTTACAAAAGAGATGTGACTGGCATAAATCGTTATTATAACCAAGTTTGCCACACAACGTGCCACAGTATCATTAAAAGATATACATGCACTAAATTTTGGGACATTGCCGTAGCTCTGTATTATTATGTACTTCTCTATATAGTGCAAGTTTGATATAATTAAATTAATATTATTAAATTCGGTTTATTGATTTGATATTTAATGGATTTCCTTTGACGATACGTAAATATGAGGGCGGTAGGGAATTTGCAAATAGTCAAAATTTTATTGATTTCAGAACACTTGATATTCAAGTTCGGCTTCATACCCAACTTTTTTGCTCTTTGATTTATATATATATTAGCTATATATAGTTTTGACTTCTAACGTTGTCTTTATAGTAATCTTTATTCTAATCAGAACTAAGCGGTCTCGATTTGAAAGTTGCGGTTGATGTTGGTCGCTGTGTGATGTCTAAAACTCTATTGAAAACTTAATATGGGTTCAATAGCGATCTCTATTCAAGACCTGACTGCGACAACTAAATAATATATCTTTTGCCGACCTACGGCCCTACACCGGTCGATAACCTAAATTCTTAGATTCTATTTAGTTCGTACTATCATTTTAAATCAGTATTTAATACCTAAGCTTAAAGTTGGTATACAAAGTCTTGGTATACAAAATCTAGGTTTAAGGTAAAATAGAACGAACTCCCATATTCTCCTTGAGCTAAGTATTAAAATAACATCAAAAGTTTTCACTTGGAAGTTTTCAAACTTTCAAAAGAGTTTTCGTGGTTTACTAAGTTTGAGTTCCATTTGAATTTTTAATGAATGCTTCACTGGGATTTTGTCAATGGATAAAAAATTGCAACAACTTCTTCCCACAAACTCCCGACCATTTCGTTGTTAATCTATGGGCATAATCAGTTTGTGTGAAGTATATTTTGTTTGTAGTTTTATGAAAAAATGTTATACCGACGCATACAACGTGAGAGATGATAAAGTATAATACCAGTAGGATAACAAAAAGTGTTTTAGTCAGACGAAAAGTAAAAAGCGTGTCTTAAAACTCGGTATAACTCGCGGCAGACATCAGAGATGATATTGCCAAGATCCCTTTGTATACGTTGCAGAAAATAGCTAACATTTTTCTTGTAATGTCATGCGTACGTTGGTTCGTGTATTATTTTATTTTTCTGCTGCTCGTCACTTTTGTCTTAAGGAAGAATATAGTAGAAGTAAGTATATATAAGTTAGAATTGCATATGACTCATTTGTTGCGGTTATAAAGTTGAAATGTTGCAAGATTTCCTTGGAATTGTGGCTTTAGTTGCGGATTTGTGGTATTACAGAGAAGGCGTTGCACTTACATTTAAATTTAATTTCTAGTATTACGAAACAAAACCTCGGTTTCGTTTCATCTCTATCCGGACCCGGCGTTCGTTCTTGAGCCAGCTTGATCCATTGCGCAAATTGTGTGAATCATGCCGGCTGATAATGGGTCCCGGATTGATCGCAGGCCTATTGAAACCGAAACGAAGTTTTGAAAATGGCAGTAATTCGCGATGTGGCAGCGGGTGGTATATTTTGTAAGCGAACCTTTCTCTATCGGCATCTGCGGAGCAAACTTCATTTACATAATTAATCTTGGTCCGAAGACTGCCGGCCACTGGTTTTGTTGGCAAACCTTCATTAAACTGCGATATTTTAGAATTTTGCTCACATACTGGGTACTATGTTGCGTACCTAATGATAATTTAATTAATTCGTGTAGAAGTTATACTTATTACATTACACTGATAATTTTGTAAAAGCTAGTCATAATACCGCCTTTATTAATCCATGACGCATAGTTACTATTCAGTATTAAAACCAATGTAATGTATTTTTGTTTTACTTTTGGTAGCAAAACAATTTGCTATTCAATATCGAAGCTACGAATTCAATATACAACTTTGCTTTCTGTCTATGCTAACAAAACAGGAATATTTCATTCCTCTCGTTAGTTGTTTGCTAGTTACATCTGCCTGTTCAATAAAATATATAAATTGTTAGTGCTAAATGTTAGTTCAGCAATTATGGAAAAACATTATGAGAGCAGGCAATTTAACTAACACACTGCTCTAATAAAAGATTCTTCGCCGACGAATTTTATCTACATAATACAGTCGGCAAAAGCCCGAGATAAAGTCTCTTTATGAATGTATAAACGCACTACTGAAGTGAATTCAATTTAGTTAATGGAAAACACAAGACGTCTTATAGACACAAGATCAACTTTATTTGAGGGGATACTCCTAAGTGTAGTATAGTGATAGTTTTATGTTCGTAACCGCTTTCATAGAGTAGAAAGGCGAATGGCTGGCGTGCCTCGGCCCCGGCCCATGACGAGGGCGCTTCAATTAAAACTGTTCAAGTTTGTTTAAATGTTGTTGTCAGCCCATCACCCAAGAGTTACTACGTACAGATTTCACTGCAAATTAACAGCCGAATAGTTACTCCGTTCTTGAATAGCGTTTAAAAGCACATTTGTTTGTTAGTGATAAGGCGTCTCTCACATTAGGCGTGCGCGATCGTCGTGTGTTTAGCCATTGCGCCCACACGCACGACGATCACACACGTCTAATGTAGGATCAGCCTAAAAGTTTGTTGATATGGTTTTTGCAATATGTTTGAACGTAAAACTGAAACGTGCAATAGCTGTAAGGTATGACATACCGCTTGAATATTATGTTTGTGTTTGAATTTAACTTTAACTTCTATGTTTTATTTGTTTCTCATAATTTTAATTTTGTTTTGCATGCGTATAATTTCATTAAAATTAGTTTACTTGCTCGTGTATGTTATAATTTACAGTGGAAACTTTGTTGGATTAGGTTAAACCCATATTTTGTATTTTTAGTTTTTTATAGTTCTGTTTGTTTCTCGAATAAATAAAAAATAAAAAAAATATAAATGTTTGTATTATAATAAGCTTATACCCAGCTATGACGAAACACTTGTTTTATCAGTCAAATCTTACTGTAACTACCACCAATACAAGTGTCAGACATCAAACCTTCCTATCAAATTAACGCAACAGTGTAAGAGCTACATTTTGACAATTTAAAGTAATAGTTACTTTATCAAACTTGTACACTCCTATCACTGGTCGTGTATGACTCGAGCAAAATTCGTTCTGTCCATGACATATCGATGTTCCTAGTATCCGTAAACACTGCGCTGTAAACTTCAAGCTGGATACAGTTGATATTTTCAATAGAGCTGCACATCATTGAATACTGCATGTAATACGATTGTCGATAGTTTAATACTATTAAGTTGCTGTTGTACAGATTTAGATTTTACCTAGGGCTGTGCAAAGTTGAGAGTTCGTCAGCGACAGAGCCGACGCGGACGCCAGCGTTTCATTCCGGATAGCATTCAACTCGGATTAACCCTTGATGCCAACTAGCTGACTTTGTTGTCAAACTAATTAGCCGTAGTCGTTCCATTTCATTACAAATTATGCGCTATTGTATTTTCTTTGACATTACGCCAAATTCTCCCTTTTATGAAACATTTTTGGGTCGACATCAACATAGAGATCTTGTCGCCACTGTGCAGATCGTGCAGATAGGACCTACTCAAATTAAGCCTACACTGCTCGTTGAATTAAAATCGTTTCTTATTTCGAGAGTAGATTCTTTGCGGATTTCGTCTTTTTTCATGCATTTGTAATTCAGTGAGCCCATCGCACCAAGCAAAGTCTCTTTTAAGTAATAATCCGAATATGGTTAGGCAGTCGGCGGGACGTCGCAATATTTATGTAATTCTCAAGTAAGCCGTTTAATCGTCCATCGCGTACTTAATGTTTGAGCTGCTAAGAAACGGTGGGGTGAGGATTGGAGGGTTGCGGGGTGCGAGGGGTAGGAGCGAGATCCCAAGGATTGGCCTCGTTCTCGCTAACAAATCGCTCGCCCGCACCACGCACAGGTAGTGTCACGCCTCATTACTCCGAGTTTATGTTCGCCAAATCACTCTAACATCATGAATAAACAAGATTTAGGCTTATGACCTTCAGCACGGTCCTCACACTATTGTACTTATTTATAATCCTAGTGTTGTAAGAGAATATTACTATAAATATTTGGGTATAGTAGTTTTTGCTTTGAGATTGAGTGCCGAAACGAAAGCGCTGAGCTCCGATGTAAATGGAACACACTAATAAATATTAACACGCTCGTGTGTTACAGCAAAGAACACTCACATTGTATTCAAATGCCAGGTAACACGCCGAGGCTATAGTTTAAACTTGTAACATTTCACAGTCTTATTGAAATTTTCAAGACGAAAAAGTTTTCAAGCCCTCGGTGTATAACTAGATTAATTTATTCCTTGCAGTTGAACTATTATAATACAAGCGATCTCGGGTATCCTACACTTTTTGTTTTAAAACACTGAAGATCTTCTTGGCTTCTATTCGCGGTCTTCGGTGGAAGAAAATTAAAAGCGTGTCATTCTGTGAAAACAATGAGAGGAATAAATAAAGTTTTGTTTTCTTCTCATAAAATTTAATAATGAAATTGCTTGAATCTTCATGTTGTTTCGGAGAGTATTTATACGACGCTCTGTGCAGTTTTATTAAAGAAATAGGCCAGCTTTGTTCTGGTTTAACGGTGAATTATAGTTTGTAGTTATTTGCACACGAGATTTAATATCATGGTTTGCTGGTAAGGACACTTGGTGGCATTTTATCATTATTTTGATTGTCTCTATACTGTCTATAACTATTATTTTATGGTAGATAGGCACGCGTTTGACAACGATCTCACCTGATGGTTAGAGATGATGACGTTGTCTACGGTGTAGTACTCTTACCTATGAGATTCGTATCTACTTATGCTTTGAAGAGACCCAGATTGTTCTCATGCAGACACACAGACTGGCAAGGCGTTTCATTCTATGGCAGTTATCCTAAGGAATGTTGAAGTGAAACACTTTGGGCGTATTTGTTTATAATAGGATTGTAAGTTTGTGTAATAATAAAACACAAGAAATATGGAGCGAGATTATCGTATAACAAATATTCCGATATTCTCACAAACTTTAGCACAATATTAAATGGGATAGTAGGAATCGGATTAGTAGGATATAACTGGTAATAAAATGTTGACACGCGATTATTTCGAGTAATAATAGTTTAGAAACGGATGCTGAAACAATTATTAGTAAAACGCGTGGCGCGCGGGATGTCACGCGTAAACGACAATCATTATGCAAATGGTGTTCGCTATATCTGCGTGCGGTCGTGCCAATATGTCTCGTCTCATTTTATGGACAAACCCCACCGCTCTTGTATCGACAGTTTTCCGCACTTTGCTCGCTTTTATGTTATTACTACAACATACTCCCATTCCAGAAGCTGTACCTACCAACCTTTCACCCCTCCACAATGTTACACGGAACACGACATACTTTCTAATAGCCGTAAACTTCCAAATGGTGCGTTATTCATATTAACACACGCAAAATATTAACTAACTCTAAATTAATTTCACCACAGTTGTTTCCACTGCTATTCTTTATGGTCACCACAAATTGTTCCGACGCTAACAGCTTTTTGTTTAACGTACACAATAAATAATATTTATTTGTATCGCGAAAGCATAAATAATTAATAAAAAAGGCCGAACATGCTTTTCTTTGCGATTTTAATGAAAGCACCCAGAACAGCGGTAAAAGTAGCGATTGCAAAATGTAAAAAGGAAAACGCAAAAAATCGCGAGCTTCATAAAAAGAATATTCGTGGACTAGCTATTTGAATAAGTATCAGGAGAGAGAACCATTTTTCAACGCGTTGGTGATAATAATGATGCTATTTATCAACGACTTGAAAGGGTGGGTAATTATTAACGTTATATTTCGGTTTCGTTTGTTTACTTACTTTTTTGCGATATTATTCACAGTTAGCGACATAACAGTGAGGTCATTTCGTTGGAGTGTGAGGGAATGGCTTGCAATGATTTATTGTTGCGTTGAATATGCATGTCGAGATGAAAAATGACGACGAACGTGCGAGAGGTTAGCGTGTGAGGATCGGCGCGGGCGGCCGGCGATCGGGGCCGATGGTGGCGCCACGCCGTAGCCGCGTAGCGCGTAGCCGACGCGCTCGTAGCCAACGGGCTCGTAGCCGCCCGTCGCCAAACGCGTCACATTGCGGAAGTCATTAAGAAGATAAATCGCAAACCACACAAGATCCGTAATCCTTTTAAAATATCTTACTGAAGTTTTTCTCTATTCGCCTTCGAAAATGTTGAACATTTCCTCTCGGAAACCGCTCTCATTGGATTAGCTCGTATTTCCTATATTTCACACTCATATTATAAGATAAATGTTTTGTTTGCTTGCTAGGGGGCTTACACAAACACAGCTTATCTGATTAACATGCAACCTTCACACTGGAATATACAGATTGACAGGGAGAGTACATCATATCAGATTTTGCGGCGCAATCCCGGGATGCTAAAACTGGGTTATGTATAAAATTTATGTCTAAAGAGATTCGATAAACGAAGATTGGATAATAGAGTATCGTGTAATATATTTTCTTTGTTCGAAGTAAAATCTAAAAGTTTTGGTACAACATTGAAGCAGACAACATTTTCGAAGTGTGAGACTTTCGCAAAGTGCATCGAGGAGCGAACTTAGAGGTATGGGTACCAGTTTTAATAGTTGCCGAAACAATAGCGCACAAGTTTTGGTCGCGCCGGCTCTGCGCCCATCTCATTCATTAATACGCCTCCGTCGTGCCATTGTAAGGCCCAGTTTCCAAAGTAGAGAGGAGAGGAAAGAAGCGGCAAAGCGTGGCGAAGCTAGAAATTAAAGTGGCCGTGGCGCAATGGATAACGACGTCTTACGATCGAGAGGTCGTGGGTACGAATCCTGGCTATTACATCACGGACGTGAACCTTTAACACAAGCGAATTAAGCTGGAGGGGGTTAACAAGAATTCTAGTAATTTGTCTTTGCAAATGACTAGTAAGCTTTAAAAAAAAAAATTGGCATGTAATTTCCACCAAAACGGAACGGAATAAAATTGAGACTTCTTCTGTCCTCTCCGATTGACCCAGTTCCTCCAAAGCGGCGAAGGGATGTGAAAACAACGAAATCTGATTGGTTATTCAAAACACAGCTCGCCTCCGCTTCCCTCTCCGCTTTGATGCAAACCGGGCCTAACACGCTACTACCTACAAAAAACTGCATCATGATTTTTAAACTGAACATTCATCAGGATCGAGCTTCATTTCGCTTTAATTTCCGCCAAGATAAAATATTGATTCGCATTAAGAAGATACCATTGCGAGGAGACCTTTAAAAAAAGAAAATTTATTTTATGGGCAATTCTTTCTATAGTTTATTGATATTACGTAGGTCACCGAGTTAGCTCGCTTATTAAATCACGTGAATTTTTATTCTTACTGAACAAAAATATTTTAGTTTGAGAATAACATGCAAATCAATAGAGTTGTACGAAATCAGAAACAAGTAAAACGATTAGACTATTTGATTTTATCTACACATAAATACAAAAGTATGTATTCATTTTTGACTTAGATGCAATTTTGACATTAATAAATGAATTTTGACGTTCTTAGGTGTAAAAGTTTTACTACGCTTTCTTGATATTTTCGCCTCTCTAGTTGTAAAAGAGTTATTCACTACCTCTTTGTACGTAATATTTGCGAGAACTTTAATTAAATTGTAAATAAGTTAAAAGTGAGGGAACAGTATAATCATCAACAACCGTGTTTATTTAGGTTAGTTGGAATGAATTCGGTATTCAACATCATAGCAAACATGAATCTAATTGGAAAGCAGTAACGTTGCGCGGTCCGTTCCTCACGTCACACGCAAGTGGCGGCGTCTCCCAGCCACCGGCGCTCGCAAACCAACTATCGAACAAACAAATTCTACTCCAATTAATGACATCTCTCGGAAACATTTTGTCTACAAACTATGGACCGAGAACGCTTATAATAATAAAATCGTTTATATCTCTTCTTCAATAATGAACAAGGCTAAGTTTCAGATATTCGGGTACAATATTCTTTTATTGAAACATATAAAAGTGTTCATATGTATTTTTTTCGATTAAATATTGAATCTGAGACAGAGGTAGTGTAACATCTTGGCATTAAAAAAGTATCTATTCGTCGCGTATGATATTCCAGAATTATTCCTTATCTACTCAATTCTTTTCTAGAACATTGCACACTCAGATTTGAGAGATTGATGAAGCAAGGGCCTTTAGCTGCAGGTGCCAAAAAGACGATAAACAAAACAGGAGAAAATAAATTGGGTCACTTCCATACTTGAAATGGGAGCCGAAATTCTCGTCATCTATCGTATGAGGTGAGCAGACGGCATGTTCGAGTAGCGCCTGTTAAACTTGCACGCCGGTTTTTTCCTGAAGCGACGTTTCAGAGCAGGTAATATTGCGAATCAAATGCAAAAGAGGCTTAGAAACACTGTCGACGGGTACTCAATTTCGCGTGCGTACTATCGATAGAGAACATGTGTTTTGTGATTTTTGTTTATCTACTTTTTCAAAGTAAAGTAGTACTAGTTCAAAGAACGACATCTCTCAAAATAAAAGTAAGAATTGCAATTAGACTTGAAAGTATTTTTGTATTGCTCTACGTCAAGTTATTATTGACAACATTCATCGTTAAAACGAGCTCGTTCAAAACCATAATTAGTCGCAGATATTATGAAGAAAAATGTTTTCTTGCCGAGTTCCGTTTGATTCTTGCTCTGTTTTTTAGTTTTCTGTTTTAAGTTGCCAATCTGCAAAAGGGGAAAACGGCAAAAAGCTTTGTAATTAGGGAGTTGACTCGACAGGAGCTTAATAACACTCAGTCTCAGTTGGAAGCCTTTCTGAAATGGATTCTAAACTCCAACTACTATGACTGGGATATTGTACTCGGGACGGGATGGAGAATTTTAAATATTTCTATTAAAAGAGGTTTGTGCCTGACTATGTGTGTGTGACGAGCTTAAAAGATATCCAATCCTCTACATTGTGTGTATGGGCTCACGTTTCGAGCGGCAGTATTGCGATCTATTCGCCCGAAACGAGCATTACAGTTTCTTTATCTCGTTTCAGATATAAATTGAAATAATAAAGATAAGAGAATAGCAGTAAATTCGACCATGAATTTACTCCATTTTATTCACAGAAGTTGTGATTTTCTAAAAGACATAACTACAATATTACGTACGCAGACGACATGAAGATATTGGCAAACTTTGAAGAAGACCACCTAAGTTCCAATATCTATTTTTTGATATGTGGCAACTTTAAACTTTGGAAACTTGTCGAGATAAACGTACTTGGCTCTTTTGATGTCGATTTACGAGAAATATAGAAAGCAGTTGAGGTAATAATATTCATAATTTAGTACTTTATCTCCTTTACAAGTTTGATGTACAAAATATCTTAGGTACCTTTATGTACGTGCTTACGTCGTATTGCAGATATAGTGAAGTATGCATGTGTTAAACGAAAACTTTATTCCTGCGATACGGAATAAATACTAAACATAATAATTTATTAGTGAGGGCCGTCGGTACAGATCTTTCAGCCCTTAAGGGTAGACTCACAACGAGTTTTCATCATCATCATCAGCCTGTAGCAGTCCACTGCTGGACATAGGCCTCTCCCAAGGTGCGCCAGAGTTCGCGGTCTTGTGCCTTACGCATCCAATCGCTCAGCAATCTTACGCAGATCGTCGCGCCATCTTGCCGGGGGCATCCCACACACACTTTTCATACTAACGTAATATGGGTTTAACTTTAATATGATTAAGTTTTTATCTATTTTGATAGACAAATCATTTCGAAAAAACTGAAATGCACGTTTGTTTGTGGCTATTTTGTCAAAATTGTTTAAATCATTTATTGGATAACATAGAAACGGAAAAATTTAAATATTAATTTTGATAAAATAGGCGCCAAAAAACATGCATTTTAGTGTTTTAGATATGGTTTGTTTATAAAAATAGAAAAATACTTAATAATATGAAAGTTGAACCCATATTACTTATGTATAGAAAACAACTAAGCAATTGTCCCCAAAGTTTTTTTTAATTAAAATACGCATACAAATAGCCAACTAGCCATTACTTGGCTGTAACTCTTAATATTATAAACGTAAAAATATTTTTCTCATTTTATACTTAAAAACTATGCAGAGCTGTAGTTTTTGTTCAGAGGTACTAGGAGACGTTGAAAATGATAAAACATTTTTCATTTCATAAAATTAAATACTTGAGTGAAAAGTCGCGGAGTGCTTGCCATCTGTATGAGCACTTGTCGCTAGGAGATAAGCACAGAGTTTAATTTTTTGAGTTTGTTAGTAGCGTGATTCTGTAAGGGAAACTGTTGGTTTCGAAATTTTACACGCAAATACGGTAAAATCGATATTTGATTTACAGAAATTAAAATTTCATCTGATTCTATTTATGGATGATGAATACGCGTGCTGTTATTTTTTAAATTACCAATATCCAATTCATATTAAAACTGTTTGTGTACAATTGCTTTCGTATAACTAGAATTACAAAAATGTATAGCATTGAAATACGGCAAAATAATAATAGGCTAAATAAATATTTTTCATTTCCCAATGTTGAAATATCAAATACAAAAGAAAAAATTTATTACATTTTACTGCGAATAATGTAATCAAATCTTTGTTGTATTATTAAAAAAGTATTTCGTAATGAGATAAACAAACTAGGCTGACTTTTTCGCATCAATTCATGTCAAATGGAAGTAAATACTAAGTGCGTATGACAGTTAGTTTTACTATCGAGATATATCGAGAGATGAAATGTGGTTTAGTGGTATTTGTAGTTAGCTATAAGTGCAATCAAACAGCCCTCAATAACCGCTGGTATTGTTTTGCCGGTTATTGCGATTCCGTTGCCGAGACACGTCCGGAATAAATTAAACTGCAATTTGGGGCCTTTAATATGGAGTGTTGTTCGCGCTATTGGCCCATAGTGGCGGGTGGCAGCGTGGCGATATGAGCGGCATTCGAATGAGTATACAAAGTGGTTCGAGCCAACCTACCCATCGGTAATGCAGCCAGGCACATGATTGCTGCACTCGCTCCTCCCGGGACATCGTTTTGTTACCTACAAGCGTACATCTACGCATCATGAATTTTCTGTCAAAATTTCGTCGGACATTTAGAATTTAGTAGAAAGCCTTGCCGCGTGAAACTGCGGCTGGCTTTGAATACAATAGCCGCTGCAACTGAAATGAATACGTACAATCAGCGATTCCCAGTCGTACGTGTTACGTTTCTAAATACTAAAACTGGTTTAAACTATTATTTCCGTGCCTCCTAACGTTGTTTTGATCGAATAAACGTGTCTTTAATTAAATTAATTTCGCTTTGACCCGAAATCAATTCATTAAAATGACCATACCTCGGTTATTGTGTTTAAAACAAAAGATGGATAATGCTTTGTTAAATAAATATCATTTAATATTTACTTAAATTTGTATTTTAATTATGAATGTGGTTTATACACCAGCTTAATAAAATGGTTCAAACTATAGTGCGGTACAATGACGTTGGTTAATAAGTGCGAACACAAGATATAGTGTTTATTGCTTGGAGAGAGGATGCTATAGCACTATTAGGGAGCATAGCGAGGCGTAAGGTCCTGCTCGCTCAATTTGCGGTATTGCTCTGAGCTACCGTCACATAAACAGACCTCACGCCGCACCTACAGATGTACAATCGTCCATTGTTTGCATGCCCACATTCCTGGACAAGGGAACACGTAACGGCTCGCAAAACGCATTAGTACCTCTATGAACACCACATTCATTGAGCGCAAACGCCAGACGTCGTGGAGCCATTTTCAATAGCATTTATACGTTCATTTCGATGTATATACCTGCACTTTGCCGTTACGTATGTACCAGTCGTTCCGCTGATGGCCTCAGCCATTGCTTTGAGGTGTGTAAGCGTATGGCATTTGTAAAGTCGGTCCCCTGGCGACACTACACTTCAGAGAGACTGTTCCTGCTTGCATTCCCGAGGGACAACGATCAGCATTAACGAGACCTTTACCTTCATTTCGCTAGT
Organism: Hypena proboscidalis; assembly: GCA_905147285.1. Taxonomy (NCBI): domain Eukaryota; kingdom Metazoa; phylum Arthropoda; class Insecta; order Lepidoptera; family Erebidae; genus Hypena; species Hypena proboscidalis. Next base: position 9,468,504 of record LR990130.1, read on the forward strand.
TTTGTGTTTCAGTACGAGTTCCGCCAAGAATTCAGTAAATGTAGCTATATAGTTTCAGCGTACAGAGCATTGTTTCGTAGATTGTGAACAATTCAATGCAGCTTGGATTTAAGTCTTGGTCTATTCCGATTGTTGTTGAATTTATTGTTTCAATCTGACGCTTTAATTTCAGAATCCAAGTTAACAATTAATCGTATTACCCATTTCCATAAATGTTTCTTTTTAGGAGTATTCGGTTACTTTTATTTGGACGAAGTCCAGATATAAATCTATCAGCGGCAGTTTTATTATCTGGAATGCATTCGGCGCACATTTGTATGCGATTAAGATCGCCTCAATAAATAGATTTTATTGCATATTATATACAAGTAAAATACTTGGCTTGACATAGTCTTTCATGTTACGGCTAGGCCAAATTGTATGGTGACGGTAATTGTGTTTTCTAGTTCGTACGCTATTGTCTATTATTATGAGAATACATTATTACGATGTTTTGAAGATAAGGTTAACGTAACACTCACAGTAAATATAAAAAAATTACAACATTAATTGCAGCAAAACAGAAAAATAAATAACAGTGTCAATACCGAAATACAATCAGCGGTATCGTGTTATTTTCAAATTGCAACTGCAATAACGCGGGGCTGCAGGTTGTATCTAACATGAATTCAATCTCGATTTACAATTTTTACAGTAGTAACAATCGAATCTAAATTGAATTTGAAAATTGAAAATGTGCAATCATGAAATGAATACATGCTCCTTCCTCCTGCATTTTGTGTCGCAGTCGGTTAAAAATGGCAAAGTTCAACGTAAAAAAGAACAGGGGCATCGCTGCTAGACGGCGCTAGTTTGGTGTGTAGTCATTCTATTCGTTCACTGTGTACCTCCCTAATGAGATTCTATCTTAATTATTTTTCAGTGTACCTCGTAAATTTCCCTCCAGAGAGCTGAGCTATTCCGTGGCGGAAACATCCTTTTCGAGCTTAATTATTTCCTTTTTTTTACTGTGTTCAATATTCATTCCGATTTTCGTCGAGCAGACATTAAAATTCATAACTCAGCTATTACACTTGTCAACATCTGCTGCCTCTTCAACGTTATCTTCCAACTCTTAGTAAAGCATTAATTAAATTAAAAAGTTATTTTTATGTCTTGAAAATACTCATAATTATATCTACACTAAAACTTGACAGTTACATCAGTTGATTGACTTTGAGCTTAATGATGTACTAGTAAACCTGTTACTGCAAACTAATTTGCTTTACAACATTGACTTACAGCGACGGTGAACGTTTGACTAACTAATGATACAAACCCACCTTACTTTTAGTCGACTTGACTTTTAAGTAATAATAATAATAATAAATATTTATTTATCATCACAAAGGATTGTACACAATTACTTAAAACTAAGACAAATTGAAATATAAGTATACAATGCAATAATGTCTACAATCAAGTGGGTGAAGTGCACTGTCCTCCTAGCTAGATTATTAAATAATCTGTGTTAAGGAGTAACAGTCTCTTTTCCCTCTTAAAATCATAATAATTATGATGATCCGTATACATATGTTCAAGCTTTTAGATTGTTCAATAGATTCTTGGTTTGTATATCTGTCTGTCCACGTTTATTTCTTAAATTCGTGTGTGTGTGTGTGTTTGCGCGTGTGTGTGTGTGTGTGCGTGGGTGTGTGTATGCGTGTGCGTATGTGGGATTATATTATGATTGTGATCCAGATTGATGTGAATATATGTATTAAGTATGAAAGTAGTTAGTTGTGTTACGTTAAGTATGATTCTGTTTCCTCATAGGTCTTGTTTTGGAGAATTGACTTTACAGCTTCTTTGATATTATGGTGTGACAGTGCATGTATGGGTCGTGATGCACTTATTTTATTATATAAAGATGGGCCCAGAAAAAAGAAAAATCGTTTAGCAAAAGTTGTATGTACAGGGGGTAGTGGAAAGACTTTGTCTTTTCGTCTTTTATTAATTGTTGTGGAGGGGGCGTTACGATGTTGTTGTAGCACCGTTTGTTGTATGAACAGTTGCCGCACACTTAAAACATTGACACTTTCGTATAATTCAGTCGTTCGATATAAAATGGGTTTAAAAGTTGCCACTTTCAGTACTGCTCTATGTGCGATTTCAAGGGGTTTCAATGTGGTTTTAGCTGTACCACCCCAGCTCGAGATACAGTACGTAATGATCGATCGGCAAAGGGCAAAATAAACTTGGCGTACAACAGGCGGATTTGTAACATATCTTAATTTTTTAAATATATAAATAAGTTTACGTACTCTAGAAGTGAGAGAATTGATATGTGCTTTAAAATTAAGGTTTTTATCAATGATTACCCCTAAATACTTGAGACTGTCAACGTTGGCTAGTTGCGAGCAAGTACATGTCTGTATTAGTTGGTTGCTCGTGTGGGCTTTTATACCTATTAGTGGTTTGGGTCGGGCGGTTACACTGATTGAAAAATTAATAAACTTGGTTTTCTGAATGTTAAGAGTAAGTGAGTGGAATTGGAGCCAGTTTAGGACTGTGTTAAAACCGCTTTGGGCATGATTTTCAAGTTCAGACCAGGTGCTTGCGAAGAAAGTTAGAGCAGTGTCATCTGCATATGACGTTATTCTGGCGTTGGGAATTTTAATATTGCACAGGTCGTTAATAAACACTAGAAACAGCGTTGGGCCCAGAATACTGCCCTGTGGGACTCCATAGTGAATTGGCAACTCACCACTGTTATGACACTCTATTCTAGTTACTTGCGATCGATTTATTAAGTAAACTAAAACTAAGGCCTATATTGAAAGTATTTGCGCAGTGCTGTATGTTTCGGTCAGGTTTCATAATAGTGCGATCCTCTAGTGTAAAGGTACATGAAAGCCTTTAGAGCTCTTTGTAGATTCATATCGTGCAGCTAGCTTGTTGGCTATACACCCGTAAAATAAAAAAAATATGCTGCTATCCGATATTGCTAGTATCATATATCCAATAAACAACGTTGCCTGCATCTATGCCGACATACGATATACATTTAGCGCCTCGAGTTAAAACTTCTCATCCGATTAAGAGTGGTCGGTTTACGAGTTCTCGCGCCATAACACTTAAGAGCTAGTAGCAATAGTGAGCTATTGTTCTATTCATTGAAGAGGCACTTTATGACGCGGACACTCTCGTAACGCAGTCCGGCGTCTCAAGGCGTGTATGGGCACACGAGATAAATTCATGTCGCTAGGTTCACGCCCACTACCGTCGCCAACTCGTAAAGCAGTTGACAGGCCCTGGTAAGGGGTAACGTCATAAATAGGGACGGGGAGCCGCCCATGCACCCACGCACCCAACCATGCTGCACATTGCATGTGCACCTACTTATCTGTCTTTGCAGACTGACACGGATATGAATGGCTAGCAGCAATGTACACGACAGAAATATGACCGCCTTTCTAACTTATTATTTTCTACGCCGCCGCTTTTGTACAAAATATGAATATCTGCCCATTTAGCTGTAAACGAGAACTTTTTATTTACGTCTGGCAAAATGGTAGCATATTTTAGCCGAATCTGAGTCTAGACGAAGAGGTCTAAGTAGAAATGATTCTTGATAGGCATTGAGGCTGGATCTGACAGTCAATTATGTATATTAAAGTGCTCAGATGTTATTTATATTTTGCTTAGCTAACAGTGCTTGCAAAGTGGCAAGACAGTTGATTGTAAAATTGCTAGAGCTTGATGAAATAAGTATGTTTTCTCTACATTTCTCGTTACTATTGCAGTGTTTATTTAGGTTTCGAAATCTGGTATTTGTTTATTTGATAAACAAAAAATACAAAAGTACTAAACCTCGTGTAGGATTTCAGTGCACAGATACATTGCAACAGTACAACTAGAAGCTTAAAATACTGGTATGCAAAGTAGTATTTGTGTTCCGTACGCTAGATGTATTAAGTGGGGTTATGTGTGTACGGGTAAGAGCAGTGGCAGAGCAGCGCGTCTCGGGAACGGCAGAACACTCGATACTAAATTTCATTTTCCGAAGGCGACCGATCCTCAACAGCCTTGTTTCACTTTGCGGAAATTCTCTTCACAATGCTCACCTGCTGCCACCGACCTCTTTATAATGGTAAATCGAAACGCAACACCTCGCTCCACCAAAACCAATTTAGTATCTTGTAAAGCCGAAACCACAAATAAATCGGTTGTGCATGAGCTAACCTACCCGTATCAAACAACGCCGATAATGGATTCGCGCGATCCGAATAATAAAAGAAAAAGAAAACATTCCCGTTTAGGGTTCTACAAATAATATGCTTCGTTCATAACAAACTTTATTGTGTTATACGGAACACTAATCGCGAGGTGCTACTCACGCGCTTCCGGCTTTTTTCGCCTTCGCCTCCACTCGGATCCGTTTTACATTTTTATTTTACTCCTTTCAGTCTAATTTAATATGCGGCCTCGTAGAAGAAATTGCGAGAATATATTTTCGCATTTGTTAACTCCACCTTGAATAAAATCAGATTTTACTGGCGAAATTCATGTTGAATTGTATAAGACAGGTAAAGAGAGCTTGGCTTCTCTTGCATGTATTTAGATCACGTACAGTTTATGTGCTGTTTATGTTGCAATATTGATCGGATGAGATTTGATAAAACTCTCTGTATGAGTGTGGTAGATACGCTGGCCGCTTTTCAATCAACTTTATACGTCGTAAAAACTCAAATACATTTTTTAATTAAGGCTCGTTCCTATAATTTACGCGGAGCATGTATCCTTGCCGACCGCCTAAACTGATAGGTTTTCATTAAACCTTCTTTCACTCAAAGAAAAATCTCGTCCTTGCTTGGAATTTAGACAACCGTCTATCGCAAGATTTTTAATTAAATCGACTTTGATCACAGGACTGGAATGTCTTTGGTGAAACGATTAAAACCAGTATAAAACAGTTGCTGTGTAATCTTTCCGCGTAACATCCCAACGTAATGATTTAATCAAATACTGTTCATTACTTTTTCATCTGAAAAGCATTTTTATTATTTCCCTGAATACAAAATATTGGCTTTCTTTTTTCTCTTTTCATGTATAAAATTCAGTAAGAAATAATGACTGGATATGTTGTCATTTAAATTGATTTAATAAACTTCGTTTTTTATTCATTGCATTGTTTTATTAAATATAGTGAAGTGGATCCTTTGTGTGAATATTGTTGCTATGATACATAAACATTGGGTTGATGTCCGTCTTTGTTAAGGTAAATATCAATTAAGGCTCCTCTACGTGATGACGTGTGTGAGCGTGACCAACCGCGTGCCTGTCCGACCGCGTCAGCACCCAAATGACCTACGCAACCTTCGCATCCTACGCCCTTTGGCGTACCGTATCGGAGGACCTCGTAACACTTTACAAGTTCCACACTCATACCGAGTTAAACTTCAAAGTACAAAACGTGCTATCGCCTAAACAGGCACTCACTTAAACTAAGTCCCGTTTCGTAATCGACCTGTTGTTTACTTATTTATTAATTAAGATTACGTAGGTGGGTGCCATTAGAAACGTTCAGTACGAACCCCTTCAACCTCTATGTTTGGCAGATCGTGTTCGTTCCGGAAATAATATGGCTGTCGTGACGATGCTTTCCTCGAACAAATAAATTGGTGTTATTCAAGTTACGCAACAACTTCGCGTTTCCCATAACGTTTTTAATAAGCGTCGATATGAAATGAGAGACTAATTTGCGAAGTTTCTGACCGTAAATACGTCATGCCTTTAATTAAATGTAGGAGGTAACACAACCCTAGTACTAATCTTTGTAATTTTGAGTTTTAATGTTAATAAAACTTGGAATTAAAACGTTAAAACTTTTTAAGGTTTTAGTTAGTCCTTTTGCCCAGTGGTAACTGCACCGCTTTTAAACTTCGCCTTAAAATTCTGACTTGGGTTTCCTTTTAAGTGTTCCGTACAATATAAAATGTTGTTTTGTTCTTTTTCTTGTGGTGTAATTATATTTAGATTGTTACCTCAAAGTGTATATCGTTTTGTATATTATTATATTGTATTAATATAATATGAGGTGTTTTGAGATATTAAATAAATCTTTTTGAGAGCACGGTTGTTGCATGTGTTAATATAAACACTTTTTATCAACAACTGTTTTATATTTAAATAAATATCCATAAAAAAATGACGTAGAAAATCATTATCACAAGTATTCCAATAATAAAACATGCATTACATCTATTTTCGAATAAACCTGCCACTGCTAAGGGGGAGACTCCTCAGCGCATTTTAGTGCTTTAGATATGATTTGTCTATAAAAATAGATAAAATCTTAACAATATAAAAAATTAAACCCAACCCTTTGTATGAAAACCAACCCAGCAATTGTTGCCACTTAATAAAAAAATGTTATATAATAAGACGAAAAAATAGGCAATGTTTTTGTGAACCCCATAATATTTTTTCGTAGAGTGAAAGTTTGCATTTCTCACGTTACATTCACTTTCACTTCCGTTAACTTGCTTGTTTTTGCTTTGCTAACAAAACGTTTGTTAAGTGATACAATAAATTCCAGATTTAAGTAACATGAGTCAACTTGAAATTACACAAGGAACAATGTTATCAATTAAGCCCTGCTTTTGTTTTCAAAGACAAAGTTACTTTCAAGGTTCTTCAAATTGTTTAGACGTAATCTTAGAGAAAGATGTTGATCTTTTGATAACAAAGGCCGTCAGGACGTGTCCGAGCAATCTACCTGTGCCCCGCCAATTAAAGAGTTTAATTAATCTAAGTAAGGGCCAGTAACTTGTTTCCAATGACGAGGGTGCATACTCAAATTAGAAACTTGACTAATGAACGTAAACTTGAAACATATTTTATTTTCGATATTAAGTTTTCTCTAACAGTCCCCAAAGTGCTTTGAAAGATAAACGAGCCTCTTAAGCCTTTAAATATGATTGACCTGGAGCAGACATAATACTGAGAAAACGCTTAAATAGAATAAATAAAATATGCGCTCATCTTTAAATATATATATTCAATTTATGTTGAGAATTCATGAGAGAAATAGTTATTAGTTTATTTCGAGCATAATACGTAATAACTGTTTCGAGAATTATGTAACAATGTTGAGCAATTAGATTGAGATTTGAATTAAAATAAATTTAAGCAGGTACATTGAGATGGAACTGCCTCGATGGTCTAGAGTTTAGCGTATGCGCCTCTCATATCGAGGTCTCGGGTTTTATTCCCGGGTTGGGTAAAGTGTTATTTGAGAACTTTGAGTCAGGAAATTCACGGAGTTCATGCACGGAGTTGGCATTGTTACCGATGGATGGCAATAGGCTCACCCCCTATCCAATGGGACCTGATAAAACAGGTGAAATGTGGGTGTTTTACTTTTCTGCACACAATTCTGGGTATTAAAGGCGTGATGTTATATTATGTAACATTGAGATTTAAAGAACTAAAAGATGACTGAAATATCAGTTTTATGATAAATTTAAGTGTTTAAGAAATAATCACCGATCTATCCTCGTAACTGTTCAAGATGATCATGATTGCATTACTTCGTAAAACGAAATCTCTTTGATGCTGTGTGAGATCAATATGTAAGTTTGTTTATGTGCTAAAGAATGAGGGCGTAAACAAAATTTCATAGTTTGATTTGAATAACAGGCTGTTACAGCGTTTATATTTGCTTATTATAAATAATTAAAAATATAAATATGCCAATATTGGCTATGGCAACCTTTTTACCCGACAACGGCGAAGCCAAAAGGAAGGGTAATGATTTTGGCAGTCTATGCATATATGTTTGTATATTTGTATGTTTCACCGTAGCGCCTAAGCTACTGAACGGATTTTAATACATTAGTTTTGTGAGAAAGACCGGGTGTATTTTTTTTATGAAACGGAATTTTAACGACAGATTCTACCATCAAAAAATATAAAAAGAGACAATAATGACGTGTTTGGCATCAAATGAAAGGTCTTGGCGAGCACATTACAAAAATATTTACTTATCATATTGCTTATGCTAAAATCTTTAATTTAAATGCGGCCGTACAGTTCTCGCGGTCCTCTCTGTATAGCAAACCAACATTAAGTACAATATTATTACGTAGACGGGTTATACTTATAACTTAATTCATGTTTATAACAGAATTTTTCTTTTTAGGTAAATATTGAACTAAACAAATCAATATTTCATTAATCTCATTCATATCTATAGAACGATTTTCACAAAATGTATAAAATTTGTAATTTTCCCGTTTCAATTCACTACAAGCTGTTTCTTGGAAAGCGTAACAAAGCCAAATAAATTCTCATGAAAACTCTAACCTGTTTTTTGTATTTCAGTATTGATATTTTTTTAAAAGAATATGTTTTTAAAATATCCGGTACTGAAAATATGCCTACATGCCTTTGGCATTAAGTCCGCATTGTACATTTTGTTGTGCTAAAGTTAAATAAATAAAAAATACAATTAAAATATAAGTGAACTAGTGCCCCAAAATTGATTGTGATGGCTGTTTTTCGAAAAAATATTTTCGTCACACCTCGGAAAACCTCGCCTTAATAGCAAAAATGCAATTGTAAAACCATTTTCCTCATTTTCGTTATGAATGTTGAAACAAATTGAATAATAGTCGACGTGCGCATAAAAACGCTGTCGCATAAATCTAGAACTCTTTAAATTGTTTTTATTTCATGTCTGTTACACTTTCGTATCTCAAATTTTGTGGCAACACTTTTATTTATTGATTTAGTACTCTATCTCATATCTTAGTTTATGGATGAATTGTCCTGTCGTTTTATATAAAACTAGCTGACCCGTGCCCACTTCGTTGGGCATAATGTTCAAAAATATATATCTTTCATAGTTAAGGCAGCGTTCGTAAGAAACGTTTTCATTCGAATGTTTTTTCGCCGATTCACTTTGCAAACCATGTAAAAGCCTTTTTATTTTTCGGTTTTTTATATGTATAACCTATGACACTCAGCAATAATGTGTCTTTCTATTCGTGAAAGAAGATTCCCGAGATTCCGATTAACGAATTCGGAGTTTCCTATTAACGAATTCCATGAGGAGTCTCTGTCTCTGTCTCGCTCGTGTCTGGGATGTATGTCGAGACAGTTGAGATTTTCTTTTAGGCATATTGACAGAAGTTATGATTTCAAAATAACAACCTAACCTAACCTAATTGCAAAAAACTAAATACCTATAACCTAAATTTAATATCTACATGAAACTAACTTAATACCTATAACCTAAAATTAATATCTACACGAAACAAACTTAATACCTACCTATAACCTAAATTAATATCTACATGAAACTAACTTAATACCTACCTATAACCTAAATTAATATCTACACAAAACAAACTTAATACCTACCTATAACCTAAATTAATATCTACATGAAACTAACTTAATACCTAAACCTAATTTAATATCTAGGTACATGAAACAAACTTAATGCCTATCTATAACCTAAATTAAATGAAAACTATATAAACATAAAAGATTTTTTTTTAATGTACCGCAAATAAAATTAATGAATGTCGAAAGTGTGTTACGAAAAATTCAATTTTGGGGACGTCCGCTGCGTAAAGAGCCGACCGCGCGAATGAGCTGCGCGGGTACCTACCTCTCAGATGTAAAAGGAAGGTCACGCCTCCTTCTTCCGAAGTGAGCACGAACGCGAACCGAAATAAGCCGAAACCATCGCGCGCCGCTGCCGCGCTGCTGTGGCCTTCACGTATAACGATGAGTTTTTCTCCGATTCTCTTTACAAAACGGACTACCACGTAAAAACCTTTAAATTTTTCGGTATTTTATATAGCCTATGACACTCAGCGATAATGTGGCTTTCTATTAGTGAAAGAATTTTTAAAATCGGTGCAGTAGATTCCGAGATTACCCCTGACAATTTAACAAACACACAAACTTTACCTCTTTATAATATTAGTAAAGATAAAGATTATTGAGGTCAGGTACGGTCGTGTATATTCTAATAAATTAGGTATACCATCGATTAGTCCCAATTCCATGCACTCAGAACAAAATTTACTGTTCATACATATTTAATTTATCAGCATATTGCTGTCTCTAAAAGTTAAATCTTCATGGTTTTCTTTAAATATTTATGAAGTCCCAAACGTCCAACGACTCCTAATACTTTGGAAATATTATCATATCCTTGTCATAAGCTTTTTAGGATTAATATTTTCTTATAAACGAACGTAAATTATGGAGATGTGGTTTTCATTGAAGTACGATTTTTTTAACGTTAGTGTCAACATTTATAGTAACAAAAAAATATTATACTTCATTTCGGATCGTAATAAATTCATTTGAAGCGAGATGATTTATCAGAGCGAGCGGTGGGAGGTCGCGTGCGGCGTCATCGTCGCAGCTTCCGTCCACAGACATATCGGTTTGATACATTGCCCGAATCTCTCAATGAGGTACAATTCTGAAACAAAATGTTTCATCATTTTGAGGAAACAATATTATTTTATGCACATCTAAACCAGAACGCATTGTACTTCTATTTTATGAGTTAAACTTCACAAAGGCAAGTTTTGGGGTGAAAAGAAAAGGTAGTAAGTAGTTTCAACTCGAAGAGTTTAATGTTGTTTTGCATAGGTAAGCATCTGGGACGTGCTTCCGCTGTGAACGTGTTTCGATGGTTAGGGATGGTCGTTGAAGATATTTTTATCGGATGTGAGCGGCTCGTGTCAGAATTCGGGCGCGCGACAGCTGCCGATGACGTGGCTCAAGCGCCTATTATGCCGGCTCGCCTTTTATTTATGATCGAGTTGAGCGGTGCTTATTACGACTGCGGGTACGGAACATGTTTCATATGCCAGCCTTGTTTCTGCGTTAACTCCCTCCTTGACGCTTATTGAGCTGTTTGCTTGCAATCATCCCGCCATCTACCCTTACAAATTACTAATATGTATTCGAGTGTGTTATCCTCGACTTCACTTCCGATTTTTAATATAACAAAGAGACACTTTATATGCTTGTCTCGACTAATTGCTTTGACGATTACAACAAGGATTAATTTGTATAATTTCAAAGTTTATCTGTGTACATAAATCACATGTCAAGTTTTGATGATATCTACCACCGGAGTTGCACAAGTTTGGGCACACTTATTGTTATTCACGGCGTATCTCGAAACTCTGCAGTGATATGTGTTTCACTAAGCCCCTAAATATATTTCGCCGTTTTTGTCTATCACTTGGCAGCAACTTCTCCAATGTTTTCTCATTCGCCCGCAGTCTTGCCTAAAAGTTAGCTCATTCCTGTCTCGGTGGGTGCCTCAGCGAATTACGAACTCGGCACTCAGCCGCCGATGCGTGTAAAATGTCTTTACGAGCTCAGTAAATCCCGTGATGTGTGTCAACGTCGCCGCACCGCACCGTATCGCTCAGTTTCGCTCCGCACCGCGTCGCATCGATACGCGCACTCACTCTACCATTTTTTTAATCAATTAGTTGCTAATTGAAAAACTTTGGACCAGTCAGAGTGTTTTGTTTTGCAACACTACGTAGACAAAATGAGCTGACCTACATTTTACTACAAAGCGGTTGTTTTGGAGCACATGCTGCAATTAATGCCATAAATATAAATCTTTATTTTAGCCTTATTTTTTACTCTAAACTTGTAAAACAATTAGTGTGGGGAAACATGTTTCAGAAATGGGATAAAATTTTTATATTATAAAAGCCACTGCCATCTTTGTGCCACAAAAAAAGTAACCCTCTAAAATTAAACTAAAAATATATAAAACTTTGTCAAAATAAATAACATATATTCGGCTACCGTAAACAATGTTTAAAAGTATTATAAAAATAAGATATTTATATTGATATCAAATACAAATAAAATGTTTTAAATTTAGTTTTAATGGAAATATCCGCAATATTGCTGCTACTTTTTATTTTCTTGTTTTTTGTGGCCAATATTTTTACGACACAACGTAGTTCTTTCGTAAACAAATGCTAAAAATGAAAGGGCTGTTTGTATTATTCCAACATGTTTATGTTATCTATGTTATCAGGTAACATGTTTTTATTATTTTAGGAACATGCAATAAGTAATAAATTGTTTTCACCTAAGCGGTTAAATAATAAAATGTTCTCAAAGCTATGATATTCCATTGTCCTCTAATTTGATACCCGTTTTGATATGGTTGTGTTAAAATATATGACCGCCATTTTGTAGCAGCGGGAAACTTAGATTCATAAAGCTATTGAATATCTATATAAAATTGTATTGTCATTCGAATTAAAGGTGAGTGCCAAATATCAGATCAATCTGACAACAGAAAGGAGGTAGAAATTCAATTACTAAATTTGACCCGAACAAATAGGGCAAGCTAAACAAAACAGTTTAATAAAAACAGGCAAATGTGTTAAAATAATATATAGTACAAGCATCTTCTATTATAATTTTTATTTGGTAAAATAATTATAATTAACATATTTATTCCTATGGCGATATTATAAATAAATAAATAAATATCACACAACACCAGCTAATCCCAAGCAGAGCTTTTACTATGGGTACTAAAATAACTGATTCTCTAAAGTAAGGTTGAAAGTCAAGAATCCAGTAGGATTTGAACCTGCACCTTCTGAGTAAACTGGGTATAGTGTAGTATGGGTACTGTGTGCGAGTAAATAACTAATCACAAATCACACATATGGCTCTGCAAACAGTAAAGTTGGTCTGTCAAGGCAAGTCGACAAAAAAGGTTTAACTTTATAACTTCAAACCACATGTACGTAAAGGTAATCCACCCGCAGTTGTCAATCTCTGTAGTGCCATCATCAGCCACAAACACTGCCAATAAGTTGAGTATAATTACGTTTTTTTTCGTATCGTATAAAAATATCACGATTCCATACCTCAATCAAAATATAGTCCTTTATAAACCACGTTTTTTTTCGTATCGTATAAAAATATCACGATTCCATACCTTAATCAAAATATGGTCCTTTATAAACCACGTTTTTAGACTCGTAGAGGCTTTCAATTTCAGCAAAATGTTAATTGAATGTCTATCTACAAAATTCAGTCCAAATAAAGAAAAAGTGGATTATTGGCAACTCGTCAGAATTAAACTCTTCAAATTTTCACAAACGTGTTTAACAATTATGTCGGACTAGCTTTTACTCGTGCAGGCAAGTGTTGCTACTCTATTCCACTGTAGATATGTAGGGTGAATTTCGAAATAGCCTTGTTATTTCCTCCTGTATACACCATAAAGGAATCGTCTGTGCAAAATATTAGCTTGCCAGGCCTAAGAGTTCATTTAACCTGGTTATTGATGAGTCAATGGGTCAGGACTTTTATTTGTCTGAGACCTACTAAATATACACGACAATATTTTTTTATATATTGATTTATTTATTTATTTATTCATAATTGTTGGTTGTACAACAGTAAAATTACAAAGATACTGAATATTAACATTAGTTTGCTTAAATTATATGTAATTTTACAAATAATAGGTGTGCATAGCATTCACATTGTAACTTTAGTTATTAAGATTACAAACTTTGACAAACTATATATATTATATTCAATAAAGACAAGACTACAGAGATATGAGTTTATTTTCATCACTGCCGAGAGAACAATAAATCTTTGGTGTTATCAGTTAGCCTCATTAATCAGAAAGGAAAAAAACATTGAAAGTTAAGACGCTACAAAAATATTGCCTCGAGTAGTATCAAATACTAATGGCTGTTTCAAATTTGAAAATGGCGGGTACCGTGAAACAGCGGTCAACGCTATATATGAAGTTGTAATAATAACTTTTCCACTTACGTTTCAAGCACGCGAAGTAGTAAAACATTCCGCAATAAACACTCACTGTAAGACATGTGAATGACCTAAGAAAAGTATTTTAGTATCAAACGGCGTGTGAACGAAATAGTTATTACTGACATTAGATAAAACCGCTGTAGTATTTATGATGTGACATTGTTACCGCTTTTCTTTGTTTTAGGAAGTGGCATGTCGCACTTATGTATATGTACATAATAATAATGCATGATATGTGTTTGCGTGCGGCGCCTATGACTTTGCGACGTGACTTTCGCAGACTGTCTGAATTCTGAACATTCGTAAATATTAATTTTTCCACTCCTGAAAGCTGCAATTAGGCGCGAAAACAATTTTGGTAATGGAATTACTGAAAATAATTTAACTGACAGATTTTATCTTTTTTACGGTGAGTGCCGTTACGCAAGAAGATGGATATTATTGTAGTTTGCGTTTTTGTTTGCCCATAGTAAAATCTGTTTCGGACGTTCAATTTTTTTTATTTGTTAAGAGCACAACGACATATGTATGTCATGTGCTTCAAATCCGAATCCTATTAAATAATTTTAGGGTGAAGTCGCTCAAACAAAAAACTGAAACAAGTTTACTTACTTTTCCAAGAAAACACAAAAGCTGCCTATTTGTAGAATATCGAAACGTACAAAAAATTGCAAATAGATTTTTGTATGAGGGTCGTATAGATATGGGCGAGTAGGTATTCGTTGCGGCGTCTTTGCTCCATTAGCCATCAGCCTGGCACTGCCTGGCGACAGGAAACGGCCGTCGGCCCCATAACAAGGTTACATCTTGCAATTCTATCAAAGTCTTATGTAATCACGTTATTTAGTACTTCCTGCAGTCCAGTGCTAACAATGCGGTACATTTAACTTTGCATGTAAACACTAATTAAAGTTTTAGCTAGTAATACTTACCCCTCTGTTCTCTACTACAAACCGAGAAAAAGTTGGCGAACTATCTCACTTGAAAATAATGCGGTTAAAACTAGAAAGTTACGTTTTACTTTAGTAGAAATTGTTTCGTATTAAGGATTTTATTTAAATTTTAACGAGAGGTAATTTTACGAAATTGTACCAAATAAGTGTCTATAATTTCTCTTATTTGTGTTATTGCTCGTGTTTTAAATTAAGCTTGAAACAGCTTTTGAAACGTAAACGGCGGGGTCTATTTGCCAATCGACAACGACGTAAATATAATTATATAAATCAAAAAGTATTATAATTCAGTCATGCGTATAGCTGGCATTGTATTGTTTATTTTCAAATTGGTTTCAAGCCCTTGTGAGGCTTATAAAAAGTTGTTAATTTAGCTCCTTTCTTTCGAAAAAGGAAAAATAAATAAATGGATTGCATACCCGCTTCTCATCCGTAATTAAAAATAGTGATTACTTTATTTTGCAGTTGATAATAATACTAACACGTATACGCTTATACTACGTTAAACAAAGTAATCACCAAGTCTGTCAAGAATACGCCATATTTTGAATGTAACAGTGTATTCCACAAGTCAGGCATTCTGTCTTATAGAATCAGATAACTCGTTACATTAGCATATTTGAATAACCCACCTTGCACGTCACATAAAGTAACTAGAGACAGCGATGGCAAACCTTGAGTTTGCTGCTTCTAATTCACGGATGATAAAATTACAGCTGCATCTCTATGCCGCATTTCTGCAAATCTATGCAGCATGTACGGATTCAATGCGTGGAGTATTAATTTAATCTTAGTTACAAATAATTAGCCTAAGAGATAATTTGCTTTTTTTTGGTGTTATAATAACTGTAAGTGAAAAGTAGTATTTATTTGTTTTTATATAATTATTATTATTGATTAAAACTAGTTATGTCAAATAGACCTTAAATATAAATGAATAGTTTATTTCATACACAACGCAAGCTGAAAACATTCTTATATTCACTGGAAATCATCGAACATTAATTTAAAAAGGGGTTAAGATGTATCAGCTGAAATACAGTAGGATGAGTCAGGCAGTGGTTCCGGGCGGGCATCGCGCCACGGATCCGGCCGCTTTCTTTCGCGCTCGTTAACGAGACAATAAATAATGATTTGGACGTTTCCATTGCGGGCTATTGTGCTGCCGTCATATTTCCCGTCGGGCCGTCGGCGTCAGGTCGCTGACGTGACGTCCCACAGTTTCCTAACCGTCGATTTGTCCGTGCAATATCCGAGCCTCGCTGTATTTCCGCTACATTGTCATTGATATTAATCATATCACTTAATACTATTAAACCCACTCACTTATCGCACTCACTTTGTTATTTCTGTGTTGCAGGTAAGAAAATACCTTATCCCTGGTACTGCGTTTACTCTCAACGGCATCGCTGCTTAAGGTAAGTGCTTTACGTATATACATATTCCTACACGATTACTGTAATATAAATTTAAATGTTGTACCAAGAACCTCAAGTTTTCAACAGATTTGCGTTAGTTTGCTAGAATAGACGATATAATTAAAATTTTAAATTTATTAAAAACTAAGTCTCTAAATAGAAACTTTCAAATTAGTTACAAATAACTTATGAGAGCTTTTAAATTATTAACCCTAGTAACTTAACAATAAAAGTAGCCTGTACCTAAAAGTTTATTAAAGTTGAAAAATGGCTCAAATCTACTTGTAATTTTAGAGATAACTTACTGCTAACTAAGTTATCTAATAATAATAAGTTATCGAAGGAAAGTAATATATTTGACAATATCTTGCAGACTTCGTTAGAATAGTCTCTTATAACATCGAGTCGTAAAATTGTGATTCATGTATCAAAATAACCATAAAAATTCAATAAACGCGTAAAGATTGGAAACAGCGCACCCGGAAGATTATTGCTAATTTATTTCTCACAAAAGACTGATAGCGTTAGATTTTCCGCACCCGTCATCGATAAAGGCGACAGGTGACTGTATAAAATTACTCGTTGTTTACCATTTGTCTCCGATTACGAGCAGACATATTTTTCTGTAATAGTATTTATCTTTGGCACCACTCCGCCTGGTCCACGCGTGCTTCGTTGCCTTAACGAGTCCCAAAACTTGTCGTATGAAATTACATACCGTCGCTAAAATTAATTTGGCAGAAGTACAATAGTAGCCCAAGGCTTGATATATTAAGCAATAAACACCTCGATCCACACCTCAGTTCATAAGAATTTCTGTTATAAATGTTGAAAAGTTAGAAAATTCTCCAATACGTGCAGGATTTTAGCTTCGGGCAATAATCTAATTAAAAACTCCGTGAAATGTGATGAAATGTCTGTACTTTTAGAGAAGTTGGAACATAAAGCTCCACTCGTTAAATTTTAACTTTATTGAAAGGTAGTGGAAAATAAGGATATTTAAAACGAGGGAATCGATTGTATTCATTGTGACTAGGCATTGGATATAGCATTGTGATCTTCGTACAAACAGAACACCTGAGGCAACGGATGGAGCATATCGCAGCGTATCATTCTCCGTTTGAAAGCATTGCAAGGAACGTCCGGTGGTGTAAAAAGCGTAAAGCGCATTGTTTTCGCTCGTGGAGGAAACGTCCAGCGCTGTCAGGCGACGGTTCCCTCTAATGGACCGCTATTTACTTTGACTGAAGGCTTTTACGAACAAAACAATACATTTGGAGTAACCGCGCTCGGTAGCGATTACAAACTCACACTTAAATGAAACATCCATCTCTCGGAGTGTTTACTTGCGAATCGCATTAACTGGTATTAACAATATGATTCTCATCTGTCTCATAATATAAATATGTTATTATATTATTTAATCTGATTGGTTGCCTGACGCTATTTAATAAAAGATAACAGTAATGAAGAGTGCTACTTATCCGTTCCTTTGTTTTCGTCGTTTATCATAAAGGAAAATATTAAGATTGTTATTATCATTGTTTGTAATATAATAATTGATATCGTATAACAAAACATGTGTACTAAGTTTAAGAACCATAATACAATAATGGACACGAAATCTGTATTATATTTTATGGTATGACTTTTGATGTTCGCTACTTTGTATGCAGGCGATTTGTCAGCCGTGTTTATCTAGCAAGTACAAATACTCACAACATTCTACAAGTAGGTATCTACCGTTGCTGTGTTGATTTTTATGTACTAGCACTGTACACACAGTCTCGCAGCTCGTCTAAAATTATAATATTGCTTAGGTAGAACAACACATTTACATTTTGCTTATTCAAAACTTGGCCCATCAAAATGCATAGGATATGTGCCAGGGACTGGGTAGTAAAACTTTTATATCTAATACTGACCAGCTTTTCCTTGGCCCGAGTAATATTTTCTTTGTGGAGGTTCGTAGAAATTTATCTATTTTAGATTTCTCCCTACCCTTTACTTAATAGTTATCCGGTACCCGTATTCCTATAGCTATTACTATCTCATATATATCCTTTAGAAGATTAGTTTCATAGTTAAGTCTAGGTGGGGTATTCGCTGGATGAATATTGCCGTCATGCTTTATGATTACTAAAGGGAATTGAATTGCTTTTTCATGAGAGGGTAATAAGATTCGTTTTCAGTTTATTTATGAGATTGTCTGTTTGATATTACTTTAGCCTCACTTTATTTGGTTACGTAATTTTTGAAATTGATTCATCCTTACCACAAAGTCTAATCAAATTCGAGTATAATTCAATTGTGACATATATATTTTTTGCTTATTTCGTTGTGAAATAAAGGTTCTTGTTACACAAATGTTACTATATTAATAAATGCACATAAAACTCCCAGTAGGAACAGAGGTAGTGGAATAGTAGTGCGAAATATCCAACTAGAGTCAATAAACACAGTAGGTTATTGCCATGCATGGCCTGAATTAGCGTCAACACCCGGTTGCGCACATTAGTTTCCTTTGGATTTCTACTTACGAGCTTAGATGTGAGCGAGGGAAAAGTTGTTGCTTTTTGTTTTATTCATATGTATACTTAAATTGACTTATACAGTCCCGGACGTGAGGTCAAGTTCTTAAAAAACTTAGTCAGTGGGCTTTAGGGATGGCACGCCGCAACCCGTTCGCCGCAGCTGACTTAATCCGGGTTGTGGGCTATCCATCCTGGCTATAGGAGACGCGTGACATATGTACCAAATACATACAACACAATCAATTGCGGATGCTACAATTAAACTTTGAGTAATTACAGCTGCTCATCAACCTCAAGCTAATTGTTGTTAATCATGTCAGCTGACATGTTTTTTAATTGTCCAATTTTCTACGAATATGATGTTTAGTAGATAATAAGGCTTGTAACTAATAATTAACAAGACATCATAGGTGCTTAACTTAGTTTACCCCTGGAACTGGCATCATTTGTTGTAGGCGTGATTTAAATATTAAGTATGTCCTCAAAATTTTTAATTAAAAACGTGGCTAACACTGGTGGCTTAGTGTAGGTTAGAGCGTAGTATGCGCGTGGTGTTGGCGTGGCGGCAGCGTGCGAGGCGCGGCCACGCTGCGCGCCACCCGCGGCGTCCCGCGCTCCGACAGTGGCACGAGAGCCCGTGTGGCGAGAGCGCGTCCCGCGACACTGCGCATCTCTGCCCGCAACTTTCAGCCGCCCGCCTAATACCGCGAGTTTCAATCGTGCATAACTCATGGAAACTGGATTAATGAGGATCATTCAGTGAAATATCGCAGTGACACATGTGCTTTTGTGTGTGCTTCTAACTTGACTTTGTAGGTATATAGTGGCAGTAAAAGCTTAGCGACAGGATTACTTTTGAATGAAATATTACTTTTAAATCTTAAAAGTGAATAACTTATAAAATTTAAGTAATATTTTTTATTGTAGTGAGCCACATTATTTATAACATTCTTGGAAATTAACACCAATTTATGCGAGTAGATATTAAAGAGAGGACAAAGAAAGGCAATAAACTTCATTGTCATGAAAAGCTGTATCAAACCTAATAGAATTGTACAGACTTAGGCACTAATAATTCCGTGGTTTCATAGTAGTAAGCCTAAGTATAAAATTTTCTTTGATGTAGGAGAAGCGAGGTATTAGTATTAGTCCAGCAAAAACCCCTGCTTAACCACGGCTGCGGGCCTGGCGAGTCTGGGCGCATTAAGCTCTAGTCGGTGAATTATGTTTTTTTATTAAGGGGGAAAATTGCTTGGCTGCTTTTCATTCGAAATTATATTTTTTTAATATGTTATATACAAAATATACAATAACTTTGATATTAATACGTTTTTATCTATTTTTATAGACAAATCATATGTAAATAGTGAAACGCATGTTAGGTAGGTGGCGCCCATTTTTTCAAAATGATTATTTTTTTTTTCAGTTTTAATAATTATTAAAACAATTGTGACAAAATAGCCACGAACAAACATGCATTTGAGTGTTTAAGATATAATTTATCTATAAAAATAGATATTATCTTTATAATATTAAAGTTAAACAAACCCATATAGCGTTAGTATGAAAACACGGCGCTCGGGTGACCCTTAAGTCCATAGGTAGTATAAAAGTATACATTAGTAAGCTGCAGCGAACGGTAGCTATTAATATCTGTTAGTTAAACCTCAGCTTAAGATATTCACCGGCGAAGCAGGTGATTGGCAAGCTGCATGCCACCGGCTTGTTTATTACTCTTGACCTAAATACACCTGAAGTTATTTATTATTTGTCGATAATTAAATGTCGTGAAGATCAATATAGGAAAAGCCCGATATATATGAGACTCTTATTAATGTGTAGAGCACTTAACAGTAACTGAAACAAAGAGATCCTTCACGGAACACCCCTAAAAGAAAACTCCGCAATGATTTAACATTTCAGGATAATGGGTTTGGTAAAAATGCCATAAAATGAAATTGCTGTTACATGTGCTAACATTGTAAAACGATTGATTCCTTTTTTTTTACAAACGAGTTTGCCACATTGACTAGATACGAGTATGTTACGTTCGTCATTAAATAATACTCAATCACAAGTCCCAGATACATCAGTTGGTAATACTATGTTATTCTCTTGCATAAAAAAATATTATAAAAACCTGCGATTCAATTTATGTAGTCTAGTTTGATTGAAAGTCAATACGTCCAAACCATTTCTAGTTTTCAGAATATTCGAAAGCTCTGCATTTAAAAAATCAAGGAAAAAAGAATGCGTTCAGTTAGAGATATTGAGATTAGAAAAACAGTTCTTTTATTTTCAGAGTTCATAATAAAGAATAAGTGTTTAAACACGTGTCCGTAGCATTAGTTTATTTTGTACCTACATTGCAAACCGGGGTGTAAAACAGTCCCATTCCCCATTTCGACGGGTATTGCCCGACACGCCTCCGTTGTTTATTTTTTAATGAAATATTCTTCCGGTGTTTATTATGCCTTTAACAACAAAGTGAAACTTAACTTCTTCACTGAATTTTTCAATCCCCAAATTGTTTTTAATCATGAAAATCCCTAAATAAGCTACAAATTTGAATAAAGTGCCAAGTAACAAGAAATTACCATTTCCAACTTTAATTCTCAAGGAAACGCCACGAAACGCCTGCAAATGACTGCAAAGTTATACAAGTTCTAGTTCTTTGTTATGTGCACGTCCCAATTGTAAACCTGCATTTTCTTTATCTGATAGGAAATGCTTTTATGAAAGACTTTTCAAAAGTAGGAAGTATATTTTCATGCGCGTCGCTGCTGTGAAATTCTTCCGCTCCTAAACATTCCTTAGGTATAAAAGATTATTCCGCGTGACTGAATTGCTATTGGAAGTAGAATTTTAACTGTCTCTGGCTTTTCGCAAAACGTGCCTATGAAACATTCAGCCAAATCAAGTTCATTCAGGTGTATCGGCATAAATCCGTCACCGCAGTAGGATAAAGTGTGCACGCCGTACCACTCATTTATTTCACACACTATAACATACAGCACATACCTATATTGAAGACTAACGCAATTATAGGAACCTATACGTGTGTATTCGATCAGAAGTTTGGCATGGGCACATGCGATAGCAAACATTGCAATCCACATAGTTTAACATACACGTTCAATTCTACAAACGCTGTCCACAAAAGCAACAGTCGATATATTCCACAAACGTCTGAAGCCCCGACTACACAGGACTTCCTAAAATAACATGTTCGACCTGACCTCAATGTTGGGTTACCTAAAACCTTATTCAGACCCTACAATGGCCTCCAGTCGTCCTTCTGATGTCCACTGCCAAAGACGATTAGTATTCTTTCTTCGTTCTACACGGATAAACTGTGTCCCGAAATGTCAAATATGTAGGTAAAATACTATTTTAGAAGGATTATTTTGGACACGTTACCTGACTACGTTCTAACGTTTTTTGGCTGTCAACATACATTTGTTCTTTGGTTAGTTATGTTCGCATTGTTTGGAAATATGGTCGTGCGTGGTATCAAATACTAATGTACAATACAACCAAATAAAAGTTTATGTTAGTGCTTGTTGCCTCGGGCTGAAACATACGTTTTCTTTATGATAGTCAATCGTAATATTATTGGGAATAAAGAGGAATAATTTCTTTGCATGTAGAATTTTAACATTTTTTTTTCTGTGTAATGAACATTTATTCTCTTCTACAGCTACGCATAGTATGTAATAACGTGGTTGGATTAATTGTAACGTTATGAGGGATTCAGACTGTTCATTAATCAAAATAAAAAAGCAAAGGTTTCATAGCTGAGGGCGGATTCAAATGATCCACAATTAATTACGATAATATAATACAGCTGTTTATACACAGAGTAAAAAGTATCGTATCGTGTCTATAAAAATAATGATATCGCAAAACCTCTTTAAATAAAATTATGTTCATAAATATACGTTTTCACGTTTTTGCTGTGTGAGAGATAATGATGTTAATAAAACAAGTCGGGTAAATATAATAATATTATATAACAAATATGTTTTTAGTTCAGCACAAATTTGAATGAAGGCCATAAATTTTACAAAATTCAGACAGACCTGTATTATATATATATTTAGCCATATAATTTGGGTATAGAGTATATCTAGTAAGATTATTTTGCCGTGTACTTGTCTCTTAGCCGTATTAATTTCGCAAAGTAATTAAGGTTTAAATATAATTTATAGTTAAGTAGTCTTATTAATAAACTAACGGGACCAAAATGATTTGATATATTCATTCTTGGTTTATAAAAAACTACTAAATCTTATAAAAACTACTTGCTAGATTTTGTATTTTTTTTAAACTCTATAGATCTAGTAAAGTCGTCATTCGTAGACATTATTGCTTTTTAATAATTGATACTTAAAAAAAATGCTTTTAATAATTGATACTTCAGTTTAACGTACCAATTAGGAACTAGAAGTAGCCTATGGTTAATAATTTTTAAGCTAGATTGATTACCATCCAAATTTTAAAATGTATATTTTTCAGATTTTTGGTATAATCGGGTTTTTTTTTATCAAAGACTCGATTGTACCAAAAACCTGAAAATACACAATAAACTATTATAAATATAATATAAACGTGCTTTAATTTTGCTCTTATTTACGAGTACATTTTGACATTCAACACTTGGCAGATAGTTGATACATAAATAATTCATTAAGTAAAATAATATTAGCAACACACAAGTTAGTTTAGATATTGAGTAAGTTAACAAACATTTAAACGATATTGTGTCATTATTAGAGCATTCCCAAGGAACCTACTTCATGTCTAGCACCTAAATAGAGTTAACTAAGTTCATTAATTTGCCAAATCAGCCCATTATCTTCTATTGAGCATAAGCGCCTCGCTGGGGCCGTTAAACAAACGATCTGCGGAGAATATTGGCTTAAGCACCGCCTCGCTGCCGAATTTGTGATCGTAGCATGCTGTTAGTGCGCAGCGTACGGAATCTTTCGGATTATAGGTATTATGAAACGATAGATAAATCCTCTACGCCTGGAATTCTAACGTTCCCAAATATCGAACCTATTATCATCACAATCAGTGTAGCGTGATTTCTCGTCTATATTGGCGTCTGCCTCGATGGTCCAGTGGTTAGCGTATGAGCCTCTAACCGCGAGGTCTCGGTCGGACAAAGTGTTGATAAGTAAATTTTCCGTCAGCAAACTCATAATAGCCGCACGGAGTTGGAATTATGCCCAGTGGATGGCAACAGACTCACCCTCTATCCCATGGGACCTTAACATAACGGGTGAAATGTGCTGAGAGGTGATGTACAACTCTGCCACACCCTTTTGGATAATTAAGCGTGATGTAATGTTATTTGCGTCTTAGTTAACCTTGTACTGCCCGTGGTCTCATTCTCACAGAGGTCAGTTATTTGTGTATCTACTGTGTATGTCAGAGATTTGTAAAGTCGTGTCCTACACAAGATTATTCCGAGAGACGTTACTAGAAACTCGAACTAATTTCAGATACTGTATCAATAAAGGGAGCTGGTGCCATGAGCTTTAGAATTCTAAAGCTTATTTGGTAGACAGCCGTTTCACTTCGTCCTGATTGGCTTTAGTCCGTGTGAACTATTGACGTTACATGTTCCTGGGATGTATTATTAAATGCCACTTTATAGGGACGCTCCTCGATACAGGTACCGTTTAGCTTGATTTGTCAGTAAATATACGATATTCGAACTTATAACACAATGAAATAACTTTCAAAATAGTTTATATTAACTTCTGTTTTATTTAACCCTGCAACAAGATGAAAATCACAAAGTCTAATAAGAAAAACATATAATTTATTAAATCAAAACGTATTCATATATACCTATAATATTATTCTTTAAAATAGATCTGCCCCATCGTCAGTCAGATTGTGCTTTGACCCATAATATAAGCCACACAGATGTCTTACCAGATCTCTCTCTAGAGTCGGTCCCTCATGTCGAGGATCGTGGTCAGCATTAGAGTTGCATTTAGAGCCGATCTTACCAGATACCTATTAGGTAATGTTGTGTACCATAGAGCAGGCTTAGCCTTAATGTAGATAACTCTCGCTTTGACGAGACCGAAATTTCATTCATACGGAAACAGATTCGATCAAGGAGTTCTATTTCTCTTACCTTATACTAAGAACAGTCGAAAAAGTGAGAAGGTACCTGTCTACACATAAAAAAAGTTAAAACGAAATAATTCGTGCGTTTTGATATATGTCATAGAAAATATACACGGACATGCCACACGGAGGGGAAGTATCTTAAATATGTAAGGAAAAAGATGTTATTGAAAGAAATCTATATTATTCTAAAAAGCAATTCAAACTACAATCATTCTTTTTAATTTTGCTTGTATCGCGGGAGAATCGAATCTGTTCAAAACTGAAATAATAACATTCTGTACTTTTATAGTATTAATCCACAGCGCCAAGGTAATTTAATTGATGTTTTTTTTTTTTTTTAAGAATGAGT
The DNA here is from genome assembly GCA_905147285.1 of Hypena proboscidalis. Taxonomy (NCBI): domain Eukaryota; kingdom Metazoa; phylum Arthropoda; class Insecta; order Lepidoptera; family Erebidae; genus Hypena; species Hypena proboscidalis. Next base: position 9,493,768 of record LR990130.1, read on the forward strand.
GCCCGTGTCCGTGCCCGTGTTGGGTACACGTGTACGGCGTGTACCCAACCCCACTACTGAATTACCCAAATTTATTTTTAAGAGATTAATTCAAGTAATTTTCAATAATAATGGTTATTTAAAATTGCATTCAACATTATTATTTTAACTACTTTACTGATTGGATAGGAAAGGAGTTGGTTTTTCATTCAACCTACCATGTTTACTAGTGAGCGGGAGCACCAATAATGAATATCAAATCGATTTTAATTGTTGGCGCCCCCGATTGCTGCCATAAAAATGAAGGATGCTATTTATTTATATTAGAAAAAAAAATGAATGTAATATAGATTATTTAAAAAAATAAGAGTTCCTTCAGTAAAATCTTCTACAATATTTAAGATATTTCCCCTCCATGTGGCATGTTTCTGGGACACCCTTTGTATATAGCAATAGTAAAGTGATGATTTTAATATTATGTGATACAAGTATAGTCTCTGAAACAGATTAAGTAGCTCAATTTTTTTTTGACTAAATGTCAGTCCGAGTTTATTTTAAAGTAAGAAGAGATACCTACTGAGAAAAATAGTGATCAGTTATTAAAACTACATAACAGAAATCTGAAGACGATAAGAATTAACCCAGTTTCGCAGATATGAGACATACCCCACTTTGGCAAAGTTGACATTATCCTGTACGTAGACCACTCAAGAGTTCTACAATAATTTACCTGAGTGATGTTGTTTCACTAGCTAATGTATTTAGTTTGTTAGTTTCAACAACCGTGCATAGCCGATCGAACCTGGCTCTAGTTTACTGGCATTGTTCATGACTAGATTTTGTATCACTTTACGAACCTATGTCTGATGACTGCTTTTGTCTAATATTGGATTCTCGCATGCTTGTAGATAGGTGTTCACAAGTCGCAGTCCAAGCTAGCTACCATTGTCACTATTGTCTTTACCTGCGGACAATATAAGGATCCGTAATTTGGGATAACCTCATATCAAAGTAGGCCGCTAAGCCCCCATTTGGGGTATACTACAGACAAGAAAGAGTCAGCTCCTTTACTATTAATAAATATACGAAATTGGATCAAGATAATGTTTACGTTATATTTAGTCGACATATTGAAAAATAAAGTTATATTTACAATATTATAATAGCTTCAAAAACGTTGAGACTGGCGACTTTTTTAATTTATGTTCCCTTTATACTGAAATCAATTAACTATAACCATTTGACGGGTTGCCAAAATACACCATTTCTACGGATCCGTGCCAGTAAATTATAAAGTTAGTTGTATCCGAGAAACTAGTGATCGAGTCATTTATAATTAAAATTTGGGATATTGAAACAGGTTATGTAAAGATCAAAATTTGAATACATAAACACAGAGATTTGGAGTAGGTACCTATAGCTTATTCAGGTTATGTTAAGAAGTCTTGGGATGTTGTTATGTTTACCGATAGAAGCAAGAAAATGCTTCAGCTTCTAAGAAAACTAGCTCGCTACGTACCTATAACATCGTTCTAATAAACTTGCTTTTAATGCACAAGAAACACGTAAACGCATTAGCGAAGAGGGCTTCTTTCCGATGGTTAATTAAAAGTATCGACGAAAAACATTATTCACTTAATTGGTAGTTTGTTTGACTTGGAAACTGATTGATTGGTTCGCTAATAAAGCTATTGAGAGTACACTGATACGCCACTCGTATCCATCGCGCCAGTTAATAGGATTCGCTGGCGACATTAATGGCTATTTGTCATCCGTCATACGAGTCAAATGTGATTACTTAATTACGTATTTATTAATTACATTCTCGCTACTGTTTCGTTGTGATTGAATGACACGCCTTTTATTTTAATAAACCTTTAATGTTCGATGAGGTGATGAATATTTTAACTCGAGTTTTGTTTACCTGAATCGAGTTCATCACACTGATAAAAGGCAAAATCTCTTGTTATTTTTTTAATTTCCATCAGATCAGGTTCTATGAAATGGCTATCTGTCTGTGCCTGGCTGTGATATACAAAAAGACTACTCTAACGAAGATTCAGTACAGTGAGCTCGCGTTTAAGAACGTTCTTTTTAGGTTGCTATTCAATATCGTTTATTTTCAATACAGTTCGCTCGATAGCTTACAGAACAACCAACATTGTGTATTTGTTGAAAGTTTTTGTCAGACTGTACTTGATAAGAGTATTTCTTTTTAAAGTATGAGTATTTTAATTTTTCGGTTGTTAGATAACTCAGGCGTGATTTTATGTATGTATGTACATAACTCAAAGCATTTATTGTAATGTAGTAACTAAAATACTTTGCTCTTACCCTCTGGATAGGTAAGTATCTCATTTTCTTTTTTTTATTTATGCTCTATCTACAGTTTTATGCGCATACAACGTTGTTTCTACCTTACCGGCAACCTGAAAACTGTTTGTACAGAATTAGTAACAAAATCCATTTCTCTGGGTTTAACTTTCAAAAAATCAAAAGTTTGTACGTATGGAAGGCTTAAATTAGTTTTACGAATTTTCTAATAAAAACTAGCTGGATGGATTTAATTACTGATTCTGAACAAACAGTTTTTAGGTTGCTGGTTAAGTTAAAATACTGTTGTACTTACATAAATCCAAATCTTCGACATAGTTATTTTTCTTATATTTTTTATTACCTTTCACGTCGGCATAAAACAACTTGTCAAGAGTTATTGACTTAATAACTCCTCAAATGCATCTGCAGGAAAAGTTCATGAGATTAAAATATAGAATTATGTTTTATAGGTAAATTTTCATACAAAAATAGTACTGCATTGAACGTATTTTTTCGTGCGACTGGAATGTATTAGGTCAGGAAAAATAATAATATATTTGTTTATACAATATATTTGTACGCTTATTGTATATTGTATTGGTGATTTTAAAACATCACATATGTACTAAAAAATCTGTTAAAATGTAGATTTTTTGTTGTAAAACTACTGCAAGATTTAAAAATATTGTTAGGATTTTTGATGCAAATCCATCAATAGATTACCCAATGGTCCATTGGAAAAAAGCTGACGTCACAGCACCTGCCAGTTGCAAATAAATTTTCTATATAAAATATGTTTCGAAGTATCGCATGGATTATTTTAAAAACTAACGTAGGATTAGAGAACGTTAAACTGCCAATCACTAAAAGAGCAAAATGTTGGGCTCTGGGCCAGTGACGTCATAGCAGCTTAAGCGCTTTAAATGCAATCACCTGCAAATCCGAAAACACCGCGACATATACATTACGTTGCTTTATGACATGACGTTTAAAATATAACCAACATAAACCAGGTTAACGATCATTTAGCTACCTCATGCAAATGAACTCGAATATCAAGTGTAAATGACATAATACCTCTCTAAAACCTATATATCTACGCTTCATATATTTTTGTTTATCTCGCCGAGATCTCGCCGCTGAAGTTAGATACCTATTGTTATAGACATAAAGCTCCAGCTTAGAGAACTCTTGAAATTAGAGTTTCATGTTTTTGTGGTAGCAATAGCAGGAAAAGTCGAATGGACGCTTTCACGTAATTTTTTTTCTGTGTTTTAGATGTAAATATTATTATAGTCTTGGAAAATACACCTTATTTGATGATAGTTTTTGGGGCTCAGTGTGGGTTAGGGAGAGTACGTAAAGTAGCAACGATCCTACTTTATGGCTTATGGATTTTCCTATTTTATCCCCAGCTTTATTTTTAAAACAATACACACTAAGTTAGATACAGATAACACAATCTAGAAGACGTTTAATCTCCTAACTGTGCCCGATTACGGCCATTCGCGTATTTCGCTTCTTTTAATCGCTCGATTTCATCTAAAGCGCTTTTAAATAAACGCATCAATCGCCGTTATCCGATTTATTTCGCCATAGAGGTTCTTAATTCCAAAAATGACGTTTATACAGAATATCTACCGTTTGAGTACAGGAACAACGTTTTCTCTCAGGGGAACGTCGAATATAAATGGATTACGGTTCTTCCAAATTACGGTGTTGTGTGCTACGTGGATGAATCAGGCCCCACGATAATACCCCGATATACCTATTTTTCTTATCTAGGGCAATCATATTATATGTTTAGGGAACATTGTTAGTTGGCTAGCATATTTGAGGGTTGAAGGCTAATTAAATGGTTGAAGTGCGAGGTCTGCAACACGATGACCCGTAGGATACGTTTCTAAATCTAAATTTCACGGTTCAAAGCTTTGTGTCTGCCAGTCAATAAAACCCTGTACTCCTAACTCAACCGTTACTTGATAATATATTGTTGGTTCTCGTACCAAACGGACGAGCTACGAAACGTAGTGGCGGTCGAAGAGCTCTAAGAAGTTTCTGTCAGGTTTATTACCTACTAATTGTATAATTTATGCAAAAACATGGCAGGAAATTGGTGCCCTCAGTGATTGAGAGGTTACACAATTAATTTTCCAAATTGAATAATAAAATTGTATTAAAATTAATAGCTATAAGTTTTTTAAGCATTAAATTTAGGTATTGGCAGATCCAATACCTCAGAAATCTGAATTTGGAATTTCGGCTGCTTGCAAGTGATAGTCGAGTTAGTAGGCAACCTGATTGGCACCGGTTCTATTTGTGATTGTTCCATATTTGACCTAATTCATAGCACTAAATAATTCCTATATTATTTGCTAAACTGAGGGCTGAACAATAAATGTATGTCGAAAAACAATGGTGGTTCAAGGGTTAAGCTACATAAGCTCGGGTAGGATTCACTCCGCCACATTCTACTAAGAATCATCCTGTAACCGATGTATTCACAAAACTAATATTGTATAAGATGCCGTGAATACGACTATATACAATAATAGTTTTATTTACTTCTTTTATAAGGTCCCTGGCTTAACTTCGAAATAAGGAAGAATATCATGTACAGTAATGTATACACACAACATAAATTGTGACCTTCTTCTGTTTTAGACATTTCTAAAATTAGTTTTGCCGCGAGAATATCTAGCAGAATTTTTTTTATTGTGTTTATATTATAACTAGGAACATTTTGTCGTAAAAGTTCCAACTACATTTTTCCTATTCATAATTTCATATTCATAAACCTTAAATCATTGTTAGGCGTTATAGCGTTATTGCTTTAACCGAACTCTAAAGAAATAATTTTACAAAAGAAGATTCAATTACAAAAAATGCGATAAAAACTAAGAAATACTTCAGTTATAATCAAGCTTCATGTGTCTGTAATTTCTCAAATCGGTCCAAGCGTATTCGAGTAATCGGCGAAAAAAAAAGGAAAACAGAAGGTTTTGAAATCGGTTAATAAAATTGAAGTAAATACGTTAGCAAACTTCGTTAAGAAAGAAATTGACCCTTCTTTATTTGAAAACACTTAACGAGTTATCGAGTGAGTCTCTTTGTGTTTTCATGATTTCTATTATTATCTTATATATTCATAACTACTATGAGGGCACAATAGTGAGGCCGAATTACTGGTCAAAAGAAACAAAGGGTATTGTTATCCAACATAAATGAGAAATCGTGTCGCAGGATAATAGACTTTGACATAAAAGAGTTTTTTTTTGTTTCTACAATTAAAGCGCGTGGCAAGTAAATTAATTGAGGTTTGGCTTTCTGTATAAGTTTTCATTTCACCTTTTTATAAAGCCTGAAATGTATATCTTTTATGTTTTGTGCCATAAATTAATAAATTTTCGCAACGCAATACAGCGTTTTATTTCATCATGTATAAAAACAAAATATCAAGGCTTTTATTTGAGTTAATGTAGGTAGTAAATTTTGTTTTAAATCCCAAAATAGTTCTGAGTTCCGAGAAACATTTTTTTTACTGTATTTTTTGTTGTAAAAGTATATAAAATACGTAATAAATAAATCAAAATTGTTTCGTTGTGGCAAATAACTCTTAGTAGATAGAGAACGGCGAGTGGAGGCAAAGTGGGTTTTACGTTTGATCCAGCGCAAATTGGAAAAATAAGATAGTACGCTTTCCTCTAGGGTCTTTCACGTATAAAATCTAGCAATATTATAGAATTTAAAATAACGTTAGGAAGTTAATAATATCTTGATACTATTTATTTAAATCAGTATAGTAAAAATAACCTAACGATGTACGTGCTTTGAGACATTATTAAAGACGAAGTGAAGTTTGCAATGATGCTAGGAACATAATAATACAAGTTCGGTCGTAAAATGTAACAGCTGCATGGGATGTAACGATACCTACATCGAACCGCGTGCCGATGGGATATTGACGAGCCATAGCTAAGGAAAATACTAGAAAAAGCGAAGGAACAATGAAGAAAAATTGCTAACACCACGTTCAATGAATCGACCTAACTCCGTATGTTTCTGAAACTATTTTGAAGAGGGTCGGCTCGTCTTGACAAAGCTGTATTATCATTTAGTGCTCAGTATATAAAGCCACTTCTTTGCTTTAATCGAGTAAACGTTATTTAGGCCCACATTTTAACTACATGCCTTTATTAAAGGAACTGCTAACTGTTTGTGTTGATTAAAATCCTCGTCTGCCATCAGCGTGCAAAGAGTCGGTTTAATAGACTGCTTTGACGACTCGTCATTACCTACCTACTCGCCTTTATAACATAATCACTTCAGAATAACGAGAAACCAGTAGTAGTTTGTGTTGGTTTAATTAAGCGTGTTTCTATTACACCGTACTAAATGTATGTATGTATCAATGAATTATTTACTACCTCCATGCATCCTTCTTTACTATTATGAGAGGTGTATGGTTTCAGGACAAAGGAATTTTAATCGTTTTAATTAGGGCCGGTGTGTATAACAATTCCCGTGGAAGGGCCTGGAGCCGTGTATGTGACAGGCAGGTGCCATGAAGATGACGTCAGACAGCCCCCGGGGCGTTCAACGAGTCAGCTCGGCGCACGTACTTGTTCCTGTCATTAGGGGAGGCGCTCCAGTTCACCGCCTATTAACCGATATATTTCAGTGGGAGTTCCAACTGAAGTTGCCATACTTTCTTTCTGAATTTCAAACCTAAATTATATTAAAACTTTTCCGCCGTTCAGACCTTTAGATAATTGTCTCTAAATCCTAATTTATTCTGTTAGTGTTTTATTAGTACTAGAATACGGCGGTTAAAAGATATTTAAACATATTAAACTTCTTAACGAACAATGCTTCATAATGGCCTCTTTAAAATAAATGTTTACCTTGTTGTTTCTCTAACAAAGGTTAATGTAACTCAGAGTAGTCAGAGTACAGACATTCTGCAGAACGCTTTATTGGTCTTCTGGGCAAGATCACGAAACTTTTAGATTTCGTACAGTCCGGTTCGGTCAATAGTCACATAAAAAGCGAATTATTGCATAGGGTAGACTTTATGTATCCTTTCTAATACATAAATATATTTCGTTCCTTCGTTTTATTTGTTTCTCAATTGCATTAATGTATTATGTTTACGGACAATTTAGTAGATGAGGCATTTATGTCTTTATGTTGATATACGTTAATGTGTTTTACTATATTATATAGATATCTACGGTATAATATTATATTATAAAGTTACAATTTAAGTTCCGAGTTGGTACGGTCGGCGCGGCTGTGTTTGCTAGGCTCGCAGTGCGACGCGATTCACTATTCACTGAACAAATTTGTGAAAATCGCGTTTGAACACGTCATACATTTCTGTGTTTGTGTATTTTATTTTATCATGAGCCCGATCCGAACCGGTGACATTTTTACGAGCTGTGAACTGTGTACATACTAAAGTAAAAGAGGTAATATGTGAACAGAGGTGTTTTTGTATTGTTTGTAGCTCTCTGACCGAGTTTTTGAAGAGATTTAACTGTACAATGAGTTGTCCGAACATCGCAGTGAACTCGAACATTAAGAGCCTTCTGGTTAATTAGCATGAGAGTTCCAAAGGGAATATAATGACCGCACTTGTGTGTTCTGTGTTAGTCGTCTTCGAAAATGTCTATTGTCTTTACTGCGTAGTAAGTAATTAACTGATATACGTCCCCGTTCTCATTTAAACTTATTGTGGGTTTATTTACTAACGAAGTAGGTGCTTGTGTTAGTAAATATCCACATTTATACCTACTGCCTATTAAATAGAACTACAAATCTATAGGTATTTTTGCCATTAAACTAAATAGTAGGCAGGCACTCGAGCAAAAGACATAAAACTTTATACTCTTTTATGTCAGACAGTAAATAGAATGGCCGTAAACGAATACTTGTATCAATTGGAAGAGGTTCGCGTTCTTTTTTATTGTCACAAAATGTATTACAATTCGCCTAATCTGTTGACTGCTCACAAGACAACCATATTCTGCCGATTTATACGATTTGCCCTGGTCCTTAAGAATTCCTTTTTAACTTGAATTAAATTTAAATATTATTCACGCACAAAATTACATAGATATTTGCCGCATTAGTAAAACATTATATTGTATAAATCTAGCTTCATTTTGTAATGTGTAGTTTACCCCAGTGTATGCATTCGTGAGTACCTAGCCTCAGAGCGGAGTTACGATTATCTTTTGTATCGTTACAGAGTGTGCTGAGCACTTTCCGTATGCGTTTGAGTATTCCTCTAGGAACATGCCCCAACCAATCTAATTAGGCTGCAACTACGGAGATAGCTGCGATCGAAACTTGCGGCTTATGAGGACGGCCAACACGACTGACAAGATTACCAAACTTTTAGCCGCAACCGTGCCCATCCACTGAGCCGTACCGAAACTCGCTATCTACTCCCATCGCCGCCGCCTGTACCTACTTCTGCGACTTAACGACTCAGCCACTTCTCAAAGCATTTTTGTAAATTGCTTATTTAGAAATCTCCGCCGCTCATGGAATAATCACCGAAGAACCGCGTGATAAAATCTTTTTGTTGTGTATACTACACAAAAGACTGAAATTGCTTTACGATTGTGGTGGATATCTTATCGCGAGGAGCTCGCAAAAAAGTCTTGAATCAAAATTAAGATCGCTGAAAAAAGAAATTTACTATTCCAGAAAGTGTTCATCGTAAAAAGTTATTAGTGGTACAAAACGGGTGGGCAGGGTCCGCTCAAGCGCCGTCATAATTTAATTATGCTACCATCGGTCGTTAAATATATTTTTATGGGTGTTTTAATTCATGAAGCCGTGTAACAATTTGTTCATCCCAAATTATTAAGTAACAATGGTAATCTACGTAACCGGGCGTGTTAAAGCAATAACGGTACCGCAACCGCTGAAGATAAATGTGGAAAATGCAGTGAAACGCAAACCCGGCGACTGATTCCACGAAGCTATAATCGTATTATTAAATGGACATTTGTAAAACTTGTTACCATCACGTAAACACGATAAAATAGACCGATTGCTACAAATGGCTACAGCCAAATTACTGTAAAATAAATTCCATTTACATTCAATAGTGATTGTACACATTTACTGCTTCCGCTTAAATCCAAGCTAAATTTTAATAATATTATGATTTACATAATTTTATTGTTAAGTTATTACCAATAAATTTTATTAGGACTAAACGTGATTTAAATGAATGTTGCAATGTATTGCACTGCATATTACTACAAGTTTGAAAGTTATTAAATATCCCTGCTACAAAAATAGACAGCAAAAAAATCAGCGTTGAATAAATAAATGTTGACCGTATCATTAGCGCTTTTAGTGTAAAAAATATTATGAACTGTGACATCAACAGTAATAGTTGTATCCGAATCATTTCGGATCGGAAGCATTTATTATTGTGTGTCTATCTTATACCAAAAGTTAAACAATGTAGAAAGCAATAGAAATCAAACATTTAGATATTTACTATGCAGACAAAAACTTGAAGCGCCAATGTTGCCAATATACACACATACTGTCAATTACGCCACCGCTTCCGCTCTACAGGAATAACATTTTCTTTATCTACGAACATAACATTGTCACGAGCGAAACATTTTGTACATAGGCTGATTTTGTTTGACAGTTGTTATTTACTTACTGGCTCTATCTCTAATTATTATCGGATGAGTGGCTTGCATGTGACGCTCCTCGCGTATTTCCAAACTTATACTGCCGCTCTAGTCTGCATCAAGCCGTAACTCCCGTACAAACAAATGATAGGAATTTGTTCGACTCCACTGGAGAGAGTCGCGGTGTTTCGAGCCTTCGCTCTAAATACATGTTTATCGTTCAAGTTACAAATCGAACTTGTGTGCTGCATGAACGTTAAATTATTACACCCCGTCTTTGTTCGCTGAATCCGTTTAAGATTGATCATTTCAGTTAAACCTACTTTGAATTTCATTTGACATAACATACTGGCAGAAAAACAAGTGTCTCAAAATGTAATCTTGCCTCGAAAAAGCCGAGTAAAACATCATGTTTTCAAGACGTTTTTAAAAAAATAACTGGGTAAATTAAAGTAATCCTAAAAAAAGCGGCAGGTACAGTTTGTTTGATGCCTAAGTTAATAGAAGCGATATAAAACATCTTAATTTGTGGATTCCTTAATATTTTAAATGTTTTATAAACCAGTTTCGTCTTTAATGGCCTCGGAAATTTAAACAAATTATGTTTGATCTGAAAACGGCACCTACAATTTTCTTGACGAAACAAGTTATAATTTTCGCAACCCTTTGAGGAAAGGAACACTCTCCGAATAAAAATTAAGACGATTTTATGATCGTTTAATTTCATTCGCAATTTCTGCCTATTAAAACTTCCCATCTACGAAGTAAATAAAAACACCGTTACGTTATCTACAAAGCAATTAAGTAATTATTGTTATTCATGAAGATTCAATTAGTTGTTTTCAGCTTGAATATATAATATTATACGCATTCGTATTTACGTTGTGTTTTAGCTAACGCACGTATGGCGTAATTTGGTATCGGTTTTTATCACGTGCCTCTATCAGCAGAGTAATTAAAAAAATATCTTAAAATATCTCTAGATTTATTATCACCTGGCTTCATAAGAGTCGGAGTGATCTCACATAACATAAATCACGACTATATTACCCAGAAAGGTGTGGCAGAGGCGTATAACACTCACAAATTGTTGACGAAAAAATGCCCAAATAATACTTTTTACTGACCCGGAAATCAAATCCGACTCCACGCGGTGAAAGGCATACGCTTACTACAAAAGAGGCAGAAGTCATCTAGTAAGATGTTATTTGTTTTTCATTTCGTTAGAGCTTATTTGCTTTCTTCGGTATTCCAACAAGGGAGCGCGTCGGCACACAGCGCGCGCAATCGCTTGTTCTGGCCGGATGTTTTCCGCACCGATGTTTCCGACATGCTATCAAACCTGTTCTTGATACACTTGCCATTTTTCCCTAACCCCCTCGTATTCAAACACGGAACTGTTTCTATCCTGTCTTTTTAAAAACAATGACATCAACATAGTCTCACAAACGTTTCGTGACTACGTTAAAAATAAATGACACTATCGATAGAGGCGTACTTTTATTGTGTCGGATTTATACGACCGGTAGGTAACTTAGTTTCCATGTTTTCATCGGTCTTTTTCGATTTGTATCTTTCTACGCTCTAGGCGTTTGAAAGCTACCTACGCTAGTATTCGACCATTGAAAATCAAAGCGATTTAGATTTGTAGTTCTGAACTTAGATTTATATTTATTCGCTTTGAACTTTATGCATTGAAACGTTAACTGTATTCGCATCGTTCAAAAATGCTCACCTGTTTGAAATTAAATTCCTATGGAAACTAATGTATAGTAAAATAAATATAGGTATCTAATTAAATTCCAGGTGTCCGGTGACTGAGCACTTTGATGATATAAGCGGTTTATTGATAACCGCAACGTGTATAATTAACGTGTAAAACTAACCTCGAAATTTGATATAACGTTTATGAAATATTACTTCATAAAATTTGATAGCCTCCGTCCAAACGGTTCCATTTAATATTCTCAAAGTCGTCGTCGCTGTCACGGCTGAGATGCAACGCTCGAGGACAGATTAAGCTCAAGAATTATGCGAGAGATTGCATTGCTAAGCGCTCGCAGATTGAGTGAGCACAATGCATAAAATGATTTGGTCCCAGCACTTGTCCCCGCTCGAACACACTCGGATGTATGATTGCCGTCCCACTTGTTACTCTCATATACCGACTCGAAAGTTTTCTACGACTTCGTACTTCAAGTGACGTCACATAAAGGAGCTCATGAATCCGACTCGGCAGTCTACTTTTCTATATTATGACGCGTGCTATTGACGTTTATTACTACTTCGTTAGATCCCTGTTACTGAATATTAAATTGATATCCCTTTGCCTCGCCGGGAATCTCATTTTCATTGATTTATATTGTACGAAATTGGTTTATCCAACTACACGATGATTGCATCCAACGATTCGGGTTATTGGACTGTGAATTGAAAAGTTGCTACTCACTGTTATGTACGTAACGATAACACGAGCCGTTTGTGTTCTACTATCGCGATCACATCCGACCGTATGCTAAAATGAGTAATGAACACAAAGCGTGTCATATGAGTGTTGTATAATAATTATGGGTGTGTTTGTAGGTCTAATTGTGGTTTTGAGATTACCATTTGAAGCGTTTTATATTTCACTCTCGTATAATCTGACAATATTAATCTTATTTGAAGTAGGTAGCCAGCGGCAATTTACGCAACGCCGCTCTATCTTTAAAGCCCGCTGAGTAGATTTCTCTTTTTAGCTAGAATTTGCGCGTTCCATCTCGACCCAGTTTAATGGGCAGACGCGAAGCCGTACAACATCCGCTGTTTTCCATCTCCTTGCTTACTCTGCTTCTTTCATTTGTTCACTAGCAACCACTAAAATGCCGCCATCAATTTTGTAGCTAGTTATGTGCTACGTACGGTCGCAACGACCTTTTTGCATAAAACATTTCGTTTCCATTACGTCCCTTGTTTTCATTTCATATGGTTCTGAGTTACGTGAAATGTCATAAACAAATCTGAATGGTTTTGATCATGTAAAATGAATTATTCCGCTCAAATATTTTTCTAGAGTGAACAGAATTTCAGATTGAAGGTATATGCTGCCTGCATGTGATGAATTAATTTGCCAAAGTGGTTCACAAGTGTGGTATTATCACATACCTAAGAACTTAGGTACGTATATGCGCAAAACTTTTGCGCAGCGATGGGGGTCGTTAACGACTTCGTACTCGAGCGAACGCGTATCATACTTGACAAATTAAATTCCTCGCTAATGTTCCCAGAACCGAACCAAATCTAGGATAGAGTGAAAGATATTTACGTCGTCGTCGTTTCAAATTGGATTGAGGACAAATGCAAACTTCCATGGAATGACACAGGAGGGAACAGAGTTACAAATATTTCAATTGAATCGGATTCGACTTTATCGTATTGCATTATTGACAGAAGCATCACAAGTTGGTATTTTTCATATAGATAGATAGTATTTTGCTCGTAACCATGACAGATGTTTCGTTGCAAGAAGCGCTGGTTGTTTGCACTCAGTCTCTGTGCCACTGAAATAGATTGACTCGTGCACGGCGCTAACAGACTAGCATTTTGCTCAATATTGCTGATCCTATAAAAACTGAAAATTGCATTCAGGATTCTTGGTAACAGTAACGGTGGTAGAATATGTTATATATTTTGAGTGAGGCTAAATCCCCATTTTTCCTGTAATCTCATTGAAGGCAACCATTTTGTGTTAGTGTCTACTTGTAATCCTATATTTTGTACATGTTCGAGTTAGGTGTAGTACAAACTTGTTTACTACAAGCGTCATATTAATATACTGATATTTCTACCTGTCTCTTTAAATTTTAAGTTATTACACTTTGTAATATCCATTTATTATGGTTTTTTTATGGTGGATAGGCATGCGTTTGACCATAACCTCACCTGATGGTAAGTGACGATGCTGTCTACTATTCTATAAATAAATAAAAATAAATAAAATAAAATAAAAAATAAAAAAGCCTTTATTCTACTACTAGTAATATGGTTACAATACTGAACTTTAACTTAAATAAAACCTCAAACTTAACTCAAATATTACCTAAATTAATGCAATATACTTAAAATCTATAATAACATACACAAACTTATAAATTCACTTTAAACCCATTACACGTAATTCAGGTAAGTAGTTAGGTATTGGTCTCGTAAGTAGTATATATAGAGCTCTATAGAGCTCACCTAAAAGATACCTATTAACTCTTGCTTTGAAGAAACTCAAATTGTACTGGTGCGTCAACACAAAAAATATCGAAAATACTGTCTCACCTTGTTGAGGATTCCCAGCTTTTTAGCGGCTAGTATGTAGTAAGTTTTAAGCTCAAGCTCTCGAATCAATGCGGTTGCTCGGTACCTCTTGCTTTATTCACGTCCAGATTCCTAAGGAATCATATCTGCTATAGCATCCGCGCATGCTGAAGGATCACCCATATATCTTGCTTATTTCAATGATATTTAATATAAAATTTATGTCAAGTGAGCGTGCGTGACTGAAAGGTTCAATATTTATTTGGTCAGAATGATCCAGATCATAGATTCAAGTGGCACACGATAAAAATGGTTTATTCAATAAACCAATTTCGTCTTGTTACATTTATCTTCTGAAATAGGGATTGGATTTTTACAGTCTTGCAATGTAAGGCCTACTTAGTAAGAAATAGTGCGAATTTATCGTGTGTGGGCATTGTATGCAAATTGGTGTTGGTGGTTAACCACATCCCATAAAGTTGGACAGCGAAAATTCGATGCGGTCGATGTGCCGGCTCTATGCTTATTGGCTACCTACTGTAAATGTATGACGGACAAGGTAATTAACTTATTATTACTACGCTATTCTCATTTAAAATCAGGTTCCCTTGATTAATTGCTTACAAGTACTGAACAACCACATGCATACAATTATGTAACATAAAAAGGAATTTTAAATTTACAAAAAAAATTCTTCGAAACGTTGTTTAAGTATCTATTGGTAAAGTCCATATCTCAAAGGGATTGCTCAGATATGGTATATAACCATATTTTTTACCACCCCACTTTACCTTTATCGTTGTAGTTGTAATTATAACGATGATATCAAAAGTCATTGCACATATATTTTAATAAATAATGTTTGCCCCATTCCTACAATTTGATTTTTAGAATTTAGTAAACAAAATTGAAATAAAACCTGCTGCTGCAATTAAAATGTTAATTGCAGAGTAATTTAATGTTTGTTTATTTCCAAATCATTTATAGCTCAATTAAAGTAAATGTTATCGGTTCACAAGTTCCGTATAGTATATAAATATTGGGGTCCTCAATATGTCCTTAAGTGTCCATATTTTGCGTAAATAGACATCGAATGTCGGACATGGAAAATTTATGGAATATTTAGTGGTCCGAGATCCGGCAACATTTAGGTGTGGCCGCGGGCCGACTATTAATAACGGGCCGTGTATGTTTGTATCATCCCTAGTAAATCGTGCGACCTCTCGACCTTCCGTTTCTCTATTGATCACACTCTTGTCATAAACACATTCCCCCTAATGGACTCGGGCCCTGTCTTTTGAGACAATTGTTTTTGCCCCACATTCAAGGGTACGGTCGGCCATTCATCCACTATGTATATATCATCCAGTTACATCCACATTATGAGCATCTTCTGAACAACTGACTGTTACAATGGATCTTAGCTGATTAATATTATGTGAAGATATGTTTGTGCAAAAAGCCGTGCGACATGAGCCGTAGGTATTGGTGATTAGCAATGTTATTCATTTGTAAATTATTATATTTGAAGCTTTTTACATATACGTATCAAACGCATTGACTCGTATTACAGTGTAGTGATACTACGTAAATCTATACATATACATATATTGTTCGCGCGAATGATTGATTCATCAACGCAGAACCTAAACCCTTGGGCCTTGAATTTGAACATCTTGCACAAATGTTCCTTACAAGATTTAGGCGCGCATTAAGAAGAGATTTTTGAAAACCGCATATCTAAGGGGGTAAAATAAGGGTTAAACAGTGGTATGGAACTCCAAGTTTGAAACACGAAATTTCGAACTTCAACTATAACTTTAAAAAAATGTACTATAAAACAAGATTTTTCTTAAAGTTATTCCCAAGAGTGTAATTGAGGGTTTGAAAGTTGCAATAGATGGCGCCACGGGAACACAGCAATACGTTTGCTGCGGGTAGAACCATGGGGATCCATGATTCAGACGCGAAATAAGTCACGGGAAACAGCTAGTAACCAATAAAAAAATCCTTCGATTAATTGTATTATTTCAATATACATTAATCCCGAGGGTACTGAGTAAATAAAGCATATCCAGTCCCATTAATATTGATCAGGGGATGTTAGGTTCTGAAAATCAAATAAATTGGCTGCTCTTGCTACCAAAATTCCGACGTCTAGTTTCGTAAATTGGTTTGGCTTTCCTTTCAACTGTAAACAGAGCGGCTTTTATCGTCGACAAAGATTACTTTATCCCAACGGAAGTGACGAGATTGAACTCCTTACACGTTCAAACCAATATCCTGGGGTATTTCCTTGACATGGAGAGTGCTAACTCCAAACAATCTTGTCACGTGTCTTCTTATTTTTATACAATTTTGTATACACAA
Organism: Hypena proboscidalis; assembly: GCA_905147285.1. NCBI lineage: Eukaryota > Metazoa > Arthropoda > Insecta > Lepidoptera > Erebidae > Hypena > Hypena proboscidalis. The sequence goes on from LR990130.1 coordinate 9,510,387, forward strand.
AATATTACTATACGATCTTGTTGATAAATCGTTTTGCTCCTGGTTTTGGTTTAGTGTTAGCTATTTTTTAATAAACTGCCTCCATTCGTAATTTGTACTGAAACAGGGAGTGCTTATTACGGACCAAGTAAGTTCAATCTCTTTTATCGCGGCATTATAGCGGGGAGAATTGAACGCCCGCCGCCTCTCATCCAACAGTTCCTATAGCGTGCCCACTCTCCCGTAAAATTATGTTAAACTTGTTCTCTATTTTTTTTACGCTATCATTCTTCTTATAAAATTTAGTTCATAGTCGGTTCTATGAGGGAACGTTGATAACATGACGAGAAAGGTTACTTCGAAGGTCGTCCTGCCTGATCGATTATACGCAGAAATTTTCTTGTTAGAATACGAAAAATCCTTAATCACTGCGATCGTTTTCAGATCAGTCGTTTATCATTTCATGTCGTGTACAGGTTTCTGCAGAGGAGTGTTAAGTGAATGTTTCTAATATTGGTATATTTTTCTTTACGACATCATTTTTTTTTAATGTCAGATACATGCTTGATTTTCCGGTATAATAGATATCGTGTATCGGGACGGCCGAATTTAAAAAATTGCTTGGCGATTATGCGGTGAGCCGCGCGGGCGGTGCCGTAATTACGGCGTCACTCGGCTAAAACGACCAAATAAATTGAAAAAGCGAGCCCCGGTGAAAATTCGAGCCGGAAAAATATATCTCCACGGCACTTGGGCATCCACTGACACGGACGCAGATAATGTATTTGTTTTTGCTAAAATCTCATTGTTGTACGCGAATAATAAATTATTCCTTCGTGACAATAATTGCATTGTACTTTTAGTGAATAATTGCTTCATTAATGTTAATGAACTGATGTTTATGTCTGCTACTGTTTTCATGAATATTTGTAAGTTGCGTAAATTAATCACCAAGTATTTTTTTTAATTCGTACTTTGTTACAAATATTGACTACATTTCAAAAGTCTTGTTCCTTTAGCAGACTAATTAATTTGTTCAACAAATCTTAAAACATTATAATACATCTAATATACGAAACCATCGATCAACTAATAAGAAAATGGTTGTTTTCTTGAACTATCCACCTGTACTTAGATATTCATGCTTTAAATTATAGGTCAAGATTTAGTTTACACTACTGAAATACTATCTCATCAAAGTAACAGAACATTATATTAAAGACTTGTATTCCATCTCTAATTTTACATTACTTACTCGCTTGTGTAATACACGTAGTAAAGCGAAATAAAATCAATGTCGAAGTCAAATTGGATTTTAATAATAAATATGTTTGACGTCAACTGACTAACAAACCAGCGTTGTGCGAACTCTCTAAAGTAGACTGAAATGGTACATGAAATGTATTTTTTGTTTGCTTTGATAAATGAAACCAAAATTAATAATCTGTAAAAATTAAATCAACGTAAATCTGATATAGGGTGAGGTGTCCAACAATGAACCACCAAAAATTTGTTATTTCATAAGTCGGATTTATGTGAATGTATCTCAACAAAATTTTGTGTGATCATACCCTGGTTATCAAGCTTTAATTTGGCGTTAAAATTATATTCTAAAATCAAACAAAAAATATGTTTTTTGATTTCCAAGCAAAACCAAGAAATGGTTAACTGTGTACCAACACCGGTATACAGTGAACCAGCGTTAGGTCTAAAATGAACCGGCCGTGTACACAGTGAACCATTAAATTAATTTTATTTAAATAACATATCTGGCTGTAAAGTCATGTAGTATAACGATAGGAAGGTAAATAAAACAATATGTTTATGATGTAAAAAAAATATTTTTACTTTAATTTCTCAAGCCAATGTTATATTTTACTTAATATTCTGTTATAAACGCATAAATCAGTCTCGAACATCGTAATTTTAAATAGAAACACACTAGCATATCAATTTTATTGTTATTATTTTGTATCTATTATAACCAGAATACAAATAACAATTCTGTACCTAAACTCTACCTACATATAAACTCTAAGAGATCTAGATAGCTGCATTGCTTCTTTGGTATGCCCACCTTTCTTCCTTTTCTCGACCTTCGATCGCCCCATTCTAAAAAGAACATTATTTTTTACAAGTTTGAACAATTACAACAGCTTAGCTAACTGTTTCTGCCAATAAGAGAAAAACAAATTAAAATGAAAATGTGGATTCATGCGGTTCATTGTGTACCACGTCTTTGTGGCTCATTGTGAACCAACTTCCATTTTAGAGGTTTTAGGTTATGTAAAAAAATAACAGAACAACATGGCGGCAAATTGATATTCGGCAATTATAGCCAAGTAGCCATTCTTCAAAATGAATTAATTTCATGTGCTATAAGTGATAAAAAGCTAGCAAAATTAAATAATACAAAACTTACCTTTTTTGTTGTTTTGGTGTCGAAAACTGTTAAACACGTCACCACACGTACGCTTCTGGCGCGAGCAAACCATCGACTGGGGAGCGTGGGGGGGGACTATATTGGAGCGTATTTTTGCCAATAGCACGGTTGGTCAACGTCGCAAATTCAAAATACAGCGTTGGCTCAATGTGTACTACTGGCTCATTGTTGGACACCTCACCCTAAACATTTCATTGCTAAAATCTCAAAGTAATCTATACTTATAATAAATCTGTAGAAGTAAAATTTCTGTACAATGAAAATATCAAAAAAATAAATAGCAGGGCGTGTTACTAGACCGACACCGAACCCAAAAAATGTAATTAAATTTTTTTGGTCTGTCTGTCTGTCTGTCTGTTTGTTCAGGCATCACGCAAAAACTACCGGTTCAATTACGGTGAAACTAATATCCTGGGCACCACACTGGGTACTTTTTATCCCGGAAAAGTACCCAGTATATTATATATAATAAAATACAAACTTAACTTTGCGGTAGGTTATAAATGACCTATGACAAACTTATTATTTGCGGTTCGACTTATAAAGATAAACCGAAAGGTTTATTTTTATAATTCGTACTGTATAGATTTTAATTTTAAATTATAGGTAGTATATTTGATATTGTACGTAGTGACCGTAGGTTATTTTATAATACTGTTAGGTAGGATAAGACATTCGTATAGATATTAGTTTATAGGGATTTTGCTTATTTATTGAGTTTAGATTAGTTATTATCAGAAATAGGTTTATTTAGGTAGGTAGGTATTTTCTTTTCCGTTATTGAGTTTTTTTATTGATGTACCTACCACACATATGAAATCGCGGGAGATTGTTTGTTTGTTTGAAAGCGCTAAGTTTAAAAACAACTGGGTGAATTTTGATATTTAACATTACGCTAAACTCTACGGGCTGTCACGGACGCACGTGTCGCAATTTCTATTATTTCGAAATTTGAAGTAGTTTCGAAGTAGGTACATGAGTTGTACCTATTTGTCTATTTTGATTTGTTTAAATATTATTTTCCTTGAGTTTTTGTCGTATATTTGTTTTGGTCGGTTTGGTAATAGATAGGTAAGTAAGTACATGAGTTGTACCTACTATTGTTATATTGTCATTGTTACCTTTAGCATTTTTGTTCATAAAACGACATCCACGCGGACGAAGTCGCGGGTAACAGCTAGTTATTTAATACACGTTTATAAAATTTTAGTGATTAACCTGTAAAGATTATGAGAAGTATAATAAGAGCTCGATTCGTACCCATTTTACAAAACCTACGCAATATTACGATATTTAGCCCAGATGGAATAGTTTCATAATGGATACAGGAAAGTTTTTATTTTAAATTATTCTGACATCGAAATGAATTAATTTGATATTTTGTCACATTACCTCATATTCTACACGATTGCCAGATTTTTTTTGTTATGAAGCCTATATTTTTAAATTTGGGCAATATTGATAGTAATATAGACAGTATTCGTTATGAACTTGTATATTATACCGTTTAAAAAATGTCTTGCTAAATTTATTAAATTAATAAATCCTCAACCATCAAGTAAAAATAATCTCTTCAAATCTTAGCAGGTTTATTTGCTTTCATTTTGAAAATAATGAAGAATCGGCTCTTGCTAAAGCAGTAAAGTAGATTGGTTGAATACTTTAGTTAGATTCAAAGAAAAAACACTTCGTTAGCCCAAGGTTAAAACTCCTTCCTCAATCTTTACTTCGCTGTATTTTTTGTTTTCTTACTCTGACATTAAGGACTCTTTTAGAACGTAAGGATTTCGATTTAACGAGATGAATAGCAGTGCAAAGCCTTACTTGTTTGAAGTACTGGGTTTGCTGCGGTTGAAGACCTAAAAATATATCTAGCTAGATCGAACTTGCGCTTGGTCTGTTCCGATAGGCGCTTAACGCCACAAGAGGATGTGACTTTCAAAGCCACGACCAACATAAGACAATATATTATGATCCCTGGCAGTTGTTTTACCCCCGTTCTCTCTATATAAGTAAAGATGCAATTTTTCTTACTAAAAATGTAGTATCAAATAAATTAAATTAAATGTTTTATTCAAATTGGCTTTAAGTTATGTTATGTTTAATTTACAGTACGCCTTTATTCTGAGTGGCGAGTTTCGATAAAATTGAAAATAGGTATTTTGTAAGAATAAAATGTTTATGTTTTGACCAGATTCTGATAGATTATTTTTCTGATAACTGGTTGACTTATGTCAAATGTTACTCCCGTGTGTTTAGCGTGATTTTATATAGCTTATAGCCTGCCCAAATAAACTCAATCGTTATAACATTAGTACAGAAGAAGCATAGACTAAATATTGTCTTAAAACACTTTCCTATTCTATAAGAAATAGTAAGAATGAGGAAAAGACGTTTCCGTTTTACGTCAATACGTGATATTTAATTAGGGCACGGGATAAATGGCTCCGTATTTTTGCAAACTAAATAAAAGTTTTGTTATTCTACTTGGACCACATGGTCGGTAATTATTTCAATATTTACAATACCTATCCTACCGTAGAGGTTTTTCGTAGAAGGGATTTGAGACCGTATTATGACGCTATTTTTCATTTAATTGCTTTTCAAAACGAGCAATGTAGTATTCGATATCATTTCGTCGTACATATAACAGACATATTGATATCTTATTAATTTAAACTACCTTACTTATTAATAAATAATAAAAATCATTAAATTATATTTTGATAGACAGTAAAAAATGTAGGTTTCTAATAAGCGACACCTATGTAACCCATTTTTAGCATAATAAAGGATTTGGTTTTATTTGATTTGACAGTTTTAGATCGAAATTGAGAAACAAAAATGTGAAGTTACAAAAAACCGAAAATTGCAATAATTTGCATAAATTGCCAATTCATTTTGCAATTCTATGGATGCCTGTTAGAAGCGCATGATAAATCAGGGTATGGCATCTCCTGATAAAATCGCTCAAATGTACATGATTTATATGGCCTATGTATTTATTTATGTCCTTATCCTAATCCAAAACAATCTCATCCATTTCGAGAAATTGACTACATTGCCTGATTAATCACCAAATAAATCAAATATTTTAATTTAGTACAAAATCAATGGAATTCAAACTAATATTTTATCCAAATAAAAGCAAGTCACCCAGCAAAATAAAATAGCAGGTGAAATAACTAAAAATCATTGCTATTTGTATTTAATATTCTGTAAGATATTTGAAGGTTGAGTAATGGAATGCTGGGCATCCAAGCGGGAATGGAACCAAATAGCAAATATAATAGTAGGGCCTATATAAGGGTGATTCCACTCTGGGAATCGGTCTAATAATTGAAGCGCTAGTAAAACCACAATTCGTATTTCGATCTGTAGGCAATTATGTATTATGGGCAGCCGCATGAAATAAAGCTCTGTTATTATAGTGATAAATCCGAAAAAGTTCATTGTACCTGCTGCTAATTATCATGAACAATGGTTTGTTTGCGGCATTTAAACAAACATACCTCATTCCAATGGTTTGCAACCTTAATTGTTTTATAATTATGGTAGTAATTACGGTCTGTGACAGACTGGTATTGCACAAGGAAATTTCTAGATATTTATTACTGCTTTAATAATAACTTTTGCGGGGTTGGAAAAAGTTAAAGGGGCTTTTTGTATGCAACTTCACATTCAGCAACAACGTAACAAAATTTTAAATTATGCGTCGCGAAATATTTTTGGTAAACTTTGGCTACACATGCCTGTTTTCTTTGTATATAATCGGCTGACGTTGGTGGATGGAGGAACGTGACTCAAATACATTCGCTTTCGTTTTAGACCATACAAAAAATACTAAATTCACTTCTAGCCAAAGGTTATCTGGGATTCCAGGCGCGGCTAGCGCTGAATGATCGTGCAGTGCACAATAATCGACGATGATAAATACGGATCCGCATTCCATTAACAGCTCAAGCGCTAATTATTGCTACTGACGTGCTACGTGTGAGTTCAGTCCAATATTCATTTGGAGCGAATAACTTATTGCATAGTTTATGACAGCTTTATATCTCCTTTAATACAAGTTAACGATCAAACTTCGTGACGTAGGATGTGTAAAGTTCCCCGAAAACATATATTCGTATTACAACAACCAAACTTCTACTCACATAATATGGCGTCCGCGGACATTTTCAGGATTATATTTGATTCCAGTACTTTGCAATTTTAAGGCAGGCTTTAATTTGATATATGTAGTATCATGAAACCGCGTCGCGCGTTCAAAAGCGACAAGCTTGGTGTTATCGGGAAAATAAATGTGTACCCTCGTGAAATATTAAGTTTTAACATTGTGATGATATGGATTTTGTGATTCATGGTTTCCGCCGTCGAGCTCATGGATCGTATTTTATAAATATGTGGGTACATGTACGTTGTAATGTATTGTGTGAGTTAATGAATGGAGGTCGTCGGTATCATCATTAAGCCATTATCACACACATAAGTCATGGCTAGGTCTGGAATATACGACAAATTACGAAGAGCGCTGAGCTGTATGCCTTTACAACAATGAGTGACGTCTTTTATCCACTTACACAAAGGTGTTTGAACGGCAAACCTCTTTGTCTATATCTCCGACAAGTGGCATGTTAGGTATATCTGTGCTATAATAGGCTTTCAAAGGCCGTCTTTACATCTTCCTACCTTTATTTAAGTTCACACTGGACATAGAGGTCGTACCATGACGTATGACTACCACTTAATGCTACACAATTTAATAAAGTTTAATTTAAAGTAGTCGGAATACAGCCACTGTGTCTAAGTAGACGTGTTTTGAAGACATGATCAGACTCCTACATTAGTTCTTTTTTCGTCTGACTCGACGCTTCTAAGATTTTGGAATCTCGCCAGCGATTGTTTAGGATCTCCAGGCTATTTGGCATCCTGCAAATAGCGGCCAGAGCCAGTTCAGTTAGCTTGACTCTAAGATACATTAATTCTAATTTTGCGTAATAAACCAGTCAAATATTGAGACCATATTAAATTTATTTTGCTGAAAGGATAAATCCGTAAGAATGATTTAAAGGTAACATGAGTGGGCTGAAACGCTTATTTTATGTTTCCTAATCAAAAATATCTCTCAATCCCCGGCAGGCTTTTAATTACGCGAAGTAATGAACCGATGTTTTCTTTCATTTCTTATTTATTTTGAACCAAAATACTTCCACTTTGGAGTTATTGAAACAAAATAAATACTTGAGCGTCATAAAAAAGCGACCAAAGGCGATTTGAGTTTGCGCCCGAAGGGATCTATCTGAAATTGAAAATTAATGGTTTTCGGATTTATTTTTTATTTGTATTATGCTTTTTTTGCTTTGCTGTCTCAAGGTTTATTACAATCCTGAGTTTGTGAGAAAAGTTGTAAAACTGAAGAAATTTTACTGAAATATATTTGTTTACTCGTGTTAGAATTATTTGGTATTTTCCGTCCATAGATCAGTCCGAGCCGTTCATGATTAATATAAGTGTAAACATCGTGAGGAAACCTGCGTGCCTGAGAGTGCCTAAAAGTACTCGAGGGTGTGTGCAGTATACCAATCCGCACTTGGCCAGCGTGGTGGACTATGGCCTAACTTTTCTCATCATGAGAAGAGGCCCGTGCCCAGCAGTGGGATATGTATTAGATACAGGGCTGTTATTATTATAATTATAAAACAATATCGTTAATTGGTGAATATAATAAGGTTAATATACATGCTAACAACTTTTCCAACTTTGATAGTTCTATTATTACAAAAAAATATAGGTACCTAGTATTCCCTCTTTTTTTCTAACTTGAAAGCCACCCAAAGATTCAGAATATTAAAATACAGTAGATTGAAGATTTACAAACATAAAAATTAATCAAGACCTCGTTAAAATGAAAAGGAATCAAATATTAAAATATATGAATCATGTTAATCACGGTACTTTCAGTAACTTGTAATTTAACAAAACGACGACTTTTATTGCTTGAAATGCGCGTAATTTACTTATTACTGTAGAACAATTATGTATATATGCAAACAATCACACATGAAATATGTTTTAGGTAGACATTTTTAAATAAAAACTTACTTCAAACGTTATTGGTTTAGAAAGAAACCAGCTAAGAAAATTAAATTAATAGCCGTATTTTCTTTGTCTGCGGTAATGACATTATTTAATTAAACGGACATTGAAAGGAAATATTTTAATGTATATCCTTGATTGTTACTGTTATAGGTCAGCTAATTTTAATTATCGATAGATATTAATTTGACCTATGCTTTCTTTTGAATTATTTTATTATTTATATTATAAGTACCAGGAGGCCGAGCCTCGCTCGGTTTTTATATCGAGCATTAAACATAAGTTATTATTTTTTTAAGCGGTACCTAGCAGATTTCCTACCATTTTCGGCTTGAGAATCACACGAGGATAGAGAATAAATAACTACTCTTTTATAAATACAATTGTAACTTTTTGGGTCTTTGTGAACCGCCGGAATCCTAGATCAGATCCTGAAAATGACTTGTCTTGAAAATGCTCATTAAGACAAATCTATCGGTGGGTCAAATCTATCCGTATTGGAGAACCACTGGGTACCTTTGTAATTCTAAGATTAGGGCCTAAATATATCTCTTACAACAAACTTACTGGTAAAAACAAACAAACAAACAAACAAAAAATCTTTCCTCTTTATATAAGTGTAAGATAGAAATAATTGTGCTAATAAAATAATAAATATGCCTGTATTCATATCCAAACAGACACGGAAGATGAATTTGTAGATATTAAATCTTTACAAATACATTCCGAGTTAATATCATTCTGATGAAACTCATTTTATATTTGTACGCTTAACAAAAAGAGGAAATAAATATGAAATGTGAGACGCCCGGCCTGGGGACAGCTGGAGACTTCCCTGTAAAGAAGTGATGCTAATTTTGCAGAACGGATGGTAAAAGAAAGATGAATTCATCTGAATTTAAGCTTACTTGCTTGAAACCTTTAGGACATTTTATTAATTCACCTTCATTAAATGCCGTAACATAAATTCTTTTGAATCTTTCCATTGATGGTAATATTTCCATAATGTTTTTTAATTTAATTGTTTAAAAGTTGTTTCGAAACAAATTTTCGGCTTATTGTCTACATTTTTCTTTCTACAATGTCGTGATTGTTTTGTTCGCCTCGACAAAGGCGGATTTAGTTCCCCATTTAAGAGTGAATCGTAAAATGGATCACATTCCTATGGAATTATGGTAGTGATTGCCTCCAGAAGATAGATTCCTACGTTTTTATTTTACGCAAAACGACGTGCCTGAGCCGACCACGATAAATTATCCATTGTTTGGCCCCGAATTCAACAAGAACCGTTTTTGTTCAATTCTTCGTCTCGTCGTCAATAGGAAATTTATTACCTCCACTGCCGCATTTAAATACGGCGATAATATCAGAGCAGAGAACTTAAAATGTTGTGAGCACTCAACTGAAGATGGTAATTTTCGCGTTTAACTTCTCACCTTTAAGGAGGTACGAATTACCTTATGCTTTTTGTGGGAAGGTTTTTAACCTTCACATAATAAATCTTGATTTTAATTTATATAGTCCTCGTATTTGCCTTTGTTTTGCTTCCTAAATGGAGGAATTCACAAGCTACATGCTAATGTTTATCAGGTTTGGTAATGCAGAAGGTTTGGAATGAGTTGTTAATTCTAACAGATTACACTTGGTGATCTCAATTATATGTATAGTAATATAAATTAATGACAGTTTAGTAATCCTTTCTGGAAGGTATCTAATTTTAGCATCAAGTTTCGGTCTCTGTATTTATGCTCTTAGTAGTTTGACACCATAATTTAGATGAAAGCTCTTATTTAAATATTTACTTTAAATCCTTCTGAAGAGATTAAAGTAAGTTCTCATTTGACTCGGGGAGCTTTTATATCAGAAGAAGTTCAGAGCTATCGCCTAACGCACATTTGAAATCAAAGCAGTTTTTTTATTGATCTTTTGAATGGGCCCGGCGGCGCAGGTTGAATAAGTTGTAAGCGGTGACCGTAATCTATTTTGTGCTCGATCCCAACAACGTGTGACCGCCGTCAGTCGGTTGACCTCACATATTTCTTCTATTCGCCGGTGCTCGTTACTTTTGTGAGCACCGGGATTCCATCTATCATTTTCCTCTCGCACCGATGACCTTTATTTTGATGGCTGGAGATTTCCGCGTAGAGTATCACTTTAATGTATTTCATCACTAAAGATCAATCGACAAGATGCTGGTAGTCACGTTAAGCAGATCGCAATAAATAATTACGATTTATTAATAAAATACAATCGTTATATAGACGGTTATTTGAATAATATGGGTGGACGGGCTGGCCGACCCCCACAAGTTACAAAAGACTAATTTGTCACTGGTACATAGTCTTGATTAACCGTCCGCCGTCGGCCCTGAATCATTTATCCGTTAATCATCGATGTTTTCCTTTCTTTCAGAGTTTGTTTCGATTGGTCATATATTCTTGTTACGTGCTCCTTAATAGATCTGGACACGCAGTTCCCCTGTTCAACGAGTAGCAGTAGAAATAACTTATATGAGTTATGACTTTTTAGGTTTACTACTCGTGTATAAGGGAATGGTTGAATATCCTGCTCAGGTAGCAAATCTTAGTAATATGTCTTGATTTCGCAGTACATTTGACGCAATTACATCGACCTGGCATTTCGAAGCTCTCGGCTTGCAGAATCCCTTATTGTCATTCTGTTTCGTAGTTAAACGGACGCCATTTCATTAGCTATCCAGCTGATAAAACGAAGCAATTAAATTCTTTTCTTACCTATTGTTTTATCTAAATGTGTTTAAAGTGATTAAGGAATACTTAAGTAGGATGTTGTACACTTTTTGAATCTTATTTTTTTTCTGATTTCTACATCTTCTCTTTACATCCATTATTCGCCATTAGATGGTGTCGCGATTCATTTGAATTTTAAGACCAGGCGTTTGTTCTTAATATAATAAATATAATTGTCAATGGTGCAATAATTTGTTATATCAAGTATATAAGAGCCCACACATATAACTTGGATTTGTTTCATCATAAGCGACGATGGTGTACAAGTAAATGTATGTGCGTGTTCATTTCGCACGCCAATTTTGTAAATAGAACATACAGGTATTGTTATAGTAAAAGCTTCGGCAGCTTTCATGAAAAAAAAATAACCTGGAATAAAGATAGTGTTTTCTGAAAAACAAAGCTTTGTATATAAAACCATACAAAATTTTACAATGATGCCGTTACGTTCACAAGTTTCACAACATATTTTATCGTAGTATATAATTATTTTTGCATCAATATTTCGATATTATTTAAATAATGTTCCTTGTCAGTTAGTGGTATTTTTTACAGCAGTAAAATATTATACAGTTAACAGACGTGGGTGGCTGAAAAGTGTAATTAATTTGAAATATTATATTAAGTGCTTTAATTACGACTCAATTTTTACTCTGCGCAAAGCGGATCTCCAATCAGGACCAAAGGAATCCTTTGTCGAACGAGAAACACGATTTACAAGAATTTAATTTACTTAAAATGCCTTTAAATTGTACATATTTTTATCCTTTTAGTTAAATTAGGTAATACTTTCCAATGCTACAGTCTCGATGGTTTAGTGGTTAGCTTACTGCCTTGATAGTCTTGTGGTAAAGGTATGCCTCTCACCGCGAGGTCGCGGGTTGGTGCCCGGGTCGGGCAAAGTGTTTTTTGTGAACTTGCCGTCAGAAAATCTACAATAGCAGCACAAAGTTGAAATTGTGGCCGTCGGGTGGTGATAGGCTCACCTAAATATAACAGGTGAAATGTGGGTGTTGTACACCTCTGCTACGCCCTTCTGGGTAATATAGGCGTGATGTTTTGTTATGTTTCTAATGCTAATTTCCGTTTTTACAATGGCACGTAAATTAAATTTCTTGTTTGGTACACCCGTACCAAACGGGAAAAAACCGACGAGGGTCATAAAAACGTGTTGTTTTTGCCGATACTAATATCCCGATGAAACCCTTCCTCTAAACTAAACGTATTCCGGTTGAAAAGGAATGAGTTCATCCTGATTGCTCTCCGGAACTCAACCTTTGATCTGCAGTCTAATCGTGTAATTTCAATGGTAATCGGAAACGTTCATATTAGACGTTTTTAGTTAGAAAGGAACCCGATTTTCGATCGGGTACATTCGGGTACATTGCGGGTAGTTTGTAGTTTGTGGATCATTACTTGTTTTGTTATCTCACCGGTTCAGACGTCGTGCCAATATTAAGGTAACTTTAATATCGGCATCTTATATGTATTGGTTTACCAACAAACAACTAATTTATGTACGTTGTTTAGTATTATATGTTGTAGGAGCTATTGATTTATTACGCATAGATAGGTAGTAGTAGGTCATTATTATTTCCTAGATCATAAAGTGTGAGATAGGTATCTAAATTGCTGGTTAACATACATCTATGTATTTAAAATGTGTTTTAATACATATCATAACATCACGCCTATATTACCCAGAAGGGCGAGGCAGAGGTGTACAACACCCACATTTCACCTGCCATGTTAAGGTCCCATGGGATAGGGGATGAGCCTATCGCCATCCTTCGGACATAATTCCAACTCCGTGCTGCTATTGTGTATTTCTTAACGGAAAGTTCACAAATAATACTTTGCCCTACCCGATAAGCAAACCCGAGTCTCGCGGTAAGAGGCGCATACGCCAAGCACTAGACCAACTAAGCAGTGAATTGTATTAAATAGTTTGACACTTATTAAATCAAAGAACCTAAAAAATCCAACTTTATAGATGAATAAGTAACCATTGAATGTAGGAAATCAGCAAACATTGGCCTACGAATAGCAGCCTGGCTGATTTTATCTTTAGTAGAAAGACAATAGAATCGAATAGAGATAATAGTGATTATGATAACATTAGCACATTAGGCGTTTATAGCCGTAGGCTTTCTCTTTCCTGTAATGTTGTGTTCGGATTTAGCTTTATATTAAAAAGCTGATTATCGCCAATATTGTAATTCAATTCAAACATAATTTATCCAATTAAGCCTAGCAAAGTAGCATCAAGCACTTCGTTGTATTATTATGGCTGAGATGGTGTCCTTTTCTGACAAAATTCATGTTTAGTATGTTTTATTTTTTATTTGTGTTTTTTATTATTGTTTGTCAGAATAAATATGTTTCTTTCTTTCTTTCTTTTACTTCAAGTATTTTTTTATATAACATAATCTAAAGCTAATATTTAGATTAATATATTGATGCAATTATTGAAATTGTACCTACAGAGATTTATAGTTTTAGTTTCACAATAGGGTTGTCAAAACTTAAAAGTTAATATTATTAAGAAGTGGCTGTCGCCTTTCTCCGAAAGCCCAGCTAGTGAGAGCAGCCGGTGTCTCATTATCATTTGTCACTAAGATTTATTATATTGCTGATAAAACCTAACGCGCCTTCTTACTTATTATATTACTAGATACTTCAAGCTATTTGTCTACAAACATCAGAAGCAAGATGACCGAACCTCTTTGTAATTATCGGTAATAATAAATCCACTTAAAATATCATTAAGATAAAATTTCACACAAAAGCAGCGAAGCTTTGACGGTTAATTTCAATGATTACTCCAAAGTGTGCGAATAAGGCTATTAAGGTTTATTGCCCTTGGAACAGAACGAGATTCTCGTCGGCATGTCTTGACGCACCTGCGAAGTATCTTGGCTTAGAGGCGACGGGGGCACTATTAAACAGCGATCAGTATTCTGCGAATGGTACCAATCAGACTCGGGTTACCCCACGCTCCTTTAATGGAAGTAAAACGATAATTTTACGATCCTTATAAAACTCTCACTGTATTATTGCTATCGTGCGTGTATTATTCATGGTCGGATATACGAGTACGTAGTAATCCCCTTACGTGGTATTTAGATTTTAGCCTGCGATTCGTTCTGTATTCACATTTTATTTATATTCAGAATACCGCGCGGAAAAGTATGGATTCTATAAGAATATTTTGCTTGTGCATTCTCTTTAAAATTCGTGGAGTAATTGAATGCCTGTGTGAAGCTCGTTATGAGTAAAAAGGCATGCTGAACCCTTTGATACTTTTACTTTATTAGAATACCGGCGGTTAGTAGCGGGTTTAAAACATACCATAGCTTGTGTTATATGGGTTTCAGCGGATATTTTTAATCCACTTATAAAATAAATTTTCATTGTTACGTACGTGATATTGTTCAAACTATTTTGCATTTAGATGCAATATATATTTGGTTTTCATTTATTTCTGCTTATCCATGGATTAAGTCCAAGTATTATATCTCTTAATACGTTGTTTGTAGCAGTTACAACTAATTTATTACACAAAAAAATAGTTCATAACAGTATTCTAAATAATTATGTACCTTAAGTCTCTCTATTTTTATAGTATATAATCATTACTAATAGATGATTACTATACTAAATCCATTCATGACACTTCTACAATTAGGCGTGAATCGACAGCCGTGCATTGTGTCGTTCGTTTACCAAATGACGTAATACCAAATGTAAACTTAATCTATGAACTGCCAGAACACAATTAATAATGACATGATCAATGCATTATTAATGTAGCTGTAAGTACATTAATTAGTTGTGCTATAGGTACAAACAATTAATATCCGTAGCTTTGCTTTTGTTTACCTTTAGTCTATATTTTAGCTTAATATTTTATTTGCTTCAGTCATATACGTCCGTTAGACTTTTACTGGTAAACCACTGAGCTGGTCTTGATGAAAGTTGATATAAAGGTAGTGGAGGCCCAAGAACTACTTTTGCCGGCCCTTTTTTATGAGTAAAATACACATATCAAATTATTATTACCTATATGTGTTTGATATAATACGTAATGTATACAACGATCCCCTCTAATAGATTTATAAGTGAGGGACCGAACCGTGACCCGCACTCACCACACTTAGGCACTGACCACTTCTTCCATTGACCCTCATAACTTTCAAGATTTGATAAGAATCTGATGATCTCATATTTTACCAAAACTCCGGTGGAATTGCTTCTGAATGTAAATTTTATTTCCCTCGGCTTGATGAAATGATTTTGTGGACTTGCTTTTATATAGTGCACTCATTGAATTGTCTTTATACGAGCACAAGATAAGTTATCGTGGTTTTTACCTCTTTTATCGTCAGTTTCTGTAATCTTAGGCTTATTATTTAAGTCTCTTTAAAATCTAGGAACTTTATATTAAACATGGTTTTAATCCTAGAAGACATCACTTACCTCTACAAGGTCCCGTAAATCACATTTCTAATGTAGGTCGATCAACCATCGATATCTTCTATTAGTTGCCAAGCTGTGCCAAGGGAAAAATTAAGTCAAATGTTCTGGGTAAGCGACGGGAGCTCAGAGGACTAATAATTATTCTATCTCCTTCGGTGTTACCGCGCCTTTAGCATTTACCAAGAGAACAGCAGCCTGATTGGCATCTTTAATATGCAAAGATGCGTGATTGCGACCCTCACGGACCCTCCCAGACTGCCTCCAACTTTTCAACCCGTCTAATTGCCAATATAAACAAGCTCGACACTAGATAGAATTACCCTATTATGTCCTCAGTTTAGCATAATGTCTAATTAATACTAATTTCCGTTTACGAGACGTTCCACGTGTAGAGGTTAAAATGGCTTAGTAATTTTAAACTTTATCTGGTAATATTATCTCCTACTATACAGTAAATGTTTGATCTAAATAGCACTGTATGCCATTTGATTTAATTTATGCTGTTGGACTTTAGTTTCAGGATATAAAAATATTATCAAATCAAAAAGATAAAATATTTAACTATAGTAACAAAGCGAGCATTACAAAAAATGTTCTACTTACATAAATATTCTAAAACAGCAACTGAACAGCCACATACATAAACAAAGTATGTACTAACATAGATAAATATTGTACCGACTGTCCTCAAGTCAAAAGGATTTCTCTTCAGTTTTTATATTTATATTGACAAACCAACTATTAAGTAAATGTCAAATATTTATACAGTGCCACTTTTTCTACATGTATCTGTGTATATTATTTTTTTTCATCGTTTGGTTGCGGTAAAATGTTATTTTTACGATTTATCTGCCTTTATTTGGCCCTTAAAATAAGTTGCCCGGTTCTTGGAAAAACAAACTTCTTTCATTTAGAAAAATATTTTTGCGAGGATGAAATCTGATGGTGGATATAGCGCAAATATAATTTATGGATGGGATAAGTTAGGAAGGCTGAGGCCCTTAAATGTATAAACAAGACTTAATAAGGTTTCTCTAGATAAGAAAATAACAAATACCTGTTATGTTTGTGAGATACCAGACACTGAACGTTGTACAATGTACATTGTACATACATGTGTAAATATATTGCCTATAAAAATAATAATTTCAAAACATATATTTTCTCAAGAGCTGTTAGTACTCAGTTAAAATAAATAAGTCATTATAATGTATCAGTTGCCGCTGGCCGCTGTTGAATTATCCATTGCGGTTACCAAATATGATAGAATATTCATTACTGTAATATATCTTTGGGGATATATTATAAATTACGGACGGCGATCCACAACAAACCACTTGAAGTTGAGAAAGTGTTTATTTAAATTATAAACAAACAAAACAATTGAATTCTAATGACTATAAAACTAGAACAAACACGACAAACGCATCCCAGTGTGGAAGTACGAAAGAGTGTGTGAGAGTAGAGAGATTAGAGGCTTTGTACCGTCCCAAGTATTGGAACTATTGGAAGCGGGTGGAGCGCACTAGTCCGACTGGCCGACTGTCTTATGGCACCGCTGCGGTCGGCTTATATAGCCGCAGCGCGAGGTGCAGGGCGAGGAGCGGGGCGACGATCGGCTCCACTCGGCATTGTTCGGCGGCGGTCGGCTGCGCGCGCGCCGTCGTAGGTATGCGACGGGTGGGAGTTTGTTTACATTACTTAATTAATATAACTACGTCTTTACTTTGACCTAATAAAACTTAACAAAAGACGATACATCTGAATCTTAGTAGATCTGAAATGTTTGTAACAAGATACTTATTGTTGTTTCTTGATGACTAAATTACAAATTTATTTATTGCCTAATGAGAAACATAATACTTACGAACTTATTAACGAAAAGCAGCACTAATTATTTTGTTTCGTCCTAATAAGATGTTTTTAAGTGAATAAAAAGAAAGGTTTTATTACGTTGCGACACTAGCGGCATAAAAAGAAAGAGATTACTGTTGAAATAAAAAATATTACAAATAAATTGTGTGAGTTTTACTTCAGTTGATTTTAAATACAAAACTGTAAGATGATCATGATGAAAATAATATTTTAATGGTAACTTCATGGCCCCATTAATATTAAAGTTAATCTTGATCACGAAATAGAAGATATCTTGAAAATATTGTTATCCTCCTTAAAAACATTTAGCTAACGTCAAGGAAAACCATTGGGTAGTTAGCATTTATTGCTTGTAACATTCTGGCGGACGGACAGCATATCGCACCTTTGGGAATAAAGGGTCACTTCTGCAATTTTTTGCAAAAATGACTTAAATATACAGAAAAAACCGCGATAATCGACTTTATATACACACCAAAAATGGTGATATTCGCATGAAAAACGGCCTTGTGAGAGAGGGAGTGACGTTCTTTTATTTTGCGTGATTAGCACGATTGTTTGAAATGTAACGTCTCAACCGGTCAGAAGTGTGTTGACAGCCGACGTGTCACTTCGTGCATTTTAAACGAAGGGGCACTACGGTAAGTAATAACTTATATTTCTTGCAATATTAATGTTACTTCTGGATAAAATTGACGTTTTGTTACCAAATTTTGTATTTACTTGCTGCAAACATAACGTCACTTCTGTTTATAAATCTCACTTTAGCATAAGATATTTATTTTTAATGGAACCAAAACGTCACTTTTGGTACCCTTCCCTTAGTTTATGGCTTGTTTCTCAGAAAGCCCTACTTATAGAGTATTTATATTATTCACGATTATTTGTGAAAACTTAATCAATATTATATCCTAGGAATCGACTTAATACACAAAAGTAATGAAGAGCTATTTAAAAAAAGAAACAAAAAAAAGTTTAAAATGCTCCTCCTGTAAAGTTGGAAAACATGCAGAAGTGACCCTTTGTTTCCAAAGCTGCGAATTATGGCCGGGCCATCGGTAACGGCCGAACGCTCTTTGGACGTGGCTCGAAAAAACTCAGACGCGGCAATATGTAAAACCGTACTTTTATAAGATAGATATTATATAATAAGCTGGAAATATGTCGTCACTTTTTAGAATCACCCAGCGTTAAATCGCCACGATCTCGTGCACCACATTCAAAGCGTAAAGCTTTGTTTTTTTTTTATAAAAAGGCAGAAAGTCGACGTACCATATTTCTAGCCAGTGTGCGCAGTTCCCACGAAAACTTTATTACAGACACAGCATGATAAATATGCGGGTGTGTTGGTTGAAACAGTACGTACACCGACATAGTTCGTAAAAATATCTCGGAACGTTGTGTAGTACTGTACACCGCAGTTTTCTTTTCCTCGGCGCGCAGAATCTCTTAGCTTTTAAATGAGAATCTCACTCTTTTGTAAATTACAAATTCTTTACCTACTGCATCTTTTTATATTTCAAATTATTTCGTAGCATACATCAACTTGTATAGCTAAATACTTTCAAGTTCTGTAAGTGCACAGAATTACTAAACAGCATGATGTTATCTAAAATGTAATTGCTCTAAACTTGTTTTCTAACTAGCTGAGATGTTCAATGAAATACAAGTTAATCTATTTACAAGCTGCGTGGAAACAGTTAATTGTAACCTAATGGACCCCTAAAATGGGATGAGGAAATGTGTATTTTGATAGCTTTGAGTAGAAATACTTCAATATTTGGAGAATCGTTTGGTTACGATTAGCGAAAATGTACGCGCGAAATACATTCGGACCTTTCAACCAAATCTTATATTATGTAGGCGGGCTCAGTGAAGTGAACACCTGACCTGTTTTATTTAATGGTTTCGTCCCCTCATTTGGTAAACATTACCGTCGTAATTCTGACTTTTAGGTGTGAACATTTAATGTTATTTTCGAGCAATATTGTATTGTTTAAAACGATGCTTAAGTGCGAGGGAGCCGGTGCGGGTGAGACCGGTTTCAGTGTTGACGGGAGTACACACAGCCACCGCAGCATGTTTTTATCTTCACGGTGCAGGCATGTCGGGGGTGGCAGCTCGCCCGATGCAAACTGTACCGTCCACGCTTCGGCCTCGCCTCGGCGCGTCACAGCTCACCACACAAATCACTACGAACGCACCCCTTTTAAACACTTTTTAATCCGTGATTTATTCTGCGACGGCATTATCCACACTCCTAATCCTCTTGTGAATTATTATTCTGAAAGTTTGTTGTTGAGGCTTAAGTAATCTAAAAGCTTCAAGTTATTATGTCGTTTAGGAGCGGTATTTTTGTTATCTAGTTTAATCTCGATTAAACACATTCCGTTCTTTCACTCTACCGATTACGAGTACAAAAGATACGAAACGCTTCATCGAATTATAATTTGAATTTATTTTATAGCATTCGAATATTGTCGGAGCGGCCATTGTTTCGAGTGAAATTGTTTTAATTACGTTAATTTCCATTTCAAGTTTGTAATCTGATTTTCAATGTATGTAATAGTGGGAGGTATTAATAGAGGTTGGGTAATGGTTGGAGTAAAATCAAAAGTAGGTACGGGTAATGAAAGGTTCGCATCACGCGACCCGAACGCTTTGTTCAGGGTCCTTTCATGTTGTGGCGGTGCCACTCCAGCCGGCCCACGCCAGTTTGTATTCCGTTCACGAACTTTCCGAATATATTATATTGTAGGGGGTAAGTACAGACGTGGAGGAAACTGATTTAAGAGTACCCATTCAATAGGACTCTAAAAGTGCTCGGATAAATTCTCTGCCTACATGCGTGACCTTCCAATGACCCAACTTACGTTTGTACAATTGTTCATACGCATATACAATACGTGTATTGTATTGTTATATTCAATAATTTTCCAATACAATTGAATAGGTGGTAATCCTTAGTTGTAGACTTCGTAGTCTCATGAATAAATGAAGTAGAAGTCATAATGCCGTATGATTTTGCTACATCGTTTTTGAATATAGAATAATGTAGCCCCATACGAGCTGGCGGTGGCATAAACTTCTAATAGCTCTTTTAGCTATCGAATAACTTCTAGTACATTAGACAACACTGATGGATTTTACGACTTGTGCGACATGATTAGTAGCAATTTCTTTCACATTGTTCTTTTTGAAAGCTTTCCGTGCCTTTCTTTCGATTATACATAGCTAGCTAATGTTCAAAAATTCCCGTTTAGCCATCGTTCCATTTTATTTTGTCTGACTCAACCGTTTTTTCAATGCGGTTTTATAGAACCAATTGCAAGTAAATACCTACACCACAATGACATAATGCATTCACCAAGTCAAAGCCAGTAGCATTAATTTGCATTTTAAATTACACCGTTTTAAAAGCATTTTGTTTTTTTTTCTGTAGATTAGATGAAAATAGGTTATCTGAATTTTATATATCTACTAAGCAGCGGAGGATTGGATTATGACGGTTCTTAGACCGACCGACGACAAAAGGGCATGGTCCGACATTAGATAACTTATCTCATCTGGTCAGGTAGTCAACGGTTTTAGACTGATTTTCTGATGTAACTATTAGGTTGGATAGTTTATTTGTAGAGCATTTACAGTGACGCAGTGAGTATTACTGCACAAAGATAGATAATATGCGACAATCTGATAGGAAATTTTGCAAAAATGTCATGGACATAAAAAAAAACACAGAGTGGACTGCTAGTAAGTGTCCTTAAGGAATCGTGTTAATGGTAGCACTAGCTATTGATTGTTGAATCGCTATGTTACTAACGTAATCGAAGCTTGTACTAGAGCATCCCGTTGAGACCAGAAATAGATAGCAGACTTTGTGAGCAAACTGTCTTCATGTCAGTACCAGTGCAGATTTCAATGAGTCAAAATGTTGCAGTACCTAAACTAGTTTCAGTAAAGTGAAACACAATGTCATTGTATAGTTTCTTTTGAAATTCTGTTAACGATCAGAGGGGATATGTCTGCGTCGCCTATAAATGAGTGTTTAGCATTTTTGCCATGTTTTTGTTGAACGCGGCGCGCACCGCTGTCGATCGGATCTCCCAAACAAAAGCGAACAATTTGCATTTTAACCAACTGATAACTGGACCAGGTCGACGCCGCGCCCTCTAATTTCCCCTGGACCCACCGGAGACAACGTAATTTTCTTTTTTAGCGCAGAGTTAAAGATAAAGAAATAATAATATCTTTTGCCGTGACGGCGAGATAAAACTTTTTCTCCGTTTTAACTTAATTTTGGAGGCACGATTCATTATACTCGTTTTAATAAAATCTGGCATCTGTAAATTATAATTGTTATGGTATAAAATTATAATCCAACCAGGTTTCGGAGATTTTTCGCTCATGCGGCGCATATTCTTGAGTTATAATAATATGTACTGCAATAGGTATCGTTTGCGATATTAAACGTAATGTTTAATATTATTGACTTATCTAAGTTCTGTATTACACGCTCAACGTCAGTAAGTTATCTAAGTAAAGTTGCCGACAATAGTGTGCATGTCGTTAGAATAAAAGCATGTAACTGTCTATTTAACATGAAGCTACTATTAACTTTGACAATAATTATTATTATCAATTATTTGCATTATTATTTTGCATCGCTCTTGTACTGGCATACAAGCGAACGGCGGCGACAGCTCTCGCTCATTTGTTGGATTAGTTTGAGCATCACAAATTCACGCTTGGCTGACTTATCTAAAATAAAAGTTGCCTTGTTATTCTCTTGTTGCATATTTCATTGTTTAATTTACATCTGCAAAAAATGTTTTGGCCTCGACAGATGAAAAGCATTGTGGGCTTAAGAGAACAATACCTTTTATTCTGATATCTATAAAATGCGTATCAGAGATAAAAATAATCTTTTTTTAAAGTTACGTATTTTGTACGAAATTCTAAAATGATAACACTTAAAGAGATAATGTTTCAGGGATAACGTCCTCTTACTTTTTTGATTAAAATATTACAAACAGTGTCCCGCAATAAATCATGGAGAAGCGTGCATTTATTCACAAACGCAAATTAAAAAAGTTACCTACGCCAATTTTGAATGAGTTATTGTGCAATATTCAGTTTTGATTCTAGCATAAGTGGTGTTGAAGCCTGCGCCGATGGGTATTATATTTGGCAATATTATCTCGGGATTCTGATTACAGACAAACATGTAGGAAGTGGCTCAATTTCGTGTTAATTTCCTGTTTGCAATGATTGTGTAGGACTACATATTTGCTTTACGTTTAACAGGATTTAAAAATAAAATTGAGGATACGTTTCGGACTGAATGCGGTATTTTTTTGGGATGAGAAAGTTTTTTATCAGCTTTAGGGCGTCGATGGACAAATAAAATTGTGATTGGTATGAAATGTTGGAGAGACTGTGGGTGGTAATTATCGAGTTGTCGTGCGAAGGCTGCGGCGGTTGATGGGATGGCTCGTGGTCGTGTCGAGAGTGCGCGCTCGAGAGTGACCCATGGCTAACTCTCCAGACCTGGGCCTGCTTGCCGCCAGCCTGCTCCGGCTTATCATAGGTAAGTTATGTTTGAGAACTTATTCAATTCCAATTCCACATACACACCGATTAACTATCTTTAAACTATCTGATGCTTTCTATACAAGATGTATTATTTATTATGTGTAATTATGTATCTTACTATAAATATCTTGTTGATCTAGTTAAACGGAAAGATTACTCGAATTTAGCGATTTAACAAATCAAATCACATGTGTAGTAATTAGTTTAATTGCAGCTTAATAGATAAATCATTACAATTAGAGGCGCTAATCGCGGGCTGTGGGTTAACCAACGTATTGCCTTTATAAATGTCATTTGGCTCTAGAACCACAGAAACTCTTTCAATAGACCTAGTTTGATCGATCAATCTGCTTTGGTAATCGGCTAAATCAACGGTGGATTAAAGACTATGAAAATATTAAATTATGGTGTCTATACTCGACCATTGAAGCTTTATTGAAAAAGCAGACTTGGGGTCCATTTACCTTGCGATGAAATGTAAACCCGATTCCTACATCGTTTACATACATAAAAGCTGAATAAAATATCCACCTAACCAAACAATACGACTTAAACTGGCGCTCGAAGTCAACCTATGAAAACCCAAGTTTTCATAAAGATAATGGAAATT
The DNA here is from genome assembly GCA_905147285.1 of Hypena proboscidalis. Taxonomy (NCBI): domain Eukaryota; kingdom Metazoa; phylum Arthropoda; class Insecta; order Lepidoptera; family Erebidae; genus Hypena; species Hypena proboscidalis. The sequence goes on from LR990130.1 coordinate 9,534,235, forward strand.
TTCTGTAGAAGCGTGTGCAATATCGGTTTTGCTAGTTTTCGTCTTTTTCAGATAGTATTGGAAGGTATTATTGCTTCCGGAACACATCGAGAATCTTAACCTATTGAAGGTTAGTTGTTAGGTTAGACATACGGGGGGGATGCGACATAGCGACATTTATTGAAACCACAGCTTCTATACATGGTAAGTATCAATTTCCACCGGATAAAAATTCTCTGGCGAAAAAAAAAAAATCACGTTCTCCGAACAATTTGAACATTGCGGTCGTGCAATTTGTTCGGAAGACTTGGATTTTTTTTTTCGCCAGAGAAGTTTTTATCCGGTGGAAATGCATACTGGCCATGTATAGAAGCTGTGGTTTCAATAAATGTCGCTATGTCGCATCCACCCTGTATACCGTCATTTATATTTATTATTCAGTTTTAAGGTTTTTTTTGGATAGTTTCGTCAAATATTTTATCTGAATATTAAACTAACAATCATTAAACTTCAGGGCTTGAATGTATTTTTATGTTATTATAAATATGCAGGTTCAAAAGTTAGTATTTTCATACCAGTATTTTGATATATAATCTGGTTTATCTGAAGTTAATAAAAAAATGCGTAAATTAAAAAAAAATAGATGAAATAATCAAAATATATGGGTACTTTTTTGGTATGAATAAATTGGGTAATTTTTAGTACCTACAGTAGATAATTTTCATGCGAAATTAAACCAATTTACCTTCTCAAATTTATTTTATGAACAATTTTATGAGTTTATTGGCTTCCTATTTTATTTATCTGGTTACCCGATTGGGAAAAAGGTGCCATCAAACTTTTCATGCCCTCGTTAAAATGAGCTTTCAGATATTTAGAGATGACTGTTTTCAAATTTGAAGATTAATAAAGATTACAAGTCTATATTTAGAATTAATTTACTTGAGGTTGCGTCGTCGTCAAGTTAGTGAAAATTTAATCCAATTTTGTGTTAAGTCGATGGTAACTACAAATCTACCTCTATATATTTTCTATTAGCTCTAATAAATTTTCACATTTATCTACATCATCAAAATTTAGTCTAGAGTTATTTTTCTCGTAGTTTTCACCTGCTTAAACAAATAACAGTGACAGAAGTATTTACTTTGTTTTATCAAACACGCCGTAACGCAATAATTTATACCTCAAAAAAAGATTTTGAGAAAAACATACGAAACATTTCTTTCTTGAATCGTGTAAGCAGTAAAACGGATAACGTGAATAATACTATTTCAGCTCTTTTTTGTATTCTTACACCTTACAGCTGATGTATTGTATGCAAAGATAAAAGTTATTTGAACAAAGCAAAAGAAGGGCTCAAAGTAGCGTTACTCTTGTAAGAAATGACGCGGCAACGTTATGGTGTCGTGTATGGATGACGGCTATAACTGTGAGGGGGTTCAAACATGGAAATAATGGCAGGCTTAAGATCTCGAAATCTTCTATCATATAGTTGCTAGCCAGAAAAGTTCCATTTTTATCGCTTTGCAGCTTATGTTTGTGAGCTATCAGGGAGATTAGTATACAGATTGTCAATGACATTCGCTGTGAAGTGATTCTGAGACCCGTGCAAAAAAATAGCGGCATTTTCACACATCAGAAATACAGCCTTAGAAAATTTTTAGAGTCATGAATAAATCGCAAAAGTTTGAGAATAAGCTTGCGAAAACACTTTCTATTGTCTAGAAACATAATTTTGAAGCTCTAGTGTAAAGTTTTTGGTCGGAAAATCTGCAAAGGCTAAATTTAAAGTTGACCGGGCATTGCAATTGTATAGAGGTCTAGGGTAAAATTACTCTTTCAAAATCAGTCTAAAATTTTCTTTGGCAAAATAATGAATTTTCCGGTGGATTTTTGTTGCACTTCTACATGATGTCATTTACACCCTGTATGAATTCATCCGGGATAGATTGTCGATGATAGGGCTGGGCTATCAGGACGATAATAAGAAATAATTTTACTGAGTGGCCACCTGCCACACTTCAGTCAATTTACTTGTCATTCTAAGAAATGAAGTTGGAAGTGCTTTTTATGACATCGGTTCTGTTAAGAATACCAAATGCTTTTATATATTCTACTGTGCTTTATTTATCTTATTGCTATTGCTATAGCTTTCACGTTATCATAAGATAATATAAGCAGGTATGAGAAAAAATTATACGAGGGGTCCTTACAACGACAGTAGGAGCCGAAACTTATTTTTTAGAATGTTTGTCTGTCTGTATGATCGCACGCGCATCACGCCAACACTACTGCATGGAATTGGATGTAACTTTAAACTGGTGTATGTTTTATCTTTGTTTTTTTATTTGAATTTAATTATAGGGTGTAAGTTTTTTATGATAATAGGAAAATGCATGAAATCCAGCTCATATGTTCCCAACACGACATGACAACTAGACTGATTATTTGGAAATGTCACTGAGGTGTTTCTCAATTATGATGGAAATAGCATAGCAGGCAAACGCTAGTTAATTACTAAACCGACAAATATATGCAACACATAAGATATCCTAATTAACAAACATAAATGAACTGTACGAAACTAAATTATTTTGTAGACGAAATCAAACGTTTGGAGTAGACGTGGGCATTTGGTTTTAATTCTCTATTTTTCGTGCTCAAATGACAGTTAGTAGAACGTAAACCAATTTGAGACGCAGATTAATATAACTGTGTTGCAGAAGATAAGCAATATTCTATTTAATATACTCGTGTTCCACGTAGGTATTCGCAAATGTGTCTTTTGTGTCTTCGAAACGTGAGAGGAAATTGGTACCTACGAGTATAAATCTCGCCGGTGGCGATGTATCTGTCACATTTGAGATAATAAACGAGACAATGCATCAACGTTTAAATAATGTTGTTTTTTCTCTTCCGGCACTACTAATATTACCTACGTGACTTATGTTATATGACCGCTCTGACAAACTGTAACAACATTATTGTTTTATTTGTGGTACAACAAATTCTTCTTTATGCTCTTTTTTTATTATTATTATTATTATTATTATTATTATTTATAGGATTTCACACTAGCAGCTATAAGCTGATGCGTGTGTGTTTTGCGATTTGGAGAATTTGTCAAGTTGGTTTTTAAAACTGTTTAAGCTGGGTGCATTTATCACAATTTCTGGGAGTTTGTTCCATGCTGATACTACACGATTCGGCAAGAAGTGTCTCAGCGGGTTTCCTTTGTGAGGTTCTGTACACAGTTTAAGTGAATGTCCTCTGAGGTGTTTGTTCTCGTTTAGACTGTACAAATTCTGTATTCCAGGAACATTGTAGCAACCGGAGAGTATTTTGTATGTTTCAATAAGACTTCCTCTATGTCTACGAGACTCCAGCGTTGTGAGGTTAAGGTATTGAAGACGTTCTTCGTAGGGTTTGTTTTTTAGTAATGCAGCCATCTTAGTTGCGCGTCTTTGCACTTTTTCCAAGAGTGCAATGTCTTTTTTGAAATAGGGGTCCCATATTACATAAGCATGTTCCAGGAGGGGTCTGACATAGGTTTTATACAGTTTCAATAATGTTCTTGGGGTTAGACACTTAAATGATTTCCTTATCATATATAGGATACTGTTTGCTTTTTTTACTACACCAATAATGTGTGTTTCCCATTTTAAATCTTTGCTAATGGTGACGCCTAAGTCTCTTTGTGTATCAACCGGTGTGAGTTTCTGATGTCCAAGATAGTATACATTATGAGGATTCTTTTTCCCCATATGTAATACTGTACACTTTGTTGCATTCAGAGATAACAGCCATTGCTTAGACCAGTTAAAAATGGCGTTCAAGTCATCTGGTATACCTTGAGTTTGTAGGCACGGATTTGCAAAAAATTTCGTGTCATCGGCAAATAATGAGAAAGGCAGTTTCAATGTGCTCTTTAGGTCCGTCAGGTAGAGGATAAAAATCTTTGGTATATATTTATTTAGTCCCCACATAATCGCCTGGATGTTTTTGTGAAACGATGTTTTCTCTTATGCGACCTCGATAGTAGAGCACGTGTTTACTCCCAGTCCAATTAAATGGCAACTTCTGCTCATAAACATCAGCTTTTCAGTATACATCATTACATTTAAAACAATGCGTAAGGGCCCATTTACACGGCGTAAGTTTTGCATGGCAATTCTCTTGACATCTCTGTCTTTTTATACGCAATAAACAAAGCATGCATGATTGCCGCAATTTTAATGCTTGCTTTGAATTGTGGCAATTATATTGTTTGCTTTGTTGAACTCGAGTAAAAAGATAGAGATAGTAACAGAATTGCTTTGCAAAACTTGTCATCGTGTAAATGCACTTTAAAGCGCACCATTTTGCGGTAAGACTTGTGATAACCGGAAAATAGTTCTTTTAAATTTTATATGTAGGAGTTTTATTACAGAAAAAAAATAAAAAAATAAAATAAAAATGCTGTTTCAAGATGTCACAGTTTTCCTGCAAAGGTTCGTTCGAAACATCATATTTTATGTTATTATAAATATGCAGGTTCAAAAGTTAGTATTTTCATACCAGTATTTTAATATATAATCTGGCTTATCTGAAGTTAATAAAAAAATGCATAAAATAAAAAAAGAAGTAGATGAAATAATTAAAATATATGGATACTTTCTTGTATATTATGAATAAATTGGGTCATTTTTAGTACAGTAGATAATTTTCATGCGAAATTAAACCAATTTACTTTCTCAAATTTATTTTATAAACAATTTTATGAGTTTATTGGCTTCCTTTTTTATTTATCTGGTTACCCGATTGGGAAAAAGGTGCCATCAAACTTTTCATGACCTTTTTAAAATGAGCTTTCAGATATTTAGAGATGACTGTTTTCAAATTTGAAGATTTATAAAGATTACTGGTCTAAATTTAGAATTATTATTTTAGGTAAGGTCTATTTTAGGTAAGACTTGTGATAACCGGAAAATAGTTATTTTAAATTATATGTAGGAGTTTTATAAAAGAACAAAATAAAATAAAAATGCTGTTTCAAGATGTCACAGTTTTCCTGCAAAGGTTCGAAACATCATATTTTTCCTACAAAAGCTATAATAACTGGTAATTTTATAAATCACCTTCAATATTCATGATATATAAGTATATTGTCATGGCTAGTTCGTGACTTGGTGAGATAGCTTGGAAAATGCAAGCTGTTAGAACAACTTAAATTGTCTGCTACCTGCAACAGTTACCGCAGCTTAACTTGGCAAGTGGTAACTTGTCAAGCCTCAGGTCAACACTAGAGCGCTGCTGTTAACGGCTTTATTTAGCTTTTTTTTACCTTGGATATTTTGTTGTGAACGCACAATAAATACAGATGTCGAATGCATAGATAGATGAGGTAAATTAACATATTTGTAAATATAATATTGCTATAGATTTTTGTATTGTGAAGAAGAATTATGAAATTTTACATAATAATTTTGATTGAAGACATGATCTAATATCCTTTAAGGATATTAGATCATGTCTTCGATAATATATAATGCGCCCAAAGCGTTTACACCCGATAGTAATCAGCAAATTCTATTCGTACACATCTCCATTCCTACATAGGTAAATGCCTTTGATATTAGGAAATTTCCTGATCCCGTAATTGTGAGGTATCTATCTGATTAACAGTTGGTAGATATAGCAAAAAGCATATAGCTTAGTGAGTACCTATAGATAAGGTAGGCCACTCCTTTGGGTTGGAACAAAGAATAGCACCTTGAATCTTCGGACAGATTTTGTATTTCAAACAATGGAATCAAATCTACGTAGCCATAGTATTCCTAAGAGGATTGGGGTCGGCTTCTAGTCGATCTGATAAGGTTTGAATATAACTTTTTTTTATGCGGCTGGCATCTGACCCTGGCAATGCAAAGAGATGCGATGTTGTAAGGTTGGTCGCAGAGGTTGCCTAGGGTCCAATATTTAGACAAATGACCTTTGAGATAAGTATGACGATTCTGGAAATGACGGCAGTGTCGTCTTTTGTGTTGAAATATCTGTATCTTACCTAATTCTTCTTAATAAATAAGTATTCGCACTGTAGGTTAAACAGCTAATATCTAGACAATAGTTCAGTTTGTTTTCAATATTCACATGGCGTAGAATTCATATTTGTAATTCACGAACAAAGAATCAAACATCACACGGACCAACTGGCCCAAATACTTTTGAATATCAAAGTGTGCTTATTCAAAAGAAGGGATATTTGTATGACACATGTTATCCTAATGTTATGGTTACAACCCATCGCTTGAGGAGGGATTATATTTTCTCAGAATCAGATTTAAGTCATGCCTTTGATCGTAGATGAATAACAAAAAATTGCTTGAAAATAGAAAAATTGCCACATACTACTTTGGGCATATCAGCTGTGAAAACTGCGAGCGACAGCTATATAAGCTCCTCAAAGTACGGTCGCGTGTGATTGATTGTAAATGGTCGTCCAACCAAGGATCAGGCAGTGGCAACGTTGCCCAACCAATCGCTCGATCGATCAGCCTCGCTATTCCATCATGAACCACTCCCATTCTGTTAGAAACAAAGACTTGTCCTCTTTGATAACGTTAGGATTTCAATAGAGCATACACCTACGCGGCTACGCCTCAAATTCGATACAAGTAATTTTATTTTGCATGCGCGAGTAGCGTGTCCCTATTTTCTTTTCCAACGTCTGTTGAGTAGTGACATAGAGACAGTTGCTTCGCTTCTTTGCTTTTACAACTTTTAATCTTCCTAATGCGTTCGTCGGCACACTTGACAAAACGCTCACGCCCGCTTATGTTAACTCACTATGCGCCTATGTTTAAATTGTCGGCACATTACACTTTTCATGTCCTTTCGAGTAGACATTAGTGTGCTTATTACGCATATTGTGGGAAATTGCTTTATTCCGCTAATATAACAGAAGTACTAGGTTTATGGTTCATAATATGATACTGTAATCGGATACTTAATTATTTTGTTGTGAAAACTGTATTATGCGTTGTGGTTTTGTGTTTACAGTTTGATATGTGTTAAAAGCGCTATTTATGTCCATATTTCTGACTGGAAATTATGAATTCGGAGTTGATTTATTCAAAAGCTACCCAGTTGTTTATATTGAGCAAAAATTACTGATTTAGTTGTATCAATAGAATATTATCATTGATATGTTTAAATGTTACTAAAACTGTTATATATTTAAACAGACTATCGTGTCATAGATAAGCTTGTTTAACTGTGACAAAATGAACAATGAACGTAGAAGTAAATTAAAGGAGTGCGCTCGCTATCGCTAAACTACGGCCGGTGTTGTTCTTGGTGGCGTATTGCGCGAGTGTGCAGTTGCCCTGCGGCACTTGTGCAGCTGTTACCAACGTGACTAATTCCCCTGCATCAACTCCTATTGTTGTCGCCGTCTAGATGACAAAAACAACTGTTTCGTTCATATCGTGGCTCACAATTTGACGCAAATCGCTTTATCCAACCAACCGTATTTGCTCACTTTTTCAGGTACCAGACTTTATTTTATTAAGAGCCTATACAACCTCAGCTCAAATTCAAATTTCGCCCCCACTTCCCCGCGCCTCCTCACTCTCTATCTCGCTCGCACAATACTACTCGCGGTGACGCGGGCACACAAGCGATTTTGTAAACTATTATCGGACGAGTACTAACCAAGCACTGCATAAATTCTACTGCCACAAAAAACTAGTCAAACGCGAGCCACCATTGCGCTGAGGGTTTTGTAGTTACAATGGCTTGGTAGTAAGTTTACAATTTTCTATTTTACAATCTTATAATATTATATAGTTTTCGCCTTGTATTATCCTACTATTATATTATTATTCTTGTACTACTTTCTTAGTTATTATGCATCTATATAACAATGAATTGCCCAAATGTATGTACGCGCTGTACGCGCATAAGTTCCGAAGGACTGCACCAAATTGGATAATTCTTTTTGTTGTGTTCGTGATTCTCATTATAAGGTTTGTATAAATACAAGACAATAAGATACTTATCTAAAGTATAGGTAGGATAGGTAGGTAAGTAGATAAGTATGTGAGTAGGTAGGTAGGATAGGTGGTACGTAGATAGGAAAGTATGTAGGTAGGTAGGAAGGTAGGTAAGTACGTAGGTAGGTGGGTAGGGTAGGGTAGGTAGCTATGTATGGTATATAGTAGAGATGCCACGAATAGTGAATTGGCCGAATACCGAATATTCGGCAACGCTGTCGGCCGATGCGCCGAATATTCGGCCGCTGAATATTCGGCGACGAGAGTGGGATAGTAACTTTTAACGCGAGTAAAACCGCGCGGATCAGCAAGCGGCATTGTTATTGTTTTTCTCACTAAAATGCACTTGAGCACTTGATACAAGTATTTACCTAACTAATGTTCTAATTACCTAGCCTACTTACGATACATTATATATAAAAGCTATTTACAATATAAATATGAAGTACACGGTCATGAATTGGCGCGAAATTCAAAAGACCGTCCGTCCACTAAGAAACAGCGCCAAAACAGTAATGAAAATAATTTGGTAATCAAACTTTCTTTCCGAAATTACGATAGTTAAATTAGTAGGACACGTGTATCGGTCTATCTATTCACCTAGATCGGAAGGCCTATCCTTACAAGTGGTGGTCAGCAAACGAAAAACAATATAAAGTTTATCTTTCTTTGCCTGGAAGTAGCGTTTATAGTTAGAGGTTATTTTCTGAGGCTGGTAACGTTTACGATGAAAAGCGATCTCGATCTTTGCTACCAAAAAATGCTGAAAAGCTCGTTTTTATCCATCACAACTTACCACTGATTAATTTTAAGTACTAAAATGTTGTAATTTGGAAATAAATACATAATTTTGAGTAAAATAACGTGTCTTTTTTTTCATGATTTTCTATTCGGTATTCGGCCAAATAGTACGCACTATTCGGCCGAATACCGAATAGCAAAAAAAGTGGCCGAATAGGGCGAATACCGAATAGCTAGAAAAGTGGCCGAATAGGCCGAATACCGAATAGTTGCCGAATATTCGTGGCATCTTTAGTATATAGGTACCATACATTTTTGAAAGTAATTAAACATGTCAAAATTATACAACAATCATTTTAATTCGCTTAAATCTCTAATTGGCATATTTCGAACATGCCTGGGATCGCATAACTCAGGCAACATGCATGTTATATAAAAATGTTATATAAACCTATTTGTTGTAGGTATGTTGTCAAAATAAAAACAGATAACTTTTTTTTTTTTAAGTTGTCCCACCTGAATTTCTTCTGAATCGTGGACGGTGGTTTACGAACACAAATCACATGCAGAAACACCTGCGACTCGTAGCGCAGCAGCCAACCGCTTAGCCACTGCACCAAACTTATGCTATCTAACTACTAATCACTAACTTTGTACTAATGTTTGTAATCACTAATATTGTAGTAAATAGGTCGGTAGATACTTACTTCATAACGTTTATTATTTATGTTTGCCTGTTTCTTTACGCCAACCCAGACGCTTCTTATTTTTATTACGCTTATTTCCCATTGCGCCAACACTAGAAACCTAAGTACCTACTTCAATTTTACGTAGTCCTGTTGCGTATTGTGTGTTCTGAGCGCATGCGACACAGCTATCCCGTCCGAAAGCCGAAGCGAGACTGAACGGGGGTGTCGGGCGGAAGGGAATGAGCTTCAAGACGCCGATAGTATAGGTATTTTTTTTTAAAGTGAAAATAATGGTAATTTTAAAAATGTACATAACATAAGACCTGCTTTATAGTTAGTTCAGTAAGTATGCAAAGTTTCATGATTCAATTTGACGTATTTTTTTAATTACAGCGGTTTTTTTATCGTTTTGGAGGTAACTTTGGGATTTTTTTCCATCGAGAAAATTTTATGGAATCGTGTTTTCGGCTAACATAGTACCTAACATTAATCCTCAACTTTACCATATATTTATTTCAAAATTAATGCTGCAGTATTTTCGACGTAACGAAGGATCATGCTAAGCCATTTGAGATAGTATAGGCTCTTAATGTTCCTTTCAAGTTTACCTTTGCCCTGCATGAACACAAAAAGCCGTATCGCATTCTATTGCTACTCGTTTACACAAGAGCGGGGTTTGCGTATATCAGTAATTTACACGCGTAGCTACTCTGAAAGGATTTATAAATTCTGCTTGATTCGGTCTTACCCAATAAATCCATTCAGCTTTGGTCGGAGCGCTGCTTACGGTGTTACAGCCAGATCGGCGCGCTCTTTACCTACCTAAGCACGGTTGGAACACTTGTAGCTTTAATTGCTCTGGATTTAGTTCAACGTCGCACTGTGACGTCACATCTATGTCTTTCGTTTGGGCTGTGTGCTCAAACCAGAGACAAAGATTTTTTTTAATTATGAGCGGTCTTTTGCCACTAACGCGCATGGAATGCCACAAGAGTTATTCTCGGGATCTTGGAATTTAATCATATTCCATGTTTCGGTTTTGTAATATATAAGTTTATGGAGCTCTATCGACATTCTCTAGAAACATAATTGCAACAGCAAAATTTACATCATACGGCGTCGAATGAAGTGCCAAACTCAGTTCACGAGCAACTTTAAAGTTAATTATTAAGTTCAGAAGATAATTAATATCAGTGCTTGTTGGTCGTGACAGCAGCTTCAGCTGTCGGAGAACAAGCAGAGAAATAAACTAGCGCCGGACTGTAAAATGGACAGATGTTTTATGCAAAAACTTTGTGTAAACTCCAACTAAAATTGCAATCTGTAGTATGATATAACGCAGCACATAAATATCGCGTTAGCCGCGCAGTATTTATTTATGCTCATTTTGAAACGTGAGATTATGTTTCCGTTTACACTGTAAACTGTAATATTTTTAAACTTTGCCGTTAAAATAGTAGCGTATTTTATATATGTGTCATAAATCCGGATGTTAAACGAGCGGAAAGCTTTTGTGTATGAATTCAATGAATATACATTACTGATTTACTTTTAATCTACCTCTCCCAAAATATGGATTCAAATAACAATAATAACTGTATTAAATTTATGTAGTGCCCGTATTTGGCAAAACTGATTTGGAATATTCTAGTCCTCTATTAAAGCAACTCATTTGATATACATGGCGTTGAGATGTCAATTAATATCAGTTAGACTGCAATCTGTAAGCCGCATCCGTGATAATGGACGGCTTGCGTGATCCTATTAAAACTGATATATACTGTTACTTATGACTGTCTCGATGGTCTAGTGGTTAGCGTATGCGCCTCTCACCGCAAGGTCTCGGGTTCGATTCCCGCGTAGTGACTTGAACAAAAGTAGCTTGTATGTTAGTAAGCTATCAGTGTTTAATGGGCCAAGCAATTAGGTATGCAGGGCAAAAGCTTCAACTTTATAGTACTCATTGCAATGGCTGACACCATTAAGCATGTAAGTTAAATATTTAAGAAGTGTAACTATATATATATATACCCACTATTTAGGTTTGTAGCTCACATATTTGTAGCTGTAGTATAGTCAGTCCTACCTATGACGTAGAAGTTTATGACCTGCATATTATTATTATTATTGTTGGGGCGAGGCTTTGGGTGTTTACGTCGATCTCCGTGGGTCTATTGTGATTGTAGTCTCATTATAGACTCCTTTGGGCCAATAGCCTCCATCAATTGGAGCAGTCGGCCGATCGGGAGTGACTTGACATCATCCGGCTCCAAGATATGGCGTCCCAGAATGATGCTTTGTCTATGGATCAGTGGCTCACAGTCGCAAAAGAGGTGCAGCGGTGTTACCGGTTCCTTTTTGCAGAATGCTTATTGTTTGGCGCACTAAACCAAATTACAGCAAAATTCATCGGTTCGTTTTAGCCTAAAAGAGTAACAAACATCCAAAATTCCACTCAAATTTTCGCATTAATAATATTAGGTGGATTAGTAGAATATAATTCAGTATGAAAATAGAAAACTTAATAATGGTGTGAATGGTTGGATAGCTTCGTATTTCGGCTATATAATACACGTGCCGTCTGTCAGGCTGTGATTGAACTGAGCTGGGCGTGATTCGTTAAAAGTCAACATGAATGTCAGTCGCCAAACCTTTTCTTAGCGTGATGTGCAAAATGTTTTAATGAACTTATGAATTGTGATTACTCTATAATTAATTAGGTGAGGTCACAAAATAAATAATGATTATGTAACGCATACGCTTTTTTATCTGTTATCCAAATCAACTCTGTACCAAAATCAGAGACAAAAATCGAGCTCTAAAATGTAACTTACAAATAATTATTTGTTGTGTGTTGAGTTTGTTGAGTGAGTTTTTAATTATTTTTAGAAGGTTTTTATTTTAAAGGTTTCAATCATAATTAGGCACATGATCTTTTGCTGTTAATGATATAAAAGCATGAAAATCTTTGTCTTTTTTAGGGTTCCGTAGCCGAATGGCAAAAAACGGAATCCTTAATGAGTCTTCATGTCTGTCCGTCTGTCCGTCTGTCCGTCCGTATGTCACAGCCACTTATTTCCGTAACTATAAGAGCTATACTGTGGAAACTTGGTAAGTAGATGTATTCGGTGAACCGCATTAAGATTTTTATACAAAAATAGAAAAAAAACAATAATTTTTTGGGATTCCCCATACTTAGAACTGAAATTATTTTTTTTTTTTATCAATCCCATCTATGGATAGGTCTTCAAAATGATATTGAGGTTTCTAATATAATTTTTTTCTGAACTGAATAGTGCACGAGGGACGCTTCCAAAGTGGGAAAATGTCCCCTCCCCCACGTAACTTCTAAAGTAAGGGAATGATAAATGTAAAAATAATATATGATGTACATTACCATGCAAACTTCCACCGAAAATTGGTTTGAACGAGATCTAATAATTAGTTTTTTTAATACGTAATAAATCGTAAATCGCATTTTACCTTTCATTCAATCAACTCCAATATAATAAAGAATAAATAAAAACATTTATTTATATGTATAGTGGTACGGAACACTACGTGCGCGAGTCCGACTCGACCTATCATTATTATATTATTATTATTTCTCTTTATTTGTTATTTAACTTATTTTATATATTATTATGATTTATAAAAAAATACAAAAAAAACATTTAAGAATATTAAAAACAGTTTCCCGCCGACATAAAGTGCAGGGACCAAGCTGCTTATGTTATATTATAAAGGTTAGGGCTCTATAATTATTAGTATTATCATTACAGTAATTTATATTATTATTAATTTATGCAACTTAAAACAACAAAGTTTAATAGTCATAAATTCACTTATTTAATATATTTATCGACATGAATTCTTGATTAATGTAGTTTGCTTTTGCTACCTATATATTTATGATAAAGATTTTTCTTGGAAATGTATGCTACGTCCATAAGTGTTAATACGTCCAATATTACGACTACCCATACTTGCGACTAATATGTTTCTAGGTAACGTAAACGATGTCACTTATGAAGTTAAGTAGAGTGCCCGTGTTTATTATTATTTTTGATAAAGTGCTTTTATTGTATCTGTTTTTATTTTAACAGAAAATGTTTGTTTTTCTGAAAAAAATACTTCGAGGTCTTGGCTTCGATTTCCGGGTTGGGCAATGTGATTTTTGTGAACTTTCCGTCAGAAAATTCACAGTAGCAGCACGGAGTTGGAATTGTGCCCGGTGAATGGCGATAGGCTCAACCTCTATCCCATGCGACCTAAAAAAAAACAGGTGAAATGTGGAGGCTGCACACCTCTGCCACACCCTTATGAATAATATAGGCGTGATGTTATGTTATGTTATAAAGATATTTTCTTGTCCAATGTTCAAGTACAAATTGATTTCATAATTCGATTTCACATTTCATTTTAATTTTTACATTATGCTAGCAAGAAGAGCAATAGTCAAATTTTAATTCTCTTTTACTAAAAGATACTCGATAGTTTTTCAATTTTTAAAATCCTTTCTCTGTCTTGTCAGGAGCAAGTTGGAGCAAAACTAGTTTATTCGCTCTAATTGAAACTTGGCAATATCTAAGTATCCTTTGTAGTCTTTGTACAGCTTTCCTACTATTTAATTTTGAGTTTTAACTTCAGAGGTGTTTCTGTTCTATGTAGCTTGTAAATGAACCAACTATTTTATTTTACTTTGTTTGTGTGTAGCCTGAGAGCCAGTGGCACGCTTTTCGTTATTTTATTAAAGCTGTAGGTAGCCCTGTTCGTGCCTCAAGAAAAGGTTAGGATCAATTGATAGAGGCTTAAACGATCAAATTTAATATGGAATTTGGATAGGGGTGGCTTAGAAAGCTATTAATTTGTATTTTTATAGTTACCTTATAGTATAAAACGCTATTTATGGATATGTTGATGGTAGAAATAATCTCCCACCATTGACAGACATTTAACTTGGTTATGACTGAGACCCTTAAAGTTTGGAAGTTTAGGGGTGTCTGTCTGGTGTGGTTAGTCGGGCGGCCACTGGCTCTTAAGTTAGTGCCTTGGCTCTCGTGATTGATGTTTACGGAGGACGTCATTATATTTTATCTTCGCCTTTATTCTTGCCATCAAAAAATATTGATTCTTTCGATAATTCGCCAACGTCTTTCAGATATGGTATACAATGACATATATTTCTTCTATACAGTGTTGAGTTAAGCATGAACCCCATTACGCTGCTCAACACACCATAGAAAGTTTTTTGAGAACACGCAAAGTATGCAGGGTTTCTCACAATATTTTCCTTCTCCAGTAGCTTTCGATAAATTGACTAATTAATATCCACATAACTTCGAAAAGGCGAAAGTTTTCCGATACTTTTGCTTCCCCATTAGCTGTTATTACTTTTTAACCGATCTTAAAAATGATCAGGTTATTATATTGATAAGATTGTATATTTAAACCAGTACAAAACAAACATTTTTGTGATTAGTAAGCGATATTAATTAAATATATACAATCTTCCGGTAGCTTGTTTAATTAATTTTCAAGCTTAACGGTAATATTATCCGTCGTCTCCTTAAACAGCAATTACGTAAATAAAATTTGAATTCGATGTCGTCACGTTGAAACCATCCATGCGTGTGAATTCGTCAGTATACAATGTACCTCTGTTCATAATAGGTACACATACCTATTGTTGACTTAAAATATGTAACAATGTGTCTTTATTTAGATCACATATATTTAGTACAAAATAAAAAATACGGGGAATCGCTTTATTGTATATAAGCGAAAAAAATATTTAAAATACATATTGAAAATCGAGTGTTCGTAGGACAAAAATAAACTTAAAAAAAAAAACAAGGATATTCAAGTATTTGTTGTATATTGTAGACTATGAATTAGAATGCCTAGAATTGAAAATACAATAACGATCTCTCACTTCGTTGATCAGGGATTCGAGAATAGTCCTCCGTGCCAAAACGATTGCAAACACATTTACAGAAGCTGAAAGGTTTAGACAGGCGTACGTCGTCGGCGCGGGCGCGTCGCGTCGTCGTGTCGTCGGGGTCAAGAGGCTATGACGCGCTCTCGACCTGCGCCACCTCAACACGGCTTTTAAACTTTTTCGAAACCCTACACAGGCTTTCATTAAGCCACGAATACTGCCACTAGTCTACGCCTCTGCGAACGCGGTTTCTTAATGTTCATTTACAAAAAAAAACAATTTTAAATGCGATTAATGTATGTGTGTGTAGAACCAGTAAAGATCTTTCAATACATAAGGATATCTACAACAAGATTGCACAGTTTAAGTATAAAAATAACGGTCGGCAAAAAATGTTTAATAATAACGTTTTAAATTGTATTTAAATTTAACCCAATCTTATGATCGGGCTCGCTGACTAGACGATAACGACACCGTTTAGTCGGTGACTTGTTGTCCATTCCAGCGTCGACTAATCGGCTAGCCTTGGCACCTCTTATAAATAGCTAAGTAAAACAAGTTTTTTATTAATATATTTTAGGTGGGTCCGTGTAACAACATAGCTTAGTGGTATAATCATTATAGGTACAGACTCCGAGTCGTGACAACTTGCTGTCCCTCAAATACTGTTCAATACGGTTGTGTTTGTGTCCTTGAAATTCCAGTTTTAAAATGCAATAGAGTGCCTTAAAGGTTATGATATGGCTCTTATTTATGCAAACGTAGTAT
Organism: Hypena proboscidalis; assembly: GCA_905147285.1. Classification (NCBI taxonomy): domain Eukaryota; kingdom Metazoa; phylum Arthropoda; class Insecta; order Lepidoptera; family Erebidae; genus Hypena; species Hypena proboscidalis. Next base: position 9,550,386 of record LR990130.1, read on the forward strand.
TTGTCACTTAGTTCAATAAATTATTGCTAAAGACCCATCCCTAGAGTCAGATATGATCTATGGTCAAAGATAACCATAAATTATTAGCATCTCTGTTCCTCCATATATCTAATATCTAGACATCGACATCAATAAACCATTCCAGAATACTAAACTATGTATGCAATTATCTGTATTCATCGAAGCTGCCAGTATTTCAATTAACTGACCTCTAGTAAAGGTGTCAGCAGTGTCGGACATAGTCACCCTATAAGATCAAATGACCCAGCAATGTCACAGTCGCTTAATGCCAGCTCGACTATGGCCAATCAATAGTAACATATTCTATTGTATTATTAAAACAGGTCGTTCATATTGATCATAATATTGTATACATGATACACAATGGATTGTGTTTATAAAAACACTAGAATACCCGCGCGGTTTAACACGCGTCAAACTTTATTCTGCCCGGTGCAATGCAAATCTATTGATTTTTTTTGCGTTAATTTACTCCTCTAGATTAGGCTTTGGATGTTCACGTCAAACAACTAAACTTACTTCTAGCTTGAACTCCTAAAAGGAATTAAATTTAGAAAACATAAATTCATTTATCTTTATTCAATTTCAACTATACGAAATTTCTTACTTTGAACTTAAAATATACGGTGTGGGATTCTCAAAAATCCTTGTTTAGTCCCTTACGTCATGAAAAGAACCTGCATTCGAAATTTCAAGAATTCAAAAAAAACAGTGCTTGTAATTATTATATTTTATCTTGACATTACAGAAACACAAATACCTACTTATAACTATATGTTCGTGGACTTATGTTACAGATAACAAGCTAGCTACATAACTCTACAAAAATGAAAGCAATTTTAAAAATACTATTAAGTTCTTTTCCCCCTTTGTTTGCGGTCACGTGATACCACAAGCTCCGTGTGGAACTCTGAACAGCACACGTTACGGAAAATAATCCTTTAAACTTTTATTTCGACGAATGAAGTTTTTTAATTCCTCGTTCAGTGTAGCGTTGTTGTGCCCCATCTCATTTAGTTGTTTCTCGGAGCGCTGCGCGATAAGTGCGTCATATTGATTGAGTTGTACGTGTGTGTTTATGTGTACCTACACAAGGATTCCCCAGCGAATACTCAATTATAACGATATCCTACGATATTATGTTCCTCACGCATCACTTACAGATTCTGTCTTTGCTGTTATCCTTGGATTTCGTCTAGATCTGACAAACGCTTATGAATAATTAATTGGCGGCTTCATGAGAACAATATATTGGTACAAATAATATGTTAGTTTATTGTTGTGATGAAGAAGTACAATAGTATTAAACCACGCATATTAACCACATAAGTAAACAAACATGGCTTGTTTATTAATAACTTCAACCAACAGTGAAATAAACCTTCTATTTCTTTTTGCTACATGTGAAACATGTCTATTTAATTACAATTATATACAGTAAATTATATATCGGGTATATTATCAACAATACGCTACCTTAACGTTTTGTTGAGAAGTATAGGTTTCAATGTGATAATATTATTTACATAAATACAAAGACAAACCGAGACAGAGAGCTTGATCAGTACAATACAGGCAGAACACAAAGGGCACGGCGGTGGCTCAGACCAATGGAATGGGTGTAATTTGGGCCCTTTTGTGTGAAGAGCGGCCGCACGAGTGTGTGCGACAATCGTCATCGAGCCCAAGCATCCAACTGTCTCTCCATTGCCTACGCCCCATGCCAATGCCACATCACATCTAATAACAAGTGGCCGCACTCTCCCAGCTTATCCACACTCGCAAACTGAATGTTGGTGCCCTCTTTAGTATTATTCTCAAACTTCATTCCCCAAGATGATTCGCCCATAAAGCATAACTTATTTTCATAGATTTATTTGTTACCTCCAGGGAGAAATTCTAGTTATTTGCGCTATGGCACAAGTGTCTTCGAATTGCTCCATTTCTATATTTTATCACTTCATATTTTTCTGTCAAGTTTTATTGACTAAAGTTAATTTAGTTCTCGCTTCTATTGAATTTGCATTCATGAAACATTCATAAGCTAGGCTAGTTACACCTGTTATTATAAATCACGAACTCTCATAACCATTTACATATAAAAATATTTGTTCGAGTTCGCATAACTGTGGGTGGTATCCTGTTTTTCTGCGACGTGCAGGAAACATTTTTCATAAATATATTACCTTGCAGGCAGGTGAAATTGTTTCAAGAGAGTATTTACTTAAGATTAATACGAGCGTGTACAAGGGTTCCCTCTCCTATTTATGGTAATGTTCAGGTCATGTAGGCAAATAGCGGCATTAGGTGGTGGCGGGCGGCGCGCGTCACGTCGCTGAAGAGCCGTGTGTGCGTTTAAGTGCTGCCTAAAGCCGGTATGCGTTTGGAATTAATTAGCAAATCTGGGCGCGAGATGCGACCGCAGGCGGCCTCCGCTCGGCGCAGTGCGGTCACGCTGCGCGCGCCCGTCCACCTGTCCGGCACAGCCTCGCTACCCTCGTAATCCGATTACCATTCCTCTGTTTCTGACACAGAAAATAACGCTAATTGGCGCGGACCGTAACGCACACCGCTGATGAATGCAACTTGCGTTTGTTCGCAACCTCACACAAAAGTAAACATTTTTATTCCACAGCGCGAAGCTGCGAATTGTAAAGTAAACACTTTATGCACCATAACTCGATCATATGGCGTGGTGGGTAAAAATATATTTTTTGTTGGAATGCGCGTTGAGTTGTGCATACATCGCTCGTCAATTTCCGCGATTGTCATAAAAGATGAGAGAGGAAGTTGGAACAGTATCAAACGCGAATATCTGGAATGAAGTTCACGTGCGCCGCCATCTGATAACATTGTGCAGACTAAGATCATGAGCCGCCTGCCAAATGTGCCAATTATTTTAGGACACCCTGTAGGTATCTCGTTTTTTACAGAGTATTGTCATTCTAATTGAACTAGGAATGTTTACTTTTATTCTTTTTAAAATATTAATGTTTCTAATAACAAAGATATACAACTTTTTGTCAAAAACAAACAAATATTGTATGAATTATTTGAAAAGATGGTGCACATGAGTTTCTCACCAGCTCTTCTCATGATGCAATACCCATCGGAGCTGGTACTTGGATAGTTGTTCATTCAAATTTCTGAGTTGAATTAAAGTCAATCTAAGCTCCGGTGTCAAATCATTTTATTGTAATAAGTATTATAATATAATTAGCTAAGTTTTATTTTAATTTTATAATTTTTGTATTTTGATGTTTGTTTTGACGTGTTCAAGCGCCCCCTGGGGCCCATGGAAATAAATTATTTGATTTGATTCAACTAGAAATAAATAAATTCAAAGGCTAATAAAAAAAAATATATATACAGGGTGTATTTTTGAAACGGGGCAGTAAGGGCAAGTACCTTAACCGTTGCAGTTACAGCAAAACGTTCTTAAAAGACCTTCCCTAACTTTTTGGGACATTTTGAACTGCATTCACAGATTTTGTAAAAAACTTACAGTTCGCAAAAAAAATGCAAAAAGTTCAAAAATTTTTTTTTTATGCCAATCGATTCTATTTCATGTGGGGATCAAAAAACTCTATGGAACCATTTTAGCTTTCAGTACTAGAAAAGACAGAAATCGCCAAAAACGTTTCCCATACATTTCGGCAACAGAAACGAATTTCTACGATGGTCTAACTTTTTGTTATGGCCTGGAAGTGGGTAGAATTGACTGTAAAGTAAATAAAAAGAATTTTTACCCTCAAATTTCGAATTTGATTCGAAAATCTGTGTGTTATACTTAGTTTCAGCTGAGAAACTTCGTATGAGTTATTAATTAAGGATTTTCGCTAAAATGTCTTCTAATCGTGAAAAAATTGACTTATTAGAAGCGTATTTTGAAAGAACCCTGCAATTCCAGGTTTTTCAAAAGATTTGTAATAACCTTTCTTGTTGGCACATGCCGCAACGGATACTTATTGCGGTACCACACTAATGCAGCTCCCGCATTTCGATTATTGACAAAATACGCTTCTAATAAGTCAATTTTTTCACGATTAGAAGACATTTTAGCGAAAATCCTTAATTAATAACTCATACGAAGTTTCTCAGCTGAAACTAAGTATAACACACAGATTTTCGAATCAAATTCGAAATTTGAGGGTAAAAATTATTTTTATTTACTTTACAGTCAATTCTACCCACTTCCAGGCCATAACAAAAAGTTAGACCATCGTAGAAATTCGTTTCTGTTGCCGAAATGTATGGGAAACGTTTTTGGCGATTTCTGTCTTTTCTAGTACTGAAAGCTAAAATGGTTCCATAGAGTTTTTTGATCCCCACATGAAATAGAATCGATTGGCATAAAAAAAAAATTTTGAACTTTTTGCATTTTTTTTGCTAACTGTAAGTTTTTTACAAAATCTGTGAATGCAGTTCAAAATGTTCCAAAAAGTTAGGGAAGGTCTTTTAAGAACGTTTTGCTGTAACTGCAACGGTTAAGGTACTTGCCCTTACTGCCCCGTTTCAAAAATACACCCTGTATATTTTGTGTTTGTGTTTTGTCGCGGAACGTACATATTTGACTGAGATTAGTATAGAGGAAACCTAAATAGAAAATTCAGGCCTATATTATAGATTTTGTTAAACCCGCTAGCGACACGTTATTATTATATACTTTACTTTCTTTATCCATTTTTACGACATATCTTCGTCTCGTTATTGGTATTATTCATAGTTTCGGCAGCTTAGGTGTTTATATTCGTCAATAATAATAGTCCAACTGTAATTAAATTGTCTGGGTATATAATTGCATTAAATGGATGGACAATTGATTTGAAATTAAAGAGTGTACGTGTTCCAACTTAATTAAAACAAAAACTGCTTTGTAAACTGAAAAATGATAACTTAACAAAAATACAAGGTTTTCACGATTCGTTCCCAATTTTAATAAATTCAAAGAAATTGCTGACCTATGAAAATTTGAATGAAATAAACATACCTAATATATATTTTTCTTCAGTAAACAACTCTTAATTGTCTTGTTGCTCAAAAAACACAACAATGCCACATTTACATGGAAATGGAATGAAGGGTTTCCTTATTATTCAATAAATTCTAAGCATCCTGTCCCAATTTTTGTCATGTCTTTCCTTGTGTAAAAAGTAGACAAGGCTTCGAAATTTAGCTCAGGAATGCAAATGATTTCGGTTGCCTATTAATAAAATAAAACTGGTTTCTGAATAGACTCAGTCATTATATTATTATTCATTTGTTGATATTATAATTGTTGTAAAGAATGCATAGGTACATATAAACAAAAAATCACGCCGTTATCCTACGGAGATACGATGAAGAGATGATGAAACGCCATGTGCTACGCTACATACCTACTTCTTTGTAGAGAATTATTTTTATTATGACCCTTGACCAAATCCATGTTTTTATCATAACGTTTAACATATATTTTAACGCCTTAGACTTAAAGTTTAATAATAATATGGTCAGCTCTGTATGATGTCTCCATTGTTGCTGCTATGTCGGCTAATGAGATAAATGCGTTAATTTATGTATGAATGTACGTATGCATCAATATTTTATATACATTGAATAGTTTTACCCATCTTAAACGCGAATTTTAGACTTTTTGTTGTCTTACGCTACCCACGGTGACTTTTCAAGTAATCAATTGGTAGTTCATAGTATTTGTCGTCTATTCCTGCTCAATTGAATTTCTTAGAATAATAGACCTTACCTCTATAATAATAGAGTTCCATAAACGTAAAATGATAACCACGTTTTTAAGAAGTTAGTTAGTTGTAAATATGACGTTATTTTAAATAATAATACGTTTACATAATAAGTATACTTCTATTTACAATCAATAATTTTTCCTCTGTCTAATCTGCACCTACCTATACTTATCTCTGCACCACCCTAGGTTGACTGTTAGAGAATGCCATAAGGCATTAAGTCCGCCTATGTACTATTTTTAAGTTAAATAAATAAAAATAAAAAGTATACTAATAACCGCTAAAGTATCACATTATATTTCTTCAGAATATATTTTTGTAATTATAATATGAATCTCAAGATTGAGCAGGATTGATTGTGAATCATAGAAAATGGCTTACTTTATTCATATTTATATTTCATTTGAAAAGATGGTGCACATGAGTTTCTCACCAGCTCTTCTCATAATGCAATACCCATCGGAGCTGGTACTTAGTTTGATTTTAATCTGATTCTAAACAGTTGGATTAAAATTAATCTAAGCCCCGATTATTCAAATCATTGTAATTAGTATAATTTTGTTTTACTTATAATTTATTTTTATATCATTTGTTTGTAATATTTTGACGTGTTCAAGCGCCTCCTGGGGCCTATGAAAATATATTGTTTTGAATTTGAATTTAAATATGAATTTGAATTTAGAATTATTGTTGTTATTACAACCAGTAGTAGTTAATCTTGCAGATTACGTGAAATTGCAACTGTATGTAGTTTTAGAGCGCACAAATGACTGGAAGATACGTTATAACAAGGTCTACAGGGTCTTATTCACCATCCAGCTGTCTCAAACTAGTGCGAATACTATTTTGAATTTTTCAAACTTTTGTAACCAAAGTTGTTAGTTGTTGTGCTAGTATTCTCGAAGGAACGGGCAGGGATTTTAAATATTTGTTGAGGTTAGGCATGTTTTAAATCAAGTTCGTGGAAACATTACATGCACTGTTTAACATGTAAAACATATTAATGTACTATGTTTGGATTAAGGGACAACAATTGGTTGACTATACAAAGAAACAGTTGAAAAAAATATGGGACCGGCAGTATTTAAACCTGCGATCTTCTGCACACCGGGCAGCCACTTTAACAGGAATTGGTTGACAGTTTTTCATACAAAAGTAATATGAGTTAAACTTTAATATTATTAAGTTTTTATCTATTTTTATCGACAAATCATATTTAAAACACTAACACACGGCGCTCGGGAGTCTACTCTTTATATTCTCCCACAGCATTTATTTAATTAAAAAAAACATAACCAGAGATAACGAAATGTCACTTTTACCAATCATCACATACTTAAACTCGTTTAAATAAACGTTTTTAAATAGTTGGACGGTTTTGTTGAATAACAACAAAAAAAAAACCGACTTCAAAAAGTAGGTAAACTAAAAAGCAAAAAATAAATTTACTTCGCACAAAATAATACGTTTTTTCATTTAGTTAAATAGAAATTATTAAATAATTATTTTTTAATTCTGAAGTCGGTGCCAAGTAAACAATTAATAACTGTAACTGTCTGGGTAGGCACGTGGATATAAAGGTAAACACAATGTTCCGATTGTCATATTAATTATATTCCCACCTTACACAAGTCACAATTGATACAATATAAAAATTAACATGGCGGCGGATAAGCTAGCGAGACGCGGAAGAGATCACGATATTCACGATACGTGTTGAGCGCAGCGCGGGCGGCGGCCGAGAGAGCGACCGAACATGTTTGCTAAATTGAATGCGCTTGCGGCGACGCGAGCGCCACGAACCACGACCGGCGAACGTCGAGCCCACGAACTATCGTAATCGTTCCCGATAGCACTGCTGGCTTTGGCGCGTATTTTAAACTCCGCGTTACAACCTCCCCCTCTAACCCGAACGAACGTCCTCGCGTTTGGGTTAGCGCTTACGAGGCCTTCCCCTCCGTCTTTTCTCCTGCACCGGAGATTGGATACGACCAACAAAGGGGGTCAAATTAGACGCGTGGTATTTACCTAGCACTGTACCGTCTCTGGGACGCTCAAGGATGTAAGTAGTGGGGCTGACCACAGCCTGGACCTTGTACGGTCCGTCACGGCGAGGTATAAACTTTGACGTCTGCCCCGTGCTTGTGTCATTAGCACCTTGAGTTTTCAACAATACCAGGTCTCCGACCTTATAATCGGGAGCTGGTCGACGATGTTCGTCGGTGTACTTCTTACGTGCCGCTTGGGCACTCTCATAAACGTCGCGCGCATCTAAGAGTACCGACGAGATCCTTTTAAGGAAGTTAGTGATGTCACCTACATAAGTATCGTTCTCGATAATGGTGCGCATGTCCGACATGAGATCTGCTGGCGCGCGCATATCTCGTGCGAAATTCAAATAAGCGGGCGAGTAGCCCGTTCCCAATGTGACTGCCGAGTTCATGGCGAAACGGACCGCAGGTAAGTGGATATCCCAAGTGTTATGATCTTTACCTACCAGAATAGCCAGCTGTGGCTTGAGGTCCCGATTCTTACGCTCCACCGGGTTTGCCTCGGGATGATAAAATGAGGTAAGTGATTGCTTTATGCCCATCGCGTGACAGGTTTGCTGCATCACCTCACTTATGAACTGCACACCATTGTCACTGACCAAGCGCCTGGGGACTCCAAACCGTAAGTATACCTCTGATATAAGTACCTTTGCGCATTCCTCACTGGTAGCAGAAGTAAGGGCAAACAGCTCAACCCAGCGCGTGCAGGTGTCCTCGACTATCAGGATCCATTTGTGTCCTTTTGCAGTTACAGGCAGAGGACCGAATAGGTCCACAGCTAATACCTCAAACCTGCGAGCAGAAGCGGGCATCTGCAACAATCCAGCTGGTTTTCTAGTGTCCGCCTTGTAACGCTGACAAGGTACACAATTTTTAACGTATTGCGTAACGTAAGAACGCATTCCCGGCCAGTAGTACTTACCAACTAAGCGTTGCAGCGTGCGTTCTGCGCCCATGTGACCAGCAGTGGGTGCGTCATGGAACTCGGCCAGTACTTTGGCGCGTTCTTGTTCTGGAACCACCAGACTAGCGTCGTCGTGTTCCTCGTTCTCAGGACAATATCTGTATAACACACCTTCAGAAAGTACATACCCCTTGTTTGCCCATACCCTCCCCCTAGAGGGTTCGTCTGATTCCAGGGCCTCGACGATTTTGCTAACCTCGGGGTCCTTAAGCTGATTCTCGCGCAGGTCCTTCAGACTGCGAGAGGGCATATTGGCCGTAGCGCAGCAAAGCTCGCAATCGCTATCTCCGGCGCATGCTGGACGCGACAGGGTGTCCGCTATAACATTGGCCTTACCTGGGGTGTATTCTATTTTTAGGTTATATTCCTGAAGGCTCAGGGCCCACCTTGCTAGGCGACCGCTTGGAGACTTCATACTCATTAGCCACCTAAGCGGCTGATGGTCCGACTTAATAACTACTTCAGCGCCATCTATATATCCCCTGAATTTGGAGACTGCCCAGACTACGGCTAGAGCTTCCCTCTCCGTCGTACTGTAATTTCTTTCGGCAGCGGTCAAGAGGCGGCTGGCGTATTCTATAGGGCGTTGGTCGGTTCCCTCCCCCTGGAGGAGAACCGCCCCAAGGGCGTACCCGCTGCTGTCAGTACTGAGAATGAAAGGCAACGTTGCGTCGGCCTGACGCAAAATTGGCGCGGAAACAAGCAGTTGCTTGATCTTTTCGAAAGCTGCCTGCTGCTCCGGGCCCCATTTCCATACGCTTACCTTTTTTAACAGCGCCGTCAACGGCTTGGCAACCTCTGCATAGTCAGGGATAAAGCGCCTGAACCAACTAGAGGTCTGCAGGAAACATTTTAGATGTTTAATGTTCCGGGGCGTCGGCATGTCCGCGATGGCCGCGGTCTTTCCAGGATCAACGTGGATACCACCTGGTAGGATAACATGACCTAAAAACTTTACAGAACTTCTTGCGAAGTGACTTTTCTCTCGGTTAACTCTCAAGTTGAAAGAGGCAAGCCGGTCAAACACGGAGGTGAGGTCGGCTAGGTGCTTCTCGAAGGACTCATCGGACATTACCAGCAGATCGTCCAAATATCCCAGTATGGTGGTACCTGGTAGGTTTGATTTAAATCTGTCGATCAGCCTCTGGAACGTAGCACCTGAGTTGCGCAAACCCATCGGCATGCGTTTAAATCTATAAGTGCCGAGTGGTGTTATGAACGCTGTTTTGTCCCTATCATTAGGGTCAACGTTCACCTGGAAGTAGCCAGCTCGGAGGTCAAGGGTTGTCATGTACTTAGCAGTTTTAGCGTCGTGAAGAATGTCCTCGATCCTTGGGAGAGGGTACCTGTCAGGCTCGGTGACGGCGTTGAGCTTGCGGTAATCAACGCACAGCCTATAGTTGCCGTCCTTCTTCTTGACAAGCACGACATTCGATGCCCATGGCGACTCGCACTCCTCGATGACGTCGGAGCTAATGAGGTTGTGCAGCTCTTTCTCGAGTGCCTCTCTCTTGGGCGGCGACAACCTAAAGGGGGGAGAAGCTAAAGGTTCCTGTGTCTCACTTACCTTAATCTTGTGAACAGCGAAGTCTGTAGGCGGTCCAGCCGCAGCGAACTGGGCGACTCTGCGTTGCAAAAACTCGTTGAGTGCGGCCCTGTGCTCCGGTGACAAGCTCGTACCTTCATCTTGGCGCAGTGATACATCGCAGATCTCTGCTTGCATCACGGCCGCGCTGTTTAATATGTAAGATTGCAAAAATGGGAATCGGTCTCCTGGGCTATCTGCAAAATGCCATGACTCCTGGGCTATATCTAAAACAATATTGGCATTAGCAATAAAATCACGACCTAATAGTGTCCTGGTGTCGTCACCTGAGAACACCATGAACTCGGTGTCGACTCTTCGACTATCTAAAGTGACAGGTACGGTAGCAGTCTTTACCATTTTCCTATGACACGAGCCATCGGCGAGCCCGACATAACGCTCTGTCTCTTGGAATTGAACGCCGTTATCCACTAACAACGAATACAATAATGGGCTAGCGACGCTGTGCGTAGCTCCGGTGTCGACTATCGCTACTCCTTCTTTGCCTACCACGCTTATTGGTATCAACGGGTGTGACGTCGTTGACGCGAAGAAGTCACCTTTGACAACATTAAAATCGGATGGTTTAGCGGGCGCGGGTTTAATCGAGCAATTTTCACACTTCGACTTGACTACCCCTGGTTGGCCGCATCCATAACAACGTATCGGATTATTTCCCTTATTATCGCTAACACCTACTTTATCAGATGCCTTAGGGTTATCGACCTTATTAGCTTTACGGCATTCATTAACCGTGTGACCGAACGTTTTGCAAAAAGAACATTTGGTACGATTACGTTTCGAGTTTTCGTTCGAGTTAGAGGTGAGTTTGGAACTTGTGGTTGCGGACGGACCGGTAGTAGTATCCCGATCGCGAGCGGTAGGCACTTTCGAGTTCTCGGGAACGATCGAGTTCTTTAATTCTGTTATCGCGTCTTCCGCGAGTCTCGCTCTCTCTAACAGATGATCGATGTCGTTGATAGAGTCTCGTGACAAACGTTTGCGTATTCGACGGTGTAAAAGGCCGTATGCAATATCCACTACCATATCGCTTGGCACAACGTATGGCAATCGAACTAATAGGGATCGTACCCTTGATATGAAAACCTCAGCGCGTTCACATTCACTCTGTTCACACATAAATACCTTACGTAATGTCCTGTACGCGGGCTGTTGCACGCCGTAGGCAGCGCGCAAACGCTCGAGCGCGTCTGGCCACGAGCCGACGCTAGCTCGGGTGCCGCGCCACCATACCGCCGCGTCGCCGCTTAGCAACATGGAGAGACCGCGTAGCGCATGATCATCGGTCACATCGGTGCACTCCTTATAGACCTCGACTGCATCGATGAACGCTTCCAGTGTTTCAGGATCGCGTGCTTGTCCGTCGAACCTGGCGGTACACCGTGAAAAATTACCGCTGCGGGCCGCAGGTGCGTGCGCCGCGGGTGATGCCGCCGGTGTTGACGCGACTGGGTTCCACCGGTCGCCATGATGTAGGGATTGTAGGGTTTCCATCAGCGTGCGGTTGGTCTCCGCCTGCATTCTGGCGAATGACTCCATCACGGTGGACAGCAGCCGCTCGGTGTTCAGCGCTGCGGTGGGTGCGCTGGTCTGGGCCCCGCCGAGCACGTGGTCGAGGGCGGCGCCTTCCCGGGCGCGCATCTGCTCGGCCGTGTGGCTGTTCAGCGCTGCGGTGGGTGCGCCGGTCTGGGCCCCGCCGAGCACGTGGTCGAGGGCGGCGCCTTCCCGGGCGCGCATCTGCTCGGCCGTGTCGCTGTTCAGCGCTGCGGTGGGTGCGCCGGTCTGGGCCCCGCCGAGCGTGTGGTCGAGGGCGGCGCCCCCCTGGGCGCGCAGCTCCTCGATGTTGAACGATGCGGCGGGTGCGCCGGTTTGGGCCCCGCCGAGTGTGTGGACGAGGGCGGCGCCCTCCTGGGCGCGCAGCTCCTCGGCCGCGTTTGTTGAGTCGCGTGCTTGGGTGGTAGCGGCGCCGGCATGGGCGCGCGGCTCCACCACTGAGTCGCAGTCTGTGTCGGAGTAATCGTCGCTCACTCGCTCCTCCGCCTTGCGGGCTCTGGTTGTCCGCGTGGTTCGCGGCATGTTCAATGGTTCACTATCACTATTACACCGCACTTGGCCTTGGGTTGGGTTCGTATTTCGCTGTTAGCGTTAACACAAGTTGGCCGCGAGTTGGGCGTCACTGTAACTGTCTGGGTAGGCACGTGGATATAAAGGTAAACACAATGTTCCGATTGTCATATTAATTATATTCCCACCTTACACAAGTCACAATTGATACAATATAAAAATTAACATGGCGGCGGATAAGCTAGCGAGACGCGGAAGAGATCACGATATTCACGATACGTGTTGAGCGCAGCGCGGGCGGCGGCCGAGAGAGCGACCGAACATGTTTGCTAAATTGAATGCGCTTGCGGCGACGCGAGCGCCACGAACCACGACCGGCGAACGTCGAGCCCACGAACTATCGTAATCGTTCCCGATAGCACTGCTGGCTTTGGCGCGTATTTTAAACTCCGCGTTACATAACTCTGTATAGATAATATCAATCGTTCTCACAACATTTTTCTAACTGAATATTAGTTATATTTCTGTGGTAAGTACCAATACTGGGCGACCGCGCACTAGCACAACTACGCCTCCCTTTTTGTGTGAACTGTAATTTGATATTGTAGAAAGGTTGTTTTTACTTGGCACCGACTTCAGAATTATAAAATAATTATTTAATAATTTCTATTTAACTAAATGAAAAAACGTATTATTTTGTGCGAAGTAAATTTATTTTTTGCTTTTTAGTTTACCTACTTTTTGAAGTCGGTTTTTTTTTTTAAAAATTATTTTATTTTACGATTTTAAGTGATGGGTAGACCGAGCAAGAATGTTTCTCGAATGAGGAGACGATGGTTACTTGAGACGGAAAACTTATTTATAATAAACAAGAATTAAATCCTTTCTCCTGACTATTGAGGGTCACGACCTTCCATCATCAGCTCATTTTACACAATAACTAGCAGTAGGAATATGCATTCAGTGATCAAAGAATTATCCTTTAACTCCTAACTATTGAGGAGTTGACCTTCCATCATCAGCTCAACCACATAAAATTATTGCGACCAAGCGTAAATCCTGGCCTCGATTAATAAAATATGAGGGGTGCCCCCGATTTCTCTGGGGTCTCATCATCAGATCATGACATGCTGACAATGGGACCACCTTTGAAATATCTCCGTTCCAACAGCTCACTTGACGTCATAACTAGCAGTCTGAATATGTGTACAGTAGTGAAAGAATTATCCTTTAACTCCTAACCATTGAGGAGTTGACTTTCCATCATCAGCTCATCCACATAAAAATACGTAAATACTGGTGTAACTTTGAAAAACACACTAAAAACATTACATGTGCCTATAAAATTCGGTTGCCCTCGATTTCTCTGAGATCCCATCATCAGATCACGACATGCTGACCATGGTACCCCTTTGAAATCATCTCCTGTCCAACAAAAAAAGAATCATCAAAATCAGTTCATAAACGACGGAGATATCCGTGAACAAACATGAAAAAAAAAAAGCAACATATATACGAATCTAATTGAGAACCTCCTCCTTTTTTAGAAGTTGGTTAAAAATAGAACATTTCTAAAAGTGAAAACTCACAGCTTAGTCCTAAATAAATTCAACTAGGCGCGTGTCACTTTTGCGTGTTAGTATTGTGTTTTCATTTTTATGATATGGAAATACACAATAAATATGTAAATGTACGTTTTGTTGTGCCCTATGGTCGCGTGTGAAAACAGCGCACCCAACACCTCCCTTGTGTATGTCAATCACCTCTACGGCTCTTTGCTCTTGATTTTCTGTGACAAAACTATGTGAAAAACAAATTCTTTTTGTATTTTTTTAAACAACATAGCTGGTAATCGAGCCTGCAATCCACTTGACGGTGGTTGGCAAATACAAAAGTAATGAAAAATATGTACAAAAAGTGTATTTCAATCGATTCTTAAAAATCAATGCGTTTTTTAGAGCTGAATTATTAATAATTTAGACTTTTGATCATCCGTAAAAATCGCTTCTTCTACTACTCGACCCCTCGAATTATATTTAATTTTATTATATGTATCGAATACTATATAATCATACATGTACATCGCTCATCGAGAGGTCACGGGTTTGATTCAGGTCTGGCAGCATGGAGTTGTAATTGTGCTCGGTGGATGGTGATAGGCTCACCCCCTATCTCATGGTACCCAAACATAGCAGGTGTTGTACATCTCTGCCACACCCTTCTGAGCGCTATTGGCGATGTTATGTTATTTATCAACGAATACAATTTGTCACTAAGCTCCATAACTTTTCCTAAAAATACTGAAGTCACTTTAAAACGATACATTAGGTCTGACGAGAAGCCGTGAAAAACCATGGGCTATGCTGATGGATTACGCTGTTTCATTATTTCTTGGCGTAATGCCTAGTCTACGCTAATTAGGCCACCGGCGGACCGTGAGCCCCACTCTTTTGAAGATCCGTTTTCATAAATTAAAACATAAATCATGTCGTAAAACGAGTATTCTTATCGCGTTTTTGCTACGTGCTAAGAATAGGAAGCGAATTAGTTTCAAAGGGGTACAGCATTGATTTTGATTCTGTATTCAATTTTAATTTATAATTGCCTGCATATTTAAAAATAACGAATACAGATAAATTTATAAATTATTATATGTTTTTAATTACTTAATAGATAAGTTAAAACAACAAACAGGTAAAATCACCAACTCAATGTAAGTTTGTTTATTAATTAAAAACTATAACTATGAAGATTATAATATTATTTTAGTAACAAAACTTGCCGTGAAATTTGATACGTTATAAAATATCTGATATTAATTTCTTCATGATTTAATTTTAATGAAAAATATTTAATTACATTCGATGAGACTGATAAAGCTTGCTGGTATATAAGCGATATAAATTATTATCATTTCGTTTATATTACCGTCTCTCTGTATAATTTGACGTGAAACATAAACTACTACTGTTATTCGCATAATATTAGCTATAACATCGAGTTATAGTATCCAATAATATTGCATCCAGACCATGCTCGCCCAATTTGTGTTCCCGCCAATCTCTGTAATCCGATACCATCAAAACTGTTTAGTGCACTTCGCAAGTAGCTTAGTTACCGGAAATTCCTTACTCCCATTGGTGCGACACTATTCCATGATGTCCCATTAAGTGGGATTATGTCTGCAGCGGCCAACCTGTATTCGTTATCGGCTTAGTGATTTCCATACTGGCTACAGTAGTGCCGTCCGCCGCGAAAATGTGCCGGAGGTATTAGAAAGTTGGCTAGTCCGTGTGATTTCTGCGCCTGGCCGTTTCGGTCAAACTACTAACTTGCAAAAACTTCCTTGTAGGTCTATCTGATAGATAGCTTTACGAGAGTTTCGGGAACTATGTGCCAACTACTTAAACTTACACTCGTGTTTATCTCTTTAGTAGTTTCTGTACATACGCTTCCTCGACTATACTTAGTTAGCGAAAAAATTACTACTCAATTATTTATTGTGCGCTAGCCTTTATTCTTTTTGAGTATCCTATTTTTGATTGATATTCATTATAAGCGTAAATTGAAGAAATATGAAGAAGAAATTATGAGTTACCATAACAAAAGTCTAGGTTTCTATTGTACCGCAAAAGCTGTACCTCATAAATGTTTTCTCAATTGTAGTAGGAAATACCTTCTCATACGACGACCTAAATAGAAGTTCTCCTAAACTTGCAATTTATGACAAAGAAACTATTTTCAAACTTCCCCTCCGTGTTTCCTACAGTTAAGTGAAAATTCAGTTGTTTACGTACCTGTAGTCTCTGGGATGAACCGCTGGGATAAACACGTGAGATGATGTCACTAAATAATATTGTTTTCTTTTCATTAAATATTATATTATTATATTTTAAACTTATTCGTATTATTTTCAAATAATATTAAATCTGAAACTTACATTTTGAAGTAGGAATGTACTTATATGGCAGACCATAGAGCTGCGAGTCCACTCCTGCAATTTATAGCCTCCGATAACATGAAAAGTGCACCGTTCCAATGCAATTTATGTGTCTCTCATTCAACGTGAACGCTCTTTCTTTATCTGTAGAGATTATAATGGTTATTAAAAACGTGTTGGCATTTTTCTTATGAGAATTCTCGAAGTCATGGATCAATTTAACAAAGACGTTGCAGAAAGATTGTACTTAGGTTTATTTTTCACTCTACAAAACCTTTTCATAAGTCGTTTAAAAATAAATATACTCGCAAACTTGCTTTCAATTCATTAATCTTTTTCTTGAAGGTAAGCTAACGCCTAATCGCCAATGTTCCTTATTTTCCACCGTCGAGATTTTTCAGCGACATCTTTTTAGTATTCGTTGAAATTCTAAAGCGTATTTGTGACGCTTCTAGCGCCACCTATTCGCATTGTCATACAAACTCACCTGTGTAGTTATGTGCCTACCCGTCAGATGGCGTTGTGTGTTATACACCCACCTGCTAGATGGCGCTGTAAGTTTGGTTTTAGATGGTACTGAGCTTGACAAGAGCTGTTGTTAGTTACGACGAATCATTGTAGATGGCGGTAGTTGGTACAACTTCTCTTATGGCTTAAGCCATAGATGGCGCTAGACCGTAAGATTACTTTTTTGTTTTACTCGAGAGATGGCTTCAAAATAAATTGTTGTTGTTAAGAGAGATGTGGTTTCCATACAAAGTAATAAAAACGGAGGTAGAGATGGTATATGTAGACGTACTGTAACGTTGTTATTTTCTTGGCCTCAGCTACTCCATTAGCTAGCCATAACTAGATTAATATTTAGGGTGTTGACGTAATAAGGCCAAGCGAAGAGTTACTGGATAGTTTGTGCTGGACTTCTGGTATTGTAAGTAAAAGTTTTGTCTTTATGAAAACACGTCTTCAGTTCCCAATGAATATCAAAAAAGAATGGTATATAATCGTAATATAATTATATAAATGCCGCTATTTTTCCAAGTATTTTCTGTTTGTCTTGGTAAATACTGCTTCTGCATCTTTACGCAGTCTCCGATTGCCCTCTGAATTTAACATTACCTCAACGTACGTTCTTCGAAGTACACTTTTATAACATTGTTTTACTAAGCTCTGTGTTATTTTTAGTAAAGACCGAGCAATACTCTTATTATGCCTGCCATTGAAAGTCGTTCTACGACTTCGATTTCTGAACAAAACAGTTTCTATTATTGAAAAGGATATTTTTAGAGACTTGGTCAACTTGCAAATACGAAACTTGGCTTCGGAAGCTGAATTTCAGCTTAACATCATTTTAAGAAGATTTTACTGCTTAAATTGATTACATGAAGTATTTACTATACAGGTCATTTAATGTTCTACATAGAATTGCATGTAGATTACTCGCTAAGTTCCAACAGTTTACTTAACTTTAACGACGTAAATTCAGTGCACGTTGGCGCCCAAAGCGGGACCACCCACAGGACTGATTTGTGGGCAACAACGAATTCGGTCCCACTATATAATTGTCTCATTTACACGAAACTAACGTTTTTCATTCATTTAACTTAGAAAAAAAATTGTTATAAAATATCGCGCGTAATGTGCAATAAAGATATTTACTCACTTTAATCGGTAGACTTTTAATATAGACTAACATATATAGTTAATGGAGATACACAACCTGCTCATACGAATTGGTTCAAATAACTTATGTGTTGTTCTCATATCTGCTGCTTTTTGTTACTAGTGTTTTAGTTAAAATCCAGCTAAGCGGAATACGCATGAGGTTGGAGTAAATTTACGTCGGTAATTCAAAGCATAATATTCAAACACGACACCTTACGATCAGCCTTAAGCTACCTGTACGGTGCAGCGCTGCTTTAGCTGAATACTACGTGCTTAAAAAGACAATTGTTATAGTATGTTGGCATTGATAATACAAGTTTCATGATTAAAATATTTATATACGGGTCAAATATTGGTCAAAAATATACACTTATTTAATCTATAGGAAAGCAAAGCGGCCTCAACGTTCACTATCAGCGTTTGATAGTGAACCTGTTTGACCACCATCTCCCACCAGCTCGCTTGAAAAGTCGCAGGAGCTTCGTGTGATATGCAAACTCCTCAGACCAAAGTCCAGCTCACGTACGACTCGAGATGTGGAAGACTAAGCTACCAGCAACCGTTGATTTTCCTGAGCTAGCTGATCACCTGCCACCTGGAAGTAGGCTACAGTGGCCGATCTGGAAGTCCCTAAACCGCCTTCGAACACAAGTTGGTCGCAGCAGGGAGAATCTGGCCAAATGGGGAATCACAAACTCCAATAATACCTCGCTCGATTGTGGATTCCCCATTCAAAACATGGCTCATCTGCTTTCGTGCCCATTTCGCCCTCTACGTGTGCCCGTGAAGACCTAATGCAAGGCACAAGCAAGGGAGTAGAAGTTGCTACCTACTGGGCAAAAACAATTTAAATAAAAAATGAGAAAACAAAATGCCATTGACACGTAAGAAGAAGAAGCGTTTGATTCTATGATAACACGTTCTAAAGCTTTTGGTGGGTAATTGAGCTGTTAAAGTTGACGCGGTCGCGCAGATACACCAACGTGGTTGACACGAATATTAGCTTAGAACGATACATATGACGTAACAGCGCTCTAGTTGATGTTTGAACTGAATAGTCTTTTTCTGCAAAAACCTTTGAACCTTTCCATCTTTGCTTTATATTTGTAAAAAGATGTTTAGACTTCCATTTATTTTATAAAAATGTATATGGAAATAGCACTAACTTCAGCCTATCAACATCGTCAATAGTCATGAAATGTTTTACTATCAGATATATATACATAGACAAATGTCATACATCCTCGGTATTTTGTTTAGTTGCTACAAAGTATTCAACTTCACAACAAAAATTCATTGACTGCTGGCGCCCAACGTGGGGCCACCCACTTTAAGCTGTATGGGGAAAATAAGCGCCTGCTAGAAAAACATTATTTAATTTACCTTTGGATATTATTAAATAAATGCGAACTGTTAATAAATATAAAACTACTAAAAGACATGTAGGTTCCTACTGTGAGACTAACCCTTCACTAACCCTTCTAGTGTATGCAAGCGTGTGCTGTACAATGAGTTATAATGTTTAAAAGTAACATCGATAAAATCAATATTTGTGTATCCAAATAAAAAAATAACAAACTGCATTTTGCCATTGTGCGCGCCCATCGTGGGATCACTCACTTGGATGTATTTGGGAGTGGTAAAAGATGGTTATGAAAATCATGAATCAATTATGATTGAAAACAGTCTAATCTAATCTATACAGTTTTCAAAATAAAAATAAAGAATGTACATGGCATTCAGTTGCAAGCACTATTGTAATCAAATTATATAATAATATCGTATTGCCGCAATTTCACACATCGTATTGGTGCTTCTTCACGGAATAAATTTACTACCCACCATCAAATGAATTGGCAGCTCTTTGAAATCCATAATATAAAAAATATCGTGTATTTTATCAAAAGACCTTTCAATTTATCGACTAATATTGCTACGGAACCCGGATCTATCATATCTCTTGCCATTCTCCTTAATATTGTTAATGTTCAGATTGATCGATGGTGTGCGTACAATATCGTGCAGTATCTGTCCAATGTTTGACAAATTCGATAAAGGCTATTTACTTTATTATTGAAAATACGGGTTACTCACGTTACTTTAGCCGGGATATGCCGACTAGTTTCGAATCTAATACGTAGATTCATCAACTGGGCTGTTATTCGCGTGTCGTCACCTCCGCGCGACGTCTAGCACTTATTTATTCGCGTCGCGTCGCTCCCATAACAAACACCGATTGGGCCAACCCTTTTTATCCTGGCCCTTATTATCAGGTTAGGTCGAAATGTATTCTGTTTTTTTAAAATCCAAATTTATCCGAATTAGATTTGTGTCCGCTTGTACGTTTGTGGGTCAATCGAATGTGGTTAAACGCGGCGTAAAAACGTTCGTTAACAAGCTCTCTAAAATGTCCAGTTGGAACAGTACAACAAACAATGTCATTGACGAAATGGAATAGCCCAGAATTCTATTTCTACGACATGTAATCACTATTATTTTTGTGCTAGCTGAACAATTTGTTGACCCCAAACCTAACATAATATTAATACGTTACTATAAATAAATTTTAAAATTCGAGGAAAAGCTCTTGTTGGGTTTACCTGTAGATATATTTCCAGTATTTTTATTCGTTTCAGTGTAATAAACACGTAATTAAAATTGATATTCATTACTTTTACGAGTCCAGGATAAACGACGCAATAAGGATAATAAAAAAGGCAGGTCAGATAATTATTTTATACGCCTGCAACAGGAAAACGTACAGTAATAAATAGTAGGTAATTAAATTTTGATCGTAAAAGTGTTTTACTAATCTAAATAAAACAAATCGGATTTTGTGTTCATTTGGCATTCACGAACCCGTATTTACTCCTGAAACACCACCGTAGGCATAGTACTCGGCAATCGTAAATGCTGGCTGGTTATTTACCGATTTATTCATGAGGGCAAGTAATCAATTATTATTGTTCTTTGTTTCAGGTAAGCGAACCCTTTAGCGTGGGCCGACCATCAGATAAGTGAGTATAAGAAATATGTTGGTACCGAAGTACGGTGAGTTATCTACTTTATTTTCTACTAGGAACAATATTAAAAGGAAGCATTCGACTGCACGCTGCACATTTGTAAATTCTCTAAATACTATACAGTTACCAATATCAGTAAAATAATCTAGGCCCGCAGAAAATATAGACCAGCTCAAAAGTATCTTAAATCCATTTTATTGTCTCGTCATCGTCTTTACGACTCCATGCTAATGTAATAGCATCATAAAATATGCTTGCTCAAGTCTTCTCAAACAAATAACAATGAAATAAGATATGATAGAATTAATTTTCTAGAGATTTAAAACGCACTTTCTAATATTAGGCGCATAAATCATACGATATTATTCGTATAAGAAGATTACATCGTCATTATTCACTCTGCGTTGGTAAATGTGAACAATTTTCAAATTCTTATAGTCTGTTACACATCACGGCGCAAAAGTTTTTGTATCATTCATTTCTATTGTTTAAAGAAGATTAATATCAATAAACGAAGAAACGTCTGTTGTAAAGTTATTAAGTCATTCATCATGAAGCCATTCACCTATCTGTTTGTATTTCAATCGAGAACGTGTCGACAGCAGAAGTGGTAATTTGTACTGTTAATTATTAGGGACTACAATCAGTAAACTGTCACCCGTTATTGTCATGCAAATCCCCATTGTAAAGCCGGGAGTTAATTTGCAGTAAACACCTCTCTAAAGTTTGCGATTACATTAATGGAACAAATTGTTAAGTTTGAACATCGCTTTTATAATGGAACGTCCATTAAGTTTTAAGAATGTGATTTGGTAAAGCGTAATAACTGTTTGATGGAAATACTTACAGAATTACACTTTCAACGCGTCTCCGCTCGCGCTGTCTACGTAATACATTATATCTGCACTTGTGTCGTTATACGCTGCAAATTGTATTCTAACGACAATGTTTTATTGTGGATTCCATCCTCGTATACACCCGTTACTTTATTTGGAAACTGCGGGCAATCGTTCTTGTTTTTTATACAAAAATAACTTTGATTTTCTACGAAGTGAAATATGTCAAACCGAATATCGATTGTGACAAAACACATCGGTGCATGAAACATATATCTTACATGCGGGTACCTGCGAACGCCATTGTTTACTAACTAGGTCACGTAAACACGTATTTTGCATAAAAACTAAAAATATTCATAAAATTGTTCGATTCAACTTTATTACCCATTATTAAACCGTTTAAACTATAACCGTTTACTTTAATCTTTAATAAATTGTACCTGAAAATAGTAGATCGCCGCTTCCTCCCTCCTTGCCTTAGAATAATTTATTCATGACTCATGTTAATAAAGAAAGTTAGGTTACAGCTTTGAATATGTTTACTGTAGTAGATTTATGAAGCCCCGCCGACATTTTAAACGCACATGTTTTTAAAAATGTTTCAGAAAAAGTTACTTTCAAAACTTTGTGACCTTTTAATTTTTGTGCCAAAGTACATAAACCGCGAACCACAATCTGTTTAGGTACACGGCGATATAAAAATATATAACTTTCATTCTATTCACTGACGAATAGTCGGGTAACATTAAGCACTTAGTTGAGTCTGCATTTAGCTTTTCATGTGCAACAACTGTGGTATGTTCAAATATCGGGTACCCTATAGAAATATATACGCATTCGGCAAAGGATTAACAAATTGAAATATTCCGAGAGTAAAACTCGGAGCGTTATACGTATCGATATATCGGCGAGCAGGTAAATTGAAAAAAGCTGTCCTGTAAAGTGAAAACCATGCGAGAATTTATGTCTAAAACATAAAGTATACAAATTAAAACGTAAACTTATACATATAAAACATCAAAGTATCGTCATGCTTATATCATCTTAATATAAAATGTATATATATTAGTGAGCTACTTGAAATCTAGGAATTTTAAAACAATGTACGACTAAGTGTTTTGACTTCTAATCGAGATAATTTAATAAGTAGAATGGTCATATAAATAGATTTACGTGTTTATTCGGCTGTCGTTTTAGCCGTACAAATCGATAATGTTAGCAGCACTAGTGGTGTTGTGCTCACACAGCGAGTGGTTGACGGACGGGAACGGCGATTGTTGCGGCCGGATGCCCCTACCATTTCCGTGCCCAATGTCCGCCATTCACCTACAACGTGACTCGTTATCGACCAACTACCCCGGTAATTACTGTACAGGACATCATTATTTTCAGCTTGCTTTTCTTACAACCATTGGCATTAATGCCCCAAGCGAAAAAGCGAAATAACAGTTTCTACGCTTTTCTTTTAGTCTTCGTATTACCTTTTTATGGGTTTATGGAAAAATAAATTACTTTATTTTGATGTATTTGTTATTAGCTTCGGATCAAGTTTTTATACTGGTACCTATTTACCTTTTGTGTATCCCACGCTTCTTTTTCCTATTGTCTCGTTATCAACGGGACTCTGAGTAGATTAGAGTAGAGTATTCTTTATTGTACACCAAAAATATACAGTTTGACAAAAAATACAACTTAAAATTATTTTCAAATGCACAATGGGCGGCCTTATCGCTAAAAAGCAATTTCTTACAGACCTCTCTTACAACCTTTGGATGGATAAAAAGATAGTTTGTGTTGCAGGTAATATATAGGGTAGTTGGTGTATAAAAATAAAAATCTAAATAAGTCTTATAGCTAATATTTACAAAAACAGAGACATCCTAATTTCAATATTTACACATATCTTAAAATAGTTATATACATTATAAACAACATATAGATATAATAACATATACACAAATACTAAATAAATATATAATAATATATGAATAAATATATAATTACATTTATATGAATACCATAAAATCTGAGATCAGGGTAGTGGGGATGGGTTATTGAGAATTTACATAAAATTAATTAAGGCTCAAAAAATATATTTCTACGTCCAGTGTTATTATTTCAGAAAAGGGAATACCTAAAAGTAAGACTTAACCTAAGTGTTGTAGCACGTGTTCGTTGTATTACATTATTATATTCGTCATTTCTATTCATGAAGAATAATTGTATTTAATTGGCTGAACAGTACACGTGTTTCGTAGAAACTGTCAATTGTTTCGCGTATAATCGTGTCACGTACCCGTAGTTTAAGAAATCTCAGCTCCGCAAATATTATTGTAGGATTCGTGGCAGATATTTTGACGCGCGACGTTAGTTAAAAATGAGTTTTGGCTTTGTGTGGGGATTGCGGGCAGAATAATTATTTTTTGCGATGCTCGAGGGCGCAGTCCGTGTTCCCATTTATCTAGAGCTAAATGCTTGCATTCAAGCGTCAGTTCCGCGTTCGGGATTTAGGATGCGGCATCTACTTCGCGTAAGTTAAATGTATTTAAGACCTCCTGACCGAATTTTGATCGCAGTGAATCTCAAGTAAACGATGCTGTAATAGGACTCAAGTACGTTCCACGTATTATATCCTGTGCATTTCAGAACTCAGAATATTGCATCCACGTTTCGATATAATACATCTACCTCCTCATTAACTGATCGAATAAGACACGTCTTGAACTAGTAGTGCATAACAAGATGAATTATCACACTTACATGAATTGATAGGCAACGTAAACATTTCTCGTGGCTTTCAGCGGGTTTTTCAAGACTCTGACTCTCTCCGATGGATCAACAATGCATTTGCTTAGCGAGTATTTTATAAACTTAAGCATTCCAGTATCGACTGACGGCTTGACGAGCAAATTAACTGCAGACGATGTCAATGTATCATAATTTACGATCCAGACGAACTCGCCACGCCTCCTATGAATACAAAGTATTCTTATTAGATCGAACTGCGTTTTAACTTAAACTTTCATTAATTTGGAATCAGTGACTTCAAAAGAGTATCTAAGCCGCAAAATTGTTATTGTAGAAATTAAACTTTGTTTTATCAAACAATTTTGTAATCTTTTTTATTTTGTCTATGTATACACAAAATGTTTTAATACATTTTTGTGTTGGCTATAGAAGTGACCTGCGAGTCGTGGTGCACCCGGCGAGCCTGTGTTTCGACGCTCCCAGCCTTTCTCGCATAATTACCGGAATGCATTGTGCGCTCGGCCGCAGTACGTGGTCCGTTTACTGCTGAAAATTGCTCAAAACTAGTGAATCGTAAAGGTAGAGAAAATAAACGTTATGACCGAAATTGGCCCTCCATTGCGTGTATTATTCATCGTATGTAGCCGAGATGCGGAGGTATAAACACACCTCGCTTTAGTAACTCGTACCCGCCACTCAGTCTATTACTCACTTACCTAAATGTTTGTTCGCGGCAAGTTAACCTAATACACAGGATCACAAATATTCTAACTTTGAGTAATCTAGTGAGATGGGTTTGTTTTCTACGAAATAGTATTATGCTGAGCTCTAAGCTGATATTTATAAAAACACGTGTAAACAAGCCGCTAAAAGTTGTGTATTTGCTTTAAATAATTAATTAATGTGTTTCTTATTGTTAAGTTGATAAGGGTAGCGTTGAGCTGACTGGCGTTTATAATACACGTATTACGTACACAAAGCGGTGCATAGCAAGCCGTGCGCTGTGAATAGGCTCGGTTTGCGAGATGCGCTGAATAGTACAAACCGCAAGCGTAATTTCGCTCGTTGGGATTGCGTTATTTCGCAGCATTATAATCCGTCACACGATTTCGGATATGGTACGGCAAATGCGTATCGATCGTGTCTCTCCTGAAGCGCGTCTGGCTTGTCTCAGATAACACTAGTTGTCAGCCATTTATGACGCATCCTCACTGGCTCAAATTATTGTAACTGTCCTCACATTCGCATGCAAAGTATAATATTTAAACAGTTTATCTGCAAGGCATCCGAGTCGCGTTTAGTACGGTTCGACACTCAATCACGTTAAGCTGAAATTATTTTTCTCTCGAGTGTTATGCCTCGAGTTGATATGGGTATTTAGAACACCTGTCTCATAGTCAGAATACATGATAATACCCGTTATGTGCCTCACCCTTGGGTATTTTATTTTAATATATTGTGGGAAATTTTACATTTATATTTTAGAAGCCAGGCGTGTGAATGAATGGGTATTACTCAATTGTATATATTGTAGGCGTAAACTCACGTAGAGAAAGGAAGCGAGATTGGGAACAGTTAGAAAGTCCGTTGACAGCGTTCCACTTCAGCTATTTGTATGAACTATGAAGCAAACCTACCTCGTTCATTTATGTAACTCAAATAAAACTAAGTTTCGTTGACGCTCCTGTACGCGACTTTATCTACATATTTTAGACTACGGCGGTGCATGTCCAAGTTCTACAGGCAAATTGAAGTCGCAATGCGTCTCAAGATTTATTTTGAAGTTTCTTTCTCAATGATATTCAAATTCACGAAGAATTCTTTGATGTTGTTTACTTAAGAAATAACCAAATTATTCGCAATTTCATCAAACGTAAAGTTCCCTTTGAATCTCTTAATCCGGGCAATTTTATTCGACAATCCGGTGGGTTAGAACATGTGGTGACGGCTGGGTGAACCATTTGCATACTAAAATGGGTGTATCATTTTTAAGCACCGCACTTAAGTCTAATTGGTAACGTGAGGCTAAGTACATAAAATATAAATAGTGGTAAAACCGAGAGGACGTAGCGGAGGACAGTTTACGAGAGCGGCGCGGGGCGGAGCGGTGGACTGGAACCATTATTATGAGTTAGTGTGCTTATCAGTGACAGTTTTAAATTCCGTCTCACTCAGCCCGCTAGATATATCTGACGACTACACTGTTCGTATTTTGTTACTGTTACACTAAAATAGAGTTTAAGGGATTATCTTAATGTCGTTAGCGCTGCCTACTTACCGTTCGTTTCACATATCATAACTTTTGTATAACACACGAAGCGTGTAATATTATAAATTACTCCTCACATAAAACTTGAGAAAGATATTTTATATACTTAAAACTTGTGAACCAAATCGACCTGGGTATTTCAACGACGTTCGTAAGAACAATTTCTTGTTGGAGTTTCAATCCCTTTTTCTTTTCCATTCTCGACATTTTTGTTTTGTATTCAGCAGTTTTTATGAGTTATAGGTTAAATTGTAGTTAAAAGTCTGATTTTGCTCGCTATTTTCCGAGTCGTTGGGTCTGTTCTTTGAGAATTTATAGTGACATTTAGTATGTTATTCTATAAAGGGGATATTTATGAAAATTATGAAACTTTACTGCATTTCTACATTAGATATGCAGGTAAATATTTTGTTTAACATCATGTTATGTATGATAATTATGTAAAACCATTGCTTGGTGGTAGATCTCAGAGCACACTCAATTATTATTTCAGGTTCCAATAGCATTGCATTTGCGCTTGACATCGCATTACAGTCCCGCTTCCATTGTGTCTATCGTTGATTCAGTTTGGCGTATGATTGCCATCTATTTTCGTCACGGAAGTGTAAATTGTATCATTCTAGCTCACACAATTGCAATATTGTTCGACTGATGTCGTTAGAAGCTACTTGCCTTCACCATTTCCACGGTTCTTTCGAAACATTGCAATTTTCCTCTCCAAACATTTCATCCTCGAGTTGTCCTGTCGGATTAATCACGTTACAGCTTGACAGACATTTATTTTGCTACATTTGGGATAAGCACAACGATTACTTATTGCCGTAAGTATAACATTATGCTTACTCACCATTCCGACTTCATAAATATAACGTCAAAAGCTAAAATGGGTCGATCCTCCTCTAATAATCAAGTGCGTGTGAAGGCAGCATCCTGTTTGTGTAGACGCCTTCGTGTGCTGATAAAAACGATTTATAAATGCTTTATATGATCAACTTTATGATTGCATTTAGAATGTAAGGATTCGATTTTACGACAAGCGTCTCAATTTCCCGACAGAAGAGAGCAATTTCCTTGCGTTTGTCGCTGTGTGTTAGTGCGCTCCGCGACTCTCCGTCGATTACCGTACGTACTACGAACCCTGCTACCCGCTCCCGTCCCGTGCTCCCTCCGATCCCACCTTGGACATCCTATGTTCTATATACATTCGAAGCTTACGTCTCTATATATTTTCTACATCGTAGAATACACGCGACGGCTCGAGTACCTCTTGTTATCCGAACATTTTATTTGTATGAAGTATTATCGTAAAAGCAGAACCATGTTGCAGTTTGTTTCTCGAACCAATATTGCTTCAGCCAGCTTTAATGTTTTTTGTGTGTTGAATAATATGTGACTCCAATGCTCGATACAAATAACAATTTATTAATGTCCAAATTGAGCCTTTTAAATATAATTTTGTAGCATGGCAATACTATAGGACCTATAGCATAGGTTATATCAATATTATACTTGTTAGGTGACAAACTACAGGAACTTTATTTCGGGGCTGTATTGATGAAATTGACTGGCCATGTGTAGCGAATATTTTGTTGACAGAAGCTGTGACGGCTATACGTGTCGGCGATCGTCTCAGTAAACCCAGAGTGGGAAAGTCGGTCACTCGAGCACGTCCTATGCGACTAAGCTGGAATCCTAAGCATAGTTTGTATGCACGTTTCCAGTATTTGTTACGTTTGAAATATCTTGGGACTTTTCGACTCAAACGTTCGCGATAGATATGGAATTTAGATACCTATCTGCTTTTAAACCTTGGTGACACAAGCTTTTAAAGATTTAGTTTTACGTGGAAATGCCTTATAGCTTTTATTTCTTCGAGCGTATTTACACAATGATATATTTTTGCCGTTACAATCATGTTCCTAGTTTTTTTATGAAGCATTTTGATTTTTTATCTAAATGCCAACTGATACTCAGTTATTCAGGAGTAGGTTACACTTACTAAGTATACTTAAGTCTTATAATAAAGTTGGCATGCTTTTGATCATAAACAAGGTTAGGCGAGCAGGATGTGTTACTTTTATGGAGATTGCTCTCGCGGAAAGATATTCAAAAATGTACAGAGTAGGCAAGTAAGCATGTAATCAATTTTAATATAGAAGTAGGTAGGTACATAAAATATGAGATGTTGCTGAATAATGACTCCGGTAATAGCAAACGTTGGAAGAGCTCGTGGCTAAGTTAAAGCCGATCGATCTTGCTGGTTAAACAATGCTTACCGCGGTCGGCCGTTAGATGGATGACCATCTTGATAATTCAAGTTTTCCTCCGTGCCTCGGAGAACACGTTAATAGTAGACTCCCGAGCGCCGTGTTTTCATTATAAAACACTAAAATGTGGCGTTTTTTCATATTGTTTATAAATAATAGAGCTACATACAAACAGCAAAATTTAAATGATAATTTAAAAAACAAGTGGCCGGCAACAAACGTGCATTTTAGTGCTTTATATATGTTTTGTCCATCAAAAATAGTAAAAACTTAATCAAATTAAAGTTAAACCCATATAACTTTTGTATGGAAAACAGCAAAGCAATTGTACCCCTTAAGCAGTCGGCTAGTCGAAGGCCAGAGGGTCTGATAACTAGTCAAAACAAAAGAGTATCGTATAACCCTGAACAGGGTTGTGGATGTCTGATGCTGTCGCTGTCAGTAAAATACAGATAGACAACGAAAATCATAGACTTGAAGCTGATCTTAATGTAATTGGGAAATTCTTAGAAAAATTATGATACAATGTAATACGGCCAGAATGACGTCATAATTATTGAACATACAAAACATCAGTTTAAATTTTAATACTCCTTAATGTGCAAAGCTGAATAGTGCATGTTCGCAAGTAAGCTTAATTGCCCATAAAGCACAAATAAGACCGATAACGGCCATAAAAAGCATATGAACCGTAATCCTATTTTATTGTGTACTGTTAACAACAAAAGTTAACAAAATAAAGCGTTTCAAGAGAACTGATTTGGCAAAATTTGCTTTCATGCGGTGAACTTCACAATTCTCTACGAACATACGCCTCGCATTGTGCATTTAAATAAAAATAAACCTAACCGTAACCCAAATTAAACAAATGTTAGTGAAATAAAATCTCATGTTAGTATAATAATAATACTAATATCCGCTCGTAGCTTTGCCTGCATGGTAGGTCAAAAAAAAGTAGCCATATCCTTCCCCAGAAATTCAACTGTCATTTTCCATACCAATTTGCATCACGACCACATAGCCGATGTTTATCCATGTTACGACAGATAATTAGACGAACAAATTTACATTTGCTTTTATATTAATGTTTTAATAAATTTAAATACCAAGACAAAATATTTTTTTTTGCAAAATTTGGGTAAAAAGTGGACGTTCTATAAATATACATGTCTTATTTGATAGGTATGAATTTCATGTTATACATCGTCATGTGAACACGAGACAGGCTTTTTCAGTTCTAGCTTTGTTGTTCGTTGTTGACGTTCTTTCAACGTCAACAAAAAAGGAGTGAAAATGGCGGCGAAGTGCGAGGCAGCGCGGGTACAGCGCTAATGTGTCGGAAATACTAGCTTTGGACAATGCCGCCAAATTGAAAAATCGCACTCACTACCCGCTATCATACCTACCTTTTTTATTTTGTAATCACATGAGCTTTTTCGCTGTGCCGATGGGCGAAATATCTTTCTCTCTACGATGCACTACATTTTTAAAAATTCCTTTTATGAAAATATTAAAACTCGTGGTATCATCAAATATCTTTTAACGGCCAAAATTTCGTAATTTATGAAAATTGTTAACCAGTAACACCAACATCATGTCCGTAAAAAAAACTGACAAAATGGAAAAGAGAATTGTTTAAAACAACGACAGCTGGGCACTGGGGACGTAATTTCGCGAACTTAGGTCACAAAAACAACTTCGTAGATAGAAATTAATGTTTGACGAGAGTGCTTTACTGTCGTTGCTGAATTATAATAATGTTCCAACGATTTTGTTTACGTAACTGTCCATTTCCTTAAATGCCGCGGAACACTTATACATTGTCGTGTAAGTCGAGGTGATAAAGCTTTGGGAACGACCTCCGGGGAATGAGCAGCGACGCTAAACTTATAATTCGTTGCCAAATAGTCGTGCTTGGACTGTATTCCGATTTAGTTTATACGGCTTTACGGCAGATTACTTGACATTACACTCCACCGATGTAGCAACTAATCTTTTTAAATATTAATATAGACAGACGATCTAATGATAAGAATAATTACCTACTTATCGTCTGGTGCAGCAGGTTTATTTATATACATAGGTATACTGCATAATATAGGAGGCATACTATTCTAGTAGGTACAACAGTATTGCAATTGTCTACAGTAATTTGTAGATGTCTATGCCATGGCACCCTAGTTTGTTGTAATTACTGGCAATACTGTCACCATTTACCATTTGCTCGAAATTAAACTTTGTTGCGACATTCCTACCATATATTTTACCACATATAGTTTGAAAGTTTAATTTTATTTTAGGTTTTCGTTTTTCATTTTAACGTTAAACCATTTTTGATGTCATTAAAATAATAAAAACTCACATCGAATATAAAACAGAAGATACGTGCCGATTGTTAAAATGCTTGCTTTATTTCATTGAATAATCTAATAGTATTTTGTGAATACGCGTAATATCATCCAGATGCGTGATTGCAATAAAACATGTCATAATTCACGCCGTGTGATTTTATAGCACGTTGTACTTCCCACGTCTTTATGACATCCTGGTCCTAATTTTATGTCTCTACAGAAATTTCCTCAAAAGAGAAATGAGTAAAGAATGTCAATCAACATACGTAAAGTTCAACAATTCAAATAGAAACTAGGACTCGGAATGCGAATTTGGGGATGAACAGAATGAACTACTTTCCCTTGTAAGTTGTAAGAGTCGGGAGAGAAATGGGTCAGTTCGGTGTTCGCAGGCGATGACCTGTCACTTAGTTTGCGCTTACCAACTTGGAACAAGCGGAACAAGCCTGACTAGTTTGTGTGACACAAGACACAACGCACTTAATATTGCCACAACAATATTGTTGTAAACTTTCCGTCAGAAAATTCACAATAGCAGCACGGAGTTGGAATTGTGATAGATATATATATATATGTCGGTTTTGTACACCTCTGCCACACCCTTGTGGATAATATAAGCGTGATATTCTTTTATTGTAAAAGGTAAGAGCTGTTTTGAAAGACAACCGCCTTAAACCGAAATTTGTTAGAAAAAACGTAATTGGACTGTATGTCGGTTAAATTTCAAAGTTAGACATCGTTTTGATACCGTTACATGAGTGTAATTATGGTGAAAAAATTATTACTTGACTGTTATATAATAGTTTTTGTAGTAACAAAACGGCCATATTTTGACTAAGGTGTAGAGTTTGTTAAGTAAGGACTTGTAGAGTAGGTAAGCATGTTGACTTGGAAGATTGGCCTACATGAGATCTGACAACTTTTTGCCACCTTAGGCTTCATTATGGCGTTGTCTGGGCAACACTACACGAAAATTGTGTTCAAATATTTTCGGTGGAACTGATATATTAACGTTACAAAAAGTATCGTAATATCCGAGTAAGTAAAAAAATAGACGTCTATGTTTTTTTTTCTTTCTTTTCCGTAACTGTTACAGGTAAAGAAATAAGTATTTTCCTTTAACAGTTACGGAAAAAAACTAATTTAATTTTCTTTTCTTTCTAGAAAAGAAAATAACAGTAGTTCACATTAATATTTAAAGCATGCGTAAAGACATATTCATAGTAAACAGATTTTCATAGTATATCTTTAAATATATAAAAGAAAGTCATGTTAGTTACACCATTTATAACTCAAGAACGGCTGAACCGATTTGGCTGAAAATTGGTGGGGAGGTAGCTTAGAACCGGGAGAAGGACATAGGATACTTCTAAAATATTTTCGAGGGCAAAATTTTATCGAGGGCGAAACTGCGCGGGACAGCTAGTTAGTGATAAACACATAAGAAACAGAAGTCAAAACGGTTCTTATCTCAGTTATTGATGCAGTTATAAGTAATTTAGCAAGGACCTATAAAATAACACCAAAGTAGAATATGAGGTGGATACCTATAGTTCTGCTAACAAGCCTTAGATACTCACATAGTGTCCTCAAAAAATCAACCTTTATCGTGATAGCTAATTTAAATAAAAGCCATCAACAACTTTATAAGAAAGTTCAAGGTTCCTTGACTAGATCGATCGCAAAGAGACGAAGCTCATTATTCCTTTCATCAGCATAGATAAATGCTCTCTATTAGCGTTAATGAGGCACAGCCTGCGCACATTTGCGTCTCGTCTTCCCATGATTCTATCTCTATACATACCTTTCAACAGAAGCACGTAAGTGATAAAACATTGCTTTACGTTATGAACCAATTTTACTAAACGTATTTAATTATAGCTCAGGAGCGGGTGACGTCATTATATAAAAACTGAAAGCTTTCCTTTGAGTGCCTCTAACATAGCTCAGAACGATCATCAAATATTTGATTTGCATCGTGATGAATTTGGGAAAATAAAAAAAAAGTTGTAAGAAGTAACGTAATTTTTTGATGTCTTTTGGATGTGTGGTGATTATAAAATTCACGTACCACCATTGACAGACACTTAGCATAATTCCAGTCCTTTTAAAATGAACCCAATTAAGGATAAACTCAGATCTCACGTTGAAATTACTAACTTGATTTTCGATCCCTGAGGTAAATTATTGCTTAACTACATTTAGTTTTAAATTCAGTTCAATGCCTTCCTGAACTTAACAACGCGTACAAATCGCATAAAAATAGATATCCATTTCAATGAAACACCAAGCGAATCGTGTGCTAAAATTACTCTGCAAATATCCAACCGTTTAATTCGTTATTAATTAAGATATATTTCAAGCCTTATTGGGCGAATTTATGTTTGTTTGAGTTATTGTTACGTGGCCTATAAAACACACACTGTGGATTACTCCAGTCAAAATTAACCGACCTGTGTTAAGACAGCGCACTGATGTTTGGCAAAACAGAAGTGATTAATTTACTAACACAACCGTATTTAATCACGAACAAAGTTTTCATTACATCTCTCAGATAATGTTGGTATAATTTAATTATTACCTCCACAATTGTACCATTCTAAAGAGATTTTCCAATTTAATAATACGAAATACTCAACGTAAAGTTAGTAAAATATTATACCTTTAGTATAAACGAGTTAAATAGTGGGCAATATTTCAGTAAAAATTAACGCTCAACTTCATTTTCAATCAACATTAATCTATTCAAAAAGTTTCTTCGTGCGTAGTGATAGAACTTTATTAATATCATCCACTAAAACAGACAGCCTGGATTCGGCACCGCCGTCCGAACTCCTTTCACAGATAATACTAATAGGGTTGGTATCCGAGATTTCTACAATTCATTCTAATAATGGAACTTACTTAGATAGTTTACTCTAATTTGAACGAACTATTTCACCACTTTACTTTAGCCTAAAAGCTTTTGTTCTCTAATTAACAACTTAACAAAGAAGGTTTTCCAATACTGTCACATCGTATTTGGCGCATAATTATTAGCTAAATTCCTAGTAAAAAGAACAAAGGAAGCTACATTTATTCCGCCATAAATGTAGCTTATTAGGTCATTCCTCTGGTTACTTACCGTTACCGCGTATTTATTGTTAACTTTCCTTTCAAGAAGAATCTTATACCTTGTTCTAATTCGTAGAGTTTTTTTTTCTTGTTAAATCATCTTAAAAATTTTAATTATTTATTCTCACAATAGAATTCGCGGAAAATTTATTCTAATAGCGTTTATTCGGTAAGAACGAAAACAAAGTAGTATTGAAACAAAATTTTATTATAGTACAAATTTAATGTAGGCTTAATGTGAGTGTAATCCGTAAGTACGGTAAAATAGCCGGCACTTGGCCGAGCGCCTATTTGGTGAACTAATTTGTGGTGTTATAAATTACAATGGTAACTTACTAAACCTTGGAAAAGCGCCTCGTCCTAATTATTTGATGTTAAATGATTCGAAAATCTGCAAAATGTATATTCACCTACGCATTGTCGGAAGAGTAGGTATGGTACGTACTAATATGTAGGGAAATCTTTTCGCTTTGTCGTCGCACGCAGTGTAGACAAGAGCATGTGATATTTACGATGGGTATGTAGCTTGTATTATGAGCATGCCAAGATGAGACGATGCTTGAAAAATGTCTGCTTTGCTTAGTCCTAGACTTTAGACGTCGATGAAAGAAAATATAAAATATTTTTAGTAGGAGGAAGATTAATGATGTTACGTTTACTCGTACTATCTTTATGGTTTAAAAATGAATATCTTTAAAAAAGTTTCCTTGAGTCAGTTTTTATTAACACAAGTATTTGATATAGACAGTAAACTATATTTGATTTTCGACTATCAAATTACTTGGTGATCCTGGACGTAAATAGTTTCGTCACGTCCCTTGATTTCTAATATAGTAAGAGGAGGTTAGCCGTATCCACTTTGACAGCTACATTTTGGCATCTACTATAAATAGAATACAATTCTATTGCCGTCTATCAAATTCGATTTTCGACCCTGTACTACGTTTAAGTTATAATGAATAAGAAGTCCTCGAGAGACCTGTCTATCCATAGTAATAAGCTGTTCAATATATTTAAGAGAATGAGTAGGTACTAACGATCGACCAGAAGCTTAAAGTGCTACCCTTAACATAATGAAACATTTCCCTAATTAGAAAAACGGTAGATGTTACTAATACATAAGTAAGAGTAGGTATAACTGTCGCTGAAAACACCCTCTAATCGACATCGCCGACTAACATAGCCACTAATCTTTGTAATCACCTTGTGCACTGAACCATGTAGTATCCTTGTTCTTAACACTTTAAACTTCCAACGAAGTAAGATCAGTATTTTACCTCGTCTCGAGTTCCCGGCTCGTAAAATTTTCAAACAAAAGTGCCAAAGTAAGTCTACGTGGCGCTCGTAATATGGGTACATGTATATTGGTACTTACGGCCTATCGTCTTTTCCGTTATATTAAATTATCGCCAAATGTTGCGACCCTGATTTATTTCCAGCATGTTGCTTCTGCGATCTCAATATCTGCTGACAAACTACCGTTTAAACTTGGTACGGGTGCCTCGTACTAATATGACCGGTACTAACAGACATCGTCTACGAGCTCAAGTATGTTTTGTTGACACAACTGAGAGATAGGTACATAAATAAACATCTTCGGCTGCTACAATATAAACTCAACGTTCTCAAATACGACTTTAGTAAAGATAGAGTAAAATAAGGACAGTACAGTTATATGATTTGACAAAAACTTTCCGACAGGCACCGCTGTACTCAAGCGCTTCAGTTAATATAATTGCCCGAGCTTTTACTTGGATAAATTAATGAAGCAGCGTTTACCACGAACATAGCTGTTTGATCTTGTCTAATGAGTGAGGTTTTCAGTGTATGTATCACACTTAAGCTCAAGAAAGATACTCAGCGTCGTGTTAAACCCCTTCAGTTTATTCACCATTTGACATAACAGTGAAAATACTTCAATTTACGTAGTGATATAATTAAATAATTCTTGGAATGCCAATTTGCGGGTAGCTTGTAAATCTGACGCAGAACTTATTGTGTCTAACTATATTATTATAGCAGTGTTATTAGTTTAGAGCTCAGTCAAGTTTTAATCAACTCGGCTTTATAACAAAACAATGCTCACTAAATTGATAAAATCCTGAGGCATTAATTACGGATTTAGAATTACAGTTGTAATGTTTTGTTTAATGGGAATAGTAATGCCTATTCAGTCTTAAAAAAACCTTGTCAAGACTAATGTACTCGTAAACGCGTACGGGGCACTATTTATTACTGGATTATGAACTCTCGACTGGTCACCACGCGATAATAAGTACGCAATGGCTTAGTACCCTGTATGCGTATATTAGAACGCTTCGTCCGCACACGGCATAAGTCAGAAAACTGTTTTTTAACAACGCCCGCACTAGGAATAACGCCTGTGTCGCGAGGGTGTTCACAAACATACATTTCACACACACACAAAGCGCACAAAAAAAATATATAGAGAAAATGCTTTTATGTATAAAAAAAAGTCAAATTCGCGTTCGTTTCAAATAAAATGGGCATTATATAGAGCAACCTCCTTACACGATGACTAGCATTCCAGGGATGAAGATCCCACATAAAAAAGACGCGGTTTATTCATTAATCATAAGAAAAACTGTTTGGTGTGAAGATGTGTAAGGTTAGATTATCCTACCAATACATCTCTTCAAGCAAGACATGAACCGACATTACTAGCACACTAAAATTGGATTGTGTTCAATATAACTTTTCCATTATTTAGACATTACATTAAAAAATGCGTGTCTGAGCTATAGAATTTCACATTCATTCTTTTAGTAAATTATTTGTTACTTGCGGTGGCAGATGACGACTCATCTGATATTTGAAATTTGTCCGTATAAAAATAGATGACATATAAAATAAAACTAAAAAAATATAAAAATAGTATCGAGAAAGATAATTTTCATGAAGAAATTAGGATACCTAGAGATTAATATTTGTGGGAACTTCCACATCAAAGTATAAACATAATAACTGAATAATTCAACCTGATAGAGGCTGTTTCTTTTTCAAGAAATTTCTCTTCGATACATTCGAAATTAATTCAGTAATTGATTTGGGCCTATTATATTTCCAATACCGCGAGGCTGAATAAATATTTTTATTTATGATTCCATGATCTTGAATTTTAGATGAAAACAACGAAATGTATACTTTGACTGTATCGGAATAATTCGTTGCTAACTAAATTTGATACCGAATATTGTTAAAATCACAAAATATTTTATATTGTTATGGTTCAGACTGTTTTTGTTATTGCCAGGGAGGTTCCGTACTGATGAAAGGCAAATACCTATCGCACATTATGATATATGTTATCATGAATACATCCATACGAATCGTGGGGCCATTAGCTTTAAATAATTATAATGTTAGGGATATAATATATCCCTTTTTCCTTTTATATATTTAGTAAAGATATATTAGGACAATTTAACTAAATATCTATTTAATAAAAATGTATCTATACTACGTACATACAGTACATTTTTCCAAATAAGAATTTCTGATCTCATTCATTAGCCAAGTGATAAAAATAGCCTGGATTTATATGATTTTGCTCAAAATATACCTTTTAAATTTCAGGGATGCGTAAAAATGTTCCGAACTTATCAAACTTTACAAATTAGACTTCGTAAAGGGATTATTCTATTTTTAGATATCATTCGATGTCGTCTGACTAGTTTCATTCTTGCTATTAGGAAAAAGAAATGGATGACAGGCGATTATTCTAAAGAGACACGAGTATTTCATTTAAGTTTGGCTGTGTTCAGGACCACTGACACAATTAAGTACTTAGCGACGATGCGGGGAATGCCTGGCAAACGAACTCCACTGAGAGACCTCTGCCTGCAAACGACTAAGTGCTAGCTCTATACATACAATCGTTTACAATTCTGTGGCGATGCAGGCAAACAAACAGTTCTATTAATGACTGCCCCAGGCGCTCGACAATCTCTCCACCCCAAAACTTTTTAGTTTAAGTTTTAATTAAAGGCATAAGCAGACGAAAGCTTTTTGCTCATTAATCAAAAAGTTTTCACCTTCAGTATTCAAGAGGGCACGAAGAGTAGGCACTTTGGAATTTTACAATTCGTAACCCTTAGTCGCTGTCGCCCGAGTCAGTATACTGTGTGTTTAGCGACAAGATTCGCACTAATCGATACCTTACTGTGTTTGAATGAGTATTTTCTCGTTTTTTTGTCAGAGCTTTTCGTTCCGTAAAACTGATTGTCGGATCCAAAGTAGGTACAGGTGAAACTGGAAGCATTCTATTTATAGAAGAGATAGCTAGTAACATCTGCTTCGGGAGGAGGATATCAGGGCACCGGCACTATAAGTCGCCTAGAATAAGTTGCCCTGGCAGACTCCTGGCAGTGTTTCACCGCGACCGATACGAGCCAATCCAATTTTCTATCTCGCAACGAAAATCTCGGGTGCGCTGCACAAGGACAATTTCGGCCGTCGACGCCTGACTGACACTGGGAACATAGCCGACATGCATTGTGAGCCCTCGGTTCCCGCCTGACATTATACTGACAACACTACCGCGTACTGCTATAGACTTGTTGCTCTGTTATTTGACTTGTTCGCGCACGTCCACTACATGTTCAATGTTTCATTTACACTATTCATGAATAAGTTGTACATTTAGTAGGTCATGTATTGTATAAGATAGAGAATCTAATAAATAGTAAATCGGTTTATACATGAAAATAACAAAGTACTTTGTGTTTTATTATATCTCGTGAGAATGTGAATTATAAATATTAATTTCTACCTGTGTATGGCTGGTCAAATCAATACTATAATGACATCGTATTGCATAATTAAGGTTCGATTAATTGTGACACTGCAAACTTAACATAAATATATTTAGAAAGCTGTATATCTGCTCATTGATAACTAACACCTTATTCAGCAAACTGCCAATATAAAACTCTTTTCATAGATAAAAGGATCGTAGTCCCCCCTCCCCCATAAGGGTACAAATCTTATTATCATGTCACACGTTAAAAATCCCTTCACGTTAGTCCGGTCGGTGGCCGGCCCGGGTGTATCGGCGAGACGGTCCATAGATCACGTTTTATGTGTGACAAATAGTCACGACGTGGTAGGTAGAATTGCTTTCCAATCCACTCTGACAAATAATGTCAGCTCACTGACGCGTGACCTTAACCATTTTCGTGACGATCACAAATTTGCCTACACCCCGATTCCGGACTCGGAAGGGTCTCATTTTGTGTATCCGAGCAGCGGATATGTCCGGCTTCTTATTTGTACCCTCTAACTACTTAAAAAGTAGAACTGCGAAATATATTTTTTCGCCGAAAGTGTTGAAGTTTACCAACTTGAAAATTGCAGAAAGTTTTTCTTACAGACTTAACTTCCTTCGCGATATTGTTATGTTACAACTTGAATTAAATTATCGACGTATTTTGACACTCATGTTTATATTTACTTTGGTGAAAATTGAGTTTTCGTACAGAGCTGAGGTATTCGATGCTTACGTCTTTACGACTTGAAGAATTTGGGATTGGAGTGTTCAACAGCGAACGCGAGTCCTGTTTATTCACCTTTAAATTAGATTGTCGGTCGCGATCGAGTTATATAATAATACAATGCGGTCTCTACACGCTAGGCCGCTCACTGAATTACATTGGGTGCGTTGTCGCTGTTCTATTGTATCGTGGCCGAGCCCGGATAATATACGAATCTTTTATTCAGGTGCCTTGGCCCCCGAACGCAACAAGAAAATAACACAAAGATGAAGTCAACATTCATTGTGCTACTCTCAATAGGATTTTGACGGATTTGAACGGGTCCAGAAACATTTAACGACTACAATACTTTCCTCGTTCCGTTCTTTAAGAATTTTAAACAATGTGGCTACTTGCAATTTTACTGCAAAATGTTATTTTAAATAGCTCAGCTTTTTTTTAATTCTTCTCCTGCTTTTACGATAAAATTTTCTCTTAATATTTTTTTGTTGTCTCTCACCGCGATCCCATAGAATCTAAACATAGCTGGAGAATATATGTTTGTCGCACACCTCTGCCACACCCTTCTAGGTAATATAGGCGTGATGTTATGTGTATGTATGTTATGTAATATTGTTTTTTTTTTTTCGACTCCAACTGTTTTTCTTCTTTTAGACTAAAGTCGAAGCAATAGGCAGTTCTCGGCGCCATGTACAACATTCGTAGTGTGTTTCACTAACAGCAATATAGCTGATAATAGATTTCGGTCAATTGTTTTTGTTGTCCTGATCAACATTTATTGCCTTATTCGTATGCGGGACCAAATCTAAAAAGGTTCGGGAACGTTCAATAAAATTTTATTTCGTTTTAAGAGCAACGAGGCGATGTAAAGATTTCTAAGCTTGTTACCAGCAAAATTTTGGTTAACGAATCGATTTCGGTAGAATGCCCAACTAGTTAGTAGTCTTTGTCCTCGAATAGTAATCTTGCTTTGATTACAATAGTTACGAGTACGGTCCTGCCCAGAATGTTACAGTTTGTCCTTCTATTGGTTGTAGTAATTCTGGGTTTATAGCGTTTCATAAACATGAACCGCCTGCGTCTTTTGACGGGTTATGACCACCGGAGACAGGCCTGAGCCTTTGCCACGTCATTTACATTTAAATTGAGACTAAGCCTGAGAGGCTCCTGCTTTTATATTATTTTTTATAATGTAGCGAATTATTTATATTGCTTTTACACGCAATGTATAATGTAAATCAGGGTTAATAGCTTGTAATGTTATAGCAGAGAATAAAAAAGATTGTTTTCTTACTACATAGTAATATAAAATTATATAATCAGTTTAGTGAGGTTATAATATAATTTTATTTAGCAGTAGACGCCCAAACTAGGCAGCGTTATTATGTGGGCGCTTCACAAACATATAAATCATGAACGGTAAACAAGTTGTCCGTTATCGTAAGTAAGTTTTTTTTTTCGACTGCCTAAAATAGCTATTCCGACCCGAGTTTCGAACTTGAGACATTCAGATTCAACTTATAATTAAAAAAAAAATATTGTCTTCTTTTTTTATTTAGATTTTCATATAAAAACCCAGAAGTCCTGAAGAGTAAAGCGCAAATCATTCCTTGTTCAGATTTTTCCAGAGTCTTGATAAAGCTCAGTCGGGTTTTATCTTATTACATGTACACAAGCTCGTATATAAAGCAGTAATAGTAAAAGTAGGCAGCGATATCCTGCTTGTCCTTTCTTACAACTGAGGGCCGGAAGTGGGTTGAGTGCCTACAACTTAAAAGGTCGGCGATAAAACGAAGAAGTGTTTCGTGACGATCACAAATTTGCCTACACCCCGATTCCGGACTCGGAAGGGTCTCATTTTGTGTATCCGAGCAGCGGATATGTCCGGCTTCTTATTTGTACCCTCTAACTACTTAAAAAGTAGAACTGCGAAATATATTTTTTCGCCGAAAGTGTTGAAGTTTACCAACTTGAAAATTGCAGAAAGTTTTTCTTACAGACTTAACTTCCT
The DNA here is from genome assembly GCA_905147285.1 of Hypena proboscidalis. Classification (NCBI taxonomy): domain Eukaryota; kingdom Metazoa; phylum Arthropoda; class Insecta; order Lepidoptera; family Erebidae; genus Hypena; species Hypena proboscidalis. The sequence continues at coordinate 9,592,570 of LR990130.1, forward strand.
TCGCGATATTGTTATGTTACAACTTGAATTAAATTATCGACGTATTTTGACACTCATGTTTATATTTACTTTGGTGAAAATTGAGTTTTCGTACAGAGCTGAGGTATTCGATGCTTACGTCTTTACGACTTGAAGAATTTGGGATTGGAGTGTTCAACAGCGAACGCGAGTCCTGTTTATTCACCTTTAAATTAGATTGTCGGTCGCGATCGAGTTATATAATAATACAATGCGGTCTCTACACGCTAGGCCGCTCACTGAATTACATTGGGTGCGTTGTCGCTGTTCTATTGTATCGTGGCCGAGCCCGGATAATATACGAATCTTTTATTCAGGTGCCTTGGCCCCCGAACGCAACAAGAAAATAACACAAAGATGAAGTCAACATTCATTGTGCTACTCTCAATAGGATTTTGACGGATTTGAACGGGTCCAGAAACATTTAACGACTACAATACTTTCCTCGTTCCGTTCTTTAAGAATTTTAAACAATGTGGCTACTTGCAATTTTACTGCAAAATGTTATTTTAAATAGCTCAGCTTTTTTTTAATTCTTCTCCTGCTTTTACGATAAAATTTTCTCTTAATATTTTTTTGTTGTCTCTCACCGCGATCCCATAGAATCTAAACATAGCTGGAGAATATATGTTTGTCGCACACCTCTGCCACACCCTTCTAGGTAATATAGGCGTGATGTTATGTGTATGTATGTTATGTAATATTGTTTTTTTTTTTTCGACTCCAACTGTTTTTCTTCTTTTAGACTAAAGTCGAAGCAATAGGCAGTTCTCGGCGCCATGTACAACATTCGTAGTGTGTTTCACTAACAGCAATATAGCTGATAATAGATTTCGGTCAATTGTTTTTGTTGTCCTGATCAACATTTATTGCCTTATTCGTATGCGGGACCAAATCTAAAAAGGTTCGGGAACGTTCAATAAAATTTTATTTCGTTTTAAGAGCAACGAGGCGATGTAAAGATTTCTAAGCTTGTTACCAGCAAAATTTTGGTTAACGAATCGATTTCGGTAGAATGCCCAACTAGTTAGTAGTCTTTGTCCTCGAATAGTAATCTTGCTTTGATTACAATAGTTACGAGTACGGTCCTGCCCAGAATGTTACAGTTTGTCCTTCTATTGGTTGTAGTAATTCTGGGTTTATAGCGTTTCATAAACATGAACCGCCTGCGTCTTTTGACGGGTTATGACCACCGGAGACAGGCCTGAGCCTTTGCCACGTCATTTACATTTAAATTGAGACTAAGCCTGAGAGGCTCCTGCTTTTATATTATTTTTTATAATGTAGCGAATTATTTATATTGCTTTTACACGCAATGTATAATGTAAATCAGGGTTAATAGCTTGTAATGTTATAGCAGAGAATAAAAAAGATTGTTTTCTTACTACATAGTAATATAAAATTATATAATCAGTTTAGTGAGGTTATAATATAATTTTATTTAGCAGTAGACGCCCAAACTAGGCAGCGTTATTATGTGGGCGCTTCACAAACATATAAATCATGAACGGTAAACAAGTTGTCCGTTATCGTAAGTAAGTTTTTTTTTTCGACTGCCTAAAATAGCTATTCCGACCCGAGTTTCGAACTTGAGACATTCAGATTCAACTTATAATTAAAAAAAAAATATTGTCTTCTTTTTTTATTTAGATTTTCATATAAAAACCCAGAAGTCCTGAAGAGTAAAGCGCAAATCATTCCTTGTTCAGATTTTTCCAGAGTCTTGATAAAGCTCAGTCGGGTTTTATCTTATTACATGTACACAAGCTCGTATATAAAGCAGTAATAGTAAAAGTAGGCAGCGATATCCTGCTTGTCCTTTCTTACAACTGAGGGCCGGAAGTGGGTTGAGTGCCTACAACTTAAAAGGTCGGCGATAAAACGAAGAAGTGTTTCGTGACGATCACAAATTTGCCTACACCCCGATTCCGGACTCGGAAGGGTCTCATTTTGTGTATCCGAGCAGCGGATATGTCCGGCTTCTTATTTGTACCCTCTAACTACTTAAAAAGTAGAACTGCGAAATATATTTTTTCGCCGAAAGTGTTGAAGTTTACCAACTTGAAAATTGCAGAAAGTTTTTCTTACAGACTTAACTTCCTTCGCGATATTGTTATGTTACAACTTGAATTAAATTATCGACGTATTTTGACACTCATGTTTATATTTACTTTGGTGAAAATTGAGTTTTCGTACAGAGCTGAGGTATTCGATGCTTACGTCTTTACGACTTGAAGAATTTGGGATTGGAGTGTTCAACAGCGAACGCGAGTCCTGTTTATTCACCTTTAAATTAGATTGTCGGTCGCGATCGAGTTATATAATAATACAATGCGGTCTCTACACGCTAGGCCGCTCACTGAATTACATTGGGTGCGTTGTCGCTGTTCTATTGTATCGTGGCCGAGCCCGGATAATATACGAATCTTTTATTCAGGTGCCTTGGCCCCCGAACGCAACAAGAAAATAACACAAAGATGAAGTCAACATTCATTGTGCTACTCTCAATAGGATTTTGACGGATTTGAACGGGTCCAGAAACATTTAACGACTACAATACTTTCCTCGTTCCGTTCTTTAAGAATTTTAAACAATGTGGCTACTTGCAATTTTACTGCAAAATGTTATTTTAAATAGCTCAGCTTTTTTTTAATTCTTCTCCTGCTTTTACGATAAAATTTTCTCTTAATATTTTTTTGTTGTCTCTCACCGCGATCCCATAGAATCTAAACATAGCTGGAGAATATATGTTTGTCGCACACCTCTGCCACACCCTTCTAGGTAATATAGGCGTGATGTTATGTGTATGTATGTTATGTAATATTGTTTTTTTTTTTTCGACTCCAACTGTTTTTCTTCTTTTAGACTAAAGTCGAAGCAATAGGCAGTTCTCGGCGCCATGTACAACATTCGTAGTGTGTTTCACTAACAGCAATATAGCTGATAATAGATTTCGGTCAATTGTTTTTGTTGTCCTGATCAACATTTATTGCCTTATTCGTATGCGGGACCAAATCTAAAAAGGTTCGGGAACGTTCAATAAAATTTTATTTCGTTTTAAGAGCAACGAGGCGATGTAAAGATTTCTAAGCTTGTTACCAGCAAAATTTTGGTTAACGAATCGATTTCGGTAGAATGCCCAACTAGTTAGTAGTCTTTGTCCTCGAATAGTAATCTTGCTTTGATTACAATAGTTACGAGTACGGTCCTGCCCAGAATGTTACAGTTTGTCCTTCTATTGGTTGTAGTAATTCTGGGTTTATAGCGTTTCATAAACATGAACCGCCTGCGTCTTTTGACGGGTTATGACCACCGGAGACAGGCCTGAGCCTTTGCCACGTCATTTACATTTAAATTGAGACTAAGCCTGAGAGGCTCCTGCTTTTATATTATTTTTTATAATGTAGCGAATTATTTATATTGCTTTTACACGCAATGTATAATGTAAATCAGGGTTAATAGCTTGTAATGTTATAGCAGAGAATAAAAAAGATTGTTTTCTTACTACATAGTAATATAAAATTATATAATCAGTTTAGTGAGGTTATAATATAATTTTATTTAGCAGTAGACGCCCAAACTAGGCAGCGTTATTATGTGGGCGCTTCACAAACATATAAATCATGAACGGTAAACAAGTTGTCCGTTATCGTAAGTAAGTTTTTTTTTTCGACTGCCTAAAATAGCTATTCCGACCCGAGTTTCGAACTTGAGACATTCAGATTCAACTTATAATTAAAAAAAAAATATTGTCTTCTTTTTTTATTTAGATTTTCATATAAAAACCCAGAAGTCCTGAAGAGTAAAGCGCAAATCATTCCTTGTTCAGATTTTTCCAGAGTCTTGATAAAGCTCAGTCGGGTTTTATCTTATTACATGTACACAAGCTCGTATATAAAGCAGTAATAGTAAAAGTAGGCAGCGATATCCTGCTTGTCCTTTCTTACAACTGAGGGCCGGAAGTGGGTTGAGTGCCTACAACTTAAAAGGTCGGCGATAAAACGAAGAAGTGCCATTGCGTTCCAACCTCCTGGATCCAGACGTAAGCAAATGTGAATAGGTGAAGTTAAATGAGCCGTGTGCTCAACCTGTATCTAACTCCGCACCAACTCCTATTTAGCTATCGATTTTTCTTTGGAATTAAATTACTGAAATACCTTTACTTTGTAAGCGCATTCGATCTTTAAAAGTTAAAATTGCTGATGTATTGTGTCGATATCCGAATTTGACATTTGATTGTTTGTAAATTTGATATTTTGGGGCTCGATTTTTGTCTCTTATTTTGTTACAGAGTAAAATTGAGTATCAATTTGATTCAGACATTTACTGAACAAATAATTCTTTAGCTAAGTTACGTTAAAAGTCCCTAGGTTTATTTCTTTTATTCGGTAATTGTGTATTTATTATCTTTGATAGCATAAATATGTTCATCTTACGTTTTATCCTATGCGTCACTTCACTGTATCTGAAGTAGTAACAAAAATTGTTTTATTTTTAGAAAACAAAGTCATAAAATACTGTTGCTTACAAACTTATGAAATCGACAGAAGCTCACTATATAAAACGAAGTACCCTTGTACCATAACTGCCTCGATGGTATAGTGGTTAGCGTATGCGCCTCTCACCGTGAGGTCTCGGTTCCGTCAGGAAATTCACAATAGCAGGGTGGAGTTGGAATTGTGCCCGGTGGATGGCGATAGGCTCACCCCCTATCCCATGGGACCTAAACATAACAGGGGAAGTGTGGTTTTTGTATACACCTCTGCCAAACCCTACTGGGTAATATAACCGTTATGTTATGTAACCCTTGTAACTTTTTTTTGGTACTAATGAAAAATATTATAGGCACCGCCACTTTCTATAAAATAGTTTCGGACTGTTAAGTGGCAAGGACAGAAAGATAAATAAAGAAAATGTATTTTTCCGTTCAGCAAAATATGACGATATATTTTGTTTGTTACAGAAAACATATTTGTTCTATCTAACAGTTTTGAATGAAACAATAGTCTTTTCTGTGATATTCTCGATAATATTCTTAGTAATTAAGATTAGATTCAGTCTACTCTTAATTAGCTGGCTCTATAGACTAGGCCTAACCCTTCTAATTAAAGAAAATCCACTTAAGCTGAACAGTGCCCATGCCTGCCAGAGACACAATATTTTCACTAAGTCAGGTCTACACCTGGCAAACGAAGCACAAGAAACACGTAGATGGTTTCTGCTTGGAGTAGCTTGGACGACTAACCGGACGAATTCGCTCATTCATTGATGTTCGCCGGCAATCCAAAGCGTGGCGGTAACATCAAAGTATTGTTAGCGTTGGTTCAGCCTTCTAAAATTACTATTTACTACTTGTAATATTTTAAAGCAAATTTTAGCTTTGCTTTGCCTTTTCGTATATAATATTAAAGTTGAAAAATTAAGACTCCATAGGACTCGAACCTGCACCTCCTGGGTATACGCCCCTAGTGCTTTGCCAATTCAGCCATGGATTCGTATGCTGCTAGACTTGAAATTTCTCAACTCATTTTGTGCCAGCGTCATAGATACTACTCCAAGCAGAAACCATCTATGCCTTTCTTGTGCTTCTTTTGCCAGGTGTAGACCTGACTTAGTGAAAATATTGTGTCTCTGGCAGGCATGGTCACTGTTCAGCTTAAGTGGATTTTCTACATATACATATATACCTTAGCTAGACAACCTATGCGATGAGTGATAAGTCTACTATTATACTACTACTATTTACTATTTACCGACAAACGCGCTCGTTGGCCTTCGTTTGCCAGGTGTGGACCCGGCTTTAAACAAATTCTATTTTCCCCTAGTGCTCTGATCTTTGCACAAAGTAAAGGAATTACGGGGTAGGCGCTCACTCAACTTGAGCTTCGACCAGAACAATTACAATTGCAAGTATGCGTTTTAATTATCTGTTTGAGAGGGTCTCCTCTGGCGGCAAAGGATGAGAGGATTCCTTTATCTTTGAGACCCGCCACTATAGTTACGAAGTGTAACTATAGTGGCAACACTCGGCAACGGCAAATCTCTCTCAGTACACAGGACTGAAAATTGTGAAATTGATTTTCAATTTTGTTGGTCAACTTCATGGGACATCGGATATAAACTTTATATAGTTTCTTCTAGTTATTATCAATAAAACCCTAGGTGACTTGTGACATCTCGATTTATTAAGAACATGCCATTTTTTTCCAGCCAAAGCATGGTTTTATGATAAAATGAAGGCATAATTTTATTTCGCATAGTGCTAATTTTATAAATAGTCAAATTGAAACGCCCGCATATACGTTTTATCATGTTAGACAGCAAGAGATTCCAAATTTATCTGAGAATAATATGAAAAAGGGAAGGGTTCTTTTACCCGCATCTTCAGAGGTAATTTGTATGTAGTAAGTGAAGCCTACAATTTCCACTTCCCTTTTTTCGGGCTGAGCTGTTGAAACTTCGCTGAGTTGCCATTAATCATACAAATCGTCATTATCTATCTACTCGTTCTACGGCGTAGCTGCGGTATGACGTGTTATCGACGTAGCACCTACGGCGTAGCATTGCCTACGCAATCAACCCGCATACATTCAGCAAACTAATGTATTACATGATTTGCATTCAATATATTGTGCGATTCACTCATGTACCGGTTAAATCATCAGTATATATTTACATTGTAATGACTTACTGTTATTTGGAGTTCAAGAGACGATGATTTAATGACGTTACTATACTAATGTCAAATACTTATATATTGATAACTTATCTATTTTACCAATATTTATCTTTGTAAAAAGTAATTGGACGATAATATTTATCTGTTTTTCAGATTTTAAGACCTATTTTTCTTCTTCATAGTTTTGAATAGGTACATTGAATATTAAGAATAAGAATAAGAATACGTTTATTTGTCTTTAAAATACATAACGATTTTAAGTTGAATCCTTATACAATGGGGTAACCTAACTTAAATTACTCAAGTGATAAATCGATGAGATAGTATAAACAAATGAGATAGTTGTAGTACATATATATGTCATTAGTAGGTACACATTGCAAGAAAGAGAACAACTACCAACAATCATATTAATAGTTGTTCTCTTATCTCCTCCATAATGATAAAAAAAGAAAAGAAAAGATTGACCTTAACTAAATGACTATAAAGTTTATATTTAAATAACAGCCACGATTCAAAGCGTCGCTTATTTGCAACCGATTTTAATATGAAGTTATTATTGTTCCATTTCTGTTATGGTTTTTTAAAGCAATATAAGAATATTATAATATTTATGTTTGCTCTCGTAGGCTATTAAAATCAATTTATGGCTTCATGTCTGAGAGAAAAGATGAGCTAGATATTTGTTTTAGACGTAATAAAATAAAAACTCAGGATTAAATACGATCATTTTTGATTAAAAACAAATTGAGCTTTACGTTTGCCATCATAAAACTATCGATGTTCGTATCAATTTGAGCTTGATATCTTTATCGATCTCAAGACTAGACTGACAGGCAGATAGACGGATAACGGAGTGATTCTTTAAGGCTTCCTTCCTTTGATCTACAAAAGCCTTAATTCTACTAAATTTGACAGGTATAAAGAAAATTGGAGATAAAACCTTATTTCTGTGAACTACTCACTTATTTACAGCGATAGGCTCACTCCCTATCACATGGGACCTAAACATAACAGGTGAAATGTGGGTATTAGAATGTTATCACTCCAATATCGATCGTCCGTTATTGGTTCTTTACACGTCAAACGCATCGATCGACTTCGATCAATGTCCGTGTAATAACACCCATGTACTACACACCTCTGCCACACCCTTCTGGGCAATATAGGAGTTATGTTATGTATGAAAGTATATATGAAAATGCAAATAAAAATATTTATTTAGGTCCAAAGAAAACAATGAGACACACATACATTCAGTATAGAAAGAAAAACACATAAATACAGTAATTTGAAAGGCTGTATGCCCCAAAGCAAAAATTGCCCTAAATGGGAATTGGTTCAGCATATGCCAAACTTAAGCCTGGCGCTGGTTTTCAACCAATCTGCCAGTGACTACACGGATGACGATCCGTTACTTAAATAAATCAAACAAACAAAATAAAAGAAAACAATGATAAAACATTAATACAATTATGGCGTGTATGTACAACATAAAATAAAACGTAAAAATAAAATCATAGCAGTTGCGCATATGCATTAAATAAAAGATAAATTTATATTTGACATGCCCATCTCTCGCTGAGCATTGAATAGGTATCGTTTTAAGTATAACCTAAATGGACTCAATGGCACTTCTTATCGGAGGAGGAATGTTATTCCATATATTCACTTATTGCCCAGTTACCTTACAATTCACTTGAACATACAATTTATTTATTTATTTACTTAAATCATAACGGTAATTACACCAATTACTATGATTCAAGATAGTTGTATAACCATACAGAGAATTTAAAGAAAAATAAAATTAAACACAATAATATAACAAACATAATGAGAATTCATTCATCTCTTTCGCAAAAACTCAAACACACTGATAACACATTTTGCCATCCATCCGCAAACAAATCACAGTCAGGGTTGGAATCCAGGAGAGCGTTGAATGCAGAGAGGGTGCGTGGTATTGGTGACTGAGCCCGTGCCAATGCAGTTACGAAAAATGCCGTGCGTGCTTCTCACTATCTTGTAAGGATAAAATGTGCCGTCGGCGATGTGAGATTGATACCGCCTTGTCAGCTGACCCATTCCTGTACTATAAATGGCGTACATGCTACATAGACACAATATAACACTACATTAACAGAATATAAATGGTATATTTTAAAATTCTTATAACGCCTAATAAAAGCTTATAATATACAGCATTCTAAACATTTTTTGTTCTATGTCTTTTTGACATACTTTGAACATTTTTTTAAAAGGATTATATAAGGCGTTATCCTTATTTTTTTATATTAGGAAGCCTTAAATCTTCTTAACTATATTATGACTGTATAAATAGATTGCAAGAGGGTATAACTCAAGACAGCCTTACTCCTAACAACTATTCACTCAAATCCTAGTCCTATAATCAAAAAAATAAAAACGGTATTTTGACTATACACTATACTATACAATATAACACTACATTAACAGAATATAATATATACCCTATATTTAAAAAAAACTCATTACATTTAATTACAGCTGATATACAGAATTTTAAACATTTTTAGTTAATGTTCTATGTCGAAAAGACGTATAACAACGTGTTTTCGACATACATTGAGCATTCTTTCACTCACTCACTATTGTACCCTACATGCTACATGGACACTATATGGTGCATTTTAAATAGTTTTAGTTTTTAAATGCTATTACACTATTTTGAATAACTTTTATTGAATTAGACGAATAAAGAATTCGATGCGAAAGTATTAAGCCTTCTACGGACTAAGCTATACAATATACCTTCACGTACAGGGCACTATGCATTGCTGGATTGTGAACTCGAGACTTGCCACTACCTTCAAAATCCAGCTATGTATTGTCCGTATATTAAGATGCAAAGTCCGTACAACGCTTGAGAGTTTTGGTGTAGAGCATAAGCCTAAAAACTATAAATAATAATCTTGTCTGTATTAAGTAGGAATTTATAACGTCCCTGCATATCGCCAACCCAACTGCCATATCTAATCAGATTTATATTCCTGCCACTCTTTACTGATAGCCGAGAAGCGCACGACTTGTAGTTCATAAAACTTTCTAAAACTTTGAAAATTAAATAGAAAACTTACTGATGGAAGGCATCTTCTGAACTTTCATTACACCATGATGAAATGTTAATACAAAACTTTTCAACGCAGGTTCTCTTTTAATAAATTGGTTTTTGAGAATCTCTAATCAAATAAATATTTAGGTGTGCCTCCTTTATCTACAAAGGAAAACAATCACAATAAAACTTGTTAAGTACAAGTGTATGTACCGTATATATACAATTCTCGCTTTTCTCTTAAAACAAATAAAAAACATACTTCCTCAAGTTCGCGGCACCATACATACCTACTTTTACTCGAATCTTAGATGACGAGGCACACTGAGAACATGTACTCGTTTATTTACCGACGTTACATAGTACCGCTTCCAGAGACGTACAAATTAATTAAAACCTACGTTCTGATTTATTTAATTAATTATACTACCATATCTTTCATTCCACCAAGTTTTTACTGCTATAAAGTTTCGGGCTAAGATGTTTTTCTTTGAAACAGAGTCCATGAATACTTTATGCTGGGTAGAAGCGACCGTTTAAAAAATATAACGCGATGTTGTATTTCTTAAAATTTTAAGTATTCGCTTTATCTTTGGTAAGTACGTTCGAGGGAGTGTTTTTCCCTTTTAGCGGGTTACAAAGAGTTAGGTATTTGAAAAGTTAATTTTAAAACTTGATTTAATACCGGCGAATCCCATTAGGCGGTCTGTTTGCTGAGCATTGCGGCGGGAGTGGGCGCGGGCGCGGGGTGCGGCAGAAGGCAGGCTGGCGGGCTGGCTCTTGCCTCGACGACCAAGCTTATTATCCAGTAATGAAATTACTATTCATAGCACGTCTCAACAATTATCTGGTGCTTGTCAACGTCATCAATATTTCATAAATCCCTACTCGCGCAGCTATTATTAGTAATGTAAACGATACTGAAAAGCCGTTATCGCATTACACGATGATGTATTGTGGTGAATTCTTATTCCACATAATAACCGCATTATATCTGAAACCGAGCACCTAGATTAAACTGGAATTTCTAGTAAAGTTCCCTATACGGTCATTGTGCGTTCAAAATTTAGTAGATGATTAATTGTTACTCGCACAATTGAATCATTTCCTCTGTTAATTCAATATATTATTCACCCAATCATACATTAGTATGTATATAATAGAGAACTATTGGAACAGTGGTACCTAATCCGAGTTATATTTTGTATTAGTGGTATTGATTTCGCATTGATAAAAACCGCAACTAAATTAGAGCCGTGTGATTATTGTACCACAATTTATTTGTGCGCATTGAGACATGTTTTTGGATGTTACTCGCTATTATAATTGGTTGTTTGCGAATATTATAATGAAATGATAAAACACAGGAAACATTCCAATTAACATATTAAAATGATTCGTATATTTGGCGATTTTTGTGGATACTTTCTGATTTTCTGTTATTCATAAATTACTCTTTGTATGAGTGTGAAATTTCGTTGGGCATAATCGTATTCATGCATTTCATAATTTACTAATTAGTAAAGATCCATACATTCACGAACGTGTTAATTCTCTCTGTAATTATTAAAATCGTATTAAGATTGTTTGCTCTAAACATAATAATATACCATGTGTTACATTTCGTTAATAAATTATGAGACCTTAAATCGTGAACCGATGCATACCTACAAGCGAAATAGAGAACTTTAAATTTGATTATACTTATTTTGCTCTATTTTTACCTTACCTTAATACAATGTCCCACAAAACATAAGCTTTTTTAATAAAGTCTAATAGACTCAAAATAAAAAGGCAGAATGGGTGTCTTATGTTAAATAACTGAGTGCCATATTAATAACGTCCCCGTTACCGAATGCTTTACTCGAGAGGCAATTAATATAGAAACTATTTCATCATAGAATATATGACAATGCACAATAGTATACGAGAACACAATGCAAACAGTTCCTTCACTCTCATGGCGTGATGGAACGCAATCCGACGGGCGAGAGAGAAATCAAGCGCACGAACCACGACATCGTGCTTTTCGAGGCGCACAGCCAACTTTCACACGGCGCGCTGTTACTGAGAAATTCTTGACACAAAATGCGATAACTTTAGCTCGGTTCAGAACCTCGAAATGCAACTATAACCCAGCCAATAGCCAACAAGCCTGTCGAATTCCAAACTACCGAGAGATATATTGTTTCCTACTACGCTTCATTACAACCTTAAGGTAGTAATATACTAGGTCGTAACGCACCACAACCTCCTAAATGTTGCTGAATAGTAAGAACTCTATGGACCGAATAAATTAACGATGGGTATACTTAATGACGAAGTCGGGCTTGTGAGTCGAAAATCGTCAGCCGCAATATTGCTTCATGACCGAACATACTAAATACCCAACATTCAAGTTACTTAAGACTATGTACAAGCATATTTTCCACCCAAACTGAGCAAGTTTCAACTCCTCGGCTATTATAGTTCACTGAAGTTTGGATATTTGTTATGTTTTTAAATCAGTAACTGTAGTTAAGACTCTTTCTTTCTGTGATTTGACAACGTATTCTTACTTTGCCGTAACTTCTATTTTATCATTCAACTAACAAACAAATAGAATACGATCCAATCTAATTCGAGTCTTATTTCGAGACAAAATCAAATTTAATCACAAAGTTTTCTGGGTAGGCAAACATTCAAAACACATGTCGAATTTAATGAATAAAATCCGTGTCCCTTTCAAATACCGATGAGAGTGAGATAGGACGTTTTCTCTCCTGAGATGAAGACTTAGGACCATATGTTAGAGTATTTGTTTCTAATGTAACATTTCAGTGAACAGTAATTATGTGGGCCACAAGACATTCCCTGCTGGACATAGGCCAACGATTGGTTCATTCGCTACAGTGTCTTGTCTTTTCTTCCGTTCTGGCAAGTGGTATACAATATAATCAAAGGATTCGTAAAAATACTCGAAAAAAGAAAAGCTTTCCACATTGAGTTATTTATGCAATTGTAAAACTATGTGACGTTCAAAATAATGTATAGTGGTCTCGATGGACTCTGGAATAAAAGTGCTCTGTCTATATTTGAATACTAGTTTTTTTATGAATTGTGCCGTCTCTTTTATTATAACTATACCAAATCTTTATTATATTTATAAAAGTAATATTCCACTCGTATCATACCGTGGAAAAACCCGACAAAGATAAGAGTTCGTTAATAAACAGAATACGTTTCACAATACGCTTCGTTCACAAAAAACAAAACGACAGAATACAATCACAAAATACCGAGCGTATATTCGATTCGTCAAAAGCTCGATACCTATTCTGACAGTGTACATCCAACTTTATAACACAACGGTATAGCCTAAGGCTAAAACTACTTTGAGGTCGCACACACAAAATTGTTATCAGCTTGGCTTGGCCCAACCGGTGCTGCCATAGAAATTTATATACTGACATAACAGTACTGGCTCCAAGTGGGGAATCTATTCCGGCGTTAGCACGCTCACTGCAACCATATCCTTGTGTTCAAGCGTGATCAAACCAATAATCCATTTCACTAAAGATTCACAATTACCGACCGCCTTTAATAAATCGGGCGAAACATAAACGTAAATATGCGCGTTTAGTACTTTGGTACGAGTACATTGTGGTACATACTACATAGTTAGAAATATAGACCGACTCCCTGATTTTTTCAAGTGTTGGTAATATAAAGAACTGAATTAGTTGTTATAATTACATTGTTCACAGCGAAGATAAAAGATAAACTAACAAAAAGTAGTTCTTTGTTTTAATTTAGGTCGATATGATAAATAAGACGAAAAGCTGCAAAAATATTCATTACGCACAATCTCAATGCGCCTTAGAAGCTATTGCCAAAAGCAGATTTCTATAGTGTTGCATATCGATCGAGCAATAAACAAAGTCGAAATGCGTCTGTACGACAGCTAACAGGCATTTCGTAAGCCAAGTATCGGCCGACGGCCAGGTCCTCCTATTAACGAGCTGCTTCGCTACTTTACCACTTGGCTTCCACCCTACACCGCAAGTCTTGCGTGATTTCTCTTTGTTTTCTCAAGAATAATTGCACCGGCCCTTGAGACTCAAGAAACGGCTCACTGCTAAATTAGCTGCTAACTTTTTATTTATACAATGTACAAGGCCGTCGCCGACAAATATTCTTTAAGATTTTCATTACGTGGGATATTTGCTGGCACACAAATTCTTGATATTATTAAGGTATAACCCGAACCACATATGTGTGGTTAACTTGTACATGTTATTTTCTACGAGCGTGATTTTGGACACAACTAATTTGAACGCGGATTGCGAAAGTGCCGCACTCAGTCATCGAGGAAGGACGTACGCATCCTTCAATTGTTCTTGTAGAAATCATTATGTGAAACTAAGTAGACGCTAGACTCTAACTCGTAGCGTCGCCACACAATAGCGCCGGCTTGAGTCAATATAAAAGCGTCTTTATTTGCAGAACACAGAAAAAGGCTTGTACAAATATGGGCAAATTTCTGTAAATATATTTACCATCACAAGTTACACGAAATGAAAGACACATATAAAGCAATATCACTTTTTACGAGAAACGAATTTAACTTTTTGTATAATCACTGGGAAAATAAACTACCCGCTGTGTTTTTGTTCCAGAAGTAACATATACCTATTTTTACTGGTGCCTCGTTTTCTACATTGTTTGTTTTTGTCTTTGAGTTGTGTGTAAAATTACTAGTTTTAATTATTTTTACTAACTTAGGGCGTATAGTTGCTAAACGCAAGTCTATCGTAATCGTACGTACTAAGTCTAGCCTTACCTCTTTTTTACCGTTAATTTTTTTTCTGTTAAGCTTCCAACGCTTTTTAAGCCAAGTCTAAGATCACCTGCGACCAACTACCATATTAATGTGAAAAACCGTCTCATTAAAGCTTTCCTTATCTTGTGTAAAGAATTGCGGGAATCAACTTGATATATGACTTCATTGTCACAGCGGACTTTTACATTTCTTTAATAATAAACTATTGGTGTTAGCACCAATGGGAATCGGGACACGGCGAGGTGAAAACTTAGAAAAAGGTTTGTTACACGAGAGTTGTGAAAGTGCTTAGATTTATTTGTTATCCTATGCGTGCTCGACTCCGAGCTGTCTCATTTAAAACAGAGTTCCTTAACTTTTCAATTTACTCAGCGATACTTTATTGCTGTGTTGTTGCGGTAATGTTCAAGCGATTTGGCTTCTATTTAATACTGATTTATGGTGTATTATGGCACACAATGATATTGCACTGCAGCGTCTGCAGTATTCTGTAATTATATTACCAGCTACTTCCCTTTATCTTTTCTCTGCAAGAATTCTTGGCTTGGTGACTGTTTTATATCGAAAAAGTTGTACAATTAGTAACGTTATTTATCTTGTTTAAATTCCTTTAGCAAACAAGCTTACCCACTTAACATGAAGGACGTCCCTGATTTCAAAATATACTAACTCTTTTCGAAGTTAGAAGTATCATAAATACACAAAGTTGGTAGATTACTTAAGTCTGTAATCTAGGTGTGGCTGTTTTGATTATTGCCACAATCTCTGAAATAAAAGTTTCAGGAGGAGTTTGTGGGTAGCAAGTTTAATATTTTAAAACACACAATAATGAACACGGTTCCATTTCGGACCCGGCTCCTTATCTTTGTGTTTATCCTCTTTGAGTTTGTTGTTTGTAGTCGCAGCTTTACCGAAATTTGTTGACCTTGTTAATTAATCGTTTTGTATGCAGACGGCGCAAGACTAACCTTAAGGCGATTTTTATTATGTCACAATATTCGGAGGCCGTGTCGAATACAGCAATTTATCATGTTTTATCGAGGCGAGGCACGTGTGTTTATTCCGTAACAATTTTCGAGCGTGGAACTTCTCAAATGATGGATTTTCCTGAAACTTACTTGCTTTAATTTATCATCTTCTTTTAAAAATCTTTTGTAGTATTTCTTAATTTTATAATCTTGCTTTCAAAAGTTTTATCTTAAAAGTTTTTTAAGTGTTAAAGTCTTTCTTTAATATAATATTCGAAAGAAGTATAGAATAGATATACAGATAGATGTAGTAGAAGAGATGGTCGGCGATTAACGTTGCTGCGTCATCAGTGGCCGGTTCACGCTGACCAGAGACATTTGACGTGTCTGCTCGTACACGTAACGCGGCAACTCACTTTCTGACTAATGGACCGTCGCAGGCTGCGAGACGCGGGACCTGGGCGGTGCTCTTCGTGATTAATGGCAATCTTATCTGATTCCAACACTATACATTCAACGGGCTCGCTACCGACTTAATCGACAAACCTGCCCGAAAGGTGCAAATTAATTACACAGATAGCTTTAACTCTCCAATACATTAATTTGTACCTAATTGATTATTTGCTGGGATCTCTTTGATTAAATCTTCTATATAACATAATTAATTTCGTGATCAGAATTTATCGTGAGCAGATCCGAACCGGGTCTGAGTAAATGCTGCGAAGAGATTATTCCATGACCCATTTGCATATTCAAATCGTTAGGTATAAAATAATATTATTTTAATTTCATGATTTTTCTTTCTGCACCTTTTTTGACGAAATGGCGTAAGATTGTTTTCTTGACATCTACTAAGTATTATATAGCTAGCTATTATTATAGTTGTGTTGTCATTAACAAAAAAATATGTGCATTGATATTATCAGAGGTTGTTTTTATCTTTGGAAAATGTGATTGTTCTGTGGAAGCGGCGACCAGGCGGGGTTGTGCGTCGGGCGGGCTCCGCGCGGCGGCAGTTCAGCTTGGGCGACTCGCCGACCGCCCGCCTCGCGACACCCTCCGGCTCACTCACATCAATGATAATTAATTCCGGCGAATCGGAGTTCACAATAATACGACATGTGCTTGGTGACTTAAGATTATGAATATTAGTTGTTTACGTGTTTTGGAGACAGTGTTTGTGTGTGGTACTAATCATCGTTGACAGTTTAAGTGCACCATGCGGTGAAACGCCGTCGGTGCTGTATGCACGCGCGGATATGGTGGACCCGCTGAAAATATTTTGGGTGTTAACGAATAGCACTTACTTGGGTATGAAACTTTTTTCATTGAACATGTGAACCGATCAAATAAATCACAAAGTGCCAAATCGCCTCTCAATTTTATTGCAAAAATTACTATGATATAAAAGCAGTGGCCCGATTTTCTCAATAATCTTATTTATTTTCTCATCCGTGGAGTAGGTAGGTCATTTATGACTTTTTTATGGTCCATTCGGCATTCGACACGAAGGCAAGTTTTCGCACGTTTGCTCATGAATGATACAGTTTCGTATAGCACCTGTATCCATCCTATCATTTCCGTAACCTTTTCTTCTTATACTTCAATATGGTGAATAATTGAGTAACCTTTTCATTTTGTTGTTACCCAAACAAAACCGTGACAAAATTCATTATAATTTTTGAGTGAGTTGAATGAGTTTTTGTGTGTGTATGTATATTTAATATGCTTCCGAAATTTTAACACATAATACTTATTTTAGAATGCTTTGTCTTGTTTATTGTATAACTTTTGTTAACAAATTCAAAGGAGTCAGCAACATGGACGTATGTTATACACAAGGGCCGGTTTCAGAGATCCCGGATAGTTCTTATCCAACCCATAAAATATAACCTGACCGAATTGAAAAGTAAAAAAAGTTAACACTTGAAAAAGGAACACAGCTGTCACTTTCAAGTGTGTGTGTTATAAGCTTAACCTGTGAAATTAATACATATTAATTATGGATAAAGTAACAACTGTTCATCAGTGATAATCTTCACCCTGAAATGGAAGTCATATAAGGCTAATTTTCATGGCGTAGCTATGCATCTACTTACAAGCTTTGCTGAATGTTAATGGGTTATAATTAATAATTATCTTCCTAAAGGGGGAAGCATCCCTGAGTTCGTTAAAATATAATGAAATTTATTGGAGTAATTGCGCAATGCACAACCCTACTCTTTTAAAGGCATTCCGTCATTAAGCCCGTTTTCGGCATTATACTTAGCATCGTGCTCAGGGCTCATTACTAGCTAATTTATTAACGTCAAGATTCTCCGACTTTTCTGTATAAAATAACATCCTAATAAGGAAAATATACTTTAGATTTATTACAAAGATTATTGGGTATCTGCGATTTTATTCCAAGAAAACTCGTATCGTTATATTTTGTGATTTTTCTCAACTTCTTGGTAATCTTGAAGAGTAAGCAAGTTTTCATAAAGAGTTCGGCTTTGCAGCTAAGGTTGTGTCGTGACAAGAGCTCCGGAGACTACCAGCTTAATTAAATTTTAAAGTTTAGTGTTTGTCGCTCACTGTATATAAATAATAATAAATTATACGAAGCGACTCGACTGCTCCCCTGTACAGCGACGCTCTTGTTTGTTTGATTGAGTTCATTTGTAAGTTTATTAGTCAGTTCGATAACAAAGCTCTGCTAGTTACGCCGAATGAAAATATTAGAAATTTAATTTAACGAAACGTCTGTACGAGACAGCTGGAGGCAAACTTTAGACATGTTAGTAAGGTTGTATTTTCATGTACTTGTTGCCATTAAAACTTCACATACACGTTTGAGTTTTACGTCCAATGTATATAATATAACTCTCTTGTACACGTTTTTTAGGAACGAAATTAATATTACATCGCAAACCTGTCGTTTTCTAGAAACGTGCCGTTTTGTATGAAACAGCAAAGCACATAGCATTACATATAAACGGCAAATTTCCTGTTGTTACCATTGAATTGTTTGCAATGTGTTGCTTGCCTAATAGAACACGTATTTTTAATATAGGTAAACCAATTTGTAAATAAAGAAGAAATACAATAGTAGTAGTCGTAAAACTTGATATTGGAGATATTATTGTGACGTAATCCAACAAAAATTTGCATAGCTACTTTTTAGTCTATATAATTGAATTGAGTAGACAGTATAGCCTGTAACTGATATACTGTCTTAGATACCAACAACATGCCTTCAATGACTGCCTAAGAGTGGGTAATATTCACGTATATTTGCATCGGGGTAGCGTAAAAAGCTGTTTCTATCAATTATCATCACAGACATGGCTTTTCAAGAAAATATTCAAGTTTTGTAGAATAGAAGAAAAATAGGTAATCGAATCTTTTAGTGCAGCGATTCAAAAACAAAGTGGTACATAATGGTAATTCTTATCGACCAATTTGCAACTTTTTTTAATAGCTCGATCCCATACGTTCTGTGAATTCAGTTTTGCAATCTGAACTAGCAAATTTTAAATAGAGAGAGTATAATATACTTTTTAAAATTTCAGATAAATATTAGAGCTGATAAACTTTCGAGCAAACATTTTATCAAATCGGGTAAAATTTTGAAATAGGTTTGTTGATTTTCTGTTATGTGGCTACAAGAGTTGAATAAATTTATTCTACATTTTTAATTCATCTTACCTTCAAAATAGTCAGAACCAATTAGAATGTTCGATAAACTGAGGAGAGATAGATACAATTGAATTGGTGTTAACAATACATGAAATACCTATATAATTGTGTTTCAATTAAAAATAACGTGCGTTTGAAAACTTCAGCTGCAAATAAAATTTAAACGAGTATGCAAGCTGAACTACAAGCATTAGCATGAAAAAAAATCTACCAATACGATTTTTAACTACCAACGCCATTAAAATACAATGATATCGATTATTAGCCGCAATGTGTGTAAACCTTCAATGTAAAACGATACTTGTAAATCGGTAAAAGGTCATCAACAATAGTTTAACGTCTCACCTTCTGATCCTTTACCGACTATTATATCGATTTGACTATGAGTGCACTACTTAGTAAACTCGGTCATTTACATCTTAGAAACAAAGTGGCCTCTTTCCTCGTACCTTATTTGTTCAGAGCTGAAAAAAAGAACATTACTTTCACTCCAATGAACATAGTGTTATAATATACCCTTATCAATCACAAGGCCTTATGCATTATAACATTGAAAGTCCATTAAATTGCGATGAGCATTTTTGAGTGATGCGCGCGCGAACAACAAAATGTAAAAGTGCTTATCATACCTACAAGCCTTTCAGAGAATACGTATTTGAATTTTTAAAATGTAAAGTTTTAAACTGTTTCTGAATTTTGTTGCACTTTCGCCGCACGATTTTGCAATATGTTTCAATTTTAAAATATTTTATCCTACTTTATCAAATGAATGGTTCATTACTTCATCAGATAACCCAGTATTCATAATTTAGTGGAGTGATATATATTAATCCCTATTAAAGCAGTGGATTATACAAAAATTCATATTTAATCAAGTCTTGTACATCGTTAATCCACATAAATTAGCAGTATAAGTAAACTCAAAGAATAATCTAATAAAACATTCAGCGAGGGAGGTTTTACATAAAAAGCTGAACGTCTCGATGCAAATCAGATTATATTAAAAAAATGCATCAGTGGAGCGGGCACCTGGGGTAGACGGGGCGGCGACGAGCAGTGCGGCGCCGGATGAGACAATAACTCAATCGCGGCATTGCCACCGGTGTGTGCTCCAAATGTAATCGACACAATTCAGCACAATCGCCAATCCACACCCAACCGAACCCACTTATACTAATGCGACCTATTGAAACGATCGCGGTACACGCACCTAACGAGAAGGATCTATTCCACCCATTCGATCCACTCGCCACTGCGTACTACTCACAAAAAATGTACTATCTGTAAAGGAAGCCCAATTTATAACATGGGAACTCATATTTATAAAAAGAGGAAAGTTTCACACAAACACGGCTTATCCGATTGATACGTGAGACCTGTCCGACCCGACCAATATCTCGGTTCAGTAAAATTTATATTTTTGTTGACAAGGTACAAACGTATCGGAATTATAATATGCTTTAATGTTTAACTTCGATTACGCTATTCAACTTGAGTTGTTTTTATAGCAGTGAAGCTCACGTCGATATAAGCTAATTCATAACGTTTAACAAAATCTTAATGGGTTTCGTATTGATATAATGAGTTGAAATTATAAAAAAATATCTTTCTTTTTTTCTTCTTATAAATTCATTCAAAAACTTCATTTTTTAAGATAAAGAAACAATAAACTGATTGCGAAATACTCTTTTAAACGGTTGTTTTAATAGTCTTATAACACACAATTTAACTGATTTAGTACCTACTTTATCAATTCACCTTTTAAAGAACTTTCATGTTTTGCACAGAGCATAGCTACTTGTAGTTAAAGAAACTACTAACTTTTCTGAGAACATCTTCATTACACAGAATGTTCCAGTGAATATTAATATAATCTCAAAGGTAATTTTAACCCAAATTAAATCCTTTGCAAGACATATACCAAGAATTCACTGTTTCTTTGAATTTGAAGCACATGAGTGATATACATACATACTGCAAAATTATGTTTTTATAACACAAATGAATACAGCTACTTAATCTAAGACTTTTTGTATTGAGACTATGTTTTGATATTGTTATTTTAGGATCCCTAATGTTTTAGAAAAAACATCCCTGATTATATTTTCACGTTATTTCTGGAGTTTAGAAGTAAAAGAAAATAATACATGGAGCTTTATTGTTATGAATTCACGATCCCTGGCGGGCCAAGGTTAAAAGGCTTTTAAGCTACGTTTGCGGTCCATAATTACCACAGAAATGTGATAATTACAGTGCTTGCGAATATGTGGTTACATTAAGTCGTGTTCTAATAAGCCTCGTATTATAAAAGCCTGATTAAATTGATTAAAATATGCCGTTTGGGCAAATAAAGTAGATTTTATCAACAAAAAAACAAAATTATTCATATTTATGTATGAAGTACTCAATTGAAATTTAGTCGTCAATGCTTTAGAAGATTTTTTTAAACATCAAACTAAAATGTCTTAGTTTCTTCTCCGTAGGACAACAATACTTTAGTTTATAAGGTTTAAAACTAAACATGGTTATTTTCTTTCTGAATATTAGATATAACGGGATATTTATCATGTATATTTGTTGAAGCGAATTATTTCATTATATTAGAGATATTGCAATCTCTTTGTTCAAGAAAAAAAAAATGTCGTTAACAAAGAGATTGCAACATCTCTGAAATATGGAAATAACTTAATACTTGTTCTAACATAAATTATTCTAACAACAACCCAGTAGTAATTCAGCACTTCATGATTACAGACAACGTGCTCTTTGATTCTAATAATCGCTATCGCCTTTTCAAGCAGAATTAAACAAACATAATTTCTGCCGCAACCTTTACAATATTGTTTCATAGAAGGCATTCGAAGGAAGTTTCAGTTATATACTAACTTGTATGTTGATAAAAAGTAGCCTATGTTATTTCGGGGGCCTTGAAATATCTCCATGCCAATTAAAAAAAAAACGTTTAAGTAAATTCGAATCCCATTCAAAACAAACAAAAAGAATCTCTTTATTTAACTTTTCATTTTCATTTACAAATTTCATTTCACTTACAAAGATTATCTTTTCGCTATTGTTGACACTGTCATGATAATATCACAATAAGCCTATTAAACGTTCCTGGTTTTATTTTGCTGGACATAAAACAATGAAACTATGCAATAAACCAGCAAGCAGTAAAATGCAATATGAAATTGGCAGTATGCCTGTGCGTCTGTATACCCACATTGTATGCTGATAAAATCCCGATTCGTTGCACTAGAAGAATATATGGAAAATCAATCGAAACCCACACAAAGCACGCCTTTGTTTACTTGTTTTGTTAGAAAAAATGTATAGATTAAATTACTAACGTACTTCCACGAATGATATTGTTTTATTAAATTTTACACATTTTTATGCAATTTTGCAATGTGATGAAATTGTTGTAATATTTTTAACATAGATAGATAATATCGGTAAAATATTAATATTATTATTATTATAATGATTCATTCATGCAGTTTTCTTTTATTTCACTTTGAAAATGAAAAATTGTAGATACATGTGTTGAAATACGAAACAAGAGAGAGACACGTAACGTGGTAAGACATACCGATATATCACAAACACATAAACACAGCCTTCGAGCGATCCGCACACTCCTTAGGAATGCCGCGCCGCCATACCGCGCCCCTGCCAGCCAAACACGCAAAATTAGTTTTCTTACAGTAGTGATGTGAAAATATGCCTTTGGGATCTCCCGACTTATGTAACACCATCAAATATACGTGCTAGTTTACCAATATCCCTGTAAATCATACTTTTTTCGATAAAAACGTACCTAATACTTTCATGAGAATTCGACGTAACGCTTTCAGACGCTAAAACTATTCGTCTACTCCGAATTTATTAAACTTTGCTCTTTTTACAGACAGGTGTGCGTCATATGAAAACTCAAAACCAAATTCTGCTTAGAAATTTATCAAAAACAACTGAACCTCGGATAAAAATGTATTAATATGTTGAAATGTTCAGCTCGATTTTCACAAGCAATTGCACTATTAATGACAATGCATGTTGTCGCAATTAAATCGTACAATGCGCTAATAAACGCAATATAGTGAATCATCATTATGGAAGCGTGTCAAGAGGCCGCCAGCGGCACGCGCTCTTCGCTCGTACATTTTTTTATGCGGTCCGGTCGCCGGCGGCCATACTCGCGCCAACGCGAACGCCTGCTCTGTGCTAAGTGCGACCACTTACTACGCCTTGTTTATTTAATTCGCTTACGGTGACAACAATGTTTACCATCGCCACCCCGACATAACTTCAGAAAGCCCTTAATAACACCTCTTTAATCACAAATTATGTTTGTTTTACACCTTTATGGTTAAACCGGTATACTCGGTAGGTAGTAGGTAATTGGATTTATCGGTTTCCATGAACTTAGGATGTTTGTCTTAAACTTGTTCGTCTTGATGGCTATTCTGCGGCTAGAATTGTTGCAGCTCAGTAAACTTTACCACACATTAATATAGCTAAAGCCTGATATTTTGGTCTGATAACTAATATAATATTTGAGCGAGATGTTGCCAATATTCGAAAAGTTTCGAAGTTTAGATATGTGTCAAATTATATAACGCGTGTATATGACATCTTTATTTTGTGAATGTCATTTGCCGTCGTATATATAATAAGAGGTAACTGCCTGGATGGTCTAGTGGTTAGCGTATGCGCCTCTCGCCGCGAGGTCTCGGGTACGATTCCCAAGTCAGGCAATTCAAAATAGCATCACGGAGTTGGATATTTGCCCGGCGGATGGAGGCTCACCCCCTATCCCATAGGACCTAAACCTACGAGTAACAGGTGAAATGAGGGTGTTGTACACCTCTGCCAACGCCTTCTGGGTAGTATAGGCGTGATGTTAAGTGAAGTTATGTTAAAGGTATCTTGTTTACATCGATATTTTCTCCAATTTACGCCTACCTACTTGAATATACATTTTATAAATCTCAAGTTTACCTACCTGTGCAAAGTTCTGTAACCGTCTTTATACCTATACGTCGATCATGAATTATTTATTTTTCGAAAAGGCTACAGCGGTCCTTTCACATGTCAACAATAAATTGAAGATACCTACATCCATAACCGCAACGGATCGGGACATTCGTCCATTCGCCTCACAAAAAATTCTGCCCACGGGACAAGTTACAGCTTTCTGTAACTATTTGAAAGAACTTCAATATTTTATCTGGGACTAGTTCTTTAATAACTGTATCACTACTTAGAACAATCTGCTTAAAGTCTATGTAAAACTATCACTCCCGAAACGTTGTTCAAAGTAGCCAGATGCTAAACGTATTTTGCAAGAGGGCTGACATTTCAGTGGTATGAGAATATTTACCATATACTAACATCTTGAAAATGTGCAGTAAATATTTGTTCTCGTTTTCGTTGTAGCTTCATGTTAGGTATATTATTTTATGATGAAAACATTCTTTGCACATTCAAGGTCTTCAGGCACATGAAAACTGATTGTCAAAGACAGTCATATAATCGTTGTATCAACCCTTTTCAGTGCGCCTGTAGCGTTGGTTCGCAAAAAACCTATAACATTTTTCATACCCTCTTCTCTTCATCTGAAATATTATTCGATTGCGTTCCGCCTGTGACGTATATTCCTTTACGAAATTGTTTTTTCCTTAGCAAAGCAATATTCAATTCTTAGTTTGCAGCTATAAAGCTTAACACTTTAAGACATTACAAAATAATTTCGCTCATTTTTTCAATTCTTAGTTCGCAGCTATAAAGTTTAACACTTTAAGACATTACAAAATAATTTTGCTCATTTTCTCGATACATAGGTTAAGTTTATTCGGAAAGTTTTCCGATTTATTTAAAGTTATATGGTCCTGAATCGAATATTGCGAGTCTGAGCAGTTTGGGTTTATCGCGTACCTTCGTCGTGAAAATGTGAGAATACGGACCGTCGTAAATTTGTCTTGTTTTTCCAATTACCTTTGTATCGGTCAACCTCCAGATAGATCCGCGTCACGTTTCTGCGAGGACTTCATCGGAAACGGTCTTGTGGCATATTGGAAATGACCGCGACCATACTCGTACACGATCGTACTGTACCTCAGGGAAATCAAAACCCGATTTGTGATATTCATGATTTTTGTTTTATCGACCCGCCTACTGCCTTCTTTGTCTTGTCTTTCACGATGATAAGCTTTTTATGGAGACGTAATTAAAGTTTCAAAGTAAATTCTTTCCTTCAGACTTAAGTTGTAAACTAATATATATAGAAGGCTGTCCCGCCTCTTACCCATTACACAGTTCGTCTTTGCCACGAAGTTTGGTAAACCGGTGGTTAAGCTCAAAGACAATGACAAACTGTCGCGGCATACCTCGTCAATCAATCCAATTACGGAGTTTTCCTGCTTGTATTTATATTCAACATAATTGGCTTGTTTTGAAATTGAACAAGGAAACCACTTTGAAAAAGCTAAATAAAATGTTATGTCCATGCAAAATTTACTTTAGTAGTTTGCGTTGGACTAGTGGACAAATAAAGTGTTACCGAAACATAGACAGGGTATTAAATTGCAAACTTTATAGCTATCAGCGGCGTACACACACATACGTTCATATTGGACATCATAGCTTTATGTTATATACGTTCAAAATTCGCAAAGCTATACCGTTGGTAGTTTATTATTTCCGAGACCATTACGATACACATCGTTTAACGCAAAAAGCGGTCCGCTGAAACGTTCGATAGCTTCACAAAAATCCCATGCCTACTAATAATTGAAACGAGAACCGACGTAATGAACGTGCTTTCACAAAAGAAATATTCGCAGCATTTTTTTTTTCATAAATATTATGCTGCAGCTGAGAAGTTTAAATTCTTTTAAATTTCAACAATCGCATTGTTACTTTTATTTTTTAAAAAGGTACTTTTAACTGTAGTACAGCTCATATAAATGAGGTTGAACGACTTTACCTACGAACTAGCAGTTTCAAGTAACATGTGTGACTTGAATAACCTTCACATTTACAATCCTTATATCGATATAATATTTGAACAAAAGATTTCTAAACTTTTCAATAATTTTCACTGAAAGAGAACAATCCCCATTTATCTTCTAAAGTAGTTCGGGCAGATCTGATAAGGCGATCACAGAGGAGACGTTAGATTTTTACGGATTCGAGGCGCGAAGTCAGACCTCGGCTTTGTTTTAGTTCGTAATCGGACAAGACGGACGGACGGTCGAAACTTGCGCTTGTTAGCATCCACCTAAATGTTGCTCTGCTTTTATTTAGCTTTTATTTATATCACCAAAGAAAAGAACCCTTGAAATTACGTTTAAAGACAGCACTATAAACGTATATCGACGCCGTCGTAACGATATCCAATATCTAGTCTTTAGTAAAATATGCGCAATTTGAGGTAGCTACGCTATACCACCAGGTTGTCTAACAGTGTGCTAAAAGCTTTAAAAGCGATTCGGTGCTGTCCAAGCTCACCGTTGGACGTTAACTGATCGATATTGTGATGAATGAGATTCACCTTTGAGTGATGTGTAAATGGCTACCCCATAGAAAGGATTGGAAGCTCTCCAATGTTAAAATAGAGAAGAATCGTTTTTGTTTGAATAAGTTTAACTAGGACTGTTCAAATAAAAGTTTGTCTTTCGTTGATATCATATTTACATTTGAATTCGTTTGCGTAGATATTCTATCTGTTTGAGGGTTACTACGGGGATTGTGTCCCAAAATAACCGATACAGAAAATGTCATATCTACTTTGTTTCCATAATCCAGCTCTCGACCTTCCGCGGGCGCCAGCCCCAACGGCGCAAAGGCACGTCCCGCCACTCTGTGCACCTCTTGATAAAGAATTTCATTATCAGCACACCGCTGTATGAATGTGTCCTGCAGATAAGCTCCTCAGACATTTTAGAAAACGGTTCCGGTCTATTTTTAATGAAGGTCTTGCGGCGAGCCATATTTATAATGCTAAGTCCGGTCCTTTAAAGTACTCTATAATGAGCTTAAAATATTAACCTTAATACGTATACCTACTTTCAAAGTTATCAGCTAATTGGAGAAATGGAAGCCGAATTTTGCGGAGTTTGCGACGATATTTACGTTCTTTGATCGGCAAATAATATTGTCAGGAATTAATCTGTAACTAACTGTATCTGATTTATGGCGGGGGCCGAATGTCGTTAAAAAGTTTGCAGCTTATTTGTGACTAAGTTCCCTCTGTTTTCTTCGACATTATGCAAATATGTTTACTGTTTTATCCTAGAAAACAATGCCTTTTATATAACTCACGCTATGATGTTATATTATTGTTATTAACTGTTCGAAAACATAAACATATTGCAAAACCAAATTTACTCGAGCAAAACAACCTTTGTGTATTGTGTATACCAATTATATTATCTACACAAATTTCATTGCTAAAATGCGATTGATATAATATTTGTTGTTTTCGTAAATTCATTCAAATAACTTACATATTTTACAAGAAAATGAAAATATTTCAAAGATTTGTACATGTTTTCAGCATTTGCAAAAGATCAAGTGAATTAGAATACGATTGCCAGCACTACAGGCACTTTCTCTGAAAAGTTCAAATGTAGCCCTCACTACAAATTACTCCAGGCAGCCACAGGATAAATCTAAATGTATTCGCATACATAAGGCACATTATTACATTACCAGAATATACAATCGCCTGAAAGCTTTCATTAACAAATGATTCGCGTACAGACAGATATAACCTCCCATATTTTGGAACATTATTACTACACGATCCAAAGTTAGAACAGATATAGTGATTCATAAAATGTGGTTCCGAGCCTCATATATTAGTAGTCATTATTGTCGCAATATTATGTGTATAAAATAGTCTTGGTATAGACAGATAATAATTATTATTTTTTATTTGTTTTTTGTCTGAATATTTTAACTTAATTTTTATTAATGATATTGGGGGCTTTTTACCTTTTATCTTTTTTAGAAACAAAAATCAGATAAGTATAAGTTTGACTTGATTAAAGAAAGGTTTCTTATCGAAAAGCAATCATGTTGGTCTAAAGTAGTTTCCATTTCTGCTTACTTACCCGTTCCTAGTATTATTATCTATTCAAATTTTAGAGAATAAGTTTAGTATCTCTTAAGATAATCAATTCATAAAAATACCCAAAACCCCTTCTCATTTTAATTCTGTTATTTTGTATTAGTATTATTTAGAAGTGAAAAGGAAAGTCAAAGTTGATACTTCAAAATACGGTTAACAATCCAAAATCGCAAATTATAAGCATTCAACCCATTTTGCTGAACGAAAATGAATTAAAATCTTATGTACAAAAAAATATTATGTACATTTAATGTAGTTTCAACGGTAGTTGTGTCAAAGATAAAAATACAACATGCATAAGTATTGTGTTCTTCCAGAAATCAGTCAAAAACAAATCTTAAGTTGAATAACTGATTAAATGGTATAATAATGATAATGATTCAGTTATAATGATTCAGTATTACATTAATATGCATGTTCATCATATTCATAATATTTTGAACAATGTTGAAATGGGTGTCCTTACGCTTGGTATGGTTAAATGGGAACCAACGGTTTAGGCAATGCGAGTGTATCTGTATATTTGTATGAATAATACATTGAATGTACACGTAAGAAGCTTATATCTGTTAATATGCTTGTCATTATCTTCCCAAAATACATTATGTTATTGTCTTCATTTGAACGACATTGTAAAAATATTCATAATAACATTTTTGACTCCTTATTGATATTGCCTAGGGGATTGATGAAAATGTTATGTATTATATTATGTTCCATGAGACGCAAAAGACACTACAAATTTCATATAAGATTCAGTAGCGGTTTGCTCGCGGCTTTGATGAATCACTTAGAAGAGTCATGCTCTCCTGTGAACAATTACGTTTTCTTGGAAACTTGGAACCATACAATTTTCTATTTAGATTTATTTTATTTGGATTATTTACGTTACTCGTTTTTATTAATTTACATTTTATTTTATTATGAGATTCGAGTATCATTCGAGATTAAGTACCTTGGGCATTATGTCACTGACGACCTTGATGACCAGGCTGATATCGAGCGCGAGCGTAGGGCGCTGGCAGTCCGGTGTCAAAGTGAAAGTGACCCTTTTTAAAGCCTATTGTCAGGTCTTCTACACGTGCAGCTTGTGGACCAATTTATACGCAGCGGGCCATCAGCGCCCTACGAGTGCAATACAATAACGGCTACAGGATGCTGTTGGGCTTGCCGCGTTTATGCAGTGCCTCTGGCATGTTTGCGCAAGGGCACGGTGATGGCTTCCAGGCCATCGTTAGACAAAAATCTGCCTCATTGCTCCATAGAGTACGAGCGAGCTCCAACTCCATCCTGAAGGTGATAGCTGGGAGATATGACTCACCGATAGTGCATTGCATTATAAGGAGATGTATCTCCCTGAATAATCTAGTTATGAAATAAATACCCACATTTGTTACTAACATACATTTAAGATTATTGTTTTACTAACCCACTATGGATCTTACTTGGTCTGAAATAAAAGTTATTTTATTTTATTTATTTATTTATATTATGTGTATAATGTTACGTATATCTGATAAGAAAATACACACTCATAATTGTCGTTGTATTAATAGAAATATCAGTTACAATATACCTGATTATTGTAATATAACTATAAAAATTATTAATAATAAATAAAACTTAAGAAAAAGAGTTTTAACATAATAAAACGTAAATTAAAAAACTTACTTACTTTAAATCATTTTTAAATCAGGATTTAGAAATTTTGTCTCTTTTTTGCCTATATTATTGTTATTAAATACCCTATTAAAGTTTAAAAGGTTATCGCAAATGCTGATGTGAATATTTTTTGTGGAACCCAGTTTTATGATAATAAGATGTATGATATTTTAAAGGAGAATTTATGGCCACTACATTTTTTATGGCGGTTACGGAACCATACGTAAATCAAAGAGAAATATAAGAATTAATAATGAAACTCTTTGTTATATTTAATTTGCTGCGACTTTCACAGTATAGACTTTAAATCCTAATAAAATACAGTATACAAGCTAGTTTTGCGAAGATTTTATCTTTGCGAATATTGGAGCGTAAATAATATCATGAGTACGATAGTAATCTTTATTGGCAAGGAGAAAATATTATTTAGCACAACCGATCTATATGAAATAGAATATACAGGAAGCTTGTTACCCGCACCGCTGTGTTTGATTGCAGAGCAAGGAGAATACTAATGCCGAAACCTATGCGTTTGATCAAACGGTTTCCGAACAGCAAATTGAGAAAGCGGCCTTGTTACTAGTTGCATTTATAGGTGAACATATCGTGTAAGCAACCACCAAAGTGCACGGTCGCCGTTGTGGACTCGCTGTTCTCCACTATGCTAGTACTACGGGTTCAGTCACCGCTCGGTATACAGGGTGTCCCAGTTAAGGACGTCAAGCCGAAATGGGGTGATACAGTAAGTAATGACAGTCATCAGAAAAATATAAAAAAAAATCTTAGCTGCGTATTTTAAAAATTATGAGCATTTTTAAAAAAAGTGAAAAAATTACACCCTGTGGCGCAGTTTTCGCTCCTGCTGCTACAAATTTAATTTTTTTACAATTATTTTTTTGTTATGTAATCCTGAATACTACTTCTTTAAACTGTAGTAAAAAGAAAACAGGCAAAATTGCAGCATCTTGGTAGTAAATGTAGTTTTTTGTGCGACTAAGATTAAAAATCGATTCTTCGCCTAGATTTAAATGACCGTCCTGTAAAAAAAACATACTGGGTAAGTTTGGCAAGTAACTCAAAAAGTTGGTGCATTTAATAAGATTTCCGAAAAAGTATTACACAAGCTAGTTTATTTCTTTAATTGCGAAGATTAATTTTCCTTTCCATCAAAATCATCATAGAAGCAAAGGCCTTCGTCCTGGGCACCGCAGGCGACCGTACCAACAATATGTTTTTTTTGTATAATCTAGTTAAGTGGTTTTGTCTGTGCAATTACTATTGAATAAAGATTTTTATTATTATTATTAAAACATAATTTTCAGTTAATCAACAATCGTTGTTATTTCTTTTGAATTGTTAACGTATCTAGAACGTATCTAGAAGAAGTAGTATTCAGGATTACATTACGGATAAAAAATAATTGTAAAAAAAATAAATTTGTAGCAGCAGGAGCGAAAACTGCGCCACAGGGTGTAATTTTTTCACTTTTTTTAAAAATGCTCGTAATTTTTAAAATACGCAGCTAGGATAATTTTTTTTATATTTTTCTGATGACTGTCATTACTTACTGTATCACCCCATTTCGGATTGACGTCCTTAACTGGGACACCCTGTATATATTTGTGTGATGCCGCAAAGTTAGGCTCTGATTAGAAGTATTCTTAGTGTGTGTGAAATGTTTTTTGGTGTAATACCGGGACACAGGAGTTGATTCATGTGTGGTAGTCGTTTTTTGAAGCGAGAAATATTTTATAGCTCTTGAAGATGGTAAAGCCTTATCTTTATCTTTTTCTTTAATATATTTTGCACTATCGTGTTCCAGTTTAGTAATGAGAGGTTATTGCGTACTTGAACCGTAATATCTTAGAATGTATTCATATTTTACGCGTGTGTAATCCTTTATGGTCTGTTATTGCCAGTTCTTTATACAACTACTACAAGCTTGATTTTTATACCGAAGTCGTTTAAAACACAGAAAGGTTAAAAATGGATTTTCTTATCAGAGCCACTGTTCCCTGCTGGCTCAGTGCCTGCGTATTCTGTACGAAGCACAAGTTTGATCCAAAGTGAAGCACTGTTTGGGCTAGTACCTAGGTCCCTAGTCAACTGTTCTATTTTCTTGATTCCTTGCGAAGGAGAACTATTCAGATTGTTCGCGATCCCAATTTCAACGACAAATTGGAGTCCTTGGAGCAGACTGGTTGTCCCTACTTGTTTTACAGCTGGAGCCATGGGATTGCTAGAAACGGAGCCGTATTTTTTTAATGATTGTCCATCATGGCGTCACTCCAAAGAATACTAGGATTCGAGCTTGTCTGTGACAAGTGTGGTTTACCACTAGATTATTGCGTGTCAAAACGTTGAAAGTAATATATATTATAGGAATTAGCTTATAAATCGCATTGCTTTGTACCATACAATATATTAACAGATAATTATTTTTAATAGGTGTTTAAAAGTATGTCTCATCGGTACTTTAAAATGATTTGGATAATTACCCCCTTTTTATTATTATTAATTAATTCTTAAACGGTACGGTACTCGGTATTTTTTATGTACACCTATTAAAATAATGATATGCGTATACCTCATAGCGATGGAAAGCCGTGGGTGGTTTATTAAAAGTTGAGTTATATCCCTCATAAATAGTGTTGCGAGGCTAATACGAGACTTGAAGGATATATTTAATATTAACATAATATTTGCAATATTTAGAATCGATGTGTAACTAAACAAACTAAACTAAAACAAACGTTACATATAACCCTTTGAAGTGGTAGAAGGGTAACGAAAGTTACCTTACAAATTTACGCACCGTTGCCTTTGGTATATCAAATAAGTAAATTTCTAGTTAATTAAATCAACAATACGGAGTTTATTACGCATACGCATATACATGACAAATATTAATTCCCACCAGGCTTCTTTAAATACCGTTTCTCATAAAACGTAGAAAGCACCTATATTGATTTTATCGACTTCAGGCTATTTAATTATAACTGGGTGATGCCGGTTTCGTTTTATACGAGCGTTGACAGGGAAGTTCGCTACCGAAATTGTCCCGCCAAAGTTTGCAATAGACCGCTCGCGTGTTTGACAAAAAGTCGCTCCCGGCAGCGTTAGACCGCTTTTAGGATCCCTGATTAGTTTTTATAGCAGTCTAATTTAACAGAGCTTTACAAAGAGATAGCGGCACTGTGCTCCATGACTATTCTCTGATCGGTAGTAAGGGATTACGCTCCATGCAGGCCACGCCACTGCGTAACGACTCTTTGACAAAGTTACGAAACAAGCTAATTTAGAATTCAATTGAATTTTAACGTTATGTCCTTCTAAAATACAAAACTGTTCTTTCTGTTCGCTAAATCCAAAGTACTTGCCGGAATGGCTCAACTTGTAAGTCTCATGATCGTATGCAAATTATGGAGTGTTTAGCCAGATTTAATCTAGTCCGGATTTTCGTATTCAAATTAAATGACATGGTATCTAATTAAGTCATTTATAGAACTAGGTATTTGTTCAAACGAAGTGTTGTAGTTTTTATTCTTGTCCATTGTTACCAAATTTAATTTGCAAATAATGAACGAGTGTCGATTCCGTAGTTTTGTATTAGTTTGATATTGCGAAATCCTTGTCCACTTCGTTACAGATGAAGTCGGACCAAGCGAGGGCAGGTCGGCTGAAATATCAATTGTTTTCCATGTCACCAGCGGCTTTACGACAGTGAAAATAAGGGCTGCATTACTAAAACTGAGCTTCAGAGCGTCCGTATGTTTGCTAATAAAGCCGCTGAACATTTTGCCCAGAGGGGTCCTAATTTATCATTGTTAGAGTGCGCCTCAAACGAAAGCAATTTCCGTCTAGAATTCGTTTTTTAGATGCGATTTCTCTTGAGAACTCTGTTTAGTTCATTTCATGTCATACAATTAGGATTCTATTACAACGGCTTTTACAAAAGATAAAATCAAATTCTTTCGTACCAAAGCTATATCGTGACACAAAATCACATTTGCGTCGGCATTCATATCAAAGCACTTTTTACGTGCCCTGCTGCTCAATGTCAAATCACAATCCTTATATAAATTTACATTGTATGATTCAAGTAATAAAAACACGAGTTGATGGCATATTTCTATGTTAATTTGTTTTCCACGATCGCTTGTTGACAGAACATCCTTTTCCAGTTCTATAGCTATTAGAAATAAATATTTGAGGCAAATACATACAAAGGAGACAACAGGCTGTCCGTGAAACGGAAATGAACAAGGCGTGGTGAAACTGAGCAAAAATACAACGATAACATCTCGTTGCTCTACGAAATGTGAAAATTAAAGGATTCTATTGTTCCATTCTTCTCAGTCGTGTTGATTTCCGTGTTAATCAATAACGTCTATTTTATATAGACGATGGATGTTCGCAGAAAATATTGATAAGGTTAGGATTTTGATACCACAAAGTTCATAAATACATTGAATAAGTACACAAATTCACGGAGCTGTTCATAATTTACGTTGACGTACAGTTTATCGTAAAGGTTTTTGCTTTTTACTTATCTATTGAAGTGAAAGACCTCAGATGATAACCAGCGATTCGTGAACAAGTTCTTGTTCGCTGTTTGCCATTTCTTTTGCCATTAGACGGAATTATTTAGGCGTAATAATTGTAAAATTGTGAATTAAACGAAAACGAAAACTATTAGTTTGTTTTTGTTAATGAAAACTCCTTCGATGGTCTAGTGGTTAGTGTATGCGCCCCTCACCGAGAGTTCTCGGGTTCGATTCCCGGGTCAGGCAAAGCTTTATTTATGAACTTTACAACAGAAAAATCACAATAGCAGCATAAAGTTAGAGTTGTGCCCGGTGGATGGCGATAGGCTCATTCCCTATCCCATTGGACCTAAAACATAACAGGTAAAGTGTGGGTGTTGTACACCTCTGCCACACCCTTCTGGGTTATATAGGCGTGAAGTTATGTATGTATGTAAATAGTGCTTAATTTAATGTCTAAAAATATTTGCTTATAAAATATATGCTTTGATATTTTTCGATAAACTGAAAGTAGGGCAATAATTTTATTAAATTTGATCCAATAGTTTTACATAAAGCTCGCTCCCTCCAGTACATAACATTGAGTTTCAAAGTGAAAGCTTTCTTCTGTTCTCGCATACATCATTTTATTTTATAGCCAAACACGCGAAGAGCTCCACCTACTTGAACTATTCGATACGTTCGCTCATATTTTCGAGATTCGTTTGTGTATATTCAACCGGAATCATTTCGGCTGGTAGTAAATGTTGGTTTCTTTTTCCAGTGACTAAATTCATCCGCATCGGGATCGCTGACAAGAATGACAACCCGCCGTATTTCGACAAGGAGCTCTACGAGGCGGAGGTCGACGAGAATGAGGACATCCAACACACCGTGCTCACCGTCACCGCCAAAGATCACGATGAATGTGAGTAACCTTTCTTTATGCGACCTCCCTCGTATTGCAAACAAACTTTGTTCACGATAAATCTCTGTTACGATAAAAATGCCAATATTTTCCTTTGCAAACTACGTTACAAGTGGCCGGCTTGTACAAAAAAGTATACGATCCTAATACGAGAGAATACTTCCCGAGAATCGGAGAACATCTAAAACAAAAGAAGAAGTCCCGCACATGGCCGCTATATTTTATGCCATCGGATCAAGTTCTGCTTAACTTTGTACGAAGAAAATCACTCGCTGTGTTTCTTAGATATTCCACCCTACACACGGATTGTAATCGAATGGTATTATCTTCGTGAAGAATAATATATAACGTAGTAAAGTAGATATTACGTTCATCGTGTTCATAATATACCCTCACCTGAGAACGCTGTATACATAGATTAAGGGTTTCAATCTTGTGCCATTTATTGAAATTGAATCGAGACGTTGATTGTCCCGTAACTACCTAATACCAGATTCTCATCAATGTAACAAAGCCGTGAGGGCTTGCTACATTTTCTGGGGATATTACGGCCCACGTAAATAAATTTGTGTTCACCGGATAGAAGATTGAAATAAAAATACGTACTATAAAGCTGTATCGATTCCGATAAAAATTCGATTAATTGAACTCGATTTACGTGAACAAGTGCAAGTTAGTCAGGAAATTCTTTGCTTGAAGATAAATGTATAAAATGTTTGACTAGTAGTCTGAATATTTTTTAGCATTTGCAGTACTTTGTTAAGTTTTTTGAGTTTTAGAGTTTATAGAGTGTACATACACTATGCTAAATAGCTTCACCAAAGATAATCACGATAGACAGGTGAATAATTTGGTAGACGCATTGTGATGAAATAATACGGAACCCGAGAAATAATATTTTTTTTTAATATAATATAATCTTAACCTAATTTGAACAAAAGGATTCCGCATAATAAAGAAATAACCAATAAATAAAGGCAGGTGGTTCCATCAATGAACAAATCTTGAACATAAATGAAATCGCACTGAATGTTTTTGAATGAATTTCGCTAAAAGCTCGGATTGACAAAGCATTGAGTACTTAGTATGTATTTTTCTTAAGCTATTGTTCACACGCTTTGTTCAACCGGCCCTTTGTCCGCTTTCTTTTAAGTCGATCTAAGGAATTGTTGACGTAGTTATTACTGTTATTAAAAAGTGAGCATTGTTGTAGTTTCCGCTAAACCATTCTGCGGTAATTTAATTGGGAAATGGATGAAAAAGTGTTACGTGTTATTAAAACTACCCTTTATTTTAGTTTCTTCAATTAAATTGAATTCGTTACATCAACGTAC
The DNA here is from genome assembly GCA_905147285.1 of Hypena proboscidalis. Lineage (NCBI taxonomy): Eukaryota > Metazoa > Arthropoda > Insecta > Lepidoptera > Erebidae > Hypena > Hypena proboscidalis. Next base: position 9,629,418 of record LR990130.1, read on the forward strand.
GTGTCTTTAATAAATTTTGAGATTCAACCGTATTTTAATTAAACGCATATATATATAGGTATTCTACATTTCAATAAACCGCATTTTATTTTATAAAACTATCCAAATGAGGTAATTTCTCGATACTACTTTATTTAACGACAATTAATTGATAGATCTTGATTTTAAATATAAGGAAGCTTATTGTATATATTATATGTAAAGATAACTTCTCGTAATTTATAGCTACTCCAGATAAGAGAGATCTATTTAAACAGCCAATACTGTATAAGTTCTTGCTTTATCTTCAGAAATTAGATTCTCTTAACACTAAAATTATCAACAAAAAAAACAAACAGCAATATGAGACAGTATCAATATTGAATTTTCCTTTCGACACAAATTTATAAAAATCCTCAAAGTTTTACGTTCAAGCTACCAACACATATGTCAATAAGGACTTATAATAAATCTAGTGTCACCCTTATACAACAATAAAATTGTGTGGGCTTTACGCAAGTCCATTATATTACTTCAAAACTCGCCAGACCGTTGCTGAGCGATAATTCCCTTAACAAATCCCTTTGGAATTCATAAATGTGACCATTTGTGTATTTATCATAAACGATTTATTATAATGAGACGTACTGTACTGTACGTCTGTAAATATAGCTGATACTCTTTGCATCCATTTCTAATAAACTCCATTTCCAGCCGTCCTTCTCGTACGAAAGAGAATTTAATGAAAAAATATGATACTCACGACGCAGTGTATAATATAATATTGCCTATTCAGGCGTTGACGTCGAATCATTGGCGGTATTATTTTGTAGTGCCAAGTAGATCCAGTTATGAATATTGCTGGCACCGGCAATGTCATCGGGTGGCGTGAGCCAGTTCGCAACACCAAAGTTTGACGCCAAGAGCGGGAAGTGTGCGAGCAGCGAGCACCTACAAGTACCTCTGACGTCACTGCCTAACAACTGTAGCGCTTACGTTTGATCGATGAGTTCGTACAGTTGCTACGATACATTATATCGCTGAATTCTGCTTTCGCCCCCAGCGATATTGGCTCCTCAATTCCAACCCTTATTAAACGCTAAAAAACAACATTTCCTGTACCATTTTGTTATGACAACACCCTAGAAATTATCTCAGGCGCTAATACTTAAAGCCGGTTCTACTTTAATTGACTATCGACTAGGTCATGATTATAATATTCGTGCTAACAGCTGCGACAAACTTTTCTCTACTGGACTATTTTATTGACTGTTTTTCGTGGTAGCCACAAAATTGAAAGTATAATAAAATTTTCTCTTAGCACATCGTAAATCTTTTGGGGTCGCAGATGTCCAGCCGTTTGTTTTCACCCGCCGGGTTCAATAATGAAATTGATTTTACTTTTTGTGCCATCGAACTATAAAAGGAAACAGTTTTTGAGCACTTAACTCGCTTGCAATTTACAAATTAAATGAGTTTTACTGCAATACCCTCGCCGTGATTCGCAACATTCATCTCCGTTAAACACAAGATTAAAAACAAATTAAAACCGAATTATAAAGTTTTAAAGTTTTGAAAATGTTCAACCTCTTTTGACCCCTTTTTGTGAAATTATTATGTAAGAGCAACTGGAATTCTTTATAGTCGGTAGGTATAATTGATGACAGAGCAAAATCTCGTTTTATAGAAGTTATAAATTCTTTTCGTCGTTGGAAACTTACGGAGATGTAGGTCCTACAAATGTTTAAGAGCACTCTTACATTCAGTCGAAAAGTGTTTTCAATCTCTTATTATTCTCATCTACATTCTTTTGTACATCCTTCTTTTCTTGGAACTCATCTACTAGATAATTTGACTTTTATGTAAAAGCTTACCATTGAAACAACTCGCTGAAAAGTTGTACATGTAATCACAGTCTGCGCGCTTCTTTTGATACGAATACGCCTGTAACGGGGAACCAGGCATTTGAAGTAAATTGGTTGATATTTATTTATTTTATCTGATACAAACATTCACGAAAGTGTTGACTTTGAGTCTTTATTGCGTAATGAAATTCTGGAATATAGGACAATGTCGCATTGCTCTTTTGTATCTGAAATTAACTTCTTGTAAAAGACGTACAAACTGAAACAAGCAAGTAACTAGGCGTGTACGTGAGTTGTATTGTCTTGTGCAACATACGTTAGTGCTCCGGCGTAACTTAACCCCAACTTAAGTTATTACTACGAATAAATGACGCTGCGCTAAGCTCTCGATGCCATTCAAGTTCTCCTAACTTACAAATTGCATATGGTTCTACTTATAAGTTTTATATCGTACGAGAAAAGTAGGCAGTAGTTTAACACGCTGCATTCTTTCTAATTGTTTTGTGAAATATATCTTGGTTGTTTCCATGTTTCTAGGTACTTGTTTTTACAAATTTATTGATAAAGCCTGTTTCCATTTTTTTTTTGTGATCAATCAACCATCTTATATATTATATATAAAAAATAAACTCAAAATGTAATTTTACTGTATAATATTTCTCTGTCATCTAATCTTGATAGACGCGGTTAAGATAAGCAGATCATATGTCACAAAAATAAAGCTATATTTTATATAAAATGAGGTACTATTTCGACATAAGAGTACAATAGCATTTGTTTAGTTGTATGAAGCATTCTTAAATATTAAATATGAAATTTCAGGTTCTGTTCCCTCTCACTGGTTTATATAAAGCGCAGTATTAAAAAAAAACTTGGGCTGCATTCGACTATCAATTTATCGAATTTAATGTTCTGGAGTTGAACAAGTTTGCACTGCTAAAGCTTTTCATTGACCTCGGGCGTACTTGAGTAGAATTTGAAAGCTCGCAGAGGTCAATACGTCTACTTAAGCTAGCGTGTTTTTAAACGCAATTCAATTTCAAAGCCGCAGTCTCAACTTTTTTATGTTTTAATCTATTAGAATCTGTTTTTGTATGTCAGAGTATCACGACGCTGCGGGCTTGGCTGCATTCTTTCGTATTAAAATCTCGGAGCGTCTCCAGCAGATGTCGCCGCGAACGTCCCGATTCAATCTCATTCTCAAACTGCCTCCGTTTTTTTGCGAGAAAATTAAGCGGAAGCATATTTGTAGCTACGTAGCTAAAAATATATATCCCGGATGCTGCGCGTTCATGACAAATTAGAATTTTATCTAACTGCTGAACCTGTAATCATTCTGTGTGTCCCGACTTGAATTATGTTCTCTATTTAAATAGAGCTGGGGCCATGGGACTGTGAATGTTTTTAAAGATAGCGTGGCCAGGTTTATTGCGTACGAACGAGTACGTGCTAGCAACTACAGTTACCCACTCGAGTAATAGCTGCCCTGTAAAAATATTTTTGTTTGCGAGAGCCCTGTGTTTACTGCCTACTAATAACAACATTGCTTGGGGCTAATAGCTGCCTCGTAGTTAGTAATTTATCTTTAAAAAATCTTTTATTTAACTTAAAATAGGTTTTTTTTAATTATAGTGATAGTCCTGTAGGTGCCCGATTAATTTAGTTTTTTTATTTAGCGTTTTTTCTTCTTTTGGTAATTAATTCTTATTGTTGTTTTAAAATTAATGAGTTTGCTAGTACTCAGGGTTTTATTTTAGCTGTCTCGTAGCAAATGTGCGGAATTTAATTATGTTGCTTCATTAAAACAACACTGATACTGTTAACAAGCTTACAGTTCGATGTCTTGTTTCGAGACTGTTTTGTTTCTCTTCAGCGTGGTAGGCTGATTAGGTCTTAATTATCAATTTTATGTCATAATAATAATGGTTTCTTACAGAAAATACTAGTTACTTTTAAGACATTTTTATACAGACTGGACATAGCGACATTTATTAAAACTACAGCTTTCATACATGGTCAGTTTTCATTATCACCGGTACAAGCTATTTTCACGACACAAAACACGTTTCCAGAACAAATTGGATGATCGCAATGTTCAATTTGTATGAGAAGAGAAGCGTAAAAAAATGTCGTGATTAAAATAAGAACTAGTGGATATGAATACTGTCCATGTATCGAAACTGAGGTTTAAATATAATATTTCGCATCCACTCTGTATAAGCTTAAAGAATTTAATTATTTTGTACACATTGAAAATTCAAAAAGGTTTCTCCGAAATCAATAATAATAAACGTTATTAAATGAACATGTACGACAGAAATCCCCTGTTGACTAAAATATTTAAAATCTTATGTATTTTGTATTTAAAAATGTTCTGTATATAAAGTTCAACTTAATTCACATCATAAAAATCTTCGCGGTTAACTTTACAGCAAAAGTTAGACACCAATTAAATTCTCGCTCAAAACACTAAACTTAATTAACGTGATAACGTACAAACATACAAACTGTAAATGTTTATTTTATGAATAAAGTAAATTCAGTAAAATTCCTTGCGTACTTCACCTAAATTGAGATTTGTGTATAAAGTAGTACCCATCTATCCAATTCAGAGCTGGAGAATAAGTTTGTCTCTCCCTCATTAATCAAGAGAACATTTCCAAGTGAACCTTATCTGGGAAAGCTTTTCAAACAGTAACTTGTCCTCGTTAAGTTAGTTTAGCAAATGTGGTTTACATTAGTCACATTGTTTCTGTGCGTAAAGCAATTCCACTATAAAATTGGATCCGTTTTATTTGACACTCTGAATTGTTACTACCTATTATTTATTTAAGAAAGGGGAGAGACGGGAATGACGACGAATCGTTTACAGCTATTTTTGTTCTCAACTTAATGGAAATTTTCGACGAAAAAAATGTCACGAACAATGCCGCTTGTTTTGGGCCTTTATAATAAAAAGTACTTGAGCAATATTTTTGTCCGTGACAGCCTCGACTCTCGAGCAACAGATGCCGTTGTTATAATCAGTTGGTTGTCTCAGCGAGTATCAATTAGCCGCGCCATTTAACCGAAGATCTGGGAATAAGTGGTGCTGTCTAGGAGACACAACCTACGACCGTAACACCACGCCCATTACGCTAAAGAATGAACATTACCTACGTTATCCGATTGATGACCCACGTTAAGTATAAATCGGTCGATTCAGGCGTGGACCGTTCCGTGTTCCCCTAATTTATAAAGTAGATCGACATATAATTCATGCTGATGAGATTTTAATTTTAAAAGATGTGGAAACATGGCACGAAGGCCGTGGGTGAACGAAAGATCATTAATTCCCTTCGCCGCCATTGAGAAAACTGATCGTTAGAGCTCAGCCACGTTATTTTTAGGCCAATTTATCCGAAATCTGGCTAGTGGAGAGATCCTTAAAATATTTCAACATTTCGGATGGTTTTCGGTTTGAAATTGCAGCGTATAATCATCCAAGTTTGTTCTCCGTCGAAATTATTCTTTATTATTATTATTCTAACCTCAGAACATTATAAATGTGATATCACGATTTTATTAATGAAAATAGATATTGCTGTATTCGCTGTAAATATTTAGGGCCTTAGGCATTTGCTTCCTAATTGATAAAATTTGATGTCAGGATATGGTTAGTTCTTATTAATAGAATCTAATGAATTAATAAAATTAGCTTTAAGTGATATAATATTCACAGCACCAAATCACATTAAATTCTAAACACGAGGGCAGGTACTCGTCGCGACAGTAGAAACGATAATTTGTGCCTCAATTTTCATCATAATTTTTGTCATCATTCGTAACGGTTAATCACAATTTCAACACGAACTTTACTTCAACAGTCGTAAAAGGATTATTATTTAACTGCGTGGGACTTTAACTGTGCAGATTTTACTGCATCTACTCCGAATTCTAGGAAGGTTTACAGCACGATTCTCCATGTTTTATTTTTATTGCAGATATTCCATTCGACGTTGGCAAACGGCAGATATTAAACGACTATGAATGAATAACAGTTGCTATCGATCAATATTTACTATTCATAAGATTGTATTTATAGGAGTTCAGAAGCACGAGAATTCTGACGATTTCAATTTCTTAGGTATAATGCCTCGCAGAAATAATAAAGCAATCGGAGCGGGTGCGGGCGGCGTGAGAGAACAATGACTAATTAGCCGTCATTCCCAAACTCGTATTACCCACGCGTTATTATTTGAGAACACTACAGACGGTAATGAGAACTGCGTCGCTGTCTGAGCTTTCTCACGTCCACTGTACAAGTATTTATTAATATCAACGTCGTAGGAAATACCCCGTACCCGCGCGGTGAACGCGCACGCGAGGTGCTTGTCACAGGTAATGAGTTATGAGAATAGGTATGGAAACTGGCCGCATTCTGCCTCCTTGGATTAAAATAACCAGCTCGTAAGTAATTACGTAAATAGCGGCAAATTACACCGGGCTTCGCTATCATTTACTTTGTCTACGAGCCTTGGAATAAAGTAGAATACAAATGTGGTTCTAGTAAATAAATTAAGCCACGCAAATGGAAATCTAGTTTTGAAACCTTATTGTAATAAATAACATTTTTTTTTTTTTAAATAACAATAAATTGGTCATTTAGCGAGCTACCAACCTCAATCACTTCAATTTTACAGTAGAATCCATATTTTTTAAATAATCTTAATTCAGAATGTTTGCTATACAAATTAAGGAAAACATTTGCCGGCAAACATATATTATTGTTAGATACTGTGCTAACAGAGAGATGATGCCGGCGTCATTGTAAAGTGTGACATATGATATGTAGTGTTCCGAACAGTTCAGAAGTCATATCATGTGACCAAAATAACATTGTATACCCTGAAGTCTAATTTTGAATGACAATACGAGTATGTAATATTATGTATGTAGTCCTGAATAATTAGTGCTATTACTGCTACATGAATATGTATGACAATTTGCGAGAAATTGCAGTGTATAATGTATAAATTCATTAGATAATATTCCTAGAGAATTTTAAATAATGTGATGCTTTCAGTCTTGTCAGTACCAATATTTCTACAAGACGTTAAGTGAACCATAACGTTAATGCACTCAGCCTTGTGTGCCATATTGAACAAGCATAACTGGCAGAAATGAACGTGACAAGACGGTAAAATGACAGTATAAAAAAGTTAATAATGGTTCGTTTAAACCACGTAACTTTTGATTGGTTATGTAACACGAGCGAACATAATCTAAGCAGCACCCGTCACAATACACTCGGCAAATGATTAATATTCGTAAGTTACAGCTTGTTCTTTGTATTTGTGTACTTCTATAAATCATAATATAATTTGGAGCGTCGCATAAATCACAGGGTTACTTTATATCTTGAAACTCGATTCTCGGATGCCACTATCTTTTGGAGTAGAAACTATAAATCAAAACATGCACTTTCCGGCGTGCGGGTTGCTCTAATTAATTTTGCACCAGAGGCATTAATAACCTGCTTTAATTGTCGACGTCTTTTGCTTCTCTCATCTTTAAGATGCGCGATTACATTCAACAAGGAGCGTTGCGGAGCGCCGCCACTAATGGCTGATAAAACCAACGTCAACGCGGTAACAACGGAATAAATTAAGGAAACCCTCTGAAATGCTTGATGAATTACATCGTGTCTCAAACCACTCGTATGTTTAAATAGTCACTGGTTAAAAGCTCTATATTACGTTGCTAATACCTCATTTTATGTTGAAATTGTTGAGTTCTGAGAGAGCATTTTGTTTTATGTACTTAACTTTTGATTAATGAAAACTTTGATCCTGTTTAATACACAACCTCTTTTAAGACAAGCATTCAATCAATGTCGTGGATGTGTTATTTCAAACAATGTTTTTCTATTAAGTTACTGATAATATTTTTGTTTCGATGCAACAAATATTGAAAAATAATCCGAACTGAAAGGAATGATAAATATTTATACGATTTATTGGCTACGGCGGCGTATAAAGAGATTAGTATCAAAAATAAATTACACGCAGTATAGATAAATGTCCTACTTAATCGAAATGGATGACTTATAATCGTATAGGCAGTAATCGCTGGCGGTAGCGTTTGCCAGATGACACGAGCACCGGTCAGGACACATTTGGGTCAACTTTAGCTGGAGGGTCACTCGTCTAAAGTACAGTCCTCCATTTGCGTCCACAGGGCCGCTCGACCCACAGCGTCACGTTGAGTGATTGTCTCGCTAATTCGCCGTGACGTAAACGATCAGAGAGCGTCACACGGACGCCTCCTCTCCTCCCCCCACCGATCCTAGAACTCGAATCCCCCCAAACATCAATAGCTTCAAGCACAATACAACTATTTATACAACTCAGTACCTCGAATATCTAAACTCAACCTTATTTCATCCGCTAACTTAACTCACTAATGTAATAATTTAATAAAGCAAGTACCGCTGCTTCAGGTAACAACTTTCCGTTTGTTTATTACTTACTGCTTTAACTTAATAAAACTGAAGTTGCACAATCTACAGAGTTGTTTACCGCCTCGCTAATAACGGTTGATAATGAAACCGGGAAAACACCTTGTATCGTATAACCAACAAATCTACATAAGGTTGTTATTTATATTTAAATTACGTATGAATATTTAAAAATTCCAAAGTTTTTCATCTCCCTCGCAGAGACATTTGCAAGTTAAGATGAGAAGGTACTATATTTTTACTAAAATTAATCAGACTCTGTGAGCAATAAACACCCTGCTTTTGGAGCGTTGAGTCCCTAAAAATGTTTAGAAGCGACTTAAGTGTTATTTATGGTAGATTATTTAAAAAGGTAGTCCGTGTCTTGAATACAAAGTAGATAAAATCTAATAAGACAATAAAGGTAAATTTCGGTAGATGAATGAAGGCAATTCGGCGGTACCGATATCATCAATGTGAGCAGAAACACGGCTATAATCCCGGCGGAGTATTCCCACGCGTGGTGTGTACGTATTCCCGTGACACTTGACAAATTACATTATGATTTTGTGGCGGACTCAGCTCGCAGTATTTTGGCTTAATTCAAGTTAGGCACGTGTCGTGTTAAGTGAAATAGTTTTTTCGACGTGAAGTGAATAAATCGTGGTTTCGTTGGGTAAGTAGTTAGCCTAAGAGCCTGTGGCAGACATTTAGCAAGGTTCCAAACCCAGACATACACCCATAAACTTTCAAACTTTAAGAGTGTCAGTCATGGGGTCAAGTCAGTATATATATACATAATCATCCCTGCCCATTGGCAGACACTTAACTTGGTTCTAACCCCATGACTGAAAAAAACCTAAAAATATATCCGCTTATTTGCAACTTTTATTTTCAATATCTCCCTTGATCCAAATTCCATATTTGGTGATTGCTTTAACCACTATTAGAAGCACAAATAGGGAAACTTTTAGCTTTTATAAAATGACGTAAGTGGGCCGGGCGTTGGCTCTTAGGCTGTTGGGGTAATGCAGTGGCGAACTCCGGCAGGAGCAAGTTGTGGTGTAACGAGGACGACTGCGACGCGGCCGCGCTCGGCTTTGCGGGCTCCGGCTGTCAAGCCGTCCCAACTTACGTAGCTACTTTATTTCTTACGCCTCCTATATTTCTCGCTGATTAAGTGTCACCCCTGCAGACATGTCGCCTTCTTCGACTCTAATACTCTGACACTGTTTTTTATGACTATTTACAAGCTATTTTATTATTCTCTTTTGCCATACTTTACTAGTAATAATGTTATAAAATAATACTGTTGCAAAAATAACTGCAGCGCGTGTAGTTTATCTACATCATCGTTTTAAAACCGCCATTCATCAATTGAATTTCCACAGAAATAAATGCTTCGTTTCAAATATCACAAAAAGAATGAAATCTGTAACGACGGAAATCAAATAAAATATGAGCTTGTGAGGTTGCTACGGATAAGCTACGGGGCCGCGAAGTCTACGAACTGTGCTATGGATACGAAGCGTAGCCGTTTGTTAATCGTTTGAGTCACAATTCAGTTACGTACAGCTAAAATATACCGTACAAAATATATCCAGGTGCTATTTTACGTGGCGTGAAAATCTTAATTGGTATATTTTTGCTGAAACAGCGCTTTAATAAAAGACTAGCTTTTTCGCAGAAGCGATTTTGTCAGAAAACGTTGCACAGTTTTTCAATTTAGGTGGTTGGTATTTGTGAAAAAATCTAGAGTAAAGCGTCGTTTAAACGGTAAGTACATTATTCTCCGATGAGTAATTGTGCACATGACTTTTTTTGTGGCGCGTTATCCGCGTGTTGTGTTTACTCACGCGTTTTTCATTGAAGGCTAAGCTAACGCGCCTTTGACATGACGCGTTGATAAAACGACATCGCTCACAGTAAATGTAACCAACCGGTTTGTTTGGGTTACATTAAAAGAGTTTCCGTCCGTACATTTCAAAGTTATCGTAACGTTTTGTTTTTACAACATACGTGAACAAACAATAATATGAGAAACGTAATACGTATATTTTCGAGCAAACTTGTATTTGTAATCAGCTTACAATCAAAAGTCGTGCTTATTGTTTTCGAGTTTCTTGTCTTCAAACTCAGGGAAGCGGTGATGTGAGTACTGTTTTAATCAATTTATTAAAGACTTATTGTATTCACTTTCTGTGAAGTGTGATTTAAATTTATTAATGATTAAATCCGTAAGAGCTCGTTTTATTCTGATTAATTTGAATTTAATTAATTCTAGTTAGAACGAACTTATTAAAAAAATATGGCGGACGGAAATATGTCTGCAACATAAAATATTGAATTGTGGTGTAACCAATATTGAAACAAGATTAATAAAGTGTTTTATGTTTGAAATTTTGACGGTTTATTTACTTTTATATACCATTCATTGATGATAAGAGTATTATATTGCTATAGGGTTATCAATCATAGCTAAATTAATTGAGTTTTGAATGCCTAGTAAACATTTAACATTGCTGGTAGTAGTTTTTTTTTTATAAATAAATAAATATCTCACAACTTACACACAACGCCATCTAGTCCCAAACTAAGCAGAGCTTGTACTATGGGTACTAGCATAACTGATACTAATACATATATACTTTTCTATTGTAAATACATACTTATTATACATAGAAACACCCAGACTAAGACAAACCCTCATGTTTATGCACACAAAGATTTGTCTTAAGCGGGAATCGAAACCGGGCCCTCGGCGTCGCAGGCAGGTACACTACCCACTAGTTCATGATTATATTTAACTTATTTTCTGCTTAAACAGCTATCCATCAGACCATGTCGTGCATAAATGAATTCAGTTTATAATGACTATTTTAAATCGAAAATATCGCAGTCAGATTTACATATTATACGTGTGACGTTATGACGTTTGCTGAATTATTAATACTGTGGTCGTTTTATTTTAATGCGTGGTCGGAATGTAGTCTCACCACGCTCCGTACTACCACCACCATTAATCTTCGGCGGACCACACAAATAGCTCACAGCACGAATGTTTTCATGCGACGTAAGCCATCAAAAAGCAACAAAAAGCCTTCCGTCGGTGCTCAATGCTCGTCGCATATTTCACTCTTATTTACTCCAGGAATTAAAGAAGCGCCGTTTTGCTATTTATAATCCCTCGGCAATTTGTTACATTCAACTCAAGGAAACAAATCACAGAGCTTGCTGCTGATACCTTAGTTAACTAACAAGCAACTTCCTCCAATTCTGCTAGCTTGCCAACACTAACTACAACTCAGTTCTTCCAGGAAAACGTACGATTAATCAATCTTTATTAATCAAATCAAATTAATCAAATCATCATTTATTTGCTTGAAATATGGTACAAAGATAGGTCTTACAGTGTATTTTATAGTTCAAGACATATTTTACCTATAGTACAGGTATGCAAATGTTTCATAACTAAGTTTATATTATTATATTATATGCTAACAATTTATAACTTATTTTATGTATATTATTAACTTCCCTGTGATTTTTAACCTTGAGAGAGACTCCTATTAATCTGTAATCTGGATTATCTTGAACACAATCATGGCCAAGACAAATACGTCATTAGAGGCGTCTTATGCTTATTTCAGTTTGGGGTAGAATAATCCTCTTAGCGTTGTATGTCTAAACGTGGTACGAGCGCTGAATACAATTCTCAAAGTACGAGGCGAATAAGAAATTGCTATTTACCCTCATTTCATCTTATTATTTTCTATAAAAGACTTCTTATAACAATGCCACAACTAAGTAATAACATCAATTCATTATTTGTGAATAAATAACATCCAATTGTCAATAGTAATGTGGGTTGTTTCATAATAATATGGACCATATAATAGAATAAGCCAATTATAGGATATAAATCCTTATCTATTATTAGAGATGAATTCTCAAATACGCAATAATATTACAGTATATAGTTAGTAACTGTATAAATGTTTTGTTCATGGTGTTATTGGACTGCCTAACAAAAAAACGGGCTTAGTGAGGGATTACGTTACGAAAAATAATAATAAATAAAATCTGTCTGTTTTTAATGTCAAAATAACAATGTTTTTTTTTTCTTGATAAAGTTATTTGCGCGACCTATGACTAAAATACAGTTTTTTAGGGTTCCGTAGTAACTACAAGGAACCGTTATAGTTTCGCCATGTCCGTCTGTCCGTCCGTCTGTCCGAGGCATAGCGACGAAACCGCTGGTGCTAGAAAACTGAAATTTTGTATAAACATGTATGTTAACTATACAAAGAAAGTCGTAGAAAAAAATTTGGATTTTTTTTTTCGGGTAGCTCCCCTACATGTAAAGTAGGGATGTTTTTTTTTTGTCGTCTACCCCATAGTGTGGGGTATTGTTAGATAGGACTTTTAAAAACGTTCAGGGGTTGCTAAGACAGTTTTTTGATTTAGAGATCCGTTTGCGAGATAATTAACTTTAAAGAGCAAATTTTTGTTCGAGTAGAGCGTCCCCCCTCTAAAAGCTAAACTACTGGATCCCAAAATCTGAAAAAAATTGTGTCGGTAGTACATGTAATGAACTTTAAAGGAAAACTATAGCGGATAAGTTCACTTCATTAGTTCTAGAGTAATTGGGGTCCAAAGTGTAAAATGCAGTTACTTAGAATAATTCGTTCAAATTACAAAAACCTTTGAAAGTAATGACTTGTATGAAGATGTTACTTGTTTAATACAGATAGTAAATCCCTTTTAAGTCGAAATATGTTGTTACGACTAGCTACGGACACCCTACTGCGCGTGGCCCGACACGCACTTGGCCGGTTTTTTAATATTTTGTTTATCTGTCTGTTTGTATCGGCTAATTCTATACGGATGGACCAATTTTAATAAAATTTGGGATGCCGGTAACGGATTAGAAGGCGCGTAACATAGGCTACTTTTTATCGATGTATGTACCTACTACGCAGATTAAACCGTGGAAGAAAGTTAGTTTGTTTGTTTATTAGCGCTTATCTCAAAAACTACTTATCAGAATTTTATAATTCTTTTTGCGTTTGGTTGTCTAACTATCCATAAAAGTTTTTTGTTATTTAATATAACGCTAAACTTTACGAGAGAGGAGCAGTAACGTTAAACGCGGCTCAAAGCGCGGGAGCAGCTACTACTTAATATAACGAACTCCACGTGGACGAAATCGCGAACAAATGCTAGTATTTGAATAAAGCTCTTAGAAATATAATCCTTTAGCAGCGCGGCGATCAAGTTTGTTTCATTGTTTGTTTTTCATTTTACAAATATAATATAATAAATTACTTGCAAATAAGGGTTCTTAAGCGAGATTATTACTTTATTTTCATATTTATAAACCTCGACATTTTTTTTGTAGAATGTTTATCGAGTAACGTATAATAGATAAGTATGATAAGTCCATTATTAAAAACCACACAATTTTAACTTGATCAAAACATAAATACATTTCTTTCCAATTACCTATACCCATCTCAGAAGTGGAATAGTTCGTGTAATGGGATGTTTAGTAAAGTGTGCACTTATAATTAAGATGTTGAAACCTCGGGCACATTATCTCGGTAATTAGACTTACGGGACACTCGATTAATTCGGGTCCCAAGATTTAAGAACCTCTGGTGCGTCCAAAACTAATCGGATATGCTTGGATTAACGCGAGGTTACTTATTGGAATTCTTTGTCGAATCCAAAAATATAAATGTACTTTCAATGTTCATTAGATTGGAGATAAGGTGGGTGCCTGCCGTTATCCGCGTTTTATGTTCATGATTGTGAGTGTTACGCGAAGTGATGTAGGAGTATAGCTGGTGCGGTACGGTCGCCATTTACATAAAAATATTGGGGTCTCTGCTCGACGGTATCGCGGGATCCGTTTCCCAGGACCACCGCCCCCACGCGTTTGCGGGATCTGTCCGATCTTCACCTGGCGCGATAATTAGCTACGTCAATATGCACTAGGCGCGCAATCCAACTCTCCAACCACCATTTGAATATTTCCCCTGCGAGCAAAGTTTGCGGTGTGCTCGTTAGAAATACCGGATAGAGTTTTATTAATGTCCAAAATGATAACGACATGTAGCTCGGCTCGCACCCGACAGGATTACGGACGGTCAGCTGAATTAATAACTCGCTTACTGCCGTAACGGACGTCACAATATGTATTTCAATTCCTATTTTAATGTTATAAGGGTTGCCCCACGCTCCGGGTTAAAAGTTTGCTAATTTTAATAGGCGTTGTTCAACAAACTTTCTACGGCTTTTCGAATACGTGCAGCAAGTATATCTATGAATATTCGTTTCGTGAAACCCGTTGTAAAAACGTGTATACAATGTACATAAAATAACTTAATAACAAGAATATATTAGAAATCATGTGTGTACACAAGTGAAATTTATTAATACATACTGTTGTAATATGAAAGGACGGAGAAAAGAGCGTACGCAAAAAACACATTGTCGCGCGATTACGAGACCACGTCACTTCCATGTCTCCTTGGACCGAAGATTTATGTCGTTGCAATAAAATCTCCTCGTTTGAATAAACATCTCGACGGTTGTGGGCTGTGACAAATTGCTGGCGCTGCCCGCCAACCGTCGAGACGAACATTAGCCGAAATAATTCTTTTTAACGGCGAGGAGTGGGTCCGACTTCCCTTCTAATTATTCATGTGAGACCGGCCGATACGCCTTGCCAACTTGCCGAACCAGAAACTTACTTCCTTCCGGGCACGACAATTCCTATACTACGTGACCGTATTGATTAATCTATTACAGATTCGGGGGTCAATGAAGGAGCAAGGCACTCGAAACCAACGCTTCATAAAGTCCTCCCCGTCTCGGTTAAACTAGCTTCAATCTCATCTGAATAGTTTGTCTGACAAAGTGATATGCATAGTTTGTCATAAAACGTTTTCGGACTGATGAATATCTGATTAGCAAAATGCAAATGCCAGGCAGTTGTATTTTGGGAGAAATTTTATGACATTCGTGTAATACAATAAATCACCTG
Organism: Hypena proboscidalis; assembly: GCA_905147285.1. Taxonomy (NCBI): domain Eukaryota; kingdom Metazoa; phylum Arthropoda; class Insecta; order Lepidoptera; family Erebidae; genus Hypena; species Hypena proboscidalis. The sequence continues at coordinate 9,644,791 of LR990130.1, forward strand.
TGGTTTTTGGCGCGACACGTCCCGTCACTCTACCCCGTTTATTTTCTACGCACATTTATGTTTTACATATTTTGTCTTATGCATTCGCAATACTTTTTCATTCCACGTAATATTATAGAGATTTATTCGCAGTTTTTCCCCGTTCCCGAATTTATTTTGTCATTCCGCTGTAATTTCACTTGAGAGATCATTGACAAAAGTTTCGTCGGTAAAGTCGTTGTTTTCATAATCAATTCCCATTGGTGAATAATAAATTGTCTGAATCACTTGAAACAAGTCAAGAAGTTGAAATAAGAAATTGGTTGATTTACCTTTGTGGAACTTGGTGGCTGACTAAATTTTCTATTCCTTTAAGGTTGGTAGGACATTGATCGTCGTACAAAAACTAATTAAACTGAACATCGGCATGTGTAGAGTTGGAGAGTAATGAATACTAGAGAGCAGAGCTCACTTCCACTATTCGCGCAGAGCACACTGAAAAAACAACTTTAATTGAAGCAATGCGCTTTTGCAAGGAATCCCTAATTGAAATCTTATCGTTAACTATCTGTCTCGTCTTTATTTTAGTAATTAAATCTTTAACGTAGTTTGTCCTTGTGTTGGTAGATCAGTAACATTTAATCAATTATTTACATCTGGCTAATTCACTGAATAATCTTGAAACTTGTATAAAATATACATGCATAATAACATATTGTTCCAAACTATCATAAAGCATAATTTAGTGATGCACTGAAAAAGCTTACCAGATAAAATTTATTTATTTATTTAAACTTTATACACTTAAATGTACAAAGGCGGACTTAATACTAAAAGTATTCTCTACCAGTCAAACTTAAAATCAAAAATCAAATCTTTGTTCAAAACGTAGCCGTGAGAGTTTTATAAGCCACAGAATATTAGATGCGTTGGTTATATTTTGATAATATTTTCGACAAAATTTCAATCAGCATTATTAAAGCGGTGCTGATACCGATAGTGATTGTGAACCGGTGTAGATTATCGGGATATGACTAGTTCTACCGGTGTCGGTAATTGAGTCGGCGTCGTCAAATCGTTCATTTCCGCCGACGGTTACTAAGTCCCGTCGGACTAATCACACAGTTCACCGTGCTGGTGCCGATCTTGATCATTGAAACGTGAAACTTTCACCTGTAAGGCCACTCTATAAATTATGAAATGAATGCAATTTCCATCGCATTTCTTACACCTTAAACTGCTCCATATATATATATATATTAGCAGCCCTCTATCTAATACATGTCCCACTGCTGGGCTCGGGCCTCTTCTCATGATGAGAAGGGTTAGGCCATAGTCCACCACGCTGGCCAAGTGCGGATTGGTAGGCTTCACACATCCTCGAGCACTTTTTAGGCACTCTCAGGCATGCAGGTTTCCTCACGATGTTCCATATAAGTCTAACTATCTTTATTTCCATTCAAAGGTTCCCTGTAAGACATTGCTTTTTAGCGATAACGCCTCCCATTGTAGATGTTTTTATGCTCAATAATATTCTTTATGTATTTATTTTGGTTTGCAATAAATATTATTCTATCTATCTATTTATCTATGAATAGCTTTTCGAAAGTTATAACTGAATATTTTCTAGACGACTTTCAGTCAGGACACTTTGAACTTATGTTAACAAGAAAATATTCATTCATCGAGCTTTTAAAATAAATTACGATAAAAATACGGTTAAATTTCCTTATAAAACGGCCGTGACGGATGGATGTGACAATGGTCCTTTAAAGGTTTCATTTCCTTTTAGTCTCGAATCCTTAAATATCAATTTCAATTACTCCACGTTAAATTGTTATCAAGAGACATTCGCTCCCCAGAATTTCTCGCGCCATTTGTTTGCTTAACTAAATTGTACATTTAGCAGACATTACGCAGACAAGCTTGAAAACAATAAAAGCGGACTTAAACCGCAGCAATGTCGCAAAAACCATTGCGAGTACGGGCGTCACTTTAAGTAATGAATGGTATAAAGTGATAAACTACAACACCTGTTCGCGTGGTGGAGCTTAGCAGGCGCGCAAGGAATGCTAAGGAAATCGTGAGACGGCGGAATGCCGGCGCGCGGCAACGCCAGTTACTCGAACGTGATAACAGGCGAGATGGCATATTCGCTGACGATGCCGCCCCACGCTGCGCCACTTAATCATCCGACATCCGCCATCCACCAGACTCAGCTCACGGAATCGGCTATCACGTCCCAACCCCAATTAACTCTCAATGCTGCAAACTTCTTCACTCGTTACACCCATGAATTTTAATAACATCTCGGGATTCAGGCAAATAAGCTTTACGTTTTTTGTAATTCCATATTTTTTTCGCAAATTGTTATTACTTACAACTGTACCGCGCCAGCAATATTTAGGTAAAGTGGAGTCTTGCCAAGTTTCAATAATAACTACACTTTTGCGAGTACCAGAACTGAATGCGTTTGGGCGTTCTAAACTGAATAACGTTGAAATCCGAAGTGGAGATAGTCTACTTTTTACTAACATTAACGCTGTCTTCTACATCCTGTGCAGACGTTTTATGGAAATGATTTTCCGATATTAGTAATTTAGTAGTTAATTAATAATGGCAACTAAGGCAGGCAGCTGTCGTGTTAGTAAACATAATATTAAACTCGTGTGTGTTAACACGTTAGCTCATGCTTACATTTACATAACAAAGTGACTTGATTTGTTTAAAGCGGTTCTATCGGCGATCAACCTGTGTGTAACATGAGTATAATTAACTATGATTAGATAATAAAACTGGGTTGTGGTGCATAGCAAAACTGCATTATGTCGCGGCATTACCAAGAGCTGTGGTATTAAAATAGCTTGGATAATTTGATGTTGTTCGATTAATTAGCATGGATTTGCCGGGCGTGTACGGCGATGGTGTGATGCCGTACGAGTACGTCGCGAACCGGCCGCGGGGCAGGCGACGCGCGTCGAGCCCTGTCCGGGGCCACTCGGATATTATTCCGGAACGAGCGGACCACCCATGCATATTCATGTGCTCGATCCAGAGGCGCGTATTAATTTGCATCCCGATCCGACACCGGCCCCGTTACATTGTCCATTTTCGTTTCTTTGCCATAAACCCTAGACCGTCCGCCAGTCTCAGTGGTGCTTCAATGGATCGTGAAATCGGAACGGTCATACCGTTCGCTTTGAGTAATTTCTAAAACTCAATTTTAAATTCATTGGCCACAAAACGTTTCCCCGTTTGTACACGACATTACTATGATGAAAGCTTTTAACGAGATTGAGTTCTTAAATAAAATTACTTTCGCACTGATTTGCGTGAACTGGTGCGGTTAAGGCTTTGATTGGTTGCAGGCACGATAGGTTCTATGTGATCGAATATAGGGTGTTGTAATAAATCACATATAGATTGTTTGTGCGCTACTTTTTTAAACACTTGAGTTGGTACGAGGGACATTGGTTTAAGTGTTCTATAAATCAGCAAGCGCGGTGGTTTATGTGGCGGAGTCTGCGCTTGCCGAATTAACAACATCGCGTTACGAAATTGAAAATGCTTAAAATTTTACATTTGGAATAAAGGGAGTTATTTATCTACGTAAATATTGATCAGTGGAAACGTTTAATCGTTTAAAATTAAATTTGACTAGTAAGTGAGCCTTTGTAAATATTTCAATTAATTTATATTGCAATCGAACTGAAATAATGGAGCGGTAAATTAGAACAAGTAGAATTTATGATGAAAAAATATTAATATAGAATGCAACTAGAAATAAATCATTTTGATATAAATATCAAATAAATTAGTTTAATGACATAATTAAAATATTAATCATTATAATTACACAGTATTACAGTCCATACAGTTGGTAGGTATATTTCGTCAGCCCTTTGAGTTTTGCTGCCAAATGAATTTCGCATGCGATAAAATCGGCGTGCAAGCTACGAGCACGTTACCGTATTTTAGAAGAAAAATTTGAATTTTCCTTTATATTTATGAATGCAGAATTCCGTTACTTTGTTTGTTTATTTGACCGTTTTCACGAAAACCGAGAGCTAGAAATCGATGTGATTTTTACCACAAAATGTGGTAAGGGCTGGAGGGTAAACATCGACTACTATCGCAGAGGCCAATAGACGTATGCAATTTATCTAGAAGATAATATCTTTAACATTGTGTTGTGGGTTTGATCCCCACATCTTAAATAAATGAGATAAATCTTTGTGTGATTCGCAAAGATTTGTTCTGAGACTGGGTGTGCTTGTTAGTGAATGTGTGTATTTGGCCTTGTCATTGGGACCATTGAATAGTGTTATTACTTCTAGCGTTCTATCCAATGTAAAAATCTATATTAATATTATTATTATAACATAAAAAACTGCTGCATGCGGTGACGAAATGCATTCAAGTTGTATCTACCATCAATTATATTTATTTATGTGTGTGCTTATTTATTATGCTTCGGTGTCGAAACTTCTATTACTTAACTTCAAAAATCTTTTTAAAATCTAGTTCAAACCCATTCATTCTTATTTTCAATTTTTTATTGTACACACAGAAATTTCAATAACGTAATATTACATAACTGTTTAAATATTAGTTACAAAGGCGAGCTTAATTCAATATTGAGCTCTACCATCACCAGCAATAGATCAAAGGTTAAACGATGGTAATAGGCCCACTACCTATCAAAAGGGGCCAAGCATAATAGGTGAATTGTGGGTGTTAAACACCGCTGCCACACTTTTCTGGGTAAAAAGCGTGATATTACGTTCCTAAAAAGTTTTTTTTCTTTTTTTAAAACGACGCCCGCACTAGGAATAACTCCTGTGTCGCGGGGGTATTCACAAACATACATTTTACATACACAAAGCACACCCAGAGTCAGAACAAATCGTTGCGAATCACACAAAGATTTGTCCTATTTAGGGATCGAACCCACAACACCAGCGTAGTTGAAAGCGGCGAGGCGACCGCTTTAACCGCTACGCCAACCGTGCACTCAAAAAAGTTGACGCTATTATTCATAGCAAGTGGTAAAAACAGGCGCTATTATTCAAACGTACAAGCCATTCAATCTGAGCTAAGTTCCCATTCAAAATGTTTATTGTGCATACGTATTTGGTAGATTTATCCCAGCTACACAGACGTGTTCGTGTTGGGGAGCACGTGGCGCAAATTGTCCACCCAACTGCTTATTGTTGTAGTGTAATACACTCGGTCGTATTGTGCTATTTATGCTGCACATTCATAACGCACACAGCTTGCATACAATATTTTCTACGCAAAAATATTTTTTACAACCATTTCGTTGCCGCAGTACAAAATTTTCATTTGAATTTATTGTAGAGGTTTTGTGAACAAGATCGACGGCAAACTCACCACCGTCTCACCTTTTCGCAAAATAGTTCCTTGCACGTTTGGCTCTGAATATTACTGATATGATTCGCTGCGAGGTATTAGATTTGATGCCCGGGTCGGGCAAAGTGTTGTTTGTGGACTTTCTGTCAGAAAATTCATAATAGCAGCACAGGGTTGCAATTGTACTCGGGATGGCGATAGGCATACCCCCTATCCCATGGGACCTAAACATAACAGGTGAAGTGTGGGTGTTGTACACCTCTGTTACCCTTCTGGGTAATATAGGCGTGATGTTATGTTATTACTGATACTTTAGAGTTTAGACAATAATTTCTCAGTCCTCAGATATTCATGTCTGTGGTTGCCACCTACCATCATTATTTCACCTCTTTTGCTACACAATGCAAACACAAATTTTATTTGAATTCCATTTCCCAATTTAGGATTGGTTTCGAATAATCGTATTGAGCTTTCCCAGAAATGTATAACTAAAGCAATGATTTGCCTGTGTTTGCTTTGTGTTAGGATTGTTAACGTGGCATATAGTGTAGGGAACATAAAAGCCTTTGGGTTGGGCTGCCCTTTGAGTTTCCCTCCCGCATGCATTACTCCTGCCGCAGTGAAACTCAAAGATATATAGTTACGACGAACCAGTTTTATGTGAATATTAAAACTTTATTTCATTTTTCATTTATGACTAAATCAACAAATTATTTTAATTTCTACGTTACGACAGATAATTACAGCACCTTCAGCCTCTAAACTAAACATAACGAGAACTGAATTAGAGAGAATAATTACAATTTCTATTTAATATAAATCAGATGAACGCTAGTTTATAGGTATGTAATAAAATACCACATGTTTTTGATAATGCGAAACAATTCAAACGTTGAATACTGTTGTTATTAATAAACATATTTATTTAAATGCATATAATTTAAACATCATTGGCAAATTTCAACGTAACTCATTTTGCCACATACATGTGGCATGTTTTCTCACAACAATTATGCCTTCAGCGGGTCAGATAAGTTAGTTTGTTTTTCCATAAAAACTGTCGTAACAGATTTAAGTTAGACTATGCTTGTTCAAGAACGAAGCCAATATATTTGCGCTGGCAATAACTCGCTATGTTGGCCAACCGTAGATCGCACGCCATTGGTCAATTCAAATTATAGTTTTAAGTTTATTATGTTCCCCAACCTTTTTTTCTCCTCGAATCATGTACAATCGCCATCTTGTCGCATTACAACCATCATTAAGAGCACACCTGAGTTTCCTTTCAACGCAAAAATCCTAAGCAAGAATCCTCAACTACAAAAATCAATTTACCGTATCGGTCGCATACACTTGCCGATACAATGCTCTTAAAAGAGAAACAAAACGTCGTAACAACATTTTAACCCATCCGGTACGATAATTACACTTTTGCAAAATAATCATGATGTTCCTGGTGAAAACACAACGTTGTTCAATAAAAAAACACCCTTTAGAGATCTAAAAGTCATTGTAGAAATAAGTAAAGAATCTTTAGAACGTCAGCAAAAAATCTTACAACTGGCTTAGCCAATTTTTTTTATTTCTAATTTTGTTTTCTCGCACCGAATGAGCAATATCATTTATTCAGTCATATCAGACTATCAGTACGTGTAAGGTTGTAGTGTAGACACCGTCGGTATCGTGATATGGTACTCGTAGATAAAGCGACCGCGTCAACCGCAGGCGCTGTAATCAAGGCCGGGATGAACCATAATTATATTTGGCGTGTAATGTTTATATTGCCGAGTTCCTTTGTAGCATCTCATGTTCAATTGCTTTGGATTATACGCCTCACGCTGCCTGTAATAAAGTTGCTAAATAAAATGTACTTCTTAAATATTGTTCTTGCCAATTTGCCAATCTTTTTGCGCGTATTACACTTTCATTTGCGCTGCTGATCTGTTAAATTATCGGATTCAAATCGGTGAGCCATAGCAAAATTGTAAAGCAAAACGGGTTATTGCACATGTAACGTAAACGCAAAAAGTGCTTTTAAATATATAGTTTTCTTACCTACTACAAATAAAATAAAAGTGTATGTTTTTAATGTCTAAATAACAATGGTTTGCTAGCTGATATAGCTATTTGCACGATATATATGCTTAAAATACAGTAAATTAGTTGTTATCGGGCTTATCTTTTTAACGGCTTAGAATAAAATTTCAAATTCAGATAATTAAGTAAAAGGCGCGTAAAATAAGCTACGTTAAATACGCTAAAATAAGCTAGGTACGGTATATCAATACGTATATGAAACCAGATGAAACCGCAGGGGCAAAAATTAGTTTGTTTGTTTGATAGCGCTATCGACAGCTACTAGTCGGATTATAAAGATTATTTTTAGTTAAATATTCTAACTCTCAATAAAAGTTCTTAGATATTTTACATGATGCCTAAATTCACGGGAGCGGAGCATTTACTACTTAATACATCTAACGCCACACGGACGAATTTGCGGGTAAAAAACTTATTACTGAATAAAATGATTACAGAAACAACACCTCCGTATAGGTATTTTTATTTTAATGCCTGCCTAATGTTTTTTATTAATTTAATTATGTATGTTTTGTGTGTTATTATTACCATATGGGTTTTACCTGAAATAAATGATTATTATTATTATTATTATTATAGGAATAATATTCACGCACACACACACACATACTCTATGTCACTATTATTTGCTCGAATAGGATTAACTTGGGCTTAGCAATTTGAATACTGGCATGTTTTTGTCGTGTAAGTGACTCTCAGACATCGGCGCTAGGCCAATTTCTCCTGATTTGTTTCTCATACTTTTATATAATATTCCTTTCACAGACGAAAAGACTAGCAACAGACATAATCTAATATAGGATCTCTACGTGTCGAAAATAAGTTTTAGTTTGTTGGACGCTCCGTTAATAAAATCATGTTGTTCGTAAATGCAACAATCCTGCTCGGTTTTGTTGCTAATTGCTTTGTTTGCTAGAACAGGTACTTAATAGAGTTACTCGATGTTATTCCAATTCGTTGCGATGCAAACTCTAAGTAGGCAACGATAGGTACTCAGTTTTTCTTCTTTGTGAGCTATTTTTCACAGTGCAGCTCAATAGTCCGTGCCGATGCTCGGTAATTTCTTTGAGAGGCGCTGTGCTGGCATCGAATAGACTTCGACAGAAACTAATTAAAAGCGAACATCGCGCAATCTGGTGAACTTCAACAGACACTAATACGATTTTCGATGACAGTGTGCAAAATGCATAAATATTTAAGTCCACTACGGACCGTCTGATTTAATAATGTTGTACCGAGTTTTAATAATGCCGCATCGGTATAGAAGTCAATAAATTTTATTAACGTTGAAATATATTCTCAATAAATATATTATGATATTTCATTCACTATAAATTATCATGAATATCATAAGCTGACTACTTTTTGCTAACAGCCATTGAAACATAAAAAGTAGGTGTACAAAATGAACAATAGCAAAGATTTCATACTATTTATTATGTTTCAGTTGCAAGGCATCATTAAATATTCTTTATAATCAGTAAGCCAGGGATTCGATTCGATATATTTATATTTATAGACTTTTACTAGTATAAAGTATCGTATCGGAAAGGCAATAAATAAAAATATTATACTGGATATTCTTTTGTGTTGGTTTCACATTGCATTTTAATTTTACACACGTACTTTCATATCAGTTACGTATATTGAAGACTTCTTTTCTGAATGCGTTTACAAAGTATGTTGAATAGAAAAGGTTTTGAAATTGTGTGATAAACATATTCATAGTTGTTATTTCTTTACACTCGCCAACATGTTTTCATGGAAACTAACCGTTCCCACTTGAGTTCCATTTAATGTGAATTGCAATGGGTGTAATTGGGGAACTTTTTTACTCATTTCATTTTACCTGAATAAAAAACTTTTCGGCATTTATTTGCTTTTAAATACATAGTTTAACATAAATATCAAGTTTTAAATCATCATTATGCACTGAATATGACTTTAAGAGTAGACTCCCGAGCGCCGTGTTTTTATACTAACGTACTATGGGTTTGACTTTAATATGATTAAATTTTAATCTATTTTCATAGACAAATCATATCTGAAACACTAAAATGCATGCACATTATTAATTTTGTATGGAAAACATCCAATCATTTTTTTCCCATTTAAATATGTGATAAGCCGGTTCTAATGTTTGAAATAATATAATTGAGTTGCCTAAAGCTAGTATTAGTTCGGGCCAAAGTTAATACAATAAATAACTAACTCAAAGTAAACTAAGGGTCGTTCAAACGTTCACTGCTCGATACATACGCCCATTACCTGGATGTTAAAACAACCCTCCAGTACCAACACGTTTTCAATGTAAACAAACATAGAAGATGTGTACGTAACACGTACAATATTCCTCGCACTTTTCAAAAGAAAAGTAACGAATGTTTACGTACTCTTTAAAAATATTCAACGGCGAAGCTCTTTTCATGCATCTCGTGTTACTTTGCGTACCATTTAGAATGCAAAACTACTCCGATATATGTAATTTTCGAATCTTATTTGCTTATAAATTCATATCTATCTACCCTCTCATAAGAAATACGATATGGATCCGCTACCACTGTTCCCGTCTTGAATTTAAAATTCTATTTTTGCGTGCCTAAAATTTTTAGTTTGCAAACAAAAATTACTGTAGTCAAAACGTCTGTTAAGTCGTAAAATTTAACTGAATTACTGTACAAAGCGGGGTACCGCGAGTAATCTTCACAGTGCACACACAAAATGGAAACAACAAAGTTGTTAGATCTGCCTGAATTGTTTCTGCGTGGCGCAATCAAGCTCAGTGAGAGGCTTGCTTAGCGAGTCACATTGTTTCAGAAGACCTTTGCTCTGGCCCCTTACAAATTCACCGCTGTTTTTATCGTTTTATTAGCTTTGTTTTGGAAGTTTTATTTTCGCATTCTCCTTAGATTTCTGTTATGTCTTTGATGTTCGACTTTTTCTCGCCTTTTTGCGACCACTGTTATTTATAAAACCAAAATTGGTTGCTTTGCTCGGTCGCTTTTGTGTTTTGGACGAAATATATTTTTTATAATTAACATTTTTAAATAAATTAACTAGTATTTGTTCAATCTGCTTCAAACCAAGGTTTGCAACAAAAAAGGCTGCAATAACAAATTTGTTTTAGTAACACTATTATCTACGTTCATGAGCCAATACAGTTAAATGTAAATAAATATTGCTAGTTTTGAGATTCTTAATTGAAATTAATAAAACAATATAAAAATGACGCTACTGCTGCAACAAATTGATATGCATACTTCAAATGGAATTTTCAATAGCACACAGCCTTTTAATTCATCACTTGTTGTGGACGAATGCCGGAACCGATTATATTGATGGATGAAATATCCAAAGTGGGCTGTTGACAGTATTAACACTGATAACATACAGTAAAATGCATATTTGATGTGCGATTTTATGCAGAGCTTCAGTGTCGGTCAGCGAGATAATTCGCATATGAGGCTGAACGATTGTATCCGCATCGAGATTCCGGGCCGATAGGCATAAACGCACGGGCGTGACTCACAACGCTCACACATTGTTTCATGCCAACAATTTATAACCGCATAAATTCGGACAAACCGCACTGAGCAAGATATTTGGTAAGTCCCGCAGATAATCCCGCCGCACCCGCCGCCGACGCGATAAAAAGTGTGATGACATTTCCGCGCTACACTTGTTTTCAAAAGAATAATGTTGTATAATTTAGGATGAGAAGGGTAGATAAATTGCCGGCTTTATGAAGTTCCCCATTCATCCTAAATATTTCGCCAATTTTTGTTTACGTGCACTTTATCCAGTGTACGGTGAGGCAAGGAATTTCCTCTGTGGAACGAACCGAATCAGCTTAGTGCCGTTGAAAAATAGTATTAAAGGGATTGCGGCATTCCACAAATTCTTACAAAGCTTTTAGAACATATGAGTCGAGCACGTTTAGAGTGCACAATGAAGATTTTTTAGAATCTTATATTGAAACGATCCTGCAACTAAGTTGTATTTGAAGTCTAACGTACTGTTGTAAACTTTTGGATAGCTATTAGTAGTTCTACAGTGTTGGATCAGAATTCTGTACATACTTCAACGTCAGCTAGTTTCCAAAGAAGCTGGACGGAGCTCCCAGCTCACGTGCGCTTCGCACTTGTGGTCGACTCGCATTCGAACAATCTGATAATGTTCTGAAGATTTCATATTATGCTTGAACTACGGGTAAATAACAAAATACGTGGAAGGGGCTTAAAAATCCAACAGCCACCGCTTTCCATATTATAAAGTAAACTATAAGTTTATAATGTTTATAGATAAACATGTAATTTACATCATGTCACTACCAAGAATCAGAGTATTTTAATAATATGAACAAGGCTCAAGATAAATTTAAAATTAAAATATCGGTCGATTGTACCGAAGCAATTACTCTGGTAAAACACGTTTGTTTATATTTTAGGTTTTTGAATAAAATTTGAATTTGGCAGTGGTTCTTGCATTGTCTTATTCAAATGAGATTTTGGAGGTATTAAGCGAGAGGCATGAGAGGGAGTAAGCTATATTTAGGTACAAATCTGCTGCCATTGTGATTGTAAAACTAATATAATATATGGTTTGAAGGTAAAACGTGTTCAGTAGTAATGTAATTGTAATATCGTAACATAACATCACGGCTGTGTTTTCCAAAGGGGATAAACTAAAATGTTTAAACACCACCCGGATTTTACATGTATAAAGGGTGATCTTATCTCTATCTAGTCTCTATTGGACCAATCTAAATCTAGACTCCGTGCTGTTACTGAAAATTCCTGACAAATAAAACCTACATATTACTTTTTCAGGGCCCACGGTGAGTAGGTAATTGTATAAGCTAATTACTAGACCAACAAGGCAATATTCCAGGATAAAGCATAAAACCGTCATAATCGTTTAACTGTATTAGCGCTCATTTACATCCACGTGCCGTATTTGAATATTGAACGTATCTCTTATTCGATAAATTTACATAAATTGTTCTTGTTTTACACGTGTGAATACAGAACATTCGTATTCATAAGAAATTAGCTCTGATTTCTTATCATTGCGATTATGAGCTTTTTATTCATACAATGTGTTTTTATTCATATAAAGCTCATTTTCGCTGGGTCGATTTAAAAACAAAGAATTGTGATGCTACAGGATCAAAAGTAAAAACAGGTTTAGAATTTGTAAAAGGTAGACTTATAAACACTTCTGAATTTCACACCAGACCACGGAGTAATTTTATCGATTTAGTCATAATCTGCTACGTGCCATTACCACTCACGTGAATCTCCTATAAACCATAGCATCAACATAGAACAAATAGAGCTTACTGACCATTTATATATAAGGCGATTTCTCTTAGTTGTTTGTTAGAGCGACAATAGGCCAGGCGTCGAGATTCGCCGCTCCTATTCCTGAGCTATTTTGGTTAGTACACAAACACATTTTACTAAATTGGATCGCGCTGATAAGAATGCTTGTGCATAAAATATTATCTAGAAAGTATACAGAAATTCAATACTGTGACTAGGGATGGACATCGGCAAGAAAGATTTCTATTATTTTATGTTTTGGCTGCATTATGTTGTGGCTTGTAGTTCCGTTGGCATACCTATAGATGTACAGTAGTTCTGCTTAAGTTCCCCAAGCTTAAAATAATTTATTATTATATAAGTTGATTATTGTAAGTTTTAGAAGATTTTAAAATTTTGATCGCGCAGTTACTCAATCAAAAAGCGACACTGTAATAGAGCATAGCTTTGCCATGTGCCTTATTAATAAAATTCAATAAATAAATAATGAAAAAAATGCAAATTGCTTGCTTGCTAATTTATTGCGACTTAAGTTAGTTGCACGCTGCTGTATTTTATTCAATTTCAATGTCGTAGAACTTCGGTACCGTAACCTCTAATATCGCACTTATCTTACCATTAAATCGGAATACATTAGTTCTAGGCGGTGTAATAGGCCGCTATTCACCTAATAATGCATATACCCCTAGCTACTATATAACAATATAAAGTCTAATTTATATTTCGGCATTAGTTCCTTGAAATTAATTCATACGTTGTTAAAGTTTATGTTTACACGGTAAAATTGTTTAGACAATAATTTCACATCTAAAATTATGTTTTACAATTAAATGTAAATGATAGCATGATAGCAGATGAGCCATATTTTGTGTAGGGAACCCACACTGTCAATTGATGTTATTTGTCGGCGTAATTTCCCACTTGACCAGAAATATAGTCGTATTGTTTTGTTATGTAGAATAGTTCAATATGGTCGTTACGATTCTGATTTATATTACCTCTGCTTCCATGGCTTACATTATTTTGGGGTTAGTATTCGTACATGGTGTACTTGTTGATTCTACCCTGTAGAGAACTAAATTGAGGGCGCATGTTTGTAACTCATTACCCGTTTTCATTTCGGCAGGATTAGGCCCGTAGCCTTCGGCCTTAAAACAACATGGGATTTTGAACTGGAACATTGCATAGTCCCAAGAGGACGAATACTAAAATGTACAGAATGTATCTGAAAGCCGTGTAGGTACAACACGGCTTTGCCTGTAATTCATACAAATTACTAACGAATATAATGAAATTATTTCAAACTAGCTATTTCCTGCTGCTGTCTGTAGTATATTAATCTTCTTCGTCGTGTCGATGGCTGAGTCAAATTTTGTTTTGGCTTGCCATCGTCGTGAAAGGATTTCGCTTTGAAGAACTCGCGAATTGCCCAGGGTGCGCCGAACGTAGGGAATTGTTGTTTACGTCACTCGGGGAGGCTCCTTTCACGCACCCCAGTATATAATTAAAATATAGCTTTTGTAATTTCCTGATAATGTAGCTTTGAATGGGTAAAAAGTGCCTATTTATTCATAGTATTCATTACAAATAAATATTTTTCTTTTTTCTTTTAAAATAAACTACGCCCTCACTAGGCACACCCAGAGCCAAAAGAAATCTTTGCAGCTCACACAAAGATTTGTCCCGTGTGGTGATCGAAACCACAACACCCACGCAGTTGAAAATGGCGAGTATACCGCTTTAACCACTACGCTAACCGTGCACTCAATAAATATTTATTCTTAAAATAACAATGGAAGCGGATTTACTATTGCGTAAGTTTAGTTAGCCCTTTAATATTATGGCTTTCTGTCTAATAACAACTAACTAACAAAATTAACAAATACATGTTGATCAATTTGTATGATCGGCACTTTAAATAATTCACTTAATAATCCCAACTGTCTAAAGTAGATGGAGTGAAACTTACTTTCAAGTCAACGGCAACGGGTAGCATGCGAGGTCTGTTATAAAAGTTTCTGACTTGACCGTTTTGTGCGGTTTCCTCGAGCGTAGCAAACTTTTATGTTTTCATTAAGTCGCCAAAGAGCTGACCAACGACATAAGGTTCTGAACTTGTATCGTGAGAGAAATATTCTCAGCTTGTTAGCGAAAACCACTGAAAGGCGTCAGGTGCGTTTTATACCGTAGTACTCGTAGATGTCTAATATCTAACATTATTAATACAAATAACTATTGGAACTTTTTAAACACAATTTTTATCGCAACAAATAACTTTTTAGGTCTTAAAATACGACTTTTTCTAGTTGTGCACCAAAATTCTTGTGAAATTTATTGGTCTGTGCGAAAATATCGACTTTGAAATTTGTATTATTTAATGATATTATTTATATATATTCGCAAAACAATAAAATATAATCTTTATTTTGAATGCGTGACAAAAAGAGCCTTGAAATTTTACTTTTTTGTAATATTTTTAATCAATGATATTTTATATAATTAATATTCAAGCTAAGTAATATAAATTACTATTTAATTTTACTATAATCTGGTAGATTAAATTAATTATGGCAATTATATTTTAAGTGGCATTAATGTAACGCCCATATTAATTAGTATTTTAATTCGACTGAACTGTTTTCCAAGAAGATGCTGAAATTTTACTTAAATGATGAATGTAATTAAATACGTATATTGAAAAATTCGACATTATTGCATAACACAATGTAATCTGTTGTACAGTCAGCAACATAAGACATTAAACACAAAAAAAATTTCAATGTCATTAATTTCTTAAAATTGCCATTATTTGATGATTTTATTAATAAAACCTAAGAGATAATCGATGATAATTACTTGCATTATTTTATATAAGTGATATTTTTATGTAAAAAATAAAAAAGAGTACAGTAACTTTAATATTTAAAAGTTTAACTTATATTGCTGTCTATTCGTACATAAGTAAAAAAATCAGTTCGCTCCACTTCCTAAGATTAGAGCCGCCACGACCACACTTTATAAATAACAAAAAACGGAAAACCCGTTGTTTACATTTTCTATTGTGCTCTACGAGTTTCGCAATACATATTTTAGCTAGTACGCCCCGATTATAATCTCATGGAATTCAGGTTTTCATATATGTATTTGGCCATTTATACGCGGGCCCGGTTATTACACAAGCAGACCCATTTTAATAATATGTATTGTAATCAGTGTTTGGTTACCGCCGACAGCAGACCCGTGTTTCTTTATTCTGAGAGATTATTTTTCCAGTACGACAATAACATAAATATTAAAGGTATATCAAGTTGTTTGCGCACATGTTTATACACTAGAGTGATTGTATTTATTTACTGAGAAGAAAATCGTTTATGGCTTACTGGTTAGTGTTACATTTTCTCTTGTTGACAACTTTCCCAGAGGATATTAATGATTGCTATACAAGTGAATATTAATTCAACAACTGTTTACTTATACTTATTCTCGTATTTCAGCTAATCACTAAAGATTATCTGCTTTTTTTCTTTATAAAAATATACATAATGTTTATGTCATTTCGATCACAAGTGTACAAGTGACAACTATAGCCGTCTACAAGCTATTGCCGATGCGTCACTGCGAATATTCGACTCTTCACAAATGCTCTATTTGTCTCAAATATGAATCCTTTCAACTTTAAAAGCTATCAAATGTTCTGACAGAATAGTGAAAAGGAAGATAAACGTCACCCCATTGTCCGCCTGCTATTCAATTATCAGTTGGTCCAACGGCTCGCTTTGCCCGCAAAGAGTTTTAATATTTTGTACAGAGTTTACGCTTTCAGAGCAGTTAACAGTGATTGCTTTGGCAGTTTAGAATGACTTCAATAGTTGGCATTGAGTCAAAAGTTCCAGTTGTACGTACATGGTCGCTTATAAAAGAAAAAGTAGGATATTTGTGCACACACCTTAACGCTTTAACGTATCTTTTGAATTATTCAGTGGCGACGTCCTACCGGCCATCGCCTCGCCTCTAATGTACCCATACAGGAGAGCCAATTGTTTATTCCACCTTATATTACCCTGAATCGAATTCTATGGCAAGCCGCACTTACATGTATAAAACATTTCATAAATATTTGGCCATTAAAGTATTACAAGCTCGAGTATATCATGAGATTCATGTAACGCTGGTATTTAGTAGCTTGCTGGCTGCAAAACATATTATAGGTGCTTTATATTAAATATCGTAATATTTTCCGCTGTATGTATAAGTTATTTCAACGCTCGATGAATGAATAAACTATGTTATTTCGTCCTAGTATATCAACTCCCATGTCAACAGGTTTATAGGCAATCAAGTGATTACTGCCGGAGTTTCTCACTTTACAGTCATGAGTCATCACCGCTCAGACGTGTTCGAACTTTTGTTATTGTATTTTTCACGGGATGCGAGGACAATTTACAATTAATTGAATTGCATTTTTTGGCAGACTACATTGCTAGCATATATCCGCATCCGCCTGGTCTCGTGACGTAATATATTCTATAATCGCGGGTTTTTATCATGTCGTTGTATCAAAAAGTTTAATGGAGTCACGTGTCGAGCCTCATGACCAAAACTGCTGATAACAAGTCACATGAAGCCGGCCCCGACCAGCAGACGCGTCACAGCCAGCGCCGTCCCGCACATATTTAAACTTTTACAATGGCACGGATACGACCCGCCTACATAAATCACTCCAGCCTTCCTTCACACATCTTGCCTGAATTTAAATAGGTCCCTACACACAATCTTGCGTGATTTAGGACCTACTTTCCTCCGCACTACCGTTTTTGCATTTATATGATTTATCAAATTTCTTTGACCGTTCCTGGCACGCTGCTGTGTCGTAAAACCTTACGACTGAGTTAATGAAGCAACACTAGCCTGTGTTAACGAACCGAGAAAACTTGGACAAATATATGTAAATATTATCATGAATTTTTCCGACTGTGCGAGAATATCTAGCAGTAATTTCGTATTCTTTTGTGTACTTCCGTATCCCTTCATTACTTAATATCTCAACCACAACATTAACGTAGAGGGGCATGACATAAAAACATAAGCCGGGTGAGAGAGGGCCCGCACCCGCCCACGAGCCTTCCACGAATAGGCAGAAAACGAGTACTAATGCTTCGGCTTAGGCACGTTATTTTAGAATGTAAATTATATACACGGTTACTTGGAGTGGGTATATTTTCCAAAGTCAAGCTAGCGAGTAAAATCACAAGACTGTTTTGAGCGCCTACCGCTCCGAGGTATTTAAAGGGCTATTAAAACTCCGCCGGCTCTTCTGTACAGATTTACATGAATTTAAAGGAAATGTGAATTATACGCGCGCTTCACTTCACTTTTAGTCTTATTGTTATCTCACGTGATTTAGTATTAACGTGTGTATGACTGCATACTCTTAAACGTTGCTTTATCCAGGTATTCATGTGCAGTACCGTAATCAATTATGCAGATAATTTTGCTTTTGCATTTTTATTACAAGTACTAAAGTTTCTATTTACTATAAAATTCTATACTATCTTAACTATAATAACAAACATCGAGGCGTTTAAACATTAGTCCCAAACTTCGATACAGTAGGTATATTATTATGATCTATCTTTTTATTTTATCTTTTTCATCGGGGCTTGATCCTGGAAAATGGAAACTTTCAACAAAATGCGCCTTTTGTATCGGTAGCTGAGACAATTCTCATGAATAATGTATATGTGGTCCCGCCAGTGAACCATCTGATCATCCGATAACATCGCCCTTGTTTACACGGGACTTGCTAATCCTGTCTTCCGAATTTTAACAGGATTTGAGTGATGTTTCGAACGTTGGTCAATTTGTGAACTGCCTTACAGAGCTTCACGATATTACGAAGATATATTGCTTCAATCTCTCTCCGAAGTCAACGAACGAGGCCACGATAGTTTCGACGATAAAATCATCCAGTTAACCAACTTTGGGCTTGTATCATAAATAGGACTATAGATCACGCAAGCGTAATTGGCCGTGTTTAGAAAACCCTATTTTTTGCTACGCGAAATAGACGGTAAATGCTTGGTATAAATAAAAACGGTCATAAAGTTACCGCAGCTTTATTTTAACTTTTCCCGAGAAGCTTTTAGATAAAGAATACCTCCTCAGTGCTTCTGTAAAATACCGTTTACAGATGTAGATAACATCCGCATTTTGCTTCCATTTGCAGCATTTTTTCTGACATTATCTGTAGGGAGCCATCTCTTTGTTATAATTTGTATAAAAAATAAGAAAATTATCTTCTTGTTAATAAAGGCGTAAATTAGGTGTAAATTCGGGTTACTTAAAAGAATTTGATTCATAATACATTACCTGGTAGGAAATATTTTGACTATTTTGTTCAACACGAAACTTTGTATTAGGTTATTATCATAATTAGGTATGTTAATATTCCTGATAATGTTATGTAGATTTCAAAGGGAAGTCTGTCGACCCCATTAGCCTACAATACAAATTTTATTCTGAATTTGGAACTTTCGTCAACAAATGTTTATTTCCAAACTAAAATTGTTCACGGGTCACCATATTATACATAATAATATGTATGATAAACGTATTTCTGTCGAATTTTAGACAACTTTTTCGTTCCATCGTGGTACTTATAAAACTTGGTTAATATGTTATCCTGTAAGGCCTGCGGTAAATGAAGTGATTTGTGAAAGGTCCGTGTCCTCTATTAAACAAAATGGTCCCTGCCATTGCGAATGGACCATACGTCGTAATTGTCCATGTGGGGCCACAGGAGTAAAGTTACCCGTCGCAGGTAATAACCTCGGAAGGCGATAACAATGACCAAACAGGTCATGTATGTACACACAACCTTAATATTACAAAGACAAATAAATGTAGCCGTTATCGTTCTATTGTTATTGTGATGTGATGTATGAAAAATGTAATTCGCCTTTTTTTGCGCACAAAATTGTACCTATGAGAAAATGAAGGCATTTTTATTGTATGTTCTTTAAGGACATTATTTCATTTTCACGCACTTTCTCCTTTGTACTGCAATATGCTGGGTGTTTAATCAAACCGTGTTGAATATAAAAGATAAAAATATAAGCACACATAATTATGATATGGGCCTTGTGGATGAGGCCTCTTTTTCTAAAAACTAAAGGGTATTCAAAGTCTTTAGCTCAGATGTGTATCGCAGTGGAAAACTGCAAACATCTCGGTTTTTTCGCCAGCTGCCGTTTAAAGGCTGGCTGAGTTCCAAGGAATTATGTTTAATATACACGTACCAAGTTACTTGAAAACTTAATTAAATATCGGTCCGTTAGCGAACTGTCAATACTTAGTTTACTTTTACTAAAGTTGCACTTCGAATAACTATCATCTGAATTCGAAAGTTTACAATGAAATTCTTTAATGCTGAGCGAGATTATTTGAACAAGCACGAGAAAAGAAGTGAGTTTGTGCTTAAAGTGAACAACCGTATCACATTTATTTAGCCGTCAAATAACAGTGCCTTCACTACCAGTTTGGTGGTGAGGTAAGGGCCTTAAATAATTGGCACAAGAACTATAGAGCTGAACTAAGAATAACACCGTAATCCTCAGCTGTAACGAGGCATTTCCAATAAGCTTTTGTGTATTGTGAATGTTCAAAGGACGCCACTTACCATCAAGTAGACTACTAGACCGTCTGTCACACACGTCGTATTACCAATGTATCATGAATACGGTTACTATTGGATATAGATACTGCTCATTGAACAAAATACCAATCACTATAGCTATTTAATCCTATTTGGAATGTGAAATAGTTTCCATATAAATTGATTTTTTTATTGCTCTGACATATTATTCGCAGAATTATCAATTTCTATGAAACGTATTGGACGTATGTTCGAAAACAACTTCTTAAACCAAATTGAGAAAGTAATCAGGATTTAATAAACCATGGATAGCCGCTATCCCCCGTCGTCCTTCGCGCAATACTCCTATAATGAGCCAAGACAATCTTTTATTGTCTGTTTGGACTGGGATAAATTGTGATAGATGATCTTTTGCGCCTTCCAGATTCGGAGCCAGTTCTATCCGTCTTCCAATTTATATCGAGGGGTTTGTTGCGAGCTTATCCTCCGCATACATCGAGTGTTTATTTTATACAGGCCAGTTTTACACAGCGGAAAAACGTCTCGTTTTCCGCATTCATTTCTCACCTAATGAAATGTGAACATCGGGCTGAAATACTGAAACTTTTTATTGTAAACCCGAGCCGTCAGGCTCTTTTTTGTGTCCTCACGTCGCTTATGAAAAATAGTGTGCTTTACGGAGCTATTTGTAAAGAAGCCAGAGAAGGCGAGCGCACTATGCAGAGATTTGTTTGCCATTTACTGTACATACTATTCGCGCACATGAGGAATCGGCACATGTCGTGATTGCTAACTACATCCTTAATAGCGTAATGTGGCTGCCAAACACAACTATAAGGCACAATATTTTTTTTATTTTTCGTAAGGTAATTACGTTGTCTAAAGTCATTATGATTGACATTTACAATTAGGCAATAATTCGAATTCATATCTGAGCGCAAGGCAGTGTCTCCGCTAAGACAAGTCAAGCAAAGGCCGAGGGCCCTACTAAAGATATTCGTAGATTTTTTATTTTGCAAGTATCTTAACTATTTGGTATGCACAATGCATAGTTTATTGTTTATATACGTTTGAACACCACACGTACTGACTTAGACTCAATATATCTAGACAGCAAGCTCTCGTTATTTAGAATGGAAATATGTTTATTCTGGTCAATTTATCCGGACTTGTTGCATAACAATGGTTGTAAAATTGAAACGTGGTTTACATAATTATATTCCATAATAATGACATTTGCATACAAACAAGTATTATTACATAAATTTGTAATTAGATCGTCTCTGCACTCAATAATGGAGTAGATGCTGTTGGCGGTAGTCAATTACAGATGTACACAGTTCGTTAGTTAGTAGCTATGCGGGTTGTTTACGTTGGGATATAACTCAGAAGTAAACTGAAGTAGGTAAGTATATTGTTTTTAGCAGAGACGTGTGACAGATCGCTGACACGTATACTTTATCCACGTCGGAGTGAATGATGTCGTCACAGGGAATGTTGTGTGCGTGTGTTAAGGCTGATCGTAAGACTGCCTTCTTTAGACAAATGAGGGGAGGGGGTGAGGTCACGTGCCCCATTCCCGTTGACATTTGACCGAAGCCTCACTTCCAGTAAAACACGGCACCGGCCGCCTCCCTGCAATTTCCGCCCTCCGAATGATACCCCTGGCCCCTGAGCCCCGACCTTCAAAACATGTTGAGAAATCCCGACGTTTTACTTTTTTATATCCTTGCTTATCTCGGTACATAACAATGGCCGTACAACGTTTTTGATACTGACGCCACTAGATCTTACCTGTAGTGTGAGCGAAATTATTCCTTTGTATAAAAATTGTGAATATGAAACTACTTTGGGTCCAAGTAAAATATGATATTTACCTGAGAATAATGTGAAATGTTATCTGATATGGTTACCGCATATGTTATTGTACTTTGCAGTATATCAGCTATGTAATCTATCAACTTCTGAGGACACACTACTACAACAAACTACTGCAACAATATAAAACGCATCGTTTTATATTGTTGCAGTAGTTTGTTTTCAATAAAATTATTTTATTGTATTCTGAATATCTGATATGAGGCATAATTTGGCATCTCAGACTATATTTATTAATTAAAATATTTTTCCATCCTCGCTACTACATTGTTCTCATTATCTTGGTATCACATACCAGTGGCATTATTAGAAAATCTTAACATATTTCCCTCGATCCCTTGTTAACCGGGACCCTTAAAAACGCTACTAAAATTGTATACCTACCTACTGAAATGTAATTATACGCAATTCAGCTTAAGTAAATTTTGCTAAAATATCAGAATAATTTCAAAATTAAGCTGAAAATAAAAATCATATTTACTAGAGAAAATAATTAGTAAAACCAACACGTCAATTGGCTTTTTTACATAACATAACATCACGCCTATATTACTCAGAAGGGAGTGGCAGAAGTATACAACACCCACATTTATGTTATGTTCAGGTCCCATGGGATAGGGGGTGAGCCTATCGCCATCCACCGGGCACAATTCCTTCTCCGTGCTGCTATTGTAAATTTCATTTCACAAATAACACTTTACCCGACCCGGGAATCGAACCCGAGACCTTGATACACTATCCACTAAACCATCAAGGCAGTACGGTCAATTTTACTTTCTTCTGTATTTACATGGTGTCGTAGAGATAGAATCATGCTGCCGCGCAGATGCTAATTCACATCGCAATAACTTACAGCTGTTTATAGATATATTATCTACTGTTAACCGCACAATATCCTCGAAGATTGTTTATTGCTGTCATTAAAAATAATTACAACATAAATGGAACTAGAGCAGCATACCATTCAATGTATTAACGATAAAAAACGATCAATGACGATTTACGGCGGCGTTTTTAGAACGATTTATTTTCAATAAGCTGCAACGGTAAAAAAATGTTCTTTGAATCCCCTTTATTTTCTCAGCGAATGTACGTATGCGGAATGCGAGAGAATAAGACGGTAGCCAGGATGTGGCTTTCTCAACCTAAATTCGTATAAGGACGTCCGCGCCCGTAGGTGATTTACCGCGCACTCGACCACGCCACTCGCCTTATTGAATACTATGTTCTATGAAAGAAAGATCGTATATTTTGACGTCCAACAGCCTGAATTTATGACTTTCATTTATTGCCTGTGACAAATGACAATTAAAAGTGGCTGGTTTTGCAAACGTTCGAGCCATGACGTTTTTATTTCAACTTTAATCGGTCCTTTATAAAAGTTAAACGAGTTGGTGAAAATTTTGGAATCCCTTTTTAGTTGTACAAAATATATTGTACATCTGAATTAATTATGAAGGCTGACAGACAAATAAATCAGTATTTCCCAGAATTTGCGGTCGTAACGAAAGTTGCAGAATGACTTAGTTTCACTTTGAAAATCAATTTGTAAGTTATGTGCGGTGTCAATAAATCGTTTTGAGCATTGTTTAATACATTTTAGTCAACTTGGAAATACATAATATAATTCGTTACTAAATTATTATAATAGTAATATTACTTAGAATAATAATAACGATATTATTTTATTAATTCTTATTATTAAGCCATAATATTGTTATCATATATTTCATTATCTATAAATAATTAATTCACAATCTAAAATAATAATGATTGTATTTTTATAATTAATTTTTAATCTTAAATCATTATAATTTGAAATAAACTAGTAATAATTAATTCTAAGATTGCCATGTATAGATATATTTGCATGCTGAAAAACGGCAAAATGTATTAGACACAAATAGGTTCTTCCTATCATTGTTGCCTACATTTTATGCGAATAAATAATTCAAATTCTGATTCGGCTCATAAATTTGTGATAAACCGAAAACTTAAACATAATATATGGTGCTCATGTTGCAGTTTTATATTCCACTAGATTTTGTTCGCGGTTTCGCCTGCTTGGTAGATACATCGATAAAAAGTAGTCTATGTTACGCGCCTTTTAGACCTACCTCTAATATTTTATTAAAAACGGTCCAGCTGTTTAGATGATTTGCTGATACAAACAGACAAATAGACAAACAGGCAGACAGACTGACTGACTGAAAGATACACGAAAATTATGTCAGGCCAAGGTATCGTGCAAACAGCTTTATCAGATTACCGACTTTATTTATATTAATATCTTGATAATATTGTAAATTCATTTTTTTAATCAAAATCGGATTTTAAAATATGCAATTTTGGTTCAGTTTTCAACTCCCTACTATTTTTGAGCATTCCAAGGATTGTAGTATTTTATTACTTCATCTGCACTTTAAATAATACACATACACATTTTATTTGCTACGAGGGTATAACCATGATACAGAAATAAGCTCTTCGTTCATTCTTTCAATAAATTCCATTTATAAAACCTTTGTGTATTCGTAAAAATCTTGAGCAGCGAGCCCGAGTGAGCAAATTTTACTTGATCTCGAATTTCCTGTTGAAATAAAAATAAAATCACAGGAAAATCGCATCTTTTTCTCAGTATTGCAACACATTACATTAGCGGTTGTACCTTTTCGTAAAATATATGGATTTTTCAGTTAAAAGTAGCACAAAGGAACCCATAGTCATAATAAAAACAAATTACATATTTCAATTTCGCAGCCTGACGGAATCGCATCGTTGGCACGAGGATCAACAACAATTCAAAAATAGAAGCCGCTCATTAATAGGCAGGCGCTGTTGTTAAGTAATGAAATTCTGGCGTAAAAGAGGCAAAGGGGTACTTTATAGGCCAATTAGTCTGAGAATACGGTATGCGTTCATTAGCCGTCGTACACCGACGATTAGGTACCGACATAATGGCGAGTACCGCAGGGGAACAGGGTCGTTGCGGTGCGATGCAGACGTTGGAGGCACGAGTACAATTCTGTCCTCGCCCTAATCACACGCATAAGCCATAACGCAGTAACATAACCTAATTATATTAAGTTTATTACACACGTTATGGCTTGTGCTGCGTTGTGATACGACTTTCTCATTAAGAAATAATATTGTTAGCACTCACAGACGAAATGCGTGGAATTAACCATTAAGCTTTATTTATCATTTATAATATTACACTGTCTGTGGAGCTTCGGATTGATAAACGAATGCCAGATTAAATATTTATTCTTTGTTAATGTTTTCGGAGAAATTTATTGGTTAAATTACGAAATGGGGTATAAGATCTTACCATATTTCGACATGACACATGGATGCTTAAAAATCGAAATTAACGAATGACTTGAAACAAGAGGCGAAGACGCATTTCCAGGCATATGAAATACATAGGCTTTTCTACTGCTTCAGTACTGAATTTTAAAATTCAGTAATTATCCTAAAACTTCTAAGAACTTTAAGATGCAACTTGACCCTAAACTCTGTTGCAGCATCTATATTATTATATTCAAAACAAACATTATAACACATTTGACTGGGTTCATGAATTCCTACATTGTGTCAATTTTAAGCTTGTTACGGCAACCGCACGAAATAACATGATTTTAACGTGCATTCTGCACTAATTATCAATTGCAAATGTCACGTTGTTCAACAGGAATACCTCGAAATTGCTGCCAAATCAGATATCCAAATACCGGCACCGGCATCTCTAAAATCTTTATTAATTCTCGCTTTGATAAATTTAGGATTGTGTTAGCTATGATTTTTAGTGGACAATTTTGTAGGCTAAGGTTATTTTGAAAATTATGCTTAATGTCTATTTAAAAAAAAATATTTAATGGAAACATACGTATTTAGGTTTATTCTTTTTGTATACTCCGTATAATCCACCGCACATCCTGCCGATGACATACTGCGCCCACACAGTGCCTACTCCTGTTGTTTTGCTAAAAGTAGGACAATTTGTAAATAAAGCTGTACCATAGCAGAAGTAGGAAACAGAAGGGCTTCCTTTTATTAATGTTCTAGGGAAAATATATCTCACCCTCCCAGATTAATGGCCCAAAAAATTTACTAAAAGACATCGAAATCTCTCCCCTGCGAGATATAAACCGTTTCCGAGATACACGATCGCCCGATTTAACTGTGAACTTAATTACATTCTCTTAGTAAACGACAATATTTAATATCTAGGGTACACGGTAGAGACGGGATTTTCATAAGGATACATAAACATTTTTCATATTAGAATTTTCGTTTTAATAATACTACATTGTATTAAATCTCGTGCAGATATTTTAATCAGTGTACAAAGTTAATGGAAAAAGTTTGGGCCTTTGATTAGGGAAAGACACTTGCGGTTTCATCTTCAAATAAAGTGTGTGCTTAATCCCGTAATAAGTGCGTGCTCAGCTGGAAATTATCTACACAAATGTGTGCTGACCCGGCTAAGGGTTTTTGGCAAATGATGAGTCTGTAGTACGAGTATGCATAAAATGTTTGAGTTCAGAAATGTTAACATAACATGTACAATGATAAGCAATTTTTACTGGTGGTAGAGCTCTTGTGAATGAGCTCGAGGGCGGCAGCACCATCGTCTCACCTTTAACCTGCCGCCAAATAGTAGTGTTTCCATTACTGTGTTCCGGTTTGGTGGTGAGATCAGGTCCTGAAATTACTGGTACATGAGGCATAACACCGTAGTCCTCAGCTGCAGCGACGCATCTGCAATCTGCTTTTGTGGATTGTTGATGTCCGTGGGCTGTGCTCCACTTGCCATCTGGTGGACTGCACGTTCGTTCGCTGTGGGCGTAGGATAAAAAAAAATAAGCCTGATTCAGTTAGTGAATCAGTGTGATTGCTTACTATGGTATTTTTTTTTATCTAGAAGTACAGTTTTACTTATTGCAAAAATATTATGCCATGTTAAGGTGGTCAGTCTATATTAAATCGAGAGTTAATTTTAGTTTTTTTTTTTTTAGTTTTTAGATAGTTGTTATCACATTTTTAAATCACCACGTTAATATAGCAACACTATATAAACCATCTGTACCACAGATATAGATCTACATAGATAACGCAAATGCATGTACTTCGCGTGTCTCAACCCCGACCAAACGTCGAGGTTGGTCGCCGCTAACTTCAGTCCACGCGCGTCTTTTGACAGAGAAAATCATAGCGGACGGCTCCAGTTGAACGTACTGGGCGGATGGGCATCGGCGGCATCGGTGTCTTTGAATCGGTTTGGATTTCCCGTCACTAAATTTCGGCTGTGACGTCACAATTGGTATTAAAAAGTCGGCACGCTTGGTTTCAATACAAGTCGTGATACTTGCGTTATCTATGTAGATCTATATCTGTGATCTGTACGGTATGAGGTTGAAACAAACTCATCCATAGTGAACCGAAGCTAGCAGTAACGTACCTATAAATGAGCAAGTAAACTAAAATTTATCTAATTAAGATTGTGATGAAGTATTCTAGCCACTTAAAGTTTGGCGCACACACAGTCAGTAGAAGTAGTTGATCCAATAGCTACATTACTTACGCGTACACTTATACTGCCTTTCCTGGTAATGAGATGATACACATCAGCTGCCTGACTGCGTACACTAACCCAACTGCCATACAAAAATACTCAGAGATTACGAGCAACCCCAAAATGAAAGTAATCTTCCGACAATCACGACCGGACCGGCCGAGCAACATGGCCGCTTATCTACTAACCCCGACCATTACTAGTAATGGAAATCGAATTACTATTTAAGCAAGATAAACTCAAAACGTGCGGTTTGAGAGCCATCGTTCCAACTTTCAGTACATACGAAAGCTTGACTTTACGACCAATAAACAACTGAAACGATATGACATGAATCGGACTTTAAATTAGCAAATTTTTGCTAATGAGTTTTCTCATTAATGAATGAAAAGCGAGCGGTAAAGTACTCTTCATTTGGATACATTATTAAGGGCTCTTGAAAGATTCAAGAGGGTCGAAAGGCTCTGATTTATTTCCTTTGCAAATAAAATGTATACCTACGTACCGCAGTTGTCTGTAAAAACTGGCACGTAAATGACAGACAACCAAAATGGGCGTCAAAACTCTGCTGATTGCAGCCTCGAGCAACTTATTGTAATTTCCCGTCAGGAAATTACGATTAGCTGTTGTCCGAAAATGCCGAAACTTTGACAGGTAAATGACAGACTCCCGTCATAATGCTTTTGATATTCGCCTCAAAAATTTACAATCTTTATTGCACAGCTGTTTATAAGTAATTAGGATAGCTTTAAATTTAAAGTATACATAAATTACATGACTAAATACCTACCCCAAAATCACAAGAAAACATGCAAATTCAATTAATTTATACCTCATATAAGTATTTAAAGACGCGCTGAACAATATTCTTACACTCGAAACAAAAGTATTATCCATTTTTCAGCATTTCAAAAGCAATTCTGCAGGATATATCTCATACGGCATAGTCGTAAATCTGTTAGTATATTAAATACTCGTTTTTAATATTTCCATCCAATTTATGAAGTACTAACGCGTCCTCAAGAAAGTGCTATGATATTTCACGCTGTCAGCATGAGGCGAACCGTGAACTTTCAGCTTTATTAAAAGTTAAAATACCACTCGTCGTGTTACGTTCACACACACGTTATTGTATCTTATTTATAATTTACAAACATTTCATGAAATTTAACTGAATACAAATACATTAAAAAGTTATAATAATATTACGTCCAATATCAATTGCATCCTTTATTCTTTTAATTTTACTCTTTCATGCTTTTGGACGTATAGTCACAAAACATTTGCAAAGGGTTAAACCTTTTACGTAGTTATATTTATCCCAATTACGCAACATGTCCACAGTGGCTATACACAGTTTATTCACAACAATAAACGTACGGACTATATCCAACTCTTTGGCAGCATGTTCTAAAAGCTAGCCGTCGGCACTAGAAATTGTCTGATATTGGTGCTCTAACTTCGAAGCGGCCTGTAGAATAAGTTGTCTCGTGTTTCGGTACTTTGTGGTGGAAATGTGTCGAATATGTATTGCGCCAGCTTGCCTATTATTTATGTTTTAGATAACTCTTTGATATAAAGAAAACTCGTGTCTGGGAAACGCACCACATCTTGAGATGTATAAATACGTAATCCTTTGACTGTAATGTATTGGCATACATATATAATGGTGTTTGTTTTGTTGCAGCGTCGCGTATTCGATACGAGATCACGAGCGGGAACATAGGAGGTGCCTTCGCCGTCAAGAACATGACTGGCGCCATCTACGTAGCGGGGGCGCTCGACTACGAAACCAGGAAACGCGTACGTTCTCTCACCGTTTTATACTTTAAAATTTTAAATCAATCCCCACATCGACATGCCATATCAAGTCTATAACTCTTTAAACTTTGTAGAGTCAAATAAATCGTTTATTGAACAGGCTTTATATTCGAGCATTATCAACGGTTCGATAGCTCTTGTTTAAAGAACCGTGAATCACAAATTTAAAATGTGGTTACCATTTAATAAAACGTAAATATTGGAAACGCGCTGATAAATATCGTAATTCATTTGGTCCGCTCGTAACTAATATAAAGTCCAATCGTATTTCGGTTTGTTTTGATAGACACGTATAAATTACTTTATTAATTGCTGACCCAGCTAAACAAATTACATTTATCACAAACTGTTTTCAAAATGTAGAGTACAAATCTGTTTGTACAAAATACATTGCAAAAACGCGAGATTAATAATCATAAAGGGTGATAATAAAGCTTTAGGTGTGGGTATTTTAAAACAATCGGTGCGGTTTTATAGTGACGGATAGCTCCCAGGAGAGACTGTTACCGCGATAATGTGCAAAATAAATAAATCGATATTGGAGTATTTTTGTTGGACCATGATACGAGAGATTTATTTTATGTGTCACATGTAATAGTGAAGACGAGTACGCTAATGGAAGTCGTAAACATTTGATGAGCGGTTTGATATCTCATATCAAGTCTGAT
The DNA here is from genome assembly GCA_905147285.1 of Hypena proboscidalis. Lineage (NCBI taxonomy): Eukaryota > Metazoa > Arthropoda > Insecta > Lepidoptera > Erebidae > Hypena > Hypena proboscidalis. The sequence continues at coordinate 9,675,163 of LR990130.1, forward strand.
ATTTCTATCTAGTTTTAGCATTGGGACTTAATTTATGAATAATCTTGAATCTAGGGTATAGCTGCAGAGTATAAATCTATGTCAAACATCAATCTAAATATATAATTATCTTTCCTTTTACTATTAAGTATTCAACTAATGAGCGTAGGTTGCGATACCGAGGTTTTATTCAAGTCTTAACCAAGAAAAACGTGTAAAGAAAACAACGGTAAAGCCCAAGATAATATAAAATAAAAGAAACGTAAAAAGAGGAGAACATAAAATTATTATATTTAAACAAATCATTTTTAAATAAACAGTCGTCTACGTTTAAAAGGCCTTATAATATTATAGAGCTACAAATGATATCGTCACTTAAACTGCCATATAACAACTACTTTTGTCAAGACCGCTTCTCCACCTTCATTAATGTTAATTAAATCCAAATAGTAAACTAATTAGCCCGAGTTTAAGTTACCGTGAACTTGTTCAAGCCCTAAAGTTCGTCGTCTAAAATTATGTCACGTCAACAAAATCCTAAATTAAACAAGTGAGGATAACAAAGTAAGCCAACGTAATTAAAGATAAACCACTCGAACAAACACGCAGGTGCAAAATATATGTACACACGCGGTTGTGTACGCAGATGGGGCTTTTGAGGCATATAAGCCACATTACAAATCCCTCAGATTTTATACCAAAAAACACACAATCTACCAAATAAAATTCTTAATAAGCGTTTTATTAGCAAGCATAATGTAATAATGTATTTTTTATTTTGTATCGTAATTAAAATGAAGGTGAGCCGGATCAAAGGAGAATTAATCGCTCTTTGAACATAATTTTGCGCCAAAATAAACGTTACCGCTATCGTTTACAGTGTTTCAGTTTCTTTGCCCCTTGGCGAGTTTCAATTTTAAAAGATCGCGTGGTGAAGGCGGCCGCGCCTCCGCCTGCCCGCTCGCCTATCAGCACGCCCGTCTTTGTTACAGCCTCGACAAAGTTTCCAGAACTTTTCACGAGATAAATAATTTAATCTTTAATACCCATTTAAGCGAGCCGGCGTAGTTGTTACCAAAGGCTGTATTGCTATCAAACTGCAGATTCTCACGGAGCTTTTATGGATGTAAACCGGTTTACTCTCTACACTCCTTTTGCTTTTAAACGTTTCAGCAAGTCTTCGCTTAAATGTTCGGGAAGTACATTTTATTGTTATGTATTTTGGAGGGGATAACGCTTCTTTGTTGAATAAAGCCAATGGAAAGCTTGTGGCAAAATTGAATTTGCAAGCCGCGTTTTTTCTTAGCGTGGTATGTGACGTTTCGTTTTCGTATCCAGTAGACTATTTACTTGTAGGTAGAGTAACTATAAATCTGGAGCTGTCTCGTAAATATGTGTTTCCAATAGTAAACTACAAATAAAACGAGTAAATCCATTGCTAGAGGTACTCTCGTAAGCTGGATCTGCCGCCAGCGTGGCGTCTGTGAAATACTGATACATACTAGGACTTTACTGCCGAGCATTAGTCGAACGAAATGTACCGTACCTTCACCTGTGCCACTGAAACCAGGGTATATACGATTGAGAGCCGAAATCTACGCTTAAACTTTCAAACTACGTAGGTAGCTTAATTTAAGAGTCGCAAATAAGGTAAATTAATGAATGCGATATCAAGAGAATGCACAATTCCAACTTGTATAAAGCGTGTGAGATGACTTTTGAAACAAACATTTCCCTCCCGAGTGAGGAAATTACCGAACGACACAGACGGATGACACCAATAACTCCCTCAGGTCGCAGCGCTCACTCTATTTTCGATGGCAAGTGTGGACTTGCTACATTTTTGGTAACAATTTATAAAGCCATATGTATTCGTTAACTGTCTATTCTTTTCAATTGCACACGAAATAACAACTCTACGTCTATTAATTCGTCACATCGTAATGAACTCGCAAAAATATTTAGGAAAATTATTATCATTAAGAAAATGTTTCTTCTTTCTCTTTATCACAAAGACCCAAATAAAGTTAATTATGGCCGGTTTTAAATTACTTCTTGCAACTTTCTGTTAAACTTTTTAAATTATCTTGTTAAATTGTAATTACCGAAGTCAAAGGAGTTCCTGTAAATCAGCGAATGAAAAAGTGATGAGTCCCTACAAATGCTCCTACTTATAATTCGCAGTGAGAAAAAAACCCAAACCTTTTAACTAACCTTAATAAGGAAACCAGATGGATTTATTTTAGTTATAAATTATTTAGAGTGTAAGATAACTTGTCTATTGACCGGCAACAGTACGAGCTGAAATTGGCTGCGTCGGACAACCTGAAGGAGAACTACACGACCGTGGTGATCCACGTGAAGGACGTGAACGACAATCCTCCCGTGTTTGAGCGCCCCACCTACCGAACCCAGATCACTGAAGAAGACGACCGCAACCTTCCCAAACGCGTGCTACAGGTCCGACTCGCGACGACTGCGGCCGAGTTCGATTCTTTATTGAATCGATTCATTACTCCTAAGCCCTCACGATTGTTTCAAACAAGAATCGAATGAGGCCCCTTAGTTCCCGGATTGACCCTTTTAGATCTTTTGTTAGCTTGCATGGCATGGGGATTTCATTTGCGACACTGTTTTACAAACGTTGTAGTTATTATTTTGTTGCTAGTGTCCCTGTTGTTTTGTTTTATTTGCATCCAACTTGTTTATTGCGGTGGTCTGCAGCTCCGGAGTAGAAGCGACTCGTTCTTTAATTGCATATTTTTTTCAGAGCACGCCTAGGATGTATCATTTGTTTAATTACTTTTAGAATTTCAATTGATTTTATTTTAGAAGTAAGCCGATATTAGAATAAGTTACTGGTTGACTTATCGCTGTGTGTTCAAACCTGTCTAGTCTAAAGTCGTACTGTTAACTACGTTACGACAGTGAAATATCAATACCAACAACTCGATAGATATTGGAGTAGCCGGTCGGATGCCGTTCAATATAAATCTTTGAGCGGAACGACTAAAATTCGTTCCTTAAACGACCACTCTGTGGTTATTAATAATATAAATTTACGCACCGCAAAAGGATTTTAAGCGTTTTAAAAAAAAAAACAGAGTCTAACTCGACTTTTCCCATTTTTATAACGATAATGACGAGAAGTTCGGCAGCTGGGCACGAGTTCGCCGCGAGTGAGCGTTTGAAATTTGTACTTTTCAATTATTGCACGAAGCTCCAAAGCAAAGTTCCTCCGCGAGGCATAAATTAACTTCTTCATTGCGATTAATTTGCGGTGGCTTTTGGCGAAACATTTTCTGTGATGGCTTTATTTAGTCAAACAGAAGTATTTATAGGAAAGCGATGCGTCAACAACATACGTATATCATATTATATTAACATTCAGTATCGCTATGATATATTACCTGTAGTCGGAACATCATAAAACTGCAACTGTGGATAGCACCGTGGCTTATCTGTCACAAAATGGACTTTTATAAAAAAGGACAAGGGTCGTTTATTATCAACCGGCTACCTTTTTAGATTTACCCAGGAATTATAATTGCGGACAACAAATATTTACATTAGAAAAAATGGTATTCAGAACATATATTTTTTGTAATTACTATATGTAATTAAGAATTGATGTAGCGTGTGATGCATGAGCATGGAGAGTGTATATGTGCGTGTGCGCAGTACGAGTTGACGCTGGTGGCGTCGGACGGCCGCAACGAGAACTCCACGCGCGTGGTCGTGAGGGTCCTCGACGTCAACGACCTGCCACCGAAGTTCACACGCAGCGCCTACGTCACACAGGCACTTGAAGAAACGGGGCCCTTCCCACACTCCCTTATACAGGTTTTTTTTAAGTTATTTTTATTGTTAACCCTAACCATCTCATCAAATCGTAACATTTCCCTTATACTCCCAAAGCTCATTCTTCCTTCCATATCCATTGAATTTTACTGTCGCAAAAACATTGCTTTATAGTAACCGAATTGGATCGGAACGAAACATTTCATTCCGCTCCCATAGAATTAAATTGTTTCTCGCGTGCATATCCTTTGCGCCGGCAGCTACAAACACATTTCAAATATTGACATGCAAATTTAAAAGGCCCGTCCTAGAAACAGTCTTCAGCACCAAGGGTGCGCTCATAAATGCGAAAATATAATTCCATTTCATAGATAAGAACTGCGGACGCGGCATGTTAATACGGCGCGTGTAATATATATGCGTACCTCTCTTACTTTAAAAACCATTAGGATAGGTCGTTCCGATTGTAATGAAGCGATAAAAATGTCAGCTTTACATACTAACTTATCCAAACATTTTCAATTCCATATCCTTTTCCATACCTTTCATGGTCCTAAAAATTATTTTACATTATTTTATCGTTATTTATTTTTGGGGTGAAAGGGTCTCCTTATGTGACTATATTTACTAACATAGAACATGTATTACATTACTAAAAGTTAACGTAAGCCAACCATAGCTGATTCCAGAGGTTTAGCAGGTAAGTAATTAATGTAGCCTTCACCGGAGAGCTTTTAGCAGAGCCCTACGCTTCACTACAGTTTACAACAAAGTGTAGTTTCACTGCATGTGGTGGGTGTGTTTATTCAGTATAGAATATTCTAGACGCTTTCTAGTTGCAACTTGTACAAGCCCTGTCAATAACATATGAGTACGACAGCGGGGAGATATTCTGTGAAGTATTTTAAATTGCATATTCTTGGCACTTTGTCTCGGTATTGTGTCTCTATTTATTGGTACGAGAACCATAAATATTATCAAACTTATTTATTTTGCAAGTAATCCTTATTTTATAGTAAGATTAGCATCCGTGCTCAAAATAGTGTGTTACTTAGAGCATTCTAATAGTAAAGAAATTCGATCTGAAAATTATTCCATTAGTCTTACTTTGTAACAAACAAATAAAAATCTTATCAGTCCTCTTTTAAATATTAGTTTAGATAAGAAATAGATGGTTACTGTTTTATTGAATTTAACGTGTAACTATCACTTATCAATTTGAAATTCTGCTCAAAATACAGAAAACAACAAATTTAATGTTATGGGTCTGAAATAATATTAAATTTGTAACACAAATTATATTAATTAAATTTAAATTTAATTAATATTAGTGCAGCAATTTTCATATCAATTATATGCATAGGCGTCAATCTATTCAAAATTGTATTGTTATTTTATACAATTTAATACTCCTTAAAATCTATTTCAAACAAAAAATCAACTTCACAGTCAATCTCATCAAAGAATTATTTTAATAGTATAGATAAAAAATGGTCCGACGAGACTGTTTCAAAGTCAGCTCGCCTTGACTTTTGTTCTCAATCATGAAAATTGACCATTCTAGTAAAGCCCTTGTCCCAAGGCGCTTGTAGTGACAAGCTTTTTTATAATTGGAGCGAGATTCGCAAATGATCCGAGTAATTACGCAAACGTCGACCCTCTTCATTTCAGCTGCTCTGCCAGTTTGACGTAATTGGACATTCCAGTTGCCATAAGTTTACGTATCCTAATTTTACAGGGATCAATTTCTCCAGAATTCACTCAAGAAGTAAGAAGGCATTCACAATATTTGATATACGCCTCCGGTCGGATTTACCCTGTTTATTCCATACCTGAAACATGTTGGAAGTATTTTTCTTGAAAAACTCAGTTTAGTTCAAGTTGAACTGTTCAAATAGTTATATAACTCCTGAGGCTTTCTCATCGGTGTCCTTAAAAAGAACAAAGTTTGTGTAGGTTCCGGTGGTGGTGGTTGGGGGCGCTCTAGTCAGCCGCCGATGCAAACAATCCGGGGTGTTAAGGTTCATAAACTTCGAAGCACTTCCGCGGTAGCTACGCCACTATAAAATATAAGTTCACATCGAGCCTTAGATTAAATTTGCTCGGACGTTTGCTTAAGAAACATTTTAAGAAGCCGACTACATTAATATGAAAATTTAATGAAAGGCTTTCGTAATGCCTAAATAATAAAACTGAATAATATTCAATAGCTCTTCGTGGTATTATCGGAATGTACTCTCCTAGTTTTACATAATTTAAGGCTTCGAATCAAAATGTACGCAATACTTTCTTTGTAACAAACTTTCACTTTGTACTTTGAATCACTCCCTACACAACTTATAAATATCTAAGAAGGTACCGTATTGGTATTTCGATCTACTTGTGTGTAAATGTTACAAAATTACCAAGGAGATTGTTGTAAGTTTTTTCAGGTAACTTTGTTGGATATTTGAGTTTGGAAGGTATAATTAAGTAAACTGTAGGGTACCCGGGGAATTACATCGAGACGAAAACTCCTTAACTATTGCTGTATTAGTATGATTCGATAATGGGACACAATACGGAGCCGAAGGCATTTCTGTACGGAACGTGTATACACGTCACTCACTCGCTGCTTGTAACAGTGTGCCTGCTTATTTGCATGCCTTTTGTTCTATTTGAGGTAGACTAACGTTGGGATTTTAATCATTTACTTATATTTTTATGATGTATTAATAGTCTTAAGTATTTCTTGACTTGTTTTCATGTTGAAAAATGTTTTTTTTACCGATCAAGCGGCCATTCTAAATAATTATAGGTATCACTTTATATTAGGCCCCTTTTGAAAACACTGCATACCGTAACCGTAAGTTTACGACCATATAGGTATAAAGACAATCCTATTGGAACGAGTAAAAAGTGAACTTTATTTCGTATCACATTGTTACTAAGAGAAACTTATTTCATATTTTTTTGTAAAAGTAATTCACATTTAAAACCCAATTTATATTGACACACTAGCAAGTCACTATGCTATCCATTAGTAAACATTAAATGTTTTCCAAATAATATAATGGCGAGATGTATTATGATATAATATTTCAATCTAAAAGACGAGTACTGAAATAACATATCTGTATCAAACAGGTCACAGCAACTGACGGCGACAAAGATAGACAACAGAATATCGTTTATTTCCTGACTGGCCAGGGTATTGATCCTGACAACCCAGCGAATAGCAAATTCGACATCAATCGCACAACGGGCGAAATCTTCGTCCTAAAAGTAAGTATTAGATTTAATTAAAACACCGAGTGTAAAAGTACCGTGTTCAATAATGTATTTGGAGAGCTTTAGACACCTGATGCCGTTGGCAACGAAATGAGAGTACGAACTAGTAAGTAGGGATAGCCGGCCAATAGGACGCTCACTTTGCATGCACAATGCAATCACACATTTATTGCGTTCCATTTGTCCCGTAAGTTGGACACAGATATTCCTGAAATGAGAAAAAGCGAATGGAGTCTGAATGCTAATTACCTACTCTTTAGAGAATTGGATCTTTTTTGGAGACCCCTTTTTCTACCAAAAAGCAAAGCCTACCTACTTGTGACTTTAACTTTGTTGTGAGTTTAGGATCACTTTGTTTGAAGATCACCAAATAAACACTTATCTCTGTGTTTACTATAACCCTTTTAACATCATTTATTTATTTGTAATTAGAACTATATAATACATGATATATATTATTTATTTTATAATGTAATAAAACAACCTATACATTTATAAAAGTAATATGAAAATAGGAATCCACCAAACCTATTATTACTGCTACATTTCTAATTTATTTGCTGGATCGTCACAACTATTTATGACTGCTACACTCATAAGATTAATTGAGTAGGTTACGTAAAAACCATTACATCAATAAATAATAACCTTGCTCTAGTTTTTTTAATAGATACTTAGTTTGAACAAAAGCGTTGCGGGTAAATGTAAGCTAATAAATGGTCATGAAATAGTTTGGAGACGATATAGTCTATTTTTTATTTTAGATACATTTGTGACCGTGTTATTTGTCCACAGCCTTTAGATCGAGATCAACCTAATGGCCGACCACAATGGAGGTTTACTGTATTTGCACAAGACGAAGGGGGTGAAGGCCTAGTGGGCTATGCTGATGTTCAAGTCAATCTCAAAGACATTAATGATAATGCCCCGATTTTTCCTCAAGGAGTTTATTTCGGTAATGTCACAGAAAATGGCACAGCTGGTATGGTCGTAATGACTATGACCGCTATCGATTATGATGACCCAGCTGAAAGCAATAACGCGAAGTTATGGTACTCAATAGAGAAAAATGTTATTGAGGAAGAAACAGGCTCGCCTATTTTTGAAATTGAACCTGAAACTGGTGTCATTAAAACTGCAGTATGTTGTCTTGATCGGGAAAGAACTCCTGATTATTCTATACAAATTGTAGCATCCGATGGAGGGGGATTAAAGGGGACAGGGACAGCATCGATTAGGGTAAAGGACATTAATGATATGCCACCTCAATTTACCAAAGATGAATGGTTTACTGAAGTAGATGAAACAGACGGAACAAATTTGCCTGAAATGCCTATCTTAACAGTCACTGTGCATGATGAGGACGAGACAAATAAATTCCAATATAAAGTGATCGAAAACAGTGGATATGGTGCTGATAAATTTACTATGGTTAGAAATAATGATGGGACGGGCTCGTTAAAAATTGTACAGCCCTTAGATTACGAAGATCAATTACAAAGTAATGGCTTCAGATTTAGGATTCAAGTGAATGATAAAGGCGAAGACAACGACAACGATAAATATCACGTAGCTTATTCATGGGTAGTGGTAAAACTAAGAGACATTAATGACAATAAGCCCCAATTCGAAAGGGCTAATATAGAGGTATCTGTTTATGAAAATGCGGAAGTTGGTAAGAGCTTAGAAACCTTTAAAGCTACAGATCCAGATCAGGGTGGTAAAAGTAAAGTATCTTACGCAATTGACCGTTCTTCAGATAGAAAGCGACAGTTTTCAATTAATCAAGAAGGTACAGTCAGTATTCAACGCACTTTAGACAGAGAAGATACGCCTAGACATCAAGTCAAAATATTAGCTATTGACGATGGAGTACCACCTAGAACTGCGACCGCTACTTTGACAGTTATAGTTCAAGATATAAATGATAATGCTCCTACTTTCCTCAAAGATTATAGGCCTGTACTGACTGAACATATTACGCCTAAGAAAGTGGCTGAAATCTTAGCTACTGATGATGATGACCGATCCAAAAGTAATGGTCCGCCATTCCAATTTAGACTTGATCCCGGTGCAGATGATATTATTCGAGCTTCTTTCAAGGTTGAGCAAGATCAGAAAGGTGCCAATGGTGATGGTATGGCTATCGTGTCTTCTTTGCGTTCCTTCGACAGAGAACAACAAAAGGAATATCTCATTCCTATTATTATCAAAGATCATGGAAACCCCGCGATGACCGGTACAAGCACTTTGACCGTAGTTATTGGTGATGTTAACGATAATAAAATGCAACCAGGCTCTAAAGATATTCTCGTGTATAGTTATCAAGGTCAGGCTCCTGATACTGAAATAGGTCGAGTATATGTTTATGATCTTGACGACTGGGACTTGCCTGATAAGAAATTCTTCTGGGAAAGCTCAGAACATCCAAACTTTACCTTAAATGAAGAAACTGGTATGATTCAAATGAGACATAAAACTAGAGAAGGCAGATATCATTTGAAATTTAAAGTGTATGATCGAAAACATACACAAACGGATGTGCCGGCGAATGTTACCGTGTATGTTAAAGAAATATCTCATGACGCTATAATAAATTCTGGATCCATTCGCATATCAGGCATTTCAGATGAAGATTTCATCAGAGTTTGGAATTACAAAACTCTCAGTGTGTCAAGAAGCAAATTAGACATATTCAAGGACAAACTGGCAGACTTGTTAAATACTGAGCGTGAAAATATTGATGTGTTTAGCGTACAGCTCCGGAAAAAGCACCCACCTATCACGGATATCCGATTTTCAGCACATGGAGCACATTACTATAAGCCTATACGATTAAACGGCATTGTTCTTATGCACCGAGAAGAGATTGAAAGGACTGTAGGAATTAATATCACCATGGTTGGCATAGATGAGTGTTTGTATGAGAACCTAATGTGTGAAGGGTCTTGCACCAATGTCTTAGATATCAGTAATCTACCTTACATGGTTAATTCAAATAAGACAGCTCTCGTCGGCGTTCGCGTTGATGTCATTCCTGAGTGTACATGTGGTGCCAGGAACTTTACTCAAGCGGAAACTTGTCGTAACTCTCCTTGCTATAACGGAGGACGATGTATCGAAGGTAAATACGGCCTAACATGTTCATGCCCTCCAGGATATACCGGGCCTAGATGTCAACAAACATCGAGGAGTTTTAGAGGCACAGGATGGGCTTGGTATCCTGCCTTAGAAATGTGTGATAGCTCCCATTTAAGCTTCGAATTTATCACGCGAAAGTCAGAAGGTGTGTTATTATATAATGGACCAATAGTTCCTCCAGAAGCAGAAGAAATTATGGTTTCAGATTTTATATCTGTGGAATTAGAAAGAGGAAATCCACGACTTCTTATTGATTTTGGTTCCGGGACACTGGAACTGAGAGTAAAGACAAAAAAGTCATTAGACGATGGTGAATGGCATCGGGTAGACATTTTCTGGGACACGGAAAATGTCAGAATGATAGTTGACTACTGTAAATCCGCCGATATTCAAGAAATGGAAGACGGAACCCCACCAGAGTTTGATGATTCATCGTGTCAAGCCAGCGGAACTATACCTCCTTTCAATGAGTACTTAAATGTCAATGCTCCGTTGCAGATTGGTGGACTTTACATTGAACACTTTGACCCAACTCACTATCACTGGCAATACATGCCAATAGGTAAAGGATTTGATGGCTGTATAAGAAACCTGATACATAACAGCAAATTATACGATTTGGCTCACCCAGGCTTATCTAGAAATTCCGTGGCAGGTTGCCCACAAACTGACGAAATATGTAATCAAGCAGACACTACTTCAAGATGCTGGGAACACGGCACGTGTGTTGGTAGCTTTTCAGAAGCTAGATGCCAATGTCAACCTGGTTGGACCGGACCCTCATGTAATTTGCCCACCACACCCACCAGTTTTCGGCCTCAGAGTTACGTTAAGTTTGCTTTAAGTTTTGAACCGGACAGATTTAGCACACAGATACAGCTACGGTTTAGGACCCGTGAACCCCATGGCGAACTTTTTAGAGTAAGCGATCAACACAACCGAGAATATGGTATACTAGAAGTAAAAGAATCCCGGTTACACTTTCGGTATAATCTCAATTCTCTGCGAACTGAAGAGCGCGATGTGTGGTTAAATTCAGTCGCGGTCGATGATGGCCAATGGCACATAGCCCGCGTCAGTCGCTACGGTAGCGCGGCGATGCTTGAAATAGATGGCGGCGAAGGAAGAAGATACAACGAAACTTTCAGTTTTGAAGGACATCAGTGGTTACTGGTAGACAAACAGGAAGGCGTGTACGCCGGTGGCAAGGCCGAGTATACCGGCGTAAGAACGTTTGAGGTATATGCCGACTTCCAAAAGGGGTGCTTAGATGACATTCGATTAGAGGGCAAGCATTTGCCTCTACCTCCAGCGATGAACGGGACACAGTGGGGACAAGCCACAATGGCCAGGAACTTGGATCGGAACTGTCCGTCGAACAGTCCGTGCATCAATGTCCACTGCACGGAGCCGTTCGTCTGCGTCGATTTGTGGAACGAATACGAATGCACGTAAGTTATACTTAATTAATATTTGCTGATACTTATATTCTGCCTCTCGTGGTATGAAATTTTATTTAACTCCAATTTAAATGCAGCCACAAGGCTAATTAATTGTCATGATTTTAACCTTTTATTTTGTATTCTTTATTTTGTAGCGCGCACTGAGTTTCGAATTATATTATGGTTCATTTATTAACATACTTTATTTATATCACATTTATTTTATCCTAAACATGATTTTATTTATGTATTAATATTAATTATTGAAAAGTGTATTATGGTTTACATATTTAATTAAGTGGTGATAGTAATATTTCAGCTATACAATTTACGTGACTAAAATTATCGCATTTATTTCCAAAGTAAATAATTTTAGTTCATATTATTTTAATGTAAACCATAATTTATGTAATAAAATATTATTGTTTGACATATAATATTAATAAGTAGTATGTGCAATTATAACGCTTATAACAACTTGCAATGGTGTTCAGTTGCGGTGAGGGTTTGGTATTATCACCGGACGGCAAGGGGTGCGTAGACAAGAATGAATGTCTCTACTTCCCGTGCCGGAACGGCGGCTCTTGCGTCAACCGGGAGCCGGGGTACCGCTGCCACTGCCCCGAAGGGTTCTGGGGCGAGAACTGCGAGCTCGTGCAGGAAGGCCGCACGCTCAAGCTCAGCATGGGCGCGCTCGCGGCCATCCTCGTCTGCCTCCTCATTATCATGAGTGAGCATTAGCAAACACTCGTGTCCACTAGACGCTCATCCCGCACTATCACTATCGCACTCATCATATCTGTGTATATGTAGTTCTAGTTAAGTGTTATACAGTAGTGCATGCTATATGGGCATTTATGGGGCGGAGTCTCAGTGCGCGCGGCATCTGAGCAACGGTGAGGTACAGCGCACATTGTGTAGGTGTCCCGGAGGATCGGTGCGCTCGGGAGGTACTTGCGTCAACGTGAACGAGTGCCTGGGGTACCCTTGTCGCCATGGCGGGACTTGCGTGGACCGCGAGCCGAAGCGGCGATACGACTGTGTGTGCGCGTTCGGCTACACCGGCCACGACTGCGAACTAGAACTGCTGGCCTCCGGAATCATCACGCCATCCAGGGATTTCATTATAGCTATCATTGTTTGTTTGTTCATGCTTTTAGGTGAGCACATACCATTTATTTGCATGCTAATACCTCATGTCTGTGTCATTTATCATAGTTTATTGTTATGGCGGCCAATACACATGCAATAAAGTTATTTCATCGCGATTAATATACTGAGTCAAAGATAAAAAATAAGGCTTAGGTAATCGTAGGTAGCCATAAATAACCCGCTTTGATATCAAAACTTTGATAAAGTGTTACGAAAATGTGATCTTATAGATTGAAAGTAATGTTGTTTTATTTGTAAACGAACTTATTTCTTGAAATCTTGCGTAAAAGTTAATGATATAAAACATATTTTTACTTGCAATTTAATGCCGGAGCTTTTAGTAAGATTAAAATGCCTTGGGCCGTTTTCAAATTCAGCATCAGTGTTTAATTGCGAATTCGCCCCAAAACTTCTGCGAATCCTTTTATGACAGGCCTTCTGATTCAGCAAGCGAAAAATCGGAAATTGGCATTGTATTGGCAGCCTTAATTAATATCAACTTTGAACATTTAGGTGTGAACATCATCTAGTTATAGTTGTACTAAACGCTCATAACACCTGTGTGTATTTTGTCCATCGTTAATTCCTAATCGAGTATTTTGATTATTGCACTGTCATACAAATTAAATTCAGTATTGATGTATTCCATCCATTTTGATACTCGGAGTTTAATCAACTGGCATCAATTTGTGAGCTTATATTTTATAGCTGTTTGTTTCAGTAAATTTAATAAAATGCTCTAAAAAACATTATTTATTGAGTCCATTAAAATCATTCACTTGACTTCTATTTTACCCGAGTCAATTATTTTATTCAATTTGTAATTTAGCCACTGTGAATTACTGCCAATATGCGATTAGCCGGGATCAAAAGTAATTGGTTTGATATATCTAGAGCTATAGAATATTCTATTGTAAAATGAACGTCCCCAGGATCCCTTCCTTTATTAGTAAGGGAAATTGAAATGACTGAAACAATCCCAAACGTTTGCCCTATTATTACCAATTTCCTTTAAACAAATAACTGTGAAGTGCCTACCCCTAAAATATGCTATGTTTAGAATTGGTCTTAGTTGATTTATCATATTAGAAATGTTTTATTAATAGAACAAATTGTCTATATAGCGTGTTGTTGACATAATTATAACCTTTAATTGGACAAAGTGTACGTCGGTCTCATTCATTATTCCTGATATTTATAACGTTTTACCTAACAATATTGTTAACATCTTGTTTATATAAAGGTAAAATGAATAATAGACGCACCTTCAAAGTCGCCGCTCTTCGCAACTATCTCGACAACTTTTTCATTAATGTTATCAACATTTGAATACTGAAATATTCTACATAGTCGCAATGCTCAACCGGTCTAATTTAAATACTGAGAGACATACTTAAAACTTCTCTTATGATCAAAATTGCTCCCAAGCTAGGAACAGCGCTTAGAGACCAATTTATTTCTAGAACGATTTAATATTTTGCTGACGTCCACCAAATGTACCGACTGTACCGAGTCTCTATTCAATTAGATTCGACTTGTTTAACAGAAGCTTTCTTTTTTTGAACTATTTGAAAACAAAAATTCAACTAATACTTGTTTGTGACTTCTTAAAGTCACAAACTCGTAGATACTTTAAAGATATTCAAGACGAGTACGCATAAACTGTGCATTAAAGCGGATTGAAGACACCTTCAATATTTAATTTGATCCGAAAAGAAGGATAAAAGCAAGGGGTATAAAAAGTAAATACCACATTTTTTCGCGTTGAGAGCGTTTTGTATCTGCACAAAAGAGAGAGGGGAATAACGGGCTTAGAAAACGACTACGACAGTTGGGAACGCTGCAGATGTTACTCGACCTGTCGATAACAAACTAAGTTAACCTGAAAACTGTGATATTTGTATAATTTTGCTGCATTCATTATGCTGTGCCATTCATTTTACCGCATAAATAAACTAATACAGTTTTCGTATATTTTTTAAAACTTCGTGTTCTCAAACAATTTTTCTGTTCACCAGTCCTGGTGTTAGTATTTGTGGTGTACAACCGCCGACGAGAGGCTCACATCAAGTACCCCGGACCTGACGACGATGTCCGCGAGAACATCATCAATTACGACGACGAAGGCGGCGGTGAAGATGACATGACGGCGTTTGACATCACCCCGCTGCAAATCCCCATTGGAGGACCATTGCCTGACCACGCTCCTACGAAGTTGCCATGTAAGAAATCATTTAAAAAGTATATGTTCCTTTTGCATGAGGCAATTACACTATCCGATAATCAAACACATATACTCACAGACACAAATCTTTGTGGATCAAATAGTTTCAATAACCTGAGCAGTACTACTTATTTGCCACTCAAATACGATAACAACTTTTTATAGCAAACTGTCTTAATGAAAAAGCATTTAAGTGGCAAAAATATAATTATAGTGACATGGTCTCAGTTATTTATTTAAAAGTCTTTGAGCTAGTGCTAACTTTCCAAGAATAAGGCTATAAAATTGACCTAGATCGTTGACTTACCTACAAATAATAAATTTTGAAAGCTTCACTTAATAAGAACCATTCGTTCTTGTAATTTTATGAAATAAAAGATGAGATGACGGCTTCTAGCATAATTCCTATAATCTAATTGTATTTTGAGTTTGTAATGACACACAAAATTACAAATGTTTTCGACCATTATTATAATACGGAGTTATTAATCTCGTTCTAATATTTAAGTTCGTGAACTCTTATTTCCATCTGCTACTGAATAAACATGATTATTATATTCTAATGTTTCGATTTAACTTTTATACCCAAAATGATAATGAGATGTTTCGAATGCGGGATTTGAAATTGTTCATGGAAATGTGAAATTGATATAATTTTTCTTGACATTAGGTTTCCGACCCATTATTGATATTTTTACACAAGACGTACCAAATGAGTTAAGTCAATCTGATAATAAGATTGGGTACACATTGTACAGATGGTTACACATCAACCTATACATTTCCAGTTTAGGATGGTCTTGCGTCTAAGCTTCCCGTGCAATGCGAGACAAGCCTATACTGGAAATATATAGATTGATCGATAGCCGTGTCCAAATCCACATAAACGTAACTGTAGATACTGTGCTACATCCTAAGACTAAGTTGGTATGCCTTCTATGCCAGTAAACTTAGGGCTTTGTCTCACCAGCAAACCCGGACATGGAAATGGAAGCACTATTACTTGACGACTGGTTAAAGATGGGATGATCGTGACTACACCATTAAACTACTTCAATAAATCTCTACCACAGAAATTTAGCTTTTGGTAAAGAGGGCCAGTATCTAAGGAAACCGGAGAAGTAGGCAGGTTGGGTGGACATTGTTTAGTAACCCGTTGGGAATTTAATAATCAGCTCATTATTGTTACCGCTGGGCATTGGACCCTCTCGTAATAAGAGCAATGGCGGCCGCACGGGCCGTGGGCGAGCTTTAATTTCATTTGAAAAGCGATAAGTCGTAGACTTTAATTTACATACAAAATATATTTTTTACAAATTTTTGATATGTCCTACTGGAATCTAGGTATCAAACTAGTTCTTTAAATATGTAGGTATGATTACAATAATAATAATAATATCGTTGCTGGATAGGTTGCTTCCGTTTCTGACTAAACTGTAAAGAAACATAAAATAAGGTAACGAAAATAAACTTCATAGTGTTTGTGTTTTTATAGATACTTGATCTGCGGTTGGTTGACAACTAAATATATCTATCAAATGATCTATTCAATCAAGAATTCACGATGTAAATATATAATACAAAATAATACTATACATTTTTCATTAAATTATTTGAAAGGAAAGTATTTTTAATAGTTGAATAATATTTACGTTTCAACTTAAGATGCGCTGAAATCCGTTTAGTATTCGGTATATTCGGCAACTGAACCGAACAATTTTTTTCCGCTGAATTTCCGTGAATATGTAAATTTATTTAGTTACTTTGCTTAGTAATAATTTACAGCTAAAACTAGGTTTTGCTCACGTCTTACATAAAGTAGATTGCAATATTATAAGGACCACTTTCAGAATCGTCTAGAATTCGTTTTTATAGTAAGTAGCAAAAGTTAGTACAAAATTGCGTAAACCGAATAGTTTGGTCAAATATCCGGTTTGGCAGTGTTTTTAACCGAATACTATTGGTTATCCGGTTTTCGGCAAAAGCCCATATTCGGCGCATCTCTAGTTTTAACCAACAATTCGTTGTATTGTAAACCTATTTTAATTTTATCAGACACTCATAATCGGATTAATTTCGTGTAATTTGAGTTTCCCCGGGGGCTTTTAATCAAGCACCTTGCCATAATTGTACAGTAAGCTGCAAAGTCCGACATTTAAATTTGTAGATTCTTAACGACTTGTGTTCTTGACCGTACTTACATATTTATTAATTGATTTTCAATTGCTAGATCCTCTGATGGGCGTCGGCCTCGGCGTGGGCCCCATGGGTGTGGGTGTTGGAGTGCCGCCCGGTGTCGGTGTGGGTGTGCCTCTGGCGGGTGAGACCAACGTGGGCATGTTCATCGAGGAGCACAAGCGGCGCGCGGACAGCGATCCCAACGCGCCACCCTTCGATGACCTGCGCAACTACGCGTATGAGGGAGGCGGCAGCACTGCTGGCTCACTCTCGTCGCTCGCTTCTGGTGAGTACCATCTTTACCAATGATATTATAGTTATACAAAGAATAAGTCACAATGAGGAAGTTTCCTGATAACTCAAACACCAGATGTCGCTCAGATAATTAGCCAAAATAGATGTAAATGAGCATGTTTGTCTATGGAACCGTATTACAGTAAACTTCTCAATTCCTTATTGAGCTGTCAATGCAGTCGGTACAAACAGCGCTTGATTTTGAGCATAAATACATTGGAAGTTTTCTTAGTCTCTCTAATTTATTTGATATCATAAAACCGAGAGTTCTTTACCGTACAGGAAGCAATTGTATGGAAAGCGATTAGTATCTTGCTGTGATAGTACTCTTCGTTGCTCATACAAAGGCATCGTTCAGTCGAACGCGCTTGGCTTCACGCGCTGATAAATACTTTCAATGTATTTGCGATCACCGTGAGAGGTAGTTATGCTGATTGCAATGCATGCTAATATATTAAAATAAATATATTGACACTATAATAAAATTTTACCTGGTTTTTGGTATTTTCTTTTTGACAGCTCACGCACTTATACAGTTTTATTGACGAGCAACACTTTTTAGTGAAGACCGAGTGTCCTAACAAAAAATCATAGACTATAAATCAGGTCTTGAAATAAGATAACTCGGTCATATGATAATGAAAAAAAATATTGTATCTGAAATTTCATTTAAAAAAGAAAATAAAAATAGTTTGTGCCTCCATAATTCAATTCAATTCATTTATTTCATAGCAATATAATCATTGTGGCGAAAATAACTTATTATCACTAAAATTATAATTATTTATTTGCGAGAAATTTAGTCAAAGTCTTGAAATGTTATATGAAACAAGTAAATTTATCATTAAATATAATTTATTACTATGAATCATCAAACTTCTTTAAAAAAATCATAAACGACTAATAAATATCAAATAAAGATATATTTCTGTGCACTTTCATCGAATGTCAAAAAAAAATTACAATTGGACAATGTAGGTTTTACTATACTAAATTATGTTAGTGTTTATTCTCCGGCTAAGCAATCTCGTACTCATACTAGTGAAATAATTGGATGAAGGTGCATGTTAATTGTTTTGTAGCAAAGAGAGACGTTATACCAGTAGTTATTTAATTATGCACGTGGTCGCGCCGGCTCATTTCCTTATGCAATATAATTTCATATAACTTGCTGCGCATATTTTCTTTGTAGTATTATGTAATATAGAACACACTTGCTATTTGAGTTGTCCCGCCGTAAAGCCAAGCTGAAAATAAATAAAAGCCAGGTTATGTAGACAAAGTTAAAACTGAATCTTTTTTGTATACTTACCCTGGTGGCTTTAGCAAAGAATCAACTCACAATATTTGTTATAAATGGCATACTTTTTTAATAATTAAATGAATAAATAAAATTTCTTGTTTTTTTATGACGCGTTTCAGTAAAATTTTGCATGTAGGTACCTATACAAATTTTCACATTAATTTGAAAAATATCTGAATTACAGCTATATTTTTGACTTTGGTGCCTAACGTGTGAAAGCCGTGGTTAGTTTGCGGTCACGGCAAATATTTGTATTCAACCGGTAGATTTATTTATACTACTATACAATACCACACAATATGACTACATCAGACAATAATTAGCAAAACAGTTCAATTACATATTGTGGCTTGAAGGCAATGTCAAAAGCTATAAATAGCTATAAATATAGAGAATAAAATACAATGGATGTCACGTGGCAGTTGTATTAAAGTTCGTATTGATCCTGCACGTAATCTTTATTGATAGGAAATAGTTGTGGAAGTAGCGACTAACCGGCGCAACCTCCACCACAAATCATCTTACATCACGGAATTAGCCCTCGAACCGCTTTAAAATTTATGACGGCGCCTTGCAGTGATTCATTCACAATGTATGAAGCGAAAAATTGAGGCACCTCCATCCAGTATTCGCGTTCGAATAAATTATTCATATGAAATCCTAATGTGGTGCTTGTGTTAGGTACCGACGACGAGACGCACGAGTACGACTACCTGGGCGCGTGGGGCCCGCGGTTCAACAAGCTGGCCGACCTCTACGGCCCCGACATGGACGAGCAGCTGTAGGTGCCTGCACTCACCACGCCGCTCATTTAGTCAATTGTCTCCCACTATACGTACCCTTAAGCCGCTACCCGCTATCTCACGGGTGACACTCGCTCACCCGCCGATTTCGTTTTGTAAATAAACGGGGCCCCGCAACCTCCAACGCTGGCCCTGGCACTTGTAATTCTTATCAATTTTATACAATTTTATTTATCGTGGTAGACATGTTAAGCTTAAGTACTCGTTTAAGATACCTATTTAATTGCGTCGTTTTTTATAAAGTTTAAACTACATCTTCACCAAATATTTGATATAAGTTTTTATTCGAATTAGCCATATTATTATGAGTCAGTATTTTATTGGAAGTTACGAAAAAAAGGGATTGCTGCGGCAGGGCCGGGCGTGAATCTAAACAGTGGGTGTTTGTAGATAGTGTGCTATAAATGTGAATAATTTATACGAGTATTTTGTAAGTCCCCAGCTTTACGTGATATCACTTAATATGGCGGCCCTTCCGCAGAAATCATATAGAATAAAAGAATATGTTATATTTTAATAATGGTAGATAACATAATATTTCCACTCGGACGTCGAGTTCCATAATGCTCATTCGATATTATGTGAAGTTTAAACAAGGGGTTGTAAATACAGTAAACACACTACAACAACTGCCCCGATTTTAATTAAACGTAAAACTATTAATTTAACTTTAACGTGTAAGCGAACTGTACAGTAACCGGTGTTCCTCTCCTAATGTCTCCGTGTAGTGCTAGTTAAATAGAATATTTGGAACGACTACGGTCTACTCGTAACGTTAGGTAACTTATTGTAGTCATGGTCGTGAGAGTTTTCAGTTCGCGCGAGTGAGTGAGACGTAGTGATTGAGGAGAGTGAGTGCGAGCTGTAGGAGTAATTGTGAGTGTAAATGACGTTAATCGAAAGTATGCATGTGTGCGTCGATATGCGACCGCGTGCCGCCGCGACGCGCGCGTGTCGGTGCCGTGCCGCGCGTAGCATGCCGTCGTAGCGCGTGCCGTAGCTACGCCGTAGCCGCGCCGTAGCAGCTGCCGTGCCGCTAGCGCCCCGCTGCGCCGCGCGTGGTTGGCGGCGCGCAGTAATGAGTGGGACTGTGCCAATTTCTTAGCATAATCGATGCAGCTAATGAAGGTAGAGTTAAGTGTTTGCACTTTATTTATTCGTATGTTTACATATAAATTTAGTCGCACCTAGGAAAATATCAATAACTTATTAAGAGTGTTGTGCTAGAATACTATTTCCATCGATCTTGACGTGAGATAGTCGCGGAGACCTGTAGAAGTCATTAATTTAAAAAATAATTTTAAGAATTTATAGTAAAATATAATAATTAAACGGTCCCGTGAGCTGTCTCACTTCGACGTCGAGTTATAATCTGTGTAAATTTTAGAATAATACTGAATTATGTTAAAATGACTGATTTTATTATGTGTTTGGAGCCTAAGATTTTGTAGACTCGGTTTAAATAGACTTCTAATAACTTACCTAATGTAAGTTCACCCTCTAGTTTGCACTAAAGACAAATAATAATTAATATTCAAGTACCTACATCAATATTAAAGCAATTCTCGTTAATTACTATTCATATAAGTAGGATTCATAGTTATGTTTCATCGATATCATTACACTGCCAGTATCATACATATAGACGAATTACGATAGTGATTTGGGTCCGATTTTATATTTCAGTCTTATACAACGGTATATTGTAAGTTTTTGAACTGTTTTATAAGCAATATTTTGTTTTTTCGATACGATGTTGCGCTGCGGACGCAGTGGCACATCACTAGATTTCGTTTTCTACTCAAGCTCTGCGCTGTCTTAAAGCGTGTACTTCACATAATGTTTGTTGTTCTTTCCCTCACCGTGTTTGTTGTCAGACCGCTGTGTTGTCAGGGTGTCAACTTGCCATGTTACTACTTAATCTTTAACTGAACTAAAAGTCACAAGGACATTCTCAAGAAGTTGGTACTTGGTTGACAACACAGTGCTTGAATCTGTGGTTGTCTTAAGATGAAAAGTAAAACTTGATTACTTTGGTACGGACGTCAGTTCCATGTTTGATCGCTTTAAGCACGATCTTTGGTCTAATTGTTTCGAGTAAGAATAAGAGTCTGAACATTCAGATTTGTGTAGTTTACGGTGCATCGTTACTTTATGCATAACATCATTAACAAATGACAATCAAGATGTTTGATAAAGACAATAATCTACATACCTTCTTCAAGTATCTCTAAGTTATATATCGCTATCTCCCACGGTATTGACTTCTCTTTCTTGAGTAAGACGTACCTGTTCCGCGAAAAGGTGACATTTGACCTTTATTATAATTGAAACCGGAGTATTATCTGCACTTACCTTTATAAAATCGATAGACGTCTGAAGTACCTTCACCAGTCACTTATTCGTTCCCCAATTGTATTCCTTAGACCATGGGATGTGCTTATGGTGCTCAAACTATAGAAATAATTGATCTGGTAGACGGGCGAGCTTTATGGCGATCTTAGTTACCGTAGTTGAAATTCGACCATTGCATCGGTTTCTGTATAAAAAGGTTAATAATAGCGTAATTGTATACAGAGAACTGTCGTTTGCAGACAAAAACACTACTGTAATATACTATTAATTTAGACCCTATTGTAGAGAGTTAAGGTTCAAATTTAAAAGTATTAATAGGTAAGAATATTAACTGTAATCTACAACACGAATATACTAAGATACCTGTTGCTCGCTCGTAGACCAGAGCATATTGCCTTGACCACACGTAGATACAATCGAGTTCAATAATATGTTGGCAGTTTTGAATTTACTGTCGAGAAAACAAGGTTCTAAACTCGATTGTACCAAGTAACCTCTCGGCCGAATACTCGCTTCGTCTACGTTGTATAGTACTCGGTTGAGAATTTCTCGGTCGTATTTTTGACGTGTTATAAAGGCTTTAATATGTCACTATCGATGAATCTTGAAGCGATGTATTCACGCTGTATGACTGTCACGAACCTCACAAGTTCCCTTGCACGTACACTTATATAGACAGCAGAGCACACAACCCCAGTACAAAATGCTGAGCGAGACTCTCGCCTGCCAACCAATACTTGGCAAACACCAATTTTATGTTTTTTAGACATTAATTATACTAAACCTACATATATAGTATGTTTTGTTTCAACTGTGATTATTTAGTTGTACAACTCTGATGATTATAAAAGAATGAATAAAATAATATGAAAAATGTGATGTTGTTTTTTATTTAAAATGGTTCAAGGGGTGATTTCACCAGTTTCTGATGAAGTTTAGATAGTTAATAACCTAATGATAACTTAATTCAAAATAACCATTTCGTACGTCAAAAAAGTTTCGAATGAGCTTATCAAGAATTTATCAGGAACCGGTGAAACTGAGCCTGGGTCTTTTATTAACCTTGATAAATATAGAAATCTGTAACTCAAGATCTTCGACTTATCTCTGCGCCATTATTAGTTATGATGGAAAAGGTGTAAATTTATACTATGTAATGCTTGAAGTCCACCTGATGGTAAATAGTTATAGATGGTAAGTAGCCCATGAACATTCACTGAAGAAGTATACTAAAGATGAGCGTCTCTAGTAATCTCTACAGCGAAAAACCAATATGCTGCAATAACCTGCTGCTTTGCCTAGAGAAATATTAAAAGTTATAACCTATTTTTAGACCTGCCAAATATATCCAAAACATGTATTTATTTAAGAAAGACTTACAGCTAAATTAACATAATTGTATATAGAAAAAGAATTTGGCAGCCAATAACAAGTCTTCGCGTATATAAAACTCAATAACAACAAGCGTAAACAGTAAAAAGCCAGAACAATATAAAGTTAAACTTACCACACACTAATGTTACCATTAGTTTATATTTAGTAGGTCCCAGAATAACTTGCCGTTTCGGCAGTTAAAACATTACATTGCTGTTCAAAGACTAACACAGTGATACAAGATTCTTATACAGGATGTAAATGACATCGTGACGGAGCCGCTTACCAATGACTCAGTACATGATTCGAAGTAGATTCGAGTCGATTCGAGGTAGAACCGGCTGCATGTGTGAGTGAGTGGTGACAAATAAAGATTTTATTAATGTGAAGGAGGATGCGAGTGCACCCGCTTGCACCTCACTCGCGGTGCCCATGAGGTTCAAATATCATATATTTCGACGATCAGATGGTGCAGTGGGAGTGTACCTGTCTGCGACGCTGAGGTCGCAGGTTCGATTCATGCTTAAGACAAATCTTTGTGTATGAACATGGGGATTTGTCTTAGTCTGGGCGTTTCTATATATAATAAGTAAGTATTTACAAAAGAAAAATATATATGTATCAGTTATTCTAGTACCCACAGTACAAGCTCTGTTTAGTATGGGACTAGATGGCGTTGTGTGTAAGTTGTGAGATATTTATTTATTTATCAGTTCAGGTTGCTGTTGTTGATATTGACAGTTATAGAACTAAAACCGAATTTGAGTTAGTCTCATTGTAATGTTGCTTTAAAATGAATTAATTTTAATCTTTATTACTTGGAGGAGAAACAAGTTGGACTGTTAGGAAAGGGTTATTGTAAATTTGCTACATTGTCGATTCATCACACTTTTGAAATTCCATACATTAAAAACACCGCAAAACGGGTGCTTTATCTTTTTCAGGTTCAGTTTTTAGTTCAGGAATTGCTGTTCGATTACACTTAAAAGAAATCCTTTCTCTTATATAAGTAGGTACACAACAAAGATGTAGTCATGATATAAAGTGATTATTTAAAGACAAATACAAATAATGGACTAATTAAAATGCGTCATGGGACCGCTATGATAAAAGTTTGCTAATGAAATTAAGCTGTGTACTTATTTAGATAATTAGTAGTCCCCGGCGTAAATAAAGGTCAAAGATAAATTAAACTATTAAACGTTCATTTCAGAATAATCACTTTTTAGAATCTTTTATAGTTACTCCCCAACTTAGCGTGGGTATTTCATTGAACCTTTACAATAGAAAGGTTCAATGAAATACCCACGCTTTCACTTTAGTAAAAATCGACACTAAATCAACAAATGACGTTATTTTTAATGGAAATAAATTTTTAAATTCCTATAAACATTCTAGACAGCCATTCAAACTAAAGTTGTGAACTGCTTTCCGTGGTCATAATTATTCTGATCGTAATTGCTCCCTGGGGCCTGGAGCCGAAAATTCCTAGAAAATATAGTTGGTGTAGGTACTCCTTTGAAAATTGATTTTAGGAGATGAAGAGTACCTATTATACATTTTACCAACCAAATAGATAATCAATTGATTAATGTAGTTTTGAATTGTTAACATTTATATAACTAGCTGCACTCCGCGGTTTCGCCGGCGGACAAATCCTCACCTCACCTCGGCTTCAATTTATAACGATGTCAAGCCTAAACCGGGTTACAGGATAAGTTATGAGAGTTATCAGCAAAATATTTTAAAAATTCTAAGAGCCATATATAAAAAAAAAATGGGTATTTTTGAAAATTCTGGAAATTTACATCCTTTGACGGACTTTTACTCCAACTTTTGACAATTTAAATCAGATGTGATTGCATTGCAGTAAATGTAACTCTGAACCCAACCTGAAAGCTTTGACTGGTCGTATTGAAATAAAAATTGTTCTGGTCGAGTTGGGCAAGTAGCGTTAAAATTTGGTACATTAAGGAATTATATAGAGATACCAAAATAGTATTAAACTTGTTAATTTATTTTTTAAATTATCAACGATTTATTTTTCAAAAAAACCCAGTAGGTACCAAAGAATAAAGAGGGAAAGAAGGATTACTTAGCAAAAGTATTTAAAGAAAAAACGACTTTATATCATAAACAATATGGTGCAATTTAGCTCACCTCAAAGTAAAGCTTACTTTTGCCTACAAAATTCATTTTAAGCAAATTACAACTTTATTGGTTTGTATTACGATTCAAAATACTCTAAACCTATGCAGCTCACGATGCAGCTCTGAATTGGTAGGGTTGACGGCCACTAGAAACTACTATCGCCAGCGGCACGCAGCGTAGACTCGGTCGTGTTAAATTTTATTAATAAGAAATTATTTTCTTAAAAAAAATACAAATTATAAATATTTCTATCTTTGATTATATATATTACTCTGAGATTTCTATATATCATTTTTAGCACAAAATCTTGTGCTTCAGTTGAGTAGGTATTGGCCGTATTGGGTAATTAAGAAATAAAAATTAAATTCAGTTTTTATAATCAAACTTTTATTTTATGGAAAAAACAGTATTATGCAACCTATAAATGCACTAACTTTGACATATTTCTTATTTCTTTCTAAGAATCTTTAAAATTACGGTTATTAAATTTACGTAGTTTCTATGTATATGTACGTAGCCGGACAAATATTTTTTTAAGATATTTAGCTAGAATTTCGAAGCGTAAGTATTTAATTGCGCGGGAAACGTGCGGTGCGAGCGCTCAGCCGCTCAGGCGGGCGTGCGATAGCCCTCTGTCGTTTGTATCGTCAACTATACACCAAGCGGTAGGCATTTAGCGCGTAACCTTGAGCGAGTGACACAGGCCTGTAGGTACTGAATAATGGTCCATTGGTAGTATTGGTTTATTGGTACATTGAGTTGATTTTAATCTTCCAGCCTAGGACAGTTTAAATTATTGTTTAATATTAAAAACAGTCTTCTTTCAGTAAAATGTCCTATCTGCAATGTTTAAGATATTTCCGCTCCATGTGGCATGTCCGTGAGACACCCTCTATATTTAGAGTTATTGCGAGGATTGTACCAAAGGCATAAAATAACAAGATATGTATAAAATTCTGTATAACTCCTTTATAAGTCTCTTCATACAGGCTCTTGGGTATCAAGAACCTGCTCATAAGGACATCATTAATAAAATTTGAGTACCTACATACTTCTAGAAACCCTCTTGAAGAATTCTCATCGATGATTATTAGATAGGAAGGCTACTTATGGGTACCTACTCATGATTAAGTACCCGCCGCATCTGTCTGTATCATAGAAATTTTAATAATAAGGCAATAGAAATGTCAAAGACGCGTGACCTTGTCGCCGCGCATCTGTCTAGTCAAACACAAGTAATAATTTTGTTTGCAGAAATTCAAGCGCATGAGTCTAATCGAACACAAGTGCGAGTTGAGGAATTGTCGTCTTAATGTCATCGCCAAAAAGAATAATTTTGTTTGCAGGAATACAAAAAGTGGTATTTGAAAAACGGCAACATGCGTCCCAGTGTTAAAAGATAGTCGATAGCATTTCTATTGACTAGTTATTAAGATTTCTATGGTCTGTATGTTCACAATAAACTGGCCATTTTTATAATGGCATGATTGTCGTTACCGTCAAATATTCACTCTGGGACTTGGACCGAACTCCCAACATGGACCGACCACAAAGAACAATGTATGGTACGGTGAATGTTATAAATTGAAAAAATATTAATTACCGATGAGTATTACCAATTACCACAAGATTCGCTAAATGTGATTATAATATTAAAATTGCCACTTTTATCGGTGGTATATTTTGTCAATATAGTCCTTGGCAAGCATTTCGATTGCTGGTCACAATCAAACCTAACTTAAGCTATTTATAAGACCAACATTTAAAAACTCTTCTCTCTATTGCTCGATTGATCAGAAAGACGCTTAGCTTATGTTATTTTTGAAAATGTTAATACATTTATCGGTACTGTGGTTATTTTTTTTATAATCACTAATAAAGGCACGATGAATATGGTAATTATTTTTTTAAGAAATTGCTTATTAGTAATTTGCAGATACAGATTAACTGCCCATGGCCGCTTTTAATTGATATGCTTTAACTGCGAAAAGAACTGACAGCCCCTTTTATTTTAGTAAAGATTTATTATTATTAAATTCCAGAATAATGTAGGTAACTAAAACTCCTTTTCAATGGCTTCCGGGCAACAATATTCTAAGGGCTTAGGAAGAAATTACGTTTGTTTAATTCTGCTTATACAGAAACAATATTCCGCTTTCCATGTTTTTATCACATATACAACGCCGGAGGCAATTTTCGGATTTGATTTCGTAATCCAAATTTATTACGATACAATTTTGCTTGAAAACTTTGGTGTTAAGTTTCATGGCAAGCATCTACTTGGTTACCCAAATCCACATTAATAGAATTGTACGGCAACAACGGAATTGTTTCTAATTCCATCAAATACGCTTTAACACAAAGTTTTAGTTGTATTTGCATGATCAAGTATCAGGTATAACAAACACCTTGTAAACTGAGAAATGAAAATTCTGTATTTCGGCAATTTTCTTCATAATTAATATTAAAGTATTGGTGCCTATATTTTGATTAAAAACGAATATTTAAATACAGGGTGTCCCACGGAAGTATCTTAAATGTGGTAGATAGAAGATATTACTGAAAGAAGGCTTTATATTATTTTAATAAACTATTTAAACTGCATATAAAGTTTTTTGAAAAGTGATCGAAACCAGCTCAAATCTGAACAAATATTTACTGTACTTTTATCAATATCAATCGATATCATCAAATCATGAGAATTTAATCTCTCTTACAAACATGGTAAATTAAATGAACGATCGACCATTTACTTTTATTTTTAAATTAAATGTGCACTCACGTGTAACTAACCCAACTATTGGATAGCTGTAATAAATATAAAAAATGGTATTTTAGCTTATTTTTAACTATTTTACTGATTCATAGGAATTGGACTACCTAGTTTATTTTTCTTACAAATTCTTTGATTAAATGGTTTTCTTTGCATTAAGCTTACCATGTTTGTTAAAAAGATTTGATCTTAATTATTGACGACTACCGATTTCTGCCATAAAATACAGAATGCTATATTTAAGCAAGTTTGATTTTCGGTTAAATGTAGTTTAAATTGTTTTAAGAATAAAATAAAGTCTTCTTTCAATAAAATCTTCTATCTACAATATTTAGGATAATTCCTCTTCGTGTGGCGTGTCTGTGGGACACCCTGTATAATTTATACGTGGGAGCGAAAGTGATTTATACCTTCCTTGTTCTAATCTTAATCTTGCGTTAATAATTTTGACCTCAGGAGACCTGGTTTTAAACTTGAGCCAGTTAACAGCATGTAACACGCATGTTAATCAATTAATCCTGTAGGTAAAAGATTTTGTTATTAGTTGGTACGTTAAATAATAAACTTCTGAGATTACCTAAGTTACAATTAAAATGCATGAAAAGTGGTTTTGGATGATCTAGTTCTGATTAATGGTCTGAGCGGATAATCGGCCGCAAAATCCTTTAAAAATTTATCAACGCGGCCGTTTGACAGTTACTATCTGTCAAACGGTCGCTTGCACTATCACGAGCACACTCTGTAAAATATCGGATCTGAAATTTCAAGCTTTCTTTGATTCTTTGTCTAAGTAAGCCTTTTAGATATTTATCCTTTACAATGAACCACGTCCTAAACATCTCTTCAAAGAGATTTTCTGTTTTCGAGTAGGTAATACAGGACATCATCAAGAAAATGGAGTACATAATTTCAAAGCCACTCTTGAATGAGTCTCATGAAATATAACGGACGGAATAGGCCAGCTACTTAAGGTAATTCTCATTATTTAAATACATCACACATAGCTTAAAAACTGTGGTAACATAAAACCGGACCGGACCATTTTTATAATGGCATGGTTGTCATTACCACCATAACAGGCATTAAATGTCCACTTCGGGACATAAACGCTAGCGTAGACCGACCACAAAGAACAATGCCGGCTCAGGCCAAATTACTGTAATCACTACATTTTGCGGCGGCATCCTCGATCGTATAGTTGCGAAATATTTATTAAAGGCTTCGCTGTTCAATTTTATCTACCAACAAGTAGAGATAGGAAAGTTAACTGCCTTAGATATAGACAACTAACTTGAAAAGAACATAAGCCTATTAAGAAACCTATAGTCATTCCCAAGGCTTAGCAATAAATTATGTTTGTTTAATGCCGTCTATAAAGTAGCAGTACTTTGATTGGTTGGCAAACTTTGCGGTAGATTTTATTACAAATACAACGCCATCGGCCATTCTTGGATCAGATTTCGTGATCCGTATTTATTCCGGTACTTACAGTTTTGCCTCGAAACTTCAGTATTATATTTTATAGCAGACCTTCAGACAGATCTATATGTAATTTGAATGCTTAATAATTGCTATGTATTCTTTATTATGTAGTGACACAGTATTTGTCAGGCTGAGTTTGGACTGAAAATGGAAATTAGCAATTTATTCACAAAAACTGACGAATGACGTTCGTTACAGATGATGCGACTTAAAACAAACTCAGTGTGCGGTTTGGGTTATTTACTTAGACGTGATGGATTCATTCAATTTATAAAATCAAAAGTCATGGTCAGGGTTTTCATTTAAATTACTGTGTTTGTTTAAGAGATTTAATTCTTATGATTGATTCCATCGGTTGATACCATAAAAGTAAAGCATGTAATTTTTTCAGATTTGATCTGTATCGATATTCTGGCGAGACAACAAATTTATCAGTTTTTAATGTTTTTTAAATAAGTCAGTAAAACCTTCTATCTACCATATTTAAGATACTTTCTCTCCATTTATAAATCCCTATTTTCCTTGGTTACGGCATCACCCGTGAACGGCTAGACCGATTTCACAAATCAAGATATTTGCGCGGAAAATGAGAAAAATAGGAATACTTAACCACTACATTAAATTTTCTAATGTTACTTTTGTGATTTGCGTCGGTTAATCAGTAATAAAAACTGTCACAGTAAAAAACTGTGAAAACGTGTCATGTACCCTCAACTACAACCTCAACCCTAACAAATCCTCTAATTGCCTTTCTAATTCAACTCCAGTATCAACATTATTAAATTAGATACGTATCAATCAACATACTATTACGCAATTATCCTTTACTGAGCACAGCCTCTCTAAAGAGCGCCTCAATTTATGATGCGGGAAGACAAACGAACCATTACACAACCACACTGTTGCTTTTTAAATCTACCTGTACCGCTGAAGCATTTTTACTATAGAAACGAAATAAATATTTCTAGGTATTACGTTATTAATGAGCATTAAAGATTTAGTGAGACTCGATCTGAGATTGTGATAATTATTGCAATGTAATTCTACAACAGTACTGAAAAAATAAAAAACAACTTCGAATCAATTAATTTGGGTTATAAGAGAGAGAGAGAGAGAGAAGAGATCTACTAATAGTTACATTCAATTAGGTTGATGTCACCTTACTATTGAGTTTTAACCTGAAAACTGATGTAAATAATGGGCTTTAGTAAAACACGTAAATTGTTATTGATATTTTAATGTGATTGGTACTGTTTTACCAAACTATTAGATGGAACGCCATGCCATAAGCAATGAAATTATCTAATACATAGTTCCAATGACATGGCTGAAAACATCACATTCACTCACACAAGCACACCCAGTCTCAGAACAAATCACACAAAGACTTATACCATGTGGAAATCGAATTCAAAACACCAGTGTAGTGGAGAGCCGTGAGACACCACACGTGTTTCATGTTAAGTTTAAAGCGAAATACAAGCAAAATTGTCTGTGGTCAGACGTCGTACCGCAGTGACACGAGGAAACCTCGGCGGCGCGGCTATGTAAATAAAAGGCATAATAGCAGCCCTGTATCTAATACATGTCCTACTACTAGGCTTGGGCCCCTTCTCATAATGAGAAGGCTAAGGCCATAGTCCACCACGCTGGCCAAGTGCGGATTGATAGACTTCACACACCCTCGAGAAATTTATAGGCACTCTCAGACATGCAGGTTACCTCACGATGTTTTACTTTACTGTTAGCGAGCGATGATTTTTATGATAAATACACACATATCTTCGAAAAGACGAAGGCATCGAAAAGGCATGATTCACTGTAATTGCCATTGTTATTGTAATAAGAAAGACAGGTCAATTTATTCTTCAAAAGAGCCCTTAGAACATTTTATTTCCTTTTTCAAGTAGCTCTTAAAGAAACCGATACTCAAATATTGAATCTAGTTCAACTCGGTGCACGGAGCATTATCTCTATTATTGCATTTACAGAGCGTCTTGTCTATACAAAGCTGTCGGAATACATGAATACCAAGGAACTATGTATTTGGGACAAAGCGGTTACAAAATACTTGTATTTTCTGAATGATTACTCTTAGTACATTTAAAAACCTCTTCACTGTCTTGTTGGCCTATTGGCAGAGATTGCGACCGTTCACCTTTGGTTCAATACCCGGTCCGAGATTTGTTTTATTTGAGTTATTTCATCAGGAAATTCTCAGAAGCAGCACGGACTCTGATATAAGGTAGATGACGATGAGACCTAAACATAACAGGTGAAGTATGGGTGCCGTACAACTCTGCAGAGACGAAATTTTAATATTTCT
Source organism: Hypena proboscidalis (assembly GCA_905147285.1). Taxonomy (NCBI): domain Eukaryota; kingdom Metazoa; phylum Arthropoda; class Insecta; order Lepidoptera; family Erebidae; genus Hypena; species Hypena proboscidalis. Next base: position 9,707,211 of record LR990130.1, read on the forward strand.
TTCGTCTAAAACAAGTTACCTAAACCTTCACACATCTAATAAAATCAATCTGTTACAACGTTGTCACGTCATTCAGTATTCAAACATTAAATTCGCTTAGTAAGAGCGCTGCATTCAATTAATTAAGCAGGATATGCAATATACATGTACTGTACAGTGCAAATAATTATTACGCAAGTAATCCATCAGTAATACCTAGTAATCTAAATTAAACACTACCTACAAAGAGATAGAGAGAGTACTACCTACTCATTATTACAGACAGTTTCTAAGAATATTTTCTTCGTCGTCGGATTTTCTGTTTGAGTTTCCACGAACGAAGAGCAAGGATAGTTTTACATTTCCATAAGATAGAATTAGCATTAAACAGGAGGTTTTGAAACACAAATGTATAAGCTGTTAGAGTCAGGCTAAGCCACATTTTGACGTTGGAGAACCGCACAACGCTGTGGTAAATGCCCCACCACTAAACTATCGCTTTGTTTACTTTACCCTTAGCCTGTCGACACCTAATGATAATAACTTGTTTAAACTAAAACAGAATAAATCATTCAATACAAAAACTTTAGCTGAAATGAGGATAGTTAGCATTACCCAAAGATGATGCTGACAATACTGAGTTATCGTCAGTCCGCTCTCAGACTTTTTAATGCACTCTGTGAGTCCGTTCATTACTATGGCAGGTGAAACAACAGTTATACTTTGAATATTTACGCGATTCAGATCCGTCTTTAATTTACTATTAGGCAAAACCACATCTTGACGTTGGAACAACGCACGGCGCTGTGGTAAATGCTCCACCACAAAACTATCGCTTGTTTACTTTACCCTATGGTTGTCAACACCGAAACTAATTGTGATGACTTGACATAACCAAAACTGTCACCCGCCACATTTAACAATAGAACTAATGAGGAGTATAATTTGGTCATCAAGCACATTTCTCATGATTTTAGCTGTCACACACACTGTTTTGCGAATGAGGATTTCATGCTGTGGTTCAAGCATTTATAATCCTATACTTTCCTATTTTATTTTAATAAAGTTTTAAGAGTATGTGGTTATTTGTTACTCTGTAACGCAAAAAGTCTAGTACTTTTTGATTAAATTTGACTCACAGGTGTCGTATAGACTAAATTAATTTAAAAGCTGCTGTTTATCGACGTGCTACGTGAGCAAGGATATCACGGGGCAAAAGGCTAACTAAGCTAAAACCCTAGCTAAAAATATTTTTTTAGTTACATGGGAGTTGTTATCTAAAACATTAATATTATCACAATAATAGCAACATAAGTTTCATGTGCTACATTATATACAGGGTGTAAATGACATCATGACGAAGCCGCTTATCAGTGAAAAATAATGTATTGGGATTGCCTAAGATACAAATCAACAAGACAAAGTATAGAAGGCATCGAGACGCTGTCTATAAATCTACAAAACGAAGTCTATAAGGCGTCGCGACGCTGTCTACAAAACTACAAGACGAAGTATATAAGGCGTCGCGACGCTGTCAACAATACACAGGACGAAGTATGTAAGGCGTCGAGACGCTGTCTATAAATCTATAAGACGAACTATATAAGGTCTCGAGACGCTGTCTCTAAATCTATTAGACGAAGTAGATAAGTGGTCGAGACGCTGTCTACAAATCTACAGGACGAAGTATATAAGGCGTCGAGACCATGACGCTGTCTATAAATCTATTAGACGAAGTAGACAAGTGGTCGAGACACTGTTTACAAATCTACAGGACGAAGTATATAAGGCGTTGAGACGCTGTCTATTAATCTACAATAGGAAGTATATAGGGCGTCGATACGTTATCTAAAAATCTACAAGACGAAGTATAAAAGGCGAAGTATAAGACGCTGTTTATAATTCTACAAGACGAAGTATAGAAAGCGTCAAGACTCTATTTACAAATCAACAAGACGAAGTCTATAAGGCGTCGAGACGCTAGGATAACACAATAATTTGTCTAAATAACAGAGACTCAAAGATTTATATAAATATAGTAATTTCTGCTATAATAATTTTTATAAATAACAGAGAAGTATAACGAGATTTACAAAATATGTAAATATACGTAGTTTTAGTCGAGGGTAGAAATGTAACCGTCATAAAATATTAAAATTGTGAAAATACGGGTGTTACTCACGTAATGTTGGTCTATTTAGTCGACCGCGGTTTCGCCTATATGTCTAGGCATTATCAAGAGAGTGCGATACGTCGGGCCTGAGTCGCAGCCAGTCTTGCACTGCGGGCAGCGACGCGCGCCGCGCGCTGTGACGTCATAGTAAGGGGCGGTGCTACACTGGTGTCTGTTGGTAGCGTTTTTGTGATGTTTTCACTGTCACTGTCACTGTTATTTTCACTGTCATCACCGTCAGTGTTGTCGTGCGTGTTCGGGGCAGTGTGGAACGAGCTCACAGTGTCGGCAGATGGCGATAGTCTGTCAAACGTACCCGATTCGCATTGAAGTACCGGTTTCCAGGCGGGAGGTATTGACCAGCCAGTATCTCGGTTGAAACTCCCCTTACTATGACGTCACAGCGCGCGGCGCGCGTCGCTGCCTGCAGTGCAAGACTGGCTGCGACTCAGGCGCGACGTATCGCACTCTCTTGATAATGCCTAGACATATAGGCGAAACCGCGGTCGACTAAATAGACCAACATTACGTGAGTAACACCCGTATTTTCACAATTTTAATAATGTTACAAACTCACGTCAGTTTTGATAAAAAAACCGTCATAAACCCACAAATGTCAAACCCAACCTTGATAAGTTGATACAAACAGAGATTCCACGCACTTTTATGATCCCGGGATTACGATCATGCCGGACCTTATCTCGAGCTAACTACCAAAGCAATTATCATGTGTTCGGAAATAGAAGGTCAATTGACACCTTTATTATACCCTTCTCGCGTATGACTATTGATAGTCATACGCGTTGAGGGTAATGCGATTGTATTGTATACAGCCGTCAGCTCCCCGACTCGTCGTGTACTACACACTAACAGCAGCTATGATGTGTGTGGTTATTGTCAGGCACGAAGACAATTGACCAGCGGGTAGACACGACATTTATGGCCTGTCTATTGTTGCCAGATAGATTTAGTTACACCATGTTTCAAAAGGCTTGCTGTGGCCCCAAATCTGATCCAATGAATCGCCGTGAATATTTAATTGGTCTATTAATAAGCGGCGGAAGGTTTTAAAGCAAAAAATATAGTAATGAATCTCATTTGAGTGTTAAAAAGCAGAAATACCTATTTATCATAAGAGTAATTTTGACATCTTTACAACTGGGAAATCCTACAGCATGTTCTCGGCACACAGCACTGCCTAAGCTGCAGATATCGAAACATGTTATATGGGACGATAATGTCTTACTGTAAAGTCGAGTACTGAGCAATAAAGCCAAAACTAACGAGCAATTTAGACTTCGAAACTATTAGTTCGATCTTGATGTATATTGGTTTTGTGATAGTTTATGAAATAAAAAGGTATAGGCTATACCTACTGGGCAAAAACAATATTAATAAAAAATGAGAAACCATAATGCCATTGACACGTAAGAAGAAGAAGATCGAAGTAGGCTACTTTTACGCGGACGAAAGCTATCAACTATAATATTAATTTTTTCAATAAACTTTAATTTAAAACGAGTTCCTCTAACTATCGGCGCGCATCCGCTCTATCAAGATACGACCTACTTCAGCCTCAAGAACCTCAATGGAAGACTAAGCTACAATATAGTTAAGAATATATTTTCCGTATTTGTTGGAGTGCTATAGTTTCTAGGTGAAGATGTATTTAAAACCCACTTCAAAACAAAGTTTATTAAGTTGAAGAGTTATTTCATCGAAAGGTGGAACACTAATACTGAACTAAAACAATGGGTTATTATTTATTGTAGACAAGGCCCGTCCACACAACGGATGGAACTGCCGCTTCAGGTCACATAGGTTTTGGGTCGTTTCTTAGTTTTTAAAGAAAATATTTAAACAGTGGGCGACTGCGGCGCTTCCTGGCTATTAGCTTTTAAAGAGAATATTTATAAAACAAAGTCGGCTACTGTGGCCTTTTTAATATTTGGATCATTTAGTGCCCTATAATACAAGATGTCACGCAATCACGTAGCGATATAATTAACGTTCTTTTGTGTAAGTGATAAATAAAAAAACATCGTCATATTCCGTGGAAGGCGGCGCGGCGCGTTTGTGGTGAGTCTTTGACTCGCAGTTTCAATGCATGTACAAATAGCTTATTTCAAATTCTCTTGAATTTCTGTCGGTACTGAGGAATAGTATGGTGCTAGATACGATTATATAAGATAGATTAAGATGGCGTAAGATCGTGAGATCAAGTCTTATGGATGGAGGAGGTGACGACCCTCAGACATGAGGAAAACGACTGACGGAGGAGCAAAGACGACATCGGTAATATACTCTAATACAATAATTTTTATTAACAAAGTGGGCATAACAGTCTGATTTCAACGACCGTAAATTATGACTAGCAGCGATAGCCGAGTGGGAGACCGTAGGACTGCGAACTTAAAGATCTCGGGTTCGAACCCACGGCAGACACCTCTCGTCTTTTCGAAGATATGTGTGTATTTATCATAATATAAATTATCGCTCGCCAACGGTGAAGGAAAACATCGTGAGGAAACCTACATGCCTGAGAGTGCCTAATGCTCGAGGGTGTGTGAAGTCTACAAATCCGCACTTGGCCAGCGTGGTGGACTATGGCCTAACCCTTCTCATCATGAGAAGAGGTCCGAGCCCAGCAGTGGTACATGTACTAAATACAGGGTTGTTTTATTAAATTATGAAATTCGACGATAATAATCCCTTGTTGAACCTTGAACAATGAAAAATTGGGACAATTACCTTCCACGAATCGAACAACGACACTCACACGATGAATAAGTGAAACCATTTTAATACGCCGTTAGAGATAGATACCTATTTCTATTACTAGCATAAGCCTGCGGCTCTGCCTGGGATATTTTCGGGGTATGGAGATACTAGGTATACCAATTTTCAATAGTTCAGCCGTAACAGACGAATTCAATTAGTATGGATATACTCATTGTTATTATTAAGCATTTCTTTGCAATCACCAATTAATAACATAACATCACGCTTATATTACCCAGAAGGTTATGGCAGAGCTGTAACCCACATTTCACCTGTTATGTTTAGGTCCCATGGAATAGGGCGTGAGCCTATCGCAATCCTTCAGGCACAATGCCAACTCCGTCCTGCTATTGTGAACTTCCTGACGAAAAGATCAAAAATAACACTTTGCCTGACCCGGGCATCGAACCCGAGACTTCGCGGTGAGAGGCGCATCCGCTATCCACTAGCTAGACCAATTAATCTGTTGTTGTTGTCAAAAATCTAGAAGACCAAGAAATCCAAATTATTGTCTGAATAATACTCCTTACTAAGCTGTTACGAGCAAAAATATAAAGCAAGAGGGTACAATTTACATACAAAAATGAAGTGTCAAGAAAAATTTGCTAGCAGAACTTACATTGTATCAGAGCATATTTTAAAAAATGTTGGTAGAAAACTCGTTCCTTAGTATTGTTTGCTTTGATAACTTATATTACTTTTAAAAATACTGCGCGACATTTTATTTTTTTTAGAATTCTAAAGGGTAGGTAGCATAACATAACTGAACAAAACATCACGCCTATAATATGCAGAAGGGTGTGGCAGAGGTCTTCAACACCCACACTTCACTTGTTATGTTTAGGTCCCATGTAATAGGGGGGTTAGGTTGAACCTATTGCCACTCGTGCCGCTACTGAGTATTTCCTGACGGAAAACCCCCAAAAAAACTTTTTCCATCCCGGGCATCGAACCCGAGGACTTCTCGGTGAGAAGCGTATACGCTAAACCAACGAGTCAAATTCAGAAGTAGGTTAAACACAACATTACATGCATGATTATCTTCAACTGTTGAGAAATATTGCCAAGTTTAACATTGGTTCTACGATACGGCAGCAATTCGGATATTACTAGATGCATAAACTTCCAATTATGCTATATCTTGGGCTTAATGTTCTATACTAGACAGTTAGTTATACATATATTGATGTTCTAAGTGGTACAGTCGGCCAATGAGTTGGGTATGCAGGGCAAAAACTTCTAAGTCATAGTAAAGACTTACGACACCAGTTATGGATAAGTGAGTTATATATCTAAATAGTGGGTATATTACACTTATTAAATATGAAATACAAACTTGCATATCTATTGCTGTCAGTTTTTACTATGGCGTAGAAGTTTTTGCCCTGCAAACCCAACTCATTGGCCGACTGTACGTTCTATCCAGTATCCTGAACAGAACTAATTACGCAAGAGATGTTAACAATCTCTGTTATTTTATAATATGAATGTATAATATTATTTAATAAGATACATTTCCGTCTGATATTCATATTATAATTAGCTGCTCGCCACGGTTTTACCCGCGAAAACTTAATTGCTTCACTCGCTTGACTTGTTTTCCCCTGAAAATATCAACAAAGTTTAACATCTACGATACGGCAGCAATACGGATATTACTAGATGTATAAACTTCCAATTATGCTATATCTTGGGCTTAATGTTCTATACTAGACAGTTAGTTAAACATATATTGGTGTTCTAAGTGGTACGTTCTATACAGTATCCTGAACAGAACTAATTACGCAGGAGATGTTAACAATCTCTGTTATTATATAATATGAATGTAATAATATTATATAATAAGATACATTTCCGTCTAATATTCATATTGTAATTATTATAATAAGCTGTTCTCCGCGGTTTTAGCCGCGGGTACGTTAATGCTCCACTACATATTTTCCTGAAAATAGCAAAAACCTTAGTGCGCTCACTTGACATTTTTTTTATAAAAATATCAACAAGCAATTCAACAATATTATAGTTTGTTTGGTTCTAAACCTAGAAAAATGAGTACAATATTCTATTGAAAATGAGTGGGTCTGGGAAAACTCGTATCTAATATTGTTATGAGAGAATAAAATGGAAACAGTCAACAAGATATCGCTTGATATATAACAATATAAAAAATAATCCCTATTTGTCTTCGTCACGACCTTCGTCGCGAACTGCATCATCGATTTTGATGGAAATTGGTATCGAGGTAGATGGGACCCTGGAGCTGCCCACATAGGCTCCTTTTTTGTGATAAAACAAATAATTCATTTCAAATAACATAATGGCCCGCCATTATTGTCCACATTTTATCTGTTGAAAATATTGTATGTAATTTAAAACTGACTCCTCATGCGATATTTTTAGTGCAGGTAAATGATATATAGAAAAACACATTTTCTACAATATTACAATAAAAACAGCATTTAATGCTCTTTTTAAACTAACTACCAGTAGTTCTAAAGAGCGTGTCTAATACGATATATTCACATAAATACTTATATTGTATACAGATAGCATCCGAACATAACCGATCAAATTCATGCGATATTATTTTGAATAGGTAATATTGTATTAATACTACATATTTAATTTTGGTTGAACAATACTATCTCTAGCTTTCTTTTGTTAACATTCGCGTGTTGAATATAGAGTACTACCCTCATTTGGTAAATATTCGATAGTTGATGCGAACTGTACTGTAGGAGCTGATCAATATTCTTGAGAGTTGCCGGAATGACGATCATCTAATTTTCTTTATAACCCATTGCCAGGTAGCACTTTTCTTCACGGCTTGATATATTTGTCACTTTTATGTAATGCGGCGGGTCTTGCTTGATTTGTACCCTAAACACAGTAGGTACTTGTACTTCCACGCAAATTTTGTTAAACTTAGCATTGAATCTATAACTTAACTTACAATACAAATAAACAAAATTGAAGTGCCTGTTTTTAATGTCAAAATCACAATGTTTTTTTCAAGCTGGTATAGATGTTTGCACAATACCTTTACCTAATATAGTTTTTATTTATTTGTATGTCTGTTTGTTTGTATCGTGTTATCTTCTAAACGGCTGGTCCGATTTAATTAAACTTGATGCTAGTAACTGTAGTAACAAGGCACGTAACTATGGCTACTTTTTATTGAAGTACACCTACCAAGGCGACGAAACTGCGGGCGAAAGTTAGTTTGTTTGTTTGATAGCGCTGATTTCGAGAACTAATGGTCGAACTTTGATAAATATGTTTGTGTTTGATAGGCTGACTATCAATAAAAGTCTTTGGGTATTTAACATTACGCTTAACTCCACGGGAGCGAAGCAGTAAGCAGTAAGGGTCAAAGCGCGGGAGCAGCTACTATTTAATACAACGAATTCCACGCGGATGAAGTCACGGGCAAAAGCAAATTACAAATATAAAACAACTGTTCTGTCTGTGTCTTCGCGTGGAACGTCGAAAAATAGTAGTAGTAAGACTTGTAAGTAAATGTAGCAGTACCATTAACACTATTTCTATTAAAACTGACGTGAGTTTGTAACATTATTCAAGACAAGACTGGCTGCGACTCAGGCGCGACGTATCGCACTCTCTTGATAATGCCTAGACGTATAGGCGAAACCGCGGTCGACTAAATAGACCAACATTACGTGAGTAACACCCGTATTTCATAATTTGAATACCATTAACACTTTCATTTTTTTTTTTTATACTACTCCCACAGCGAACGAACATGTAGTCCACCTGATGGTAAGTGGAGTACAGCCCATGGACATCAACAATCCACAAAAGCAGATTACAGATGCGTCGCTGCAGCTGAGGACTACGGTGTTATGCCTCATGTGCCAGTAATTTCAGGGCCTGATCTCACCACCAAACCGGAACACAGTAATGGAAGCACTACTATTTCGCGGCAGGTTAAAGGTAAGACGGTGGTGCTGACGCCCTCGAGCTCGTTCACAAGAGCTCTACCACCAGTATAAGAGCTCTACCACCAGTAAATTCATTAGTTACACATGTATTCGATTTAAACTTAAAAAAACCTTACCAGTAATTCGCAATACACATTACACATTATTCTTGTTACCTCCCTCCAGCTAAGCTTGATTTGCTTGGGTTATGTTGAAGTTCAATGACCAGGATTCAAACCCACCACCTCCGGATCGCAATTCTGACACCTCATTCATCCACAGCGCCACAGTCAATCCGTTCGAGCATGAACAAGTAAGAAACACACTAACAAACTTTCGCCTTTGTGCCGTAGTAGTAGGTTTATATTAATACTTATTTAATACCTCTCCTATAAAGGAGAGGTATTAAATAAGTGACTTTGTTTTAGCACTAGTGAAAAGCTCTGCAGCTATGAAATGTGTGGATCGCAAACTTTATAAAGATTTCATAAGGAGGATACACTTATATTCTGTGAAACAAGTATTCTCGTAGTGAACTAGGAAAATATCTATATAATACTATAGTAAAATTGAAAAAAATGAATTTAAAATGACGTATCGTACATAGGGTTGCCAGATGTCCGGTATTTAAGCGTACAGTCCGTTATTTTCGAGGCCTGTCCGGTAAAAAATAAATGGTCATACCGGACAGAACAATGTCCGGATTTTGAAGAAAGTCGGTACTACTGGTCACAAGCGCATACAAAAGTATGCATACAAACTTATCAAAACATACAAATAAAATATATTAGTATAAAAAAAACGTATTTTTTGCGACCTAGCATACTCCCCCCCCCCCGTTTTGGGGATGTCCGGTATTTTTTCACGACTCACCTGGCAACCCTAATCGTACAGTTGAGAAATTTAGGGTGCTGGTAAGAGGCGACCGTGGCTGGCTAAAGCGGCTGCCCGGTGTGCAATAAGGTCGCAGGTTCAAATCCTGCCGGTCCCATATCTTTTTCAACTGTTTCTTAGTATAATTTGCTAAGCAAAGCTAAATGCTATAAAAATAATCAATTAGAAGTTATAGTAAAATTGTTAACTTGTATGATTGTAATGTATGTACATTAAATATATTAAATAAAAATTTGTACGAAACGTCTTTATAACACCTTTATAAGACAAAACGTTTTTTTTTTATTTTTGTGGGCCTGTCAATTCTGTTGGTATGATGAAAAAGCATGATTGGAATTGACGCAGACAACGTTGCAGGCAAAATCTAGTATTAACTATATTTATAGTACATCGTAGTTCATCAAAAGATCTTATATAATTTTTCTTTTTATATCTTCTTCTTCTTCTTCATCTTCTCTTTTTATATCTTGTATTCTATATTTTAAAGTTTCTTGAAAAATATATTCTATTAGGGACGAGCTATGAGCGATGAAAAGTTGGCAATGGCTGACGAAAGTTTGTGAGAAAGTCGATAGCTCGATAGATGAAATTTCTTTGGAGAACTGGAGCCGCTTTATTGTTAGTATTTACCAAAAACGTATTACTGGATTTATTTTAGTAACTGGCAGACAAAAAATGTGAACATTCTATAGTTTTTAATTACTGTTAAACACCAATGACACCTCGTGCAATTGTGGTTTCCCTATTCAAAACAAGGCTCACCTGCTTTCGTGCCCGTTGTCTCCCTCTACATGTACCCGTGAAGACCTAATGAAAGCCACAAGCAAGGGAGTAGAAGTTGCTACCTACTAGGCAAAAACTATATAATTAAAAATAAGAAACCACAATGCCATTGATACGTAAGAAGAAGAATTATAGTTAAAGATGAATACAATCAATAATATGAGAATATCAACACTCTTACAATTACATAACTCCTCTTTACTATATTTACACAGGTAAAAAAAATAAAAATGTTAAAATCAAAAGACTTCACTTACACTAGGTTGGCAGAATTCGAGCAAAATAAATCCCAATATACCACAGGTAATCTATAATAACTAGGTGATGCTTTATTAGTTCTGTAAATTACTGAAATGATATCATTAACACTATTGGCTACATTCCCGTAGGATATACAATTATATAACCTACGTATAACATTTTCCAAATATTTCACACGTTCTACGCAAACACTGAAATGTTCGCTTATAAAATTGTTTAATATGGTTTATTACATTTGATACTTTTCTTATAGGGACGTTCAAAAGCTGAAAATCTCAATTAATTTGTCACATATTTTTATCTCAAAATCCTCGTCAGCAATTTCATTTCGGTAATAACTTCTATTTTATTTAAAAGCAAAATGTACAACGAATTTAGAATATATTCTTTCCTAGCGACACTAAAAATCCTTCAGGTTTCGGTCTCGATTTAAAACTGACTCTCGGGAATCGCAGTGCAACAAACAAATAAATTTGCCATGGATTTATCATGCATCCGTTCTTTAATTAGAGTAAAAGCTCAGACTTGATATTAGTAAATTGGTGTGACCAACAGCACCTAGCCTGTCTTTAGAATAGGTGCTATTTTTTAAATTTCTTATATAAATAAAATTAAATTAAAATTGAGTTTTTGAGTAGCAATTATCAACCGCATTTATATCTGAGGTGAGGATGCACTAAAATTTTGAAATCAACCGTTTCATATAGTACAGAATCATACCACCGCTGCTGTCCGCTGAACGCTGGTGTCGACGGTATTTTATGTTAGCACAACTGATTTTTTTAACCTGAATTGTGGTAACATTTTTAATGTCTAGGTGGCATTTAGTAGACTGAAAATGATATAACCGTAGGACTGCTAACACGAAGGTTTCGGGTTCGAACTGTCACACCTCTGTCTATAAATCGTTAAGATTTGTGTTTTCGAAGATATTTGTTTATTTACCATATACATTATCGCTCGCTAACGGTGACAGAAAACATCGTGAGGAAACATGCATACCAGAGAGTGCCTAAAGTACTCGAGGGTGTGTGAAGTGTACCAATCCGCAAATGGCCAGTGACTATGAGAAGGGTGATGGCCCGAGCCCAGCAATACGACATATATAAGAGACAGGGCTGCTATTAAAAGTTCATTAGATATAAGCTTAGAAAAAGTAATCATCATACTTATTAAATTATGAATCCAAATAAGCCATACGCGCTTTAAATTGAAATCATTATTACCAACGTTATAATTAAGCTGTAGATTATGATATTAAATAATTATAATATGTACTTCTTCAGAATGAAATAAATATTAAATAGGTCATGACCGATCAGTTTCAACGTCTCAGTCTCAAGAGAACCAGGGAACTAGTACATACTGTGATATGTAGCACTGCACTTTGGGATCAAATTCAAGCGTTTGACGTAGAAAACGATACTCCTATTACTAGTATTAGATAACTATAAACCTATTCTCTATGGCCAAAGAATTGTGACGATTAAAAATTAAATGTATAATACTTTTTAAAGAGTAACATAACACTTTCCATCTACAATATTGTATGTTCGGTATATCTTTATTGTTAAAAAATATGTATTGTTTTGAATATAGAAGTACCACATTATACAAAATTTTAAGTTTTAAAATTCTGTCCGTCTATTTCATAGATTCCCTACCTTTTTTGGACTACCTCCCCTTTACGAGATAAAAAGAATATAACGCCCCCCTTTATATAATAGCCGCAAGTGCGGCCATTTTAAAAATATTCTTTTTCAAAATTAAGTTCCAGAGAGCGCTGCAGGCACTGATTTTTTTATAAATATTGTTAGGGAGCGCTGCACTTACCCACTTTTTCATGAATATTCTCTTGAAATTATAATTGCCAAACAGGGCAGCAGGCGCCCACTCTTCAGTCTTCACACCGAGGCCGCGAGGTTCAGATAGCACCATTTTCAAATATTTTCTTCAAAAACTAAAAAGCGACACTGCATTACCTATAGGACAGATGGCAACCCTAGGTGATACACGCTCAATTTAATTTGTTCAAATTTCATACATTTGAAATTTGACCAACCCGTTTGCAAGATAGAGCATGTAGTCGGTACTTTGTAGTAATTTTTTACTAGACTAAAAGCCAGTTTCAATGTGCCGAAGAGATCTCATCCACCCTATAAAATGTAGCTTGACCGAATAAAAGTCAACTGCACCATTTCAGATTTAACAATTTAAAATTAATTACCAGTTTCAAATGTATAATAATGTAATTTCAAAAAATATTCTTAAAAATTAAGTCCATACTACATAATTAAGAGATGCGCTCTTAATTAGTCTGTACTTAATTTCTGTTACCTCTCTTTATATAACCATAGTTTGGTTGTTAATTAGCTGCCCATATTCAACTTTGTGCATAAAGGCTCTTTTACATGATGATACCATTTGCAAGGCAATTCTAAAAAAAGATAAAGATGGCAAGAGAAAATTACTTGCAAAACTTGCACTGTGTACTTACATGAGTTTACACATTGTACTCTACATTTCACCTGATATGTTTAGGTCTCAAGGGATAGGGGGTGAGCCTATCGCCATCCATCGCGCACAATGCCAACTCCGTGCTGCTATTGAGAAATTCCTGATGGAAAGTGCACAAATAACACTTTGGCCGACCCGGGAATCGAACCCGACACCTTGTCCTATAAGACCAACGAGGCAGTAATTTAATGTCTATATTAAAGTTTATTTTCTGTGATAGTTAATAGCGGAAATGTTTCTCTGTACATTTTGGCTGAAACTGAAATTTATACACAACAGGAACATGTTCTGAAATAAATGAAGGCTGTGTGCAAACCGTGTAACAGCCTCCCTACAACCACGCCCAAATTATCTATAAGTCCAAATATCCAACTGGCTTTTGTATGCAGATTAATTAATTGGTAAAATTGCAAAATAGGCGTTTTTCCTTGGTCGAAACTAAATTATTTTAACTTCTAATTGATTATTTTTATAGCATTTAGCTATGCTTAGCAATAAGCTGTGCAGTAAGGTCGAAGGTTCTAATCCTGCCGGTCCCATATCTTTTTCAACTGTTACTTAGTATAAATTATTTTAATAGGTATATGAAACTTCGTTATAAAAAATACTTTCATTGACCGAATAAAGTTTAAATATTTTGATATTTTTAATTGCTAATTACATCATGACGAGAAGCGATGACGTCACTTTTCACATTTTGAAAGAAGTCTTATAAAATGTATTTGTTTTTGCAAATATGATTCCTCTGTTAAAATGGAATAAAATAATCGAATACATAGATGAATACCAAATTGAATACCCGTAAAAAGTACACACATTTACAAATTACTCAACTTCAACTTTTTTGTGTGGCAAATTTACAATAACCCGTTTAAATTGACATAACTAAATCGAATATATTCGAATAATTATATTAACAAATGAATTTCAATCGAACAATCACCGCTAATAAATATTTCATTGCGGTCTTCTCCATCCCGGTATTAAATGAGAGAATAGTTATTTATGGTACAAGTGAGAAAAAGTTTATATTTCTGTTGTGAGTGCCAATTTTAAATCTTGAGCTTGCGAAGTAGTCTTAAATTGAATCACGAGCATAGCGAGTGATTCTAATAAAGACTACTTCGCAAGCGAAAGATTTTAAGAGGTCACGAACTGGAAATTAAATTTTTCTCACGCGTTACAATACAAAACTTTTCACCTCTTCCAGTGAGAAAATATTAAGATTTAAATAAACTCGTACTCGATAGCTTAACCTGAAATAATTCCATGAAATACGACAGTAATACCGATTCATAATGCGTTTAAGGCCTTTTGAAAGTCGCCACTAATTAAATATGTCGTACGCTTTCAAATACTTTTCACGTGAATTTTTTGGTAAAATAGCAAACTTCTGTGTTAGAAGCAAGTTGTCGCAACTCTTTTGGAGTTCCACAAAGTTCTTCATCACTGGATTCACTATTTTTTTGTTAAAATGTTCCAGTAAACAATTAAACATAAACTGAAAAGAATTTATAGTTGCCCGCGATGACTGACACAGACACAGACTTTTTTTTTAAATGATGCGTTCGGAAATTCGTTCCGTAACATTTGTTTATAGAGTCTAATATTAAGTACCCGATTTTAATTAATTTAATGGTTAATCACGAATATAAAACCATGAAAATACTAAATAAGCGTGTATTTATATAATTTAAAATAATTAAAACGTATCGTTTGAAGTTTTTAAATAAAATTGATGTCAATGTTTATTACTAACCTACATGGTGGCTGTTTAGTTTTTTTTTTGCGCCTATTCATTGGAAGGTTTTAGTGTTTCGAAATTTGAATCACTTTGCCTCACTAGTGAGTAAAAAGCGTTTTTACTCACTGAATTCTCGCAAGCAAACGATATTTTTCGTGCTGGTGTGGTGAAAAGATTTTTTTTCGGAATGTTTTATTTCAAACCTACATTTAGGTGAGAACTAAACTTTTTCAACATTGCAATTATTTTCTTAAAAACACATGGATAGAAAACATTTATTTAGCACATCGTTATATCAGCTAAAACCATTTTAAAGATCACTTAATATAATGTTGCGTTATTTAATTTATTTAAAAAAGATACGCTCGTCTCGTTGACATCTGCTGAATTCACTGAATAAAAATAAGTTAAAAATACTTGTACAAAGCGGCAGGTAATCTTAATGTAAGACAAAACGCGGCGAAGCTAAACGATAGCTGCTATAATATTCGTTGTTTGTAATAGAAAAAGACATTAAAAGGCAATAAACAGTATGATGGCGCAATCGCATACAACCTTTACAAGTAGTGTAATAAAAATACATCATGTAGGCAGTTTCCACGCGTTTCTATACCATCGTTTGTTGTCAAAATTGCATTTTTCTGTTGAATAATGTAACCCTCACTTACTCGCAATAAAACGGATTGAAAGGCTTTCCACTGAAACTCGGTGACAATAGCGCTCGTATAACTAGCTATCAGCATATGACACGTCACTGCCATGGTTACAATTTGACTTTGATAGCATTGTACGTGAACACTCGCATGTCAAACCAATTATTAGGAATCATTGTCACATATTTTTAAATGCATTCAGTATTAGTACAATTATTTGTATTCGTTTTCAGAATCGTTACATAACATAGGTAAAAGGTTAAAATATATATTTATTTCTTGGTAAATATACTACAAGCAAAGTTGATGCATGACCCATTTGACAAACATTTCCTTTGAACTTGTTAAAGTCGATAAGGTTGACATTTGTTGTTTGAACAAGTGAATTTAGACTTAAGTGTTTTGAAATGTCTATACAAAAATAGTATTATGGTGAATCAGGAATCTCCTTTGTTGATAATACATTCAGTATATAAGTATGCGTAGAGTGCCAAATATCACATCATTTATAAGCGCTTTTAAGTAGGAGTAACATTGCGTAATAAACAATATGTCCTCTAATTAATCAAGTTTCATAAAAACCCAAAAGCTACGCTGCAGGGGTGATATGTATTTATACTTTTAACTTAATTAATAGTCATGCAAATATTTGGAATGGTTTATTTCGTATCCATTCTGAATTTGTTAGCTTTTATTTTGTTACAATTTTAAATCTTGAACTACAATACCGAAATACATGATGCTTTGTTTTTTATTTACGCAGTCGTAATAATGTCACTCGTTTAAAAAACGATTCCCTTCAATCAATCAACCAGAGATACCTCCCTATAAACAAACATAACATTACATCACGCCTACATAACCCGGCAGGTTGCTGCAGTGTTGTATACAACATCCACATTTCACTTGTTATGTTTAAGTCCCATGTAGTAAACGGTAAGCTTGTCGCGATCCACCGAGCATAATTTACACCTCCGTGCTAATATTGAGAATTTCCTGAAGAAAAATGCCTAAATAGCACTTTTACCTTTACTTTTGTGTGGTGTAGTGGTTTAAGCGGTCGCCTCGCCTCTCTCCACTGCACTGGTGTTGTGGGTTCGATCCCCACATGGGTTTTGTTTTGAGACTGGGTGTGCTTGTGTGAGTGAATGTGTGTATTTGGCCTTGTCATTGGGACTATTGGATAGTGTAATTGCTTCTGGCGTTCTATCTAATGTAAAAAATCCAAATTTATTTATTTATTTCCCCGCTCCGGGATTCAAACCCGAGATCTCGCGGAGAGCGATACGCAACTTATACCGCTGGAACAACGAGGCAGTCGCTAAGCAAATGATTATACAAAATGTGCACTTTGAATAGATCCATAAGTACTTACTAGAAGCAGTTACTTATGTAAGCTTGTTGATAGTAAATTGTTTGTCTTTCACATGTTGATATATTTTGGTTAATCCATTAGGTACAGTCGGTGTGCAGCGATACCACTGTTTAATATTTACTTTGTACTTAATAAGCAAGTTTGTTTCTGTAATTTTGTAGTACCCACTTCATATTCACTTTAAGGTGCTCACAGACCACGAGCATGAGCTTGTAATGTAACAATACAGATTCGACTATACATCCGTGTGTGAGGCGAATCGAGCATCGCAGAGCGCAAATTTACAGAAAAAAATTACATTACATTAATGTTAGTGCGGCAAGGAGGCAGTTTGTAATGTTATGCACAGAGTCGAATCTGTAACACCTGAGTCTGAGAGCACCTTTACGAAACTTTTCTGTATACAATTTTCAAGAACCGGCATACTTGCAAAATACAGTTTTGTAGTAGTTATATTGAAGGTATATGTTGTATGGTTAAAAAACAAGGAATTAAAATTCGTTTATAACATATATTTAAGTAAATTATTGTATTGGTTTAAATTGTAGTTATTTCTTATACAAAGTTCATTAATGTAACGGTAATTATTCACAGCATCAGAATACGTTGTCTTTTTTGCCGGTAATTAGACTTCACTTTGACATCAAACCTTACGCCGTAGTTCAAACTGAACTAATTGGTGCCCTAGCTTATAAGCTGTATTTTTATATCCTAATAGTAGAACTTTAATTAACAAAATAATGGGAGGAAGCACCACTAGGTCATCTTTAACCTAGCATCAAGTAATAAAAATACTTGTAATATTTTAAAGCAAATTTTAGCTTTGCTATGTCTTTTTGTATTTTATATAACATTAAAGTTGAAAAATTAAGAAACCTGCACCCCTGGGTATACTAAAGCACTTGGGGCGTATACGCAGGAGGTGCAGGTTCGAGTCCTGCTGGATTCTTAATTTTTCAACTTTAATTTTATATAATAAATAATAGTGCTTTACTACCGCGTTCCAGTTTGGTAATGAGATTATTGACCTACCGTTGTCTTCTAAAGTAGCATCTGACGCTGATTTGAACCGTAGTTGTTATTTACCATCAGGCGGACTTTACACCATTTGATACAAGTTCTTTCAGGCCATTGACCTCATGCAGTATGTACAGTCGCAACCAAAAGTCCATAAGCAATCTCAAAAGGCAATAGTTTGAAGTGTAGTTTGACTTACGACCTTCTATTTCCAAGAAATAGACACATGTTGTTAACAAATAATTGTATTTCATAATTTCATCCACAATGTAAGTGACAAGATG
The DNA here is from genome assembly GCA_905147285.1 of Hypena proboscidalis. NCBI lineage: Eukaryota > Metazoa > Arthropoda > Insecta > Lepidoptera > Erebidae > Hypena > Hypena proboscidalis. The sequence continues at coordinate 9,725,613 of LR990130.1, forward strand.
GCCGAGCGGTTAAGGCATGCAGTTAAAATAGATGCGAATATTAATTCACCGCAGGTTCAAATCTCACTTGGTTACTTTTATACTTTTTGAAGTTTTTACTCGATTAGAAGGAATGGGATATAGTATTCTTTATCTTGTTCACTTTGTTCACACATTTGTAAATATATAGAAAATGTATGGGGTTTGATGGTGCAAAGGTGGGAGTCACGGGATGAAAGGTGTATACAACAGTTAAAAACCCATTGCATGGAAGTGTGGGAAAACTTAAGAGGAACCAGTATATGTGCTAATATTTTAGGGTCCATGCGCAAACGTCTACTTGACTGCATTGAAAATAATGGGGGTTATACGAAATATGAATAATGTTATAATTATTTAAGATTAATTTAAGATGTTGTGGTTTTACTAATAAGACGCTGTAACTGAATATTAGCACTTCTGTAAATTTTTAATGATCTTCAATGGAGGTTTAGTTTCCTTCTTCTTTTCGTCAAGACAAGCTGTAACTTCAATACATTTATTGTGACGTTACATTAAAAAAAACATCGTCATAAAGTGTAAATCATAATATTAGTCTTCAATAAACGCTGCTGTATACCAATACCTATTATAAGTGGGTATCAACAATTATATTTTTGTTATTAGAACATCCTGTCCTTGTTGTCATTGTGAATCAATTTAGTAATATTTGTAGGTATTATCAATGTTATGAATTGACTAAGTGGGTTACAATCAATGATATTATAGAACTATAGATATGTTACGTTCATAGAAATTACGATTTAAATCCGTTCCGAGCTATTCCAAATTGCACACATTGACAAATGTCCGCAGCGCACGCATCCTTATCGCTCTAACGTCAAAACAATATCGCTTTCTCTTTCTTAACTTGAACATGGCGCATGGCGTCTGGCACGTGACTGCGCTCGACGCAGGCCACACGCAAACTAAACACAAGACGTCCCAATTGGGACGTATTTGAGTATTCACAGCGCGAGCGCTTATAACATATCTGCTTTTGTTTTTATATAATATCATTGGTTACAATAAAAAATCTTATAAACGGTTACAAGGGAACTTTTTTATTTAGGTAGGAATGTGACGTCACAATTCTCTTTAAAATGTATTAATTGTATAAATAAATAAAACGAATAAACATTTTTACCATCATTTAACATAACTTTTTTATTTCTACCTTACAACAATGACAATAAAAAAAACGTAAGTAGTTTAATAATAATAACATATTTAATTTATTAGTTATTATATTAATCAAAAATCTTATAAACGGTTACAAGGGCACTTTTTTTAATTTAGGTAGGAATGTGACGTCACAATGCTCTTAAAAGTTTATTAATTGTATAAATAAATAAAACGAATAAACATTGTTATCATCATTCAGCGTGACTTTTTTTATTTCTACCTTACAAAAATGAAAATAAAAATAAAAAAATACGTAAATAGTTAAATAATAATAACATATTTAACTTATTAGTTATTATATCAATATGTAATTATTTATGTATTGTATACATGTATTGTATCGCAATTTAAGCATGAATACCTAACAAGTTTGTGCTTAAAATATTACAAATATTATTATGATTTCGTAAAAACAAAATACAACCACAAATCAACTAAGCTTCAAACTCAGATTTAGTTGATAGTGATCCCAATGTTTACCCGATATAGCTACCTGCTCATGATAGATAGACGCGAATTCAAAGAACCGGTCGCCACTGTGACGCGTTTAGTACGAATGCGACAACATTTCATTAGTGTGTGTTATCTTATAAACTGCTAAACACGCAAGCGACTTCGTTAGTGTGTGTACTGGCTGTATCGGGCTCGTACCGTTCATAGCAATGTAATCCTTAGCGTGCCTATGGACTTCTGAGCGTTTACTGTACCTATTTCACCAGTTTTCATCGCTATGTGCTGGAATATTTTCTTGCTTATTCAAATTCGCTCGATTAATCCCTTTCCGCAATCGTTTTATCCATTCCACATGACCGGTCTGCCGAAGTAACAAAGAAAATCCACATTCTTAAAGACCCCGGCAAGCTGTTTGCTTATACTATTTATTTTTAGCTTAGGAAGAGCTTGCTACTGAATTTTAATGTATTGTAGGAAAAGCTGAAATAAGTACTATACATGAAAATCCCTGCTTGAAAAGTATTTATTTAAAGATACGCGTACGTGTGTCTATGTGGGTTTATATTCAGCTAGATCTGCTAATTTGACGACCGAATGGCAGAGTGGGTAGTGCACCTATCTGCGACGCCAAGGTCGCGGGCTCGATTACCGTTTAAGACAAATCTTTGTGTGCATGAACATGGGGGTTTGTCTTAGTTTGGGTTTGTCTATGTATAATAATGAAAAGTATTAAAAAAAAAAAAAAATTATATATATCAGTTATTCTAGTAGTGGAACTTGCCCTGCTTAGTTTGGGACTAAATGGCGTTGTGTGAAAGTTGTGAGATATTTATTTATTATTTATTTATTTATTATCTTCGTATTCGCTCACAATACTTCTACTGGTAACACCAGATAAAATACAAAGTCCTAAATGTGAATTATTTACGTCATTAAAGACGTCTTAAATGTTTGCGTGCTTCGTGGAACTAAGTTTCTCAGTTATTTGTTCGGAGGAATTATCGTGCAGCTATTGCAGTGAATCGGGTCGCGCCACAAATCAGCGCAGCGTTGAGTCTACATGTACAGTTTTCAAAACAAAGTTGTGATATTTCACGAAAGGAGGTGGGAAGTTTAACGCTAAATCACACTTAGTTGGGACAAGAAGCATCCAAGAAGGTTGAAATGGAAGTGTCCGCGTTTGCGATATGCTGGGTCCACACCTGACCAACGAAGGCCAACGAACGGCTAAGGATGTTACAAAATTATTCGCTTGACATATATCGATTAGTGTTTATTCGATTATTAATAACTTACATAAGTTAATAATCAAGTGGCAATTACTTATTTTTAACTATTGATGCCATTTCGAGTGGATTATTCGCGAGTCCCGTCAGTCTTCATCGTTTACTTGGTCCAATACACATTCAAACATAAGCTACACACAAATTCAAATCGAATGAAACGTAATGTATATAGGTGATGCGAATAACTTTATCACATCCCTAGCCTTCGTTGGTCGTTCGTTGGCTCGGTGTGGACCCAGCAATAAAGGCACCACCTTGCGTCTGTCGGGTTAACACATGAGTACAGGGTGGTAATGACACCGATTTGTCACAAGTATCGGACGACGAGGGCAAAATAAATTTTGAAAAAGACTGTTTAGGTTTGCGTCAAACAAATAAATCATAATATTATGAGTCACGAAGTGCCTGAAGTCCACTTGAAACTTGGAAACTGCCACCTTAAACCTCAACACAGATAGATACGTACCATACTCCAAATTGCAATCATGTATAAAGTTATGTTGGCTTGCTCGATTTGAGTAATTGCTCTGTGAGACATCGATATTAATTCAATGACTCACAAATGGCCCATCAGTTCTATTTGGCGTACCAATGATGTGGTTCTACCCAATGCTGTTTACTCCGTATATCAAAGACATGTTGTTCATTGAGAACTTGCATAATTATGCAAATGGCAGCACGGATGATGCGCAATACATGGATCATCAGAATGCCCTGCGGATGTTTGTCACATGACTGAATGTATAATCCTAATCTACATTACGAAACTAGTCACCGCCACATTAATTTCATTTCACGTGTCAGCATCAAATTTCATCAATGTTGTCAGCCTTCTGAACACGGAGTAATAATTATAGCGCCACCTAGTTCAAATGTTACTGTTTACTGGTGGTAGAGCTCTTGTGAATGAGCTCGAGGGCTGCAGCACCACCGTCTCACCTTTAACCTGCCGCCAAATAGTAGTGCTTCCGTTACTGTGTTCCGGTTTGGTGGTAAGATCAGGCCCTGAACTTACTGGCACATGAGGCATAACACCGTAGTCCTCAGCTGCAGCGACGCATCTATAATCTGCTTTTGTGGATTGTTTTGATGTTCATGGGCTGTACTCCACTTACCATCAGGTGGACTACACGTTCGTTCGCTGTGGGCGTAGCAAAAAAAATAATGTTAATATTTGTCTATTTTTTCCCCATGTTAATAATTTCAGTTTATTTTTCTAGTTATACATATTATGGTCACATTATAATAATTTAATTTGTGAATCGAAAAAAAAAAAAATCCATTTTTATCAACATTAATACCATGTATAAAGACCAAGAATCGATGGCGAGAATCTGAGTAGATTGAATCTAAGAAGCACTGTCTGTCCTTAACTTAACCCATTGTGATCTATTTCTGTATTCTTTATATTTTATAATCTCAACTGTCATTATCATGACTTTTCATTTTATACTTTTATTTTTCTTCAATCAACTGCTCGTAACTTTGCCCATTAACTTACTTGTCCATCCTAAGGTTGCCTGTAAGAAATTGCATATAGCGATAAGGCCGCCCATTGTGCATCATAATTTTTAAGTGCAATTGTTTTAAAAAAATGCTTTGTTAATATTGGTGTACAATAAAGATTACTATATCTATCTATAATCGGGTTTCATGGTGATATTAGCCAAGAAATAACTGATACGTCCTGATGAAGCGATTCATCAGCATTATTATGCAGATCGGAATATTTATGGGCTACGGCGGTTGCCAGTAACCGTCACACAATGTCGTATAAAACAACATCACAGCATAGTAACAGTTAAGAGAACTGAGGTGTCACGTTGAGATTCGCGGACGTAATAAGCTTTAAGGGTAGACGCCCAAGCACCGTGTTTTCATACTAACGTAATATGGGCTTGACTTTAATATAATTAAGTTTTATCTATGCATGTAACTCAATTAATGATTAAAGTAATTTAGACAAAATGGCCATAACAAACATGCATTTTAGTGTTTAAGATATGATTTGTCTATAATAATAGGTAAAAACTTAATAATATTAAACTTAAACCCATATATTACCATTGTATGGAAAACAGCCAAGCAATTATCCCGTGTCGCTTACAGTCTTTTGGTGGGATAGTTCTTAGTCAAATTCAAATACAAATCATTTATTTTCATAGGCCCCAGGAGGCGCTTGAACACGTCAAAACATTACAAAAAGTTATATAAAAATAAATAATACTAAATTATACTAATTACAATGATTTGAATAACTGGGGCTTAGATTAATTTTAATCAAACTGTTTAGAATCAAATTAAAGTCAATCCAAGTGAGAAGAGCTGGTGAGAAACTCATGTGCAAGTCAGTAAGTATATAACAAGTTAAGCACAGCAATGTTATACTATTGCACCCTACACTTCCAGCGCTGCCGAAAATTGGATCTCTTCGTTTATAACATCGCAATTTGCAACGGAATTGTGTATTTTTTTATTACGCACGATGATTTGAATTCCTTTTATTAGACATGTCATGTCATTTATTTTTAACACGCTTATATTAGCTTCACCTGTATGTTTGTTTGTTTGTTTGTTTGTTTGTTTGTTTGTTTGTTTGTATGTAACCGACTCCTTTGGACTCGATTTTGACCCACTTTAAACGGACAGATTTAATTCAAACTTTCTACACTTGTAAAGAATCAGCGACAATATAATAATTTCATAAATTTATCTCATTATCCTGATTAGGATCGCCAGGATTAAAAAAAAACTAAAAAACACGCTTTTAAATAACATCAAACTAAAAAGTGAAAAATAAATATAGTTTAAAAAAACTAAAAAAACACGCTTTTAAAGCACATCAAACTAAAAAGTGAAAAATAATTCTTATTATAACCTGAAAATAATAATAAACGAAAAATACTAGTACTATTGTGAAAAAAAGCGTGGGTCGCTCGATAGACGAAAAATATGGCACAGAGCGCCCCACGCTTTTTTTTCACAATAGTACTAGTATTTTTCGTTTATTATTATTTTCAGGTTATAATAAGAATTATTTTTCACTTTTTAGTTTGATGTGCTTTAAAAGCGTGTTTTTTTAGTTTTTTTAAACTATATTTATTTTAATTGCGGTACTCCTACTGAACGTACGTTTGTATCTAATATTCGAAATGCGTATATAAAATTTTGGCTGCTTTATTTTCATTGAATACGAATAACTAATCAACAACAGAGCTAACATCTGAGGATTCCGACAATTACGCCGTCTGTGTCACTAAGTTTATGTCCTAATCTATCAAACCAAATTTTTTTTTTATCAAGTACTAATTCTAGGCAAAAGACTGAAATTGGGACGTTGACGAGTTGAGACGACTTTTATTACTTTTATAGGTGGAAATTGTTTTTCTAGGCGGTTTGAGTGAACAGCGTAAATGCGCTGTCTCAGTCCTTCACTCTCGTTTTACGTACTGCGAGTGACTAAAACAGCATATTTTCGCTATTGATTAAAACTGCCTAGAAGAAAAGTTTTATCTATAGTCCGCTATCACATTAATACCTACACACAACCGTTGTGACATGGAATCAACACGATGTTCGTATTGATTTCACATAAATGAGGCGATAACTTATTGTTATCTGTCAAATATAGACATTGACACAGAGGTTCTATTGTTTTCCTCTAGGAATTTAGTACCTACTAATGAATACACATGACTTATCTCTTATATATTATAAGCTAGGCTAGAAGCTAGCTTGGCCAGTTCCGGATGAATCCCTGGTACCCTATTGGTAACTAAATTGTCAGATTTAATGTATATTTGTATGGAAATTTATAGAATTAACTGGCGCAAAAGTATCGTAATAAAGATGAGAGAACTTGATTCGGATTGGGAATTAAATTCTTAATAATTTATTCATAACGAGAAATTAAAGCAAAAATAGTTAAAATATTTACTTATTCTACAAGGGCAATACTTAATAGGACTTAAGGGGCAATTTTTGAGATTTTGGATAGGTCTTATCTGTTCCATAAACTAAAACCTGACTAAATATAAAAGTGACACAAGTAACACTCAAACAACGAACAAAGCTGTCACTATCATTAATTTAAGTTTGTTCTTGGCTTGTCCTTTCAATAAGGTTAATCTAACACCTATGAAATTTGGGCTAAATATGACATTCTGAAAAAAAACATCACTCATCTAATAGCCAGTTGCACAAGTCGCTGATGAATCTGTATCGATTGATAATAAGAACGCATGGACTTAATGAATTTGAAATTGGATTTCTCAATTCATCGCAAGTACGATTGCTTTAATTTGTACGCAATTAATTTTAATTAAGGTTAAATTATACGAAAAACAGTCTCTTTGATCAATGGATCAAATTAATTTTATTATTTTATTGAATTTTCGTTTCAAAAATCATCTCAAACTGTAAGCTTTTTGTATTTAGAAGACATTAAGATAAAGTTTTATAAAAAATAATAATCGTAAGGTCACTATTACCTTACCTTTAATCTGCCACCAAACGTTTGTGCTAAAATTATTAATTTTTCCCTTCTTTTTACGTTTTGGTTCAATTTGGCACCCCAAAGCATCTTCCAATGTGAGGAACAATAAAATGAACAGCAAATGGATTTTATTATTACAGCTATATTACCCAGAAGGGTCTGGCACCTTACCTGTTATAAATCTATATCTATATATACATATAGTAAAATTGTAAATTTGACATGTCTGTACGTTAAGTACATCGTGTACACCGAAGAACATAAGCCCATCAACACCAAAACGTGCTTATGCCGCAGCTGCCCGCCAATCTTCTACCCAAGGTGAGCAGCATCTAACAAAAAGTTCGGGAATAGTGCCGAAGAACTCCCAACAATTTGTTTCGAGTGCAGTACCGATTTCAAACAAAAGTGACAAGAAAGGTTTCATCGTCGTCGAAAAAAGACGCAAGAAGAGGCCCACATGCCGAAACGAGTGCGGCACAGCACCGACCGGCCCGAACATGCTACTGCGTCCTGCCATCCCAACGACGTAGTTGTATGTCTCAAGTTTAATGTATTCCACAAAGGCTGGATATATTGTGGAATACATTCGGGTGAAGACCAACTTAACTTTGAGAGTTGTTAAGCTGGAATCGCGTCACAACGTTAATTTTACTTCGTTTGTGGTGCGAATCCCGACGGATCGGCTAGAAACATACACAAAAGTGGACTTCTGGCCGAGAGGTGTCGTGTTCCGGCGTTTCTGAGGAACGCTACATGACACCGCGCCGCGCGTCGCCGAATCAACGTGCAAAACATTAAAAAAATATTAATATGTATGTTATTCTAAGGTATTTATGTATATATAAAAAATGATTTGATTTGGTTAAAGATATTTAAGAAAAATAATACAAGGAGACTCTATAACAAGCTATTTTTTTTTATCATACATACATTTGTCAATTCCAAATTCCACGCGAATGAAGTCGCGGGCATCAGCAATCCATCCATCGCGCACAATTCCAACCAACTAACTGACGAAAACAATTACTAATTATACTTTTACCTGACCCGGGCATTGAACTCAGGAGAGCTAGTAGTGACAGGTCACATACTCTAACCACTAGAACAACGAATCAATGGATTTGTAACTTACATAAATACAATATATCCTTGTAAAAACCATCACGCTGTCCGACATATTGCAATAAAATTTCGGTAGTTCAGAACCGATTTGCTCTTACCAGAATTCATGAAGACAACTTCAGTTAACTACGTCACAATCCTTCCAAATAGTTTGCTTTAGAATGTCGCTATTAGTTTTCAAAGGCATGTTAAGATTGCAGAAACCTTGTGTAGAAACTGACATTTAATTGAATCGATATTGACCAAAGCCTGGTTGGTCTTCGATTCAAATAGTTATAAGACCCGTTTGTCATTCGGTATAGGTATGATAGGTTTAGATTGAGGTAATGTAATTTTCCAGGGAGCATTGATTTTTTCATTCTAAACTATTCTCGTGGACGTTAGCACCTCCGCCTCATCTTTAACCTGCCGCGAAATAGGAAAGCTTGGAACTTGGAGCTATGTTCCAGTTTGGTGGTGAGATCAGGCCCTAAAATTACTGACATATGAGTCATAATACCGTAGACAATGCATTTACCATCTGGTTTTTGAATCTGCTGTAGTTACTACTAACCATCAGGTAGACTACATGTCTGTTCACTAAATACGTCATACAGGGAGCATGCGACATAGCGACATTTATTGAAACCATAGCTTCGATACACCGATTGGTCAGTATTCATTTCCACCCGTTCAAATTGTCGTGAAAATTTGAACCGGTGGCATTTAATACTGACTATGTATGGAAGCTTTTTTTTGCTTTCAGTAGGCTACCTAGCAGAAGAAGCAAAGGAAGACAGCCTAAAAGGCGGTAAGATGATTCAAAGGAAGTGGCTAGAAATAAATGGAAAGCCTTGGACGTTATTATACTTTTTAAATGGTTTAAATTACGTAATTGCTTACGACGAATTTGACAACAATCGAGCTAAGTAACGTAAAGGTTAATTATACGAAGGTCACATAAATTCAGAAGCAATTAGCTATTATAGTAAAATGACGGTGCCCTTTTACTCTTAATGACTCTTTTTACTTAATTCATATTTTATACAACCAAAACTGTATTTATCCATACTATGGTCTATACTACTACCAAGTCAACGTGACAGACTATGTTACTCTAGTACTGTATATGTATAGTCTGAAACGTTGACTTGATGCCTGGTTTAAACGATAGCCCTTTTCCATCCGATTGATTTAATATATTTTTTTATATTAATTTAATTTATTTTTATTTATTAAAACTATTAAGACAAAGTATTGGTTCCTAAATTATTATTATTTTAGGAAACTGTACTTGAACTGGATACAAAATAATCCGCTTGAGGTAGCTCCACTAGTGGGTAAAAATCTTTACTAATTGTAATGTAAATCGAGCTTAAGCTCAAAGACGAACATTTATTAAAACCATAGCTTTGATACATCGATTGGTCAGTATTCATATTCACCAGTTTAAATTGTCGTGAAAAAAATTTAATCGTCGGAATTCAATATTGTATGTATGGAAGCTATGTTAATTATTAATGTCACTATGTCGCATCTACCCTGTTCAAAGAAAAATCTGATTAATATTGGGTCATAATAGCACTACCCCAACAAAAGTTGTTTAAAGTAACGTGTAGAAACGCCCACGTTATTATACTTTTTAAATGGTTCAAATTACGTTACGTTACGGTTCGGTTACGTTAAGGTTCTTATCTATCTATATATATAAAATGAAACCCGTTTTCCGTTGTCACGACATAGCACGAAAACGGCTTGACCGATTTGGCTGATTATTTTTTTGTAGTTTTCTAATACTCTGTACAAGGTTCTTGGGGAAAAAAAGGAGAAAAACAAAATAAATAAAATATATATTAATACATTTTCTGTAAAAATATAAGTGAAATTATTGAACCCTACGGAATAAACACTATTATGAAATTATATATTTAATTTTTGTTTAATAAAATTAGTAAAGTCCTTCTTAGGTATGACGAGACCAGGGAAATAGGTATTCATTTTTATATGGAGGATATTATAGATTCCAGTTCAAATTGAATAGGTACGCATACATAAGATAGGTCAGCTATACAAAATAAAGTAGTGCATCAAATTTACGCTAAGGCGGTACGAAGTTCGCCGGGTCAGCTAGTATTTTATACAACCAAAGCTGTATTTATCTATACTATATATCTCTATACTACTACCAAGTCAACGTGACAGACTAAGAAACAGTAGAAAAAGATACGGGACCGGCAGGACTTGTTGGTTTGTATCCTACTTAGATAGAAACAAATGGATGAACGTGACGTCACGAAATGACGTATCATACAGTTGAGAAATTTAGGATTCTGGTAAGAGGCGACCGTAGCTGGATGGCTAAAGCGGCTGCCCGGTGTGCAGTAAGGTCGCAGGTTCAAATCCAGCCGGTCCCATATCTTTTTCAGCTGTTTCTTAGTATAATTTGCTAAGCATAGTTAAATGCTATAAAACAATCAATTAGAAGTTGAAAGTAATCATTGACTAAAGTATCTCTTGCTATAAAATAGTAAAAAATCCCATCAACGAACGTATCCGTACGCAAACAATGAATGATGGTGAAGTAAAAACTCGCGTCAGACTCTTAAAAAGGACTGTAACTCATCTTTATGTGCATGTTATTCAACAACGAAGGTACTATATACATTACACAATACCCTTGTTTAAATGTGTACTTATACTAGTAATGCAATTACTACGTATGTACTTACGTGTACGTATACGTGGCATAGTAAAAAAAATATCTAAAACACTAAAATGCATGTTTATGGGCGCCCATATTTTCAAAATTATTATTTTAATTTTCACTTTGTATGTAACTCAATTAATTATGAAAACAATTTAGACAAAGTAGCCACGAAGTAACATATAAGATAAGTATGGCAAACAGCCAAGCTATTGCCCATGAGGGTATAAAAATCAATCAAAAGCGTTTTTAATACTAACGTAATCAGGTTATTACTTCAATATTAAGTATTTATCTATTTTTACAGACAAATCATATCTAAAGCACTTAAAGGCATATTTGTACGAGCCCATTTCTGAGTCTACCCTCAAGAGAGCCTTGTAGTGCCCATGACTCGTGAATTCAATCAACAAATGTTTTCTTTATTCTAAAAGCTATTTATTATTTGATTGTTTATGATAACTTTATTTGTAAAATCCTATTGGACATCTTTATATTCTGATACAGAATATATTCCTTTCTACTTTTATGCAATGTTAATGTTAGTGTTTCTATATACATATACAGGCAAGCGAATATCATAATATATACGTGATAAGTGTGATAACTGATGTAAGTAATGATTGTTTAGTTGTTAATAGTTATTACATAAGGTTAGCCCCGATTTCACCTGTTCCTAATAAAGTTTTAGGTAGTTAACCACCCGATAACTCCATTTATCCTAATTTCAATTTAAAACTTCCGAATATGTTTATCAAAGAACTTGTGGAACTTGGCCTTAATGCTTTATAGTTACGGATTGCATTTTATCATGCCGAATCGAGGTAGCCTAAAGTTAGCCAGGTACCCATTCGCTTAGACACCATTAAAAAAAGATAATTATTAGGTAATTAATTCCAAGCAAGTTAATAATAAAAAATAATTTTCATCTTATCATGTAGGTATTACCAAGCTCTTGATAAGTACAAGGCTCTCATAAAACCCTAGACTAAGTATAAGACAACTTCATTATGCAACTAATTAGTCGACTTTCAAGGGTTTAATAAAGCTTGCACCATTTAGGAAAACAGCAAACATTTTCTTTCCTCAAAGACATAGTTCACAGTTAAGTAGATAGTGAGTATTACACAAGATAAGGACAGGAGGAATAGCGAGCGGTCCCGGCGCCATCGTGCCTCACGCGACCTCCTTCACAATAAATTAAAAATTTAATTAAACTACCAAGTGGTCGCAACTGCTTGATAAACGCTTTTTACTTACTTTGCTCTCGTTAATTATAATATGGGAGCGACTGTTACAAGTTTGTTTATCATTTCTACGGTCAACTTTGGCGCATGGCGACATTTAACATAAGCTGCTTATCTGATCCGTGATAATTGTTTTTGAAATTATGAAGCAAGTGAGCTTTTCTGTTCTGAGCTATTCATTATTAAAGTTAATTTATTAGTGTAGTGGTTTCAGCGATCGCCTAGCCGCTATGCACTGCACTTGTGTTGTAGGTTCGATCTCAACATGATACAAATATTTGTGTGATCTGCAAAGATTTGTTCTAAGACTTGGTGTGATTGTGTTAGTGTGTTAATTGGGACTATTAGATAGTGTTAACACTTCTGGCGTTCTATCTAATGTAGAAGATCTCAATGATTTATTTAAAATCGTTGTGTGAGTGCTCTACTGTTTTATCATTTTAAAGAACTGTGATTATAAATAAATAAATAAATATTACACAACATACACACAATGCCGTCTAGTCCCAAACTAAGCAGAGCTTGTACTATGGGTACTAAAATAATGAATACACATATTTATACATAGAAACACCCATACCAAGACAAACCTCCATGTTCATGCACATAAATATTTGATTTGAGCGGGAATTGAACCCGCGACCTCGGCGTCAAGGGTAAGTGGACTACCCACTCCGCCCTACAGTCGTTATGATCTAGGCGAGAGATTGAGATTCTACCGATCAGACGTGTATCTGCGAACTACAACGTCAATATAACTGAAATGAAACTATATTTTAATGTAAAATGTATTCCTTACTACATGTACTTACTATGTACCTACCCGCATAACGGTGTGGTAGATGAAACAGTATCATGTGATTGCAAATAGAGCTGATTGGACATTTGTGTTGTGAGACATTGGATTAATATCTATGTCTTGAGCAATTATTCAAATTGAACGTGTTAGTCTTGCTACAACTGTATTTACCAAACCTATCCATGTAATCATCTGTGTACTACCTATAAGGTCTTGGGTTCGATGCCGGGAAATTCACAATAGTAGCACGGAGTTGGAATTGTGCCCGGTGGATGGCGATAGGTTTACCGCCTATCCCATGGCACCTAAACATAACGGGTGCGTTTCATAACATATAAACTTATTTGGTCTCATCATTTTTTTCATCATTTAGCCTCTCGCAGTCCACTGCTGGACATAGGCCTCTCTTAATGTGCGCCACAACACCCGGTCCTGTGCCTTCCGCATCCAGTCCCCTCCAGCGACCTTCTTCAGGTCGTCAGTCCACCTGGCAGGGGGGCGTCCCACCTTACGGTTGCCGAGTCGCGGTCTCCATTCCAGGACTCGTTTGCTCCAGCGGCTGTCGGTCCGTCGGCAAACGTGACCAGCCCACTGCCACTTCAGCGAGCTTATTTTGCGAGCTATGTCGGTCACTTTGGTTCTTTGTCGGATGACCTCATTACGAATTTTATCCTTCAAAGAAACTCCGAGCATAGCTCGCTCCATAGCCCGCTGCGCGACTTTAAATTTGTGGACTAGTGCAACCGTTAATGTCCATGTCTCGGCACCGTAGGTCATAACAGGCAGGACGCACTGGTTGTAGACTTTCGTCTTCAGGCACTGCGGTAAAGGCGAAGAGAAGACTTGACGAAGTTTGCTAAATGCTGCCCAACCCAACTGGATCCTTCTATCGACTTCTCGCTCGAAGTTGTTTCTACCAAGCTTAATGACCTGCCCTAGGTAGATGTATTCTTGAACAACTTCGAGCATCGATCCATCGACAAATATTGGTCTCGGCATGACATGCTCATTGAGCATAATTTTGGTTTTATCCAAATTCATGCCGAGACCAACACGTCGTGAAGCTTCATTTAGGCTGTGCAGCATTTCGCTCAGCTGTTCCAGCGACTCCGCCACGATGACGATATCATCGGCAAATCGAAGGTGCGAGATGTACTCACCGTTCACGTTTATACCCCGTCCAGTCCAGTCCAAGGTCTTGAAGACATCCTCGAGAGCGTTGGTGAACAGTTTTGGGGATATGACATCCCCCTGTCTCACCCCCCGACGCAGCTCGATTTGGCTTGTCTTTTGGTCCTGGATCTGGACGGTCATGGTGGCGGTCTCATACAAGCATCTCAGCACCTCGATGTATCGCCAGTCGATACGGCATCGCTGCAGAGCATCCAAAACCGCCCAAGTTTCGATGGAGTCGAAGGCTTTCTCGTAGTCCACAAAAGCCAGACACAGCGGCTGATTGTACTCTTCAGTTTTCTGTACAATCTGCCGAACAGTATGGATGTGGTCCACGGTACTAAAGCCTTTTCGAAACCCGGCTTGTTCTGGTGGCTGGAACTCGTCAAGTCTCCTGGCGAGGCGGTTCGTGACTACTCTCGAGAACAACTTGTAGATGTGGCTCAGGAGTGAGATAGGTCTGTAGTTCTTCAGTAAGGTTTTGTCACCTTTTTTGAAGAACAGAACCACCGCACTCCCGGTCCACGCCTGTGGTGTCAAGCCTTGGTGAATGACGGAATTAAACAGACTCGCTAGCTCTTTCAGGACTGGGGTCCCACCGGCCTTAAGAAGCTCGGTTGTAATTCCGTCATCACCCGGCGCCTTATTGTTCTGTAGTTGTCTGAGAGCTGCCTCAACCTCGCCTGGGTCGACATCCGGGATGTCTTCGGTGTAGTGGCGCGTGAGTGGGGCTCTGTGGTCAACATCGCTTGGTCTCGTTGGTTTAGTCATCCGTGATGCGTATAGGTGTCTATAGAAGCTCTCAATTTCCTCGAGTATCTCGAACTTAGAGGTGACGGTCCTGCCATCCCCAGTCCTCAGTTTCGTCAGATGGGGTCTACCTAGATGCTGAGCGAAGACTTTGGTGCCTCTATTTTGCTCGATCGCAGCCTCGATATTTCGAGTGCTGCAGCGTCGGAGGTCACGTCGCGTCAGTTTCCTGATTTTCAGGTTTAGGGACCGCCTATCTGACGAAGACATCTGAGTGTCTGGCGTTTCTCGTCGTTCCTTCATAAGTTCGAGAGTCTCGGGTGAGAGCTTGGACTCCCTATTACCGCGTTTTCCGGGAAACTAATTTGGTCTAATTTCAGTATATTATCGTTTATAAGATATAAGCAACGTGAGACATACCAGCTGCTGATATAATTTCTATACATATAACTTTTATTTCTTCTAAAACTTATTAAGTATAATGTGTTTGATATAACGTTTATGTAAATGAAAATCATTTGATCTAACGTTTAATATACATAAAAATATAATTTCACTAGGCATACTGTAAAGATGGCAGATATTCAAATTGATTATTTTTATTTTCGTTATTTTTAAATTTTATCAATCGTTTATTATATTAACTAATCGTTTTATTAAATAATATTATAACTTCCGTTGTTATGTCTTGTAAATATTAGAGATTTTGTTGTTATATCATCTATTACTTACCCAAGCATAACAGGTGAAGTGTGGGTGTTGTACACCTCTGCCCAACCCTTCTAGGCAAAGGAGGCGGAATGTTATGTAATGAAAATGTTTTTGGCGGATTTTGCTTTCACCAAAAACAACACTTTTTGTTTTTCCAAAACATTATGTCTACTTATTGGTACTTCACTTCGCTTTACATTATTTTCAGTCTACATGTTTCTTCAAAGATATTTTAATTAACAGAAATTAGTCACTTTTCACATTTGACGTCCAGTATCGGCAACTTTAAAGAAAATGCTCTAGAACTTGTTCATGTACTATATGTTTCAGATAAATCTTCGTTAAAAATACTATGTACAGTCATTATAAGATCGCTTGAGAAGACATATTATTAAATCTGATTTAATAAATAGTCGGTATATAATTGCTTAGTAGTTAGTTACCATGCATTATAACCAACTGTATAAACGTACGCATCAAATATTATACCCGTCTGAGTGGTCAAATGTGTTGATGCGGAGGATGTGGCTCTAGCTCTATCGCAAACGCTTCCATTCTAACCTTCTTGGATGCTTCTTGTCTTCTCCCAACTAAGTATGATTAAGCGTTTTACTTCACACCTCTTTTCCTAAAATATCACAACATAGTTTTGAAATCTGTGTCAAGTATGTTGTAGATTTAATATTTTAACTTTAAAAGTAAATCATTTTTATTTACTATTGTTACTTTGCTTTAGTTACCATTCGTGTCGTGTGTAAAAAGGTTTATATTCTTGCGTCCTTTTCTTATAATATATCTGCAATACTTTACCGTTCAGGTGAACCACCTGAACGGTAAAGTATTGCAGATATCTTTGAAAAGGCCAATAGTGAGTATTTTTGATGATGAAATCTGAAACAGTGTATAATGGTAAGTTCATGCTAATAATAATAATAATAATAATAATAATAATAAATAATAATAATAAAATTCTTTATTTCGGACAACAAAAATCCATTGGGTTAGTTTACAAATCTTACATGCTAGTGTTAGTTACATTTTCCTATTTGGTATTTTCTTTTTAGAAGGACACTCAATGGAGAAGTTGCCGTTGATAGTCCTTCTAACAAGATGTATTAAAATCGGAGAATCCATCGTCTCCGCCACAGTTTTGAGAATGCTGTTGTTGCTGGCCCGTAATCGCAACAAAAGCGAGGCAGTCTTTTTGCGAATGACGGCGTGAAAACCGTCCGTGTGATTTTGCGCAAACATGCCGGACGCGCTGCATCGCCGTGGCAGCCTCAACAGCATTCTAAAAATATTATTATATTGGACGCGCAGTACATCCATCGATCTTTTAGTATAGTCAACCCAAAGACTTCCCGTGTAGAACCCTTGGCAATATGCCTTAAAAAGTGTTATTTTTACTTGGTCACTACTACGAGCGAATCTTCGGGCCAACATATTACCTCGGACCGATAATGCCCTACGCTCCCTTTCAATGTCAACATTGTCTAAGCAGCGCGTATTCTAAATACAAATCAGAAAGCTCGTTAGGCTTTCGATCTAATAACTATTTGAAAGTGACTTTTTTAATGCTATGACTATCAGTTACAATAGCTACAAACACTCTTAAAATATATTACCGTCAATATTATATATAGCTTTGATTAGAAAAGGCACCACAAAATCCAGGCAAAGTGCTTATATAATAATCCTGTTATAATGCAATTTTGGTTAAACGATTCCAACTAATTTAATAGATCGTTGGTATTTAAGAAGTTTTATATTCTTCCGTCCTATTCTTGTACTAGGTTTGTCTAAACGGTAAAGTTTATCAGATATCTTTTTAAAATGCCTTTTAAAGTGACGAAAACACGACCTAGCATCGATATTGTATAAATTTCGCTAGCAATATTGATTGTGTTGAAAAACTACAAGAGTGTATCACGGTAAGTTCACGCTAAGCAGCGCATAGATTTCTAAATAGAATAAATCTATTCAGCTGAGTGCGAACGTACTGCGTAGCCTCTGTTGGCGGCAGACAATTGCTTAGGAACCCGCTCACCGCTAACATCTATTGGAATTGAAGCTCGGGCTCTACATTCAATTACATGCTAAGTAGATTCTTTAAAAATAAAACTAGCGAAGATTCCAATTTTTACATTTATGGTAAAGAAATTGAGAGTGAACTCGGTTTCGATTAACTTTAGTAGATATATAACATTTTTTTTTAGAAGAGCCTCCGAATGTAATCACTTTAATATTATGCTATCAATATACATATATATATATTGGTGTTTATGACTTTTTACGTTTAACACGTACGAGTATGAGTGTAAAAAAGAAAAAAATATATATTGTTAGCAGACTCAATAATAAAATTTAAGAGAGGGTATATAAGTCGGAGCAAGCGGACCGATCATTCATTATTGTTCGGAACTTTGTGCGGAGCGGACCTCTTGTCAGTTTGCGTTCGGTATCTATTATTGTGTAAAATCTTTGATCGTTGTTATTTTGATTACATGTGTAAAATTAAGTAAAATTAAATTGAGGTTAGATTAATCACCACGTGTATTTTTTTTAAATAAAACCGCTTCTGATAGCTTATATCAGAAGTGGGATTGAACACAGCTCACTTTAACCGTAAATTTTAGTAGAAATTGCTTTGTCTATCCTGTGTCAAGTGCCCGTGAAGTGCAAGGTTACGATCAATATTTTTGGTAAGATTGTTTTGTGTTATTGTGGTGTGTTTTTGTGTGAATTATTGTTGTGTGAGTCTTTAAATAGTGAGGAAATGGGACGATCACGATCTCGTGAACAGCGCCGCACCTCCAGAACTCGCCGTTCACGTGCCGAGCGCTCTGAAAGTGCTCGTTCTCGCAGTCCGATTAGGGGGTTTACACCTCCGATAAGAGAACGACACCTCACTCGTAGCCGTAGCCGCAGTCGTGATCGCAGTGAACGTCATTATTACGTACGTCATTCACACCGTGACCAACGTGAGTTTAATAGTCATGGGTCATGGCGCACTATTATGTCACGTCTTCAGGCTTTGGAGTCGCAGGCATTTGCGCCACACTTATCAGACCAACTACCCTCTGGTGATCCATCCTATGCGAACGGGACTGAACAGATTGTTGAAGCAATCCAATCATTAAAATCGGTAAGTACGCATGGCTATTATGTGTCTAATTTTGACCCTAATGTACACGACGTTGACGCCTGGTTTGAGGAAGTGGATAGGGCCAAGATTGCCAATCGGTGGGACGAACGGGAGTGTCTCGCCCGCGTTGGTAAGTGTTTAAAAGGCGACGCGAGGTCATGGTTGGACGAGTGGGTTACTAATGACCGATCATGGTCCAATTTTAAAAGAGATTTTAAATGTTTGTGCGCCAGGAAGGTAGACAGAGCAAAAATTCTGTTTGAGGTAATGTCTACTAGTTCTAATAGTTTTCGTACTTATGCTGAATATGCACGTAAATCATTACTTCGGTTACGAATTGTTAAGGGCCTTAGTGATGATCTGATCACTGATATTGTACTGCGAGGAATAACGGATCCTCAGGTTAAGGCGGCAGCTACAAATGCGTACTTAACACCACAAGATCTGGTAGGTTATCTGGCTACTTTTTCGAAACCAGAAAATGTAGATGCTCGCCGGCCGGTTGCGCAAAATAGCAGCAATAAAGCGCCGATTATCAAACGACCAGCTCAGGGCTCTGGAAATAGTGCAAAATGTTATTTATGTGGCGAGCCAGGGCACAAGCAGTTGCAGTGCCCCAAGAAGCAGAAACCCGCTGTCACGGATTCCGGAACGGAGCCAGCTCGTAAGACAGTCGTTACTAAGAACGATCGATCTATTCCATGTGCGTATTGCAAAAAGCCAGGTCATCACATACGCGATTGCTTTGCAAAGCAACGAGCGGATTCGAATAAGGTAAGCTTCTGTTCAAGTAATACAGGTCCAAAGCAGAATGATGTCATTGTTGGTGTTATCAATGGGATTCCAGTCGACATACTTATAGATAGTGGTGCCATAGATGTGTCCCTTATTTCTTCAGCAGTAGTGGATCACCTTTCCTGTACTAGGAAACCTACCAGTCAACAAATAAAAGGAGTAGGTAAGTCAATAACGCATATTAATACTTATGTGTCTCTCATCGTTCAGCTGGAGGACATTTCGTTAGATGTGGACTTTTTGATAGTTCCTAGTGAATGCATGAATGCCCCTGTTATAATTGGCACCGATGTCCTTAATCGAGAGGGCGTGACCTATGTACGAACAAAGGATCGGCAGCGGATTATACGGGCTACTGATCGTGCTGTTTCATCTGTGGTTGGTAACAAGGAGAACCAACAACGCACTTGTAATACCTCATTGGATGGTCCCCTTTTGGCTGACCTCAATAAGATCCTGGACGAATTTGCTGAACACATGACTTCAGGTACAGCTACTTCTACTGTAACAACCGGCACCATGCGCATTCGTCTGAAGGATGATACCCCAGTTCATTATAGACCATACAAAATGTCGCATGATGAAAAACTGAAGGTACGTAGCATTACTCAAGATTTACTGTCGAAGGGTATCATTCGCGAATCAGAGTCACCTTATGCGAGCCCAGTGCTGCTTGTTAAGAAGAAGGATGGTTCTGACCGGATGTGTGTCGATTTCCGTGCATTAAATGCACGAACAGTGAAAGATCGATTCCCACTACCTCTTATTGATGACCACATCGATCGCCTAGGTAAGAGCACTTACTTTACGACCCTAGACATGGCAACTGGCTTTCATCAGATAAAGCTAGATGAAGAATCTATACCACTTACTGGCTTCGTAACCCCGGAGGCTCATTACGAGTATGTAAAAATGCCATATGGGTTGGCAAACGCACCGATCGTTTACCAGCGCATTATTAGTAAAACTTTGCAGAAATTCATCACTTTAGGGAAGGTTCTGGTCTATATTGATGACTGTTTGATTTTATCTTCCTCAGTTGAAGAGGGACTGCAGATCTTACGGGAAGTTCTTGAAACACTAACGAAAGCTGGGTTCTCATTAAATTTAAACAAATGCTTCTTTTTATGCACAGAAATAGAGTACTTGGGGCGAGTGATTCGTAATGGGGAGGTCCGACCTGCTACTGGTAAAGTTCGGGCTCTTGCAAGTTCTATGGCACCAACAAATGTCAAACAAGTTAGACAATTTCTCGGACTGGCGGGGTATTTCCGAAAATACATTCCCGAGTACTCCACCAGGACTGCTTGCATTGCGCGCCTAACTTGTAAAGACGTACAGTTTCACTGGACCGCGGGACATGAAAAGGTACGTCAAGAAATTATAAAAATTTTAATTAATGCGCCAGTGCTCGCGATTTTTGACCCTAGTTTGCCTACCGAAGTGCACACCGATGCGAGTAGTCTTGGGTTTGGCGCGATCTTACAACAGGTTCATGGGGATGGTAGTCGGCGTGTTGTGGCCTATTATAGTCAAGTAACAAAAGGTGCTGAACCGAAATATCATTCTTATGAACTGGAGACTCTTGCGGTAGTGAAAGCACTGAAACATTTCAGGCGCTACTTAATTGGTATACAGTTCCAAGTGGTGACTGACTGTAATGCATTAAAGTCCACTCAAAGTAAAAAGGATTTATTACCGCGTGTGGCAAGATGGTGGATTTACTTACAGGATTTTAATTTCACTATTCTTTATCGGAAAGGTGCCATGATGCCGCACGCGGATTATTTAAGTAGAAACCCATGTATTGTTAATAATATTGAACGTCCACGTAATTGGGCTCAAATTGCTCAAGCAGGTGACGAGGAGGTTCAAACCATGATCCAGTCTCTTGAACAAGGTCAATTAGACGCATCAAGGTATGAAACACGCCATGACATATTGTATTATCGGTATACACCGACAGGTGAAGTGCCGAGACTTCTTTGTTACATACCTAAAGGTCACCGTTTGAGTCTCCTCCGTATTTTTCATGATGAGCATAGTCATATAGGTGCAGATAAGGTAGTTGACCTAATTTTGAGACATTTTTGGTTTCCAGGTCTTAGAAAGTTTGTTACAAAATACATCTCTCACTGTCTTACATGTATCGCCCACAAGCGTGTACCTCGAGCACCCTTACAGCCTATTACATCTTGGGACAAATCCGAGGTCCCCTTTGAAACCCTACACGTGGATGTCCTGGGGCCTCTCCCCGTGTCTAAGGGTTACAAGTTTGTCATGCTCGTGGTCGATGCATTCACAAAATTTTGTTTGATAACACCCATATGTCGCCAAGATTTAGATGAACTGAGACGGGTATTTAAACATGTTATGTCGCTATTCGGTACTCCTAAATTAGTTGTATCAGATAGGGGACGTATGTTTGAATCAACGGGCTTCACTTCCTGGATGAAGATACTTGGCATACAGCTTCATTACATAACTCCTGAAATGCACCACGCAAACGGGCAGGTGGAACGATACATCCGTACAGTTCTGAATATGCTCCGCATTGCAGTGAACCATCGAAAGGCTGAGTGGTCTGAAGAGTTGTGGCAATTGCAATTAATTTTAAATCTGACAAAACAGAAAACCACGCAGACTTCGGCCTTGAACCTCCTGATTGGCCACGAAAGTGCCACTCCTGCAATCCGAATGTTGGTGCGAGATGTTGCATCAAACCCTACTGAAGGAAACCGAGAGGCGAGACGTGAAATGCTAAGGCAAAGGACGACCGAACGGTTGAGAAAGAATCAGACACATCAAGATACTGTGGTCAATGAGCACCGAAGGCCTCCTCGTGTTTTCCAGAATGATGACATGGTGTTTGTTATCAAGTTTGCTCAATCTCAGGGTAAACTAGATCCTGGCATGCGAGGGCCCTATAGGGTGGTAAAGACCCTTCCTAACCACCGGTACGAGTTGATGTTACTGGCCGGGTCATATGGAAAGTCCACTTACGCGGCTGCCCAGTATATGGTTCCATGGAAAGGCGAATGGACCCCTGAAACATGTGCGATGTTTTTTGAAGGTGAGTATTCACTACCCTTTTATTACCAATGCATAGTTAGATGCTGGTACCTTGATGAATTCCTTTTTGAAAGCTTCTTGCGTTGCAAGGAGTCGTCGAGGGAGTACAACCTCTTTTTCCCTCGACGTGAAAGCTTTCCATGATACGGAGAGTCACTGGGGGGCACATGCGCCTTTCCCCCTGGTGCAAAGTTATTTCCTCGGTAGGGGCCCATACCGAGGAACCTGTTTGTTTTGTTTGTTTCCTTTAAATACTTGCTTCTGATAACAATTACTAACAAACTAATTTTGTTTATCTGTGACATTGGATCCTTGTATAACTTAATTCTTTAATTTAGAAATTAATGAACAATTGGATCCAAGTCTAGAAGTGATAGATTCCAATGAAGCTAGTCCATCTCCGGTGCCTGATGGAAGGGCTGGTCCTTCCTCGGTGCCTGATGTGGTGACTGGGTCTTTGCCGCAACTGGTTCCATCGGAGGGAGAGGAATCCAACGAGGGCGTCGTCGAAGCGGCGGCGGCACCGCTGCGATCATTACCACGGTTGATTCCTACATCATCAGACGACGACGACTAAGCCTGTCGAGACGCCAGGGTGTCAGGAGAGGCCGTGTTAGCAGACTCAATAATAAAATTTAAGAGAGGGTATATAAGTCGGAGCAAGCGGACCGATCATTCATTATTGTTCGGAACTTTGTGCGGAGCGGACCTCTTGTCAGTTTGCGTTCGGTATCTATTATTGTGTAAAATCTTTGATCGTTGTTATTTTGATTACATGTGTAAAATTAAGTAAAATTAAATTGAGGTTAGATTAATCACCACGTGTATTTTTTTTAAATAAAACCGCTTCTGATAGCTTATAATATCAATAATCGGTACAATCCGCTAATTTCTTAAATTTTAGCTTATAACCTGCATTAACATATTTTAAAGACTCTTTTTATCGATGTACCCCGCGAGTGGAACCTCAGGTAGAAGCTAGTATATCAATAATCGCTTCATTGTAGGAGCAATCATTGAAACATACGTGTATAATGTTTACATGACAAGATAAATTCACGTTCATTAGTTTAATCGCCGATCGTCAATTACCACAAACTGCGAGAATGACATATACCTACGTACATTTAATATCCCCTCAATGAAATACGATAGTCTCGTTCGTATGTGACAGTACTAATTCTCTGTATACAAGAAAACCTGTAGTGCACACGACAGTGTATGCAATGTATGTACACACACAGTTATACTTGTATCCTGTCTATTGGGAATCCCTTTGTTGAATTGAAACTGCCGCGCCGCCGCGTCGCGCTCGCATCTAACTCCTAAAACATAAGAGTACGTGTGATCGGTTCGCTGGGTGCAATACACGACAGAATAGATATTGCCAGTGTGTCGCGATGATTTTACTGGAACTGACGTCCGTCAATACTCGCCCGTTCAAACGTAATTGCACATCCATGATATTACCATTCATTCGAACTGACTTTGATCACAATGCATTTTGGAGCGCGGCCTCTCATGTGTGGAATGCATTTCTGTTTGTGTATTCCCCTCCTCTTAGTGGACAACGCTGTACAAGTATTCGTGGAACTACCTCAATAATAGACGAATAGTTTGTCATCCATTGTGTAAGTTTCATTGTAAGCTGCATGTACCATAAGTCAATGCATTCTGAATAAGAGAATTGTTATAATATAATAACAACCATCTTTTAACTAAAATATTTTCTATGATAATTTATGCAATATTTTATCCAACTTCTTTAATTATTAAGCTTACTATATCCATGTGTTTTGCATGTCAGTTAATAATACAATTTATTGCGGAGCGCATGCTTATTTTCTTACAACCTAGTTTTGACTTGGGATTCGCAATTTCCTCCAATTGTAAATAATATAATCAAAGCGAAGCGGCATCAGGCGAGTATGCTTGTTTGTCATATAACTCGAATAAAAAAATCAAAGCAAAGGTGAATAGAAAACGAAATTTTGCGTCGGTTATACCTTTGAAGATAAAAATAGAGACAGATAATACCTCGAGAGCGAGTTGCCATGGCGCTTTGTCTACAGTATTCTACACTAACCTATTGTTACAGGTTTATAAAGTCTTTCTTCTGAGCGTTTACCCAATTACATTTAGGTTAGCTTATATATATAATAATAATAATAGCGGCCTTGTATCTAATACATATGTCCCACAGCTGGCCTCGGGCCTCTTCTCATAATGATAAGGGTTAGACCTTAGTCTACCACGCTGGCCAAGTGCGGATTGGTAGACTTCTCAAGACCTCGTGTACTTTTTAGGCACTCTCAAGCATGCAAGTTTAATCATGATGTTTTCCTTCACCGTTAAAAAAATACACACATATCTTCGAAAAGACGAATCTTAACGATTTATTGACAGAGGCGTGTGCCGTGGGTTTGAACCCGGGACCTTTGACTTTGCAGTCCTACGGTCTTCCACTCGGCTATCGCTGCTGCTCAGCTGGTCAGCTTATAGCGTAACCAATATCACAAGACCTCCCACTACCCAGTACGTGGTGATACTTATACTCTTTGTTGGACTAGTTTTCAGACCTTCAGGCCTCTAAATTCCCGTAACGTGTTCCATATAGATTTACAAATGGCTGGAACGGAATTGAGACCAACGGCTTAACGTGCTCTCCGAGGCACGGAAGTAAACACGTTATTCTGAAAAGAGGTCATCCATGACCAACCGCGGTTAGGATAATTTTACCTGTAAGAACGATTGGTCCGCAAGGCATCGACTTACCTGCGAGCTCCTCTTAAAAATCTTCTACTCACGCTTTAAATAGGTTATGAACATTGCCGATGTTATATATAAGCTGGCTTCAAAAAACGATTCCAACTTGTGATCTGCACCACTGTACTGTCTAATTAGTTCCGGTTTGGTGGTGGTGAGATCAGATCCTCGAATTACTGGCACATGAGGCATTACACCGTGTAGGTAGTCCTCAGATGAAGTGACGCATCTATAATCTGCTTTTACGTATTGTTGATGTCAATGGATTATACCACTTACCATCAGACGGACTACACGCCCGCCAGGTCGTTTAAAAAAACAAACTTGTCAATTGATTTATAGCGAATTATTTTGTTTTAGTGTTTAACACAACAACATGTCAATATAATATAATTATGGTAATGGCGACCGATTATTGTAATTCACTTTATTGTATACAAATACATTATTCAGTACAATATTGAATAGTAAATTATGAATGTGCATAAATATCTATCACTCAGAAGTGTTTATAACTGCGGTTTATGAAAATTAGATTTGATATATTTTGAGCGATTTGTAAAAGTTAGGGCGTCAATAAAGTCAAATATAAAAATGTCTTAACAAAATTTAGACACTATAAGCATTAAATGTAAAATTCAAAAAAACTCACTCTCACGTTTTGGTATTTGTATAAATTCTCTTTTTACCTGGCATTTTTTTTAGTTAACGAACCGATACGTAGTATACCCTTATTTTTGCGGGACCCGCGGGTTACAAAATTAAATATAAGATGTACAATCGCACTTAGCAGTGAAAATATGGCCACTTAATCTATTAATTTCTTTCTATGCACTGTTTACCTAGTGCAATGTAGGTAGACCCTATATTTTTTTATTTAAAAAAAAAAAGCTTTCTTATAATTTGCAGATACAAATTGCTAGTATTCTTGCTAACCCGTCCAGCTAAGCTTAATTAGCTTGTGTAAGGAGGGAGGTTACGTCTGTGGTGTAATGGCCAGGATTCGAACCCGCAACCTCTCGATCGTAAGACCGATACCTTGTCCATTGCGCCACGGCCGCTTAAGAATAACTGCCAATATTGTAATTTTGGAAGTACCGTATATGTAGCAAACTCCGCATCACCGTCAATTGATAAAGACAAAAAAGCTAGTAGTTAATTGTTAGCAAAGGACCGTAAAGAGTGGCATATACTCAACAGTGGGTAGAAAGTAGTGTAGATAATGATAAGTATTTGATGTTACTTAGTGTTGATGTTGCTACTGATTCCAATGCGTTGGATAGTTCGGAATAGGGTAACACTGAAATATGAACTTCTGTTTTATTTATTCTTTGAAATAATACGAGGAAAAGGTTTCAAAATATTACCAAAATACATAAAAATGTTGATAAATCGATACAATTCAATATTATAAGCATGAAAACAAGTTAAAATTAATTGAATAAACTATAAAACATGACAGTTCTTATTTTTTTTTTTACTTAAGTGTAATTTGCAAAAAAAAATACTAGTGTTTTAGTTAACCCCGTCTAGCTAAGCTTATTTAATTAATCGATCTATTGATCAAAAAATCTATTTCTTGTATAATTTAACCTTGATTGAACAATAAAAGTAATACGTCCACACGTATTTGCTATGATTCAAAAAATCTATGTCAATAAATAAAAAAAAAAAAAATTAAATACTTTAACTTACTCAAATAGAAAAATTCCTCGGATCAAGTTTGGATTGAACCTCTTTCATCTTCCAACAAATCCAAAGTAATAAGTTTGTACAATAATACTGTAGGAATAGCAAAGCTTCAGGTTCAATTACAAGATACATTAATCTGCATTTCACGTACCTACGTGAAATGGTTCAATAACTGGCTTAAAACAATGGAGAATTTAGAGGTATCTAAGATTATAATGTACGGCTTTGTTACTTTATACCCGAATGCGGCGAAGCCAAAAGAAAAGGTAATGATTGGCAGTTTATGTATGTATGTTTGTTTGTAAGTTCCACCGTAGCGTCTAAGATACTAATAGTTATTTATGGTACAAGTGAGAAAAAGTTTATATTTCTGTTGTGAGTGCCAATTTTAAATCTTGAGCTTGCGAAGTAGTCTTAAATTGAATCACGAGCATAGCGAGTGATTCTAATAAAGACTACTTCGCAAGCGAAAGATTTTAAGAGGTCACGAACTGGAAATTAAATTTTTCTCACGCGTTACAATACAAAACTTTTCACCTCTTCCAGTGAGAAAATATTAAGATTTAAATAAACTCGTACTCGATTGCTTAACCTGAAATAATTACATAAAATACGACAGTAATACCGATTCATAATGCGTTTTAGGGCCTTTAGAAAGTCGCCACTAATTAAATATGTCGTACGCTTTCAAATACTTTTCACATTACCAGAAAATTCGGTAAAAAGCAAACTTCTGTGTTAGAAGCAAGTTACCGCAACTCTTTTGGAGTTCCACAAAGTTCTTTATCACTGGATTCACTATATTTTTGTTAAAAAGTTCCAGTAAACAATTAAACATAAACAGTTGGCCGCGATGACTGACACAGACACAGACTTTTTTTTTTAAATTGTGCGTTCGGAAATTCGTTCCGTAACACTTATTTATAGAGTCTAATATTAAGTACCCGATTTTAATTAATTTAATGGTTAATCACGAATATAAAACCTACGACGAAAAAAAAATAGGCCGGGTGACATAGGCTATATAAAATTTATTACAATTTTATACAACGGAATTTAAACATCAAAACATGAAAAAAATACATTATCATAATGTGTTTGGTGTTAAATAAAAGGTCCTGGCGAGCACATTAACAAACAGGTAGATAATGTTGCCTACCATTGAGAAACAATTCACCAAATAACAATGTGTGTGTGCAATTTTGTTTATTTAGTTGTGTAGATTTAAATACTAAACTATTGTTAGTCAGTGTAAGTCGTTAAATTATATATAAATTATAAAATGAGCGTTTCTCGCCATCAAACGTAACAGTTTGGCGAGTTTATCATGTATTAACAAACTAATATTCTAAAATGAATAATAAATGATAAAAAAAACATGTATTCTTATCAAATCGTTTAAGTTAAAATCCGCCTCGAAAATGCGCCTCGAACCGCGAGGTCTCGAGTTTGATTCCCGGGAAAGGAACGGAAAGTCACATTAGCAGCACGGAGTTAGAATTATGCCTGATAGAT
The DNA here is from genome assembly GCA_905147285.1 of Hypena proboscidalis. NCBI lineage: Eukaryota > Metazoa > Arthropoda > Insecta > Lepidoptera > Erebidae > Hypena > Hypena proboscidalis. The sequence continues at coordinate 9,754,523 of LR990130.1, forward strand.
AGCGATAGACTTGCCCCTTTCCGATAAGACCTAAACATAACAGGTGAAGTGTGTATGTTGTACACATCTGCCACACTCTTCTGGATAATATAGGCGTCATGTTATGTAGCTTGATTAGATTTGATGAGAAGTGCACATAATTCATTTCAAACCAAACAGCAATCAACCAAGCACGACACAGTTCGCATCTGCACAAAATTAGTACTGCGAAACGCCAAGTATCAGATACAACCATTAAATTGAAACTTAAATTAACTGTCTGCAAATGATGCAGGCAATTAAATATCTCTGTTAATGAGCCAATTAATCAAATGAGTACATACAACCTAAGAGAATAATTACCATGATAATAATAATATAATGTTGGTAACTTTTGTTTACGATGGTGTCAATTCAGTCATGGTTCTGCGCGCAACTCCACCCTCGTAGTACGTATGTTGATCAAAAGTAACCTATGACCCTCCTTAAGTCTTGAACTATCTCCATACCAAATTTCATCAAGATCGGTTCAGCAGTTTAGCCTTGACAGCGTAACTGACAGATAGACTGATATTATTAAGGGTTATAGGTATACCTTAACCAGGAACTAAGCCCGCCTCTATATTAGGTGTTTTAATTCCAAAAAGTTAGATATCTCCCTATTCATTTTCAATTCTTCTTCTTCGTCGTGTCGATGGCTGAGTCAAATTTTATTTTGACTTGCCATGGTGGTGAAAGGATTAGCCAATTCGCTTTGGAGAACTCACGAATTGCCCAGGGTGCGCCGGAACGTAGGGAATCGTTGTGTACGTCACTCGGAAAGGCTCCTTTCATGCATCCTTTCAACTTAGCTGTATAAACTGAATTATTTATTTATTTTAATTCTTCATGCTAATTAACATTGCAAAGGCGGACTTAATTAGTATTAATTAGTAGATTTTCTACCAGTCAACCTTTGGGTGTTGCAGAGAATAAAATAATATAGTTTAGTTAGTGTATAATATTATTGAATATAAAATAATTCCTCTTTAAAAAAATAAAAATATTACTTTTGAATTAAGGTTTTGTTAACTGAACGTAATTTAATGAAAATAGATATAAAGATATTTTCTTATCTTAAATAGGCCCTCTCAATTACTACTCGTATATAGCGATCTAGAACAGAAACAAGTTTATTTCAACATCTTTTCAAAGATACATCCGATATTACATTTTATTTTCTGTGTCTAGATCCGCTGGTATTAGAACGGTAGGAATCTGTACAAATACAGGATTGTAACTAGTTGAACTGACAAAACGGCTACGTGCGCTGCGAGATGAAAAATGTAATCTATACCTGCCTACACAGGTACATTACATTATTAGTAGGTTACGTACGTGTATGATGATATATGTTTAATTTTTGTTTGGATGTGCACATGTATAAAAGAAAAGAAGTTTCAATGGTAGATTTTCTTGAGTGAATCTAAAATGAAAAAATTTTAATTGCATATAAAAATCAAATTAGTCATCAAGCCTAATTCAATGACTCAGTTGAGTTGTCGTTCGCATTTTCTCAGACGAAGATTATTATATTTATGAAAAAATATAGTGTTGTTTTCTAAATTACCAACTTAATTAAAGTTTAATTATAGTAATAAAATAACCAAATATAGGGTAAAATGACTCAGACTAAAAAACTAATAATAATAATATGGACAGCAAATGAACGCAAATATTATTATCTATGTCCTAAAGTCCAAAGTCCAAAACCAAAACTCGCGGTGGAGGATTTGACAACATTCAAGAGCGGGGCTCTTCTACATTTGGCAGCGAGGGACGCCTGACAATAACACCTCTCGTTGGCTTTTTTCTCTGAGTAAAATGATAATCACTAAAGCATTAGCTTCTACGTAGATACAGTTATAGAAAGTTATGTTGGCACGCTCGATTTGAGTAATTGCTCCGTGAGACATCGATATTAATCCAATGTCTCAGAAATGGGCCATCAGTTCTATTTGCAATCACATCAATGCTGGCGAAGCATTAGATCTCCTTTGGATGTTTAAGTCACATTTGGATGAGTAGATAATAATATGATACTAACAACTAGTGTATTAAATTCTATCAGCTGCAAATTGAGTGCAATTGTCGGTCACCTCAAGAATTAGGCCGGACTCTGGGCGAGTATATATGTTTCTTTTTGAATTCCTAGAACAGTTTTTTTTTAAGAAAAGATAGGGCAAAAAAACAAATGTGATACTAAGGCCATAAAATTGTGCGTTCACTGCGAAGAACCACTTATTTAGAAAAATAATTCTTGTCGCCTTAAAAGAAAGGAGCAGTACCATGACCTTTTAGCTACCCAAATGCAATAAAGTTGTATGTTTGTCCAGCGTCTTTGCTTTTCCGTACAGTTAAATGTTGCTGTGAACATCAATTGAGTGCTGGTACGGGTCCAGGACGAAATATCAGGTATTCAATTAACAACCTAAATAGAAAGAAAGAAAGAAAGAAACGTTTATTCTGGCAAATCTTAAGCTTAGTGATACACTTTTAAAACTACTTATAATAATAATAATATTGATGTGCCAGAAAAAGTACACACCTCAGCATAATACTGCAGCACATTAGCACTACAGCCACAGTATAAATTAACAGTATAGATACTAAGCTTATTTCATAAAATAATTACCTACACTCTTTTGAAGCTATAGGGTTGACACTTTCAAACTTTTATTCAAAAAATCATTTATTCTTCATAAATTACAAAATGCAATTTAACTTAATATTACAAATTAAAATAATTAAAGGAGAGGGCTAAAAGGCTAAAAGTTACAAATTATTTACTGAAAAATACTTTTCTTTATTATTAAATTTTATTGTGTAAAAAATTCTCGGCGAAATTTTAAACGTGACTCGCTTCGACGCGGCACTCGCTACTGACAGCACCGCGACAATCGCTTAGGGGTCTCGTCGATAAACGATATGATTGAAATTGAATAAAAATTTGATATATTTATGATAATACTATTTAAACTAACGTGAGAAGACATCATTACTAGAGAAAAAACGGGTTACTCACGGATTTTTGTCGGAATTTTGCCGTCTTCGAGCTGTCAACGGCAGTGTAGCGCGACTGCATCGAGCGTACTACACTCACAGCCCTGATGAAAATAATGAAAATACTTCCTTAATGAAGTATAGTCGGCAAAATTCAGCCAAAAATTCGTGAGTAAACCGTTTTTCTCTAGTAATATTTATGATATCTTAAATCAAACTAAATATACCGTAGGTACTCGTCATGAATCGTAAAATCCGATATCAATTAGGTACGATTACCTACACAAATAGAAAATACTTCGGATCGAGAAATGAAACTCTTTCATCTGCAACAAATCTAAAGTAATAAGTTTCTACAAGAATTTTCCTTCAAGTAAAAAGACTTGGCCATACAAGTTTCTGGTTCGAGCTCAATGAAACTTCAGTATTGAATTATAGGTACATTGAATGGATAAAAAACGCAGAAAAGTAATATAAGTATTTACAGGGCATTTGAAGAAAACATCACAACAACAATCTTCTTCTTCGCCGTGTCGATGGCTGTGTCAAATTTTAATTTGACTTGCCATCGTGTTGAAAGGATTAGCCAATTCGCTTTGGAGAACTCGCGAATTGCCTAGGGTGCGCCGGACGTAGGGAATCGTTGTGTACGTCACTCGGGGAGGCTCATCATGCACCCCCAACAACAATGAAAGTATTACATACATAACATCACACATATAGGTATTAGTCAGAAGGTGGCGGCAGAAGTGTAAAACACCCACACTTAACCTGATATGTTTAAGTCCCATGGGATAGGGGGTGAGCCTATAGCCATCCACAATTCCAACTCCGTGCTGTTATTGTGAATTTTCTGACAGAAAGTTCACAAATATCACATTGCCCGACCCGGGAATCAAACCCGAGACCTCTCGGTTAGAGGCGCACACGTTAACCACTAGACCATCGAGGCAGAGGCATGAAAGTATTACAATAAAAAAATAAAAAATAAGACAAAATTTGACGTTATATTTGCTTAGATTTTATTTTTATACTTCAACGAATTTTATTTTATTAAGAAAATAATAATAGTATCTTTTAAATGTATTATAAACAGCGCTACCGTTGTTCCATTCTATATTCTTTCTTTATGCTTATAGTTTATCCCTAGCAACTGTAACTCTAAAGTGGCATACATTCAAAATAAAATTATTTAAATATTGTAATGGCAAAATACAAGCTACACTCGACAGAGTGAATACGGAGCCATGCCCAAATATTTGCACTTCCATTAATTTAGTTAAAAGTATTTACATATCACCCACAGCTTGTAACATCGGTTTTGTTAAACTTTAGTCATTATTAGTTGCTCTCCGTGGTTTAACCCGCGTTATACGTTACTGTTTCAGTCCCATCTGTTCCAGAGATTAGCGCTTTCATACAAACACTTACGTTTTATTAGTATGGATGAAAATTCGCTTATTTATTTATTTTTTAAGTTTAAATATAGAAACTATGTGTAATTGTAAGGCTGACCCAACATTAGTCGCGTATGAGCGACGCAAGCGCCGCGTGATCGTCGCGAGCGCGCTGCGTGATCGTCGCGAGCGCGCTACGTGATCGTCGCGATTTGCTGCCGTGCGGCCTGTGCGCAGCGAGCTTGACGTTTATCCTTCTTTGGCGGGATAAGCGGGGTCTCTCACATGCCAAGGATCGCGCACGCGAGTAATAGGTGTTTGTTAATAGATAAAATCGATTGTAGAATGCTATAATATCTATAATATTAAATATAATAGACATTATAGCTTAGATATTATTGCAATACTTATAATGTCATGAATTAGTCGCTTACTTGATAAGCGACTTAATTATGATAGTAACTAATAAAAAAATGTACGCATGAAAAATATTTTACATTCATCTCCAACGGAACCGAAGAAGCATCACTACTGGCAAGGATTGCAATATTATTCTATATGTCCAGTAAATATTAGAAGTAATAATGATTATACCCTTGAGCACATTTACAAAAAATAGTAACTATAGTAGTAGTGACGCTTGATAGTAAGCTATATAACCGAGCACTATTGCTATCGAGTTAGTGTAGAGCCCTTTCAGTTTATTTTTATTGCGAATAAGTAAGTGTTCCATAATTCTACAGCAAAATGCAATTTTGACAACAAACGAGGGCGTAGAACGCCTACAAGATGTATTTTTATTACATCACTTGTATGCAATTGTGTCATCATACTGTTTATTACCTTTTAATGTATTTTTCTTTCACAAACATCGAATATTATAGCAACTTTCATTCAGTTTCATCGCGTTATGTCTTACACTTAGATTACCAACCGCTTTGTACAAGAATTTTTAACTTTTCATGTTTAGTGAATTCAGCAGATGTCAACGGGACGTTTCTTTTTAAAACGAGATGTTCTTTTTATAAATGCCGTTTTTAAGTGACCAGTGTGATTATTATCATAATTTATCATAATTTAAACCTAAAAAGTTCGATTATAATTTGATCTAAGCTTAGGTAACTCAAATCATATTACATATTTTGATTAGGAAAAATTTTATTTATTTAATTCGTTAGATTATTTTTATTTGCTCTGTTACTAAAATGTTTGTTGACGTGTTCAAGCGTCCCTTGGGGTGTATGAAAATAAATTATTCGACTTTTACTTTGACCTTGATTATTCATGTATGTTATAGCTGATTTAAATTTTTGCCACATGAAGTTTAAGCTCAATTCTTGATTAACTATATATTAGCATTCCAAAAGTGTGTTAGACATCATTTAAAATTAAAAAGGTCCGCTTTGCCCGAAAGTAAATCTGAAGTTTAATGTTTTTACAAAACGGTGTTTTAAACATTTTATTGCTTACAGGTTTATAAAAACTGTATTTTTGAGCATTTTAAAGGTGGAAGACTGAAAACTGCAATGAAAATATATTGGCTTGCCGCTCAGTTGACGGTTAACAGGTTGAATAGGTTATTTGACGGCATGATTCATTTAAATTCATTGTCAACAATGATTATTTGAAGTGATTCGATTGTTTTTTTAAATTGAAACTGAAGTTATTTTTTTTAAAGAGAATGAATAATAAATAATAACCTAATAAGTTTCATAAAAATATAGTATTCCATATAATTTAATATATTCTAACTGCGAAAATACATAAATGATTACCTTCAGAGTATAAATACATAAATGATTACCTATACAACGAGTAACTTAATATTTATAAAATGGAATAGTTTCTAAAGCTACTTGACTGATCTTGATAAAAATGAGGATGCAGATACTAGAGATCGTTCAATACCTCAGGGAAAACATGGTTTCTTTTCATTAACGTACCTACCACGCAGGCGGAACCACGGACGTAATCTTGTTTCTAATAACTACATTTAGTACACTTAATAATAATTATCAGCTTCATTGTATATTTCAACTATTTTTACAAGGCAACTTATTAATTTAGATATTAAAGTCAGTTAAAAATTTTGACTTGTAGTTGACATTGTGAGGCTACTACACGTCTCAGCCTTATTCTATTGCAGGACATGTTCCGTTTAAGTATAAAATACAGTTTGAACCAAAATCTATAGAAACATTTCCATTAACTGGTACAGAAAATGGTTTCGACTGTTGTTTAAGTACCACGACTAAACATCTGGCTACAATGTTGCAGTAAAAGATGGTCTCTCATTGAATAGGGTTCCCGTGCAATTCAAGACCTGGAAATAATACCCATATCTTGGTCTGTAGCCGTGTGTACTTCTTCATTGAATAGCGTATTTGTGTTGATTCTATTATTGCAGACTTTTTCTTCTATTTATCTGGGTATAAAATTCTACAAGTAATTTTGTAATTAAGGTGTAATGATATCTAAGTATTGTACATACATTATCATTTAGACTACACTTAAAAAGAACTACACTTTTTTTAATAAATATAAATAACTAATTATTCGATTAAAAAGCTTACTAAACTTACAAAGATGTAGTATGTGCTATGAAATTACTACGACGATGTTAATCTACCTGATCCTCATAGCTTTGCTTGCCACTCTATAAGTAAATAAATAAATATCACACAACACACACACAGTAAGTGAGTTTGTACTGTGAGTACTAGAATAACTGATACAGACATAATTATATCCTTTTCTTTTGTAAATACATACTTATTATACATAGAAACACCCAGACTAAAACAAACCTCAATGTTCATGCACAAAAAGATTTGTCTTAAGCGGGAATCGAACGACCTCAGCGACGCACTACCCACTCCGCTATCCGGTCGTCAAATTACGTGACGTGATCGTGACATTACGATTCGACTATGACGTAGTTATCAATAGAGAATCGATAAAAGACAAAAGAAATTTACGTTTCTATATCGATAACCACGTCTTAGTCGAATTGTTACGAGAAAGAATGGTAACCCGTGCTAGGCGGCTTAATTTTTTTTTTAAAGCATACTAGCAATTTGCAAATACATATTACTAGTATCCTTGTTAACCCCTCCAGCTAAGCTTAATTCGCTTGTGTTAGGAGGAATTTTACGTCCGTGGTGTAATGGCCAGGATTCGAACCCAAGACCTCTCGATCGTAAGACCGATGCCTTATCCATTGCGCCACGGCCGCTTCAATTTAACGTTATGCTACGTATATTTTACGTAAATGCATGTGTTTTATCAATAATTAATTGGTAGGCAATTATTTAATTAAAAATAATTACGTAAACATCAACTTCCATGATGGATTAATTAACTCAAATATATTGATGTGGTTTTTAGCAATCACAATCAACAATTACCTCCAGGGTCTAGTGGTTAGCGTATAACTCTCACCTCGAGGTCTCAAGTTCGATTCCTGGGTCGGGCAAAGTGCTATTTGTGAACTTTCCGTCAGGAAATTCATAATCGCAGCACGGAGATAGACTTGTGCCCGGTGGATGACGATAGGTTCACGTCCTAACCCATAGGACATAGAGGTGAAGTGTGGGTGTTGTACACCTCTGCCACACCGTTCTGGTAATATAGGCGTTATGTTATGTTTTATATAAATTAGCAATAATTCAGGTCTGGTAGCTTATCATTCAAATTCCCTACGTCCGGCGCATCCTGGGCAATTCGCAAGTTCTCCAAAGCGAATTGGCTAATCCTTTCACCACGATGGCAAGTCAAAACCTTGACCACCTTACTGACTATCCAAAATGCCCCACCACCTGCACAAGAGAGGCGTTCATGAACGCCGACAAAAGCGCCATAACAGTGGCCACTTATTGGACCAATAAATTATGACTCAGCCATCGACACGACGAAGAAGAAAAAATCATTCAAATGCAACCCGCGCTTGACTGGATAAAAATGTTGAGGTGTAAGTTAAAAACACTTGATCAAAAGTTATTCTACTAAGAAACAGTTGAAAAATACATGGGACCGGCAGGATTTGAACCTGCGACCTTACTGCACACCAGGCAGCCGCTTTAACCATCCAGCCACGGTCGCCTCTTACCAGAACCCTAAATTTCTCAACTGTATTCCATACGCCCCAAGTGCTTTGCCAATTCAGCTATGGATTCGTATGCTGCTGGACTTGAAATTTCTCAACTCTTTTGTGCTAGCCATAGCTAGACGAACCTTACTTGGTTTTAGCGCCATCTATGCGATGTGATAAGTCACTTATTCATTGGGATGTATACCCAGGGGGTGCAGGTTCGAGTCCTGCTGGATTCTTAATTTTTCAACTTTAATATTATATAAAATACAAAAAGGCATAACAAAGCTAAAATTTTCTTTTAAATATTACAAATATAATTATGTTGTTGAAGACCTCGAAACGGACATTGACTTCTTTTTAATGACATACTACCGGACAAAGCCGCGGGTGTAACCTAGTGTTTAATACGGTTTTTTTATAGCAGGTGACTAATATTCTTGAAGTGTGCGTGCTAAGGTAAAAAATCTGCCAAATTTGTAAGCAATCAAGCACGCCTAGCATTACGTAAAAGTGACAAATATATCAAGCTGTCGAGAAAAGTACAACCTGGCAATTGGTAATAAAGAAAATTAGATGATCGTCATTCCGGCAACCCTCAAGAATATTGATCAGCTCCTACAGTACAGTTCGCATCAACTATCGAATATTTACCAAATGAGGGTAGTACTCTATATTCAACACACGAATGCTTACAAAAGAAAGCTAGAGTTAGTACTGTTCAACAAAAATCAAATAATATTATAATAAGTACCTATCTAGCTTGATAGTAGAAAGGTAATGTTCTTTTCTACACACCAAAATATCATATCAATTTGTTTGGCTTTTGCTTTGATTGTATCCGTATTACAAATATTTTGGATCACGCATATAATTAAAGACACAACTCCTTCTCTGCGTCCGTATAATTTTATTTATTTCAAAGTAACTGTCTCGTAAGTTATTTGCATCTAAGGTAAAATTGTGAGATGTTACATAATTTGCTGCTTACTGCGAGAGAATGTGTTGGTGAAAAGTTCTACTTTCTAAGAATGTGAACTGTATACAATTTATCTGTCATTTAAACGGTGCAACGTGTTCAAATAAATCGGTTATTTGTTTAGTTTAGTTTAATACTTTATTGTACACATAAATTACAAAAATACAGTTACATAAAAGTGGTGATGACAAAAGGTGAACTTAACTCAAAAATGAGTTTTCTGCCAGCAAACCTTTGAGGGCTAGAGGAAAAAGACACTCGTAATATGTGAGAGTGAAGTGTACAAACAAAGAGAGATGAAAAAATAAAAAAGATACTTAAATAAAAGAACTAGGCTATGTATATCTACATACTTACATATTCTACATAATAATAATATAACTAATGTAACCTAAATTATTTACACAACAATCATAAAAAATACTTACGATAAAACTAATTTATATAATATATGTTTAACATAAAATATATACATACATAATACATACATAATACATACAAACATACATAATACATATATAAATATATATCCAATTAATTAGAGTTGAGAGAGAAAATGCTCTTTTGTTCTCCTCCTGAAAACGTCCAATGAAGGACTCTCGCGAATGGAATGAGGAAGACGATTCCATAGACGCACTGCGTAAATAGTAAATGAGCCGTCGTAACGACTAGAAGTGTGGAGAGGAGTTCGAAGAAGTAGAGAGGAGTAGGTTCGGCTAGGTTTGTCACGAGGAACGAGATACTGAAAGCGCTCACGAAGATATGAAGGGGAGTTTGGATTATGTAGGACATTGAAGAGAAGGCATAGTATGTGGGTATCACGACGCTGCCGGATTGGTAGCCACTTCAATTGGCGACGGAATTCTGACACATGGTCAAACTTGCGCAGGCCGAAAATGAAGGGGATTCCCAAATTCTGCAAGCGTTCGAGCTTGTTAAGGTGTTCTTCCTTTGCGTCAAGAAAACAGACATCACCATAGTCTAGAAGTGGAAGTAGAAGGGTTTGTGCAAGAGTAACTTTAGTCTGAAAAGGTAGAAAGTTTTGAAGACGTTTGAGTGATTGAAACGAACAGAACATTCTTCTACTCACCTCAGCGATATGAGCATCCCAGGATTGTGGGAGAGTCATTCAATTTGAGGAAGGTAATTGTCCGAATAATTCATTGTTCGAGGTTCAACAAGGCATTAATACTTCAGAATGTTTTTTTAAGCTTTGTAATTTTTCAATTAAATAATTGTACAATAATGAGATCGTACATTTGACGATAAATAAATTCAAGAGATGCATTCCAAAAACAGACTTGAAAATTTCAAGATTTACAAACATGGCATCAAAAAAATGTTTGATACTTAAAAATCTGTGAAACTTTTGTGCAACAAATTTTTGATTTTCCAATCAGGTGTGATACCCACAACCTGCAGGTACAGGATTATCCATTGATTATGGGACACCCTGTATAGACGTTGACATAACCAAACGCTATAACAACTTTATAAAAATAAATTAATATAGATTATTTATTCATAAGTTTGACATACACTGTACAGGGTTGTAATCATTAATTCATATATTATTTATTAGGTTTTTGGTGTCGTCCCTGTCACCCAACTATTTCTCAGTACCGACAGAAATTCAAGAGAATTTTAAATTAGCTATTTGTACATGCATTGAAGCTGCGAGTTACTGCGAGTCTCCACAAACGCGCCACCCGCCTTCCCCGGAAGATGACGATGTTTTGATCTTACACTTCCACAAAAGTCGAGTGAATTCTATTACTACGTATATTATTAAATTGCTTTTTCAATTAATACTGATAAGAATTAGATAACTTGATTTTAAGTAAACCCTTGGGTATTTAAATTATAAGACTAAATATGTTGAAGATAGTCCTTGAAATAATACATCAATAGTCTTTTTATGGTGTTTATAACGCACAATTATTTATGATTTATTTTTTTGTTTTTTAAAAAAGCGTATATACATTTTGCACACAAAATGCTCACCCAAAGTTAAAAAAAATATTTGCAGATCCCACAAAGATCGCTGAAAACGGGGAGGCGGCAGCTTTAATCACTACCCCAACCATGCTCTCAATGTGTATATACGAGTAAATAAGATGTTAGTATTAATTAGCTCTTTTAGGCAGAAGCTTTCTTAACTAGCACTGTAATTCTGTATGACTTTGATTATATACGTTACACATAATTTACGAAGAACTGTTCAATCAAATAAAAAAGTAATAAGCAATGGTCCGATTCCACCATGAAATTCTCGGGATTTCGTGTTGTTGTCTTAATATAGCTTTATTAAATCCCGAGATTCTACCTCCTGTTGTAGCAACCCCGTTCTCTTTCTTGCTTTATTAATTGACCAATCTAAATATCAGAAAGGGATAGAAGGTTAGAAAAGTGCCGACGCTACAACTTGAAAATTTAGTTTTAAGGTACACTATTTTACAAACAGATATCTAAATCATAAAACTGTTCTAGCAATATCTCAATGTTTTTAAAAAACATATCTAACGATACCCCACACTAAGGAGAAAATAAAGAAAAATATCATCACCACTTTACATGTAGGAGAGTTACCCGAAAAAAAAATGTTTTTTTAAGATTTTATTTTACCACTTTGTTGGCCTAGTTAACAAACATTATTATGCACCATTTGAGCATTCTGTCACTAACAGTTTTGACGCTAGACCTCGGTCAAACAGACAGACAGAAGGACATGGCAAAAAGCATGTCTTTAGTACATAAATATTTATTTTTTTGTAAAAGAAAAAGTATTAATTAAAACAAATTATTGAATCCCGCGTTCCGAAAGGCTTATCCATATTAATAAGTATAATGTTTAAGGACGTCTACCCCAAAGTGCACGCTCCTGTCCAACCACTGGTAATAAGTTTCAAACTGAGAAACTTGCTCATTTCGTTTTTTAAAATACATCTTCACCTCGAAACTGTACCATTCAATCAAATACAAACGGAAAATATACTCCACTATATTATTGCCTGTCTTCCATTGAGATTCTTGAGGTTAAAGTAGGTCGTATCTTGATGGGGTGCTATGTCGAGTAACCTCCTAGACGATCCGGGGCTATTGGTCCCTTATTAATCCGCGAGGATTAGGGGGGAACAATAGTCTTTGGGTTTGGTGCACCCTGGTAGCTTCGCAAAAAAACTTCTCCTTCGGGGGATTTCTTTTTGCGTTGGCTAATAACTCGACACGGGGCTGCTCCTCGGGCTGACTGGTTGGGTTGGCCCATGGAGGAGTGGCCCAACAGGCCGGGCTGCGGTGTTGGCGCAAGCTGACACCGCGGCCGGGTGGTTACGGGGCCGCGGCGGGGAGGAGTGTCGGTGCGTGCGTCGTTTATCGATGCCCCGCATTCCCTGCCTTCCGCGGTCCCGGCGGGGCCGCAGCCGTTAGAACTGCGGCGTGGTGGGCGGCGGGACCGACCACCTGTCTCGCCGCGAGAGGACCAGGCCGTCGGATATGGGGATGTCTGATGGCTTTGCACGCGGTCCTCGCGCTGGTCGCTGGCTTGCGCCAGCCCCTTTTTTGGGGGCCATGAGAGGCCTGCTTCGGCGGGCATCGCCGGGAGGGTCGTGGTTGTTAAGGCTGCGCCGGTTTCCCATGACCCTCCCATCAAGGCGAGTGCGGGAGCACCGCGGGGTTTTAGTGGGTATTCTCGTGCCGTTTACCATCTTTAGGCACGTGCGAGTCCCACATAACCACTCTGCCCTTCCCCAGGGGTGGGGTGGTATGCGTAAATGCATTTCCTCGCGTAAGAAAAAATAAGAAAAAAGAAAAAAAAGAAAAAAAAAAAAAAAAAAAAAAAAGGTCGTATCTTGATAGAGCGGTTGCGCCCCGTAGTTGGAGGAAAACGGTATGAACTTCAAGTTTACCTATGTTACTGTTGATTGGCAGTTAGTCGTTTATGTAGATATTCTACTCATATACCCAAATTGACTTGCATAACATGGAAAAATTAAGCTTAAAATTCTGTATAATAATTCTGTATGGATATTAAGAAGAATTGATTCAACGTTTAAGTTTTGAGGCCACAGCAAGCCTTTTGAAACGCTGTATAAATCTATCTCACAACAATGGGCAGGACATAAACGTCGTGTATAGCCGCTGGTCAATTGTCTTCGTGCCTGACAATAACCACACACTCCATAGCTACTGTAAGTGTGTAGTACACGGCGAGTCGGAGAGCTGGCGGCCGTATACAATACAACTACCCTCCTCGCGTATGACTATTGACACCTTCTATGCCCGAAGGCCGTACATGATAATTGCTTAGGTTGTTAGCTCGGGTTAAAGGTTCGGTATAATCATAATCCCGGATAATAAAAGTGAGCGGACTCTCTACTTGTTCGTATCAAGGTTGGGTTTGATATTTGTGGGTTTATGACTGTTACGAATCTACCCTCGACTAAAACTACGTTTATTAACATAATTTTGTAAATCTCGTTCAAACGTTTGAGTTAAGGTGTGACTTATTTTAGGGAATCATTCTTGATATTTAATATTATTATTTTAAAATAACATACCCCAAATTTCAATCGCGATTAAGTTTGTTTATAAACACGTTTTTTTTTTATACTACTCCCACAGCGAACGAACGTGTAGTCCACCTGATGGTAAGTGGAGTACAGCCCATGGACATCAACAATCCACAAAAGCAGATTATAGATGCGTCGCTGCAGCTGAGGACTACGGTATTATGCCTCATGTGCCAGTCATTTCAGGGCCTGACCACACCAACAAACCGGAACACAGTAATGGAAGCACTACTATTTGGCGTATTCTTATTTTAATTAATAATTGAATAATATTTATATTTCTTTGAAACGAATTTCGCCTAAAGATTTTTTTAACTATAACAATATATGATATTAACAAGGCTTAAAATTTATTTTCCCACCAATGGAAGTTTTATCGTATAACAATTTAAAACGACCTTTACTCGCAGTTTCGCAAAACTCAAATATAAAATCCAACGATGAAGAAAATATTCCAAGAACTAGTGTCTTCGCTTTAGTGTGTTTATATAGATATACTAAGATTTCCTTGCAAATACATACATTTTCCTTGGAAATAAATACAATACATGCTTAAAATAAATATTATTGGCGCAGATTTAATATTTTATACCGCTGTTAGGAATAATAATTCTACCAATAACATAAACTACGTAAAAGATCTCATGTAGCGATTCTAACTTCACAAGCCCTGACCTCTCTGTACACATCTGTCAAAATATTAAAGCTTGGCCATTCCGTTACTACAAGAACTATAGATACTTAGAATACCAGTAAACGACTTTTTTCAAAAATTAGACAACGGGTCTAAATCGCGTTATTATTATAAAGGTAAATAAATACCTATGCTCGACGTTTCGAATGACTTGCATCATTCATGGTCACGAGCCGACTGGTATTTATTACCTTTATAATAATTACGCGATTTAGACCAGTTGTCTAATTTTTGAAAAATGTTCTCAAATCGCGAAAGTTTAAAAAGTAAACAACTTGGCCAACTCGGCGAGGCCCAAATATGTACTTCATCAATTTAAAAAAAAATGCCATTGAGTAACCATAATAATATTTTACCTAAGTTTTCATTGTCTATAAATAGTACCTTATTATGACAACTTTATATAACAAGACATACAACCTTATTTCAATACACACAGTCCAATAAACCATAATTTGACGCATTCAGTTTAGTTAAAACAATCCTAAATTGAATTTACAACCTTAAATATTAAATAATACAAAAAAAAATAAAAAAATAACCTTATTTTACTTTACCACGAAATAATTTGTTCAAATAGAACATTTTCAGCAGTCAGTTTACATGGAAAACGCAAAAAATAATCGTGTATTCGTGGAATGGATTATATTCCGATAAAGAAGATAAAGTACCTACTATAAGTATATATACGTATAGGTATGTACAGAACTATCCATAGTTTGGAAGTAACTTTCCATCGAAGACCTTCGCCTGAAATATATGCAAGAACAAGTTTGTGAACTTTCTTCAAAGTTACCGATGTTGGACGTTAGCGTAAAAAGTGACTTGCTAACTTAATTTTAATATCTTTTCAAAATTTTATACGAGGGTAAAAATATTTGGAAAACGAACTAGTTTGTAATTAACTAGGCGTCTTATTTCGATGATGGTACTCTTGTGAACAGGGAGGAAGCAACGCCATCTTTAACCATCATTAACCTGCCGTCAAATAGTAATTAATGTGTCAGTTTCGTGGTGAGATTAGGTCCAAAAAGTGTCATATCATATGTCATAATACTCAGATGAAGGTCCGCAACAAAAACAGTTTAAGTGAGTTGTAGATGTTCATGGACTGTAGTTTACATACAATATTTATTTGTTACTACTGGTATTTATTTCGGCCAATAGTTGAGCATTGCCATGCAACGTGGCAAGGCAATGCTGCCAGCATTAATAAGTATTATACATTTTACGAATTAAGTTTATTATTAAGTGAGTGACCACGATTGTTAATATTTAAATAATTTATATTAACACTAGCTTTTCTCCGCAGCTCCGCCCGCGTGGCATTTAGATAAAAAGTAGCCTATGTTATTCCTGGGGTCTTGAATTATCTCCTCAAAATTTTTCATAAAGTCGATCCAGTTGATTCAGAGCTTATTGGATACATACAAACAAAGAAAATAATATTTCCTGATTATAATTATTAGTACTTTCCGTCAGAAAGTTCATAATAGCAGTACGGAGTTGGAATTGTTCCCAGTGGATGGCGATAGACTTACACCCTATCCCATGACTTGACAAAGGACGCGCCGAGCGTATCCCGTGGCGCGATTCTGTAAGCGAAACTGTCAGTTGCGCCAATTTAGTGCATCCTTACCTCGATATAATTACGGTCGATATTTGATTGACAGAAATTCAAATTTCATGTTCCATTTCTGAAATACCACTGCCGATCGGTTCAGCACTCTCAATTTTTCACTTAACTAAAACTTGTTAAAAACTAAACTAAGTAACTTAAATATTTAATGATTGATGTTGGCTCAAATCAGTCCCATAATTTTGTCCGATTACGTGATCTGTTTTTCATATATACATTATCAATGTAAAAATATTAACAAACCCGCGGATCGACAGGTGTGTTAAAAGGTAGCTTATTTCGATAATAAGGTCTTGAATGACGTATCCGTGTGGATACAAACCCCATATTTTAAAAATAATAAATATTAAAAAAAAGGTCTTCTTGTTACAGACAGACAGACAGACAGAGTTACATTAAAATTATATTATTAGCAAGAATAAATTAGCACTACAGTAGGCCAATACTATATGAACATAAAGTAAACCAAGTATCATGTGTGTAGCAAGTAAAGAAACAAAACCGGCCAAGTGCGTGTCGGGCCACGCGCAATAGGGTTCCGTAGCTAGTCGTAACAACATTAAACGTACCGATTACCGACAAATAGCAAAATACCAACATTTTTTTGCCAGCAAAAATAACTTTGTTTTCCATAGCGTTTTATGCAATTTGTATCAATAACAAAGTTATAATTTGCGGTTGCTGAAAAAGTGCTATATCTCAAAAACTGCCGACTGTATCTCATTCAAAACAATTTTGGTTAAAAGTTTTTATTAAGATCTATAATATATATTTTTTTTAGATTTTTCACTCCTGTGGTTTAAAAGTTAGAGGGGGGGGGACACTCATTTTAGCACTTTGAAAGCGTCTATCTTTGGAACGATTGACATTGAAAAAAAATGGTTCTAGAAACCTCAATGTAATTTTTAAAGACCTATCTATAGACACCCCACACGTAGGTATAGGTAGAATGAAAAAAAAATAAAATTGTTTCAGTTCAATGTATGGGGAGCCCCCCTCTAATATTAATATTATTATTTATTAAACAGTTTGATTAAAATTAATCTGAGCCCCGGTTATTCAAATCATTGTAATTAGTATAATTTAGTATTATTTATTATTTACTTTTATATCATTTTTTGTAATGTTTTGACGTGTTCAAGCGCCTCCTGGGGCCTATGAAAATAAATGATTTGAATTTGAATTTGAATTTGAAATTTATTTTTTTGTGTAAAAATCGTAAAGCGGTTAACAGAATACATCTACCTACTTAGTTTCAATTGTGTAGTCCTAATAGTTTCGGAATAAAGTGGCTGTGACATACGGACGGACGGACAGACAGACAGACAGACAGACAGACATGACGAATTTATAAGGGTTCCGTTTTTTGCCATTCGGCTACGGAACCCAAAAAATGGATACCGAGAACACTCATAAAGAAATTCCACAATAAATTAATTATTATACAAAGTTATTGGCAAAAATTTATTAAAATTGTATTAACTGTGGAATCTGATATAAAAATTACTCAGCTGATATTTTTTTTTCAGAGCCGAGCTGCTACAATAATAATATTTAATTCTTCGAACTCAATCCGTTGATCAGTTTCCTGGTAATACTCTGCCAACAATGAATTACGAATTTAGGTCAATAAAAGCACAAATAAAAATATTATCTTTCAACTTTTCAAATCAAAATATATTTAAATATGTTTAGATTTTAAATATAAATACTTGGTAATAAAATGAATGTAGTAAAACCGGCTTTTCTGTAGATTCTTATTATAATAAATCTTAATCCAGAGCACATTGCATATATTATATTAGCCTTTTTCTCACACATTCTGATTTTTCAGATTGAATATTGTGTGATAAATTGATGTAAAATAAGAATCCGAATCACAGCGTGTGTGAAACCGCTCTTACAATTATTATCTCTCACTTACCGAAAAGTTATTCAATAACTACTTATTACAATTTTAACTAACTACTAATAATAAAGATAGCGCGAACGAATAATAAAAAATAAATAAAGACAGACAGCACAAAATACTGTGCGGCGCCGGCGCGGCTGTCTGCGGTCAGAGTTTCGAGTTCTACGTTCCGCGTTCACTGTTCCATACTATGAACTCTGAACGAAGATCGCCGACGCGGCGGCGGCGCGGCGCGGCAATGAGTTTGGCGCCTCTAAATGTTCTTAGACCCTGCAAACAATTACAGTGAACGCGGAACGCAGAACTCGCAACTCTAAGCGTAGACCGCTGGTAGTGGGGCTTTGCTATTCTTTTTTTTCTCATAGTAATACCATCTCATTTGACTAGTTTTTTTATAAATACTCGTTTTGACCTAAATATTGTCTGTGACGGCATTTGTTCAATTGGTACAAGATAACGTCGGCATCTATTAATTTTTAAGGAAGAAGATCTATTGCATCATTGATAATGGTATCTTGGAACTGGTATATTGATATTATTATACGACATGAACCCAGTCATTGTGACCTAAGTGCTCAATTACCTTATAATATTATTATTATAATTAACTACACATTTCTGAGTAGACTGACAATGATAGCTCTGAGCTGTAATAAATTGGTCTGGCATATTATCAGTCTAATATAACACGATTATTGGCAGCAAGTAAGTAGAGACTATACCGACTATTCTGTGGTTGTTTGCGTCAAGCAGTCTTAGACATTTCATCATTTTTTATGGTAGGAAAAGAGATTTTGCTTACGTGCTCGTTAACCTGTCTCAAAAAGCGCTTTCTAGTATTGTGTTCATAATTAAATGGTGAGAGTGGGCCCTGAAATTATTAACCCATATTAGTATGGCTGCATACATCCTATGATAAATATGATTAAATCAGATTCGTGTGTCAAAATTTGAACCAAAAAATTACTTTTCAATCACATCAGCCCTGAAATAACTGACATAGCACCGTACCTTGTCTTCAGATAAAGATATCCATCTGCAGTCAGCCTTTGTGGATAGATGATGTCCATGGGCTATAAGTACCATTTACCATCAGGTGGACTTCATCCATGTACGATACGTCGTCGTATAGACCTTTATTTTTATCATTAATGTGTATGTCACGTAGAATCAAATAAATAAAATAAGGACAAGAAAATAAAAGCATTTTTTGTTACTTTTCTTGATGAAACTAAAAAAAAACAGGTCGGGTTTTGTGGGTAGGTACTCTACGGTTTTATTTCATTGAATCAGGCATCACATTACTACAATATAAGAATGATGATAAGAATTAGATTTCCAGAAGTAATTACAAACAGTTTACATTACAATACAGATTACTGTAGTATAGAGCGCGCTTATTGCACAAATTGCTTTGTACGCATCGTAGGCAGTTGAGTCCATAGACAGATATTGACAGATATTGATGGGTGAATGACAAAATAGGGATTTAAGTAACCCATCGGCAACGACCTCAAACGACCTATCGATAAGTTAGATTAATTAATAAAGAAATAGGTTCAATATACCTGGTCTAAAGAATAAAAGGACAGATTTAGTCCTACAGGTGCTGAATAAACCTTATTGGCAAGATAAGCATTGACACACATAAATGAAAGTGACAGCTGTGTTATTTAGTCAGGAGTAACTTGTGTCACTTCTAAAGAGGTATTACCAATTGACTATTGGATTGTTAATCGCCGCTGTGCTATCTATCCTGTGGCTATGTCAAGATAAAAACTGCTGTATTATATGAAGAATAATGTAAAAAATAATTGTAAGCCGGTTATTTTAATAGTGACCCGGGTTTCATGAAAAAAGTTAGTGAACAAATTTTGTAAAAACACGTGATTTTTCTATGGAAAGTTTTAAGTGCCAAGTTCATTCTTCATATTTAAATAGATAATCACTTTTGTTTATAAACTCCTGCTTAAGTTATGTCTCTAATTACAAGCGAATCGTCAAAGATAAAACTAAAAATTATTTACTATCTTATATTCGTGACACAAGTTTGGTGGCGATACAGTTTTTGGGCATTGCCTTTTGGTAAAGTTATATTTTATGGGTCGGATAAGAAGATCCGGAACTTTAGAAACTGGCCCTTAGTGCTTTAATATAATATTATATATATATATACATTTATTTTTGTAAATATGGTGCTGGCGTAACTAAAAAAAAAAATTTTTCGGTATTGGATTTCAATTTTTTGTGTTTCCTAGTATCGCTTTTGAAAGATCAAACTTGCAAATTTTACCATTTTGATAGTTAAAAAAGAAAAAAATCTCCAGAGCAACGCCCTCGGCTAGCTTTCAAACTGGACTGACAAGGCTTGCGGCGGGAACCAGTGATGCCAACAATAGTACATGATGTTCGATATTTTTAGCCTGGCACCCTCCGAAGCCGTAATTGGTAGCGTACGTACGTGGTGAGCCACTCGGGTACCGCTCACAAATCACGTACACACTATGTTTTTTTGGTTACTGTAAATGCAACTGATTAAACGGTTACAGTTAGGGCCTCAGCGAGTACCGGGCAAAAAATATCGTACACGCACATAGTAGACTTGATTGTTTGCATGTGAATCGTTGCTGCAAGTTGTCCACCTCGGTGATAGACGTGTGGCGATGATTCACATGAATTCATGACTTAGGTCTAAGTAGTTAGAATAAGAATGCTAATATAGGTATAAGGAATATTGTTACTAACACATATGAGTCTTGTTACTTGAAATAAAGCTATTATTATTATTATTATAAATAAATATCGTACGATTCTTGGCATTACTATCGGGAAGGTCATAATTGTTCTCACGTGTGCCTGCTGTTCCAACTTCATTGCGCCCGCTCTATAACAGTTACTCTATGAGAATTATAGTTAGGAACAAACAATTTCATTATTATTAAATTAATATGGTCCGTATCGCAGGGTCCTTGCACAAGATTAACAAATGGCCCGGGTCAAATAGCGTAATAAGAGAGAAACCAATAACATCATCTATAATTGATTTGGTCACACATTATAACTACAGGGAAGCCAACCCTCAAGAATTTATTAAACAGAATTTGGCGCCATTTTAACCAGTTCAGGATGAATTTTATCCGCCACATAGAATATAACCTGAATGAATATAAAAGGGATACAATTTACACTAATTGAAAATAGAACACAACTGTTGCTTTCATTGTGTGCTATATATTTATCATAGGTTAATCTTGTCTATGGCATCACTATAGACACAAGTTTATATTTTAGTCTTTGTTTATCTATAGACAATATAGATTTCAAGACATCCATTATAACTTCTGTCAAAAGGCGGTTATCTAAGTAGCGTACATTACTCTGTTACATTTTTATATTGTGTAGTGTACCTGATGCTGTGCTAGTGATTAATAAACACCATTACTGCGAATACCATTCACCACAGTCCACAAAGACCCTAACAAATCTGACACTAATAAAACTGGGCGATACAAATTTAGTAAAACACCAAGGTAAAATACGACAGACAAAATTAAGATAAAATGAGCTATAAATATTTCCGAACGGTTAAGAGCTTCCTTTTAGCAACGGCTATGTTTATAGTGAATTTATTAACCCGTTATAGTCCATTGCTATCGCACTACGCTCCATGGATAATATGAAAACACTCGAGGCAAAATCTGTCTCTATTTTAATCTTCAAAGAAAGTTTTAGAAGCACTCAAAGTCAAATTGTATTTTCTGTATTTACCTCTGCTTTGATTAGAGGAGCTCCAGGCTAAGTCAAAGCCCTGGTTCAGCAATGCTTACCGCGGTTGGTAGTGGATGGGTTACCATCATAACATAACCAGTTTTGATCGTACCTCAAAGGCAGGGAGCATGTTAAGCTGTCGCGTCCTTGATTAAAAAAGTTAAGAGACAAGTTTTGGTCCCTTTTGTCACTTGAAGTTCTTCTATGGCGTTACTAGTTGGCGGAATCCAGAAAGTGACACCTGATCCAAAAGTATCGTATCGCTCCGTTCTGGGTTGCAGACATCTGATAACAACCACTCTGCCTAAAATGATGATATTCAGTTTAATCCGTAAGATGACCTCCACTTTGATAAGAACGAGTGGAATCTATAATACATATTTATTAAAATTAAATAAATGCAAAATTATCTTGTAATTATAGTTAAAATGCCTAAGAATACATTATAACATATCCATAGTTTGGCAATAGGTAGTTAGTTCACAACGAAAATCTTCGCCTGACTGAAGAACGAATATATGCAAGAACAAGTTTGTGAACTTTCTTAAAGTTATCGATGCTGGACGTTAATGTAAAAAGTGACTTGCTAACTTAATTTAAATATGACTACGAAGGTTTTATAAAATGTGAAGCTGCCAAATGAGGCAGACTTGGGTCAGGTCAGCTTAAACGATTAATGATTGAGAGGTCTCCCGTTCTATTCCCCGGTCATCTTAATCGATTTTGGAGATTTTGTCATCAAGATAATTTCAGTAACATAAAAAAAAAAATATTTCACAACTCACATTCAACGCCATCTAGTCCCAAACTAAGCAGAGCTTGTACTATGGGTACTAGAATAACTGATACTAATACATACGGGGTGGATGCGACATAGCGACATTTATTGAAACCACAGCTTCTATACATGGTAAGTATCAATTTCCACCGGATAAAAATTCACTGGCGAAAAAAAAAAAATCACGTTCTCCGAACAATTTGAACATTGCGATCGTGCAATTTGTTCGGAAGACGTGGATTTTTTTTTTCGCCAGAGAATTTTTTATCCGTTGGAAATGCATACTGGCCATGTATAGAAGCTGTGGTTTCAATAAATGTCGCTATGTCGCATCCACCCTGTATATACTATTCTTTTGTAAATATATACTTATTATATATAGAAACACCCAGACTAAGGCAAACCCCATGTTCATGCACACAAAGATGTGTCTCAAGTGGGAATCGAACCCACGACCTCGGCGTCGCAGGCAGGTACACTACCCACTCCGCTATCCGGTCGTCAAATGACCGGTCCGGTCAGAATGGAGTCTGGGTATGTGTCGATGTTAGGCTAACTCCTTGTTACATGAAACCTAAACTTTACAGGTGAAGTGTGGGTTGCCACACCATTTTGGGTAATGCAGGTAAAGATTCAAAATTCCTGAAAAAAAATGATGCAGCAAGAATAGATTAACAAGTTTGCACATTATAAATACAATAACTGTAGACCGAGACTCGCTTGGTTATTATATCTAGTAAAAACATGAAATCATATACTTTTTAAACGGTACCTAACATTTGGTTTGAAAATCGCACGAGGATAGAAAAAAAAACTATTTATTAAGACAAATCTAACGACCTCAAACTCCTTGGGTCTATGTGAGCCTTAGCTTAAATCCTTGACCATTATCTTGCTAAGCACTTTCTCATTGAGACAATTCTAATGAGGCTAAACACGATGGGACTTTGTAAACTAGTAATAGGGAGCTCCAGCGTACCTTCTGGAATCCAAAATCAGTCCCTGAAAATCACTTGTCATGAAGTTGCTCATTAAGATGATTTTTTGGCACCTCAACACGATGGTGGCTACGATTTAATGTTTATTTTGGTTTTATATTTAAGTAACATGGTTTTGCCAACGAATTAGCCCGAAATTTGACCACACAACAAACAACAAAGCGCCTAAAAAGATGGCAAGTGCTGGACCTGGGTCAGAGACAGTAACTAAGGGACATGACCACGAGGGATGAGGTTCAATGGAACACCACCTCTACAACAAATACAACCGTGGAACACATCTGATTATGGCTTACAGCCGATTGCAGATTAAATAAAGGAAAAAAAAAATAAAAAAAATTAACATGGTTTCTTTAAATACAAAGTTTTATTAGTTTTAAGAACCCTCGCCTTCGAGCTTGTTCACAAGAGCTTTACCAACATAAATGTTACTTTATTTTTTCAAATTAATTAATTCTAGAAGATACTCGTACATTATACCCACTGGGCGTAGTTCCACAAAAACATGGCTAATTGTTGTAATTGAACTTGCATCCACAGTTGTAGCAAGTTATGTTAGCACGCTCAATTTGAATAATTGCTCTGTGAGACATGGATATTAATCCAATGTCTCCGCGAAGGGCAATCAGCTCTATTTGCAATCACGCGATACTGTTTGATCCAACACACCGTAATGTATGTACTCCAAGTAATCCTAGCAATACAACTGCCTACTATACTGTTACGTACGCGACGCTGACGCTCAATTGACACGGTATTATAGTTTTGTACGCAGGCGTACACCAGGCATATAACTCTTCTTCGTCGTGTCGATGGCTGAGTGAAATTTTATTTTGACTTGCCATCGTGGTGAAAGGATTAGGATAAGGGGAAAGGATTGCCAGGGTGCGCCGGACGTAGGTAATCGTTGTGTACGTCACTCGGTGAGGCTCCTTTCATGTACCCCTGCGTGTAATGCCTGCTGCACGTGTTTAATGGCAAATACGCCTCGCGCGTCGTACGCTGCCGTGGACAGTGGGCCAAAGACCCTTCGTCTATTAGGCGACGCAAATCTCCGATATTAATATTTTAATTAAATTTGATACACAAGTAGCTAATAGCCTAGATTGACTAAGGTCAATCGTGTTCGCGTGGCAACTAAGTATCATTTACCTAAGGGTAACGAATAGAGCCAAAGGCGAAAGTCAATTAAACATAGGTATTTTGAATTAATTTTAAAATTTTAGTACTTCGAATTTATAATAAATATATAAAATATGTTTTTATTTTACATACATTACACGGTGATAATTGCGTAGCACCGCTCCCACAGCAGGGTATATAATTATATAATTTCACTAATATGCTTCACGAGAATATTTTAAAAGTGAGCATGCAGAAAGTTTGGGTGCGGTCTATTTGGTAGAAACTTGATACTCCGAAACCTATTTGGGATAACTGACTTCGCAGAAACTTCTTTAGTCGATCATTTATTAGGCATAAAAAATATTTGACATAAATATTTTTAGGCATAATGTGCTTATGACCGAATTTAGAATGGCATACATTTAAGATAGTAGAATTTTTATTGGCATATTTACCTTTGGCATAGGTAAAATTTTGTATAATTTCATTTAGCATAACGTTCATTTAGAGTACAGATTATTTGGCATAATTTGACTAGGCATACTATGAAGATCATAAAATTTCAATTAGAATAATATAGATTGGGTTACTTTCTTCTTTAAAAATGCGTAGGTTAGGTTAGGTTAGAACTGTGACCTCTTATGAAATGAACATGCTCTCATGGGCAAGGATATAAAAACCAAATAATTATCATTAAATCAACTTTTATTTATTACAATTACTAAAAAAAAAACAATTAAATTAATCAGAAAACAAAATTAAACTAATCTTATATTAGCTCCTATTGCTTTAAGGTACCCAACTTCTGTGTAGTCCGACTGATGATTCTTGCTGTAAGCATTATGCGAAATGATGGTTCTACTTTTAAATAGTTATGGATAAGAAATATATGCCAAAAGATGAATCTGGTTTTGAACTTTCTGCGATGTGATGATTATACATTGTGATTATTATGGATATCAAAATTATGCGTACAGATGATTCTGACTTACAGAATTATGGGTTCCAATGTATGCTAAATGAGTTTATGACAAACGATATTCTGCGAAAAGAGGTTTATGCTATTAGTTGTAATGCAATATAAAATTATTACTTAAAAAGTTCTACTATAATAGGTGTACCCGAAAGTTTAGCTTACCTCGCCATTTCTGCCAAATTAGAAATAAAGAAGTTTTTCTTTTACTAAAAATCAGAATTAACAGAGCTGTAAAATGTTAACTGGAGCTAAAGACGACACTAGAAATGATAAACAAACTTGTAACAGTCGCTCCCATAGTATAATTAACGAGAGCAAAGTAAGTAAAAAGCGTTTATCAAGCAGTTGCGACCACTTGGTAGTTTAATTAAATTTTTAATTTATTGTGAAGGAGGTCGCGTGAGGCACGATGGCGCCGGGACCACTCGCCATTCCTCCTGTCCCTATCTTATGTAATACTCACTATCTACTTAACTGAGAACTATGTCTTTGAGGAAAGAAAATGTTTGCTGTTTTCCTAAATGGAGCAAGCTTTATTAAACCCTTGAAAGTCGGCTAATTAGTTGCATAATGAAGTTGTCTTGTACTTAGTCTAGGGTTTTATGAGAGCCTTATACTTTCCACGGGTTTGGTAAGAATTTAGTGAAATTAATAAGGATATGAATGTTTAATAAGTATGATTTTAAAAATCATATAGCTACCTCATTATATAAATTTATGTTGGCTGGTCGACGAAGCCGATCATTAGCTTCGGTTAAATTTAAATGAATTTAAAGATCGTTTTATTTTGTGTTGTTTTTCGCAACACCAGATGCAGTATATTTCAACGCAGCATAATAATTATGTTATGTAGCACTTTTTATACTAGATTATTGGCATTTATAATTATACCGAGCGACTAGTCGGCACATCTCTGATCTTGACACATGTGATTTTACACACTTTCCGACAAAATCAAAAAATAAAGTTTAGAATAGATTTATATTATATTATATCGCCAAACATATGGGTCGTATAACAAATTGTCGTATACCTAATCTTTCAAGGAAAGTAAATCTCCTATGACAACAGAGATAGCTTTTAGGACAGAAAAACATTTGTTGATTGAATTCGACGTGTTATATTGACACGAGCTACGTACGAAACAAAGACAATTGAGTTAAAAATAACTGCGTACGAAACAAAGACAATTGAGTTAAAAATAACTATTGGAAAATCTAAGTGTTTTGTTTTGTTTTTATTTATGAAGTGTCTATTAGCCAATAAAAATTGACGAAAATTGAAAAGTGGAAGAATTAAGTAAAAAATACTTTAGATAACATAATACAACGGCTGATATCCAATAATTTGAAAATTAATTTAGATAAAACATACATTTTCAGTAAGGCCTAGGTTAGTTTCTTAGGTTCCGAATAAATCTTATCCGATCCATTAAATATACCTTTGTTATCTCTGCACCATCTTACGGTTGCCTGGTAGAGAATGCCTATGGCATTAAGTCCGCCATTGTACACTTATTATGTGCAAGAAGTTTTAAAATTTATAAAATATAACGTGACCGAATTTTGAAAGCGACGCGCGACGCAAGCTACACTCGAAAAAATAACACATCTGTCACTTTCATTTATGTTTGTTATATGCTTATCCTGCCAATAAGGTTTATCTAATACCTGTGAAAATGGAGCTTAAAAATAGAATTCGTTTATTAAATAAACCTAAGGATTGTAGTCTAGGGTGGCAAAATTACTAAAATAGATAGTACCAAGTTTTCTTGCCTGCCTTAGTGTCCTAGCGGTTAACGTAGGCGCCTCTCACCACGAGGTCTCGGGTTCAATTCCCGGGTCGGGACAAGTCACAAGTCATATTAGGAACTTGCAAATCTGGTGTTAGACTGCCGGTAGGTACCCTAAAAATATACCAAAAAGCCTGACGCCATTAACATCTCTACTACTACAAGCCTATTTAGTTTCGCGTGATTGCCTTGAACGTAAAATTTTAAGGAAAAACTCAAAAGTAAAAATAAAGAAATAAAATAAAAAAACCTAATTAAAAAAAAAGAATATTCTTAACTCGAGCGTATTCTAAATATTATAATTTTGTACTAATTTTTTTCAAAGAAAAAGGAACCGCCTTCAAAAACTCAAAAGTAAAAAATAAAATATTCGCTAAACTTTGCTTACCTTTATATTAATTTGTTTAAAACAATAAACCCAAATAATTATGTAATACCAATTAATTATATTTTTTTGAAGTCGGCGCCAAATCACATAATTGCTGATAAGTTTACGAATGCATTCGATAGTTGGCGTTGTACATATTTTCTGAATCGCGATATGGTTTCGTTACGAGCTTAAATATAAATACCGTGCTCTTGCTTCCACTTTTAACGTAATATGCAGCGCCCTCTAGAGCATTACAAATATTCAGTAGCATATTATTGTCCTACAAAGCTAGCAATAAAGTTTCTTATTGGACGAGTTGGATGTGCTGACCAGACTAGACGATAGTCATTCATTACTCTTACGTAAAAGTTTACTGAACGCAGATTTGATTAGATCCTGTCAGGATCTAAAGATCGGTCAGGAACTCAGGATCATCCTGAGTTTCCATTAATTTTTGCAATTAGGTAAAGAAGGTTTGATAAATTACCTTATTGTCAGCATATTTTTTAGTTTTAATTAGTATTTGTTTTGTGAGTTTTTCAATCACTAGTTAAATAAGGTTTTGATAAATTACTTCCAGCATTTATAATTTTAATTGGTATTTGACTTTGTGATTTTTTCAACAATTATTTCGGTAAATACCATGTAAATACGGTTTTAATTGGTATTTGATTTTGTAATTTGGCGCCGACTTCAAAAAAATATAATTAATTGGTATTACATAATTATTTGGGTTTATAGTTTTAAACAAATTAATATAAAGGTAAGCAAAGTTTAGCGAATATTTTATTTTTTACTTTTGAGTTTTTGAAGGCGGTTCCTTTTTCTTTGAAAAAAATGAGTACATATTATAATATTTAGAATACGCTCGAGTTAAGAATATTCTTTTTTTTTTAATAAGTTTTTATTATTTTATTTTTTTATTTCAAGCTTTTTAGTGTCTTAGTTTTTTATTTTATCAAATCCTTATATATTATCAAAAAATTCTTTCTGAGATCTTCATGATCATAAGTTATCACAACGATAATAACAAATATGCTGAAACGTAAGCCCCGTCCAAACCTAAGCAGAGCTTTCGGTACTTTAAGGGTAGGTAAGTAGGCTGTCTCTGCTTACCCTTCAAAGCATACACAGGCATGATGTTATATAGTGGTGAAAACAATACATAGATACACGATTGCACAAAACGTGGTTCATTAGCTATTCGTTTTTGAAGAGTTCCGTTGCCTGTCTCCAAAGATCTTCATCAGATTCTGATAAATTATATACTAAAACCTTCCTTGAAACACAAGGATTAAAATACCGAAAACTGCATTCAAATCGAATCAGTAGTTTCCGAGAAAATCGCGAACATAAAAAGGTGACATACATACATACATACATACATACATACATACATACATACGGATCGAATACAGAACCTCTTTTTTTTTTGAAGTCGGTTAAAAAAGATGGTCGTTATTGTTCTTAGCTAGCAAGTAAGCCGTGCGGGTTTTTTTTTCTTTATACTTCCTGTGAAGCAAATGGATGTGTAGATTGTATAGTCAACCTGACGGTAAATGGTAACAACAGCCCATGGACATCAATAATTCACATAAGTATATTGTATATGCGTCGCTTCATCTAAGGACTATAGTGTTATGCGTCATGAGCCAGCAATTTCAGAGCGTGATCTTACTACCAAAGCGAAACACAGTAATGCAAGTTCTACAATTTGACGGAAGGTGAGGCAGTAGTGCTTTTGCCTCGGGTTCGTTCACAAGAGCTCTACCACCATTAACATGCGCTGTCGGCCTCACAAGGGAGACCTAAGAGATTGGAGATGACCTATATTATTATTATCTCCAATGGAAGACCATCATAACGTAACGTAACCATTTTTCTTCCGTATCTCGGTAGCAGGTTAAGCCGTGGTTGTTATTTGAAGATTTTTATCACTGATCACCCAGAAGGTTGCGGAGGCCCAAAGTGACAACTGGTTTAACAATAGCAATCGTATTGCCCCGTACTGTGTTTTGGAGGTCTGGTGGTATTCATTGTAAAATACTGATATTTAGCTGAATATGTTGGACGTAAATCCAATCACAATGTATTTGGAAAAATGTTCGGGAATGATGATGGAAGTGGCAGTTATTGTTCTAACATTTTAAAACGAAATCGTTTTTATTTCACGTCGAATACAAAAACGGTACGAATGGCGAAACTAAATGTCACATGAAATTTCAGCATGCAGTTTTCAAACGAATTGCTGAAATTGTCATATGGCATACGTTCGGTAAAAAATACACGTTTTATTGAAATGTTGCTACGTTAAGAACTTGTCTTGATTTTATTTAATTAAATACTTAAATACATAAAAATCCTTAACAAACATTCAAATGGTTGAACTGATTTGGATGAAAATTGGTAAGTAGATAGATTAGGACCTGGATTAATATACAACACTTTTTATCACGAAGTGAACGAAGTAGCAGACAACCACTAGTTTATAATAATGGTTTTTCAATAGTTATACTATTGAAAAACCATTATTATAAACTAGGGGTGCATGAAAGGAGCCTCCCCGAGTGATGTACTCAACAATTCCCTACGTCCGGCGCTCCCTGGGCAATTCGCGAGTTCTCCAAAGCGAATTGGCTAATCCTTTCACCACGATGGCAAGTCAAAACCTGCACCTGCCCTACCACCTGCACAAGAGAGGCGCTCGACCAATAAAATTTGACTTAGCCATCGACACGACAAAGAAGAAGAATAGTTATACTATTTGGGCAGGTGGAATGCGATAGCGGACAGAAATTCAAAAAAAGTGAGTAGCTAAAAGATGTAGAATTATTTTCTCTACGGACGCACCGTTTATGCATTTTAGCAAAAACCTCAAAAGCGGGACATATTTTGCCCTCATCTCACCACTCCGGCTCACCTCCTAGTCTCGAGAATTTTAGTATGTTAATTGCCTAAGTACCAGCTCACGCTCTCTACCAATTCTTTTTTACAACGAACAAGTGCGTGTCGGGTCACGCGCAATAGGGTTCCGGAACTAGTCGTAACATCATATTTGGACTTAAAAGTGATTTATTATTGTTTAGTTTTAGAAATCAATAACTTCAATATTGACTCTTCTCTTCCTCCGTCTGTCTTTCATAATAAAACTGTTTGGAGACCCTAATAAACATAAATAAATAAATAAACGTACCGATTACCGACAAATAGCCAAAATACCGACATTTTTTCGCCAGCAAAAATAACTTTGTTTTTCATAGTGTTTTATGGAATTTGTATCAATAACAAAGTTATAATTTGCGGTTGATGAAAAAGTGCTATTTCTCAAAAACTGCCGACTGTATCTCATTCAAAACAATTTTAGTTGAAAGTTTTTATTAAGATCTATAATAAATATTTTTTTTAGATTTTTCACTCCTGTGGTTTAAAAGTTAGAGGGGGGTTAGGGGGGAGTAGAACCTAATTTACTATGACTTCGCTGTCCGTCTGTCCGTCTGTCACCAGCCTGTATCTCATGAAATGTGATAACTAAACAGTTGAAATTTCCACACATGCTGTATAACTGTTGCCGTTATAACGACAAATACTAAAAACTAAATATAATAAATATTTAAGGGGGCTCCATACAACAACCATGTCTTTATTTTTATTTTTTTATAGATAATGGTCCGGAACCCATCGTGCGCGAGTCCTATTCGCACCTGGCTAGTTTTTTCAATATAAAGATATATTAAACCCCTGCTGCTCCAATAAAGAAAGAAAGATAACTATATATTATTCTTTCTAACACTACGTGCTCTAA
The DNA here is from genome assembly GCA_905147285.1 of Hypena proboscidalis. Classification (NCBI taxonomy): domain Eukaryota; kingdom Metazoa; phylum Arthropoda; class Insecta; order Lepidoptera; family Erebidae; genus Hypena; species Hypena proboscidalis. The sequence continues at coordinate 9,786,432 of LR990130.1, forward strand.
AACTTCGCCAAACTTTTGATTTAAACATAAAGTTAGTGTTCGACGGAACTACACAAAATGGAGGCAGCGAGTGCGGCGGCTCATGAAAATATTATATTTGATCAGATAAATCAAAACATCTAGACTCAGGCATACTCGGATGGAATACAAATACAGGTATTTTGATATCCTATGATATAATATTATAACATAAATTATATATATAATATCGGCGTGCTTTAAGAGGCAGATCGTAAACTTTTCTGAATATGCATGAGTATATATAAAGTATAGGTAGTAAATAAGTCAGGTATATAAAGTAGGTAAGTTCACAAAACGAATGAGATGAGCCTAACTGTTTAAAGTAATCTATACTTCTTCAAATATAATAATATGTATAATGAAGCTATTTTTTTGTTTGTGTTAATCAAATTAAAAATCCAATTGCAGTTGCCATAACATAACATGTCACAGTTTCAAGATAAATGTGCGCAAACTGTTAACTAAGCAATTGGCAGAATCATCATAATATATTATCTTATTCAACTTATATAATTATCAACTCCTCTTGTTAGGCTCACCTGTATATGTTTATATTAATTATTGTACTATAAATGCATGTATTTATTTATGTTATAAACTATTATATTATTTATTATTTTATATTTTTTTATTTCATAAATCTCTATTACGTATTTTATATAATATGTACTTCTTCTATTTACATATCTATCATTATTCGTCTATCTGAACTGCACCTACCTATGCTTATCTCTGCACCACCCTAGGTTGACTGGGACCCATGGGATAACGGGCAAGCCTATCGCCATCCACCAGGCACAATTCCAACTCCATGCTGCTATTGTTAATTTTCTGACGGTAAGTTTGACGGGAATTGAACCCAAGATCTCGGCCCAGGCGCATACGCTAACCACTAGATCATCAAGGCAGCTTAAATGTATAATTAGATATCTTAAAAATAAGTACCTACTCATGAGTAATTATATAAAGTAATCTACAAGTAACAAAAAACACAACTACAGTAAAAAATAATTCTTGAAGTATAATAATACAGTAATACCCCGACTTTCGCTACCTCGACTTACGCGAATTCGGAGTTACGCGATTTAATTTTCTCGTCTATAGATTCGTTTTTTAGGGTTCCGTAGTACCTACAAGGAACCCTTATAGTTTCGCCATGTCCGTCTGTCCGTCCGTCTGTCCGAGGCATAGCGACGAAACCGTTGGTGCTAGAAAACTGAAATTTTGCATAAACATGTATGTTAACTATACAAAGAAAGTCGTAGAATAAAATTTGGAAAAATATTTTTTTTTCGGGTAGCTCCCCTACATGTAAAGTAGGGATGTTTTTTTTTTTGTCGCCTACCCCATAGTGTGAAGTATTGTTAGATAGGACTTTTAAAAACGTTCAGGAGTTGCTAAGACAGTTTTTTGATTTAGAGATCCGTTTGCGAGATAATTAACTTTAAAGAGCAAATTTTTGTTCGAGTAGAGCGTCCCCACCCCCTCTAAAAGCTAAACTACTGGATCCCAAAATCTGAAAAAAATTGTGTCGGCAGTACATGTAATGAACTTTAAAGCAAAACTATAACGGATAAGTTCACTTCATTAGTTCAAGAGGAATAGGGGTCCGAAATGTCAGATGCAGTTACTCAGAATATTTCGTTCAAAATTCTTGAAACATAAATAAACATACATAATACATATATAAAATCACGCCTTTATCCCACGGGGGTAGGCAGAGACGATGGAACGCCATGTGCTTCGCTCCTTACATACTTCTTTCGCTTCCTCAACATTCATACATATCGTCATACGTGCTAGCTGTTCCTCTGCACCCCCCTCTAAAAGCTAAACCGATAGCTTAAAAAATCTGAAAAAAATCACGGTGGTAGTATATGTAATAAACTTTTCATGAAAACTATAGCGGTTACTTTAACTTAATTAGTTCTAGAGTAATTGGGATCCAAAGTGTAAAATGCAGTTACTTAGAATAATTCGTGCAAATTACAAAAACCTTTGAAAGTAATGACTTGTATGAAGATGTTACTTGTTTAATACAGATAGTAAATCCCTTTTAAGTCGAAATATGTTGTTACGACTAGCTACGGAACCCTACTGCGCGTGGCCCGACACGCACTTGGCCGGTTTTGTTTGAACGCCGCGCAGTCAAGGTCAAGCGGCGGCGTTTGTTTCTGACTCCCCCCGCCCGCATTATTATTCGTTCAGTTTACAACAGGCACAGACGTGTAGTGCAGAATCGGCGCGTAGGTGCATAAGTTACGATTTTGTGTTTTTTTGTGCGTTGTGCGACGACCTGAGATATTTACTAAGTACTTTGGCATCCAAACGAAGTAAAACCGACTCTTTTGCTTTAAACAAGAAGAGAAAAACATTATCTTTGGAGTAAACTTAACATTATTAAGTCCCAATTAAACATACTTTGTATGTCTTTATATGCAAAATTGTACCCCGACTTACGCGAATTCGACTTACGCGGATAGCGCTCAGTCCCACCTATCGCGTAAGTCCGGGGTATTACTATATGTATAAAATAGCTTTTTTTCTGTTAATCAAATTGAAAATCTTATCGCAGTTGCCCTAAGTTTATAAATAAAGCCGATGCATGAAAGGAGCCTCCCCGAGTGACGTACACAACGATTCCCTACGTCCGGCGCACCCTGGGCAATTCGCGAGATCTTAAAAGCGAATTGGCTAATCCTTTCACCACGATGGCAAGTCAAAACCTTGACCACCTTACTGACTGTCCAAAATGCCCTACCACCTGCACAAGAGAGGCGCTCATTAACGCCGACGAGAGCGCTATAACAGTGACCCCTTATTGGACCAATCAAATTTGACTCAGCCATCGACACGACGAAGAAGAAGAAGAAGAATTTAATTGAGTTTTTCATATTGTTTGCTAACTTTAAATTTAAAATACATAATATTTCTTGGCCCCCAACAATACTTGGGCTCAACGTTAACATGTGCCCTCTGGGCACGTCACCCGAATTTGACGTTGACGTGGAAATATTTTTTGATGCATAACTTTCTAAATTTTTAATGTTTTTATTTATATTTCTCTTTCAGTTGTACATGGTATGTAGTAATGGGTGGCGCAAAAGTAAAGACCCTATTTGGTTCAGCTATAACATTTTTTCTAAATTAGAAAACTAGATTTAGATTTTTTTAAATGTATATTTGTGCCATTAAATTTCGTACCATTAGGATTTAAAGATGATGTCTTTTAAATGGTGACCACCAGAGTTGATACACATTTGAGCCCTATTTATGACATTTTGCATAACTTGCCGTAACACTTCCTGCGATATGTTCGTTATTTCTTGACGAATGTTTTCTTTTAGAGCTGCGAGAGTCTGTGGCTTGTTCACATACACCCGAGATTTCAAAAAACCCCAAAGAAAGAAGTCTGGACTGGTCAGATCGGGTGATCTTGCAGGCCAAGGCAAATCGCCAAAACGAGAGATAACTCGGTCTGGAAAAGCGTCCCTCACTAAGTCCATAGTGTCGCGCGCTGTGTGTGCCGTAGCGCCGTCTTGTTGAAACCAGATGTGCTCCAGCCCCAATTCGTCCAAACTGGGTATCAAAAACTCACGTAACATGGTTCTGTAGCGTTCTCCAGTGACAGTTATCGCATTGCCTCCAGCGTCTTCGAAAAAATAGGGTCCGATCACTCTGTCAACACAGATGCCACACCATACAGTAACTTTTAGTGGGTGTAGAGGTGTTTCTTGAATAATGCGCGGATTATCAGTGCCCCAGAACCGAGTATTCTGCTTATTGACATGCCCTGAGAGATGGAAATGCGCTTCGTCACTCATAACCAATTTTGAAGGAAAATCATCCTCTTCAAGGTTGAGGTTTATGACGCGCTGGCAGTAATCTAGACGAGCTCGGTGGTCAGCAGGCAGCAGCTGATGAGTCATTTGAGTTTTATACGGAAACATCTTTAAGTCTTTCACCAAAATACGCTGCAGGGTCCGTCTGGAAATGCCCAATTGCGTGGCACGTCGCCTCGTTGATGTTTCTGGACACTCTTCCACATCTTCGCGCACAGCATCGATATTTTCAGCTGAACGGCCTGTTCTTGGTCTCCCAGACTTAGGTCTATCCAATGTTGAGCCAGTTGCTTCAAGGCGTGTGGCAAAGCGTCGAATTGTGCGACCAATCGGTGCCGGACGGTGGGGAAATCGTCGACGAAATTCACGTTGTGTTCTTATCACTGATGAATTATTCCGTAAGAACATTGACACAATTATTCCACGTTCTTGGGGAGTAAAACGGTCCATGTTTATTTTCAGTGTATTTTACATTTGTTCACTACACAATTTTCAACAACAGAATGACAGAAAATGTCATATAAAAAAAAAAAAAGTATTTTCTTTAGTGCCACTACTTTTGCGCCACCCAGTATGTTTGTTTTGTAGTATTTAATATTTAAGATTGTAATTACCTATTAGATAACAAATAAATAAACACGATTGCAAAAACATAAAAAAAACAAATAAAGACATGAGCCTAACTTCAATACACGCGAAGATAATTATATATATATATGCTGACTACTATTATGCAGGCGCATCGTCAATTGAAATGATACGCAACTTAGTACTTTTGCTGTTGACAAGCTATTAATTATCCGGAAATTGCAAGCGAAGTGCGTCTTGTCTTCTAGTTTCTGATAGATAGATTATTAAACGTTTAGCTTCTTCAAATTAATAAGTGGCTAAGATTTAATATTGATAACCTTAGGTCAGGCGGAGTATATTTTCTTATACAAACGGAATGCCGCAATAATTTGTGGTTCAAACGTATTTATTTAATACTATTGTGTTATTTACACTCAGACACGTATTATATATATATTTATATATAATCTTGGTATTTGTTAAAAAAATATTTAAAATATTTACATGAATCAATGTATAAGAGAATTGAATTTACGTATTTTTAAAGCGTAAATGTCAAATTATCATCATATTTTATGTTCTGTATTGTAAACGTTTATATTTGTATTTATTTTATGAACAGTAAAATTGTTTATACTGACTTGTTTGGGATAAACAAAAAAATTGCCAAAATATTCAGTTTTCATTTCTCTACTTTAAAAACCAATATTTTTTTTTGCATTTACATTTGAACGACCAGTAGTGCTGTCTCGCAGGGATAAATGTAAGCGCGCTCGCGATAAACAGAAATAGCACTACTCCGTCTGATGCTTGCACTTGCTTCGAATGGTAAAAACGCGGTCCGTCCACCGGACTCTTAAGGTGAATTACTCATTAATAATTTTCTAGAAAAAATAATACTAATTTGGTTACAAGCTGTTACCTGTCCTAGCTGTATGTATAATAAAATTGTTTTATACTACACCTACGTAGAAAGTACCTCTTTGCAGTATCTAATACGGAGAATATCTATCAAAGAAAGTTAGTCTTTTCAGACGAGTTCTGAAAAGCAACATGTAATGTATGTTAGAGGTCTGAGATATTACTCCTAAAATCATTACTCCCATGGGAGTAATGAACTTTTTTTTAAATTTCTTTTTTTGTCCTTTTGTTTTCTGTACTTTTTGGTAAACCATAAATAAAAAAGAATATTAAAAGAATAAAATAACTACTTTTATAAAAAAAAAAATAATAAAACTTAATTATATAATAACTCCAAAAAGAAACCACTAAAATCACTATTATTACCTGTTACAAAATAATTACAAACGTTTTTTCACAAATCAACTTCATAAAGTGTAGCTGGCTGCATGCGATTGTTACCCGTGTCTATGCGCGTATGAAAGAAGAATTTGTGAAAATTTTTGCATTTTGCTCCAAACTCCTCATCATTTTAAAACTTTTGAATAAACAATTTGTTGCAAGAACTTAATATGTCGAGTGATAGTGATACTGACGATTTATTGACTCCGGAGGAATTGAAAGTAACTGCTCAAGCAGTGATTGAGGACCTCTTACCACAAAAGTCAAGGATCAGATATAATAAAGCGTATGCAGATTTTCTGCAATTGAGAAGTGAGAAAAATGCACAATCTTTTTATTTTCCTTGTAGGTGTAGTATAAAGCACTATGTATAACTCGGGCGAAAGTTTGATTTCTTTCGGGTGTATTGAACTACACCCTCAATGAAATCAACTACTTTCATCCCTTGGTGTACAATATACCAACTATTTAAGACTTTTACAATTAATTTAAAAACAGGTGTTAATCAAAATATTCGTTTATGGTAACTATGAGCTTTTGTTTATAGTTATTTGGTGGATAATTTATTTATTTCCCAAGGAGGTTTCATCCCCCTTGTAGATATTATGTTATGAAGTTTCGTTTAACTTGGCACTTTCAAAGCTTCCGTAGCTTCGAAAGTTTTTGCATAAATCCTACTAATATTTTAAATGCGAACGTTTATGAATAAGTGTGTGTGTGTGTATGTGCGGACGTTTGTTTCTTATTCCCGCAAAAACCACCAAGTCGATTTTGTTGAAATTATGCATTTCATCGACGCGTACCACGATAGCGGCAGCAAGTTCTGTATACTTACGTACAGTATAAGCATACTCAGGCTTACACTCACTCACACACACCTTTGTAGAAATATTTTATGACACAACTAGCTGTTCCCGCGGCAGCTTTACCGTCGCTTATCCCTTCACGCATGTGGATTGGTTTTGCATGATATAAAGCCTGACTTTTCTTTTAAAGAGGGTAGGCGGTAGCGCTAAACCTTTTAAAGCTTGCAGTTCGAAGCAAGCGTCAGCGTCAATGCCCGTATGTATTCAAAACAGATGCGCGCACAGACGTGACGGCACGACACGTTTGCACGCGCATCTTTATTCTATGAAAATTTTTTAACGTACGCCGGGCGTTGATGCTGACTCTTGCTTCCAATTGCTAGCAACCACCATGTTATAAAAAGGGTGGTTGCGACCTATTGATGGTCACTAATAGCTTACAAAATAAATCAAAGTTATTGCTGAAACTTTTATGTGTCGTGTCGTGTCTTGGCTTAATCGGTATATAATTTAAATAGGTAGAAACAAACTATTGTGTCGTGTCATGTTGTGGCTTTCCATACAAAATGCGCGTTATGGGGGCGACACAACATAATAGTGTTGCCGACTGTAATCGTTTCGTATAGCATAACTTTTCATAGAAAAGTCTACATGGTATCTGTGCTACGAGCAGCTCAATATTCTTATAATATTCGTAGCCATTATATTTATATGGGAAGATAACTTAATGTCGATCCTGCCACTTTGGTCTAGCGGTATAATTTGTGTATCGCTCACCGCGAATTCTCGGGATTTGTGAACTTGCTATCTGGCAATTCAGAACGGCAGCACGGAATTGGAATTGTACCCGGTGGATGGCAATAGGCTCACCCCAGAAAAAACCACCCCGAAAGATTCCATGGGACCTAAACACTTTATCTCTAGGCAGAAGAGAAGAGTAGTGTTCTTTTAATATACAGAATAATGCCCCTTTTTGTAACGTGCCACAAGTACATTTCAACATCAAAGAAAACACGTGACAAATCAAATAAAAAGCCGGAACGCTTTGTAGTTTCCTGTGATTGTTGCGAGACTTAAATCTATGTGGAAATATATACGAGTTACAATGCCAACGTTGTAAAAGGAAAAGTTTATTTATAACAAAGTCGTTTGCATTATGACTTTGATGTGAAATTTCAGTGTGCAGCAGTTTTCAAGTCGATTTTTGAGTATGAAGAGTTAATTTTTAATCGACTTTAAAAAAGGGAGGGCATTCGATATTCGACGCATATTTTTTTTTATGTATGTCCATCAATTGCTTTTTCATTTGTGAACCAATTCTATTTTTTCTTTTAAATTGAGAAAGTGTTTTCCAAGTAGATTCCATAGGTACCAATTCAGGCTCTGATGATGGAATCCCAAAGAAGTCGAGGCCGTCCCTCAAATGTTATAAATTCTTGGTGTTTTTTGTATATTTTCTGCCGTTTTTTAAATATTGTGTCCGGTGGATGGCAAAAGATTCACCCCCTATCCCATAACGGGTGAAGTGTGGGTACTGTACACCTCTGCCACACCCTTCTGGGTAAAATAGTCGTGATGTTATTTTATGTAATATTTAGTTTAAATCCTTAAACATATAACAATAATATCCTTAATAATATTGTCATGAACATGCATTGGCAAATAATAAATTATATTATTAGTATGTATGTAACTTACCTACTTAAAATTTTCCCTTTCTTTTTCTTTGTCTACTGTACATTTGAAAAGGAAATCTTCTATTTATTTTTTTGTAGTTGTCTACATATTATTGTATATTAATATTTTTCTTTTTTGTTGTAGTAGTAGTTGTTGCTATTGTAGTTGTATCTAAATATTAACATCTTAATAACTGTTGCTGTATATTTCTGTTTATTTTCCACATTTTCTGGCTTTCGGGTCAAAAATATTAAAATTTGGCGCGATTTATGGCAAATACGAAAGAAATAAATTTAAGATAGCACTAGCTAACAAACTAAAATTCCATCACATTCCATTAAACGGTCCTTGCGTATTGCCTTTACCAGCCTTTATAAACTAATGACAGGAAATTAAAACGACAAAACCATGCTTTTGTGTCCGAACTTTTGGAAGTCGACTTCAGTTGTGAAACCATTTGTATAAAAACAATTCAATTAGCGTGTGTCAACGCGCACTTACCCATAATTTTAACGAACCGATGTGATAGTGAATTGCACCATGAACGTAATTTAATTTGTGATGATTTTTATTTATTAACTGGCGACATCGAGAGTTAGTAAAAGTTTTTTTTATTCCACTAAGTTTTCAAACAAGTTTACGACCTGCCTGGTAGTAGGCTGTTACCATAGCCTATGGACACTCGTACGTGGCGAACCCTTCAAAAACTTTCATTATTTTCCAAGATCCCTATACTGTAGTTAGTCTCTAGAGGAAACCTGGGCCCTCTAAGAGGAAGAGTCTAGGAATGTGTCTATTTTTGATGATCATTGAAGTAAGTAAACTTAGTAATCGGTAATAAGCGTTTGTAATAGTTTGGCATCCATTTATTCATGTAACTAACTTTAGATTTAAATTTGACAAATATTTCGTTTGAAATTGTCAAAGTTGGTAAGGTTGACATGGAACAAGTGAATTAAGACTTAAATGTTTTGAAACTTTGTACTATTTTTGTATATAGACAAAAATAGTACAAAGTGGATCATAAATCTGCTTCGTTGATAGTAGGTACCTACATTTCGTGGCAACTTGGTAGTAGATACCTACTCTTGTTATTTCATTAGAATGTATTTTAATTTCCAGCAAAATTAAAAGCTCTAGACGCGGCCATCATCTCTACTCTAGTTCGTAATGTAAATTAAAAAGTCAAATATGTAATTAAAACCTGCGAATTGTGAACAACGGAATAATTAGTATTGACCGCGTGCACGAAATACAAACGACAACATTTTAATCAACTGCTTGTTGATATTAATTCAATCCCAGTGAGTTTATAAATACAGGTACAAATTGAATGGATTAATTAAGGTATATCACGGACAACTTTAGGTACCTAGTTTAATTGCCTACTATAGGGATCTCTCTCTCTCAATAGAGATAAAACTAAATATAACACACACGTGGTTTAGAAAAAATGGCACCAATTAATTTTATACTTAATACAGATGAAGAATGAATTTGTTAGCATACATACATCGTTAATGACATATTATACATATTAACCTTAATCATATTACGTGTATATCGTATTTTAATTACTTACTTAAAATTCATCATTAAATAGCATTACACCTGGCACGAACTGATGACAGCAGTTAAGGTAAGAGACTTGCCGCACTGGTTACAACGAGCCCTTCTACAGGAAATCTCCTAATCAACTTAAATGACACCCATGGGAACAAGGAAGTGGCTCTGTTCTTTTCAAGTTGAACGCCTCTCAGATAATCTAGGTCAGTCATGATCACCATTTTTCTCAAAGGGGCTACGAAGATGTTTTTAGATGAAGGTGGTTGGTGGCTTTTCTATAAGGCTATAGGTACCGCAGGTTATCGATGAGTCCTAAGTAGGTATAATGGTTTATTTTTCTCTCCATAACCATCTTTAGCCATAATGTTGTTTTGGTTGCTATACACATAGAATACATAGAATGATTGTCAAAAAAAACAAGCAAATATCGTATCAATTATTTGAAACATGAGGACACATGAGAGGTGCACATGAGTTTCTTACCAGCTCTTCTCATGATGCAATACACATAGAAGCTGGTACTTGGATTGATTTTAATTAAAATTTCTAAGTTGAATTAAAGTCAATCTAAGCGCCTGGTGTCAAATCATTTTATTGCAATAAGTATTATAATTTAGTTAAGTAAGTTTTATTTTAATTTTATATTTTTTTGTATTTTGATGTTTGTTTTGACGTCTTGAAGCGCCCCTTGGGGCCCATGGAAATAAATGATTTGATTTGATTTGGTGCATGAGCATAATCACGTTTTTACAATCAATTAAATGTTTGAACGAGTCAGAGGGATCGTAACCGGGTTCATCGTTGAACTCGGGCCCGTAATAAAAATGTGTAAAAATCTTTTTAAAAACAAACTTTAATTTTGATTGTTCTTTATAGATGAAAATAACATAGGTAGGTACTCCTCATATCTCAAGCTGTCAAGTAACACGCTTTTATATTGGTTATGGATTGAATTATCGATTGATGCCTTATTTTCACCTTCTAAGTACATTTTTACAAGATTTGTAACCCACAAACATACATACATACCCACATTGCAAGCTAAATAATTATACTTTTGAAATAGTTCTTATATCGATCTCTTGTAAAAATGTTAGCTCTTGTATTTTTTTTTTTTATTTGAAATACTTATTTATTTCTCACCTCAATAATTATTTTCGTAGATGAGTTAACTAACATACTATTTCACAGATTATTGTGGGTAGAATGGTGCCCAAACTAGATAAAACCTGTATTGCAGGTCATCAGGCCTCCACCCGGTGCAAGATTTGCGGATTACTTTTCAATGTTTGACAAAAATAGTGGTAATTTCCGGGTTAGTTAGTACTTGTGTGGGTGTTGGTGGCACGATCGCATGACTTGGGATTTTTTAAAATACACGTAGGACCCGTTGATATGGTCCTAAAAGTTTAGAGTGGGTGAACCGTTAAATAAAAGTAAGCAAATTATTATATCGCATGTAGATGAGGAGATAAGATAATTATTCATTATGGCCATCTAAATCTATTTAATCGGATATTTGATCATGATTGATAGTGAAGTGAAGGACCCGTGTAATAACTAATTAATAGCGACTAATGAGACAGATGCACAAGTAAGTTCAATGCTAGAATTCGATACATCGCTGCCGTATGCTAATTGCTTGCTCTAGATCGTGATATTATTCTAATGCTAGAATTATTGGCCCCGACGCGGTCATTCGGATAGTTTACAATCAGCGACTAAGGTAGCTGAACTAAATTAATCCAATAGGCTTTGGTGAGACGATCGAATGTTGGCATACCTAATGGTGATTATTAGGATGAAACGTGACAGTTGCTAGGAAGGAAATACGGCTATTTCAATACTTTAACTTAACAGTTCATAAGATAGCAAAATATTTGATTTGACGTGTGTATGAAGAAAGAAAACCAGATTGTAAGCCCCCACTGACAATAATTGCACTGGTACTGAAATTATCTCTCGTGAAAAATGATCTCTCGGTCTCGGGTCTCGGGTTCGATTCCCGGGTCGGGCAAGGTGTTATTTGTGAACTTTCCATCAGGAAATTCTCAATAGCAGCACGGAGTTGGAGTTGTGCCCGGTGGGTGGCGTTAAGCTCTTCCCCTATTCCAGGGAACTTAAACATAACAGGTAAAGACCGGATGGCGGAGTGGGTAGTGTACCTGCCTGCGACGCCGAGGTCGTGGGTTCGATTCCCACTTAAGACAAATCTTTGTGTGCATGAACATGGGGGTTTGTCTTAGCCTGGGTGTTTCTATAATAAGTATGTATTTACAAAACAAAAGTATAATAAGTATATGTATTAGTATCAGTTATTCTAGTACCCATAGTACAAGCTCTGCTTAGTTTGGGACTAGATGGCGTTGTGTGTGAGTTGTGAAATATGTATTACAAGCTTCCGCCCGCGGCTCCGCCCGCGTGGTATGTCAATTAAAAGTAGCCTATATGTTAATCCAGACTATAAGCTACATGTGTGCAAAATTTCATCGAAATCGACCCGGTAGTTTTGGCGTGAAAGAGTAACAAACATCCATCCATACATCCATACTTACAAACTTTCGCCTTTATAATATTAGTAAGGATTTATATTTATAGAAATCTGTCCGAACAAGAATAATGTGTACGTAGACCCTACCGCACCCACACCCTTCTGGGCCTCTGGGTAATATAGGCGTAATGTTATGTTTCTTTTTCAATAAAACCCAATAAATTCCACGCAGACGAAGCTGCAGGCAAAGGCTAGTCTAATAAATATTTTTTTTTTCGTCGTTAAAGCTCTCAGTCCATAAAATAAACACGAGTCACGTTAGTGTCGAGAATTGAGCCTGAAATTACTTTCCACTACAGACAGTGGCATAGCTAGGTAACCAAGGGCCCAGGGACAAATTAAAAAATGGGGCCCACTGCTATGTAAACTTATTAGGTTTTATCAAATTAAAATATGTAAGCTTATGCTGTAGCCGAAATCTTTAATCTAACACGATTTATTGACTTAACGGGCATCAATATGAGTAGTTAAATGAAATAAAATTGAACCACTATATTGACCAGTAGGTACAAAAAGTTTATTGACATTAGTTTACTTACTCTTGATACAGCAATATTTTTTTAACCGTTCTCGAAAAAAAAATCTTAACTCGAATTTACAATAAAACGCATCGATGAATAATAAAACGCACATATCCGTTAAATTGACAACACTGCCAACCTACAGAAAGAATTTAGGGAAATTCCCTAGGCATAACTTTTGAATTTCTCTCAACTGAGTTGTCATGATTAAAGTGGGTTGCAACCTGTCATATTTATTTTGAAAATGGGAGAAATTTCCACAAGTTCAGTTCTATCGAGATTTCTGGTAAGGCTTCGAGGGCCCCCTGAGCTTAAGGGGCCCCGGGGCACTGCCCCACCTAGACCCTTGGTAGCTACGCCACTGACTACAGAATGTATTTCCTACATGTCCTTTCTTATAATTACAGGAAAAGGATAAATACAAGGAATGAAAATTGATGGACATCAAACAACTGTACACATATAACTGTTTCACTTTCATACAGAAAGCTAAAACAAAAACATTCACACAAATTTACAATTTACTACACAAAAGAGGTTGCTAACCACTACATTCGCACTTGCCGGGCAAGTTATCTAGCGTTGCCGCGTATTCGAACGAATTACGGCAAAACAATGCTAACATATATTATGAAGGAGCGCAACTTTACAACTAACTACCCACGAACATTGAAAGTACAAGATCGTCAAATATATTTAAAAAACAACTTGCCCAATTAGCCCAGTGCCGTTAATTTTTAAGACCAAAAAAATTAATAGTAGGATGAAACCTATTAGAAAAGGAGGAGAATATTATAAAAATCAAAGGAAAAATAATTTACGGGCGATCTGAGGTCGGGAAGAGGGGGAGGGGGGGGTTTTAAGGGTAAAAAACGGATTTTCTCGATTTCCGGCAAAACTAAAAGTCCTATGGAAAAAAGTTTAATGGCAAAGTTGTTGGTAATAAAAAGATCTAAAACTTTTGTATTTACACTTTTTTCATATAACCTCAAAATTTATGTGAAAAATTCAAAAAACTAAGTTTTTGGTTTTTTATTTTTATCTTTTACAAACAATAATTTTTTTTCACGAAATTTGGTGAAAACTTACCTTTTTATGTCCGAAATACGCTGTAATTTATTTGATTGAAAAGATTATTTTTTTCACCTTATTTTGAATTAATATCGATTTTTCACCCTTATTTTCGATCAAAAATTCACCCGTCAAAATATCAGCTTTTTTTAAAAAGTTGGTATGTTTTTTGTTCGATGAAATCTTTGCTTTCTGATGGTGAAAAAATATATATATGTTACAATAGTAAATCTTCACAGAAAATGCAAAACAAAGATCGAAAAAAACTATTAATATATAATGAATATATACAATTTTGAGTTATTTATTAAAATTTACACTTTAATTACTCGAAAAACGTAAGATTACATGTTACATTGATAAAATATTAATTTAAAATATTAAATTGTATATAGTGTATAATATTAATTATATATTAATAGTTTTTTACGATTTTTGTTTTGCATTTTCTGTGAAGACTTACTATTGTAACATATATATTTTTTTTCACCATCAGAAAGAAGAGATTTCAACGAACAAAAAACATACCAACTTTTTAAAAAAAGCTGATATTTTGACGGGTGAATTTTTGATCGAAAATAAGGGTGAAAAATCGATATTAATTCAAAATAAGGTGAAAAAATAAATATTTCCAATCAAATAAATTACAGCGTATTTGGGACATAAAAAAGTAAGTTTTCACTAAATTTCGTGAAAAAAAATTATTGTTTGTAAAAGATAAAAATAAAAAACCAAAACTTAGTTTTTTGAATTTTTCACATAAATTTTGAGGTTATATGAAAAAAGTGTAAATACAAAAGTTTTAGATCTTATTATTACAAACAACTTTGCCATTCAACTTTTTTCCATAGGACTTTTAGTTTTGCCGGAAATCGAGAAAATCCGTTTTTACCCTTAAAACCCCCCCCCCCCCCCCCTCTTCCCGACCTCAGATCGCCCGTAAATTATTTTTCCTTTAATTTTTATAATATTCTCCTCCTTTTCTAATGGGTTTCATCCTACTATTATTTTTTTGACTTTTTATAATTTTTTAAGGGATCTACCCTGGGCTAAATATTTATTAGACATTTTAATATTTTACTTTTGTTTTATGACGACGAATGTTAAAAATTATGTTATGTAAATGATGTAAATCGTTATTATTGAGAATGCGGGTTACTCACGTTATTTTAGCCTGGATATGCCGACTAGTTTCGAATCTAGTACGTAGATTCATCAACTGGGCGATTAATCGCGTTTCGTCGCAGTCTGCGACATCTCGCGGCTAAAATAACGTTAGTAACCCGTGTTCTCAATAATAATGTCTTCACCTAACGTCGGTTTTAATAATATGATGTAATTATGAGAAAAATCTTTTAACTTAAAAGTCTAATTCAATCAAGTGGATAAGCACGTCACCTTAGCTTCCACAACTGCGCGCTATGCTTGTTAGCTCCTCACTCAGTCAAGTGACATGTTACAGTCAGGCCATAGGTAAATGTACAGCAATCGCTCCATCGCAACAAACAATAAAACACAGGACTGAAGATTTTGGTTGTTTATTTCTCAGGAAGCAAATGATTCACAGCATTGGTGGGATACAGAGGTCTGACAATACTGGGCCGAAACATTTTCCTGAAACCAGTTTTTTTCTAGCAATAGGTACAACAGCTTAGAATAATATAAGTACCCAAATATAAAAATGTGGGGAAACAACGTTACATAGCTGTAAGGATAGTACAATTTATTTAGTAAAGCGAGTTTTTTCATATTTTTTTTTATAAACTACACACCTTACTAAATCACAATTTCTAATTATGTCAAAAATTATTTATCACATTTATAACATTCTGTACAAAGTAAAAAAATATTTTCATACTCCACTAGCAAAAAGTAAAGCTGCATAGACACTTCCGACTTTTATAACCATTATTGTTGCCTATGTCGAAACACAACTTTATAGTCATTCTTTTACTGAGTTCACTGATAATGTACTTTGAAAACAATTGAGCAGGTGAACTGTAAGATACTCCACTTCAATAATAATTCAATATCACACTCAATTGAACAGTAATGATATGCACTATGTGATCTAATGCTATCACTGTATTGCAACGGTACCACACTGGGGCTAGGCTACAGGCATACTTACAAAGTTACAAATATTAAGTTACTCTTTCTATGTTTAATCTATACTTCAACTTGTTTTAAATATCATAAGTTGTTAAGTTATAAATAACACAAAACGTACGTTATATGGACTTACAACCTTCATAAGGAGTGACATACCATGTATCTTACAAAATAATAGTCCCTTGCGGTTCTGTTTAGAGCTAAGTTATTAAATAAAAATCACTAAAGGTAAACAAACAAACATAGTGTTGCAATGGCCGCGCTGAATCTGCGGATTATGTTAAAGAAAGTGTCTGCTGAGGAGCAATTGATTGTAGACGGACATCGGCAAGCTGCTATCGGCCACAGCTCATTCACCCAGGACCCACCATGCGCGGGACTCATCTGACTCATTTAAAAAAACATTATACTTTTTTTTATAATTATGCAAAAACAATTATACAACCCTTCTAATTTAAACTTTTCAAAAACTGGGACTTCAAAAATGCAAATTGTGATTTGTGACAGTGATCATAGAGAAACAATCGAATATACTCTATAGGGACACTCAAATTATTACAACGTAATTTACAAATATAGTCAATCTCTAAATATTAACTAATTTATAACGAATTATTTACAAAATATGAACACATCAGACGCGACGTGTCAAATCTCTTACATATCTGTATCTATTTACAATGACTATTATTATAAACAATTAATTAAGAGCATTGCATTCGTGAGCTTGATCAAAATAATCTCTTGTTCAACTCATGTAATGTATATAAAATGGATTCGCGGCACTAGAGGTACACACACGTTCACGCGTGGCCAGTCACTATTCTAAATTTATTAGCTCCTTCCCAACCATTAAACAAACAGTCCTGTTTTCTGAAATCGGCCAACGCTCGACACACGACTGCGTCGTTTTTATATGTTTTGAAGCCCAATAATTAGCTAGTATTAGAGATCAGTCTTGGGACAAAGGAAACAAATTCAGTACTTTAGTATAAAATTCGTAACATTGCGAGTTTGAACTGTTATTTAAATAGTTTAGAAGTTACCGTCATATTTACATTATTATTTTAGACGATATACACAGTTTCTATTAAAAACCTCGCAAGTTCAAAACAAACACACCATGAGTAGTTGCAAACAATTAAGTTTTGAGCTTTAGTATGGTTGAGACACAGTCTATATCAAAATATAAAGAAATAATTCCATCTTAGTACCCGGTATGGGTGCCACGTTCATGTTCTTGTACAGTGGGCGAAGCAATTAGGTATGCAGGACAAAAACATCAATGTGTTAGTGAAGACTGACTACACCAGTTATAGATATCTGAGTTACATACCTAAATAGTGTGTATTGCACTTCTTGAATATGTAACTCACATGCTTATCAAGTGTAGTCAGTGGATATAGTGACGTAGTATGTGCCCTGCATACCTAACTGCTTGGCCCACTGTACACCCAAATTCCAATAAGAAACATCATGACATGTGTCAAATATTTCACGCGTGGTGCTATTCAAGGTGTCAAGCTTTTGCTTCTCTTTATGCAAACATGACAGTGACCAAAATATATTCTGCCAATTCCATCTTTGTGATTTTTAATAAAAACTGTCTGGTGTATCACATACACAGTTGCAAGAGAACTTCGCGAGTATGAAGACTTTTAGGGAATTCCAAAGTTACTCAATTCACAGCTAACAATATGAATTGCAAGCATAGCCATGGTGTAAGCAACAAACAAATCGATTTTGTACACCCTAACACCATTCACACAATCGATTTTAATATTAACAATAAAACAACAAACAACTAGAGTACTTTTACAATTATGATAATACACTAGGTTTTAAAACCATGTCGCTTATTGGACTCTTAACTAAATCTAAAACTGATTCTTGAACTCATATCAATTTCACTTAAATTTGTACTAACATAAATGTACTAAACTGTCATATGCAATAATTTATAAATCAAGCAGTTTATTGATTCATATATACAATTTTTCCTTCTGATTACAATTTTATATGCCAGAATTTATAATAACTCATTCAAGCAGGTAAAGTATTTTGTGCTGTATAAAAAGATGCTTAACAAATAACAAATAAGAATGATGGCATGAAACATTGATGTAAACATAAATTCGAGACATTGGGTACTAAAAATTGATTGATGCATTAATGACTGACCAATATTTAGATCCAAACCAAAATGTTCGAATTAAAAGTAATGGTTTGTCACATTTTTTATGAAAGATCTGTCAATATTACTAACAATCTGAAGTTTTTACATAAATGATCTTGGTTGTTAGATTTCTTTAAATTTTGTAAACACTAAACACGCAGTAATTACATTACACCAATATATGGCACTTGTAATAAAGTGAAACAAGTGGTTACAAAAAAATCATGACAATTAATTTTGCACCAATTATTTAAAATTTGTATATTATGGCGTTAATTTTAAATTGTGTCAAGCTGCCAATTAGAATATGACATGTACGTAAATGCTGCTTTTTCAGTGGAATTCCCTATAAATTCTATAACAACAAATGCATGCATGTTTAATAATAATTGCACTTTCAATTTCCTTCTACTTTTTGGTCTATGATCATTGTGTGTTTGATCACTTTTAATCACAATGTATATTACTGATGAGGTTTTTATGAATAAGATACATCTTGAGTCAACTTCTAGATAAAAATAATCAATATTATGTCTTGTGTACTCTATTTAGGTACTAAATATGTTTACATTTGAACTGTGGAATTGTTGCACTACGGTATTTTTTAAACAATCTTTAGGCACACTGCTTTACCTCAAAATAAATCAAGTGCAACAATTTCTTCGTCACATTGTACGAAATTCGAAAATATTTATTTTTTTTGGAATGTAATTGAATGCTAGCACATATCGAAAGTGCAATTATCCTTAAACATAGATAAAAATACATCTTTGTAATAAATTAGTCTGATAAGCGCAATTAACATCATAGATCTACTAAACGTTTCGTTCTACGGTGAGAGAAATCCTTCGGGGCTCACGTTGGTTCACATGACGGTCGGCGCGGTATTTACAATTTAGACGTCACACTTTGGTACTTATCTGGACAGAAGACACCGGGGCGTCAAACGGTCACCACTACTTATCGGCGGGCTCGGGAGGCGCACCGCCAAAGTCCAGCTGATAGCCACCCGCACGCGTCATCTCCTCCATGCTCGGCTCCTTGCACTCGTGCCCCGCGTGGCCCGCCGCGCCGCAGTTCCAGCACGACAGCTTTGGCGGCGCGTACAACACGGACACGAAGCCGGCGTAGGGCGCCGGAGTCGCGTAAGGCGGCGGCTCGCCGTTAGCAAAGGGGGGCGGCGGCTGGCGGTACGCGGGGGGCGGCGTGGGGTATGCGAAGGGGCGCGGGTACTGCAGGAAGGGCACGGGAGGAGGCGCGGCGCGGCGAGTCGGCGGCGCCGGCGTGCCTGGCGGGGACGACGCCGCCGACGAGCCGCTGTCGGACGACGAGCGCGTCACGCAGCAAGCGCCGGGCAACCGCCGCACTCCGTTCAGCTTCTCCAGCGACCGGTACTGCTCGCGCAAGCGGTCATCGCCCATACTGTGGCGGATCTGCAATCACGATCACGATGGAATTGTACCTAACTTCAATGCAGCTATATTAATTACATTTAATTATTTTAAATTATATAAATACACGCTTATTTAGTATTTTAATGTTTTTATATTCGTGATTGACCATTAAATTAATTAAAATCAGGTACTTAATATTAGACTCTATAAATGAATGTTACGGAACGAATTGCCGAACGCATTAAAAAAAAAAGTGTGTCTGTGTCAGTAATCGCGGGCTACTATAAATTCTTTTCAGTTTATGTTTAATTGTTTACTGGAACTTTTTAACAAAAAAATAGTAAATCCAGTGATGAAGAACTTTGAACACAGAAGTTTGCTTTTTACCAGAAAAATCACGTGAAAAGTATTTGAAAGCGTACAACATATTTAATTAGTGGCGACTTACAAAAGGCCCTAAAACGCATTCTGAATCGGTATTACTGTCGTATTTCATGGAATTATTACAGGTTAGGCAATCAAGTAGTTTATTTAAATCTTAATATTTTCTCACTGGAAGAGGTGAAAAGTTTTGTATGTAACCCGTGAGAAAAAGTTCGTGACCTCTTAAATCTTTCGCTTGCGAAGTAGTCTCTAATAAATAACTATTGTTTAAAAATTCTTATTGTAAATGTGTGAATATTTCAAAAGCTTTAAGTGTAAAATGATCAAAGTAAAAGAAGAAAATAGATAGGTTGTAATGTAATAAAGCAAATAAGGAACTACGACTATAGTTAACTCCTGCTCCAGCTTGATTTTTATGTATATTTGGTAGGTCTTAGAGTAAGCTATTTTTATAGACGGATCACGCGATGCCGAGGACGGCAGTTGGTATAAAATATGGTAATGATGGTCAATGACTAACCTCAGCCACTGATAGGTTTTCAAAGTTGGAGGCAAGTTGGTGGGGCAGAGGCGGCTGGTGCACCGGTGGCTCCGGCGGCGGCGCGCTGGTGGGCGGCGGCGATCGCTCGCGGGACGCGCGGCGCCGGCGCGGGGACGCGGCTCGGCTGTCTCCCGGCGATACTAGGGGAGATGCCGGCGCGGGGAGCGGCGCTGTATAGTTTATTACCTGTAAACATCAATTGGTAAAAACAATATGTGATATTTCCAATAAAAAATGTCTAGACAAATAAGTCATAAAAGTAAACAGAGATATTCTCAGCTTTAAATGACAGGTGACTATGTTTTCTGGTAGTGTTCCCTATTTGTTTCATGGTCTTATCCATTGATCAAATCAATATACTTAAAAAGTTAATTCTTTAAAGCCACAAATAGTTAATTGTACTTGTGGAGAAGTTTGATATTTCGTTTGAGTGTGGTTTTAAATCATGAGCTTGCAAAATAGTCTAAAATTCTAGTATAAACTACTGAGCACTGCAAATAATTAAAATTCACATTCAAAAGAAAAGTTCAAGGTTTACACAAATACAGAAAACATATTTGTTTGATTTAGTGTTTACTCTGTCATATGCCATAATTTATATCTATGTGTTAAAAATTATTATTGTAAAAACATCATTGATTACTATAATATTAATCTTAAGGTCTTACCTCAATTGGTTGATTAATAGGTGATACTATGATATTTGCAGGCCATGCATTATGTCCTATATATTCTCCCATATTATACTGTGGTAATGGCAGTCCAGGTGGGGGATGTGGCACTTCTCCCAACATGGGCACTACTCCTGCAGGTCCCGTCAACACTGGTGGGGAACTGAGTTCAGGCACTGTATCTGTATTTGGTGGCTGAAATGTAACATGATACTGGTTAAGATCTAAATTTGCATAAAATATGTTTGTTGATTTTGTCATTCTTATTTAATTCTATCACAGCATACTGGCTGACCATGTTATGGCCACATTTGACTGTTTTATTGACTGAGTGTTATGACTTAGCGGTGTTATCAATTCTGTAGTCAGAATGAAAAATGTTATAATTAAAAGGTGAGTATTATATTTCTAAGCTTTTGCTTTTAGTAAACTATAAAATTATAAGATGTGTCCCCCGAAGGTATGTATGTATATAAGTAAGTTGATAAAAAGTAGTGTGTGTACTTTCTCAAGTCTTGAATATTTCCATACCAATTTGCATCAAGTTCAGTTCAATAGTTTAGCTATGAAAGCATTTCAGACAGACAGACGAAGGTCCTTTCTCATTTATAATATTAGTAAGGATAGTATAAGCTTTGTATTATTATTATTGGGAAGAGGCTTTGGGTGTTCATGTCGACCTCCGTGGGTCTATTGTGATTATAGCCTCATTATAGACTCTCCTTTAGGCCAATAGCCTCCATAAACTGGAGCAGTCGGCCGATCGGGAGTGACTTGACATCAAGCATAAGCTTTGTAACAAGATTGCATGAACATAAGGCTAGAATTCCACATTAAGCATAATATTCAGAATAATTTAAATCACACAAATAGATATTACAATGGCAACAACATAGACACGAGGAAACATTGATTAACTAAATAATTATATGAAATCGTGCAATATTATCATCCTATACAATGTTTTCATGAACAAAGATGATTATAACTTGTTGCTCTTATCTCTCTAACATATAGCACACAAAGTTTATTAGAACACCATTATACTGGCAAATTTCAAACATATGAGTAGCTAAGAAATCCTTTTTTTTAGGTAAAGGCTTTTTAAAGAAAAGTCAACAAAGACTGATCATACAAATCTTCATAATAAAACAACATTTTAATATTTTTGATCCTTAAAAAAATAGATAACATTACTTTTGGTGGTCAATACATTTAAATATACATTTGAGTGTAACAAGGAAAATTACAAGACACCATACTCATTGATCAGTTATTTAAATTCCACAATATCCATATTGTATCATTGTCATTATCATAATTGAATTGGTAACCTTGTTTATTGAGTCAAGTTAAGTTTCTTATTAGCAAATATTATCTTATTCATAATACAAAGAAAGAAGGCATGTTTTAATTCAACCTTATACAGCTTTTGTTATGACTATGGTGGGTATCTTATTAGAACTAATTATGAACATGTATACAAACCGGCAGTCCAGTAGTATTGACATACATCATACCCGGAGGAGGTCCTATTGTAGACAAACTAGGAGGTGGAATAGACATATTAGCTGTGATATTTGACTGTGTATGGCAAACGCTCACAGGTACTACGTTTATATGCTCTTGTTGTTGTTGTGCATCTTGATATTGTTGTTCCATTTTTAATTTCTCTAAAATTTCTCCAAAATGGGACTTTTGATCAAACGTAAACGCTGGATGGTGTAACGCCATAGTGTATAGGAGTAAAATTTCTTCCAGGAAGTCACCGTACAAGCCTTTCAACAATCCACTCTGCTCCAAACTGACCATGGCATTATACAATGTGGTTGCACACGCAAAATTACATGATCGTAACAGGGATACATATAGAGCCATTTTCCGCCGTGTCCTAGGGTCTGTGTTGGCGCCTCCGATGTCAGCAGCCAGGTCTGTGGGATTGTTAGCTCTCAGTTCGGCACCACGCAACTCCTGAAAGTCCCGCTTGCCGAGCTCTTCTAGGTAGGTGCCAGAGAAACGTAGCTCAAATGGCAAACACATATTTAGTAATGTACACATTGCGTCTATGCGTTTATAGCTTTCCAATTCTTTAAACCATGATACCACGTCCTCTTTGCAAACCATTTCCAGAACACATTGAAATTTTATGTAAAGAATCAACCGGTCCCCTGCAGCCGAAGCGCGTCCGTTGCTTATATATTTTGGCACACGGAATTCTCGCAATTAACTGATGGTTGTAATCCAAGAATATTCGTTTGTAACATTAGTAATTTTAAGCTTTTATCCGTATTTTACAGGTAATGGTTAAGCAACTACAGGCAATGCTAGTAGTTTTGTCTCGTCTGTAATCTATGACTTAGGAAAGACATAGAGTCATAGACGAAAATCAAAGCATGCTTTGAAATTGAACATAATTCTTTGCAACTGGTGCTGCCAAAATTTAAGAACTAGTGCAATGACCATTAGTGATGTGGCATACTATAATTTAAATTTTACTTTGCAGATTACAATGAGCAACTAGATTACTATAATAAATAAATATCACACTGCTTTCACACCACGTAATCTAATCTCTATAAACCCAAACTAAGCAGAGCTTGTACTATGAATAACTGATACTTATACATACATACTTTTTCTTTTGTAAGTACATACTTATTATACATAGAAACACCCAGCCACAGTCTAAAACGGGAATCAAACCCGTAACCTTTGCGTAGCAGGTAGTTATTACCCCGGGAAACGAAGACCCTATTCGGAATACCACCTTATATAAATTATAAAAACTCCCATCCATCATGTGTTTGAAATAAAAAAAAAATGTCAAAATAGTTTTTTGCGTTTTCTAGAAATACGATACGTTTAACCAACAATTTAAGACAGATAACATCTTTTATATTAATACTATTATTTTCAAATCTTTATCGGTAATTAAAATCTAATATTGCGTAAATCTGGTAAAGTATGTAGCACGAAAAAAACTAAGTAATTTCAAGCATCATTGAACGGTGCAAAGTCATCCTAAAAAAGTAAATATTATTATTCACATTAACCTGATTCTCAGTATAATGCCCTGTTTACATTATTCCAGTCCAGCGATCCAGTCCAGTACTGGATTGCTTACTGGAAAAATGTAAACCGGCACTGGAATGAACTGAATCCAGTAAGCATTCCAGTCCAGTAACTGGATTCGCGGTCTACTTTTCAGTCCAGTGCGATCAATCCAGTGCAACTGGAATAATGTAGACGGCCAATCCAGTGCCATTCCAGTGCTGACGAAGTACACACGTGTTGGTTGTTTTAGCGGACTTTTTTTGCGAAGAAAAAGGATTTAACAATGGTGAAGAAGTTATCTGAAGATGAAGCTGTAAAGTTTGTCTCTATGTACAGAGAA
Organism: Hypena proboscidalis; assembly: GCA_905147285.1. NCBI lineage: Eukaryota > Metazoa > Arthropoda > Insecta > Lepidoptera > Erebidae > Hypena > Hypena proboscidalis. Next base: position 9,811,031 of record LR990130.1, read on the forward strand.
AATCCGTGTTCATCGTTGTTGATCCTTTTTGATCTCTTTCGCTGATCCAATTTCTCACCAAAATCCGTTCCTTTTTTTTAGTTCCTTATCAACCTCATTAATAACTTCTTGTAGCAAGAGTGATTGAGCACGTTTAAAACATTTTCGAAATTGATCTCTTCTTGAAATCATTGTCACTGTAGTGTTCACACTTGAACGGCTTAATAACTGGAATAATGTAGACGTAACAGATCCAGTCCAGCACTGGACTGGAATCTCGCTAGATCACTGGACTGGAATAATGTAAACCGGGCATAACTGATGATGTGTGAGTAGAATAGATGGTTTGGGCAAATTTCGTGTAGTTCTGTTGTTTTCCATAAATTTATTGTCATTGTTATATCAACCAATTCAAAAGAAAACTATTTATTCAATTACTTAAAGGGATACTACAAATAATAAAATTATAATTGCGGTCTCTTAGAATAGGCTTTTAGTACATAAGTTAGGTTATTATATTTTTGTTTATTATTAGTTTAGTTTTTCTTGTCTTCTTTAAATGTTATTGTTGTGACTTAAAAATAAACACGAAGAGCAAAATTACAAATTAAATTCAATTAAAATAAAATAAAATAAATAAAATAGTGATTATTTATAAAAAAAACATCAAAAACGTTAAAAGTTATCGAAATTTTGAAACGTTAAAAATTAGTAAGTTTCTATGGGGTAAAGTAAATACATCACTAGCTAATCTTCGGAAGAGGAGCGAGTTTGTCTATGTTTGAAGCGGTCCAGACTTTACATTTGTCCGTATTAATAGCATGAAAACGTGATACGAAATTAATGCAATAGATTAAACAAGGACCTACAGATACAGTTTTTCTAGTGTGCAAAAGAGTGAGCAATATTTTCATGCGTTTATGGAAATAGCAATCGGACATGGACAGCTATTTAGTTACTCGGCAATTTTTGACAAAAGAAACGAGAAATATCAATATCACGAAATAATTTTAGTCGGATGACTTACATTATTTAGGATAATTTGCTTCTTGTGAACCAATAAAGAATAAGAAAATGGCTCCTGTGGAAGATGTGGAGATGAAAAATGTGGAAAGTCCGGCAGCTGCCAGTGATGCTGAAACACCAGAGGTCAAGAAAGATGCCGATGTTCTGGCTGTTCAAGATCTAAGGGAGCATGTGAAGCAAATAGATAAAGCAGTGACATCCAAGGAACCCAGGTTTGCTATGAGAGTTCTGAGATCGCTTCCTAGTACCCGGAGGAAATTGAATGGCAACGTTTTACGTGCCATTATCAATCAGCTGTATCCAGCAGGTCCCGAGAAGGATGCTTTACTTGTGTTTATTGAAGCCCGTTTACCTGAAGCTGTAGAGATCGAACCTCCACGTTCTAGAAGTGCTACCAAACAACCTGTGCCAGAAGTGGATGTCTATGTACATCTTTTGGTGTTGCTGCGCTGTCTTGACCTGAATAAACTTACAGAAGCTTCAGCCTGTACTGAGCAGCTTATGGCCAAAGTGTTAGCTCAGAACAGAAGAACTCTTGATCTAATTGCAGCAAAATGCTATTTCTACCACTCAAGAGTTTATGAACTGACTAACAAGTTGGAAAACATCAGAGGACTACTACACGCCAGATTGCGGACTTCTACCCTTCGTAATGACTATGAAGGACAAGCAGTGCTTATTAACTGTCTCCTAAGGAATTACTTGCACTATTCTTTGTATGATCAAGCTGATAAATTGGTTAGCAAGTCTGCCTTCCCTGAGAATGCCAGTAACAATGAGTGGGCAAGATTCATGTACTATCTGGGCAGAATTAAGGCTGCCCGTCTTGAATACAGTGATGCCCACAAGCATTTAGTACAAGCTTTAAGAAAGGCACCACAGTCTGCTGCCGTTGGTTTCCGTCAAACTGTTCAAAAGTTGGCTATTGTTGTAGAATTGCTGCTGGGAGATATTCCCGAGAGGGCTATTTTCAGACAAGCTCCACTAAGAAAAGCACTGGCCCCTTACTTCCAACTTACTCAGGCTGTAAGACTTGGTAACTTGCAAAGATTTGGTGAAGTACTTGAGAACTTTGGTCCCCAGTTTCGTCAAGACCATACATTCACATTGATTCTCCGTCTTAGGCAGAATGTGATCAAAACTGCGATTAGATCTATTGGGTTGTCATACTCTCGCATATCACCAAAAGATATTGCTAGGAAATTGGGGTTGGATTCTGCTGAGGATGCTGAGTTCATAGTAGCTAAGGCTATCCGAGATGGAGTGATTGAGGCTACACTTGACCCTGAAAAGGGATACATGAGCAATAAGGAGAGTTCCGACATTTACTGTACAAGGGAACCTCAGTTGGCCTTCCATCAGCGTATATCATTTTGCCTGGACTTACACAACCAGAGTGTTAAAGCTATGAGGTACCCTCCTAAGTCATATGGCAAGGAATTAGAGAGTGCTGAGGAGAGGCGTGAGAGAGAGCAGCAGGATTTGGAGCTAGCTAAAGAAATGGCTGAAGAGGATGATGATGGCTTCCCTTAATCATTTATTTTTACATTTCTTAATATCCTGTCATTTTGATGTATTAGATGTATAACTATGTTTGTTCATTCATGTTCAAATAATTATATAACACAATAAAATTATAAAATGTATTTTATTTATTAATTTCCTAAGTAGTTATGTTGTAGTATATCAATATTGTCAACAATTAGTTCTCTATTCATTTATCACAAGGTAGTTGAAAATATTAAATCATATTATCAAAAAAGAAAATCATATTCTTCAAATTCTTAGCTCTGAATATAGAATTCAGAGCTAAGAATTTCTAGTGGGGCTGCTACTGTAACGAAAAATATTTCTGATCTACCAAGTACAATTTATTCCGTGAATGATTGATCATCATTTTAATATTAAACCATATGATATTTCTATGTTAAATATCAGATGGTTTTATTTTAATTGATGATTGATGCAAAAGGATCACAATTAAACAAGAAGTATAATGTTCTACACTCAGCTTTGAATACAGCTCAGTCATCATAATGGAATGGTGCAGTTAGTACAAAAGCAAGTCAATAGATGGAGCTACCAGCGATTTAGTCTGACGATAGAATGAAGAAGAGATCAATGAATTGAATACTTGATGACTACGTAATAAAACAAAAATAATTATAATTCTACACAGCTAACAAATATAATCTACACGAGTTGGCTTAACCTCTGCAAAAATAGGCTCTGCTGTTTTTTAAAGAGTCTTATTAAAACTCATTACTGAATGCGGTATCATAGCAACCGTAGTTATTATGAAAATTGACTTAACAGCTCAGACGAATTGAGTTAAATATCTTTGCAGATGAAAGGTATTACCAGCTTTAAGCCCACTTTAAGCCATTATTCTGAGCATAAGAAATCAAAATAATCTTGTTCGTTGTTCTGATCAAGCAAAGAAAGAAGATCTACTCATATAACTAGACAAATATTAAATACCTGAAAACAACATAATAAAAAATGGAGACATTCACTGTTGGAACTATGGAAAAGTTAGTGGAATTGCTGAGGCCACCTGAAGCGGAAGTTCTGCAAGGCGACGACTTAGGACCTTCTCAAGGTTAGTAGAAGCCGTTTTAAACGAAAATACACACGCAGTCTCAACCTCAAATTCTCCAAGGAACAAGTAACGCCGAACCACAATGCAAAGAGTCTTTGATTATATATATCTTCTGAGGCAAAGAGTAGGTATACTAATACCTATATTGCCACAATGTAAGAATAACAAGCTGTGGCCTAACCAGCTTTTTCTATCTCTCTGTCCCGTTCAAATATTAAATGAGAGAGAGAGAGAGATCGAATCCGGGTTTAGTGTTAACCGTGGATTAAAAAAAATAGTGAAATTGGGGCTCAGCTTATACCCATTCAGAAAAGGCTACCTGGTCTACCCCGGGTCTTGAAACTATTTATATACCAAACATTGAAATCGGTTCAGCCTATAGAGTAACTTTCGACTAATTATACTTGATACAGATTTAGAGCTACTGAAAGTACCTACTTACTGAACCATCTGAAAACCCGCCTCCCAAAAATTGTTTTTTTTTTTATATAGTAGGTATATGTAGATTCAATTGTATTTTACATAGATAATAATATTTTCCAGTGTTAAAAGGTATTGCCAACCCATTCTGGTGGTTACAAGAGACTGCCAAAGCTGATAAAACACATCCTGAATTTTTATGACGCCAATCGATCATTATAATAAATCATCACAAAAAAAAATCCAGCCTTGTGGGAGGCGGGTTAGTCAAATGGATTAATGGCTCTGCCGCTATTATGATTAGGATAAACTTAGATTAAATGCAAATTAAATTCTTTTAGAATTTTCTATAACTTCAACACGAAACGAAGCTCCTAAGGTCGAGAGAAATGGACCAAAAACAATTGAGGAATACGAGGAACAAGAAGCAAAAGAACTTGAGGGGTTGGGCAGAGTCGGAACTGGACTGGGCGAGCTGATAACTCCCGAATATACAATGAACTATCAGCAATCTGTGTCTGCCGAAGATGTGTATCTTCAGGTTTGTTCGTTACATGCTTATTAAGAAATTATTGTCGTTCCACTTCTTTACGCGGCGTTGTCGAAGCCTGTAACCTACTACTGTACTTCCTTTAACTGCTTTTTACAATCTGCGGAATTCTGTTCCTTCCTTTCTAGATCTTATTTTTCACTTCTTTGTTTGTTATTTCAATTTCGAATGACGGTAGGTGATATTTTTTGGTATTTTATCACAGAATGCAAAAAAACGTCACAAAACTTCCATACCTGTAAAATGTCGGCAAGCCAAGATTTACCGAAAAAACTACAATTGTAAAACTACTTTTTTTTCTAAGATAGCGGCGAAATTCATTTCAGGGTATGCTCTAATAAGCTTCCTACAACAAATCCAAAAAGCAGCTTTCTTGGTTCATTTGCATTTATTGCCAAGCAATTCACGCATAAGTATTATATTGCATTTCCAAACTATCTACAGCCAAGAAAAACCTGATGGATGGTGCGATTCCGTGGTCGGGCATAATTTGCTATATGGGATTTGGCCGTCAGGCAATTGTTTATAGCTTGAAATCAGGAATAGTGATCGCTAGATGGCGATAGATCCTGGCACTATGACATTAAACCTAAACATGACCTCAGTCCCTTCTTGGTAATATAAGCGTGATGTATCTAATATTATATGTAATTGCAGTTAGGTCCAAAGACGCCCGGCTCAGCCAGTTGCGAGAATCTCATCGTCCGCATCAAGCTGCCTGGTGACAAAAAGGAGAACGTTGATCTATCCGTGGACAAAACCAGCGTTACTGTGACTTCCTCAAGGCATTCGCTGAAGTTACCATTGCCTCATGGAATTGACCCTGATCGGTCTAAAGCTAACTGGGATGCGGACCAAGAGACACTGCAACTGACTCTCAAGTTGGATAGAGAATTTGATTTTGTTAATTTCTAGACTTAAAAAGATTATGATTTTTTCTAAGAGCATTTTCTTCGTCAGACTTGACTGACTTATGATTAGATTTATTTGAATAAAAAAATAAATATATATTATTTTATTCATATTACATATTTTAATGAGATTAAACACTAAGATCATATTTTTTAATTTGATTTATTGAATTGGGCTTCTTCTATTCATAAAAATTGGTTACTTCAAGTTATCTTCATGCGGAAAAAGGGGTAAGTAATATTAACTTTGTAGGTAGGTAGTAAGTTCTAGTTTTACATTAAAAAAATGTTTCTAGCATTCGCCGATCGCTGCCGCGGTTTAAGCATGATACTCACTTCAAATATATGAATATAAATGATATCGATAATTAGGACAAGAAATTATATGAAAAACATTAAACACATTACATTAGTATCAACGATGTGTATGAAAAACAATATTATAAATTCCGATAAGTATGGCTTCCGATTATTATGATTAAAAATAAGCAGAAGATCGTTCTTCATTATGAGGCAAATTTTTATGAAGAACAAATTCAGCTCATGTTAAAAAATTAAATCTTTCTTTTATTGCAAAACAGACAAAATACTAAAGTTAATGAATGAGCTCCATAGAATAGTAAAACACTACCGGAATTACCCGATGGTCATATCGATAGTTAAATTGGCCGTGCAAACGAAGTTGTTTGTACTTATCTATAATTTGTTAAATTTCTGGCAAGAAAGGGAACAAGCCTAATACAAGGGCGAACACTGGTTAAAGTAAATGTGCGCCTGGAGCAAGTCTACTTTCTCATAATCATCTATAATATCTCTATAATTCTCATAATATCTATAAATCTATCCTTATGAGAATAAAGACTGATTCCCTGCTAATTGGGACAGATTGTGCAATTAATTTGCACTCGTCATATACCTAAATATAATATCATCTTTCATTTTAACACAATTGCCGAAGCATTTAAAGCAAGGTAGCCACGGCCATTAAAACCAATCATGGTTAAATCATGTGCCATTCTCAGGCGCCACTTCATAAAATAAAACAGACAACCAATGCCAATGTCGATGCTATAAATATTGAGAATTATTGCTTGGTACATTCACCCTTCGCTTTATTAATATGACCTAGGTCAGGGATGGCACGCATGCCATAGGTTTGCCGTCACTGATCTAAGTAGATAGTAATAATATTAATATTTCACGTATCCTATTGAGGAGTCAAAAAAAATATGTCCGTATGCACTGCCATTAAAATCTATACATCAACTTGTGAAGATCTCGTTAGAATATTATATTCTTTGGTAAAGAACCTATAGGTCTAGTCATTGTCATGGTGTGACTGGGTAGAGAAGAAAAACTATCTTATCTTGTTGCAATAAATGTACCAGTAAGTACGAAGGTCTTGTAGAGCGACTATTAGAGTTGACCCAGTTGACCACTCGAAACGTCCCAAAAAAATTCAAAATGTCGACGATGGAAAAGGTAAATGTTGTAAGCCTCAAAAAATGAAAATAGGTACGTTTCATAATTTTTATCAGAAAGAAGTAGGTACTGTGTCGATTGTTTTATCATTATGAAAAAGAAATCTATTCAGCATAGACAATTTAAAAAAAAATAAGTGCTAATGTGCGTCAGTTAGGTGAAAACTTTAATTAATATCAAGTTTAACCAATTATACACCTATTCCATATCTTCTTTCCTATAATAATATTTAATGTAATATAATAATACTTATGAAAAAAAAAACAGAACCTATAAATAATAATGTATGTACTTATCTGATCCGTTATCCAAATTCCGTAATTAATTAATATCAAGTTTAACCAATTATACACCTATTCCATATCTTCTTTCCTATAATAATATTTAATGTAATATAATAATACTTATGAAAAAAAAACAGAACATATAAATAATAATGTATGTACTTATCTGATCCGTTATCCAAATTCCTTTCCCTAATATTATCCTTTTGTTGAATCCTACTAGTTTCCCAAATTTTTTTTACTATGACACTGGCTAAAAGTTACAACAAATAGCCATATAAAAAAAAAAAAAAAAAGTTTAACCAATGTATCTATAAAACATTGTAATATGGGCTGTAAGGAGTTGATCAAAGTATAAAATTTAAAAATATATTGATTGCCATCATAGAGTACATAAAAAAAGCAGGAGAGAATGTCACCTATAAAATGATGGAAGCACCAAAATGGCGGCGGACTGTTTATGTGTGCGTGTGTTAGGGGTTACCAGCCATGAGAAATATTACCCACATTTTTACAATAATTTAAATAAATATTTTAGAGGTTTAGTTCTTATATTTTTTTATTTGCTGCTTTTTACCATCAAACATGATATAGGTAGTTTTATACTACCGTGGCCAAAAACCAAACAATATAAAACAACTTTATGTTTGAATTTCGAAACAAAGTTGATTTTATATTTCTAGCAGTCGATGCGGGCCTGCAGGTGAAAGCATCTTTACCATCTAAGAATCAGGAAGCGCCGTAGGAGTCGTAATTTTAAAATATTTTCCAAAAACTGGGTAGCTGCACTAAAGCATCTTCGCTGCCTTGCGTCAGGAGTGCCCAAAGCAACGAATTTTGTACATAATATATTATATAAGTTCCTTCCTGATTCTTAGATGGTAAAGATGCTTTAGTGATATACAGGGTGTCCCAGCTTAGGACCTGGAGCCGAAATCGGATAGTAGGATAAGTTATGGCAGTTAGCAAAAAAATTAAAAACAATTCAAAATCAAAAATTCTTTATTACATAAACTATCAGAAAGTGCTTGAAAACGTCAACAAAATGTACAAACCAAATAAAATATGTAAGTTAAAATAAACAAACAATTGCGGAGCTTATATTTACTTACATGCGATTTTTCAATATTTAAAGAAATATTGGCAATTAAAATAATCGAGAAAATTTACACCCTGTGACGGACTTCCCGCTTCATTTCACCTAAATTCTTTTATCGTTTCGTTTTAACATGGCTGCCACGAAATCTCAAACTCGTATGACATTCTGCGGGCCCTTGATTTGAAGGTCAACATTCGTATTCGCAAATGTGAGAAATCATACGATTTGTTACATCACATCGTACATGTGTTTTACACAATAATCAACGAAATATTCATTTTTATTAACAGTTTTTTTGACTATTTCAAAAATAAAAATCTTTATTGACCACTAGCATCCTTAACTTGTGAATCCCCTAACGCCTGCACAAGTAATAATTGGGTTGCAGGAGATAGCGTCTTCCCCGTACAGCAGACACTATTACATTTAATGTTATGAATAGGACAATTTAAATCAAATTTTACAAAAAAAAATTCTTCGTAAAATTGTTTTTTTATAAATTAACTTCTTTTGTAATTATTACTAACATTTATTTTTAATTTTATTGTGCAAATGTTCAAGCAATAATTGCTTTGCAAACATTAGCACAGTAAAATTAATTGTGTCGTTCCATTTTTTTACAATAAATAATAATGATCAGTGGTGTGCTTTTCAATTACTTACAATCTCTTATGCTGATTTAATTTTACCAACTGTTATAATTTCTGCAGTTTCTAATTATTTCTACCCAAAAATATTTCCATGCGTCGTTTGCCGCAGGAAATCTATAAAACATAGAATAATAATTTATACTAAATGTATTATACTACTAAAAAATATTTACCCAAATTCAGGCAAGCAGTGATTGAGGACCTCTTACCACAAAAGTCAAGGATCAGATATAATAAAGCGTATGCAGATTTTCTGCAATGGAGAAGTGAGAAAAATGCACAATCTTTTTATTTTCCTTGTAGGTGTAGTATAAAGCACTATGTATAACTCGGGCGAAAGTTTGATTTCTTTCGGGTGTATTAAGGCCCTCAGCTACGCTTCGGGCCTCAAACTACACCCTCAATGAAATCAACTACTTTCATCCCTTGGTGTACAATGTACTATTTTATCGAAAATCAAACCGACGAAAATGAACTAAAAAGTAAAAAAATAGTGAACATTTTAAGTCTTGGGTATTAAACTGTAAAAATTAGTAAAATATAATGTTTAATAGTTGATGTAACTAACATCAACTATTAAACATTATATTTTACTAATTTTTGAGTCGGTGCCAAACAATAAACTAATTAATAAACTCTCTATTTGTTGTTGCAACTACGTAGAAATGAACCAGACTTAACGTGGTATTCATTTAATTAATTGGCACCGACTCAAATAATAGAAAAAAATATAATTATACTCGTTGACTTGAGAACCTTCTCCTTTTTTTTTTCGTCGGTTATAATTACACACCTATCCGTGAATAAATCAGCGTGTAAAATTTTACACAAATTACTTATCGACAATCTACTTCTGCAAACGTGCAGTGTGCAGTAATACTAATTACTATGATAACATATTATTTCGGAGTCATAAATCAAATTACCTAAGCTTGCATAAGTGAAGTAGGTATAGTGTATACAAGTTTATTGAACGTTTTCAATACAAATAAATAAAATTAAAGTGTCTGCTTTTAATGTCAAAATGACAATGTTTTTTTCAGTTGATATAGTTATTTGCACAATGCTAATGCCTAAAATACAGGTTTAAAATTTTTGTCTTTCTGTCTGTCTGTCTGTTTGTATCGGCTAATCTTCTAAACGGCTAGACCGATTTAGATAAAATTTTAAAATGCAGGTAACTGACTACAAGGCGCTAATAACATAGGCTACTTTTATTTATGTACCTACCACGAAGACGAAACCGTGGATGAAAGTTTGTTTGTTAGCGCTAATCTCGGGAACTGATTTTAATAATTATTTTTGTGTTTAAAAGTTTAACTATCCATTAAAGTGTTTTGATATTTAACATTACACTGAACTCTATGGAAGCTGGGCAGTAACGTTTCACGCGGGTTAAAGCGCGTGAGCAGCTACTACTTAATATAACTAACTCGCGGACGAAATGGCGTGTAAAAGCTAGTTGGTAATAAAACCGGCGTCGGCAGTAATTTGTATTATTTGGTGGCAATCGCGCACATGAAGGATCATTTACAGTTTGAAGTACGGAGACGAATGAGTGGTGTATATTGGCGCTTATTTCAATTGAAGAGTTCTCGACGCGCGGCCGTGATTGCTTTGAATGTATTAAATTATCTAAATTCCCAAGCGATTCCAATCGCTGTAATATTCACTGTGAGAATGTTTGTTGTACTCTTTGTTTAAATAGTGTTTTGTGATCAACCGCACTGGAATGACGACAAAATTATTTTCAAATTAATTTTTATCCGTTTAAAAGTAAGTACATATTAATCACTTTTTCAGTGGCCCGATAACCTAATTATTAGATTTCGTCCTATAAGGAACATTTTGGGAATTTTGTCGGTTCTGAGACTTCTGAGACTTGAAATAAATTATCATTATTGGTCTAGTTTTTTTTAATTTGCCCTTAGCTACATATCTAGCCAATATCTTTTGTTTAAATAAGTAAATGTCATATAATTTTAGGACAACCCATCATAATCTTGTTTCTCTCAATCTGTAGTTAAGTTATTATTTTTATAATATACACTTGTAATATTATATACTTTAATCAATTCTAGTATTTTATTAATGAACCGTTACACATTAAATTCCTTTAAAATATAGGCAACTGATTTAAGTAATTGATTTTACCGTGACGAGAAAAACATAATAATATTATTTTAGTATAAGTCGAGCAGATGTTAAGCAATACAGGTGCTACAAACTGGTAATATTAATAATATAAACAAACGATGTGTCGTTGCCATAATAAGATGGTGCTCTAGTTTCAGAAAATCGCGTACTTCTTCTCAATTACTTTTACAATGGTTTCAATTATTCATTTGTGAGACGGCTTTATTATACCTATATGAAATGAAATTTTATAGAATTGGCACTTTTAAGTTAAGCATCAATATTGTACACTCTTTAGCTGAGTATATAGATACAATGATATATGTATAGATAATTTATTTCGTATGCATACTTTTTTATTAATTTTATAATATAACATTAATCATATTATTTTCTTTTTTAATATGATTTATGAAGTGCGCGTTCATAGAATCAGCTCTTTTAAGTTAGCATCAATAATTGTCAACTCATAAAATCTGTTGTTAATCAATATTTTAAACTCGTTAGCTGAGTATATACATAGAATTATATATATATATAGATAATTAATTTCGCATGCATACTTTTTTATGAATTTTATAATATAATATTAATCATTTATTATTTTTCTTTTTTAGTATGTTTTTACGAGGCGCTCTATGGTTGCAAATATTGTTTGTATTCACACCACTGGAAACTGCCAAACCCTGGAGTGAGCAACGTAAGTAATTTAATAAAATTATTATTTTGTTTTTTTACTATATAATGACGTAACATCAAGCCATGCTACGATAAATATAATATAAACACCAATATTTTTTTAAAACTATTTAAACCATTTATTCACCAAACATTATCTTACATTTAGAAAAAATAAAAACAGTTTACACAAAATATAACAAGTACACAGAAAATGTGCGGCAAGGGTGCCGCTCAGTATTTGCTGCGCGCAATGCACAACACTGATTTTCAGTTAGTCCCTGCCAGAAAGAACAAATTATATTATAGTTATGTTTAGATGGATGCATTTTTTATTACATCACCCCGCTTTAATGAATTTTCCAAATGATTAGTACGATGATTAAATAAAAAAAAAACTATTCTAGCGTTGATTGTGATTAGTTTAAGCAAATATTAGAAAAGAGTTCATAAAAATATACAAACAAAGTTTTTTCACTACTGCGTTCAAGGTTTTTCTATACGACATACGTAAAACATGCGTAGAACTCGTTTTCTTAATTTCTCTTAAATGACGCATTGTAACAATTTTCAGAGGTGTACCCACCACACAAAATACCTGACAATGCATTGGACCCACGGAGGGCCGTAGTGCGGCGAAAAATTGTACTCTACCATAACTTCTTCAGGTCAAAAGTGCGACCTACTGCTTCTAATATGCTATTAATGGTTAGTATTAACAGAAACATATATGTATACGAAAATTATTATAAAATACGGAACATCAAAACCAAAATTTGTCTTAAATTAACAAAACATTTTTGTACTTGAACGCTAAGAAAAGTCGACAACCAGAACCATCCCTGAACTTGGCTCCAACATTTATGTTTCGGTGGGATTATTTTACGTGTTGAATACGTAACTAATTGATTTATACCTTCTGTGAATACACGCGATTTTGCTATTACGCAAATAAAATATTTTGCGAATCGACAGTATAGAATTCATTAAATATTTTTTTTTGGTTTTACAACCGAGATAAATTAATCTTACATTTACTCAATTAAACTGTTTCTGTTTATTTGATAAAGCAATGCTAAGAAAAAATATTGTCAATTTGTTACAAAAAAATTGCGTTGGTAATTTTCTTTGTCTAAAAAAAATCTCGTGTCAGTGTTAGTTATAAATCTCCTGCGAAATTGCTAACGGGCGGAAGCTAGTAATAATAAAATGTGAACTTAAACGAAATTTTTATACTAGAACTACTTTTTATTACAACACTTATCAAAACTGTAAACTAATAACTGGAATTTCCTAATCAGTTATCAAAACAATGAAGACTTGTTGCTTGTAGCGGATGCGAATGTTGAGGTTGACGAATGAACTTGTTACCAACTTGTTCCCTGGTATAAATAGATGGATAAGAGAATAAAAAAATGTTATCATCCCATGTGATTGTAATATTGATATCTCCATCTATTGAAGTTCCAGACTCGTGCTGTTACTGAAAATATCCAAATGAAACATTTGGTTAGACAACAACACCTTTGCCTGAACTGGAAATAGACCCCGAGACCATTCGGTAATTTCTAGGTATACAATCATTTCACATCCGACGATTGCCGTATCCTGCTCGAGATACTACGCACTATTAATATCTCTAACGGCGAGTGATTGGTTTCGTAGTTACCTGTTTGGTTGCCGACAGCATATACGCATTGAGGACTTCTTGGTCTTCTTGGTCTTCTTGGCGCAACACTACTGCTGGTGTACTGAATGGTGGCGTTTTATCTCCTTTACTCTTCGTAATTTTTTATAAATTCAATCTCTAAGGAATCCATTGGCTAACAAAACTGTGTTGGTATCTTCTAGTCCTGGCACGATGGAGCAGCGCGTCAAGCACAGGCGTATGCTGAAAGATGCGTGTTTCTGCAACACAATGACATTCATGAGAACACCGTGGCACGGCTTGGCACCTGCGGGCAGAACCTTTTCGTTGCTGCACAGAAAACTCCCTGGTAATTTCATTATGATACTTTTTGTACCTTTTAGTCTTGTTAAAGTATAGAACTATTTGTCTAGGGACCCCGCTGAAAAGAACTTGTTTTGGCTGCTCAGAAAACACCTTGGAAATTTCGATGACAAATGAAAATGTTGAAATCCATCTGATAGTGATAGGTACCAACTTCTTGTGTACTAGAAGTTTTCTACCTAAAATTTCTTGATGGCAAAAGAAAGGTGACTATCACTCATTGCATAGGTAGCGCTATAACCAAGTAAGGTTCGTCTAGCTAAGGTATATATGTACCTATGACGCTGGCACAAAAAGAGTTGAGAAATTTCGAGTCTAGCGGCATACAAATCCATGGCTGAATTGGCAAAGCACTTGGGGCGTATACCCAGGAGGTGCAGGTTCGAGTCCTGCTGGATTCTTAATTTTTCAACTTGAATAATTATATAAAAGTTATATGTAACCTTCCTAAAGGTCATTTGGCTATTAGGTCAAAGGTTTATGACCACTTGACAAACGCCAAAAACTAAGTTGTATTTATATATTTTTTGTTAATTAATCTTCATAAAAACAAAGAACGTGATCATAATTAAGTATAAATTTACCAAAATAAACAATAATTTGACTTCATTCAAAAAAACTCGCACAAGAAAATGTATATCTATTTTCGTGTCTGTATTTTCCCCGGTTCAAGAGTTAAGAAGAAGTTATGTTATACTTACCAACATTGGCTATACTTATCTGGATAAACTTCGACTATTCTACAAGTCGCGTAGTTTTAGATGATGAAATATTAAGATGATAATTCAATGGGTATATAATAATTTAGTTTGGCATAACACGTTACGCATATTTTTTTTCGGCATAATTGTTATTTGTCATAATTGTCTTTTGGTATAACATCTTCACTTGGTATAACTATAATTTCGCATAATGTTTTTTAAGGCGCTACTTGTGTATTTAACATAAGAAAAGTATTTTGTTGAATTAGGATATTATTAAAATAGTATGCCAAAAGACAATTAAACCAAATGTCTATAATAGTAAAAAAATATTATGTCTAACAATGATTATGCGTAAAATATTAATGCTACAAAAAATTATGCGAAACAATAGAGAATCCTATTGGAGCGTTCAAAGCAATTTTTAGCTTTTACTCCTTGGAATACGTGATGTTATGTATTAGCCTTATAAAAAAACAAAATAGTTTTTAGGATATGTCCCATAACTAAGCGCGTCTAAATAGCCTATTCAGCATATAAAGTAAAGATTTCAAGGTCCCTTACTATAATCGTGGAGACGATAATATAGCGACCTCGTTTCTCTTTTTTTTCTTTTGGCTATAAATCTATTTCCTAGTCTCAGTATTCACGATTGTCTTTATGCTCAGTTTCTGTAATAGGTAATTCGTGAATGAGTAATTATATATAATAGCTATATAGATGTATCTCTGCCCTTTAGTTACAAACAAATATAATTGTCTGAATGACTTGGACCGAAATAATTGTCTTCAAGGGACAATTAGACTTTGGAACGTGGTGATAGTCATCAGATTAACAAACGTGATTTCGAGTTATTCATGTAATTTTATGAGGAGATTCTTATGTAAATACAGCGAATACGTTTGTCTGGACTTCTTATGAACGATGCGGTTAACATTTTAATGAGGCGCTTTGCAAAAAAAGCTAATGTCGTCTATTTTTATACTTTTCTATTGGAATAATATATTATTCAAGGACACAGTAGGTATATGGCTTTTTGCTGCCAAATATTAACACACGCAAAGATTTAAGTGTTTTTGGAAACTTAAGGGGTTTGCTCAGAATCAATAACAAAATACATTTCACAAGTTCTTACGAAAAATAAGTTTGCCGAACAAATTGAACACTAATAATAATCGACCTCAAGTACAAAAAATGCACTAAAAAGTAAGAAAATGTACTGTCTTGCTTCATCTGTGTATAACTTGAAAGATTATAGTAAACGGACTTAAGGTTCCTGTATTTAAATAATTATCCCTGTACTCGTTAAGAAGTTGTACCTTCCAGCATCAGCTTAGCAAGATAAAACGCTGACTAGACTTTAAGTAATATACGATACACAATATAGAAGCCAATAAAATTGGAGGGTTGCCCATGAGATATAGTGCTTGAACTACAGACTCCGATTCACCTCAGATGAACCGTCGCGTCGCATCTACAAATTGATTATGTAGATTATTAATTTCCATGTACTGTAGTTACTACTTATCACCAGTAGACTACAAATCCGTCCGTAACATACGGCGCGCATTAAGAAAGAAGAAACAATAAAAAGAGTTACTAATATTTCATCTATTGCTAATTTCAGGTTCTTCGCCTTAAAAACATGGTTCCTCGAATATCGTAACTTCACGTACGGCAACCCATCTTTTAATCTAAAGAAGATCGGCCACTACACCCAGATGGTGTGGGCCACCAGTCACAAGGTGGGTTGCGGAATCGCCCACTGCCCTGGAGGACCCTGGGGACATTTCTATAACTACGTGTGCCATTATTGCCCAGGGTTAGTATTTATATATTTTATATATAGGTATTGTCGGTCAAGTAAACATTTCTTGTTTATAAAGCGCATATTACAAATGATTGAAAAGTGGCGTTGAAACCCATCTGATGGTTAGGTGGATCTACAAGATTTGAATATGGTCACATCCAGCAACCTACATAACAACATTTGACGACCGGATGGCGGAGTGGGTAGTGTACCTGCCTGCGACGCCGAGGTCATGGGTTCGATTCCCACTTAAGACAAATCTTTGTGTGCGTGAACATGGGGGTTTGTCTTAGTCTGGGTGTTTCTATGTATAATATGTATATATTTACAAAAAAAAAAGTATATATGTATTAGTATCAGTTATTCTAGTACCCATAGTACAAGCTCTGCTTAGTTTGGGACTAGATGGCGTTGTGTGTGAGTTGTGAAATATTAGATTTAACATGATCTAACATAATCACGCTTACGTTATACCTGGAAGGGTGTGGCAGTGGTATACATCATCCAAACTTCACCTGTTATGTTAGAATCCCATGTGATAGAGCAGTGAGCCTATCGGCATGCACCAGGTACTGCTGGTATTGTGAATATCCCAATAAAAAAGCCAAAACATCACATTTGAGCGACCCGGGAATCGAAACCGGGACCAGGCGGTGTGAGGTCGCAGTTCCAGCAACTTATTAAGACATTTACAATTTAGCAAACGTACTTGTAGTTCACCTGTGATAATAATTTTTAACTCCAGTATTATCTGCAAGTAGTGCATCTGAGGACAATATTATTATGCCTCCCGCGTCGGTAATTATGCTCTAGTCTTTTCACGAAAACCAGAAGATAACCAGAGGTCGCAACCTACTGATCAAACGCTGTATAAAATTAACTGTATAGCTATTGACACGATAAGAAGAATATAATAAGATCACGAAAACGGCACTCAATAGTGTTAGCACCACTGTTTGGCGACAAGACAAAGTATCCCTCGAACTACCTCACAAAAACACTGCCTGGACATGTAGTCTAACTGCTTACAGGCATGATGTTGTCTATGTATGTTTTTGCCAGCTCCTAATATGTTTAATGTTTGTCGCAAACTCCAAACAGCGAACAGCAAACGCCAATTACAAGCGATTGTAGACATTGCAAACAATTTTCCGAAAATCCTTTGATTTTAAAGAAAACAGACACTGACCCCAATCAAAAATAGGCAAACACCAAAAACCGTCCACATGTTAGCGTTTTCTATTTGGTGTTACTTCTTGACATTTTTTGCCAAGCATATGGTAAAGACTGGCATTATATTTACCTTACTCTTACTTTTCCAGTGGCAACATTCAAACAATAACGCAATACCCGTACAAAACCGGCAAGCCGTGTGGCGACTGCACTAAAAACTGCATTTCAGGACATTTGTGCACAAATACTTGCTCTTCGAGGGATTACTACTCAAATTGTGACCAGCTGAGGACTCTCTCACCTAGTGTGTGCCATAGTGGAGTGTGTAATGCGACGTGTAGCTGTGAAACAAGAATTCATAGGAACTATCCATGGCATTAGGTTAGTTATTGCGGATGCTAATTTTTTGTAAATAAACATATTTTGGAATATATTTTTTTTATTACTTTTAGTGTCCCCGAATCAAAAAGCTTGACGAATAAATGGTCTAGTTGAGAGCGTATGCACCTCTCACCGCGAGGTCTCGGGTTCGATTCCCGGGTCAGGCAAAGTGTTATTTGTGAACTCTCCGTCAGAAAATTCACAATAGCAGCACAAAGTTGGAGTTGTACCCGGCGGATAGCGATAGGATCCCATGGAACCTAAACATATCAGGTGGAATGTGGGTATTGTACAGCTGTAGTACACTCATCGGGGTAATATGCGTGATATTATGTTATTATTCTGTATAATAAAATGGGCAATAATAATAATAATAAGCGCCGGCAATTCTGCCCTTTAAAGTTTAATTCAATAAACTGAAAGAAGAAAATTACGTCCAAATTTAATGTTCATTAAGGATAAAATGTTGGCATATTTTCTGTCTTTCTTATGCACATATAATTTCATTATTATTGTGAACAATTAGATATGACTTTTTTTTTATTTGCAAAAAGTCTACCAACTTCACCTATGTTATATAAAATTACACATAATTATGTTAACCTCACTCAAATTTAAATTCATACTAATATGAATAGATGCCCGTTTTCCGGTAGTTTTGGGTGAGGGATCAGCAAGGGTTCACAGTCTTGTGGCAGGTGAGTCAGTGAGTCAACAGGTGGGGTGGTTGTCGGTGCGGAACCAACCAAGCCAGGCCCTTACAAAGACCAGAAATAGATTTTTAAAATAACGGTGTTTATTTAAGGATGTTTTGATTTGACTAGATGTTTAGTGCATTTGTCTTGGCTTGGCATAAATCGGCACAGTGACAATTATGGACCCTGACGGGCATTGCAAAAGAAGGAGAGAGGAAGAAAGAGCTTTGAGTTTATTACAAAAATTTAATTTTAAAATTGTATCTTATAAGAAGTTATACATTTTTTTTTTAATCGAATACATATATGTAATAATAAATCATTAAAGTATAATAACTAGCTACTAATTGTTAAAGAAGAATAATTAAAATATGGTGTATATGTATTATTTTTATTTTTAATGTTCATGTAGTTTCATTTGAATATTCATTAATGTGGTAGTAGCATTTTTTTAATAAATGGTTGGAAAGGTAATGTGAGAGATTTTATTTAATTATTTGTATGACCACGTTATTGGGTGTAGGATTTTTCGAGTGTAATAAAACCCTACGGGCAGATGCAGACGAGTCAAATACAATATAGGTATAATGTTATACTTAGTTCAAAAATAGTTCTCTTCGCTTGTGATCTCTGCAATAGTATAGATAGAAAACAATTTTATTAGACTAAAATAACTTGCTAATATTAATACAATTATACTAGTATATGAATCAGACCCAAGATAATTACGGATTCAAAATGCAATTACCGTGACCCTTTGGGCATAGCGAGTTTTGGTAAAAACAAACACTTGACCTCCAAAACATCCTGTAACTAAAATCATCTGGTATGACGAAACTTTGGAGTCGGATTAAAGACAGAAATGTGGTAGAGCTATTGTGAACATGAACGCGTGTGTATTAAGGTAATTCTTAATCCTATAAACTGATGTATGTTTACTCATAAATCTTGCCTTTTAGTTAATTGTTTTTGTTTGATCCTTGCAATTCTTACTGGTTCAATTTCGGCTATTGTTTTTATCGACTGTTATTATAAGGTACTATCGGTTGGACAACGACATCGAATGATCAATGTGTGAAAAAATAGTACGGCTAACAACAGATAACATGTTCCAAGTTTTTATTTTCAGAAACATAGGTGTAGATAAACACATATCGTGAATTTTTATTGATATCAATTTGTATTCCGCTGTGTTCCCGACTGACCGAGCAACATGTTTCCCACCCCCACCACGAGTCCGACCCATTTGTAATGCAGCGGCAGGCGCAGAGTCCGGCGCGCGGGCATTGCGTCGCCGGCGAGCGCACTCGCGACCACCTGCCGCGGAGCCCAGCCCGCCATGGTCTGTGACGACGGCCTGCACGCCTCATCGCCTCACGTACCGCGCAAGTCCCTCCGACGACTCGCCTCCACGCGAGGCTTTAAGCCCCGCCAATACAATGACTACGGCTGGATCCGCGTCTTCGAAGGCTTCCAACCGTTTGCCGTCGATGCGCCCAGCAAACTCGTCAAGGTCGCATTGAACACCACCGTCAAAGAAGTAAACAAAGATCTTGGCTTCAATGAGGAACTGACGTTGTGGCTTCAAATTGGCGGGGAAAATTCTCGTCGATTGGAACTGGATGAATTTCCGCTACGAATACAGGAGCAGTATTTGGCAACATGTGGTTGGAGATCAGAAGCCAGGAGATTGCGTGTGGCAGTAGATCCGGAGTTGCGACATTCTCTGCGATGGTGCGCTGGACCGGCTCCACGCTGCGGAGGAGTGCTGCGATCCGGCACCGTGCATGTGCTGAAGGGACACGTGTTTCCACAATGGAAACCAAGACATGCCTATGTTATTGGCTCAAGACTACATTCCTATGGTGCGTTGAACTGTTTTAAAAAACAAATTAACATCAGTGGAATATAGTCGTTTAAAGATTCAGTCATTTCAGGTACTGCCTGGGAAATGGTTGAGCTCAGTGGAGGAAGTATCGACCTCTGTCAACCAAAGGCTCAAAAGCTGGTGCTGTGCGTAAAGCCGCGTTGCCAAGGGAACGCCGGAGTAGGGGATAACAGTATGAATCATCTCTTCCTTGGATTTAGCACCATTTGGGAAAGAAATATGTGGTTCTGCTGGCTGAAAGAGGTGCGTATTAAAGTCTATGTGATTTGTTTGTTTCTTTTCTCGATTTACGTATATCTTTACCAGGGGAGTACATGTCAGAATAGCAAACTACTGCTAAATGAGATTAAACATGTTTGAAATGTACCCAAATTGGTTCACAACGGTCGGTGAGCATCAGTTTAAGCACTGTAATTGGAGCAAAACTTACGTAGTTTTATGTTTAGTTCCGTCGCTTGCTCGGCACCGCGCCGTGCAGATATATTATGAGCTCTTCTTACATGATTGAGATTTGATTCCGGTACACTTCTCAAACTAACGAACCATCAACATGATAGCGGAAAATTGCTAGAAATTTTATCAAAGTTTATCAAATCAAGCTTTTGACATTTCAATGTGTAATTTAACATCAATCATCTCAGGGTTGTGTAACTTCTTTGTGACTATACTCTTTGTTGGATAAAATAATTAAGGTTTGAATATTTCGACTGAGACTAGCAACTAGCAATTATCACATGTGTTAAGTTATTTATAAGTATAACAAAAATATATAATTGGACCATTACAAAGCAATTTTAAGTGGCATCTGATTAATCTCGGCGATAATGCTTGTACGTGCAAGAGAGTTTGTTACTTATTTTGATGGACATGTATGAAAAGTGTGTTAATTAAAAGTGGTGCTCGCATCGCCCTGAAAGAAATGTCACGGTCGAGATGCTGAGAGTGTGCTATAGCAGCGCGTGCACTTCTGCGCCACTACCAACAAGTCTCTCGAAGAGCTCGCACTTATTATTTATCGAACTCAAACTATTTGTTTTCTATACAACGTTTATCGATCAGTGCTCATCAACAGAACAAAAACAAGTATAATACCATTTCTGGCGAATCGAACTTTTGAGAATACAATCAAGGACAAAACATCATTTATGCAAGCTACAGCGACGTGAATGGAATAATGAACTGTGCAGGAGTTATTCGTAGTCTTTGGGAATAACAATGCTTGAAGGAGTTCGTCGGCCCCACCGTGGTTACATACCGAGACAAGCGAACACTGTCTTACAGCAGTTACTTTTAAAATGTCATTTGATATAACGACGACAATACGCGTGCGGCGGCGCTCCTCAAGCGATTATTATTTGTGTTGTGTGTGAGTGCTTATTTGTGATGGTAGAAAGAAAAACGATGAAGTGTGAAGACGAAGAGGTTGACAGTTTAGATGTGTTCGCACAGCCGAGCCCCGATGATGTGTTCCTGGATAGTTTGGAGCCAAACGCGTTTAGGGAAAAATGTGAACTTGCGGTTGGTTAATGTCATTGTCTATTTTGGGTATCTAATTATAGGTAATCGTTATGAAGTCAAATAAATTACGGCATTTCAGATAAATTACATTAAAATATTCACATCAGTGATGATACTTGTACACGTCCATGTTTAACCAAGCATAGAACAGGTGTTAAATACTATGACAAGTTCCAGTGTGGTCTTACTCCATTTTCCTCTTCTAGGCTACTCAAAGCACGCAACCCCCAAATATCTTGGACCTCAGCAGTGGTGGCAAAGGATCCCTTGGATCTGCAATAGCCCAACATGCTTCCAGTGCCTTCACAGTTCGTGTGCTGAAACTGCGCAGCAATGCCCTCACTCATCTACCACCACAAGCCTGGACGCTACAGGCCCTCACACACTTGGATATCAGTGATAACAGGATTCAGGAACTGCCGCCAGAAATATGTCAGCTTACACAGTAAGTTTCACTTTCTTAATACTAGTACAATAAATAGTTTAAAAACTAAAAAACACGCTTTATACTTATATAGAAAACAATATCTTGTAAATATAAATGAATAATAGTGTAAATAAGAAAAAGATTTTTTATTTAAAAAAAAGCGTGGAGTGCTTTTTAAGATATTATCGAAATGATAATCCTTCTCATGTCTGTCAATGAAATATTTATAGCTATTGACCCATGCAACCACGCTTTTTTTAAAATATAAAATGTTTTCCTATTTACACTATTATTCATATTATTATTATAATATATTATTAGAATTTTTTACACTATTCTTAATTCAAAATTATTAAAATTTACCTTCTATTTTTAGTTTAGTTTTCTATATAAAGCGTGTTTTGAAGTTTTTTAAACTATTATTTATTTTCTACTTTTCAGTTTGGTTTATTTATAAGAGCGTTTTTTTCAATTAAAAAAAAAAATTAATCGAATTATTGCATTGTCATCGGTCTTTGACAGGTGTGCAAAAATCTGAACGTTTAAAGTGGGTCAAAATACTCAAAATAACGTCCAAAGGAGTCGGTTACATACAAACAAACAAACATACAAGTGAAGCTAATATAAAGCATGTAAAAATTTTGCTCGAGTAAGTAAATATCGTATTAGATGTTCTACTCGGTTTCAATACTGCTTCGCTCTGAGGGTTGTAGACTGCCGTAACAATTAGGTTATCTATTGAAGAAAATGTTATTCAAATTCGGCTAATAGTTCCAGTGATTAGCGCATTCAAACCTACTAAGTCTTCAACTTAACTATGTCAGTATTAAATGACATACCAACATGGAGATATTATGGTACTAATGCTTAGTGAATATCAATAAAATTCTCGTAGATGTACTTACACGGTTACCGATCAACCTATATATTTCCAGTATAAACTGGTCTAGCATTGCTCAGGTAGCCTATACAACTATTAGACGCATGTAACGCAAATACAAACACTCATATCCACTCCCACTTACACACACACACTATCACACGCACACACACACACACACACACACATAAACTCAAGGCAGAGTAGTACGCAATACGTCCAAAGTTAATTTTTTGAGCGTCGACGCTATCTTCTGAGATACAGGCCACAACCTAGTTCAGAAGATAGAGTCACCATTTACTAGATAAAAATTTTACCACCAAACTAACTATGTACTGCCTCACATAATATTGTATAATTTACCTTTTTTAGTAAGTTATTTGTATTACACATTATACTTCTACTGATGATCATTTTTTCATTTTCATTTTCATTTTCACAACGCTAAACCATCTTATACTGGAAATGTATAGGTTGACGTGCAGCCATCTGTACAGCCATAGCCAATTCTACTTACAGCAGTTAATGCAATGCCAGGATGCTTTCACAATTACCATGCTGGTCAGCTATTATGGCCGTTAAATTGTTATTTGCGTCTTACGCAATCATTTTCATTATTGTCATCAAACAAAACTTTTAACATTTACTGCTACAATAAATGTGATGGGTTCTATTTATTTCTAGCATTTTAAGAAATATTTTTAATATTTGATGACGGTAGGGATTGACATTTTCAAAAAATTAACCCTAACTAAAATAGTCTAGCTCTAGATTAATATAAAAGTGTAGATATAAATAACCTCAATTTCTCAAATATGAAATGTTGCTCTTACCACCTCAGAGCCTTTTCACGTGTTTCTGAACATTTAAATAATTTCAGACGTACAGTGGGCCAACGAGTTAACTATGCAGGGCAAAAACTTCTAAGTCATAGTAATTACTTAATACACCAGTTATGGATAAGTGAGTTATATATCTAAATAGTGGGTATATTACACATATGAAATACGTAATTCACACTTATATATCTATTGCAGTCAGTTTTTACTATGGCGTTGAAGTTTTGGCCCTGCATACCTAATTGTTTGGCCCACTGTACCTACCTCACTAGATGGGTCACTGATGTATGTCATAGTTCTGGAAGGCCTTCCGTAAGGCAAGAATAGGCAATAATCATTATTATCTTCTCCAAACGGTGGGAATCTCCAAATCTATAATTTTTTACATAAATTAGTGAACCGCGAGGTCTCGGGTTCGATTCCCGGGTCGGGCAATGTGTTATTTGTGACCTTTCCGTCAGGAAATTTACACTTTTAGAAGCACGGAATAAGAATTATGCCCGGTGGAAGGCTCACCCCCTATCTCATGGGCCTAAACATAACAGATGAAATGTGGGTGTTGTACACCTCTGACTTTTGGGTAATATAGACGTGATCTTATGTAATGTTATTAGAGAAAAGTGTATAATTATCTGCAACTGCTATAGTTTAGCAATAGTCTAATACCACTCAGTCTTACCATTTCAGAAATGCATTGGTATAGGTTTATATTCTGTAATTCTATTTGTTTTGTTTTATTGTTTTGTCTCCATGCAACTTTAATGTGTTTGTTGCCTTGCCTACCTTGTGTTAATTATTTTGGTATACATTTTATGATACGGCTTTCAATTTAATGATTTCAGTACAATTTGCATGCTAGCTTTTTTCAATACAATTAATATTTGCATGCTATTATCATATGGCAGAATGTGTCTTGTGCTTATTATTGTATACCATCTGTTATGTATTTACCACATTTTTTGCAAATAAATATATCCTATCTTGCCTCTAAATATTTTCGAAAGTAAATCGCCCGACATTTGTCACCAACAACAAAAGAATGATGTATCTAAACGAAATCATTTCGACGTTGTTCGAGTACCGTATATCATACACAAAGTACTTGTGGTTATAGTTCCATTGAGTAGCAGGAGATCAGCGAAGCGAGGCGATCTCGGCACCTCTCTTAGCCTTCGTTCGGCGATTCATTACGTACTTGGATTTAAAAGGGAACATTCGCGAAGAAAATCTTTCTAGAATGTCTTGTAGAAAGCAATTAACACCAGCATAAATATAAATTAGTTGATAATTAACGTATTTTAGAATTAAATTATTTTTATATTTTCGTTTGTGGGTTGTTGAGTTGAGAAGATTTTATGAATGAACTAGCTATGCCTGCGGCCTTATCCACGTAGAATTCGATATTTCCTTTAAATTAAGGAATTGTAGCCTCTAGGGGATTGGAATTTCCTAAAAATCTATCATATTATTAATTTATGTCATGTAAGGCACCTATTTGCAGTAAATTTACTAACTTACCATATAATCTTACAAAACCTCTAATTCAACCTGTTATTCCATAAAACCAATCTTGCACATCACCTAAGGAATCTATGTGCCGAGTTTCATGCATGTTGCTTGAAAATTTACAAACCTACCATATAACCTTACACCCCCTAATTTACTCCCTTAGGGACAAAATACACACAAATTTGAAGTTAGACTTTTAGGTACATACAACTGTGAAAACCCTATCCAATTCCGTGCAGTAGTTTTTGCGTGATGCGCGTATGAACATATAGAGAGTTTTGGCTTCTACTTCTATTACAAAGACCTCTCTTATTTTTTTTAATGTCTTCTACGTATAGATATATGTGTAGATAATGAATAGAAACCACCATTTTATGTACAGACCTACATAAAATGGTGGTTTCTATTCATTATCTATACATATATCTATATGTTAACAGTATTTATTATTATTATTTACCTATAATAAAATTAAATCTGCGATTTTGAAATCCGTAAATTCATTAAACGTTTTACATGTAATTCCTTATCATACCGTCGGTATATTGTTTGCCGCAATCAATAATAATTGGTAAAAGATCTTAATGTAATTTTAACAAGTGAAAATTTTACCTAATGTAAATTTGGGTATGACATTCTTCAAAACGTTGGTTTGGTATTTAAAAAAAATGCCAAATAAAAAAAAATATTTGGGAAGTTATCATTTAGCAAATTTGTTATGGTGAAACAACCGGTACCGACACGTTTAAGTTTTAAATCTGTTCATTACAATTATTAACGAGTTAGGTTCGAATTCGAAGTAATGCTTCGTGGTCTACGACTTCTACGAGGTAATACGGTCAACCATTCTTACGCGAGTTTATTTCTGCCATTTGTATCTTTGGCACTGCACTGGTGCAGACATACTTCTTATATCAGTTTAACTGTTTTGATCCACTATTTTTTAAATTCCAGTTCATAATATATCTACCACACTTACTTATTTTTATAAAAAAATATCCATGATGTTTCAATGGTAAATGACCTCAGAGACCTCTTCTATTAGTACCTATATATATTATTATGTAATGTAAGTAATTCGATTTGTACTATCAATCACTGGCATACCAAAGGGAGGAGACATGTTAGACTCATGAAAGTCAGATATAGACACTATAGTCCTCGAAGCAATAAGTCTTTTATTTATTCTGTGTAACTTCCGTTGTCCGGCTACAGTACTAAATACATCAGATTAACAGAAATTTCGTTTGTACACATGGCATATAATAAATAGATTTTATCACGTCAATATGTACAAATAAGTTTTTTTTAAACACGCATGCCATCTAGTCCCATACTAAGCAGAGCTAGTACTGGAATAACTGATACTAATACATGTATATTTTTCTTTTGTAAATACATGCTTATTATACATCGAAACACCCAGACTAAGACAAACTCCCATGTTCATGCTTACAAAGATTTGTCTTAAGCGAGAATCGAACCCGCGACCTTGGCGTTGCAGGTACGTACACTACCCACTCCGCCATCGAAAATTGTCGAAGTAAGCAATCATAAAGATAATGTAAGACTCATCGTTTCCGTTGTGTGCTAATTTATAAATGAGTGCTTGCGTACGAGCCAAGCCAACAGAGGTAGAGGAGACGGAGGAGGAGTGGCGGAGGGAATAGTGGGGGGTTTTAGGGGGCCGAAGCTATCTACATCTGCGCGCCGGACCGTAGACTTTACGTTCACTTTACTTTGGCGTCCGCGCAACCCCTGTTAGCTAATTTACAGGTTTACCACGCTGCTCTTGAGCCGATTTTTGAATCTTCTAGGGTTGTTGTTGATTTTTTTTTAAGAGCTTAATAAGATTTTAGGTTAACTGACAGAATGAAGGCAGGCCAAATAGGCCGCTGTCCCAAATTAGTGATAAAGTCTGAATCTTTGATGCCTGAGTTTTTGATTGAGACGATGAGGTAATGAAAAAAAATATGATATTTTAGTTCTCCGATGTAGAGACGGTTGTAGTGTTTGTTATTATTCATCATGAGGTGGACTGCAAGCCAACATTTGTAGTTTTATATTTAAAGAATTGTCCACCTACACTGTACCGTTGTGGAGATGTACCTTTCATCATCAATTAGACCCAAATACCTGTATAACTACAGTCTATAAAAAGCTATACAGATATCTATGGTATTTAAGGATTCCGCCCAATATCCCCGAAATTCCATAATCAGCTGCTGATTTCATTGAAATGCTCTATATACCTAAGTACTTTCCATCATCGCCTCATCTGAATATATTTTGAATTAATACAGCTATCGTCTCTTCCTACTCCCATGGGATACAGGCATGATTTTGTTATGTATGTAAGAATACAGATCCTATTCGTTAAGTATTTGTAGCTTTCATTGTCAACGCAGCGTCATGAGATGTCAACTGCTACATGCAAATTTATAAATCACTTCAGAAAACGTATACTGTACGAAAATTACGGAAATAACTCAAAAGTTTTATATTTTAGAGTTGCCCCTTCTCGAGATCCCATAGGGACCACCACAGTAGTACGTTATTTCGAATAAAAATAATTTCTAAATCGCTGCACAAATGACAAGCAAATAGAAAAGGATACATTTTAATAAAAAGCTCGATGAATGTAGAACTTCTTTTTTCAAGTCGGTATAGTTAAAAGGATCGGCAACGTGCGATACTTCTGCTGTTGTTAGGCATCCAATAGGTTACGGTAACCGCCGGTGCCGCCCAAAAATTTAATCTCTATCATTTTCAAATATTTTTTTTTAATTTACGTGTTTGTTCTTATTTCCATTATATGAAAATTGGATATCCAAGGAGGCCTTAATGATAATAAATTAAAAAGTTTGCATTTAGACCTACGAATAATTCGTAGATTTAGACTAAGTAAAGAAGAACTACTACTACTTCTTCTTCTTCTTCTTATTCTTAATTCTTCTTTATTTGAAAATACATGTCAAAATTGTATTGTCACACGGTTGCTCAAAATATTCCATTTTTAAAATTCATCAAGTTTCACAAACACTACAAACGCTTTTTCATACAAACTTTTGTCTCACTTTTCACCCTGATAGAAGTCGAATTTTTAAAACAAAGAATAAAAAAAATTGTTCAGCACCGAAAATGTTCACTTCACTTTTATTTTTGTGCTATATATACGTATTTGAGGTCATTTAAACTCTTAAAAACACTTTATATATTATTTGAACGGGCTGATTTTTCATGTCATTTGACTGAAGATGGAACGCGACTCTAAAACCAAAAGATCCACTAAAATATTCTCCGTTAACCAAAATTTGAGTAACCGAAAATGTTCCATTGGAGTTAAGGTTAAGAAACAAGTGCTTAATAACAATTATTTGATGATATCGCAGTGTTTGTGAGTCATTTGAAGAATTTATTCGTCCTTTGCCGTTTCCGTACATTCTACTGTAATAAACATTGCGTTTATTTACGTTTTGTATTCGCAATTAAACTTACTTGTTGAACGACAATAGCTGTTAAGATTGTTCAAGTGAAATAAATTATATAATAAAGTTAACGTGATCGCGCATTATGCTCAATGAGGCACTAAAAAGGTAATACAAGTGTTTTTATTTTATTTTTAGTGTTACTAAAGTGAGTAAGCAAGTATTTAGCATATTAGCGATATGTATAACATTTTCATGTTGCAAAAAATATCTTCTAAGTAGCTTTCGTCCGTATCTCAGCCCGCGTAGTAAGTTGGTAAACGTCCTTATGTCATTCGGAAAGAACCAAAGCTTCAGTGAATAATTTTTCAGAATCAGATCGCCGGGTTCAGAGGTCAGCCTCAAACAAACAAATAATTTTACCTTTTTTTCTTTAATACAAGTGATTTTTTTGCAATTTCTATGATTCTTCCATCAAAAACATTTTGTTAAAAACTCATTTTATTTTCAACATTTAAAGTTTATTTTAAAAGTGAAGTCGCGTCGGCTTACTGACTTTTGCCTGTACTTACGGGTTATGGGGCGTCGAATGAGGCAATACATAACTGCCTCAAATAAACAAAGCGTGATGAACGTTGAAAGGAAAAACGTATGTAGTAACATGACGAATGTTTCGTAGTTAAGCTATTGCATAGATTCATTGATTGAGATAGAGCACAACAATGCTTGCATGTAACATAGGTAGGTACTCGTACTTAGATGGTGGTTTACGGAGTCGTTGCGTTTTGTTGCTACAGCGTGGCCAGTGGGGCGGCGCCGGCGCACTGCCCGCGGTCAGTCTTTCACACACTCTTTCTTACAACAGCGGCATTTGTTTTCATCTCTAATTTAAAAATAGAAACTTATCTCTCTGAAACTTGGATGGTTTTATTGTTTATGGTGCAGTGAATGTGAAATTTTGTGGTTAGACATCTTCTTCTTTAACTTCGATATGTCTTCGTAGCTTCATGTTTAACCGGTAAGTCCATATTGTATGTTTACTATACAATAAAATAAGGAATACGAGTGACTAATACTCTAAAAGTAAATTATTAAAGTCTCTCTGAGAGTCTGAGTATATTACCTACATAAAATCTCTTAGAAGACCACGGACACTTATATCGTTTCTCGTTGTTACTCAAATGGTGTAGAATATTCTTAAACAGGGTCTAGTTTCACTTCACCACGTTACAATCCTACTACACTACAGGCTGAGCGATGAATTAAGAGCAAGACACTCGTAACCCCTTCAAAAATTGCATTACGCAAATCTTGAATCCAACAGTACCTTCTGACAGCGTAAATAATATTAACCTACTTAAGCCCTATTAACGTAAGTGTAGCGCGTTAAAACGTAAACATAGCGATGACGCAAAAGTAACAGCAAGTTATCTTCCTATGTTCTACCGTTACCAGTCAGAGTAGTCAAAGCTACCGTAACAAAGTCCTTTTAATGTCGGCCAACAGCTATGAACTTGGGTGGTAATTGTTTATGACAATTAACAGTCTCGTACTCGCTCTCGGTGCTCCATATGTCAAGCCTTCATGAGACCTGATGGCAATCGCTGCGTGGTAATCATTTAATTTGACGTTTTTCTAGAGTTAACTGCCATTTAAGTTGCAACATAGTGTTCAAGAAAATACTGTGTTTTTGAGCCGTAGAGAAAGAAGGTGCTGTGGGAATTACACCTTGTGCTTTATGTATTTCAATCAATACTAAAATCTGCAAAAATAAATATTAATACTTTTGCAAAACGAATTTTATCACGATTAAAATACAAATAAAATAACGAAATAATCCTTATAAAATCAGTAAGTTAGGAAATAATGTTTTAATATGCAATAATGAAGTAGTGTTGGTAACATCTACATACTTTGATTTCGTAAGATTAACATTTTGATGTCGAAGTCAAAGAAAATGGTGATCGTATAAAAAAAACGATTTATTATTTTATTTTATTTTGTGTGCAATTATAAAATAAAATAAGTAGAAATAATTCCTGGGTAATGTAATTACTCATTTATCGGACCACTTATTAAGAGTACACGATGATGATGTGCTCATTTTTTATGTACAAGAAAATTAGTTGTATTAATTAAAGTCATACTTAAATACAACTTTCTATACATAGCGCTACTTATGATTTGAAAGGTATTTATAAGAATAAATGGTAAAAAAGCTTTTAATTGCATTGGTCACGCCTTTTGGCGTTGTGGGGCACACATTAAAATGCGAGCTCCTCCAAACAGCTGCGAAATAGTGAAAATCTATTGTTGTATCAAACTTATGCAATTAGTACTTTATTATTGTTAGAAACGAGTGCAATTTATAACTGTTTAATAGGTATCACTACGCTAGGCTAATATTTGACCTGGAGAGATTCAAAGATTCAAATCATTTGTTTTCATAGACTCCAGGGGGCTAAACACGTCAAAACATTTTAAATAATAATATAAAAATAAATTAAATGTAACACCTAATTATGCTAAATACAATGATTTGAATAACCAATTTTATATGAACTGTTTAGGATCAGATTAAAATCAGTCTAAGTATTAGCTCCGATGGGTATTGTATCATGAGAAGAGCTGGTGAGAAACTCATGTGCACTTATCATTTCAAATAAAAATACAAAAATTTTGTTTGACCCGCACAAAACTAACCTTATATCTGAGTTTATCTGACCTACTTACCGAATTTGAAATGTTATGAATGAATGAATGATCTTGGATAGTTGTCGACTAGCGACTTCTAAAACGAATTTTAAAAGTCCAGGAGAAATTTGTTACTTTCTTCAGCGTTTGGTTCGAATCGATACACTCGATGATATCGTGACAAAGTCGCTTACTAGTGATAACATGCTTCTGAGACTCTGGGAGCAAAAATGTTTCGCCTTTTCCGAGGATTTTTTTCGTGTTTTGCAATTTGTGGTTTTGGGTTGATTACGGAAAGGTAACGCTAACCTAGCCTTTACTAAACCTATGCAATGAACCGGTCAACTTTGGATTTTCCGATGAAATTTTAAAGCCGAATTTTCTGGGTAAAATTTTCGCAAAAGACCTTTTCACTTTTTAGGGTTCCGTAGTACCTACAAGGAACCCTTATAGTTTCGCCATGTCCGTCTGTCCGTCTGTCCACGGCATAGCGACGAAACCGTTGGTGCTAGAAAACTGAAATTTTGCATAAACATGTATGTTAACTAAACAAAGAAAGTCGTAGAGTAAAATTTGGAAAAATATTTTTTTTTCAGGTAGCTCCCCTACATGTAAAGTAGGGATGTTTTTTTTTTTGTCGCCTACCCCATAGTGTGGGGTATTGTTAGATATGACTTTTAAAAACGTTTAGGGGTTGCTAATACAGTTTTTTGATTTAGGGATCCGTTTGCGAGATAATTAACTTTAAAGACCAAATTTTTGTTCGAGTAGGGCGTCCCCCCCCCTCTAAAAGCTAAACTACTGGATCCTAAAATCTGAAAAAAATTGTGTCGGTAGTACATGTAATGAACTTTAAAGGAAAACTATAGCGGATAAGT
The DNA here is from genome assembly GCA_905147285.1 of Hypena proboscidalis. NCBI lineage: Eukaryota > Metazoa > Arthropoda > Insecta > Lepidoptera > Erebidae > Hypena > Hypena proboscidalis. Next base: position 9,843,680 of record LR990130.1, read on the forward strand.
TCACTTCATTAGTTCAAGAGGAATAGGGGTCCGAAATGTCAGATGCAGTTACTCAGAATATTTCGTTCAAAATTCTTGAAACATAAATAAACATACATAATACATAATATAAAATCACGCCTTTATCCCACGGAGGTAGGCAGAGACGATGGAACGCCATGTGCTTCGCTCCTTACATACTTCTTTCGCTTCCTCAACATTCATACATCTCGTCATACGTGCTAGCTGGTTTCGTGTACTACAAACATTTCCTTTCTGAAGGACGCCATTTAGTTATAAAGTAAAATTAAAAATATTTTTCTATGGAACCCTACTGCGCGTGGCCCGACACGCACTTGGCCGGTTTTTATTAATTAAGCACATGATTTCGAGTGATGTACTCAATCAAACTACTGTCTGATGTTCATTTCAAGATCCAAATAAAAACAATAAACTGTCAATCAGTGTTGCCAATCTTATATTGTTTCTTCACCACCGATATTATTTTGAATATTATAATTACTGTTTCACCATTGTTCTATCGAGACAAGGCAAGTTTCTATGTGCTACAGTCGTCTGCCATCCGTGAAGTTTTGATACCATCTGTGCGGTTACGTCGTAGAAACAAAATTGTCTAGCTGTGGCGGTATCAAAGATAAATCTGCATAATAATCTATCTATCGGCTAGTTACGTTGAACTCTTGCTGCAGGCTACTAACTAGCATGCAATGCAACGTAACTGTTCTATTTACATAAACATTGAATAAAAATGCAGTCGGTAAATAAATGACTTACATATCTCATATGTTTGTAATTATATTCATATTGCTATTATTTCTACTAGAAATAAATAACATTAATTTATAAAAGTATCTCATTGAAATTAATGTGCTCATCATTGCAGTATGTCATACGGAGAATATAATATCAAAGCAAGTGAGTGTTTTTAGGCGAGTTCTGAACATCGGGACTTTTCCTCCCGTAGTAGAAAAGCCTCCCTTTGCTACGAAGGCGGAGTCTTTTGCTCTCATTTTAGTATTTATTTAGTTTTTTGTTGTTTTTGGTCATTTTTGTAAGATTTCGTAAATTTTAGAAGTTTCTGCATTTTTTGGTAGATATTTTGTATTTTTTGGTAGTTTTTGTTTCTTTGTAGGTGTAATATAAAGCACTATGTATCACTCGGGAGAGAGTTCTATTTATTTCGGGTATATTAAGAACCTCAGCTTCGCTTTAGGCCTCAAATTACCCCCTCAATGAAATCGACTACTTTCATCCTTTAGTGTACTTTTTAATACCAATCTTGAAACCCTGTAATTTTGAAACTTGCACTGTAATATGAACATTTTGAACTTAGAGCTGTTTTCACTTGTTTTCAGGTTAGAAGAGTTACAGCTGAGCGACAACGAACTCAGATCGCTCGACAGTGTGCTGCGACTGCCTCGGCTGAGGACATTGACAGCCTCACATAATCTTATCACTAGTTTTGGGGTGAGTAAACTACAATTTTATTAAACTATGTTTTCATACAGAGTCCTGGCGGCCGTACACCGGCGTGTGGAACGGTCCTCCGCCAGTTTTTTTTTTGTATTTTTTTTTCAATCAACGTCCGCACTAGGAATAACTCCTGTGTCGTGGGGGTGTTCACAAACATACAGATATAGATGGACGTATGATCTGAAGAAGATTGCGGCCAGTCACTGGCTTAGGGCGGCACAAAGCCGCACTATGTGGAGAACAATTGGTGAGGCCTATGTGTGTGGAGATAGATAGGTGGATGGAGATAGGCTGCAATGATGATGATCATGATGATATTTTTATACAAGACTATCTGTTGCCCCCGACTACGTCTCCTGGGATTCGTTGATCGCCGTGGTTTTTACCCTGAGCAAACATTTTGCTCTGTTCCCGTGGCGCCATCTATTGCGCTTTAATGTAAGCTTACTAGTAATTTCAAAACCCTAAATTACACTCTTGGCAAAATATAGGTAAATCTTTTTAGGCGTTCATTTCAAAGGATCGGTGAACCTGCCTACCAGTGGATTTGCTCGCTTAATCAACATCTCATTGTCATACTAACATAGGATATAAGTTTTATTGTTACTAACACTCTATGGATCTGCTGGTCTGAAAATAAATGATTTTTATTTTATTTTTATTTTTTATTTTATTTTTATTTATTTTATTTTATTTATTTATTTTTATTGAAGATCAAGTGAATACAAATTTTAAGATTCAAACCATAGAGTACATAAAAAAAGCAGGAGATAATGTCACTTATAAAATGATGGAAGCACCAAAATGGCGGCGGTCTGTTTATGTGTGCGTGTGTTAGGGGTTACCAGCCATGAGAAATATTACCCACATTTTTACAATAATTTAAATAAATATTTTAGAGGTTTAGTTTTTATATTTTTTTATTTGCTGCTTTTTACCATCAAACATGATATAGGTAGTTATACCGTGGCCAAAAACCAAACAATATAAAACAAATTTATGTTTGAATTTCGAAACAAAGTTGATTTTATATTTCTAGCAGTCGATGCGGGCCTGCAGCTGGAAGTTGTTTGTTTTTATTAAGGGAATATGTACAAAATTCGTTGCTCTGGGCACTCCTGACGCAAGGCAGCGAAGATGCTTTAGTGCAGCTACCCAGTTTTTGGAAAATATTTTAAAATTACGACTCCTACGGCGCTTCCTGATTCTTAGATGGTGAAGATGCTTTAGTGATATACAGGGTGACCCAGTTTAGGACCTGGAGCCGAAATCGGATAGTAGGATAAGTTATCGCAGTTCTTTATCAAAAAAATAAAAAACAAAAATTCTTCATTACATAACCTATCAGAAAGTGCTTGAAAACGTCAACAAAATGTACAAACCAAATATAATATCTAAGTTAAACTTAACCAACAATCACGAAGCTTAGATTCACTTACATGCGATTTTTCAATATTTTAAATAAATATTGGCAAATAAAAAAAAATAAAAAAAGTAATAATAAACTAAACTAAGAAATAAAAAGTTTTAGATTAAAGTACTGTTATTTATTAATTTAATACTTTATTTAAAACAACATACTATTGTTTTACCTTTTTTGGTACGGCAAAGCTGACAATGCGAATAAGTCCACCTTTTGTTTTATATAAATCAATTTCCTCGAAGTGTATATAATACTGCAGACTACACTATATTTTGATGGATACCAACTGTTATCATTTCTGCAGTTTCTAATTATTTTTATCCAATAATTTTTTCATGCGTCGTTTGCAGCAGGAAATCTATAAAACATAGAATAATAATTTATACTAAATGTATTTAATACTTTACTAAAAAACTATACTACTAAAAAATATTTACCCAAATTCAGGGTAAATGAAAATATTTATTGACTGTCAACACTAATAGTTTTGGTATATTTTTTTACGAAAACGATATAATTTCGGCAATAAGCTGAATATATTACTTGCTTACCTATGAAAAGTGATCTCCTGGTTTTTTTTTGTCGAGGCGCTATGGTTTCGGCAGCTTTTCAAACACAAGACGGCATTTTTAATAATTTTACTTGAACATCCGAGCAACAGCACAGTCCAAAGCGTAATGGCGGGCGATTGACTTACTATTGTGTCAATGTGTGTGTTCTGTGTGTACGTGTGACTTACTATGGGTGCTTCAGTAAGTGTTTCAAGAGACTCAGTCCTGCCTTTTTTTATGTAGTCAATGATTCAAACTTCAAAAAATGACGAAGTTCCATACCCTTATTTCACACCTTTAGAGGTGGAATTGCCAAAAAAGCCTTCTCAGCGCGCATACGTCATGTAGCATATTATGTGCAATATTTCAAGATTCTAGGTTGTGTGTGTCAGATGAATAAGACAGTCGAGCGAACAATTATATTTGTATAAAATTTATATTTAAATGATGACTAGTAACTACACATGTCTAATCTTATACAAAATTAATTACAGACCCTAATTTCACCAAACTTCTAAAAGCACGGTTGTTTTTAAATTCGTATCTTGATCTTTCTCTCATTTAATGTTTTAACAGAACATAGAGATTGAAGCCGCTACTCAGCATTAACTCAGTATTTAAATAAGTTAATTTTAATGGTATTTCCTTCGATATATTTCAGAAGATCGCCACACAAATGAGTCCCGACGACGAGCACAAGACAGAATACCGAGCACCTTTAACAACTGTTGATCTCAGATACAACAAGCTAAAAGGCAGCATCATACTGGGCAACTATGAAGTAGGTCCAAATACTTTATGAATTTCTTGTTAATGCAATAGATCTGGATGACCTACGGCGAAACGGTTAAAATCACTGGTACAGCAGGCTCTTATTGCCACCTATTTGCTATTCAAATCACACCCACTCCACCTACGGGTCCTACCGCGTGGTACCTTAATAAAAGTAGCTTTTAAGTTAATCCAGGCTATTTTTTTTATTTAATAATTTTGGATTTTTACATTAGATAGAACGCCAGAAGCAATTACACTATCCAATTGCACTATCAAACTCACACAAGCACACCCAGTCTCAGAACAAATCTTTGCGAATCACACAAAGATTTGTCCCATGTGGGGATCGAACCCACATCACCAGTGCAGTGGAGAGCGGCTAGGCGATTATCTATGCAAAACTTTATCAAAATCGACTTGATAGTTGTCGGGTGAGAGAGTAACTTAAACCTCTACTCAATAAGAAAATTTTCAGATCCTAGTAAAACTCTTAAGGGCATTAACGATCACATTGACCTAGCAAATGCGTAAAATAGGTCAAGGAGTTTCAGTGATTGGGCTGTCGGAATTGTAGGTCAAATAATTACTGGTTACGGGATGTCCGTTTAATACAAAGGCCACGGCCGGGATGTTGATGCTATCAAAATATGTTATGCTTGTAGATGGAAGTAGATTATTTATTATTTTTTATTATTATTTATTTTTATCTGCGATACCTACTGATCATATTTTGTTAAGATGAAGAAAACCCAACCCTCGGCAAAGGCGCCATACATTAGCATAAAGCGACTTTAGCCGCTTCGGAATGTCATTACATTATACTAAGAAACAGTTGAAAAAGATATGGGACCGGCAGGCCGGGACCGGCAAATCCTGCCGGTCCCATATCTTTTCAACTCTTTCTTAGTATAATTTGCTAAGCATAGCTAAATGCTATAAAAATAATCAATTAGAAATGTTTTATTCAATGTGTATATAGTTAGGTATGTATTTCATTAATTTAAAATATTAAATTATAGTTAGGTTAGTATTGTAAATATTTAATTAATAATAAGTGTTAGAAGCAAAAAAAAAAAAATAGAAATGTCATTACATTAACAAAATCTATCTTTATTAACTCTCTTGTGTGTTAATAACCTATCATGAGATTTTTTGTTGAAACAAAGGTACCGCAATAGATGCAGCAATAATATCCAGTGCAAAATTTAAGAAGACAAATGGATGACGTTAAAACAAGGTTAAATAAAAACTACATAACTAACTTATCTAATTACAGCACCTGGTATCCCTGGACGTGTCTCACAATAGCGTGGAAGTACTGGTGGTGTCAGCTTTACGGGGGTTACGAGAACTATACGCAGCACACAACACATTGCAGCATCTAGCACTTCACGGTGCCATGCTGAGGACACTCAAAGCACCACATAATAGTGAGTATTGCTTCACCTGTGGTAATGGAACGGAAATTGCATGGTAATCTGTTGATAGGCATCTATTACCGTAGTCATAGATGGGTATAACGATTAGGCAAGCAATTGGTTAAGCTAATATCGAAACAAGTATTATTAGACGACCGGATGCCTGCGACGCCGAGGTTGTGAGTTCGATTCCCACTTAAGACAAATCTTTGTGTGCATGAACATGGGGGTTTGTCTTAGTCTGGGTGTTTCTATGTATAATAAGTATGTATTTACAAAAGAAAAGTATATATGTATTAGTATCAGTTATTCTAGTACCCATAGTACAAGCTCTGCTTAGTTTGGGACTAGATGGCGTTGTGCGTGAGTTGTGAAATATTTATTTATTTATTTATTATTGTTAGTTGAATATTTTTTTAGGCATTGGTGTCAAAATGATACAATCTACGTAGAACTACTTCGGAAGCTTATTAATAAATAAATTATAGTTATAGCTTTCGAATTTAAGTAATTATTATTAATTGTACCTTTCCAGATCTTGAAACCTTAACAACAACAGTACCACCGATAAACCTGGTCGAAATAGATGTGTCACACAACAAGCTGACGTCTTTACCGCAATGGCTCAGCGGATGTTCTGATCTCACAACACTACATGCCAGTAACAATCAACTGACTTCCCTTCCGGACCATTTATTCTGCAGTGAACTCTCCAGTCTAAGCAGCCTTCATCTTGACCATAACAAGATTGCCAGTATTCCTTCAATGCCAAGACTGCGATCACCTCTTAGAGAACTACTTCTACAGGACAATTGCATACAGTCTTTACCAGAAAATTTCTTCTCAGTATGTGACAGACTCGGCGTACTAAATCTTACTAATAACCGATTAAGTCGATTGCCAAATGCGAGAGGTCCTTCGTCGTATTGCTTAGAACGTCTTTATTTATCAGCAAACTGTCTCACGGATGAAGTCGCAGATGTCATAATAGCCTTCAGAGGATTGAAGATACTGCATATAGCATACAACTGTCTGACTATCTTACCAGAGCCTTGCATTAACTTTTGGCCAGATATCGAAGAACTCGTATTGTCTGGTAACTGTCTGTCAAGATTACCTGAAAACTTACCACAACTGAATAATATTAGAGTTGTAAGAGCACACTCCAACAGATTGCGCTCAGTCCCCATGTTTGCCTGCAGTGCTTCTGTAAAGATATTGGATTTTGCACACAACGAATTAGATAGTATCGATTTAAGACTTCTTGCCCCTAAACAGTTAAAATTCTTAGATATATCGTGTAACAAAAAACTACAAGTAGATCCTTCGCAATTTAGCGCCTATAGGTGTCAACGACCTCTAAGTTTAGTCGATGTTACTGGACGACATTCTTTACCATGGACACAAAAAAGTGGCTATCACGAAGAATTGAATGGAGCGACTCCCTGGACAACAGGTTTCTCGGAATGCCCTAATAAATCATTGCAACTGTGTTGTGCACAAATTCGTCTTCCATCGTTTTGTAACAAGGAAGGTTTATTTGCTATAATTGACGGTGAAACTGATATCGAGGTACCTAAAGTTTTACAAACGTGTATACCTGGATTGTTGCTTGAAGAGAAATCGATAAAAGAAACTGTTACCGAATACATGAAATATGTTGTCTTATCAGCACATCGGGAATTAAAAGAAAAGGGTCAGAAGAAAGGCGCGTGTCTGATTATGTGTCATTTGTCACCTATAACACCAACCGAAAATGGATTTGGTAACACTGCCAGAAAATATAGCCTGCGACTTGCCAATGTTGGGAATACAAAAGCGGTTTTAAGTAGAAGAAACGGCCCATTAAGTTTAGGAATAGAAAATAACAAACGGTTAGGATATTCTACTCGGTATCCTAATACGGTACCGGATCCTGACGTAATACAAACTGTAGTAAAAGAGGATGATGAGTTTCTAATATTAGGAAATGGAAAGTTTTGGGATGCTGTAAGTATGGATGCAGCTGTATCCGAAGTAAGGGCTGAACGTAATCCTGTTCTAGCAGCTAAGCGATTACAAGATTTAGCACAGAGCTATGGTGTTGAAGATTGTATATCGGTATTGATCATTCGATTTGATACGACACCACCGGCAGTACGACCTGATGTAGATTTGCTGATGCGGGAGTTAAGGCAAACTATAAATAGTAATAAGTCTGTATGTAAGTCTGACTGTTGTTGTTCGCGCTTAGAGCCGTGTTGCCACTCAGCGACGCCGCCTAAGCCGAGCAGTGACAGATCGTCACCAAGCGGACAGAGTGATCGCCCACCAAGTGAAGCTATTAGTCATCAACATTACGCTAGTGTTCGATCGCAGGCTAAGGCATCTGAGAGACGGAGCTGTCGAGGTGGTGTAGCAAGAGCGATACGCGTGAGAGTTGAGGAAGATAAAGAAGATGACCATAGAAATGATGAAACCTCAAACCCTGAAGAACAGTTCAAATGCTGGGAATACATGCTCGAACAAAACACGCAGATGTTATTTGACAAGGAATTAGACAACCTATCGAAGGGTATCCGATCCAACGTGAGCAGCTTAAGAAATCTTAAAGGATTATCAGGCAGCAGTCCTCAATTACACTTAGCTGGGAATAAACAGTCGAAAGGGGTACCGTTTTTATCTAAACATTTCGGCAGTGCGAGATCCTTTGGTACTGCGTTGAAACCAGATTTCCGATTTGGTTCAGGGAGAATGCCCAATGGAGGTCCAAATGCTGCGTACTTTGGATCATTGCAGCGGCTTATGCCGTATCATTTAGAATACGATTTTGCTGTGATACAAGAAAAATCGAATCAGGATTCCTTGGACTTAGACGGTCGCATGCAGCAGTACTGGGGTGTAGCTACGACGGAATTATAAAATGCAAGGACACATTAGGGTACTAATAGCATTAAGTTGTAAATAAAACTTTATTGTAATTACATGTACAATTATTTATATAGATACCATTCATCTTTCGACTAGATTTTTTGCACAAAGTATTATAATCACTATGGACATGCCTATATCAGCTAATTTAATTATATATTACATTAAGTCTATGTACAATATTGTGATAATTTAATTGAATGTTTAACGTAAATAAATATTGCGTTAGCTCTACGTAAATCATATATTCTTTCATATTAACTTAATCATGTACATTTAAGATTGGTACTCTTACACTTACAACTGATGACTTTATACTCATAGAATATTTACAGAACCTCAGTGAAAGGCATTTAAAATATAATTTGTGCTGAAATGTTCAGTTATATACAAATATTATTTACAAACTCTTATAAACAGTACGATCACAAAATCGAAACATACCATACACAGTAACAAAACACCAAGAATACAGCACATTTTAAATAGCGGAAAAGACTTAAATATAGATTGAAATAAAGTGAGGCTATTAGTCTGTTTATAAATGCGATTCTTATTGATTGCGAGTCCCGCGGCACACTGTGATATAATTACGAATTTTATACAATCACGGCCCATCAATCATGTCAAAACTTCAAGGCGTTATTTGAATTATAATTTACTTTTCTTTGCTATATTTTGATCAGCTCAATCAGACACAGATGTACCGACAGACAAAGCATCGCCTTCATAAGTCAAATAGGTGCACGTATGCCCTACTATTTATTTAGACTCTAATTTTCGGTACATCTAGCCTTCGAATTTTCACATGATTAAGACCAGCAAATCTATTTTGTAATTACGTGTACAAAACACTTCATGATTGTCGTTACACTAAATTTGTTGAACGTCCATAATACCGGCGTATGTTGGTCACAGTTCTCGCTTGACTACGAGTTCTAGTGGTTGCGGGGCGAGGACGTGAGGTTGATAGAGGGAAGGGGTGGTTAGGTGTGGTGGGGGGTGTAGGAGTGCAGGCGCGGGCGCGGGTGGCACGGCGTGCGCATGCGCCGGCGGTGGCCGCCGCTAGGGGAAGGCTCGCGGTGAGTAGTGGTGAGGCTCTCCCAACCAAGAGTCAGGAGACGGTGGGAAGTCAGGGTAACCTCCTGCCGCTGGAGATGAGGAACTGCTTAGGTCTGATGCTCCCCCCGCACCACCCACGCCACCGATGCCGGCCCCGCTCATTGCTTGACCTGTGGAAGAAACTATTAAATATCAACAAGATCTGATAGGTAGAAAGAAATATAAATAATATCAGACAAAGGTTTCCCAAATTTAGTTGAATCCCAAAAATATTTGTATACGTCCGTAGCGTATGGACCATTGTTAATATAATCAAGATACCGTTTGGAGGGCTACCAATTATTATTGTATAACAGTTTTACAACTTTTTCACTTGTCAAAGGATGATTCCTAAATGCCACAGATATTAGATAAGCAAGACAAGTAACCCATTAGACAGAGATGTACAAAATACCCTCTAAAAAGTATCTGAAATACTAAATCCAAGATACTTTGAAATTAAGTATTTCAGATACCAGATACAAAATACTTTCGAGAATGGTATTTGAAATACTAGATACAAGATACGTATCTTCTAAATACTTTTCAAGATGAAAATACTTTTGTAAGAAAACAACATTTTGTTCTATTGAATTTAAGATTATTTTTGACATTATCTTAATAAACATTAATGTTATTTATTTACGAATATATTATGTTAATCGCTGAAATGTGACAAGACAAAATATTATATTTTGAAGGAAAATAACTAACCAATCAAAAGCCATCAATGTACAACACACATGTCCCCCTGCATAAGGCACGTATGAGAGCAAGAGATACCGACATTTCCCCCCCCCCCCCCCAGTGGATACATGTCCTCTCTTGAAACCGGAACAATGAACAAAACCTTTTGTCATTATTGGCATAATATATGAGAACAGAGATATAAGACATTGCATGACATACATGACATGACTCCTATTTTCATGTAAAAGAAATGTTTGAAGAACTACTTTTACTTACTCTTCTATGTGACCTTAGAATCATACCCCCAAAAGAAAAGAGTCGCTCCACAGGGGCAGAGCTCGGCAAACAGTGTTATATTTCATAAAAATTTTTGGTAACTTATTCCTAAAAGTATTTTGTCAGAAAAAGTATTTGTAAAATACTAAGATACCTAACAAAATGTATTTAAATACAAGATACAAAATGATTTTTGCAAAAGTATTTTAGATACAAGATGGAAATACGTATCTTGTATCTTGTATCTGTATTTCAGATACTTGTATCTTAGATAAGTCACATCTCTGCCATTAGAGCTACCAGACACCTACTCAACTGCGTCAGAAAACTGAGCAGACTAATTTGCAATATAATATTTCACAAAACAGACAAAATCATTAATAACTCTGCTGTCTAGATCTAGCCGTATATACTTACCAATATTAGTGTACACGAGGTGGTCAGGGGGGTAATGGTAATGCGGGTGTGGAGGAGAGTGCGCGCGCAGGTACGGTGGCGTGGCAGCATAGCGCGTGCCGCCGGCCGCCGTACCACCACCCACCGGGGAACCTTCCTCGCCGCCGAGAGCCACCGTGCTGTAGCTGTCGTTGCTCAACTCTGGAAGACCAAAATTAATTTAAGTACTAATGATAAAAATCCAAAAAGTCGTAAAAAACAACCAAGACCTTGTAGACTACATACGTAACTTGACGGCTAACTAGCTAAAAATAAAATAAAAGGAACTAAAAGCGTTAAAAACTCAGAATCAGCAGTTCAGTTTCTGTCAAAGTTATGCCAAGTCGTACTTTAAATAACTAGATAGGAAGAAATTCATGCTGTGTGAGTTGCTTTTTTCGTTTGCGTTGCGTTTTTCCACAACTAGTGTTTGAGCCACTCCAACTACTATTGTTACTTGAAATCATATAACTTCTATTATACCGTGATGGCTAAAGGAGTCCAAATCGATCTTGAGTTCGTCCTTGTCCAGTAACCGGTCGTGTCTTGGAGAACCACTGCCACTCTTCATGGACCTGAAGTACTGCGACCACCGCGTGCGGCCCGCGTCTTTCTTTAACCGCTTTTCCTTTGCTCGTCTGTTGAATAAATATTGGTTACCATAATAATAATTGTTTTAACGAAATGTGAATATAATATTTAAACTTTGTTAAACAGATGAGTGATCAGAGAGGCTGTGAGTGTTACGTCGGATATATTGTAATGAAGATCAGAGAATCAGTAGATTGAGGAAGTAAAAGTAAAGAAAATCCACAGCCGACAATAGTTTTCCGCTACAACCCCTATATTTATTTTCCAGTGAGCACTTCGCATAATGACTGCTCTTTGATTCCATAACGCAAACTCGTTATACCGCTTCGATTACTTTCGATTTAAACAAATACTTGCGTATAGGATGTATAAACAAAGCACCCCGCATGTTTTGCGTGTAGTTATTAGTGCAGCAGCGGGGAGCGGGAGGGCTTTTAACAAAGAGGCTGATTAATTAAAGTGCCTCCGCCCAGCCCGCTGGGACGCGGACGGCACGCGTGCGGATATACCACGCTAGGCTAGGATTATTGATACATTGTCCCGAAATACCTACTGCGTGGCGAACTGAAGGTATTATTTTTACCGTTATTCCATATTGCTAGAACATGATATAACCGTGTTAAGAAATTAATACTAGAGATAAGCCGATTAGTGGGAATTGTGAGAGAAATTAAGAAGTTGTCTACGGAGTGGTGTAGTGAGACCATCGTATCATGACATTTTATGAGACTATTTTATTTTTAAAACTGCATATTTTTGTTAGGGTGTGAGAAACCGACGCAAAAACTCTTTGAGTGAGAATTGAGTGGCAATAAGGGGCCAAAACACCTCTGACCTATGACTATCTTCAATGAATAGTCCTTTAACCGTATAACAAATGTGAAAAATTATACCATCGAGCTGGTATAATGAGCACCAATCTCCGTTGATGTATTGTGTACATTGAAGCACATAACGTAAAGAAGTCGAGCATTGTTATCACGACCAGTTTACGAGGCGAGGCCGAGCAGGGCGTGACGCCTGCCGTGACTGGAAGCATTCGCCCGCGACACAACATAGTTCCGCGACTATGCTTACAAACATAGTAACGAGAATAGACACAATACGCCAATATTGAAGGCCGGCTTTTGTTAAAACCTTCGTTATTCGCGTGTTGTGCTTTTGTAAAATAATTCTATCAAACTACGGACAGGCTTCCTGAAATTATATATTGGCTTTATTTCAGAGCTGGTTAATTTCGAGGAACGTATTTTAATGTTTGTTATAATATTATTATTTGCCTGCCTTGTCGGTCTAGCTGTATAATTTGTGTATCGCTCATTACGAGGTCTTGAGTTCGATTGTCAGGTCGGGCAAAACTGTTTTATGCAGTCTTATTGACAGGAAATTCACAATTGAATGCGCACGTATATATTGAATCGACGACCGGATGGCGGAGTGGGTTGTGTACCTGCCTGCGACGCCGAGGTCGTGGGTTCGATTCCCACGTAAGACAAATCTTTATGTGCATGAACATGGGGGTTTGTCTTAGTCTGGGTGTTCTATGTATAATAAGTATGTATTTACAAAAGAAAAGTATTAGTATCAGTTATTATAGTACCCATAGTACAAGCTCTGCTTAGTTTGGGACTAGATGGCGTTGTGTGTGAGTTGTGAAATATTTATTTATTTTTATTTAATTGCAGCACGGAGTTGGAATTGTGCCCGGCGGAAGGTGATAGGCTCAACCTCTATCCCATGGGACCTAAACATAACAGGTGAAGTGTGGGTGTTGTACACCTTTGTAACACCCTTCTGGGTAATATAGCCGTGATGCTATGTTATGTTATGTTTTCATATTATTAAATTTTATGCTTAACAATAATTACAATTCATTTTAATTAAAATTCATTCATTGACGGACTACATATTTAAGTGTCTTTTTTTTGGTCGATTGATAACGATTTTGAGGTGAAAAAAATTGGAACAAGCAAAGTAAAATGACATTGATGTTGCAAAATCCATATTAAACTTATTTGTTGTTATATTTTGCAATAAAGTATATTATATAGATTAAAGAATTTAATTGTATACAAAGAATTAAGGCGTCGAAATTGTAGGTCAACAGCATTCAACATTTCAACGGCAAGTCACGCGTCGAGATTTCTACGCTGGCACTTCACTTGGTACATTTGTTCAAGTACCACGAAAGATTAATGTAATTACAACTCAGTGATAATAAGAATAAGAATCATAATGATTTAGCTATACGAATATTTGCTCAAATACGCCAACTAAAACACCAAGCAGGTGTAACTTAGTTTCAAGTTTATTTCACGGCTCACTTGTACTTACTATGGAACATTTATCTTGGTAATTTATGGGGCCCTACCTTAATCAAGTGAAAGACAATGATTGATTACTCAGATTTAATGGTTTAATCTTATTGTGTACAGCTCTATAAGTAATAAGGGACTGTAAGAAAAAAGTTTTCGATATTGTCCTGAAACTCGTACAGAGCGATGATTTCTAAATATTTTATAGAAACTGGCGCCTATGGAAAATCGTATTAATTAGATAATTTCCTAATGATTAATAGTGAATACTTTCTACCTAACTAACTTCGATGTTGTGATTCTGTAAATGAAAGGGTCGATTTTGAAATTTTAGTGGATCCTTACCCCCGTAAAAATACGATTCGATCGATAATAAATTACCAAAAAAATATTTTTGTAATTTGATTCAATTTACTGAATACGCATGCCTATCTGGCATTTGCCTCAATACTTTGACAACCGGATGGCGAAGTAGGTAGTACCTACCTGCCTGCGACGCTAAGGTGGCGGGTTCGATTCCTGCTCAAGACAAATCTTTGTGCGTACATGAACATGGAGTCTTGGTCTGGGTGTTTCTTGTATAATAAGTATGTATTTACAAAAGAAAAGTATATAATAATATGTATTAGTATTATTTATTTAGTTTGGGACTAGATTGCGTTGTGTGTATGTTGTGTGATATATATATATAAATAAAAAGTAGATACATTTTCAAGTAAAAAGTTTGACTAAAATGAATCCGAAAAACTGTTAGTACGGTCTGAATATTGCAGTCAGACGCGTGTATTTTATTTCACGTTTTATCGCTGCAGTATCGAGTCACATATTTTTACTGCATATTTTATTGTTTAGCTCCGCCGGTCATAAAACTCTAATCTCTCTTTACGTCTTGTTAAATCACTTGACCATTTCAAAATCATTCGTTAAGTTATTCTTGTACAAGTAGGTGCTGCCGAACAAGATTGATTCAGATAAGGGCTGGTCTGCTTTATTTACTATGGCTTAAGCGATACTGCGTTTGCATGACTAATTGAATGAAACAATAAAGAAATTAAGTGCCGTGCAATATTTTGTTCTTCGAATTTTATGATTTTTTTTTACAGACACTATTATTTGAATATCACAAAACCATATGTTCCCTTTACGAATAATTATTACAAAATTTAATTAATTATAATTAAAAACAAAATTTCTACTAACCTAAAAAGCTAAAGTAAATAACTATGTACAAACCTAATCTAAAATACCGCTGCCAGTGGGCAACGTTCCCAAAATGCTGGCAGCATTGCAACGTTGTATGGCTATGGCAATGCTCAACTTCTGACCAAAATAAATACCAGATAAAATAAATAAATATTTTATAATAGAGTTAGATATTCTAGTCTCCGCCTTGTTACCTAATTTTGACTATTAGACTACTTCAAAAAACTATTTTCCGAGATTAGTCTTCAAAAAGAATACATTGGCTAACGAATATTTTTGCTCTAGGTTCACAGTTTCACACACAAATGAATGCAATACACAGTGAAGACATGATAAGAAGTATATAAAACTTAAATAAATGGGTGTATACTGTGTATAGGATCAAAAGTGTAAATTTCACTGAGGTCAAATTTTGAGGAAACCAAATTAGCGCGTCGTTGTCACCATACTGATGTAAAATTGCCGCCTTTGAAACCAACATAACATCACGCCTATATTACCCAAAAGGGTGTGGCAGAGGCGAACAACACCCACACTTCCCCTGTTATGTTCCATGGGATAGGGAGTGAGCCTATCTCCATTCAACGGGCACAATTTCAACTCCGTGCTGCTATTGTGAATTTCTCGACGAAAAGTTCACAAAAAACACTTTGCCCGACCCGGAAATCGAACCCGAGACCTTGTGGTGAGAGGCACATACGCTAGCCACTAGACCATCGAAACAGCCAAATCGTCTCTTTTATTATGATATCCTAAGCTAAAAAGCCGTTAATTTTCAATATTTACAAACAAATGACATCACAAACTCAAAACTGCAAAACAGATGCCAGCTTTGATCCTATACGATACAACTATAAGTAGAACTGACCTGTTCTGAAACCACACTTGGACTACCCGCATATCAAGGCCCGTGTCATGCGCGAGTTGTTCCCGCACATGCCGCGCAGGTTTCGGACTACTGCTGTACGCATTCTTCAGGGTTTCTAACTGCTTGGCCGTGATCGTTGTCCGCGGCCTTTTACTCGCCGCGTCGCCGTCTAACGAACCTTCGCCCCCTGTGGATGATCAGTCTAATATATTAATTTAGAATAGAAAATTACACATTCAGTCCACATATGGTTAGAAAGATATTTAAATAGATTGTAATAATGCTGAACTTGATATCCTCTTTTTCCTCTAACCTAAAGCACACATCAATAGCTATTGGACTTTTGATATTCTACGTTAGACAGTACTATGTGGTATCTGTAAAGATTTATAGTTTTGGATCGAATGGTGCCAGTAACAGTTGGCCAGTTCCCATCACTAAAGAGGTGTACGTGAACTGTTATAAAAAACATATTAAGCAGGTACCTTTCGCTCTCGCCGCTTCATAATCAGGCTTACAGACTAGCTTCCCATCCTCCATCAGGTAGAACTCGTCTCCGGTATTGAGAGTCCTCGCACAGGCTGCACAGGCGAAGCACCTGAGGTGGTAGACATGAGACTGCGCCCTCCGCACCACCTGCGTTGGCGGGATGCCCTGCCCGCAGCCAGCGCACTTGGTACCGAACCGCCTAGGACAACAGCCGCAAAAACCATAACATTATCAACGTGTTTGAGATTATTATAGGCTTTTATTTCCTGTGTATTATAAGATGTTTATAAGCTATTCTTTAAAAAAATATAATCTCGATTTAATTTGGAAGAAGAACAAAATTATTGTTGTTACAAGTTCTGTGAAAAAGATAACTCAAGGTGTCTCTTGCGGTCGAAAATCTCCAGTACATATTATACTCCATTTTAAGCATAGTGGCAATTATCGAAAAAAAAGATCATAAAGGTTGGGAAAATCAAATCATGGGGTGGGGATACTGCTGTTTCGGAAGGAAAGGGACTGAAACAGCAGAAGCTCGGAACGGCCGAGGTCCCGTACCCGGGTGTCCTTGCTTTAGCCTCCGGAATCGATGCTAAGTCATTTGACCCCTCCTGAACTTTACCTGCAGAAGTCGGATATCTTTTACTCGTCCACGATCACCTCTGACAGTTAAACAAGAAAAGAAGAAAAGAAAAGAAAATGAACAAAAGTCTAATAGGCTTACTTGAAGAAGTCGTCCGTACAGTAAAGCTGGTTGTTTCTCGCGAAGCACTTCCCTGAGAGCATGGCCCGGCACTCCACGCACCTCAGGCAGCCCGCATGCCACGTCCGGTCCGAGACCTTCAGCACGTACCGGTCCACTATCATCTCGTGGCAACCACCGCATTTCGGGATACTAGCTGCAACATACATCAGTATGTTATGTGCTATCATAGTGCAAAGGGAACTGGTAAGCTTGGAACCCCAGCCAAGCAGGTAACCCAGATAATTATAAGTAAATATTTGTTAAATATTAAATCTTTTTGGATTTTTTACATTAGATAGAACGCCAGAAGCAATTACACTATCTAATGGTCCCAATGACAAGGCCAAATACACACATTCACTCACACAAGCACACCCAGTCTCAGAACAAATCTTTGCGAATCACACAAAGATTTGTCCCATGTGGGGATCGAACCCACAACACAAGTAGTAAAGCCAATCCATAAAATATTTCGACTAAAGATAGCATTTGCAATAGACGAGTTCAGTGAACGCGAAAATGCTGTATTCAGCCTCATGATATTAAAAAAATATCAAAACTAATTAATCACTGAAGAATTATGGAACTTGGAAATATGGAAATTCCTTCATGAAATCACTGAGATAGATTATTAAAGTTAACGTATTTTGATTCGTACTTCTAAACTGAGACATCCTGTGTATTTTCATTTAAAATTTTGTTACTTTTTTTAAATTAAATTATGTTGAATAATACACATGCTGAGCCAAATATTTCATTTTTTTGTAATTTTCAAAGCTATTATTTTTAAAATTACATAAGATAGTTTGTAAATGTAGTTATTGTGAATTTTTTGATTGTCTCAATTTATTCATTTCATAATGTTTATAATTATTTTGGTACAGTCAAGTCGAGTAACCTTGAATTTTTTTGACAGATTTTTTTATATTAATACATATATGTAATTATATTTATTTTATTTTATTGGTTTAAAAATTGTTATCTTGAATTTGTTTATTTATCTAACACAATACATTTACGAAATAAACAGCAGAAATATCCTAAATTTGGCCAAACACTCATGTTCCAAGTTATAATGAGAATGGGTATTATATCGATAAGTTTTCGTTAAATAAGTTAATAAATATGTTTGACAACTTCGTTCAAAGTTAGACGGCAATTCAAAGTTACCCGAGTTGACCGTAGTCAAACCAGTGTATATTTTTTTTGGTAACTTAATTTTTTAAGAAGTTAAGTTAACCACTTAACTCATTTATACAAAAAAATAAGATAATTATGAGTACTAAGTATGATTATATATTATATATGTATGTTCATTTTTATTTAATTACAGTTTTTTGCGCAATAATAATGCTTCCAGCATTTCGCATTCGGTCTTCTGATAGTGACATAGTAAGTTTAGATTAAGTTATAAGATTAGTTTAATATAAGATCCAACATGTATATTTTTCTGTAATTAAAGATGTGTGGTATTTTATTTATGTTGAGGTTAATTGTGAGTCTGGTCGAGATGTCAGAATATTTCCTAGTCACTTTGCTCAACAAAATAATTCCATTGCTTCCTAACGTATAATTTTTATTTAGCACACTTAGACTTGAAAATAGCTATATTTTCGAGTCAAGTGTGCTTACTTACAGTATAGTCGTTTTAGAATGATCTACATAATAATTATGTATGTACATAAATACCTACTTAAAAATTCGACATGATAATTTCCATTTTCTTAACAGTTGCGTGAATTTAATTATCTTGGTAGTTTGGTACCACTATGAAAAATATTTCTTTATTTTTAGGGTTCCGTTCCGTAGTACCTACAGGGAACCCTTATAGTATCACTATGTCCGTCTGTCTGAGGCATAGCTTAGAAACTGCGAGTGCGAGAAATTTTGCATCGAAACGCATGTTACCTATGCCAACAAAGATATAAAAGAAAATCTTGATTATATTTTTCGGTGTAGGGCTTTTTCTAGTCGCAGACTCCCTTTTGTAGGGTTTTCGTTAGATAGTTTTTCTTAAAAACAAACGAAAAACAATGGTAGGTATTTTAAGAAGTTGCTCAGACAATTTTCGAAAAAGAGATCCGTTTGCGAGATAAATAACATTTAAGAGCAAATTTTTGTTCGTGTCACTCAAAAATCTCAAAAAAGACATGGTGGAAGTAAATCTAGGGAACTTTAAAGAAAAACTACAACGACTACGCTACCTTTATTAGGTTAGGTGTAATTGGGGCCCAAATTCTAACATGCAGTTACTTTGAACAGAACAAATAACTTTGAAAATAATTAACTTGTATGATGTGGTAACT
Organism: Hypena proboscidalis; assembly: GCA_905147285.1. Classification (NCBI taxonomy): domain Eukaryota; kingdom Metazoa; phylum Arthropoda; class Insecta; order Lepidoptera; family Erebidae; genus Hypena; species Hypena proboscidalis. The sequence continues at coordinate 9,863,248 of LR990130.1, forward strand.
TGTTGAATACAGATAGACTCTTTTTCCGTCCATAGATTAAAACGGCTGACTACGGAACCCTATTGCTCGAGGTCCGACACGCACTAGGTCGATTTTTAAAGTTGTATCTTCCTACCCACTGAATTTACACGGTTGCTATAACAAATTAAAGTCAAAGCAACAAGATAGCGTAAAACCTTTCACGCCTTGCCTGTCCACATCCACATTTCGCTCTAACTCGAAGCTTTACTGTTAAAACATGTATTGTTTAGATTAAGATCTCTCTTTTTCGACTGTACCTATGTTGCTGTAATTTCCACTTTTTGAACAAAAAGTGAGACGAGTACTTATATTTAAATAGTGACAATAATTAACCATAGGATTGTAGTATTATACAACATAAACAAATTGAATTTAAAGTGGTCTTCAATGTTAGTATCTCGTTAGTGTTTCTTTTATATTCAAGTATAATTTACTCGATAAATTAACGTGGACTTCAGTATTTATAAAAATTAGATTATGTCAAAAAGCTTACTACAGTATTTCAGACTACATGAATGATATAGTATTTGGAAATGAATTGTTCTTCTTATGTGACTTTTATATGTACTTTTATATTGTTATATTTTTCATTTTAAAAGATGGTGCACATGAGTTTCTCACCAGCTCTTCTCATAATGCAATACCCATCGGAGCTGGTACTTGGATTGATTTTAATTCGATTCTAAACAGTTTGATTAAAATTAATCTGAGCCCCGGTTATTCAAATCATTGTAATTAGTATAATTTAGTATTATTTATGATTTATTTTTATATCATTTGAATTATTAAGAAACTACAAGTAAAATTTACTTGACGATTCTTATTTTTATAAATACTTAAGACCACGTTAATTTCATCACGAGACACTAACGACATACTAACATCGAAGATCACATTCAATTTAATTACTTAAGTCCACGTTTTTAGTTAAAATCAGGGAAATTTTTTAAAAAAATAAGGATTATAAGGAAGAATCAAATCTAGATTCACCTATCACATGGGATGCTCTGACAAATACGCGCGTAAAACTATGTTTTCTATTTTAAAGCAGCCTATCTAATATTTTCGTCATCTACTATATAATATTATAGTTTTAAGTATGACAAATAATAATTTAATTTAATGTGTTGACATAATACATAAAACAGTATGTGACCATAGATACGATCAGCAACCAGATGTGGGACCTATTTCTGTTCGCGCTATTTATTTTCCTCGTTTGTTAAATACCGCCGTGATATAATGACAAAATTTACTCACTTACACATTTAATTAAGCTAACGCTTGTAATTTACAATTATTCCAAAACGGTGTTTAATTACTTCAAAACCTATATTTGGCAGAACCGTATTCAAATGCCTGCGCATTGCTTTGTTTAAAAAAATATATTACAAAAAATATCGATATCAAAGGGTTTTTTTTTAAACCGACGTAAAAATGGTGGAGGTTCTTAAGTCAACATGTGTATGTTTTTTGATTATTTTTATTTTTTTTCATGTCAGATGACACGTATAACTTTTTACTGAGTGATCCGATTTCGATATTTTTTTATTTAAACTCTTTCTATAAGATAATAAAGTTTTTGATATTATGAAGACATTTATAAAATACTAGCTGACCCGACTGACGCTCTCCTGTCTTAACTAGAACATCCTATTTGACGGTAACACGCATTCTTTTAATATTAGTATATCAAACCCCATAAGGTACCATATTTTTTTCTACAATAAAAAGACATTTATAAAATATTCCTGTAATCCTTATAAATGATGAAGTATGTAACAGATTATCATTATCATTCAATTAAAATATCAGTGGAATGTGTACGTGAAACACCTTAAGAATGTAAAATACATTATACAATAATACATATATAATTGAAATGCATTTTTGTTACTAATGGATTTAGTTATAACCCATCAATTAGATACGTTTATTTATGATGCATTCATGATTGAATTTGTCACACATTTATGGTTTACTGATTATATTTTTTATTGTTATTTTGTTTTATAGCCGTAGTGCCTGTGACAGAAAACGGCTATTTTATATCTACTATTGTGCCCGTTGAATAACGATAGGCGATATCCAATGGGACCTAAACATAACAGGTGAAGTGTGGGTGTTGTACACCTCTGGTGCCACCATTAGCTGCATGCCACCAGTCCTGTGGTATACACTATGTATTTTTTTTTAGGGTTGACATGGTTGTGATATTAATTATTTGACATTGAGTTTACCTTTACTTCTGTTTGCAGTAGTGTAAAAAATATTAAATTTGCAAAGGCAAATTTAACATCTCATATTTTATTTGGTAATATTTAAGGTCTAGCCATGTTTGCCACAATAAAAGGACAGGTGGCCAATTTGAGTCCGGGTTAGATGGAAGTATCTTATGGTTATAGATTGTTTTACTTTCAAATTACGTATTATATTGAGGTAATATTTATCACATTGTTTATCGATTAATGTTTGTTTATGGAGATCATCTTTTGTAACTATTATTGGATCCACCAGGTGGCGCTGAAGTCAATATCAACTTTATACAGCTGACAACACTTTACAAGGAATGTGTAAACAAACGTTTTAGTATAATCTAGAAACACAGTCAAATTGCAATAGACAGATAAAGCAGCTTTTGGAAAACATACGTCAAAGGGAACATGCACCGATATTGTTAGATATAATAAAGGTATATTTGCACTATAAATGCTAAAATGTAACACAGTCCTGAAATTCACGGCCCGTGTCAAATACAGGTCATACGCACACCGAATCTCAATGTAAACATACCGAACCGTTGCTACGAGAAAACACTGCACACACGCAAACACACAACATTACGTACATAGGAATACTTCAGGCAAATGTTCGAGTTGTATCGGCGGGACTCTTATGTCCTCGAGGTCGGTTTCTTCAGCGCCCGGGTACATCATAGCCCCTAACATGGTGGTGTACGGCCGTCCCGGGCCGCTCCGTCCGGCGCACTGACGCCACCCCGCCGCGCTACCCCAACCCTCTTATCACACACCTACCGCCATTGGTGGACGTCAGCACACTGATAACAAAAGCCACGCCCCTTAACCAATCCCCACAACCAACGCAACACCCAACGATCGATTCTAAAAGAATTTTCGCAGCGATATTGAACACTTTGCATCGCTCAAGTGTTTACAGATGAGCGCTGCTACACCGCATTACTTTTTTATACACTCTTTATTCCAACAATGGATTAAAGGGTAAACGCAGTATGGATTTCATGAAAGCGTACCGTCTGCACTTTTATTTTACATAGGTAAAGAAATGTTTCATAAAATTGAGGTGGTGGATGCTGGTTATGTATTAAAGTGGGAGATTGAGAGGCGGGCCGCATCGCCACGTCATCGCGTAGCATCTTCGTAGCGTTTGTAGAGACTTGTAAACATTGCTTATCGCAACATTGTTGCTTGAACGATATTTCAGCTCAGTTTGACTTTCATTTAATTCTATGTCATAGTAAATAATGCTACAGTAATTCCATATAAACTTTGATATCACCGTATCAAACAAGATAGAGAATTAATACCACAAACAGGTGGATTCCGTAGGAAAATTCTACCCACCAATATTTTGATGATATAGAAATAATAAAACAGTAGGGCAGCAAATGCATTAGAATAGAAAAATAATACTATAAGAGTAAATACTATGTTAGGAAAGGCTCTCAACTACATCGACATAAAAGCCCGTTGACCCTACACGGTCCGATTTCATCTTCATCGCACACCTCCAAATCTACAACCCCACTCTTGAGAGAAATTATTATATTTCAATTTTCTCTTCCTTATCTTTAGCCTGTCTGTAAAATTGTTTAGGGTTTATTTTTGTTCTTCTAACAACTACATTTTATGCAAAGAAAATTTTGCTACCATTATTTTTAATCCAAAATAATAAGGTCTTTGCTGTAAATAAAACCTTATAAGTTATCAATGCAACTTTAGAGCATCCAATAATTAAATACAACCATAATTAATACTTTTTGTGTTATTTTTTATCTTGACTACATAACCACTCACTACTGAAGTGTACCCAACATATTTGATCAATTTTCAATGGAATATAAAATATACAGGCGAAAAAATAAACAAAGTATCCAAATATACAAATCGGTGGAGGGGTGAATCGAATTCTGTCGATTCATCAGTATGCACTTTTTGTTAAGCACTTACTAGCAGTTATTGAGTCCTTCTCTGGTTATATTAGGGTTTTCCAAATCTGTCTGTCATAAGGAAATTGCAAATGTATGAGAATAAGCTTGCGAAAATACTTTTCAGTGATTGAACATTTAATTTTGAAGCCAAAAAATTGAATATAATACTCTTGATTTAATGAAGTTAACATAGCTGTTATAGCTTTTCTTTAAAGTTCATTAATTGTACTATCACCAATTATTTTTTTTCAGATTATAGCCAAATTTCTAGATTAAAGACCCGTCTTTAATCTAAAAATTAGAATAATAAGTAAATTAAAAATAAAATATTTGATCTTTAAAGTAAAATTTCTTGTAAACCGATCTTTATGTAAAACTGCTTGACTAAAAAGTACCTGCCTGTTAATTAACAAACTGGCTAACATATATCTTATTCTTTTTTTTTTTGTATTTAGCACAAGTTTTTTTGTACTGAACTTTTGAAAAAGAAATATCTCTGTAAAGAGCGTCGAAGTCGTGCATGAAAGACATATACTACACACGATATTATGTTACTATATAGTAGCGATAAATCGATACAGACCGATTTGCACACATTCAATTTTATCAATCATGTATTGTGTGTGATAAATCTTTATAGATTATAATTTATCGTTATGAGTTTTCATACACACGATCGATTTCTGCGTAAACCGGTTTATACAGACAGATTTATTATTTCGAAATAATATAGTTATGTGTGGAGCGGTGCTTTACATATTCGTAAGTGTTTCGTGCGTCACTGTCATGCTGGCTCTATGCCTACCATAGACAAAGCATCACTCGCTTTCTCTGATGCCTACATTCTAAGTGTCCTGTGATCCGCACTGTGTTACGTACCACTATATAATACGAGGTACGATCTTACGGGGATCCCATGGGCATCGTACATCTTAACTCAACCGGACACATCCACAGGTTCTCAAAGGGAGACATTCGCTTTGAGATTCACCTCGCCATTTCTACGGTGATTTCACCTTTGGACAGTCATCGTTTGTTAATAGTCTCGATAAATATAGCAATTCTAGTCAACAATTCGGAGTCATTTTTCATTTATTAAAAAACTACTTACTTAATATTAGTTATTTGAATTAGATAATATTCTTCCAATAGAGGAAACGGAAAGTCGGAAAGACGGATGAAAAAGTTAAAAATCATATTATTATATTTAACTTAAGATACATTTTATAAAGCGTAAAGTTGGTTTGTCACTGTGTGGATTTAGCGTTAACCATCGATTTACTTAATCATATCTGTAGGTATTTATTATCAGATGACAAAAGGTCTATTCATAAAATGTAGCCTTCATAATATCCATTGTAATTCTCAATACGAATTCAACGCAGTCTGGTCCGTGGTCAAGCATGACCCGTGGTTGTGCCCCGATAAATTATACAAGTGAACGAGGCTCGGGCGTGTGCAACTTTACGAGGAAATAAATCACTAGCTAGTCACTCCTGCCACCCTAAACGACTGCGCAGAGCCAGGTTACAAGGTTATACATTATGAAACGTGCGCTCTACTTAATTCAATTTTGAGATGCGGATGCTCGATGCTGGATTCTTACGGCCAGTGGGTCAGCACGATTGTATAAATAGAATCATTCATAAGCCGTTACGAAAGGATTTCTACATTTTTTCATACCTATAGTAGTACTTTATATAATAGTAGCCCTAATACATGTCCCACTGCTTGGCTCGGGCCTCTTCTCATGATGAGAAGGGTTAGGCCATAGTCCACCACGCTTGCTGATTGGTAGACTTCACACACCCTTGAGCACTTTTTAGGCACTCTCAGGCATGTAGGTTTCCTCACGATGTTTTCTTTCACCGTAAGCGAGCGATAATTTATATGATAAAAGGTAATGCCCAAAACCTGTATCGCCACCAACCTGGTGTCAAGAAAATATTATAATTAATAATTTCTAGACTTGTGTATGACAATTATCTAGTAATAAGATACATATCTTAAGCAGTATTGAATAAACAAAAGTGATTTTTTATTTAAATATGAAGGATGAACTGGGCGCTGATTTGTTTTCATAGAATAATCACGTGTTTTTACATTTGTTTTAGTAATATTTTCATGAAACCCGGCTTACTATAAAAATATCCGGCTTGCAACTAAACTTTTATAGTATTCTGTATATACAACAGTTTTTATCTTGATATAGACACATAACATATTGGATTCTAAAGTCTAGAATCCTTCTTAAAAAAACTGACTGATCTTCTGTGATTCATGAAGCCAATATGAGCAACGTATACTTTTCTAAATGCTACCCTACACACTTCCCTGGCCCACCATAAAATTATGATTTACAATAGCGATGCGTTCTAAAAATATTTTTATGAATTTTAAACGCGGGCTGGGACGCACTTTGTTCGTAAATTGTAGAGGGCGCGGCGGTCGCGTGCGTTCCCAGTGGTCCCTGGAGGCCCGGCGCGTGCGCGGGCCTGCGGTAATTGACGGTTACGTACGAGAAAGGACTGTACTAGTGGTGCTTCTTTCCCTTCAATCTGCACATAGGATGCGACAGCCGCTAACTCGCTCGGAAACGGCAGGGAAGTATTAGGCTTCTTCAAAACGTCCCCCGGTTAAATTGTTTGTGGTATAAATATAGATAGGTGTATAATAAAACTGCATGCACCGCATAAATTTGAATATTTATTCATATTTATGAAGGAGGCATTTTCTTATTAAATACATGCACAGCGAATAATTTAACAAAGCTTATCAGCGTTAGATTTACAAATATCTTACTTCCTGTACTATACAAGGTGTAAATGACATCGTGACGAAGCCTACCAGTCATTCAGACATTCATGATTTATCCTATAAAAAATTACGTATTTCGCGATGTTTCCGACTGATAATTGAAAATAAACGTTACCTAAAATTATCCTTTAAAATTTTGGTCAACTTTAGTATTTTCCCATAGATTTTTTTCCCATTTGTAGAACTTTCCTATCAAAAAATTTCGCACAAAGAGCTACAAAATCATTCATCTTAATACTAAAAAGTGTTGTCGCAACCTTATATTTGCGAATAAGCTTGCGAACACATATTAAGCTATATATTTGCTCTTCTCTTATAACATGTAAAAACATTCTAACACAATTGATTTTTCGATGTGTGAAAATTTCCGATTAAATTTTTATGCACCCGGTAGCAACTTCGTTACGATGTCATTTACAACCTGTATGTATGTGGAAGAGTTTCAACGGCAATTATACAAAGACCAATATCTGAAGCTACGTCCAATAGATCCGACATTTTTTTCATTTCGGCCGCTTTTGGCCGATATCTCTTGTAATAAATCTCCACTTATCATGTTAGATCATCCTTCGTCCCTAATTGTGTTGTCTATGGCACGCGTGCCACCACGCCGGTGCGTCGCGGTGTAACAGTGTCCAGTTACCATGGGAAACTGACAACCATTGGACCATGGCGTATTCCCATGCTCGACAGATAAACATTAAATATTGACTATTTGTAAGGACATCATAGAAATAACAAATTTTGTTTAATGGTGTATTTGTCAATCTATACTAATATTATAAAGCTGAAGAGTTTGTTTGTTTGTTTGCTTGAACGCGCTAACCTCAGGAAATACTGGTCCGATTTAAAATATTCTTTCAATGTTTGATAGCCCATTTATCGAGGAAGGCTATATATCATCACACTAAGACCAATAGGAGCGGAGCACCAATGAAGAATGTTTCAAAATTCGGGCTTTTTTTTTCCTATTGAGAGCTTCCACTGCGTGCGCTGCGTAAACGGTTAAAGTTTTACAAAAAATATGTATGACAGAATTGTTCCCCCTTAAAAGTTCTAAAAAAAGATGAGAATGATTTTGAATTAAAAAGTCTAGGGCTGCATAGACGGGCTGCTTACTTTGCATCTCGAGAATAATGAGTGATTTGGAGAAAATAAACGGTTAGAATTTTTCCGATACTTGGCGTCTAACTAACAAATGCAAGCAAGTAGGATCCAGCCGCGTAGCAAGCCACTCGGCTGTCCGGTCTTAGCCTAGCTGTTACCATTAATTGTATGAACATTTTCGACAAGAATTCTCCACAGTGTGCCGTTTTCGTCTACGCCTATGTTGTTCATCATTGTTTCGAAAGGAGGTTATGTTGTGTACAAACATTAAAATAAAAAAACTAGAGAATTCGAGAGAAACCCTCAAATTATAAATATAATATAAATAAATATTCCACAACTCACACACAACGCCATCTAGTCCCAAACTAAGCAGAGCTTGTACTATGGGTACTAGAATAATTACTATTAAATAAAATAATAAAATTGTGCAGGCTGTTAACATATATACATATATTTTCATCTAGAATTCAGCATTTGATGATGCTGAGCTGATAATGCAAGGTACATTCTCTCAACAGTTAGGAGTACGAGGATAATTCTTTAATTATAGGCACGTTAAGATTGTTAGCTGTATTCTTTTAAGATAGACTTAGATAAGGTGACGTTGAAAATTGTCTTACTCATATAACCTCATAGTATCTAGGTGTTATTCATACTGGTTTTAAATACTGCTGGGCAGTACACTTAAATGGAAACGTTAAAAGTCAAAGCTACTTCACTTAAAATAAATACAATGATTATTAAAAAAAACTGACATTAACAAAACAAAAAATCGAGTAATGTACTCGATTTTTAACCGACTTTTTGCACTATTAAATGATTTTCAGTTTTTATTTAGATATGTGATTTTAACACTAAGTTTGATGTTTTAATAGATTTTATTTAGCAGAGTAGATTGTCGACAAATAGAGTAATGAGAAGAACAATGACAGTATTTTTAAGTTAGCTCCCCAACCTCTGCTAAATAAAACTTAACGTCTATTCGGCAAAATTTGATTTCAAACTTAAATAAAATATAGACGCTTAACAGAATTACTATGAATAATGAGATCGACACAACGCCGTCATAGAGCCGGCCGCGATCCCGCCTCACAAAACGACGCTTTAATTTGATAATATCTGCCTGATCTGATTATGACGGAACCGAAAAATTATATCGTTCCTTAATTAGGTTAAAATGCAATTTAGAGATGCGCCCCGGGCGGCACGCGGCACCCGAAACACTTTTATGGTAGAACAGCTGGGCACTACCCTCTTACTACCCCGATCAACTTGGGATCATGCAACGATAACTGTTTTAACTAGAGATGTGAGTGATTGGGTATTGTTCTTTTTGAAAACTTTTCTAGTGTTGTTATAAATACGCTACGTTTATTTGTGATGTGGAATGCCTTTGCGAAGTTTTGTGAATTGTGTTGATTAGTGTCGTGCAAATATTTTTATTGTAGGCGCTGATTGAAGTGAACATTCACAGTTATGTTGTATCTCTATTTGCTTATAGGAATCTGTAAACTGTATGAAACATAAGATAATCATTTGAATAATACTTAAGTATATATTCTGTTGATTGTGGCGTGTTCCTGGTGGTTAGATATGTTGAACACCTCCTTACAGCATATAAAACCATATTTTAAAGTGAATTATTCATAAATTGATTAAAACTGGATAAAATTGTTTTTAAATCTAGAAAGAAACCTCAATTGAACCAAATATATTTTTTTGTATTATGATCTACCTACTCAAAAGTATGACTAAAAGAGTTAAAAAACATTTCTATGCATAAACACAGCACACGTCCAAAATAGTTTTTCGTGGATTTAAGCTCAAAAGTGAAAAAAACTCATATCCATAGCTTCAATAATCACTATTAATCACGCATGCGCCGAATACTCTACCGGAAAAATAATAAATTAAATTTATCCCACTTCTGAATAGATAAAATTACTTTGTATCACTCTATCGATTTAGGTTTCCTCTTACAGACAGGCGAAAACAGTATAGTATTCAGATTAAATGAAAGTAATATCTAACACTATTTGTAGAAACCAGTTATAACTCTACCAACTCAATTATTCCGAATTACTTGCTTTACTCCAAATTGAGTGTTTGTTGAGGGGTGAAAAGCACTAAAAAGCATAAAATCAGGACCAACAAAATAAACTTGGCGGACTGTCATCGCCCCTTTAAAACGCGTACCCCTCTTATTAAAATTAATAAGTGGGCCCTTCGGCTGCATAATGACCGGCTTGAGTCAATAAAGATGTAATATATTTGACAAACAACGCAAACCAGATCATGGTTAACATTTGGCAGGCGGGCAGTGAGCGAGTGAGTGACTTAGGATTGATTGAACACGTCGACTTTGAATAGCACCTATAATTACCTAATCGATGGTAAACTATTGTTTGATTTCACAGTTCAGAGTTTTTTTGTTATGTTCATACATTCCAATTTTGAATTGCTTTAAATCTGCATAAACGACAGTATGCACTTTAGTAGCATCCGATCCAAAATTGAAAAACAGAGACAGTCAAATGATTCTCACGACAAAATATAATTGTAACAATATTAGGTTCTATAATAATAACATTTTTGTTTTAGATCGTATTATTTGCGTCGTAACCTTTTAACAAAGGATAAAGATCTGAAATATAGAATCATTATTTTAATTAACTTTTGAAACACAAAACTATATTGCAGATGTAAAACATGAAAACATGTCAACACTCAATTGGACTTAGCTTATCAACTTAGCATGCGTGACCGTGATAATAATAATAACGTGAATCGCAGGGTCATAACAATACCTCCTAAGTAACTAGTGATTACAGCAATTACTCCAAAGTTGTCCATAGAGGTAACTTATCAAAGATATTATATCAACTCTTGTAATTCTCTTCAGTGTATTTTGGAGCACGTACTTGGTTTCTTTGATGTTTGTTTGCTAACCACTACGGCCCTCTCGGAGGGAACTGGGAAGGGTCCCGGTGTTTGCTAAATAAATATTTTTAATAAACGCACTTGTATTATTTGTCTAATAATTCATTATGACAGGATATGTTTGTGGTTTCAGTACTTATTTATTATTTAATATCATCTCTGAGCAGAAATAGAATTCTAAATTAGACGTTTTGCTGACATATTAGTATATTTTGAAATGGTTGTTTATTTATTAATTATCTTTATTATTACAAAAATCTATTTTAATGAGTAGTTTGGTTTCACCACTTTTTATAGGGTGTCCACCTTTATTTACTGCTGTGTATAGTTACTGCTGTGTATAGGACTTCACCGCCTGAGGTTAATAAATCCCGGCCAATTTCAAACATAGATTTATACATTTCAGATAGTAAGCCACGGTTCGGTTATGATATTTTATACAATCATTGTGAGATATCCTAAATCTTTACTTTGACGTCAAAACATTGTTACTTAAGAACATATTTTTTTACGTTCCCATAAATAAACAGTATTTGCTACACAAATAGTTGCACCTATAAAACTTTCGAGTTTATACATCGTTTCACAGCACTGAAAAATAAGTGCCTATTCTGTTAAGCACTGGGAATCAAATTGCAAGAGCGCGTTCGTCTGTTTACTGTACGTGGTTTTGTCGTTTAATGAGGACGGAAAAAAGAAAACGAAACCATAGAGAGATGTTTTTCTTTTTTTTAATGCAGCCTCATTAACCGACAATGCGAGCGTGGCGAAGGCAATAGGCTCCGGTGGCAGAAATTGAATATCAGACGCATGCCGACTGCTTGCGCTTGCGTTTAGTTATGCTTCCACGAATGGACCCTTACTACAGCCGTTCATTCATTTTGAATACTTTTTTAAAAATATAGAATTGTTGAAAAGATATCTATGCACAGATATTCACTAGTCGCTTTATAAAAAAATGTATTTCTCAAGTATCTCTAACAACAGTTGTTACTAAATTAAACAATTAATTACTTCTCAATTAAAACTAAATATAAATACCTAATTTAAATGATTAATTTAAAGCGTGTCATCTGCAAATAAATATGTTGTAATCACGATTCCGACTCATTTAAAATGGCAATGCAATGATATTTTCTGTAGTCCATAATAATAATAGTAAATAATTAAATATCTTGATCTGGTACACGAGATTGTCGACATGTGGGATGTGGATTCGGCCATCATTGTACCGATAGTCATATCAGTCAATGGACTGATAGCAAAGAGCTTCGACCAACACCTTACGAGGCTCGCGTTAGGCGGCTGGACCAGGAACCAGATGCAAAAGGCGGTCCTTTTGGACACGGCATGCATCGTGAGGAAGTTCCTCTCTCTGGAGCCCTAACCATCGGCAACTTGGTCTGCACCTGATGTCGGTGGGACACTGTTTTTTGTATTTTTTATAAATCATATTTAAAAATATATAAAATCTGGTAAGAAATAAATAAAGAGAAATAATAATTAAATAATTAATTAATGTATAATTGAATTAAATAGATATCCAGTAAAACGAATAACCGTTAAATTCATTCCTTCCTCAAACTTTTCGTAGTTGGCAAAAAATACAATCATTTCCTTTAACAAAAAACGGTGTTTATTTTTTGTATGATCTGTGCCGGGCACCACTTACCACTTGGAAAAAATTTAAACAAACTATTATTCACGATTCGATTAAGAAGTTCTAGCTGAATATTACGGAATATATCAGTGTAGCTAATTTAAGGAGTATTTAATATTATTTTAATGTAAATGAGGGATAAAAAAAATAAACTTCTTTACAACTTGAATTTCTCACTGCAAAAATATCCCTTTTATAAAAAACTACACATATTATCGATTATTACTAGTTTTGATTTATCCAATCTTGAAATAATTACGTATTTCAGAACGAAGTGACTTTGAAAATTTGTATGTGTGTAGCTACTTTACTGTACTGTGTATAACGTCATGAAAGCGCAATTTCATTAAGATTTTAGTATTACGTCACATAGAAGAATATCGAAGGTCTGTATTGCATCTTTGAAATACCACACCATGCACACATCCATTATATGAAGGTATGTTATTTCAATTTTGTCCATTTATTCCTTAATCGATTAAAAATACCTACATAACTTAAGTAAAATCATGCCTAGCTCTGCATTTCCTTTTTCTTTTGTTCTAAGGTGGTTCTTTTGTTATAATAATATCGCGTTAAAAAGTTAAGTACTCTTCAAGCTTAGTACATTCTTCCTTCTACATTCAGTCTATACTTCTTTGGAACTCACTCCCTCTCGAGATCAGGATGTCCACCACCCGGGATGCCTTCAAAGCCCGGGTTCGTCTGCTTTTACTTACCGAATCTTCTGCAGAGTCATTAAAATATTGATCTGTCATGTTTTATTTTTATTTATATAATAGTATTTATATATATATATATATATATATATTTAAATATTAAATTTTATGATTTATTATTATATTATGAATATGTATAGTGTATTTATTATAATATGTATTGTATGGTTTTAGGATTAGACTTTTCTCTTTTATTTGGAACATTTTTACTGCACCTACCTTTGTTATCTCTGCACCACCTTACGGTTGACTGGTAGAGAATGCCTATGGCATTAAGTCCGCCATTGTACACATATTATGTGCAAGAAGTTTTAAAATAAAATAAATAAAATAATATCTTCATTAGACTGAATTATCGGGATGTCGGAATTTTAGTGCGAAAAAAATATACGCGTCGAATATAGAACCTTCTTCTTTTAGAAGTCGGTTAAAACAGAGCAAAAGACACCAATATGAGTCTTAGCTGGGTACTGTGACATTTTTTCTTATCAAAATTACATTTATATTTATCTTGTGATCAAGGCAAGACAGTATGAATGTGAAGTGCAGTAATGAAGATGTATTCAAGACAGATAATATGTGATGATGTGTGTACTATATTACGTAAAATGAGCTAGCCTCGATGGTAACACTAGTAACCCGGCACAATTACAGTGATCGCCCTGCCCTTGTGCCTGTTGCCGTTGCGTGCCGTTCTTGCCATCAGAACTCCTATTATCAAGTAAGGTTAACGCTTCAGATACATGCTCTATGATAACGTATAAGAATAAATTTGATATACCTAATCATTCAGTAATTACAGGACGACTACATGTAATTTGCAGTATATTTTTAATGTTAACTATAAGATGTTGTTTGACATTGCATGACAGTTCTATCGTTGAGGTCGCACTAATACATTAATCAGTCAGCATCAAAAAGATCTTAGCTTACTGGTAGTCAAACTGGTCGGAAAATATTAATTCAATTTAATGTTGGCATACAGGGTATTCAAAATGATGTAAGCATCCAGAGTGGCTAATATTATGATAGCTGTTTATTTTTTTTTGTTATTTTCTTTTTGTTGTTTTGTTGTTAAGTTTTTTTTTTTTGTGAAATTATGTACAAATAAAGTAGTTTCTATCTATCGATCGATTTTTTTCTTATTATTTATTTATTAGGCGCACAAAACATATAACAATCATGGAAACATTAAAAATAGATAATGTAAAGTTCAGATCAGGATCGTAACTCAACACATATATGTGCACACCGCAAAATCAGTATTGAAATGAAACATCAAAAAGCTCTAACTATCGTTACTGCTCTCTGCTCTAACTATCGTGCTCTATTAATTAACTGTAAGATTGATTTTTAATTTTCCAAAGGGGTGAATTAGAGGTTTCTAAGTTTATATGGGCAGTTAATCAATTTTAAAGGTAATTGCATGAAAATCTGTATATAGGTTTCCTATACAACATAAATTAACAACAAGATAGATTTTTTGGAAAGTTCAGCCCCAAGAGGGTAATATTAGGGTTGAAACTATAAGAGGGAAGTTTCTTAATTTTGTAGGAAATAGCATTGAAATATCGAAAAAAAATAAAGGAGGCAATCAGAACTTTAAATGAAATGTTCGCAAGGTTTGTACGTGTTATTAACTCTATCATAACAAAAAAAATCATAAACCGTGGGGTCAAAAGTCAAACCATTTACTTATTAAGTACATCCAATTGCGTGATACGAGTACAAATATAAGGCTTTCATATTAAGGGCAATTTGGAAAACCCTGACTGAAGACAAAGCAAGGCAATCCTGGGGGCCTTGCATAACGAGCGCGACATAGGTTTTGTCGCATTTTTGTATGGGAAAACGTGACTAAAACGCGAAATAACCTATCACGCGCTGCTTATGCTGTCTCGGCTGGCAAAACGTGAATGTTTATTGATGAAATAGTTGTGTGTGAATGATGTGCTAGACAAACCACGATGTTTCTAATTGATTTATATATAACATTTAGCCATACTAAGAAAAGCCAAAAAAAAAATTGACTGCTTTTAGTATTAGATTCGTATTAGATTGCTAAGCATGGCTAAATACTATATACCGCTAAATAGAAAAAACCGATCGTGTTCATCAATACAGCATTTGTATTGATTGTAATTTCAGTCATGTTGGTTGCTACTTACGAGTACTAATATGTGTACGAGTAGGTACAATAGACGACGCAGGGCGTCCGGAAAGATGAAGTATCAGTCAAAAGATTCGTGGATTTGTATGGTTTGGAAAGCTGAATGTTAAAGTGATTGGCTGGAATCCTATAGTAGCGGGTTCAAAACCCACTTTAAGTAAAAAAAAAATCGACTGTTGTTATTATTAAGCCATGGTATTCTTAAAGTATATATTCAGAGTTCATGAAGAGTTACCCATCAAGAAATTAATTATAAGGCATATTGACTTGGTCCTAATTATGCTAAACTGTATTTAGAGTCAATTAGATTGAATTGTTTTATTGTATTTTTTCGCCGATTAAAATCAGCAAATTACCATCGATTAAATAATGATCGATTTGTCAATGAATAATCGATTGTACGAGCCAAGGCTAGATTCTTCAGTTAAACGAGTCTATTGTCACAATTACGTAGTTAAATAACCAGCCCGTGACTGTAAATTTAGTCTAGGTGGCAATACAGGCAATTAAAGGTTAGATTTATTTCAATAAGCCCCAATTTCACAGATGGTAGATAAACCTTATTGGCAGGATAAGCAAATTACACACATTAAGCAGCCGTGGCGCAATGGATAAGGCATCGGTCTTACGATCGAGAGGTCGTGGGTTCGAATCCTGGCCATTACACCACGGACGTGAACTTCCTCCTAACACAAGCGAATTAAGCTTAGCTGGAGGGGGTTAACAAGAATACTAGTAATTTGTATTTGCAAATTACTAGTAAGCTTTTTTTTTAAAAAGAAAAAAAAAATGAAAGTGACAGCTGTGTCCTTTTTTAAGTGTAACTTGTGTCACTTTGTAATTCGGTCAGGTTATATTTTATGGGTCGCATAAGATTTATCCGAAACCTCTGAAACTGGGCCTAAATCATTGTAATGAAATCTAATTGAAGACTTGTTATTATGGTGTTGATTAAGTCGTAGGTTTTTAATGGCTTAAGTTAAGGTTAAGGTAACAGGAGACATCGAAGTTATATTGCAATGTACGTGTAGGTATAACCTCACCATATGAGCATGTACTAATAATTTAAAGGCCTAGTCTTACCACCAACACTATTAAACTCAATCTAGTATAATTAGTTTTTTTTTTATTTTTTATTTTTTTTTAAAAGAAGCTTACTAGTAATTTGCAATTACAAATTACTAGTATTCTTGTTAACCCCCTCCAGCTAAGCTTAATTCGCTTGTGATAGGAGGAAGTTCACGTCCGTGGTGTAATGACCAGGATTCGAACCCACGACCTCTCGATCGTAAGACCGATGCCTTATCCATTGCGCCACGGCCGCTTGAAACAAATGTATCACACCTTCAGATTTGAATGCCAGTATTTTTTTAAAACAAAAAGCGTTTTAAAAAGAAACAATGTTTTCCCGCAAACTGCCGCTACCAGTATTGGTCAGTAAATCAGTAGAAGTCAGCTGGTCAGGCGGGATGATGTGGCGCGTGCCGAAGCCCCACGGCAGGGCTTCGCGTGACGTCAGCGCATCTGTCTAGCAGATGGCGCCCCCTACAAGATAATATCGCACACATAGCACGCACGCATCGATACTTTCAACAAAATCAGGATACTCATTACGAGGCTTCCTCTTCCTCATACTCATTGTTTTGCGCCTTGCTTTTATAAGACTTGATTGAAGACGCCTTTCAATTCAAGGGCTTTTGATTGATGAGTTTTCAGACTACCAAATTAGATTATTAAGATTAAGAACTTGTTACATCTATCTATTGCTTAAATTCCTATCAAACTGGTAGGCATTCTTTATTAATAACTATATCTATAGTGCACAACCTTTAATATATTTTTTTAAAGTTAATGTAACTTTTTCAACAGTCAAATTAGTCCCATTAATTTCGCCTTTGTGTAAAAACTGATTATATATGCGAGACCTTGATTCAATCGACCAATTAATAGACTGTCATTCTTTACATTTCTCTGGGTTATCATGATTAAAACGTGTTGACTCTGTAAAAACAAAATGGCTCTGAAGCTTAACATTACGTGCCACAACCCCATTGTTTTTATGGCTGACTAAAACGATAATTAGCAAGGCATCATGGTAATAGTAAGTGATTTGACAGTGTGGGGACGCCAGACGCCATATGCTACACGCCACATTACCGTCATTTTATGGAACTTGCTAATCGAGTCCGCCATCTGATCTTCAATTAATTATAATTTTGATAATATTGATGCCCACCATAAAACAGCGCTAGCCTCTTCTATGTAGTGTAGGACATCTATTTCATATCTTCAGTATTAATCAATACAACTTTGAATGCGTGATGTGTCCGTCAAATATTAAAATTCAGTTACATGTGTGTACATCACACGTAACTTATTTTTCAGTTTAGTTTATGATATTTCTAGACGTACAATTTTGACAAATGATATACCAATAACTACCATATGAATCCTTCTTTCAATATGTGACAATTGATAAAAATCCGTTCAGTAAATTTTGACTTTATCACGAACTGACAGACGCGGCGAAGGAGGACTTTGTTTATAATATTTAAGGATATAGGTAATTTAATCAAAAGAGCAATACGATCAAAATAGCATTGTTACTCACTACCCGTTCTGGTAGTAAATCGTGACTTACAGGTTTTACGTAATGCAATAAAAACATCACTACCAGACAATCAACTTCAACAAGCAAAATTCACTGTTGATACTTTAGTCACACGGTAAGACACGCCTTTATACTTTTCCTTCCTGACATTGAAAAGTTTGCATTATAATGCATAATGTCCGCATTTAATTAATAAATAATTCCAAATGTTTGATTTTTCCTTATTCCTACTAATCAATTTAAGTTGTTCTAAAAGTGATTTTTTGACCTTGTAATACAGAGAACTTGGCTCACTCTATTTTTATTTATTTTTTTACTGATTTTTTAATTTACTATGCTTAAATTGATTAAGATATTTATCAACATAGTTTTGGTAAATAAGGAAGTTGAAATGTTATTTAGTTATGTTTTTATAGAGATGCACCTGTATGCAATTACGACAATAACACTATTAAAAAATAATTCGTTGAAATCTTCTTCTTCTTCTTCTTCGTCGTGTCGATGGAGTCAAATTTTATTTTGACTTGCCACGTGGTGAAAGGATTAGCCAATTCGCTTTGGAGAACTCGCGAATCGTTGAAATATAACCACGCTTTAGAACCACAGTACCATATCGGATAATTTTATTTCATGCGTTTTTATTGTCAGGACTACAAAAATAGCTTGCCCACAGTATGAATTTCTAAAGCGCTTCTAATTAGTGAGTGTTAATTTGGAGCTGACTGCACCGTAAAAATAACAAATACGTTTTTTCTTGCAACAGAAGCATTAACAAAAAGCACTCAAAAAAATGTTTTTTGTCACAGAACTAAAATTAGCATTGTTATTTGCACTTTTAACGAGTTTAGCACGGTGTCCGTTGCCGATTAGTTCCACCAATTATATCTTCGATTAGGTTATATAACTCTTATGCCATATATTTTTATGGCGGCTGCTGAATTTCCAGTGCTAAATGCACAACTATAAGGAAATCGAATCTGGTCTGTATTGGTCACGTATCTAATCAAATAGCCGTTCCAGTTAAATACTAGAACCGGTCTCTTTGTTGGATGTTAACAGTTCCTTGTCGCAAAAAACATATTTATAAATTTATAAATGCAGAATCCATTGATGAAAGAACTAGGAAATCGTTTTTTTTTTTAGTGCGTGTGTGTTTCCAAGAAG
This sequence comes from Hypena proboscidalis, assembly GCA_905147285.1. Lineage (NCBI taxonomy): Eukaryota > Metazoa > Arthropoda > Insecta > Lepidoptera > Erebidae > Hypena > Hypena proboscidalis. The sequence goes on from LR990130.1 coordinate 9,882,649, forward strand.
GTACAGTTTTTACAATGATTTTATTATTATTCTTTGACCTTCATTTTAACACTACACAAATCTTTCGAAATGTTCAGCACTACACAATTCTTACAGGTACTGTGGTTTAGCCTATTCATTAGGATCTCGATAAAGTTAAGGCCATGATGAACATGGCATGTTACATCATACTAACGATGCATCCCAGTAGACCAAAGAGGTTGTAAATGACTCTTTTACAACTAAAGAGGTAATAATATCAAGAAAGCGTAGTAAATTTGTCCAAAATTCACCTATGAAAGTTAAAAATGCATACTTATAATTTCTGTATTTATATGTGTGGTTGGAGACACACTGACGTTTTATACAAAATAGACAACTATGCCGTTATCTACTTCTACTTTTCTCTGGTGTCGCACGTCACACTTCGATAAAAAGTTAAGTGATCGAAAATAAATTTTTAACTCTATATGTACGTTTTAATGTTAGATGTTAAAAATATAATAGAACAGCACATTCTTAATATTGTCTTCCATAATTATCTGTACTCATGACATGGCTGACATACAACAACATTATTAAAAAAACAAAATGTCTCTCGAAAGAAGAAATAGCTGACATACACTAAGCAGGTTTGATTGGCACTTCACATAATACGAACAAATAGAGAGACCCTTTCCACTGGCTGTACAGTATGCGCGAATGTCGTGATATATTTCTTTCATATCAGTAGGGAATATTCATAAAAAAATGAAGGCACAAGACATTTATTTTTATAATAAGACAGATTGCGAGTTCATAGAGTATAAGATAGATAATTATGACTACCTTCGGAGAAGTCTATCTAAGGCTTAGCTTTGAGGAGTTCTGAAAAAATAAATACTTACTTAACTATTTTAAATAAATAAATAATAAATAAATAAATATCTCACAACTTACACCCAACGCCATCTAGTCCCAAACTAAGCAGAGCTTGTATTTTGGGTACTAAAATAACTGATATTAATACATATATACTTTTCTTTAGTAAATACATACTTATTATACATAGAAACACCCAGACTAAGACAAACCTCCATTTTCATGCACACAAAGATTTGTCTTAAGCGGGAATCGAACCCGCGACGTCGGCGTCGCAGGCAGGTATTCTACCCACTCCGTCATCCGGTCGTCGACCATGCTTTTATAATGCCCTAACCTTTGCCCGCGACTTCGTCCGCATGGAATTCGATATTTCGATTCGATGTCCTTCAAAATTGAGTAGCTTTTGTCATACACTTGCTACCCTAAATTTACGCCTTTAAGAGTTGAATTGCGATAATCTATCTCACATCTCATTTACGCCTTGAAAGGAACCTATGTCCACAATTTTATGCAATTTGTTTCAAAATTTACAAATTGCCTATTTAAACTTAAACCCCCTATTTCACACCTTTGGGGAGTAATATTGCCAAAAAAATCGTTTACGTGATGTAGGAACTTTTGGTAGAATTTCATGCAATTTCTTTTAAAATTTACGAACCTTCTATATTAACATGCACTCTCTAATTTACCCCCTAGGAATAAAATACAACGATAAAACATACACTAGTTTTAAAGTTCAGACATCCAGCTACACAGTTATGAAAATCGCATCCATTTCCATCAATTAGTTGTTCCGTGATGCGCGTACGAACGTACAGACGGACAGAGAGACAAAAATTCGAAAAAAATACGTTTGGCTTCTACTGCTGTTATAAACTGCCCTCGATTATTTTTTATATATATATATCTTAATTGTACGAATTATTCTAGTTTTGTATAGTTAAGTGGCATCTAAGCACTTGTTTCTACAATTCATATTTTCCATTATCTATTTTATATTTTATTCACCCTAGATTAACGAAATATACTTATTCAATTATATCTTGAATGATCTGAGATAGCATATTTATGAAAAACAGAAACATAGATATTGCATATCTAATATTTTTAGTATGTAGGTGGGTATTAAGTATGTAGGTTATTTATAGAGGCAGATAAAACGAAAGAAGCTTATCTATAATGTATATTGAAACAACAATGTTTTACCAAGCCCTCGTTTATATCGGCTTACACACAATACACGACCCATGACCATCGATCCACAGACGGTTCCATTACTTAATTGCCAAAAGTCATTTAATCGCTTTATGGATACGCTATAAATAAAGCCCCTTAATTTTTCAATTAAATATACACGTATTTACGTTTCAGCTATGTGGAAAGCATCTACAGAATTGTATATTTTAAGTACATACCTTTCCGTTTCTCTATAAGACCTTTGGACAAAAAAACGGATGAGTAATAGTTTTAGAATGTTGTTCAAGAATAAGAATGATGATTATGAAATACGGGGGTTACTCACGTAATTTTGGTCTATTTAGTCGACCGCGGATTCACTCAAACATTTAGGCATCTTCAAGAAAGAGCAACACGTCGCGCCTGAGTCGCAGCTAGTGCAATATAAGCTTGTTACAAGCTGGGACGCCGGCGCGTGAATAGTGTTACAAACTCACGTCAGTTTTAATAAGAATGATGATAATTATAATGACCCATATGCTTAAGATATTATGACGAAGTGATGGCGAACCTTTTTGGCAAAATGTTTATGGATTAGATTCAGTTAAGACGTACCTAGGTCAATTAAGACGTAGCGCGTTGATGTCTTTTACTAGAGAAAGGCTAAAAGTTCTTAAATTTTCTTTCCTTTCTTCCTTTCATTCCTTTTCTTAAAAGTTTTTCTTTTCACAGAATTTCTAAAATATTCTAATTACTTTCACACAGGGTGAATGTGACAGAGCGACATTTATTAAAACTACAGCTTCAAGACATGGTCAGAATTCATTACCGCCAGTACATTATTTTTCACGACAAAAAAAAATCACGCTTTCCGAGCAAATTGGATGATCGCATTGTTTAATTTGTATGGAAAACAAATATTTGAACCGGTGGAAATAAATATTGACCATGTATCGAAGCTGTGGTTTTCAAATGTCGCATTTATCCTGTATATGAGGAGTACAGATGAAGTACAGAACCACAATTTATAAAAGTGCTCCCTCCCTCGCATTTAGTAAACTACATATTGTCAGAGAAGCATAAATCCAAAACAATATTAAACCACGTTCCCATACCGTCACAACACATTAAGAGTAAAAGAAAAACGCGCGTGGTTTTACGTGAAAACAATGAACTTTCGCCCAGCTTGATTTAGTATACTTTATTGTTGAATCAAAGCGGAGAAGTTGGTTTGCGGTGAGCCTAATTGAATTTCCAGAACAATCCGTTTTCCCGCGTTGGAAACACGAAGCATTCGCGTCACGCACAAGACGCACCTGTTCTCTATTTTATTAGATAAACAAGACTTATATGTAGGAGTAGTACCCCAGATAATAATGGATAGTCCCCGACTGAAAGCACTGTTTTGATTTCAGTTAATCTCACAATATATCTTTTTGTTTTAGTGAGCGCGCGTGTGTTAGAATAGGCTAGATCCTAAAATGGAAATCACAAAGAATATAATACCATTGTCTTACAATGTAACAACATATTAGTATGGTTTAAACACCCAGGTCATTTGACCTAAGTGAATGATGTCTACTTCACCAACTGCAGTACATTATAAAATAATGCCAGATATCTAGTTGCAATTTCTACTAAGTAGCGTAGGTATTCAAAGCATGAAATATATCTACAAACAAAACTGGACAAAAAATAATGTCTGTTTTATGGGTGGGGTGGGACCCATACAACAGACATTTTTTTTTGAAATATTAATTTTAGTCAGTTTTTAGTATTTGTTGTTATTGCAGCAACAGTTATATACATCATTTGTGAAAATTTCAACTGCCTAGCTATCACGGTTCATGAGATATAGCCTGGTAACAGACGAACAGACGGACAGCGAGGTCTTAGTAATAGGGTTCCGTTTTTACCCTTTTGCAAGCCTAAAAATAGCTTCCAAACTATAACTACACGGATAACCCTAATTTCGACTCAATAATACGACTTATATTTTGTTTTAAATATGATTTATATTACATTTTTATACTCTTCCTATCAACGGCCTTGTAAAAAGTGGGGCACGTGTCAACTTTTTAACCACGAGAAAAAACAATAAAGCAATCTCTCACAAGTATCGTTTTCACCCACAATGCGCCAATGCGCCACGATAAATTGAACGAGAGGGGCCGAAGGGCCCCCGGCGAACATTAGTGTTACATTTGATTCGTATGCCACACACAATAGTGTCATTGTTTCTTTTCCACAACTATTTATGATGACTTGCTTTGAGAAAGGTGGATTTTTCACTTTTGTATTTTGGATTAAATATTGCATTGTTCTATGACTTATGTTTGTTTACTACTTAATTGTGGAGGCTTGTAATTAGCAATATGTTTCACTAGTTATATGTAATATATATATATGTTAATGTAATTAGTCTGTATTTTTTTTTCTATAGAAGAAAAAAAAATGTCTTTGTGTTTGCAGTTTTCGTTTACCCATCACCAATGCGACGAAAACTTTTACTTAGAAAAAAATAAAATAGAACACATCAAAATGTTAATAAGTTTTTAAATTTTTTTAGTCAATTTGTGTGTGTGAATTATATGTTTGTGAACACCCCCGCGACACAGGAGTAATTCCTAGAGCGGGCGCTATTTAAAAAAAAAACTTAACTTATAAGTGACATAATGCAATAATTTGCAATTTATGATTCTAAAACAAAAAAGATTATTCTTATATAATTATTTTTATTTGGTATACCTGTCCTAAAAAAAGTCATGAGTAAATAAGCGTTCAATAGTTAAGTGTCTGCAGATAAAACATTTAAAACAATAGCATCATAGAGTTACATCTCAGCGGGTTGGCGCAGTTTGTGTTAGGGTCAATATTAAACTGCATTACATTTTTGTGCCAAGTGTTTTGCTGGTACAACAAGGGTGAAAACAAACGACATATTATTATTGTCACTGTTCTTTATCATTTAGATGCAGAGTTTTTTGTGGGCGTTTGTCAAATGTATTTAGTAATGATTTTAAACTTTCGCGATTTGTACACATCATTATATATTGTAGACACGGGTCTAAAAAAAATATTTTGGGGAAAAATCAAAATAAAAAAAATATTGACGAACAAGTGAGGGAGCGGTCAAAACCCGCGCCTCTCGAAGACGACGCTGAGTTTTCACCTGTAGGCTCGTAACCACGATCGGTGTGATTCGATCGAAACTTTCAAGCAAAAAATGTATTAATGCCATTAAAAATACTTACGCGATTAAGACCCGTATCTACAATATATAATTAAGTGTTTCTAGGGTTACCAGATCTCGACCACAACAGTAGTTAATCAACTATCAAACCGCGAGAAAACTTGCTGTCATAGTATTTTCTATGTCAAATGTAATAGTTTTGTATACTAGATACGAACAATTAAAGAAGCAATAGTCATATGCCAAGAGTTCAATAGTAAAGTGTCTGAAGATAAAACCTTTTTAAACAAGCAGGGAACAACAGCGCCATAGAGTCGCATCACATCTCAGCGGGTTAGCGCAGTTTGTGTTTGCTCTCTCCCACCAGGGGTCATTACTAAACTCCATTACATTTTTGTGCCAAGTGTTTTGCTGGTATAACAAGGGTGAAAACGACCCTACAAAACGAACGACATGCTCTTGTTTTTTATCACTCGGGAGAGAAAATGGTTTAGTGAACCTTTTTGTGAATAAAACTTTATGTATTTGGGGAGTCACTTATGTATTCATTTAGTTATGCATGGCAATGTTTTGATATAGCTTTGTTGTTACTGTCTTATTGTTTTCAATTTGGTGTGTTCAAATACTGTTTTATTTAGATAATTTGAAATTGTAGCATAAAGATAAATACCTAGTCACCAAGTTCTACAATCACCAAATCATATTAGTCGCATCAGACACGATAATGTTAAAGACCAAAATACTAAACTGTCACTTTTTAACTTGTTAAATATTTTTTTTGTCAAATATTTCAATAGCTGCGTTTGCCATTACTACTGTAACTAATTAGTTACTCAAAGAATTATCTATTAGTATACTTTGGCATTAACATAATTATTGTAGTTATAACTATTTAATAATCTCCTTTAGATATATTTTTAGATAACGCAAACATACTTCGGTTAAGGCACACAAATCTACGAACTTTAATATTAAGTGGGTAAGGGAATTTGCTCAGAGCGATTAAGGTAATGAAGTGAAGTGAAAACGGTGAGGGGTTCAACGACCTGAGAACGATCTTGGTTGTGTCTATAGCTTGGGAATTGCTTAGCCAGTCTTTATGGGATCACTTTAATTGGTGAAGTGTGACACTGATAAGAAAAGACCACTGGCAAGTAATACGACTATAAGTTCTAGCTTTTAAATGTGATGGGTATTGATAAATATGCGATTTTACAATATGAGATTTTTGTGCAATAATTCTATTTTATAGATAATCGATACAGTAATCAATCGCGAAGAATCTCGTACTACGTTTGCACAATACGTTACGCAGATTTCAATGCTTTTGCTTGGAAAATGCACGATTATATCAAATATAGAATTAAAATCGTGACAGAATAGATTAGTGTCTATACCAATGCGAAAGCTAATGTAATGTTTGGTCATCGCAAAACGTGAAAACGAAGGAAGTACTAGCATTACACCTCTTCTGATGATGATGATGTTATGGTGAACCTAATTCCTCTATGACTGTAATATACTGGCAGTTATTTAACTGTCGGATTTCAGCTAGAGTTGCTAGAGTGTATTATATAATATAAAAGTTGAAAATAAGAATCTGAATAGACTCGAATCTGCTGGATTCTTAATTTTTCAACTTTAATAATATACAAAACACAAAAAGGCATAGTAAAGCTATAATTAACTTTAAAATATTACATGCTGCAGTGTAGTTCAGATACATTAGACTATAATAAACACATAAGGCTAATTGCACTATAGGAGCTTAGCATTGATAGCGAAGTCACAGGCAAAGCCTTAGTATCCTTAAAGAGATCTTTAATTTTGTTACACAACTAGGTATAAATTATACAGTATTGTATTTTAAATACATAACGACTGTTAATATATGAAATGACAAATAATATTGAGTAAGCCTGAAAATGAACATAGTTTACTTGTTTCTATATAACGCGTAGGAAAAACTTCAGTTGGATGCTAACTTAGTAACTCATAAAATTCAATATTCATAACACATACTCGTTATAATGAAATTTCGCAAGCTATTAAGCTAAGTGATCGCATAACATTTACATGCCCTACTACTTCTCAATGCAAGCGAGAATTGTCATCAATCTTCGAGGGGTGCGGAGCTGAGCGGTAATGCGCCCAACATATGGCGTCATCGTCGCTCGTTCCGCTTCGATGGTACCCCATACCCCGCTCAAGTGACCCGCACCGACCTTAGACCATATCACACGGACACAGATCTGATCGCGAGTGGACACGTTGAAGCACCTATTGTGCTCCACCCTTTGTAATACACCTCAATGACAAATGTCACATTGTAAAGTATCCAATAGTTGTTATACATACATTTGCAAATTACCCGCATGTTAATCCGTGTAATCTTTTGAAGTTTTGACTGTTGTTATAAACAAGTGCATGCTATTGAATTGTAATCTGATATAGTAAACTATACTCAATTGGAACCTCTAGAGCGTCTGTCTCCTGTTCAGGCTATAAATAAAATGCATGTAGAGTTGCAGGTACATAACTTGAACAATGTCATAGATACGCAGTAATCTAATTCATGTCAAAGAGACTTGGAATTTGATTGCTGTGCTGCGCGAACTGTAACTTTTTGCCCAAGGTATGTGCCGTCCTACCTACTTAGATACAAAAGTCTGATATACTAGATAATTATACAAGTTGTAAATAACAGATTAAATCGAGCTTTTTGTGGGCATTTTGGAATGTTTTATTTTGCTTGCTATTATATTTAATATTTGTTGCAAGTATCTAGAGGCAGAAATTAGCTGATAATTGGATTTAAGGAATCGATTATACATATTTAAGATACCTTACCCAATTAGGTTCATTTCACTCACATTAATTTTACATTTTGCTCCTGTTATAAAAATACCTCTGATCGTAGGGAAAAATCACTATGCACCTTCTATCGAACTATATTTATCTGGTAGCATAATAATAGTATAACATAATCCATTTCTCAAAAAGAGGACTATAATCACAAATTTAATTATGTGCAAAAAAGTCACTTCGCAACAACGAAAATACTTTTTGTTTTCATTGCCACACAACAACCACGAGGACAAATTGAAGGATGTTAGTAATTGTTCACTGACAAGAGACCATTGATCCAATTGGCGTTTAAAATAATAGCAGCCCTGTAACTTATACATTTCCCACTACTGGGCTCGGGCCTATTCTCATGATGAGAAGGGTTAGGGCATAGTCCACCACGCTGGCCAAGTGCGAATTGGTAGACTTCACACTCCCTCGAGTACTTTTTAGGCACTCTCAGACATGTAGGATTCCTCACGATGTTTTCCTCCACCGTTAGCGAGTGATAATTTGTATGATAAATACACACATATCTTCGAAAAGACGAATCTTAACGATTTATTGACAAAGGTGTGTGCCGTGGGTTCGAACCCGAGACCTTAGACTTCGCAGTCCTACTCGGCTATAATGGCGTTTGATTTGCACTAATTTTAAATACAATTTTGGACTGTGGTTCAACTCTCCCACCTGGTCAAGTCTTCCAGATTACAACTAAGTATAATGTTAAAAGTAATTAAATTAGTAAGATTATTACAATTGAATGGAAGATAACATCTACATGTAAAAACTAAGACGTGAATGCTATTTTATGCACATTTATCCAATTTTTGATTCGAAATAATAACTTTTATAGCACGGAATACCTAAAGTACTGTTTTCAAATGATATTTGTATTAGCCAGTGTATATAACTTTAGAGGTGGAACAAGGTAAAATAGCGGTCAATATTTATTTTATTTTTAACATTATTTTCAATAATTCGTTGTAATTATCTCCATTTTTTCAAATGCATCGAATTCTTCGCCAGTTCTTACATAAATCGTAAAACTAATAATTTGTTTGTGCAACTGCCTCAATGGACTAGAGGTTACAGTATGCGCCTCTCGATACAAGGTCTCGGGTTCGATTCCCGAGTCGCTCAGGGTGAACTTTCCGTTAGAAAATTCACAATAGCAGCATGGAATTGGAACTGAGCCCTGTGGATGGCGATAGGCTCACCCCATATCCCATGGGACCTAAACATAACAGGTGAAATGTGGATGTTGTGCACCTCTGCCATACCCTTCTGGGTAATATAGGCGTGATGTTATGTTATGTAATACAATTTGTTTATTTAAATAATGATAATTTTGTAATAATAACTCACGTCACGTGTGGTGCCTATAAAATGTTGTCTTGGATTGACTTTGCTTAATGGTGTCCATAAATATTTATGGGTAAGGATTTACGCAGTGTGTCATAGGTGTACAGTACTGTGTAGTGCGGGTATGCAAGGGGTGTGTGGCGGCGGGGAGGGGTGCTAAGTGCCGGGGAGCCACATGTCGCTCTCGTCGTGCTAATCTCCAGGATTTGCCATCCAGTGTCCCTCGACATTCCCTATCTCTCTCACACCAACGGCCACACGATAAATCTATCTCACACAACTCATTGAATATTATTGCTCCATGGGGATTTTGAAAATATGGAGCCGTTTAGCGAAAGCCGTACATTGTATCCATCCAGCGGAATTATTCATACACGACCCGTTGCATTTATCACTTAATGGTATTAGCTATTAGACCGTTTAATCGCTCGATTTGCGACTTTATGGCCGAATTTAACTTTAAGCGCATATAATGTGCCTGATTTTGTGTACAGTAATTCTACTAAGAAGATTTGCTACTTATGTATTTAGTACGTTCTTATTACTTAGCAATAATTTAGAACAATCGTCATTAGAACAGCTTAAAAATACGTCTTACGTTAGGTCATTAGGACCTATAAGGCTGCAAGTAGGTGTTACACACCGTGGTTTAATGTTTTGAAGTTTTACAAGTTCAACATCAATAACGCTAGCATCAGTGATGAAATATAGAAGGTTCAGTACAAAGTAAAAACATCCTAAATATCCTGTTAACAACAATATAATACAAAAAGTGTAGGCCGTAGATATGATGAGGCTACAAGACAACGATGGCTACGAAAAGGGTTACAGGTTTGACCTCGTAGAACTTACAAAATATGCAAAACATCTCAAACCTAAAATCTATTTAATTTGAAATATGTTTTTTTTTTCGTCAGAAATTGATTTATTACGAGTTTCTCGAAACATTTAAGTTAATAGTTCTGCTAATAGGATAATATTTTATGGATCCATAATAAGACTAACGATATACCATAATTTTTAATATTAAACTATATTAACGAAATAAGTAGAAATATATCACTCATAAAATCCTCAGTAAGTTATTAGAAAAGGAAAGAAATCCTAACAGGTTGTTATTCACCCATTGTTTCGAATGATTTTCGTTCACAAAAGGCCTGGCACGGCTTTTGGTGAATTGAAGTCTATTGAAATAAATCAGTAAGTCAATGTCTGCGAGCATAATAATGATTCCAGTACTGTCAACGCACCATGCGACGTAGAAGCACATGGCGAGTTTTGTTGAAAGAAAACTGCCACTTTTAAATCAACCTTGTGAAGTTTTATTAACGTTGATATTCCTTTGTGTTTTGTCGGAAGCTCAGTGACGCGTTGCTTTTATTGAGTGCATTGCAGGCTCGGCTTGTCATTGCTTCCCTCGCAACCCTAAAACCGTTCCATTCTACGGGCGGACGAGCCGACAGGTTAACTTTTGTTAGTCTACAAAGCCGTGCATTACATACAATTGTTGGCACAAATGTCGGATATTATAAAGCTTTCTGTTCCCCCGATTATTTCGAGTGTAGGTAAATGAAAACGTGATTCGTTTGTAATTAAAGATATGGTGGCTACCTATTTACATTGCATTTTGGTGTTTATTTTTTATTTCATAGATTTAGCTTTTAGTCATTTATTTTTATTTGGTGTTTTATTTCTGCTTTTTGTTAAAAGGTTGCACGCGCAATGGGTATTGCAGAAGAGTTAGAAGCTCACTCAATGACTAATGCCTTTGTACACAAATTAAAAAGGGAAAAACATCAGATCTTTTTTGAACTAGAGTAGGAAAGAAAGCACCTTCGTCTCACCTATAATCTGCCGCCAAATAGTTGTGGTACCGTACTGTTTATTACTATACTACTGCATTTAAATTTGATGGTGAGATTTGCAGCCTGTTTTTATTTCAGTTACCTTAACCTCACCTAAGCCTTCGGGCTCGTGCGTAAACACTACTTTATGTGGTATTTTAAAGGTTAAAGGGTGGTTCTTTATACTTTGATCTCGTTCACAATAGCTCGACCAATTTTGATTTACTGCATATCAGACATATTTTTTTTTTCATATGTCGACGCATTTGCATTTTTTGTGTTTTGTTTACAGATTGTTGTTATAAACAGGGTGTAAATGATATCGTGACAAAGCCAGTGTATTGGTACATGACTTTGAGATTCTGGGTGCAAAATATTTTCACCGGAAAATTATCCAAACGAATTATCAGAGACAACTTTTGACTTTTTTTCGACTAATAAAGAATATTGTCGACTGGATAGCGGAGTCAGAAATGCAACTACCTGCTTCGTTTAGGTCGCGGGTTCGATAAAGGCTCAAGACAAATCTTTGTGTGCATGAACATGGAGGTTTGTCTTGGGCTGGGTGTTTATATGTACAATAACAATTATGTATTTACAAAAAAATAAAAGTATTTTGGTAAGTAAGTATCAGTTATTCTAGTACAAGCTCTGCCTAGTTTGGGACTAGGAAACGATATGTGAATGTTGTGAGATATTAAATATAAAGAAAAACTAATAACTTATTTTATGACGCATAATGTAACTATTTTATTTTATTTATTAATTGTATTAGTGTATGTTATATAGTGTTATTATATATATTTAGTTATATTATTATAATAATAAATTTAAAATAAACATGTTTGTTATTTCACTAAGTAAACCTATAAATTTTCGCACCTAGAGCTTCAAAGGTTTTCACAAGCTTATTTTCATACACATGTGATTTTTTGACGACGTGTATAATTTATGACCTAAATCAGTGTTAAGCGGCTTTATCACGATGTAATTTACACCCAGTATTGCGTGTATTATGTTTATAGGAATCTTCAGACATGAATTTGACTTATCTTTAAATACAGAATTTGCACGCCTGCCTTATAAATAAGCTAAGCGAATAAATAAATCTAAACCTACTGTCAGTGGATATATATATAATCCCTATATAAAGAGCTTAAAATATATTTTCAAGCTATTTCAGGAAAAGCGCTAGTCGAGGGTATTGACTTTTATATCAACAAAGAAAACGTGAAAATATTTCTTTACCAAACGGTAAGTCAATAGAGGTTTGAGGCATTGCCCTCGAGGCGAGACGGGCGGGGAGAGGCGTGCGGGGGGCAACGCGCAGCCTGCGCCTGGGGACGGGGGTACTCTTCTTGATTACAGCACTCCCTCAACCCTCCCCCCCACCTCGCATCTACCTCCTCACACCCCCGCTTCATCCCACCCTTGCAGCAATACACATAAGCCTACACAATGACTGTCGTGTACAACTTTCATTGTTCAGGTTACAGAAAATATTTAATTTCAACTTATATTCTAGACGCGCCACATGAATAACTTACCTATTTAATACAGCGAGATTGTTTTTTTATGCTCAATCTTATGAAAATTGTAAAAATGTTAAATAGCGCTGCTAAAACAATAAAGTGGGTAGAAGTTTTCTTTTAGCTGTTGGAAAAACCTGAGCGCTATTTTTGTATGAAATTACAACAAGGTAGCAAACAAACCTTTTAATGATAATTGCATTTTCTAAGCTGCGTTGCTCTCAGGACAACGAAATTAATATCGCATCATTAAACTAAAACATAGACCATACCCTGCATAATTTATTGGCGACAGAGTAACCATCTCTATAAATTGAGTAACTATCCTCTACATTCATTCACAAAACGTCAACCTCCACATTTCTATCGCCTGAAACTAAGAAACGCAAATCTGAATGGAGTATCTGCTACCTCGTGAAGACATCGTTTGTCCACGCTCGGTCGCAGGTGGCAGGTACCGACTGCGCCGAGATTCTCATCAAACATTCACCAACCTTACGCCCTGCTCTGCTCGTAAAAATACATATTCTAGCAGAAGGGCGGATGCTTTTAATACTACGATGTAATGAGGCGAGGTCGGCAGTCTCCTTAATTTTCTCTTTACCGTCCCATTCAGGTAAATTGTTAGACTTTATTAATTGCTTTACAACGGATAGGCGGGCCCTTAAAGTTTATCGCAAGGGCTCTTCTAGCCTACATGTCGGCGACTATCGCTATTGGTTTTCATTAAAACTCTGACTGGATATATTATTTCTAATATTCTAAAGCAAATTTTTGGCTTTGTTATGCCTTCTTTTATTTTATATATTATCTCACTTATCGCCTAGGTGGCGCTAAAACTGACTAGGGTTCGTCTAGCTCATAGGTATATATATATATATATATATATATATACCTTAGCTAGATGAACCCTACTGCTGGCACAAAAAGAGTTGAGAAAGTTCGAGTCTAGCAGCATACGAATCCATGGCTGAATAAGCAAAAGCACTTGGGGCGTATACCCAGGGGGTGTAGGTTTGAGTCCTCCTGGATTCTTGATATTTTAACTTTAATATTATTACTGAATGTATAAAATGGATATATTTTTAACACGCTTATATTAGCTTCACCTGTATGTTTGTTTGTTTGTTTGTTTGTTTGTTTGTTTGTTTGTATGTAACCGACTCCTTTGGACTCGATTTTGACCCACTTTAAACGGACAGATTTCATTCAAATTTTGCACACCTGTCAAAGATCGATGACAATGCAATAATTCGATAAAAAAAATTAAAAATATATAAAAAAAAAAAAAAAAAAAAAAAAAAAAACGCTCTTATAAATAAACCAAACTAAAAAGTAGAAAATAAATAATAGTTTAAAAAAACTAAAAAACACGCTTTTAAAGTACTTCTAACTAAAAAGTGAAAAATAATTCCTAATATAAGCTGAAAAAAGCGTGGGGCGCTCTGTGCCATATTTTTCGTCTATCGAGCAACCCACGCTTTTTTCAGCTTATATTTTCACTTTTTAGTTAGAAGTACTTTAAAAGCGTGTTTTTTAGTTTTTTTAAACTATTATTTATTTTTAGATACGAATAGTATAATGATTTTGTGTAAACAGTAATATACAGTTACTATTGGATAAGACTAGAGTGTAGTCTATCACAAAGTGAGAGGTGTAAAATTAAATACTTAACACAGTGCTTGACGTTCCGACCGTGTTGCACTGGTTGCTGTCCCGAGCTGATGAAGTACTGAAAAGTAATATGTACGGGGATCTTACTATGTTGGATACTTTTAACCTTTATTAACTCTTAGAAAAGATTTAGCTATAATAGGCATAATGACTATTTTTTTAAATTGAAACTACTCTCGACATTATTTATTTATTTATTTATAGGATCTTCATCAAGAAATACACACCACATTATTAATAATAACATTCACAATATTTAAAATATGTGTTCCCTCAATTAGAGGAGACCACAGCGTCTACATTTATAAAAACAGAAATAAAATTTGCAATTAATAAATACTAAAATGCATGCAAAAACAGACAAACTTAAAAATCTACACAACATGTCATATCACATTATAATTGGAAGTAAAAATAGAAATAAAAATTGAGATGTATAATTAAAATAGTCAATAACAGATTGCATTCCATAAAAATTTAACATAAAAAATAATAATTGAAAATAATAATAATAATTTATTTTAATAATTTAAGGTAAAAATTTAAAGTATAAAATGATATTTTTTAAATATATGTCACTGCCATTACCTAATTGGTGCCATTCTTTAAATAAGCGGTGGCTAAGCTTTTATATCTGCCAAGTGAATTGCTAAAGATGTCCATGTCTTTTACTGATTCCGACACACTGATATGATAATTTTACGATTGGTGAATATATCTAGAAACACACAATTTTACATTCACATTAATAATAGACTCGCCCAAACGCTCCAAAACAGCAACATAGATGTGACGTCATCGTTTTGTAGCTTGTATGCGAAGTTATGAATTAAGTTTTAAAGCTATATGAAATATTGCGTTAATGAAAATGGTTTTATTACGACAGTTGCTAAAAATGTATAGGATATTCAAGGTTGCAGGAAGCATTCAAACAATTTTGTACTTTAATGGACATGCCCATGAAACTTTGAATGATCATTGGAGGAGTTTGATTTAAAATATGTAACTAAAAATGTTTGCATTTGGTTTTTGTTTACCTATTTCTTGATAAGGTACTATTTTGGCGGGCTTCGTCGTCATCCCCATTACATTAGCTTACAATTTGGAGACCACAGTCAAGGCACAAACAAGCTCAGCCACAATACCACATGAAAAATCGTGGTAGTTCGTTGTTACTACTTAGTGATGGGCAGAGGTAGGCAGTATCCTTAATTTTGTCTTTACCGTCCCATTCAGGTTAATTGTTAGACTTTATTAATTGCTTTACAACGGGAAGGTGGGCCCTTAAAGTTTATCACTGGGGCTCTAGCTAGACTATGTGTCTGCGACTTTCTTATTGCGTCTGATACAAAGATTCTTATTTTAATTCAAATGATAACCAATTTATGAAGATTATCAAACTGTTTTTGCGTAATATAACGATAAAAATTTCCTACAATTTTTGATGACTAGCTAATGGTGTACTACTTATTAATCATTATTATTTTAGCAACTCATAGATACTGCGTTTTCTACGTATTCCGGCAAACACAGGTAGACCTCTGTGCCAGCAGCTGACTGTATTTCTATATGGTGACAAAGACGACATATATCGGGTGATAAGTAGTAACTACTGCCCAGAACCATAAAAAGCATATTACAATATAATCATAAACGGTGCTGCTGCTACTGGTTCGTAATACACACTGAGAGAAAATTTAAACTGCCTATAGTTAATATTTAAAAAAACTACCCTACTTTCAATTTTCGATTGGCTCACTACCAATTTACGATTAATAGGAATCAAAAAGCTACCTCATAATTGCCACGCAAACGATCACCCCTCTTGCCTACACCACATGCTGCACCCATTATTTTTTCATATTATTATGAACAAAGAAGGGAATTCTTGTTAATACTTGTTTAGATAGAAATTATTGGCATGTAATGATTACCCTGGTATTAGTAAAGATGTGGTTTGATAACATGTTTGATCTTTTTTGAAAATGGCGGTCTCAAAGATGATTCTTATGAATGGTCACGTGATATGAGTACACGGTTGGCGTAGTGGTTAAAGCGGTCGCCTCGCCGCTTTCAACTGCGCTGGTGTTGTCGGTTAGATGCCCACACGGGATAAAACTTTGTGTGATCCGCAAACCTGCAGTTTAATGGTAGTACTTGCAATAGGTACCCAAGTAGCAAAATATGGTTCTGTAATTATCCTAGGAGCATGTATTTTTAAGTCCTATAGTAATCCTCAAAATGTTTATAAAGCCGCATTTGGGCGCAGTTTATAGGAGTATAACTCCCTATAGAAGTTTTCTAATAGTCCTGTAAAGTGCAATTTCAATATATAATTATCTTTTTATGTGCTTTTACCAGACATTATAGTCCTGTAAAGGACCGGTAAACGCACGGAACATGCGGGATTACTCCTCTAACGGTATGTCACGTGTCATTCTTTATTCGTTTATAATTGTGATGCACTGGTGTGTTTGAATACTTTTTTTATTTTTAAATGCTAAGTAAAGCTACATTATAATATAAATGTCTAACATAATATTAAGTATCTTTTGTCATTTGATTGTCTTGTAAGGAATGTCCACTCGAATTGCGAAATTAATTTTATTGATAATGTTTTAGATGATAATAAACATATCTTCATGCGCCTTCAAAATTAAACATTTTTATAATTTGTTAATTCGGTAATAATTAAATAATACCTATCCGACATAGGGTCGAAACACGCGCCATAATATTGCATTTATCAGAAACTTTATATGACTCTTAGTCAAAGTTATGACTATTACATGACATTCCTACTTCGCCACCATATTTAAGTTTTGGCCAATATCCTTGGCCTATAACAGCTATATCTAAGACGTTTTTAGGAGTGCATGTCTTATAGTAGAGTAAAGCTAGAGTTTAACAATACAGTTCATATAAAATACGTTTATAGGATCAGAACCGACACTTTGATAATAAGTCTTATAACTAGCGCTTATTGGAGTCCAAGTTCTAGTAAAAGTCATATAAAGTAATCTTGTAAACGTTTATAAAACTAGTTATAGAACCTTATGTACTTGTGGTGCAAATCCTCTTGTAAGATGCTGTTGTAAGATCACCGATCTTCGTCGAAGCGTATATTAGATTTCTATAAGACGTTTAGTCTTGTAAGTTAATTACTATAGGAATATTTTGCTACTTGGGTAGTTTCTAGTTTGGTGATGAGATTAGGACCTGAAATTACTGACACTTGAAACGTAAAACCGGCACATTCTCAGATGTATGTAGCTACAATCTGCTTTTGAGGAGATCGCTTGCACTTCACACATCGTATAAAGCAAAGTCGCTTCCCGCTGTTTGTCTGTTAGTCCCTATGTATGCTTAGATCTTTAAAAGATTCATTCTTGTTTCGACCACAAAGTTTCGACCCACTCAAAAAATTCCGCATTCGTCTCAAAATGTGTTCCGCGTTCGTCCCAAAATTTTAAAATTATTAATATTAATAAAAAAATTCTTGATTTGCCCAACTTTCTATTCCTCGTTCGTCCCAAAAATAATTTGTATAGAAAAAATACTGTCAGCAAAATAAGTCGCTCTTTTATGATTCACTAGGTATTGAAATGAAATGAAGGATTTGAGTAAAGTGTAGTATAATATGATGTAAATGGACTAACGTATAACAGATCAGAGATAAGATACATAAAGATATTTTAATGAAAATATACACGAATTATTTAATAGACAAACAAGCTAACTTCAGTACGGGTGGACAATGATTTAAAAAAAAATATCTATTGTGTGTCTACAATGGACTCTTACCTTACCAATAATGGATAATTATTAATGATCGAATATAATAATATACAACGCAAACGACAAGCCACTTTTTAAAACTCTAAAATCAGTTAACAAAACTAGTTCTTGTAAGAATTATTTACGGCCGGATTAACGTAAAGGATAAGCGATTTTAAGCAGGTAATACACGGACCAAATAACTATTGTTTAGAATGTCATAAAAATCAAAATTTGTCAGAATAATTGCAAGTGTTGCCTAATCCGTAGTTTCGATTCAGAATTGCGGCTTCGGTGAAATTAGTGAAATTATGATAAAAATAGTTTATGGCTTTGAAAACAATACATTGGGTTATTTGCACATTTTTCCGAAACGATATATTATTATAACAAAAGAGATTATTTTTTTAAATGAGTGGTGGGAGGTATTGTTTTTTGAAGAGTCAGTTACTTTGTCAGTTATTTGCTTAATATTGCTTGGTTAACACGTAAAATACTCTGCGGTTTGAAAAAAAATGGATGCAACCGATGATGTTTTACCATCTACTTCTTCTACTTCAAGGGAGTTAAATTTTGTAAAATCAAAAAGAGGCGGGCCGATTCTACTCTACAATGGATACGAGTTATCAAAGAGGCGAAACAACAAAAATGGCACAGTACCATGGAGGTGTGTTAATAGAAAATGCAAAGGAAAAGTGGTCACAAATATTGGCAAACAAATAATCAAGGTTTGCCCACACAACAAATGCATACCTAATTGCAAAAAATGAAATTAAACTAGAATTATATCGATGCAAACAAGAATCAGCGGAGGAGAAACCAATCCCAAATATATTCAACAGAAGCTTAGTAACACTGTAAAATAAAGACATGCATTTAGTTGAGCAGCCATGAACGCTATAGTATAGTAAAAGTTTGTGATGATTTATTGTGATCATTTCTTAAAAACAAATATGTTAAGTTAATAAAGTTGGTTGTTTTATTTTCCCAATTTCACATTTTTCAATATCATCCAACATAACACATATTATTAATTTATATTATGTAAACCACACCAAACTTTGTACATAGAAATAAGCTAAGAAAAAGGACCTAATCATAATAGTGGACACACGTTATGATTAGGTCTATAGTAAGTGATGGATTAGGTTTTTTTCAATTAGGTTAGGCAATAGGTAAAACTATTTAACATTTTACAATTTACTAAAATCAACGTTTTCATTGCAGTCAGTACTTTTTATCAGGTGGGTCGAAACAGCACGGAAAAATAAAGTAGATCAAAACAAGAATTTTTAGGAATGTGGGTCAAAACAGTTGGTCGAAACAGGAATGAACCCTTTAAAACTACGCAACTAATTTTGATGTAGTTTTTTTTAATAGATAAAATTATTTATAACTATGTATACAACATGCATATTATAGTATTACATAGTACTATGAGTAAAACCAGGGCAAGTTGCTAGTAACTACTAAAACAAGGAGCAAAATGAAGTTTTCAACATATCTTTATCTCAATCGACAAATGACGAAAATCAGCGCAATTAATTACTGCGCTCATATGCGCCATAAAAAAGTCATAAAACGTGAGATGAGAATGTTGTGAAATAGTAAGTAGAGAAGTGTTTTCTCTATAGACAAGTAGTACATTAAGCTAAGATATTGTTTCACATATTATGAGAAATAATAAATACGTAATAATTCAAGGCTTTCGAGATGACACGCTCTAGTTTTCAAAAGCTCACGGTTAAATGACGAATATCACCTTGATATTAGATATTTATAGTTATTGCAACTCATGAAGGCAATTAATTTCGTCAAATACGCATACTTTAATTACACTACTACATTACGGAAATGCAAGAACTAACTAATATTATTTTTTCATTGCCATGAGCAACCAATCCATACACTTGCTGTTTTAAAAATTGTTATTTTTATTATAGATTTTTACATGTTTTCAATAACTTTATTGTACAACAGCATACACACTAGCATAATTCGTAAAAGATTTAAAAAAAAAATCTATAGTATACTGCGTAAACTGCATAAAGGGATGACGAGAACTTTTTCGAACAAACACTATATAGAAACTCTAAATTGAAACTAAAAGCCACTGATTTTAGAGTGCCAAGAATTTAAAAAGTTTGAGCGCATCGCAGTTTACCAAAACTCAATTATCTCAAAATGAAACCTATGCAAAAAGTAGGATAATTTGATCGTCTTTACCCGATATCGAATGTAAGCTAAGCCCTCGGCTCGGGTACGGTGAGCGAAACATTTCTCTGATTGATTAAAACCCTAACAAAGGGATAATGCTGATCACTGCGAGCTTTGTGTGCGAAGCCCTTTATGTGGAGAGTAATCAAAGGAGCCCTCTATAAAAATCACCCGCGGAAATTATAACTTTAACCGCTCGTCTTTTATACGCAAAATATTATGTGAATTTTAGAAAAGCAAACAAAGAAATATGATTGCTGTGTTTGGAAGTTTTTGATTAGAAATGAAAAAGAATCCGTAATATTTTTATTTGACAAACTTTTTCTAAATAAAATCTTCGTTTAAACTAGAGCTCCACAAAATAAAGCGACTTTCACAATGGATTTTCGCAAAAAAAAAATTACGATACAATTTTTTAGTCCCCGCATTTTTACAATAAACCGGTTATTCCGAGCACCCACAGAAGTCGATAGAAAAAATATAATCTGAATCCCCAACGGTAGGCACGTAGCAATCATAGCCAGTATAAATCAGGTGAGCGAAGGTGAGTGAGGGCCAGCCAGGCTAGGGGTCCAGGGGTCGCGGCCGACAGATGTCGCCCCCCGCCGGGCGGATGATGATACCAGCCCCCGTAAAGTACGCGCCATAAACTTTTGTTGTTATGAATTATTTCACTCGCCAATTACGTTATCTCTTGATGTATGGTGTTCCTTTGTTCTAAACCTGCAAGTTATGATGTTATGTCCCTAGATAACACAACGTTGTTTTGATTGGCTGATGTTTTTCTGGTGTTTTACGACGAAAAAAACAAGTAAAACCAAGTAAGGTTTGTCTAAGGTATACCTATGACTGCTGGCACAAAGAAAGTTGAGAAATTTCGAGTCTAGCAGCATACGAATCCATGGCTGAATTGGCAAAGCACCTGGGTGTTTACCCAGGGGGTGCAGGTTCGAGTCCTTTTTTAAATTAAAATTATTAAATTTTAAACATAAATATTATGTAGAAAAAAATATTTCAATGTATAGATTGTATTTTTTTTGTTAGCACACAAAATTATGAATGAGATATTATAAAATATTATGGAAAGAGCCTATGGCTTAGATAGTAGGTATAGCAGATGATATTTCATTGATTTGAAAGAACCTATGTATCTATAATTCTATATTCTCCCAGCCGAATTAATCTTTGTGTCACATCACATACACAAACATCAAAAACATGTATTATGAAGGTTAATTTTATCTTATAATTATTACTTATGACTGCATAATTACTAAAGTACTTCAGTAATAAAGCTATTCTTATTAGGGTTCCGTAGTACCTACAAGGAACCCTTATAGTTTCGCCATGTCCGTCTGTCTGTCCACGGCATAGCGACGAAACCGTTGGTGCTAGAAAACTGAAATTTTGCATAAACATGTATGTTAACTAAACAAAGAAAGTCGTAGAGTAAAACTTGGAAAAATATTTTTTTTTCAGGTAGCTCCCCTACATGTAAAGTAGGGATGTTTTTTTTTTTGTCGCCTACCCCATAGTGTGGGGTATTGTTAGATAGGACTAGGAAAACGTTTAGGGGTTGCTAAGACAGTTTTTTGATTTAGGGATCCGTTTGCGAGATAATTAACTTTAAAGAGCAAATTTTTGTTCGAGTAGGGCGTCCCCCCCCCCCTCTAAAAGCTAAACTACTGGATCCTAAAATCTGAAAAAAATTGTGTCGGTAGTACATGTAATGAACTTTAAAGGAAAACTATAGCGGATAAGTTCACTTCATTAGTTCAAGAGGAATAGGGGTCCGAAATGTCAGATGCAGTTACTCAGAATATTTCGTTCAAAATTCTTGAAACATAAATAAACATACATAATATATATATAAAATCACGCCTTTATCCCACGGGGGTAGGCAGAGACGATGGAACGCCATGTGCTTCGCTCCTTACATACTTCTTTCGCTTCCTTAACATTCATACATCTCGTTATACGTGCTAGCTGGTTTCGTGTACTACAAACATTTCCTATCTGAAGGACGCTATTTATCTGGTTACTTTAACTTAATTAGTTCTAGAGTAATTGGGGTCCAAAGTGTAAAATGCAGTTACTTAGAATAATTCGTGCAAATTACAAAAACCTTTGAAAGTAATGACTTGTATGAAGATGTTACTTGTTTAATACAGATAGTAAATCCCTTTTAAGTCGAAATATGTTGTTACGACTAGCTACGGAAGCCTACTGCGCGTGGCCCGACACGCACTTGGCCGGTTTTAGTTTTACTGTTGCACAAATAACGTTAATGAAAATATTGGCTCTTTTGTCCTCAATGAAAGTTTGTTAATGCATATTTAAAATAATTATGTTAGTTAGTTACTTCAAAAAAACTTCGGGACTGTTCCTAATGAAATTTAGCACACATGGAAATGATAGCTTAATATGGTGGTGGTAGAGCTCTAGAAGAAGATTTCGAGGGCGACAGCACCACCGCTTCACCCTTCACCTGCCGCCAAATGTAGAGGTTGCACTACTGTGTTTCGGTTTGGTGGTGAGATCAGGCCCTGAAATTACTGGCACATGAGGCATGACACCATAGTCCCCAGATGAAGCGACGCATCTTCAATCTGCTTTTGTGGAATGATGATGTCTATGGGCTATCCTTACCACTTACCATCAGGTGGACTTTACGTCCGTTCGCTACATATGGCTGTTAATTACTTTTATCGAATTAACATATTATGGATAGAAGCTAGAGCTAGTAGGTATGTAAAGAATTATATGGCAACATCCATTCAAATGAATTTAGATTACCTTCTATAACGTTTTAATCCATTACATTAGGTGTTGTGATAGAAGTTTTAAAATAAGTACCTTTTTTATTTTTTTATACTACTGCCACAGCGAACGAACGTGTAGTCCATCTGGTGGTAAGTGGAGTACAGCCATGGACATAAACAATCCACAAAAGCAGATTATAGATGCGTCGCTGCAGCTAAGGACTACGGTGTTATGCCTCATGTGCCAGTAATTTCAGGGCCTGATCTCACCACCAAACCGGAACACAGTAATGGAAGCATTACTATTTGGCGGCAGGTTAAAGGTGAGACGGTGGTGCTGCCGCCCTCGAGCTCATTCACAAGAGCTATACCACCAGTAAAAAGACCTTATAAATAGTGTAGCATTCATTCTATTCTTAAGTGTTCAAATATCACTCATAATCACTCTATTCAGCCTAATAAGAAGCCATTACATTAAAATTAAGGTAAATGTTGACCAGAAATATCCCACAGAATAAAGTGCACAGTAAACCGGAAAGAGACGATTCGCCGCGCACGCGCCGCCACGCGACGCACTTCCGGTTTTAATGCGATAATATAATAGGAGACATCTCCACGTACTACCCTCGTTTAGACAAAATACTGTGTCAATATTTACCGTGGTATTTTCTCACACTTTTTAATTGAATAAAAAAGTGACGATCCAAAAAATGGAGTCATTTATTTGAATGTGTTTGGATTTCTCATGACTCTTCATTCTTATTTAATGTGGGTCATATTACACACTCTGCCTACACTTTACTACGACAGACGACAATATTTTAGTACATAATAATGCCGTATTATAACTTATCAATACCTAAAGTCGTCATAAAATTTTACATTGCCATTTTTGTTTGCGTAATATAGATACTTAACTATATGATTAATATCTTCCAGAATAAGTACGCCGCACATTTAAAGCACAGTATAAATATGTACAAACAGTACGGAAACTGCCTACAAACGTGCGAAACGGCACGCACACATAAACATGCACACCGACGAGACCCCTAAGCGATTGTCGCGGTGCTCTCAGTAGCGAGTGCCGCTTAGGGGTCTCGTCGGTGTGCATATTTATACTGTGTTTAAAGTCTGTAATTCAAAATCAATCAGTACTTCCCACGCTGCAGTATTCTGGTCATATTTTCTTTATTATATTGCAATAACAAAGATACAGAGATTAGAGAAGCTATAACAATACCGCACGCGGTTGCGACGGGCTTTGAACAAAAATTGCCGACGGCTGCGTTCCACCCTGCCCGAACCATGTAATCATAGTGTTCGAATTATTATGGGGATTATGATAACTATAACAAATCATTATTTAAATGCATCGCCAAATTGTAGTACCTAATTTATTTAATAAAATATAATTATTAAGGAATAATCCTAAGTATAGCAAATTTGCTATTAAATCAAAACATAAAGAATGGTTTCTCAGTGAAAGGTAATGTTGCCTACCATTGAGAAACAATTCAACAAACAACAGTGAGCAATTTTGTTTATTTAGTTGTGTAGATGTAGATACTGAAACTATTATTAGTCAGTGTAAGTCGTTAACTTATAAAATTAAAATTTAAATCGAAATATTCATTTATTTCAGTTAATACCATAGATTTCATTACACTTCATTACACATTAATTACATAAATAAAAATAATAATAAAATCCGCATGTGAATAAATTATAAAATCAAATAAATAAATATCACAATTAATTATAATTAAAAATTTAAAATCATTATCATTACAACTAAAATAGGTCAAAGAAAGAAATAATTACAAAAAATTTGTAGATACATTATAATTTTACTCCCATCAGCGTTTTCATCCATTTATTTTGGATGGGACAGTCCATTCTGTCATTTATCATCTTCAGGATGCCGTTGCTACTGTCTGAATGAGCGTTTCTCGCCATCAAACGTAACAGTTTGGCGAGTTTACAATGTATGTGTGTTAACAAACATACATTGTAAATTTGATAAATAAATGATTTAAAAAAAATACATCACGCCGTTTTTCAATGATTCCACACACAAATCTGAATCTCCGGGTGCTAATGTTTTAATCTAAAAATGTTAAGTATATTACTATGTATAACTTTATAGGTGTATAAAGTGATAACGGAGTAAAATACATGTACTCCATCTGATGATAGAAAGTGACAATTCCAGACCATATACTTCCACGATCAGCAGAATAATGAGCATGTGTCGCTACATCCGAGGACTACGATCAACAAGATTGAAGGTAATTAAGATTTACTTCTTTTCTCTGACTACGAGAGATACTATATCTCTCATGTGGCCGCTATCCGAGGCCTGAAGGATAATTTCTTTTTAGTATTCGATATATTAACTTAACCTAATCTTAACTAATCAATGACGACCGGATGGCGGAGTGGGTAGTGTACCTGCCTGCGACGCCGTACGTGGGTTGGATTCCCACTTAAGACAAATCTTTGTGTGCATGAACATGGGGGTTTGTCTGAGTCTGGGTGTTTCTAATGTATAATTAGTATGTATTTACAAAAGAAAAGTATATATGTATTAGTATCAGTTATTCTAGTACCCATAGTACAAGCTCTGCTTAGTTTGGGACTAGATGGCGTTGTGTGTGAGTTGTGGAA
The DNA here is from genome assembly GCA_905147285.1 of Hypena proboscidalis. NCBI lineage: Eukaryota > Metazoa > Arthropoda > Insecta > Lepidoptera > Erebidae > Hypena > Hypena proboscidalis. The sequence continues at coordinate 9,908,546 of LR990130.1, forward strand.
TATTTAAATTACATTTATTTTACAATGCGCATCAATAATCTAATCGCAGGTATATTTCCTACATTACAATTTAATGATGAGTATTACGTAAGTTTAAAGTTAATTACAATTGGATGCGTCGCATCAATAAGTCATATCTACAACTAAATATAGAAACATAAACAACAAACACAAGTGTAGCCAGAATTACATCAATTTACTAATAGCTGCGTTATCGGAACAAAAACACAGTCTGACGGCTCTTGTCTGGTGTTAAAATCAAAAAAGCTCATCGACACTCCTGTGCACGTACTCGAGCACTTAACTTGATTATTTGAAGCCGTATGGCGTTTGCGTGTAAACTATAAACCCATAGGAAACGGGACCATGGTGCCGCCCCGCCGCGTGACTTCATACTTCAACAAAACTCGGCCACGCGCCGCTGAGCCCTTGATTGTAGTTGCATTTGTTACCATTGAATAAGCAAAAAGCTTCCTAAATCTCTCTTATAAGCCTAATGTATATGCCTTCAACGAGCACTTCTTTATTGTATACTAAACGACCGGTTTCGCTATAAGTTATAGTTTAATTTATTCAGTAAGTATATTATAATTTAACATAGAGTGCCTCGTTGGTCGTTGGTTTCAGGTTCTATTGCCGGGTCGGGCAACGTGTTATTTGTGAACTTTCAGTCAGGTAATTCTCAAAAGCAGCACGGAGTTGGAATTGTGCCTGGTGGGTGGTGATAGGCTCACCCCCTATCCCATGGGACCTAAACTTAAATGGTGAAGTGTAGGTGTTGTACATCTCTGCCATACCCTTCTATGTATTATAGGCGTGATGTTGTTTTATATTATAATTTAATCAAAAATATTTATATTATGATTTCATTTCGATCTTTAGAAGTAGTTAAATCTTTATTTCAATTCTAAAACCGGCTTAGTAGGAAACAGACCCGCGAATTAAAATAGCATGGTGTACTTTTTTTTACCTGATCTCGAATCTGAAATTAGCGCCTGAAAACAGGGTTGCTGGCAATGTGATCATAAACATTTCTAGAAATATGAACATATTATACTGGGTGTAAATCCCAAAACACAAGCAATAGCTTAGTTTGGGCATCAGTAACAGTACTTTTTGTATCAAACATGTTCTAGTGTCATACCTTACGCAAACATTTTTGTGATTAATTTGAGTTGAGTCAATAAATGCTTTTTTTTTATTTAAATAAGAACGTGACGAAGCCGTTAAATTTTCCCGTGGATTTTTTTTGTATAACGCAATTTTTTCGACAGATTTTGTAAGAGTGAGAAAAGATACAGTCTATACTATCACAATACATTTCTATCTCAATAACTTAGGGCTGTTACTTTACCAATTTTTTTTTTATTTTACATGTTAAAAAAATCACTAGAAATGTTTAGCACGTTGACCTTCCAATCATGTTCGTAGTGTCAAATGTTTTCGCAAGTTTATTTTCATACATTTGCGATTTTCTTATAATATGAAAAATTAAAAAAAAAAGAAAAATTATTGCATTCAGCATCTCAAAATGATGTACCTAAAGATTCACTGATAAGCTCCTTCATCACAATGTCATTTACAACCAATATTATTAACTCAAACGTGATTAGCATAATAATTAAATAAATTTCACACATCTTTCACACAACGTCAAATAGTCCCAAACTAATCAGAGCTTGTACTATGGGTTTAATCTATGAAGTGAATTGATTTATAAAATATACTGTAGACGCTGTGATATTTCAAGTCTCTACTATCACTACATCACTAGCAACAAAACTCTAGGTTAGCTTTACGGCGAGGCAAGTCATGACAATGTGCTCTATGCAACCACTTTTAGCACGTAAATCAAGTATAGGTTTTTATAGGTTTATTAGTATTTGTATAGGTTTAAGATGCCCGCGGCAAAAATCAACTTACCAAAGCTAACTTTGCAAGATTATTGCTAGTGGGCACACGGTTTTACTTTATTTATAGCTCTCAGTATCATACCTTCAAGAGCTTTGTTCCTCGCTAGCAGAGCCAGCAGTACGTCCGGCGGCGGCGGATCCAGCGGATGCATGGCGTCGAGCGTGGCGTCCATGGGGAGTTCCTCGCGCCGTACGCACTCCGCCTCGCCAAACCCCGATTCCATCAATCCACCACGACTCACTACGTCCGGCACACGCACTGCAAACATTCAGCCGCAACACCGTTTACCATACCGAGACGGTGTAAACACTGCTCTTGAGCCAACACCTGTACATTCCAGAGCGGTGTTGTGCAGGGAGCGATTGCACCGGGCGCGGGCGTCGCGACGCAACCTGAAGCCGGAGTCACGTGGCGGCGCCGCCCACGCCCGCCCCTCGCCGCCGCACCGCCCTCCTGCCTCCCATTGAGAAGTCATTTTTTACCCCCTGAATCTGATAAACCCTGCGGCGGGGGAGGGAGCGGCGAGCGCGACTCCCCCGCCCCGAACTAATTTGCTGGAGTCGTACGACACACCCCGGGTACTTACATCCATCTACAATATTACTCTAGCACGTTATCCCGTTCGCGGGGGCACTTCGTTTCTAGTCATCTAGTCACTGAAGAAAGGAAATACACGAAATTATAACCCAAGCCATATTTTTTGAATGTATCGAAGAAATCTTCGTTTATACACCATTGATTATCATGTTTGTTTTAACTATTATAGCTATTTTAGTATCTGATTTGATGTAATAATGTGATGACTATTATATTCTAAGAATGCTGTTTCAAATAAAAACTGTTTGCTTAACAATATCTATAGATTTTATGTAACTATGTATTGTCTATGTAAGCAATAAAATGACGCATGACGTTCTTGTCATCCAATGTCAAACATTAATTATTTTTTACATCATTATATCTGTATAAAACCAATAAAAAAGTAATTGACACTATTACTTGATTTGTACTTAATGACGTGTAACAATGAATACATGTACAGGCTACAACCCAGACAATATTTTCCAAAGATTCAAGGTTGTTGAATTTCCAATTTCATTCGTTGGATTGTCTACCAAGCAATGCCTCGATGTGGGAAAGGGCTTGGGGTCATCCACTTATCTTAAAACATTATGTGAAGGCCATTTACTAGTAAGTATTTTATATACTTATCCATATAACGTTATTACTATGTTCATATACCTGACCAGACTTCTTGTTTGTATTCAGAATTTTGATGAAGCTCGTAAAATATCAGAGTCTCACAGAGCATTCGATATACAACAAATAGACGATCAAACAACAGAAATAACATATCAACCTTTAAGTGAATGTATATGTCGAGCCAAGCGCAAAAAACTAATCGACAATAGGTTTGTTTGCGACCTACGATTAATACAAGTGAATGAGGCAAGGTGCTGCAGCAATGAGCTTCACGCGGAGATCGGTCGTTTTTACCTAAGTGGCACATATGAATATTGTAACATTACGCATACTCCAGCTAAAGTTGACTTCGGTGGTGTAATTATTAACGAAAAGGTTACTAAATACGTGTATATTAGAAATTTATCAAGTGTGATAGGTGCTAATTTCTGCTATGAAAGACTTAACAGTTTCGATGTAGTACCTAAGACTTTTTATTTACATCCTAATAGTACAAAGCGTTTGGCGATTTCAATCAAACCTACATCTTTGAAAGTGGCCACTACTTTAAAGTTTAGAATAAGAAATCCAAATGACAAGACTGATGATCAGCTAAGCACGTCTAAAGAAGATAAAAACTATACAACCCACATAATTGTATGCAAAATAAATATAACATACGGTAGGATACCAAAAGAAATTGTAGTAGAGTCCATGCATAAACTGTACGAACCTCTCTCTAAATACACTTATTTAAATAAGGAACTAGAAATTCATCACGAACGAAAAGCTATAGCTTTTAAGCACCTAGAGGTTTGTACTAAAACTACCGGCTTAAAAGAAACTGTCAAAGAAAAACGCACAGCTGGAAAAGATATGTGCTACTCAGAAAAAGTAAAACAAATAGACGGTAAAGATTTTTGCAAAGTTGTAGAACAAAAACTGTCAGTATCTGATCTGTTTAGTATATTAATCCTCCCTTACGTAATTAATTTCGGCAAAGTTGGCTTAAATACGTTTGGGAAAGAAAAAATTACAATAATAAACAAAAGTAATTTCAAAGTAACAGTTCAGTTATTCTCTGATGAACATCTTTTGTTTGATGAAGACAAGCTACATAGTATGCGACTGAAACTAAAACCTTTGGAAAAATACAAATTATCAATATACTGTCTGGGATATGTCCAAGGGAATTATGAAGCAACGTTCGATTGTTGTTTAGATAACAAGTACAAATTGAAGCATAGATACAAATTACATGTGGGCAACCCAACCTTAATAGTTCCTGAGAGAAGTCTGAAATTTGGAATGGTTACAACTGAAAGCTTTATAACATCTGTTGGAATTAAAATTCATAACGATTTTAACAACGAAGTAAATTTTAAATGGTCAGAGATTTCTTCGGAAGTACCTTTTGAGATTCTGCCGATGTCAGGGTCCATTATGGGTCAGAGCTGTAAAATTTGCAATGTGAAATTTATTTGTAAAAACACTAAAACAAAGAGTCACGAAGTAGAACTAATGTCTGATAGTCCAGAGTCTAACAAGATACCAATTGAGTTAAGCATCGTTACCCGAAAACTTTCTATAAAGTTCTTGCAACAAATAGTTTCATTTAAAGACATTGCCTTGAATCTAGAGACTATCGAAAAAGTAAAACTTGAAAATTCCTCCAGAGAGCTAGCCTTATTTTATGTTGTTGAACCTTTGATCCCAGGTGTTGAAATAGAACCTATGAGCGGCGGCATTCGTCCAAAAATGATTATGACTTTTGACATCAAAGTAAAAATTCCATATGTTTTAGAATTTAATTTTGATATTTATTTAAAAATAAATAACAAAGAAAATGTTATATTACCCATAAACGGATCTGTCGTGGAACCTAAAATTATGATACAACCCAAGAATATTTACATGCCTCGAATACCATGTTACATGGTAACTTATGTTCCAGTAATTTTTCAAAATCTTAGTACTCTGAAAACTCAAGTGGAAGTTCTCGATACAGGTGATGATAACATTTTTAATGTATATATCGCAAATGGAAATGAAAAACTTAGAGTTTTCGAATTCACTGTCGAAGGAGGACAAACTAAAACGGTATTCATTAAAGTGTGTGATGTGTATCGTAGAGAATATGATATTTACATTCCATTTAAAATAAATGGAATGCTTGGACCTCCAAATGAAACTTCAGCTGGCTCCACAGAATTACAATATTATATCGGTAAATATGAGAAGTAAGTGAACTATCCAAATTTTTTTTTATATAAATTACTATTCAAATCAATAATGCTTGTTTTGTTAATTTTAGCGAATATGAGAATAATTCCAAGATAAAGTTAAAAACCGTAAACAGAGACATTGCGTACTGTCGAATAATTGGTGTAATAACAGTCCCTTGGATCATGTTTTCAATTGAGAAGTTTGAATTTGACTACGTACCCCAAGCTAATAATACAATAGATTTCACAATGACAAATGTATCGAAATATTGCTTATTTATAACTATTGTAACTTCAAAATTAGCGCCGAGCTTTTCTTTAGAACTGCTACGCGCAGAAGAACTCGATTGTTTAGTAAATGACACACAGATAAAGTTTCAGCTAGACCAAGATCAAGAAGTCGCCTTCACTGTTAAATTTCACCCCAAAGGACATGGCAGATTTGTAGCAACTGCTACATTGTTTATGGACAAATATATGACCACGCCATATTCTAATTTGACTTTTGTTGGGCAACGAGTAACGCCTGCAATGATACCTAGTATTTATTGCGTGATATTCCCACCTTGTCATATTGGAACTACAATTACGAAAATTATTACAATTAATTTAGAGGCTGAAGTAAAATTTGACGATTTTTGTTACAACTCTACAGAAGAAAGATATCTCTCAGTAAAATTTATTGATTATGAAGTTAAAAAACTTGACGATGAAGTTAACATGACTATAAGTGTTGAGTTGAAAACCCATTCTAATGTTGCCAATACAGGCCATGCAAAACTCCATTTTTACAATAGTAAAACTGAATCAAATTGCGATATTGAAGTTCGTTTTTGTTTTACGTCATGCGTAATAACGCTACATGCGAACTCTTTCGTGGCACCAAAAGACAATCCCTACCCATACTATCCTCTAAGCGCCCAAACCGATATGTACGACTACATGGAAGAAACATGTACATTCTTAGAGAAGTGGATGTTTCAACAAGGATTCCGTAGAGATTTGTTTCCCGTGATACCCGATACCTTACATGCGATTTCCTCAGCTCTAACAACACAAGCTTCAGCCAAAGTAGGAAAAGGAATTAATGTTTCATTTCTGAATTTCGTTAAAAGAATTGCAGGACCTCTCATGAAACACGTGCGAAAAGTCGTATCGTAATTATTTTTTTTTTTATAATTTATTTCGGAGTTTTTTTTATATCTCACCGTACATAATTAACTGATTGTTTTCTTTCAGATGTCAAGGAGTAGATGAATCGTACAAATTTGTTAAAGAGATTTATGATACTTATAAAAGCATAATTGTTTTGTTAAAATCTCGAGGGGCCAATGTCTACGTCCTACAAGCAAAGTTTCTGTTGAGTTACGAACAATTTGTAATTTATGCAGATAATGTTACACCAAATAGTAACTATGATATCGAGCTAACAAGAAAATTAGTTGCGGATGTGAGTTTGTATGAGAGACTTAACAAACAAAGTTGGATCGACTTTATTTTACAAAGTTATAAAGTTTTCATATTAGATAGTTGCTTCTTTGAATGCGTGTGTGTCAGTGGTCAACCGAGAGATATTGTCAAAATATTGGTTGACTGGTACAATGAGCAGATATTGGCACAACACAATACATTGATTGGGAAAAGGAGACCCGTAACATTCATCAAAAATATAACAACTGATCTATCGGATGGTGTCGCTCTAGCATCGGCCATACTTAATCATTGTCCGTTCTTATCAAGTCATTTTTCAATCTTTTGTGAAGTACAAGCAAATAATAAAGAATGCGACATGATTACTAACGCAATTTTAATTATTGAAGCTATTAACCAACTTCGGTTGTACTTTCCACTATCCACAAGAGATTTTCTGCATCCAAATTTTATTCACATGTTATTTTTATCGATCCACTTGTATGTCGTATTACCAATGTTTAAACCAAAAAAAACTATCTTACTCAACCCACCGCTTCTGCGAAGTGCCTCTCGGCACGTTTCTATCAGTCCATCGAGTCAAGAATCTTTAATATTTTCCTACATGATACTTAACAACAACCGCAACGCCTTTGCTGTTGAAAAAGTGCCTGCAGTTGACAATGGAAAGAAAATGTTTTTAAGTGTTAAGTATACTGCAAATTTTGTTGACAATGAAGAATGCCTGCTTCTTGTTCACGGGTATAACAAAACACGAATTTTTGATACCTACATAATGTTTGTTTTACTCGGCCAAATATCTACCCTGAACCCTGAGAGAAAATGTAGAGTAACTGGACCTTTATACAGACCAACTAAAGTGGACATAATGGTAGCGTCACCATTCCAAACTGCAACAACTTTCAAAATATATATAACGAACGATGAACCCTCAGTGCCCATACTTTTTAATAAAACTGGTGCGGCGCAATTTTATTTACGCCCTCTAAACTTAATCGATACAGAAATATCCATGCACGGTCTGCCAAAAGAGTCTGGACAAGACATTCAAGAACAAAAATTGTTTTTACAACTGGTTTGCCTCAGCACGCAAATAGGCAATTCGTGGATTTGGTTTAGAAGCGACTTAGGTGAATTTTTCATTAAGGTGACCATACAACCTCGATGGGATTTAGCATTGGACACCATTCACGCAAGAGTTCATACTTGGCCCATGGATCCCTGCAGCTGTGGGGAATCTTGCGAGTGTTACAGGACAGTATTTATTCGAGTGCCGTGCCGTAACGAGCTCATGATTAAAGCGTTGCGGTGCACCTTGGCGGAAAATGCTTCAGCGAGTATGATGAATATATTTGATCAACTGGTCGGTAGGTACAAATTAATTAGTGATGCCCAAATTCAGTCAAGACCAAGACCAAGACCAAGACCGCCTAATTATAGCAAGACCAAGACCAAGACTGACCGAAGATTTAAGCAAGAACAAGACTAAGCCTGCAAGACTCTCTCTCTAGGACTGAGCGCCGTTTCACGGAGTAGGTAGGTATAACATTTTGGGGTATAGGGTATAGGTACGCATAGGGACTCTATGAGACGCAAAAAAACTGTTTTAAAGAATATGAAAAACTGGACCTATGCGCATTACGACCAATACCATAAACATACATAGCGAATGAAAATATCCATTAAAAGAAAACAGAGTGCATTCATAGTTTTAACCATCGGCACTTTGATTATGCGCGGCGCCTTGTCGTCGGCATCATCAAAGGTTTTGTACTGACTTCTCAAAGACATTCTGCAGCTTTTCGGCAGTACATGGTGACGATACACGCGCCGCCGGCGCGGCGGCTTCTATTGAAATCACATATACAAACAATCGTCGCAGCCGCGCCGAACGCACAACATTTGACACTATTTGATTGCCGCCACAGGGCCTAGGTATACTCACACAGGCTCACGTTCCGTGCCGCCTATGTGTGCATCCACATTGCCAGCCTAGCGCGGTTGCGACAGCGGGCGCGATTTATCAAACATATGAAACCGCCTTTGGCGTCCATAGTGTAGTGACTAAGGCGGGCGCCTACTGCGACAGACCCGAGCGAGATAGGGCGCGTAGTTTTCAAACGTTCCTATCCGCGCGTTACGGCCACACTACGGGCCTAGTCAGCGAGCGGACCAATGTGCGAGTGGCGCGGGTAACAAACCAGTTCGGTCTTGCCGCTTGGGTTATGTAAAATGGCAGTAAATAATGAATTGTTTATAAGTGCAATTAAAAATAATTTAATTTAACAATTTCTCCTCAGGTTTAACTTTTACAAAAGTTAGTATCTTCTTTGATGATTTTAGGTGATATTTTACTTAGTATGTAGTCAAAAGTTGACAAGGGCATTCGGGTATACTCAAAGAATTTCGTAGGATATAATCTCAATTCTTCATAATTATGAGTTAAAAAATTCACCAGTAATTCTTTTTATTTTATTTATTTCGTGCACACCATCTCAGGATCGGACTGTCTAGTAAAAAGAGCAAATCGTCGTCCATAGTTTGCAACACCTGATATACATCGAACCGCTACAAGAGCTCGCGCCACACTGTGGCCACCGCACGTCCCCGCTCGCCGCGCCCGCCTCAGGCTCCAGTCACCGCGCATTCACTGTGGACGCACACTATGCCTTGTACATGCATTGGCGCCTTTTTACCTTGCAGTCCCAATTGTCTTCGCGATTTCGTGGTCCAACAATGTAACTGTGCTTCCTTCATCATTCTATTATTCATCAAAGTCAAGCAGAGTACGCATGACCTTGTATCGCTGTCGCTGTGTTCGATGCGCTTAGTACGAGTGTGGGCGGGGCTTGCGCGGGCGCAGCGGCGATGAAGGTCGGCGTATCGGGGCGGCCGGGTGGCCGGGCGCTGCGCTGGCGTCTTGCTTGCGCTCACTCGATGGTTTGTGATGCATACATACGTGCGCCGTGGTTTCGCTCGTTCGTTCGGCGTGTAATAATTTATGATGCGGTTGTTCGCATCCGTTATTACCGCACTTCTTCGCTTCATGCATGCTTACTATACAATTAAAGCACAATTTATTTTGGCGTACTATGTTCCATCGTTTGTTCGTATCATAGTTTAAAAACTTAGGTCACTTAATCAGTACGTGTTCTGCTTTACACACAGGGCACTTTTTATTATTTGAATCATTCGATAAATACGTACGTTCATGGTTTCTACGATTACTGCTAGATGATTTTTCTTCTCTTCGTGATAATTGTTCTGAGGCTGCGTAGGGTGCGCGCTTGTCCGCTTCGCATATAGCTCAGTTGATAACCATGAGGCAGATGATTTTTCGAATTTCTCATAAAATCTTTAGACATTTATTAATCTGGTTGGTCTTTACTATGGCTATGTTAATTCAAGCTCAAAATGTTCCTATTCTGATACGTTTTTCTAAGTTCTAAAGTAAACTTTAATAAATACCAATAGTCTAATAGGTAATTGCAAGACTCTTGCAGACAAAGACCAAGACCAAGACCAAGACCAGGCATATTGCTGCAAGACCAAGACCAAGACTGGCTAAGTCTCGTCTTGTTCTTGCATTTGGGCAACACTAAAATTAATGAACATAGTTATTGATATGTTATCATATCTAGATCCGGAACCTTAGAAACTGTGCCTACTTAGGCACAGTTTCTGAGGTTCCGGATCCTTATCCGACCTATAAAATATAACCTGACCGAATTTAAAAGTGACACAAGTAACATTTGAAAAAAGAACACAGCTGTCACCTTCATTTAGGCGTGTTATATGCTCAGATGAAGGACCTAGTTATATACTTATCCTGCCAGTAAGGTTTATCAATCATTAGTTTAGTTTAGTTATTATGTCATCATTTACCGTCAATTAAGATCGTGCCCAAACCCAAACCACGCCACGTTATAAAAATCGAAAATATTAAATAACTTTCACCACTTCTACATAGTAAATCTTTCTTTTTGTGCTTGTCTATTTCATGACAGTGTTGTGGTTCCTTTACAGAGACGACGACCGGAAAAGTAATACTAGCAATGTTGCTAGAAGAAGGAGGTACGGATATGTCTGAAATACTCCATATTCTCCAAAGTGAGCCTGTGTACAAGATTTCTTCTCGCACGTTGTTGCCGAGGATCGATCGCGCTTCCTTGGCGCAGCACACCAGCGCGTCGCTGACCATTCCAGTAACCATACCTGTTGATGAGAAAAATGAAAGATATACTATTACCCTAACCTCTGAATGTGGAATGGATGTTCGGACTTACAGAATTCTATTCGTTGAGACTACAGAGTCATTGCCTATTGCGTAAATATCAATGTACATAATAATATTTATTTATTTATTAATGATGATTAAAATCTATTTTTTAATACAGATTAGTCGATTTTTCAAAAGATGCCAAACTAAAATCTAATAAACTACAATTGAATTAAAAACCTCCACCTTTTTTGAAGTCGGTTAAAAATTGTGTAACAGAAAGTTGGTACTTTCTGCCGCAGCGGTCGTGGCTTAAGTATACTATATAGTTATATACTATATACCGACAAAACATTTTTACATTTTGATATGCATACATTACATTAGATTACATATATTTGTATACCTAATTTAATATTTTTTTCAAATGTTATTCTTGTACAAGAACCCTTGATGTGAACAATTTCATACGTATTTCAGTTTTTTTTAATCAAAAATTGGTTTAATTAATAGAATAATAATTATTTATAGAATTAAATTATTTAAAGTTATTTTATAAATAGGCTAGATAGGAATATAACTCATGTATCAAAATTTCAATGAGAATAATGAATGTCAGTTCATGAATGCATAGTTCAATGATCTGCGTACTGCAGATGTTGTATTTTTATTTTATTTGTTAATAACCTGATACATAGCTAGGTGCATACCGAAAATTTAATTATTGTCAGTTGCCGGGTTCATGATTTTTTTTTATAAACACGAAACAATTATTTTGAACGTATGTTAAAAATATACCTATTTAACTTCCAAATGCATCTTGATCAACTTTAAATTGTGATTTTATGATGGGTTTTTTATTTTGCCGAATATACAATATTATATCTTGAATCTCTATTTGTTTTATTTATATGTAACTACTACTACAGCTGTTAACAGCTGACCTACAAAAACGACAAGCAAAAACATCACAAAAACCAGTCGATGTTTTATATAATTAAATAATAATTTGTAGCCATAGGATAGGGGTAAGGTGTGCCAATCGTAATTTACCAGGCACAATTCCAGACTTGGTGCTGCTAATGGGAATGACCTAGCGGAAAAGTCTCAAATAACACTATCGCCCGACCTGGGGATGGAACCCACGACCTCACAGTGACTGTGAGCGGTCACAAATTATACTGGTAGACCACAAGGCAGTCAAAGTAAATTTAATCACAGATTTAATATTTATAAGAATAATTTTATTTTGTTTGAAGAATAAGAATTTTGGAGTATCTGCTGTCGACTTGACAATATTGATTTCTATTGAAAGTAAAATGTTCCGTGAGCTGTGAATTGGGGGTAATCTTTCGTGTCTGTAACGTGTGGCATGGGTAATGAGTAATAAGTAATGACCGCCTGACCGGTCATCGTCGGTTGCCGGTTGATTGGTCGGTCAAGGCAGCAGGCGAGGCGGCGCGGGCGCATCGCGGCCTGGCGCTGACGCCGCGACGCCGCTGAAACGTTCGCGCTCCACTGCTCTATCCGTACGTCCGCTTCCGTCAGACTCCGAATAATACTGGGAATAGACTACGCTTGTATGTAACTATTCATCCCAAATGAAGATAAATAAAAATCCTTACACACATCAGGAAACTCTAATAGATTCTTATGAGCGGATAGATAAACACCTTCCGGACGGAGAGTTAAGAAATATACACGGAACTTAAGATAAGAACAGAAGCATGGACTGTTGGATACCTTTTTTAGTATAATATCTTCTGATCGGCAATGGTCTCGGTTTGTCACCGCTTCCAATATGGTTTAATTTTTAGAATGAGTTCTTGCGAACCTGAACTTGGCTGTGAAATCATCGCAGTCAGATTAATAGTGTTGTCCAAGGCCAACATCATTATGCAAGAATATTAAAAAAAATGTCTATGTCTCTTTTCTACTGCATGATGAAGACCCGAGGATAAAAATCCAAAATATGACCTATTTTGGATTTTTATTCGAAGTAGTCTTGACAAATAGAGTGTCGCATTTTATCATATGGGAATAGAATTTTTAAATCTTCAGCAATATTTAATCTAGTTGTAACGACTTTAGAAGTAAACTATTTTTTACCTTTTAGTTATAAATTGCTAGAGCTGTAAAATATTTTTTTTTTATTTAATTTACTCTAAAATAATTTAACTCCTCAGCCCATGACATTATTGGTGACATTTTACACAATCAAACTTCGTAAAAAAAAAACAATACCTGGTGAACCACTTTCTGGTTTCGCATTCGACCAGTAAAGTGGTATAAAAGAAGAACAATGACCACATCTAACTAGTTGGTTAAAACTGCCAATGCAGTCAAAGCGCGTGCATAGCGACCTTCACCTTTTACAATTATTCTCTGCGTGCAACCATAAGGAAGAAAAAATACGATATTTATACGTTCACTATTTTGCTTTAAATCAAGTTAACTAAAATGTTATTATTTTTATTTTTAAATTATAAAACCGGACGCGTGAGACGATGCTGGCCAATACGTGCGTAAACGGCTCACTGTAACAGTATTCCAATTATAGATTCGAAAAAATCCCCGATCGTTAAATGTCATTAAACCTAAAATGCAGTTGAGTCTTATTCGCTTTGGTAACACTACTGTAATTTTATATTGTTCACCTTATAAAAACCTCAGAAAAAATATCTCTAGAGCCTAGATTACGCATTGCAATTTTGCAAATGATTCTTTTCTTAAAAGATGATATCAATAGTATTCATAACAGTGTTCATTTTGAATATCAAGTAAATTAAATAACTGAAATGCATATTTCCACGATCCGGTTTCGAATCTGAATTAATAATAAAATAACTTTAAATCGGTTATGTCATTAATGTCATTATGCAGCGAAATTCATGGTTCAAGTTCAAGCCTAAAAGGAAATGTAACCTTCTTCTTAACGGTTGGTATATTATTATTGTTCTTTATGAATTGCCTAACGATGTATATAGTCATTGTTACAATGATGTCAAAATATTATCAAGAAATCTGAGGTTTAAGCATTTGAATTTCTAGCGATAAAGCTGAAAATTCGAAGATGCAGGTCACTTGCTGTCATCGATAAATCAAGCTTGCTGTAAATGTTACCGCAGAAATACACACTCACTATACGGCTATACATCAACCTATGCAGTTACTGTATGATGAGATCTTGTATTGTATAAGCCTCCAGTGCTATGAAAGACTAGCTTATACTGGAAATGTATTCGAGGGTACACACTCGATGAACTAATTATAATTAATGTTGTACGGGGAATCTATTTAATATCAATATTTAAAGAAAACTCAGTGGATGTCTCAAATCAGAATAAATAATTAGAGTTCTTTTGCTCACTGGTGCACACCAACCTACCTAAGCATATATGAACAAATTTAATTCAATAAAGATTCGAAAATTAATTAATCAATAAGTAATTCCAAACGATGTTTTGTATGTCACTCTTATTTTTTTAACCAATTTAAAAAAAAAATACAACTAAGTAACCTATGTGTTATTTCAAGTAATAAAGTGATAGCTTGCAGCATAGCATACCTACTCCGTCTGTGTCTAAGAACATGATCGAACAGCGTGCGCGGGCGCCTCGGCGGCTGCGGCGGTGCAGCGGCCGTAGAAAGCAGATCTGCGCCTATAAATCCACCTCGCGTCTGACTGCTCCACCATTGTCTCACAGATCCTCATCTTAACTACAAGTGCATAACCCATCAGTTCCCAGCATTGTCTACCAGTTGTCTAACACAGTTTCATCTTTGTGTCTGACAGCACAAAGTTCACATTTGCATGAAGTAGTGTCTGTGGTGTAATATGGACGCGCAACAGTTTCGGGAATTCGGCAGGGCAGCCATCGACCTGCTGGCCGATTATGTCGAAAATATAAGAGACCGGTGAGTAGAGCATGAGAATTATTGTAATATACCATTTACGGCATGAATAAACAAATTATGTCACTGACTGTTATTAAGTTTACCTACTGTTCCGATGAAGCATTCTATAAGTACCCTCAAAAGCTCAATAAAATCATGCAGCAATCAGCCTTTGAATTTGAACACCTGAAGATTTAATCGTATATCAGAAATAAACAGGATATGCTAGAAAGTATATACTACCAGGTTATTTTTACTTTACCAGACTTACGTCCAGAATCACTTACTTATGTCCTGACAGAAGTAAGTGATTCTGTAGTAACAGAATCCATTCCACTAGTTTTAATGAGAAAGATAAAAAAAATGTCTTCATTGATACAATATTTGTAATATTATTACAAATAAAATAATATTGGAATAATAATAATTATTACTAAATAATTTAGCCATTTGAAAGAAGGCAATGATAGACCAAACTCCCTGTATAATGAGTTAAAAAAACATTTACGTAAAGGGTTTGTTAACGTTTATGCGTGCCTCAGCAATGTTTTCCAATTTTAGTGAAATTCCGTTACTTATACAGACATATTTGTGATAATTAATGAAAATAAGCAGTAAATTGTTCTATTACGAAAAAAATACCCCATCATGGAAACATCCAAAATGTATGAAAATAAGCTATGTATTACAATTAAATACGTTATATATCATTTGTATATATTGGCCTCAATACAGTCGTATTCTTCTCTATTATCTTCAGGTTTGCTGGCAGAGAACTCAAGTACTGAGGTATACAATGATGTGTTCAATTAATAAATAAGCTTATTAACACACTTTCCAGTATTAAATGCAAAAATAAAAATCTTTGAATGCAAAAAATTATAAACAGTATAATTTTTATCAGAACATTTTAAAACTGACTGCAAATTTGCAAATGTATTTAGATTAAGGCTAGGGTAACTTTTTGATTATTTTATTTATTTATTGTGGTACAAGACGTATAACGTAACTTTTCCGTAATCAGTTGGAAAATGTGCAATATTTTTACCGTAAAATTCATGAATTAACACCCAAAATCGGGTACGTCTCACGATTTCATTTACAACCTATATTGTCTAAAAGTATTTAGAAAAACTCAAACAATACTACGATCATACGAAACGTAGCTTTAATGCAAGTTCACCTAACCCTTCTCATTCATAATTTAAAGAAACATGTACATAAAACAAAATAAAAAATAAAATAAAAATAAAATAGCCTTTTATTTCTTGCGCAAAATATAAACAAAAAACATTAAATAACTTAATAAATTAAATAATATCTGTTAACATTTCATTGTTTCTTTTGTAGTATTAATTAAATTATTAGATAAGATTGTTTAATTATTATGTAAATGTATATTTAATTTATTACATGCATTTTTTTTTTTTTTTTTTTTGTTTTAAATATTTATGTTGAAATTAAATTAAGAGATCCTATTAATATTGATTATTGATTGTATTAATTTAATTTAATATTATCATGCAAGAACCCCTCTTGTGAGGGTGATATAAAACAAAATACTTGATTCAAATTAAACCACTAAGTAGGTACTCCTTCGAAAAATGCAATATCAATTCGTCTACTGTGAGGAGCTGTGCAATTACTAATACTATTTCGACAGGCTAATAAATAAACTTAGTTAAATAGCATATTATCATGTATCAAAGATTTCATCATACATTCTAATATATCGGTAACAAAAATAGCAGAGCTTATTTATATAATTTATTCTTGTTTGTTACCTTATTTAATTGTATAATTTATACTCGTAATTGTTGGTGTTACATGGTTTCATGATAATATTTTTTATTTCCATTTATTAAAGAGAGATGACTTTACTTCCTTGCTCGTTGTTATTCACAATAGCTGAACAATCTTCATTCCCACGGGAGTCTTATAATCTGTGACACAGTTCTACCTACAGCAGAAACCAGTCTCTCACAAAGGGGTTTTGTAACCTTGTGAACTGTATTTTTTCTTTTATTTATGTCGTTCCTGAACACCTTTGTGAAAAAGAAATAAACAAATTTTTATCTTTATCTTATCTTTATCATTAACCCGTAACTTTCAAAAAAATAACTTACCTTGTTAAACAATCAATTTTGTGGTATATTCTCTGTATTACTGGGGCAATATGTGTACTATCATAGTCTGTAGCAGTCACTGTCTGATGATGTTTATGTGCTGCAGCACTATCCCAGATAGACTACGTCATTTGCTTGGAAAGTCGACTACAAAGCTTGTGCCAAAATGTTTGCTACTACCTTTACCAGTAATCGTCCGTCGTCAGATTTGCGTGACACCACAGACAACGACTTAAAATTAATTAAAAAGGTGCGCACAAAGCAATTCCGATTTCATAAACAGAACAATATATGATTTCTTAAAAAATGCCGTTCATTTAAAAAACATAATAGCTAATAAAAATAATAAATCTGTCATATTAACTGGATTCCATTAAAACTTCGCATTAACCATTTAATAAAAAAACAAACATGATCGCAAAGCAATTATGTAAATTATAATATAATTGCACGATTCCCCGTTCCATTGTTATTTAACTATACTTATATACAAGTCAAACATTGTATAAAAGACTACGGTATCGTATGTACTAATTATTCTGTCAGCAAATTAATTTGCAAATAAATACAAAGCCCATTGCCGTAATGATAGGGAGTTATCATCCGACAAATGAAGGAAAAAACTGTAAAGCGTAGACACGAAACATTCCACTCATTTAACTATTATCTAACAATTATGCAATTTAACGAGAGTAACAACGCCTCGAGATTTTCCTCCCATTGTTTATAAGTTTTATAACTATGAACATCGAGGTATTACAAATGACCTGAGAAGATAATAAGTGACCTTATTATGCAGTGCCTAGTGTTCCGTATTGAGGCTGTAAAAACGTAACACTGAATAGTATCATCGCGATATGCGTAGGCTGTGAACGGTTGTGAGAACAAAGCTATTTATTATGTGTTCATAAAGTCGAGTACGTAGACTGTAATGTATATTGTGTATAATATGATAGACAAAATTATCTCCAACATAAATGTCTTAGAAAGGAGTGTCTTACAACATCTGTGGAAACTTGTAAATGGCCTTCATTGTGTTTATTTTTTCTTGTAATGTGTATGTGTATAGCTGTAAGGTTTCCAAATAAAATAAAATAAAAATAAAATAAAATAAAATAAAACATACGTTACAAATCTACAATTACAAGTTAAGCCAACATTATTCACTTTCCAATATAAACTTTTGAACGGAGCACGGAAAATAATCTTTTCAACCAATCTGAAAAGGTAAAAAAATACTGCATGCCTACTCGTTGCTGTAAAGATTATTTTATGCTATTTTTTCAGCTCATTTATAATAATATAGTGATCCCGTGATTGTTGTTTATTATAAATATCTAAAAGTACTAAACGTACTTAAAACGTATAATAAAAATAGGATATAATGAAAGTATTCTTAAGTAAATAATTACAAACATGCATACAAACACAGACATTTATTATTACCTATTAGTTCGTTGTTGACCCACTGTTAACCCAGGACTGATTTAACGACATCAATCATAATAGGAAGCTTTAGCGGAAGAAACGTGATGTAACGTACCTATTATATTATAAAATCTACTCATTGAGTTCAAAATCAATATCCTTGTTTATTACATAAACAGTAAACAAATCATTAGTGCATACGTAATACATGTAATAAAGCTGTGTCGATAGCAACAGCCGTGTTATGCAAAGATACCGTTACCAACACGAATTGCATTCTGCATGGCATATGTTTGCATTTTAATGATTAATGGTCGATTTTATCGATATTGTTGTATTAATGAATTATTTTTAACACGCTTATATAAGCTTCACCTGTATGTAGGTATGTATGTAATGTAACCGACTCCTTTGGACTCGATTTTGACCCACTTTAAACGGACAGATTTCATTAAAATTTTGCACACCTGTCAAAGATCGATGACAATGCAATAATTCGATAAAAAAAAATTCAAAAATTAAAAAAAATATATAAAAAAACGCTCTTATAAATAAACCAAACTAAAAAGTAGAAAATAAATAATAGTTTTAAAAAAAATAAAAAACACGCTTTTAAAGTACTTCTAACTAAAAAGTGAAAAATAATTCCTAATATAAGCTGAAAATGGTAATGAACAAAAAATACTAGTATTATTGTGAAAAAACGTGGGTTGCTTGATAGACAAAGAATATGGCACAGAGCGCCCCACGCTTTTTCACAATAATACTGATAATACTAGTATTTTTTGTTCATTACCATTTTCAGCTTAAATAGGAATTATTTTTCACTTTTTAGTTAGAAGTACTTTAAAAGCGTGTTTTTAGTTTTTTTAAACTATTATTTATTTATTAGGTATGTAACAACAATGTGTAAATAGTAACTACAGGATATGAACATTATCAAAAGCAAATTAACTGGTTTTGTGGGCTATCTCATCACTAAACCGGAATGCAGTCGTTTCACTCTCTACTAGTTATGGGGAGACGGTGCAGCTTCCTGCAGCCCTGCTGGTTAGGGTTTTAGATCCTGTACTTCTGCTGAAAGAAAGATCGTATGAGTTGATGTTGATGTATATATATGTTGAGTATGCTAGAGACCACGACCGGTGTAACCCATTTTGCCGATACTTATAGCCGAAAGGAAAATAATATGCATGATTCGCGTCAATTCCTGTCAACATTACAATGATATTTTTAACCGTCTGTTTGATATTAACTAAGACGAAGGGCCACGATGGAAAATCAATCTCAATAGATAATATATATTATATTAATAAACTCACTGACAGTGACAGCATTTGTAATCATTAGTGGTTCAAATACTTAGTTACTAATCTATATCTATACTAATCTATACTAATATTATAAAGAGGTAAAGTTTGTGTGTTTGTTAAATTGTCAGGGGTAATCTCGGAATCTACTGCACCGATTTTAAAAATTCTTTCACTAATAGAAAGCCACATTGTCGCTGAGTGTCATAGGCTATATAAAAAACCGAAAAATTAAAAGGTTTTTACGTGGTAGTCCGTTTTGTAAAGAGAATCGGAGAAAAACTCATCGTTATACGTGAAGGCCACAGCAGCGCGGCAGCGGCGCGCGATGGTTTCGGCTTATTTCGGTTCGCGTTCGTGCTCACTTCGGAAGAAGGAGGCGTGACCTTCCTTTTACATCTGAGAGGTAGGTACCCGCGCGGCTCATTCGCGCGGTCGGCTCTTTACGCAGCATACATTATCTTTGTTACGCAGCGGACGTCCCCAAAATTGAATTTTTCGTAACACACTTTCGACATTCATTAATTTTATTTTCGGTTTTGCAAAGTGAATCGGCGAAAAAACATTCGAATGAAAACGTTTCTTACGAACGCTGCCTTAACTATGAAAGATAATATATTTTTGAACATTATGCCCAACGAAGTGGGCACGGGTCAGCTAGTGAGCTATATTCTTGTAGTTTTGTCAGTTTCTACCTATTTGCTTTTGCTATTATTTTTCTTTGAAGTCTAATTGACTCATGTTCGAATATATCCTTTATTCGTATCTTCTGTATTGTGGGAAAGTATTTATTAACCATTCTTTCTGTTCACTTTTGATCTATGCAATTTAGGACACCCGTCTCTAGTAAAAAAAAGTGGAGATAGTTAATTTACGCAAAAGATTCCGTATTCATAAATTTTAGTGTTTTTCATCAGAGGACTAATCTCCTGCCTGATATAAAACATGAAACATGGTAATATAAAATCCAACCAGAATAACAGACTACCCATTTTTGTCAAAACATAATAGCATTATTTGACTTATAAAGCATAATTATAACACTATGTTGTGTTCTTTTAAGTTCAACCTGCCTTTTTAGGGTTCCGTAGTACCTACAAGGAACCCTTATAGTTTCGCCATGTCCGTCTGTCTGTCCACGGCATAGCGACGAAACCGTTGGTGCTAGAAAACTGAAATTTTGCATAAACATGTATGTTAACTAAACAAAGAAAGTCGTAGAGTAAAATTTGGGAAAATATTTTTTTTTCAGGTAGCTTCCGTACATGTAAAGTAGGGATGTTTTTTTTTTTTGTCGCCTACCCCATAGTGTGGGGTATTGTTAGATAGGACTTTTAAAAACGTTTAGGGGTTGCTAAGACAGTTTTTTGATTTAGGGATCCGTTTGCGAGATAATTAACTTTAAAGAGCAAATTTTTGTTCGAGTAGGGCGTCCCCCCCCCTCTAATAGCTAGACTACTGGATCCTAAAATCTGAAAAAAATTGTGTCGGTAGTACATGTAATGAACTTTAAAGGAAAACTATAGCGGATAAGTTCACTTCATTAGTTCAAGAGGAATAGGGGTCCGAAATGTCAGATGCAGTTACTCAGAATATTTCGTTCAAAATTCTTGAAACATAAATAAACATACATAATACATAAAATCACGCCTTTATCCCACGGGGGTAGGCAGAGACGATGGAACGCCATGTGCTTCGCTCCTTACATACTTCTTTCGCTTCCTTAACATTCATACATCTCGTCATACGTGCTAGCTGGTTTCGTGTACTACAAACATTTCCTATCTGAAGGACGCTATTTATCTGGTTACTTTAACTTAATTAGTTCTAGAGTAATTGGGGTCCAAAGTGTAAAATGCAGTTACTTAGAATAATTCGTGCAAATTACAAAAACCTTTGAAAGTAATGACTTGTATGAAGATGTTACTTGTTTAATACAGATAGTAAATCCCTTTTAAGTCGAAATATGTTGTTACGACTAGCTACGGAAGCCTACTGCGCGTGGCCCGACACGCACTTGGCCGGTTTTATTAAATACATTAACGGGTTCACTCCCGAACAAGAGCAATGCGTTGACGTCTTTGAAGATGCGCCGCATTTTTTACCCGACTGCGTCAGAAGGAGGGTTATTGTATTTATAGTTATTGGTGAATAAAATATAATATCACTATTATGTCCTATGGTTCCTATACTCATGTTTCCATGACTTCCCACAATCAATAATCATGCGGCGTAGCAGCAATTGTCGATAACAAATCAGTAATATTTTGCTGTAAAATGTTTAATTGATACTTACTGAGAGCAATCGATACACGAATAAAAATCTTTACTTATGGTATAGTTAATCTGTATTCGAGCGAAGTTCAATACAATAACTAACATCAATCAATCATTTAATTAGGCTCTCGTAGGCCACTGCTCCATAATATAAATAACTAGTAATAATGTATTTTGTTGTTTTTAGTGATGTGCTACCTTCCGTCGAACCAGGATATCTTCTCAACGCACTCCCAGAAGACGCACCAGAACAACCAGAAGACTGGAAGGATGTCTTAAAAGACTTCAACGAGGCAATTCTTCCAGGTGTAAGTACCATTCAGAATATAGAAAAGACTTTCCTCCGCCTAGCCAATTTGTTTTAATCAAATACTGCCTTCAAAAAATAGATTTATCTCTACTTTGAAATCAAGAAAATAAGAACCAATATTCTTCCTTTATCTTGATAACGAGTAGGTTATAACATTTATTACAAGATTTGAATAAAACTCTATTCAAAATCACTTAGAAACGCGAAGCAAGTTAAATAAAAGTTTTTAAATCAGCCTTTTTATAAGGTTTTACCTTTCATATTTTAATGAGAAAAATAGAACTTGCTGAATTTACAATTATTTAGCATTTGGTCATGCCATTCTTAAGTGGTATTTTCAAATCTTTTATAATGAGGTCATAATTGATTATAAGTATCTATACCTACGAATTATTTTCAGATCACACATTGGCAATCGCCCCGATTCCACGCGTTTTACCCCACTGGCACATCTTATGCCAGCATCGTCGGCAACATACTCAGCGATGGACTCGCTGTCATTGGATTCAGCTGGGTATGTAATTCACAACGCACTTTTTATATTCATTCACTAACTAAAGGATACAGACTACCACTGAAGTCGACTGTCGAAGACTATCTAACCGCTCCGTTGCCTGTAGTCTTATCAAATTAGGTTTCGTGTGGTTTGTTTCGTTACTTTACTGAAGTTTATCGGGATATTATATTCCCTTCCACACATCCACCATTGCGACCAACGGACTATGTAATGTTCTATGGCAATAACCAATACTAAAGATACAGGCGCTGACACACGGGTACCTAGCCCAGAGAAGACCTATAAGATAATCTTAATAATATTGTCACTGAATTTGCAACGAAATTAAGTAAGTAAAGTAAAGTAAAAAAGTAAAAAAGTAAAAATTATTACACCATCAAATTATTATTAAAAAATAAAATCACAATTAAAATCGAATTTAGGGACTAAAAAATAAAAATAAATACAGAATAATAATAATAATACAGTGACTTTATAGATTTGCAAGCTTCAACTGAGTTCATGTCTCAGACTTGCTATGTTATGATGGTGCCTAAAAGGCCACAACTCAACATATTGTTGCCAGAAAATTTGGCAACGTTGATTTTTAGCTGAAACGCCTGGTGACAAGTGATATATACGGGGTGGAGGCGACATAGCGACATTTATTGAAACCACAGCTTCTATACATGGTAGGTATCAATTTCCACCGGATAAAAATTCTCTGGCGAATTCTCGGGAGTAAATCACGTTCTCCGAACAATTTGAACATTGCGATCGTGCAATTTGTTCGGAAGACGTGGATTTTTTTTTCGCCAGAGAATTTTTTATCCGGTGGAAATGCATACTGGCCATGTATAGAAGCTGTGGTTTCAATAAATGTAGCTATGTCGCATCCACCCTGTATATAAAAAAAATACGATGTGTAGACGTAATATATTTATAAAAATCTGATATATCATAAGTAAGTAGAAATTACACTCATAAGCAAATGGGCTAGTGAAAAGTAACAAAAAATTATGTGTCTAAAACTAATAGGAATAATTATTACAGATGTCAAGTCCTGCATGCACAGAACTGGAGGTAGTGACTATGAATTGGCTGGGTAAACTCCTTGGACTCCCCGAGGAATTCCTCAACTGTTCCAGTGGGCCAGGAGGCGGAGTTATTCAGGTGAGCTGTTGTTAATATACAAGATTTCCAGATAAGGCCGTCATGCCGGAATTGGGTAAAAGGATAAGTTATGACAGCTATCAGAAAAATATTGACAAAAAAATCCAAGTTCCATATTTAAAAAAAAACGAAACAATTTACATCCTGTGACGGACTTTTCGCTCCTACTACTAGAGATATTTTTTAAATTATTTTTTGTTAAAATCTATTCTATTCTATACTCTAACTCTACTTCTATACTTCTAACTCTATTAAAATTTGTGAAGTGAGTTGCGACACCTTGGAATTAAATGTCTTGGAATCAAATAATTATATTCTATAAACAGCTTTGACTGATTGTACAAGGATTGTACTGTAAAAAAAATACTCGTCGAGGTACCTAGTATTCAAATTTACATAATAAAAAATAAAAAAGTAAATATCTCTAGTAATATAATAGTTAAAGTCGGTCAAAGGCTGTTTTTTTTTGCTTTTTTTTTAATTTTAAATATTATACTTGGAATTATGTTAATATTTTTCTGATTACTGTCATAACGTTTACTATTACTCAATTTAATTCAAATCCTAAACTGGGACACCCTGTATAAACTCTTTCAAAACTAAAGTAAGAAAAATCTTTGTTACAATAATAATTGTGATACTAAATATTGTTTTTATTAAATCAAGATTTATTATTTCTGACCCTATAACTGTATTAGGTCAAATCTACGTAAATACATTAATATTTATATTTAGTATTGAATTATATATATGTACTTATATAATATATAAATGAATAGTCGACCATATTCTTACGTTTCTTAACTGATTGTTTTCAGGGTTCAGCAAGTGAAGCGACGCTAGTT
The DNA here is from genome assembly GCA_905147285.1 of Hypena proboscidalis. NCBI lineage: Eukaryota > Metazoa > Arthropoda > Insecta > Lepidoptera > Erebidae > Hypena > Hypena proboscidalis. The sequence goes on from LR990130.1 coordinate 9,933,379, forward strand.
GGTCTCCTGGTCGCTAAAGAAAAAACTGTTCGGAAGCTCATACGAAACAACCCGGAGCTTGATGAAGACGAAATCAAGCCCAAACTTGTTGCGTATACATCTGATCAGTGCAATTCTTCAGTTGAAAAGGCAGGCTTGCTCGGCTCTATGAAAATGCGACTGCTTAAAGCTGATGCTGATGGAAGACTACGAGGAGACACTCTTAAAAGAGCCTTCGAAAATGACAGAGAACAAGGACTTATACCGTGTTACGTTGTAGCAAATCTAGGCACAACAGGCACTTGTGCGTTTGACCCCTTATACGAACTAGGACCTATTTGTAATGAAGCTGACGTGTGGTTGCATGTAGACGCGGCTTACGCAGGCGCTGCGTTCATATGCCCGGAGTATAGACACCTGATGAAAGGAGTTGAACACGCTGATTCCGTCGATGTAAATGCTCACAAATGGATGAATGTCAGTTTCGATTGCTCCGCCATGTGGGTCAAGGATGGATATGATCTAATTCGAGCATTTGATGTACAGAGAATATACTTGGATGACGTGAAAACAGATAACAAAATTCCTGATTACAGACACTGGCAGATACCCCTTGGACGCAGATTTAGAGCGATGAAACTATGGACAGTCATGAGAATATACGGGGCGGAAGGATTGAGGCATCACATCAGAGAACAGATTGACCTAGCCCAGTATTTTGCTAAATTGGCACGAGCTGATGACAGATTTCTGGTAGAACCAGAACCGTCCATGGGGTTAGTGTGCTTTAGATTGCAAGATGGAGACATTATCACGAAAAAGCTATTAGAGAACTTAACAAAGAAGAAGAAGGTATTTATGGTAGCTGGTACATACAGAGACCGGTACGTGATCAGATTCGTGGTTTGCTATCGACTAACAAGGAAGGAGGATATCGATTACAGTTGGAAACAAATAAAGGAAGAGGCAGACCTATTGTGCACGGACAAAATACACACGAAACCGCAAATAGCAGCCATTGATACATTTGTTGGAAGAGAGGTTTGCGAAAAATCTAAATAAAATGTACTAATTTACGTGAAGTACTTAGACAATACTTTAAGATATTTACCTAATTAGCCGAGATACTTACATTTAAGGATGTATACTAATTAATAAAGTTAAGTAATTAAGATTAGTAGGTTATCTACTTTTGCGACAAATTAGACCATTAGATAAAATCGTGGAACTGTTGCGTCTCTTCAACTATGCGAACAATATTTTTTACCTATTGTTATACAAGTTCTATTGTTCGACGGAGAAATAAAACAATGTGACGTGCATAATTGAGTTTTATTTTTTACTTATCACTGCAGATGCGTCATAATACTAGGAATTAGAACTAAATACAGCTACAGGTATGACTAACGCACATGCCGTAAGAATAGCCTTTGGGTATGCAATGCTCTAGGCAGACGTCATCTTCTGTGGCTTCTTCGAATTCGCAATGGAGCCGCCCAGGAATAACAACCTTCACGCCTGAAATAAAAATGATATAACATTACTTTATTGCCTGGTGTTAAGAGCTTTTGTGAACGAGTCCGAGAGAGGATTCTATCTCACCTTTCTCACTTACTAATCTTTAGATGACTTGACGAGAAAGAAAAAAGTAGGCTGGTATAATGGTGAGACCTACACCAAACTTGAAAACTACAGTGTAAGAACATAACATAACATAACGCCTATATTACCTAGAAGTACAACACCCACAATTTCACCTGTTATATTTAGGTCCCATGGGATAGGGGGTGAGCCTATCGCCATCCACCTTGCGCAATGCCAACTCCGTGCTGTTATTGTGAATTTCCTGACGGAAAGTTCACAAATGACACTTTGCCCGACCCGGGAATCGAACCCGAGACCTCGCGAGAGGCACATACGCTAACCACTAGACCATCGAAGATCTAAGTGTAAGAACTTCATAAAATTCAGTTTCATGGCGAGTTAAGGTCCTGAAATACCTGAAACTGATTTCAGGGGTCACGCAAGCGAGGCATCAGCAGCGTTTGTATATTGGTTGTAGTATCTACTTGTAGTGCTTGTTGTATTACTTACTACTGATCATTAGGTGGACTACTAGCCCGTTCGCTGCATGTATACCAACCGTAGGAATAATATGTAGGTAGGTACTACATAGGCTATCAGCTACATAGCAGGTAAAATAATTGGTTCAATCGAAATGTATCACGCCTATTTATAAATTCCGTTACTCATATTTAGGTATCTAAGTCCCAATTCCACCAAACTTCTTTATCCACGGTTAACGCTTAACCCGGCTAATTCGATCTCACCCTTTCATTCAACGAATGAACGAGCAAAGATATCGAAATCATTCGTTTAGTGTTAAAACGACAGTTTAACACGTTGCCTTTGGTGAAATCGGGGCTTAAGGTTTAATTAGGTATGTAGGTAAATACGGTGAAATGCAAGGAGTCTACCAAAACGGCAATGTCAAGTTAAAAACTTATAGCTAATTAATTTGAAATAGAAATAGAAATATTCTTTATTTGTAAATGTAGGTATTATTTTACAATAGGTCTTATAATAAATTATATTATATTAATTAATATATATATTATATAGATAGTAGATTTCTATGTTATTATAGTCAAAATTTATAAATATAATTTTTATAATACAAAATACCAACTTATTTGTGATACCTTACATCATGACAAAATATATATATATATATTCGCTACATTTTACAAAAAAAGGTATACAAATCATGTTTCACAACTTATCATACAAAATAATATCTGACAACTAATATTAAAAGCATTAAATTTCGTATTATTCAATTCAATTCAATCATTTATTTAGCAAATTACACAGATTCATTACCTACTGGCTAACACATTTTTATGATTTAGGTAGTGCGGAAATATAGGAATATAGGTAGGAAAAATTAAATGATTTTGCCTTTTAGCTTGATAGAAGAAATAAATGCCGTTGAACTTTGTTCATTTCAGTCAATAAGCGAATGACTAGATAGCTAAGCTAGCTATTATAGGTATACCTATAGGTATCCCTATGAGCTCAACTGCTGTCATCAAGAAATTGGTTATCTAAAAGACTCGGACTCACATTATTACATTTCAACGTAAATACTTAAATGTAAGCTATTGTCCAAATTTAAATACATGGGTCGGTAATTTCAGAATATGTACTTTTGTGCATTTTATTGATTGAACAATAGACAAAACTATCTATAGCCTAGACAACTAATCATGTGGACGAGCACTCTTTTTTGTTATGAACGGTTTCCTTAGTTAAAGAAATAAATGTTAAGAGCTCCCAAATTAAAAAAACAACAAAACAACATGACCTGGTTTTGTCTCACTTAAATGATTTCTTATTTCTTTTTACTATAAATATAATAAATATAAAATAAATACGAACCTTCGCCATCAGTTTTGTCAGCACTTTTAACACTTGAAGATTCAGCTGCATGCGCACCAATTTCTTCAGCAACTTCCACAGATCTTGCGTATGCTTGAACACAATAAGCCGAAAAGACAATCACTAGAATCACGACATGAATTTGCTTCAAAAAACCCATTTTATTATTCTTTGTTTAGTAACAAATGCAATTATAAATTAACGGTTGTGTTGCACCACAAAATTAATGAATGCGGAGTGAAGAAAGGTCAACGGAGCGGCCTTATATACGGCTAGTTAGTAGGTATACACGCATACATAAAGAGAAAACGTCTTACTCACTGCGGTAATGACTCATCACAGTAAAGGTTTGATTTTGTTTGTATGGTAACATTGAATCTGAAAATGATTTAACAGGAAAATAACACGAAATTAAATATAAATGAGTATAAACCTATTTATTGAAATACTTATTCTTAGAACCTAAGTTATGACTATTTACTTAGGTATTAAGAATTATTATTTCTAAAGTTTATTGAAAATAATAAGGTTTGTACTTACATTATTACATTGTTATTATGACAAATTCAATATTTAGTAAGCATATTCTTATTATATTGGTGGGTGTGCTCTTTTTTTTACCACGGTCAATCTATTAAGTACCCACTTATTACACAAATTATTTTTTAATGAAGTTGTACATACCTTTCCAATTACACCAGCATGTAGCTACTTTTTTAGTAGTATTTTAGGTTCATCAAAAGATAAAGTATCTTTTGCAGTGCCAGCTCCAGACCGCCATATAATGTCCTAAAATCAGATTTTACATGACGTAAAGTTGTGTTTTGCTATTCCGGTTCTGCGTGAAGAGAATGCAATTGCATGCCATTTGTATACCATTTTTGGTAAAATGCAGCGAACATAATTTATGGTAACACTTAATGTAAAATAATACGTACATTTACAAATAAGGAATATTTATAATTTCTATGTACGATGTCGATATTAAAGGAAAAATAAAATAAAAGGCATAAAATAAATTATTACTTATTTACTAATCAAATATATCGTCATAAGTCAATAAAGTGCGTTTGGGGTCCTTAGGCGGGACCTGGCTACGCGGCGTCCCTGGTGCTGCGGTCCAGGATCCAGCTTGAGGCGGTGGCTTGCCACGGGCTATGGATACGCGCCAACCTTCCTCTAGGCCGTCTAAGGAGTTTAGAGCTTGCGTAGTTATCTCTGGTGTGTCGAATGAGAGGTATGCCCTGGCAATTAAAAAAAAATCTTTAAGCCGAAAGAAATTTTCCTGTTCTCTTTGCAGTGCAAGATTTATAATTTTTGATAAGATTATAAGACTGGTTTGTTTAATTTTGAAGGCCTTATTTTACGTTATCTTTAATATTTATCATCTTGTTAAGATCTCCTCTCTAATAAATTGAACCAATATTTTGCCTGGGGCAAATTCATTCAATATTAAATATATCTACGGCAAAAAGCAATCTTGCTGTATCTCGTAAAATCCAACTTTGCTTAGAGCCGAACAACTATTTTAAAAATTCAAATCTCAGATTAATACAGATAGGAAGTTTAAATTTGCAACATATTGGTACATATGATTATTTCTAATCTTCACCTAATTCTGTTAAAAAAGAACTATCCTAAAGTTTCTACATCATAATTTTTGTACTAGAACAATCGATGTTTGAATGTTGAGCAGCAATAAGTATGATGAATAATTTTTATTTTTGTGTGTTATCGAAATACCTCTATATTAAAAACATAATTAAAATAATTATACTTATATGAAATACGGGTGTTACTCACGTAATGTTGGTATATTTAGTCGACCGCGGTTTCACCTACCTACCTACTTTTAGGCATTTTCAAGAGAGTGCGATACGTCGCGCCTGAGTCGCAGCCAGTCTTGCACATTACGTGAGTAACACCCGTATTTTATAATTTGTATAATGTTACAAATTCACGTCAGTTTTAATAAAAATATTGTGTTTATACTTTGATAACACGTTAACTTCCTCAACTTCCTGAGATAATACAATTTAAAATTCACATTAATAATTGACTCGCCCAAACGCTCCAAAGAAACGGCTACAAAAGCGTGACGCTTATGTATTTATACGACATATTACGTTTATGAAAATGTTTGCTATGAATAGTGTGGATAATCCTTACTAATATTATAAATGCGAAAGTTTGTAAGTATGGATGTATGGATGTATGGATGTTTGTTACTCTTTCACGCCAAAACTACCGGGTCGATTTCGATGAAATTTTGCACACATGTAGCTTATAGTCTGGATTAACATATAGGCTACTTTTAATTGACATACCACGCGGGCGGAGCCGCGGGCGGAAGCTAGTTTAATAATAAAATTATTTTATTTACATACATTTTAACGCGGCGATTTTGCGTTTGGCATTTGATGTATCACGTGGTCAAATATATGAGCAATGTCTCGTTCGAACGATATATATTTATTTTTCTAGTTATAGTTAATTTCTAAATGAGCTGTACCAAAACTAGGTATAAATCGATGCTGTATTATAATTTTATTTCGTCGTATGCAGAGGAAACCTAGACCATTCGACGCGGCCTTTTTTTCTGATCAGTCTATATAAAAGTGTCAATTTGATGTTTTTTCGAGATACAGCAAGATAGCTTTCTACCGTCAAAATAATTCATAAAAGTGTCACATACTTATCATCATTAGGTTCTTGATGGAAACTGAAAGGCTCATAAGACGCCAATCTGCGTCTGATAGTTTCTTCTGAGATGCGAGCTCCAGCCACGAGTATTAGACAGCTCCTGTTTGGAGGGGGCACCACCGGTAGAGGGGCTGCAGGTTCTACTGGGTCACCTGGGACACCTGGGACACTTGGGACACCTGGCACGCCTGGGACAACTGGTACACCAGGGACACTTGGGCCAGCTGGGTCACCAGGGACACCTGGAACACCTGGCACACCTGGCACAGCTAAAGCATTGATTCTTTTTTCTTCCCTGGAAAAAATCAAACACATTAAAATTATCTCATTCATTTAAAATTTTTGTACTTCAATTAGTGTTAAATATAATTATAACCATTAACTCTTAGCATTCTATGTGTGCTTGTGGTAATATGAATGCTGCTCAAAGTATAGCAGTTTCTTATTGTACATAAATTGAGCTAAATTAATAAGCGTGGCTAAATGTCACAAATAAATCAATTACAAATTGAAAAACCTGATCATGTTCATCGATACAGCATTTGTATTGATCTTAACATGTTGGTTGCTACCTACTAATATCTAGGTACAATAGATGTCGCAAGGTGTCCAGAAAAACAATGCATACAGTCAAAAGATTCATGGATTTGGAGCAGGGCTTAGATGGCTGAGTGGTAAAGCGATAGACTGGATTCTATTCTATTCCTATACTAGCGAGTTCAAATCGCACTTCAAGTAATTTTTTTCAACTGTTTTAAGTATTTTTAAATTTTTCTTATGACGGTTTAAATTGAAAGTATTATGTTATAAGCTATCCACACATATAATGCGGCTCTTGGTTTAACATATATGCTTGAAAGGCAAAAATGTCTAAGCAACAAAAAATCGCAAAATAACCTATATATATTTATAATTGGAATAGGTCAAATGCACCCAATTTATTTGCTTAGATAATTTCGACCTTCAAGGGTTAATATCTTATAAGCTTATAATAAAAACTTACTTCTCCCTAGCTGTAACAAATGAGTCATACAGATATTTGACTCGAGGGGATGGCTTCTCTTCGGGAGGAGGTGGCTCCTGCGATGCACTAAAAGGTTGATAGGAAGCTACACCACCAGTTGCACCAGCAGATCCACTGAGCTTCCTTTCTCTACCTGAAATAAATGGCAATATAATCCTAAATGTTGAAATACATGTCTAATGTCTTCTTCTATTGACATAGGATATAGATATTATTAAATGGAATATCTTGTATCAATGATGTGATCTAACGGATCAGATACATGTTATTATTATCTCTGATAGAAACTTCAAAACAGTAATTAGTTATCTAGCTGCATAGCTTAACAGGAAATGTTTTTAGGGGAAATGCTAGCATATTACAATACAAAATTATTACCAGCTCTTGGTCGTTTAAATGTAGCATTTTGAGGCTGTGGTGGTGGACTTTTGATAGCTTGAATAGCGCCACTCTTTATCAGTTTTCGGGCTATTTCACGGGCATCGCGAGCTTCAGTTGGCCGTTTTGGCAGTACTGGTTTTTCAGGCTCCTGTTTAGGAGCTTTCAGCGCCTGTAAAGCCTTTTTCTTTTTTTTTAGCTTTTGGTACTTTGCCTGTAGCATCAATTCTTCCTCTGTTAGGTTTGAAGGAAAGTGTAGATAAACCATTGTCTAAACGGCCGATTTGTCTTTACAAAATAAAAATTATGCTAACACACAACTCAACAAATTTCAACACGCAAAAAAATATGTTTTTCGAGCTGCAGCTGGATTGTTTTGACTTTTGTTGGACTATAATTTAGTAAATGTCAAAGTCGTAGAGAGAGAGTAGTAGAGATTAATAATAATTATGGGTGTGTTCCATTAGCTCAGTTTAAACGTTTTTTTCGTTTTTTTTTTATCCGATTCCTGTTCCATTAGCGATTCTGTGATCGTTCTGAACTGTTTTGAGTGTTTTGACCCATGTTCCACGAGCAAAAAAAACGTTCAATACGATCACGGGATTTTGCTCTTTTTCACCCAGCTCTGTACTTGGCGTAAAATAACGTTTTTTTCCAAAAGGAACAACAAACTATGGGGGTAAAATAAACGAAACGTTTGGGACAAAAGGAACGCTAAAGGAACGCACCCGATGGTCCAAGTTTTAGAAATGGGTCGTGCCGGATTAAAATAGTTCCTGGCACTTTGTCCAGTGTCCTCAACTGGAACCATGTCGTTCAATCCGAGTTGTCAAAAATGACATTGTCATGTGCACTCGTTTCGAGTCGGTGAAGTCGGTCCCATGTCTTGCCTAAAGATTTTGAAGCGAATAGTCTGTAGAGTTAAGGACGACACCTTCACTGTTCGTTAGTTCCATGTCCGAGTCGATCCGATGCTACTTTAGCCGACCGAGCGAGTACACTACGCACATGTACGACTAAGATGCAGGCAAGCTGAATTTTTTGTTTATGAAAGTAATAGTAGATATGTAATAATACTTATTTATTTAATAGTAAAATGTTTTGTGATTATAGTGGCTAATTTAATGAATAAGATTTGCGTTTTATGCTCTTGATATGGATCCTAAGCTTCCAAAAGGGGCCGCCGATTGTTTTAAGCAATTTCACATAATTTTTGTACTTGTACTCAATTTTTTTATTTGTTTGTTTTAATTCTTGCGTAAAGTAATAAAGAATATAAGGAGGTATACGATACGATGCTACGCTTTCCATCGCTCTAGTCGATAAGATCTCATACAATACAATAAGTCATACACTTTCCCATCGTTCTAGTCGATAAGATTATGTACTTACACATTAGAACCGTAAGAACTTGTAAAATCTATTTTACTCCGTATATATGAACTGAAAGGCCCATTTGAGCTAGCGGAACTAAGTCGTTCCTCGGACATAGTTCCTGGAACTATATTGCTATATAACTAACTAATGATGCTAAAAGTTATTTTTAAATCGTTTTTATTCGTATTCATCGTGGTTTTCTTTTTGATGCAGTATTATCAGTATCACTGATCACCTCTCATCCGTAGACAGAGAAACCAGTAGTAGTATTCTTTGCTCTCATCACTTGACACTGACAATTGTTGACAGTGACATTGACATAACATCACACACTTGTCAAACTTGCGAATAATGCGAGTCGGCGAATACTGCGGAGATACAAATGTTAATTTAAAATAAATTACAAGATATTTGTTAAACGCAAAATGTTCCGTTTATCCAAATCTCTTATTCCAGGTTTATCAAAGTCTACACAAAGGTATAATCAAAGTCAAGGACAAAATGTAACAATACTCTTACAGGGACATAGATGTCTTTCGAATTCTGGTAAGTAAAAAATAAGCAAGATTTTAAGGAATACAAATTATTTTAAAACGACTATTTATTCAAGTCCTCTCTATGATTGTAGTATGTTAATAACATTGTTTTTCATTTGTTAAGAAACTGGAATGTTAGCTATGGTTTCAATATATTGTTATACTATTCTAAATATTTATTTATATAGTCACCATTCCAATTCGTTATGGCAAATGTTCAAGATGTCCAACATGAATCAATAGCTATACATTTTTTATATAAACATACTTATTTAGTTCTTCAATGTTTAATTGCTAATTTAAATAACCTCAAATGTAAAATTTGCAGGACAGTCTGGTAAATTCTCTCTCAAGCATGAAGAATATGGACGTCCTTTATATTTCGATGCCCAGGCTACGACACCTATGGTAAGATTTTGGCTATTTTATTTTTGGTTTACAATTTATTTATTACATCATAATTTAAATTATTTCAATATTTTTACAGGATCCTAGAGTCCTGGATGTTATGTTGCCATTCCTTGTCAGTTACCATGGGAATCCACACTCAAGGACTCATGCATATGGATGGGAAAGTGAAGCTGCAGTTGAGAAAGCTAGGGAACAAGTTGCTGATCTGATTGGTGCAGACCCTAAGGAAATTATCTTCACATCAGGAGCTACAGAGTCAAACAACATTTCAGTAAAGGGTGTTGCTAGGTTTTATGCTCCGAGGAAGAAACATGTTGTTACTACACAAATTGTAAGTGTGCTTACCAATTTCCTGGGATAAGAGGCATTAAACGTTGAATATACATAAAATAGAAATGGTCATTAGTTAATGTTTTTATTTGATGTTTCATTTTGTATTATGAACTGATAAAATGTAAGGTTAAACTGCTCAGTTCTTATCTTTTGTTATTATAAAAGTAGAAAATAAAAACAGTAGTTTTTAAAATAGGTATAAAGTATTTTTATAGGTGATCTCCTGCCAGCAGACATTTAATATTTTGTGTAACAGTCTTTCAAACAAATTGCAAAAAAGTTACCTAGAAAGCTTATAAGCCAGTATTATGCAACATTGTAGCTTGATTATTTTTAAAATCTGCTTTATTTATATTTCAGGAACACAAATGTGTGCTAGATTCCTGTCGTGCTTTGGAAGGAGAAGGTTTCAAAATTACTTATTTACCTGTCAAAGAAAATGGAATTATTGATCTACAGGAGCTGGAAAAATCCTTAACTCCAGAAACCAGTTTGGTTTCAATTATGACTGTCAACAATGAAATAGGTAAATTTTCTCATTTTCTTATTATTAAGTTAAGTGAAATTTGGATATTTATTTTCTAATACTTCCTCAAATTATAAATGAGAATGTCTGTCCATTATACTTTCATGGCTGAACCATGATCTTGATGAAAATTGGTATTGAGATATTTCAATTCCCGCTTAAGTTCGTAAATAGAAAAATCGCATTTGCCAAATAAATTGCATGATTACAATGTTCTATTTGTCTGGAAAACCTGTAGCAATGAATACTGACTATGTATGAAAGAGCTTGCTTCAATTAATGACGCAATGTCGCATCCGCCCTGTATAAAATGACAATAATATAAAAGAGACCAAAGCCCAAAACATAAATGCGTAATAGATTATTTTACATTGTACTGAAGTTGTATTTTAGTTCATTTTCAAAGCAGCCTTATCGAAAAATCAATCAGATCTGTGGTTTAGATTAGACTAGGAGTAGGATTCAACATCAAGAAATATAAGTCTGTCATTAATTCAGATATTTTAATTAACATTTATTAAACACCTGTGCAAACTAACCGTCTTGAATACTGAAAAGAAGTCTTCAACCAATTCTTGTTTTATTAAATTTTTACCTGTGGGATACTAAACAACAATGAAAAATAAATGTTATTTATTTTGATAGTACATAGGTGTTTACGCCTTTGTATTAAATAAATAATCTATAAACATCAATTTCATCAAATCTGATAAGTGGCAAGATACCTGATGTACCTATTTGTAAAAAATAAAGCTGTATGATTATTGTTGTATTGCAATTGTTACGAAAAAAAACAGTATATTGTTGTTTTAACTGCATCAATGGTCTATCGCAGAGATGGCGATCCATTGGCACGCGTGCCACACATGGCACGCAGCATTACAAATTAGGCACGCAAAATCAAGAAATTCGTCAGAATGGGCTTGCCACAGCCACATTACTCTTTAATTCACAAAAATATGGCACATGCATCAATAAAGGTTTGCCATCCCTGGTCTAGTGGTTACCAAAAGTGCCTCTAACCTTGAGCAAAGTATTATTTTCGAACTTTTCGTCAGGAAAATTAATAAATGAGAAAGCATTAAATTAGAATTGTGCCTGGTGGATGGCGATAGGCTCACCGCCTATCCCATGGGACCTAAACATAACTACATAACAGATGAAATGTGGGTGTTGTACACCTCTGCCGTACCCTTCTGGGTAATATAGGTGTGGTGTTATGTTATGTTATATTATTGTATGAATCCAATATTAAGAAAAATAAAATATAATTAAGATCGAATGTTTGTTGTTAAATGTTCTCGCAATTATTATCAGATAGAACACCTACAATATATCTCATAATTTTTGTGAAAAATTTAACATATTCCAGGTGTCCAGCAACCCATAGCTGAAATAGGCGCCATATGCAAAAGCAAGAAAGTATTCTTCCACACTGATGCAGCGCAGGCATTCGGCAAAGTACCTCTAGATGTGAACAAAATGAACATTGACTTGATGTCAATTTCTGGACATAAGATCTATGGCCCTAAAGGTGTCGGTGCTTTGTATATAAGACGCAGACCTAGAGTGCGAGTGGAACCTATTCAAAGTGGGGGCGGGCAGGAGAGAGGATTGCGCAGTGGAACTGTACCAACTCCCCTTGTTGTTGGCTTAGGAGCAGCTTGTGATATAGCAAAGCACGAAATGGCTTATGATCATGCTTGGATGGAAACATTGTCACAGAGATTTCTAGACAAAATATATTCAGAGCTAACACATGTCATAAGGAATGGAGACCCAGAACAAACTTACCCTGGCTGTATTAATCTGTCATTTGCATATGTTGAAGGTGTGTACTATTGTGTCAATAAGATACATTTAACTGATACAAAAATAACTCACATGTTTTTGTATCAAATTATATATTCATTTTTATCACAATGATAACATGACCTTTGATTTATTCTGTATTTTGATAAATTGAGTATTTAAAGGTCAGCTTTTATACCCCCAATTAAATTAAACAGATGAAAAAATAAATTATCATTTTGACTGCAGCAATTAATAATGTCAGATATTACATTTTGACATTTAGCATTGAACTGAATCATCATGCTCAAAAATTGGTTATGTGATAAAATTTTATAATTGTATCTATTAAAATAACGGACTTATTTCTGTAGTTTATGCTACGTATAAATAATAATAATTCAAACATTAAAGCTATCGCCACTAAAACTGCAAATTTTAGATCCCATGTTATTAATTGCTGCAGTTTATTTACTGTATTATAAAATGACTAATTTATGGCAACACATTTTTCAGGAGAATCACTGCTAATGGCATTAAAGGATATTGCGCTATCAAGTGGATCGGCATGCACTTCCGCGTCTTTGGAACCATCATACGTACTGCGAGCTATTGGATCTGATGAAGATTTGGCCCATAGTTCTATCAGGTACAAATGCATTCTATACTATTCTATTCAATAGTTTAATCAGGTACATAAATGCATTCTATACGAAAATTAATGACCATAAATCGAGAATGCCTGGGTCATTTTGATATTATTTTAATAAAGCCCCGAAAAGGTTATTAAAAAATAGAATATTTTTTCTTTATTCTTCTATAGAATTCTTTTGCCTACTAACTAATTTAAAAAAGAGCCTACATTATGAGGCTAGTAGACAATCACCTCTGACATAATTTTTTTAACATGAATTTAATTAATACATATCCTTGTCCGATCACTCGTCGCAGATTCTGACTGTTCCAGTGCAATTGAGCTGTTCACTCAGACGGTGGTACATTGAAAGACGTGACTATAACCATAAAAATATGCATAAATTTATAGATTGCATAAACTCATTGTCGTTTTCAGAAGTATTTGATAGCGATGATAGTAATGAAGCTTTTGATATGTTTTTTGATACATTTACCTTATTTTATAATTTATGTTTTCCTACATTAATAAAGAAAATTACTCCTCGTAACCGACCTAGATGGATTAGCAAAGGCATTAAGAGATGTTGTGCTCAGAAACGCCAGCTTTTATGGTACAATAGGCTAAATCGGACGGAGCAAAATAAAAACAGCTTAAAGCGAATTATTAATTCTACAAAACGGATTCAAAATAACCACTATATAAATACAGCTCAGAACAAAGCAAGACATGGCCTATTATTAAAAACACTGTAGTCAATTTACCAAAGAGTGACATTAACGAAATAACGAATAAACACATTAATGATCCCCTAACTGTAGCTAATTCTTTTAATAATTTTTTTATCGATGGGGTACAGGGACATAATTCTGGTCTGAACATGAATGTACCATAAAATAAATTCTAATTATCTTTTTATGTATCCTACAAACTCTTTAGAAATTCATAAAATAATTACTGATCTGAAAAATACAAACAGCACTGGGTACGACGAAATTTCGACCAAAATTTTAAAATCAGTGTTGCTTAAGATATCTAGTGTACTAAGCCATATAATAAATTTGACTATATTTCATGGAGTATTTCCAGACAAGCTGAAGATCACGCTAATGTTTTTGAAAAACTTATACATAGTTGTGTTTGAGGGCAACAATAAACCAAATAAAGCAATAAAAAATATTGTAGAGTGGGCTATGGCAAATAACTTAACATTGAATTTTGATAAAACTAACATCATGATATTTCGCAATAGAGTCGCACAAATTTCTGACATTAACATAAATTACTCAGGTAACCAAATTAGTCCAGTAGAAACCACTAAGTTTTTGGGCCTGAATATTGACTGTAATTTAAATTGGAAATTGTATGTACAAAATGTATGTATGAAACTTCACCAACAATCTTATGCCCTGTACATGCTAACTAAAACGGTGGATACATCTGCAGTCTTGGCTGCATATCACGGTTATGTAGGATGTCATACAGTACCGAATCCTGTTTTTAAGGCACAAAAACGGTGCATTAGATCTATCTGTCATCTTAAGCGAACGGATAGTTGCAAAATCCATTTCCAAAACTTAAAAATACTAACAGTTCCATGCATTTACATTTTTGAGGTGAAAAGTTTTGTGCGGGCAAATATAAACAATTTTGAGAAGGCAACAAGTACCAGGCATAATGCTTTCCAAACAATAAAACAAGTCTATTTAACAATAGTATATTTTGCGTGGCACCTCGCATTTACAATCATTTGCCAAACTCTGTGCTAGAAATACCATCGCCACATGTATTTAAAAAAAACATTAAAAAGCTTTTAATTGATAAGGCGTATTGTAGCGTATCAGAATACCTAGGAGATATGCACCTGTCAAATTGTTAGATTATAGTTATATTAATTTTAATTGGTTTTTATTTTATTTATTCATCAAATTGTTTTCTTTTTATAATATTATCATTTGACTTGACATTTTTATAATTGA
This sequence comes from Hypena proboscidalis, assembly GCA_905147285.1. Classification (NCBI taxonomy): domain Eukaryota; kingdom Metazoa; phylum Arthropoda; class Insecta; order Lepidoptera; family Erebidae; genus Hypena; species Hypena proboscidalis. The sequence continues at coordinate 9,948,491 of LR990130.1, forward strand.
CAAACTTAAATGATTATAATAGAAAATTTGAATTCGGATATTACTTAATGATGTCTATTTTTATATTCTCTAAAAACACAAAATACTATGTTTTTTATACCTACTGAGTTGCATGTGTAGGTACGTTACGCCAGCAAGAAAGTGTCACTTAGAGTGATATGAGTAGAACGTATAATAAGTGCGCAATCTGCTGTAAATGTGCGCCGCATAAAAAATTTGTGCGTCTTGTAGTTTTGAAAAAAAAACGTAAAAACGATTCCTGCTGGAGTAACGTTGTTCTAGCAAGAAAATTCTAGACGAATTATCGGAGAGATAAAATACATACATGGGCAGAGAGCTTATATTTGTGCAAATATGTGCGCCATAAATATAATTTGTGCGTCTTCAGGTTTTCGAGATATTGCGTTTCCCGCTGGAGTAACGTTTTGCGAATTCGTGTATCTCTAAGACCATTTTATGTGCGCCTGTAGAATGAACATACACGAATAGCTCTTAATTTGTGCATATTTGTGACATAATTAGATGCCAGATAATATTTATAATTTTCAAGTAATCGCGCTTTATTGAAAACTTAAAAAAATATTGTAACGCCTAAATGAGAATACGTATAAGCTCGCTAAAAACTGTATTCGTTCCATCCTAACGTTTATAATTACCATAAAAAGTTTCAAAACAGAACCTACAAGCGCTAATGAATAATATTAATAAAAGTGAAAACGACGACATCATAACTTTAACGCCATCAAACAAGAAACTGGCTCAACCTAAGATGTGTAGATGTAAACCAAAAATTAGTGCGTTTATCAAATAATATATAGTAAAAATATCCAGCTTCAACTGTTTCGTATTAAGTAAATATTAATACTAAACCAAAACAGTTATTCAGCGCAGGTTATCCGACCAAATTCGAATGACTACAAAAAAGCGACGGATTCATACATATCGATGACCACCTTTATTAAACGTATTACACCTAAACTGTGTTCGTACAGTCACGCTCAAATATTCGTTGGGAATTATTATTACAATGACCTAATAAAAATATAATATATATTAAATGTACTTTCTGATCATATGAAATCAAAGAGCTTGTTGGTTTAAAAAAATATAATTTTTATTATCATAATCATGATTCTTAAAGTAATTATGGCATCAAATCACAGATCAAATTTCCTACCTATAAATATTAGAACAAACATTGTTCAATTAAACTATTTGTACCTTGTATAGTCATTTGGTATTATTTAAAATCACAGATCAGTTTTTCATTTATTTAAGTACACAAACAATAAAATCACTTAAAGTGGCTCAGTACCATCATGGCGTGAAATTTAAATATTAAGTAGTTGTTGTTTTGGCCGAGATATAATTAAGTTTTGGGTATGATTGTATAGTACGCGAACGTAATAAATACCTATAGAGCGTTATATTTTGTTATCAGTTTATGTTTCTTAAAAAATAGCCGGATTTGAAAACTTCAACCCAAGTTTCACATATCGGGCTGCTTGGGTTTGGGTTTTCAAATTAGGCTAATTTTTAAGAAACATAAGCTGATAATAATTTTAACCGGTCTATACTACGTTCGCGTATCATACTATCATATCCAAAACTAAATTATATCTCGGCCAACAAATAGGTAACTACTTTATACTTGAATTTCCCGTTATGATGGTACTGAACCTTTATCACAGAAAATCACAGTTTTAAGTATAACATTGCTAATTAAAGCTATATAAACTATGTAAATATTTAACAAATTTTAAATCATAGATAAATAATTTTCTTAAGTGTAATCAAATGCTAAATTCAGATAAACCATGTTATTCTAATAAGTAGACTATTATATGTGGCATAATATTATAATTAAAATGTATACATGCTTTGTGTATTTTTTTACTGTTGTGGGGTTTTTGTAGTATTCATCACACATTTCTTGAACTTAAAAACAAGAACCAATAAATTCATGTTTTTTATCATTCGTTTTTCTACTGATATAATAAATGCAAATGGCTAAATTTATTTATGTCTAATCAAAAAAAATTCTGAATTTATTTTAATAACTATTTTCTACTGCACTGTACTCGGGCACAATACGTTTCAACCAGTTAGCGAGTAAAGTTAAGAAGGTCATCGATACGTATGAATCCGTCGCTTTTTTGTAGTCATTCGAATTTGGTCGGAATACCTGCGCTGAATAACTGTTTTGGTTTAGTATTAATATTTACTTAATACGAAACAGTTGAAGCTGGATATTTTTACTATATATTGTTTGATAAACGCACTAATTTTTGGTTTACATCTACACATCTTAGGTTGAGCCAGTTTCTTGTTTGATGGCGTCAAAGTTATGATGCCGTCGTTTTGACTTTTAGTAATATTATTCATTAGCGCTTGTAGGTTCTGTTTTGAAACTTTTTATGGTAATTATAAACGTCAAGATGGAACGAATACAGTTTTTAGCGAGCTTATACGTCTTCTCATTTAGGCGTTACAATATTTTTTTAAGTTTTCAATAAAGCGCGATTACTTGTAAATTATAAATATTATCTGGCATCTAATTATGTCACAAATATGCACAAATTAAGAGCTATTCGTGTATGTTCATTCTACAGGCGCACATAAAATGGTCTTAGAGATACACGAATTCGCAAAACGTTACTCCAGCGGGAAACGCAATATCTCGAAAATCTGAAGACGCACAAATTATATTTATGGCGCACATATTTGCACAAATATAAGCTCTCTGCCCATGTATGTATTTTATCTCTCCGATAATTCGTCTAGAATTTTCTTGCTAGAACAACGTTACTCCAGCAGGAATCGTTTTTACGTTTTTTTTTCAAAACTACAAGACGCACAAATTTTTTATGCGGCGCACATTTACAGCAGATTGCGCACTAATTATACGTTCTACTCATATCACTCTAGGTGACACTTTCTTGCTGGCGTAACGTACACGAGTTGCATGCCTTATGGTGAAATGTGGTGATACTGTCTATCTATTGTGAACATCTTGTAATCTACCCATATTTGCAAATAAATGAATTATTATTATTATTAATTTATATTCACAGATTTGGCTTAGGAAGATTTACAACAGTTGATGAGATAGACTACACAGCTGATAAGACAATCAGACATGTCAAGCGCTTACGAGAAATGAGTCCACTATGGGAAATGGTCCAAGAAGGAGTGGACATCAAGACAATTAAATGGTCTCAGCACTAAACCTGTATATTTGGTAGCTTTTAGTTTGTGAAATTCCTAAATAATGTATGTGATAAAGTGTTGGCTGTCATGTTGCTAAGATCTGGTACTGAATATTATGACAAAATATGTAAATTTTGTTCTTCAGATTTCTCAACTTAAAATCATATTTCAGGCAACTTTTGTGAAGGTTATCTAAGTAAACGTAATTAAATGCTATGTAATTCCAAACTAGGTCATCTAGAAAATGACTTACCTGCACGAAAGTAATACGTTATATATTCAATTCATATGTTTCCATACCTATTTAATCAAATAAAAGTACATAATGAAACAATTTATTATGTTAGAGATTTTTGTGTTATCATTTTGGAAATTACCTTCTTTATCTTTAACATACAGTTTAAAAGTGAATGTGATGCAAGTGACCTTGAACACGCATAAATTAAGTATCTGTTGCCTTTATTTGTCCAACCTCATATTACAGATATACTTACAGACATTCTTGTTACTTGCACTATACTATACACATAGGCATGCCAGTGAGCAGTGGTGCTCTAGATATCAAGCTATATGAGGAAGTGGTTAATTATCTTGACTTGTTTCAGTTCCATTGCTTCTAGGACTAAATAAGGCAGTTTTATATTTTTATTTTCATTGACTTCAGAACCATTTAATGCATTCGTAAAATTAAAGTCGCTTTCATTGTATTATATTATTAATCTGCATAATAATATAATTCTTATGATTATTATCACATAATAAACTGAATAATGATAATATTGAAACTAATGTTATAACATATAAATACTATTTATAGGTCGCGTCATGTAAAAAGAACGCTGGCTGTCAAGCTGCGCATAAGGCGATTTTTCGATATTCGTTCTCAAAATACCATCGCGCACAAAAGTTTTTATTTACGAAATGGTTTTACACAGAAAAGTGAGACAAATGATTTATGACGTATATTGTTTTATGAAGAGAGAGCTGCTGATAATAATGCAGTTGATAATTTAAAACAATGTATGAAACGGACCGCAGTGGCAACAAAATGTTCTGAGCCTACAGTGAGACGAATTGTAAGAGGTTCAAAAGATTCAGAATTCCTTACTGTCTTCGGAACTCCCGGCAAAAATAAAAGAATCAAACAAAAACCAATAACAGATATTGACAACTTTGACCAGGGTGTTATAAAAAGAATCATCCACAATTTCCACGTCACTGAAAAAGAATTGCCTACCATAGGCAAGTTGCGAAGACCGCGTCCTTATCTGGTTTTCACGTCACCAACGACGAGTTAATGGAAGGAGTATCAATATTACTTTAATTTTTTGTAATTAGATTAAACATTTTAAACTAAATTAAACATCTTTTAAATTCTATTTAATGATATTTTACCTAATAAATTTTGCAATGTACTTCCCGAAAACCAATATACGAAGCCTCGAGCGACAGCTAGTTCAAAAATAAAACAATAGGTAACAACACTCGCGTACGAAAGTACTAGCACTTTCGTGCGCGAGTGTACCAATGCGCAAACACTCCGCCCACCACTTTCTTCCAGCGTTCTTTTTACGTGACGCGACCTATACTTTACTTTTTTCTATTTTTGTGACTTACTGATATTATAATAATAAAAATACCTATCACTTGCAAGTATCTTTATTTTTTAATATTTACAAATTAAAAACTACGATAGGAGAGTATACACAGACAATAGGTATGAAATAATTATGCTACAAAATGGCGAATGATTATGCCACATTTTATTACGAAATTTGTGTAACAAACAAAATATATAATCAGGTTTCAGGCATCAAAACATTTCATGATAATGCATTGGTTAATTAAATTACAATTATTTTTAAAGCACTTCATTTTGTATCAAATTTAATACATACATAGGTATGTTGAGTAAAATCAATTCATAGATGAACATTTGGCTCGGAATGTTATCTGGATTAATACAATTTAATACTGTTAGGCCATAATTGTATTTGCATGATATTGTGTACAAAAAAAAGTAACACAATACACCCATAAATCTCATTATTTGATATCATAGTAAATTTTGATCAAATTATTAATAAATACTTGTTATTTATAGTGAGATTCATATATTAGCTTGGCAAAAATATGCCTTTATGTAATATAGCATTTAATCTGCAGTCATTCTTAAAGAAAGCATTAACTTAACTCAATTTAAAGCATAATATTACTATACAATGCTCAACAAAATTGCAATAGTGATCAACAACTACAAGACGGTTCCTCTACTGGTTCAGGGTTTGATATCTTAAAACTTTCATGGTCCAAAGTTTGCAGTTCAAGCCTTGACCTGTTCGACTCCACAAGTTGCATAGCTATGTCTGTAAACATTTCTTCTATGCCTTTGCCATTTTTACAAGAAGTTTTATATGTAGTACTGATTAGATTGTGGCACTGCTCACTGAAAAAAAAAAAAAATTAAACTAGCTGGCCTGACTGACTCTATCCTGTCTTAACTTCCTATATGCTCTATTTTGCAACATGCATTCTGTCAATGTTAGGTTAAAGGCTATCAGGCTACATTAAAAAGTTAATATTCATGCAAATCGTTACAAAATTTAATATGGTGGTTAATTTTAAAATTTTGTGATAATTTCTTTAATAAAAACCATCTCCTGACAAAAACATACAACATGCATAATGCCGTGACCAGGAGAAAAAGGGTTGCTTTTTTAAATATAATATAAATAAAGCCAACAATAATTTATCACAAAAATGTCTAAAGCTCACCAGAAAGTTTCAATATCAGCATCAGTGACTTGTGGTGAAGCTCCTTCTAAATCTGATTTATTTCCACACAAAAATATTTTAGCATTCTCTGCATAAGTAACAATATCCAACAAGTGCTGACTCAGAATGTGAAATGAAGAAGCATTGTCAAGTGAAAACACTAGAATTGCTGCTTCAGCAAACTTGTAATAACTGGATGTAACCGAAGCAATGCGTTCCATGCCTCCAGTGTCCCATAGCTGTAACTGAAATAGTAACATGATATGAAGCTCCACCTGATACTAATCCAATAACTGTTTTATATTCGTTCTCTAAGTATACTAATCCATATAATTTGTATCTATAGATATACTTCTGTGGTAAATATTTACCTTTACATCTTTATCTGCGAGTTCATACATCTTTTCAAAATGATCTAGTCCTAAAGTTGATCTTCGATCTGAGTTTGGAAGGAAAGTATTGTTGATAAATCGTCGAAAAAGCGAACTTTTGCCAACTCCATATTCCCCACACAGTATCACTTTCAAAACTGGGGTTTTAACGATAGCCATCTTTTATTTCTTTTAAGAAACAAAAGATTCAGGGCTATACCTTTTAGAGATAAAGTCACATGCAGAAATAACACAACAATATACAAATTATTACAATGTAATTTTCACAACAAATGCACACACCCAATCCATAAAATAAATTATTACCAGTTAAGGGTTGTACTCATCTAATTTCGAGACACGATAAAAATAGTTTATCGATAGGTTTTAAAAAGTTGGCGCTCGCCGCTAAACCAAAGCGTGACGGTAACATCAGAGGATTCACTGGCATTCGCCTGGTCATCCAAAGTAGTATTATAATGTAATAATATATAAGAAAAACTACAGTGGACCAACGAACCGCCTACACGAGCCAATCGTGGGGTGGCAAGGGGTGAGACCCGGGAAGAGCGCACCCGAGTTGCCCATACAGTTATTTGGATGCTATTTCTGAGGACTGACGCGTAATAATTGTTCTCTAACTGCCTCGCGTTCTGAATTTAGAAAAAATTAAGTAGTAAAAAAATGCGTTTATATTGGTTGTTTCGATAGTTTTCGGTTAATTGTACCTATACACTATCCCAAACCTCGCGGTTGGTAGCGGAAGGCGAGTGCAGGGTGTACAATAGAAAAAATTTAGTTATATAGGTTTAAACCACTATAAGCCCCACAATAGTTTTTATTAGAGATGGACCGTCTATATCTGTCAGTTAAACGGTTAGTCGGCGTTCAAAAGGCCGACTAGTTGGCACGGCAAGTTATGTAGCACTTCCTATACTAGTTTATTGGTATTAATAGAAAAACCGACTAGTTGGAGTAATTGGCCGACTATACAGCTTATCAACTAGTTGACACATATCTAGTATAATAATATTATATTTACATTACACCCATGTCCGTGCATTTGAGGAAAGAGGCTGATTCCAAAGATAATATTAACCACTGGAACACACGGCATCGCTCGCGTAAATTGCTACAAATAGTGTCTCCTAAATCCATACAGATGTAAATAGCATGAGGTGACATAACTTACAACTCGACGTTAATAATAATTAAATTCCCAACTGTATATTTTTCGATCTAATTATAACTACAGACCGTCTATAAAGTCGTGACATTAAATGATGGCGCTGCTGACTTGCATGTAGCAACCCTATATAGTGTGACTAAAATGATTTTGATACTAGCAGTTTGTTCAAGTAAAGAGTAAATAAATTAGACACATTAAACAGTAATATTTTGTTACTGTTTTTATTTACAGTAGGTTAAACTTTTCATAAGCAAAGGTAAATAAAGTAAGGGCTTCATAAAGTTTTAATATATAAGTATTTTTAATTAAACCAAAATAAAATTATTACACAAAGTTAAAAAAAAACACTGATTGATCACTCTCACTCATCATCGGATTCCAAATATTCAAAATTAAGAAACGTTACGTTGCCACTTTCATCAGCAGCGCTGTCATCACTATAGCTGCTATCATCGCCTAAGCGAATAATCAACTAGTCTATGTCTCGATACAGATGACGTCCTCGCTCGTAGTACTCTTTTTCAGACGTCTCCACGTGATGGCAGCAGTTTTCCATGTTTCAAGTATAATGCTGTTGAAGGCGTCTTCAGCAAGTTGCTTCACATCGCGTGACCCAACATTTTGTGCTGCTACTTTTTGTTTTAGGTTAGCCCAAATGAGCTCAATGGGATTCAAATCACAGTGATACGGCGGAAGCCGTAACACTGTGTGCCCGTATTCTCCTAAAAGTTCACCAATGGCATAGATGGGGCGAGGTTTGTTTATTTTCACCAAACGCAGTAAATTTCGCTTCCTGAGCGTAGACCTTTAACTTTCCATCATTTTTAAAACCTTCGTTGACTATCCGCCTAACTGTACTCACTGATTTTCCTGAAAAAAAGTAAAAAAATTGTACTGGAATGGAAACAATAACTTATTGGAATGAAGCAATTAATTCAAATTCAAAACTGGTATAAAACCTGAATGGATTTTGTTGTACCATCATAATGTATCAAAAATTATGGTCATACTATAACATGACCTACTCACAATGTCAATCTAACCTAAAAATTTGCAATGTAAACAATGCCTTTTTTGGTCTCCAAATCGTAAATTCAGTAAATTTGTAACCTCGGGCAGATTAAAAACAAACAATAACACGATTACATACCCGTCATAGATGCTGTCCGCCCATAAATATCATCCAAATCGTACAAAATTCGTCCAGCTTGGTACTCCGCGAAACCTCGCTGGAAAACATTAAAAATCACTTCCCGCGTGCCACTCCGATTTACTTTATTCATTTTTATTCCTTTCTGCGTAGTTACTTGTTAATTAATTGCAGTTTAACCAAAGCAATAAAAATACAAAGGGAAAACTGTTCCACAACTCAAACTCGATGACAGCTGATTTACTTATGTTTGGTGTTGCCAGACACATGATTAATGTTAGTTCCTCAAACATTAATGTCACGACTTTATACACGGAGTGTAGTTACCCATTAAATAAACATGTAAGTTTGTTAGGCTGTGTGGATATTTGTTACTCCGACTAGAAAAAAATACTGGGTCGATATTAAGGAAATATAGGCAAATGAGGCATTCATGTACTTAAGTTAAGTTTTACGTTTGTAAATCCAGACTATAAACTACATATTGTGTTTGTGTTACTAAATTAATTACACACTTATTATAAATATACCACTACATGACAAAAGCCCTGGGTGAAAGCAAGTATGTATATAAAAAAACGCCTTTATCCAACTAGTTTCGGGTTATTCCAGGGACAATAAATCCCCGTGATACGATTTTCACGCACCTTCTTATTTCCATGACATATTTTTAGTAATCGTTTATTGTACTGTATGATAGAATGACCTACAATGCTTCTGTAACCGCGGTATTTATTATATTATTATCATAATAATAATTTTTATTTTTACCTAGATAAATAATTGACACACACTCGATATCGATAAGATCACATTTATTCCCACCACTAATGTAAAATTGGATTAAAATGTGCATGACAGCCATGACAGATAAGATTCGACAATGACATTTCAACAGGATTGCCACTATATGGAACTTATACACTCTATACAAGAAGAACGATACTTATTAACTCGATTGTCATTCGATAACTCCAAAAAAAAGTGATGTACTTTTTTTTTTAAGTTTTTCTATTTCCTTTGGATTGGATTGGATCTCACATGACATGCCATTTTTTTGGGTACAAACATAGTAGGGTATAAGAATGCTTTTAATGGTATCCCTATTATTTAGTATTAATTAATACATTTTAATGCTGGGCCATCTCGGGATAAACCGCGACTCATGTTAACCCGAGTTAAAATACATTAAATTCGAATTGAGTTGGGTACAGCTCGTGTTAAACGTATTTAAAGTCGAGTTGAGTTTAAATACGTTTAACACGAGCTGTACCCGAGTTTACTCGGATTACCTTGGTGAAATTTATCTTAAACGACTTCAAATAAGAACTAATATTCAGTCAGAAAATAGTTGTTAGAAAGATTGATATTATCTAGTTATTGGTTACTTGGCACCGACTTCAGAATTATAAAATAATTATATAATCATTTCTATTTAACTAAATGAAAAAAACGTATTATTTTGTGCGAAGTAAAATTATTTTTTGCTTTTTAGTTTACCTACTTTTTGAAGTCGGTTTTTTTTTTGTTAAAAAATATTTTATTTTACGATTTTAAGTGATGGGTAGACCGAGCAAGAATGTTTCTCTAATGAGGAGACGACGGTTACTTGAGACGGAAAACTTATTAATAATAATCCCCGCACTCCTAACCGTTGAGGAGTTGTACCTTCCAGCATCAGCTCTGCAACTTAAAATGCAAAAGTAGTTTTAGGTAATATACGAAAAACAATATAGAAGCCTTTGAAATTTGAGGGTTACCCATGATTTCTCTAGGATCCCATCATCAAATCATGACCTCATATTATGAATATACATAAGTAATATTCAACGTCTCGCCTCATCTGTGTATAACTTGAAAGAATACAGTAAACGGCCTCAAGGAGCCTATATTTAAAGAATTATCCCCGTACTCCTTACCGTTGAGTGAGGAGTTGTACCTTCCAGCATCAGCTCAGCAACATAAAATGCTGGCTACTAGATGCAAATATCCAAGTAGCTTTAGATATTTAGGGTTGCCCTCGATTTCTCTAGGATCCCATCATCAAAACGTGACTGGAAAAAAATGGGACCACATGACGAGTATAATAATATCCTCTCAAACAAAAAAAGTATTTCTCAAATCGGTCCAGGCGTCTTTGAGTAATCGGTGAACAAACATAAAAAAAAAAAAAAAAAAAAAATACAACCGAATTGAGAACCTCCTCCTTTTTTTGAAGTCGGTTAAAAAGGAGTGTAGGGGGTTCTTCATATTGATGGTAATTGATAGATGTTGCGTGTTAATTATATATTTTATTCACTAGTACCAGTTATTTACTTATATTACTAACTAAACCTAAATAACCTAACGGCGTGAATATGCAGAGACGACTGCCGAGCCGAGCAACTGCGCTTTTGCGCCTAAGTACAATAAAATTTGTAGCGTCAGCAGTCGTACGCTACAAGGAGGTTCTGTATCCGTTTTTCATATGTCGAGTTTAGAGTTCAACTCTAGTTAACTCGGGTTAGTAAATCGATCGAGTGGACCATCCCTAATCCATTTAATCGATTCATAATAATGACATTTATGGATGCTGTGGATTGTTGTGTGTATGTGATAATTTAACTACCATAAACTTCATTTAATTATTAAATCTTAACATAAAAGTGCTATGTTTTGATTAATTGTGTATGGCTAGATCCATACACTGAGTCCAAGATAAGCCATTGTCATTGTAATATCCTTTCATAATGGATCTTCAAACATCTCATTTGGCTGCTGCCCTGATGTCTGGTCCAAATCCAACGTACAACAATACGCCGGTCGAGGCCACAATATCTGCACCGCCGATTATTCTCCATGAGGAAGTTAAGAATGAGAAGCCGGTTGAGCCGGCGACCGAGCAGCCAAGCGAGGAGAAAGAAGAACCAGCAAGTGGAGAAGATTTCAGTGATGAGGTTTTTATTTAACTACGTACACTTAATGCATAATCAGTAAATCCGTATCTGTTGATACATTATTTCAATCACACATATTGTTGAAATATGACAAAGGAAGTAAAAGATGATGATACTGTGTTTTCACATAGTATTATATATTGAAGAGTGCAGTTACAGATGCCTCACAGGTTTCAAAAATGCCATAATAGGTGAAATGGGGGTGTTGTACACCTCTGTCATAGGAGGTAAACCTATTGCCATGAACCAGGTACAATTCCAACTCCATGAGAGTTGCCTGATAGAAAACCCTGGCATCAAACCAATTTTTTATTATTCTCAATTGCAGGAAAGTGAAGCACAACCTGGGAATAAGTCAATACCTGGCAGAGGAGTGACATTGCAGATGCTTATGGAAGAAAAAATGTTGGAGCCAGGCAATGCCGCAATGACTATTGAGTATTTAGTTAGTATTCAAGTTTTAATATGTTAAAAGTAATATAACTAGCAATATAATCTTCAACTATGTAATGGAAAAATTTTAACCTTTGTTGCTGATACTGCATTGATTTTCATGGCGACTATTGGGTGGATTTGTTTAATCTCTTCAGATAGATTTCAATGGAGTTACATCCTGGTTGGCCACATGCTGAGAAACACATCAAACATGTATGCACCAAATAAAGAACCAATGGTCTTTAGCCTTTTTTGGTAGTTTCGTTGGATTGTTGAGCAGATACCTTCATAGTAGAGTGAACAAATTAACCAAAATTTACCACCTCACAAAGTAGTGCTATAAACAAACTGTCACCTGCTACCTAAAATCTCTAATGATGAAACCAAAAACTTACTCACTGTTGCCTAACAAAATAATTTATTCAATAAAAAAAAGTGACCTCACTATTTCAATAATTATATTTATCCGAAAGTTACCTAAATGATTAGCAATAAGATTTCCATTTGCATATTAAGAGTTTTAGTTTATATAATTATCTTTTATTTATTTGAGTATATCCACATAGTTTGTAAATAATCTATCTACTTACTGTTTTACAGGGCCAAAAGTTTGTTGGAGATTTGCAAGTAGATGGTAAAATAAAGTCCCATGAGACTGAAACAATATTCTGTTCACCATCAGCATGGGCTATACACTGCAAGAGAATCATTAACCCCGACAAGAGATCTGGCTGTGGCTGGGCTTCTGTTAAGTACAGAGGAAAGAAACTGGATACTATTAAGGCCACATACCTTCGGAAGAAGTCATTGCAAAGAGAAAACATGCATTCTGATGGTAAGCTTTATTATTTAAATTTGTAATGGAATATTTATCATGTTTTACTTTAAATTTGTATTTCAAAGCTGTTCAATATTTCAAAGATGTTGCAAGTATCATTATTGACAAGAAATCTTTGTCAGTTTCTTGTTTAGAGAAATCCTCTTTTAATTAACCTTTTTCTCATAAAATAGAGGTTCTTTACTGCATATGAATATTTATGAACCATGGATTATGATAATTTAATTTTATTCAGTTGAATCTGATTCAATTTTATTATAGATTTTAATAGAATAGTATAATTTTTGTGGGTTAGATTCATTCTTAGATTTCTTTTACTTGGAAATACATTTTTAAAATGTTTATTTTTGATATTTTAGAAGAGGTAGAAATGGAAGTCGAGAACCCTCCGGAACCTCCACCACAAAGGATAGTAATGAAACATAATACAGTACCCAACAGGATGATGCAACAGTAAGTATTTAAACACGATCTATTTTACGAGAAGTATTTTTCATTTGTGCTTCTTTCCTTCCCTTCTTGTAAACTAAAGAAGTATAATTACAACAAAATTTGAGTTTTTTATTTGCATACATAATGGTAACATTGAAAGCCGCGTAATCGCAATAATAAAAAAATAATAAAAATCTATTTATTTAAGTGACCAATGACTCATAATGTTAGTAGAGCTTATAATACTATGTTAGTAAAAAATACACTTAGGAACTTAATATTATAAAATGCGAGATGAACACATAGTTTATCGCCTCGCTGCCATCCCATGAGAAATGGCGTCGCAGTGACCCACGTACGGGCAGTCTTCTCTGCTTGATATCATTTCCAGGATGCTGTTTGAGCTACCCCGCACTCTACGCACCAGGGATGCGCATCTTTTACGCATTGCAATAAAGTAGGGCAGACCATAGAAAGACTGCTAATTTTACCACTATCACCCGAGACATGTTTCTCATTTCTATATGTTAATAACTAATATTTGTTTTAATTTCAGTGATGCTAACATGCTGATTGAAGCAGTATCCTTTTCATCTGCAAGCAAAGTCCAGCCATTTCTCGTGTCTGTTAGTTCTAATGCTAGCCTGGTGCTGGATATACACTGCCATTTGAAGAAGGAAGAGGTGTATGGGTACTTGGCAGGGACCTGGGATCTGAACAGTCATAGTATGTGGCAGTTTTTATTATTCACAGACTTTCTTCTACGAGTCCTTTTAATAATTATTTATCCAATTGAAGTGTCTCATATAGAATCGACTGATCAAGCAGCGATAGCCGAGTGGGAGACCGTAGGACTCAAAGTCAAAGGTCTCGGGTTTAAACCCACGGCACAGACCTCTGTCAATAAATCGTTAAGATTCGTCTTTTCAAAGATATGTGTGTATTTATCATATAAATTATCGCTCGCTAACGGTGAAGGAAAACATCGGGAGGAAACCTGCATGCCTGAGAGTGTCTAAAAGTGCATGAGGTCGTGTGAAGTCTACCAATCCGCACTTGGCCAGCGTGGTGGATTATGGCCTAACCCTTCTCATCATGAGAAGAGGCCCGAGCCCTGCAGTGGGACATGTTAGATAGAGGGCTGTTATTATTATTATATAGAATCACGTCTTTATCCCACGGGGGCAGAAAGAGGCGATGAAATGCCATGCGGTACACTCCTCACATACTTCTTTAGGTTCCTCAACATTCATTATGTCTTATCTGATGTCTAAAATTCCGATCAAGTATGATTTTGATGTTATTTCGTATTTAAATAAAAAAAAGTGAAATATGATTAAAAAAGAAGATAAAAATGCATTTTGTTATAATAATATAATAATTACGAATTATTATGACCAGTTGGTTGCAGAATTCATATTTGATTTTATGAAGGATTTCATACAAATGTACTATTAGATATTTTGAATTATTGCTTCACATTGGTTTAAAAATTGCAGTGCCTTATCATCACATGTAATTTGAAAACCTTCTTAATCTTAAACTTGGTATTTTACAGATTTGCTGATAACTCACACCTTCCCTTGTCTCATCAGTAAAAACGACAATAAACCGCGAGTTTTAGTGGAACTAGAGATTCAAATGGAAATAGAGAAATTGGGACTTATCTTACTTGGATGGTACCACTCCCATCCAACCAATCCAGCAATGCCAAGTCTCAGAGATTGCGACAACCAATTAGAATACCAGATCAAAATGCGAGGACCCAGTGAAATATCTTATATTCCTTGTATTGGAGTCATTTGCTGTAAGTAGATGTACTACAAATTATTTTTTAGGTACAACTTTCATTTTTGTTGATAGATATGTTATGAATTAAACTTTGGTATTATTATTATTTTCAAAAGCTGACAATTCAATATGAAATTTGTATTTTGGTATTTTTCAGCTCCATACAACCCAGAGAGTCCAGTGCTGGAGTCATCCTTGACCTTCTTTTGGGTAATGCCCCCACCAGAAGGGCGCCCCACGGAGTATCCGCGACCGTTACTGCTGCAATACAACATGATACACGACAGTCATCTATCCTCGCACGCCATGGAGCAAATACGCAAAAGCATCAAGTACTACTTTTCATTTGCTGACGACACTTTCATTAATTTTAAGGACAGTTTCAAACCAGATATAACTTACCTTGACAAATTAAAATGCACCTTAACAGCAAAGTTTCCAAGGGAGCAGAGTGATGGTTTACTTTGGCATTTCATAAGAGAAGAATTAGGTTGTTCTTCAGAGAATGACGACAAAATGGATTTGGATGCTCTATTAGCAGTCCCTCAACCGATTCCTGTGCCCAAGCCTAGTCAACCTGCAACTGTACCCAGTTTCCCATCAGTTTCTACTTTGCAACAGATGGTGAGTCGGCCCGCTGGCGTACCTCCTATAAATGTCTCTTCCAGTATTGGATCAGGTTCTCCTCATAAATTCGAAACACCCCAGCTTAATATACCTGTGTTACCGACGTCCTGCAAATCAACGTCTAAATCTGTAACGCCAACCATGTCATCGGCATATCCAACCGGATTAGATATGCTGACAAGCATGGCGCTGGGCCTAGGATCACCTAACATGCCATTACCAATGGGTTCGTCAAGTCTAGAAAGTTTAGCCGCAGCAAATAGTATGCTCTCTAGTCTCACACCTGGAATGCCGTCCAGTCTGGCAGCAAGTTTGTCAGGCAGCAAACTTCCTGATCCGCCGTCGTACGCTGCTTCTCTCCAAAACTTGACCAGCAGTATCGGAAGTTATGACAAGGCTTCCAGCAGTACTGCCACTAGCACATCCACTAGCACTCCAATACCTGCAAGTCTCGCTTCCAATCTCATGATGAGCTCAGCAGACATAGCAAACGCTTTGTTCTCTGCTAGCAAATATTCTAGCGCTGGTATACTAGGCATTCCAGACCCTATGTCGAAATCAACACTGGCTGCAAACAACATGTTTTTATCCCCATCCTTGATAAAAATGCAGGAGTCACTTATGAAACCACTTTCCACCAGTAGTCCAATATCAACAAAAGCTGGTTTGGACCAGAGTATGCTGATGAAATCGCCTCATGATTTACTCAAGGGTAGTAGTAGCAAGGATTATTTGCCACCTGATTTTGGCAGCATCGGTAAAGGAAAACCGGATAACTTAGACACGATAAAACTGAGTGAAGCTAGCAGTTCTTCCAAGATGGATACGGCTAAACCGGAAAGTATGGATACAGCCACAGATTTCAGCATGCCATCGCGGGTCGGTGGCGAGTCGTTCTTGAACCAAATGTTAGAATTGACGAAGAAGACAACGATGCCTGACTATATGGCAGATTATAGTCAACCTTTAAAGTTAACGAAGGCGGAAGATCTTTCCGCAGCCGTGCCCCCGCCGAGTCATCCGTACATGAACTCATCGAGTATTGTGGATACGATAGCGCAAGTGGCTTTGGGAAACTATTCCAAGCACGATGAGCCCAAAGATTACACAAAAGAAATACAGGATTATAGTACCAACAAGGTTACAGGTACAGAGAGCGAAAACTGAAACAATAATATTAATGTACTCATTTAAATTTAAAAAGGTACCTATTATTATTTATATGACATGACATAAAATATGATGAGGAATATCTAAGACATACTATTGGTGTTTAATGTAATAGAAAGTGAAAATGTGTAATGAAAGCAAATTGTAACCATAAAGATCTCCGCTATTTAATATCTTAGTATTTTACAATCGACCGCTGAAGTATGTATGAAGTTCTGTGATTTTAAACAAAAGTGTGTATTATTATTATCTATTGTGTGGAATGTTGGGTTTTTTTTGTTCGCCTATACATATAATAATGTGTAATGTGTTTGTTGGTAAAACATAAGTGATTCTGATCACTGTAATTTTATATTAATCTGATTTGAAATTTGGTCGTATTTATGACGTCATAATTTAAGCGCCATCTTAAGATTATAGACATAACTTAATAGATTTTCTATTTTATTAATTTTTAACTCGAATAGTAAGAAGACTATAATTGTCTAGACTATACTTTAGACGGACATAATGCCACTAATAGGTGTCCATGAAAATCAATTTTGTTTAAATCAGGATTGTTTAAATTCTGTGAATTTTAAAATTTACTTTTATTTATGGTGTCCCATAAACAATTAAGAGACATAATAGGTATGCTATTACTTTATTAGCTAGACTGACCGACCCTAATATTATGAGTGCGCACTGGCTGCTAATAAATTATAATATTCAAATATTGTATGTAGTACCTAGATTCAGTATTTATTATTCATTAGAATATTTATTTTATACCTAATAAAAATTTGATAGTGAAATTGTTTTTAAATCGTAAAAATACCGGCTTTTATCTATGATTGATTTTATCAGTCGCTATTAAGTAATTCGTAATTTGGCAAGATATTGAATTGTTGCTAAATTTAAATCATTATTACACCTCAGACGGTAATAGGATGAGTAAGTTTGATTTTAAATGTAATGCCGTTAGATGAACATCTAACGACGGTACTTTAGATGTCTTAGTGCCTACAAGGAACCTACATAGTTTTTTTATGTATTGGTCTCGTTAAGACAAACCAAATGAGTCTAAACTCTAAGGGTGTGCTGGTGACCGATGAGGTGTTCTTCTATCCACCTTTTGGTTCCATGTTACATTTTGCAGCTTGTTTTAGCCTAAAAAAATAATTATTCAGTGTCTTGTCAAACAAATGTTGAAATTCCATATCAAGTTAATCAAAGCGTGGTAAAATGAACGCGGTAGTAACCTTAAGGCTGACCAAACACTAAGCGTGCACGTTTAGCTGGCGTGCGGCGTTTCTGCAGCGAGCGCATGGCGAACATGCGACGTTCGGCTTGGTGTTTAACCACGTTCGGCGGTGCACGCCGTGCACTCACTACACACGTCACACGGGCGGTAACACGCGTCGTGTGCAACGTGGGTGACGCCTAACCTGTTAACCAGGACATACAATAAAAGTCAAAGAAGTATACTTATAAATTCCTGTCTCATGATGATACAAGCACGTCATTGCAAGATAACAAATATAGATTCAATCACGACGCTATTGATCTATGATTACAGATAAATGTGTAATCAACTCCTTCCTTATCGTAATGACTATCGGTTGATAATGAAGGATTATTTTAAAAACGACCAATGCCGACTGGATGTTTGTTTTTAAATCGTATACTTTGGGAATTTTTAGATAACACCACGCTGCTGTTTTTGTTTATTAGTCGAAATCGGCTCGCTTTGTGATATACAAGTGTGATAGTGATATAATTATGTGCGTTTTCAGGAAGTTACCTCGATAAAGGTAAGTTGCATTCTAATTTTGTATAACCTGCATTTTCTACCAAATGAGTATATTTAAACTGTTAAATTAGTGCTTTCATGAGCTGAACTATAACGTAGATAACTTAGAAACAGCTGAATCGATTTTTATAAAGAAAAGCATGCATAGATTGTAGGGTTGTTTCTTTTCTTAGTCTACTAGGTTATCTGTTTTCCATTATGAATTTAGTTCAATTTACTACTTTCTTATCATTACAAGGCAATTCCAATAAAGGGATTTCCCCTATTTACAATTGATATGATAAATTGCCTTTATGACAGTGTCTACCCTTGTTGTGCATAATGACTTCAATCTTACATTTTCGATGGTGATTTGGTGTCAAACAAATAGATATCTACTATTCGCTTCGATCTTTGTGCATTATTCTCGATTGTGCATAATTCTAGACTCTTCTTCGTCGTGTCGATGGCTGAGTCAAATTTTATTTTGACTTGCCATCGTGGTGAAAGGATTAGCCAATTCGCTTTGGAGAATTAATTAATTAATACGAGACTTATCAGTGTGATTGTCACGTGTTCCGTTTGTTTCAGCATAGTAGAATATGTCGACGAAACCTAAGACACCTGGGTTCACTGGCCTAAATGGCGATAGTGATTCCGACACAGAGTACACGCCATTGTTCGACGACGCTGATGAAATCGAGTAAATACTGTTTTCTTTTTTTACTTTTCTAGTTTTCACGTGTGGTTTCGCTCGCGTGGTACGCTAAAAAAAAGGATATGTGATTTGCGTATTGATTTCAGGCTTATAATGATAGCTAGAAAAAAAAAGCAGAAATTAATGGGATCGCCACTGTGCTCTTCGTATGGTCACTCAATTACAAATCAACCAATCAGCTCAGCCCAATTTACAAAATTTCGAAATGGTTAACCAACCCTGAACTTTGCATTTTTGAAATGTCATATTATTTTTATAATAGCTAGGTTTTTAATCGTTTGGGTTATGACGAAATGAGAGGTCGCAAAACGCGCAGAGCCGCTGATATTGATAAGAAAATAATTCGTATTAGGTATCTTTTTGAGCTCTTTTCTAACCGGGGAAGCCCGTATCACCATAGATTTATCACATCTGGTACCTGAAGAATTAGGTGTTATAAAAAATAGTAATGCTTTTTTAATTTTTGAAATAACATACACGTTATAATTTTTAATTTTCCAATAAAAAAACCGACTTCAATTAGTAATAATGCTTATAAAATAAAAACTACTAGACCGAACTGAAATATTTTTTTATCGGACCACCTGGCAGCTATTTCGCGTCGAACAAAAAAAGAATCACGCGGATCGGTCCATTATCCGCGACGTAATCGATGTACATATATAGAAAAAAAACATACCGGCCGAATTGAGAACCTCCTCCTTTTTGGGAAGTCGGTTAAAAATAAGAATCAAATTACCTAGCACTAGTATTTATTTGTATGGCCGCGTGGATGATAGCAAAGGGCTTAAGTCGGATCCTTGTTGGACACCTGCGTGTTACCTGCTTGAATGATGTTGGTATTAGGGATACTATAGGGTCGTTAATCTGGTAACTATATTATTAGGACTTAATCGACATGGGCAACGAAACCGAGGGTAAAAACTATATAGTTTATTTACCTTACATGAATGTGACGCACCATGGTCAGTGCGGCAGTCCTTTGAGACGATTAGTCACCTGCTTGAAAGCGCTTATGTAATAAATGCATTTTAACACTTTTATTATCGATTATGACCAGCTTTAAACACTCGTTGTTTCGAGACTTTCAAGAGCTCGATAGCCGTAAAGCTATTTTAATTGGGTATACGATAGAAGTTACGTATAACTCACTAATGTGCGCTTGAGCTATACGCACATAGACACTGCTCACGGATACGAAATCTCAAATTTGCTGGTGAACAATTCGACAGCGAGTGCCATCATTTAGTTTAGATTGTGAGGTTCTATTAAGAAATGCTGCCACGCAAAAAACGTTCACTTAACGAGTGTTTCAATTCGAGTTTGCTTAATGATAATGATTCGTTATTTGATTATCTACGAGATGATTCAGAGAGGTAAGTTGAGGACGATCTGCTTTCTCAGCATTACTGTGTAGTACTGCTACCCATATTCTTACACTGCCACCATAATTATGATACCTAGTGCTAGCATTACTACTTGCCCCGAATGATGGTGGACACAGTACCGTAGTTTTTCTGAATAGCCAGAATGTAAAACCCGTATCCGTAAATAACTTCGGTGCAATCTGCTGCAAGTCCTAAATTGAATTCGGCATCCTGAGTTCTAATTTTAACTTGTGTTAAGTCTCGAGTGAGTTTATTTATTTACATTTTTTAATTACTTTGTTTTCCGGACAAATATTAGAAAACTTTTACGTAAAATATAAATTTGATTTGTGCTTTAGCCAAAGGACTGCCCAAGAGACGAAAGGATGGAATCTCTTCAGAGATCTTCCGGTAAAAAACGAGAGTGGGTCGATGGCCTCCACGGCATGTATCGACGCCAGTGTGAAATTCCTGAAAGTGCTGGCGTACTTGTTCATATTCTTCACTGTCCTCGGCTCTGCTGTCATAGCGAAAGGAACCCTCCTTTTTATTACGTCGCAGCTGAAAAAGGATAAGGAGATAGTTCACTGTAACAAACAATTGGGTAAGATATTTTTGTGAACCTTTATGTCTCTTCTTTATTGTCTTTAGCTTTACCTATGTTGTGGTTTACGTTGCTAACATTATAACTACAACCGAGGTTTAGGTACTTAGGTTATCTCCATTGCGTTGGTGTTGTGAGTTCAATCTCCACACGGTACAAATCTTTGTGTGTTCCGCATGGATTATTCCGAGTCTGGGTGTGCTATGTGTGTGTGGAATGGAATATATGTTTGTGAACACCTCCGCGACACAGGGATTATTATTTCTAGTGCGGGCGTCGTTATTTCATAAAAAAATAATAAAAAGAAACATAAAAAATGACTCGTACCTGGTTACCTACGCATAAAGTTAGGCACAAGTATATAAATGTATGAAAAAAAACAGCGTGATGATGCAACGATCCTTTCCTAGCTCTATCTTGCCTATTTTTTGGAAATAAAGCCGCAAGATAAACGAGACCTTACTAAAGTGTTTTCCATCAACAGGAACAGATCAACAGTTCTTAACAGTGCATTCATTAGAAGAACGAATAGGATGGCTGTGGGCGGTATTCATTGCATTCAGTGTGCCTGAAATCGGCATGTTTTTAAGAGCTGTCAGAATATGCTTTTTCAAAAAATTCCATAAGCCAACTCGTATACAGTTTATTTTGGTAAGTAGATCTGATTATTTTCTCCGCCAAGCTTACAACTTCGCTCTTGTTAATTTCCGTTTAGCTTACTAGGTACTACGTGCATGTTAATTTTCGTCTAATTGTTGTGGCTCTTAGTTTTGTTCGTTTAGCCCTCAAAGCGAAGCAAAGCTAAATGTATATTTAAATATTTAAATACATTTAATTTGTAGGTACATCAGCATACTAATATCACATTTTTTTTTACCTATGATATTTAACATTAACACCTAAATACGATTGATATATATTTATATATATTTAACTTGAATGTATGTATATGAATGAATTAAAATAAAATTTACTATATAATAATTAAATAATAAAAAAAATATATATTTAAGTCAGATCTATCTATCCCTATCTTTTAATTTCATTTCATTTATGCATATTTGATTGGCATCAGCTTTAAATTTAAGGGGTACAGCTTTTTATCAGTACCTACGTTATGCAAAGCGACTGCCATCAGACCAAAGAGGTTGTAAATAACTCTTTGTATCAGCCTCCACAACCCAGAACGGGGCAGCAAGATACATAGCGTTGCTTTAGGGTCGACACACACCAAAAGCGCGTCGAAGCGAAGCGCAGTTTCAGTGTCATATGAATTTTAACTTTATTTTCATTACTATAATACTTATTATCGCATGAGAAACTCTACGCTACTACTACTATGGAATTCGCCGGAATTCCCGCGGCGCCGCGGGCACCCGCGCGAATCGTTTGAGTTTCTCATTCGATAATAAGTATTATAGTTATGAAAATAAAGTTAAAATTCATATGACACTGAAACTGCGCTTCGCTTCGCTGCGCTTCGACGCGCTTTTGGTGTGTGTCGACCCTTAGTAAGCATTTTATTAAATTACAGGCCATGATATTAGAAACGTTGCACACAATTGGAGTAGCGATGCTGGCTCTGATAATCCTGCCAGAACTGGACGTTGTGAAGGCCGCTATGTTGCTAAACGCCGTGTGCATTGTGCCAGGCATTCTTAACGCCATCTCGAGAGACCGATTCGATCCTAAATACACAATCAAAATCGTAATAGACGTGTTCGCTATATCGGCCCAAGCTACTGCATTCGTGCTATGGCCGTTGGTGACTGGAGATAAGATTCTGTGGACAATTCCTGTAGCGTGTTTTTTGACCTCACTGGGCTGGTGGGAAAATTACGTTGGTTCAGTGGGAAAACATACTCCTGGTAAGTGAAAACAAAGGTATTCTGATTTCCTCTCTATTAATACCTAGATTGTACCTTTTGCCTGCAGCTCATTGGTCTATGATACAGTGGACCAACGAATTAGGTATGCAGGACAAAAACTTCGAAGTCATAGTAAAGTCTTACTAAAGCAGTTATTATCTAAATAGTAGGTATATTACACTTATTAAATATGTTATTCCATAAGCATATCTATTGCAGTCCGTTTTCACTATAGCGTAGATGTTTTTGCCCTGCCTACCTTATTGTTTGGCTCACTGTACAGTGGGCCAAGCAATTAGGTATGCAGGGCAAAAACTTCTATACCATAGTGCAAACTGACTGCAATAGATATGCATGTGTGAATTACATTTTTAATAAGTGCAATATGCCTACTATTTAGATATGTAACTCACTTATCCATATTTGGCGTAGTAAGTCTTTACTATGACTTAGAAGTTTTTGCATTGCATAGCTAACTCGTTGGCCCACTGTACATAGCAGCCAAACTCCACTTGTTTTCTTTAAAGGTCACAACACACCTTTAGAGATTTTAAGGTAGTCAACAATTCCAATATACCTATAACAGTGCCAGTCACAATAGTGTGGCAGGCCGCAGTTTTTGTGTAAGACCCGACGTGTGTCTGAGTATAAGTATTATTTCATACACTTGACAAACGGCATACCTAATGAGTAATTATGACATAATATCTATCCTAAGTATTTAAGTAATAAATAAAGAGAACTTGAATACTAATTAAAGTACATTTCCTTTCTTTGTTTTTACCACTTACGATAGTCTTTACTAACTATTACTCAACAATTACGAGTACAAGTGACAATGACTCATACATCAATATTGCCCAGTCTTAGTCTTAATTATAATCAAAGAAGTCTGTGACAAATTGTCCATTATATTAATCGGGCCTTTTAATAACTTAGCTGCCAGTATTGTAGAAACCTCATCATATCATCTTAATTTGACGACCGGATGGCGGAGTGGGTAGGTACCTGCCTGCGACGCCGAGGTCGCGGGTTTGATTGCCGCTTAAGACAAATCTTTGTGTGCAATTACATGGGTGTTTCCATGTATAATAAGTATGTATTTACAAAAAAAGTATATATGTATTAGTATCAGTTATTCTAGTACCCATAGTACAAGCTCTGCTTAGTTTGGGACTAGATGGCGTTGTGTGTAAGTTGGGAGATATTTATTTATTTATTTTATTTATTCCAGGTCTACAACATTTAAAAGATTTACGCACTATTTTCAAAACTACTCGGTATTATACCCAGCGAGTGTTGTCCCTGTGGAAGATATTGATATTCATGTGCTGCATTCTGCTGTCCCTGTACATCCAGAATGATGCTCCTGGCAAATTCTTTTCGAGAGTAACTAGTGCTTTCAGCGAACGAAACTATACAGTTTCTGAGGTAAGACAACGAAGATATTCTTCATTTGTCCGTCTTTCTCATTTAATTCGGTGAGTATAAGATATACGCAAATCTGTTCTTAGAAACCATGACATCGATTTTAGTAAAAAAATAACTGTATACTTATATTTAAGAACATTCTATCTAGTACTCAGCTCGGGAATCAAATTAGGTCGAATTGAAAAATAAAACCTTCATAGTTGCTGTTAGAATATCGATTGTGTAGGATTATATTATGCCCCATATTGACCGATTTAAATGAGCCACCCTGTATATATGAATCAAAATGTATGCCATGCTACAAGAAGGCAGTCGATACATACGATTGACAATGCTCGAAAAGAATTACTTGTAAATTGAGCTGCATAAAGTTATTAAAAATACTTTAAATAGACATATAAAATGTGTGGCGTTTAAAGACCCAATATGACAGGTGCCCAGCAGTGGACTGCTGCAGGATGATAATGATGATAATGATGATGATGATGATGACTAAAGACCCAATAGGTTGATGGTGTTGGGTCCTTTTGGCAATTTTGACCGAAGTCATATACATCACTAGCGACCCGCCCCAGCTTCGCACGGGTACAATGCTGATACTAAATACACTACAGAAAAACTGTGAACGTTGTATATAAAAAAACAGCGGCCCGCTCCGGATTCGCACGGGTATATAATATATAGCCTATGTCACTCACTGAAAAAATGATTTAAATCGATCCAGTAGTTTGATTTATTCATTACTGCCCGTGGCCCGCACGCGTTAAATTTGGAGTAAAACAATTCCCCCTTTCTATGCATGTATTATACATAAAAACCTTCCTCTTGAATCACTCTATCTATTGGAAAAAACCGCATCAAAATCCGTTGCGTAGTTTTAAAGATTTAAGCGCACATAGGTACAGAAAAGGCGACTTTGTTTTATACTATGTAGTGATTAAATAGAACAATTACCTAACAAAATATTTTGTTTTAGGTTCAAATCATTAGTCAAAACGATAACAGGTTGGTATATAACACTGTCGGGGATCCAGTACCGTTACTTGCATCATGGGGAAGTCCATTGTGGGTAGTTTTTATACACGTGGCCACTGCCTATGTTTGCTTCGCGGCTGCCAAGGCAGCTTGTAAGATCCTCATACAAACGTTCAGCTTTACCACAGCCCTAAGTTTCGTAGGACCAGTCACTATAAACCTATTGATTCTTTTCTGCGGCATGAAGAATACAAATGCCTGTGCATTCCATGGAATGATACCAGATAATTTGTTCTTTGAAATTCCACCGGGTGAGTACCTTTTGCTTTTTTATTATACAGATTTTATGCTGTCGTGTTTTCTATTGATTTATTGTATTAACTAACATTAGCATGACGTAATAAGTACGGTTACGATTCAAACCGCGTCCACCTTTTGGACAACTCACCTTTTGGAAAACAACTGTACACTTCTGTCGATCTATGGCTAGATGATGATTCGTTTAGAGAGAGTAACGCGTCTTTCTATATGAGGGCAGCCATCTCAATCAAAAATCTTCTATGTTTTTTTCAGTATATTTCCTAAGTGACTTCATAGGCCGTCAGATGGCTTGGGTATGGCTGCTCTGGCTATTATCCCAGACGTGGATCACTTTACACACATGGAAACCACGTTGCGAACGTCTCGCAGCTACGGACAAGCTATTCGCAAGGCCTTGGTACAACGGCATTCTTATCGACCAATCAATGCTATTGAACAGAACCAAGGATGAAGACAACGACATCTATTATGAGGTGAGATTAGTGTTATAGTTCGTTCTATTATTTTAGAAAAGTATACGAATGTGCAGGATGCGAAGCAAGAGTATAATACTATTTGCTAAAATACCACCCTGAGCTAGATTTCTTACATTACTCAGGGACTCAGGGTGGTATGCTTAGGAGCTTACATGGTCGGTCTGGCCATACATTGCAGGGCGCGATTGTCAGCCGGCCCTCTTATGCAAGTCTTAGCGGTTCTCTCGCCTGGCTTACGGGGTTTACCGGTAGCAATACCCCTTATATCGCCAGCTCTTAGTTCTGGGTCTTTTCTTTTCGGGCCTATACTAAGAATCAGTTGAAATATTATGGGACCGGCAGGATTTTAACCTGCGAACTCTGCATACCGGGCAGCCACTTTTATCCGCTAAGCTGCGGTCGCCTCTTGCCAGGGCCCTAAATTTATCAACTGTATGTTATGTCAGTCAGTTCGGGCCTCGTCCGAATCTGGAAGCTTACTCTTGTAAGCTCGTCGTGGACGAACCTTTGTGTGTTATTACATCTACATCGATCAAAAAAAGCGCCCTGCACATGCGTGGTGCGCCTTTATTGCTTTTTAAATATTAAGTATATCAATACGGTCGATCGAGGTCGATGAAATAACACCCTTTCTCCAGTTGCCAGGTTATCGTTGCATTTTGGGACACTGTGTCACTCAGTGGTCACTCCTAATTTACTTTAATTATTTTAAGCGGTATCGTACATATAATTTATGAATAACTTAAATTTTTAGCTTTATGAAATTTGGAGATATAAATAAATAAATAAATAATTTTTATTTTATACATAAGATATAACGGCAGAAGCAATTACACTATCCAATGGTCCCAATGACAAGGCCAAATACACACATTCACTTACACAAGCACACCCAGTCTCAGAACAAATCTTTGCGAAGCGCACAAAGATTTGTCCCATGTGGGGATCAAACCATAGAAATCTTAATAACTAGTCAATAGAAATGCTATCGACTATCTTTTAACACTGGGACGCATGTCGCCGGTTTTCAAATACCACTTTTTGTATTCCTGCAAACAAAATTATTCTTTTTGGCGATGACATTAAGACGACAATTCCTCAACTCGCACTTGTGTTCGATTAGACAAATGCGCTTGTATTCCTGCAAACAAAATTATTCTTTTTGCGATGACATTAAGACGACAATTCCTCAACTCGCACTTGTGTTTGACTAGACAGATGCGCGGCGACAAGGTCACGCGTCTTTGACATTTCTATTGCCTTATTATTAAGATTTCTATGGATCAAACCCACAACACCAGTGCAGTGGAGAGCGGCGAGGCGATCGCTTAAGCCACAACACCAAACGTGCAGACATTTTAAATGTAGATGTATTTTTTTAAACTTTAAACATGATAATTTTAAATGGAGTTTGTATGTTATTGTGTTGTAGGACATCCAGGACATGAACCTCGAAGACGACACTTCTATAACGAGTGCAGTCAAAATATCCAAAGATATCAGACCAACTGATAACGTATCAAGGTAAATTTCTTAGTATAGGAATGTGTATATATCAATAAATAAAATAAAAGTGTCTTTTTAGCACGCTTATATTAGTTCACCTGTATTTATGTATGTATGTATGTAACCGATTCCTTTGGACTCGATTTTGACCCACTTTAAACGAATAGATTTCATTAAAATTTTGCACACCTATCAAAGATTGATGACAATGATATAATTCGATAAAAAAATTAAAAAAAAAACAAACTAAAAAGTAGAAAATAAATAATAGTTTAAAAACTAAAAAACACGCTTTTAAAGTACTTCTAACTAAAAACTGAAAAATAATTCCTAATATAAGTTGAAAATAGCGTGGGGCGCTCTGTGCCATATTTTTCGTCTATCGAGCAACCCACGCTTTTTTTAAACTATTATTTATTAATGGTGGATATGCATGCGTTTGACCACGATCTCACCTGATGGTAAAGTCTGTTTTTAGTGTCATGATAGCTATGCCTAAAACCGCTGAACCAAATTTGATAATTTTTTAGAATCCGGTAACTGACTGCAAGGTGCGTAACATAGGCTAATTTGAATTTATGTACCTACCACGCAGACGAAACTGCGGATGAAAGTTAGTTGGTTTATTTGATAGCGCTAATCTCGAGAAATACTGATCGGATTTTAATAATACTGTGTATCTTTTTGTGTTTAATAGTCTCATAACGAAATTTCTTAGATTTTTTACATTCAATGAATAAATATCTCACAACGTCATCTAGTCCCAAACTAAGCAGAGCTTGTACTATGGGTTCTAGAATAACTGATACTAATACGTTTAGACTTTGCTTTTGTAAATACATACTTATTATACATAGAAACACCCAGACTAAGACAAACCCCCATGTTCATGCACACAAAGATTTGTGTTAAGCGCTCAACGAACCAGCGACCTCGGCGTCGCAGGCAGGAGCACTACCCACTCCGCCATCCGGTCGTCATTATGTTATTAATATAACAAATTCCACATGGACGAAGTCGCAGGCAAAGGCTAGTGAAAAGTATATGTCGTACTACGTATCTTTTCTTATCAAATTGTGAACTCGCGTATTAGGTGTCTGGAATGGATTAGCTGTAATTATAAACAGGTATTATGTGATTAGTGGATTTAAGTAATTATAGATCAAATGTTTGTCTACGTAATCAGTCACACCAACGTTTTTTGATTAACATTTTAAATCTAAAGAAAGGAAAAAATAAAAAAGTAATAATAAGTATATTACATTATATATTTTATAACATTTTGTATATCTATGTACCTCATGTATGTATTTTATGTATTGATTTATACTCCCTTCTCCCAAATATATATATTTACATATAAACATTTCAGTTCTTTTCTCACATTATTGCACCTACCCTTGCTTTTCTCTGCACCACCCAAGGTTGACTGTTAGAGAATGCCACTAGGCATTAAGTCCGCCTCTGTACCTAAATTTGTGCAATTTGTTTAAAAAAATAAAAATAAAATAAATAAAAGTAAACTTTTTGTTACTATGTACAAAAAAAATATTTTCTACCAAAATGTAACCGACGAT
The DNA here is from genome assembly GCA_905147285.1 of Hypena proboscidalis. Classification (NCBI taxonomy): domain Eukaryota; kingdom Metazoa; phylum Arthropoda; class Insecta; order Lepidoptera; family Erebidae; genus Hypena; species Hypena proboscidalis. The sequence goes on from LR990130.1 coordinate 9,978,029, forward strand.
TAAGAACTAAAAAGTAAAAAATAAGTGAACATTTAAGTCTCGGGTATTGTAACTTGTGTAACTTAGTTATATAAACTAAAAAATATTAATTTTGAATAATTTTGAGTCGCCGCTAAACAATAAACTAATTAACAGTCTATTTTTTGCAACTACTTAGAAATGGAGCAGACTTAACGTTGTATTATTATTACATATATTGATTTAATTATTTGGCACCGACTCAAAATTAGTGAATCAAATAAAAAAAGAATTATAAAAATCGTACCACTCAGTAAAAAGTTATGCATATTCACATAACGGTATTTTGCAGAATTTACATCTGCTCAACGATGTGGCACGAGACCAAGGAGGAAATAATTGAGTACCTGAAGTCCATCGTGAGGCTGGACGAGGACCAGAGCGCGCGAAGAGTGGCACAGAAGTATTTGGGAGTTATAGATCCTGATTATTACGAACTTGAAGGTGAGGACAAGATTAAGATCCAGGGGGAGTCCCAAGGGGAAGGGGAAATAAAAGAGATGGGCCACTACTCATAATATAGTTTTACAAAATAAAAACCGACTTCGTCTCGCCTCATCTGTTTATAACTTAAAAGAATACAGTAAACGGTCATAAGGTGCCTAACTATATTTAAGAAAAAATATCCTCGTACTCCTAACCGTTGAGGAGCTGTACCTTCCAGCCTCAGCTTAGCAACATGAAATGCTGACTGCTAGATGCAAATATCCGACTACCTTTCGGTAACGTACGAAAAACAATATAGAAGCTTTTAAAATTTGAGGGTTGCGCTCAATTTCTCTAGGACCCCAACATCAAATCGTGACCTGACCTTCGAGAAGCGGGGAACACACATAGAAACAATTAAATCGAATTGAGAACCTCCACCGCTTTTTGAAGTCGGACAAAAACAGACTTGGTCACGTGTCAGCTATAGTAGTATAGCCTTAGCCTGGCTTTCTAAAAAGTAGATTTTTGACTATATTACTATTTTTATTAAAACTGACGAGAGTTTGTAACATGATTCAAATTATGAAATACGGGTGTTACTCACGTAATGTTGGTCTATTTAGTCGACCGCGGTTTCGCCTATACGTCTAGGCATTATCAAGAGAGTGCGATACATTGCGCCTGAGTCGCAGCCAGTCTTGCACTGAATACTTGCACTGTATGTGAGTAACACCCGTATTTCGTAATTTGAATAATATTACTTATTGATCATATACTTTTTACTGTTGTTTCACAGCCCACATTTTCATGGACGACGCATTTGAAGTTTCCGACCACAGCGTCGAAGATTTCCAAGTGAATCGGTTCGTTAAGTCGTTGGTCGATACTATTGACGAGGCGACTTCGGAAGTCCATCTCACGAACATTCGCCTCCGACCGCCGAAGAAGTACCCGACGCCCTACGGAGGCAGGTTAGAGTGGACCCTCCCAGGAAAGAACAAACTGATATGCCATCTCAAAGACAAATCTAAAATAAGGCACAGGAAACGATGGTCGCAGGTACCTATTTTATCGCAGTATAATTATAATCTAGATAATTATTTACTTCGAATAGCTTAACTTACGATTAGATTGTTTCGATAGCGACGTTTGCGCGAATTTCACTCCTGCTATTTGTAATGAATGATGAAGCTATTGATATCCATTGATATGTAAACAATACACGGAAATTATTTGTGTCCGTCATTCAAATCAATCGCTATTATCGTATTACGTTTCTTGTGCTATAAATAATAATTTTGATTCTCTACATTATATAGAACGCCAGAAGCAATTACACTATCCAATGGTCCCAATGACAAGGCCAAATACACAAATTCACTTACACAAGCACACCCAGTCACCCAGAACAAATCTTTGCGAATCACACAAAGATATATCCCATGTGGGGATCAAAACCACAGCACCAGTGCAGTGGAGAGCAGCGAGGCGACCTCTTAAACCACTACACCACACGTGCAAACACGTGCTATTCCAGGGGTTTTCTAACATTTTTCATGTGGATATTCCACACTCATTCAGAAATCGTTAAATAAATTAAAAAAAAAAATCGACTTGTCTAAAGGAAGACGGAAAGTCGTCAACTAATTCATTTAAAAAATTTCAGGTGATGTACATGTACTACTTCTTGGGTCACCGTCTGATGGACTTGCCGATTTCCGTGGACCGCAAGGAAGTGTTAGCTGAGAACACATACCTACTCGCTTTGGATGGTGACATCGATTTCAAACCTGCGGCAGTGACGTTGTTAGTGGATTTGATGAAAAAGGATAAGAATTTGGGTGCGGCGTGCGGACGAATTCATCCTGTTGGCTCGGGTGAGTAATTTTTTTATGTATAGAACGTCAAGTTTTTAGGCAGGTGTTAAGTTTGCAGACGGATGTGCTGCAATGAGGACTATCGATTTTGTGTCACCAGGTGGCGCCACTGTAGAGTAAGGTCTGTTAAAGTTTGTCGACAGATGTTGATTTATCTCAACTATTGAGTTTATACGTTTTTATAGAGAAAAAGTTGTTTAGGGCGTTATGAGTTCATGTTGAATTAAGCTCGCCTTTGTACATGAACTTTATTATTAATGTTGTCATCTGTAATTTGTGTGTGCAATAAAGAATTTGAATTTGAATTTGAAGACAAACATTTTGGTACAAAGAATATTAAAAAGTACGGATTTTTTTTCCGTTTTTTAAGTGGGGACATTAATACGTCCGTCTCTCTTGCTCTCATACGCTCCTTATGCACAAGTGCGTTCTCTGTCGCTCGTAAAAAGAGAAAGTTGAATTCAGAACACCCTAAAGAACTGCGCCTCTATAGACACTCACAAACTCAATGATACCTTACACTAGCAACTCTAGCAGTGAAATTATACGCTATAGCCCTCATTTGTCCAATCGGCGGGCACCGGGATTTGATCGTAGCCAATCAGAGCAGCGCGACATCCATGACAATTAATTTTACGGCCAACTTAACACCCACCAGGATATTTGATTTAATCTATTAGGCACCTAAACCAGCATTAAAGCTGAGCAACCGCTACTGTTTTCTTACATATTTATTACATTTATACTTACTTACCTGTTTTTGCATGTGTTAGTTATGTAATAAAATAAAAATAATTTTCTTTCTTTCTTTCTTTTCTAATATGTATAGGGTTTAAGACATACTGTACGAAATATAGCGCGTCTCAACCAAGTCGCGTCTCTAAGTAAAAAAAATATATAGGTATTTAACTATTATATTGGTTTCGCTTTCGCCACATAATTCCTTACATTTTCAAACTTTTTTTGAGTTCTAGTCTTACAGTCCACATTATTCTTCTATTTGTGTATAAGGTCCGAAGTGGTTTAAATCATAATCTGCCATCATTCCTATTGGAGAGCGATAAGCTTAGCCTTTGTCAACATAAGTGATAAAATTTGGGTTACACTTAGATAGATAGATAGATAGAGAATTCTTTATTGTACAGTGGGCCAACGAGTTAGCTATGCAGGGCAAAAACTTCTATGTCATAGTAAAGACTTACTACACCAGTTATGGATAAGTGAGTTACATATCTAAATAGTGGGTATATTACACTTATTAAATATGTAATTCAAACATGCATATCTATTGCAGTCAGTTTTCAGTATAGCGTAGAAGTTTTTGCCCTGCATAGCTAACTCGTTGGCCCACTGTACACAAAGAAGAAGTACATAATTGTGATACACAGTCTAATTGAAACATGCACAATGGGCGGCCTTAACGCACATGCACAATGGCCGCCACTATAAAGTGATCTCTTCCAGGCAACCTTTGGATGGACAGAAATAAGTAAATAGACATGGTCAGTGGTGTAGTGTAGTAAATTAGGAAAGCACTTTCTTACACATTTATCTATTTTTTTTGGGCATCACAGGATCCAAGTGCTCTTATATTATGCTGTTATGCTTTCAGGCTTCATGGCATGGTACCAAATGTTCGAGTACGCCATCGGTCATTGGCTGCAAAAGGCGACAGAACACATGATCGGCTGCGTACTCTGTAGTCCTGGATGCTTCTCGCTGTTCAGAGCGAAGGCTCTCATGGATGATAACGTCATGAAGAAGTATACGCTGACGTCGCATGAGGCTAGACATTATGTACAATACGATCAAGGTATTTATGTTTTGGGGTACTAGTAGTTTTCGGTGACACTGACTGGTGGTAGAGCTCTTGTGAATGAGCTCGAGGGCGGCAGCACCACCGTCTCACCTTTAACCTGCCGCTAAATAGTAGTGCTTCCATTACTGTGTTCCGGTTTGGTGGTGAGATCAGGCCCTGAAATTACTGGCACATGAGGCATACCACCGGTAGTCCTCAGCTGCAGCGACGCATCTATAATCTGCTTTTGTGGATTGTTGATGTCTATGGGCTGTACTCCACTTACCATCAGGTGGACTACACGTTCGTTAGCTGTGGGCGTGGTATAAAAAAAAAAAACTGAATTTTTTTAATAAAATTTTCATTTGGTTTTTTTTACATTAGATAGAACGCCAGAAGTAATTAAACAATCCAATGGTCTCAATGACATGGTCAAATACACACATACACTCACACAAGTACACCTAGTCTCAGAACAAATCTTTGTGAATCACACAAAGATTTGTCCCATGTGGGGATGTAAATGTAATTTTTCAGTTACGTTGTTTTTATGACAGTTTTATTTTCCACGAATATTTTAAAGTAGAAAAGAGCTGATAATTCATATCCTTACTAATATCATAAATGCGAAAGTTTGCGAGCATTGATGTATGGATGTTTGTTACTGTTACACGCAAAAACTACCGGCACCATTTTGATGAAATTTTGTACACATGTAGCTTATAGCCTGGATTAACATATAGGCTACTTTTTATCGACATATCACACGATAGGAAGCTATTTTAAAACAAAATATGTTTTTTTAACTCTTGATCTCGACTTTCAGAGTCTATACATTTCCAAGGTTTCCGTTTAAACACTAAAGACTTTTGTGAGTAAAAAACTAATTTTGCTCACTGGTTTTTCAGAGGAGAAAATAAGTTACATTCGTGTATTTTTTCATTCATTCATTCATTTATTCATTTGTGGATCATAGGTTAGTATTACAGTTCTTAAATTAAATGTTATATAAGTACACTATGTCCTACCACATGCTGCGGTGTACAAGTTTATTAATTTATATATTTGATTAATAATTTGTATTATTTACATAGCTACAATTTATTTACATTAAACAATTACCATTATTAATTATTAATTTTAATGTATTAGATTGAGTCATTTTAATGGATCTAGTTTCCAACCAACTCTCAGCTCTTGCACCTACCACTTGTCGTCTCTGCATCACCTAAAGGTTGACTGGTAGATAATGCCTACGGCATTAAGTCCGCCCATGTACCAATTTTTGTGCATAAAGTTTTAAATAAATAAATAAATAAATAATAATCTTTCCATAGGAGAGGACCGTTGGCTGTGCACATTGCTGCTTCAGCGCGGATACCGCATCGAGTACTCGGCCGCCTCCGACGCCTACACGCACTGCCCCGAGAGCTTCGATGAGTTCTTCAACCAGCGCCGACGATGGGTGCCCTCCACCATGGCCAACATCCTCGACCTGCTGTCTGACGCCAAGAGAACTGTGGACGTTAATGATAATATATCTACCATGTATATTGTTTATCAGGTATGGGTCATCTTAGAAAATAACTTTACTAATTTAACGACGAGTGACGATGAGGACCTTTTTTATTTATTTTACTTAGGGTGTGGACACTATAGTCTACTCGATAAGTTGAAAATGGTACAAAATAGAGATACTGGTCTTAAAATTATGTGCGATACCTCATTGGATTTGGAATGACGCCTAGAAAAATGTGCCAAAAGAGTGTATTAGCACATAAAAAATTGCAAAAGTTATAAACAATTAAAGATGAAAAAAAAATGGCATTTTGTTTTTGCCAATATTTCTTTAACGATTAATATTTAGGAAATTTCAAAATAAGATTCTAAAAGAAGAGGAAATTTCCAACAAAAACTCATAACTTTCGAAACTCTATCTCCATTATTTATAATTTTAATTTAACGCTGAAAATAGGTCTGCGCGCGACATTTTTAGGTTGCACGCGTGGCGTCAAAAGCGAGTACGGCACATGAATTAATTTATTTAAGGTATTGAATATATTTCTTTTAATTTGAAAAAAATATGGTATGTTTTGAATACTATAAATAATTTATTCCCGTTGGAATTTCTACTTAAAGTTAATTTTTCAACAAGTTAAACAATTATTAACTAACGAAATTTTCTCGAACTACTGTCTTAATTGTAAGTGAAAAAAAATGCTTAAATAATGGTCGTAAAAAAATTTCGCTTCGTAGAGCCTTTCTTACATACATAATAAACAAGATCGTGCCATAAAAGTTATAAAATATTTATACTTCGTTTTCTAACAATTTTTCTACTTTAACAAAAACTTAAAAATCCTAGTAATGTTTCAAGTAAAAAAACTGTTATAAACAAAGTATAAATATTTTTTTAACTTTTATGACACGATCTTGTTTATTATGTATGTAAGAAAGGCTCTACGAAGCGAAATTTTTTTACGACCATTATTTAAGCATTTTTTTTCACTTACAATTAAGACAGTAGTTCGAGAAAATTTCGTTTGTTAATAATTGTTTAACTTGTTGAAAAATTAACTTTAAGTAGAAATTCCAACAGGAATAAATTATTTATAGTATTCAAAACATACCATATTTTTTTCAAATTAAAAGAAATATATTCAATACCTTAAATAAATTAATTCATGTGCCGTACTCGCTTTTGACGCCACGCGTGCAATCTAAAAATGTCGCGCGCAGACCTATTTTCAGCGTTAAATTAAAATTATAAATAATGGAGATAGAGTTTCGAAAGTTATGAGTTTTTTGTTGGAAATTTCCTCTTCTTTCAGAATCTTATTTTGAAATTTCCTAAATATTAATTGTTAAAGAAATATTGGCAAAAACAAAATGCCATTTTTTTTTCATCTTTAATTGTTTATAACTTTTGCAATTTTTTATGTGCTAATACACTCTTTTGGCACATTTTTCAAGGCGTCATTCCGAATCCAATGAGGTATCGCACATAATTTTAAGACCAGTATCTCTATTTTGTACCATTTTCAACTTATCGAGTAGACTACTATGGCGGCATCGGCTACCATGTCGCCAGAAAAGTCGCTTTATATTTTTGTCACCATGGCGCTTAATTGCTATCACCGTTAACGCCCATCTCCATGGCGAACATCCTCAACCTGCTTTCTAACACCAAGAAAACTGTCAGATGCATAATTTCTTCTTTTTTTTAAAAAAACGGCGCCTGCACTATGAAGATCTCTTATGTCGCGGGTGTGTTCGGAAACATACATTTTACATACACAAAGCACATCTATAGCAAAGCCAACGAGACGAGATAAAGAATGTAAGCAAACGGACCGTTACTGAGTTACATTGCGATAGCGAGGGATTATTATCTCTGTCCTTATCATTCGTACGCGCAGTTGACGTCAATTGATCGACAACAGCTGTCGTTGTGTTTCGTGGTCATGGACTTAATATAACAAACAGGACCGATAACTCAGAGCAATAAAACGAGCTAAGCGAGACAGGTAGTATGGAGGCTGGCTGTCCCTTTTTAATAGGGTGACAATAAGATTGGGCTATGTGAGATAAATTGAAATTTGCAATCTACCTTTATTTAATTATCAAGCCCGAATTTTCCCACTGCACCTTTGTGATGGAACGGATGGTAGTATTCCTAACCCGGTCTGCAAGTTTAATACCTAGAATACTTACTCCATTCCATAGCTCTCTGGCAAACTGCGAGCATAGACCGCTGCTGATGAACTATAGTAATACAAGTTATTCAGTAAGAGCTCGATGGCCCAGTGGACGTACGCGTTTTTATGAGCTTACACATACTAGACTAAACAACTCTAGACGGTGTCCCCACTTGGATGACTGACCCAAGTGGCAAAAAATATCTCTTAGTTTCTCCGTGCTTCGGAAGGCACGTTAAGAGCGTTACCGGTACCGAAGACGTTAGATTAGATATCAGTCGTTAAGCTGTCTTAGCTATGGTAACATTCTAAAGGTATGAAATGGATGGGATGGGGGATAGAAGATGGTTACGAAATAAATAATACAAATGTAGTACAAAGTATTTATTTATTTATTGACCTTGATGCCATATTTGTTACAGTAAAAACGTTGACAAGTAAATACTTTTCTATAATGCTAGTACAATGATTATTACACCTTAAGGTGGAAGCTTCAGTGTGGCTCGCAAAATTAAATTTTTCGCACGTTTTTTTTATTATTAAGTATTAAGCATTCCGTCTTAACAAATAAAAATTAAAATGATTAACCTAGTGTATACGTAACGTTTGATATACATATACAATTAGGCGCTTTATTTTTTAGTGCAAGAGAGGTGTTTTGATTTTTTTATAAATTCTTGCGGAACGGGCACAGGGGTATCGCGGAATCCCAGGGTTCCGCGGAACACACTTTGAGTATAGCTGCTATAGAGTTAATAGTAATAAAATAATCTTACCAAAGCAGAAATCGTAGGTATAGCGTCGGCTTTTAATAATTTACGGGAATCAGTAGTATAAAAGCAGGAAGGTTCGTAGTGACGACTGCATACGACTGAATTTTTCGTAATTTTTTGCTTCACATGTATACTGCGGAGCCATTTTAGTCGCATTTCATCGTTTTTTGGGAAACTATAATTAGTAATAGAACAACAATTAGGACCCTAATCCACCACACAATGACACATTACAAGATCTCATGGTCACCATGGTAGTTCGATTTACAGTAATGTTATTTTTGGCTTACCTGTGGAACGATATATGGCAACCACCATATGATTCACTTGGACAAGTATAAACGCAACACTTTTTCACCATTTTACACCCATGGAATGGTTTTATAACAAATTATATTATGAAACATAAAATGCTTAATCACACCGAGACGCCACGACTGACATATGACAAAATAATAATTTATGTTTTCTTTTTTATTTAAGGATATAAACAAAGAAATTAATGCAATTATTATTTTATGACTTAAAATTTTAATAATTAAAAACATTTTTTATGTTGGCAAGATGTATGAACGAGACAAACGGCCTCCGTCTTTCCATCCCTCTCATCCCGGAATGCCTCTGTCTAAGGTGTTAAAGAATTTAATACCTTATTGCGTTGAAATAGTTGTCATTTTCGTAACTACTATTTTTGAGAGTTATCAGTCCTGTTTGATAATACTACGTCCATGTTCGTGGTACAGGAAAGCAGTCAGTACCGCAGTTGTCAACATTTGGTCCGCCATTTTGTGATCAAGTTCATTCCTGTTTGGATTGCGTTGGAAGTGATACATATTTTTTCGTCTCCGTATTATGCGTTCCGTTTGACGTCCAAAGTCCATTATGAGAGTACATCGCTTCCGTTTCCTCGCCTGGTCGCTAAATGTCGCTTACTTCCGTTTCCTATACGCATCTGCAGCGCCATCTATCGTCTCTGATACACAACTAAACGCCCTACCAACTACAAGCCACCATGTTCCTAATTGTTGCGTCGTTTTTCGAACCGAGCACATGGTCGTACGAAAAATTCTCTATAATTAACGTTATTAGAGTATTAAATTAAAAATTTTGTCGCAAAGTTTCAAATTTATTTTAATTAACTTTCGAGATTTAAGTAGAAAGTAATTTCAAACTGTTTAGTTCGTCTTCCGTTACTTTAACCTCTTAGTGTTAAAAATGAGTGATAAAGAGGTTATCGCGTCTGCCAAAAAATCTTTTACAAGTGGTAACAGTTCATCGGATTGTTCGTCGGATCAAGAAGAACCACCGAGGAAGCGCCAAAAGCGTTCCAGTTCGCGTTCCAGTACGCGGGATCTGGATGAAAGGTTTGACTTGTTGTCACAGCAATTGGTGAGTCATTTGAACAATATTTTATCTGCATTATTTTAAAACGTGCAACTGCTCTCATCTAATATAAACAGCATGCCACAAATATTAAATTCGTTGGACAGTTCGTTACCAAATGCCAGCGAACAGTTTTTATGCCCACCAAAATTAGATGCGGAGTATCGTGGATTGGAATGTGTCGATCAAAGAACCGATCGTGCTGAAGGCAAAGCAGACACGTGACAACAAAATCAATGTTATGCAAAGATTTGAATCGCCTGATGAAACGCGGTTCGATACACCGAGGTTTAGAAAAAGTACGTGGCTTTTCCATCTACTCCTTTACGTTGGTTTCAAATGGAACGTAGTTTTACAGCGTTTTCCAATGCATTCTTGGTCCAAAATAAATTGGTTAATTCGGCTTTGCAAAGTCTTGTGGATTGGTCTGCCTCTGCGGACATTCCAGTTAATGCGTCCACTATTTATGAAAAATTGAACCAGTTATTTGGTAGTAACTCTGAATATAAGACTGTGTCACATGATATACTATAGGTAGTTTGCGGGAAACGAGCCGAAGTGTTAGAATTGCGCCGTACGGATATAGTTGAAAGTGACCCCTTCTTGTGAGTACATGTTTGAGCTTAGCCAGTTATCAACATATTATTATTTAGAAAAAATTGGTGGGGTAGATAAATTACATAAATAGACCTCTATTTCTGTCCCCCCCTGGCAAAGTCGCCAGAACCCTCGACTTCATTTGCTAACAATAAGTCGTTTCGAGGTCGGCCAAATAAAAATCACAGATCAAAACGGGTCGAAAAGAAAGATGCCGAGCGATTCAGTTGCAATGACTCGTCATCAAGAACAAAAAGGGGGGGGGGGGGGGGGCAATATAAACTGGAGGATAGAAGATCGGGATATAAAAATAAATGGCTACCGGATTTTCGGGCGGCTGTCTCGAGACATTTTCAAAATACGTGTTTAAGCGCCTCCTGGGGCCTATGAAAATAAATTATTGAAATTTAATTTTTTTTTTTAATACTTGGGCGCTTTTCAATCCTCCCAAAATAATATGGAAGCTAATAACAGGCCTCACAATACCATTCAACAAGACGCCGCCATTAGTTCTTCCAACTTTAGCTGTTTTAACAAAGGAGATTGGATGGTAAAACTGGACTTAACTCGGGTCTATTACCGCCTGCCAGTGAAGGATCAGCACAGAAGGTTTCTCCGAATCAGTTATCAAGGTTGACTGCTGCAGATGACGTGTCTGCCGTTCGTTCTAGCAGCAGCGCCGTGGTTTTTCGCAGGGCTAACGAATTGGACTGCAGAAATACTTCGCGAGAAAGGACTACGGTTAGTGGTTTATCTACACAATTATTTGATAGTTCATCAAAACAGAAATACACAACATGCTCAGGTGGAAATTGCAATACAGTTTCTGACCAGTTTGAATTTCTGGGTCAATATGAAGAAATCGGTAACAACGCCATAGCAGCTAATTGATTTTCTCGGAGTGGAATGGGACACCAAATTTTACACTAAGTCCCTACCCTCAGACAAGATACAGCAAATTCGTCAGATGTTGCAACTACGACTCGCAGCCGGCAGTTGGAACCTAAAACAGGCACAACGCTTATTAGGTCATCTCAACTTTGCAACCTTCATCACCCACCGGGGAAGGTTGCATTGCCGATTACTGCAGCGATACAGCAACAAACTCCGAAAGTACCCGCGATCGCAGACTCAGTGTCCGGACGAGGTACATTCACAACTCTCTCGAAATGGAATGGGCACCAAATTCAACACGAAGTCCCTACCCTTAGACAAGATACAGCGAATTCGTCAGATGTTGCAACTACGACTTGCAGGCGGCAGTTGGAACCTAAAACAGGCACAACGCTTATTAGGTCATCTCAACTTTGCAACCTTCATCACCCACCGGGGAAGGTTTCATTGCCGATTACTGCAGCGACACAGCAACGAACTCCGAAAGTGCCCGCGATCGCAGATTCAGTGTCCGGATGAGGTACATTCAGAACTGAACTAGTAGTTGGAGAACATCAGTCAGAAATCTGCTATTTATCCCCACAGAATGCCCACAAACCACGTCATCACAGATGCGTCGGACATTCAATGGGGGGCTCTGGTGAACAACGACAACAGTTCTGACCTACATAAAGAACGAAAGAGAAACACGATCACGTCAACTGCTAAAGTTGACCCAACGGCTGCTGAACCTAGTGGACCATCTCAATATTGTGCTTCGCCCTTACCACCTACCAGGGCTGTTTAACACCGAAGCCGATCACCTATCAAGAAATCGTTCCGCCGCCGATTGGCATCTAACAAACGAGGAAACATCGAGACTATTCAGAATGTGGGCACACCGGACCTAGACCTGTTCGCGTCACAGGCGGCACATATAGTAGCAAACTATGTTACGCTAGACTTGTCAGACTCGAACGCCTACTTTCACGACGCGTTTAGCAGATCCTGGCATTACTGACTTGCATGGCTGTTCCCACCGCCCAGCCAGATAATACCCAGAGTATTGGACCACTTAAATTCAGCCTCAGGTCGGTACATCCTGGTAGCACAGAAGTGGAAGAAGCCCTTTTGGAGACCAGATCTGAAGAACCGTGCTCTGAAGCTCAGAGATCTGAAAAAGGCACTGGTGGACACGGCGACAACGCTTCCGCCAGCACAAGTCAGCAAGTTGCAGCTGGAAGCCGTCATTTCGGGTGGGAGTCTTGACGGATACATGGACACAGCAGGAGAAGAAATTATTGTCATCTTGTTAGAGACAGTCCACTGTAAAGACATATGCCCCCATTTGGAGTAGATGGGTAAGATTCTGCCAAGAGAATAGCATTAATTCTCATTTTCTACATCCATCAAAGGTTGATACTTAGGTTGTTTATTTTTGATGGATGGACTTTCTTACCGAACGATTCTCGTCCAAAAATCAGTTATTGCATCCGTTTGCGAAAAGATATTCGATATTAAAATTTCTGCTAACCCAGTTGCAAAACACATACTGAAAGCTATTTCCTTGCCAAAACCAGTGGCTTCCTAAATTACCGATTTGGGACGCAAGGATTTTGATTACATTTTTAAAAAAAGTACAATATTAATGTTAATCGTTTGTATCAAGTATCCCGACATACTTCAGCAGCTATTTTTACGATTATTTTCGGTCCGCAGAGTACACGATCTTACTCTTTTGCATATTGATAGTAAACATTTTATAAACTTCACTGATTCTATTACTTTGCACCCCGTTTTCGGGTCGAAAACTGACTCATCCTTATATAAATAATCTAGTTGAAAAATTTTATCCGCTTCTGATAAACGCATTGATGCAGTATATTGGTTACGCACTCTTGTGAATTTGACACAGAGTACTCGGGGCAATATTACCAGTCTTTTAACAACTAAAATGCCTACAAGGCCAGCTACTGCAGCGATGATTGCTGGCTGGATAAAGCGTCTTCTGGCCAAAACTGGTATTCAAGCATTGGCTGGAAGCTGTAGATCAGCTGTCTCATCTCTTAATTGAGTAGAAAATTATCACATTAATGATATTCTAGATAAAGCAAATTTGCAACGTGAAAGTACTTTTAAAAAGATTTACCTAAATCAAATTAATAACTAATAGAGTTATAACGTCAGAAAAATCTCAGTCTCAATATTTTTAGCCTATTAATAGTTAGTAGTTGTCTAACAATAGGTTGATTTATACACCCTTCGGTCGATGTACATTTAAGTTTACATTTAACCTGTTACTATGGTCAATCACATTATTGATTTATATGCACCTTGATCAATGTGCATTTGTGTTTACATTAAACATATTAGAGTCCATCACATTGTTGCGTTTTAAATTTCATACTTATTATATCACCAAAAATACAAGCCACCAGGAGATAACAAACAATCTCTCATAATGGACTTTGGACGTCAAACGGAACGCATAATATTAAAATTTTACCTTCAAATAAAATTTGTATTATGCTTCCATAGACGTCCAAAGTCCCAGAAATTTCTTCCTGGTGCTAGGCCATTATGAGCCAAACAATGAGGAACATGGTGGCTTGTAGTTGGTAGGGCGTTTAGTTGTGTATCAGAGACGATAGATGGCGCTGCAGATGCGTATAGGAAACGGAAGTAAGCGACATTTAGCGACCAGGCGAGGAAACGGAAGCGATGTACTCTCATAATGGACTTTGGACGTCTATGGAAGCATAATACAAATTTTATTTGAAGGTAAAATTTTAATATTTGCTTGGTTTTTTGTTGTTATTATTCCGTTTCTGTTAGTTTTATTTTTGATTTTTGCTGTTATTACTTAGTTTTAATGTATTTATGTTATATTTTTTATGTTTTGACAATATAAGTTCCTTGTCAGTCTTTTAGTTATCTAGTGTTTCTTTAGTTTATTTCCTATTTTCTTACTATAATTTATTTCCTTTTCGCCTGGTTTCTTTACCTCAACCCAATCCACAACAATAATAATTTATTCAAATAAAAATGTTTTGAACCCCTGAACATTTGTTTACATTTTTTATCTCGTCTGGTTGGCCTTACTATAGAATAAGAACATTCAGACTTAGTCTTTGCGGATCACATAAAGATTTGTCCCGTGCCAATCAAACCCACAACACCAGCGCAGTTGAAAGCGGCGAGGTGACCGCTCTAACCACTAACACTTTTACTAAAATTCACATTTAATTTTAAAGTATTTCTTTAATTGCTTCACATCCATATTATTGTTTCAGAGTATGTTGATGGTCGGTACAATATTAGGTCCGGGTACAATCTTCCTTATGATGATCGGCGCGATGAACGCCATCGTACAGATGAGCAACGCCAACGCGCTGTTGTTGAACCTCGTGCCCGTGCTGTCGTTCCTCATAGTTTGTATGACGTGCGAGTCTAAAACACAGGTAATCTATCTATACTCATATAATAGCTAGCTTCCGCCCGCGGCTCCGCCCGCGTGGTATGTCAATTAAAAGTAGCCCATATGTTAATCCAGACTATAAGCTACATGTGTGCAAAATTTCATCGAAATCGACCCGGTAGTTTTGGCGTGAAAGAGTAACAAACATCCATACATCCATACTCACAAACTTTCGCATTTATAATATTAGTAAGGACTAGCTTCCGCCCGCGGCTCCGCCCGCGTGGTATGTCAATTAAAAGTAGCCTATATGTTAATCCAGACTATAAGCTACATGTGTGCAAAATTTCATCGAAATCGACCCGGTAGTTTTGGCGTGAAAGAGTAACAAACATCCATACATCCATACATCCATACTTACACTTGACAGATCACTCACGTTCCGAAATCATTGCCAAAAGACCAAGCAAAAAATCTGTGCACGGAATAGCTTACTACGGCGACTCACCACCACAAGTTCTCAGGACGACAAGTCTTGCGCTTTCTTTTTCTGCAGGGGAGTTTGCATGCCCTGTGTGGCATCGTTCTGCACACGCCAAGCAGGTAGACGTGGCGCTGAACGATGCTTGCAGAACCATCACCGGCTGCCTAAAACCGACCCCTCTTAACATGGTCTACCCACTAGCAGGAATATCACCACCTTTTGTTCGCCGCGAAATTTCATGTCAGACAGAAAAATGGAAACAGGAGAACGATATCCGTCACCCAATCCACAGTCATGTCATACCACCAGTTCGCCTTAAAAGCCGCAAGAGCTTCCTTAGGAAGACGAAATCAGCGGACCAAAGTCCAGCCAATCTACGATGCGAAATGTGGAAGGCTAATTATCCTGTTCCTCCCAATTTCCTTAAACCGGCCGAACATCTGCCACCTGGGAATGAGCTGCTGTGGCCGACCTGGAAGTCCCTTAACAGGCTGCGGACTCAGGTCGGCCGCTGCAAAGACAACCTGGCCAAGTGGGGATTTTTAAACTCATCCGATACTAGGTGTGAATGTGGATCCCCTAGCCAGAGTATGGCCCATCTAATGTCCTGCCCTTTTCTACCCGCCACTTGCACCCGCGATGATCTAATGCAGGCAAACAAAAAAGGGGTTGAAGTCGCCACCTACTGGTCTAAAACAGTATGAACAAGCCATTGACACGAAAAGAAGAAGAAGATCCATACTTACAAACTTTCGCATTTATAATATTAGTAAGGATGGCTTTCGTGTATGAATTCGAAAAATCGAAATGTCCTGGCGAGACAAAAACCGGGTGTTTTCATTGTTCGCCCGACCGACTGATTCATCAACGCAGTGCCTAAACCGATAGGGCTAGAAACTTAAAATTTTGCATGAAGGTTTCTTACATGAAGTAGGGACGCACTAATATAGGGTTTATTTCAATGTCACCCTTTGTACATTTTTTTATTATTTTTCTATTTATTGTTTACTCTTAAGTTTTTCATATTATAGAAATTATGTACAAATTAAGTATTTTCTACCTATCTATCTATTTTCTCGTTGCTAGCATAAAGGCTAGACTAGAACAACTAAAAACCCTTATTACTCACTGTAAAAAGCTATGTTTGAAATTACTGCACGTTGCGAACCTGATAAAAAAAAAACCTCATTTGGCTAGTCAGATTTTTGTTAGATCAATATACAGTAGCTTAACTCTGTATTATTATCTTTTTAACTTAACTTTCTCGATGGTTAGCGTATGCGCAACTCACCGCAAGGTCTCGGGTTCGATTCCTGGATCGAACATTCCGTCAGAAAATTCACAATTGCAGCACGGAGTTGGAATTGTGCCGGGTGGCAATTAATTAATTTATGTATTATTTTTTTCAGCTTACAATGGCCAACATAATCACCTGTGTATATGCAATGGTCATGATGATAGTCATCGTG
Source organism: Hypena proboscidalis (assembly GCA_905147285.1). Taxonomy (NCBI): domain Eukaryota; kingdom Metazoa; phylum Arthropoda; class Insecta; order Lepidoptera; family Erebidae; genus Hypena; species Hypena proboscidalis. The sequence continues at coordinate 9,994,846 of LR990130.1, forward strand.
GGCATAGCACTTCAAATCATAGAGGATGGTTGGCTAGCTCCATCTAGTATGTTCACGATGTTAACATTTGGCATTTTCTTCATCACGGCTGCATTACATCCACAAGAAATTATATGCTTGATGTATATAGTTATTTACTATATAACTATTCCGAGTATGTACATGTTGTTGATTATATACTCGCTTTGTAATCTGAATAACGTCACTTGGGGAACCAGAGAAGTGGCGGTGAAGAAAACACTAAAGGTACGTACTATTCTGTTTTAAATAATAGATAAACACGACACACTACACTCTTATGCATGCATATTATAGTAAATCAATTGTAAAGAACGCGAGGCCTGGAACAAATAAGACAAGTTTAAACTAACTTTGGGTATCAGTATTTAATTTTTTTAATTATTATAATGCTCGTAAACGTTATCGAAACCACTGAACAGTTACGTACTACGGTTTGTTTCGTTATAGGGTAATATTAGACTGTCAAATAATCCTTACTAATATTATAAATGTGAGTATGGATGTTGTTAGTCTTGCACGCAAAAAGTACCATGTCGATTTTGATAAAATAGTGCACACATGTAACTTATAGCCTGGATTAACATATAGGCTTTTTATTGACATACCACGCGAAGCGAGCCGAGGGCGGTAACTAGTATTATATAAAAAAACAAGTGCAGCTAACAAAACACAGTTTAGATTAGTCTGGGTCTGTATACTACTTTTACATTTTCAAGTTAGCTATCATCGTAATAATTAACCGACTTCAAAAACGGAGGTGGTTCTCAATTCGTCTGTATTTTTTATATTTTTTTTATGTTTATAACCTTTATAACTTTCGACTGTACGAAGCGATTTTAATGATTATTGTTTTATTTGAAAGCTGGTGCTTTCCGTGTAGTTCCATTTCAATTTGGTACAGTTCTGACAATGAAACTAATAAGAAAACCATATAAGTCTAAAATAATTGTAATTGAAGTCGGTTTTTTATTGGAAAATTATTGTAAATAAAAAATAAATAAATATATTTGGCTTTTTTTCATTAGATAGAACGCCAGAAGCAATTACACTATCCAATGGTCCCAATGACAAGGCCAAATACACACATACACTCACACAAGCACACCATTGTATTATTATTATTCTCATTGTAGGTAATTCGTAGGTATATGACTTCTAAATTCTACTGTTTCTTGTAGGAGATGGAAATGGAACAACAAGAGGCCGAGAAAGAAGTAGAATATAAGAAGACAATGAATTTGTTCGGCAATTCGACGGAGAAGAGTGGCTCATTAGAATGCGGCGCGGCGGGGCTGTTCCGATGTCTGTGCTGCACCAACCCTAGCGACCACAAAGATGACCTACATCTGCTGCAGATCAGCAACATGGTTGAAAAGATCGAGAAGAAATTGGAAGCGCTGTTAGTTTGAATTTATTTTTATTTTTTTTATACTACGCCCACAGCGAATGAACGTGTAGTCCACCTGATGGTAAGTAGAGTACAGCCCATGGACATCAACAATCCACAAAAGCAGATTATAGATGCGTCGCTGCAGCTGAGGACTACGGTGTTATGCCACATGTGCCAGTAATTTTAGGGCCTGATCACAGTAATGGAAGCACTACTATTTGACGGCAGGTTAAAGGTGAGACGGTGGTGCTGCCGCCCTCGAGCTCATTCACAAGAGCTCTACCACCAGGAAAAATATATTTCTTCTAGGCGTAGGTCTAAGTTTATTTTCTTATGCTCGGTGATGGATGGAGGATGATAGTAGAGGCCATCCTTTAAAATCTCATTTTTAACCCAATAATGATGGCTATTGCGTATTTAATTGTTGCTAAGGGTGCTTTTGTAGCGTGAGGTCTTTAAAAATAAAATGTCAAATGTCACTGTTTGCGGGTTGCCTACGCGCCCATTGAGTTTATACGTCATTATAGAGACACAGTTCTTTAGCGCGTTCTGAAGATTTTTTTCCGAACGACCTAAAACGCACTTGTGTATAACACAGCTAAGAGAGCAAGAGAGACGGTCGTATTTAAGTCTCTTGGGATTGAAACATAAACTCTATATTCCTTAATTTTTTTTTCACAATACTCCTATTTTTTTATGTTTATTGTTATTATAGCGGTGCCCCTGAAATACCGGAGCCGTCAAACCGTCGCCGATCATCCGCGGTATTGCGCCGCAAGTCTGTAGACCCGCTGACGATGATGCCGGAGTACGAGGAGAGCGAGATTTCCACTGACGTTCCTAGGGTAACGTATCATTTGTTGTAGTTTTCAATTTACCCACTGTGACCTTACTGTTTCACTATCTAGTTAAGTTGCCTCCGCTGTTTTATTACAATTTTCTTTAGAATTTCGTATTAAAAAATAATATAGCCTATGTCCTATGTTAATTCTTGATGATTTAGCTTTCTATAGCTGACGAAATGGTTAAAATCGGTCCAGTAGTACGGATTGGCTGGATAGCGGATTCGGTAGTGCAGCTGCCAGCTACGTAGAGGTCGTAGGTCCGATTCCCGCTCAAGACAAATCTTTGTGTGCATGAACATAAAGGTTTGCCTGAGTCTGGTTGTGTCTATGTGTATAATAAGTATCTATTTACAAAATAAAAGTATAAATGTATTAGTATCAGTTATTCTAGTATCCATAGTACAAGCTTTGCTTATATGACATGAAATTTATACTAATAGGCTTCGATCCACCAGAGATGTGTCCCTCACACATCTCTGGTGGATCGAAGCCTGTTAACCAAAATTGTGTTTGTTAAAAACTAATAATTTGAGTTTGTTAAACGCTTTATTTACCTAGCTTTGAGCACGCAACTCTAAAGGCATCCATAGCAACTTTTTTAGAGCATCTTTGGTGGAAAAGCAGTCTAAGGGTGTTATTACACCTAAATCGATCGTCTTCGATCGATAGTCGATCGATCGTCAAATAGTGCTCTTAGCTCTGTTGGTGTAATAACTCCCTAAGTCTTAGTAGTGTATATTTTTTTTGTAACAATCTTTTAATGTAACAGGAAGACCGAGACGACCTGATCAACCCATACTGGATAGAAGATCCGGACCTCAACAAAGGAGAAGTGGACTTTTTAACAACTGCTGAGATAGAATTCTGGAAAGATTTAATCGATACCTATTTGTTTCCTATCGACGAGAACAAAGAGGAACAGGTATGTCTCTCAGGGTGTGATTTCATCTTAGGATTTAGGTTTCAACAGCTAAAATTGCAGACATCTGCTCTTGATGTCTATTGATCTATGATAAAAACTTCGAGTTTGTAGATAAAAAATGGTTTCTGTAATTATTTTTTAAACACAGACGGTGCCAAGCTTGCCGTCCGTTTTTGTAGAGTGAGTTAAAAAAAATGCACACCGCCATAATAAGTTTACGCAAAATAATCGTATTTTGCGTAAACTTATTTCAAGCTTAAATCATATAAAAAAGCTAGACAACTTGACAACAAATATTTACAGAACATTATTTATAGGAACGCATCAAAACTGACTTGAAGGATTTACGAGACAAGATGGTGTTCGCGTTCGTGATGCTCAACGCTCTGTTCGTGCTGGTAATCTTCCTGCTGCAGCTGAACCAGGAACAAATGCACTTCAGGTGGCCCTTGGGGCAGAAGTCCAGCATGTCCTTTGACAAGGACACGAATGTGGTATGTATCAGACTAATTGATTTATGCTCACCTTTATTAATTTGACTTGACTTTGGGCGATTTGTTGGAAGAAAGTAAATCTTTACCTATCTCTGCCATTCCGCTTCTAAAACTGTACTAACATTATACTAAGAAACGGTTGAAAACAATTATGGGACCGGCAGGATTTGAACCTGCGACCTCTGCATACCGGGCAGCCGCTTTAACCACTAAGCTACGGTCGCCTCTTGGCAGTACCCTAAATTTCTCAACTGTATAGTACTAACATTTCCGAATATTGTTAAAGATAACGATAAAGCAAGATTACCTGACATTGGAGCCGATCGGGTCGGTATTTTTGATATTCTTCGGGGCCGTCATGATTATCCAGTTTACTGCCATGCTGTTCCACCGGCTCGGGACGCTCACCCATCTTCTGTCTACTGTTTCACTCAATTGGTACTTTACTAGGAAGGTAAGTTCAATAATATGAGATTATTTAATTTATTTTTCAAAGAAGGCCACGTTTTAAATTATCAAAAATATTTTTAAGTTTTAAATATAACTACGGTATGTTTATACCATATTAGAATTACAATAAACTGCCATGTTTTTAAAAACATTTTTACACCATAAGGGTTTCAACCTTAAAGTACAAAAAATGTTGTATGTAAAATATTTTTTAAGTTTTCTACTTTTTTTTATAAATAATTGTACAATAATTCAAGAGTTAAATTCCAAAAAATAGACATAAATTTCAAGATTTATGAATATGGCATGTAAAAGTAGATGAAGGTTTGATTTGATTGATTTTGATTTTCTAAAAATTTTATTAGGTTTATACATTTTAAGATATTAAAAGAAACCTTTTGTTTAACAAATTTTGCATTTTCTGAAGGCAAAAGTTTATCCATTAATTATGGGACAGCCTGCATAAAGGGAACGTTTGAATTCGAAATTATTGTGCATCCTTACTGCCATATAAATACGGTCGATATTTGTGTGACATAAATTAAAATTTCGTGTGATTTCTTTTCTCTGATCATGATGATTCCGATCTCGAGGACCCCATTAGCAACCGTACGTTCAGTCTGATTCAAGTTAAAGAATAGAAATAGGGGTTAAAAAAAATTGATAGTTTTAAAGTTCACCCGTCATATCTTAACATGTTCTGTGCAGCCGGATGACCTATCAGAAGAATCCATCATGGAGAAACACGCCATAGAAATCGCCAAGGAGTTACAGCGACTGAACACTGACGACCTGGACCGACGCGGACAGAAAGATGACCACGTGTCTCGAAGGAAGACTATTCACGACCTGGAGAGGACTAAGGAGGTCAAGCACAGTGTTGTGAACCTTGATGCCAACTTTAAGAGGAGGTTGACGATTCTGCAGAGCAAGAATGACCCGGGTAAGTGAAAGTAATAGGTGTATAATATAGTGATGTCATCTGCAAATATTTGCAATTTTTTCATATTCGAATTCGCATTCGCTGATGTGAGCAATGGTATATTCATTACATCACTAACTTAAAGTTAACTATACTGTTAACTTTTTTTATACGACAATGTAGCGAACTGGCGTGAATGCATCTTAAGAAAACGGAAACTACTGACTAAGCTATACCTGAGGAGGTTAACTTTACGCCATGTGCCATTGAATTCAGGGTTTAATCTAACCATCATACCCGACCCGATCTACTATTCGATGCCAGGTTGAAGATAACGGTGGTTTTTCCCTTGGGGACCATTCAATATGGTTTTATACTTCTTCTTCTTCTTCATCGTGTCGATGGCTGAGTCTAATTTTATTTTAACTTGCCATCGTGGTGGAAGGATTAGCCAATTTGCTTTGGAGAACTCGCGACTTGCCCAGGGTGCGCCGGACGTAGGGTTTTATACTAATAAGTTGTTATTTGCACGTGCCAGAGATAGAGAAGCGGCTGTCGTCGCTGGGCACGAACGCGGCGACGCGGCGCCTGACGCTGAGCGCGCTGCGCACGCGGCACACGTCGGTGGTGGCGGAGCGCCGGCGCTCGCAGATGCAAGCGCGGACCTCCAACTCTGACTACATCTATGAAACGCCTGATCACATCTCGGTACGCATTTCTTTATACATTGATTTTTAACTAAATTATTATCACCACAGGTTACTGCCTCGTTGGTGTTGCTAGTGATTATCGTATGCGCTCTATCGTTTTGTTTTGGGATTTTACATTTTTAACACGCTTATATTAGCTTCACCTGTATACGTATGTATGTATGTATGTAACCGACTCCTTTGGACTCGATTTTGACCCACTTTAAACGGACAGATTTCCGAAGATCGATGACAATGCAATAATTCGAAAAAAAAAAAAAAAAAAAAAAAAAAAAAACGCTCTTATAAATAAACCAAACTAAAAAGTAGAAAATAAATAATAGTTTAAAAAAACTAAAAAACACGCTTTTAAAGTACTTTTAACTAAAAAGCGAAAAACAATTCCTAATATAAGCTGAAAATGGTAATGAACAAAAAATACTAGTATTATTGTGAAAAAGCGTGGGTTGCTCGATAGTCGAAAAATATGGCACAGAGCGCCCCACGCTACTTTAAAAGCGTGTTTTTTAGTTTTTTTAATCTATTATTTATTCACTCGTTTTACATTAATCACGTCGGGGTCACCAATGTTGAGGAACAGGGTGTGATGTTCCTCCACCACAAAGGGAGGATCCTCCGACCAGGCTCAGTGGTATTGCCTGGCGGACAGCAACGGTAGCGTATTGGAAATGGTATATATGTATACTCTCTGTGAACACTTCGTTATCGCGATTCAGCGCTCTTTGACATAAAATGCAGCAAGTTCCGAATAGCCGCACGGAGTTGGAATTGTCCCCGGTGGAACCTCAGCCCATTATCGCATGTAACCTAAACATAACAGGTGAAATGACGGTGATAACTCCCTTCTGGGTAATGTAGTGGATATGCTCTGTGTGTGTGAAATGTATGTTTGTGAACAACCTAGCGACACAGGAGTTATGACTAGAGCTGGCTTTGTTGTAAAAAAAAAGTCATGTATTATTTTTTTTCTTATAGTCACCTGAAATATCTTTTTTAACTCAGCTTGAAAAGTCGTTCTTTGTTGTTATGTTCATTTCAGCTCTCGCTCAAAGCAAAATTGAGTTTCGCTCACTGCTCTCTTTTTTTATGTCACACAACTTTCACACCACGTCATCTAGTCCCAAACTAAGCAGAACTTGTACTATTTCGAGCTGTTGAAGTGAAAAGTTGTACTTTTTTAGCTCAGCTTAAAAAGTCATTCTATGTTCTATATGTTCATTTCAGCTCTCGCTCAAGGCAAAGTTGAGTTTCGGAAAAAAGCGAGCAGTGAGCTCGCTTTTTTATGTCACACAACTTTCACACCACGTCATCTAATTCCAAACTAAGCATAACTTGTACTATTTCGAGCTGTTGAATTGAAAAGTTGTATGTGCGACACGTGATCATAGTTATTAATACTCGTGCTTTTGAGCCCTTCACTACGCTTAAGATTCTAACCTAGAATCACTCGCTACACTCTTGATTCTTCTATAGTATCTTTTGCTTATTCGGGTCTCCAAATTATCACTCGAAGAAAATACGAAATTTGCTCTCTTGTTGCACAAATAACTATTGTTCATAGAGCTGCGTAAATTTTATAGTTAGATAATAATTATCTTGGCTGAAATAAACAATTATATTAATGTTAAATGAACTTTGGTGAGTAACGTGAACGCTATAAGGTAAAATTTGTCCATAGCTATCAGACTTCAGCGCACAGCCGACAGCATCAGGCGCGTACCTGAACCGCGGGTACGAGCCGGCCTTCGACAGCGACGACGACTCCCCGCTGCCGCGCCGCAGCACGGTGCGATTCCGTGACGCCGCACAACACTATGATTGACTGCATGGCGAGACGGATATTACACCTAGGACGAAAGCGGATTCGACTAAAAATAGCATGGTACAAGCCTTGAATTTTTTCATTAAATCTTAGTGTAGGAGGAGTGACGCCGGGTTCAATTATACATAATTTGCCCGATCCGATCACCGTCGTCGACGTGTATCATGATCGTTTGTGTGGCCTGATGATGATACACGATCATGATACGAAAGGGCTCGCAAAAATACCGCGCCGTGATACACCCGACTCTATTTCGGTGTAGCTTGCGTCCTAAGCCGTGTCCACATTTGTATCACTTGCCCGATACAATCACCGTATCCGTATCACCGAAGCATATTACGATTGCTTATTCGAACAGGTCAATCTTGATTCGCCCGCTCTGATACGACATGCCATATGGTCTGTCCGATTTTGAGTCGGTTCCTGTAAACCTTAAATTGTAGTTTTTATAAAGGCCTCCAAAACTAGATACGATACGGCGATATGGATACGGTGATCGGCTCAGACAAGTGATACTAATGTGGTAGCTTAAGGTGTGGGACACACGTAACTTTGCATTTATCACACGACTGTAGTAACAGGCGTGTAAATTATATAGATATTGTATTTTAACCATCATTAGAAATAAGACCATTAGTGCGCTAAGTGCCTATTTCACCAGTGTCAAAAAAATGTTATTCAAGAATTATAACTGGACAGAAAGTTACACCATTGAAATGAGAAAACAGACAACAGTTACCACTTCAATTTGTTAAGGTTAATTAGTCTTACCACAATGAAAAAGGCCCTTAGGCTGTGTTGCCATTGAAACGGGATGGAGCGGAGCAGAGTCGAGTCGAGCCGCGTATTCATGAATTTAATTGGAAGTCCGCGCCGCCACATTCCGCGCCGTACCACTACGCGCGATTCATCTATGCCCATCTCGGAGCCGAGTGTTCATTTGTTTGAAAAATTACGCAGCAGAAGCAGGACGGCGTAGAGCGAAGTATAAAGGAGCGGAGTTACACGGTTTCAAGCACTGCTTAGCCAATACGACCCGCTCCGCTTCAATGGAAACGCAGCTTTAATGTTCCTTCCATATTTGTAAATTAGGATCTTTACGTCTAATTATGTAATAGTTTATCAGAATTACCATTATATTAATTATATTAGCACAAAATAACGATAAAAACAAGGTGCATTGTGCGCAGTTATCACTACACATATTTCTTTTGATGGTGTCGGTTTAGTATAACTAACATATTGTAGACCTAGTCAAATACCAGTGACTTTTTATTATTATGCCAAAATATATTTTTATTTTTATTTATTTACTGTGTTTTTGTTGATAATCTCACCCTTATTTAATAGTAGAATCAGAATTTACCAGGTTTTCCCGCGTAATTTTAGGTACTAATATATCTGTCGCCTCGCCGCTCTTCACTGCACTGGTGTTGTGGGTTCGATCCCCACATGGGACAAATCTTTGTGTGATTCGCAAAGATTTGTTCTGAGACTGGGTGTGCTTGTGTCAGTGAATGTGTGTATTTGGCCTTGTCATTGGGACCATTGGATAGTGTAATTGCTTCTAGCGTTCTATCTAATGTAAAAAATCCAAAAGTATTTTTTATTTTATCTGTCACAAAAATTATAAACTTGTTGTCTTTCTGAGACGGATATAGAACCATTGAGTGGCTACAGTGCTAGAAGGAGCAATCTAGAGTGTTTTGATTCCATTACGTATTATCTTCGAAATATGAATTTCAGACAACTTATAAGCGAATTCTTCCATTCAGGTGATGAGTAAATTTTTGGTATTAGATAACTTTCCTATTTGAAAATGAATTCTTATAAATCGAATCTGAGCATTTCAGTACCTAGATACTTAATTCTTTATGTACCGTGTCTAAGTGGTAGGATAATAGAATGGTTATATTTGTATATAAATACTGGGTTTTTCAGTAGCATATTTCTTAAATAAATAATTAGTTTTTGGTACATTTCGATTTTTTTCCTTTGGTGTAGAATCACCATGCTTAAATTTCACTTAAGTTTAATAAAAAAAATTGATGTTTCAGAAGCATCTGTGTTATACGGATGCTCGATATGGACCGTATGTGATTTCTATTATCTTAAAACATACAATAAAATGTACATATCGATAAAACTGTACAATAAATAGGGTTTTTTTATCGACTACGAAAGGCATTTTCCAAACGAATTGGATGAAAAGAAATGACATGCGATATAATTTAATATGCCACGTACTTTACTTAATTTTAAAATGATAATTTAAAGCTGAGTGAACTATATTATTATGTATGTTATGTATACTCGAAATACTAACATGTATAATGAACAAGGGTATCGGGAATTGGGTTGAAACTTGAAAGAAAAGAAAGAAAAAAAAAATACTATTCTTCTTCTTCGTCGTGTCGATGGCTGAGTCAAATTTTATTTTGACTTGCCATCGTGGTGAAAGGATTAGCCAATTCGCTTTGAAGAACTCGCGAAATGCCCAAGGTGCGCCAAACGTAGGGAATCGTTGTGTACAAATACTATATTAAGAAAATTAAATACACAAAAACCAAATAAAACACCAGAACTGAACAGAAACATAAAGATGACTGACAAGGAACTTATTGTCAAAAACAGAAACAAATTCTTTTCAAAAACTTTGAAAACATACATACAAAAAGACCCGATTGGGCACATAGGGTTTTCACAAAATAAATATGAAGTGGGAAAGACTTTCTGGTATCAGTAAAGCTTTTAAGAAAAGCGTTCATTAGGGTTGTTGCGCATGAGTCAGGCCTTGCGGTGCCGGCGCGCGCTGCTGGAAGGCAGCGGCCAGTGAGCGAGGCGCGGCCGCGGCGATCACACGCACCATGCGCGCAAATCCTCCCCCGCGAGTGCTCTCCACGCTTTACCCTCTCTTTGTGAAGTGATACAGTACACTAAGGATTTATTTCACCCTGCAAACACCTGGGACAACTTATCGGTGAGTACCAACCTTTATCCCTCAAATCCACGAAAGGTTCGCCTTTCTCTGTTTAGAGCCTTGGAGGCTGTTGTCCCTGATCAGCTGCGAAAGTGTAAAGTTGAGTGTCTTATTCTTGACATAATACCTAATCACTTTCTGGTGGCATTCGACAAGAAACCTCCAAATTATTGTCAAGGTTTGTACAGTCTGTTTTAGTCATGAATGTGCGACTCAACATTGATTTCACTTTCGAAAGTTTTGTAACGTTTATGTAAAGTATATTCCACCTGTTCGAAATATAATGTCTTGAGGTTTATTATGCGATATTTATTCATAAATGAGTACCAAAATCACGAGTAGCGTCGTAAACAAAAGTGAATGTAGGCGGGTTAGGCGCTATGGGATGGAGAATGGGAAGTCAGTACGTCATTTCCTTACAGTTGTCGACCTCTAAACACTATAAAGTATGCGTACTTTACTAATTATATAATTATGAAGGTAATCCGTTGAGTAATTGTTACATCAGGATCACTGAAATCCTCAGTAACAATGGTGTGTAACTCATTAATGAAAGTGTAAATATTTATTTTAAAGTCAATTTCCAAAAATATACCTATAATTAGAGAAAATTTCTTTAAATAATTAAGTCATTTCTTAATATTGTTAATTAGATAATAATAGCTTTATTTGTGTCGTAACTACATTATTGCCAAAGCAGTTGTCACCACTCTCACTTCGTAATTTCTATTCGAGACAGCGAAATAGTAAATTCATTTATTTTCACTACTCTATAATAATATAACTTTAACTTAGCTTCACCAGAAATAAAAAAGTAAAATAAAAAATTAATTGCATCTAATTGACGAATTGTCCAACATTTAATTACTTACATTCGCGTTTGTTAATAGCCCAGGCAATTAGTTATCAATGTACTATTACGAGTTATAGAACAAATTCAATATAATTAAAGATTGTAGATATCTATCAGGCCTCGTACGCATCCGGCGGCGAGGGTCATTCTCGCTGGAACAAGAACAATTTGATGGTTTCCGCAATACAGGCGTTAGCTAAGTGCAATTAACTAATTAATAATAATCTTTGCGTTGCGCAGTCGCCCGCGTGCAACACAAAGGGTAATTAAAGGTACACTCAAGGAATTTTCGTTTTTGCATGCGTGTTATTTACATGCTAGCGAACTGCCGAGAAATTGGCCCAGTGTGGTAATCTGTTTCGTGAAATATGTAGTATTAGTAGTAATATGAGCCCGATAGAATAGTTTGCAGTGGTGTTTAATTTTACCAGGTTTTTAAGGGATTGTAACTTCTACCGACGGACGACACTAAACGCATCTTTTGTACAATGTATACTGACAAATAAATGTGTCTATCTTTAATGTTGTAGAGGAGGTCCAAGCTCACATCTTTGAATCCTCCTCTCGCCACCTATGATCGAAGTGATTGATAGAGCTTTTGTAAGGCTCGGCAAAACCGTCTGGAACTGCTGACTGCATTAAGCTTGCAGTGTCGTGTTTCAGTTTTGTAGCAAGTTAAATAAGTTTCAGACATAAGAGACAAAAGAGCAATGCAAAAATGTAGTACTGATGAAATTAAAATATTTTGATTGAAACGTATCAATACATACTATATTTTTTCTACAAAACAAGCCAATATTCAAATTATACGAAAACTTGTCTTTGCTAATGTATTCCCAACACGTTTATCTATAGGAAAAACACTGCGAATAATATTTTAGCATATTATATTATCTACGAAGCTTCTTCTAAAATCAAGTACTTGCAGATCGCGCCTTAAAATGTAAAATATCGAGCTTAACAGAGTCTGTAATACGAAAACGTGTGTGACGCAAACGGCCACGTTTTGCTATCCATTGCCGAATTCGTACGACAGTGTCGCACTTAGTCTATTGAAATAAATCAATAAATGAACGTAAAATGAAACGTTGCCACTTTCGTATAGAATCCTTGAGCCAATTTCCGTATTGTAATTTGGTTTTGTGTATTTATATGACATGTTTCCTGATTTCTAATGACATGTGTATGGATTTATTACCGTAGTTGTTTTGGTTTTTTATTGTATGTTTGTTGTCATCTTGTCGTGTTTTACAGTACGTATACATCAGCACTTAACTTCAGTCTTGTAAAACTTGTGTATAAATAAGTGTTCATTCGAAGTCGTGATAGAGCCCGTCTTCTTGATTCTATTTGAGGTTATTTATTAACGGGATATAATCCCACCCACACGCTCACCACTGTGACTCCTGTGATGCCAGGATCTACAGCGGTAAGGTAAAGGCACCGTGCTTGACACACGGGCAATCCCAGTGAGAGTTAAAATTTTCTTGGAACCCGCAACGAATTTAATCAGAAGTATATAGTTGGCGTTGGAAACTATTTGAGGGTCTAACAACTTCTAATTCTGTAAGCTTATTTGAAAATCTTTAAATGCCATATATCTAATGTTGCTGCCCCAACGGTCTAGTGGTTAGCGTATGCGCCTCTCACCGCGAGGTCTCGGGTTCGATTCCCGGGTCGGGCAAAGTGTTATTTGTGAACTTTCCGTCAGAAAATTAACAATAGCAGCACGGAGTTGGAATTCTTCTTCTTCTTCGCGTGTGTGTGTGAGTGGATGGCGATAGGCTCACTATCCCATGATACCTAAAAATTCTCAATGTAATAAATAATAGTTTAAAAAACTAAAAAACAAGCTTTTAAAGTACTTCTAACTAAAAAGTGATAAATAATTCCTAATATAAGCTGAAGAAAGCGAGTTGCTCGATAGACGAAAAATATGGCACAGAGCGCCCCACGCTTTTTTCAGCTTATATTAGGAATTATTGAGAATCTTGTCTCCAAACATTGAATATAACATCACGCTTATATCATCCAGAAGGGTGTGGGAGAGGCGAACAACACTCACACTTCACCAGTTATTTTTAGGTATCATGGGATAGTGAGCCTATCGCCATCCACTGGGCTGGGAAGTACTTTAAAAGCGTGTTTTTTAGTTTTTTAAACTATTATTTATTTTCTACTTTTTAGTTTGGTTTATTTATAAGAACGTTTTTTTTTATTTTATTTTTTTTATTTTTTTAATATTTTTTAATATTTTTATCGAATTATTGCATTGTCATCGATCTTTGACAGGTGTGCAAAATTTTAATGAAATCTGTCCGTTTAAAGTGGGTCAAAATCGAGTCCAAAGGAGTCGGTTACATACATACATACAGGTGAAGCTAATATAAGCGTGTTAAAAACTGTTCGTATGTTCTGACCGTGGCGTGGGCTCGGTGGTAAACAATAAATTCATTTCTGATGGTATGTATACACCGAAAGTTCTCACGCAATATTTCATTTAATTGCAATCTGAAGTTTCCTTGCCCTGTTTTGAGGGTCAACTAAATATATCCCGACATCTTATAAGTGATGCTCATTGCCCAGAATTAATTAAAAATCGATTACTTAATAGTATAGGAAGTCATAAATATAAAAAGTACACAATATTTAATAGATCTACTTGATAACGAGGCCGTAGAATGTTCTATATTGCTTATCCGTAAGTATATCATGTACGAAAATATTCCAAGGTCACTAAACCTAACAGACACGCGTACTTTCATTACTCCAGCAATTGAGGCTCTATTCGAGACAAATGCGTGCGTACACGCAATTACATTTTAATCTATACGAGTTAAGGTTGATAATTGAATGCTTGCTATGGTCAACTGTATGCTGCATTCGATTCACTTTGGCGGCGCTCGATGTACGTTTTCCAATGATAGTACCTGGGGACCGAGCCTTGCTCGGTTTTTTATCTAGCAAAGATGATCGAAACCTTTAAAATAAGTATTAAAAGGGCTAACATTAGATATGGATTCAAATTCCCACGAAGATAGGTAAAATACTTAAGCTATTTAACACGACAAATCTCACGGGCTACAGAAATTCAACACACATGAACCATCGCACCGTGGAGAGCTCCAGTATTCTTTATGTCACCCTGAACATAATTTGCTGTCATAGTGCTTATTAGCACAAATCCAATAAGTCCAAACTCGATGGGTCTACGAAAACCAGAATTGGGGAACTCTTGAGTACCTTCCAAAATCAATCATCAGATCCTAAATTACACTTGTCATGGAACAGCTCATTAAGACAAATCCATTGATCCCAAACACGATGAATTTAGGTGAACCTGAATAGGAGAACTCCTGGGTATATTTTGGCTACAGCATCAGCTCAGAGCTATACGTGTATTAAATTTCAACTACTTCCAACAATAAAAACTGGCTTTAAATTAATTTCGATGATTGACCTAAATTTACTGAGGATCTTATACTATCTTAAAATCGTTATAAAATCGAAAATAGTTTATTTTTCGAATTAATATAAAACCTAGGAGCCATTTTCGAGATCGTCCGGGCATATATACAAGAATTGCTCGTTTAATATAACAGGATTATGTAAATGGTCGTAAGACGTGTTTTGGCAAATTTTATGAACAATATTGCGTACAAATGAAGGCGAAATCTCATATTCTACGTGATTGCATCACATTTTTTTATAATAAATACAAATAGTCTTCATCCAGTGGTCGAAAA